>JANUYF010000002.1:286280046-288780046 GCA_026167975.1 Phrynosoma blainvillii | reverse complement strand
AAATTCGAATTTAAAGGGGGGTTAATTTGAACGAAAACCTGATCTTTTCATTTTCAGGATTTTTGAGGATTTGAAAAGATCAGGTTTTCATTCGAATTAACCCTTTTAAATTCGAATTTAGTTATCAGATGAGGTGAAACGGGACAAATCCCATAAATTTAAGTCTTCTGCTCGTCCCGTTTATTTCCACTTTCTCCCCACAACTCCCCATGTGATAATGTCCATACACTTGTGTTGCTATGAAGATGTTATGAAGATGTTATTTTTTTTAAGCCATCCTTTTAAAAAATGATAAAGCTGGATATGGAGCTACTTATAGAAGTGGTGATGCTACTAAATTCCCATCACTTGGATATCTGTGGGTTCATACTTACCCCTGCAATCATATGAAGGCAATGGTAATCAGTGAACCTAAAGTACACATGTACACATTTAAATACAGTAACAATGGCTGTGATGGCCTCGGAGATTGTCTGTAAATTATGTCATGTCTTTTAATGGACTCCCTTTCTTACCATCTCCATCAGCAGCATTAGTATCCTTTGCCACTCTTTTCTTTATTTAACCCAAATTCCATGATCCTTCTTCCCATGTAGGCAGAGCATATGCAATATCAGTGGTGCTGTTAATTCCAGCAGATGTTCAGGGCATTAAGGCCTGGACACACATACCCAAACCAACCAGAGGCATTCTTAATCTTAGGGGACCAAAAATCGGTCTCTCTGGCCAATGACCATGTTGCCAAGTGAATGCATGTGACTAGACTCAGTTCATAATGCTGCTTGATAAGAAGAGGTACAGAAGAGTGACCAGGCCAAAGCTGCATTCATACTATCATTTGAGCCTCCCCCTGTTCAGTCTAGTTTACCAGACAATATTGAAAAGGGGCTCATTATTATTTTTTAAAGTCACTTGGTGGCAGATGTACTGTTCACCCAATGCCAACTGAGACTGCTCAACTGTGGAAAAGCAGGGGAAATATCTGGGACCTTTGGAAGACTCCTCAGACCTAACAATGCCATTGTGGATTATCCTAGAGACATTTGAGAACTTTCACCTTGGGAAAACGGCAGTAGTCATGTGTAACTATGGTAGATACCCATACAATTGTAGTTCATACAGTTTCCCTTGGGGTGGCATTCAGGTTTGGTTGTAGTCCCTTTGGACCAGTTTGGGTGCTTTCCCAAAGTGAAATGGGCTTCCTCCCCAGCTAAATCTGGACTCCACTCAAAGCTTTGTTCAAGCTTCTATGATAAGGTGTTTTGGATCCCCCTCCCATACAGATTGCCCGAAATGTGGAGCACTAGCAAATAGGAAGCAAATTATTCACTTCCTCAACATTTTTAGTACTCTAGTTCTGCTGCACTTTTCCTTCTGAAATGTTTCAGGTTCCTTCTTTGGGTACTTCAATGGTGTTTGTGATAAGAATGCTACAGAAGGAAAAAAATTAAGTCTGTCCTTTTCTAAATTAAGTTTACCCTTTTCTGCATACATGGAAAACTATTCTTGCTCAAACATCCCCGCATGACCCTCAGAAAAATAGTAGTCATGATCTTCAGAACCATTATTGTAAATTTCTTCCAATTCTGGCAAGAAATAAAGAGGTTTTTGGCAATTCCATTTTTAAAAAATCAACAACATATTTTAAAGCTGTGTACCACAAAAACATATGCACCTTTATGGCTGTGATTTGCCAAGTGCAATCCATTTCAGGCTTGCCAATTTTATCCAGTTCTGAGAAAGAGAGGTAGAGCAGTGGGAGGGAAGAGGGGCTATGATAGTCAAAAAAGAAGCTGGAACTTTAGTCCCACCAAACTACCCCACCAATCTCAGTTCAGCTGGATCTCAGTTCAGGCTCAGGACTTAACTTGGAGCAAACTGGCACCAAATCTGTCCGAGGTGAAACAGACCATATTCTGAAGCACCAAACTGGGACCTAAACTGAATAGAGGGATTGGTTGCATCCCTTGTCTCTATGTGAAGGTAGACAAAATTAAGACCAAGGGCATTACATATGCCAAATTCAGCAGTCCCAGTACCATTACATTTTAAGAGTTGCCATTATTTGAATTGCATAAGTCACATGTACTCATGTATGCCTGTATGACATATATTTCTTTCTACAATCTGTTGGAGACTGACATGAATTGAGAACATTTTTATGTAGATAATCTTCCAGTGCTCCTATGTGTGACATTGATGTCTATTATTAGCATGTCTGTTATTACTAGTAACAATGCATGCATGTATTTTACACACACATGCACATCTGCTCTTAGTAGAAGAAAGCTATGATTTATTGCAATATTCTGGTTTCTTTCTTTCTTTCTTTCTTTCTTTCTTCTATTTATCAATTTTCTCCAAACTGAAATACTAAAAACTAGAAAACTAAGTTCAGACACAGAATCCCCTAAGGGGATCCTTGCTTCCTTCCCTTCTCAGACATCATGGCCCCAAGGTATTTTGGTTTTTTGTGACCTTGTTCTGGTGCTGCTGAAAGCAGACTGTTCCCTAAAGACGCCTCTGGGGACCAAAACAATGTTCAAAATGAGTAAATTTGAAATATTGTTTATACCCATAAAAAGACTCAACTTTAGCTGAGTTCAACATTTGCTTCAGAAAGTGATACCATTTCTGCAACAAAGCCATTGTATCTACTCATAACCAACTTACAAGAAGCATTTATAGCAAGGCTATACTCCACCTTTGGCAGTATATAAAGGACTAAAGAGAAAATGCATCAGAAGAAGGGACAGTGCAGATCCAAAGCTGGTTCTCATACCCTGATATCCTCCCATCCTTTTCCAGGGTGGGGAGAGGGGGGCAAAAGGGGGATTAAATTGTCTTTCCTGGAACATGCAGGAGCAGCACTTTGCTTTTTCTCCAGGTTGCATCTTCCCCTGAACTGTTGTTGTATGCCTTCAACAACAGTTCAGAAGGTGCAGCCTGGAGTGCCATTTCCAACATTGCAGAAATAAAGCTGTTTGACACCAGTTTTACTTCCATGGCTCAATGCTATGAGATTCTGGGATTTGTAGTTTGATGGGGCATCAGAACTCACTGACAGACCAGGCTGAATATCTCACAACACTACAAATCTCAGAATTCCATAGCATTGCATCATGGTTGTTAAAGGCTGCATCCACATGGCAGAAATAATCCAGTCTGGCATTACTTTAACTGCCATGGCTCAATGCTATGGAATCCTGGGGCTTGTAGTTTGTTGCAGTACCAGAGGTCTCTGACAGAGAAGGCTAAATGTCTCACAAGACTACAATTCCCAGAATTCTACAGCATTGAGCCATGGTAGTTCAAGTGGTGGCAAACTGGAAACCCACTGCATGACCCTGGGCAAGTCACACTGTCTGATGTCTATTTCTGCAATGTGGATGCAACCAAATGGTGACAAACTGCTTAATTTCTGCAGCGGGGCAGCAGCCCCTATCACAAGCTTTTCTTGGCAAGATTTGTTCAAAGGGGATTTGCTTTTGCCTTCCTCCGAGACTCAGAGAGTGTCACTTGTCCAAGGTCACTCAGTGGGTTTCCGTGGGTGAACAAGGATTCAAACGCTGGTTTCCAGACTCCAGAGTTATAGTCTAATGCTCAAACCACTACACCATGCTGGATTTCCTCCCCTGAGCAACTTAACATTAAATATCACTTGTTTGTCAAAACAACAAGTGGACTTCTAGTAACTTGGGTTTCTTTCTTTTTAAATATGCACACACACAGAGAGAGAGGAAGTCCAGAAGGTCCTTAGAGTATCAATCCTGATTATCTTTGCAGGAAATGGAGGGGGTTTTTGGGGGGGGGGATTACCAAAAAAAAGACCCCAAAGCTTATGAAACTATTAGAGAATGGTGGTCCTCTACATGGTCCTACATGTGACTGAGATGATGTTGGGATGTTGCCAAATATGTTCAGGGCCTTTCCAAGTGGAAACTTTATTCCTTGATGAATATATGTTTAACACAGATCCAGCAAGAGCTTAGTCTGAATCGTGTTCAAGCATTTCAGGTCCAGTACTTGTGGCTCATTGGACAGCAGTGAAAGGCTTCTTTCCAGAAGAGAGAGACAGAGGGAAAATATTATGGTAACACAATTAACAAGACTGATGCCAAACTGTCCACATATAGAAGAGACAGTAGTATTCATGTGTACCGATTTACCCATTCTCAAAAACTTGTCATCAAGTTGTTTGTTGTTGTGTGCCTTCATGTCATTTCCAAGTTATGGCAACCCTAACCTGTGTTATGGCAACCTAAGGGTTTTCTAGGGCTGAGAGTGTGTGACTTGCCCAGGGTCACCCAGTGCATTTCCATGGCTGAGCAGGGAACTGAACCCTGATCTCTAGAGTTGTAGTCCAACACTCAAACTACTGCACCACACTGGCTCTCAACCACTTTTCATACATGGTTCCAAACTGCAATTGTTCCACTAAGCTTGGCAAAACAAAACAAAAGAAAAACCAGCACATTCACTCCCAGTGATGAGTTACCTCCCGTGGTTTTCAAAGTCTTTATCCTGGTAATAATTTGATTAGGCCAAGCAAAAAAGTACAAAATTCTCTTTCACAATACATATTTCTTCATCAGGCAAGGATGGTTTAAAAAGCATGCTGGGGAAAGAGAGGGAAGGGAAGGAGCAAAAGTTTATGCAATTGTCATGTTGTTTTGAGATAGTGCGGAGGAAGGGTCTGCAGACTATCAAAGTCACAGTCTCACCAGGGCACACCCCAAGGACTCCTGAAGCTCACTGGGGAACAATAAAGGCAATAAAAACAGAGCAATAAAATAAATTTGGTTGTCCGTTTGAAAAAAACAGCCTCCACACCCCTTTGAAAGTCAAGCCTGTCTATCCCAAGGAGGGGAAAGCACGGCCTACAGGTCCCATGTAATCCCTGGGACCCATTTAG
Source organism: Phrynosoma blainvillii (assembly GCA_026167975.1). Taxonomy (NCBI): domain Eukaryota; kingdom Metazoa; phylum Chordata; class Lepidosauria; order Squamata; family Phrynosomatidae; genus Phrynosoma; species Phrynosoma blainvillii. Next base: position 288,775,131 of record JANUYF010000002.1, on the reverse strand, counting down.
GGGGGAATCCATGTCTTCAGGAGAATTCCCAAAGATCCCAGACCATCCCAAATGTAAGAAAACATTTTTCAGTTTAAATTTCCTCTCAAAACCATCTCAGTTGGCTTCCCTGATGCCAAAATAGCCAAAATGGCAGAAACATCAGCCCAAGATAAGATGAAATACAACTGGAAGAGATGTGGCATGACTTTCTGTTGAGTGGTAGTGTGCCCTGTGGGGAGGGAATGCCTCTTTTTTGCTTGCCTCTTCTTTACCCAGTGCAGAGTTGCCAGGTTTTTAAAACAGCAATAAGGAACAGGCAAAATTCATGACCTGAAGGGTTGCCAACCAGGAAATAGCTATCAACAAGTTTGTGTTCTGCCTAAATACCAAATGAAAGTATTGATTACAATGGGCCCTTAGTATCTGCTGGGGCTTGGTGGCACAGTGGTTAAATGCCTGTACTACAGCCACTCACTCATAGCCCACAAGGTTGTGAGTTCAATACTAGCCAGGGCTCAGGCTAGACTTAGGCCTGCATCCTTCCAAGGTCACTAAAATGAGTACCCAACTGTTGGGGGGCAATGAGCTTATAGTTGTAAACCGCTTAGACACCCCATAGTGTGATATGAAGCAGTATATAAATGAAGCTGCTTTGCTTTGCTTTGCTTTGCTTTGCTTTGCTTTGCTTTGCTTTGGTGCCATGACCCCCTCCCCCCATGGATACCAAAATCTGTGGATGCTCAAATCCCATTAAATACAATGATACAATGAATGTCCCTTATGTAAAATGGCAAAATCAAGGTTTTGTTTTATGTCGTTGAAAGAATCCATACATATGAACGGCTAACTGTACAATTAATCTAGCTATGTACTCAGTGACCAGACATCCTCTTTTTCCAGGACATGTCCTCCATTTCAACCTTCTGTCCAGGAGGAATTCCAAAATGTCTTCCATTTTGAGCATGACTAGGAACCACATTGACTGCTTCTCATTTGCTGCTCCCTTTTGAGAAATGTGTCTACTTGGCAGCCTGTCCTTGCTGCAGATAAGAGGATAGGCTGGATACTACTAAAGTTCTTTTTTCCTAGGAGGAGCAGCAGCAAACAAGACTTGCCCCCAGAGCTTAGGACGTGTTTGTTTCTCAGAGGGGAGAAGGTTAGCAAACGTGTTAGGCAATGGCCTGCTTGAGAGCACAATGCAAATGTTGGAAGGCTTTTCCCTTTTAATTCAGCACAACAGACAAATGAAAGGAATGAATTGAATATAGATTCAGTCAAGGGTTTGTTGCTAGTAAAGTACAATTTTAAACATTTGTCTTGCTCAGAGTTCTGTAAGTATATTGCAAGCCAACATGGCATTTTAACAAAGATTAGTTCATCAGAAAATACAATTGAGTACATAATAAAAGTGAAGATAGGAGGAAGAAACATCAACAATCTAAGATATGCAGGCAACACTTTACTACTAGCAGAAGACATCACGGACTTGGAACAATCACTAAAGAAAATCAAAGAAGAAGGTGCAAAGGCAGGCCTAATATTAAACAAAAACAAAACAAAATAATGACCACAGAGGGTTTACTTCAAAGAAGAAATTGAAAAAGTTAAAGATTTCCCATACCTTGGATCATACATTGATCAGAATGGAGACTGCAGCCAAGAAATCAGAAGATTAGGAATGGGAAGGGCAGCTATTGAGTTTATCACACAGGGAAATCCCGTGCAGAAACGGGATTTAAAAGGTGGGGGAAACCTGCAAAAGCGGGCAGATTTTCACACACATTGCTGTTAAAATGGGGTTAACCCGAATGGAAAGTAGTCAAAAATTGCTTTCTTTTTACTTTTGGGATTTTCCGAAAGTAAAAAGAAGCAGTTTCTGACTACTTTCTGTTTGAGTTAACCCCATTTTAACAGCGACGTCGTCTGAAAATCTGCCCGCTTTTGCAGGTTTTTTCAATTTAAAACCCCGTTTCTGCACAGGATTTCCCCCGTGTGATAAACTCCTATGAAAGAACTACACAAAATCCTAAAGAGTAAAGCTGAACACTAAAGTTAGAATCATCCAAGTCCTTGTATTCCCCATTACCATGTACAGATATGAGAGAAGAACAGTGAAGAAAGCAGATAGGAAGAAAACTCATTTGAGATGTGGCGCTGGAGAAGAGTGCTGAGGATACCATGGGCAGCGAAAAAGACAAACAAATGGGTCCTAGAACAAATCAAGCCTGAACTCTCCCTGGAAGCCAAGATGACTCAGACTGTCATACTTTGGCCACATCATGAAAAGGCACAAGTCATTAAAAAGGCAATAATGGTGGGGAAGATAGAGGGCAATAGAAAGAGACATCTGGTCGCCCTGCATGTATTCCTTTGCAAAATTGACATATTGCCTACACACAATATGTGGTGCATGCATTTCTATCTCTATGAAAGACCAGTGCCCTCAAAATGTGGAATTTTGTCCTGATCTCATTCAATCTATGTAAAATAAGCTTTCTAAAACCCAAATAGGGGACATCTCTTATAATAAGGGACACCTGCCAACCTTATGAGGGACAAGCTTTCTGGCCCTCTAGTAAGGGGTGTCCCACATAGTAAAGGACACCTGGCAACCCTAACTCAGTGAAAAGTTCACACAGGACCCTTTGTAGGAAGAAAGCAGTGAGTTCCTCAGGAAGTCTCTGTATCGTCAGGACTGGACAAGGCAAAGCTTGTTGTAGCTTTAGTTTTGGATGGAGGGAATAAACCATCAGAAACTCAAGCATCCAACTTAATAAATACCTAATTAAGTATTAATTCTTCTTCCTTGAATGTAATATCCCATTACTATTACTCAGGCTGTATCTGCACTGCAGAAATAATGCAATTTGACACTGCCTTTACTGCCATGGCTCAATGCTATGGAATCCTGGGATTGGTAGTTTGTTGTGGCATTAGAGCTCTCTGATAGAGAAGAAGGCTAAATATTTCACAAAAGCACAAATCCCAAAACTCCATAGCATTGAGCCATGGCAGTCAAGGTGGTGTCAAATTGCACTATTTCTGCAGTGTAGATGCAGCCTCAGACCATTATGTTTTGAGTACACAACCTACCAAATGGAAGTGCTTCATGGCTCCCATGCTAACAAGTGAGCAACAACATTCCTCATTAAAAAATAAAAATAAAAAGTCAACTCTAAAAGTCTCCAGATACTTTTTATAAACAAGCCTCTCTGCTGAATAATATCTCATATGTGCAGTAAAATGACTAAAATGCCAGAAAGGAGTCCCAAGAAACTTTTAAAACAGTTCATAAAATTTTCCAAGCAATAATTCTTTCTTCTTCTCTGATACAAAATAAAGGAAACTGTAAGCCAAAATTTGTGACTTTTATATCGAATCCAGGGTTCAGCAAAGATGTCACAGGTATGAGATTGACACCTGCCATCATCTGCACACACCCCTATAAATGACAAAAAAATCCAGGGAACTCAGTATTCTGTGACATTGTAGTTGATCATAACAAAGGTGTTGCCTTACTGTAGATTTTGGATATTGTTGTTCTGTGCTTTCAAGTCATTTCCAATTTATGGAGACCCTATCATGGGATTTTTTTGTCAAGATTTGTTCAGAGGGGGTTTGCCATCGCCATCCTCTGCGGCTGAGAGAGTGTGACTTCTCCAAGGTTAGGATTTTGGAATACCTTCCTACAAATGTGATAAAGATACACTTTATTGTCCCGGGCACCACTTCTGTTGTGGTTGTTTCACATATTATGCAAGGATCTGCCAGTGAGTCAGCTAGGTATCCATGGGGAGTATAGTACTTGCAAATAGTGAAGTAGAGCTCTTTCACACTACATAATTCTTTTTTTTAAATGCCAATATTCATTTCTGTGAAATTCTGGGATTTGCAGTTTATATGGAGGGAATTCACAGCCAGAGCACTCCAGTGACTCACCAAATTATAAACTCCAGAATTCCATAAGATGCCGCCATGGCAGCTAAGGTAGAATGGTGGTGCAATAAATGTATAGTGTCAAAGGGCATGCTGTATCCTTGGGAATGGAAGTGTAATGAAATATGTGTTTTTGCATATGTGTTTTTGCTACATGTTTCTGTATGTGTCTTCAGGTTGCCTGTTGACTTAAGGTGACACCATGAATTTCAGAGGATTTTTTTAGGCAAGGAATACTCAGAGGAGGTTTTGCCAGTTCCTTCCTCTAAAATATAGCCAACAGCACCTGGTATTTGTTGGTTGTCTCCCAACCAAGTATTATCCAGAACTGACCCTGTTTCGCTTTCACAAGATCAGACAAGATCTCGTGCCTTTAGAGTTTTTAGGCACATCACATTAATTTACATTATTGTGTATCCAAGCATATAATGGGTGAAGATGGCCTAGGTCAGGGGTAGGCAACCTTTCCCCTTTAAGGGCCGAGGGACTTCAACTCCCAGAATCCCAGGAGCTATTGGCCAACATGGAACTATTGGCCAACATGGCTGAGGCTTCTGGGAGCTGAAGTCCCTCGGCCCTTAAAGGGGAAAGGTTGCCTACCCCTGGCCTAGGTTAATGCATCAGGATTCACAGTACTACATTTTAAAATATTTTATTTTGAAATTTTAGTAACAATACAAAAAGGCTGTACATCAAGACTCAGGCAGATTATGTTCTCAATCCAAAGAACTGTAAACAATATTTGTCTTTGTTATTTCTTTTCTTGTCATTTTTTCCTTATGCCTTTGCTGCAGGATCAGTGCTTCCAAATATCCTGTTTACCGTAACTTCAAAGTTCAAATGGTCAACTATTGTATATCCATTAAAATGGGTTAATCTCAAACATCAGCTGGTTTTGTTGTGGGGGGAATGATTCATCCATAGGAATTTGTCACATGCAAACATGATAAATTGATACCATATTGAAACAAAGTTTTGACATTGGTTTCCATTATTCAAGGGCCTTATTTCAATTACGGTACCAACTTTATGGTATTTCAAATACCAACTTTTCAAGCAGAGCAGTACACCATACATTTCCAGACTCTTTAGGACTGGTTGTCCAGCTCTTAGTGATCTCCATTCAGGAAGCCACCAAGACCTTTGAGATTCATGGTGTTAGTGTGTGTGTGTTCATGTGTATTGAATCATGTATTGAAATTCATTCTTATGAACCCAGAGTGACTTGTGGCTCTCTAGATGCAATTGGAGCTCAACTCCCACCCACTCCAATAGTAAGGGATGATGGGAGCTGCAGTAAAAAACATGGGGGGGGCTCAAGTCACTCAGTCCTGCAACATTGCTCAGGTAGAAGAGTGGCTTGCTTGGATTTCTAGGGTAGCTCTGCCCACACATAAGCAAGAGTTCAGTTCACTTTCATGCCTCTTTGTTGCATCCACACTGTAGAAATAATGCAGTTTGATACCACTTTAGCTGCCCTGGCCCCATCCTACAAAATCCTGGTTTGTGCAGTTTCTATAGCAGAGAAGGATGAAGACCTTGTAAAGCCATAGGATGGAGCTTGCTGTTGTTTGTTGCTGTGTGCCTTCAAGTCATTTCTGACCTATGGTGATCCTATCATGAGGTTTTCTAGGCACGTTTCTTCAGAGGGGGGTGGGGGGTTGCCATTGCCATCCTTTGAGGCTGAGAGTGTGCGACTTGCCCAAGGTCACTCAGTGGGTTTCATGGCCAAGCTGGAAATCCAGTCCTGGTCTGCAGAGTTGTAGTCCAACACTCAAATTGAGTATTTGAGCCAACGTAGCCTAGTAGTTTGAGTGTTGGACTACAACTCTGGAGACCAGGGTTCAAATCCTTGCTGAGCTATGCCACCCACTGGGTGACCTTCACACTCTCTCAGCCTCAGAGGATGGCAATGCCAACCCCCTCTGAAGAAATCTTGCCAAGAAAACCTCATGATAGGTCACCATAAGTCAGAAATGCCTTGAAGGCACACAACAATAACAATAACAACAACCACTCAAACCACTACACCACACTGGCTCCTGGCTGGAGCTACAGCGCTTAAAGTGGTGCAAAACTGCCTCATTTTCTGCAGTGTAGATGCACCCTGAGAGAGAAAACCCGATCAGAGTCTCCTGTCTGTCAACTGGCGCAGGCGGGTTGGTAAACACCAGGCACCACCAAATGGAGGGCCTTCGAGAAGAACGGAGGACAGGAGAAAACAAAAGCTCAAAACACTCCTAGAACTACAAATTCATGCTTCTTAGTCCTGCTCCAAATGGAGGACATTTTGGCATTCCTCCTAGACAAAAAGCTGAAAATTCAGGCCAGGTCCTAGAAAAGAAGGCCCTCTGGTCACCCTGAGGACGAGCCACTGCAAAATGGGGGGCCTCCAAGAAAAATGGAGGACACAACTAAGAAACGCTCAAAACACTCCTAGCAATAGACATTTTTGGTTCCTAAACATGCTCCCAATGGAGGACATTTTGGAATCCCTCCAGGCAGAAATGGAGACCAGGTCCTGGGAAAAGGAGGGCCTCTGGTCACCCTGAGGGCCAAGGCAAGGCAAGGCACCACAAAATGGAGGGCCTTTATAAACAAACTATATTTGCCATGAGCAAAAAGAAAAGCTCCAAACACTCCTAAAATAAATATACATTCCTGCTCCAAATGGAGGGTATTTTGGCATCCCTCCTGGGCAGATGGACATGAAATGTAGGACAGGTCCTGGAAAAGGAGGGCGTCCGGGGTGGGGGGCAGGAGGCAGGCAGCCGCCGGCGAAGATTTATTTCCCTATGAGGCCTCCCGCCTCTCTTTAATAAAACCTGAGTCAGCGGCTGGCAAGGGCAGTGGATTTTCTCACCATCCCCTCATATCCTGAGAAAGGAGAGGAAAAGATGGAGGCTCCAGGCTGGAGTGGGGGGGGGGGGGGGAGGAGCGGGAAATGTAGGACCTTGGAGGAAAATGGAGGGCAGGAACTTCAAAACAACTTCATGTAAATGTAAATGCAGGCTTCCCGATGGAGGACATTTTTGTTATTCCTCCTGGAGTTGGTTGAAATGGAGGACATGTCCTGGGAGATGAGGGGAAGGGGAGGGAGCGGGAAATGTAGGACCTTCGAGAAAAATGGAGGACAGGACCAAAGAAAAGCTAAACGCAACTTAATACAAATGTAAATTCAGGCTTCTTAGGTCAGGCTCCCAATGGAGGACATTTTGTCATTCCTCCTGGACCGAAGGTTGAAATGGAGGACATGTCCTGGGAAAGGAGGGCGTCTGGTCACCCTGAGGGGAAGAGTAGGGAGCGGGAAATGTAGGACCTCCGAGAAAAACGGAGGACAGGACCAAAGCAGCACTCTTGAGGTGAAAACGTGGAAACCAAACCCTTGGTTCCTTTTCTTTTTGTGCGGCGGAGCGATTGGTGTATTGACTCTCGAGGCCAGGGTTCGGGCATGAAACCCCCTGGGTGACCTTGGGAAAGTCACATTCTCTCAGCCTCAGGGGAAAGGCAACGGCAAACCCCCCCCCCCCCTGAACAAATCTTTCCAAGAAAGCCCCATGACAGGGTCGCCATAAGTCAGAAACCAGCGTGGCGTTGTGTAGTGGTGCGAGTGTTGGGACTAGGGCACTGGGAGACTCACATTCTTGCTCAGCCATGGACACACAGTGGGTCACTTTGGGCACGTCACACTCTCTCAGCCTCTCAGCCTCAGGATGGCACGGGCAAACCCCCTCTGTTGAAGAAACCTGACAAGAAAACACCATGAATGGGGGGGCTCGGAAATAATTTGAAGGCACCCAACAACAACAACAACAACCAACCAGAGGAAGGTGTTTTCGGGTTCCTCAGGACTCCTGCTGGTGTTGCGCGCCTTCCAAAAAAAACAAGGAAAGAAAGGAATAGGAGCCAACTTTTTTTCCTTCTGTTCCAGAGGTGACCAAAAAGTTTGAGCCAAGGAGGATTTAAAACACTAAACCACTAAAGACACAACTCCCCATTCCTGGGCTAAGGGTCGTTGTGGTTGTTGTTGTTGTTCCCAAAGGCAAGCTGCCGAGCATTGACCAATCCTCCCAGGTTTGGCTGCTGGGGCGCATCCTCGGAGGGGCCCTAAATGCAAAGGCGGGCTGGGGACCTCCTCGTCTTGCCTTGCCTTGCCTTGCCTTTCCTTTCCTCCATCCTCTGCCCGCCTTTCCCAGCGGCGTCCCGCCTCTCTGGGCTGCAGCCTGGAGCCTGCTCTCATTCTTTCTCTCCCTCCTTCTTCACTTTTTGGAAAGGACTGCCCAGCTCCGCTGAAGGCAAGGCGAGGAGACCGGAGGGACATCCCAGGAAAGCCAAGGAAGTCCACAAAGTCTGGGGCCCTTGGGGGCGAAAGCGGTTCTGCGCCCCTCTTTCGCAGAGTAAAAGGTAAGCAAAGCCCCCAACAGCCCGCCAGCCTCCTTTCCTTTTGCTGCGCCGACCGCTTCAGCCCTTCTTTGCTTTTCCAACCGGAGAGTGCCAGCTGCGAATGGAAACTCTCTTTGAACAAATCCAGATGTGGAGAGCTCGCTCTCTCGCTCCCTTTTCCATGTCAGCTTCCAAAACCAGTTTCCTTTGCATGCCCGCTTCGGGATCTTTTGCTGTTTTCTTTCTTTCTTTCTTTCTTTCTTTCTTTCTTTCTTTCTTTCTTTCCAAAAGGCACGGCGCCTGGTTAAGCGGGTCAGGGACCTTTCGCTGTTTATAGGGCTGCTTCTGAAGTGACTTCCCAAAGGAATGGGGCAGAAGGCTGACATTTATGCTGCTCTGCATCCGCACTGCAGAAATAAGGCAGCTTGACACCACCGCCTTTAACAGTCTTGGCCCCATCCTACGGAATCCTGGGGTTTGTTAGTTTGTTGTGGCACCAGAGCTCTCTGACAGGAGAAGGCTGAATAGCCCACAGAACCACAAATCCCAGCATTCCATAGCATTAAACCCTGGCAGTTAAAGTGGTGTCAAACCGGATTATTTCTGCAGTGCGGAGACAGCCTAAGAGTTCTACCTTAAGCCTGATATAACAATGAAGACAACTTGAGAGACTGAAATGGGATTTTTCCTCCTCCCTGTCCTGCCATTCCTACTTCTAAAATGCTCCTCCAAGAAGCAACGAAGGGATTGTTCACAGCATCCTGATCCCGTTGCCTCCAGAAAGTAATACAAGGGGGAGACTGGGAAGGCAGCCTGTTGCTCCTTGCAGGGGTTGAGCACAAGAGTGAACCATGCTCTCTGTCTGGCTTCTCCCTCTATGGACCATCTGTGTAACAGCCGAGCACCTCTAGAAGATGAAGGAGGAGACCAGGTGCTATTATTGCATCGACTGTTGTGAATTAAAACATAACTCTCATCATCCAGGTGTGTGAGAATAACTTTCAGAAACTCCAAACGTTGCCAAAAGAAACCCATATCAATCATAGGACTTTATCACATGAAAGGCAAACCTGTGAATAAAGCACATTTAATCCTGAATATATCCCGCAAGAGCTAGATGATCTGGGACTTTATCACACAGCAGGCTGTCAGTAAATCGGCATTAAATCGTCCAAAATCATCCCAAAGGCATGATCTGTGTTCACACCCCTGTGAGCTTCTGCTGTCAGTAAAGTGTCATGGAGGTGTCTCCGCTTGCTTGTCCTGTCAGTAAAGCGTACATGGAGCCACCATTTGGCAATAACAGAAGTTATTTATTAAATCTTGCAAGATTGAGTACACGCAGCTTAGCAGCAAATCAAACGTCCTCCCATTGCTGGTAAGAACAGCATTCTTATACAGTTTACAATTGTATCTATGACAGCAGACCAAACTGTGATTGGAAGACAGCATTTTACATGCAAGAATAGCCTAGGCTTGTCAACACCGATTGCGCATTTTGGAGGATTTTGGACGATTTAATGCCGATTTACTGACAGTAAGCCTCCTGTGAGATAGTCCTTTTAGATGACGTCCCCGATGTCACCATTATCCCACAATTAACTGTGAATAAAGTGGCAAAATCCCACTGATTTTTATTTTGGGGATTTTCCTGTGAATAAAAAGCGGCAGGATTATGCCGCTTTATTCAAGGGTTAATTGCAGGACAATGGCAACGTCAGGGGACATTGTATGAAAATCATCCCACTCTATTTTCGGGATTAAATGTGCTTTATACATAGGAGGAGGACACTTGCCTCCCATGTATATGCTACTTCCATGCAGTCACTGCTAACTGGACAGAGGTTGTTTCCCATTTCCCATAGCTGCTGTTGGTTTAATATACAGGCAGTCCTCTATATCTGTGGATTCCTTATCCATGGATTCAACCACCCACGACTTGAAAATATTTTATATAATTTCCAAAAAGCAAGATTTTGTCATTTTATGTAAGGGACACCATTTTGCTGCACTGTTGTATTTAATGGGACTTGAGCATTCACTGATTTTGGTGTGTGTGTGTGTGGGGGGTTATCCTTGAACCAAACCCTAGCAGATACCAAGAACCCACTGTACATAAGAAACACAGGAAGGAGAGCTAGGGGGGTTGCAGACTGCCAGAAATAGTGTGAATTCAGTCCACTTTTAGGGTTAGGGTTAGGATTAGGGAACCATGGGAACTGTATTTTATTGTGGCATCAGAGTTGTCTGACAGAGAAGGCTCAATGTCTCAGAAAAATAACAGTTCCCATGATTCCCTAGCACTAACCCTAACCCTAAAAGTGGACTGAATTCACACTATTTCTGGCAGTCTGCAACCCCCCCTAGTGTGGTATAATAGTTTGAGTGTTGGCCCATGGAGATCAGGATTCGATTCCTCTTGGCCATGGAAGCCCCACTGGGTGACCTTGTGCAAGTCGAAAACTCCTTGATAGGTTCACCTTAGGGTTGTCATAAGTCAGAAATAACTTGAGGGTACACAACAGCAAAACTTTGCATGCTTTCAAAACTTAACTGGCTGCTTCTTCAGGCAATGAAATTAAAAATCATACAGAAGAAACATTGACAAGAGGCTTAATTCTAGATTACACTATTTGTCCACCTAAGTGGCTGTCCAGTGAGGTTCAGGTTTTTCTCACCACCTACAACCTTTCTTCTTTCTTTCTTTCTTTCTTTCTTTCTTTCTTTTTTTTTGTTTTGTTGAACAAGAGATGTTAGAGACTGAACCTGGCATTTCATGCATGCAAAATAATCTGGCCCATGCATCACACATTAGTGTTTCTCATGATGTAAAATGAATACCCTATACACAATAAGAGACATCAGCTACTTGTTGCCCTACTTCGTGTCTCTTTTTCCAGACCCAAAGTACTGAAGGAAGTCATGCTGTTCCAAAGTGGTTAAGAAAAAGAGCTATTGCCAAGAACCCTCAGTTTCATCTCAATGGAGTCTCAGTATCATCTCAATGGGCAGTTCTGGACAAACCTCTTTAAGTCAACCTCACACTGTAATATGGTGACAATAATATTGCCCTAGTTTGCTATGTGATTATCATTTACCTAGGTTGCTGTGGATTGAGTGTCCAGAGTAGTGATAGGCATAGTGTGGTCCTAGGGTCTCCAAACTCTTGTCACAGCCTTTGATTCTTGTGGACTCCTTGGGCTGACCATATTCTGCCCTCTGCAAAGGATAAGTTGACTCTTGGAAGCTTCAGGAATGGCAGTTCATCTTTAAAATATGTGCAGCCCCTCTGAACTCTTTCACATTTTTTTTTCCAAAACTGAAAGTAGATTTCCAACCACTGAAGGGTGTATGGTTGGGTCCCAGGGGCAGTAAACTGGTCCCAGGCTAGCTGCAGTTGTGTGTGGTCACTGGAGGGAGCTTATTTCTAACATACACTCCTTCCCCTCCCAAGTGCCCTATTCCTTTTTCTGCCCCAGTATTCTTACCCTCTGTCTTATTCCACTTTTTTCTTATGCTGCAACTGAGAAATGTTATTCACTTGTTCAATATTATGGTACTATATGTACCAAAATACAACAAAATCCAAAGCACGCAAAAGAGCAATAGTGTACTAACCAAAGGCTAACCAAAATGCATAAAACATCACTGCATGCTTTCAAAACTTTACTGACTTCTTAATCAGACAATGATATTAAAAATCATACAGGAGGAGAAATGTTGACAAGAGGGAGCTGACAGACTAGGACTTAATTAATTGAGGATTTTACCTTCAGCAAAAGTAAAACTCTTTCATTTGGACTACAGGTGGTAAGTTTTACCTACATGGCAGTTAAAAGTTGTACAGCGTCTGCTTGAGAAATTCAGTGTTCTCTGCCTAAGAAAGGAGCAGTTTGATTCTCACAGGACAAAGGCAGCTTGGATCATGAGGGAAGTTACCTTTCTGTTGCTAGCATTGCCATAATTTTCTGCCATTAAACCAGGACAAAAGTATATGGTACAGGACTGGAATGTCCTGATCATTCACAAAAAAAAAAAAAAACCTTGTTAAAATACCACATTTTGACATTTTGTTGCATGTTTCAGTAGTTTAAAGTTTCTTGGCAAATCTCCAAAATTGGTATTTGTATTGTCTCCCCCAAACGAACTATCGACTTCAGTTCACCGCCCTCTTCCCCGCAATTCTCCTCTCAGTCTCTGGTCCTGCCAGCCCTCACTCTTTTTGCTTTCTTGTCCCTCCTTACCCTCCTTGAGAAGGCAAAGGAGGGAAGCAAAGCAGCTTGCTGCTATCCAGTGAGGCTAGGAATTCCAACAATAAACAGGGAGAGGATGGTCTGTGTAGCCCCTAACATATATGTAAGTATATTGTCAGGGATCCCCGAGACTCAGTGATAATTTGTACTTCTGTGCTGGTTTTAATTTGGTTTCTCCCTTTTGCCATTCAACTGGCCATCAAAGGCTTAAAAAGAAAATGCTGGCAGGCTTTTCACAATTGACCAGTTGCTGAGGAAGGTGCTTGCTACTAGTTGGGTGGTTTATTTTAATGATTTGTTTTTAAATTGAACTTTAAATTGTACTGACTTGTTTTAATTTAATTCTTTTTTATTTTGGGTCTTGTTTTGTGTGTTAATTCTCTTTTTAAATTCAGTATTACAACAAGCATCCTTAAATGCCATTTTTGGAAGAAAGGCAGAATATAAATCCAATAAACAAACAAACATATAAAATCATAAATTCTCATTCTTGCAAATCCAAAAATGCCTGCACTTTGACCCTGTGATTTCTGACTGCTATCCCAAAAATACTCATAGCAGTTTGAGCAGTTTGAAAGTGAGCCTCTCAGAAGGTTTTAAAACCCTTTCTCCTCCTACCTGATGGGGAAGGAAGGCTTCCAAGGGGCTGGGAGAGTATGAAGGACTCCCTTTTACTCTTGCAGCTACCCATAAATGAAGTGCTACCACACAGCCTACCCCTAGGCTCAAGCTGAGTAGTCACAAACTTACAAGGCCTCCTGGGCCCAGGGTCTCTACTCACGGCTGGCCTCCCTCTCCTTTCCCGCTTTCTGGGCTTCAGTTCTGGACGCCTGCGCAGTACCATCGAGAGCCTCCAGCATGGAAAAGGCACCCTCCAGGGCCAATCTTCCATGTGGTTTCCTGATCAGTGCTCTTGCTGCCATAGTTGCTGTCATAGTCACTGCCTGTGGCCTGAAAAATCTGGGATTTACTGCTTCACCCAGCCCAGCTGTCTGTGGGCATTTTTAGTCTCTTCAATCCAGGATTTCCCTGGTTTTCTAGGACAAATGACAACCCTATCTGTTGCTATTAGAATTGAAATTTTATTGCCTGTCTTTTACTGCCCTTTGTCCCCAGTCTCCACATGACCAAAAAGGGAAGTGGTCTCTGCCTTCATAGACCATCTTAACTGACAAACATCTGACACAAAATGTAGTCCTGTGACTCTAGTCACTTTTCTTCTCCTGTTCGATTTTTACATAGAGCCAGCATGGCGTGGTGGTTTGAGTGTTGAACTATGACTGTGGAGATCAGGGTTCAATTCCTAGTTCAGCCATGAAACCACTGGGTACCTTGGGCAAGTCACATGCTCTCAGCCTCAGTGGAAGACAGTGGCAAACCTCCTCGGAACAAGTCTTGCCAAGAAAACTCTGTGATAGGAACTTGGGAGTTTATCATACGGGGAGCCCCGTGCAAAATCGCTCTTTAAAGTGAAAAAAAGCTACAAAAGCAGAAGCTTTTAATGAACGGGATTTCTCCCAATTCTGCCTTGTGTGAAATGAGAAAGCTCTGTTAAAAGGAGGTTAATCTGAACAAAACCCCTCATTTTTACTTTCGGGTTTTTCCGAAAGTAAAAAGAAGTGTAAATGAGGGGTGTTCATTCGTATTAACCTCCTTTTAACATCAATTTAACAGTGACGTAGTGTGAAATCATGACCACTTTCACAGTTTATTTCTAATTTAAAGGCCCGTTTTCGTACGGGATTTCCCCTGTGTGATAAACTCCTTGGTTGCCATAAGTTGGAAACTTTTAGGTTCCACCACCTTAGGTTGCTGGAAGCTGGAGGCACACAACAACAACAACAACAACATGATTTTTAACATCTTTGCCTGATGAAGAAGCCAGTGAAGCTCTGAATGCTTGTGTAATGTATTTTTTGCATTTTGGTTGGCCAATAAAGATATCTCTTTTTTGTGGATTTTATATTTTGATATTTACTGCCTTTATAGTCTTCAGTTCAAAAGATACCTTTTTTTAAGTACTAGAAAATTGAGTGGTGATTTGCATATCATCTTAAGTGATACTAGCATTGTTTGAGATAGAAACTCATTGTAATCTTTATCAGAAACAGAGTTGCTTCTCCCAGGTGCCTGTAGGGTGTATGTCACAATGTTACAGGCATGAAAATGGTATCAGTCATAGTCTGAGGTTCCCTGTTTTCAAATCATGAAAATAAAGACTAAACTCATATAAAGGTTTATGTTGTAATGTTGTTAACTGTTTCTAAGCATCCTTAAGAGCAGTGGCAACATGAAAGTGGTAACCACTTGATGCTTCTGTTGCATGACGCCCTGAAAATTGCTGCTGTGATCATAAGTAAGCCAATTTACATGTTTACATGAAGAATGGGGGAAAAAATGCAGTGCAGCATCCACAAAGCTACTCATGGTACTAAGGCTCCAAAACTGTTGGATAAGAAGAACCCAGTCCATAAGTTGAAAAGCAGATAGGTTTAAAATATCTAAAGGCTTTGGTGTGTGTGCCTGTATGTACCTTCAAATCTCATGTTGACTTTTGACAATCCCATGTGTTTCATAGGATTTTCTCCAGCAGGAAACATTCAGAGACATTTTGGCCAGTTCCTTTCTCTGAAATACAGCCTACAGGCTTTGGAGAAGGCAGTAAATGTTCAGGTTATTCTGCTGTTCACTTCTGTCTTTCTAACAGAGACCCCTCAGTGGCATTATGTTGTGTCTTAGGAACGTAGGTAGATGCCTTATACTGGTCCATTTGGCCCAAGTGTTATCAACTGTATAAATGGCAGCCAGGGCTGTCAGAAGTTTCAGGCAGGAGTTTTCTGTCAGGTCTAATTGAAGATCCTTGGTTTTCCCTGGTAGTCCTTACCAGGCAGGAGTCTGTTTAGCTTCTGAAACTGGTTAGTTTTGTTCAGAGTGATATGGTGTAAAATTGTCCCCAAGGAGCTTACCCTTAACACAGGTTTCACTTCATGTTTGCCATGATTTCCATGGGCACAGCAGAGCTGCCTTCTAAGGAAACACACAGAGGATGAGACCAGCCCACACCCATGGCTAGGGATACTGTGGGCTTACTATGTTCCAGTTTCCACTTGCTTGTTGTCACTAGCAATGCCCAGCACTTAGGCGTGAACTGTGGCATTCTTCTTGTGATTCTGGTGGGAAGACCCCAGCAGTCTCAGTTGCATGCCATGAATGTGTAATTCAAAGGCTCAGATGTCTTTGGCAAACTATGGTTCATGAGCATATAACTCTGCTTGTTTCCAGAGAAGCTGCAAGAAAAATGAAATGACTGCTCCTTGGGTATTTGAGGTTTCTGTTTGTGTGGTGTTATGGCAGTAGGTTAGTAGTGGCAGCAAAATGGTGAAAGATCTGGAAATCATGCCCTATGAAGAGAGGCTTAGGGAGATGGGTATGTTTAACTTGGAGAAAATAAGGTTAAGAGGTGATATGGTAGCCATGTTTAAATACTTAAAAGGCTGCCATATGGAAGAGGGAGGAGATATCTCTATAGAGTGAAATATTGGTATGCTATAGTGATTTATTTCTCCCAAGTACTCTGAGTGTAGCTTCCATTTTACTTTCTAAAGTTGGAGGTTCATCTTCATATGGTTCTTCTTTGAATGAATTTGGTACCCTTTCTTCTCTTTTATATAGTTCTTCCATGTGTTATTTCCATTGTCTTTTTATTTCTAAATTTTAAAATTTTTCTTTGATTTCTCAGATCTTGTGGAAAAGGTCTCTAGTTCTTCCTTTTTTGTTGCCATCTTCTATTTCTCAGCATTGATTATTACACAGTACTATTTCTCTTGTTCCAGCGCACAAGTTGTCCAGCAGTTACATTCAGGGTTCTGACTCTATTTCTGCCACCTGTCATCTCTTGCCTCTTGTCTCTCCTTAACTGCTTGAAGAGTTTCATCTGTAATCCATTGAGATTTCTCTTTCTTTCCATAAATAGTTTCTTTTTGTATTCCTCCCTGACAATGTCCCTGGCTTCAGTCCAGAGTTCAATTAGGCTTAATAGTGCAAATCTATTTTTGCATCATTTTTAAATTTTATGGGACTGTTCTTCAGTTGTATTTTGGCATGATGGTTGGTTTAGTGTTCTTCTTTAGCTTTACTCTAATTTTTGATATTATTAGTTCATGCTCTGTGCCACAGTCTGGTCCTGATCTTGTTTTTGCAGATAGAATGAAGCTTCTCCATCTTCTGCTTCCAATTATGTAGTCTGTCTGCTTTCTATATTGGCCATCAGTTAGTGTTCATCTATAGAGTCACTTCTTGGGTTGCTTGAAGAATGTGATGAACAAATTATTGGCCTCACAATATTCAGGGCCTTACATCTTAGGGAAAAGAGTATCCTCTAGGCTGCAATTACAACATGCAGATGAGCAATTAATGCCAATTGGGATATATCAGTCCATATAAAGTGCGTATAGTCAAGCCAAGCCATCTTGCACTCCAGTATGAGTGACCAGATGCATTTGACCAGATGCAGAGTTCAGTCCCATCGATCCTTTATGGGGACTGAAAGGCAAGGTATAAATATTTTTGTAAATAAATCATCAACACTTGTCTTGAGTGATGAGAACTCTGCTGTCCCAGTTTTTCTTTCTGCTGGTTGTGGTACCTGCCCAGAGTTTATATCTGTTTTCAGTTCCCCCAGTAGTCCATTGCAGGCTAGGTTCTTAACCTTCTAGTTGGTTCTGACATTACGCTATTCTCTGGCCTGTTATTCCTTATCTAGTACTTGATTTCCTGCTATCTCTGACCACTTCTCCTTTTGTTCTGATTGCTATCTGCTTATGCTTTAAGTGGCTCCCAGTTGCAATCCATTGTAGAATTAAGCCAAGGTCTTTACACTGTCTTGCACACACACTTTTACCTATAACAGGAAACGTATTCAGGATCACTTGACATGGATAGGTTATCTCCCCCCCCCCCATGTACATTAAATTTTAATGTGTAATGTTTTTAACTTTTTAAAATTTGTTTAATTGATTTTTTAAACTTTGCATCTATTATTTAATCCTCATATTGTTTTTAACTTATGCTGTTTTAAACTCTTGTTATATTGGGAGAAAAGCAAGATATAATATCATCATCATCTGCAGCACTTCATGTTATATTAGAAGTATCCTGTATACAAATTAAGCACTGCTGTCAAATCTGATGTAGATATTGTCAGTTTTAAGGTTGGAAAGAATAATTGATTCTAGGTCCTTTGGTGATATCGCTCATCTATTCAGAGGAGAAATAAACTTCATACTTAGCAGCAGCATACATATGATTTTTATATTAGGACTTCAGGTTTATGACCAGAGTATTGTTCAAAGCATTGAAATAACCCCTTGTGTTAATTTAATGTGGTTTGGGTTCTTTTCAGAAATGACAAACTATTTTTTCAACCATTTTTTAAAGACCAAAAATTATTTCCCACAATTCAAAGTACATGTTGCCTTGTATTATTTATTCTGCTGTATCCAATCTTTCTGGTAAAATATTCAAAGCACTTTACATTTCAGAGCATTTAAAAAAAACCCCACTTATCTACAAACACTGGAAGAGATGATAGGAGAGAAAATAAACTGAGTCAACAGAGGAAATAATTAATTTGCAGTGCAGCATACACTGCCAACTGGAGTGGCCAAGTGCATTATGACAACATAATGTGATGACATACAGAAAAATAATAAGGTGCTGCTAGTAAACATTCAACTGAAGTCAGAGGCCCAAATCCAGTTGTTAATTCTAACTAAAATGATTTCATTAAATTAATGGAGCTTTGGTAAATCAAGTCACATCAGTTCCACTGATTTTATGGCTCTACTCTAGTTGGATCTAACAACTGGATCTAGGACAGAACATATACATATAATTTTTTTTTTGTAGCTGGTAAGTGCCTGTTGACTTATCACCTGTTGATTTATGCCAACTTCATGAACTTAATAGGGTTTTCTTAGGTAAGAAAGACTCAGAGGTAGTTTTGCCAGTTCCTTCCTCTGAAATATAGCCTACAGCACCTAGTATTCATTGGTGGTCTCCCATCCAAGTACTAACCAGAGCTGCCCCTGCTTAACTTCTAAGATCAGAGATCTGGTGCTTTTAGGGTATTCAAGCCCCACATAGTAAAAAAAAACAAACCCCAAAAAACACCTCAGTTTATGAAATTGAGATTCTTATCATTTCAGCATTAAACTCTTTTAACATTTTCTTATCTCAGATACCAGTTTTCATAGTGGAATTGAAAATGAAAAAAAATGTTTGATTTTAAACAACTGATTTAAAATGTGGCATATTTTCTTTGTACTTTTATTTCATGCTTGAGAATGAAGTAGGAATTAAATCTCATTGCTGTGCATTAAAAACCCAAGGCAGAAATTATTCCAGGTTAAGAATAAATAAACACATGATGGATGTGTGTGGTATAAGGCTGTTCTTAACTTTTCAGGTGAGGTGGGTTCCTATCATGGGTGGGCAAAGTGTGAGTCTTATAGATGTTGAGGGACTGCAACTCCCCTCAAACTTAGCAAGTGTAGTGGTGAGAAATACTGGGACCTGAAATCCAACAACATCTAGGGAGACACACTTTGACCATCCATTGCTTATATCAAGATGGACAAAGTTGGACCCTCAGTACTGGCTATGCTGTCCAACAACATCTGGAGGGCTGCTTGTTCATAAGACTTGGCCCAAATGGCCACATTCTCACATAAAAAAAGATAAGTGATCATGGATGTGGTCTGAAACATTCTGTGTGGCAGCACTGTTCTTTATAATCATGGTGGCAGGAATTGTCATGGGCTGTTTTGTAATCTGATATTTCACACATTACTTGTCTTCATGCACATGTATGTTGTGTTAGATGTTGCACTTTATAAGTAGAAGAAGACCTATTTGTTTGATAATGTTCATGTGACTTTTCCCCAAATGAGTTAGCTATGCACTACTTGCTCCATTGACTCTAGTGTGACTCTGACTTTGTCTCTAGTGTCAAAGTTCACATGTTTTTATAGTCCCTGTACAGCTGTGAAAGGTTCCCTCCTTCATGTTCTCAAAACAGAAAGGCCAAGTGTGACTCTATGACTTGGGAGTTGTGGTTTTCATCCTTTCTCCATTTACAGTTTCTGAGAATGTTCTCATTGATTTAAGAGATGTGGGCTTTGTTCAAACTTTGGAATGGCTGTGAGCCAGCTTGTCCCAATGGGAAACAACATGGAGGCAAATGCTGCTGGGATTTTGTTTAGTTTAAGCAAGGGGTGGGAGATATCAGAGATTTTTGGAGGGGAGCTGTGAATTGTGGATTGATTTTTGAGACAAATACTAGAACAATGATTTCTGGACATAATTAATGTTGTGGTTCTTATATTATTTCAATATCTCAAAAGGTTTTTGAAACTGTAGGTCAGTTCTTTGGCACTCTCACATGTATGTTAATATTTCTAACCATGCATATATATCCTGTGCAACTCAAAGAGCCATTTGTAAAATCATGCCTCCCTCCTGTAAAAGTGGCATCTGGGACAGTGCAAACAGCTGTAGCTGGAAGAGGAAATTGCGGCAGCTTTTATGATCAAGCTGGAATGTTTGAGTGTGTATGGAGATTTGGATCCTAGTATTGTTCACAGATTGTTTAAATGTTTTTATATACAGAATGAAAATTTAGGTTCAAGATAAAGTGCTAGTATTCAGAATGCTCAGGTACTATATATATTAGAAATGCTGGATTGACACACGAGAATATTAAGGTACAGGGAACAGGCTCAGATTATGAAGGATTTTGAAGTAAAATGTACAAAAATATGTTAGAATAATGTACAGTTTTTGTAATTGGGGGCTCTTGAGAAAATTTAAGACAAAAGTGGGTGAATTAAAACTCTCAAAGTACTGTTGGACTGCAATTGCTGTTAAATCCTCCCTGAGAACTGCAATCCAACAGCAAATGGTAAATCACACTTCCCATCCCAGGTTTAGAGCCTTTGCCTGTGTTTCAATATCAATTTCAGTTTCAGCTTTGGTTGTCCGTCTATCAGTGCTGTTGATCTGGGTGAGGCTGAGATTTGTTTTCACATCAGTTGTTCCAAGACTGAGGAATAATCTCTACCTGGAAGAGCATACTTCTCTTTTTCTCAACTGACTTTTTAGAGATGAGAGCAGTGCTCCAAGCTGTATCTTTTTCATTGTTCTTTATGCTTGTTCACTAGTTCATGGGCATCCTGTACAGTGGGCCCTTGGTATCCGCTGGTGTTTAGTTCTAGGGCCCCATGGATACCAAAATCCGTGGATGTTCAAGTCCCATTAAATACAATGGCATAATAAAATGGTGCTCCTTATATAAAACGGCCAAAATCAAGGTTTGCTCTTTGGACGCATATATTTTTGAAATATTTTCAAGCAATGGATGTTGAATCTGTGGATAAGATATCAGTGGATATGCAGGGCCATCTGTAATCTGAGCAGGGTGGACACTTCACCTCAACATTTTGGAATGATGTACCCTTGCTTGGACTTGATCCATTCCTGTATGAGTCTGTATTTTTACTTGCTTGATTGCAGGAAATCTTGATTATGAAATTGTTTTTATTCTTTTGCTCTGTTAACATTTTTGAAAGATCACTTTAGCAAAACAGCATATAAATGCTGTTGGAATAAATAAACAGCCAAGTTATCTGCAAAACTAGAGCAAGGGAAACAGTATCCCTATTTCATATGTACAAATCAGTTTTTCAAGATACACAGAGCTGTTATCTTTTCAGAACAAAAGCAGAACAAAATAATACATCCATGCATTTTTTTCTTCTGTACCCCACTGCAAACCCCCTGCTCTGAATAAAGAGTTTTATCTCCTTAAAAAAGTATCCAATTTTTTTTTTTTTTTTTTTTTTTTTTTTTTTTTTTTTTTTGGAGCGTTGGTTCCAATTCAATGACTGCCTCACTTGCTCTAGCCAGAATTCTGTTGAGACAAGTGTAAAAATAGTCTGGGACCAGCTTTACAGGCTGCATAAGTATGGCCCCAAGACAACTGTACAAACACACACATGCACACACGGCTCCTGCTCCTCTCTCTTTTCACTTGGTGGGTGAGGAGCCATTTGGCCATTGCACAACTAGTGAGCTCAGAGCCTTAGTGTACATTACGCAGTTGGTTGCGCAACCGTGAGAACCAGTGTAACAATACTGGCATACGGTATATTTTCCCAGTGCTAAAAGTGTATAGAATAGTGGTCTTTGTGTTTCTTGTCATAATTCATTAAAATATTCAGAAAAAGCAAACTAAACTGGTACATTGGCTGTCTAAGAAAGGGAGAAAAACTCTGACGATAAGTTGTTTCAAAATAGTACAGGGCCATGTTTGTCAGATCTGTTCTAATGCTTTCCAATGGGATAACCAAGCTAGTCTGAGTTCTCAGAGTTCTGTAACATCTTAAACATCAAAAACTTGAAAAGACTAACAGATTTATTTCACTGTGAGCTTTCTTCATATTGCTGATGGAAGTCAATTATAGTGGAACTAATGGGATAGAGAATTAAGCAGTGGTTCTTAAACTTTTCTTTTCCATGGGCCCCTTTTAAATATCTTTTGTTTCTATGGACTCTCAAGACTTAATAAAAGATTTTAAATCCTAATAATAATAATAATAATACCTGAACATTGAACCATTAAAAAGTATACCATCTGTTAAATTTTCCGTCAAAGGTTCCAGAAACTTTTCTCCTGCTTCTTCCCACCAGTCTGTGACTTGAGCAGACTTTAATGGCAACAGGGAGGCTCAGCCAACTAGTCTTTGCTTTGGCTTCTGTCATGTGGCTCCCATGAGGAGATGGGCTGAGCAAATTTCAAGCCTTCATGGATCCCCTGGGAGGACATCATGGGCCCACACAGGTTATGAACCACTGGAATAGAGACTAGACCAAATTCCAATATACTTTTTAAAAAGCTTCTACTTTCCCCCCCAAAGTGACTCAATATTAAGATATGTTTCTATAAGGGAGCAGAGCTCTAATACCCTAGTTTCTGTTCCGAGGAGGAGGTAAAGTCAGAATATATAACTTTTCACTGGAATGGAATGAGTGCTAGCTAATTGCTGATCCTTGTAACACCTTACAGTGTTCTGGCTTCCATGCTTGGATAAGCCTTTTCTCTTGTATCTGCTTGTGTGGTGGGAACCATAGACAGCAGATATAGTGCCAACCTAATAATGCTAATCGTTTATACAGCACCACTTTTGTAAGTACTACCTTCATTTTTTTCATGCATGCAGGATTTTAAGGAGCTGTGACTGAATTCTTAATGCTACCGAGACACAGTAATTGGCACCAATTAAATTGCTACATTCATGTTTGAATTGCTTTAACTGGCGCGACACACTGTCTTATTTATACTGAAAGTATGTTTGCTTGTGGTTTGCTTTGAATCACAGCCAGGAGAAACTAAACCATCTTGAGCCTCTTTCTCTGAAGGCAACATTCAAACATTTGCAAACTGGGCACCTCCTCAATTTCAGGGCAATGATATTTGAAAATGTATTATTATTATTATTATTATTATTATTAGGCCCAGGACAAGCTGTAAAATAGAAGACCTGCTTGGCTAAGATTTGGAAATGAATTTTTATGCCTGTATGTGCTGCCCCCATTTCTTAAAGAACTGCAGATTTTTCTTTTCCAAACTTGGGAACTTTCCAAGACATAGTTGCAGCAAGGAGAAGAATTCTTTTAATTTGGAGAAACCAGGGCATTAACTGTTCAGTCCCCAGAGATCTAGATATCAGATCTTAATTTAAAATCTCCAGTTCTAGTATAGTGCATTTTGGGCATTAGCGGAGAAAGGATAACTTGAGATCCGATTGGCTGTAGATTGTGTTCCAGATTGGCTATAGATTGCATTGAGAGGCAAACCAGGTTTTGTTCATCTGGGCATTTCATATGAGTAGATTAGCAAGACATATTGCTGATCTGTGCTTGTGTGTAGTTAATAAAAGGTGAAAGTCACAGTGGCCTGGGGTAACTGAAGGGTAAACATTAAGTAGCCTTGAGCCCCAGGCAATAAAACAGGCAATAAATAAACTGATAATAAGAATAATAAATAGTATCTGTAGCACATCTCCTTTCCAAGTTTAAAGGCTTTTATTTCTGATGGATCATTCTCTACCCCCCCCCTTCCCTGCCCTTCCTTGGCTTTCTACAGTTTTACAAGAGTTTCTATTTCTGAATGTTCTGTTGTGATTGTTTTGCTGCCTGCCAGTTTTTGGACAGAATCCAAAGTTACATTCATGTTGTGTTCTGCTATTTCTTTGTCAATTTCCCCATGACTCTTCCAAAGTATTTTCTTCCTTGAATAATTAGTATTCACATCAGTTTGGAGTAGAGTTGCACTTCTGCTTCAATTTCCCACTCAAAATCATTCCCTACTTCCACATATACCTAAGAAGAAACAGAGACAGGTATTATCTATTTACTGTGTCCCATTGGTTTGATTGGAATTTACTGGAAAACATAACAAAACATTTTGTTTGACATTTTACAAGAAACCTGGAATTTCTGTGAGTGTGGCTGATGGTATGCCAGGCTTGGAATAAGTATGACTTGGCTTGTTTCCCTCTTTTCTTCTTGTGGTTTTCATTTCCCTGAAAGATTGAGAGGCTTGTGGAACTAACAGAATTTTCTTTGTGTAGTGCCTTGGAGGCGCTCACATGCATGCACACACACAGAGAGTGCCTGCTATTGCTGCTATAGAGAACTAAGTTTGGATGAGAATGGGGCTGCTAGTGGTTATTTCAGCAGCATTTGCATTCTCTCTCTTCCCCCTCCCCCACACAGCAAAAACACTTAAATTCTTTTTCAGTACTAAACCAAGTGTTATGATAATATACCCTGTATATCCTGTATGATGGATATACCCTATTCTAATGAGTTAAGCATAAAAGATGTATGATGAAAGAAAGAGAGAAGGAAGAAGTATGTAATATTTATTTAGACAATAGAAAAGTGAAGGAACAAGCCCCAAAGCCAGTGTAGAACCAATTTCGCCTATCTTTGTCCAAATTTATATGGACAATAGCAGCTAATGAAAAAGTATGTCTGTTGGCACCATGGATAACCTATGGTTCTTTCAATAGTGTTCTGAAAATAAATCCTTACCAGAACTGGATTACCATAAATAAAAAGTGATGGACATTATGCATTGACAGTGAATGATTTTATAATTTTTAATTAAAAATATCTCAGTGCATTACTAATAACTGGAACTATAAGCAAAAAAGGTTGTATCTGTTAACATCTGTTTCAGAAGGATTGCCCTCACTATTGCAGTGGAGCTAGAGACTCTGTTGTATAAATCTGTGTGGAGAATTTGAATATGTGTTGTGTTTGTTGACTGCTCAGTTGCAGCTGCCCAAGCTTGTGGAGTCCGTCCCCTCCCACTTCCAAACCTGGAAAAGTCAACTCTGCATCAGGGTTTCCCCTTGTTATTTTAGAGTGTTCCTGTCATCTTCATACCTGCTAGTTGTGACAAATCAGCATGTAAGAAGGCTGACCACAAGGAGTGGATCATCTTACAGTAAAACAAAGAATGGGACACTTGACAACACAGATGTGAGAAGAAAAGAAAAAACAGGGAGGATTAAAAACTATGCCATGATAACAAAGAGAAGTCTTTATCTCCAAATGGGCAACAGGCATGTGCCTGGGAAAGTATAGGTTGAGTCTCTGTACTTGCTTGGGACCAGAAGTATATATACGTACTTAATGAGATATCTTGGAGATGGGACGCGAGTCTGAACACAAAATTCATTTATGTTTCATATACACCTTATGCACATATCTTGAAGGTAGCCACAGCACAGCCACCATTGCAGTGACTTGCTCATTCCAGGATCAGAACGAGGTGCCCATCCTTGACCACATGGCTGGGCACCTTGTTCTGACCTCAGAGTGAGCAACTCACCTCTGCTGCTCTAGCCACATCAAGCAGCATAGTCAAACACATTTTAAACATCTGCCTGGTGTTGGAATGGAGGGCTCTGGATCTCTGGGAAGAGTTTTAAAAATATGTTTTAAGAGGGATATAGCCCAGATTTGGCACTGAACAGGCTGGACATCATCTGGACTGTTCATGCCAGACCCAGGGATTGGACCCTGCATCATCCAGATGCCATGCCAAGAGGATGGAGGGAGGCCAGTTTATTTGACCCATGCAGACATGGCCTTAGTGTGCAACACACATAAAGAGCTGCATGGCTTGGACTTTTCTTTTATAGGGTACCCAGTTGCATGGACAGAGTGCAAGACATACACAATTTATGCACACATAGCCTCTGTTTAGAAGCTGCTGACTTAGTGCAAGTGGTAGGGCTGATACGCACTGTCTTCCTCCCACATGGCTGTTGGAATTTGCTCTTAGTTTAGTCTTCAATCTTTAGTGGCAAAACTTAAGTGATCATAACTAAGTACATAAAGGAAACATCATTCCTACTCACTCCTTCTCACCAACAGCATATTGGTCTCTCTCCCTCCTCAAGTATTTCTTAGGAAAACATTGTTCTTTAATTAATCAAGGATGATGGATCACAGCCTCCTAGTAATTGGGGACTTATCTTACAGCATGGAAAAATTCTCTGTCCTTTAAAAAGCCTCCTCCTTCCATTTATATGAACTCATTTTTCTATCCAAATTTATAAATTGTTTTTCTTTGTTTCTTTTTTAAAAAGAGAGAAAAAAGTAAAAAGTCCCCCCACCCATCAAATGAATTTGCCCCAAAGCCCCTTCCTCCCCACCATGGGTGAAAAATTTCAGGGGAGAAGTAAAAATAAGGATGATTTCTGGTCCTGGAAACTGCCAGGAATAGTAAGTTTTCAGTTGAAAAACCCAGATATCCTAAAATGTTACTGAAACCCCAGAAATTATAAATGGAAGCGACTGGTTTTTGGCCAGTTTTGGGACAAAAAAAATTCAGGATGCACCCCACTATTCATAATGAACAAGGCTGGCTAATGTCCTTTTCATATCAAGCCATTATACCATCCCCAAATAAAACTACTACAATACACAGCATCAAGTTCAGTTCTAACTAAAGTCTGCCAACAAATATGGAAAACAAAGCAGTGGCTCATGGATTGGAAGTGATCAATATACATTCCTATACACAAAAAGTAGAATCATATCATAGAATCATAGACAAAAAGATTGCAGTAACTACAGGATCACCACTAATTTTCTATGCAAACAAAATCACACACAAAATTTTGCAGCAAACACTCCTACTATATATATATATATATATATATATATATATATATATGGAACAAGAAATCCCAGAGAGGCAAGCTGGTTTCAGGAAAGGAAGAGCACTAGAGATCACATTACAAACATACGATGGCTAATGGAGTGCAACAGGGAATCCCAAAAGAAAATCTGCATGTGCTTTATTGATCACAGTAAAGCCTTTGAGTGCACAGACCACACAACAACAACAACAACAACAACCCGATGGGATGCTGTTAGAGAAATGGGAGTACCACTGTATTTGATTGTCCTAATGCATAACATGTACTCAGTACAGGAGGTTGCCATCAGAACTGAATATGGAGAAACAGAATGGTTCCCATTCAGGAAAGCAGTCAGGCAAGACTACACCCTATTTATTTCATCATATGCAGAACAAGCTTAGACCCAGATGCAGGAGGAGTGAAGGTCAGAGGTGGGAACATTAACAACTTAAGATATACAAATGGCACAATACTACTAGCAGAAGCCAACAAATACTTGGAGCAAGTATTGAAAAGGGTCAAGGAGGAAAGTGCCATGTAGGCATGATGTTGAACATTAAGAAAACAAAAATAATGACCCGTGAAGATCTAAACAAATCACCCTAGATAGCAAGAAAATTGAAAGACTTAAGGAATTCCCATACCCTGAGAGTATGTGACTTGCCCAAGGTCACCCAGTGGTTTCAATGGGGAATCAAACCCTGATCTCAAGACTTGTAGTCCAGTGTTTAGTCCACTACATCACATTGGCTCATTGGTGTTAGAGGTTGGAAAAAGAGCTTCTGCAACCATGAACCTGGCTGTTTTGATCCACAGCTCAGTGCATACTATCTCATGCCATTGGGGGCTTCCTTGTGGTTCAGCATCGTTCTTGTCTGCTTGCATATAAAGACAAATAACAGCCTACATAGGACCAAAGTTATTATCTTGCTTCCTGCTGCTTTTCAGTTGGTGACTGGGGAGGGAGAGGAGGTTGAAATCTATAGTGCAGACTTTTGTGAATACTGTCAAGCAAAATCACAGGTGATTTGGGCTTGGGCCAATACATCTTGAGGCAAGAGTCTCATACTGAGTCAAGGTGCATGATTGTACTTTAGGTATGTCAAACAATTTAGCGCCTCATGCTGAAAATCCCACAAGAAGCTTTCCTCATTTCTGGCAGTATACAAACAAGAATACTCAGTATACAAACTTGAGTGATTAACAGTGTGCTACCCTTCCATGCCACCCTCATAAAGGGCTGGCTGTGGATGGTGTGGAGATGCAAACTGGAAGTAAAAGAACTCCAGGCCAGTGCCGATCTGTGTGGACCCATGGGTGGAGGTTTAGGAAACACACCTTCATTTTGAGAATTCAAAGGATAAGATATGAGTTTTATGTTAGATGCAGTGAGTTGTAGAAGAGCTGCATGCATGCTAGGAAGGAGAATGAGAACAAGAGGTTGCACATAGGCACACACCTAGCAGCTTCATATGGGTGGACTCTAAGAGCAGAAGCAGCTGTGCTGTGAAAAGATCAATCAAATTCTTGCCTCTTACTTTGTTTTCCCTGCTCTATCCTCAGATACATTGGTCCACATCCTCAATGCTTCCAGATACAGAGAGCTATTTTCCCATGAACAGTTCCAAGTTTTCTTGCTATTAAGAAGCAACCAGAATGCACCATGGGGCTGTTCTTTAATATGAAACTGGGGGCAGAGGAAGCAAGTGCAATGACTGGGGTGAATAGTCTAAGACTTATTTATAACACTGGAGCTTTGCCAAACAGATGTTTTGTTTTATTTTTAACTTAACATTGGGAGCTTCTTTTTTTCTGATTCTTCCACATACCCCCAAATAGGATTGTTGTGAGGTGGTGGACACAAGGGAGCATGCTATGACTTGACTGTGTATCCTTCTTTGAAAACTGGGAATAGGGATGCTTTGTGTTCCCCTAAAGAAATGTACTGAATAGACTTATCAGCACATTCTCAGGGGATCATACATGACTCTGCCCATTCACAAACCCAGCTGTGTTCACAGGCTCTCCTTCCCTCCCTCTGCAAGGCACAAACCAGATTTAGGATGTTGACCAAGGTTGTAGCTATGGAGTGGTGGCAATGACAAAATGAGATCATTGTCACCTCCAACAAGAAGTCTGGTCCTCCAAATGAATTTTTTCTCCAGGGCCCAAATTACCAGCATTGCAGTAACTTAATGCTTCAATCAAGCATTTAGAACAGGGGTAGACAACCTTTTTAAGCCGGGGGCCGGTCCCACCAAGTTCTCCCCTCTGCTGGGCCGAGGGGGGGGGGAATGGTGGCGTGCACGCACGCGCGCACCCCCCACCGCGCGCAACCCCGCATGCGTGCTGCCGCTGCCGGCGCTACACAGCCACCTCCGTGCATGTCGCGGCCGCCATTTTGATTTCCAAAATGGCAGCTGTGACTCGTTTGCGCATGCGCATGGAAATCAAAATGGCAGCGCGGAGGCGGTGGCGCACGGCGGCGGTCCACCTGGGTTGGTAAGTATGGGGACCTGGGCCTTAACCGGCCCGCGGGCCGTAGGTTGCCGGCCCCTGATTTAGAAATATATAGTTTAGCATTCAAAAGGCTCATGTAAAGTATCTAAGGGAATGTGAATCCAGCAAATGCAAAGGTTCTGGGTGGAAACAATTTCCAGTGCTTCACTCACCACAGTGCTAGAAATTTGGAGCCGGAAAGAAAATTTCATGGGAGGGGACAGAATTTTTATTTAGGGACCATTACCTTCTCCCCCTCCCCCATAGCTACACCCCCTCCCTGCAATGTGACACTGATATGCCTAAAAGTAGAAGAATGAAAAAAAGGTGACTGTATACACAAATTTATAGTGAATTAGTGAACATCAGAGACAGTCTGTTTTGTTATGAGAAAATAATTAAGATCAGAAGTGCTGAGTCACACAACTGGGGTAATGCATACTACAGAAAAGCACTCAGAATTGTTTCCAATAGTCATTTCCTCTATTGTAACTGTGTTGCTCATTACTAGCATTTTCCAAGCATTTTGAAAGGTCAGACACCCTGCAGTGAGCAATGAACATCTGGAAAACTGGCAGCTGCTTCACACAGAGATCCCTTCGTATAGCATGTGATTGCATGTGTCCACATAGGACTTCTCCAAATGGCATGTGGATGTTCACATCTGTGACTTCTTTGGCTCATTAAAACTGTGGCTATCAATTATTGTAGTCAAAACTCAGTAGTGTCCTTCACATCTGAATAGGCCATGTGGTTGCCTGAACTAAATCTTGTTTTGATAGGAGAGCATCTTCCACCCTACCACCAGATTAGGAGGCAGCGGTCAGACTGTGTGGAGCAAATGACTCTATCCTTCAGCAGAAGGGAATGACCCAGTCAGCTTGAAAAGAACAGCCCAGGAGAAAGGCAGTTGCTCCACTCTGCCTAATGGTTGGGCCAGACCTGCTGCAGGATACCAGGAATGTTGCACTGAACTATTTTTTTTTTAATTGAACTGATTCTCTGAGGAGCCCTGATTCCATGAGGCATGAAGTGTTTTTCCCCACAGTGAAGCACAGGTTCAGGTTATCAAGTGAAATCCATCTTGGCTACAAATCCTTGTGCCACTAATAGGAATGGAGATGTGTGCCAATCCAGATCTTTCTTTTGTTGCTCCAGATATCAGAGAGAGATAATTTGGTGAGAAAGCAGACAGACAGACATATTGTGGGCTTGAGCCATAGTTTCTTACTGCCAGCAAAACCTCTGAACTGTTTGAAGAGTTCTAGTTTCTGCAGAAGAATGTAGAACTTGGAGTTGACTACAGGCTCTATGCAGAAATGACTCTCTAGTCTAAAACCTAATGTCTAAAGAGAGTATGCTGGCTACAGATAGATTTTAATGTGCTACAATTCATTAAACCATCACTTAAAATAACCTTGAGATGCACACTCTGGGATTCACAAATTTTTCACGCAAAATGTTAGGTGGCTAGTTCTTATGGACTTGGATTTATGGTGGATACATGCACACACTTTAATTAGCATGGAAGATGTATGAAAACTTTTATGCCTTTCCATGTTGGTGCAAAAGCACTACTCATAATAAATGACAGTTTCATTTAAAACAAAAGACACAGTGAGATATAAAACCAAAGCATTGGCTGGAATTCTGCTTGTTACTCCCACCTAGAGTAGGGCCATTGAATAAATTATTGAATGATGAGTCAACATATAGGATAAATCCAATTGATTCAGAGGATCTAGTCTAGTCTAGTCAGGGCTAATGAGATTTAAGACTTTATCTCACGTGGCTTTTAAACCATGTTTGGAGTTAAGGAAAAGTGGCTTTGGTGATAAGCACACCTCTGACCTGTAGCTGCTTTGTCTCCAAAGCACAGTTAGGGACAATCATGCTAGTCCCAAGGTGGGAAACATCACTGCTAGGGCAGATGCAATACTGGCAGTCACGTGGTGTCAGTATCTCTTCCTCTTCCCCTGTTCCCCCACCCTCTCTATTCCCAAGCAGGCTGCTCCTCTTTATTTATTTTTCTATTTATTTTCTTTACTTTTTTGTGAATAAGCTTAAATTGAAATAGTAAAACTTTGGAATTGTGTGGAAAGGTTAAAATAAAAATAAATAAAAAATTTAAAACTCTGAAAGGCATCCTGGATAGGGCATACGGCAGGGAGGCAGGGTTAAGGGGGACTCAGGATGAGACTGCCATGGCAGAAGCAACCCCAGTCACATGACTGAGAAAATAGGCAACAATGGATGCTCACTTATATATATAATTATGTGGGGGTTTTTAAATAAGCATGGTTGTGACAAGAACAAGGCTCACAGTAATGTACTCAGGCATTTAATTTAAGAGTAAAACAGTTTTTAACCAGTAAAAAATAAAATAAAATAGGGAAGAGCACAAGCCTGGCCAAGGTGTTCTGTAACCATGGTATAGACACTGTTACCACCCTCTGTCCTGTCTCATTCCTGAGATGAGATACAAAAAAGAACATCTCCAGATTTTGGAGAGTGAGTAGGATGATATGAAAAGGGTTTTCCCTGAGCTCTCCTGGGGCTAAGCTGTCTAGGACTTTACATTATGACAAAAAACTTTAAATTGTGTCTGAAAACTGATTAGTGTCTTCTGCAACTCTCCAGTGGCTCATGATCCTTACCTCTCCATTTAATGGTAAGCCATCCTCCCCTCTTCTAGACCACCAGGCTTCCCTGGCATAGCATGCCTACACAATTGTGTTCTGGAGAAACTAAAGTTTCAGAAGACAATTCAAATGTAGCTATAATTCAACCTGAATCCAACTAATGCTCTTGTTACTGTGTCCAGCACTTAATATGTTTCCTCTTTCAGGAGAATTGGTGGGTGGCATGACAAAATAGGTCTCTTTAACAAGTTTATAATGCTGAGCTGGCATTATTTGTACAGTTATTTACCGTACATAGGGTCCCTTCTCTTTAAAATTGAAATTAAAGTGGGGATTCTGGGTCTCCACTGCCCCTGGCTCTTCCTCAGTTCTGCTCCTGCTCCTGCTCCTGGCATTAAGTTCATCAATCCCCCCCACCCTTTAAAATAAAGTGCAGTTCCACATGTAAACCAGATGCATGCCAAGCTTGCAGGTTTGCATAGGGTCAGATGGTTCTACAATAGACCAATACAATACCATAGCCAACAGACAACTGAACCAACCCCTCCAACAACCAGGGGAGTTGAAAATTATTAAGGTTGAAAATTATTTATGCCTAAATACCCTAAAGGCATCTGATCCTGTTTGATCTTGGAAGCTAAGCAGGGTCAGCCCTGGTTAGTACTAGGAAGGGAGACTGCCAATGGATACCAGGTGCTGTATACTATATTTCAGAGGAAGGGGCTGGCAAAACCATCGCTTAGTATTCCTTGGCCAAGGAAACCCTAGGAAATACATGTGGTTGCCATATGTTAACAGGCAGCTTGAAGACACAGACACATACACACAGCCCTTTCCCTAATCTAAGTTTGTGTTGGCACTATGGTTCTGGCCTGACTCGCTTCCTCCTTCTTTGTTCCAGCACTTCTCTGCCTCTCTCAATCTCTCTCTCTCTCAATCTCTCTCTCTCTGTATGTCTCATGATGACATGTCTTAATCAGCAGAACAATGCTGTCACTAGATCTTTGAGATCAGCTTATGGAAGAAAGTTCTGCCAGCAACAGGGGATTCTGTTGGCAGAAGGGGATTTAGATGCCCAGTCCCCCCTACAGCTGACATATTTGATTTAGAATGCACTCCCTGCTAGTTGAGGCAGATGAACTTCTTGATTCTAATTCCAAAAGTAAAAAATTAATGTGGGGATTTTACATAATCATTTTGTCTGACTTCCTCTGTTTCTCCTTCTATTGCCTGCAGCCCCACAAATATGTCATGCATACACAGTGGGTGAAAACTTCATTAAACCCAGATGACTGAATTTTCCACTTTTTGAGACTGCACAGGGTCCCAAGATAAGTAAGATAAGAAGCGTTTTCACTCTAAGTTGAAGCACTAGAGAAAGCATCCCAAGACATTGTGCTTCAGTACATGCATGTATGGAGACGCCAGTCTGGGCTTGGTTTTAGATTTCAGGCTTCTGTGTTTTATCATCATTGTTTATGCACTTTCAAAGTCGCCCATATGTGTGTGCTCTTTTTGACTTCAGCTAGGGGATGGGAAAATGGCTTTCTAATGATAATCTGGGCTGTGAGTAAACATGGTGTCATGGGACTCTGGAAACCCTAGAAGAGAGATGTTGCAATAGCAGATGTTTCCAGCCTGAGAGAAAAGGAGGGAGAGAGAAGAATGCTTTGATTTATTTAGATTATAGAATGGGAAATAGATGGACTCACGGAGACCAGGTTGACAGGAAGAGGGATGATTGGTGCTCATTCCAAAGGCAGATCCTTATATTATTATCCTTATATTAGATGAGGGATTTTTACATTTTGCCTTGGCATGTTCTAGGAAGACTAATTTGTCTCCCAAATGTATAAAATGCATATAACTTTGTAATCAAACTAGAACCTGACTTGAATTTTTGGTATATGCCAAAATAATACTAGAGTTCCTGCAGTGCTTCCTTATTACACGTAGGCATCTATGATCTCACTTAATGACTTAGATCCAATTTTTTGAAAGAAATAAAATGTATTTTTATTTTCCCCTAATTTGCCACAGCTGTGTTTTGCTTGCTTGGCAGAGTTTCAGCCTAACAAAGCATTGTGGGATACCCTGAAAGCACAGGCTGGAAAGACCCATAGTAGAGAACAAAGTATAGAAAAACTTTAGTGTGAAATATTTGACTTGCTAGAAATCCTTTAGGAATATTCTCTTATGGTCTCTAATTACTGATATTCTTTACTTGCTTTGTTTCTGTTGAAAATGTTCACTTAATTCTGTAGTCTTCATTTCAAATCAGTTTGATAAAGGGAAGATGATCCTGCCTCCTTTTGTAAGTATCCAAAGTAGAACATTTCATAAAGGTCACCCTGGGGACTTCTGGTTGTGCAGGCAAGATGTCCAATCACTGAAGACAATAGCTGGTCTCAGAGATTGCCAAATTGAGGCTTGCACAGTGGATAATACTCTGCAATTCCTCTCCTGGTAAGAAGAAGATTGGGGCTTGTAGAGGATCAAATTTTGCCCATGGAAAGTTGGTGGTTTGCAGAAGTCAATTAAATAGACAAATTAGAATTATTGACTTGATCAATTAATTGGAATCTAAAAGGATGGGTAGATGAATTGGACTGTTTGAGCTGATGAAATTGATATGAATTTGAACTGAACTGAATTACTGAATTTTATTGATTTTTGATATCATTGGTCTAGCTATCTAGAAAAAGAATTGTTTAGAATTGATATAATTGATTTGAACTGATTTGAATTATTGAATTTTTGATATTACCTGTTTAATTAATTAAGCTTACATTATTGAGGTAAAATCATAAGATTGGTGTCTTTCATAAGAGTTTGATCTGAATTGAACTGAATAGTCAAAGCAGAATATGGCATCTGGTAAAAAGACTTACACTCAGACCCATATACAGACAGTCACTCAAAGAAGAGGGTCAATAGAAACTCCAAAACAAACAGAACCTACTAAGCCATTCTTGTTGGAAGAAATTAGAAATCTAAAGACTGAGATAAGACAGGAAATTAAACAGGAATCGAGGGAAACAAGATGTGAGATAAAAGAAGAAATGAGGAAAGAACTGGGATCTTTAGGAAAGAAGATGGATAAGATAACTAAAAAGTTGAAACATGCAGTCAAATGTTGAAAATTTAAAAGAAGTGATACAAAATTTAAAGAAGACATCAGAACAAACACTTGATACACAGAAAAGATGAGAACATGATTTTATGGCCAGAAATCCATTATAGGGAAAAATGTTTAAAATTTAGGGGAATTCCAGAGGATGCTAAAGAAAATCTATATGTAAGACTCATTCCAATATTGGTAAACTACATAGGACTGACCCAATGAGAAGTGGACCAAGGAACTGACAAAATATTCAGAATAAATTCGGCTATTGCAAGAGAAATGAAATTACCCCGTGATGTGGTAGTTTGCTTAACAAGAACAAAATTTAAAGACTTAATAATACATAAAAGCTATGAGGAAGATTTATTGATTGGAGGACAAAAAATTAATATCTTTAAGGACATTCCATTGTCGATATTGGAAAAACGTCAGGAATATAAATTTTTGACACAACTATTACACAAACATGGCATAAATTACACATGGGAGAAAACTGAAGGGGTGACATTTACATATCAACAAAGGAGATTCAAAATAAATTCATTACAAAAGGCCAAGGATTTCTTGAAGAGATTTCAAGCATATACTCAAATGCGAACTGTGAATCAAAAGGAGAAGGAAACATCAAAAGAATCAGAAACAAACAAAAGACAGAAATGTAATAGAAACGCGAAGTCAAAAACAGAACAGAAACAAAGAGGGAGTGACTGATGAAGGGGAAGAGAGTGAACCTTTCTCTGATTAAGATAAACCTTCAGAACAAGGTCTTAAAAGTGATGATTATGAAAAAGAAGAACCAGTGGAGGAGAAGGAAGAAGAGATATAATATAATTTTAATAAAATTTAATCAAAGAATAAAAAGTACAAAATAAATTAAAAACAAGAATTAAATTTGAAGATGTTGACTCAGATCTATTCTTGGAATGTCAAAGGTTTAAACTCAAAATACGAATGCAGCAAAAAATTTCATTACTTAGAGAAGAAAAATCTGGACTCTATATGCTTACAAGAAACTAAAATCAAACAAACAGATAATGGATTTTCGAGAAACCCTAAATTGGGTCAAATGTTTGCATCAGCCAATGAAAAGGGAAAAAAAGGTGTAGTGTTATACATAAGGAGTAAATACAATACCAAATAAGTTTTTGTAGACAAAGAAAGACATTTTTGGCAGTAGAAGTACTATGGCAACAGATGAAATTTTGATAATTGGAGTTTATGACCCACATAAAAGATAATTTTTTAAAGAAATTGAATAAGCAAATTGAGAGATTTGAATATGATCATTTTTTGATAATGGGCAATTGGAGTGGTGTCATTGATCCAAAAACAGACTGAACCCCACAAAAAAGATCAAGAAAAATCAGGGAAGACTACCAAAGTCTTTCTTTGAATTACAAGAAAAATTTTCTTTAATAGATGTTTGGTTTGGCTTATATGGAAAATCTAAAGGATTTGCTTTTTATTTGAATAGCCACAAAACAGAATCCTGTATTAATATGTTTTTAATTTCTAAACTCCTTTTGCAGAAGATTAAAAAGATGGATATTTGGCCAAAGATTAGTTCAGGCCACAATCCCTTTCAGTTGATTCTAGAGGAACAAAAACTCAATATAGTTGGCATCTGAGTGACTTGTTCGAAAATGAAAGCAAAGAATATTTTAAAACAATACTTTTCTGAAAATACAACATTGGATATTCAGCTAAAGAGTGTATGGGATGCCAGCAGGGCTGTCATAAGGGGGATTTTCATCCAAAGAGGAGCTGAAGTCAAAAGTAAATCCCAGGAGGAAATTAAAATTTTGACGAAAGCGTTAAGAAAAAAAGGAAAAGGAGATACAAGAAAACCCAAACAGAAAAGTACTTACAATCCAACTTAAAATTCTTCAGAAAAAGTTAGATGCTATACTAACGCAAGAAGTTGAAAAGAAGCTAAATTTTGTGAGACAGAAGCATTATGAATCAGCTAATAAAACAGGAAAATGGCTTTCAAATAGATTGACGAAAGAAAAAGAAAAGAAACTTAGGTGAGGTGCAGGAGGGTGGCTCTTGGCCACCCTGGGAAGTGGCGGATCAGGGCCGTGGCTACCCCATGGCACAGCCCCGATCCTCCCTATTGCCACTCTGAAAAGAGCGGCAAAATGCTGCTCCTTTCAGGGGTGGCAAAAGGGCGCCCTAAGAGCCAGCACGCAGCTCTTCTTCACCCTTTCTTGCGCAGCACATCAGAATGCTGTGCCGGGAGGGTGTTCTGACGCCGCGCCATACATAACGGTGCGCGGTGTCAGGACAGCATCAGTGTGGGGTTGGGGCGGCCGTCATGCGGCTGCCCTGCCCCATCTCTGCCTTCAGTACGGCCCTTTGGACCGGTCTGCAGAGGCCCTTATTCAAGAAATAGTTGACAAAGAAGAAACTATAACAAATCATAACAGAATTAAAAATGTATTTATAAAATGTATTTATTTAAGCAGCGGCTGGATGGTCATCTGTCGGGGATGCTTTGATTGGGAGTTCCTGCATGGCAGGGGGGTTGGACTGGATGGCCCTTGTGGTCTCTTCCAACTCTATGATTCTATGATTCTATGAAAATACTACGCAAATCTGTATAAAGAAAAAAACAAGTTGGAAAGATAAAGAAAGAAGACTTTGAAGAATTTCTATCCAAACATAATATCAAAACAATTTTGGAAGAAAACCAAAATATACTTAATGCACTATTCACAATTCTGGAAATTACTCTAGCAGTAAGGAATCTTAAAGCAAATAAGGCCCCTTGGGCCTGATGGCTTCACTGCAGAATATTACAAGAGCTTTGAAAAAGAATTAAAAATTCCTTTGCAATAAATGCTAAATGGAATAATTAAGGAAGGTCCTCCAAAATCATGGGAAGAGGCAAACATAATATTAATTCCGAAAGAAGGGAAGGATAAAAGAAAGGTAGAGAATGATTGACCTATCTCATTATTAAACATTGAGAATAAAATCTTTATGTCTAAACAAATTCAGGGCTGCAGATGGCCTGTTTGGGACAGCAGAAAGCCGCCCCGGGGAGTGGTGGATTGTGGCTGTGGCAATCCCACACCACGGCCCTGATCCTTCCTTTTGCCATCCCTAAAAGAGCAATGGCTGCAACGGCCCTACGTTAGATATGTTAACACACAAATGAACTGGTAAAACTTTCATTTTGAATGGAAGACAATAAGATTTAAAAGGTTTATACAAACTGGATAAACATGGGAAGTCAATTGGCTCTGTTTCATAAGAACAACATGATCTTGACCAGGATGCCTGTCCGGAACACAGTCCACTTCGAGAGTATGCAGACCAGGGATAGTTTGGGGATTCTGCTAGTATACCGACCACCCCGTTGTCTAGCAGACTCCCTGCAGGTCATACTCTCTATGCGGTCTTTAGTACAGAACAGGAATATTGGTGGGGAGTGGTTATTAAAACCTCTGCATTGTCATGTGTGGATCATTTCCTGGTCAAGGTTGGACTAAGAGCCACTGTCCACCCACCACCACCCCGGGGTGGTGGACCTATTAGATTGGTCCATCCGCGAAGACTAATAGAACCAATTGGATTCCAGAAAGCCTTAGAAGGTTCAATGACTGGTAACTCTGGTGATTCTGTCAAAGCTTTGGTCAATACCTGGAACACTGATCTCACCAAGGCTATCAACACAATCGCTCCCAAGTGTCCTTTGCAACCTGCTTCCAACCGTAAGCCATGGTATACGGAAGAGCTTAGGAGGATGAAGCAGGTTGGACAACGACTGGAGCGCACCTGGTGGAAAACTTGACTCTTATCTGACAAGACTCGTCATAGGAACTTTCAGAGTCCTGACCAGCTGAGCTGCTTAGGGTGGTAGGGGAGCTGACACGGGTCCCACCTGCGCAGAACCCACTACTTAACCTGACAACAGCCTGCTGTGACATGTTCAACAACTTCTTTGCGGATAAAATCTCTCAGATGAGACCTGACTTAGATGCCAGCATTGATACAGAATCAACAGATGAGGTGTCCAGCAACTCCGTTAACGAAATTTTACTGGATCGGTTCCAATCTGTGAGTACCAATGATGTGGACAAGCTCCTTGGTAGAGTGAGGAAAACTACCTGCCCTCTCGATCCTTGCCCATCATGGCTGGCCGTCCGGGGGGGGGGGGGAGATGCCTTAAGGGTGTTCCTTAGGGATATCATCAATGCATCCCTCAGGGAGGGTTATGTTCCATCTTGTTTAAAGGAAGTGGCGGTTAGGCTGTTTCTGAAAAAAACTTCCCTGGACCCCCGGGATATGAATAGCTATAGGCCAGTCTCGTTACTACCTTTTTGAGCAAAGTGATCAAGAGGGTGGTGACTCTTCAACTCCAAGCTGTCTTGGATGAAACCAATTATCTAGATCCATTTCAAATGGGCTTTAGGACAGGATTTGGGATTGAGACTGCCATGGGTGCCTTGACTGATGACATTCGTCTGAGCATCGACAGGGGTAGTGTGACCCTGCTGGTGCTCTTAGACCTCTCAGTGGCTTTTGACACAATAGATCACAACATCATCTTGGATCGCCTGAGGGGGTTAGGAATCAGAGGTGCTGCATTGCAGTGGTTCCGTTCCTTTCTCTCGGGTAGATTCCAGAGGGTGTTGCTCGGGGACAGTAGCTCTGCTAGGAAGGAGCTTGTGTGTGGTGTCCCTCAGGGTGCCATCCTGTCCCCGATGTTATTTAATATCTATATGAAGCTGCTGGGAGAGATAATCCGGAGACATGGGGCAGGGTGTTATCAGTACGCTGATGACACCCAGATATATTTCTCCATGTCTCGGTTTTCAGTCTCGACTTCAGATGGGATCTCTCCTCTCAATGACTGTCTTAAGCCAGTAATTGACTGGATGAGGAAAAACAGATTGAGACTGAATCCTGATAAAATGGAGGTACTTACAGTAGCGGCCCCGAAACTAGGTTTTGGGATACAACCTCCAGTCCTGGATGGGGTCACACTCTCCGCTAAGGACTGTGTTCGCAGTCTGGGGGTGCTCCTGGATTCCTCGCTTCAGATGACTAATCAGGTGAATGCGACGGCCAGGAGTCCATGTTATCAACTTCGGCTGATACGCCAGGTACACCCTTTCCTGGAAAGTAGGGACCTTGAAACTGTCGCACATGCGCTGGTAACCTCTTGTCTTGATTTCTGTAATGCACTCTACATGGGGCTACCCTCCAATTAGTACAGAATATGGCAGCCAGGTTGGTCTCAGGTTCATCTACAACAGATCATATAACACCAGCACTAAAATCTCTTCACTGGCTGCCTATTAGTTTCTGGGCACAGTACAAGGTTTTGGTTATTACCTATAAAGCCGTAAATGGCTTGGGTCCAACCTGTCTTCGAGACCGCCTCCTCCCATACAGTCTGCCCTGCACAGTTCAGTCCTCTGGAAGGAACCTGCTGCAGCCGATAAAAATGAGGCTATCTGCAACCTCCCAGAGGGACTTCTCGACGACCGCTCCCAGACTATGGAATGGCCTGCCAGATGAGATCTGTCATATTATGACCTTAGACAGCTTTAAAAGGGCTGTCAAGATGGATCCCTTCCGGCAAGCCTTTCCCGACTAGATTTCCCAGTCCCAGGAGTTAGCCCATCCTCTCATCTATTACTCTCCGCTGCAGCCGTTGCTGTTGTTGTTTGTCGTTGTTGGTTATTGTTGTAAACTGCTTGCACCTGTGTGATTTATTTTTTAAATGGTTTTAATTTATGATTGTTTAGTATTTTTTAAGGAGTGGTTGGGTTTGGGATTGTTGTTTTATTGCATTGTATTGTAAGCTTATGTTTAATTTTAATGCTGTAAGCCACCCCAATTACTTTGCAGAGGGGCAAGATATAAATTATTATTATTATTATTATTATTACTATTACTTTGCCCGTCTGCATAGCCTCTTAGTACAGAGCATGCAGGTTTTGATGACTGCCATATTGTAGAAGTCTGGTCAGCTTTTGCTGTGTAAGGGCCATTGTAGACCAGCCCACAGGACCAGCCTGGGGGTAAGGTTGGGGTGGGCAGCTGCATGCCGGCGGCCCCAACTGCACTCCGATGGCATCTTGATGCCGTGCAGCCATACGCATGGCGGTTGGCATCAGGACGCCCTTCCGGTGCAGCATTTAAACACACTGCACTGAAAGAGTGCTGAAGAGCCATGGTGCCGGCTTTTACGGTGGCCTTTTGCCACCCCTAAAAGCAGCGGCATTTTGCCACTCTTTTCAGGGCAGCAAAAGTGAGGATTGGGGCCACGGCGTGGGGTTGCCGTGGCCCCAATCCGCCACTTCTCAGGGCGGCTGTGTGCCACCCCAAATGGCTGGTCTGCAGTGGCCCAAAACAGAAGGGCCAAATAGAGTGGTGGGACACTGTGCTGGTGCTGTTCAGGTCAGGTCTGTGGCAACCACAGTTGCCCTGTCCCAATCTTGGCTGCCGGATTCTATCTGCTCCTTCTTGGCCCAGTTCTTTGCAAATGACGTAGCCTCGGCACAACTTCAGGCCGTGTTTGGGTCATGTATCCTGTAAACAGCATGCCTCCTAAAAACCATGGCAGTTAAAGTGGTGTCAAACTGCATTATTTCTACACTGTAGATAGTCTAAACTTGCAAGATAAATTAACTTTGTGGAAATAATAAATTATTTTGTAATGAAAAAAGAAGAGAAAAAAATCAGAGTGAATTGGTCTATTCATAAATGTTTTCAGTTTGTTTGGTCACTAGGATAAAAACATCAAAAGATAATACCTTTAAAATTATTTTTCCATGTCTCTGTGTGTGCCTTTAAGACACTGGTCAATATATGGTAATCCCATAAATTTTTAAGACCAACTAAAAAGTTGCAAAAGAGTCAGTAAACTTTATAAGACTCATCTTCAATCTGGATGCTATCTTAAAAACAGCCGCCAGCTCCAAGGTGCGGTATTGATAAAAGTCACCAGTGTAAGCCCATGATATAATTTCAGTATTATAGCTATAGAAGATAAATATAGAAGTTAAGATATGACTGAATATTAGCCATCTAGTGAAACCTCAGCAGTTTTTTTTTTAAAGGATTATTAGTTCTGTGTTTTCTCATTCTTAAAGTAAACTAAGGGCCAATGCACACAGCCCATTTGGGGCAGCAGAGAGCCGCCCCGGGGAATGGCGGATTGGGACCATGGCAACCCCACACTGCAGCCCTGATCCTTCCTTTTGCCACCCCAAAAAGAGTGGCAAAATGCTGCTCCTAAAAGGTGCAGTGTGTCTGCATGCTGCGCAGGAAGGGCATCCTGATGCTGCGCGCCATGTGTAATGGCACACGGCATCGTGGTTGGGGTGGGGTGGCTGACGTGTGGCTGCCCTGCCCCAACTCTACCCTCAGGCCAGCCCTTTAGGTGAATTACTGCTGTAACTCTCTGATGTAAATAGAAACTAATGCAGCTGGACTGAAATGAGGCAAGATGCAGAGCCAAATTATGAATTAAAATTTAAATCAATCAAATAATGCAATTTAGCTAAGTATAAAATTCTTCAGGCCCACAAGATTCTTACATTTACTTATTATTTCAGTAGATGTCCTGGACAGTTGCACTTTCTGGATAATTAACAATAGCAAAAAGACAGATTTATTATTTAGAGACCAGAGTTACCAAACATTGTAGACTTGAGAAGATGGGTGGATAGAACTTCAGCATTTTGGGTAGCTGATTCCATTTGTTCC
This sequence comes from Phrynosoma blainvillii, assembly GCA_026167975.1. Lineage (NCBI taxonomy): Eukaryota > Metazoa > Chordata > Lepidosauria > Squamata > Phrynosomatidae > Phrynosoma > Phrynosoma blainvillii. The sequence continues at coordinate 288,732,302 of JANUYF010000002.1, read as the reverse complement.
TGGCTTCTGCAATTGTAAGAGCTGAATTAAAGGAGCCCAGATATGGGAGAAGAGACTAGGGCACATCTTATTGGACTCCAGAGGGGTTTGCTATCCCAGAAGTGTCTGCAATCCACATTATGGGGTGGGGGAGGGATTAAGATAAACTGTCAAACATGCCTGTAGATATTTATGGAAATTTCCCCCTTTTATCTCTGTATCTGTTATCTTCTTGTGAGATTTGCTAAAGTCAATCAAGAGTAATGTCAAAATAATCTCAAGAAAGGTTCTGAATCACTGGACTCCTCGTCAAGCCTCAGACTGAAGCCCTTATGTTGTGTTCTTACAATACAGCACACCTCCCCCCAGCCCATTCTTTAAAAGCTTTCTATTTATAAGCTTGTCTGAATAAGTAGGACTCTGTGAGACTGTAAGAAAGAGAGATTTGTTTTCCTTTATTTGACATGGGCTGCAATCATGCATGTCTCAGTGTAGCATAGTAGTTCCACATGTGGATCTGTGCTACTCATTCTCACAGTCATGAGAAGGTATGAAATAAGGATTGTATACCACTGTTTACTTTCCAAGTGTCAGACAAATGATTCCAGTCGTGGTCTTCATCATCATCTTCTTCTTCTTCTTCTCCTCCTCCTCCTCCTCCTCTATAATATTTATTTATATCCTGCTTTCTCCCCCCCCCCCTCAAAAAATTGGGACTCAAAGCATCTCACAGTTTAAAAGAACAATACAATTAAAAACATACCAAAAGAGAGCATTAAAATAGAATTGGACTATTTGCAGAATTAAACCAATCATTTGTTCAATAAAAATAATAATAATACAATTTTAAAAATTATTTAAATAGTTCAGTTAAGACAATACAGCACCTCCCAGCCCATTCCTTAAAAGCTTTCTATTTATAAGCTTGTCTTTTAGCCTGTTGCCATAAGGACAACAAGGAGGGGGCCATTCTGACCTCCCTGGGCAGCAAGTTCAAGAGTCTAGGGCAGGGGTAGGCAACCTTTCCCCTTTAAGGGCCAAGGGACTTCAGCTCCCAGAAGCCTCAGCCATGTTGGCCAATAGTCCCATGTTGGCCAATAGCTCCTGGGATTCTGGGAGCTGAAGTCCCTCAGTCCTTAAAGGGGAAAGGTTGCCTACCCCTGCGGGTGTGCTCAAATAGCAGCTCCCTCTATTGTTCTATTTATGTTTAAATTCCAAATTAGAAGGGAATAATATATACCATATGAAAGAGCTAAAAGTCTGGATTGCTTTGTAAATATTTATTATGCCTGAACCAGTTGGATTTGGAGTTGTGTCACTCATGTTGATCCTACTAATCCCCAGTCTGCCATTTGGCTAGCAGGGAGAAATACAGTGTTTGGCCACTAAGGGATAAACACCAGGGACTGGCAATGTTTTCACTTGGCTTAGAGGTGTCAGGCAAGCTGAATCAGCACACCTGATATTTGAAAGTACTTCTGCTGGGAAGTGCCTTTCAAGTGGATTTACATTAGTCCTTCTCCTTCCAACTGCAAGTTAACTTTTTCAGCCACTCCATCTCTGCTACACATATACATATCAGAATTGTCAGTAGTTGAGCAAATGCTCAAACTCTGCATGAATCCATATTTATAAACCTTTAATTTTCTTGGTCTTGGGAACAATTGCCCCCAAGAAGAATCCACACTGAACTGTTTAAAAATTCTGGAATGTAGATAAATACCAAACAGAAGATAGTTGAAAAGAATGGCCTTTGTCAGAGGATTAATCTAATGTAAGGCTCACACTTTTCCATTTCTGTAAACATTGTATAGTCTGAGGAGGGCTGATCTAAATTTGCACTTGTGTCAGTCCTGACCTCTGATATGAGCTTAAATTTGTTTTAGACAATTAATTGGCTATAGACAATGAAGATTAGTGAAGCAGAGATTAGCTCATAGAGCTGTGACTAGTATGGAGTAGAAAGGTATGGTGGATTATTTTGCTGTTAAAATGTCAGCTATGTGGATATGTGTATGACATAGTAAATTGCAAAGTACCCACTCAGAACAAAATCACTTTGAACAATGTGGTTCTCTCATATTGAAGCATTTATGAATGCAATTATGAATTAATACTGGATGTTATTAAAACAGAAAATAAGCATCAGAGGTCTAATAAAGCTAATATTATTTCCATTACCATGTCACATAGCAGAAATATTTTGTCTGTTGTACCTAAACTTAACAGCACCTGTTTTAAGCATTACTGTAGATCCTATGGAAGATAATTATAAACAGCAGGGATTGAGATGGTTCAGTTGGTGCATGTAATACATCAGTATTATTTTAAAAGGTAGAAGGAAAGGGGAAGGGGGAAAAGAGGAAACATAGCAGCACCTTTAACATGGTCTTTCATTTTTGCATGAGTTTTTGTTTATATAAACCCACTTCTTTGGATGCAGTACTGAGTGCAGTACTGAATTCCTTCTTCCTTTTTATGCTGCAAGAGACTAACACAGCTACTTCTTTGAAAACTACCAGTATTTAGTAGTAGCATCACTGGGGGGGGGGGGGGTGCAGACCACACTGAGTGACATCCCAGAAGGGGCATGACATGGTCAACCCCCCTGCACCATCTCCCCATGCCATTCATTTGCACCACTTCATCTGTGTGCGCACCAGCTCATGCCCCCTGTGTGTGCTGCCCCATCTGTGCACACACACACCTCTCCATCCCCTGCACTCACTGCTGCAGTCTGCTCCTCCCTCCACCGCTCCAGTCCACCTGCACCGCTTTTGTCCATATCTGCCCGCGCTGCTCCAATCTGCACATGTGCACTCCGTCTTGTACGCCCCAGCCCCCATAACCCAACTGGAAGTCCTGTCCTCCCACCAGGTGACACCTGGGGTGGGAACGCCTCTGTTATTTAGTGATAATAATAATTATTATATTTTATTTAATTTGATAAAAGTTTGTGTACTGCCTTTCTAATACCTAATGTGTTACTCAAAATGTAACAGTTAAAATGTCAAATGTCAAGACAGCAGTATCAATACAAATGTAATATGCACAGGCAATTTAAACATCTATTGGATAAGGCAAAAGCCTGCAAAAAATAAGAAACCGTCTTTAACCAATGAGAGCCAGCTAGAGATGAGTGCCCATGATCATAGTGCACAAAGCACTCTGTTATATTGTTAATTCAATTTAGTGCAGTCATGAAAAATCCTTTTTTTCCTTGTCCCAGCTGTGGAATGGATTGGCTGGATTTGGATGTCCTAATATGCCAAGGTTACCTGTGGCTTAATATGTACACACAGCATGCTAGTGCACATTTGAATTGGGAGAGGCTCTGCTATAGGAGTGCAGGAGGGTGAGGCAGAGTGTTGGCGGACACTGGCTAATTGATGACCACTGTAGTCTTCAGTCTGTGGTATATATATTCTTTGTCCAAACCCAGAAGAAGCCACATCTCTGTTATCTCTGTTTCATTCCCTCCTCAATCCAGAGAATCAGAACTGTTGCATTTGGCCTTTTCATGATAGCTTAAGGTGCCCATCAAAGGACCATTCTATTTGTTATTAATTAAGATGGATCAGAATAATATAGGAGGAGGTAATAGCTGCCCTTCTTTAAATTTCAACAGTGGGATCAGAAAAATTATCTGATGAAGAAGAACAGGCAGAGTTAAGCTCAGAGAGATGTCCTGACATTTGAGTTTAGGACTTTATTTTCCTGAGTAGATATACCCAAGGAATTATTTCAGCATAGTTATAATGTGTAACTGTGGTGTGAGTAGTGTGTGACATAAACACAAAATGAAATGCAAAAAATGAGCTGCATGTGCTCAACATCTGCCCACCCTTTGAACCAGAATAATCTGTCCTTTGTTTACATTAGTGTTGTGGGGGGATGCTGTTTGCAAGCAAAGCCGTTCACCATTCCATCTCTCACACCCTCCACCTCTTGCTCTCAAGATACAGCTTACAAACGGGCATTATTTATTAGAGGAAAACGTTCCTGAATGGTTTGTCTGTTTATCCTATTTGTTTACATGTCACACATGTTTGTAAATTATGCATGACAGACTGATAATGAAATTAGAAAAAATCATTGTAATTATTGCAAAATCATGTGAAGAATTGTGGTTCATATTAATATTTTTGTCCTGGTATAATATATGTGTCTGGTTTGAGTGTTGAACCACAGTTCTGGAGATGAGGTTTTAAACCCCCACTTGACCATGGAAAACCACTTAATGATCTTGTGCAAGTCATATTATTTTAGCCTCAGTGGAAGGCAAAGTCAAACTCCCTCTGAACAAATCCTGCCCAGAAAGCCCCATGATAGATTTGCCTTAGAGTCACAATAAGTCCAAAATGATTCAAAGGACACAACAACAACATGTTATGTGGTGGCATTCTCAAGTCTCCAGTGAACATTTGTGGAATCTGTAAGTGCTTTTTTTTTTAATCCACTTTAATGAAAAGAAATTGTTAAGCATATGTCCTTCCATGGATATATGTGGAAACTTTCTAATATCAGAAAACGCATAGAAAAATAACAGTTATTTTTAATGTATTTATTTTATTTGTTTCATTACTATCCCACTTATACTAAAGTCAAGATTGTCTGTGCCATAACATTTCCAATTTCTACATGTGGTTATGAAAGCTGGACAATGAAGAAAACTGATAGGAAGAGAATCAACCCATTTGAAATGTGGTGCTAGAGGTGAGTTCTGTGGATGCATTGGACTGCTAAAAGACAAATAAATGAGTCCTATAGCAAATCAAGCAATTCAGCCTGAAATCTCTGTACAAACCAAGATTACTTGAAGGTCTCTCATTCATTGTTTCTTAAAATCAACAATATGGCACAGCAAAACCATGTGTGGCTGCAACTTCAGTTGTCCTGAATTTTTTGTCCTGCTGCATAACATTTGGGTTGTACAGCTTTCAAACCAGCAAAATCTGCAGCCACAATGTGGAATGCTTCATTATGTTTATATAGAGGTGTAATATGCAATTTAATTTTGCAGTTTCTGCATTTTCCCCTAAGGATCTAGTGAAAAACAATGTAAGTGGGTGAGGGGTTTTTCCCCTTTGGGAAGTTATGCATAGTTTTCTGTGCATAGCAAAAAAGACTGTGAGCATGGGTTTTGACTGCAAAGTTGTGTAGTTTCTCAAACTCTTGTGCATTTCTCAGAAACTGCTCAGTTTATGTTGTGCTAAGAACAAAAAAAAGTTCCTACAGTTTGCGCTGTCCTGGAGGCAGGAATGGGGAGGGGCAGCTGCATGCTGGCTGCCTCAACCCCTCCCCAAAGACGTCCTTATGCCACGCGCCATTACACACAGCGCACGGCATCAAGACATCCTTCTGGTGCAGCCTTTTTACGTACTGCGCTGGAAGGGGTGCTAAAGAGCCACAAGCCGGCTCTTAGGGCACCCTTTTTGCCGGCTCTGAAAGGAGCGGCATTTTGCCACTCTTTTCCAGGTCGGCAAAAGGGAGGATCGGGGCTGAGGCATCCGGCACCCTCGTCCTCAATCCTCCTTTCCCCGGGGTGGCCCAGGACCACCCATCTGCATCCCCCCCAAGTGCCTTGAGGGGCCAGGAACTCCAAATTCAGCCACAGTTAAGAAATTGATGAATTTTCATTCCATCCCTATAACATAGCCAGATCTGATATCTCCAAGAAGAAGCACATCTGGCACTAGCTTTAATTGTGCAAATAGATTTCTGGTCTCTGTGCAGACCTGGTCCTGTAGCAGTGATGTCATTAGGGGATGCAGGGATGTGGAGCTCACCAGGTACACCTCAGAGAAGGGGTGACACCTAGTTGCCCTCCCCTCCTGTTGCTATGTATGTGTGTGCATGCTGGCATTGACTGGTACCCACCCTATCTTCTCAGCTGCCCTGGCTCTCCCCATGAGGAGGAAGCTAAGGCAGTAGCAGAGGAGGGGCAGCATGCACCCCTTCTGTCCCCTCCCTCTACCTCACTTGCCCGGATGCCCAGCTCTCCTGGGTTTGCAGTGGCTGGGCAGCTGGGTGAGTGAGTGAGCAAGGCAGCATGAGGGCAACATGGAGGTCAGAGTACTTCCAGCTGTCCTTCCTGGGTCTGGCCAGGTGGCAAGTGGGTGGCCGTGGAGGGAGACAGGCAAGAAAAAAAGTGGGAGGGGAGGGATGAGCACTGCTCTGCTGCCTTGGCTCTCTCCCTGTGGAGGAAACTGAGGCATTAGAGGAGGAGGGGTGAGTATTCTCCTCCCATCACCTCCCACTGCCTCACTTGCCCAGCTGCAGCAGGGGAAGGGAGGTAGGGGAGTCCACCACTGCCACCATCACTCAGCAGTCCTTGCAGCAGCCACCGGCTTCCAGCAGCCCTGGCCAGGTGGTGGGCAGCTGGGCAGCCAGGGAGGGGGCAGTAGAGTAAGCAGTGGGAAGGAAGCCAAATGAGGCCACTGCCTCTGCGTCCCAGCAGCCCTGGTGACACCAAGGCTAGTGACACCACTGTTCTGTAGGCCTAGGGCTAAATAAGCATTTGCTCATCTACAAACTTGAGATTTCAGTGGAAGGACTTTATCACATTCAGCTTTTAAAACAGAAAAAAGTACTTTTGTCAATGCCTATCACATTATGTCATCTCCAAAGCATGGCTGCTGTATCTTTGATACATGGTTAGGGTGTTCTTCTTTAACGGGGAAGCCCATGAATGGATTCCCAATTGCTCATATATTCCATTAGCACTGTTGTGCAATAATGTTTCCAGGTATAGGCCCAGCATTGGGCAGTCCCATGGTCTCAGTGTCTCATTGTTTCCCCATACTCCCCCAAGCTATCCTCAACTGGACTGCTTTTCTATTGTTTATTTACTTATTTATTTATTTATTTTTCTTTTCTTTTCTCTCCCCCCACCCCCGCAGTGCCATAATGGCTAAAAGCAGTTTAAAAGATAAATATACAACAATATAGCAAAACTGAAAGACATTCTGGGTAGGGAGGCAGGGCTAAGGAGGAGCCTGGGTTAGGGAGTCCATGGAACAGACAGCCATAGTAGGGCTAATGCAGGGACGGTGTGATAAGGAAATCTCCCAAACCAGTATGTATCTGGTTTCTTTCTCTAATGTGACTGAGGCGAGAACAAGGCTTGTGCAACAAGCTCTGAAGTTTAACCCCAGCCAGTACAGTCTGCATCCCTAATCTCTGATCTTCTTTATGATTTATGATGCTGATTCATGGCAACATGTATAACTATCTTGATTTCCAAAGAAATACGATGTATCAAGATTTATTTGCTTTTATTTATTTTTTGCATTCCAAGGTCTGAGGTTGGGTTTTTGGTATAGATACAGTGCTTAGGTAAAATTGTTAGTCTCAATTACAGTAGACTTGTGGAATCAATGTAATTTCTGTAAGTCTTGATCAGAATACAGTGTTATGATTCCATTTAAACTGCCATGGTTCCATCCTGTGGGATCCAGGGCTTTGCAATTTAGGGAGAGGGCCATGGAACCCCACTATGGTGCTATGCAGACGGGCAGGAAAAGGTGACCTGAAGTTGCCTTTTCCCTAAACTGCAGCAACTGCACTGCCTGCCTGAGTTTGCCCTAAATGGGAATAGAGCAACTGCACTGGGGGCAGTCAATGCATCTTTTCTGAGGCTATATTGAAGCCCCAGCAACCACACTCCCAGCCCCAAGGACGCAGCAAAGAGAGACAGAACAACCGCATGGACCAGCAGTGGCTACATTAATATTTGTTGTTCTCTCTCAAATGCATGTGCACATGCACAGGAACATCTCTACACACCTGCACATCTGCACAGGAAAACATCCCTGTGCACCTGCGCAGAACCTGTCATAGGCTAATATGGGACTGAGCTGAGCTATACCATCGCCACCTGGGCAGCCTGGGCTGCTGTCAGCAGTGGAGGAGTTGGTGGAGTGCCGGGCGGGGATATAAAAACCCCTCCCGAGGGACCATCTCTCCACCTGAGCCATGAGACGACAGCGACTGGGGCCACAGAGGGACTGAACTGAGCTATACCATCGGCACCTGGGTGGCCTGGGCTGCTGTGAGCAGCAGAGGAGTCGGTGGAGCGCCGGGCGGGGGATATAAAAATCCCTCTCGAGGGACCATCTCTCCACCTGAGCCACGAGGCGACAGCTACTGGGGCTGCAGAGGGACTGAGCTGAGCTATACCATTGCCACCTGGGCGGCCTGGGCTGCTGTCAGCAGCGGAGGAGTCGGTGGAGTGCCGGGCGGGGGATATAAAAACCCCTCCCGAGGGACCATCTCTCCACCTGAGCCATGAGGCGACAGCGACTGGGGCCACAGAGGGACTGAGCTGAGCTATACCATTGCCACCTGGGCAGCCTGGGCTGCTGTCAGCAGTGGAGGAGTCAGTGCAGCGCCAGGCGGGGGATATAAAAACCCCTCCCGAGGGACCATCTCTCCACCTGAGCCACGAGGCGCCAGCGACTGGGGCCGCAGAGGGACTGAGATGAGCTATACCATCGCCACCTGGACGGCCTGGGCTGCTGTCAGCAGCGGAGGAGTCGGTGGAGCGCCGGGCGGGGGATCATCTCTCCACCTGAGCCATGAGGCGACAGCGACTGGGGCTGCAGAGGGACTGAGCTGATCCCTAATTATCATCATCTGGATGGCTTGAGCTATCAACAATGTTTGGGCTATAAGGCTTATCTCTGACCTTGGTCCCCAGTCCTCAGTGAGTCATATCTGAGCGGCCTGAGCCGCCACACATTGCGGTGAAGCTGGGAGGAGTATTCACGAGGATAAAATCCCGTCCAAATACCACTTCTTTCCCAGCAACTACGCAACGGGTGGCAGCAGAAGGCTAAAAAAGACTGGAGGGACCGGGACCATTACCACAATTATCTTGTTGTTAATATCTTAAGCCCCTAGAATGCCACCAAGGGAGAAATTAATTGTCCTGGGAAGAAGTTATAATCAGAAGATCCTTTGAGCCCTTTCTTTTCCCTGTTATCCATCTGTGAGTCACAGATTAGGGACAGATATTAGCTGGATTGTTCCCCTCCCCCTTTACATAATGTAGCTGGATACAGTCTGGGAGCGGCTATTGAGGTGGTGCGGGGGCAGGGAAGGTATGGCGGCAACAGTGTTAACAAATGTTACTAAAGAAAAGGGGATAGATGTTTGGTACCTATCCCTCCTTCAGTTTACTCTGTTTCCCAGGATAACATGGAGAGTGTGCCAACCAATCCACTGACCCTTAATCTGCTACTTTGCAATGCCAGGTCGGTCAAAAAAAAGACCCATCTTATCCACGATCTCTTGGTGGATGAGATGGCCGACCTGGCATGTTTCACTGAGACCTGGCTGGGGGACACTAGTGCTGCGACATGGGCGCAAATCCTCCCAGCTGGGTACTCAGTCAGTGAGCAGATAAGGGAAAGTGGGTGGGGGGGGACGGCGTAGCCTTGGTCCACAGAAACACTCTAACCTTGATCAGGAAGCCTATCTGGAAAACGACCTACATCGAGTGTATGTACCTTAGCCTGAAAACCAGGGATAGCTTAGGGATTCTGTTGGTATACCGGCCACCCCGTTGCTTAACAGACTCCCTAACCGAGCTGACTGCCCTGGTTTCAGAGTTGCTGTTGGAGTCGCCTAGACTTTTGGTTCTAGGCAACTTCAACATTCCACTCGAAACCAGTTTACAAGATCTATCTGGCGCAGCTCAGGAGTTCATAGATACCATGACTACCATGGGCCTATCCCAACTGGTTCACAGGCCCACACATTGTGCGGGTCATACCCTCGATGTAGTCTTTAGTACGGAGCAGGAATATCCATGGGCAGAGGTCAAAAAGACCTCCGCTTTGTCATGGACGGATCATTTCCTGATCAAGGTGGAACTAAGAGCTACTGCCCTCCTGGGGGTGGTGGACCCATTAGAATGGTCCACCCTCGAAGGCTTATGGAACCAACTGGTTTCCAGAAAGCCTTAGAGGGTTTAATGGTTGGTAACGCCAGTGATTCTGTTGAAGCCTTGGTGAACACATGGAACATCGATCTCACCAGGGCTATCGACACAATAGCTCCCAAGCGTCCTTTCCGACCCGTTTCAAATCGTAGGCCCTGGTACACAGAGGAACTTAGGAGGATGAAACGGGTTGGACAATGACTAGAGCGCGAATGGCGAAAAACCCGTCTCTCATCCGACAGAACTCGCCTTAGGAAGCATCTTGATTCCTATAGGGAGGCTTTACGTGCAGCGCAGAAATCTTTCTGTTCTGCATGTATTGCGTCTGCAGAGTCCTGCCCGGCAGAGCTGTTTAGGGTGGTAGGGGAGCTGACGAAGGTTTCACCTGCGCCAAATCCCCTGCTTATCCCAACGACGGCCTGCTGTGAGGCATTTAACATCTACTTTGCAGATAAAATCTCTCGGATAAGAGCCGACTTGGACGCCAGTGTTTTGGCAGAATCCGTAGATGAGGTATCCAGCAACTCCATTGATGGCAATTTACTGGATCAATTTCAATCTGTGAATACCGATGACATGGACAAGCTGCTTGGAAAGGTGAGGAAGACGACTTGCCCCCTCGACCCATGTCCATCTTGGCTGGTCGTCCGGGGGGAGGGACATGTTGAGAGTATTCCTTCGGGATGCAATCAATGCATCCTTCAGAGAAGGTATTGTACCATCCTGTTTAAAGGAGGCGGCGGTTAGGCCCCTCCTGAAAAAACCGTCCCTAGACCCTCTGTACAGAAACAACTACAGACCAGTTTCCTTGCTACCTTTTTTTTTTAATTATTATTTTTATTTGTTTTTTCCACAAAAAAGAAAGAATTTCTTCTTCTTTTTTTTTTTTTTTGTTACAGCTTACATGTATCTAAGAATATCAGTGACCTTATTTTACACCATCATTTTACACCATCATTTTTAACTATTAACTGTTCATTTACTTCTTACTAAACGGAGAAAAGAAGAAAAAAAATCTATATATATATATATATTGTATTGTCTTGATTACCTTACTTCATTTCTAGTTTGTGCAGTATCTCTTTCCATTTTTTATCATATTGTTGAAAAGTTCTCCCAGCTATAAACATTGATAGTTTGTCCATTGTTATTAATTCATAAAGTTTGGTTTGCCATTCAGTTATCGTTGGGGTTGTTTCAGATCTCCAATATTTTGCCAAAGTTAGGCGTGCGGCTGTTACCATGTATAATATTGCACTCTTTTCGTCTTGAGTTAGTTTACTATCTATTACATCTATTATATTTAACAAATACAATTCTGGTTTTAGAGGAATATTTTTTTGGATAATCTCGCACATTTTCTTATGTATTTCTTCCCAATAGATCTTATTTTTCTTACACTTCCACCACATATGAAAAGTTGTTCCTGGCCCTTCCCTACAATTCCAACAATCACTACTTCCTTGTTTATTTATTTTTGCTAATTTTGATGGTGTGATATACCAATGATGAAGTATTTTGTAGTAATTTTCCTTTAATATATTACCTTTAGTAAATGCATTGCTGTTTTTCCATGCGTTTTCCCAACTTTTCAGTGGTATTGTGTTCCCAATATCCCTCATCCATGTTATCATGTTGTGTTTTATCACCTCTTCTCCTGTTTTAGTCTCTAGCATCCACTTGTATGTCTTTTTAATCCATTGTTTCTCCCCTGCTTTTAGTAATTTATCCAATATATTCGTACTTGCATCGATTCCACCTTTTTCCATATCTCTGTCAAAATCTTTTTTTATTTGCTTATATTTCAACCAATTGACCTCTATACTGTCTTTTTTAAGTTCTTCTATAGTTTTTAATCTTAATCCTTGTGTACTTTTTATTAATAATTTTTCGTAAGTGATCCAGCTCTCTTGCTTGAATGTTTCCTTATTATGATGAGCCTCCTGTGGAGAAGTCCATTGTGGTAATTTATCATAATAGTATTTTTTATATTTTTTCCAGATTCTATACAAGTTTTTACGTATGAGATGCATATTGAATTCTTTATCCATTGTTACTTCTTCGTAGCATAAATAAGCATGCCACCCTTTTTTTAGATCAATTCCTTCTAGTTCTAATAATTTGGGATTTTTAAGTAGTATCCAATTCTTTAACCATAGTAGCGCACATGCTTCATAATATAATTCTAAGTCAGGTAAGCCTAGTCCACCTTTTTCTTTTCTATCTTTTAAGGTTGCTGCTTTGATTCTGGGTTTTTTCTTATTCCATATAAATTTGTTAATGTCATGGTTCCATTTGTGAAAATGTTGTTTGGTTAGATGTATGGGAATTGTTTGAAATAAGTACAAAATTTTGGGCAAGACGTTCATCTGTATAGTTGCAATTCTACCAAGTAATGAGAGTTGTTTTTTGTCCCAAGTTTCCAGATCTGTTTTTATACTTTTCCATAATGGTATATAGTTATTTTTATATAAATCCGAGTTATTATTCGTAATTGTTATTCCTAAATATCTTACTTTTTTATATATTTGATATCCTGATTTTTCTTGCAAAGTTGTTTCTTCTTTTTTTGTTAAGTTTTTTGTTATGATTCCACTTTTAGCTTTATTTACATTGAGTCCCGTCATTAAGCTAAATTTTTCCAAGATTTCTTCTAAATGTTTTATGCTTTTCAGTGGATCCTCCAAATATATTACGATGTCGTCTGCGAATGCTTTGAGTTTATATTTATATTTTTTAATTTCTGGTGACTTAATTCTATCATCATTCCTTATTTTTGTGTTCAATATTTCCATTACCAAGATAAACAAAAGTGGGGATAAAGGACACCCCTGACGTGTACCCTTTTTTATATTACAGATCTCTGTTTTTTCTCCATTAATCTGGATTTGAGTCTTTTGTATCTTATATATTTGACGAATTCCTTCTAAAAATTTTCCTGTTATCCCCATTTTTGAAGTAACAAATCAAGAAATTCCCAATTCACATTGTCAAAGGCCTTTTCTAGGTCTAGGAATACCATTCCTAGTTTTTTAGATTTATAAGTGTTATAAAATTCTAAAATATTTATCGTTGTTCTAATATTATCTCTTATATATCTTCTAGGTAGGAAACCGGCTTGATCTTCATGAATTAGCTTAGCTAAAACCTTTTTTAATCTAGCTGCAAGAATCGCTGCATATATTTTATAATCAAGGTTCAATAAAGCAATAGGACGGTAATTGTTAATATTTTCCGGATCTTTATTTTCTTTGTGGATTAATGTGGTGAGTGAATATCTCCAAGAATCTGGGTAATTTCTCTTATCTATCTCTTGAATTGTTCTGTATAATGGTTCTGTTAGTTCGTTCCTAAATGTTTTATAATATCTTGCTGAGAGACCGTCCGGTCCTGGTGTTTTGTTTTCCTTTAAATTTATAATGGCTTGATCAATTTCAGCTATCGTTATAGAAGAATTTAAATCTTTTATATCTTGTCCATTTAATTTTATTATATTTTCATTTTCTAGATATTTCCTCATTTCTATCTTGTTCTCTTGTGGACTCTCCAGTGGAGTAAATAGATTTTCATAATATTCTTGTATAATTTTCTTTAGATCTTTTTGTTGAGTAAATTCTTGCCCTTTTGTTTTAAGTTTTAGGATTATATTTTTTTCTTTTTCTTTTTTGAGTGTTTTTGAAAGCCATTTGCCTACCTTGTTTGCGTTTTCAAAATGGTAATGTTTTATATATTTTATTTTGTTTGCTATTTCTTGCATTGTAATCTGTTCTATTTGACTCCTTATTCTTTGTCTTTCTTTTGCGATTTTTGTATCTTTGGGTTTTTGTTTATGTTGTTTTTCTACTTCCCTTAATTGAACTTGTAATTGCTCTTCTTTCCTTGCTACCTTTTTTAAGCAAGGTGATTGAGAGGGCAGTTGCTTCCCAACTCCAAGCAGTCTTGGATGAAACCGATTATCTCGATCCATTTCAAACTGGCTTCAGGACGGGATATGGAGTGGAGACGGCCATGGTCGCTCTGACCGATGATCTCCGCTTGGGCATCGACAGGGTAGTGTGACCCTGTTGGTGCTCTTGGATCTCTCAGTGGCTTTCGACACAATTGATCACGCCATCCTCTTGAATCTCCTGAGAGAGCTAGGAACTGGAGGCACTGCTTTGCAGTGGTTCCGTTCCTTCCTCTCGGGCAGATCCCAGAGGGTGAGGCTCGGGGACAGTTGCTCTTCTAAAAGTGAGCTTAATTGTGGCGTTCCTCAGGGCGCCATCCTGTCCCCAATGCTATTTAACATCTATATGAAGCTGCTGGGCGAGATCATTCGGAGGCATGGAGCTCGGTGTCTTCAGTACGCTGATGACACCCAGATATACTTCTCCATGACCAGATCATCGACTCAGACTTCAGATGGCGTCTTTCCTCTTAATTACTGTCTTAGAGTGGTAATGGATTGGATGAGGAAAAACAGATTGAAGCTGACTCCAGACAAAACAGAGGTACTTACGGTCACAGGCCCGAAACCAGATTTGGGAATACAGTCTCCAGTCCTAAATGGAGTCACACTCTCCTCTAAGGACTATGTTCGCAGCTTGGGGGTACTCCTTGATTTGTCGCTTCACATGACTAGGTGAATGAGGCGGTCAGGAGTGCCTGCTATCAGCTCTGGCTGATACGCCAGCTGCGCCCTTATCTGGATAGGAGGGACCTGGAAACTGTAGTACATGCTCTGGTAGTAAAGTAGTCTGGATTACTGCAATGCACTCTACATGGGGCTACCCTTTGCCTAACCTGGAAACTGCAACTGGTGCAGAACATGGCAGCCAGATTAATTACGGGAACATCAAGGAGGGAGTACATCACACCATTGCTCAAATCCCTCCACTGGCTGCCAATTAGTTTCCGGGCACAGTACAAGGTGTTGGTGTTAACCTTTAAAGCCCTATATGGCTTGGGTCCATCTTATCTTAGGGACCGCCTCTCCCTGTATGATCCCCCCCCCGCGCCTTCCGGTCCTCTGGGTGGAATCTGCTACAGCCAATAAGAACTAGGCTGTCTCAGACCTCCCAGAGGGCCTTTTCTGCGACCGCTCTCAGACTGTGGAATGGCCTGCCGGACGAGATCCGTCTTATCCCTACCCTTACTGCTTTTAAAAAGGCAGTAAAGACGGATCTCTTCCGGCAGGCCTTCCCGGAATAATCCTCCGGCTTGAGGGGAGATGGCCCTACCATTCCTTTCCAGCGGCTCACGTCATTGCAGTTTGTTATTGCTGTGTTTTGTTTTGTTTTGTTGTGTGTTATTATATTGTATTATGTTTTAAAATTTTCAATAGTTTAATTCTGTTTTAAGGGGTGGAAGGGTTGGATATGGGATATGCTATGTTTTAAATTGTATGTTTTAAATGTTGTAACCTGCCCTGATTGCTGAGCAGAGGGGCGGGCTAGAAATAAAAATTTATTATTATTATTATTATTATTAGTAGTAGTAGTAGTATACAGTATACAGCAGGGGTAGGCAACCTTTCCCCTTTAAGGGCTGAGGGACTTCAGCTCCCAGAAGCCTCAGCCATGTTGGCCAATAGTCCCATGTTGGCCAATAGCTCCTGGGATTCTGGGAGCTGAAGTCCCTCAGCCCTTAAAGGGGAAAGGTTGCCTACCCCTGGTTTACAGTCTATCATGATCTGTGTACAAAGGTGACTGAAGTTCGGCATCCCTGTGCACCTGCACAGGACCTGTTATAAGGTGGTATACAGTCTGTCACACTGTGTAGAAAGGTGTATGAAGTTTGGCATCCCTGTGCACTTGCACAGGACCTGTCATACACCTACAGATCATGCAAGGATTTGCTGACCTCCACTTCCCTCCAATATGTGGGTGCAGTAGACAGCTACCACTGTCTGATTGTGCCAACCTTGGGGTGAAGAAATGGGTTTGTCAACTGAAAAGACACTCCATCATCCTCCACAAAACATGGCCCACACAGATCAGGGGGGAGGAGGAGATAAATGCAAGGGTGGTTTGTGTGGACAGACATGATACATGCAGCTGGTGGTCATGTAAAGTGGTCAACAGGACATACGGGACAAACATTACTCCAGGAGCCCCCCCCCCATCATGCCAGGAAGTGGTGTGCGGGTCTTATGCACATCTGCACACCTGCACAGAAGAGGTCACAAAAGCCTTTTTCATGCAAACTGCTGTGCATGCTGACAGCAAGCGTACATGCAGCAGAATGCATTTATTGTCATAACAGGACAGTTGCTAGAGTGCATGCATAGGGTTACAATTAGGGTTAGGGTTCTAATATTCAAGCGCACCTGCACCAGTGCATCCACACCTGGAAGCATAAGGTACTTTAAATTAAAGCTTGCATCGTAGGGCACATGCTCTGGATCACCGGGTCAGTTTCCACTACATGTGCAACAGTGCATTTATACGGCTGTTTTCTGGTGCATCAGTGTCGCTAAATACATACACACATGCAAAGGTTCGTATCTTCACTGAAGGAGTGGAAAAAAGTGGCTCCTTTTTGGAGCAGCTTTTCTCGGCATACAATGGCTAGAGGGCACTTTCCTGGAGACTTTTAGGTGTGCGGCGTCTAAAGGCTATGCCTACAAGTCACCCTCAAAGCACCTCTTTTTGCCCATCTGCATAGCCCCTATGTCACCTTGAGTGAGTCACACACTCTAGGCCCCAGAAAACTGTGATAGGTACATCTTAGAGTCACCATAACTTGGAAATGATTTGAAGGGACACAACAACAACAACTACAACAACACAAGAACTTAAAATTCTCAGAGAGTTCCTGCGCTTCTGACCAAACTACAATTCCCAGAATTACACACAGTGCAGATATAGCAGTTAAAATGGAATCATGGTGCTATAAATGCAAAGTATGAATGACCCCCAGTCTCCATCAGTTAAACTGATATGTACTCGATAGGACTAACAGTTGAATTTTGGCCAGTATTGTCAAGTGCCACATACTGGGCTACCATACATCCATATCTATCATGTTCATGCAGTATCGTACATTAGTTTCAATGTATGACTGAGAAATGGTAATCATGTTAATGATGTATTCCTAGCTGCGAAATCAAAGGGATCCTAGTATAAAGTGTGACTAAGAAGATTACTGCATGAAGGTGCTTTTGCACTGTAATCATGCTATTTCTTTAACACAAATTACAGTGGTAGCAATAACTATTAATACACTTACTTCTGCATTACCTTTCAATAGCATGACAGTCTTTGTTTTGTGATGAATATTCCAGTCTGTTTTCTGTACAGTGTTCATGACCCCAGCCTCCACTACCTTTTCCTTCCTGCTAAGTGCATGCATTTTTAAAATTATTATTTTGAAGAAGATTGAAAACCAAACAGATTGTTGCAACACGTTTGAATTCCATATGCCGGCAGAGAGTCTTGGATAAAAGTATAATTCAACAAGAAAACATGGAACAACAACAACAACAAAAGCTAAATAACAAATCTAGCTACTGCAACTCAAACTCTGTTTTGTGGACAATGATAATTACCAGAAATATATACATAAATAATAAATTAAAACATCAAGAATTAGGCGAAACCAGCCATCTTCTTTAGTAAACTGGAAAGTCCATGATGTAACAAACGTAGAAAGAGGGGGTTGATGATATGCTCACTTGCACCACATTGAGCTCTCAATAACACTACTGTAGCACTAGAACAATCCACACCTGCGCAACTGCATGGATATAGCAATATTATCAGATATTGATGGATAACTCTTGTTAATGTGAAATTGTGCAATAACAGTGGATCAACAACAGATGAGTGACAATATCATGAGAAAAGGAGAGGAATCATAGGTTGTGATTCCACTTTAATTCCATCACTTGTACCTCGTGTGGTAATCTCCTAAGATCTGTATCTAGGTTGGTTATTTGACACCCAGCATTTGACACTAATCCATAATACACACACACGTGTGTGTGCACACACACACAGCTGTGAAACATTGCTACATAAAGTAACATTGATCCTCAAAGCACACAGTCAACCAACCTGGCACAATGTTTATAACCAGTGTGCAAGCCAAGCCTGTGGCATGCAATCAATATGCTGGCTGGGGACTTCTGTGAGTTATAGTCCAAAAATAACTTTTTCTAAGCTCTGGTATGATTGCAGAGGGAGAAATGTTGAATGCTGCTATTGCTAAGATGGTGCAAAATGGATCTGAGGACTTCCACACCAGCCTGTTCTCCTACCACAATCACGCTAGCTTAAGAATGGAAGTGTATCAGTTTGGCATAATTTCTTTTGACACTTTTTCCCACACTTGAGCTTTGGCAACCCATGATCACATGATCTGCTCACCTTCAGAAGGAAGGGTGGGAACAAGCAATCATGACTGCCAACCTTCTCCCAAAGTTGGCTACTGTGTGAATGTGCACATAGCACCCGACTTCAGGAGGCCGTTGGCAGCCATGATTGCTCCTCCTCCCCATTCCAGAAGTGTGGGGCTGCTGTGTGCACATTCACACAGTAGCCCCACACAAGGATTGCAGCTGCCAACCTCCCAAAGCCAGTTGCTGTGTGCACATTCACACAGCAGCCAACTTTGGGAGGCAATTGGCAGCTGTGATCACCCCTCTCCCCAATCCTGAAGCATGGGGCTGCACATTTACACAGCAGCCTCATGCAAGCAATTGTGTCCACCAACTGCCTCTTGAAGCCAGCTGCTGTGTGAATGTGCTCACACCAGCCGGCTTTGCTGTTGGCAGGCACAATCACTGCAAAGGGGAGGGGGAGTGTAAGAGAGGAGCAGAATCACACCCTCTCACACCACGTGACTGCCTGAGAAGCAGAACTGCAGCAGAAGGGACGTATTGCATGAAGGCAGTAATAGAACGGCAGCGAGACTGAGAATCTAATGAAGGATTTTAAATTAAATTAAGGGGTAATTCATGTCTAATTTTTTGTAGTGGAATGATGCAAATAACCTCACTCACACATTCCAGGTTTGTTATTCACACCATGGAATGGCATCAGTCTGCATCTCTTCACATTAGTAGCTGAGGCAAGGCAGGGTGTCTCCCATTGTCAGTCCTGTGCTCAGCCTCTGTGGTCTGAGGGGGGACACACACTGCTTTCCTTCTGGGAGGCCCCCGAAAGGCAGCCTATAACAATGTGTGGGCAATGAAAGAGGAAGAAGAAGAGTGTCTCCTCATAAAGCCAGCCAGGAGAAGCTTTGTCCCCCACAAGAAGTCGACAGTGCGAATGTATTCAAAACATGTTCAAGGTATGCTGAGTTTAATCCAGATCTGTTTACATCGTTATTCACACTGCCAACTTTGCAAATCATTTTTGAGAACTCGGGAAAAGACCCGTATTGATTATCCTGGGTTAAGTGGGCTTTTTGATAGCCTTTCCCAAACTGAATCAGATACCTTCGGGATGTGTGTGAACAACAGAGATTCAACGTGAATTCATCCTGGATTATTTTCACTGTGGGAATAAGCCCTAGGGTGCACCACACTAACAAATGGAATGCAAGGCAGCAGCAAGACAGAGATAATGTTATGTGATAAGTACTGTCCAAAGACTGTTCTGTTCTGTTACAATTCTGCTTCTATACCCAGTATGATAAAGTCCTAAGTCATTTGTAGCAGTTACATCTGTAACAGTGGTTTTCAGGGACAGAAATGCTGTGTTTCCTTTTCAAATCAGTCTGTACCCAGTGAAGGGACCTCTTCTCTTCTAGCCATATTGCTTAAAAAAAAAATAAACAAATCTGGATGGGTTATTTCCCATTGTGCAGTCCTGTGGCAGAGGCACAAAGGGAGACAGTCTGTCTTTATCAGAAATGTTTCTGTTGGAGTGTTATAAATCCTGCAGGAATAGTAGTGATCTGGTGTGTGAGAGAAAATGTGTAAGTGTCTCTGGACTAGAGTATGGACTCTGTCAGGATTTTGAAACTTCATTTTGGTTTTATTTGGATGTCATCGTAGGTGTTACTGCAATGTCTGATGAAAAAAGTGAGATTAAAAATATGCATTTTTAAGATGGAAGAAGCTGAAAAGATGGTGTGAACAGGTATCTCTAGAAATCAGTATGCTTGTCAGGGAGTAAGGCAGGTTGGCACACAGACTATTGAAAGCTTTAAACTATTCACTCAAGCCCCTTTTTTAATTCTCCAGATCACTACTTTTCTAGGTTTAATTCTTTTGGTAGGGATGGATCAGAAAATTCTGTTGAACTTAGTTTTTAAAAACATATTTATTCAATTTGTGGTTTACATGACTGTTAATGGAAGTGCATGCATATTTTTTAGTTTTCATCATTGAGAGGAAACAATGAATGTCAAATTCTCCTCTCTCAAAAAAAATTATGAGCAATAAACTCATAAAAGTAAACATTAACATGTTTAAAAAATACATCTGAACACACACTTTGGACAGTGTGTTGTTGTTGTTGTTTGCCTTCATATCAGCTGAGATGTCACTATGTATAAGAGATCTTCAAGAGTCTCAGCCATCAACAGCTCTGTTCAGATCCTGCAAACTCATGGCCTTCCTTGATTGAGTCGATCCACCTATAATGTAGCCTTACTCTTTTCCTTCTGCCTTCCATTTTACTGAGCATTTGTTTTTGCCAGTGAATTATGCTGTCTCATGATGGCTGACATGTTGGTTAATCGCAGCTAGAGTAGTGCCATTCAATGGTGAGTCAAATTATTTCAGCAAGTCTATTCTAGTGAGGACTGACAAGAAGATTTAGGCTGAAGTATCCAAAATATGATAGTTTAGTCATCTTGTCTGCTAATGAGAGTTTAGGCCTGATTTGCTCTTGGACTCATTTATTTGCCTTTTTAAGCAGTCTATGGAGATTCTCGCACTGCCTTTCCTCCAGCCTTGGTATGGGCTGAAACTTAAAAAAAAAAACTTTTAAAAAACGGTTGTTATCACACACCTCTATGCCCAGACTGGAGGCATCCTGTACTGATCTTGGATCCCATACTAAATCCATACTTCTCCGGCACTTTTTGAAATAAAGAGATTTTCCCATTCTTTCAAAAAATGCCAGAGAAGTACTGATTGAGTACAGGATGCCAAGATCGATATGTGGTGTCTCTGGACTTGGCACAGAGGTGTGCAGTAACACCCATTTTAAAAAAGTTTTAAAAAGTTTCAGCCCATGATGAGGCTGGTAGGAAAGGCAGTGTGATAATCTCCTATGTTATGGTCTGTCCTCCAGCATCACGTTTCAAATGAGTTATCTTTCTGTCACTTTCACAACCTGTGCGTTAGGTGGAGTGTGTATCAAAATACACATGTGAGGTTTGGAGTGGAAAAAGCATATTTGCAACCCAGTATGAAACTTGTATGGAACAAGAATGTATTGGATTCTGAGAAGTGCAACAAAAATGAAACTGACAGGTTTTAACATCCCTACTTTAGGTCTGGTCTGATTGATAGCTGCAGCAGACTTTCCTGGCCATTTCTGACTGGAGTGTCCTTCAGATGTATGTGGAAAGGGCTTTGAATCTCCATCTAATTTCACTTACTCAGTGAGCAAGAAATGGTGAGACAGACCCAGTGTGTGGGTCAGTCATTCTGCCAACACACAGCCTTTTTTTTTTAGTAGCAACTATTTATCTGATTGGGTGATGGGCAGAGCTTGGAAAAGTTACTTTTTGTACTACATATCCAAGAGTTCCCTAGCCATTGGTTATCTTGGGTGGGGAATTCTGGGCATTATGGGATTCTGAGAAAGTAAAAATCTAAGGTCTTGTAAAAAGCTGTGATTGAATTCAGGCACTAGTCCATACTAGCAGAACTACTGAAAATGGTGATTTAGAAGAGGAGGCTGCATTATGAACAGAAGCAACAGAAGAAGACAGGACTGCTGTGTCTTTTTAGTAATTTGGTACAAAAGGTACATGCTGTAGAGGGGAGAAAAATTACCACTGCCAAAAGCATGTCTTTGTGCTCTACTACAAAGTATAGTGTTTCATTTGGTCCAAATGTGAATTTGTCCCTTAATAATGACAGCTTCTTAATTATTTGATAGTCATCATTACATCTTTAAGAATCCATGGGAATAAAATGCAAACAAGACACATGTTGTTAATACCTGAAATATCAAACTGGATTTTACTCTGTGCAAACAGTGCAGGTCAGGCTCTTGAAATCCACAAGATTCATGTGACTGTGTTCAGAGTTGTCTTTTGATCATTAACCAAAAAGGTGGGCACAGTTTCTCCTTTCAATTGCTTATCTCATGGTGCTTGATAAGAGTACTGAGAAGCCACACTAAAGAATGCCCAAAGAAATAAAAGGATGTAAACAGTCTTGCAGCTCTCTTTCAGCAAAGTGCAGTATTACAGGCATGTGCATGTTCCTGTGTTGCCCTGTTGTGCTTGGATGCTTAAAGATATAATGTACTTTGCCCTCCTGGACAGTTTTCTCAGGATCTGTCTTTTTTCTGTTTTTCTGTTTTTCTTTTTCTTTTTCTTTTTTTTGTGGCAAATACCACTGTCATTTTCATAGTCGTCCCTACCTATCTCTTCGTCCTGTCCCTTGTCTAGCCCGATTCAATCACACTTTTAACGGTTAACCCCTTTTTATCATCTCTTACTCATACACAGACACCTCCCCATCAATTTCCTGATATCACTTCATAATGAGGGTATGTGATGTTATTTATATTTCATCTGGCAAAGACAACCAAGTGATATGTGATGGAATCCATATGGCTTTTGAAAGGAGCATGGGTTCTTTGATTAGGCATTATGGCTGCTTATGTGAGTAAAGGATAAAAAGAGCCAAGGTGTAATGAGTGACAGAAATATTTTCTGTGTCTGGGTCAAACGGTGCTCTGATAATATCTGG
This sequence comes from Phrynosoma blainvillii, assembly GCA_026167975.1. Classification (NCBI taxonomy): domain Eukaryota; kingdom Metazoa; phylum Chordata; class Lepidosauria; order Squamata; family Phrynosomatidae; genus Phrynosoma; species Phrynosoma blainvillii. The sequence continues at coordinate 288,709,512 of JANUYF010000002.1, read as the reverse complement.
GGAGGGGCACATGGGATAATACTTCCTTACAAGGTATGAGTTTCTTCATTTTCATTTTGTCTCTTTTTGTCACTATGTTAAAACTAAGGAAAATGTGGTGGAAATAGTGGAAATCACAGTGACCAGTCTTCAATTTGGAAAACCTCAGTATTTCGAAAAGTCTATATGTTTAACTCAGTGGTTCTCAAACAGGGGGCAGGACCCCTGGGGGGCATGAGAGTTGCTCAGTGGGGGCACAAGACTTGGATCCCTGATCCCTCTGCCTCCTCTTCTGAAACTTTTTAATGTGTGAAATTTACATATGTGTTTAGTTAAATAATAAATTTATTTAAATAAATATGTTATAACTTGAATGATGTTATTTCCTTATAAAATGTTAAAATATGAATATACATGAATGTGTGAATGAAAATATGCACACTAAAACAAAATATTTTTATTCATATATTAAGTTGCGGGGGGGACACGATGTCTGCATGTAGATATAAAGGGGATCACAAGGGTAAAAAATTTAAAAACCACTGGTTTAACTCATCCCATTAAGGCACATTATAATAAGAAGAGGGCGAACAGTCCCAGAGAGGTACTACCATCCTGTGACCTTATAAGCAGTACTTTAGGTAGCATTGTTAATATCTTTACGGGTCTCTTTGCTCTAGCAATAGCAAATACATTTCTATACCACTTAGTGCACTTAAGCACTCCCTAAGCAATTTACAATGTGTAAGCTAATTGCCCCCAACAAGCTGGGTGCTCATTTTAGCGACCTACGGAAGGATGCAAGGTTGAGTAGACCCTGGAGCCCTGCTTGAGATTGAACTCACAACCTTGTGGCTGTGAATGGCTGCAGTACAGGCATTTAACCACTGCACCACCAGGACACCTTATCTATCCTAGTACTTATAGGACTGCAGGTGATGGTTTAGATGGCCATCTTTGTCCTTCGGTGCCATTGGTTGCAAGTTTGGTATTTGGTATTTCTGTTTGCATAATCTCAATTGCATAGGGTCTATGTGTACATTCCAAGGAGCAGAAAAATATGGAACTTCAGTCACTGATAACCATTCAGTTCCAAGGTGATATTGGAGCTAAAACTGATTACAGCAGAGAATGTCATACCATATCCATAGTGCCCAGTGATGTATTCAGGTTTTTTACTCCAAGTCTCAGGTCTCTTCCTTCATGTCTCAAGTTCAGTCTGAAGTCTGGGAGCCAACTTTTAACAGAAAAAAAAGACTGCAAGGTCTCAGCAAGTGTGTTAAGCATTGGGCTTGATGTGGGGCTTGAGGTCTGTTTGGCAGCATGTCCACACTGCACATCAGAGGACCCTTCTTAACTTTTAAAAAGCTTTATAAAGATGCTTCTGCCTCAAGCCTATTGCCCAATACATTTGCTGTTCCCCATCAAGAAATGTGCCCTGCTCTTTGAGCCTGCTGCTCTAAGGGCCTCTGCAGACCAGCCCATAGGGCCAGCCTTGGGATAGAGTTGGGGTGGGGCAGTCGCACACCAGCCGCCCCAACCTCACGCCAACGCCATCCTAACGCCCTCCTGGTGCAGCGTTTAAACACGCTGTGCTGAAAGGGCTAGGAAGAGCCACGGTGCCGCCTCTTAGGGTGGTCTTTTGCCGCCCCTAAAAGGAGTGGCATTTTGCTGCTCTTTTCAGGGCAGCAAAAGGGAGGATCGAGGCCGCGGCATTGGGTTGCCATGACCCCGATCCGCCACTTCCTGGGGCGGCTCTGTACCATCCGTCTGCAGAGGCCCTAAGTCAGGGGTAGGCAACCTTTCCCCTTTAAGGGCCGAGGGACTTCAGCTCCCAGAATCCCAGGAGCTATTGGTTAACATGGGACTATTGGCCAACATGGCTGAGGCTTCTGGGAGCTGAAGTCCCTCGGCCCTTAAAGGGGAAAGGTTGCCTACCCCTGCCCTAAGTGAATGATGCCAGCAAGTTGGTCATTAAAAATATACCAGTCAAGAGTCGAGTTGAGTCAGAGCATTATTTATTGCTAAGTCGAGTCCAAGTTGAGTCACTGAAGCAACTTGAGTCCGATTCAATCAACTGATAGTGCTTAAATAATGGTCTGTTCTGGACACAGACTTTAACAGCTGCAATTTCCAGACATTTTGGACCATAGATGAACATGAAAAACCCTTAACATGACATGTTAAGGCAAAAGATTTTTTTTCTTAACTATTTTAAAAAGTTAGGAATCAAAATGTCTCTGAATATGACACTGCAGTAACTGTAATGATTGCCTCTTGCATTATTTTTGCTGAATTTAAGCTGCAGTTTAAGTATGTTTTTATAGCTGATGCTAAACAGCTTGTTTTGTTAAGAAGGACAGAATTAATTAGACAAACTGAAGAAACAATTTAGGCAACACAGATTTTGTTTGCACATTATAACACAGATTGAAGCACAAACTGGTTTTAGGCTCTCAAACCAGATTAATGCTTAATTATTACAAATGAACATTTCTTAGTTTTATGGCTGCTGTTTCTGTGCTTTTTCTCCACATTTTTCATGCTGTTTTATTGTGATGCTGTTACCCAAGTACATTGCCCTTAGAGATTTATATTGAAACTGGGCTTAGGCAATACCTAAATAAATAAGAAATTAGAAATCTCTAAATAAACAAGTCTCGTTTATGGCTTTGAATGTTGACACTAACACTATTCTAATTCCATGTCTCTTTATTCTGTCAAGAGTCCTCATAAATACTTAAATTAAGAAAGCATTATCAGTAACACTTAAATGAGTTTTTCAGTAACTGGAAATAATGTCAGTTCTTCTGACATACTAGTTCCCATCTAAATATGACTGCACATTTTGTGCTTTTTATCAGATTTAAAACTGAGAGAAGAATATATACAATTTGTTCAGAAATCTGGAGTGCCATTCAGATAAACTGGAGCTGCTACAGACTAAAATGCTCATTTATATCAGTGTTATTTTTTTCTTGACGATAAATGTAGATTCAGCTAGAGTACTTACAGCATATGAAAGCTCCAGAAGTTGAGTAAACAGGAAGTAAATTCTTCATGTGAACAAAACCTGGGAAAGCAGAAAAGGAAGAATCCCATGGCTTTGGGGAAAGTTGCTGAATAAATCAGAAACACATTGGGGTTTACTGGTAAATCAATTAATTCAAGCTGAAGTGAGAGAAGAAGAAAAATATCTGATGACCACACATGGCTGAAAAAGTAATTTCCCCCTTTGTGCTGACCAGGCAACCATAAGGCCAAGACACAACGTACCAGTTCAATAACAGACAGTTCCTACAGTCAGGCCAGTCTGGCACAGTCTCTAGGCACTGTATGCTGAGGCTGCACAAGGCTTTGGCATGACTGTGGGACTTCTGGTTTAGTTCTTGTTTCTCTTACCATTACAGGAACAACAAGCCTTTTTTTTTTTTTTTTTGGTATTATTATAATTATTCTGCCCAGATTATAGCTGAGACAAGAAAAGTGCATTTTATGTTTGGATGAAATAATTGCATTTAGAATTTATTTATAGGCCAGGTTTAACAGTAGCCATGAATGAGAAGTTTTCTCCTGTGCCAACTATCAGCTTCAGTAGGAACCATTTTTGTTGGGATGCTGGCATGTAGGGCAGAAGAGGTCTAAGCCCTCTTTTCCAAGAGGTCCTGATCCTCATTCTTCCTTGTGATGCCTATTTAAAGCTTTAAAACAACTAGGATCCACTGAACTATGTCTTTAATGTAATGCAGAGTTTGTTCCTAAATTATTTCTCTCCATAGCTCTAATAATAAGAGAATGTCTGGATGTCTGTTTGTCTGGCTGCTATAACACATCAGAACGTTATACTAGATACCGCAGAACTTGACAGAATGCTTTTTTAATTTTATCCAAAATGCTGAATTTCAGACCAAAATTCAACATGGGGGATTCACTAGAAACAAAGGGAGTTAGCTGTAATTCTTGAGGAAACCATGGTAGGTGGCTCAACATTTGACAGACACCTTTCGTTTGTCATTTAGGTGATAAATTTCAAGTCAAAATTTCAAAGGGGATTGGGCTCACTATAATCAAAAGAGGAATCCACACCTAATGCATCAGAAAATCATGATAGACTGAAATCTGGGAATAGTGTTTTTCATTTTAATCAACAGCATCTCGTGTCTTCCAGTCTGAGGATTCATCCCAATTTTAAAAGCGCTTTTAAAACCATTGTGGCGATAAGGTTAAGCTCCTTTAAAGTCCACTTGAAAATCCAAAGTGGATTCAAAATGGTACCCATATTGGAGAAAAGCCAGTAAGTAGATAGATAGATAAATAAATAAATAAATAAATAAATATTTGCTGCTCAGCTGACATGAAAACAATCATCTATCACTACTTTTCATCCAAGTCCCCAGTTTTAAGTTGGAAAAAAACAAACAAACAAAACAAAAAAAAAAACGAGAGCTTCCTACCTAGAAGAAGCAAAGGCACCTGCCACAGCCCAGGAATTGTGTGGTTTTTTAATGGCTGAAATTCCCCAGACAGCAAACCAGGAGAGGGCTATGGCACTTCTGCTCATGTTCCTGAGGGTACAGAAGGAGTGGCAAAATGAGAGAGGGCTTTCTGACATACTGTTGGTAAAATTCCTGAGGTATAAAAATTGGTGAGCAGAAAACTGGAAATTCCATGAACCCCTTCTGGAGTATATTGGACCCTTGGTATCCGCTGGGGTTTGGTTCCGGGACTCTCCATGGATGGTTGAATCTGTGAATGAAGAATCCAGGAATACAGAGGGCCAACTGTATTACATGTACAGACTCGGGCAGCCCAGGGGGCGGTTAAGGTAGTAGTATCAATATAGAATTGGAGATTGGTGAGTAGTGGCTTTTCTGAGGGCTTGTCTACATGATTTACATTCTGTTTGAATAGACTGCAGTCTGGCCACTTGCAGTTCAGAGGAATTTGGGCTTTTTGTGCTTCCCCCTCAAAAAGCTCTATAAACTCTGCTGAAATAGAATTAGCCAGGATTACCTGAGTATCCACAAGTAAGCTCATTATCAAACATGTGTCCATCCATACATTTTGCATGAATTTGCATGGCTGTGCATATTCGATAGAGGGAGGATGAATAGATGCTAGTATTCCAAAAAAAACCAAAAACCTTTTGTTTGCATATCTGAACACTTTGTGTAATGAAGCAGTAAGAAAGGGAGTTAGCAACTTGGACGGTTTATACATTATTTGAAATATCAGGTAAAATAATGTTCTTTAATGTCTTTGGGGGGAAAGGAAGCTATAAAGTTGTTTGTATTTGGGAAGCTGTGTTGGAACACTTCTCCTTATAAAACAGAACTTTTACAAATCTTGGATGAGTGAGACTGGGTGGGTCTGCTAAGAACAATAATCTGAGTGGCATTTATATTGCATCATTGATGGCTTGTGATGCCTGTTAGATGCTGACATGCAGTGGGAGAACAGCTTAGCAATGATTTCTGAAGGAATCTCATAGCATTTTTATTTTATTTTATTTGCTTTAATGATTATGTCATCTGATTATGATTTGTTGTGGTTCAGTTATTTTGTGCAGTGTTACCAACCTCATTATCTAGTCTGTGTTCAAGCAGTAGATTTTCAGAGAGCTGTCCATGGTGTAAATTGCCAGTGTGTGTGTGTGTGTGTGTGTGTGTGTTGTATGCCTTCAAGTAATTTTCAAGTTATGGTGACCCGAAAGCGACCCTAACATGGGGTTTTCTTGCCAAGATTTGTTCAGAGTAGGTTTGCATTTGCCTTCCCCTGAGGCTGAAAGCATGTGGCTTGCCCACATTTTCTGCTTCAAATGTTTCAACACATACAGTTGCTGATTCCCCCCCACCCAGCCACCCAGGCTTTCATAGTGCTTCAAAGTGTAGGTACCCAAGAAAATGACTAGCACTTCTACAAGAGAAATCTAAATTTGATATAAAAATAGGATATGAATATTTTATATAAATTTTATAGATTATTTTCTGACTTGAACCCAGCATAAATTACATACTTCCTCTCCCACTTTCACATCTAACATGCTTGGCTGGAGAATCTCTGTTTAAAGTTAATTTAATGCCTTGCTTTTGTATATGAAAAAAGATGTACTCATGTAGCCATATGTAGCATTTTACCAAGAAGAAAAATGCTGCTTCTACTAGGAATGAAATGAACTAGAATGCTGACAGTTTATAAGCCCTTTCCCTATCTCCACAGCCAAATTGAATGGGAATGAAGGGCGTATAATTATACATGGGCATGTATAATTAGGCAAATTGAATTAGTAGGCATTTTCCCATGCAAAGGGATTCCCACCTCTTCCCACAAATCAGATTTGCACAGCTGTCAAGCTATCATTGTAATCCAAGTGCTAGTTTTTCTTGGACAGAAATATGAATGTGCACATAGACCTATAGAATAACATAATACACATCTACAGTACTCAGAAACAAGTTTCACTCTATTCAGTGCTGTTGTGTTGTTGTGTGCCTTCAAGTCATTTCTAACTTGTGGTGAACCTATCGAATCTGTCTCAGGGTTTTCTTGGCAAGATTTGTTCAGAGAGGGTTTGCCTTTGCCTTCCTCTGAGGCTGAGAGAATGTGAATTGCCCAGTGTCACCCAACAGGTTTCCACAGTCTCTCAATGTTTTTGTCCAATGCTCAAATTATGCTGTCATTACATTTAGGTGTACACAGAGCCCCATCCAGAGTCAGTTCTATTAAGTCCATTGGGGCTTACTCCCAGGTCAGTGGTAAAGTATTCCACTTAAAAGCAAGCAAATAAACAAAAGTAGTGATGCCATTCCAGAGGCAAATACCACACTCCTTGTCTGTGTCATCCCTTCATTAGGAACAAGCAGAACATCACAAAAGTGAGCAAGATTTCATGTTCTCCAGCATGTTTCATGAGACTGACAAATACAAAAATGGGTTGAGCTTATGACTTTGCATTATGCCCACACTGCTTTTTAGTCACAATTTCTCAAGCAAACTGTCCATTATCACCCATGGTCTAATCTTCATATGCACACCCAGCACATGAAAGTTGCTTCAGTCTGGTGTGTTCTCACCAGACTATTCACAGGAGTTTGCCAGTTAATAAGACAGCATTGCGAATGGGATCTGATCACTCTATATTTCTTACAGAGTGGATATCTTGATGAAGTTAAATGTATTAAATGATCTTTAATAAAAGTATTAAATGACCTTAATAGATTAGAAAGCTGGTCCAAAGGTAACAAAATGAATTTCATCATGGAGAAATGTAAGGTACTGCACTTAGGGGGGGAAATGAAATGCATAGATATAAGATGGGGGACACCTGGCTTAACAAGACTACGTGTGAAAGGGATCTAGGAGTCCTAGTAGACCACAAGTTGAACATGAGTCAACAGTGTGATGCGGCAGCTAAAAAGGCCAGTGCAATTCCAGGCTGCATCAATAGAAGCATAGTATCTAGATCAAGGGAAGTAATAGTGCCACTGTATTCTGCTTTGGTCAGGTCCCACTTGGAATACTGTGTTCAGTTCTGGGCACCACAATTGAAAAAGAATGTTGAGAACCTGGAGAGTGTCCAGAGGAGGGTGACTAAAATGGTGAAGTGTCTGGAAACCATGCCCTATGAGGAACGACTTAGGGAATGTTTAGCCTGGAGAAAAGACAATTAAGAGGGGATATGATAGCCCTCTTTAAATATTTGAAGGGATGTCATATTGAGGAGGGAGCTAGCTTGTTTTCTGCTGCTCCAGAGAACAGGACCCAGGACAATGGATGCAAGCTACAGGAAAAGAGATTCCACCTCAACATTAGGAGGAACTTCCTGACAGTGACAGCTGTTTGACAGTGGACCACAGTGGTGGAGTCTCCTTCTTTGGAGGTCTTTAAACAGAGGCTGGATGGCCATCTGTCGGGGCTGCTTTGATTTTGAGTTCCTGCATGGCAGGGGGTTGAACTGAATGGCCCTTGTGGTCTCTTCCAACTCTATGATTATATGAAGTGTCTTCTGAATTATAGATTGTTAGTGGGCACAAATATAATTAGTATTGCATTGTGTCATAGTGGGTCTCCCCTACTATTTAATAGATGCTGCAAAAGACACAGGGCTGCTGCAAAATTGATGGCTTTATATTTCACACTTTCAGATATCCATAACTTCAGGTGAAAATGTGACTCATTGTTATGGTGTTGTGAGCTTCTTCCTCCTTGCACCACACTGGGATCTGTCATAGGCAGGGCAGAGAATGTGGTAAGGCAGGGAAACTCATGCATAATAGTACAACAATTTCAGTTTAGTCATCTTAGCTTCTAGGTTCAGGTTTGAATTGCTCTGGGACCCATTCATTTGACTTTTTAGCACATACACACTCTGTATGTACAATCAATCCAGTAGGTCAATATTGGCCCTTAAATGACACAAGAAACACAAGTGGTCACAAGATGCTTCTTATCTCATTAAGGTGGAATGTGGTGGTGGATATCCAGTGCCAGCAGTTCTCCAAAGCTAAAGTTGAGCAATCAACAGTCATCACTTCAGTGTATTACTTGGATTCTGTGATTCATTCCCATGCCAATGAGCAGACTGCCAGAAAAAGCTGAATCTATAGTCAGAGCCTGGATTAGTCTTTAAACAGAATTTGGATCACAACTACTTGAATCCAACTGGCTGAGGAGTTCTTGGAACTATAATCCAAGAAAGTAAAAGCTCTGATTAGAGCCAAATTATAGCAAAGGTTGTCTGTTCATCAACATCAAGCGCAAGCGTTTGCAGTATATGATTTTATCCGGTGCATGGAGCCTATTTCAGAGATCATTGTTAAAATGCCAACCAAAGACAGTGAAAGAGCTTTTTGAAACTCAAAGCTCCCTTGCACATTCCTTGCTCATTTCCACATACACTGCTCAATCCTGTCTGCAGCCGAGGACAGAGCTGGCAGTAATCAATTCAAAAGGAAGGACATGGCTTTTGGCACAAGTAGAGAACCTAGTGTCTTTCAGCTGTTTTGAATGACAATAGGCCTCAAGTGACCATTTGCCATGAAGGCTTTAGGAAACTATAGTCCTAAACGGGTATGTGTGAAGAATCCAATTTCAGTCTGAGGTTTGATGGGGTTGTGTTGATCCACATTTACTGGAATGAGTGAAATTCAGACTTTATAGACATTCACATTCCTAATTCAAAATATCTGGAAGATACCACCTATGATTTACAGAACATTTTATTTTACTTGTCACATATGTATCCTACTCACCTTTCAGCCAACTTGTCTCCTACTGATCACATTTTGCTCTTCAACAGGACCTTGCTTACTTGAAAACGGTGTCCCACATTACTTCATCTGTTTCTAAAGATGCTCATCCCCTTGTTCCTCTTTCTCACAGGTAAGCAAATCCCTTGATGTACACTGTGTGCATAAATGTGTCTGGTTGAATTGCTCATGGAATTCCCACAGTATTACGAGATGGATGAGGAGAAACAGAACCATAGACATTTTAACTCATCCTGGACCTAGACAATTATTTTTCTTAGCCAAACACATGAACAACTGTGCAGTACATACACAGTGGCATGCTGGTCACTTTACATTTAAAAGAATGGTATTTGTTTCTGAGTTGAAGCATATCCTGTAGGGGAGGCTCATACAGGAAGCAAAGCACATCCCACCACAGAGCAGCCACCACAAGGCAAAGCTGAGCTGGGGACAGAGGCCATGATGGAGAACAGCCCCTCTATGTGTAAAGTGTTCTCTAAAAGTGTGGTGTGCAGCATAAAGTCCCTACAGCATTTGTGGGAAAACTTTTGCTATCCAGATGTTGTCAAATTCCCATCAGCCCTAGCCAGCATGACCAACACTGAGGAATGCCTGGTAGAGAGAAATTATCACAATTTGACAATAGAGGGCCTCGGCAGACGGCTTATTGAGCCGTCTTGGAGGCCCGGAAGAGGAGGAGCAGCCACACACGCGGTGCTCCTTCCTCTTCTTGAGGTTGCCCACGGTGCTGCCGACCCTCTGCACGGCCAGCGCGCCGAGGGCAACCTCCCGCCGCAGCGTCCGGACACGCTGCGGCGGAAAAGGCAGGGAAAGTGCGCCCTACGCTTTTAGGGCGCACTTTCCCTGTCTTGTGGAAGGAGCGCTATTTTTGTGCTCCTTCCAGGGACGCCGCAGGAGTGCCAGGGTGCGGAGGCTGCGGTCCCGCGGCGCTCCATCCGGCGGCATCTCCGGCGCCTCCGTCTGCTTCCCCCCAGAGTTAGGAGCACTCTGTGTATGTGATAGGTTCCTAGCTTTTCAACAGATTCTCTATGTGATAGCAGCATAAAGTGTTGAGGCTTCATATTATGCATACATTCACATTGCAACAAGGCTGATCTCATTTGTACCCATCTCATTTTGTACCCTACAGGGAGAAAGGCGGCATACAAATGAAATAAATAAAAATAAATCACACTCCCATCATATGCCACAAGATCAAGCTGTGCTATTTTCCCCTGTTCAGCTGGTAAACCTAGCGGCATGTAGAGCAGACTGTAGTGAAATTATCTTACTTCCAGTGTCTATCCCATTTACTAAATAAGGAAGAGAGGAGGGAGGATTAAAGCATCTACTGTTGGTGAACTGTATCCATCTTGGTGCCTTGCAAGTTGTGTGGGCCTGCTGCACTGCTTTGCTCCAGAAATAGAGGATTTCTGCCAGCTGGAGTAGTTGTCTCTTTGACATCCTTCAGGCAGGAGACCTACAGTGTGTTGGCACAAAGTGAATCAACACAAGTGTCTCTGGCTTCTTTAAGACTGAGAGCAATGCCAGGACTGCTGCTTAGATGCCCAGTCCAAAACCTCACTGCTTCAAATTCTCCATTGCTAATACTCAACATCCTGTTTTATTTCTGCTATAATTACACCTTTTATTCCTGTTATTTTATAAACATCCTCCTGAGTATAGTAAGTTTCTCTTTTTGCATTTGTGGGGAGGGGGATATTTTGTAGACAAGGCAAAGTCTATTCAGAAATGGAAAATTTATTTAAAATGCTAGTCAGGATTGTTGTTCATTTAAATTAAAACCAAAAATACATGTCTCTCTGTTCCAGGTCTTACATATTTGAAATCTCTATACAATTATATTGTATATTTCATCATGTTGTAATGTTGCTGTTTATAAAATTTCATTAGGATTTAATCTAGAGATAGGGGCTATGCAGACAGACAGGAAAAGGTGACCTGAAGTTGCCTTTTCCCTAAGCTGCAGCAACCACACTGCCTGCTCTGAGGCTGCCCTAAATGGGGATGGAGCAGCCGCACTGGGGGCTTTTCTGAGGCTGTATTGAAGCCCCCGCAACCACACACCGCCAGCCCCCAAGGACGCCACAAAGGGAGATGGAGCAAATGCATGGGCTGGCAGTAGCTGCTTTAAGTTGTTGTTTTTTTGTTCTCAAACACAGCCGCACATGCACAGGATCAACTCTCCACACCTGTGCATCTGTGCAGGAAAACATCCATGTGCACTTACACAGGACCTGTCATAGCTAGTATACAGTCTGTCACTCTCTGTGTAGAAGGCTGAGGGGGGAAGCACACGAGTGCTTCCAGGACGCCGCGGGACGGTGCGCCGCGGGACCGCGGCATCTGCACCGCGGCGCACCGTCGGCGCCCCTGAAAGGAGCGCTAAATCAGCGCTCCTTTCAGATGTCAGTGAAAGTGCACCCCAAAAGCGTAGGGCACACTTTCACTTACTTTTCCGCCGCAGCGTGTGTGGACGCTGCAGCGGCCGTGCGGAGGGCTGGCAGCTCCGAGGACAACCTTGGGAGGAGGAAGGGGCGCCGATCGTGCGGCTGCCCCTCCTCTTCCCTGCCTTGGAGACGACTCTATTAGTCATCTGCCGAGGCCTTGACTAAAGTTTGGCATCCCTGTGCACCTGCACAGGTTCTGTCATACACCCACATATCATCAAGAATTCGTCTGCTTCCCTAGGGTTAGGGTTCTAATATTCAAGCATACCTACGCCAGTGCATCCACACCTGGAAGCATAGGGTGCTTTAAATTAAAGGTTGCATCGTAAGGCGCATGCTCTGGATTGCCGAGTCAATTTCCACCGCATGTGCGAGGGTGCATTTATATGGCTGTTTTCTGGTATATCAGTGTCACTGCATACATACACACATGCAAAAGTGCGTATCTTCACTGAAGGAGTGGAAAAAAGCGGCTCCTTTTTGGAGCGCACTTTCACAGGAAGAGGCAGGTAGGGGCGCTTTTTTGGCATGTGTCATCTAAAGACCATGCCTTCAGGTCAACCCCAAAACAACCCTTTTAGCCAGTGTGCATCCCCCCATAGTGTGCTATGTAAGTGCAGAAACTAGATCAGTTTGGGTTAGAAATGGATGGGAGCAGGAGAGAAATTTTGGACACTCACAGGACCCCTCAGTATTCGCTGAAAAGGAAGAATTGTTGAAAATCCCTACTCCACTCCTTTCTCTTCCTTTGTGGGGCTTCCCATTCCCTTCATGAATGGAAGAAACCCTTACAGTTTGTGGAGAAACAACCCATTATTTTAACATTTGGTCACCTTGAATACTGGGTGAAGGATTAATCCCTTGAAAAGTGAAATATAAATCCCTTACCTAAAATAAATAAGGGGGGAAGCAGACGGGCGGCCATGGGACACTCCAGGAAGCTGCGCCGCGGGACCAAGGAATCCCCACGCCTCGGTCCCGCGGTGCAGCTTCGCCGCCCCTGAAAGGAGCGCTAAATTGGCGCTCCTTTCACTTCGCCGACTCTTCCGCCGCAGCGCATGCAAATGCTGCGGCGGGAGGTCCTCCTTGGAGCGCCAGCCGTGCAGAGGGCTGGCTGCTCCGAGGACGACCTGGGGAAGCGGTTGGGGCGCCGATCGTGTGGCTGCCCCTTCCCTTCCCTGCCACCAAGACGGCCCTTTAAGCCATCTGCTTAGGGAGATAGTCAGTCATTTCTGTTTTGGTAACTCAGGTTAATGAATTTTGAAAACCTCACATTCCCAATATCACTTGGAGAGTCACTCTCATCTTTAAGAATCTCTCTTTCGAAAGAGAAGGGGCAGTGCAGATTTCTAATCTGAAGTGTTTTACTTTCCCTCTTCATGAATGAAAAATGGCATATGGTTGGAAATAATACTGCCTTGTGATCCCATGAAGAGTCTACTATCTTTGAGGTAGAATTATACCATAAGAAGGATAATTAAACATCTGCTTCATCATGAGGATGACCTCTTGAATTTGTGGGACTTCTGATGAACTTGTATATGAGTGATATGTATTACGTCCGTCCTATATCCTTGTCCCTATTCTCTGGTAATATGGGGAAGTTAGTGCAAAAGCTAGGAAACTGAAAGCTATGATGGGCTCATAGGAAGCAATTCAGGAAACAATTTCCACCCTATCATTTCCCAAAGATTTCCTGCAATTTTATTTTTAGATATACTGCCACTGTCATCTCACATCCTCAGCTGATAGCTCTCGCCAACAAAAATCCCACCACAGCAATCTGTGTCTTAGTAATAGGATTGCCATAATTCTCTACCACCAAACTGGGACAAAATGTAGAAAAAATGTAGGATACAATTTAGGCCAAAATGTAGGATAAATGTAGGGCAAAATTTGGCCCAAATGTAGGATATTCAAGAAAAATGGAGGTCACAACCAACTAAAAGCCAAAAACATTAATAATTTAAAAAACCCAATATAAATCCATGCTTCTTAGGGGGAAAGCAGACGGCGCAAAGGGCCGTTTTGGGGGCAAGGAAGGGGAGGGACAGTCGCACGGTGGGCGCCCCAACCCCTTCCTGAAGGCATCATAGGTGCGCCAGCCCCTCTGCACGTCCAGCGCTCCGACGATGCCTTCCCGCCGCAGCGTCCGCACAGCTGCGGTGGAAGAGTCACCGAAGGTGCGCCGCCAGCCTTTTGCGGAGCACCTTCGGTAACTTGTGGAAGAAGTGCTATTTTATCACTCCTTCCTGGGGCAGCGAAGCTGCGCCGCGGGGCCGAGGTGTGGGGATACCTCGGCCCCATGGCGCAGCTTCCCGGGCCGGCCCAGGGCCGCCCGTCTGCTTCCCCCCTATGTCATGCTCAAAATGGAGGAGATTTTGACATTCTTCCTGGACAGAAGGTTGAAATGTAGCTCCTCCTCTCTGGAAACAACTTGAAGACACACAATAACAAACATAATAATATACATCTGAGAAAGTAGAATTCAAAGATTTTGGAGCACCTCTGAGACTGGGGGCAGCTAGGCCTCATATGCCACCGCCACTACACTGAAGGCACAGCAGGAGGCAGCGGCAGAGGAGGAGGGGGAGCTGGAACTGGCTCCAAACCTGGGCCGGGACATTCATACAGAGTTAAAAAATGTGAATGTTCCAGCAGAAACTGGGATATGGCAACCCTACATAGTAATCACCCGGGCTCTTTAAAATGCACAGTTTGGATCTCTTAGGTGAGGAGGAGCAGGATGTCATGCTCATTCCTGTAAACCAGGAACATGTTTGCTTGTTGCATCCCAGCCCTCCTAACCTCAGTATGAGAGAGCCAGAATATAACAACAAAAACAACAACTATGTTTATTTCTTACCCACCACTCTCCCTGGATTGAGGTGGGGAACAACAACAGACCAACAAATATACGTCAGTTAAAAACAAAACATCAATTAAAACATACATCAATTTAAAAGATCAAACAGGATACATGTTTAAATTGGTTAGGCCTACCAGAAGAGAATATGCCCAGTTCTAAAAAGGAATGGTATCCATATTATGCTGGGTCTTTTAAGTTATCTGAATTATGTGGTTACATAATACACTCATCACTGAGTAAAAACGTACCCCCTTGTTTCCCTCATAATTATAATGCAAAAGGGAGCTAAGTTGTGAAAAGGGTCTAATAATTTTATATTTGCCTATGAATTCCCCTGTAATTTTTTCCCCCTGTAACATCTGTAATTAAAAAATCTTGGCTCCACTTGTGCATAAGAATTAATGATGTTTTGCTTTTCAGCCATCTCAGCAGTTTAATGTTATATGGATTGACATGTTTGTATTTCTGAATCCAGTTTTCTGTTTATCAATAAGTGTTCTTCCACTAACCTCTGTAGGGTTTTTGTGTCTTTCTCATGATCTGCTTTGCTGAATATCCCCCCTCTCCCCCCAGGATTATTAAGAATCAGCTCTCTGGAGATCTCTCCTAATGACCGTGAAGTTATCCTTAGTCTCTATGGTGATTTTACCCTGACATGTTCTGGGCAGAATGAGGTTTTCTGGAGAAAGGACGGCAAGCATGACATAATAGACACCATCCTAGAGAAAAAGGGTGGCACTTTTTTTAGCACCCTAACACTCAGGAATGTGACTGGATTATACACGGGCGAGTATTCCTGTAATTATGCTCAGTCTCCAGAGGGAAAAACCATCTACATTTTTGTACCAGGTGAGCTGCATTGCTGTGAGCTGATTTTTTTTAAAGAATCTCTTCTATCTGTGGCTATATCTACATTGCAGAATTAATGCAGTTTGACACTGCTTTAACTGCCAAGGCTCACTGTGATGGAATTCTGGGATTTCTGATTTGTTATGTCACTGGAAGAAGGCTAAATATCTCACAAAACTACAAATTCCAAAATTCCATAGCATTCAGCCTTGGCAGTGAAAGCAACGTCAAACTGCATTAATTCTGCAGTGTAATTCTGAAGCCTATGACATGTATATATCTCTGGAAGGGGGGAATGTGTAGCACAGGGCTAAGGGAACTCGTGGTCTTTGTGCCAACAGCAAATCCCCTGATTTTCCTCAGGCCACACCCACTGTACTCTGGCCACAGTCCTCCTTACCCAGGAGGTATTGGAGGGATATTTTTTGGTATTATTTATTTCATCCCACTCTGCCTACATCTACAAAGACAGTGGAGGGAACTTCGCACGGCAAATGCCTATATGAATATATCTTTTTGTTTATCATGCTTAACAAAAGTTAAGAGCCACACTATACTTCTATCCACTTTTGGCTCCGAGCATAATATTCTGAACAATGCCAATGACCCCTGCTGGGTGGATCACAATATGTTTTTGTTATATATTGTCCTTTTTAAGAGGCAGATCCAGAAGCCTGAATATTAACTGGCCATCCCAAGCTTTCAAATTAGGGCAGAAACTAGAGGTACTGTAGTTGGGGTCTGTATAGTGTGATTGTCATTGTCATCATAGGGGGGTTGCAGACTGCCAGAAATAGTGTGAATTCAGTCCACTTTTAGGGTTAGGGTTAGTGCTAGGGAATCATGGGAACTGTTATTTTTCTGAGACATTGAGCCTTCTCTGTCAGACAACTCTGATGCCACAATAAAATACAGTTCCCATGGTTCCCTAACTCTAACCCTAACCCTAAAAGTGGACTGAATTCACACTATTTCTGGCAGTCTGCAACCCCCCATAGTAACAGCATCAGCAATAGGGCTAGCAGTAGTACTCTTTTTTTTTAAATACCCTACATCAGTGTTTCTCAAACTTTGCTCCTTCAGCTTCCAGAATTCCTAATTGTTGGCCAAACTGGCTAGGGCTTCTGTGAGCTGCAATCCAAAGCACCTGGAGGACCAAAGTTTGGGAAACACTGCCCTACATTTTCCTCAAATCTGGAACTTAAGGTGGTCTACAATATAACCTTACAACTAGTCCTGGACTTCAACCACCACAGCAACATTCTTGAGTGCTCCTGAGGGTTGCAGACAAATTTAGGGGAACATGGGGCAGGCTTTATGGCACACGTTGCTTCCATCTTTACCATCCAGCACCTCACTGTTGCTTTACATTCCTAGCATCTGCCATTTTATCTGATGGCCCAGGCCATTTGGGAACATGTATGTATGTACATGGGGGAATGCCTTTCCCAGAAGTGATCAGGTGAGATGCTCTGTGCTCAGATTATATGCCTCTAATGCATACTTGTCTTTGGGGTGGGCTGATAGTTTTTATTTAAAAAGCCAATAATCCAGATTTGTGATAGTGTGCTTTTAGTTGCATAACATTAACCTAACACCAACCCCTGTGTAATTACATAGATTACACAGATTGAGGCAATTCAGATGCATATATACCTATATCATTATGTTTTGATAACTTGTTCAAACTGGAAATTGAGGCACTGCCCCGGCTCAGTGCTAGGGAGTCATGGGAATTGTATTTTTTTCTGGGACATTGAGCCTTCTCTGTCAGAGAGCTCTGGTGCCACAATAAATTACAGTTCCCATGATTCCCTAGCACTGAGCCAGGGCAGTGCCTCAATTTAATGTGCACTATTTCTGGCAGTCTGCAAAGGCCCTACATCTTCTGGGGGGAAGCAGACGAGGGCGTCCAGGACGCCCTGGGCCGGCGCGCCGCGGGGCCGCAGCCTCCGCACCTCGGCACACCGGCGGCGTCCCTGGAAGGAGAGCTAAATCAGCGCTCCTTCCTCAAGACAGCGAAAGTGCGCCCTAAAAGCGGCGGGCGCACTTTCGCTGTCTTTTCCACCGCGGTGCGTCCGGTCGCCGCGGCGTGAGGTCATCCCCGGAGCGCCGGCCGTGCGGAGGGCCGGCGACTCCGAGGGCGACCTCAGGGAGAGGAAGGGGCGCCGCTCGTGCGGCTGCCCCTCCTCTTCCAAGCCTCCAAGACGACTCTATTAGTCGTCTGCCGAGGCCCTTCTGTTGTGTGCCATCACCACAACTGAACTTTACACTAGCATTGGCAGTTTATCTCTCATCCTAAAACCAAGGAACTGTTTGAGCTAAGAAGAATATATTTTGAATTTGTGTGAAATTATCTTCCTAGCTAACCTGTGTCAAAAAGTTATATTACTTTTTATTCTTAATTGCTGTATATCACTTGATACTGAGTTCTCTTCATCTTTTCCCTCTTGCAGACCCCTCTTTGCCATTCTTACCAAGCACTCAGGAAGATGTATTTGTTTTTAGCACTGGCCATGGGGAGGACATTATTCCATGCCGTGTGACAGACCCCAACACTACAGTGAATCTGTATGAAAAGAAGGTTAATGACCCAATCCCTGGAATTTATTATCCACAACAAGGCTTTAAGGGATACTTTGAAGACACAACCTACACTTGCAGGGCAACCATAGATGAGCAGGAGTTTGATTCTGAATCATATTATGTCTACAGCATCCAAGGTGAGCCTTTGCCTAATACAGTTGCCCCTCCACATTTGCAGCTTTGACTTTTGCAGATTTGATTATTCATAGATTTGATTAATATGTTCTCTTTAGGAATCTTAAAGTCCTCCACTGCAATTTATGGTCAACTTCTGCCAAAATTTATGCTGGAGGATCTTAGAGAGAATACTTCTCTAGGCATTTTTAGGCCCTCCAGTGCAATTTCATGGTCAACGTCTGGCAGATCATGATCATAGAACTCCCCTGGGGGACCTAGAGATACCTAGAGAGGTGTTCTCTCAGGTTAAAAAATGGTTGTTTATTTGTGCTTTTTCCACTTTCACAGGGATCCTGTGCCCTAACCCCACTGTATTTGCCTCTACCAGTATGGGCAAGGGAATCCATCTTCAATGTAATAGCCTAAGGGCTTCTACAGATGGGTGGCCATGGGCCGTCCCGAGAAGGCGAGGATTGGGGCCGAGGCTGCCCCACTCATCAACCCCAATCCACTGTTCGGCCGGCCCTAGAAGGAGCGCTAAAATAGCACTCCTTCCTCAAGGTGTGGAAAGGGCGCCGGAAGAGACGGCGCACGCCTCTTCTGTGTCTCTTCCGTCGTAGCATGTCTGGATGCTGTGACGGAAGGACATCATCGGAGCGCTTGCCGTGTGTAACGGTGAGTGCTCCAATGACATCCTCAGGAAGGGGTTGGGGGTGCCCAGTGTCCGGCTGCCCCTCCCCTTCCTTGGCTCGAAGATGGCGCTTTGCACCGTCTGCAAAGCCCTTCAGTCTGCACTGTAATAACAGCTGTTTAGCTCTTGTGTTCATTGAACAATTTAAGAACAATTCAAAGATCATATAGCCATGCTAGTCTGTAGAATCAGTACATAGAGAGATCTTATTGCACCTTTGAGATGAGAAATTGGCAGCATGAGCTTTCATAGACTTCAGTCTACTTCGTCTGAGGAAGTAGACTGAGTTCTACAAAAGCTCATGCTGCCAATTTCTTTCTTTCATCTCAAAGGTGCTATAAGATCTCTCTACATACTAATTTAAGAACAAATAAGTCTGAGGGAGGCAGACAGCTCCAGTGCACAAAATACAGGTTAACCTCTTGAAGTGGATTTATTCAGGTATCAGGGCTGTATTTGTATGCTTTGAGACTGGCCATGCCCCTATACTGTTCATAATATTTTATGATTTGGAACGAGTGTCTCCTTTTCATTCTGCTGTGAAGCCAGATTAATTTTTCACCCACTTTTGAGGGCCCAATCATGACAAAAAAGGCATTTTCAGTGGTAGCTATCTAGGGCAATAACAACAACAACATTTATTTATATCCCGCCTATCTGTAGATACAATTGGGGCAGCTTACAGGATAAAATTTACCAAGGCTGGCACCAATTTTGTCGTCATTTTAGCTTCATGTTAATACCTTTCTCTAGGCCTTTTATCATATTATTTGGTGTCTTGAATTAATTATGATTATAATTCTTTTATAGAATACTTATTTTCAGCTAGCTCTTGCAGTTTTTATTTTATATAGTTGATAAGATTTTTTTGATGGAGTGAAGGCCTAAGCAGACTGCCAGAAATAGTGCACATTAAATTGAGGCACTGCCCTGGCTCAGTGCTAGGGAGTCATGGGAATTGTATTTTTTTTTTCTGAGACATTGGGGGGTTGCAGACTGCCAGAAATAGTGTGAATTCAGTCCACTTTTAGGGTTAGGGTTAGAGTTAGGGAACCATGGGAACTGTATTTTATTGTGGCATCAGAGTTGTCTGACAGAGAAGGCTCAATGTCTCAGAAAAATAACAGCTCCCATGATTCCCTAGCACTAACCCTAACCCTAAAAGTGGACTGAATTCACACTATTTCTGGCAGTCTGCAACCCCCCATTGAGCCTTCTCTGTCAGAGAGCTCTGGTGCCACAATAAATTACAGTTCCCATGATTCCCTAGCACTGAGCCAGGGCAGTGCCTCAATTTAATGTGCACTATTTCTGGCAGTCTGCTTATAGGCCCTAAGAAGTATTGTTACCATTTTATTGTATTATTGTAATATTTTAAATTGATTTTAAATGCCCTAATGTCCTCATTGTTACTGCCTACATTGGATGATTTGCTATATAGCTTGGAAAAATTTTCAGGCATATCAACAATTATGCTTGTAAGTTGCTACAATTTAGCATCTTTGTATATTAATCTGACCTTTCTTTTTTATAGTTTCTTCTTCACCTACCTCCACTATCAACATTTCTATCAGTGCAGTGCAAACTCTTGTGAAGCATGGTGAAAATATATCTGTCACGTGTGCAGTGAGAGGCATTGAATTGATCAATTACACCTGGAGCTACCCAGGCCAAAAAGTAAGTAATTATATGTTATTTGTATTTCCCTGTATGTACGGTATGTTGGTAGGCGCTTCAGTTCCTTATTTAGATGTAGATTTATTTATTGGTTTGTTCAAATATTTATATGTTCTCTTATATCTTAAGACCTCAGGCAAGAATACAGGAAGCAAAACAATACTAGACAATTTAAAAGAATGTACACAATTGCAGTACTTGACTTGCATGGCAAATTCCACCTGTAGAATCCAAGAATTGGCAATTGAGGGAGGAGCATTTAGAATTATCAGCCAGAGAGCTCTAGTGCTTCACCAAACTACAATCTCCAGGATTCTGTAGGATGCAGCCATGGCAAATAAAGTGGAATAATAGCACTATAACTGTGTAGTGTGAAAGGGACTTATAAATACAAGGCTTCACTGGGCCGCAAAAGGTTTGCTGAAGAGCCAAGTTTTAAGTTGGTGCCAAAATAAAGCCAACATTGATGCCAATTGTCCCTCCAAGGGCAGGGCATTCCACAGCCAGGGCACTATAACAGAGAAGACCCTTTCCCATGTCTCTGCATTCTGCATTGTTGCCGTCCATGGGAGAAAGAAGAGTGCCTTGCCAGGTAATCTCAATGCGTAAGCAGATATTCCTTTAAGTATTGGGATCCGTGGCCATTTAGGGCTTTGCATGTCGTTGGTATCACCTTGAACCCAGACTGGAAGTATACTGGTAGCCAGTGCAGTTTCCTTACAGTTGAAGCCATTGGATTAGGTGTTCCTGCCAGCAGTTTAGCTGCCACATATTGCATTCAGCCTCTATGCTATTTTCAATAGCAGTCCCATATAGAAGACACTGTGATAGTAATAAATACAAAGTCAACAGTGAATGAACTACTGTGGCCAGTCCAGCAGTTTCTAGATGAGACTGATTATCTTTCATTCTGTCTTCAGGCTGTGTTATGAAATTAAGATGGCTTTGGGCACCTTGGAAGATGACATGGCAAGTGGACAGGGACAGTGTGTCACTGTTGGTTCTGCTGGGCATCTCAGTGACTTTTGATACCATTCGCTATGGCATCCTTCTGGGTGACCTCTCCTCTTGGCATTACTGTTTTGCAGGGGCTCTGGACCTTCTCAGGGGGGGTGAGGTCAGAAGGAGATGCTTGGAGATTACAATTGAACATCCTGGCCTGTGGAATCCCATAGGGCCCAGTTTTGTTCCCCATGTTGTTTAACATATACATGATACTGCTTGGAGAGTTTGCCCATGATTGTGGGGTTTGTTATCAGCAGTATGTTGACATCATACAAATTCTTTTCCATCTAATTTAATGAAAGCTGTTAGTTCTAAATGAGTATTTGTTGTCAGTAATGGACTGCAGGAGAATGAACAAACTGAAGCTTAATCCAGACAAGAGAGAGATGTTTCTGGTCAGTCAAAGGCAGAGCAGGGAACAGAGATTCAGGGCCGATGCAGACGGCTCATTTGGGGCGGCTCTCGGTTGCCCCTGGGAGCGGCGGATTGGGGCCGCAGCAGCCACACACTGCGGCCCTGATCTTCCTTTTTGCTGCCCCCCAAAGAGTGGCAAAATGCCTCTCCTTTTGAGGGCAGCAAAAGGCCACCCTTAGAGCCACCATGGCAGCTCTTTTGCACCCCTTTTGTGCAGCGTGTGCACACACTGTGCCAAGAGAGTGTCCTGATGCCACGCATCGTGCAGATGGGTGTGCAACATCAGGGCAGCATCGAGGTGGAGTCGGGGCAGTTGGCATGCGGTTGCCCCGCCCCAATTCCAGCCCCAGGCCAGCCTTTTTGGCCGGTCTGCATCAGCCCTTAGTCCGTGTTGCATGGGATTGCGTTCATAGTTTGGGTGTACTCCTGGACTCATCCCTGAGTCTTGATGTTCAGTTTCAGTGGTGGTCTGGCGTGCATTTGCAGAATTAGGCTTGTGCTCCTGATACACCTCTTCCTGGAGATGTCATATCTGGCTAGAGTGACACATGCCTTGATTACATCCCTTTTAGACTACCATGACACTGGAATACACACTACCCAAGCCTGTCCTTGGAATTTGTTTGGAACTTTCAGCAGGTCCAAAAACATTACAGCCTGACTGCCTGGAACATTTAATTTCCTTCTTTGCAATGACTTTCCTGCCGGCCAGTTTATTTCCAGATACAATTCAAACTGCTGGTTCTGACCTATGAAGGCCAAACGGCTTGGGTCTGGACTGTTTGAAAGGCTGCATTTCCTGGTATAAGCCTGCCAGATTTATAATATCTTTAGGGAAGGGCTTTATCTCATTTATACCACCGTCAGAGGCATGTTGGGTGAGGACATGTGTGGGGGTTTTATCAGAGGCTGCTCCCAGCCTGTGGAACTCTCCCCCCCCCCCCCCCCCGAGGCTAGCCTGATCACCTCTCTGCTTTCTGTTTGTGGGCAGCAAAGACCTTTTATTTAGGTTGACTTTCGGTTGTTAACTGGTTGTTGAAGAAGGGTCTTTGACTAGGATGTGTGTGCTGTACTTTTATTTTCATTGCTATGTTTTAAATGCTTTCAAACTGTTTTAAATTAGTGCTGTTTTTAATGGGACAGGTAGTTGGGTGTTTTTTTTAAAAAAAACTTTTTTATTGTAATTATGGTGTTTAAGCTGCACTTTGTTTTAATCTGTGTTGTGAGCTATGTTGTGAGAAAGGCAGAAGATTATGATCCCACACACATAGGTACTTATAATAAGTATGATGCGGGGTTCTTTTCTCTGTTAAAATCTGGGCTGTATATTTCAGCAGCAGGAGAACTAGGGGAGCATAATAGCCAAGTATGGATATACTCTCTCTTACATGGTATGTGAATAGCTGTGTGCCATCTGAGATGTAAGATTATATGCAAGAATAGAATTAATGTGAATTGTTTTTACATAAATAGCAACTGCAGGAAAGTCTGAACAGCCCTAGAACCATAGTAAGGGGGAAGCTGGAGTTTTAAAATAACAGACATCAACAACAATCTTCTGGAGTCATGATTTTAGGGACACACTAAATGTAATGCTAATTGTGCAAATGCATTTAATATATCACTTTTAAACTTTCAAATTAATAGCCACATAGTAATGGGAGGGAAAAATAATAATGCCACTTTACTTCTTCAAAGACACCATAGTTCTGGTGAAAATCCTACCCACCCCATCTCCAAATCCTTTCCCACAGTGGAAATGGCCATTGTCATAAATGGCAGTTTAACACCTGAAAAAGTAGCAACAGAGGATAAGTGGATTAGTGAGACTTTATATGTTATGGAAAAGAGTTAAATCCAACTTTACCCTCAGATATAATTCCAGTCTTGTTAACTTTGCAACTGGTGCAGCTGTTTTTTTCAGAATTTAAAAAGACACACTAAATGTATTTACTGACATGATTAGTTTGGCCTTTATTACTTTTTCTTTAAAGTAGGGGTATGAATCATAAGGCCTTCCAGATGTTATGGAACTGCAGCTCCCAACAGCCCTAGGCAGCATAGTCAATGGTGAATATTCTGGGAGCTGCACTCCAACACGTCTGACTGGTTTCACAATTTCCACCTCTGGTTTAACACTAGGAAATGGCACTTCAAAGATGGGATGTTGAAACACTTGTATATAAATAATAATAATAAATTTTTATTTGTAGCCCACCCCTCTGCAAGGCAATCGGGGCGGGGGACAACAACATTTAAAACAGAATAACGTTAAAACATTCCCTCTCCTCATAATCCCTTCCTCCCCCCACCCCATCCCCTTAAAATAAGATTAAACCATGGAATAATTAAAATACTGTATTAAATTAAATTAATAAATTAAAAACAAAATTTAACAGAGGAGTCAGACAAATGGGGGCCCCTTTATGGGCCGACAATTATTCCAGAAAGGCCTGCCGAAAGAGATCCGTCTTTACTGCTTTCTTGAAAGCAGCAAGAGTGGTGGTAAGACGGATCTCTTCCGGCAGGCCATTCCAGAGTCTGGGAGCGGTTGCAGAGAAGGCCCTCTGGGAGGTCTGGGACAGCCTAGTTTTTATTGGCTGTAGCAGATTCCTCCCAGAGGACCGCAGGGCATGGGGGGGATCATATAGGGAGAGACGGTCCCTAAGATAAGATGGGCCCAAGCCATGTAGGGCTTTAAAGGTCAAAACCAACACCTTGTACTGTGCCCGGAAACTAATTGGCAGCCAGTGGAGGGATTTAAGCACTGGAGTTATGTGCTCCCTCCTTGATGTTCCTGTAATTAGCCTGGCTGCCATATTCTGTACCAGTTGAAGTTTCTGGGTTAGGCACAAGGGTAGCCCCATGTAGAGTGCATTGCAGAAATCCAGGCGTGAGGTTACCAGGGCATGTACCACAGCTTCCAGGTCCCTTCTATCCAGATAAGGGCGCAGCTGGCGTATCAGCCGAAGCTGACAACAGGCGCTCCTGACCACCGCATTCACCTGATAGTCATGTGAAGCAATGAATCTAGAAGCACCCCCAGACTGCGAACACAGTCCTTAGAGGAGAGTGTGACTCCATCCAGGACTGGAGACTGTATTCCCAAATCTGGTTTCGGGCCTGTGACTGCAAGTACCTCCGTTTTGTCTGGATTCGACTTCAATCTGTTTTTCCTCATCCAACCCATTACCGGTCTAAGACAGTCATCAAGAGGAGAGGCACCATCTGAAGTCTGAGTCGATGATCTGGTCATGGAGAGGTATATCTGGGTGTCATCAGCGTACTGAAGACACCGAGCTCCATGCTTCCGAATGATCTCACCAAGTGGCTTCATGTAAATGTTGAATAGCATCGGGGACAGGATGGCACCCTGAGGGACGCCACAATTAAGCTCAATTTTGGATGAGCAACTGTCCCCGAGCCTCACCCTCTGAGATCTCCCCGAGAGGAAGGAACGGAACCACTGCAAGGCAGTGCCTCCAATTCCTAATTCCCTCAGGCGATCTAAGAGGATAGCATGATCTATGGTGTCAAAGGCCGCTGAGAGATCCAAGAGCACCAACAAGGTCACACTACCCCTGTCGATACTCAGGTGGAGGTCATCGGTCAGAGCAACCATGGCAGTCTCCACTCCATATCCTGTCCTGAAGCCGGTTTGAAATGGGTCGAGATAATCGGTTTCATCCAAGACTGCTTGGAGTTGCTCGATCACCTTGCTCAAAAAAGGGAGCAAGGAGACTGGTCTATAGTTGTTTCTATCCAGGGGATCCAGGGAAGGCTTTTTCAGGAGTGGCTTAACCGCCGCCTCCTTTAAGCAAGATGGTACCTTGCCTTCCCTGAATGACGCGTTGATTGTGTCCCGAAGGAACGCCCTCAACGCGTCCCCCCCAGACGACCAGCCATGATGGACAAGGATCAAGGGGGCAAGTCGTCTTTCTCACACTTCCAAGCAGCTTGTCCACGTCATCGGTACTCACAGATTGTAATTGATCCAATAAAGTGCCATCAACGGAGTTCCTGGATACCTCGTCTACAGATTCTGCCAAAACAATGGCATCTAAGTCGGCTCTTATCCGAGAGATTTTATCTGCAAAGTGAATATTAAAAGCCTCACAGCAGGCTGTCGTTGGGTTAAGTAGGGGATTCGGCGCAGGAGGAACCTTCGTCAACTCCCCCACCACCCTAAACAGCTCTGCCGGGCAGGACTCTGCAGACGCAATGCGTGCAGAACAGAAGGATTTCCGCGCTGCACGCAAAGCCTCCCTATAGGAATCAAGATGTTTCCTAAGGCGAGTTCTGTCGGATGAGAGACGAGTCTTCCGCCATTCGCACTCTAGTCGTTGTCCAGCTCGCTTCATCCTCCTAAGCTCCTCGGTATACCAGGGCTTATGATTTGAAGCGGGCTGGAAAGGACGCTTGGGAGCGATTGTGTCAATAGCCCTGGTGAGATCGATGTTCCAAGTGTCCACCAAGGCCTCAACAGAATCACCGGCGTTACCAACCATTAAACCCTCTAAGGCTTTCTGGAAGCCAATTGGTTCCATTAGCCTTCGAGGGTGGACCATTCTAATGGGTCCGCCACCCCCGGGAGGGTGGGTAATAGCCTTTAGTTCCGCCTTGATCAGAAAATGATCCGTCCATGACAGAGCGGAGGTGTTTTTGATCTCCGCCCACGAATATTCCTGCTCCGTACTAAAGACCGCATCGAGGGTATGACCAGCACAATGCGTGGGCCCGTTAACCAGTTGGGATCGGCCCATGTTAGTCATGGTCTCCATGAACTCCCGAGCTGCGTCAGTTAGATCTTGCAAACTGGTTTCGAGTGGAATGTTGAAATCGCCCAGAACCAAAAGTCTGGGCGATTCCAGCAGCAACTCAGAAACCAGGGCAGTCAGCTCGGTCAGGGAGTCTGTTAAGCAATGGGGTGGCCGGTATGCCAACAGAATCCCCAAACTATCCCTGGTCTTCAGGCTAAGGTACATACACTCGATGTGCGTCGTTTTCCGGATAGGCTTTCTGATCACGGTTAAGGTGTTCCTATAGACTAAGGCTATGCCACACACCCCCGCCCACTTTCCCTCACCTGCTCACTAACTGAGTACCCAGCTGGGAGAGCCTGCGCCCATGTCGCGGAGCTGGCATCCCCCAGCCAGGTCTCAGTGAAGCATGCCAGGTCGGCCGCCTCATCCACCAGAAGATCGTGGATGATGTGTGTTTTGTTTTTGACCGACCTGGCATTGCAAAGGAGCAGATTAAGGGTCAGTGGAATGGCTGGCACGTTCCCCAAGTTATCCTGGGAAGCAGAGCCAACTGAAGGGGGGATAGATATCAAGCATCGATCCCTCCTTCTTTTGTAACATCTGTTGGCTCTGCAGCAGCCATACCTCCCCCTCCCCCATACCACCTGAATGCCCGCTCCCAGACTATGGTCAGATCCAATGTGTAGAAGGGGAGATGGCCACCCAGCTGACTCCAGTCTTTAATACTGGCCGCAGCTGCATGAAGGCCCACGCAATCATAAATGACAGGTGGATCCTCAAGGCCATCCAATGGCTAAAGCAAGGTCAGCAGTGTTGGGCCAAGAACAGACCCAGAATACAGTCCCACTGCCACTGGGGGGGGAAGGAAAGGCTCGGTGGGGCCTATATAGGCCCAGAGATGGTCCCGCCCTCCTCCTCCACACCGCTGCAAAGCCGGGCAAATTGGGGCCCAGATAGATGGTCTCACCGGTGCTGCCTCGGCGCTGCCTCTGGGGGGGGGGGGAAGAGAAGGCTCGGTGGGGCCTTTATAGGCCCAGAGATGGTCCCGCCCTCCTCCTCCACGCCGCTGCAAAGCCGGGCAAATTGGGGCCCAGATAGATGGTCTCACCGGCGCTGCCTCGGGGGGGGGGAAGAAAAGGCTCGGTGGGGCCTTTATAGGCCCAGAGATGGTCCCGCCCTCCTCCTCCACGCCGCTGCAAAGCTGGGCAAGTTGGGGCCCAGATAGATGGTCTCACCGGCACTGCCTCGGGGGGGGGGGGAAAGGAAAGGCTCGGTGGGGCCTTTATAGGCCCAGAGATGGTCCCGCCCTCCTCCTCCACGCCGCTGCAAAGCCGGGCAAGTTGGGGCCAAGAACAGGGCCCACGTGGAAGGTCCCTCTGCCGCTGCAGCTGGGGGGGGGTGGGGAAGGAAAGGCTCGGTGGGGCCTTTATAGGCTGCGTATGTGATCTTATAGTGGGAGGGGAGAGATAAGGTCACACCAGTCAGGATTTCATTCAGAAATTCCAGGGGAGTACATGTTTACATATGAATACATATTTACATAGAAGTACACCACATCACATAACTAATAATGAGTTTGTATAATGTAACTTTGGGGGGATGCAGACGGGCGGCCCTGGGCCACCCTGGGAAGCGAAGGATTGGGGCCAAGGCTGCCTTGGTGCCAATCCTCCCTCTTGCCGGCCCTAAAAGGAGCAGCAAAATGCCACTCCTTTCAGAGCCGGCAAATAGGTCGCTCTAAGAGCCACCGCGCAGCTCTTCTGCACTCCTTCTGGCGCAACGCATCAAGACACTGCGCTGGGACGACATCTTGACATTGCGCGTCGTGCGTAATGGCGTGCAGCATCACGACATCCTCGGCATGGGGTTGAGGCACCCAGTGTGCGGCTGCCCATCCCCATCCCTGCCTCCAGGCCAGCCCTTTGGGCCGGTCTGTATAGGCCCTTTATCATTCCCTCGAGGCTTTTAATTTGTATCTGCTTTGCATTTTAGTATGGTTTTTGTGTGGTTTGATTTATTGTATCAATTTTCATGATTTATTGTATGCATTGTAAGGGTTCTTTCCTGGGCATATGTCTTATTAAAGTCAGCGGGATTTACTTCTGAGTAAATATGCATACGATTTTTAAGATGCCTTGGAATTATTGCTGTCAAGGTGAAATAAACAATTTTAAAAAGTAATAACAATTCCTCAGCAACTAGGATAAGGTAGATGAAACTATTTTTGGATTAATTATATTCTCACCCAAGATCTGGTTCTGTGTAACTCAGCTATCATACACCCAGAATGAAGTTTTTCTTCCTTTGTTGTTGTAGCTGAAGTCTGGTTTCTATTTTATAATTACTGTCATTTGTGTCCTCCTGTACTTCACCGCCATGTATGAAAAGATAGTGTGGAAGTTTTAAATTGTGTATAATTGGTTCTGCAAAGGCTGTGCAATTCATTGGGTAGATTAGGTAGGTTTTCATTACTCTCAGACATTGCTTACAGAACAAATGGTCTGCAAGGGAGAGAAGGCACTTTGCTGCTGAAGCAGAAGGACTGTACCAGGGAAGCATACTGAACCACTTTATCCCATAAATTTCAGCTCCCCCATTGATGTGCTTTCTTCCAAAGACTTTCCATCATCAGTTGTGCTCATTAGTTAGATCAGAAACAGATGCTAAATTCTAGTAGGGGGCAGGAACAGTAGAGAAGTAAGATGCACTTCCTTTAGATGTTCCTAAACATCTTATCTTTAATCATCTGAGCATGGACTTTGGCCACATTCTTATGAATTGTTAGCTAGATTTAACAAATGAGTAATGTTATCATCATCATTAAAAAAAACATATTTCCTACCCCCTATCTAAAGTTCTCAGGGAAGCATACAATAAAATGTACATGATCTGTTTGAAACAATGTAAACAATAAAATCATTTTAAATATTAAAAAAATTAAACCATTTAAAAGCTTAAAAGAAATCAGATTCAAACCAGCTAAAATACTTTTTAAAAATTCAAAACCATACTGATGTGCATATCTCTAGCAAATCAGTAAGGCTCCAAAGGCTTTTGTAAGCAACCACATTTTTTACTTGGCACTGGAATGAGAGCAATGAAGGTGCCAATCAGGCTTCTAAAGAGAGCGTGTTTCATTACTAGTGTGCTACAACAGAAAGGTCCCTCTTCCTTGTTCTCCGACGAGATATTGCCCTGACTGTTGAAACACACAATAGACCCCCTCCAGTGGACCTCAGATCTCAGGCAACCAATTCTGGACAACTCCTTTATTTCTTTTATTGCTAAGTGTTGCTTGGCTTATGTTTCCTCACTTTCCTTTACAGGTAGGCAAGGTGGTTGAACCAGTGACATACTTTGTAGCAGGGATCCGCCACTATACTAATTCCACACTAACCATCCACAATGCTAAGCTGGAAGATGAAGGGATGTATGTCTGTGAGGCCACTGATACCTATCATGGGCAAAAAGAAGAACAAGACATCTATATCAGAGTGATTGGTATGTTGGCCAAAATATTTTTGCTTATCAGTAACCAAGGACAGTTAAAGTTTTCTGCCTGTAACGGAGCTGATGAAGCTATACTTTGCTGCTAGAGCCATTTAATGCTACTAAGGCATTGCTTTTCTGCAGTTTAATAAAATATGGATTAAAATGAAGTTACATTACTCCTATTATAGCACTGTATTAAACTGGCAGGCCTTTGAGGGCAAGGCCTTTCTGTAGCAGGAACTGGCAATGCCTGCTCTCCATCCCTGTCTATTTTTGCATCACTGCTGCCCCCAACTTCCTCTGCTGCAGAATTTCCTATGTCTACATGTTTGCGGCGGGAGGAGGCTTTTTCCCGCCTGTTCATGTTTATCCTGACTGGGGAATTAGTAAAGTACCCTTTGAAGAGCCTTTCTGTGAATGTATCCATATCTGTTTCCCTTAGGGGTGGGTGAGTCTTTAATTATTGATTTTCTCTCTATAATTGTTTACTTCTTTGTTTAATGTTTCATTTAATGTAAATATATGATTGCTAAGTTGCAGACATAAACTATTTGTGAGTTTTACCTATCTTATTGGAGTATGACTTGAGTGTCCCCAAGCAGTTGCCAAAGGGCAGTTGTCAGGATTTGGAGATGAAAGGATATAATGGAACCCAAATCTAGATTGCATCCCTCCTCATGTTCTATGGATACCATGGTTTGCTAATAAGACAAACAAATGGGTCCTAGAACTAATCAAGCCTGAACTCTCCCAAGAAGCCAAAATGACTAAATTGAGACTGTCATACTTTGGTCATACCATGAGAAGGCATGATTCACTAGAAAAGACAGTGATGCTTGGTAAGGTAGAAAGCATCAGAAAAAGAGAAAGACAGATGGAGAGCCACAACCATGAGTCTGCAAGAGCTGAAGAGGGCTATTGAGGACAGGGAGTCTTGGAGATGGCGACCCTCATTCATAGCATCGCCATAAGGTGAAGTTGATTTGAAGGCAGTCAACATCCCTCCTGGACTGGGATGGTGTTGGGTTTCAAACTGAGTTTTTTTCTTTGAAAGAAATAATTCCATGTTGCAAGGACTGAATAGTAATATTTAAAACAATTTCTCTTGAATAGGCTGATGTAACATTCTAGCTGCACTCCTCTTCTTCCAGTCATTTCACCAATTCAGTTTCCATATAGAAGCTGGGCCACCTTCTGCCACTGCCATCCTCTATTCCACATAGAAGGATAGCAAACCCAAGGTCCCTCTGCCTTCCTGTGATTTCTCTCTCTCACCCTTTCTTATCTAGATCATGGATTTGTGACCTTTCACACTGTTATGAATGACACTGTGTTTGCTGAACTGCACAAGAGCCACACTTTCCATGTGCAGATTGAGGCATATCCAAGCCCAACAATCACATGGTTTCAGAATAATCAGCCTCTGAACTCAGGAAGCAACAGTGAATTTGCCATCGCTAGCAAGAATTTGTCAGAAACCAGGTAAATCCTTTGTTGTAGGATACACTGAAATCTGCTAAAACCCTTTCTGGCTTTTCTGCCACCCTGGTATTTTTCTTTTCCATGTCTTTCAGAATTAAGCTGTTTATAATTTTAAGTTGTGTTTATTTGGCTTTTCTTTTGCATTCCTGCATCCCCACAACATCCTAGGCTGCTGGATGTTGGTATGCTGTTTGTCATGGAACTTCTGATTTTGCTGCACAGCCATCACATTCATAGGATGTTATCACACGTGGGCCAGTTTCGTTGTTAAAGAGATAATAAAGTGGAAATGAACCATCCCGAAAATAAAGTGAAATTAGAGGTTAATTGCGCAAAAGGATTTCAAACGTAATTAGAATAAAAGCGTAATTACGGTAAAAGCGGAAAAACACGTTTTTAGCTTTCATACATAAGTGAGAAGAATCCGTAAATGTACTAGAAATGGTTTCCTTGCACATGTGCAGGTAGAGGTATGCTCGCCACGTTTGAGAGATCTTGCATGCGTCACTTCCTTTGCGACTCTGGAGTTTATCGCACTAGTCCCTGGAACATTCCCATCGAGTCCCTGAAACGGAACGATATGGGAAGGGGTCTTACGTTCTGAGCACACAGATTATCGCACAGTAAGCAGCGCTAAAGCAGTTCCTTAGCCCCTCCATTCCCAAACCAGGGCTCGGGTTTGAGTTCAAGAGATCCTAAAAGAAGACTCTGGAGACCAGGGCCATGAAACCCACTGGTGGCCTTGGGCAAGTCACACTCTCTCAGCCTCAGGGGAAGGCAAGGGCAAACCTCCTCTGAGTACATCTTGTCAAGAAAGCCCCATGATAGGGTCACCTTAGGGTCTGCAGAAATCAGAAACGACTTGAAAGCACACAACAACAACCACAATCCCTGGATCAGGGTGGCCAGGTGTCCTCACCGCCAGGGAGAACAAGCCACTACAAAATGGAGGACCTTCAAGAAAAATGGAGGACATTAATAATAATAATAATAATAATAATAATAATAATAATAATAATAATAAAAACAACAACAACAATATATTACTGATAATATCCTGGGAAAGAAAGGGAGGAGGAGATGGTCTCCTCCCGGTCTGGGGATGATGATGGAAGGAGCCCAGGGTCGCCTCCTTCCATGCCTCTCGCCTACTCCGGAGTGGCTCTGCTGTGCCAACTCTGCTTTGAACGGAGGAAAGAGGCACTTCCCACTGGCAGATGGAGGGGAAGCCCAGCCGAAGGGAGGGAGGGAGGGAGGGAAGTAGGGGGAGGCATCGGGTGAATGGGAAAGCTGGGGGGTGAATGGGGGGGGGAGAGAGACACCGGAGGGGGGCTGGAAAGAAAAGTAAAAACTGCCTGGGTTTTCCTTAGGACTCTTCCTCCTCATCTCCTCCTCCTCCTCTTCTTCTTCTTCCTCCTTTTCCTCCTCCTCCTCCTCTTTTTCATCTCATCCTCCTCTGCCTCCTTCACTTCTTCTTCTTCTTCCTCCTCTACTTCTTCCTACTTTTCCTCCTCCTCCTCCTCCTCCTCCTCCTCCTCCTCTTCCTCCTCTTTTTCTACCTTTTCCTCCCCTCTTCTTCCTCTTCATCTTCTGGGGTTGCAAAAGACTAGAGGACACAGCCGGGTAAAACCTGTTTCCACCCAAGGCTGCATCCGCACTCTAGATATACTCCAGTTTGGCAGCGCTTAACTGCCATGCAATTCGGGCAGGGCAAGTCACACTTTCTCAGCCTCAGAGGACGGCAAGGGCAACCCCTTCTGAAGAAACTTGCCAAGAAAACCAGGGGATAGCTATGTTTTAGGGTTGCCAGAAGCCCAAAACAACTTTGAAGTCCGCCCAACAACAACAACAACTATCTGAAGCAATCAAATTCAAATCCGATCCCTGGGACCGGCAATCCTGGCATTCCAGGGAAGGATGTCCCTTCCTCTGCACCAGCTCTCTAGCATATTTTTTTCTCCCTTGTCTACAGAACGATATGAGAACGTAGGATTATTGCACACACATCCCCTGGAACGGTCTGAGAACCCTTTGAAACAGTTCCGTTGGTCCTGTGTTATCGTAATTACAGTAATCCTGCTCTTGCTGTGCTTGCATGTTATCACCAATACAGTAATCCCGTTCTTGCTGTGCTCCCTCCCGCACCTCTCTACCCCTCCTTTCCCTCCAATCCTTTTTTTATTCAAGGTCTTCTCGCAGCCAGTTCATCTTTTGTTCTTTGTTAACTCTCCGTTGTGGTTTCCAACCCTTACAAGACCCGTTTTCTAGGGAAACCAGTCCCATTGACTTCAATGGGGCTTCCTCCTTTCTCCAGCCAAGCATTTAGGACGGGATGCAATGGGAGAAGGAGGGATTTTTAATAGGATTGGGTGCTAATATTAGTTAAAACCAGTGTGTGTGTGAAGCTTTTTCTTGAAGGTATGTTCAATAAATGTAGCCATACATTACAGTACTGGAAATAAATGAATATAAGAAAGAAAGAAAGAGAAAGAAAGAAAGAAAGAAAGTTTTTCTGTCCTTAAAAGAAGTGGGAATGGAGGGGCTAAGGAACTGCTTTGGCGCTGCTTACTGTGCGATAATCTGTGTGTTCAGAACGTAAGACTCCTTCCCATATCTTCCATTCCAGGGACTCGATGGGAACGTTCCAGCGACTAGTGCGATAAACTCCACAGAGAGAGAGAGAGAGAGAGAGAGACAAGCACATGTCTTATGGGACGGTTTATATACACATATATTTATGTGTACACACACATGTATTACATGCTGCCATCTACATACACACACGCACACATGTATTAGATGATGGCATATATATATATATATATATATATATATATACATACATATATATATATATATATATATACATACATATATGCATGCACATACAAGCACACACACACACAAACACACACACATGTAATATATGATGGCATATATATATATGCATACATACACACACACATTCTCACAAACACAGGAATATATATGATGGCATATATATGTGTGTGTGTGTGTGTGTGTGTGTGCACGGTGGCGCTTACATACATACATATATATATATATATATATATACACACACACACACATATATACGCACACCCACAAGTTTTATATGATGGCATATATATATATATATATATACACACACACACACATACAAACGCAAATACACACATACGCACACATTTACTATATGCTGATATCTACAGATAGATAGATAGATAGATAGATACAGATATATATACATGCACAGATGTACACACATGCCCTTTTATTCTGTTTTCCATGAGGTGTAATGGTATGTTGGTAGGTGTGTAGCTAGAAGTGCTGTGGTGTGTGTATGTTCAGTTCTATGCGTTCAGTTCATGGATGGTGCTGGCAGGCAGGTATCTAGAGCCTGCAGAATACAAGCATGAACAACAATTTTCCCTTCCCCATACATACCATCCCATCTCGTCAGAAATATGCACCTCTATTCTATTCCCTCATAAACTCCACAGCAGCACCGCAACATTAAATGCTACCAGACAGGAAATTTTAGAAAGAAGAAGCGGAGAGGCTCATGTCTGACCGGCATGCTTAGAGCCCTGGTGGCGCAGTGGTTAAATGCCTATACTGCAGCCACTCACTCATAGACCACAAGGCTGCGAGTTCAATACCAGCCAGGGCTCAGGCTTGACTCAGGCCTGCATCCTTCCGAGGTCGCTAAAATGAGTACCCAACTGTTGGGGGGCAATGAGCTTACAGTTGTAAACTGCTTAGACATCCCATAGCGTGATATGAAGTGGTATATAAATGAAGCTGCTTTTGCAAGCAAAACAGGGAAGTACACAGGAAGTGAAGGCAACCCCACAGGCCCATGGGAAACCCCACAAACCCATGGGAAAACTGGGAAAAGACTACAAAGGAGATTTGCTTTTGCAAATTTGGTCAAATGTTATTATTATTAGGAATAATAAAAATCTATATTGAGTGAAAGAACAGGTTTCTTTCTTTGGATGTAAAATTTTCCTTTATATAACGCAACAGGTTTTCTGCTTCTTATACCTGAGCTAATCTCTTTCTCCACTATCTTAATTTTTATAAGGTTCACTTTCTTCCAGGTATCAAACTACTCTAACCCTTGTAAGAGTGAAACAGAGTGAAGGAGGCTTATACACTGTCCGAGCATTCCATGACGATGACTCAAAGGACCTCTCGTTTTACTTGCAGATTAATGGTGAGCATATCCCTTGACAAAATTATTTTGGACTAAATATATCCTCGTTGAAATGCAGTATGTAAAGATCTGAAAAATGAAAATTTAGAGATACAAGTGTCCCCACCTGACAAGTGTGCCACTGCTACAGACAGGATTGCTTTTGTACTTTCATTTCTCTGCCACCATAGAATGAATGAATGAATGAATGAATGAATTTATTAATGATGTAGTGGAGGACAGAAATGGAGAAACTTCAAACTTCAGATTTACTTCATACTATAACCACCAAATTCTACCAACAAGAACAGGTTGAAATGATTTTAAATGATTTGTAGAATTATGTACCTCTGAGTCTAGAAATTTATTTTCAGTACCAGAACTGTTCCAAGACATTTTATGCAAAAGTTCACTACTTTCTTCATTTCAGAAGCATATTTTTGGTGAAAAAATTAATAAGTTGTCATTAAATAATTGGTTAACAGAAAATCTAGCTGACCTGCTGCAAACCACCCAGAACTCTATGTTAGGGTGGACAGATGATCTACATTCTGCCCATCTTAACATAGGCCACAGATGAACATTTAACTGTGCAGACTTTGACCCGTAGAGTTCTAGGTCTGGTACAAAGCTGGGAGTGGTGAGAGGAATCCCATACCATTATCCACAAAAGTAACTGGGATTCCCCTTGGGTGTCATTCTCTCTCCCAGTTATTTACACAAACCAGCTGAAAGCACTTCCTGCCTCCACTCTCTTTCCCATATGTGGAAGGGAAGAGGAAGAGTGACACTATCATCCATGCCACAGAGTTTTGCAAAAGGAAGAAACTAGTTCCTCCACTATGATTCCCCACCCTTACATTACCTCTGTGCCCTGTCAAATTTTAATGTGATCAAAGTTTGTCCTAGAAGATGTTGGACTGCAACTCCCATCACCTAGTATACCATTGGCCATAGTAGCATGATTGATGATGAGGAATGCTGGGAGGTGCAGACCAATAGCATCTGGAGGACTAAGGGGGGAAGCAGACAGGCGGCACGGGGCCACCTCAGGAAGCTGCGTCGTGGGGCCGAGGTATCCGCACACCTCGGCCCCGTGGCGCAGCTTCACCACCCCTGGAAGAAGTGCTAAAATAGTGCTCCTTCCACAAGTCGCTGAAGGTGCGCCGCAAAAGACTGCCAGCGCACCTTCGGTGACTCTTCCGCCGCAGCGTGTGTGGACGCTGCGGCGGAGAGGCATCCTCGGAGCACTGGATGTGTGGAGGGTCCGGCGCTCTGACGATGTCTTTGGGAAGGGGTTGGGGCGCCCACCGTGCAGCTGCCCCTCCCCTTCCTTGCCCCGAAAACGGTGCTTTGCGCCGTCTTCTTCCCCCCTAACTTTGCTTGTTTAAATGGATTTATCATGTGTGTTGACCCTTCAAATGGGATTCTAGAATGCCTATGATTGGCAAAGCCTATTGAACAAATAGATTTAAAAATTTAAACATGATTTAAAATTTAAACAGGGCATGCCTGTTGACCCTAAGACCTTTATTTGTAGTCATTGTAAATTTCTTCTTCCTTTTTCTTGCTGTCATTGTATCCTTAAAGACCAGAAAAACTGTTTTATTAGATCAAGCCCAAAGTCTACTTAATCCATCTTGTTGTCTCAAAGAATATACTGGAATCTAAAGTAGAAACACCTGTTAATGCTACCCTGATTTCTGCTTTTTAACATTTTTTTGCATTGTATGGTCATTGGCTAGAGATGGTAGGACTGTTGGTAGGCTTGGTACAATAAGTAAAAGGTAAAGGTTTCCCCTTTGACATGATGGCCAAGTCGTGTCCGACTGTAGGGAACTGTACTTATCTTCATTACTAAGCAGAGGGAGCCAGCATTGTCAAAGAAGACTCTGTGGGTCATTGGCCAGCATGGCTGCACAGAATGCTGTTATCTTCCCATCAAAGTGGTATCTATTTAGCTACTTGCACTTTTACATGCTTTCGAATTGCTAGGTTGGCAGAAGCTGGGACTAATGATGGGAACCCACACTGTCACGTGGCGCTTGGGCCTTGAACTGCCAACCTGCCCACCTTGTGATCTTCAGAGTCAGTATCTTAACCACTGAGCCTTCTCCAAAAGTGGATGATGGAAGTACTAATCCCACCATTCACCAGTTTGCAGAAACGTGCTGTATACTAAACTGCTGAACTTGCACCACATGGTGACTATAATACACAGAAACTGCTCCATTATTAGTATTAATAGCATAGATTTACTCCATAACTGATTGCCTTCTAAAATCATCAAAGCTGATAGGATATTTTTCAGTGAGTTTGAACTGTGAAACTGGTATGTGTTTATACGAAAAAACCTTGTCTATTTTTTAAAAAGGCTGGAAATTGTACCTTTAAATAGTTCTCCATCAAAATGGGGAAACTCAGATTAGACCGCCAGGCTTGTGATTCAGATTAGATGAATAAATCATATAGTACTATTTATAATATAGGGCCTCTACAGATGGTGCTTTGTGCCATCTTGGAGGCAGGGAAGGGGAGGGGCAGACACATGCCAGGTGCCCCAAACCCTTCTGAGGACGTTATTAGGGTATGTGCTGCTACGCACGGCGTGCACCGCCAGGACGTCCTCCCAGCGCAGTGTTTTTACACGCTGTGCTGGAAGAGGTGCAAAAGAGCCACACGGTGGCTCTTCGGGCGCCCTTTTTGCCACCTGTGAAAGGAGCAGTGTTTTGGCGCTCCTTTCCCAGGTGGCAAAAGGGAGGATCAGGGCCAATGCATCTGGCCTCGATCTTCCATTTCCTGGGGTAGCCCAGGGCCACCTATCTACATCCCTCCGTAAATTCTCCACTGGCCACACTGCTTACTTCCATCTGTGGTGGGAACCATCTCCTTCATTTTTTCTGTCAAATTACTTCTTGTCTTAATTTCTTTCTGTAATAAATACAGTCCCAGCTAAAGTGACAGACCTGAGAGAAAACAGTAACACCAGCAGTGGGGAACAAACAGTGACCTGTATTACAGAAGGAATGCCCCAGCCAGACATTACCTGGTATACCTGCAATGATGTCAAACGGTAAGGAGATTGTTTTTGCACTACATGTGTAGTGCCTTTATGGTTGAAGCCCTGAGAGGGGAAGAATGGAAATGGAGATGAAGCAGGACTCTCTGCAGTGAATCTCTCTAACTACATTACACAGAGGGCAGATTCCAGTCACCATGCTGCTCATATCAGTAATATTTAGGTGGAAAGTGGAGCCTGCAAGTAAAATCTTGCAGTATATTTTTATCTTCTAATAGGAGTATCACTGTCCGGCTAGCTGTTTCCTCCTTTGGAAGGTCACCCTCAGTGCTCTTTAGTCTGGGCTTTCCCCCCAAAGCTGGAATGGAGATAAACTTTTCTGTTATTATTTTTAAAGTGATTTTGTATACTTGGAAACCTTCCTGTGCACATTGATATTCTCTGCTGAGGATATGAAACTTTTCAAAGGTCCTTGGGCCTTTCCCTCCCACCCCTGGACCAGCCACAAGTCCCAGCAGCCCATCCTGGAAATGACTGACCAGTGCACTAACCAACCATACAGTGTCCTTCCAGTATGGAAATCATAATGCAGGTTCATTATCCCTTATCCGGAAATCCAAAATCCGAAATATATCCCAAATTTAAAATAGTTCACATGGATGACTGGGATAGTGACACATTTGTTTTCTAATGGTTCAATGTATACAAACATGCACAAAAATATTTAAAGTATTGAGTTTAAAATTGCTTTCAGGCTATGTGTATAAGGCGTATACTAAGCGTAAATGAATTTCATGTTTAGATATGAATTCCATCGGCCAAATATCTCATTATGTATATGCAAATATTACACACACGTGCACACAAAACCCCAAAATCCAAAACACTTCTGGCCCAAGGCATTTTGGATAAGGGAGACTCAGCCTGTACCATCTTAACCAGTTTTTAGCATATCATCTGAATCCATAGTTCCCTTGGCTCTTTCATTATGGCTGACCTTATTTCATGGTCCACTACCTCCTCTCCCTCTATTAGTCTAGTCAATGAAAGGAAAATCAGCTCTCAGCTCTCAAAAGGAACAAATTAACAACTACTAATAATTAGAGTCAAACAAATATGTGTGATTGCCTTCAACTTACTTGTGTGTGTTTCATTTAAATAGAAGCTACAGGAAATGATAGGGGCTGATTAGGTGCATGGTACATTTATTTACAGTCAAAGCTTCTTGCCCACAGATTCTTTATCCATGGATTCAACCATCCATGGCTTGATAATATTAAAAAAATTATAAATTCCAAAAAGCAAACCTTGATTTTGCCATTTTATATAAGGGTCACAATTTTACTATGCCATTGTATTTAATGGGACTTGATTATCCCATTGGTACCCATAGAGGGCCTGGAACCAAACCCCAGTGGATACCAAGGGCTCATTGTATTCAGTTTTATTTCATTTGTACTCTGCCTTTCTCCCAAAGTGGGACTCAAGGCAGCTCCTCAGGAGGGAGAGGTACATGGGAATGGTTTTTAAAAACCCAATCACATAACACCACAATCCTGATTATTCTGCTCTGAAGCAGCTGTTTACTATGAAGAATTCTCATTTCACTGCTTTTGAAGTACAGTGGGACATTGCCATCCGCAGGCTTGCTATCTGTGGATTTGAGCATCTGCAGGTAGCAAGACCCATTGTCCCAAATAGTGGTCCATGCAAGTGACAGTGCTAGAGGCTGTGTGCATGTTGCATCTCCATTGGGGCCAGTGGGACTTGAGGTCCCACGTTTTTCATATCTGTGAGGGTGTCTGTGTCCGGAATGGATCCACTGCGGATATGAAGGTCCGACTGTCTATATGCATAATCGTACACATTGCTAGTTCACTACAAAAGTCTAAACACAAGTTAAACCTCAATCAGTAATCAACACTAGTGCTTTATTTTAGTACAGAAGTAGTCTGCCTTCATATCACTAAAAGCACATGATTCTGGTCACCCATCCAAGCACTGACCAGCCCCAATCTGACTTAGCTTCATAAGATAGTTGTATCTCATACTTTCAGGTGATGTCCTGGGTTATATACTGCCCTTTCTGTAAAGTGAGATTAGGGCCTCAGCCTGCAAGTCTGTACATTGTTACTCGTGAGTAAGCCTTTTTGAATCTAGTAGGCCAGGGGTAGGCAACCTTTCCCCTTTAAGGGCCGAGGGACTTCAGCTCCCAGAAGCCTCAGCCATGTTGGCCAATAGTCCCATGTTTATAGCTCCTGGGATTCTGGGAGCTGAAGTCCCTCGGCCCTTAAAGGGGAAAGGATGCCTACCCCTGTAGTAGGCTGTCCTGAGTAAATAGGTATAGGATGGGGCTGCAGTACATGTGGATCATGATTGAATCAGACATTTGAAAATGACATTTAAATTGGTCTGACTCCCATTGCTTGATGCCTTCTGAAACAGATGCGATGGGGAAGCCACCAGAATCCTGGGGAATACCTCTGAAGATATGGATCTACAAACAAACTCCACTTACCGAGATGACCTGAAGATTTACATTGTGACAAGCAAGTTACGCCTCCACCGAGTAGATGAGCCAGTCTTCATCAGCTGTGACTCTAAAAATCTCTTAGGCACAGATTCTCAGAATATCACCCTGGTCCCACACAGTGAGTCCCACAGCACATGTATTGCATTGTAGTATATATATATATATATATATATATATATATATATATATATATATGTGCATGTGTATATCATACTGAATCATTCTATAATATTGTGGCAGAGGCAGTACCATTGTGCACAGACCAAGCAGACTTGGTCTTTTACTCCTATTCATTTTTATTTATTTCTCATGGGATTTCAGAGCACTGTACAATAAAATCAGTTCAATCAATTTCAAACAGTAATATATATATAATGAAATAGACTCTATAATCAGATTATAATATGAGTATAATTTGAGTAAATTCTGATTATTGCTACTGTAAAAAAATAATTTAAATTTAAAATGGTAAGAAATTATCTAGACTATTGTGGGCTGTACTCCAATCAGATTTTAATCATATTATGCTGTCATAATCAGGAGACAGAATTTAAATGTATAGATAGACACAGAAGTACCACAGCAGTTAGACCAAGAGATGGAAACACATGGCACTCCAAAAGTTGTTGGAATGCAACTCCCATCATTCGAACCTAGCCTAGCATAGTGGGAAGGAATAATGGATGTTGCAGTCCAACATCATCTGGAGGGCCACACACACACACATACTTAGGAAATGTGAGTCATTTTACACTATCTCTTGTTCCTTCCTTTGAAGGACAGCCCTTCCAGGCAAAACTGGAAATGATCTGAAGATCTCTGCCACTTTTTTAAAAAGTGTTTTCTTGTTGTAAACAAGTTTTGAGAGGGGCACACCTTATTTTGTAAGAGAAATTTGATCCTTCCCACTTTTTGCATTTTTTTATGGAGATGGAAGATATTTTTAGATTTCACTCTGAATGTGTAGAGGTCAGATGTGATCTATACTTAATATGCTTTTCCATAATACCCATGATACAGGACCTTTGCTCGTATCACGAGCAGGAGTCTATGGGAGCTATCAGCGTAACTTAAATTGGGCAGCTTATGCTGTATAGGGCTTTGGATAGATTCAAATAGATAGTTTGCTTAGATGAAGCATCTAGATTCTAGCTCAACTGAGACCTTTTATTTTTTATGGGCCAATCTGTCCCCTTCCCTAAAGCCATGTCCTCATCCTGAATCATGGTCAGTCCTAACAGCGTAGCCTAGAGCCTGCTTAGCACTTGGACACCTTTTGTCTTGTGCATTGCCTGTGCTGGTGAGCAGGTACAGCAGTAAGCAGTGCCCTTGAATAAAGATGGATGGTTCCTCAGGGAAATCTGGCTTAGGAAGTGCTATCTTTGGAGCTCTTTTTAAGAGGCAGCTGAAAGACAGACTCCTGGGGTTGGGTCTGAGTTGCACACCTTCATGGCCTGCCTGGTCATCCTGAACTAACTGGGTGTTCCTCCTCAGTGTTCTGCATGTTCATAGGATCCAGGTCATGTCATAGAGTCCCAGACTTTCTGCAGAGGATGGAATTTTTCTATCCTGGATAAATTCTTCTGTTCTAGGTCATTTCGTTAAAAAAATGCAATGGGGTAAGGGCTTCATGGTCATCTTTAACACAGTGAGAAGGCTGCACAACTAATCTAGTCTAACAAGATAAAAGAAAATGAGTAAGAAATTTAAAGATAGAAGACTACATTCTTCTTCTGCATCTTTTTCTTTTGATCTCATTTGCTATCTGCAGATGAGACTTGGTTCAAAGAAAGTGTCTCTACAGGCTGTAACAAGAAATGTTCCTCCACCAGAAATGTGACAGTAGGGCATGTTCCTGAGAGCAAAGTACAAGAAAGATCAAGAGATGTTGAACAAGGCCTTCCAGCAGTGTCCTCTTGCTGAGTATTATTGTGCTAATATGTGCTAATATGAGATGAACCACTGCTAGAGTTTGTCTATTTTGTTTAATGAAGATGTTTTATTGTTAGTTTATTAGTAAGCTTGTTAATTCTTCTGGCTAAAATGTGATTTTACAATGCCAATAAAATATATATGCTTATCCATCAGCTATAAACTAACAAGGCTGTTTAATAATTCTGCATATTCTCACTGTTTCAGATTTGTCCTTTAAAGTGATCATCATCTCAGTGATCTTGGCCTTGCTGGTCCTCATGGTTCTTTTCCTGGTGATCCTAATAATCTTGTGGCGAAAGGTAAGAGTCTTTCTGCCTTTTTTCTGTGTCTCATTGAAAAATGTATATAGAACTATACACTTAAGCCAGTATAGCCTGAATGTCTTTCGCAATGGCACGATAATTACGTTTTAGCTCTTTAGCAGGATATTACACTGGAAACCATGTTTATTTAGAAGTAATAGGCTGATGTTCAGGTATTATGGACTGTTGGTTCTGTTAGGACATAAACACATAGATAAACCTGAAATACCAGTGGGACATTAATTCATAAAAACCCATTAATGCGGAGAGGGGCACAGCACTGCAAGAAATTCTCATTATAACTGGTAGGATACATACAACATCTTTTCCATATTGATTTGATTAATTTAAAAAACGCAGTTAATGATAATGTGAAGTTATAGGGAAATAATGATTAAAGGAAACATAGCTGCTTTCACACTGCTATAGCATGTCAAAGAGGAGAATTCCGGTACTCCATTTATTTTAGTAGGGCTCAAGTGTAGATATAATAGTAATGCCACTGATTACTTTGTTAGCCTTCCATATGTAGAGATGGACAATGTATATGAATGTGAGGTATCTTTTACAATTACATATGAACTTTCCTGAAAGGACCCCTGGATTTATTTAATATTGTAGCTATGCTA
Organism: Phrynosoma blainvillii; assembly: GCA_026167975.1. Lineage (NCBI taxonomy): Eukaryota > Metazoa > Chordata > Lepidosauria > Squamata > Phrynosomatidae > Phrynosoma > Phrynosoma blainvillii. The sequence goes on along the minus strand of JANUYF010000002.1, from coordinate 288,665,247 downwards.
CATCCTACATAGCACAACCATTTTCTAATACCTTCCTTTTCTCACTTGTCCAGAAACCTCGCTATGAAATCCGCTGGAAGGTTATTGAGTCAGTCAGCTCTGATGGACATGAATACATCTATGTGGATCCCATGCAGCTTCCTTATGACTCCAGTTGGGAGGTTCCTAGGGATAAGCTTGTCCTAGGTGAGGGAAAAACAGGCCAAGGGAGAGGTTCATTGATTTTAAGCATGAAAGGGTAGATTCATTTTAGTGCTTCTTTTTCCCATTTGCTGGCCATATATTTTGCTTGTAATCTTTTCCAAAGGAGAGCTATGGGGGAGAGTTTATATTTTAATATAAACATCCTGCTGCTATAGATTTGTGTGGGCTTCAATTTTCCCTGTTACTGAATGAGTGGAAAGAGACTATTCATTGGGAGCCCACAAACCTTTAGGGTATAAGTGAGGAACTCTGTCCAGATGTTGTTGGACTCCTGTCACCCCCACCATTGTCTATGCTTCCTGGGAGAGATAAGAATTTGAATCTGTCAACATCTGAAGGTCCAGAAGCTCCCCATCTCTCCTTTAGGAGAGTTATGTGCCTCCACTTCATCTCCGACTCACGGCTACCCGATCCTAGGATTGTCTTGGCAAGATTTATTCAGAGGAAGTTTGACATTGTCTCCCTTTAAGGCTGAGACAGTGTTACTTGCCAAGGTCACCCAATGGGTTTCCATGGCTGAAAGAAACTCATATTCATGGCTCCCAGTGTCCTGGTCCAACTCTCAAACCTCTCTACCACATTGTCTCGCAAATGTTCATGTACCTAACAGTGTTGTTGTTGTTGTTGTTGTTGTTGTTATGTATCTTACAATCATTTCAAACTTATGGCAACCTTAAGGGTGACCATTTAATGGGGTATTCTTGGACCTAACAGCTAATGCTGAACCACTGCAAGGAGGCAAAGGAAAACCATCCGTGAACAGCTGAGGTTGGCAGGACTTGCTATGGCAGGGGTAGGCAACCTAAGGCCCGGGGGCCGGATGCGGCCCCTTAAGGCCTTTGGACCGGCCCCAGGCCGGTCCTGCCGCCACCGCCGCTGCCCCTAGCCATGATGATATTGATTATTGTTGTTATTACTTGTTCTTGGGGTTTTCTTGGCAAAATCTCCACAGGGGTTTTGCCATGGCTTTTCTGGGGCTGAGAGTGTATGTGTGCATATTTTTTTAAATTTTTAATATTTATTTATTTATTTATTTATGGTGCTTCGGCCCCCCAATTCTTTGAGGGACAGCAACCCGGCCCCCGGCTCAAAAAGGTTGCCTACCCCTGTGCTATGGAATTTGCAATTAGCTCCCCATCTAGTGGTCACATAGAAGAATTCATGCAGTCTTATTTAGAACAAGACATTAGCACAGCAGCCTTATCAATCTGGCGGAAACCAGCTCTTGCTCAGACATTGTAACTCCCAACTTTAGTCATTCCTCAGTGGAATACCTCATGCTGTCCAGTTTCTCAAGTATGGAGCTAAGCATTTTCCAGGCAGCTGTTCTTTGGGCTCCTCCCATGGCTGTTAACACTTGGTAAAAGATTATGATTTCTTATGTTGCTTTTGAAAATACATATGCATCTCTCTGCTCCAGGACGCACTCTGGGCTCTGGAGCCTTTGGACGTGTGGTGGAAGCGATAGCTCACAGCCTCAGCCATTCTCAGTCCACCATGAGGGTTGCTGTGAAAATGCTCAAGTGTGAGTTTGCAATCTTCTCTCTCTCTCACTGTGCATAAATACCTAAGTCTTCACACTGTTCTCCACCACCGCCTGTCTTTTTCATTTAGGTTTTTGTTGTTTTTCCAGATGTTTTTGTCGTTCATTCACCACCTTTCTGCCAATCTATGCAGTCATCATTGCCCTTGATCACATGGCATACTGTATAAAGGATGCTTGTTAAGGAAAATGTTTCACAAGGGAAAAATGCTAATGTCAGCCACAGTAACCTTTAATAACCTCTTAAATCCAATGTGATGTAGAATCACTCATAGTTTATAGCTTACTTATGTAATGAACACACTGTTACACACCAAATAATACTACTATATGGAAATATGTACTGTGCATGTGTTCAACAGGGGCAAGGTGAACCAAGCAATTTCTGAATCATCCTTCAAGTGTAGAGTCCAAACAGATTTTTCCACATGTTGGTATCCATACTCTTCACTTCATTCCACAAACAATTTCTCTGTGTCTTTTCACGTGTCTTTTCGCGTTTCATATTTTTTTCTGAAGGCTATGGGTATGCTTAGATTATTTCTTTATTCTGCTTTTAAAAAGCTCTTGTTTTGTCTCTTACCATTTGATATGTTCACCTTTCAGCTACTGCTCGAAGTAGTGAAAAACAGGCACTTATGTCAGAACTGAAGATCATGAGTCACCTTGGGCCTCATCTGAATATTGTCAATCTGCTTGGTGCCTGCACTAAAGGAGGTACATACCTTCCTCCTGCTCCTTTCACCTGCAACATATTCCTGTGGCTTTGCCTTCCCCTTCTCTTAGAATCATAGAGTTGGAAGAGACCACAAAGGCCATCCAGTCCAGCCCTCTGCCATGCAAGAATACATAATCAAAACACCCCCAACAGGTAGCCTTCCAGCCTCTGTTTAAAAACCTCCAAAGAAGGAGATTCCACCACACTCCAAGGCAGCATATTCCACTGTCAAACAGCTCTTACTGTCAGGAGGTTCTTTGTAATGTTTAGGAGAAATCTCCATTGCCCTGTGGCTTAAATCTCTGGAAAAGCAGAAAACAAGCTTACTTCAGCCTCAATATGACAACCCTTCAAATATTTAAACATGGCTATCATGTCACCTCATAACCTTCTCTTCTCCAGGCTAAGTGCACCCAGCTCCTTAAGGGGCTAAGCAGACGGCACAAAGCGCCGTCTTCAGGGCAAGGAAGGGGAGGGGCAACCACACGCTGGGCGCCCCAACCCCTTCCCGAAGACATCATCGGAGCGCCAGACCCTCTGCACGTCCGGGGCTCCGAGGATGCCTATCCGCTGCAGCATCCACACACGCTGCGGGGGAAAAGTTGCTGAAGGTGCGCCTGCAGCCTTTTGTGGCGCACCTTCAGCAATTTGCGGAAGGAGCGCTATTTTAGCGCTCCTTCCTGGGGCGGCGAAGCTGCACCGCGGGGCCGAGGAATGCGGATGCCTTGGCCCCGCGGCACAGCTTCCTGGGGTGGCCCCGTGCCGCCCGTCTGCTTCCCCCCCAAGTCAGTCCCCATAGGGCATGATTTCCAAACCTTTCACCATTTTGATTTACCTTGCATGGAATTTATCATCAATAGGTCTCATTTTAATATCAATGATATGACCCATCCAATTTTCATATCCTATGTACTTCCCTTTTTTCAATCTTTTTTATTGTTTTTTCCCTTTGTAATCACACTTTAAAAACTAACTTGCATGTTGACAGTAAGAGAGAGAAATCTGTGCTTTTCTTTTTCTTCAGTTACTCACTGCTTTTGTTTGTCCATATGTTTGTTTCTTGATGGGGGGAAAACCTGCTAGCCAATCAAACTCTCCAAATGAAAAGTGAAGACTGTCATCTGCCTTCTCCCCATCTACATAATCCACTCTGACCCATAGAATTAATAGGCTGCCTCTTACTCATTATTACCTTAATGAATTCACTGTTCTCAATGCCACATTTTCCTTTTGTAGACACAGAGTATTATAGAGGCAGATAGTGCAACAGAACAAATTCAGACATGGGGAGAGGGCAGAGGATAGCTTTCTCTGTTCTCCTTTTCTCTGTCTCTGACACCTGTACTTTCCAAATTCTCAGGCAGTAAAATCTGGATCTGGCTGCACCATTTCAGACAGTATTTGAGAGTTTGCGCAAATTGAAAACCACTGCTTCTAACAAACAAAAAGTTTGCTTTACCCAAAAACCGAGCATAACAGGAAAAAGGGGCTAGCCTAGCTGTTATGTTACTTTTTAGTGCACAAAAATTCCTGTTGTGTTTTGAAGGAGCGCTCACCCTGCAGTCTGAACTGTCTTGTCTCCTCAGTGAGGCTACAGCTGCTTTGTAGTTTGAGTTATAGGCAAGAGGTTTTTTTCACACTACACAATCATAGAGCTGATCTTCTTCTCTGCAGGTCCTGTCTACATCATAACAGAGTACTGCCGCTATGGAGACCTAGTGGACTACTTGCACAGGAACAAACACACCTTTCTACAGTGCTGCACTGAGAAAGCAAAACAGGAGACAGAGGTGTACGGGAATGCTCCCACTGAGACCAGGGTGCAGAGGTGACTGAATTAACACTCTCCTCTCATTGCATGCTGCTCTTACTCCATCAGTATCTAACATCATGCCCTTTCTGGTTCATTGAAACAGAAACCTGCAGATTATTATTATTTCTTCTCTGTAAACAAGATTAAATGATGGCAAATTCAGTACTGAGCTGGCTTTCCCCTGTTTTTGTGTGCTTATGCAATTTTTAGTTTTATGTATCTCAGGCTTACTTTGTTGCTATCAGTATCTGGGGAGTCAGTATCTACTACTTTGTCCAAGTTGTTTGTTTTCATGAAACAGAGTTATCTAGGCACCCCCTTCCTGCATAATGGAGTGATATCTGTAATCACCACAAGGTGGGAGACATCTGGAAATCCCTTTTACCCCCATGTTTATGTTTGTGTGTGTGCCTCCAAGTCACCTGTTGACTTATGGCTACCCCATGAATTTCACGGGGTTTTCTTAGGCAAGAAATATTCAGAGGTGGTTTTGCCAGTTTCTTCCTGCACATGGTATTTGTCAGCGATCTACCACTTCACAAATTAATTAACTGCATTAAGATTATAATGAACTGAATCATGCAGAAAATAAATTTGAACTGCTGAGCCTGCACTGTATACTCTGTGACAATAAAGGGAATTTCCACCATCCAGATGTTTAAAGCAAATAAGTTAAGACACTTGCTAGAAGAAAAAGGAACACACACACACACACACACACACACACACACACACATGTACGTATACACAAAAATACTCCAGTGGACTCGTCAGGTCATTCAAACTTAAATAAAATTATTCCCTGATTCCAAATAAAGGTGACCAAATGAAAACTCAGGAGAAGCGATATTCCATCCATTGGGCATCTTTCTTCACTTTTTGTGTGTGTTTGTGTGTGTCCCTTCCACTCTCCATCTCATAATAGGTTATGCCATCTGCTTCAGGTGAAGAGTAGTCCCAATGACATTAGTTTGTATATGAGAGAAAGTGCACGAGAGAGAGAGAGAGAGAAGAGAACAAAACCAAAATCATATTTATCTTAGTAACATCATCTTATAATAATTGTATCTGTGTTAATATCCTTCTTTTATCTGAATTGATATTGTTGGTAGTCATGCTGCTTTCCCCCCCCCCCCCCCAATTTTCTTCTTTCAGTAGCTCCATTCAGGGCATTTTTAAAGAATTGTTGCTGAGTGTCCATTATCCCATTGAAAAGATTCATGAGTGGAAGCTCCTCCACTACACGACAGTCCTGACATTCAGATTGTGCTGAGCTGTTTTTAAACCTTTTAAAAGAAGGATATTAACACAGAGCTGCAAATACATTTACTTACATCAGTATCCTAGAAATTTTGTTATTCTTCTTACTACCAGAGAATACCTAAATTAAAAACAAGGGGGGGAAACCTAAAGCTTTTATCTTACCTGGTTAAAAACAGTGCTGTTATGGGATTGTAAAAGATATGTATTATTTTTATTTTTGGTTTGTAGTATTTTGCAGAAGGCATTGAAAGGTGTGGAAATCACACAGTTCACTGATTAAATTGTGGGTGCCAATTTGTCTCCATTGGGTGTCCAAAAACCAGGACTGGGTGTCTGTTTGGATACACAAATATTACTTTAAATGCTTTGGAACCATTTGTCTTGTACTGTTTTTTGTCTCTGACTGTGTTTGTCTTTGAGCAGCTTTGGGCATTGTTGTAGGTGAACATGGCAAGAGAAAACACAATTGCATGGTGTCTACTCTCTTCTTGTTTGTCTTCTATTTGAAGCCGTTTTGTCATAGATCTGATGGGACAAGCATGTGGTTTGAATAACCCTTCTCCCTCTTTGCAGCCATACATCCTTATCTGTGGAGAGTGATGGGGGCTACATGGATATGAGTAAGGATGAGTCCTTGGATTATGTGCCCATGTCAGACATGAAAGGTGAAATCAAGTATGTGGACATTGATTCCTCCAATTATGGTGCCACATATGAGTTAGGCACCTATTCACCAACAGGTAAGGGAAGGCATGGGAAGGCAGCACATGCAATTTGTGATGGTTTTGTTGCCTTAGGAACCAATGTGGAGAAGTGAGGATCTTGTTTATGGCTTCATTGAATGATTCAGCTGTTGTCAAGTGAAGCAAGATTTTTAATTGTTTCTCCTGATATCTTTTTGGTCTTATGTTCTAACAAAACTTTTGTAGTATAAGTTTAGAGTTAGACTAATCTTATATCACTGGGGGGTTTGGAAACCAAACAACAAATAATTGTTTCTCTGTTCTGTGTTCCCAGTTTCTGAAAAGGTGACATTGATAAACGAGTCTCCTATCCTCAGCTATACAGATCTTGTTGGAGTTAGCTTCCAAGTGGCCAATGGGATGGAATTCCTAGCTTCCAAAAATGTAAATATATTTTTGTATCCAGAATTATGTAATTTTTTATTTTTTATTTTTATTTTATTTTTTTGTGGGAGACTGGCTTCACAAGAGAAGTTGTTTGTTTTATTTGTGGAACAAGAAAGGCACAGAGGCAGCTGGAGGAGTATAAATGTGTATCAACTAGTTTTCTTGCAAGAGTTGACAGGGCCATTGATTCATGTATTATTGGATGCTAGTATACTGCCCTTTAGACATTCCCTGTTCTGAGGAAGAAGGAAACAGTAATGTTTACCTAATCTCCCCAACATATGGACCAGAGCCATACTGGATTATAATAAATTCTCTCTCCCCTGTTCAAAGCAAACAAGTTTTTAATCCAATAATATTCAGTCCTTCATTCAATAAACTTCCAGTTTTCTCTCTGTTAATATTGGGAAGTTGGATACTGTCCCGTAAATCTGGTTCAGTTAAAAAAAAAATCACTGCTCCAAGTTTGCAAGACCTGAGCAAGACTGTTGATGACTCTTAAAGGATGGTCTTTCATAGGATTGCCATAAGTCACATCCAACCTCATGGCAAATAACAATAACAGCAATATTTTAATTACAGACTAATGATGAGATTCTACTGGAAATGTAGCTGCCAGTACTTCCCTATGAGAGGCCTTCCTCATTTTGAGGGTGTACTTTTTCCTATTGTTCATAAAGGCTGTGGGCCTTTGCAGACTGCCAGAAATAGTGCAAATTGAGTCCACTTTAAAGGTTAGGGTTAGCGCTAGGGAATCATGGGAATTGTTTTGTTTTCTTCTGAGACATTGAGCCTTCTCTGTCAGAGAGCTCTGGTGCCACAATAAAATACAGTTCCCATGATTCCCTAACCCTAACCCTTAAAGTGGACTCAATTTGCACTATTTCTAAGCAGTCTGCAAAGGCCCATAGTTTTAAGAGTAAAGTCTAAACATTTGAGTCAGGGTAACCTGGTACAAAGGCCCTCCTCTGTATCACCCAGTGGGAGCACTACAGTTTGCATGTGTGGACACAGAGGAGGGCCTTCTCAGGTGTGTACCCAGTTGTGGAGCACCCTTCTTTCAGAAGCTTGATTAGCACCAACATGTATTTCTTTCTGGACTCAAGGGTTGTTGTTGTTAATTTTATTTCATTTCTGTGCTATACTTTCTTCCAGAAAGGGACCCAGAGTGGCTCACAGATAGAATGGTTTAAAATCTGTTACAAATCTTTTTATTCTTTTAATGAAATTCTTTGAGGGCCTAATGGCTTTATCCAAATCTGAACATATACAAAGTTTTAAACTGGTTTAACTTATTTGATAAGTTGTTTAATATGTTTTTAGATTGCTTAAATTATTTTTGTTGTTATTTTAACATTTTAAAATTGTTTTAAATTGTTAAATAGAATTTATTTGTGTGCTACCTTATAATCTTAAGGTGTATGGTGGCATATAAATATTTGACTAAATAATCACAAGTTCTCTGTGACAAACATAATACTGTGGCTAGTATAAACTTTCTATTTACTTACTGTATATTTTTGCTTATTTTGGTTTCAGTATCCCACAAGGAAAACAGCAGTGAAATCCATCCCTGCTGTACCACATCCTGACCACTACAGATGCTGCTATAATCCCTTACTAGTTTTGGCTTCCATAGATTTTAAAGACTTTTGGTGAAAGCATAAAGAGCTAGAAAATTGCCTGCAAAAAATTAATGAAAAAAGCAAGGAAATTTTGGTTTCCATACTTATTAGAGTTTATGCACTTGAGCTGCATAGTCATGAACTGGCCCATAGGTGACAGCACTCATTCCTGTATTCCCCTATTAGAAAACATAAAATGATTTTGAAGCTGAGTTGCAGTGTAGTGTTTGCTCTGTTCTTTATGTTCCACGGAGCTGATTGCAAGGAACAGACTTCAGTTGCCTAATCACATTTTAGTGAAACTATATCATTCTTGATAAGTATTCACTGTAAACTTTGGGAAAGTTACTTTGTCAGATTACAACTCCCAGAATACAGTAGCTCCTAAGTTCTGGTTGAGACAGATTCTTTGTAAAAGGAAGGATTTTTACTAATAATAACTATGGAAAAGAGAAACATAGTAAATGTGGTGAACACTTCTGTAAACAAAGTTACTGCTAAGGTTTACCACACAGAAGATCTGTGGTTGCTTCCAGTGTAAACTCCTACAAGGTACAGTTAACACTGTACAGTACAGGCACTGTGGCTGGTTGCCTGAACTTCAGATTATATCCCCTGTGAGGAACAGTTTAGGAAGCTGGGTATGTTTAGCCTGGTGAAGAGAGGGTTCATAGGGGATATAATAGCTGTGTTTAAATATTTGAAGGGATGTCATTTTGAGGATGGAGCAAGCTTGTTTTCTGCTGCTCCAGAGACTAGGACATGGAGCAATTGATTCAAGCGACATGAAAAGAGATTACACCTCAACATTAGTAGAACTTCGTGACAGTAAGAGCTGTTCGACAGTGGAATATACTCCCTCAGAGAGTGGTAGAGTATCCTTCTTTGGAGGTTTTTAAACAGAGGCTGGATGGCCTTCTGTTGGGAGTGCATGGCAGGGGATTAGGCTGGATGGCTCTTGTAGCCTCTTACAGCTCTTTAATTCTATAATTCTATGTAAATATATTTCTGGGAAGCAGTTCTGTCATAAAACTGATTATCTCTTTTTAGGAAACTGACATATATACAAAAAGAGAAATTGAAATGGCAAGAGCACTGTGTACAAGAAAGCTTCAATCTCTTATGGGAAACTTTGTTCAACAGTGAGCCCTGAGCCTAAAGAATCAGTACCTTCAGTTTGCACCTGCTTTAGTTAAGGAAATTAATAAATGACTTTACAAAAGAATGTATTCTTGGATCAGGGCCCTTGCAGCTTTACTCTATTTTGGAGGATGATGATGATGATTAACCCGCCCTTCTGCAGCACAATAGTTGCATGTTCACAGGGGTGGATATGTAGTCAGCACTTTAAAATAGCTCTAAACTTGCTTTGAGCAATTGACTACTGTGTTAAGTCACATTGAAAGTAAAGCATAGAATCATAAAATTATAGAGTTGGAAGAGGCCGTATGGGCCATCAAGTCCAACCTCCTGCTCAAAGAAGGATTTCCAGCTAGAGCATCCCCAGCAGGTCCAGACTTTTTTTGAAGATGTCCAGAGTAAGAGACCCCACTGCCTCTAGGCAATTGGTTCTGTTGCCAAACTGCTGGTGGTGCAGTGGTTAAATGCCTGTAGTGCAGCCACTCACTCATAGACCACAAAGTTGCGAGTTCAGTACTAGCCAGGGCTCAGGCTAGACTCAGGCCTGCATCCTTCCAAAGTTGCTAAAATGAGTACCCAACTGTTGGGGGGCAATGAGCTTATAGTTGTAAACCGCTTAGACATCCCATAGTGCGATATGAAGCAGTATATAAATGAAGCTGCTTTGCTTTGCTTTTATTGTCAAGAAGTTCCATCTAATGTTCTATCAAAATCTACCCTCCTGTAACTTAAAACCATTAGACCTTGTCTTATCCTTCAGGGCAGCAGAGAATAGACTTGCTCCCTCCTCTTTGTGGCAGCCCTTGGGGTATTTAAAAAGTGTGATCATGTTCCCCTCAGTTTTCTCTTCATCAAGCTGAATATGCCCAGTTCTTTTAACCTCCCCTTGTATGTTTTGTTCTCCATAAGTCTTACCATTCTTGTTGCCAATCTCAGAACTTGTCCTTCTAAATAAACATCTGCATGTATATTCTTGCAGTGATGATTGCACACTTGACGGCTTGTTTCAGATTTTGGTGAACAAGCACTGCAAAATCACAAGCCACAGTAAATGAAGAGGAGATGTACCAACCCACAGGCAATGACAACACCAGATCTCTGTAAAGCTATAATTTGAACATGGCCTATGGTTCATTAATTTCCACATAGATTCCTTGTGATGTTTTGCAGAGAAGTGTCTTGCAGCAGAGTACTATCAGACCTTTGGGGGCAAAAAAATGAAATACAAACAAAATTTGTTTACAGCATGTTTTTCCCTACCCCACAGTGTGTGCACCGAGACCTGGCTGCAAGAAATGTTTTGATCTGTGAGGGAAAGCTGGTGAAGATCTGTGACTTTGGACTAGCAAGAGATATCATGCGGGATTCAAACTACATCTCCAAAGGCAATGTGAGTATGAAAATGCCCTGAACTCTGAGGATCTCTCTGCCTGCACACCATTAGACGTTGTTAAAATTCTACCACCCCATCATTTCTAATTATCAAGCAAAGGACAGATTCCTGCAGATTTTGAATTTTAATGTAATTTTATGAGACTCTAAGCATGCCCAAAATGGCAGTATGTTTAGAAAAATATATGTATGCAAAGGGATCCTGTAGAACCCTTGAGACTAACAGAAAGAAATGGGTAGCATGAGCTTTCATTTACTCAAAGTAACTAGAGTTTCAGAGTTTTGGTTACTGAGGCCTGATGATGTGGACTTGAGCCTACTTCCTCAGATGCATAAGAAGAATATATGATGACAGCATCTTCATTACGTGATTTCACTGCATTTTTTAATCAGGCCTAAGCCATACAGTTGGCTAGTAGTGCAAATCCCATAGCAGATTGTTCAAGCAATGATGAGAAAACTCTTTTTCTCTCTCGACATTACCTCTCGAGGCATATTCTCACCTCAGTTGTGTTTGTTAAAGAAAACAAAATTATACTTGTTTGTGAGCAGCCATTATCACATGTCTTCTTAATTGCATGACTAGGGCTGCTTCTGCCATTGCACTTTCTTCCTGACTCCCCCTTAACCCCACCTTCTTGCCCTGTGTTCTACCCAGCATGCCATTGGGGGGTATTTTATTTTTATTTTCACTTTTTCATACAATTCTGGAGCTCTGCTACTGTGATTTAAGGATTGGGGTTTATTTCAAAGTAAAGAAATCGAAAAAAGGAAATAGGCAGCCTGCCTGCTTGGGAATAGTGAGGGAGAGAGGGGACAGAAGGAGAGGAGTAGACACTGACACTGTGTGGCCACTAATTGTGCAACTGTCCTGGCAGCAATATTTTGCACCTGGGGTCTAGCACGAATGTGAGCTCATTGACAGGTTTTCCCCATCAATGAAAAGGGACATCCTAACTGCACATTGGAAACACAGCAATTACAGATCGGAAGTAGTAGTATTGTACAATAAGTATAATCAAAGCCACTTTTTTTCAGCTCTAATTGTGGTTTAAAAGCCATGTGTGATAAAAGTCCTTTTTCCAGTATTCTTGTTGGTTCCATTTAATGTTAAACAAATGAATGTTTGTGCATAATATAAGTTCTAGATGACAGCATAATTCATCACTGAGTCCTAATTTTTGGCATAGTGTAAAAGAGTTTAGTCTCTGCAGCATTTAAAAGCTATGCTATAGATGTTATGTGTCTGGTGAGCCTCCTAAGGAGTGAGAACCACCAAAGCTTACTCTCTTGCTGCAATTTCCAGTCATTCAAAGATGATGGGAAACCTCTTTCCCAGTACATTTTGAATTGAATCCATGGTAAAGGGTGATTTATCTCATTGTTACTTAGAAGAATGGTCTCTGAATCAGTGCCAGCCCCTGAGCCATTGGCTGCTGACCCCTGGCAAGTTTTCTAGGAAAGAAAGGAATAATTGTACCCAATGGGCACAAATTTGCAGCCAGTCCCTTCCAATCAAATAGCCTAGGAAGGGCTGATTTAGCTAATACTGAAGCTACTGTAATCTATTTATCAGATTCTACTCATTCATGATTTTGCCAGCCATGCAGGCTCGGCTAGTTTGCATCCATAGTGTCACTCTAATCTTTAAATCCAGCATTTTCAGCACCTTCCCTCATAATATATTTTTTGTTTCCTTTGGTTTTGGATGCACATATGGATTCCATCCTTTGAAACAGCACTCCAGGTGAAGGTTCTATATGCAACACTTTGGCTGCAACTTCTCCATCTGTCATCTCCCCTGTTCCTTTCCACTGCAGTAAAAAATGTTTCCATCTTCCATTTCCACCTTTGTCCAATTGTGACTTAATCCTGCAGAGCCAATACGATAGCTATTTATTTACTCACAACTAGGATAAAGGCTGCAGAGGTCAAACAGTTCTGAGTCCTCTCTGTTTCATATATTATAGGATCCATATCTTGCTTCTGCACCCAAGTCCTTGATAACCTAAGGTCAAAAGCTGATGCCTTCACAGTGGCTTATGCATTTCCTGTTTTGCTCTAATTCCATAAGTCATCTGAAATATGGTAGACAACAGGACTCCTTGCATCCTAAATGAGCTTGGCCTCACTAAGCTTTTTTTTTACCCAAACTCCTGTTCTTGCCAGGACAAAGGCATGCCCTCTGCCTCTAAGGCTAGATCACATTTTTAGATCAAGTGCTTCACCACTGTTGCCCACATTCATGAGAGATTCAGTTAAGGAAATAGTTAAAATTGTCCTCAATAAAAGGAAACCTTCTGATTTGAAATCGAATGGGTTGAATCAGAATCAGTTTTTTCCAGGGCCCATGCCCCTTTGGGGACAATGAAATTATTTATTTATTTGTTTGTTTTTTCTTGCCCACCTCTTCCCAAGGCTTGGGATGGGATGCAGCATAGAATAAAATTATGCACATGAAACCATTTGAACACATAAGTTAAAACACATAAACAAAAGATTAAGATGACCATTACACATTAAAATCATCCAGACATAGAATTAAACTTGTACCAATTTAAAATTGGTAGTTTAAAATCTACTGGCTAGGCCTGCTGGAAGAGGGGTAGCTATAGCTTTTGATCTGATTGATATGTTTCTTGCAAGGATCAGGGGCTCTGTCAAAATATTCTTGGCCTACACAGACATGATACCTTTGTTTTCTCATGCCCTGATGTTTTCCCATAGCTGATGTGGTGCTTCCTTATGACTTTGGCAAATATGGTCCCTGATCATAGCCCAGTATTCCCCAATGGGGTTTAATCTTAATTCTTAGTTCTCAAATGAGTAAAGTGTTGTTGTTGTTGTTGTTGTTGTTGTTTTAATTTGTTTTAACTAGCTTCACATTTTACAATGGTTTGATTGCTTACTTATAGAATCTTGCTGATAGCATCTTGGCTGAGTTCTTTATGCAGCACTAACTCCACTGATCATGACCATTAAGCATGTCAATAAACTGACAACACATTGTGCAAAACCCCATGTCCATTCCAATTCCTTTAAAGATAGATATTGCATTTCAGAGGAAGGAACTGGCAAAACCACCTCTGAGTATTCCTTGCCTAAGAAAACCCTATGAAATTCACGGGACTGCCACAAGTCGATAGGTGATTTGGAGTCACATACACACATAAATGTTGATTGCATCATAAGCCCATGATGGACTTCCAGTTTCACGTTTCACAGCAGATTGCGGATTGCTCTCTAGAGTCACTGCACAAGAAGGATTTTTACTATATGCTGTGGACACACTGTTCCAGATCTGTGACTATATCTATAGCTTATACACTTATATATGATTTCTAGAACTTGACATGATACATGTTGCAGAAACATCTGGTCAGTGTTCATGGAATCAGTTTCATTTACTGAGGCCTAATGATGAGGACAAAATGCTTGAAACATTTTGTCCTACCACATGCAAGATTGACCCTTGCCCATCTTCGTTGTTAAAATGTAAAAAAAAAAAGAAAAAAGAAAAGAAAACATGATTTTCCATGCAGGAAACTTGCTTTCTGCACAAGAAGTTATATTTATTTATACCCTGCTTTTTCCCCAGTTTGGGACTCAAGGTGGCTTACAGCTGGAACAAACTTAGGGGCTGTACAGACCTGCCTAAAGGGCCGGCCTGGGGGTGGAGTTGGGGTGGAGCAGCCACATGTCGGCTGCCCTGACTCCACCCCGATGCTGTCCTGATGCCCTCTTGGTGCAACATGTGCACACGCTGCACCAAAATGGCACAAAAAAGCCACCACCGCAGCTGAAAGGGTGGCATTTTGCTGCTCTTTTGGGGGTGGTAAAAAGGAGGATCGGGGCCATGCCTTGTAGGTGCCACAGCCCTAATCCGCCGCTCCCATCAGCCCGTAGTTAAAATTAATATCATGTAAAAATTAAAAAGCAATTAAGCAATCATAACATTTGAAACTAGTTAAACAAATTAAAACAACAACAAATAAAAGTCCAGCACATTATTCAAGGCTTGTTTTCCCTGAAAAATCAATTCTTAAAAGCTTCTGGAATTTTAAAAAAGTGCAAAACACAGCTTTCTTGTGAAGAAAATATTACTTTATGCACAAAAGACATTGTCCCTGAATAGAAAATGACATTTTCTTCACAAAAACATTGGGGGTTTGGGACAGAAAATATTATTTTCTGCACCAAGAGCCAAAATCCTTGCACAGAAAACTTTACTTTTGGGGGAAGAAAATGATTGATTTTATGCAAAATAATAATAATAATAATGTAAATCTCCCCACATTTTTGGTACAGAAACTGAGGGGTTTTTTTGGGGGGGGGGATAATTTCCTGTTGTGAGAGTGTCACAGTTGGCAAGGTTTTTGTGCAGAAAAAGATGTTTTATGCATACGCATACAAATATTTCCTATGGAGAAAATTGGGACACAAATCTCCATATGACATGTCAGGAATGAATTTTGTGTGAAAAAGGTTCTGAACTCTGAGTAATTTCACTGCATCCAAATTTTCTTGGTGGAGAGTACCAACAGTCAAGGAACAGCTACCCACACACTTTTTTAAAAAAAAAATGAGGATGAGTAAATAGTGAATACAGTCAGTCCTTCACATTTGCAGCTTTAACTTTTGTGGATTTTATTATTCATGGCTTTGATTTGATTAATACATTCTCTGTATGAATTTCTAGGTCCTCCAGGGTGACTCTGCCAAGAGTTGACTGTAGAGTCACACAGGAGGATCTGGAGGTTCCTAGGGGAAAGACTTCTCTATGCATTTGTAGGTACTGTGATCAACATCCAGTGGACGTTAAACATAGAGTTGCATTGAACCTAGAGATTCCTAGATAGATGTTCTCTCAGGTTAAAAAATAGCAGGTTTTTATTTGCGGTTCTTCGACATACACAAAGGTCTTGAGCCTCTAACCCCAGTGAATGCAGAGGGCCCACCATATTCTTCATATCCCAGGCACAGATTGAGGGATTCAGAGGCTAAAAGCATCTAATGAAGGCCCTACTGTGAATCATTTTTCAAGAGTGGAAACAGAGTACACATCTCTGACTCTCCCTCAGCTGGTCACTCTTCTTGATAAATAGGAAATGAAAGCTTGGCCATTTGCAATCCTTCCTGGAAAATATTTTCAGTGCTGGTTGCGCAAAGGACCCTGCTTTCAGCTCAGGGAAAGGTGCTAAGAAATCAGCATGCAAGCTGACACAGAGAAAACCAGAAACAGGCTGGTTTCATGTGTCACAAATAAGCATGGGCTGGGGACTGGGAAGATAAACACAGGAAATGAGGGCAGCAAGAATGAGATCTCTAACACTCTTTCAGGACTTCTTGCATTCATCAAGTTCATTTTTTTTCCTTTCAGACATAGCTGTCTGTCCTGACTGTTTCAAGTAGAAGTGTTTGTAAATAATGGCTCAGATCACTATAACTTCATTACCCACACTTACCCTTCAGGCATTATACATGCACATGTTCCCACATTGAAAGGGCAGCCACTGTTCTGCCTGGGACACCTGAGGGTCTCTTTTATTAGGTACATGACAGCAGTCTTGGGAACCTTTCAATTTTTCTGTGGACTTCTGGAAACTCAGAGAGCCATGTTTCACAATGCAAGGGAAAGCTATATCACTGTTTAAAAATTGTGGTTCATAAACATTGTTTATGGTGTTTGTTCTTTTGAGTATTTCATTGGTATATTCCTCTGGCACAAGTTACGAGATTAGCACATTGTTCTGGGGCATTTCAGAGTCTTGAACCAAGCACACACACGTATACTTAGCTAGAATATTTCCATTGTCTCCTTGCCCTAAGATCCCTTGCCTTTTCATGTCTGTTTTTTTCCATAAACTAATAAGAACTGTAGTTTGACATATTGCTCCAAGTTTCTCTAGTCTAATTTTTAAAACTACATTTCACATTTTTTAGGATCTCCAAGATTCTAATAAAAACTTAGCATAATAATAATAATTATTATTATTATTATTATTATTATTATTATTATTATTTCTTACCCAGCCAACAATTAACAAATACTTGACATCAGTTAAAAACACATCAGTTAAAACACACATCAATTTAAAAAGACAACTAAGATTTACACATATTAAAACAAACCACACTTAAAACTCATTGTCTAAAATCTGCATTTTTAAAATCATCTGAATAAACCTACTGGAAGATACTGATCTTTACTGCTGTTTTAAATTCAGACAACAATTTCAGCTGTCAAATCTCTTCTGGCATGTCATTCCACAGTCTACGGGTGGCTGAAGAAAAAGTCCTCTGCCTGACAGTTGCCAACCTAGTTTTGGCTAACTGAAGTAAATGTTCACTAGGGGACATGAGCGTATGACATTCCCTATTATCAGTCTGACCTAGCTGGTAAGGCTGAAGACCATAAGTCCAAAGTCCTGAAAGCATTCCTACTTGTTTTTTATTACAGACCTTCTTACCTTTGAAATGGATGGCACCTGAGAGCATCTTCAACAACCTGTACACTACCTTGAGTGATGTGTGGTCCTTTGGGATCCTTCTGTGGGAAATATTCACCCTGGGTAAATAACACTGGCTAGCATCATCCAGCCTTCTTTTTATACATACTGCTTTTGGTATTTCCTATTGCAAAATGAAATTGATGTGTGGGACTTTCTATAATCTACATCAAGGGTGGGCAACTGTTCGCATTTAAGAGGATGAATGGTCCCCAACATGGGACCTTGGAGGGCCTGGTCAATGAAAAAAATTAAAATTTCCCCCCCCCCCCCCGCCCCCCGTCCACCAGTTTCAGCATATTTTTGACCTTCTCTGGGACAAACTTCCAGGTCACCTCCTGTTTGGAGTGGAGAATAGAATGGTGTGGCAGTGGCATTTTGACCTCTTCTGTGCCCAAAATGGCAAGGGGGTGGGATGCCAAAACTACTTCCCATGCTCCTTAGAAGATGTTTGGGGCCAAAAACCTTTGTGCCAAAAAAACGTTGAGGGTCTTCAGAGCACAAAGATGGCTCTGGGGTTGAATATTCTCACCCTTGATCTGCATGGAGGGGGAAATCAAATAAACTCTCATTCTGTTTTTTCTCATGCCATAAATGTCTTCTTTCCATTCCTGTGATCTACATCTCTCAGATTCTGAAGGGCCACCTTTACTTCATCCATTAGCCACTACTGCAATGGAAATTAGAAAGAGTTTGAATTAGGGACTGGTTGTACTGGTATTGACATGGAATATGAGGAATTTTCTAGGTAACCATTTTGATTTATCTCCTCTTTTTAATCCTCCCTTTTTTTTCCTCTCTTTTTTTCTCCCCCTTTTTTTTTTTATTTTTTTTTTTTTTTTGGTGTCTAAACTCCTAGGTGGGACTCCGTATCCTGAACTGCCCATGAATGAGCAATTCTACAATGCCATTAAACGTGGTTACCGAATGTCCAAGCCAACTCACGCATCTAATGAAATGTGAGCATATATGTTTATCTTTCACAGATGGGGAAAATGTTATACCTTTTCCCAGTACAGCATTTTCAAAACTATTTCCTCCTCCCTTTCCTCCTCCTCCTCTTTCTTTCCAGCTATGAAATCATGCAGAAATGCTGGGAGGAAAAATTTGAGATCAGACCATCTTTCTCTCAACTGGTGGTACTCTTGGGGAATCTGCTGACAGACACCTATAAGAAGGTAAGATGGTACAATGCTGAAATGAGAGCATGGTTTGAGGAATGAAGAACTGTTTGACAGAAGGGCCCTCTTTCACAACCACGTTCACAAGTGTTGACATTTGCAGTAGACTAAAGGGACATAAGGGTGATGACATGTTTACTTCCATGTTTCTGGAATGTTGGACCACTATTTGGGGAAAGGGGTAGGGAATAGGAGCCATCCATTGCTGTAGTACTTTGTAGTGTGACTTTTTGTCTTTGCTGGTTTTTGCCATTTGGAACCTAGATTAGGATTCTTTATTGTAGTTTATGCACTTAACAGGCTACAGGGATGTTGTGCTGGTGCCTAGCACTACGCCATAAAAACGCTTTTAGAATCACCTCAAACCAGGTAGATGCTATGTAAACAAGCAACAGACATTAGGGTTCAACATTAAATTTTAAAAAAGTGTACCATGGCATCACTTGTAAATGAAGCCTTACTTTTCTGTTTGGTTGGGATAAGTGTAAACCTGTTTGGTCAATATTCTCCAATTTGTTGCCATCTAAGTGTTTTTCTCCTACAAATTCTATCATCACATCAACATTAGAACAGCATTAAAAGTGTTCAGATGCATATAGTGTGCACTGGTGTGCTAGCTATCCATGAATTGACATATCTGTGGCTCACCACACTTCATATTAGTTAATGGCAACAATTGCTCATGGACACATTGATGTACATGGGCATGTCACCATGCATTGCATAATATGAGACTTGAGCATCTATTTTTTTTCCCCATCCGCAGTGGGGCCCAGAACTGAGTACTGGATAGGAAGGGTCCACTGTATTTGCAAAATTACAAATCGAACTTTGATTTGTACCTATTTGGAGGTTCTCTTCTGGGTGCTCCTCAATCCACAGTAAGGAAGTAGCAATTTTAGCAGTACCACCTCAGGCTGCCACACTGTTCTCTTCTTTTCACTAAACCAGTGGCGTTTTATTCTTCTACACTTTTAAAATATGGTTTATTTTTAACTGGTGCATTTATATTTTCATTATGATTGTGGATTTGATTTCTGTGTTTCAATTCTATTCTCATGTTTATGGACCTTATCACACGTGGCCCACAAAGCGATAATAATCCTGAAATGACAGATTCCGAAAAGAAACCGAAAATAAACCTTCATTCCGCAAATGGTTTTCACACGCAATTACCTTCATCACACATTTAAGGAAAGTGCTCCCGGGAACCGTATTTGCCGTTCACACACAAGTGAGAAAATCCCATACATGAACAAGCAATGATGTTCTTGCACATGCGCACTATGCTCGCCACAGCTGTCACTCGCCGCAGCTGTCACCCTTTCCCAGGTCGTCCTCGGTGCAGCCGGCCCTCCACACAGCCGGCGCTCCAAGGAGGACCTCCCGCTGCAGCATTCACCAAGGAGGTCCTCCTTGGAGCGCCGGCCCTGTGTCGGAGCGGCGCTCCGAGGAGGTCCCCCTTGGAGAGCCGGCTCTCCGAGGAGGTTCTCCTTGGAGCGCCGGCCCTGCATTGGATCGGGGCTCCGAGGAGGTCCTCCTTGGAGCGCCGGCCCTGCGTCGGATCGGCGCTCCGAGGAGGTCCTCCTTGGAACGCCGGCCCCGCGTCGGATCGGCACTCCGAAGAGGTCCTCCTCGGAGCGCCGGCACTCCAAGGAGGTAATGATGGGGAAATGCTCCCCAATGCGTATTTGGCGATACGTATTTGGTGATCGTACTTATGGTAAAAGCAAAATGATTCCCGTCGCGCAATTGTAATTCCTGAAGAAACCGAAATTCAAAAGATCTCGGATCATTCTGCATTCTGTCGGGGTTCTGTCGGGGTTCTATGCGACGTCATGTGGAAACATGGGAAAATAATACGTATTAGGTCGGGATTTCGATTGGATTCTGTCTGGATTGGGCCCCGTGTGATAAGGTCCAATGTAAAGTATACAGGAAACAGCTCCTGGGACACATTTTAAGAAGAACTATAGATGAAAATGCTGGCATTTGGGGGTACTAGGGGTTGTGTGGGTGTTTTCACACATATGAGGGATTTTTATAGTTTTCAGGTAAATATTGTTCAAAACTTTTCACACAAAAAAGGGGTATAATTATCAGTTAAGTGACTGCAGCATTAATATATTAATGGCTATTCAAAAGCTACCAGTAAAAATAATAATAATTCAGAATCATTATAATATTTGCTAAAACACCAAAGCCTTGTTTGAAACATAAAAGTGAAGTGAAGATACATGCCACATGCAGCAATGTGTTTATGCATCCATAATCTTTTCTCTTTTGTCTGCCCTGTATGAGAACAGAGGTATCAACAGGTTAGTGAAGAATTCTTGAAGAGTGACCACCCTGCTGTTCTGAGGACAAGGCCCAGGAACATGGGAATCAATAATTCCAGCTCCACTGCCAACTCTAATGCCAGTTCAAACTCTGTTCTCTATACTGCTGTGGAGCAGAATGAACTAGATAATGATTACATCATTCCTTTGCCTGATCCTAAACCAGAAGGAGCCAACGACAACTCTCCGGAGGCCTCCAGCAGTCGGGCCAGGTTAGGCTCTCCCTCATTCTCTTCCTCACTGTGACATTATTAATTCCAAAATGCCAGACTTCCTGAAATCTGAAGACATAGTTTGCACACCATATAGTTTTGTGGAAGAATAGGAGGGACAAAGGTCTGATGAACATGCAGTACACTGAGGAAGGCTTTCCAAAAGGTTTGGAACATGCTTATTTTATTTTGAGTAACATATGCACTGAACATCTCTTCAAAGAGTTTGGCTAGTGTTCGTTATATTTTCTCCAATTGGGAGGCTAGAATGTGACTTTCTGAAGCTTGTTAGCAAGTTGTTCAAAGTGGCAGTGCTTTTCACTAGACTATGCATGTTCTCTAGCTATTGTGTGTCTCTCCTAACGAATGGATTCTTGACTAGAGCTGAAATGTAATTCTCTTGTTTTCCCTTTTTATCTTTAGTTCTACACTGAATGAAGCAAATACGTCATCTACTCTATCCTGTGACAGCCCTCTATCCCATCAGCAAGATCAAGAAGAACAAGAACAAAAGCCTGAGTGCTAGGCTCATGAGACTGTGTGTGTGCATCTGTGTGTGTGTTTGTGTATGTCCATGTGGCAGTAGTGCTAGGGAGTTCTAATGAAAAACTGACACATTCTTTTTCATTAGCTTCCTTAGTACAGTTGCAGCCTTCCTTCCTTATTTTCTTTCCAGCCCAAGAGAGAACCCATAAATTGTACATGGAACAGACAGAAAGCTAAGAGTACAACCTTAATTACCAGTAAGTTTGCATAGCTAAGGTCTGTGTCATTTCCTAGCTTTTGTGGCTCTCTATGCTACTTAAAGGGGACAATTTCCATTTCATTATCTAAACTAAGGGTGGGCAACTGTTGAGTGTTGGGATATGGCCCTCCAGGAGAACTTGGAGGGGCATCTGAATAGTTTCTAAGCCATTTTAGGTCCAGGAAAGAGCTCCCCCCCCCCCAACAAGAGGTGATATACAGTGGCATCAGTAGATGCCGCCACTATTTCTTAAGAAATAATCTGTGGCGTCCATCTGCTTCCCTTTAAAATGCTTTAAAAGATGTTGGAAGTGTGATGAAGCTCAGTGGGAGGAGAAAGGAGGGGCCTCAGAATTTTTTTTTAATTAAAATTTCAAAATTCATTTTTTTTAATTTTTAGAATTTTTTTAAAATTGAAAATTTTAATTTTTTTATTCTTTTTAAATTTTCTTTAAAAACATCACATTTTAACCAAATCTTCACTATGTGTATGTAAATACATTTAGGTTGTGCATAAGACATTGTAATTTGAAGGTATAATTTTAATATTCCTAGTTCTTTATGTCACAACTATTAGCATAACATTCAATGGTATATGAGAATTATGATTTATGAATAACATTAGTGCAAAAAAGCATTACTAAGGATTCTGTATGGTGTAAAATGGGAGGAGGTCAATGGGGAGGTTGACACCATGAGTTACCGCACCGGGTGACACCAACTCTAGAGATGCCACTGGTGATATAAGATGCACAACCCTAGAAGGTATCTGTGGGCAAAAAAAAAAATGTTTAAAGTTGTTTTGAACTCTGGGGGCCACAAGCCTTCATGCTACACCTTGCCCACCCCAGTCTGAACAGAGAATTCATTCTCCATCCACATCACCCTCTGCTTACCCAGTATATTGTCAAACAGTATATACATCGAATACTCACCAATATTCAAGCCCCATAGGCTTGAATGGGGGCGCCCCCATGGAGATGCACCCCATTGATCTTAATGGAGGTCGTCCTTCTGTCAATTTTCAAAACCACGGATCTCGTTTCCGCGAGAATGGAAGGACGACTGTACTCTGTTTGAAAGCTTCCACTTCCCTTAATACCCTTCTGACCTGAGTCTCCATGCTCCATAATAAAACCTGTCCCTATAGTATCAACTGAAAGAGAAGGCATCCAGGGCCTCTGCTACAACTACCTTTCCTCTTCTTTTATTTTCTGTTTCTTGCAAGCCTATTTTCCACACCTGTAATTCACTTATTGGATGATCAAATCACGCCTTTAAAAAACCTGTAGACTCTGAAAATGTAGACTGTGTGTGTGTGTGTGTGTGTGTGTGTGTGTGTGTGTGTGTAAAGATCAGTAATGAGACACAGAGAAATAACTTACAGTTTTGGCTATTTTGCAAAGAGTCCCCATTCAGGATAGTATTGCAGTGATGACCAACAAAAGAGCAAGCTCAGACATTGAAACTCGGGTTCTCTTCTTTCTTTGCTGGGTTCTGTGGTGCTTGTGCACTAAGCCAGGTACCTCGAGAATAAGGGTACAGTGTTGCAGGTACCATGGATTACAGGTACTCAAGGATATCAAAGCTTGGCAACTGTCTAAACCTAAAGCATCATTCCCCTTGTTCAAAGGCATACAGAACAAATGAAGACTGACAGCTAATAATTCAACTGTGGCAACAGCAGGACTTCCCATTGCCAAGTTATTCTGTGTATGATATCTTCTCAATATATCACTCATTTTACCGGAATCAGCAGAACCATCTGAAGCCAGTATGGGAATGAAAAATGGCTAGTACATTATCTCCTTTTGCCTGAGCACCTTGTGAAGAAAGACTTGCTGCTTGAATGGTAGAAGACTTTTCACCTTGGGTGGACATTGCTAAATCTGCTGTCACTGGGTGGTGAGTCCTGCTCTGCTTCTAGGAGTGGAAAGGGTACAGTTGGCTGGCCCTTTCTGTGAAGATGCAGATCAGAGCAATAAATATTGTAGAATAAACTTTTGGAGAAATAAGCATTTGGGGATGATCTAACTGGTGAGAGGACAGCATATCCCAAGGGCACCCACACAATCCTCTGTTTTTAAAGCAAGTTAATATTTTTAAATGATAAAGTGGGAGATCTTCTCTTGCTTTGGTCTCTTCCATCTTTGCCAATGTTGCTGGGACTATCAAGCTTTGTGGTTAAATGCCATTTAGCCAAACAAGTGGCTAAACTATATTTCACGTGTGGTTTCCGATATGTTATTTAAATGGATCATGACCTTTCTGCCAATGTGCCTGAGAGCCAATCTGTGTATGAGCTAGCATCTAGCAGATTTCTGTGCAACCACCATCCCAAGCTGCTGTTCACTCAAGGAAACAGCCATTGGAGTCAGTGGTAGGTTTCTTCTCAAGAAGAAAACTTCCCTCTCCCTTCCCCTGCACCATGGTTCTAGTCCTAATGGCTCTCCCCACTGGCTACCACAGGAGCTTAAAAACAAAAGAATGAAATAGAGTCACACATTTCATGTATTGTCTCTGTTGGCCCTCGTTTTGTCTAAGATGTAGATCGGGGGTAGACAACCTTTTTGCACTTGGGGCTGGTCCCGCGAAGTCGCTGGGCCGAGGGGGGGATTGGTGGTGCGTATGCACGCCACCGCACCCCGCAAGCACCCATCCGTGCACGCCGGCGCCGCCATTTTGGAAATCAAAATGGCGGTCGCAATGTGTTTGCACATGCGCAGTACTCCTGCGCATGCGCAAACGAGTCGCGGCCGCCATTTTAATTTTCAAAATGGCGGCCGTGACTCGTTTGCGCATGCGCAGGAGTACTGCACATGCGCAAATGCATCGCTACTGCCATTTTAATTTCCAAAATGGCGGTCGCAGCGCGCGCAGCCACACGGCAAAAACGCGTGGCGGCAGCGGCGGCGGCAACCTTCCGCCTGGGCCAGTAAGTCCAGGGACCTGGCCCTTAACCGGCCCCCGGACTGTAGGTTGCCGGTCCCTGATGTAGATCATCTACACTCTTGCCTCACCCTGAAAGCCACCAGTTAGAAAACTGCTTCATCCTAAGGCCTGTCCTAGTTCTTTTTCGGCATTGGTGGTTTTTATGTCTCTTCCACTCTACTAAAATGGCATGTTGGCTGTTTTCCTCAATATTTTGTCGTTAGCAATACTTTTATTTAATTTGGACCATCTTTTCAATTGTCTTCCATGCATAAATATGAGAAGGGGAACGATTGTGCAGATAGTTTATTTGGGCAATCTATTTACTGCTAATTACATTTTTGAATAAGGTAGGCCTCCGCAGCTACTACTACCCTCTCCCTTTCTTTCTATTAGCTCTTTTTTCTAGCTATTATCAGTATTTGTTTATACATTTAGATTATGCAATAGCAACAGAACCAGGGAATATTTTCAAAAGAAGCTGCCACATAAAAGGAACAATAGGCAGAAAAGACATTCTATAAATCATGGCCAAGATGTCACAGGATTTTTGTGTAGCCTGAAATCCTAACTTGGTTTGTTGGACTATAACACCCAGAATGGCTATGCTTGCTAAGGGATTCTGGGAGTTGTAGTCTAAAAAAAAAAAGATAAGTGGTTTTCAAATAATCTTCCTATGTTTTTAGTATAACTTGAAAAATATTCCAGCATTTTAAGAGCACAATTGTTACTGAAAGGAATGTAGTGCCTTAGCTAGGGCTGCATCTGGGCAGTTATGCACTGGAGGACTGATTTGTCTTTGGCTGCACTAAGCTACATAATTTCTTGGATTCACATCTTTGTGAGACAGTGCATTTGAGGCATTCCAGTGCTGAAAGGAAAGTTCCCCTTAGTTTATTATTATTTTTATATTGCTGTTATTTTGGCTTGCCTAATTTTATTTTATTTTTTAAAATGTCATATAGAAATGAGTCAAAGCCAGATCTTTACATCCTGACTGAAACATGCTAAATTCTAGAATTTTTAATCTCAGGTTCAAGTTTAGTCTCATCTCCTGGGGTATTACACATTTTCCTTTCTATAACATTTTAATCTACAGCTGTTGCAACATTACTAGCTCAGATATATGCACCTTCCTTCAGCCAGTCACTACTGCTATGTAGCCAGAGTATACCAGAGAAATATTGTTACACTACAGTGTTATGTTCTGAAATACTTATAAGATTGATGTGTATACAGTTTTAGTCTTTGTTTGACTGTTTTGTGTTATTAAGTAAGGACAGAAAGTAGTGCAGAGTTATATTTTTTGTTGTTGCTGTGTAATCCAGAGCACGTTGGGCCTTGCAATAAATGAGTTGCCTTGTCCACTCTTCCAGGGGCCAATAGGTCCTTCATGAATGGAAGGACAAGAAACAGAAGTGCAATTAAGCAATAAGGAGGAAGTAGGCCAGTACTGGCATATAAAAGCCCTCAACCATATTCAATATAGTTTCTCCAGCTCCCTGAAATTAACAGATCATTCAAGAACAGTATGATAATTCAAAATCCAATGAGCACCAAAGTGGGATACAGATAAACAAGCTGGTTCCCTTTCACTTGCAAACTTCCAAGATGTTCAAATGTAGAGAGAGAGTTTTTTTCAGATGACATCCACAGGTAATAATTTGTATGGGGTTACATCCAGCCTTAGCCATGCTTGTAGTAGGCCCATTAAAATCCATAGAATTTATATTAGTCACCTTAACACTAATATAAGTCCCAGTAGATCTACTAAACAGCATTCTCTGCAGTCATCCTGGCCACATGACCACAGAGTAGTTTCTGACAATGCTGGCTCTTTGGCTTAGTAACAGAGATGAGCACCACCCCCTACAGTCGGACATGACTTGACAACCTTGTCAACAGGGAATACCTTTACCTTTACCTTTATTTAGATCTATTCTAAGTATGTCTAAATTGAAGCCCCACTTTTTTTTTTTTTTTACCATGGCTGACAAGTTTGTTGCAATCCAAAATGAATATTCAGAAAAATTAAGCAGAACCCTTCATGTGATAACTCTTCATGTTCAAGTGATAATTCTCTGAAAATGGGTTAAGTCATGTTTAGTAGTTCACATGTACATATATTAAGCATGTAAGAAAGCCAGCATGGTGTAGCAGTTTGAGCGTTGGACTATGCCTCTGCACATCAGGGTTCAAATCCTAGCTTGGCCATGTAAACCCACTGGGTGACCTTGGGCAAGTCACACTCTCTCAGCCTCAGAGGAAGGCAATTGCAAACCACCACCCTCTGAAGAAAATTGCCAAGAAAACCTCATGATAGATTCATTTTAGGATTGCCATAAGTAGCAAATGACTTGAAGCATACAACAACAGAAAGCAAACATAGCACAGAGGGAGTTTGCATTTGCCTTATCCTGGCTCAATTTTGAGGGAATATAAATGGATGCTTGATTTACTGGATGCTTCCAAAGAGCTGGTTATCCTGAAATATACATGAGAATCTTAACAGTTCTTAGGATATTGTTGGACCCATAAATACTAGACAGTGGTGAGGAATACTGGGAGTTATAATCCAACAATATCTTGAGTGTCACATGATTCTCACTCCTGTCCTAAAGTAAAGACATGGTGGTTGTTAAATTACCATTCAGAGAGCAAAGTGACTTTTGACAGTAGCTTCCTGCAAATAATGCTCTGTGACATTTGGGAAAGTTCTGAAGGCATAACCAGGACAACATTCTTCCCACCTGTCCACCCACCCACATGC
Organism: Phrynosoma blainvillii; assembly: GCA_026167975.1. Lineage (NCBI taxonomy): Eukaryota > Metazoa > Chordata > Lepidosauria > Squamata > Phrynosomatidae > Phrynosoma > Phrynosoma blainvillii. The sequence continues at coordinate 288,637,733 of JANUYF010000002.1, read as the reverse complement.
ACATACACACTATTTGTTCCTTGGTTTTGTTCAAAGAGCTAGAGCTGTCTGCACTTTAATCTCGTGATTTGTCTTGATTGTTTACATTTATTTTGCAAATTTTGTTAATCCCTCATCCAAAAAGTTAATACCTCATCCAAAAGGAGCCATTAACCTGGATTACTGTCATATGAAATTTCTCATTCTAGTCACTGTCCCTCCCTCCCTTCCTTCTTTTTAAAATACTTAATTTTGTATGCTAATTTTATGCAGATGCACCCCTGAATTAGTTTACCTTGCTCATATCTTCATCTCATTTTTATTTTGGAGGAGTCAGAAGATACTGTTTCCAACTGTGCAACTCCAGCTTCATAGTTCCATCTCAGAATTTGCACCATCTCACATGTTGGTAGAAGTTGAGGTAAGAAGATGAAATTTTCTACAGAAGGCGGCTAGGCTTACATATTTCATGTATTGCTTCAGAAGGCACTGGAATGAAGACCACATGGGTTTCATTCTGTACTTAGTGCCTTAGTGAACTCATATTCCTTTTCAGAGAACCTAACCAATGTGTTTTTAAATTACTGCAAAGATATGGGCATTACTTCACACAAAGGCACAATAACCAAAGTAACATAATCAAGTGAGTCATGGTAATGGTACAGAAAGGGCAACCTAAATGAACTGCCACTGACGGCTGTTGGAGGTACTGTGTTACTTTATAGGAAATGGCAGAACAGAGGAAAACAGAACAGATCTATTGACTGAATGGTCTAGGCACTTAATTGAAAATTTTCTGGCTGAAGTCCATAATAATACCCCTGCCTACTCAGACTGTTTTGCACATTGGGACAGGTTTTTTTGCATAGCCTTTGTCTGCAACCTGTGCATGCAATAGCGAAATGGATTCCAATGTCTGCAGGCACAGTAGCAGGATTCAAGCTTCTCTTGCACTCATGCAGGTGTCCCACTTCATCCAGTGCTGGAGAGGATGGAGTGCAGTCCATGCATTCACTTGTCCCCTGTATATACCTACCAAACAGGTAGAGAAGGGGAAGTTTATCAGAGATGGTTATGTTCCATATTGCTTTATATCAGGTAAGTGCAGCTCAAATGCACTGAAGGGGTAGATGTTTGTAGGGGACAATCAATCTATTTCCTGAACTGTTTGTCTTTTGTCAAGCATTCTTCCAGTTTGAGTCACATTGTGTGTGAGTGTATACATGTGCACATAAAAGCAGTCAGGAGGTAATGTCCACATTATCTCCTGGAAATCCCACTATCTTCTGCTTAATGTGTACCAGCAATAAGAGGCTCACACCTTTCCAGGTTTCCAAATTTTCTTTTTTAAGTGTCTTGCTCAAGTCAACTTTTAGTTTTCATTGTAGAAGATTAAACACCTGGTTCTCCTGAGTCTGAGATCTGTGTAGTAGCAACTGCCCGATGCTTGTCTCTTAGCAGAGTCATAGAGACTCTTTCCTGCTTACAGTGCTCTCTGAATGGGAAGACAAACCCCATGTTTCCCCCTCCCTTCAAATTCTTTCCTAAACCGCCATGGGGGGCAAAACGGAGAAAAGTGATTGAATAAAGGTACCAAAGATTTAGCATTATTCTAGGTTTACAAATGTATGTTAAGACACTCATTAAGCCACCTTTGTATCAGTGAGATACTATTTTATTCTGTAAACTTGTCATATGTATTTTTAAAATAAGTTTTTTTAAAAAAAATTAAAAAGCTTCTTTTTGAAACCTGGTGTTTTCTCAATGATGTTATTACAGCCTCTTCCTTTGTTTCTGGAAATGTGGGGGTTAAGGCTTCTCATGAGTTTCCCTGCATTGAACAGGATTCCCAGCATCAAGGAGAAGAATGTTAATATGCTTAGTGTAACCCAAGGGCTTAGGACAAGCTTAGCTGTGGTACCAAGGAGAGAGATGGCATATAGCAAAAGGGGGAAGCCAAAGAGTAGAATGGGAATGGAACAAGGGATCTTTGAATTATTCAGCAGATGAAGAGTCATTGAGGTGTGCAAAAGAAGGTAAATGGGAAAAAGAGGTTGTAGGTGCTGTCTGGCTGTGTGAAAAGAAGCCATGCAAGCCAGATTTCCAAAAGCAGATGTTAGGTCTGGCTGGTGTATGTATACTGCTAACTCGTGTCCCTGGAGATGTGATCCCTGACCAAATGATACCTCCTTCGAATTCTGGGACTCTTCAGGTATCTGGACCTCCACCAGTGTCAAATCAACAGTGAAGGTGAGACAAGTCATTACCTTCCATCCTGCAGCCCTAAGTGACAAATGCTGGTTTGAACATGAGTTTTAAAAAATCTATGTGAAAAATATTTTTGTGGGGAGAAAATGCAAACGGAGTATTCCTCTTCTTGGCAAAAGTGCTAATCACACACACAGAATGGATTGAAGCTTTTCCAGGCATGAGAACACCACACTCTGCAAAATCCACATATTTGACTGGGTCAGATAACATTCTGCATGTCTGCATTAGCCTAGTTGCACCTTCTCTTGCAGCTGTGGGAAGGTGAGCGATGTAATATTGTGTTTTGTGATTTACATCAAAAGTTAAGGTTCAAGATGCTGTCCTAGTGTGACCTGCTCTTAGGTTGACATGATTGGGAAAGGATATTATCCCATGTTTTCTGGCCATGGAATGGGATGGGGGGGGGCAGTATGTTTTGCATATATTGATCTATATTTTGCTAGTTTTGCATACATATTGATTTAACCTCCAAAAAAATCAACTAGCTTCAAGATTCATCTAAAACCTTCTCCCAGGCAAGAGGCAAACACCAGAAATAACAATCAGTGCTATCCAAAAACATCCAGGTGGCAATCTTTAGACCTGATCCTTGTCGGGGGACATAAGGATAGATGTTTGACATGTGAGCATCTCATGCCCATTCTAAATAATAATTTACTGCCCAAGTAATTTATTTCCCATTACTTAGGCAACAGTTTGCATCTCTCCCTTAGAAGAAACATGGCATCTTATTTTCTGTGGCATGTTCTGAACCCAGATTCAAGGTGGACAGTTGTAGATTTTCAGATGCATTCTGTTCGTTAGTTTCCTTGCTTGTTTGATTTAGCAAAACATTTATATTGCTTGTTCTAAAAGATGCACCTCCATAGTAGAATGCATAGTAGAGAAACTGGCTGGGAACTGCCATTGTGGTCTTTTAGGCAAAAAGTTAACTGTAGACTTTTTGAAAATATATTCCTCAGTCTTGTTATTTTTCATCTTTTAAAACTTAGTGCTTTTTAGCTCTTGAACTACTGTTGATTGATATATATATACAGATTTTTTGTTTATTTTGTTTTAAATGTTTGTTGAGATATAATATATGATATGATATGATATATGATATGATATAGTTTTGAAACACTAAAAGAACATTGGATAAAATGTAAGCCTTGTAAAAGGGCAGCTTTAATGTATCCACATAGAAATGTACTGTTGACAGGTTTCAAGTGACTAAGATTTTTCTGGAAAAGAAGATACTGTAAAACAAATTGAAAGTTTCAAGATCCATTGGATTTTTTTTCAATCTGCTGGCAACATATTATGGAGGTTTTTTCCCCTTCATTCTGTTCAGAGCATGAATACACAGACACACACGGGGACATATCACTTGTTTGCCATTGAATTTGCTAGTCAAGTGTTACTCATTAAAATTATTTACCACTTGCAAATAGTGAGTTATATCACATTATTCACACATTACTGTCAATCTTAAAGTTCATAACTAAAAAATTACTAAAAATAGCCAGCCTCCCAAAAGCTACATTTTGCAGTAACAAGTAAACATTACTGGCATTCTCAATAAAATGTGTTTTTTAAATGAACACAGCCTTCCTTATTCAATACAGTTTTGTGAATAGCAGTATTACTTTTGATTCAAATTTCCAAACTGAATTAAAGCCAACACAGCTGATCCTAAGTTGCTCAACGATTCATACACATGTGTAAAATGAGACAGGAGGCCTTCATTCTACAGTGGCCCCATAAGTCCCTGAAATTTTTCTAAGCTAAAATGCCTTGTAAGGTGTCTTGAGTCCCAGCTTTGGGGGGAAGTGAGGTGTGAGTAAATCTATACGATACAATACAACATAAACTGAGGCATTGACAAAACAGTCCAACAAAGATGAAGACCATAAGAAAGGCCCTGTTCAACCAGACCACAGCATATCTGTCTACACAGTGGCCAGTTTCCCATAGGGTACCCACATACAAGGCATGATGAGTTCATTTATACTCTCCTTCTATTCTCAAAAAGAATATTGCAAACAAGCATATTGTTCCTAATACTGAAATTTCCCTGTAGCTGAAGATATGGTCCATGTTGGTTACAGATCAGTTACTGCCGAGATGAGGAACTGGTTGGATGGCCTTTTCATTAGAAGCCAAGACCTGATTCATATGGGAAAGCTGAGCTGTTGCAGTCATGACTGGTATTTTTTGTGTATCAACACTGTAGCAGTTGAGTCAACAAGAAGGAAAAATAATCATCCTTTTCCCATCAAAGAAAAAAAGTATGTTTACCAGCTGCTAGCCTTGCTCCATGTTTATGCTTAGGCCTTTTGTGGGAAGAGAACAACTGAGCAAAGGGTTGTGAGGAAATCTTAGGATCCACAAAGTATAAACAGACGTAAATATGCTGACATCTTCAATCATTCTGGGTTAGTTTGGGAGTTCCATCTATGGCTTGTACAAGAACCTGAAAATTTGAAATATGGTAACAATCACAGCAATGTGTTATATGGCTGTGAATGAGCACAAGTTCTAAACCATCACATTCACTAGGGGATGTAAATGGCTTCATTGTTTCATTGATGTAATATCATTGTTGTAATTGTTATTCTGGTTGCTTTTTGTTTCACATTCTGTTTGGTTTTTGTTTCACGTTCTAATCCCCCAGAGGAAAGGCTGATTGAGAGATTCAGAGTTATTGCCCCCCCCCCAAAAAAAGGTAACTTCTCCAAGTTCTGTTTAAAGGTGAATCCCAGTTTGAATGGGGTTCACTGGTGTTATCTGGAACTATCCATTTCCCTGAATATATTGGCCAGCTTCTGTTGGTGATGTACACTGGCATAATCATTTTTTCATGCCAACATATGTCCTTTTAAGTTTGTTGAAGAAGGATGTATCCTGTACCTCCTTGCACTGCATGCACAGCCCCAACTGATGGATCTGGGGTGCACCCTTCGGCCAAGCAGTGGCAGGTGAGGGAAGGAAGGTGCTGGTTGTGATTTGGCTGCACTTTTGCAGCTGGAAAAAAAAAGAAGAAGAGCTGTAGCAACTAAAGTGGAGGTCTTTCCTCCCCCTGGCTACTGCTTGATCATATGAGTGCATCTCAGCTGGGATTAGGACTGCTGGATCAGGACTGTATCAAGCCTTTTGAGGACAAAACCTAAGATCTAGAATTATTTTTTGAGCCGGGGGCCGGTTCACTGGCCCCCGGCTCTTAGGAGGGCCGGAGGCGCGTGCATGCACACTACTCGGGCACCATTTTGGAACACAAAATGGCACCCCATGTCACGCAGTGGCGGTTCGGCCCGCGAGGTGTAGTTTGGGGACCCCGATCTAGATATTGCCTGTCACAAGTGACAGATTGACAAAATCATTGAGCATGATATGTTAGGCATCAACCACAGCTGCACTAAGTATAAAAAAACAAGTCAAAGTAGTGCAGAAAATTGTGTCTATACACACACACCCATGCACTCTCTAAGACAGTAATCATACCTTGAGATTCTTCCTCCTTAACCTAAGAACCAGATAAGAAAGGCTAGGCCCTGAGACTGGAAACCCCAGCTGGAGCTGCATCTGGAGGCAGAAGGGGAAGGTTAACAGAGGAATGCTGGTAAAATCTACACTCCCTCAGTGTTCATATAAGGATTCAGTCGCTGAGCATTGCTGATCCCAGAAAGCTTCTGTATTAGCTGGCCATTCAACTTTTCATGTGGGACAGAAGCAAGTAAGAGTAGTTTGGGTCTGTAAGGGGCTCTACAGACGGCCCCTGGGAATACCGGATTGGCACCGCAGCAACCACATGCTACGGCCCCGATCCGGCACTTTGCCGCTCCAAAAAGAAGCCTCCCTTGCCACTGCAGTGGCGGCTTTTCTGCACTCCTTTGGTGCAGCATGTCTGTACGCTGCACCAAGGGAGTGCCCTGACACTGTCCGCCATGCAGTGAGGTGCACAGCATGATGATGGCATCAGGGAAGAGTCGGGGCAGCCGGCGTGTGGTCGCCACATCCCGACTCCACCCCCAGGCCAGCCCTTTTTGGTTGATCTGTACAGGGCATAAGTCTTCCTGAAAGAACAAGATATTCCTGGACCAAGGAAAACACATTAAATACTTATGTTTCATTAAATACTTATGTTTCTTTAAATAAACAGTGAAATTTGTTTTCCATTTTGAGAGATGTTAATTATTTAACAATTATTTTTCAGTTAGCAACTGTGTATAGTGCTGCTTCCCATATTCAAAAGTCGAGATTTGTTAGCCATACTTGAAAGCATTCCTATAGTTCTAGAAAACTAGAAATACATCAGCCAAGTGCATTTTTGAGGCCTTACAGTTACAGTATCACACAAGCCAGTTAGTCCTGCTGTCTGTCTGCTGCCCTTCTGCAATGGGCATCTCTGTGGAGACAAACAACTGAGAAGCCACTGAGATACAGTTTCCTCTCCCTGCAGATGATTTAGTACTTGTTCCTTCCTTCAAGTGAGTCAAGTTCCCTTTGAGTTGGCATTTGTTCTTGGAAAAATAAATAAATAGAGAAATAAATATATATATTTTAAAAAATAAATTCCCCTTTGGTTAAAAACAAGTGGTCAAGGTTTTTGAGCAGTAGTCTGACTGGCCTAGCTTGTTGTGTTTCTTAGTTGTATATTTAAATATCAAATGGTAGAGGTATTTAACCTCATAAATCACTCACTAATGGTTTACCACATTTCTTAGTTCACAAGTCATTAAATAAAGATCATTACATATTTTTTAATGTGTCGCACCCATCATACACACTGGGTTTTTTTAGTGGATTTTAGCTAGTTACCCAACTTATTCATACCTATTTCACACTGATGCATTTCCCACATTCTACGCAAGTTATTAAGACTAATAGCTTCTTATTGTGTGTAAAAGGCTTGTTTTGTTTATTTGCTCAGGCTGCAGGGCAGAGTTATAGCTAACACCTAAATGGCTGGCCAGCAGTGACTCTATTGCCTCATTTTGCAGTTTTTTGCATTTACACCCCCCGTATGACTCCCTGTGTTGCCTGTGTGGTGGCAATAGTAAAAGGGGATTGGACGTCAGGCACCCATGGTGGGTTGAAGAAGCAGTTTGAAAGGGTTGCAGCTGGCCCATGGAGAGCTAGTTGCCCATGTTTGATTTATGGTACAGTGGGCCCTTGTTATCTGCTGGGGTTTGGTTCCAAGATGCCCCATGGGTAACAAAATCCATGGATGCTCAAGTCCCATTCGATATAATAGCATAGCAAAATGGTGTCCCTTATATAAAATAGAAGATCAGGGTTTGCTATTTGGAATTTATTTATTTTTATTTTTATTTAATATTTTCAAGCCATGGATGCTTGAATCTGTAGATAAAAAAATCCATGGATAAGGAGAGCCGACTGTATTTACATTGCTGTGGTTATGTGCCTTAAGGAACCGTATGGAACCATTGAATTTCCAATTTTTGTTTTTGTTTTGTTTTCAGTTGGGTTTGTGGGAGGCTTTGTTTTTTGTATGCTGTTTGTTTTTAATGCAAATAAACAATATAGGCATAGATTTCCAGCTAAAGATCATCATCATATATGCTGTCAGGGGTGCTTTGATTGTGAGTTTCTGCATGGCAAGAGGTTGGACTGGATGACCCTTGTGGTCTCTTCCAACTCTGTGATTCTATGATTCCATTAAATAAAAATTATACTTTTAGGGCCTTTGCAGACTGCCAGAAATAGTGCAAATTGAGTCCAGGGTTAGTGCTAGGGAATCATGGGAAATGTGTTTGTTTGTTTTCTGAGACATTGAGCCTTCTCTGTCAGAGAGCTCTGGTGCCACAATAAAATACAGTTCCCATGTGGTTAAATGCCTCTACTGCAGCCACTCACTCACAAACCACAAGGTTGCAAGTTCAATACCATCCAAGAGCTCAAGCTCGACTCAGCCTTGCATCCTTCCATTGGTTGCTAAAATGAGCAGCCAGCTTGTTGGAAGCAATTGGCTTACACATTGTAAACTGCTTAGGGAGTGCTTAAGTGCACTGATAAGCAGTATAGAAATGTACTTGCTATTGCTATTGCTATTTTGTACTAATTCTTTTGCACTTTTGTAACTCCTTTGCCTACCTCATACCATTGCAGTATGTCCTTTGCTAGTGTTTTACACTGCACCATTCACACCACCCATTCACTAGGGTGGCACGCCTAGAATCTGAGTAAAACCTGGCTATCTGGGCTATATGATAACCCTAACATAGGTAGGATTGCACTACACAAACTCTTGCTGACCTCTGCCACAATGACAGATGACTACTTGTTTTGTGTAATCTGCTCTTGAGCATGTCAAAATGCATTTAGATAATAGTAAGAACAACTGCCACTTGAATGACTAATTTCTTAGTCAGTCTGCCGTCTTGATTTTATGCTCCTTGGCATTCTGAAGTGGCTATAGCCAAAGTGAAATTAATTAAAGTGTAAATATTCAAAAATTGCCAATATCTCATATTTTAAATGCAAAAATTCAAATGTTGCCCTCAATATTCTAGAAGGAGGAGGATTTTGTAAAACAGCATATTTATGGACTTGGGGGTTCCCAGATCTCAGAGCCTGGATCTTTCTCAGTTTTCAAGACAAGGGGGAAGAATCTGAGTACAAAAGCACTTCCTTGAAAAATGTGTGTATTCCTCATTACAGTCATAATTCGTAACTCACGGGGGATCCATTCCTGACACCCCACAAGTTATGAGGGTTGTGTATATTCAAGCCCCATTGCTTTAAATGAGGTGTGCCCCTGGGGGCGCACCCCCCATTCATACTAATGACAGTCGCCCCTCCATGGATTTCCAAGTCTGCAGATTTCAAGTCTGTGGACTTGGAGGGGCGACTGTATTTATACTTGGTGAGGATTTTTTTAATTGAATGGCATGTAACTATGGTTGATTTATTATGCTCAATGGCATTACTAGTGCTGTCCTTTGTAACAATACTCTTGTAGAATCACCAGGGCCTTTTTCTTGTGACATCACAAAAGTGAGTCTCCAGGACTTAGATTGAAATCTCAGGACTTGGGATAATCTTGACCAGGTTACCCATCCTCTAAGGATCTCAGGGATACAGGAGTGAGGACTGCTGTTTTCATGTCCTGTTTGTGGTTCTACTGGAAACGTCTGTTTACTCTTTGTGGGAAACAGACTGCGGGATGAAAAGAAAAGAACATAAAAGCATTACTTTTTGGTGTTACAACTCCCAGAATCCTCCAGCCAGTATGTCCAGTGACCATAGGCAAGAAGAGGCTCTGACAGCCCCTGTGGCATGGAGCCATTGAAGTTGCTGCTTCATTTTGGCACCACTGTATCTGTGGTGGTAGCTTTGGTGATGGCATGAGTGGAAAGGTATAACCACTAGAGGAGTTCAGGAGCCAGTCCCTGTCCAGAACCCAGTGGGGCCTCATGAGCCCCATCAAATGTAAACCAGAAGTGGCCAGAAGTTCTCATCTCATATAGCAACACCCCTCCCCTGCTTTCCCCCATACACCTTGTTTTCCTACAGGATGATTAAAGTACAATTGAAGGAGGCAAAATTCAATTATCATTTTGAAAATAAAAAATATGAAAACACAAAATGAAAAATAGATAGGTCCTGATTAAAGCTTGAGGTCCAGTCTGGGAGAGAGGCAGGTGGCGCCGTGCTGCCATTGGGGACAATGGGACTTGACTATTTGCAAAATTTGGTATCTGCAGGAGAGTCCAGAATGGATCCCCCGCGAATACTGAGGGATGAGTGTATACATTCCAAATAGCAAACCTTGATTTTGCCATTTTATATAAGGGACACCATTTTGCTATGCCATTGCATTTAACAGGACTTGAGCATCCATGGATGTTGTTATCCATGGGGGGGTCCTGGAACCAAACCCCAGTGGATACCAAGGGCCCACTGTATGCAGCACTGAAGATTTTAATTGTGGTTGTGTTTTTTTGGTCACAATCAGTAAGTTGTTGAATGTGTGCCATATGATTAATGCTGAACATTAAGAAAACAAAAATAATGACAGGGGAGATCTACTAGAATTCATCCTAAATAATGAGAAAATTGAAATAGTCAAGGAATTCTCATATCATGGATCAAATATTGATCAATCCAGAGACTTCAGCCAAGAAATTAGAAGAAGTATAGGAATGGGAAGGGCAGCTATGAAGGAACTGGACAGGATCCTAAAGTGTAAAGATAAAACATTGAACACCAAAGCGAGGATTGTTCAAGCCATTGTATTCCCCATCACCATGTACAGATGTGAGAGCAGGACAGTGAAGAATGCAGATAAGAAGAAAATCAACTCATCTGAGATGTGGTGCTGGACAAGAGTGCTGAGAATACCATGGATGGTCAGGAATACAAACATGGATACTAGAACAGATTAAACCTGAGCTCTCCCTGAAAGCCAAGATGTCTAAACTGAGGCTATTGTACTTTGGCTATGTCATGTGAATCATTGGAAAAGACAATGATGCTAGAAGTAGAAGAAGAGGTAGACCACATACCAGATGGTTGAATACAATCAGAGAGGCCGTGGGCATTATTGCTTCTGTTGATAACTGCCCCTGATGATGCTGTGGTTAAATGCCTGTACTGCAGCCACTCACTTACAAAAAAGATTGTGGGTTCAATACCAGCCAGGGCCTCAGAATCAACTCAGCCTTGCATCCTTCTGAGGTTGCTAAAATGAGTGCCCATGAGCTTGTTGAGGGCAATTGGCTTACATATTGTAAACTAATTAGAGAGTGCTTAAGTGCACTGATAAGCGGTATAGAAATGTTCTTGCTATTGCTGTGTGTGTGTGTGTGTGTGTGTGTGTGTGTGTAAAAAAGAGATGGATGAACGCATGGGTGGATGGCAAGATTGTGGGATGCTCAATGAAACCTCCATAACCTAAATAAGATGCTAATCCCTGTTTTAATCTGATCTAGTAAATCTTTTCTTACTTTGTTAACATAGCATTCACTGTAAGCTACTACACCAGAAACCTAGGGTAGGACAATTTCCATGTATTCCACAGTGTATTCCTTCTGGAATACATGGATTCATTTTTAGGAATCTGGAAATGGTGTTTTATTTTTGGCCTGCTTGGGGTGTGTATGCGCGAAGGGGTTGTGGAGGCAGAATTAAGCAAAACCACGACATTTTCAGGTGGGATGGGGATATTGTCAGGTGAACTTTTCTCAGTAAAGTTTGAGAGTTAGGGTGCAATAATGGAGAAAATCCTTTCCAGTATCACCATCTGTCTCATCCTTAATGATAATGGAACATGGAAAATGGCCTGTGAAGATGACTGCAAGACCCAGAAAGATTAAGGTGAAAGAGGATTATCTTTAAAGCATCCAGATCCCAAGCTGTTTAGATTTTTTAAGGCTGAACACAGAACTTTGAATGACCAATGCAGCTGTTTTATGACTATTGAGATGTTTTCTACAGATCTACTTCCAGTTCCATAATGCAATGGACTAGTTCATATGGGAGCCTACTGGAATGTGGCCTTTGCATGTTTACTCCAAAATAAATCTCAATAAATTCACTTTCTCATAGTATTATACACTATCAAATTCTGAGGAGAACAAGCTGCAGATGGCCATGGGTGCCACAGTGGTAGAACCTATGATTCACATATAAAAGTCTTCTACTATCAGTCCCTGGCATTTCCAATGAAGGCTGAACCTTTACTCTGGAAATCCAATTTTAGCTGATGCAAACAATGAAAGAAGGACCAATGGTCCAATGTAAGGCAGTTCCGTGCTATATGTGAGCTTTCAAAAGCATTTGGGTTACCAGTATTGAAGAGAAGGTTCTGGGATAGGCCAAATTTAGTACCCTCTAATGTGTTGTGAATGCAACCTCCATAATCAGGATTTAATGCATGCCCCCAGTTTTTACACTCTTAAAAAAAACAGGATCCACACAACTGCCCCAGTTGTTGTGCACATGCACAGCTGTATCATGGCCCAAATAATTAAAAAAACATAAGATTAATGTAAAATGCAGATGTTTCCCTTCCTTTACTTCCCATTTTCAGCTGCTGACAAATCTGAAAAGTCACAGAGGAATGTGAAGGAGGGTTCTTAAACTTTATGTTTTCATGCTCTTTTTGCCCTGTGCTATCCATTGTTTTCACCCAAGTTATGCAAATAAGTTTTAACATAATTCATTTGTGATCCCATATAATAGTGCATGATGAAAGATCATAAGAATATAAGAAGAACATTCCTGGATTAGACCAAAGGCTTTATCAACACAACTTATGTTTCATCACTGACCATAGATCCTTCCCTGCTCTTCATACAGAATTCATATCCAGAGTTATCTGTATTCTGTATGAAGGGTAGGAAAAGGTCTATGGTCAGTGATGAAATGCAAGGTGTGTTGGCTAAGCATTTGGTCTAATCTAGCAGGGTTCTTCATATCTTCTTATGAGTATCCAGAGTTATCTGAAATAATTTATCTCTTTCACTCCATTCCATCAAGTTTCCATTATGACTTTTATATCAAGAAGTCTAAGGGCCTCGGCAGATGGCTAATAGAGCCATCCTCGTCGCAAGGAAGGGGAGGGGCAGCTGCACGCTCGGTGCCCCTTCCTCCTCCCGAGGTCGTCCTCGGAGCTGCCGGCCCTCCGCACGGCCGGCGCTCCGAAGACAACCTCCCGCTGCAGCGTCCGGACATGCTGCGGTGGAAGGGTTGCCAAAAGTGCGCCGCAAGCTTTTGCGGTGCACTTTCGGCGACATATGAAAGGAGCGCTATTTTAGCGCTCCTTTCTTGGGGCGCAGACGGTGCACCGCGGGATCGAGGCATAAGGATGCCTCGGTCCCGCAGTGCACCTTCCCAGGGCGGCCCACGGCCTCCCGTCTGCTGAGGCCCTAACTCTCCCATCTTGGCTCAGAAGGTTCTAGAATTAGTATATAAGCATCCATCTCCAAATTTTTCTGGTGTGTACATTTTCCCTTATAACTCTTTAAATAGCCATCTTGTGCTCTACATTCATTGTGTAGTGCTATCATGTCCCCATTAAGACAATCAGAAACATTATCATCTTCATTCCACAGGAATCTCTTTAAAAGCTGTTCTATCAGCTTTTGATACTATGCCAACATAGTATCTGTTGGAGCTCAAGTGGCACTTTTGCACAGGCCCAGCTCATACCAAAATGATTCTAAACCAAAGAACTCCAAATCTTGTTGAACCCTGGCCTCCTGGAGTCCTAGTCCAACACTCAAACCACTATACCATATACAATAGCCATTCTTTCTTTAATAAAGAAAGAATGGCACATACTGCCATCATCTCATCAACATATTGAGCCCTTTCAGTTGCCCTTTATATAGAATTTCAAAGAAATTGAAGTAACCTTGCATTTGAGCTTTCTACATAGTAGTCTAAACTTGGCTTCCAGGACACCTACATTTGGGTACATTTGTTTAACCTGAGAAGAGCCATGTTTAAACATTTGGAAGGATATCATATGGAAGATGGAGCAAATTTGCTTTCTGCTGCTTCCATAGAATAGAATCTGGAGCAATGGATTCAAACTACAGGAAAAGAGATTCCACCTCGACATTAGGAAGAACTTCCTGACAGTAAGTGTTATTCAACAGTGAAATACACTTCCTCAGAGTGTGGTGGAGTCTCCTTCTTTGAAAGTCTTTAAACAGAGACTGGATGATCATCTGTTGGAAGTGCTTTGATTGTGTCTTCCTGCACGGCAAGGCGTTGGACTGGATGGCCCTTGTGATCTCTTCTAGATCGAGGATTCTATTATTCATTTCCCCAAGCCACTGGCACCAATATGTACCACCACTATTGTCAACACTCTCCTTTGCCAATCTATTTAGATAAATCATCACATCTTCTACTTATGTTCCAGGCCTGTAACTGTGAAAGACACACGACCACCTCTCCATGGCTTTCCAATGACTTCCCAGTCCTAGGAAGCCTCTGCCTCTGAGACACCACAAGGTGAGAAAACAGATCCATATCACAAGGGATCTAGTCATGTGTATTCAACCATTTGAAGGTCACACAAAGCAGTTTCTCAGGCAGGCAGCACCCTCGAAGTATATTTTGTGTGTCCTGGAACCTTTCCACACAGAACCCTCTCCATGTTTGACATCAGGTCTCAGTTCCTTAATATCCAAGTAAACATGTTAAGTGAGCACGTGCAGGATTGGAGCCTAAATGTCTGATATGTTTTCCCCTACTTCCCCAAGGGTCAAGGCTGTTAGGTTTTAGATTTTGTGGATCAAAGTGCACTTGAAACTTATTGAGGTCATGGGATGACATTATTTACATTATGTTTTCTGCATAGGTTCAGTAGTAAGATAATAACCTCTCTGTCTCAGTTTCCTTCTTTCTTTCTTTCTAAGCTCTGTCATATGACGTCTGGCAACAAAAAGATGGATGTCACACAGCAATGATAGATCCCTTCTTGTTCTCTTCTTCCTCATCTATGGAGGATCTGCATTGTGGTAGTGTTTCCCAACCTTTGGTTCTCCATTGTTTTGGACTTCAGATCCCAGAAGCTCCAAGCAGCCTGGCCAACAGATAGGAATTATGAGAACTGAAGTCCAAAACTTTTGGAGGACCAATGGTTAGGAATCACTGTGGTAGTATGTGCCATTCTTTCTTTATTAAAGAAAGAATAACTATTGTATATGGCAGGGGTAGGCAACCTTTCCCCTTTAAGGGCCGAGAGACTTCAGCTCCCAGAAGCCTCAGCCATGTTGGCCAATAGTCCCATGTTGGCCAATAGCTCCTGGGATTCTGGGAGCTGAAGTCCCTCGGCCCTTAAAGGGGAAAGGTTGCCTACCCCTGGTATATGGTATAGTGGTTTGAGTGTTGGACTAGGACTCCAGGAGGCCAGGGTTCAGATCTGCCCTCAGATATGGAAACCCACTGGGTGACCACATTTTTTCAGCTTATATGGTAGTCAATGTGAAAACCTCCTCCGAATAAATCTTGTCAAGAAAACCCTGGGATAGGGTCACCATATGTCAGAGTTGACTTGAAGCCACACAGCAACATTTTTTAAAGTGTGTGTGGTTGTAAAATATTTCTGGAACAGATTACCGTAGCTTGCAACTCTGCCTTCAGCCTTCACACATGTTAAGGTACTGTGTACATTGAGTCTTTGTACATATGTCTAAATGTGTGAGGAGACTCCTATAAATGTGATCTGATCCTCTAGACAACGGAAAATTCCACAGAAGTTTTGCAGAAGCGATTCTCTCTGCCAATAAGTGCATAGCATATTAGTTTCATGCTTTCAGGACCCATGAATGGGTAGAGGTTAGCAGCCAACATGAGTCCCCATCCCTCCACCCCACCCCACCCCACCTTTCTCTTATATATTTCCCTTAGCAAATTCCTGAATAGTATTGCTGTCCATGAATGATCTTTTCAAATTTTGAATGAAGAACCAAACCTTTGTGAACATGAGCAGATTTGATGCAAGAGACGGGGGGGGGGGTCTTTCAGTGAGGCAGCTATCATTTCCCTCCTTAGCTGTTGCAGGAGAAGTTTGGTTTTTTTAAAAAAATAATTACACACACTCGCTAGCATGCTCTTCTTTTTTTAACTAAACTAGGAATTTCCTAACTTGTGGTCATCTTAAAAAAGGAGAAGTTTCTTCTCCAAAGCAAAAAAAAAAAAGATCCAGAGAGTGCATGGCTGAAGAAAGGCTAGCAGCATTTTCTGCTTCATTCCCTTCTTTCTTATCAAAGCAGACCCACTGGATCAAGAAGGCACTGGCACTTCAGCAGCATACCTGGCTGGTGCTGGCAGGACACCTTCCTTCCAGGGACAATGGGCCCAGTTGTCTTGATGCTTCTGTTGGGAAACCTCTACTATGGTAAGTCTGCTTTTTGTTAATCACACTCACACCAGTGGTAGCTCCTATGGCAGCGGGAGAATGGTTAGATAAACCAGTTTTCTGATTTGGTCTAATTCTATCTTCTTAGCTATCTGTATGTTAGAGTTTCAAGAGTTATTCATTCATTTATTTTACTAAATACTAATTTTTATTAAAGTTCACAAAATTTCCCAGTCAGCATGGCCAGCGGCTGTGTTGGCTGAAGGATATTATTATTACTATTCAAACAAAAAAACATCAGTGTTACCTTTATTGGCCAACCAAAGTGCACAATATACTTGTTGCAAACTTTCGAAGCTCCATGGGCTTCTTCATCAGGCAAGATGTTACAAACCAAACAGGAGAAAAACAATGGGAGATGTTGTTGTTGTTGTTGCTGCTGCTGCTGTTGTTAATTTAATTCTTACCCTCCTTTCCTCATGGACCAAAGTGGGAAATAGCAACAGATTAATATACAGTCAACCCACCACATTTGCTGATATTAGGGGCACAGAACCCCCACAGAAGTGGGGGGGGGGAAATAAATAAATCGACCCCCTGCACTATATTTAACATATTTAAAAAAATACGACCCACAGATTCAACCCACCAAGGATGCCTCTGAGGAGATGGAATTCCTTCACAAGGCAGAAGGGGGTGGCTGGCAAGGGTTTGTGGCCACTTCTACTACTGCCATATGTTATTTGTAATAGGACTAACAAGCCTTGCTACACGTCCGCGGTCTCATAGTCTTGCAAGGCTTGCAATCCCTATTAAAAATGGCATAGGACCACAGCAGAGGCTGTAGCCAATAATCTATGAATAATCAAATCTGCAAAAGTCAAACTTGCAAATGTGAAGGGCCAACTGTTGAACAATTTTATGAGTTACAGTCCAAAAGTATAAGTTTTATAAGCACTGAGATGGATGGAGAGAGAAAGAGAGAGAGAGAGAGAGATAATAGTAATCTCTGAATTGTCTCTGTGAGTTTTAGATCCAGGTTCTGTTTACCATAGTTGGAAAGACTATTCCCACAGAAGTCGGCTCCACCCAGTTTTCAAGACTCACTCTCCCCACTGCATTGTAACTTATCCTCAACAACAAACACACACACCCAAACCCATTTCTAAGAGATGGAGATGCTGCCATGGGAAAGATTAAAGGGCATTAAGGAATGCCTTCATGCCCAACCTAAAGGCTCCATCCGTTGAAAAAAGCCATATGATTCTTACAGAATCCCTTGCCAGCTCTCTCATTCACCATTTGTCATAAATGACTGCTATCCTTGTTTTAAAGTTTGTCTAATGTTTGTCTGTGATACCAAGCTCAGTGTGTACAAATGGAACAATCTGTTGAGTATTCAAATTTGGGCGTTGAGGTTTAATGTAGAATGCTAGTTTTGAGAAACAGGTTCTGAAGATTTACACATTTTTAACAGTCACCCAGACTCATTCAGTTTAGGTAGTCTTGTAAAATGAAGTGCTTCAATGTTGGATGAGAGATGAAGTTTACATTAAAGCAGGGGCTCCCAACCTGTGCTCTGAGGAGCCCTTAGGGCTCCGCATCCACTTCCCAGGTGCTCTGTGGCCACTCCAGGAAAATGAAAGAAATAAAAATGGAACGAAATTAGAGAGTAAGAACATGTTCTTATATATACTCCTAAACACCATTAACTTGTAAGACATAGGATAGGCCTCTTACGGGATCCGCCATAGAAATGAGGGCTCTGTGAGCCAAAAAGGTTGGGAATCCCTGCATTAAAGAGAAAGAACCAATGGGATTCTAACCCAGATGGACATGACTAGCCATTGACTGTGAGCAAGTGATGGCACATTGTTTTAGTTTTAAATTACTTTTTTAAAAAAGTTCATCTCAACTGTACTAAAAACAGACTCAGAGACAAACTATTTTTTTAAATATACACACACATACACATTACGAATGTATTTTTTTAGGTGGAAGCTGTATTAATTTGTTCCAAGAACAGCAACATGGAGTCTTTTGGCACTGTATAAGCTAACCCATTCTATTTGGTATAACGTGTTACAAAATCCAAACAAGTTCATCAGATGCCTCTCATGAAATGGGCCATAGTCCAAAAAGGCTTATGCCCAATAAAAAATGTTAATCTTTGAGGTGCCACAAGACATTTTATTGTCTTAGCCAATTAGAGAAAAACTTGGTATATTTCCATAAAATAGAATGAGTCTATTGTTTCCAAAGACTTTCCTGAACAGAGCGATAGATGTCCTTTTCTCCTTTAAGAAACCTATTCCTCTTAGATTTCTCCATAATATCAGTCATCTTTCCTGGCCCTGTTCCACTATGCAATTTTTAAATATATATATTCTAGTTTCTAAATTTCAGCTTCTAGTAATGAAAGCAAGCACCCACTGATAGAATGGATAATACCATGTATTTATTAATTCTTCATCCACCATACTGGTCAGCATGATAGACTAACCCCATTGGATGTGTACGCAAAGGGTTCTTGCAGGACCTTTGAGACTAACCTTTGCTTTTATAGAACAGGTCCCTTTGCATACTGATATTCCTGACTAACATGGCTATAATGAAATAAAGTGTGTCTCTGAATTCTACCATTATTGGGTGAAGACCTCAAAGGAGTTCTGCCCCAGGGCTGCTAAATTGCAAGACTTCACTGTGTGTAGAAATACAGCCATGCTGGCTTAGCCTCTGGAAGTGAGCACAGGGCAAAAAAGTTACAGGACTGGCTGCCATGGCTTTGGTGGGAGAGAAATGGGCCTCAGACTATAACTGATGGACACCATTATGCAATGTGGTAATGTTGTAAAGCCAATAGCTACTTTTACTGAAAGAACTAAGGAAGTGGGCTAAGAACAGTGTTGCTGGGGGATGCAAAGTTTTGTGTGAAAAATTGTTCTGGTCAGTATGTGAAATGGTGGCAGAGACAGAGATATCAGAGCTAGCTATACCTATGTTGAAGGACCTGTAGAAGGTGACTTATTTATTTACATATTCAGTTCATACCAATCTTTTCTCCTAGGATGGGACCCAGACCAGCTTACAAAATTTTACATTCTTAATGGTGTCTTATACCTTTAAAAATCCATATTGTATAATCAAATAATGTGAATATGGCTGAATACATGGTGTGTGTGAGAGTATGTATACACACACACACACACACACACAAATATACACTAATGATGTGTGACAATTGAATATAAGAGAATCCAATGATCAGCCCACACTGAATGTCAGGGATGATGGGAGTTGTAGCTCTTCACCTCTGGCTCTAACTCACCACCTTGTTATGCAGCAGAGCTGACCAGCTTTGATCAGTGGTTGATGCTTCTTTCCCAAGCAGCAGAGTTTCAGAGAATAGGCTGAAGACCCTGACAAACTCTCCAAGCCTTCTCACTCTTCTTCCTGAGATGTCTCCAAACTTCTCCAGGATTCTTCTGGCTCTTGTATCTTCCCTCAAGACACCAGACAACTCAGTAGTCTTATATAAAAGATCTACTTTATTCTACTATATATAAATACTATATGCCCTACAAATCACAATCTCTACACTTCACAATATCTCCAAAACTACTCCAAACACAATATGCATTGGCAAACATTGCACTTATAGCCATTGTTAGTCACCACCCACTAGTCAGTTTCCACCCAGTGGGCGTGTACATTCATTTTGATTGGTTTACATGGATCATCCCATACTTAAGACCAACCCAAGTATTTTATCATTTTACCTTGACTATTTAATGAATCTCAGGTGTTTGCAATCTATAACAGGTGTTTTCAATATACACTCTATAACTTTGTCCTTGGCTCTCAAGGCTTCCAAATTACATTATCCTTTTCACCTGTGTAGCTTCATGATTGCTCCTGCTTAATCACTGTGACTTTCACATACACATTTTATTTCTATTACTGTAAGTCCCATGTTGCATTTTCCTTAACACTGAATTCTAGGTGAGGAAATGGAACATCTTTGTTGATGTGTCCATCTTTTAAGCAGTGAGATTTATAAGATTGTAAAGATGTGTCATTCCTTCCACCCTGGCTGCCTTAGGTCTTCCTAGAATGTGACATGTCTATAAATGATGCCTTTGGAAAGACTTACTATTTTGACCAAAGTCAGATTTAGCAACATGGCTTCCTTTCAGTATCTTCAAGAGAGACTACAGGTCTTCCCATTTTCTGTATTGGAATGATCCGACAGCTGCATGTTCATAGTGCCAAAGATTATAGAATTGGAGGGTATCTTTCTGGCCATCTAGTCTGACCACCTCTGCTTGATGTAGAGAACAGCTCTATCTCCAACAGGTCTCAGTTCAACCCTCACAGTGAACCCAGGGAGGGTTTGATATGTGTGAGCTGAATGTTCTTCTTCCTGCTTTTCCAAATTGTGAGAACTTGTCTACAAAGAAGTCCTAGTTGGTGCTCTGCATGACTTTTATTACTCTCACATGACCATAGGATTGGCTGGATGCATCATGTGCAGAAGCTGGATTAAGTAATAGTGTCCTAAATCCAATTTAAAATGTAATACTGCACTTTCAGGATTTTCATTCTTATTCTGCCACTGAAAACCTGCTCTGGAGAATTTTCCAGAGAAGGTTTTAAAGATTTTAACACCACCACAATGCCCTTACCTATCTTCACAATATAGCACTGTGGGGACATCAGAACAGTACCTATCTATGTGCCTACTTGCTCCTTTTGCTGGTCAGTAAATGTAAGGCAAAGAAAACAAATGATTGGAAGGTTCCAATGCTACAATGCTAGAAACTGGGGCTGAAAGAAAATTTCACTGGGAGGGAAACACTCATTTGCCTCCTCCCCCACCACACTACACCCCTGGCACCTTGAAATATTTCCTCCATGACAACTCAGGCCCTGTTGCCCACTGTGTCTCAGTGATCAATCCCAAACATTTTTCTCTGTGGAGGTCTGCACTCCTGATTTCATGCTAAATGGTAAAGTCACACGGGTGGTGGTGAAACAAGGACTGGAGAAACATAGGGCTCAGACCCACTTACATTTAAACCAGTTTGCAATTGGCTTTCACTCTGGGTCAGTGAATTGATTCCAATTGATGTGTCATTCCCACAATGGAAGTGGGCCTTTTCTTTATTTGCTTCTTTTTTGGCATGATTGTCATTCCCACTAGTTTGTGCCACTTCAAAATGCCTGTCAATCATCTATGTGTCATCGGTGACTCAATCTCCCCTGGGATGTATGCATCCATGGGTGTCATGGAGGACTCTCCCCTGGGATGCATGCGTCCATAGGTGTCACGGAGGACTCTCCCCCGGGATGCATGCGTCCATGGGTGCCACAGAAGAGTCTCCCCCAGGATGCATGCATCCATGGGTATCACGGAGGGATCTCCCTAAGATGCATGCGTCCATGGGTGTCATGGAGGGCTCTCCCCTGGGATGCATGCATCCATGGATGTCATGGAGGACTCTCCCCAAGGATGCATGCAATTTTTTTTAAAAAATTGACAGTATATGTACTCCATTGTTTTTGCAATTACTTGTCCCACTGAGCCGCAGTCAGTCCACTCACCTGGCTTGCCACCCACAAGTAATTACAAATACAATGGAGTGCACATATTGTCAAATATATATATTTGACAATATGTGCGCTCACAGCATGCGCCCATAGGTCACACCACAAAGCATAAAGGTAGCACTGAGAGGGGGGGAAATGGCAGATTTCCCGAAAAACTGGTGAGGGATGGGATATACACCTCTGCGCCAACCCTCTGCCACAGTAATCCCTCCCCTTCAGTCTGATGCGACTCAGGTCCATTGTTCCCACTTGCTGAACACACTTGCCAATCACTTCTTTTCAAAAGGACAGGCAAAAAACGAGTGTCTGAAAAGAGTGGTGGTTTTTTTTGTTTTGTTTTTTGTGTTGTTTTTTTGCATTTGTCTCGCTTCAAAGCGAGTGCAAATGATCACAGTTGCATCTGAAACTGTTTCAAATGAGGACGAGGCACATTTAAAGCAATCAGCAAATCGATGTAAATCATAGTGGGAATGATCTCTTAATGTGATTTACTTCTAAATAAATATGCTTTAGGAATGTACCAAATAATGAATTGAATGGAGGCAAGACATGATGTAGGAGAAATGACGAAAGACAAGAATGGGCATGAAAATCTGAGCAGCACTTCAGCCACCTAAAGCAGTGAAAATACAAGCACCTATTGTGTATCTGGGATGCTTTCAGTATTGGTTATATTTCAGAGGGAGGAACTAGTAAAATCACCTGTGAGTATTCCTTGCCTAAGAAAACCCTATAAAATTTGTGGGGTTGCCATAAGTCAACAGGCAACTTAACAGCATATACACACAAAAGAAGTAGAAAAGTTTTATACTGCTCTACTAGACTTGATGAGTTGTGTGTGTCTGCGTGTGTCCATGTATATGAGAGTGTATGTGTGTGCAATTGTGCACGTGAAATACACAGTTGCCAGTAAATGATTGCATGCAACCTAGATGAGGTTTTCCCAGCAACAATTTGACTTGAAAGGGGTGTTGATTTCCCAACACTCACACTTGTAAAATCAAATTGGTGGGAAAGTCTATCCTCCTCACACATTCACTGCATGTGTGAATGGCATGTGGATTGTAATTGCACAAGCGTTGTGGGTCCTGCTTATGAACAGCAACCACAAGTTTCCTCTAAAAGTCTCATTAAATTTTGTGCACTTTATATATTTAGTTTTTAAAAATCAGTTTTTGTGTTACTATTTTTTTTATCCTTGTCAAAAAGCCCTTACTGACCCTTTAAGAAACCTCTCCTAAATGGAGCAAACGTTTTAGAAAAAACTCTCTAGTTTTGCTTCACTTCTTCATCATTTTTTGACATCACATGTCCCCTATTTTTAATGGATTCTGAAGTGAATCTTGGCCAAGGGTTCCTGTTCTTTATACAAAAACTAAGTCTAAATTTGATATATTCTAGTCCAGCAGTTTTTACATGGTTTTCTAGAAAACCTTCAGGGTTCCATAGAATGTTCATACAATTTTTTCAATTAGGTAATCAGTAATGATGGACAAACTTCCCTAAAAATAGTTTGTTCATTATTGTTGATGTTCACCTGATATGCACAGCCACTGTGGACCATTGCCATGTTCAAAAACAAATTAGAGCACATGGGAATACCAAGAGGCCCAGCAGGTGCAGCTTCTCAGAATCTTCTGAAATGCATATAGATTTGTGCCAAGTTCAGTGATGTTCTTAGAAAAGGAAATTAATGGAGCAAGGGTTCTCTCACACAGAAAGACAGAAACCCTTTGTTATCAATTCAGGTGCCCCAGTAAAGCATTAAGCAAATGGGACAAGTGGAGAAGCAGGATGCCTATCAAATCCCAAATGATTGTTCCTTCACACAGTTCAGCAAATTAATTGTTCTTTAAGTGTGTGTGGGTTTTTCTTTTTCTTTTTCTTTTTTTAGTTTGTTCATTTTTATTCTCATATCAGGATGCAACATAGGATTTTACCATATGGGCAAAAGAGATGTGATAATAGCACTGTGCTCCCATCAAAATCTTCCAATAATGGGATGCTTTTCACACAACATCGCCATTATCTCATTATTATCCCATGAATAAAGCAGCAAAATTGTAATTATCCCATGAATAAAAAGTAGTGCAATTTTGCCACTTTATTCAAAAGATAATGGCATGATAATGGCGATGTTAGACAACATCATGTGAAAATCATCCCATTATTGTGAGATTTTTATGGGAGCATAGCACTATTACCCCATCTTATTTGCCCATGTGATAAAGTCCTAAGTTGAAATCAATTGGTGTCATAATTGGTGTCCTGTGTTGTGATATGCTTATGAGTTTTTTACTTTTGTTATTCTCAAATAAATCAACTATTGACTAATAAACCAACACATAGGTAAACCTTTTAACTCAATAGGTCTTTTTTTTTTCAGGTGTGTGCTGTTTCTTACTTGCTATTTTAATTTTATTTATATTAATCAACTTTCCATACATTTTTATATACTTTTACATCTTAGCCGTTGTTGTTGTTGTTTTTAAACAAACCCCCCTAAATATCCCCTCCGTGCACCCCACCCGGAGCCATTTCCATCTTTATACTCCATCCAAAATCTTAACTCCTCCCGTGGAGGCAATTTCCCATCTTCCATTCTTAATACATTTTCAATAAATTTTTTCCATATTTCATCAAAATCATTTCTTTTCAATAATCCTTTTTTCACTTTCAATCTACATGTTAATTTATCATTAATTGCTATCTTCCAAACTTCCTTATACCAATCCTCCAATTTCACACTTATTTTTGTTTTCCAACTTCTTGCTATAATTAATCTCGCAGCAGTAAACAAATTTGTTACAAGGTTTTGTTTTTTCCCTCCTTCCATTCTACATCATTATATATTGATAACAATGCTATATTCGGTTTTCTATCTATCTTTATATTCATAACCTTTTCTATCTCTAATATTACTATTTCCCAGAATTTTTGTACATATTTACATTGCCACCACATATGTAGATATGACCCTACTTCCTGATAACCTCTCCAACAATATTTTGAATTTTCTTTATTTATATTATGTAATCTTAGTGGTTTCAAATACCACTTCCAAATCAATTTATAATAATTTTCCTTAATTCGCACCGATAAATTTTTCAAATGTCTTTGTTCCCAAATCTTATTCCATTCATTGTCAGAGATTTTGCATTTCAATTCATCTTCCCATATTTCTTTTAAAATAATTTGATGTAGTTTTTCCCCTTTTATTATCCATTAATATTTTATAAATTTTGCTAGTTAAGCCTTTCATATTTTCATTTTCCTCCATTCCTTTTCTTTTCTGAACTATTTGTTCAAACTGTGTATATTTCCCTTTTTCTATATTTTTTTCTTCAAATTCTTAAACCATTGTTCTATTTGCATAAAATGTAACCAAGACATGTTTATCCCCCTAAGTTTTTCTTTTATATTTTCTTTTCCTATCTTTAATTCTATCCAATTTTCTATTTTATCTATTTTCCTTTCCTTTAATTCTTTATCTAATAAATCTTTTAAATTTTTGGGGAAACATTTTTCCATTATTATTGGTGTTATTATTGAATTTTCATTCATTAATCCTTTTTTATATTTATTCCAAATTTCTAATATATTTTCCATAAATGGATTTCCAATTTCTTTAATTTCTTTCCTACTAATTTCTTTTAAAAAAAAATTCTCTATTTTCATATCTATCTCTTTTTTCCCCATTTCTAACCAATCTAAATCTGGTACGTCCAGCATTCCTTCTATTACATATCTTAAGTGGTTAGCTTCATAATATCCTTTTATATTAGGGAGGCCTAGCCCTCCTTTTTTCTGAGACTCATACCAAAATTGTTTATTTAATCTACATCTTTTCCCTCCATTACAATATACGTTTAGTAACTGTTGCCATTTACTTAATTCTACTTCTGATATTTTTAGTGGTATCATTCTAAATAGGAAATTTAATTTTGGTAAAATTTTCATTTTAACTAACGCTATTCTTCCAAACCATGATAATCGAATGTTCTTATATTCTACTATTTTTTTTCAACTTCTCTCCATAATACTAAGAAATTTTTCTCTTCCATTTCTTTTAAATCTTTTGTTATATTAATTCCTAAATATTTTATATTACTTTTTATTCTTATCCCTAATTCTTTTTTCTTCATAAGCTCTAATACTTCCTTTTTTGTATAATTAAATAACATCATTTCTGTTTTATTCCAATTAATTTGAAGTCCTGTTATCTCACCAAATACATTCAAATGTTCCTTAATTTCTCCTATTTTATCCTTTAAGTCTTTAATAGTTAATAATGTATCATCAGCAAATAAACTAATTTTATGGGTTTTTTCCAATCCTATTCCTTCCAAACTACTATCCTTCCTAATAACATTTGCTAACATTTCTATAACCATTGCAAATAATATTGGTGACAATGGGCATCCTTGCCTTGTACCTCTCGTTACTTTTATTTCCTTTGTAATTCCATCATTAACTATTACTTTTATTGAGTTATCACAATATAGTTGATCTATTAGTCTCCTCATTTTTTCTCCCATTCCAAACTTTTTCATAATTATTTTTAATGTTGGCCATTCCACACAGTCGAAAGCTTTAAATATATCTAATGCTAAAATTCCTGCTTTTAATTTATCTCTCCCAATTACATGTATTTTACTCAAAACTCTTCCTACTAAATTAGACATTTGTCTTCCCTTCACAAAACCACATTGATCTTTTCCTATATATTTATACACACATTTATTCATTCTATTTGCTATTATTGCTGTTAATATCTTTGCATCCTGATTTATTAATGATATAGGTCTATATGACCCTGGATCAGTTGGATCTTTATCTACTTTTGGTATTAATATTACTAATGATTGAGACCATGATGAAGGTATTTTCTCTCCTTGTAATATTCCATTATATAATTCTAACAACTTTGGAATTAATATATTTTCAAACACTTTATAATATTCAGGTCCCAAACCATCCATTCCTGGACTTTTGCCATTTTTTAATTTTCTAATTACCTCTATTATCTCTTCCTTTTCAATGGGTTTTTCCAATAGTTCTTTATCTTCCTCCATTATTGTTTGTCCCCAATTTTCTTCTACATAATTTTCTATTTTATCTATTGGATTTTTTCCTGCTTGATATAATTCTTTATAAAATTCTTCAAAAATTTTTATTTTTTCTTTCATC
The DNA here is from genome assembly GCA_026167975.1 of Phrynosoma blainvillii. Taxonomy (NCBI): domain Eukaryota; kingdom Metazoa; phylum Chordata; class Lepidosauria; order Squamata; family Phrynosomatidae; genus Phrynosoma; species Phrynosoma blainvillii. The sequence goes on along the minus strand of JANUYF010000002.1, from coordinate 288,610,861 downwards.
ATTCTACACATCATCCCAGATCTATCCTTCACTATATTTATCATACTTTCCATTTTCTTTTTCTTTGTGGCTCTGGCCAACATTTTTGAATTTTTATTACTATATTCGAAATATTCCCTTCTTAAATAAATCAAATTTTCCTATACTTCATCTATCTCTATCTTTTGCAGTTCCTCCTTTTTTGCCCTCAATTCTACGTAAATCTGTTTATTTCTATTAGCTATATATTTATACTCTAATTGTTCTATATCTGTTTCTAATTTTTTTTCCTTTCTTCCTGTCTTTTTCGAAGGTTATATGCTTCTTTCATACATATTCCTCTTGTTACTGCCTTCATCGTGTCCCATAACAATCCTTTTGTCACTTCCTTATTGTTTATATCCCATGTTTCTTGCCATTCCTTTTCAATTTTGTTTACTATATCTTTATAATTCAATATCTTAGTATTTAACCTCCACCTCTTTATTTATTCATAATCTTTCTTAATAATAAATTCTGCACTCACCAAGGCATGGTCACTTACTTTTATACTTGATATTTCACTATCTAAAACTTTAGTTATCATATTTTTTGAAACAAAAATGTAATCTATTCTAGTATATGTTTTATGTACAGCAGAATAATATGTATATTTCTTTTCATCCCCTTTTACTAGTCTCCAGACATCTTTAAATTCCCTTTTATTCATTATTTTATTTAAGTTTGTTATATTTCTATGTTTATCCTTTACTGAGGGGTTAGATTTATCTTTAATCTTATCCATTTGCATGTTAAAATCTCCTGCAATAATTACATATTGCTTCTGTATTCTTTCCACTTTCTTTAACACTCTTTCATAAAACTCTTCTTGTTTTTCATTTGGTGCATATACATTCACAAGTGTATAATTATCTTCCCCTAGTTCTCCCTGTATTATTATATATCTTCCTTCATCATCTTTTATTACTTTATTTATTACAAAATTACATTTTTTTGCAATTATTATTGCTACCCCTTTTGATTTTGAATTTCCAAATGCTTTCTCATAGTTCTTTGTCCAATTCAGTTTCAGTTCATTTTCCCCCTCTTTCCGTTGGTGCGTTTCTTGAATAAAAATAAAATCTGCTGAATCTCTTCGTAATAAAGCTTCAATTCTTCTTCTTTTAATCACTGATCCAAGACCTTTGGTATTTAAAGTTGAATTTTTCAGTTTATCTACCATAATACCATTTATTTATTTCTCTAATGGCTCCATTTTGTGTAAACCCTATCCCTTCCCTCCTCCCTCTATTTCCCCTCCCTTCCCTCCCCAAGTCCCATTTACCTCTCCACTTCTTCTTGCTAGAGCGCATTGCTCTAGCCCCGGTCGCCGAAGCTACCCCTGTGGAGAGGGGTGACGAAGACATCCCAAGGCCCAAAGAAACCGCCCACCCCCCGAGTGCTCATAAAAACAATAAATTTAAGTAATTTCTCTTTTCTCTTTTCGTCTATGGGAGTCCCCCTCCTCCACATGCTCCCAATAATTCTTCTCCTCCCAACACTCCAACCTGGACGACAGCTCCATTCCCTTTAGATTTTTTAGACTCTCCAGTTGTTCCTTCTTCTTCTTTATATATCCCAAGATCTTTCAACAATTGTATTCCTTGTTCCACTGAATCAATCCTATATCTCTTTCCTGCTTTTTGAAATTTCAGGAATATAGGATGTCCCCAAGTGTAGTAAATTCCCGCTCCTCTCAACATAGTAGTACACGGTTTCATCTCTCTTCTCCACATTTTCGTTTGAAGACAATAGTCGTTATAAATTTCTACATCAACATCTTGAAATTTTAATTTTTCCGGATTCTTCCTCACCATATTCATCAGTCCTTCCTTTTTATTATAGTTAATTACTCTTACTATTACATCTCGTGGTGCCATCTTGTTCGTCACTGGTCCAATGAGGTGAATTCTTTCAAAGTCTAATTCAGTCCAGTTTAAGGATGGGGAGATTTCTTGTAACCATTTCAAAAATTTTGATTGCAAATCATATTTTCTATCTCTTTTCTCCAACTCTGGTATATTCTTAATAACAAAATTGGTTCTTCTTTGGTAATCCTGCAGATATATAAGTTTTTTGTCCATTTCAGACAATTTAGCTCTATTGGTTTCAATTTCTCTTTGTTGTCTCCCTTGTTTAACCTTGCTTTCCTTGTTATCTGATTTTAATGTTTGCACATCCTCTTGTATTTGTTTTATATTTCTTTGTATTTCCATAAACTTTTCATCTGAACTTTTCCTTTCAAGTTGCATTTGTAGTTGAAATTGCTTTGTCATAGCCTCTCTTTCATTTTGTATTGTTGTTAAAAAGGTTTGCTTGTCTGCATTTCTTGCTTCTAATATTTCATTTTTCTGTCTTTCCAGAAAATCATTCATCTCTTTACGTCTCATCTCATTCTCCTGCTTCATAATTTCTGTAATCATAGTCCTCATTTGTTCACAATCCGTCATTCCTGCTTTTGCTCCTGTTCCTGCATCTGTTTTATCCTTCCCCTTTCCTTCTCCCTGCTTCTCTGGGAGTGAACTCGTAGAAGTAGCCATTTTTTTAGGGGGGCTTCTTAACATTTCTTTTTGTTCAGTTTGTTCCAATCTAACAAGTCTTCCGAAGGCTCTATCCTATTAACTCAATAGGTCTAACTCTAATCAGACCAGCAGTTGGATTTTGATCAGAGAGAAGAAACAACATTAAAAGTCTATAGGATTTAGTTTATTGGGGCCCAACACCACGTTTTATTATTTCTTTGTTTGTTTGTTTTATTTCTATCCTGCCTTTCTCCCCAAAAGGGACCCAAGGCTGCTAATAATATAAAACACATTAAAACAACATTTTAAAAAACAATTAAAATGACCTAATTAAAACATTAGAAGGTTAAAATTTAAACATACGAAAGTTAAAAACATAATCTAAACCAACCTCCCCAATAAAATCAGACTTGCAAGATTTTAAAAAGTTTGCTTGAATAAAAATGATTTGCTTGCCTTCAAAAGGCCAGCAGGGAGGGGACCAGCCTAGCCTCCCATGGAATCCCTTCTAGAGAGTGGGAGCAGCCACTGAGAAGGCTCTCTCTTGTGGCCTCATCAAGCATGCCTATGATGGTGGTGGAACCGAGAGAAAGCCTTCTCCTGAAGATCTTGGGGCTCTAGCTGGTTCATATGGGGATATACAGTTTTTTAAATACTCTGGACCTAAACCATGTAGGGCTTTATATGTCATGACCAGCACTTTGAATTGTGCTCGGAAACAACATAGTAGCCAGTGAAGCTGTTTCAATACAGGAATATTATGCTCCCTATTACTGGCTCCAATCAGCATTTAGCTATGGTGTTCTAAACCCACTCAAGTTTCTGAACAGTTTCCAAAAGCAGCCTCACGTAGGGTGCATCGCAGTAGTCCAAATGGGATATAACCAAGGCATGTGTCACCGTAGCCAGATCAGACATCTCAAGGAATGGGCGCAGCAGGAGCACTAGTTTTAACTGTGCAAATGCACTCCTAGCCACTGCTGAAACCTGAGCATCTAGGCTCAGAGTGGAGTCCAGGAGCACACCCAAGCTGCGAGCCTGAGATTTCAAGGGGAGTGTAACCCCATCCAGCACAGACAAAGCCCCAATTCCCTGATCTGCCTTACGACTGACCAGGAGCACCTCTGTCTTGTCTGGATTAAGCTTCAATTTGTTTGCCCTCATCCAGTCCATTATTGACAGCAGACACTGGTTCAGCATAGAGGCCGCTTACTTGGAGTCAGATGGAAAGGAGAAATAGAGTTGGATGTCATCTGCATACTGATGACACCGCACCCCAAATCTCCGGATGACCTCTCCCAGCGGTTTCATGTAAATGTTAAATAACATGGGGGACAACACAGAACCCTGTCGGACCCCACAGGCCAGCGGCTAAGGAGTCGAACAGGAGTTCCCCAACACCTCCTTCTGGGTCTGCCCCTCCAGGAAAGACCGGAACCACTGCACAGCAGTGCCTCCAAGTCCCATCCCAGAAAGGCGGCTCAGAAGAATACCATGGTTGATTGTATTGAAAGCCACTGAGAGATCTAGCAGGACCAACAGGGACTCATTCCTCCTGTCCAGTTCCCTGCATAGGTCATCCACCAAGGCAATCAAAGCTATCTCTGTCCCATAGCCAGGTCTGAAGCCAGATTGAAATGGATCCAGATAATCCGTTTCATCCAGAAACCCCTGGAGCTGGGAGGCCACCACTTGTAGTTGTTTAGAATGGAGGGATCCAGGGAGGTCTTTTTCAATAACAGCCTCACTATAACCTCCTTTCTTTTGGCAGGATGGAAATCTGCCTTGTTGCAGTGAAGCATTCGCCACTCCCTTACCCACTCAGCCAGTCCCTCTCTAGCTGATTTCAGAAGCCAGGAAGGGCAAGGATCCAATATTCACGGGGTGGCCCTCACTTCTCCAAGGACCCTGTCCATATCCTCAGGCTTCACAAATTGAAACTTATCCAATAATATGGGACAAGCAAGTGCTAAGATTACATCCACTGGACCTGTCTCAACTACGGCATCCAAGTCGGAGAGAATCTGAGTGATTTTGTCTGCAAAGTGTCTTGTGGATTCTTCACAGTGAGCTGTTGAGTGGTCTTTGTTTCCTTCTTGGGGGGCAGAATGTAAAAGGCCCCTGACAACTTGAAACAGCTCTGCTGGACAACACAGTGCAGATGCAATGGTGGCAGACAAGTATAGTTTCTTTGCTGCCACCACTGCCACAACATAGTGAGCTCTAGCCTGTGTTTGGTCAGATTCACTCTGAGTCTTCCGCCATCATTGCTCTAGTCTCTCTCCCACTTGTTTCATCACCATCAGCTCCCTGGTAAACCAGGGGGCATGTCTGGCTCCATTTTATGGGAGGGGATGCTTAGGGGCAATCGTGTCCACTGCCCTGGCCATTTCACTATTCCAGACATCTGCCAGGGCTTTGACTCAAGAGATTCTTCCTGAGAAGCCTCTGGAATCAGTTTCTCATGTGTGTGTGTGTGTATGTGTGTATGTGTGTGTATTGTGTGCCTTCAAGTCATTCCTGACTTATAACGCCCCTAAGGCCATGGTGTTTCTTGGCAAGATTTGTTCAGAGAAACTTTGTCTTTGCCTTTGCTTTCCCCTGAGGATGAGAGTGGGTGACATGCTCAAGGTCTCTGAGTGAGTTTCATGGCTGAGCTAGGAATCGAATCCTGAAGCTTCCCAGGGCAGCCCCATGCCGCCCGTCTGCTTAGGCCCTTAGTCTCCAGAGTCTCAGTTCAGCCTTCAAACCACTACACCACACTGGCTCTCTTAAACAGTCTTGAATAACATCTGATGGTGATTAATAATTTTTACTCATTTGTCATTTCCCCTGTAGAATAACATTTACATTCAAAATGCATTCGGGAAATTGAAAAGTAGTTTGCTTTCCTGCTAATTTTGCTATGTATTTTCTAGTAGAAGCCTCCTTTAGATTTGACTGACCAAATCCTGAACAAGACCAACTTGTGAGATGTCCCGATTAAGATAGGTTTCCTCTGAAGTTGACTGAATCACTTGGCCAGTGAATTCATTTGAGACAAATACAGAGACCCAAACAGAATGTCTCAAACATTGATACATTTCTCCCCAATCTCTCTATGTAGGGAGAACAAGATAAAGGATGAGGAGGTAGAAAGAATGTTGAAATATATTGTGAGACTGCTTCCTTAATCAATGCTCTTTTGCTAGTTCCTGTTTTATTTTTCTGTCCTTGAAGTACAGAGAAATTATTACAACATCACACTGCCAAGATCAGACCAGGGAAATCATAGTACTGTAATAGCTGCTCTCATTCAAGTATTTTGCCCGATCATCTTTATTACCAACATTTTCTGAATCCCTTATAACAGTATTATCCAAATGACCATGAACACAAAGGAAAGATGGGAAGCTGTCTTGAACCATTTTTCCTTCTGTCCCTGTATTACCTATTCTACATTGACTGGCAGCAGCTCTCTAGCTTTTCAGATCAGAATATAGGATGCTAAGGACTGACCCTGGGGCTGTTTCCATGTAAAGATCATATTATGCCAGTGAACTACAATCCCTCCTTCCAAAGGAGATCTTACTCAGATAGTGATGTGTTAAGGACTACTGAAATATGTCCCCAGAAGGCATTGGTGTTCCCATCCCCGGTGTCACCCAGTGCAGGGGGGCTGCTGGGGGGCAGCCAAAAGGGGTGCTGGGCTCTTTTGCTCCTACAATGGGAGTATATTCGTGAGGAGGGGTCCACTGCCACTAAAAGCCAAGAGGGGTGCAGCGGGAGGAGGGCCCAATCAGATGTCACTTCTTTTCTGGGGTGTCACCCAGTGCATGTCTCACCTCCCAAACCCCCTTAGTGACACCACTACCAGAAAGTTTTCTTCTGTATTAACAGACGACACTGTATAAAGTGATTACCAAATACCATTGGTCATCAGCATTGCCTCATCTCTCCTACAGTGCATTTCTTTTACTATTTTTTTTTTTTAAGATTGAGCAAACACTGGTGAAAAACTATTCTGATGCTTTCTTTCATATGTTATTGTCGAGCAAGTGTAATAACAATGCAGTTTAATAGTACAGGGAAAGTTGCAGTGTTTGTTATATTCATTAAGAAGAATGATTCCTTTTTAAAACTTTAATATTGGTCAGTAGATTTTTTTTAAAAAATGTGTTGCATGACAAATAACAAAAATTATAATTAGCATGGCACAAGTCTAACAAGGTTATGGTGAAGCTGTTATCATATGGATTACTAAAGTATATTATGTGCATGTGTATGCTGATTTCCAGAGCCTGGAAAAGATTTTTTTTAAAAAAATAATCTGTTATGTAACTTATTGCAGGCCTCCACAATAGTAATTTGCTACTTTTATGGAAACCTCCCTCTATTGACTCTCACTTTTTGATACTTTTTTGTCTTCACTCCAAAAGAAAACCTTAGCACTGATGAGAGAATGGCACAAAACATGAACAGTTCTTCTCAAACAATACCGTAAAACGTTTTTTCAAAGTAATTAAAATAAATAAAAAATGTTACTCGTTGCACAAAAAAGTATGTTGCTGTTCCCACTTTACATTAACTTTAGAAATGTAGCTCTGTTATGCTCTCATTATCTTAGTCCAAGTAATTCATTTCAGATAGGGCCTAAGCAGACTGCCAGAAATAGTGCACATTAAATTGAGGCACTGCCCTGGCTCAGTGCTAGGGAATCATGGGAACTGTAATTTATTGTGGCACCAGAGCTCTCTGACAGAGAAGGCTCAATGACCTAGAAAAAAATACAGTTCCCATGATTCCCTAGCACTGAGCCAGGGCAGTGCCTCAATTTAATGTGCACTATTTCTGGCAGTCTGCTTAGGCCTATAGTTACATTAGCTGGAACTTAAGGCCTAAGCAGACTGCTAGAAATAGTGCACATTAAATTGAGGCACTGCCCTGGCTCAGTGCTAGGGAATCATGGGAACTGTATTTTTTTCTGGGACATTGAGCCTTCTCTGTCAGAGAGCTCTGGTGCCACAATAAATTACAGTTCCCATGATTCCCTAGCACTGAGCCAGGGCAGTGCCTCAATTTAATGTGCACTATTTCTAGCAGTCTTGTCCCAAGTTGAAAGGTCAATCAACACATAGGTAAATCCAATTGTTTCAATAGGTCTACTCGATTTGGGGCTAACAATAGGATTTTGGCTATTATTTGTGACTCATTACTTCCAAGCTATGGCTGATTTTTGTTCCTGTTAAGATCATTATATTCCTATCCATGGCAGCTCAACACTGGGTATACTCTTTGGCAAATGAGTATAAGATTGTAGCCTAAAGTCATGATTAATCAGCCAAAATTAATATTTTATTGGGTTGCCACTGTCAGACCAAAACTTCCAAATGGTCATTATTCAAATGTTCTTTTCTTACCTTGGAGAATGATGGTGGGAACTAACACTGAAATAAAGCCAGAATTTGCTTTAGTGGTTTGTTAAGAAAATGTAGAAAAAATCCCAATATAATCAAAACCCCTTCCTCTACACACGCAATCCTTGGTAGATCTGCAGTAAAATACAGAAAGCAGAAATGATCTTGAGGGGCCAAAGAGAGGAAGATGAAGGCTACGGAACAGAGGAGCCACACAGGCAGTGCAGAGACAACCATCTGCAATGTGTTTCCTCTGCTCCCAAGGGCACGACAGACCCTTTTTTTTATTCTCAGTGCTTTCCTCAGCATATCTGAGGCACTGATTCATTTCTCACTTCCCCATCTCCCTATTAAAAATATGTTGTTCATGGCTGTGGATGCTGACTTAACAAAAAAGAATTGGCTGTTTTCAGTCTCTCCTTGAAATTGTGGGGAAATTATAGCTCAAAAGGAGGCCTGTGAGAGGAGGATAGCTTTGGGGACCTTTTCACCTGTGTATACTAGAACTAACTGCAGAGAAACTCTGAGTTCAGTAAATAGAAGGATTTTATTTAGCAAAGCAAAGCAGCTTCATTTATATACTGCTTCATATCGCTCTATGGGATGTCTAAGCGGTTTACAACTGTAAGCTCATTGCCCCCCAACAGTTGGATACTCATTTTAGCCACCTCGGAAGGATGCAGGCCTGAGTCTAGCCTGAGCCCTGGCTAGTATTGAACTCGCAACCTTGTGGTCTATGAGTGAGTGGCTGCAGTACAGGCATTTAACCACTGCACAGGGCTCCTTTAGACATGTGTAAAGGTGCATGCAAATATACAAAGCCAATGCAACCTTAGGAATCAAACAAAGCTATCAGAAAGGAAGGTGTGGAAGGCTGGATATAGAAAAATTGGGAATTAGAGGGGGTGGTAATTACCAGTCCTGAAAATAGGTCCATGGAAAACAGAGAGTAGCTCAGACAGTGTCTGAGGGTTGTACAGAGAGAGTGGGGCCCTGGTTTGTTAAACAGAGCCCTGGTCTGTGAACATAGGGTCTGTGAACACAGGTTCTGGGAACAAAATGGCTATATCTGGGTATTTATATCCTATTCCATATTTTATATCCTATTTCATACCCTTGAGGGGTGCTATGTGGTGTAACAATGGCTTTGTTGGTTTTCTCATGACAAAAGAGCCAAATCGGCAGATGGCTTTAAATCTGAAGTGATAAAACATTGAATGGTTTTGAAGCAACCCCTAGATAGTCAGATAGGATGTGTGAATAGGAACACAGCATAAGGTGAAGTAGAAGGTCTTTGAATGCTTTTGCAATGGGACTCAGTTTGTCTCCATTGCAAGAGGAAATGTGAAGAGCCAGATGAGTAGGTGGGTGGGCCAAAGGCATTTAGCATTTATTCTAGTCCTATTTAGGTCTCCCACAGGTCCTTAGGTCAGTGTGCCTCCTGACCCATGTAACTTTCTAGTTTCCACAGGTCATTGTGATCTCTCAAAACATGCCCAGTGCTAGATATAAATGATAAAAACCCCATATCCAGGTAGAGAGGTGAAGGGTATGGTAACACTCCCTTCTCCACAAAGCTTAGATTCAGGTTGGAGGAGAGAGGCCATTTTGGATCCTTAACATATAATAAAAGCAGGTATATCCCAAGCTTATTCCACAGTTAATTTCTCAATCTCTGTGCAATTTGGAAAAGTTCCTTTTTTGTACTGCAACATCCAGCATCTTGAACTGCACATGGCATGCTGTCAAGGGGATTCTAGGTGTCACAGTCAAAAAAAGAGAACTTCTAGAAACTCTGTCACTGACACATTTATAGGCTTTGCCTATTTAGCCAATAAGGCCTAACAACTATTTTTACTTTTGGCAATAACTTCACCCTTTACTAAATGTAAAGGTAAAGATAGTCCTTTGACATGATTGTCTAGTTGTAGCGAATTGTAGGGGGTGAGGTTCATCTCCGTTACTAAGCCAAAGAGCCAGTGTTTCCCAGAGATGACTCCAGTGGTCATGTGGCCAGCATGATTGCACTGAACACAATTACCTTCCCATCAAAGTGGTACCTATTTGTCTACTTGTATTTGCATGCTTTTGAACTACTACGTTGACAGAAGCTGGGACTAGTGACAAGCTCACCCCATTATGCAGCACCCGGTCCTCGAACTGCCAACCTTCCAATCTTCCAATCATCAGAACTGGTGTCTTAACCACTAAGCTACCACATCCTTTATTAAAGAAACAAATACTAAAAATTAAATATAGATACATCTGAAAATTATCTCAGGTTCTTTGTTCCTAGCCCACTACAAAACCCTGTAGGCTCTAGATCCCTACGTTACACTTAAATCTTCTATCTCTGGATTTCAAAAATGCTGGTACTTAAGAACAAATGAAGAGCCTTGTCAAAGGCCTATTTACTAATTCTGCTTCCTACAGTGACCAAAGAGGGTCCTGTGTAAAGCCCACAAGCAAGATATGAGGATATTACTCATCCCAGTAAATGATATGTGATCTCTGAACTTGGAGGCATAATATTTGGTCACCATTGACAATCTTATTTTCCACAAATCTGCCCAATTTTCCTTTAAAGCTGGCTCAGATTTTCCCCATCACTACTCTTGGGGTAACAAATTCTACAGAAAAGTTGCTATGTGATGAACTACTTCTTTTCATCTGCCTTTGAACCTTGCATGAAGCAGCTTCATTTAAAGACTTGTGGGGTCCTAGAACCTGAGCAGGGCCAGAAGGGTACAACCTGCTGTTACCTCAGGATCCAGCCCTCCGTCACCTTTCTTTGACCCTTGATATCAAATTAATATCAAAAAGAGATGTTTTAGGCAGGAAGGCAAAAGGGGGCTCTCAAGTGCAGGAAACCAGCCATACCATATTAGGAAATCTGGATGTCTCAGCATAAGAGAAGTCAAAGGCACTTAGCCCAGATGAGATCGCCCAGGATCGAAATCAGCATAATCTTTTCACTAAAGAGTGTGATAGTGAGAGCTAGACCTGGAGATTGCTTACATGCTACAGACAAAGGAAGTTTCCTTCTTGGATTAAATTCTTTTTGTTTGTGGACATTCATGCCGATCGCCCAGTCCTTGAATAACTCATTCCATTCTTCTCCCCTGGGAAAGTAATTTAACTTTTGGAAAAGCCCCAGGATCCATTTCTTGCTATACATACATGGGCCTGAACAATAGCAATCCAGTCCAGTTGCAATAAAGGCAGAAACAGTCAAATTCAAGACCCCTCAGTACTGCTGTCTGTACCAGCAAGCATACTGCCTCACATTCAACTCCCAGCTTTCTCCCAGATTGGAGCCTAGCTTCTGGAACTGGTTAACATTGCCTATTGCAATCCTTACATTTGCTATCCACTACCACCTTTTTACATATCTTAGTTCTTGTGTGTAAGAGTGAGTGCTTAGTGTGTGTGATGATTCCCTCTTTAATGAACAAACTAAACTAACTTGGAACCTTCTTCTGGAGTTCTCTGGGTTCCAAACTGCTATACAAAGGCTTAAGGTTAAAAACAATTGTGAACTGAAAATGAAGCTGTCGACTTTATGATTTGATTGTTTAAATGTTTACACTAAATAATATAAATAAAGAATTGAAACATTCACATTTCAGACACTGGAACATCTTTTTTACATATCACACCATCTCTTGGTGATAGAAACGACTGCTGGAAACCCAATCAGACTTTTTCACTTCCCTTATCTTTAGGCATGATGGCAAGTCTTCCTGAAATAATTTTTACAAATTGGCAGTGGTCTTTCCTCTTGCCTGTGTGTGTGCATGCGCACATGTATGTACATGTACATGTCATAAAGCTTGACCATATAGCTTAAAATGTGTTGAATTTGGTATGTCCTTCTGATCAGTGTTGTAGTAGAACCTGAGCTGCCAGGAATGAAATATTTTTTTTTTTAATTTTCAAGGAGAATGACCACCCTTCAGGTCAGTCCTTTCCTTTCCATTCAGAATAGAGGACATGATTAACAGGACTATGGAATAACATGTGGCCTAAAATGGAGATTAGAAGCGGCAGATTTGGCTTCAGTTTTTCATGTCAGTTTCTCCAAGCCAAAAATATTTTGGAAAGGATTGTTGTAGGATGTATTTTCTTAAGTTTGCCTGAGAAAGATAAGGTTGGGTGACCACTTTTGCTAGGACTAGGAATGTTACCTGAGGGAGTATTTCCCTTATAAAATAAATCTAGTTATTTGTTTGATCTTTATGAGATCATTTTTCACTAAACTGAGTCCTGGAAGTCAGAATCTTAACTTATTGCCCTCTATCAGACCCATGACTTCTGCTATGACTCTCTTCACTTTTGGTGCACCTCTTCACTTATGGTAACCCCAAAGATTTCACAGAGTTTTCTTACACAGGGAATACTCAGAGTTGGTTTTTCCAATTCAGTTCCTCTGAAATATAGCCTATAGCACCTAGTATTCATTGGCAGACTCCCATCCAAGTACTAACCAGAGCTGACCCTGCTTAGCTTCTAAGATCAGAGGAAGAACTGGTGCCTTTACAATATTTAGGCTGCCCACTGTGACTATGGCCAAATGACTCAGTTTCCTGCTGCGTTTGGGGCATAGCATTTAGATGATGCATGCCCTGAACATGGAGGGAAAGCACACTGAGGCCAAATCACACTGAAGAACCAGGCCAAAAAGAAGCAGTACAATACCGCTCCTTTTGCTGGCTCAGTTCAAAATGATAGCTGTGGCCTGGATTGATCACTGTGGCTCCAGCACAAATCGCGCCAGCACAGCCGTCTGTTTCATCAAAATCATGTGTCTCTTTCTCCCACTAGGAAATAGAAACCTGCATAAATATATAGCTCCCCTCTAGATACCTAAATTCTTTAAGGGGTGGGAAAATGAAGCTAAAGGTGTTAGGAAAAATACATCCTCTACCCAACTTGGAATTGCCTGGCTGAATAACATTGACCAGTGACAGCACAAGTATGTAAATTGTTTTCTACTCTGCTTTTTGGATGGGTCTCCTGCAGAAAGAAAACATCTGGTTTCCCCTATTAAACAAAAAGGCTATAGAATTTTTCCTCCCCTTGGGATTTCCTTCCTCCACATATTGCAATTGAGTCATATCAGAACAGGCAGTGCACCTCTCAAACCATCATGCTGCTCTCATTGACCATGCTGTCTGGGGTTGGTGCATGCACTGCATCAGAGGGCAACAGAATAGAGAAGGATGTTGTAGATCATTGACAGAAATTTACCTTAGTCACTTAGTTCTCCCACCCCACCCCACCCATCCATACTTACTCTTTCCTCCCTTCTCTCTCCTCTGCTCCCTTCTCCAAAGGAACAGCATTTGCATTTGGCAACATAAATTTTGAAAGGAATATATAATAGTTCCTACATCTTATAATGCAAAACACTGTTTAACTGCAGTACATTTTTGGAAATAATAAACAACTTATAGGCTAATTTAAATGAGGATGTAAGTAAAGGATGAATACAACAATACTGTAGTCCAGGGGTGGACAGCTTCTGAAGGCTGGGGGACCTCACAGGCTTTGGATGGCTACATCCTCCTGTATGGCACCCTAAGGGACAGAGAGGATGTTCTAAGAAGCCCCTTGACCTAAAAATAGTATTGAAAGTGTATGTGCAGCCCATGGGCTGCAATTCCCCCTACCCTTGCTATGATTAGTACTTGAATTCTGAATTACAGTCCTTTTGCCAAAATCACTGATTTCTTTTCATTTTCTTGGGGTGTTTTTTTTCCTCCATTTTCCTGTATTTCCTGAAGTACTTTGTGCTTTTCCTTGTTCAGATCTGTTGCTTTGATGAGAGATAAAGATTGAATTAATTCACTGGAGGCTGGCTTTTTCGGGGGAGGTGAGGTGTTGTTGCTTTGACCCATGGCAACCTTGCGAATGAGACATCTGCAAGATCCTCTGTCCTCAACTGTACTACTCAGGTTCAGCACACTCAGGCCCATGGCTTACTTCATCAAGTCTAACCATGCAGCATGTGGTCTTCCTCTCTTTCTACTGCCCTCCACCTTTTCTAACATTATTGTCTTTTCTAGTGAGTCATGACTTTTCATGATGTGACCAAAGTACAACAACCTCAGTTTAGTTATCCTGGCTTCCAAAGAGAGTTCAGGCTTGATCTGTTCAAGAACCCATTTATTTGTCTTTTTGGCCATCCATCAATGGTATCCACAGCTCTCTTTTCTGGAGGTAGCCAACTTTTATCTGGGCTGAAAGTCAGGGTACCCAGATTTGATTTACAAAGTTATTTTATTTTGCTACTGCAAATGTTCCTCTAATGAACAGTCACCAAAAGATACATGGTTTCCTCTCTCTTTTTCTTCTTTCAAGGCTCTGCATCTCCTACCATCAACCCTAATCATACTACTCTGATTGTGGCCAAAGGAGACCCAGTAAACCTAATTTGCTCTGGCAATGCCACCATAGAATGGGTTGGCATAGTGAATAAAGCTAAAGTGGAAGTGTACAACAATGGCACCCTGTATATACCCAGGGCCTCTTGCAAGGAAATGGGAAACTACCAGTGTGCCTATGTCAACAGGACGAATGAGGAGACTGCATCTATATATCTCATTGTGAGAGGTAATAAACATATCTGTATCTATAAATAAATAAATAATACATTCAGTATGACTTATGCATGACAAAACAAGGCTGGGAACTATGTAGCCCTCCAAATATTGTTGGACCATCACTCCCAGAAATCCATACCATTGGCTATGCTGGCTAGGGCAGATAGTCCAGGGCTGCATGATTCCCTCTTCTGTCCAAAAGCATGGAAGAGTTACTTTTTGAACTACAGCTCCCAGAACATCCAAGCAAAGTTCTGGTGTAAGCACAGTATGTACTAAAGTTAAGCACTAGGTGGGCACTTAGTTAAATGATTAAAAACTGAGCAAAAGTGGTCCACTCCCTGACCCAGATATAAAAGAGAAAAACCAGGGAAAACATATGTTACAGAAAACCTTTTGTAGGACCAGCATGAAGCAAAGGACAGAGTGGACAGGTAAATAGCATGGAGTGAAAGCTTGAAGTGAGTTTAACTGTACAATGAATTTAGCCACACCTATAGAGTTAGTGAATTGCAACAAATTCTTGTGGCAAATTTGCCATAATTATTATCACATGAGAAATTAACTCAGCTGGACAGGCACATGCCTTTTGCCATAGGAGTAATCCCACCAACAAACAACTTGACTAAATTTGTTGACAATATGTAAACTCAGGGTCTGTTTTCACCTCCATTTTGTCACAGGTCTGCCAGTGAATTCCAAGTAACCATCCACACAACAGCCACATGTAGCTTCCTCATAAACTCCTAACCTTCTTTTTTTTCCCCCTCTAGATCCTAACACCCCTCTAGATCCATGGTGTCTCTCCAAGGAGAACATTGAAGTGATAGAAGGCAGTGATGCCCTGCTCCCATGCCTCATCACTGACCCAGGATTCACAGGCAATATTACTCTTATGAAAGGCGAAGAACAAATAATCTCTTCAAGGTTCTCTTTCAGTACTCAAAAGGGAATACATTTGCACAGAGTAAACATGACTCATAAAGGCCGGTACCGGTGTCGGGCCCTTGTTCAAGGACAGTGGATGGATTCACCAAAAATTGGCCTCGTTGTTAAAGGTGTATATGCAGATTTTATTATATTTTTACTTAAGTCTTTGTTAATGCTTCTAATTTTTAACTTTTGTAAGCTGCCTGGAGCGGCAATATTGGGGGAAAAGAATAAAAATGGATGGATGTTGAAGTAAAAAAAATGGTGAAGCAAAAATCTTATAGGACTTTAAGATTCAGACTCATACAGTTAGAACCTAATATGCTAACCATAACTGTGGTAGAGAAAAATAACTTTAGATTTATTCATATGGCAATTCTGGGGGGAAGGGAGGCAGATTTAAAGACAAAGAAAGAGAAAGATTTAAGAAATATCAAGACCTGAATATTAAGATTCATAACCCCTGGGAAGCAAAAGCAACTAGGGTTCCAGTATTGAAAAATGCTCTTGGAGCAATTACGAACACAAAATACCTGAATGGTATCACCATAGAGAAAATAATCAAATTACATGTCACATTTTTGGACAATACTTCACTGGTTCCTAGATTCTTGGGTAGAATTTAAACCACTGATGGTTCCAAAATATCAGTCAGTAATACCCTGGAGCCTGTGAAACTGAGAGATGATGATGATGATGATGATCATCATCATCATCATCATCATCATCATCATTTTAGGGCTGCTGTTAGCAGGATATTGTTCTCTGATAGTACTTTGCAGTGTTAAAAGTTAAATCTCATCTTATTCACCTCACAATATCTTTGACAGATGAGTCAGATCCATTATAATTAAAGAGATATGAAATTGATATAACTATGATTAGATCTTGACTTGTGTCAAAATAAGGTAAAATGTGGTCCATAGCATGAAAAATCAGGATAAATTCACCATATATACAGAAGACCTGAAAGTAGATAAGTTAAAATCTCACAAAAAGTCTAGTAATAAACAAAATAAATTATCTTTTGATTTTCCCCCCGATTGCAGTAAATAGCAGATGAAGCAAGGTGACAGATCCCCATATGTAAATATGTTTCATTATTAATAGATCTTTTCTTGACTTCTTAGCAATCAGCAAGCCTGTGTCTGTTACCATTGAAACAAAAGACAATGTGAGAATCCAAGGAGAACCTTTCAGCATCTCCTGCAACTTAAGTTATCCTTCTTCCTATTATAAAGCTTATTGGAACTATCCTCCCACTGCAAATGTGAGTCATCTTCTGTGGTATTTAATAGGAGGCACTGTTCACCAGTGATATAGACTCAAGTCAATTGACTCGGACTCAAGTCGGATTCAGGTCACTTCAATCACTTGACTTGCACTCAACTCAGCAATAAATGATGCACTGACTTGACTGACAACTTGTATATTTTTAGCAACCAACTTGTTGGTGTCATTCACTTTGAGTAGAAGGCAAGACCAGCTCCCAAACCACAGGGTACATTTCTTGGAGGGGAACAGCAAATGCGTTAGGCAATGAGCTTGTGGCAAAAGGATCCTTCTAAAGCTGATGTGCAGTGGGCACAGGCTACTGAGCAGACCTCAAACCTAATACATTTGCTGTTTCCCTCTAAGAAATGCACCCCACCTCCTTTTTTTTTCTGTTAAAGTTGTCACCCAAACTTGACACTCAGTTTGAGGTTTGACTTGAAAATATCTTGCAAAAAGTTGAGACTCGACTTGAGACTTGGAATAAAGGACTTGAATACATCACTGCTGTTCACTTACTTTCTCTGATGTGGATGGAAGAGATGTGTGATTTAGAAACATGCACTAATATATGGATGGGTTTCACTTCTAGACTGTTGTACACTAGCCTTTCAGGTCTAGCTATTGCTGAGCCAAAGCCATACTATATGAGTTTTATTGAACTCTCTTACCTTTTTGTAAGCCATCTCTTACCTTTTTGTGGGATGCAAACTGAGTCCCAGTTTGCATCCCACCTTTGGAAAAAGATGGGATATAAATAAAGCGATGGATGAATACCTCTTTATAATAATTTAATTATAATAATAATAATTTATTTCTTATATCCCACCTTTTGCCTAAGCAATCAATGAAACCAATTTATGAAACCAAACTCACCATTTTATCCATATCACATCCCATGTAAATTTGATTCATCACTCATTCATTTGCTCCAGTCTTTAAGCTGTTCTTCCAGCATGAATCTCATTCATTTCAAGATTTCTACCTGAAAGACAAATAACAAGAAGCAATGGCACAAGAGAGACAGTTGCTTTATCCCTCTTTAAATTTGTTTTCCAGGTGGTTTCAGTTTCAGGTTGTATAGTTAGCCAGCTAGCCAGGCAGGCAGATGTTGTCTATTTATTTATTTTAATTATTGAATTTATACCCCACCTTTCTCCTGGTATGAGATCCATTAAGACATTATACTGATTTTCATTTTCAGAACTCCCAAAGCACAATACTACAGTATTAAAAACTATTTTTTTTAGTAAAGCTGAATAATAAAACAGCAACAAAATAATTATAGTATGGAAATATTTCATTAAAATCACTAAAAATTTGGGTTAGCTCCTTTGGTTCTATTAAATAACTTTTCTTCCTCCTGGAAATTGATGATAAACAGCATCTTGAGTAAATATGGATTTTCACAAACTACCCTGATACAAATGGGCCACAAAAGGGCAAAATCAGCCTTTAGACAATGAATCTGGGATATAGAACTACAGAATCATAGGGACCAGGAACATCCCAGTTTTAGAAAGCTTGGAAATGACCTTTGCTAGGCCAATTTATTTGACCAAGCTAATAGTACCCACATTTAGGGCAGCCTTCATTACAGCCCGCTTCAATGTTCTTCCCTCTGCAGTTTTTGGAAGGGAATTACAAGAAGTTCCCTTATGAGAACTGGACATGCTCATGTTCTGACACCGGACATGCTCATGTTCTGACACCTCAGTTGAATCACTCCAGCATATTACACTGTTGCCCATACTATCAAGGTGTGCACTCCTCTTTAATTTATCCAATCTTACAAAAATTCCCAGGTCGAACAACAGATCGCTATTTGCCATTACTACTCAAGGATGTAGATCCACAAATAACTGAGAACATGGCCCGATTTTGTGCTGTTGTCATTGCTACATGCAAACAAATTATCAATGAGGGAAAAATTGTTAAATGAGGGAAAAGAGATGTTAAAAGATTGCTTCCTTTATATTGGTGTGTAATGCTTCCTGTTTACATGTACAATTATGTTTAATTTATTTAGATTTATCAGTTTTTAAAGTGTGATTTTATTGGTTAATATTCATATAACTTTGTGATATTTTGATCAAA
The DNA here is from genome assembly GCA_026167975.1 of Phrynosoma blainvillii. NCBI lineage: Eukaryota > Metazoa > Chordata > Lepidosauria > Squamata > Phrynosomatidae > Phrynosoma > Phrynosoma blainvillii. The sequence continues at coordinate 288,592,021 of JANUYF010000002.1, read as the reverse complement.
GACTGTAAATAAATTCTGATTCTGATTCTGATTCTGCAGTCACTAAAAATTAAAAGGGCTGTAATTTTATATTTTGTTATCATGAGTTAGAAAGTTGCACAAGTGTAAAGAAATGCCATCACACGTGTATGTGTGTGTATGTGTACTATTTAAAACATGAGCTTCTCCCAAGGTCTCAGATGAGTCCAAATGGTATGGAAGAATTAAGTGAGGATGGACAATTGAAACAATTGGGTTTGTTCCAAATATGCTATATTGTTTTTATCTTTCCTGACCTCAGGTGAATATGACTATACATGAACGTGATGATTCTATAAATTACATCACTGAGCAAATCCTATCCATCCCAGCAGTGCAGTTTCATGACAGTGGAGAATATATTTGCTTTGGAAAAAGTTCTGCTGGAACCAGTAATGCTTCAGCGTACCTGAGGGTGATAGGTAAGCCTTTCTAAGCACCATCCCCCCCTCCCCATGCACACATAGGTTCCACCTAGCAGGAGAGACAAAATGGGATTTATACTGGGGTATTAATGGAGTCAGCATCCTTAGGTTGGCACAACAAAGCTTTCAAATCGAAGAATAACAAACAAGATTTTGATTGGTCTTGAGAAGATCACCTATTTTTTCAGTTCCTTGGTCTTTCAATAAGGGAGGCAGTGGTCTTTCAATAAGGAAAGCTTTGTTGTGCCAAGCTAATAAGGACAAAAGTATATATAGCCTGTGAAATATATAATAAGTAGGAGTAATGTGTCTGTGAATGAATGGAGCAATAAAAACATTCAACTACCTCTGTCGTTGTTGTGTGTCTTCAAGTTGTTTCTGATTTATGGCAACCTTCGTCTCAAGAGTCTATAATGAGAAAATCTATTTTCCTTCTAAAGTCCTGGTTAACTAACCAATTTAACAACTTGCACTTTTAAGACTAAATGCAGCACTTTCTCTAGTCTCCTTTTTACTGGGTTCATCATGATAATTCCATTTCATAAACAGATTTTTTTAAAAATTACATAGATTGTAAACCAACACATTGTTCTCAGTTCCCATATTTCCAGTCATTTGTAGCCAACATTTCTAGCAGTATGGTACTTCAGGAGCAGCCTAATTCCTTGTCTGCACATTTATGCTCTGGAATGTGCATTTTCAGCTCTTCCCAGTTTGTTCCCATAAACGACCAACACATCAGTGCAGAGATAAATTGCTACTAATTTGGCTCACATCTAATGGCCAAATTTTGAATAACATTCAGAGCCTAGGAATCTAATGATATGCCTTACCGGCATCTGGACCACACAACAAGGATAGGTATGGATGAGGTGCCCACCTAGTGGACTGCTGTTTCATCAGCCCTAGCCACCATAGCAGTCCAGCAAGGCCACACATTCCTGCAGCCCTCATACACATCTTTGCCCTTCCTTTTCTAGCTAAAGGTCTCCTGTAGGTCACATTCTCCAGACATGGAACAGTGGTAGAATTACAACTGCACAAAGAAAAGGCATCTTCTAATGATGATGCACATATTTACACAAAGTCTTTTGAAAGATGTGGTTTCAAAGGTGGCTACAGGAAATAAGTGTTTGAATACAGTGGTTGCTGCCACACTGCAGAATTAATGCAGTTTTAAAACAGACTGCTTTAACTATCATGGTTCCATCCTATGGAGTCCTGGGATTTGTAGTTTGTTGTGGCATCAGAGCTCTCTGACAGAGAAGGCTCACTATCTCACAAAACTACAAATCCAAGAGTTCCACAACATTGAGCTGTGGCAGTTAAAACAGTATCAAACTGCATTATTTCTGCAGTTTAGATGGAGCCAGTAAGTAGCTCTGCACCAGTTTGTACTGCAGCAGTTCTAGAGCTGGGAAATGTTACCCCTTGGACTCCCAGAAATCCACCAGCCACTATGGCTGCTGAGTATGAAAAGTAGTGGAATTAGCCTTACTTTTTTGTTGTTTATTTGAATTCTTGCCTCTTTTCATTGTTATTATATTACTGTCATGACACCCTCTCTTGTTTGTTACTGGAATTTAAAAAAATATTCTTTATGTCCCTAACCTTCTCCCAAATTGGGGATCCATTCACACTGTAGAATTATAGTGCTATTATTCCACCTAAACATGTTTCCATCCTATGCATGATTTTTCTTTTCTTTTCAGAGAGTGGTTACATGCATTTGTCCACCATACAGAACAGAATACAGGAGCCAAGTCTGCATACAAATCTGGAGTTACGGGTTCATATTGAGGCATATCCTAGACCTTCTTCATATGGATGGACACACATGAACCCATCAGGACGTCCCAGGGATTCCTCATACATTGGCCAGATGAGTTCTGGCAACAACAGGTAAGGAAGAGATGCTGTCTGCTCTTTCCTAAGGAACTTCCCAAGCAATGGCTTTAACAATCAGGAGCATATCATTCTCTCTACTTGGCTGGAGTTCAGACCTTCAGGGACAGCTATTTCTTTCAAATGGTTGGTAATAGAGATTTGCCTCCATGTCATTTCTTCTGAGTATCCTTCCATACCTATTTGTTGTTTTTGTCATGCCTTACTCTTCTGAGTGATCAGAGCTAGAGCCAGCTCTACCATTAGCCAGAATGAAGCCTCAGATTTGAAGATGGTGGAGGGTAGTGGTGGCAGCTGGTTTGCTTTTCCTCCAGAATGCCCTGGATGTTCCCCTTTGTTGAAGGATAGAGCGATGTGTGCCACACAGTCTGCCCAGAGCCCCCTACATTATCCCACTATTCTATTACTATGTCAGTCCTGGTAACAGCTATATGTGAAGTGGTCATGGGCCCATGTTTGTTTGTTTTTTGCCTCGGACAGATGTAGAGCTTCATCAGAACCCTGCCCACAAGACAGACTGAGGTCTCTTTAACACTACACATAGCCCTTTACTCTCACTTCAACCGCCATGGGTGCATCCTATGGAATCCTGGGATTTCTAGTTTGGTGAGGCACTAGAGCTCTCTGGCTGAAAATTCTAATTACCTCTTGAGATTATAAATATCCTGATTCCATAGGATGGACTCATGGTAGTTAAACTGGTATTCAGATGCTATCATGTAATGTGAACGATTTCAAGAAGAACTTGCTGAAGGTCTTCATAAACTGCATAGCTGAACAGGGATTTGAATCTGGATTTCCCACATTTGTAGTTGTTTGCTTGTAAGAATTAAGTGTCATTCATTTATGCCCTGTGTAAATTCTATGAGCTCACAGGGACTCCATATCTGAACCATTTTGATTGGCCATTTGGAGTTGGAACTATAGACTATGGCAATGTACCAAACTCTCCATCAGTTAGCCCTGGATGGTACTTTCCCACCGATATAATCCCAGAAGTGTGGACTGGTTGCAAATTCCCATAACCTTGATGCATGACAGAACATGTTTGTCAGGGCATTTCAAGCTCAACAGCCTGTTGAGTGTGACTGTGTCATAGAGGTAGCTATTCATTCAGTGGCCTCATTCCCACTTACAAATAAATCAGCTTGTGATCCAAATGGATCAGTTCAACAGCAGAGAGTGATTCACACTACATTTGCCCCAATAATCACATTATCTTGCTGTAAAATAACCCACTTGTCATTCAAATATATGAATTGATTCAAAATGGACCCTCTTCAGCTGGCAGGCAAATTTAAAGAGTGAATTTAAATCAATTCCAATCCTCATCCTGTTCACACTTGTGCTGAATCAATTTATTTCAAAAGATACAGAAAAAATGAGTGTCAAAAAGACATGTGTTAAATGGGTTTAGCGCAGGGGGTCCCTTGCCAAACTGCTTCAGCGATTCAGCTCAAGTGTGAACCAGGGTCATTTAAACTGCTTCAAATCAGTTAGCGAACTGGTTTATAACATACTGAGAATGAGGCCAGTATAAAAGGATTAATGCCTTCTTTCTCACTTCTGCATGGTATGTTTTAGAGAGCTAACACAATTGACCTTGAAGGAGACAAAAATTAATCCAGGTCTGAGAGAGTCTATGGAAAACATGTATTGTGATGATTGCTGAACAGACTTTACAATGTATATTTGTTCTCTATTTTGGAAGGTACAACAACACACTTAAACTGAATGGTATTAAGGAAAGACATAGAGGAATGTATACATTCTTTGCCAGTAATGGTGCAACCAGTGCATCCATTACTTTCAACATTTCAGTGAAAAGTAAGTGCTTTCTCAACTCAAATTCTTCCAACATTTGGGTTGAATTAGACAATATATTTATCATATTTTTTGCAGAGATGATCCTCCAAGTAATAGAAGACATAGGTTTCTCAAAGCATGTGATTTTCCTCACTTACATATGTTGGAATTAGATTAGGTAGAAGGGAAATAGAAATTTCATTGTGTGGGTCTAAATGGATTAGTTGTAGGAAATATGAATTCCCCTTTTGGGGTCTAGTTTGCTTCAAAGTTTAGAAAGAACATTAGGAAACTCAACCTCAGCCAAGAAGTCACAGTGAAAGCTTAGGAGGAACTTGTTCTTTCTGTAAGCAAATGAAATACTACAGAATCATAATGCCTATAAAATATTTCTAATGGAGTTCTGTTCTGTCCCTCAGATATGTCCAAGACAGCTTTCAGGATTATTTTCAAGTGAATAAGGGGGAACTACTATCTTGTTTTAACAAGAGCAAAAACACCAGACTTGATTCTTCCATTGGTTCCAGTCCTAGGGATACTGTGACTTTCCAAGGAGGGACCAAAATAATCCTTACAGTAAAGCACTGATTCTGCTCTTACTTGGATAAAGGAATAATCAAGCACAACACACATAGAATCCAACGATCACATCCAAGACAGTGATATAATTTAAAGATATAGCCATGTTAATCTATAGAATTAATATATAGAGAGATTTTGTAGCACCTTTGAGACTAACTGGAAAAAAAGGAGAGGTTTGTAGCATTAGCTTTTGTAGACTTTAGTCTACTTCTTCAGATGCTTATGGTGGAGTGGAAGCCAGGGACAGACAGGAGTACAGGAGTTTCACTGAAGAAAACTGAAAAGGAATGCTGGCTACTACAGAACCAGTCAGCATGAGTAAAACCCATGAGCACTACATGAGACGTAGTTTTGCAAAGGGCTCCCCACATGTAGGTCCCCAGGAACGACATCCCATTGCTTCTACTTGTTGAAAAAGAAGATATATAGGAAAGCTAATGCTACAAACAACTTTTTTTTCAGTTTGTCCCAAAGGTGCTACAAAATCTCTCTATATATTAATTCTACAGACTAACACCATTATGGAAAGCACCAAATTTAGCCGAATTAAGTGGAAAATTTGTCAACCTCTTCAAGAAACTTGCCCAGATACGTTTCTGGGGACCTACATCTCATGTAGAGCTCATGGGTTCTACTCATGCTGACTGGTTCTGCAGTAGCCAGCATTCCTTTTCAGTTTTCTTCAGTGAAACTCCTGCACTCCTGTCTGTCCCTGGCTTCTACTCCTCCATAAGCATCTGAAGAAGTAGACTAAAGTCTACGAAAGCTAATGCTAGAAACCTCTCCCTTTTTTTCAGTTAGTTTCAAAGGTGCTACAAAATCTCTCTATATATTAAGACATTGTTATGTTAACCTGCTTTAGGGGGGAAGCAGACAGTTTAAAGAGCCGTTTTGGGGGCAGGGAAGGGGAGGGGCAGCCGCACGGTGGGCGCCCCAACCCCTTCTCCAGGTTGTCCTCAGAGCAGCCGGCCCTCCACATGGCCGGCGCTCCGAGGAGGACCTCCCACCGCAGTGTCCATACACGCTGCAGCAGAAGAGTCACCGAAGGTGCGCCGGCAGCCTTTTGTGGTGCACCTTCAGAAACTTGTGGAAGGAGTGCCAATTTAGTGCTCCTTCCAGGGGCGTTGAAGCTGCGCCGCAGGGCCGAGGTGTGAGGTTACCTCGGCCCCGCAGCACAGCTTCCCGGGGCAGCCCACGGCTGCCCATCTGCTTCCCCCCTTACTTAGGCCAGGGGGGAAACTAAACCTTTCCCCTTTAAGGGCTGAGGGACTTCAGCTCCCAGAATCCCAGGAGCTATTGGCCAACATGGGACTATTGGCCAACATGGCTGAGGCTTCTGGGAGCTGAAGTCCCTCGGCCCTTAAAGGGGAAAGGTTGCCTACCCCTGACTTAGGCCAAGTGCTGTTATATTTCATAATGCATTATTAATTCTGTTTATGAAGGTAGGATTTGAAATAAAATGGGTGGGCACATATGCTCATTGTACTTAGCAGTTTTTCCCCCATTTGTTCTTCAGCCCCACCTCAAGTTAAGGTGAAACCCAACAGTTCCAACAGTCTTTGGTGTGAAGCCAGCGGTTATCCTGCTCCACGTATTGAGTGGTATAAATTACCCCATAATCACAGTACAGACAGGTGAGTTAACAGTCCTATGCATGACTACTTGTAAAGTAAGGCCTTTTAGGTTCATTGAGATTTACCTCTTGGTAAATGTATGTTTAAGGACTGCATCCTTATTATATTGTATATGCAATATGTATTTATTATACCTATATATGTATAATAAGCACATACATTTGCATTGGCAATAATGTCTCACCAAGAAATACCCAGTGCATTCATGATGTTGAAGGAATTGTTGAAGGAATAGTAGTTAAATGGTTAGGTCTTGGAACATCAAGGTTTAAGTTTCCACTGAGCCATGAAACTGATTGGGTCACCTTGGAAAACCATTCTCATTCAGCCTGACCTACCTCAGTGGGCTGTTGTTGTGCTGATAAAGCAGGGAGGAAGAGAAATATATATGCTGACTATCTCACTTGGAGGAAAGATTGGACATCAGTGTAACAAACAATCAAATAAATAGAATTTGGAAACAATGGGAAAATCAAATCGTACAGCCACCAGTAAAAAATGCTGCTGATTTATTTCAAACTAAGAGTCTTAGAGCAGGTGGCCAGACCTTCGAGCAAGTAAGGAATAACAGTAGTACATCTCTATGCTAGGAGATACCACTTGTTATTAGTTCTGTTATCACTAGGAGAGCTTCAGTCTGAGCACACAACCCAGCTTGTCCCCTGATTCATTTGTAGGAGTCAGTTGGGTGACTATGGCTATATCTACGTTGACAGGAAAACCCATACCCACAGTGATTTTTTTCTGGTCTGCAGTGACTTTGTTAATGTCACACTCACCATAGCAAGATTGGCATAACCTACCACACATTTCCTTCAGGAGAACTCGCATCGGTGTAAAAGGACAGTCCAAGAACTATCACTTGCCCTATACTTTACAGTTATTCAGCCACACAACTGTATCTGCTTTACTCCCCCCCCCCCCATCATGCATGCCATCCTAGTAACCTGAGGTGTGCTAATACTAATCTACTGATATACTGATCTGTAGTTATCTGCACACCAGCTACTCCCTAAAAAATGGTGACTGCAAATAATCGAAGCTGAAATTCAAACAGTGCCACATCCTGATCACCCTCTTCCACCCACTGACCCATCACCACCAGCTTGACTCTAACACCACCTTAGAGCATGGACCACACACACAATAATCCAGATTTTCCAAGCAAATGCAAGGTAAAAGACAATTCTTTTTAAATCAGATTTTTGCTGAAAAGTCCCACATTCCCTGTGAATCATCACAAATGTTATGTGCCCAAGACACAGTGACTACAAGGTGAATATGGGTTTCTTGACCAGTGTAGACACACAGTCTGACTCAGCACAAGTGACCAAACAGAGGAAGAGAATGAAACAGTCCACAAATGGAGCAACTAATCAATAAGGTACAGGAGATTCTACTGGCATATTGACAGCTATTGTCTTCTTTGGTTGTCTCACAGATGCAGTCAAGATGGAATGCTGTTCCTTAATGACACCATCCCAGAAATCATAAGTGAACCTCCCTTTGGAAGAGTGTCATTGATCAGTGTCCTTCAAGTTAAGGAGATGGAAGGCAAAATGATATTTTGCTGCTTAGCAGTTAATAGTGCAGGAAACGAATCTAGCTTTGGATCTTTAGTTCGTGTTGTTGAAGGTGAGGTAAATTCAAGCATTTAATTTGCAAAAAAATTAGCTTCTTACTTAGGGATTACTCACTAAATACTAGCTGTGGCTACGTTTACACTAACAGAAAGAGTGTTGTTGAAGGTGAGGTAAAATTGAACATTTCATTTGCAAAAAAAATTGCTTCTTACTTAAGGATTACTCACTAAATACTAGCTGTGGTTGCATTTACACTAACAGAAAGAGTGTTTCTGTTTGAATAAAGATGCATGCAGACAAAACAGTTTCTCCCCTTCTGATTGAATTGCATCCCTTTTATTATTCATGTATCATCCAGTAATTGTTCTATATTTTTTCCAATTTGTTTCATTTTTCCAATGTTTCCCCCCAGGAGACTCATAAAGAGCTCTATGTCCTATAAATTTGATATTTTTTTAATTCAAATGCAGTGGTAGTAATACAGTGCTTGGGAAAAAATCTGCATGGAAAACACTGCAACAGGGTAGGCAACAGGGAAGTCTTCCATTAAGACCAATTGTAAAGGGGAACAAAAATTAATTAGAAGCAAATGGTGACTTATCTGGAGCTTATTTGCTTCACACACACCCCTTTTCTTTTTAAATTAACATGCATGACATGAATGGAGTTGATTCATTCTGTTTTTCAATAGATCCACACCCCTGATTTCAATCCCTAGGGCTATTTCACAGTTTTATTGGAGTGCAGTGTTGTTGTTTTTAAAGACAGCGAAAGTGTGTGGTTGCTAGACTACAGACCCCACCATCCCCAACAGCCTCTCCAAAGATATGAATCATGGGAACTGTTGTGCAAAACATCTGAAAGAAACCAGGTTGAGAATGGTTTAATGTGTAACATTCATACTGAACTTCATGCAAACAGTCTCCTGGAACTGCAGCTGAGTTGACTGGAAGACTGGTTGAATCAGCATTGACAGAAAACTGAATTCACTGTATAGTTTGGGGGGGGGGGGAGTAGTATCTGCTATTCTTTTAAGAACATTTTTTTTTTTTTTTTGCATTTGTCCTAATCCAACAAATAGGCTAGGAAATCTGATAGGAAGAATTGTTCTACCTGCAAATGATTTTTTTTCTTCTGCTTTTTGTTTTTCCAGTCAAACGTGAGAGCCTATCCATTCTCTCCAGACCAGCCTTTGGCGGCTTTGCAGGAGTAATAGGTTTCCTCTTTCTGTGTATCGTCATATTGGTCTACAAATATAAAAAGGTCAGACTCATGTGTATTCTTTAGAGCAGGGCTGGGAAATATACAGGGCTCCCACTGAACTTGTTGGACTGTAGCTCCTTGCTTCCAGAGCCAGTATAACCAATGGCGAGGAATGAAAACTGATGGTAATTTCATTCTTGTGACATCTTGAGACCCATTTCTCATTCCTCATTAATATTGAAAGTAGCCAGAAACTTGTTCCAGAAGCTGAGAAAGACAGTTTGATACTCTCCTTATGGCCACTTTATGTGTACCATGGTTGTCCCTCCCCTATTTCAACTGCCCCTCGAATTCATCTCATCCTTCCTGAAACTCCATACTGTGAAAGAATCTCCTTTTATTATCATTCTTCAAGTATCTGCAAATACACACTCACTTGCAGAGCTTGGAGCTGTGCTTCAAAAGATTGATTATCCAAGTTCCAATATTGATTCTGCCATCATATGAGGCAGTAGACCAGAAAAGCCCATTTTTTCCAGTTCCCTCCTTTCCCCTGCCTCTTTACCACAGTAGCCATTTCTCAGGGCCTGGGATTTTCCAGAGGAAAACAGGCTCTATGAGTTTCCTCCCACTGTGAGGTGTGGGCTGAAGGAAAGAACAATTAGGAATTTCTTCATCAAAGGGTGGAGGGGAGAAGGTTTGAGTAATAGTGTTCTGCTGTCCCACTGTCATAGAGCTACAGAATATTCACAGGTGACCCATGCTATTCCAGCAATTGCAAGCACTTGTATTCCTCTTTTGTTTCCTTTATGTGTGTTTTGTGCTTCAGTTCTGCAATTGCCCTGCCCCATTCACAGAATGTTAATAGGGGATAGCACCTGGTAAGAAGAGAAAGAAAGAGATCACACAATGGCTTCTGACTGAAAGAGCTAGGCTGAGGAGACATCCACCCAGAAGCACCCATGGGTTGGAAGGTCTTACCACCTGGCAGACAAGGCTTAGTGCAGGACCTCAGAATCTCAGAGAGAAAGGAAGTAAACCCTGTGGGGAAAAACAAATTGAGACAATCAGACTTAATGTTATTAATTATATTAGTTATTAAATATAAGTACAGTGGGCCCTTGTTATTCACTGGGGTTTGGTTCAAGAACCCCCCATGGATACCAAAATCTGTGGATACTCAAATCCCATTAAATACAGTGGCATAGTAAAATGGTGCCCTTTATATAAAATGGCAAAATCAACATTTGCTTTTTGGAATTTATACTTCTTTGATTTTTTTTTTCAAGCCATGGATGCTTGAATCCGTGAATACAGAGGGGTGACTGTACAATTAGAATGCCTTGCATTATGAGAGACTGTCCTCTGTCTGAAGGACTGTTGAGGTCTAATTTAAAGCTAAAGTATCATAAGAAAGAAAGGATAGCAAGGCTCTTGAAGTTTCCCATCAGCCAGTAGCAGCACCTGGACAGCAGACTGAGAAGGTATACAGGTCCGCTGGTCACAGGCTTCCTTTCCTCCCTTATGGTGAGATGCATTTTTTAAAAATTTAAATTATTATAAATATTTCTAAATTTGCACCTATATATGTAAATTTGCATGTGCAGTTTTATGCAAAACACAGTTCCCTTTTGTCTTCTTTTGGAGTAATGAATTGTTTCTTCTTTGGTGACAGACTTGGGTTTTTTTTAAGCATACATCCAGATCTGATATCAATGTCTTTAATCAACTTGTGATGAGTTTGATTTCAGTGCGAAGACTTCAACTAGTCAATTCAGGGATCGCCACAAACCTAAATATGGGCTGGGATGTATGTTATCATTCCCAACATCTATGAAGTGGGCGCTGGTGGGTTTAACAGCCCAATGTTATGCATATTTCATTAGAGGCAAGAAATTCAGTGAGACCTACAAGTAACATGCCTAGGACTGAAGCCTGATATTCCTATAGAGTAGATAAGACTGCAGCAGGGGACATTAACTCTGCGGAACCATGAGGAGGGAAATGAATACTACTTTTATCTTACAGAAGCCAAAGTACCAAGTCCGTTGGAAGATCATTGAAGCCTGTGAAGGAAACAACTACACCTTTATAGATCCTACACAACTTCCATATGATGAAAAATGGGAGTTTCCAAGAAACAACTTGCAGTTTGGTAAGAAATTGGTTTTCACTTGTCCAGTAAATGATTTGAGAGTTCCTGGTCCAGAAATTTCTGAACATTGACTTCTGAAGAAGGCTGTAGAGTGTGTACAGGCCAAAATGTCAGGGATTTTTTTTCTTGCTTTCCTACCCCCTTCCTCCCAGCAACTAATCTTTGAGCATATTGAGGCATGGATCCATTTTCTTCTATGGATTCCATTAGATGCTCTCCAGTTTCTGCATCTTTTGGTTGGGTGAGAAGCAATCCCATCATCATGTCCTTCCATATTTGCTGGCAGTCCAAATTACTGAAGTAATATTACCCTCTTAAAATACCACCCTCTTGCTTTAGTGTAGGATTGCACAATTCTTGTTGCATTTCTTGGGATTATACTTAGGTTTGAGCCAGATCAGTAAATTGGTTTGAAATAAAATCGAACTCTTGGTTCCAAGCTAACAGCAGAAAATCCATAACTCCCCAAGACATGCATACCCATGCATGCACATATATGCACAAGCAGATACGTCACTGAATAAATGTTGAAAAATCTTCTTCCAAATTCTGTTGTGCTTCAAAGTTCTGTATTGGTTTTCACAGGAAAGATCTTAGGAGCAGGAGCTTTTGGGAAAGTGGTGGAAGCCACAGCTTTTGGACTGGGGAAGGAAGATTCTGTCTTGAAGGTGGCTGTCAAAATGCTGAAATGTAAGTGGCAAGATGGTTGAAAAGACTTCTATGGACAGGAGAGGGTTAAAGAAAAAGATATAAGAAATATGGAAAGAAGTGTAGAGGATTTTAAAAAAAGAAATTCATACTCTAATTTTTCTCTTATAAAATCCCAAGCAGGAGGTGTACAGCACCAAGGATGTACAACACCAAGGGTTGGGATTTCACATAACGGCTACAATCCTGCACAGCTCATTGTAGCATAGTACTTATGTATTGTCCCACTGTGTTATCCCACTGCATTATGCTACCATCCCACTCTATTATCCCACAATAGTTATTATTTATTTATTTATTTATTTATTTATTTATATCCCGCCCCTCTGCACATGCAATTGGGGCGACGTACAACATTAAAGCACCATAAATATACAATCCCAAAACCCACCCACCCTTAAAATAGTGTTAAACAACAGAACATTAAAACAACAACAAAACAATAACAATTAAAACAACTAAGATAAATTGCAATGGCAGGACAGACAACTAATCATAAATGCGGTAAAGAATAGGAGAAGGGGTGGGCTAGCTCTTGAGGCTGGGAGATTTAATCAGGAAAGGCCTGCCGGAAGAGATCCATCTTCACAGCTTTTTAAAAGCTATTTAAGATGGTAATCTGATGGATCTCGTCCAGCAGGCCGTTCCATAATCTGGGGGCGGTTGCAGACAGCCTAGTTTTTATAGGCTGAAGCAAATTCCTCCCAGAGGACCTGAGTACACGGGGTGGATTATATGAAAGGAAGTGGATCCAAGCCATTTAGGGCTTTAAAGGTAATAACCAACACCTTGTACTGTGCCTGGAAACTAATAGGCAGCCAGTAAAGTGACTTTAAAACATGTGTTATATGGTGTCTCCTCGATGTTCCCAAGACCAACTTGGCTGCCATATTCTGTACTAATTGAAGTTTCCGAACCAAGCACTAGGGTAGTCCCATGTAGAGCACATTACAGAAATCAAGATGGGAGGTTACCAGCACATTCACCACAGTTTTGAAGTCCCCTACTTCCAAGAAAGGGCGCAGCTGGCGTATCAGCCGAAGCTGATAACAGGCGCTTCTAACCGTTGCATTTACCTGATTAGTCATTTGAAGTGACGTATCCAGGAGCACCCCCAGACTTCGAACACAGTCCTTAGAGGAGAGTGTGACCCCATCCAGGACTGGAGATTGTATCCCGATACCTGGTTTTGGGGCCGCTACTGTGAGTACCTCCGTTTTGTCTGGGTTCAATCTCAATCTGTTTTTCCCCATCCAGTCAATTACTGGCTTAAGACAGTCATTCAGAGGAGAGATGTCATCTGAAGTCAAAGCTGAAGACTGAGACATGGAGAAATATATCTGGGTGTCATCAGCATACTGATAACACCCCACCCCATGTCTCCGAATGATTTCTCCCAGTCGCTTCATATATATATTGAATAGCATCGGGGACAGGATGGCGCCTTGAGGGATGCCACAATTAAATTCTCTCCTAGTAGAGGAACAGTCCCTGAGCAACACCCTCTGGAATCTGTCCGAGAGGAAGGAGCGGAACCACTGCAATGCAGTGCCTCTGATTCCTAGCCTACTTAGGCGATCCAAGAAGATGTTATGATCTATTGCAGGGTAGGCAACCTTTCCCCTTTAAGGGCCGAGGGACTTCAGCTCCCAGAATGCCAGGATATATTGGCCAACATGGGACTATTGGTCAACATGGCTGAAGCTTCTGGGAGCTGAAGTCCCTCAGCCCTTAAAGGGGAAAGGTTGCCTACCCCTGATCTATTGTATCAAAAACCGCTGAGAGGTCTAGGAGCACCAGCAGGATCACACTACCCCTATCGATGCCCAGATGAAGGTAATCAGCTAAGGCGATCATGGCAGTCTCAACTCCAAATCCTGTCCTAAAGCCAGTTTGAAATGGATCTAGATAATTGGTTTCCTCCAAGGCAGCTTGGAGTTGAAGAGCAACCACCCTCTCAATCACTTTGCTCAAAAAAGGTAATAAGGAGACTGGCCTATAGCTGTTCATATCCAGGGGGTTCAGGGAAGGTTTTTTCAGAAGTGGCCTAACCACTGCTTCCTTCAAACAAGATGGAAAATGGCCTTCCCCGAGGGATGCATTGATGATGTCCCAAAGCAGGGGTAGGCAACCTGTCCCGTTTAAGGGCCGAGGGACTTCAGCTCCCAGAAGCTTCAGCCATGTTGACCAATAGTCCCATGTTGGCCAATAGCTCCTGGGATTCTGGGAGCTGAAGTCCCTCGGCCCTTAAAGGGGAAAGGTTGCCTACCCCTGTCCCAAAGGAATCTCCTCAAGGCATTCCCCCCCCCCCCCCCCCACGCCCGGATGGCCAACCAAGATGGGCAAGGATCAAGAGGGCAGGTTGTTTTCCTCACTCTACCGAGGAGCTTGCCCATGTCATCGGTACTCACAGATTGAAACTGAGCCAGTATAATTTCATTAATGGAGTTGCTGGACACCTCATCAATTGATTCTGTTACAACACTGGCGTCTAAGTCTGCTCTTATCTGAGAGATTTTATCTGCAAAGAAATTGTTAAACATGTCACAGCAGGCCGTTGTTGGGTTAAATAGTGGGTTCTGAACAGGTGGAACCTGTGTCAGTTCCGCTACCACCCTAAACAGCTCTGCTGGACAGGACTCTGCAGACGCAATATGTGCAGCAAAGAAAGATTTCTGCTCTGCACATATTGCCTCTCGATAGGAACAAAGAAATTTCCTATGACAAGTCTTGTCAGAGTCGAGTTTTCCACCAGATGTGCTCTAGCCATTGTCCAACCTGCTTCAACTCCTAAGCTCATTGGTATACCATGGCTTACGGTTAGAAGCAGGTTGGAAAGGACGCTTGGGAGCGATTGTGTTGATAGCCTTGGCAAGGTCGGTGTTCCAAGTATTAACCAAATCTTTGACAGAATCACTGGCATTACCAACCATTAAATCCTCTAAGGCTTTCTGGAATCCGATTGGTTCCATTAGCCTTTGAGGGCAGACCATTCTAATGGATCCACCACCCCTGGTGGGGCGGTCAGTGGTTCTGAGTTCAGCCTTGATCAGGAAATGATCCGTCCATGACAATGCGGTGGTTTTAATAACCTCCGCCCATGTATTCCTGTTCTGCACTAAAGACCACATTGAGGGTATCACCAGCACAATGAGTGGGCCTGGAGACCAATTGGGATAGGTCCATGTTTGTCATGGATTCCATGAACTCCTGAGCCTGTTAGATTTGACAAACTGGTCTCGAGCGGAATGTTGAAGTTGCCCAAGACTAGAAGTCTGGGTGACTCCAACAGCAACTCTGAGACCAGCTGTGTCAGCTCAGTTAGGGAGTCTGCTAGACAACGGGGTGGTCGGTATACTAGTAGAATCCCCAGACTATCCTTGGTCCTCAAGTACATACTCACAAAGTGGACTGTGTTCCGGACAGGTATCCTGGTCAAGGTAAGGTTGTTTTTGTGAACCAGAGCCACTTGCCCCCCCCCCCCCCCCGCCCACTTCCCCTTACCTGCTCACTAACAGAGTACCTGGCTGAGAGGATCTGCGACCAGGTTATAGCACTATCTTCTCCCAGCCAGGTCTCTGTGACACAGGCCAGGTTGGCATCTTCATCTATAAGGAGATCATAGATGATGTGAGTTTTATTTTTAACTGACCTGGCATTGCAAAGGAGCAGAGTAAGGTTCTGTGGAATGATTGGTGCACTCTCCAATCCATTCCAGGAAACAGAGTGAACTGAAGGCGGGATAGCTTTCAAACATCGATCCCGCCTTCTTTTCTAACAGCTCTTCACTTTGTTTCCATCATAATTCCCGGCCACAACAGAGGCACCACTACAGATGGTAATAGTGTTGGGGCGAACTAGATGTTCTCCTCGCCCGCTCCCCCCCCCCATCCGTGCCGCAGCCCATGGCAGTGGAGTTAAGGCAGGCTAGAGAGTTTCCTCCCTGGAGTTCTTTCAGCAGTGATCACTGCAGAAATGATGGTATTGATGGAGAGCCAGGTGTTTTCCATGCGGCAACAGGATTAGAACAGGCTGTAAAGTTTTTGCCCGGGGCTAGTTCTGGTCCCAATGCTACTGTGCAGTGCTGCTGGGAGATGGAAGGGTGGGCTTTAAAGCCTCCGCCCGGGCCTCTTCCCAGCCCCTCCACCGCTGTTGTTGTTGCTGCACTGCCTGCGCTGCTGGAAGGCTTTAAAGCCTTTCAAGAGCCGCTGAAACATCCCATTCACAGCCATTCATATCTGGAGACAAGAGAGTTACAAAAAAATCTGGTTATGTTTGTGTAGCCAGATGTGAAATCATTACATCCTCCACTGAGGTCTGTCAGGGTGTCCAAAGGTCTCTGTGACCTATGTAATCATTTCACATCTGGCTCCAGGGACATAGGGAGATGTTTTTGCAATCCCTCCTCCATTCTCCTCCAGACATGAATGGCTGTGAGAGTGGTGGAGGAGCTTCAGCAGTTATACAGTACAGTCTGGAGGGGGATTGGTCACTGCAGAAAAGGAAGGAAATACCAATCTCTGCAGAAAGAATAAATAGACATATGTAGGTGTAAGGTTAATTAATGCTAAGAAGAGCCAGCGTGGCATAGTGATTGGACTATGACTCTGGAGACCAGAGTTTGATTCCCCACTCAGCCATGAAACCCACTAGATGACCTTGGGCAAGTCACATTCTCTGAACCTCAGGGAAGGGCAATGCCAAACTTCCTCTGAATGAATCTTGCCAAGAAAACCCCACAATAGGTTCACCTTAGGGTTGCCATAAGTCAGAAATGACTTGAAGTCACACAACTACAACGGATTGCCTTAGGATTACCATAAGTCAGAAATATATTGAAGGTACATAACAATAACAACAAATGCTACTAACAGGATGTCAGCCAGTTACTGCATAGCTAAACTCTACTGGCACACCAAGGTCAATTGCTTGCAGCATTGCTCAGTTGGTCAAGGGAAAACTGCTCAGTATGCACATCTTAACTGAACAGAAGCTAGCCTGTGCTTATTTAAGACTGCATTATTTTGAGCCACAGAGCTCCTATTAGGTACCTTTTCCATGATCATGACAGGAGGAGCCATAATTCCCAGAAAAATCCAATACCCTGTTCTGTACGACCCTTAAAGGTATTACAGTTCTCTCAAGAACTGGCAAATTGTATGTTCATTCCACTATCCAAAGTAGATTTGGGGCTCACCAGCATCTTTGCCATTGAGAGTGCATTATGAACCACATTCTCTCTTCTGATTTCAGCAACAGCACATACCGATGAACAAGAAGCCCTCATGTCAGAACTGAAGATCATGAGTCACTTAGGTCATCATGAGAATATCGTGAATCTACTGGGAGCATGCACCCATGGAGGTAACAAGATGTCATGGCAGCCATCAATCCATGCTGTTTCTCCTGATTTTCCCCCTTTTTGGCAACCTCTTTACCATAAGAGATGTATCATAGATTCTGAGGTCAAGCAGATCACAGGCACCATCAGATTTAAAAAAAAAAAAAAACCATTGAAAGTGCCAACCCACCAGGTGGCTATAAAGGTCCTAAGATTTACAGGCCTCAGGAAATGGTAGCAGGAAAGATATTTAGAGCAGTCAGACCCAAGCGAGAACAAATGAGATAGAAAGAGCTGAGATATTTCAGTGGAGTGGGATTTGGTAGATCTTCTTTGACCAGCCATCTTCAGCTTTTGTTCTGTCCAGCTGCACCAATTTTCTCTGTCTCGTTTTTCCACGTCATGTTTCTGATTCCATATATATACTATTCAGCATCTGTAAGCTGGACCATAGAAAAGGAAGAATCCTGTGAGGTCATTTTTGCTTGACGTACTGTAACACTACTGGGCTGCAGTTAGGAGAATATTCCCTTGGCATGAAATAACATGGGGGGGGGGGCAAAATAGATAATGAAATAAAATCTAGCATTGGGGCCAGTCTTAGCAGTAGGTCAGTTGGGTTCCAGCTCTAAGCAGCAAGCTAACAATGATGCCCAGCTCCACTGCGTTGGTGGTGAATATTTGAACTGGGCCAGGTTGGGAAAAAGCAGTAAATGTCTTTAACCTGATTTTCAAAGTTTTATACAGTAGTTTGTTTCAGTACTAACTACTTAAAATTATTTTGACCAATTAACTTGAAAGTATAACCTTTTAAAACTTCCATGTTAATTATAATTCTTTCTGTATATGAAGACCAGTAGAGCATGACTTTATTTGAGGTGGCATCATTGTGCACTATAAATACTATAAACATGATGCATAAACATAAAGGAAAGGTAAAATGGGGTGGGGGGAGAAACGCTGAAATCACTGCTTATCCTAGATGCTCCTTTTTATAGGATAGTCCTGGGGCTTTTTACACTCCAAAACTTATAGCACTATTATTCCACTTTAATTGCCATGGTTCTGCCCTGTGAAATCCTGGGATTGGCAGCTAAGGGAGAGGCATTTAGTATTCTCAGCCAGAGAGCTCTTCCAGTGCCACTGACCAAACTACAAGTTCCAGGATTCCATGGGCGTCAGCTATGGCAGTTAAAGTGGAACCATAGTGCTATAACTGTGTAGTGTAAAAGGGGCCCTGACTGGCATGTCAAGTGTTCTCGCCTAACCGTGTCTTAGTAATGATGGTTTTCTGTCTGCAGGGAGTCATTTTACAAGAAAGGGCAACCCAAAACCCACAGTCCCACAGGAAATTCATCACATAATTCTCTTGCTTGTGTACCTTGACTCTGATGAACAGGGTATATATTTAAATCTATTAAGGCTTCTCCCACTTGCATTATGGTCCCCCCCCAAACAGATTTGGTTAACTGAAAGTTGAAAGGCAGAATGTCATTCCACTTGACCCTTTCTCTTTCTGATGTACTCACAGCTAGCTAGCAACATAGAGAGAGAGAGATTATTTCTCTATCCATGCTGTTTTTCCACTTGCAGAAAGAAAATAAGTGATTTTTGAAGAGCAGGGAAGTTGAGAGACAAAGAATTCAGCAGTCATTCCATCATTTCTTCATTCAATGTTTGGACCTTTTTGAGGTTTCACTGGAAAAAATACCTAGAGGAAAGTAACATGTGAAATATATGCAAGTTTGGTCTTTCAAACTATCAAGAATTCATCATCAGATAGGCATGCCAGACTGAATAGAAATAATGATTAATAACACAAACTGAGTACATTTTCTGGTAATGTTTATTTTCTATTTTCTAGGCCCTGTTCTTGTCATTACCGAGTATTGTCCTTATGGGGACTTGCTGAATTTCCTGCGAACAAAAGCAGAGTGTCTCATAATCCAGGATTTAACCTTAGAGCCCTCCCTTGACAGCATAGCAGCTGACTATAAAAATGTCTACCTTGGAAAGAAATACCTCCAAAGGTAATAAGCCAAGCCACTCATCAGCTGTTACAGAGATGTAAAAATTAAGTGAATTAGGTCCACATTCCCAGTGTAGCACTGGTTAAGGATTGTATACATCATTTTTCTGCTGTCCATCCACTCACATATGTAGTGAGATGGCTAGCACACATCACTTTGTATGTGAGAGGTGGTGGGATTGAAGTTTTTATTTTCTAGGAGATATGATCTGGCCTTTCCATTTTAGAAATCAGCCAGCATGGACATGGGTCCTGTGGGTCACTGACCAATGGCTTCATGGCATGGAAGAAACTGGCCAAAAGCATGATTAAGATGGATAAGTCTGGTACCTGCATTTTCCAGCACCTTCTTTCTCATGTGAGCTGTTTCTGTCTTCTTGAGAGACCAGAGGACACCTCATGTAAACATGCAAGGAATTAGGGCAAGCAGGAGAGTATTTGCCTGCAATACAATGAGACTAATGCTTATCCTCTCCAAGGTTGATGCTAGATTGTCTAGCAGTCCTTTTCAGTCTTGGCTATATTCCTCTCATGTGGCCCAGGACAACCAGCAATGATGTTCTTGATGTTGTTGGTCACATTTTCTGATTATCTGTCACTTTGGCAAGGCTTGCCCATATCCATTTTCATTTATTTTAAAGCCCAGATGGTTTTGAACTGCAATTCACAGCATTCCTCACCTTTGGTTATGCTGGGAGATGCAGTTCACCAACATCCAAAAGGCAGCAGCACTTTCAACTCTGACGTGGAGTGTGGGCCCCTTTCAGAAAGAAAAACACCAAGCCAAGACTTGTACTTCATTACTTGACTGGAATTCACAAAAGTTCCAGTGATTCATGGTTCATTTAGAATATGCCAGACATATGTAAAAAATAATGGGATGATGAGTTGGCATATATTCTGCAGCAGAATTCTTTATAGTGGAGTTCAAAGAGCAAGTAAAGCAACCAGGCAATACCTCCATAACAGATTATCATTCTAAGAACTTTCATCCCTTACCAATTACTTAAAATTCATGAAGCATACATTGTGCAGTAACTGCAATAGCATGCTGCTTAATATTCTTAACTAGCTAGGAGCTTATTGCATGGCTTTTAAAATTGTCTTACCTCTCCCAACTTAAATTTTAATTCAGCTGGCATCCTGTACTATCGCAGTTACTTTGCCACCAAGTCTGCCACCCGGGTCCATCCCAGGTCCATCCCTGTTCCCAGGGGCACTCAGCGCCTCTTTTCAAAACCAGGAGTTTCTAGCTTCAGAAAATGGCCGCTGGAGTGCCCCTGGGAGAAGGGATGCACCCAGAATGGACCCGGGCAGTGGATTTGGTGGCAAAATCCATGCAATAGGGTCCGGATGCCAGCCGAATTAAAATTTAAGTCAGGAAAAGTAAGAGTTTTAAAAGCCATGCAATAAGTTCCTAAGATACAGTTTAAAGATACCTCATCATCTGTTGTTTTTTAAATGCTGAGAAAGCATTTGATAAAGTGGGATGTCCCTGTCTAATTGACCTGTTTATTAATTGGTTTAAGTGGGATGATTAGTTGAATAGATGGACTCACATGTTCAGTAATGTATCAAGGCAGAGGAAAGCAACATACTGAGGGGTGTGGGTCACACATGCTGTCCTACAATCTTCTAAGACAGCACCCATACTCCTGACTTTTGGGGTTTGACTCTAAAGGGTTTGACTCTAGACTGTGCAGGGTGCCCTTTTACCATATTTTCACACACACCCCAACCTATTATAGGCTGGAAGGGAGGTTCAAAACCAGAAGGGACACAAATACTTCTTGCTTTGGGGGGAGGAGCATAAAGAAATTCACCAAGCCTCCTAGAGGGCACAGGGATCCTTTTAAAGTGAATACAAAAAATTGGTGGGACGCAGAGTCCTGGGGGCCACATGCAGTCCATGGGCCACACTTTCCCCACCTGTTCCTAAAGCCAAAATGATGATTGTAACCTGACTTCAACATTACTTTCCTACATGAACCAAACACCTGTAAGTTTTCAAAGAGTTTATGTTCTTCAGCAGCTTGGTGACAGAGAACAATTGTGAATAACCTTTTTCTTCTCTTTTCTTTCTTATCCAATGACAGTAGATTTGGAAGCCAGTGTACAGACAGCTATTTGGAGATGAGATCCATGATAGCATCAAGCTCTGTCCAAGTGAAAGGTAAAAAGCTCACTTCCAGAAGCAATAGGGGTATCTCAGGAAGGAGCAACCTCTTGTTGTAGAAGTTTTTCCTGTGTAAAGTTATTGCTACTGTTCTGATGTGACGGCAGTTTATTAAATTCCCCCCTCTACACACCTTAAACAGAGCTCAGTATACATGTGGAAATCCATATTTATCCGCTCCCAAGACTTGTGAGATAAAGCTAGATTGTGAGATCTTAATTGGCCTCAAATCTCTCAAATGTTTTGTGGCTGAGTGATGGATGTGAAAGCAGATCTCTCCAAAGTTGAAGAGTTAAACCAAGAGCCTTATCACATGAGAAAACAAAGCAGAGATGGAGCCAGATAGTAGCGGCTCTGTGCCTTACCACATGACATTCATAGCTCTTTAGTTCTCTTCCCATGGGAGATGGGCATCAAAGCAAGTCTTTTGTTGAATGGATTTTGCCAGCTAGGCAAAAGATGTGCTTTGACAACTGTCTCCTGCAGGAAGCGAACTGAAACACTATGACACCGTGTAGTAAGGCATGGAGGAAGCTGCTACTCTCCGGCTCCATTTCCATTTTGTTTTCTTATGTAGTAAGGCTCTATGACACATGGTACCACAAGGTATAGCAGTAGTCTCCAACTTGGATGGCTTTAAAAGGAGGGTCAAACAAATTCATGGAGCCAGTGGCATTACTAAGGTCACCTGGCGCAGAAACTCATGCTGTCACACCACTCTCCATTGACCTCCTCCCACACCATACAGAATCCTTAGTACAGTGGATCCTTGTTATCCCGTGGAGTTGGATTCCAGAACTGCCCCATGGATACCAAAATCCATGGATACTCAAGTTCCATTAAATACAGTGTCATAGTAAAATGGTATCCTTAATATAACAAAGGTTTGCTTTTTTGGACTTATATATTTGAAAAAATATTTTCAAGCCATGGATCCTTGAATCTGTGAATAAAAAAATTCATGGATATGGAGGACTGACTGTAATGTCTTTTGTACTAGTGTTACTCATACATCGCAATTGCTGTATATCACTGAATGTAATGGCAATAGTCACATAAAGAACTAGCAAAATTAAAATTATACCTTTAAATTACAATATCATATGCACAGCCTAAATATATTTACATGTACATAGTTTCATGTGGTTAAAGTGAAAATTTGGTAAGATATGATTGTTAAAGAATTTTTTTACAGAATTTAAAAGATTTTCTAAATTTTTAAACTTTATAAAAAAAACTGGTGCCTCCTCTTTCTCCTCCCACTGAGCCTCACTGCACTCACATAATCTCTTCAGCATTTTAAAGAGATGCAGGTGAATGCCATAGCTCATTTCTGTCAAAATGCAGATGTTTGGGTAGCGGTAATGTCACCTCCCCCTTAAGGTTTCTCCTGATGTAGTCTGCACCCCCTGCACCCCTTACTGATACCCCTGGGTGAGCCTGCCAGTGATTCCTTATAATTTGTCCTTTTTTTTTTTCTTCCAAGATCATGCAAATTAAAGACTCTTTGGGTCAAGTATGTGGCACCTGGGAGGGTGCAGCACTGAGAACTTGTGGTGAAAATGGTAAACACTGAAGCATCCCAATCTCTTCATCTAACATCCACTCCCATTCTATTGCACTTTTTCTTACTTTAGTGCCAGCTGAGCAGAAAAACAAAAAACAGGCTTCATCTGTAGATACATCTGTATAACACAGGGGTAGGCAACCTTTCCCCTTTAAGGGACGAGGGACTTCAGCTCCCAGAAACCCAGGAGCTATTGGCCAACATGGGACTATTGGCCAACATGGCTGAGGCTTCTGGGAGCTGAAGTCCCTTGGCCCTTAAAGGGGAAAGGTTGCCTACCCATGGTATAACATATCACAGAGATCAACGAGATCATCCCCAAACACTCCATAAACATTCCTTTTGAAATGTTCAAGTGTTTTATAAAAAGCCACCTACTTGGTGATTTATGTTAAGTATACCAATTGTCCACACAGAGAGACATATAACCAACCCCCTCCCTTTTTACTTTTTTCTTTAAAAAAAATTTCCAAAGGTTATTCATACATAATAGTCCCTTCATCTTTTTGTCTATCTTACCATAGTGTCAGAAGAAAGTGCAGACAGACAGCCTCTTAGCCTGCATGATCTACTGCAGTTCTCCAACCAGGTGGCTCAGGGAATGGCATTCCTTGCATCAAAAAATGTGAGTATTCCCCTCCCTGCCCCAATAACATTATTTTTAGAAAAATAGTTCCAGGACAAGATGACACTAAAAGGTAGTCAAGCTGTGGTAAATAGGGTTCAGTCCTGTGTGCAGGAGCTAAGGTATAATATTTTATTGCTACACAGGAAACTATTACAGATACATTCCCAGACTTACTGTGGAAACACAAAACTATGGATAATAGTGAACCATATTGAAATGAATGACGTCCAGCAGAAGTTGACCATGGAGTTGTGCTGGAGGCTGCAGAGATTCCTGGACAGAACACCTCTCTGGGCATTTCTAGGTCCTCCAGCATGACTCTACGGTCAACTTCTGCTGGAAGTATACCATAGAATCATACTGGAGGACCTAGAAAATGCCTAAAGAGAACATTTTTTCAGACATGGGTAGGTGAAGCCACTGGTAATGGTCCCACCTATATGGGGGTCATACTGTATTTTGTTCTGAACAAATGAAACAATTCAAACTCTGCACACATGCAGCAATGATGGGGTTATTAGAACATGACATCAGTCATAGAGCTGCAATGGCACTGGGATAGCTATTAATAGAGAAGGGAGAGCAGGGATACTAAATCCAGCTTAGTGTCTTAGCTAACATCACTGTAAATAGAGGATCCTACCTCTCACTGGGGCTATGTACACAGGGCCCATCTTGATGGGTTAACTTGAGGGGAATTAGGGCATTTGGCATTCATGTGTCATAGAGACAGAACAGTTTTCACACCATTCTCTACTAGTTAAAGGCAGTGTTGGCACTATGTTGTTGGTTCTCCCTGGCCCAATACAATTGTGAGAAAAACTTGAGTCACTTTTAAGTATTTGCATTCTTGATTCCAACTTCTGGAATGTTCAGGTCCTGTTTCCCATATGTAAAACCAGAAATAGGAGGTACCATGAGGACTAACACAATCAAGATATTAAAAACCATGGTTAGAATCCTGCATTTGTCTTATATTTAGATAACCAGCTAAGAAAGCTATGGCTTAATTTTTTACTGGCTTGTATAAGGAAGCCTCCAAGTCCTTTTCACCTAAGCATTCCCTTGGGTTGCCCAACATAGTTCTGCCCTCCCTCCACCTGTCTGGATGCTTCTGGGATGCTCAGAAGCCCATGAGGTTATGTTGACATAGAGGACAAACACAGCTCTCAGCAGGGTTTTGGCCTGTAGATATACAATTCTGTATTGAGGGTGGTAAAAACAGAGATCCTAAACTATCTTCCTCAAGAGAAACATAGGACTTTATTACATGGGGGGAATCGAAGGTTTGAAAAGTGATGATCCTGTGTAAAATGTGATATCACACTTAACATTTTCACACACATCGCTATTAAACAGGCAATAAACAGCACAAAATCATTTTTGAGATTTCCCCATGAATGATTTGTTGCTGTTTATTGCCTGTTTAATAGCGACGTTGTGTGAACATTTTAAGTGTAATATCGTGTTTTGCATGAGATAATCGCTGTTTAAACCCCTGATTTTGCCGATTTCCTCCGTGTGATAAAGTTCATAATCTTTATGCTAGCCTGCCTTATAAGGCTCCTCTTTTTAATTGTGAGCTACCCACAAAACCCCACAAAAAACATGTGAACACATTCTTTCAAATTTACAAGTTTTACATATTACATCAGATATCTTTCAAACATAGTGAGGTATTGAGCTTGATGTTCCACAATAATGTTTAGAACTGGAAGATAATGAAACAAAATATATGTGAGCATGGGTCTACCCAGTGATATCAGCATAGGTCTCATGAAAATGAAAGAAACATCTAAAGTCTGAAGCCACTGCTCAGAGATTATAATCATGTATTTCAACTGTTCCAGCATGAGAAGAAGGGTGCTCTTGCAGTAGTGTCCTTCTGTGGCCTTTCCACAGCTTGGTCACTGGAGGAAACATCTCATCTCATCTTCTGGAGGAAACAGGATATTGGAAGGGAAAGACATTTGATCTGCTCCACCACAGAAATTCTTACAGCCTTACATAAACATGGCTACCAGTAAGATGAGTGCCTAGACCAGGGGTGGACAAAGCTTAGCCCTCTAGATGCTAGTAGACTTTAACTCCCAAAAGCCCTAGCCAGCAGAGCCAAAAGGAAGGGATAATGGCAGTTGCATCCCCACCCCACCAAAAACAAAAACAAAACCCACATCTGAAGGGCCATAGTTTGTCTACCCTTCAACTAGACCAATATTCCCCAACCTTGTGCCCTCCAGATGGGCTGGACTGGTTCTCACTAACTTTCATCTAGCATAGTCAGTGCCCATACTCTCAGAAGTGGTGGAAGTCACCAAACTGGTGAAGCCTGTTTTAGTGTAATATGCTTTCTCTCCCCCAGCCTCCTCCCATGGCTTGTGCCTTCCTCTTTTCCATAATCAGTCCAGTTAGTACATTTGCTGAATCTCTTCCTATCTGAATCATACACAATTGTTTTGTGGTTAAAGTTGAAGGAAGGAGGAGCACAGAGCCTATAGATTTAGAAGTCCTACAATAATATTGATGTCTCCTACCTCATCCAACATTAGGAACTGAAAGTGACAGTTGGTGTTTCTGGGCCCACTGTTTTATAAATCTAATAGGCAAGAGTAATCTTCATTTGAATGTCTCTTGTAATGATCCTGTAACTTGAGAACAAAGATATAGCCACTAACTAGATAGCAAGTCATGTGTGTTTAAAACAAACGAGCAGCATTTCTGACAAATTCACTTGGATCCCAGAAGGATGCAGGTAATCGCTAAAATTAAATATTTATTAGAGTGGTTAATAAACAGACTGTAATAAGTAAACAGTAGCTAGCAAAACATTTCTGCTTCTGCCTTCTACAGTAATAATAGTGTCTTCTAAACTACCATCTTATTTGCAGCTTACTTTTGTTTTTAGTAACTGAAGAAGTCATACACGAAAACATTTTGCTTATTTGTTTATTAAATTCTGTTTGTTAATCACTCTAGTATACACGTATAAGAAGACAACAGCTATTTATGTCTGTACACTCTAAGGATTTTATAAATCAGTGGCTCCCAATCTTCAGTCCTCAGATATGGCTGGAGTCCGGACAACAAATCCTATAAACCATCAACATTGGCTATGCTCTGTGGCTTCTGGGAGCTGAAGTGGTGGAGTGAGACATTCCATAGTTGTCATGCTGTAGTTTCAAAATATTCAACCAGCATTCAATAAGTAATCCAGTGAGGCAAAGGAGGACAGAGAAAGGAGGATTATATTTATTTATTTACCGGAGGGCGGGCAGTGCCAGCTTTCAGAGCAGGGCTCATATAAGTAGTTGTGTGCTTTCAAGTCAGAGGCAAACTTATCACAAGATGTTCTTGGCAGGATTTGTAACTTACCACTGCTTTCTCTGGGGTTGAGAGTATGTGACTTGCCCAGAGTTACCCATAGAGTTTCTATGTCTGAGCAGGGATTCAAATCCTAGGCTCCGGGAGTCCTAGACCAGCACTCAAACAACTATACCACACTGGCTCTCTAGACTCATATATACATTGCTTTAAAAAAAATATTTCTCCTCCTCCTCAAATCTTCAAACAGCATCTTAAAACAACTGGAATCCAGACTAGCAAAATGCAAAAAACTTAATGAACGTACAAATATCCAGTTGCCCAGTTCCCCAATGCAATATAGTGTTTTAATTTCTGTGCTAATTGTCCTCGAGGTTAATGAAGGCATGGCCTCTTCTGTGTGTGGCTGCTGGTTGTGGGTTGAGTTAGTGGCCTTCCAAATGTTGTTGGACTACATGTTCCAGCAACCAGGTCAGCATGTCCAATAGTGAGGGATGTGGAAGTTTCTACCCCAAAACATCTGGAAGGTTTGTCTGATCATACTACAATGCATTTATGGCTGTGTCAAATTGTTTTCTTCACATGGCATCCACAATACAGCACTTTCTCATCTATATCACGGATATAAATCTGTGAGATTACTGCCCACCAGAAGGTCTCTCTCAAGGCCAGCACACATGAACAAGAAGGCCAAAAGAAATACTCACAGGAAAGCAGTGCTTTTCTCAGGCTGTCTGAAATGGGGGACCAGCAGTTACTCCCCTCACTCACTGTACCAGGAGCACTAAATTTGTACCCATCAAGTTGATTTGTTTCTTTCCTGGAAACTTGCTGGGGACTCGCATCAATCCAGGGACCATCACTTTGAATAGTTTAGCCAATTCCTAATTCAAGATGACGGTCTCTAGATTATTTCAATCAGGGTTGGGTAATACAAAGCCTTCACATACAGTTCCTACAAATGTTGCCATTAATGTTGCTCTGTGGAAGTTTGAAAACACAGTAGCACCTCTGTCAGCAAAAAAACAAACAAACAAAAAAAAGTAATAATCCCGTTTTAATCCCTAAAATGCCATTTCCATGTTCAAACAAGACAAATAAAAAGCACAATAAAAAAACCCTACTGATGTTTTGAGAAATATGCCAGCACTGTTGTCCAATCCAATGAGACCCATGTGTTCTCTTGCCTTGTTTGAATGTAGCAGGGACTTTCCTAGGGATTAAAATGTTGTTTTCTCTTTCAACAGCAGCAGGAAGGTGGAGTTCCCCCTTCCCGGGTGGCTAGGGAGGGTAGTAATGAAGTTCCACCAACTCTCATCAGTTGTTTAACCCAATATAGGAGAATACTGCATTACATTCTTATAGTGCTACTATTCCACTTTTAATGCTCTGGCAGCCTCTTGTGGCATTCTGGGGTTTGTAGTTCAGTGAGGCCTAAGAGCTCTCTGGCTGAGAATCCTAAATGCCTTTCCTTAAAGTGCAAATCCCAGAATGCCAATAGAGGCAGCCATAGCAGTAAAAGTGGAATAGCAGCACTATAAGAGTGTAGTGCAGTATTCTCCTCAATAGATTGACATTGAGAACAGTGTGACCATGCACACAAAATGGTTACAATTGTGAATATCTCACTGTAGCACAATAGTTCCTCATGTGGAACTACACTACACTCAACCATTTACCACCACCTCCAAACTTACCATAAAGGTGCTGAAGCACCTGCATAATTATGCTGTATGTTATATGTTTTTAATGATATTTGTTGTATTTTAATCTGCTGCTGTTCCTGCCTTGATCCGTGGGAAGAGGCAGGTAAAAAATGTAACAGCAGCAACTTGTTGTTGTGGCCATTTTGAGTGCAACCTGATGGACACAACAAGTTGTTGTTGTTGTTGTTGTTACAACAATAATATCTGTACAGGTTGGAGAACAGGGGCTGGGATTGCAGAAGTGTCTGGTTATGGCCTCACAGCCAGATGCGAAGTACAGTCGCCCCTCTATTTTCATGGGGGATCCATTCCAGACCCCCCGTGAAAATGGAAAATCACCAATAATCAAGCCCCATAGGCTTGAATGGCGGCATGTATCCATGGGCACACACCCAATTTTGTCCCTCTCCATTTGCCGTCTGCAAATGGGCGAGGGACATGGATTCGAAGTCCGCAAAAATGGAGGGGCAACTATAATTATATCAGTCACTGGGAGTCTCTGGCAGACTCAGATAACCAGACACTTCTGTGATGTCCCCTTTTTCCCAGGCAAGAAAGGGCCATGGGGGTGGAGGATTTAGCTGTATTGTAGGTCAGAGACCTACTGATTGCCATGGAGAGAAGAAGGAAATACCAATCTCCACGAGAAGACATATGCAGGCATAAGTTTAACTTACATCTGTGTGTATGACTGAAGCCAGCTAAAGTGTGCTTGATTCTGGCATGGCTCTGGTCAAACTTGTTCACATCTCTATGGCCATGATGCTGAAACAGAAATTAGCAAGAAAAACTGCTATGCCATTTATTTTGCTCTCTTTTCAATCCAGTGCATCCACCGTGACCTGGCAGCAAGAAATGTGCTTGTGGCCGATGGACAAGTGGCCAAAATCTGTGACTTCGGCCTGGCTAGAGATATTATGAATGACACAAACTACGTTGTCAAAGGCAATGTAAGTAACTGGGATGGCCATGCATATCAGGATACATA
The DNA here is from genome assembly GCA_026167975.1 of Phrynosoma blainvillii. NCBI lineage: Eukaryota > Metazoa > Chordata > Lepidosauria > Squamata > Phrynosomatidae > Phrynosoma > Phrynosoma blainvillii. Next base: position 288,562,246 of record JANUYF010000002.1, on the reverse strand, counting down.
AGAAACTGCTTTACACCAGTAGCAACTCCCCAAAGTGCCAAATTTCTAATTGCATCTGGAGATGCTGGGGATTGAGTTTGGGACCTTCTGCATACAAAGTAGGTCCTCTAGCACTGAGCTATAAATTGCTTCTCCACTCACAGTAGAGTTACTGTGAGCAGTTACCTTTGGATCAGATTGAACTACTGAAGAGAAGCTGGCTGAAGCACACAAAGCAATAATCATGGTGGCCCAGATCATATACTGCTGGCTAATTAAGTCATTTCCTATCTCAGTAAAGATTTTGTAATTCCAGGCTCGCCTGCCAGTGAAATGGATGGCTCCAGAGAGCATCTTTGAGTGTGTTTACACAGTACAGAGTGATGTGTGGTCTTATGGTATCCTTCTCTGGGAGATATTCTCTTTAGGTAGGAAAACATCCATTTTGCCTGTTCATCTCTGTCTTTCTGCAATAAAGGCCTTGATTTGGGAGAAAATTTGTTAGGGAGGACCAGACAAGCATTGACTATATAGTTGTAACAAATTTTAGATTTCTGGAGAAAAAGCATGCAAGACTATTTAAAGGTAAAGGGGTTGGTACAATGTGTATGGAAAAAAGATAACCAGGTGCACACCAAAGTTCAGATCTGTTTAGAGGGTAACACACAACGAACCACTGCTGACAGCTTGGTTCTTACTTGAGGTACAACTGATAAACTTAAATCTCCTGTGAAGTTCTTGAAAGGTATCTCATTTTGCACAGTCCCTTCAGAAACTATGGTACACAGAAATACACACAAATTTCCTGCTCAAAAGATCTTTAGTTTTGTCCAAATGTTTAAATCCCTTTTGGAAGAAATTGTATTTTCAACACAAAACAAACTGTTCCCTGCAGAGGAAACACAGCCACCTTGAAGACCATTTTAGGAGAAAGGAAGGACATAAATTCAATAAATAAACAAATAAAGAACATTTACATGCCACCACCACCCCATATACTCATATTTTGCACAGAAAAGCCACCTGTATTTCTGCATAGAGTAATTCTTTGAGATACTTCTGCAAAATGTGAAGAAAGCATTGATACATGATTCTTGGAAGGGGTTTCCTCTTGGAAATGGGTCAGGAAACCCAGATTTATGCTACTGAACAAATAGAGGCAAATGTTCTTTCCATCAATGGTACAGCTCTGTCAGAGGCCCTTAACTACAATGTGATGATATTTGGAAGGCCAGTATGATGTGAATCCCATAATCCCTGGTGTCTGTGGGGTTTTCTTGTGTAGTTTCCACACTAGACGAACATGGTGCTCTGTTTTTGGTTTTTGTAAACTGTTTCTGCTTCTTCCTTCGATTGTAGGAAGAAGCCCCTATCCTGGCATGAAGGTGAACAGCAAGTTTTATAGCCTGGTCAAGCAAGGATACCACATGGGGAGGCCAGATTTTGCTCCAGATGATATGTAAGTAAATGGAGGCCAGCCACCTAATGCTATACCTAGTGGCAAACCCTCCTGGCAGTAAATTAAAAGAAATGAGATATCTTTGATATCTCTCATGGCACTTCTGATGGAATGAATTTATCTTGCTGCTCTAGGTTCACAGTGATGTTCAGAGACCTCTAGACTGTGCTCAGTATTCATTTTGGTGCTCTTAAAAGGGAGGGTGCTAATTTTGTTCACCAAAATGCCAGCCGCAAAAGAAGGCGGCGGGGGCGGGCGGAGGCGGAGGCGGCGCGGCGGCGGCAGGGGTCCGCCTGGGCTGGTAAGTCCGGGGACCCTCAGTGGTGATGGGCTTCCAAGAGGCTTGTCGCCACCGAGGGAAGCCTCCCCGCGCACACCCTCGGTGGCGATGGGCTTCTAGGAGGCCCATCGCCACCGAGGGAAGCCTCCCGGGGGGACCCTTGGTCGCGACGGGCTTCCAGGAGGCCCGTCGCTGCCAAGGGAAGCATCCCCGCGCGCACCCTCCACCAACACGCGCACCCCCCCGCACATGCGGCCGCCTCCACACCATGCACAGCGGCGGCATGTGCGGGGTTTGCGCGTGTCAGTGGAGGGCACGCGTGCGCGCGCACAGCCATTCCTCCCCCCCCTTGGCCCAGCCGAGACCTGGGCTACGGGAGACCGGCCCAGGTCTCCAAAAGGTTGCCGGTCCCTGTTTTAAACTGTTGCATGCTTTAATTAATGCTTTAATTGATGATATGCATTCTTTATTTCCTGTTGTTCGATCCAAAGAGAGATAAGAAAATGGTATCATCATCATCATCATCATCATCCCAGTTAGGCCATGAAACCCATTGGGTGACCTTAGGTCTCAGCCTTAGAGGGAAGGCAATGGCAATCCTCCTCTGAACAAATCTTGTCAAGAAAACCCCATAATTGGTTTGCCTTAGGGTCACCACAAGTCAGAAATGACTTGAAGGCACACAGCAACAACAACAACAACAATGAATAATGGCACTATATATTCTCCCTTTGATCTTATATTATCAGTCTTCAGTCTAATCCAATATAGGTTTACTTACTATTGTCCTCTCTCTCTGTGTCCACACATATCCTTGCCCACACAAAAAATAGCAATAATAATAATAATAATAATAATAATAAATGCATTTTTATCCCGCCCCTCTGCGACGCAATCAAGGCGGCTTACAGCATTTAAAAACATCCATAATACAACAATACCCTAACCCACCCTCCCCGTAAAAAAGTATTAAACTAACAATTTTTAAACACAACAAATGCAAAGAATGAGGGAATGAATTAATGACTATCCTGTGATAGCTCAGCAACTTATGATTACTGCATCTAGGAGAAGCTTTGATTCTCAATTGCACAGACATGGATTACTTGATTAATTAAAGAGAGAAAAGATAATTACTCTTAACTGCTGTTATACAGTAGTTTGAAATCTCTTCTCAGTTAATGTTGATCAGAGAAGGAATGTTGCTCCTGTTTCCATATCATCACTAACTGAAGATGAAGGATTGGCCATGTGTACATACAACATTTGTTGCCTTCTGGAAGTGCATCAATTTACGTTCCTTATTGTCAACATTGCACAGAAAAGGTATAGTTTAGCTGACCTTATGCAACATCTAAGAACTATAACAAAAGGTTTCAATACAAAAGCACTGAGCAGCCAAAAACTTTTCTTAAGCTAACCAACCTCACCACCTCCACATTTTGTACTACACCTTCCTTGATTATAAGTCATGTTGCCTGGGACTGATGGAAGCTTCTGTAGAACACATCTGGAGAGTTGGGAAAAGCTGTTCAAAACTAATTATCCTTGTAGGAGCAGCAGGAGCAATCTCTTGGCAGGAACCATAGTGCCTGGACAATGCATCTCGCTGCTAAACAGCTGATATAGTCTTTTGTCCTCCCCACCTTCAGATACAACATCATGACGGCATGCTGGAACCTGGAGCCCACTCATCGGCCTACCTTCTATCAGATCTGCACTTTCCTTCAGAAGAAGCTGGATGGCATCAAGGAACAAGTGAGATGTTTTACATCACTAATGGAAAGACAAAAGGCAGATAATCTACTCCTCAGAAGTTTCATTCTCTCTCACACACAGAGACACACACACTCACCCCTGCCTTTTCACATAAATGCATTTACATTAACATCTGGTGGAAGCTGCACTCCTGAAAGGTGAAAGAAGAGAACGTGTTTCTCCTTATCCCTTATTATTGTTAGTAATTTGAGTCTTCACTCAAGGTGCAATACTGACTGCACCGATTACAGTAGTCACAGCACCTGATCCCTTACAACTCGAATGACATTTAATTAAAATTTATTTAATAAATAAATCTATTGACTATCTAGTTTTTGGCAATTAAGTTCATCAATATGTAGTACAGTTTCCATACTCATTCAATATATATGCAGCCAACAAAATGAAACAGAAATCAAGAGCAGCAAGCAATAACAATTTGGGTGATTGTAATTTGGGGTGAGGAACTTTTCTGCCTAGTGCCCTAAAGGCACCAGATCCCATCTGATCTTGGAAGCTAAGCAAGGTCAACCCTGGTTAGTAGTTAGATGGGAGACTACTGACAAATATTAAATACTGTAGAGGACTTCAGAGGAAGATACCACCTCTGAGTATTCTTTGCCTAAGAAAATCCTATGAAATTCATGGGGTCACCATAAGTTGATAGGGAACTTGAAGGTGCGTGCACACATACACACACTCCCAAATCCCCATTTGGGAAGGGTCTTGGATGTTGTATTGCAGCAGTAGTTGGGAGTAAGGCACATGCGGGTCCTAAGCAAATTGTGCAGGGCCAGATGTACTTCTGACTACTTTAGACATTTTCTCACCAAACACACAAAAAGCTAAATTCTAGGGGAAAGCATGGTTTTGCTTTCAGGTATGCAAAGCACAGCTCACAGTATTAAAGAGGCAGGTATTTAAAGATGCAGTGGCTCAAGTGGTTGAGACGCTGACTCTGTTGATTGCAAGATTGGCAGGTTGGCAGTTTGAGGCCTAGGTGCTGCATGATGGGTTGAGCTCCCCTCACTAGTCCCAGCTTCTGCCAACCTAGCAGTTCAAAACCCTGCAAATGCAAGTAGATAAATAGGTACCACTTTGGTGGGAAGGTAAACAGCGTTCTGTGCAATTGTGTTGGCCACATGATCATAGAGTAGTCTCTGACAACGCTGGCTCTTTGGCTTAGTAACAGAGATGAGCACCGCCCCCTATGGTCAGACACGACTTGACAACCTTGTCAATAGGGAATACTTTTACCTTACCTATTTGAGGTTTAAATGTTTTAAAACCAGGAGAAGCTGGCTGGCTAATCCTGAAGTTCTTGGTAGAGAAGTTCTCCATCTGTACTAAATAATTTATTGCAGCATTTTCCTCAAAATCATTTGTAAGTGTACTTTAGCTTCAGAGCTTAGTAATAAATTCCAGGAACTAAATTTTGGGTTGTTGGGTTTCCCTCCCTCTTTACAGGATTACAAAAACTTGCCGTGCAACACAGAAGAAGAAGACAGTGGATGTGAGCCTTCCAGCTACTGTGAAGAATCCTGTGAATCTGGAGACAGTGAGCAACCCCTTTTGAACAGCAACAACTACCAGTTCTGTTAAAAGGGATATGATCCTGGCCCTCTTGTTCATTGAATTTCAACTGAGATGCAGATTTCATGTACCCATGTCTTAGATGGTATTGCATATCAAGTGATTTAAGTCACAGGTTCTGGTCTTGTCATGTATTGGTAACGCAATTCAGAATCATCGCCAATGATTATATCTTTTTTCCCTAACACTAAAACCTAAAGCGGCTTTATTGTTTTTTTGTTAAAGAAAGCTAGCTTAGCGCCCACAAGAACCTTGGCTAGAATCCTCCTTTCAAGTCTTCAGAACAGCATCAGCGACTAGCCATGCTTTTAAATGTGAAAATGGAATTATGAGTTTAAAGCCTTCCTTTCTGTGTTTCACATCTCATAGGCCAGCCCTGATAGCTATATTGCCCCTACACAATATTTTTTTTTTTAAATTAAGCATGATAACTGGCAAGATCAGCTAAAAGGAAAATCAATAGCCTACCCAATTTTGCTCTAGATCAGGGGTTTTATGGAAGTTAATGCATCATGCATCCACCATAGGCACAATTAATTCTGCAGGAAGAAAAGTACTAATTCTCTACAGAAAAATAACTTCAAAACAAGAAATAATAGGGAAGTTTCTCCCTGCCTTTAAGATCATCAATGCACAATGTGTCAAGGAAATAGAAAACTAAGAGTGGTTTTCAGTACTGTATTAGATAATCTGTAGGCATAGATTGCAACTAATCTGTGATTTACTTCTGAATAGATAGTTTAGGATTACACTGTAAATTCCATTGAGCTCAATGAGAACTTAGAGCAGGGTTGCATTGAGTACTGCCCATAGTCCCTCCCTGAACCTGCCCCCATGTACCTGAAAATATATATATCAGCAACATTATATTTGCCCATTCTGGGAAGTCTCCAGGTGAGCTTCCCCACTCCAATTAGATCAGAGGACCCCCAAACCCTGAAAAATTGAACCCAGATCACTTTTGATCTTGATATTTTTCACATTTTAGGGTTTTGTTTTATCTTCCATCTTCAGTCCAGGTGTATCATAGTGTTTTCTTGGCAAGTTTCTTTTGCGGGGTGTGTGTGGGGGTGTGTGCCATTGCCATCCTTTGAGGCTGAGAGAGAGTGATTTGTCCAAGGTCACTTGAGTGTGGAGAGGTCTGAGGCTTTTAACAGTTGCCTATACGTGTCCTAAGGGGGCTACCGTGGTGTAGCGGTTTGAGCATTGGACTAGGACACTCGGAGACTTGTGTTCAAACCTCAGTTCAATCATGGAAAGCCACTGGGTGACCTTGGGCAAGGCACACACTCTCAGCCTCAGAGGATGGCAATGGCAACCCCCCTCTGAAGAAACACATGAAGTGAACCATTATGGCCTTAAATAATTCACTGATCTCCAGTATTCTCCCAGAGAGTAAAAAAAATAGATGTAAATTACTTAGGCTCAGGCTTTTGGAAGGAAAGGATGTGAAAAATTCTAACTGGAGCAATCTTCTTTTCAAACATGAAGTAGCCCACCCACAACCTTTTATTTTCACTAGAGGTGTTTTTCTGCTCATCTCATCCCTGCTATCCCAAATGGGCCAGAGGGGAATGTGAGAGGGCAGTTTCCTTTTTTCCTATCTTTTAGTTACATATCAGAGTTGGATAAAGAGACAGCAAAAGAAGGCAGGCAGGAAAGAGTCAGTGAAGAGCTACTGTGCCCACCTTTGGGCCTTACAACTACCATTGGCTTTACCCACCGATTTTTTTATGTAGATCAATGGCTGTCCTAAGAAAAAAAGATTCTTCACCCTTATTCCAACAGGCTAGGATTCAGAGAATTGGGCTGAACAAGAAAAAATAACTGCTGAACTCTGCAAAATGAGGAGCCTGACATGAAACATTATTATACTGCCCATACCTGGCTTTTTATACAGCACACCTCTGGGACCTCTTGCTATGCCCTTTTTGCGGCCATTGCAATCGCCACTGCCACTACAGACGGGAAAAGCACTTTCTGCATCAGCTAGTCGGAACAGATCTTAGCTGCAGCTTTTGAACTGCCTCTCCAATTCACTGGAGACATTCCCAAAAAGACCATAGCAGTGAGTCTCAATAGCCTCTGGACAAGAGGCTTGGGAAGGATTTGGATGGTATTTACTGTGCCCTAAACTGTTAAGTCAAAAAGTGGGATTGGAAATACCAGTCAGGCTCACCCTTGAACACTGATTCATTATTTGTACTATAGGATATTCAGAAATTAAACTAACAACGTTCATGCACATTAGATTTTAGGGAAAGGATGGGGAACTGTGGCCTTCCCACTGTTCTTGGATATCAGCTCCCAGCAGCCTTCACCACCATAGCCACTGGTGAGAGATGGTGACAGTTGTAGACCGAGAACATCTTGGATGGCCAATTATTATTCTAAAGCAGGCCGATTCTCATTTCACAAAGAATAGAGAATCTTTTAGTTTTTTTCTCTGTTTCAAGTTGTGTTGTATTACCCTTAATGAACTAAGTTGGCAGATAATCATAAATCTCACCCTACCACTACCACTGAAGGCTAAAGTGGCATCGAAATAATTCAGTGCCTTACATTGGTTATTGATCCACCATCCGCAACCCTCTCTTGCAAAGGAACATGAGGCCCTGATAACCTAATCAGACTAGACTACTGCAATGTATGTGAGTCTTTGAAGTCTTCATGATAACCTATTAGTCCACAATACAGCTGCTGGATGACTTTAGACTGGTTACAGACATGACTTTGCCAGTTTTTAAAAACTACACAAATTGCTAGGCTGGCTGATACTATTAAGGCTGTACACTGCTTGGTACCTGAGAGAATTATTTCCACCAGAAGAATCTGCCTGAACCGTATATTCGGTGGGCCTTCTGACATCTCCTCCAATGATAGGAAGGAGAAATGTATGCAATGCTATGAGTTATTATATGGAGAATATCTCTATATTACACACGTCATCTACAAACTGGTCACATGAAATTTATTATCTTTTCAACAGCAGGAAATACCTCTTCTTTTTCCTCATGTTTCAGTGGCTAGTTTTTGATAGCTCTGCTAGATTTTACGACAAATTCTTAATGTATTTGTTTTAATACATAACCTGCCCTGGACATTTTATGCTGAAGGATGTACTAATTTCTGGAGCTCAGATGAGTAATAAACCTCAGGCAAACTTTTATTAAGACTACTGATTTTTGATAAATATTTTTTCTTAACTGTAGCAGTTGTGCATCTGTGCTGCCCATGAAAGCAAGCTACTGTGAGAAAAGTTGTAATGTATATATTTGCAACCTTATTTTTTTTCTATAGTGTACATTCAAAATAAAATAAACTAGAACCAAACAGCTTAAAATATAAGGACTGTAATGCTTTTAACAATGTTTTACAAGTAAGTGATTTTTATATTGATTTTATGTAAACTTTAATACCTGCATTGAGCAGCCACCTTTGATTGAAGTTTCGTGTAATTGAAAGCTCAGGAATTTTAATTACCAACTGACTATGCAATTTGGTGAATAAAAATGCATTTGCACTGACATATAGACAGGCAGCATATCTTAGACTGGGTAAGAAACTACCTAGCTAGATTTCTAGTTATTACCACTCAAGCTACTGTTGGGTCATGTTTAAATAGTTATAACTGCTCTGAGCTGAAAGTCCCAAGTGTAAAAGTTCTTTAGTTACAAGTAAGTTTGCATTTAACTGTCTTGAAAAATAAATCAATTTGATTAGGCAAAGAAACCTGTATTGCATTTTTCTTTAAACTCTCCATTTTTTCATTTGCATCGGTCCATTATTGTTTTTCCTAAGAGAAGGGATAATTTCTTATATTAGGAAATATTAATAAAGTTTTATAGCAGCTCTAATCAGGCCAAACAAAATCATGTTTTAGATTAACGTAGCAGTGGTGGAATCTCCTTCCTTGGAGGTTTTTAAACAGAGGCTGGATGGCCATCTGTCAGGGGTGCTTTGGTTGTGTGTTCCTGCATGGCAGGGGGTTGGACTGGATGGTCTTTCAGGTATCTGCCACCTCTATGATTCTGCCCCCTGTTGCAATTCCAGGCCGCAGTCAAGCCCTGGGAGGGCCTGTTGCTGCTAACCAGTGAGGAGGTAAGCAAGAATGAAGTATTTCCAGCAATGAAGATGCAGCTGGTCTGGTCTCTTGAGGAAAGGATTCGATTGATAAGCACACCTTCCTTATTCTCCCCCACCCCTACAACCAGATCAACTGTATCTTTATCATCTAAATTACGGAGCCAATCTATTCTCTCACATCTGGTAAAAGCAGAACAGCAGTTGCCCACAGGGGCTTGAAAGTTGCCAAAAGGGAATACTTTGGACAGAACACTACAGCCTATATAAAAATTCTCTGTGCTCATCCAAAAACAAATGTAAGCCACACTTACATGCCCATACATGCCCTAACAGTGACATATTCTGACCTTAAGTGCAAAAGACAAAATGATCATTCATCTTTTTTTATCTGAACAAACTGATCATACAGTTAAACAAAAATGTGTGCTTCTCTTTTAAGACAACACATCCTCCCCTCTACAGCATGGACAGGTTCAAGTCCATTTAAGAGGCCTGTTGAGTAGTATTCATTTCAAAACTGTACAGCAAGATGTGCTCTCCAATCCCACCACTGCTGGTTCAGACCTCCCTGTGCTGAGGGGAAAAGTCTGCAAAAGGAGATGTAACTATATTAAAGTGAATGTGGTTACAAAGGTCCGTGGGAATCAGGAACCCAGCTTTATCAGTGCTTCCAATCATGTGGAGCTCTGTAACCATGTTCAGCCAGATGCAGCTACAGCCTCTTTGCAGACCTTCCCCATCAACACAGGACAGTGAAGAGTGGGGCTGAAGTGTGCATCTCCACATGCTTCTATACTAGGGACAGGCAACTCTGGAAAGGTCAGGAGGCAATTTTCCACCCCTCAAACTGCAATCAGAAGGGACATTCACTTCCACTTTGCAAAGAATTAGTCTGGTAACAAAAAAGGCATGGTGCTGGAGAGGAGTTTGTATCATTTTAAAGGAGGCTTCTGGGAGTGACAATTCTTTTTTAATTGCCCTGACAGTGCAATGGTTAAATGCTGGTATTGCAGCCATTCACAGGCCACAAGATTGTGAGTTCCAATCTTAGACAGGGCTCCAGGGTCCACTCAGTCTTGCATCCTTCTGTAGGTTGCTAAAATAGTACCCAGCTTGTTGGGGACAATTAGCTTACACACTGTAAGCCGCTTAGGGAATGCTTAAGTGCACTAATAAGTGGTATAGAAATGTACTTGCTATTGCTATATTGCTATTTTTTTCCCCAACTGTGGGGAGGCAGGGGTTCAGGGGATCCTATGTGGTCCGCCCTTTTTATATGGCATTTGAAACTAAAATGTCCAACAAGAACTTTAGACATGTTCCAGCACAAATGAGATCTGTAATAATTGCACAGCAATGGGGGGGGAGCTCTTTTTGCCTAAAAAGGTATCCAAACACTCTTGTTTTCACAGACATTTAAAATAATCTTAGAATTGTACCAACCTACAGGAATACCTCAACACTTGTCCTGAAAACCACAATCTTTAGCAAAGAAAGAAGTATTTTCCACTGGGTTAAAAAATCTTGAGGCTAGCAAACAAGGAAAACTCAAAGGGTTGAATATTTTCACTCTCCAACACTGGAAGAAATAATTTATTAAAGTTTATCATTGACTGAAAAAGTGTTTTTCATAAATTAGCTTTTAACAGCAAATTATAATCTTTGCTCAGAAGATCTGTATGGTTCATTTTTTGACAGCACAGTACACACCAGAAGCCTTCACAGAAGGGAGTTGTTCAAATCCATACCACAAACCTGAATAAAAATATAGAGGAAACTCTTCCACATGTTCCATGACTACCTGTTTTTAGATGTAGCAGAAATAATTGTTCAGATTTATGGATGGGCAAGTGAATGGGAATCAGGAGACAATGCAAGCAGTTCACACATCAGGGGTCAATATATTACACAGGAGGAATAATGCTGATTTCATCAAGGCAAAATGTTAAGGGAGTATGACAAAATGTAACTCCCCCAGGTCAGTTATGTAATGCTGCAGTTGGGGAACATGTAGTGGTTTGCAAAGGCCGAGACAGGGAAGTATTACACAGTCTCCCAAACAAATTTCATGGTGGAAGTAATCAGAAAAGCATCTCCTCTTGGAGTGTGTTCACTGGATCCAACTACTGTTGCACAAATATGTCTGTAGACAAAGGAATAGACAATAATCTATTAAGTCCATGGTTAGGATATAAAGTAAAGTGCCTGAAATTTCCTCTCCTGATCAAGAGTGCAGATGTTTACTTCAAAGTGTACAAGTCCCTGATGAATCTTTGTAACAATTATTCTAGCTTGGGCATTTGTAGCTTTCTAGTCCAGCCCTTAACTTAATACAGACATCAATTAAGAACAACCTACTCTGGTTTGAACCACTAATTAAAGGTATAGTGTCTCTTCAGGTTGAGGCAGAGTGAGGCATAAGAACAGACATGCTCTCATCCCTTCAATACTGATGGGACATGAAGGTCAGCCTGAAAGTTCTTTTCAGAATAGAAAAGTAGCAGCTGGCGTCCAAATATTCTTTGGTCTGTTATGGCTTCCCCTTCTGGATATAATTTTGGGAAATCCATAAAAGTCTTACACTCCACTTTTCTCTTATGCTCCTCTTTCTACTTAGGAACTTAACACCACAAAATGCACACGCTTCCAAAAGATGATCTCCTATTAATCCAGTTGCCTTCTCTGCCCAGCTACTTGAGGCAACCAAAACTCTCTTCTCCCTAAGAACACACTGTCTTGGCCAGGCTGGGAACCTCTCAGCTCCTTGGGAGGAGAAACCCACCCTTTCACAGCAAGCTGTCTGCAGAACAAAAACTCAATCTAGACTTCAGCAGAATTCTGTGGTCAATGTAAACTGTCAAAGCTGCTCAGGATCAGAACAGCAAACTGTCAGGAGCATCTTCAGTCTAGCTGGCTCATATTTCTGGGAACAAGACAGCTACCACAAAGCAGATTATGCTACACCGTTTTCTCCTTGGATCTCTTCATCTTCATCCATTTCTGTCTTGATTTGAGCAACACCAAGACGGTACAGAGTATCCCGGATGACAACTTCCCCAGGCTGGCAGCTCTGAACAATCTCATGAATCTGCCTATTCACAATCTCACGACTGGAGAGGAAATCCATCAGGCGATTATAGAGGTAATAGTGGGTTGCACTGTCAAAGGTAATAGGTCTCTGGCGGACATTGCTCGTTTTGCTGTCACTGATGGCTGTAATGATAGCACTGTAGGGTTCTAGTTCCCGGCACAAGGAGAGGGAACGGTGCCGACCTGTTGGGTCGCTCTGACTGATCTGCTCCATTCCAGTGTGAACAATGCGGCGAGAGGCTGATTTGGTAACTGGATGCTGAACAGCATGCTCAGTGCTGGTCATGTCCACATGGTAGTGTCTGTCAAGAAGTTCTGGGCAGGACACATACTGAGGAAGGAAAAATGCGGGGGGGAGGGGGAAGAAATGACTTCCATATCAGAAGATCTTGTGCATTCTTTTCAGTTTACACAGTTCTGAGGCCTCATCAATATGGATCATGTACTCCCTGACTAAATGAAAACAAAAAAAACATTCAGAGGTAGCTGTGTTGGCCATTTAGCAAATTCAAACAAAAATCCATCAGTGATACCTTTATTGGCCAACCAAAATACACAATATACTTGTTGCTACATGTATATTGTATGTATACTTGTTGCAACAAGTATATTGTGCATATTGTGCATTTTGGTTGGCCAATAAAGGTATCACTGATGGATTTTTGTTTAAATGAAAACAAATTACCTTATTTATTTATTTGGAGTATTTATACCCCCCCTCTTCAGCCACAGCTTTGAAAACACAGACCAGACAACGACATCTCCCAGTAAGTATGTTGCTTACTGCAATACTGCTTCCAGTAGTATCGAAATGGGAATAGGTAGTAACAGGAAGCAGAACAAGACTGCAAAGGTAATCCAGTAGTACAATTCAAAAAGCAAAAATACCTCACTATCTTCAAACTAACGATGTGTGTTTACTCAGTGCATATACTTCACTACTAAGTTACTTTACTTTACTACCAGTAATACTCCTTACTATCTTTCAACAGACAGGTGAAGACCCTTGTTTTGACAGGCCTTTGACAACTGATTGTACAAGGTCCATCCACACTAAACTTGGGGGGGGGGAGAGAGAGAGAGGCAGGATATTAATTAGTAGTAGTAGTGGTGATGGTGGTAGAGGCAGAAATTGTTGTTCTGTAGAGCATGCAGTTTTAAAGTAAATTGTTTAAAACTGGAAGTTGTCAAAGCTACATTAAGCAAAATAAATATTTGAAATATAGGGCAGACATTAGAAAATAAGTTGCACTTCAGGTAAAAAGAAAAACAATCTACTGGCAATTGAGAAGGGGCTCACTGCCCTTGTACCCTTCTCTTAATGGTCTCTTGAGGAGGAGGAGGAGGAGGAGGAGGAGGAGGAGGAGGAGGAGGAGGAGGAGGAATCTAACACTGATTTTCTCACTAGCTTTAAAAACAGTGCAGCAGTGTAAGGCAACTAACCCTTAAAGGCTCCATTGGGTCAGAGAAGCAACCCTGGTTCTTCCCCCACATTTGAGCAGTCAAGTCAGGATAGCAAATATCTGCACACAGTGCCACAGAAGTGGCTGAGTCTACTACATAGACTGGGGGCCAGTGGCGTGAGGAAGCTAGGAGGTCCACATGGTCCCGGGGGCTTTCTGCTCGGACAATGTACTTTGAGCCACACACAACCTGCAAAGATAAAAGGTGCAACAGGTTTAGTGCAACATAATGGAAGAACAAGCATGTAGAAATTGGAACAAACCCAGAGCATAACTTCCATCTCAAGTTTCACCAACACCATGGACAACTTGAGTTTCTACCCAAAATGGCATGAATGCCACCTTGTGTCCCAGTTTTGACGGAATAGGTGGGATATAAAAGTAACAACAAAACAAAGAATAAAACCAAGAATAATTTCCAGATATCCTCTGCAGTCATCATCAATAAAAGATTGTGGGTCATTCCAGCCAATAATCGAGCAAACTTCTTGGACCCTTCATTCTCATTTACTTCAAAAGCCAGGAAAACCAGGAAATACCACTTTCCACATTAATATATTGCTAGAACAAATAGTAATGTATATCAGTTTAATGTAAAAATCACATTCTCTGACTAAATGGGAACAGGACTGAAGGGCAGTTTAAAAATATGGGGAATATGCTTGAAGGGCAAGTACCAAGGGAAATGTCAATTGATGAAAAATCAAGGTAATCAAAGTCAAGGAGCAACAACTGCAGACTTCCAGATGTTTCTGGCTTACAAATTCCATCAGCCCTAGCCAATACAGCCAATGGAGAGGGACTATAGGTTTGGAAGACTAAAAATAGTTGCCCACCTGGTTTAAGCAAATAGGTGAGATAAGCACCTGTGAAAGGAAAAATGAAAATGCTACCTATGCATTTAAACTAGCAGCTCTTAACCTTACAGGATCTATGGAGAGAGACCCATGAACTGGATGCAAGCAACAATTTAAGTCAAAACTTTAGTCTTTTCAAGTGTTCATTGTATTTCTTTCCATTCCAGATTAGTATGTAAAGAAAATCCATTTCCAAAGCAATATAATATAGCATATATACTCTACAAGTCAACCTCATGTATAAGTTGAGGGCAGGTTTGGGGCCAGAATTATGGATTTTGCCATGACCCATGGGTAAGTCGAGGGTAAAACTTGGAGGCTTCAACTAAAACTTCAGTCTGTGTATGTGTGTGCAGGGCAAAAGAGACTAATTGAGGCTTTTTGCTTTCAACTTTCATTTCAGACTTCACTCCACTGTTTGTTTAAGAGCAATAAATCAGTATTCTTTCTGCTTGGCTCAAAAGATAAACTTTCTCTCAACCGCATGGGGAAATCTAAAAGAGCTTCTATCATGTTACTGTACTGACCCATAAATAAGTCAACCTGGCATTTTGGGGTTAATTTTGGTAAATACATTTTTTGACTTATAGATGAGTATATGGGTATTATATTCAAAATGATGTGCATATATATATATATATATATATATATATATATAGTATGGGGGAGGAGGGTGTGCACAGCTTTCACCAAGATTATCAAAGGGGCCCATGACCACAAAAAGGTTAAGGACCACTGATTGGATGTATAAATCACAAACTGACATGCACTCAATGGCACAGTAAAAGCACCGAATCCTAGGAACTATATCATAGGGCAATAATCCTGCAGATCCTTGGTTTGTGTGTGTGTTATCCTTCCACCTCTATTCTACTGCTAAAGCCTCAACTAGAACCCTCACTGAAATACAAATTTGCAAAGGGAGGTAAACACTATAAATCTATAGTTCTGCATTGGTGTGAGCCATCATGCCCATAGACCTTGATACTAGAAAAGTCAGAGGATTAAAAGTGTAGGCTTGGCTTTCAGATCAAATTCACCGTAAGCCCAATTTTGGCTTTCTGTGCAGGTTACAGGCTAAAGTGTAGGTGTAGATCCTAGACCAGTTTAAAAACTCCCTTTTTAGTTTTTGAAACCCAGACTGTAAGTTTTAGGAAGATAGGAGTATAGTGAATCAAAACTTTGCATTCATACAAGGCCTGGAACTGCCTCTGCCCTCTCCCTACCTGGCGATTTATTGCCCACTCCCAGGGGATTCAACCGCTTACCAGAAATTAGTGAATGTGCGTGGGCAGAATAATCAACTTTCCCCTTTTCTGACCTTACAACGCCTGCCTTTCCAAGTGAATAAGCCCAACAAACCAAAATGTTTTGCATGTAAATAACTAGTTGGGTTGTGCAGGCTTCCCAGTGAAGTGCACAGAATGATTGTCTGTCTGCTACACAAAAGTCATGACTCTGTGTTCAGTGCAATCAGTTTCAGGGAACAGAGGTACTCTCTTGAGCCTTAGGTGTCTGAAGAAACTGGAAGAGGCAGAGAGACTTGTGAGCAAGGCCTTAAGGGACAAGAAAACCAGGCTGCACTCCCAGGGCAATCTGATCCCACTAAAAATGGTATATGTCAGGTAATGACAGTGCCCCTGTGAGGTAAAGAAAAACTCCTTTCAAGGAATACTTCTTTGGGGCAATGAATATCCTCTCATTCTGAGTATACAAAAGAGAAAAAACCTAAACAGTCTTAAATGTCTGTGTACTAGAACAGTTAGTATGGAAATTTACCAGAAGGGAAGCAACCCTGGACTTCATATTAACTGCTATCCACAACTTGGTGTGAGATTATTTATTGTGGAACCTATTACAGCTATCAAAATGAAAATGTTTCCCTCCTGATGTAAACGGACAGCTGCCAAACACATCCAACACAGTCCATTTGCTGAGGAGCAACAGGTGGGAGTTTACTATTGCCCTCATGTCATGTGCTTGGAAGCTTCCCAAGGTAGGTATGATTGGCTACTGTAAGTAAAAAAGCACACTGGATTATGACTTTGGTTTGACATAATAGGAGGGTTATATTCTATGCTATGCTATAATGAACAAAACGATGATGATTTAATATGGTCCTCTTCACCAAAAGGATTATTTTCATCCACAGGACAATCATCCACTCTAGATTGGGATGGGTAAAGTGCTGCCCTAGGGCAGCATGCAGGTATCCAAGGCTGCTTCGGTAGATCTCAATCCCTCTATACCTCCTGGATTGCAGCAAATCCATATTTTAAATAGGTTGCAGCCCAGCTACCCATCCCTGCTCTAAAAAGAAAGTGTCCTTCCCACCACCTCCAGGTGGAGGACCTGCAGCCTATACAGGCCCCAGACCTGCTGCAGTTGCCCACCCCTGCTCTCAAGAAATGTCCTAAGATCATGTTTGATTGACCTCACCTGGTGTGGACACACTTTGTAGATTTTTCCTCCTGTGAAATGTGCTGGGGGTTGCCTAATATGTGTCCCATTCTGGACAAAATCATAGAGAGCCAGAAGAGAAAGACAGAGCTGCTCCTAGGAAACATACCAAACAAGGAGGAAACCACATGTCAACAAAATTAAAATGCCTTAGTTACTTGTGAAGAACTACACTTTCTAGATAATCACAGGACAGACTTAAAATAACTTAAAATGTGTCACAATTGTAATTTGCCTACTGCTCAAACTTCCAATTTTATTTTTGACAAGTGGCAAGCTGGACTAACCCTCATTGCTGAATGGAACTTTCTTAAAAAGACTTTTACTCAGCTTTCACATTGCATTTGTTTGCTGTTTCAGAATGTCTGTCTCAAGTATTATGGAAGTTTTTTTTAAAAAAAATGGTAGAACAATGGTTCTTCCTTCTCAGAAATCCCAAGTATATTTTTTTAAAAAGAGAACTGAGATTAGAAATTGTTTGAACAAACTTAAATACTCTTTTTAGTACTGAAGATCAAGGTGGAACTCCATCTGGAAGGGAAGTCAGGCTGGCCAGATCCTACTGAGTTTCCAACAGGCAGCTGAAGCTATTATTTGATAAAATCTTCAGCTGTCAAATTTGTTGTACAGTCAGCCCTCCAAATTCATGGATTTTTTATCCATGGATTCAAGCATCCATGGCTTGAAAATATTAAAATATATTAATTCCAAAAAGCAAACCTTGAATTTGCCATTTTATATAAGGGACACCATTTTACTACGGCATTGTATTTAATGGAACTTGAACATTCACAGATTTTGATACCCACAAGGGGCCCTGAAACAAAACCCCAGCTCTGTGATGGCAACCTATGGCATGCATGCCTCTCCTGGCATGGGTCAGGGAAGAGGAGAAACAGGTGTGTGCATGCCCATCGCTCTTTCTCCCTGCTATTTCCTAGCCTTCAGCTGTCTCTCTGAGACAGCTGGAAGCTGAAAAATGGCGCTGGGGAGAAAGAGCCACAGGCGCACACCTTTGCAGCTGGAAGTTGGTAGAATGCAGGGAGGAGGAACCAGAGGCGTGCGCCTGTGGCTCTTTCTCCCCAGCGTTATTTTTCAGCTCCCAGCTGTCTTAGAGGTTTACTGTGTCTCTGAGATACAGCTAGAAGACAAGGAAGGTCCGGGGGGGGGGGGGAGTGTCACATGGCAGTCGGTCCTCCTCCCCCCCGCCCTTCTCCCAGCCTCCAGCTGTCTCTGAGAAACAGCTGGGGGCCAGGAAGAGTGGGGGGGAAGAGGACCGACAAGTACACGCCCATTGCTCCTCCCCAGGGGCCTTTCCCGGCCCCCACCTGCCTCTGGAGGGATAGCTGGGGGCAGGGAAAGCTTGGGGATGAGGAAGAACAGGTCCGTGCCTCTTCCTCCTCCTCCCCAGGGACCTTTCCTGGCCCCCAACTGTCTCTCAGAGAAGGGCAGTGGGAGGAGGACCGACTGACATGTGCCTGTTGCCCCCCACCCCCCCACCCCCCGGGACCTTCCCTGGCTTCTTTCTGTATCTCAGAGACAGCTGGTGGCCGGGAGAAGTCCTGCCCCAGAAGTCCCGCATCCAGAGGGTGGAAGTCCCACCTCCAGCACCTGATGCTACCTGGTGCCAGAAAAAAATTACTTAGGGCACGCAGCCCCAAAAAGGTTCGCCATCACTGCCCTAGCCCAAGGGCCTAATGTAGCCTGTTTCTGATTAAAGATTTATTCTGTATTATTTTTAACACATCCACATCAATGTGAAGGTTCAGGTAGGTGCAAAGTAAATTATAAATGCTTTAAGTGAATAAACTGAGCATAAGATTTTAATAAATATATTTTATACACTAAAACCATGTATTCGATATATATATAATGGTTAAAGGAAGACTGTTTTACATTCATGATAGTGCAACCAACATAACAAATGGCTTTGAAATTAATTGTACACTGTTGCGACCCAAAACATTTGCTCTTCTAAATAGAATGAACTAGCTGCCTTAGGTCCCTCTGCAGAGAAAGGTGGGATAGAAAAACAAACAAACAAACAAATAAATAAATGGAGAGCAAAGTGAAAGCATACAGTAAATGAACAGCAAGAGGTCAAGCAAGCACTACTCACATCATAAAACTAACAAAAGTCCCTACAGCCAGAAAACTCAAGACATATGATCAAAAAAACAAACTGAAGGGTTCTGCCAAAAAATAACCAGGATAAAATAATCCCACTTCCAATTACAAAAAGGCAACAATCTGAAGAAATAAAAGAATAACTAAACCCTGGAGCAGAAAATCCAATAAAATTAAATTTCTGAAAGGGTAAAAATACCCCACTGAAAAGTATGCAAATGCTAAAAGTAAGTATTAGAATGATAATAAAAATTTCAAAAATCAAGGCCAAAAAAAACCTGAACCCTGAAGTAGATAAGTCAGTAAAATTTCTAAAAGGGTAACAATACCCCACTGAAAAGTGTACAAATGCTAAAAATAAAATAATAGTAAATAATAAAAACTCAAGGCCAGACGTGTTTCGACAACAGTCTTCCTCAGTGGCCTACAAGCATTCAAAAGATATATATATATAAAACAACTACTCAGCTCACACTTTTCAGTGGGGTATTTTTACCCTTTCAGAAATTTTATTTTATTGGAATTTCTGCTCCAGGGTTTAGTTATTCTTTTATTTCTTCAGATTGTTGCCTTTTTGTAATTGGAAGTGAGATTATTTTATCCTGGTTATTTTTTGGCAGAACCCTCCAGTTTGGTTTTCTCCTCACATCATAAGCCAGGATTTGCAATGTGCTTAC
The DNA here is from genome assembly GCA_026167975.1 of Phrynosoma blainvillii. NCBI lineage: Eukaryota > Metazoa > Chordata > Lepidosauria > Squamata > Phrynosomatidae > Phrynosoma > Phrynosoma blainvillii. Next base: position 288,542,417 of record JANUYF010000002.1, on the reverse strand, counting down.
AGAAAATGCTCATTACCTTGGACTCTCCTGCCTCCCAAGGAATGCTACACTGGGTCAAGAAATTCTGTAGTTCTTCCTCACTATAAGAACCAATCTGCTCCATTTTACAGATTTCATCTTGAATCAGCCTCACTAGAACGCTAGCATTACCTAAAGAGAAAGAGACAGTTGTTAATAGCTGCATACAGCACGGGAATATCCAAATCATTTCCACAACTGAGAGGAATAGTCTTGGGGTGGGGGGTGTTTTTGTATTTTTATTGTTTAACCCCATTTTTAAATTGTTACTCTTTTGAAATTCAATGTTGTTTTAAAATGATAATGATTAACTATATTTTCATTTTTTTTATTAATCAGGACTTTTAGCTTTTCTTCTTTTAGTCTTTTTGTAAACCACCTTGGATCACATGCTGGAAGAAAGGCAGAATACCTGTATAAATGAAAGCTAACAAACTCCAATTGATTTATCATTTAAACAGCAGAAGCTGATAGTATGAGGTTGAGAACATACGAGCATCACCTAAAACAGAGGCAGGAATTGTGTGGCCCTCAAGACATTGGTGGACTGCAAATCCCAGCATTCTGTGCCACTGACTAGGATTGCTGGAGTTGCAGTCTAGCAACACCGGGAGAGCCATATAATCCCCAACTGTTTCCTGAAATGACATCCCTAAAGTGGTGATTCATAAACCTATAATATTAATTTTTTAAATATTCCTGATCCATAAAGTGTCCAAGGAGAGTTTACTTTGCTCAGCCCTAGAATATCCTTTGCAGAGGCAGCAGTGGTGAGCATTCATGAGTGGGCAACACACAGCACAATGAACATCTAAACTTACTGCTTTCATACCACAGGAAACTTCAGAAATGCTCATGTATACCTGAAAACATTTTAATCAACCCTCAAGATTCCACAACACAATGCAAGGACTTGCCCTTTTAATGCCAAAAAAAAAAAAAATCTGCCTTCTCAATATTCTTGGTATCCCTTCAGAAACTAGCTAAGCTACTAAGAACTGGACAAACAGGATCACAATTTCCAGAAAGAGAAACTACCTGGAATTGTATGTGCTTCGCGGTTTTTTTCTCTTTCCGTGTTGACAACCACGCTGCCCCTCATCAGTGGTGGAAAGAAAGGAGCTATGATAGAGGCATCAAACTTTGTGATAGGAATGCTGGAAGGGAATGCCACCTGCTCAACCACTTCTGTCTCCATAGTGGACCAAAAATCTTCCACATTAACCTCACTTGATGCCAAGAATTCTGGCCAGGTAAACTACCATTGGAAAAAGATGGAAAGGGAAATGTCAAGCAGTTTTTAAACAATTACACAGTCTGTTCAATCCTACAGGCAGAAAATGGTTCTTCTCATTCTTTTAAGAAAAGGGTATCATTCTACAGTTGAGTCTCCCTTATCTGGAATTCCAAAATCCAAAATACAGTCAGCCCTCAGTATCTACAGGGGATCTGTTCCAGACCCTCTCCCCCGCGCCCCCCCATACCAAAATCCTCAGATGCCTGAGTCTGCACCACTAATGGGGACAACAGAATTTCAATGGCAGCACGTGCATGTGACCGCGCTGCCATCAGGGACAGACCCCCGTTGTTCCCAGTGGTGGTGCATTCATTATGGGAATGAACCCAGTATACAATAGCCCTACTGGCAAAATGCAGCTGGACAGCATATGATAGTCTACCTCAATGTTTTTCAGTGAAAGAACATTTTCCATATTCCTCTGGGCTATCTCAACTTTTGGTGCAATGCCACAGACTCCACAGATCATATCATTGTAGTCCCGGACAGTGAGACACTCAAAGGCCCAATACCCATTACACAGCAGCTCCTCAAGCTGACTCAACTCCTCTGAGCTCAGGTTTCTCTCTAGAGAATGAAAAAGAGAAAGATATCATGCTCTGGGTGCTTACAGTCTAACAGTTGTAGGCTATACCAACACAGAACCCATCACTATCAAATGCCTCACAGAGACAAAGCCATCTGGAGTGGTCTGGTTACATTAGTTAAAGATTGAGACTAGATGATAGAAAATTCAGGATAAATAAAATGTTGACTTTGCTTCAGTGCATAATTCTGAAATTTGCTACCATGTCCTGGTGGCTGCCAACTTGGACAGCTTTAAAAAGGTGCTGGGAAAATTCATGGAGCCTTTCAATGGCTAGTAGAGAATGCTGAATACCGTATTTTTCGCCCTATAGGGCGCTCCGGCATATTGGGCGCACCCAATTTTTAAGGGGGAAAATCCAAGAAAAAAGGATTCCTCCCTTTAGCCGGACGCCGGTTGTTCAATGGGCTGGTGCTGGGATTGGAGACCGATCCCAGCACCAGCCCATTGAACTGAGGTCGCGGGGGAAGGAGGGCTTCTTCCCCCCCCCCCCGCGACCTCAGTCTTTGAATGGGCTGGTGCCGGGATCTAAGCGATCCCGGCCCCAGCCGATTGAAGACTGAGGCCGGCGGGGGAAGGAGCTCCTTCTCCACCCCCCCCCGCCTCAGTCTTTCTATGGGCTTGTGCCGGGATCGAAACGATCCCGGCACAAGCCCATTCCAAGACTCAGGCTGGGGGGAGAAGGAGGGCTCCTTCTCCCCCCGGCCTCAGTCTTTCTATGGGCTTGTGCCGGGATCGAAGCGATCCCGGCACAAGCCCATTCCAAGACTCAGGCTGGGGGGAGAAGGAGGGCTCCTTCTCCCCCCGGCCTCAGTCTTTCTATGGGCTTGTGCCGGGATCGAAGCGATCCCGGCACAAGCCCATTCCAAGACTCAGGCTGGGGGGAGAAGGAGGGCTCCTTCTCCCCCCGGCCTCAGTCTTTCTATGGGCTTGTGCCGGGATCGAAGCGATCCCGGCACAAGCCCATTCCAAGACTCAGGCCGGGGGGAGAAGGAGGGCTCCTTCTCCCCCCGGCCTCAGTCTTTCTATGGGCTTGTGCCGGGATCGAAGCGATCCCGGCACAAGCCCATTCCAAGACTCAGGCCGGGGGGAGAAGGAGGGCTGGGGCCGGGATCGCTGGGGCCAATCGGCTGGGGCCGGGATCGCTTAGATCCCGGCACCAGCCCATTCAAAGACTGAGGTCGCGGGGGGGGGGGGGGGGGGGGGAAGAAGCCCTCCTTCCCCCGCGACCTCAGTTCAATGGGCTGGTGCTGGGATCGGTCTCAGTCGAAGCGATCCCGGCACAAGCCCATAGAAAGACTGAGGCCGGGGGGGAGAAGGAGCCCTCCTTCTCCCCCCAGCCTGAGTCTTGGAATGGGCTTGTGCCGGGATCGCTTCGATCCCGGCACAAGCCCATAGAAAGACTGAGGCCGGGGGGAGAAGGAGCCCTCCTTCTCCCCCCAGCCTGAGTCTTGGAATGGGCTTGTGCCGGGATCGCTTCGATCCCGGCACAAGCCCATAGAAAGACTGAGGCCGGGGGGAGAAGGAGCCCTCCTTCTCCCCCCAGCCTGAGTCTTGGAATGGGCTTGTGCCGGGATCGCTTCGATCCCGGCACAAGCCCATAGAAAGACTGAGGCCGGGGGGAGAAGGAGCCCTCCTTCTCCCCCCGGCCTCGGTCTTGGAATGGGCTTGTGCCGGGATCGAAACGATCCCGGCAGCAGCCCATTCCAAGACCGAGGCCGGAGGGGGAAGGAAGGCTCCTTCCCCCGCCGGCCTCGGTCTTCAATCGGCTGGGGCCGGGATCGCTTGGATCCCGGCCCCAGCTGATTCCAAACCGAAGCGGGGGGGGGGGGGAAGGAAGGCTCCTTCCCCCGCCGGCCTCGGTCTTCAATCGGCTGGGGCCGGGATCGCTTCGATCCCGGCACCAGCCGATTCCAAGACTGAGGCCGCGGGGAGAAGGAGCCCTCCTTCTCCCTGTGGCCTCAGTCTTTCAATGGGCTGGTGCCGGGATCGCTTCGATCCCAGCACCAGTCCATTCAAAGACTGAGGTCGCGGGGGGAAGGAGGGCTCCTTCTCCCCACGGCCTCGGCCCCTTCGCCCTATAGGGCGCACTCACTTCCCCACGCATATTTAGGGGAAGAAAAAGTGCGCCCTATAGGGCGAAAAATACGGTATATACGCTCTCAAGAATTAGAGCCATATGCCTGTGTCTCAGTTAAAATCTGTAGAGTTTAATTTTAGGTTTCTTTGAGCCTCCCGGCCCCAAAGTCACAGTTTGTAGCCACAGAGCAAAGACTTTCAGTCCTAATTTTCTAGCTGTCTGCCTCATATCAACAAGTCCTCCTATGTACTAACTCACTCATATGGCTGAACTAAAATAAAAACTATGCTTGCAAATCTAGATGCAAATCAGAGGATTCACATTAGTCACTTGGTTTGAGTTCCAACTTTTAAAAGTGGGATATAAATAAACACAAGAAGTCTAATCAAATATCCAGGTAACTGTTAAAATAGTTTTATTTTCCTTGCACTACCACACTGATGTATAATACAAGTGCCTGTCTGTCTGTCAGATATAGTTCCACAACTGTGAAAGCTAGACACTTGGAATTTGGCCACAATACTGAAGGAACCCTGAGGGTGTGCATTTTAGTACTAAGGTGGGTTTTTTAATGGATTAATTTTAAATAATTAAAAGCTGTCTTTAGCCTGGAGTAGCACACTGAGTCAGCCACCGGGTGGCAGACACCTCACAAGAGATCCTGAAGAGGAGGAAGTCCTGGAATTTGGTCCAAATACTACAGCTTCTCAACTGTATATATCCTACTACCATGTAAACTTGCCTTTTTTTCACTTCACACTCACACATGTATACACATGAGAGACAGAAGCATGCAACTGTGCATTTCTCAGGGGGAGGAGGTTAAAAATTGGACTACAACTAGCTGCCTGGAGTTGGAGAATTAAAACATGGCAGCACTTTCAACAGAGAGAAACTCCTGGTGCCTGGTAAAAGTACCTCTTTGTTCCTGGTTTATTTCCATCTAGCCTAGGAGGCAGGGCTTTGACTGACTCCTACTACAATATTGCATCCTTAACAGAGTTGGTTGGAAAAAGCAGTTTCGTTAAAACCACTCATAGCAAAATCTTCTCTTTTTTTTAGGGTTGGGGAAAACATGGCAGCCCCCATATCCCTCAGTATTAACTATGCTAACTCGGGCTGATGGGAATTGCAGTCCAATACTGTCTCAAGGACCACTAGTTACCCACCCCGGTCTTTCAGGAACAAAGCTTGCCTGTGTGTGGAAACATACAGTAAAGGAGGGAAAAAAGGCTAATATCAATACCAGTCTGTTTCTGCACAGATTCCAAGATGTTGTTGACAGCCACTTTAGGATCTTCACCAAGTTTAATATGATTTCTTATAGTGAAGAGAAGATCCAGACTCACCAAAAGCTTGTTACCCACATTAAACAAACCTGCAGTTGAAAAACAAAACAGTTCTTACTACAGATTTTGAAAAAAGTAATCAGGAGCAGAGATCAAAATTGAAGTTTAGAGACTTTTATTGATATATACAGTGCATAGTGCAGCCTCATAGAGGAAATAAAATAAGCCAAACTGGAACGAATGCAGATAGATTTAAAATGCACATCCCGGTTTTTCATTTCTCTCCCATTTGAAAGCTAAACCTCCTAAAACCTAATTCATTAATGGACTCTCTTACCAGTGTAGATATCATTGAAGCTATGGAGAGCCAAGCACTGCACATTCACACACACCTTAAGCTGAGCAGTGACCACCTGCAGCCGATTTGCTGTCAACAACCAGCACTCCTGAGGGCCTGCAAGAGAACTATAACAGTGGAGAGGAAAGAAGTTACCTATGGCTACTTATTTAGGAAATGCAAGGAACATTCTAAAACTATTCATCAGGCAGAACAAGGATCAAAGGAGGCTTGAAAGTAGCCACTCCTGAAAACCCATGCACAGCAAAGAATACTAATTTCCTGAAGTTTTCCTAGGCAAGCCTCTAAATAAGACATCCTGATAATGTATTTGAAGGGCAGAGAAGGAGTTAAATCTAAACAAATGCAATCAGATACAAATTCGCATCTTCCACATCTCTCTCAAGAATAAGTATCAGGGTAATGCTTTACATCTTTAGTATAGTTGGTTATCTGTACTATTTTGTTTTATTCTGCATTCATTGTTTATGTGTGTGTTTTATTGTATTTTAGTATTGTATTTTAGTATTTTATATTATTGCAATAGTTATAAATGTTTTATTCTATAACTGTTTGTAAATGGATGGCACTATATAAGTGAATGATAATAATGTACTGCCTTTTCAAATTACATTTTTCCCTTTCAGAAATAAATGAACCTTGACAGACCCCAGTCTGTATAACAAAGAAGTATCAACAGACCCATCTTCTTGAGATTCTAATGGACATCTATGGTACTAATGGATTAAAACCATATGAACACAGCAGCTCCTACCCTGCTTCTGGTAGACTATCTTTCATTGGCCAACAGTGAGCTACAAATAACTAAAACAAAAATGCCATAATTATCTGTTTGCTAGATTCTAGAAGCATGGATGAGTCTTGATAGCAGAATTTTAACCAAAGAAATATTAGTAATACAAGGCATGGAGAACATGTGGCCCTTCAGATGCTTTTAATAATAATAATAATAATAATAATAATAATAATAATTTATAGCTGCAATATAATTTATTTATAGCTGCAACTTTTGCGCTGCAATTCCCATCATCCTTGAAAGTTGCAGCCGAACAAGTTCCAGGGGGCCACAATCTGCTCACTTTCTCAATAATGTCTTACAGCAATCAATATCATCCTTAACTTACTTTGGTCCTCCTTTGAATAAGGGACTGGTACAGAGAAGGCACTGGGATGAAGGAAATTCATAGTAGTTTGACCAAGAGGTTTGCTCGATGGTGACTGTCTCCTCATTCATGTTGGACAGGATAAGCCGTGAGCTATTGAGTTCATTAATCAGAGCAAAAACATCAGCCAACTCTGATTCATTCTCTGGGATCTGTATGACTTTGCGCAGAAGTTGCAGAGTGGACTGACGTTGGATCTCTTTCTGGGACTGGATTAGTGGTTCGCTCGTGTTCAATACAAGCGCAGGGCTAGAGGTGACCTCCTGCAAAGAAAGTATCATGTTACCAGTAAAAACAACTGTGGTTTAAATCTAAATCAGAATTACTGTTTGAAAGGTAAACTATTTGATGACTTATTGATGACCAAAAATAGTATTTAGGCGGGACTACTCAAATGAGCCCTGGTTCACACAGTCAAGACAGGGGCAAGGGAAAACCACACTGGAGCAACAAAACACGTTCACAATGCAAGTTTTCTGATCACACCTTTGGGTAAAATAATTTGGCAAACAGGTTCTCCAGGTAACTTATTTGGCAGAGTAAAGGGACAAATGCTCCCATTTCACTATGCGTCTGCCACACTACACTAGCAAAATGTATTAAATGGGAATGAAGTGCTGACCAAATCTTGACATATTTCAGCTGGTAACCAGTTCCATGGAATTACATAATCACTAGTAAACTGTTTCAATCGAAATGCTTACATCAAGCCAGGGACTACAGAATTCAGAATCCCCATGATGTCTACATGTCCACATGTCTGCACAATCCAAAGATATGAGAAGTGCAAAGACAATGAAAAAGGTCCCCTCATCTAGCCAAAACACCTACAAAACTCAAATGTAGAAAAATTGACACACAGAGGTCTCATTCTTGTTTATGTGTGAAGATCTGCTTTGGGTTATTCATAGCTTCCTGCTAAAATCAATTGCAGTGCACCCCTTCAGGGAAGGGGAAACTAAGGAGAGAAGAACTGCAGTAATACAGCTTCCTGTACCATACAATTCTGTCAAGTATCATCAGAGTCAGCGTGGTTAGTGGTTTGAGTGTTGGACTACAGCTCTGGGAGACCAGGGTTCGAATCCCGGCTCAGCCATGGTCAGGCCTCACTTGGAATACTGTGTCCAGTTCTGGGCACCACAATTCAAAAAGGATGTGGAGAAACTGGAAGCGTGTCCAAAGGAGGGCAACTAAAATGGTGAAGGGTCTGGAAACCAAGCCCTATGAGGAACGACTTGGGGAGCTGGGGATGTTTAGCCTGGAGAAGAGAAGGCTGAGAGGGGATATGATAGCCGTGTTTAAATTTTTGAAGGGATGTCATATTGAGGAGGGAAAAAGCTTGTTTTCTGCTGCTCCAGAGACTAGGACCCGAAACAATGGATGTAAGCTCCAGGAAAAGAGATTCCACCTCAACATTAGGAGGAACTTCCTGACAGTAAGGGCTGTTCGACTGTGGAACACACTCCCTCGGAAAGTAGTGGAGTCTCCTTCGTTGGAGGTCTTTAAGCAGAGGCTGGATGGTCATCTGTCGGGGATGCTTTAATTGGGAGTTCCTACATGGCAGGGGGGGTTGGACTGGATGGCCCTTGTGGTCTCTTCCAACTCTATAATTCTATGATTCTATGACCTTGGGCAATTCATACTCTTTCAGCCTCAGAGGAAAACAATGGCAAACCTCCTCTGAACAAATCTTGCCAAGAAAACCCCATGAAAGTCACCGTAAGTCAGAAACCCCTTTAAGACACACAACAACAAGAATAACTCATCAGAGCAGTGCAGGACTCAGTCCCAGAGACGCAGCAACTGTCCCATTTCAATAACAACTGAATCCAGCCCAGAGAAGTGTCAAGTACTGTATAGACTCATGTATAAGTCTAGAAATTGTAGTCAAAAAAGGATCCAAAAGAACTGCGTTTACTTATTTACCGGTCAATCTAAGTACTGTACCTTAACTCTTATATAAAAGAAGGAACCATCCCCTGGTGAAAGGCCAGAGTGCAATCTGTCCATCCATCCAGCCTTTAGTGTGAATACAAACAGTTATGCTTGCTGGAAATTTGTAAATTCTTTGGCATTTTTCCTTTGCTTCTTCCTTTAGATCCTTTGTTACATGCTCCTAAGGTTTTCCCTTGACTTATCCACGAGTCATATCAAAATCTATCATTTTGAGTCCAAAACCTGTCCTCGACTTATACGTGAGGTCTACTTATAGTCGAGTATATACAGTAAATAAAAAACAAAACACCAGGGGGCTCCGCTGAACAAAACAAAACATGCCAATTTATTTGAACAAAAGAAGCTGCCCCCCTAGTGTCCCAAAGCGCATTCCTGTCTCAGCTGAGAGGTGTAATTTGGATTCCTGTCTCAGTTGAGAAGTGTAATTTAACAAAGAAAGTACAATAACTGATGTGGGAGGGAAGTCCTAGAGGAAATTGTGAGTGATTAAATAGGAGCATTCCACAATGCAAACAGGAGCCTGTTAAGAGAACGTGCCACAGGTTGAGTCACTCCTCCCCAATAGAACACAAATTGGCCCATTCAGAGTCCATAAATTTTGGCTGTCTTGTTTTAAAAAAACATACAAGTACAAAACAAAAAAACACACTTGGCAAGTTTGTGTCCCTGGCCTCCTGATAGGTCTCTGAAAGCTCAAGGGAAAACCAGTTCTGCTCTTCGGCAGAAAAAGAGAGGTTTGGAAGGGAGGGGAGCAAAAAAACAAAACAAAAACCCAAGTCCTTGCCCCTCAACATTTCAGATCTTGAGGGAAGGACAGCAGAGTTCCCAGAATACAGCTAAACCTTGGTGCTATGAAGGGACAGGCTTCTTTCTCTCTCTTCCTTAGCTCCAAAGCTCAGAGGTAGTAAGCTCTTTTCACTTTGCAGACCTTGGCTCCCTCCTCTTGTCATGAAAAGAGGGAGGATGCAAGATTATCAAACCCTGTCCCCATTTAACTTTATCCATACTCACTGGCTGTGTTTGCAACATGGTTAACTATGGCATTCATTCCCAATAAGCATTTGCTCCCATTTTCAAACTCTGATTGAGAACCTCTAGTAACCAGGTTGACCATGACTAACAGTTGCAATGACATCCTCAGGGACAGCAGGGAAGAAAGTGAGGAATTCATCTGCAAGAAGGGAGGCACTGGGGATGGAGCATATGATTCCAAGACCCACTCCCAAATGATTCACCATGGTGAAGCAGCCAAGGGCAAAGATACAGCAGACAACACTACTTGGCTCTGAGGACATCTTAAAGTTTCTGGGCATCACTAGGTTTCAATAAATTCATATGTACAATGCACTCTGTATATAACAGACCCTCTGATTTTAAAAAAAATACAGCCAAAACTGCCTCAGAATTTCTCTTCCAAAAACAAAGCTATAAAAAGTGATAACAGAAGTTATAGTGTTTCTATTAAATGTATATCCCTTATTTCTATCAAGGAAACACTTTGATGATAAAATTCAAAGACACAGATTAAAATATTGGTAAAAAGAGCAGCACTCGTGTAGTTAAAACCCTCTAAAAGCAACTCAGCTTGGAATGCCACAAGCCTGTCTGCTTAAAAACACATCTGCCAGCTAGCAAATGCCAAATGTAAGGGGAACAGGCCAGGAAGTTGAAGAGCCTAGGAAAAGTATCTGAGGAAATGCTCTCTCATGTTCCCACTAAATGTCCCCCTGATGGTAACAGGACCCAAAGAAGGACTTACCCTCCAAGATCTTAAAGCCATGGTAGGCTCACATGGCAGAAAACAATCTGTCAAATAATCAGACCCCAAGTCATATGATCCCAAATGATGAAACACTATGTAAAATATATAACATGGAGAACTAGCCACATCATGTAGCCCATACACATATATCTTATATATCAAAGCTACCTGTGCCTGACTTTCAAATTCTATACAATCATCCATTCCGATTCATGGGGGATTCGTTCCGCCCCTGCCCCTGTGAATCGGAAAAATCCCAAATATTGGGGGCCCATTGTTTTCAATGGCCATGCACGCAGCATTTTATCCCTCACCACTTGCCGGTCCACAAAGGACCAAGACTGAGGACTCCAAGTCCACAAACGGGGAGGGATGAGTGTATATTCAAACCACAATAAGAAATAGATTGCAAGCATGTCAAGCTTGACTACAAGGAATTTTTTTTTTAAGACACAACTCACCAGTGATTTTGCTATTTTCTCAGTTCTGTCTTTGGCAAGGTTGTAGCCACAACTGGGACATATCCTTGGTTTATGCCGATTAGTGTATATGTAACTGCAAGAAGGGTTCTTACATTTCCCTCTGCCACGTGATGTTGCCAATCCTAAATCCTACACAGAAAGACAGACCAATCAATTATTCATTCTGCTTTTTAAAAACAGGTAGCACTGAACATGCTGATCTAACAAGCCACTACATTACCTGTTCTCCCAATATACAAGAGGAGCAGGAAGATAAACCATGACATTCATTGCCATGTTGACTACTTGCTAAAATGGTTTGCTTCCAGATTAACCCTAAATACCACAAGCAATTAACTAGAAGACACTTATGAGAGCCCAACAGGAGTACTGGATGCTGGCATTAATCAAGGGCAAAATGGAGAAAGGGAAGCACTCAAATTTCATTAGGATGCCAAGGAAAACCAAGTTCATAAGGGATTAGTGTCAAATCAAATAACAACTGTACATTTTCCATTTCACTGCATTACTATCAGCCACCAGCAGGCAAGAAATGAAACCCAAACACACTCCATGGCTAGAAGCTGTGCTGTTTCTGAGTAAATCAAATTGTAAGAGCTAAGCAGAGAAAACTATGTCAGGACATATAATCCAAGAAGAATGAGAAAGCAGAAGCTGACCTAGAATCTAAGTCGTAAGGGGTTGTGTGAATCAAAGCATAGGTAATGGCATCGTAATGCAGTTAAGGTAAGTGACCAAGAGGAGTTTTCAGGTCATGCCAGTTAAGCAGTTTATATAGACTGAATAAGCCTTCTTAGTTCTTTGGCACTTCTAAAACAAAGAGTATGTAAAATTTCATAAAGTGCTTGAACATTGAAGCTTACAAGCCATGGTTTATGCACAACTATTTCTTACACAAAAAAATAACTCTATGCTTATGCTCCTTTATAAGTGATCACAGAAAACCAAGACAACTCATGCATTGCATTCTTGGGAGTTATCTAATGACCAAAGACTTACCAAGGTTACAGTGCAGCTATACTTATAGGAAGGAAATACATCTGGTTTGACCACCACTTTGACATGAGATGTTGAACTGTTTGTGCTGCCATGGAGCTTTAGAGTGACAGCAAGGAAGCAAGAGAGAAACATTGTCAAATGCACTGTAAGAACTTTTACAAGCCTGCCATCTTTCCCTGAATGACATTAGATTCTCTCTCTGTGCATGTGTGTCACTAGGCCTCTGGTCTCTTTACAACATCTCACTGTTCATTAATACATTAATGTTCATTAACACTGTTCCATGTTAATATGGATAGCAGCAGCTCACTGTTCATTAACATTCCATGTTAATATAGATGGAATAGCAAGTTGTCTAAACACCATTTCACATTGCGAATTGGCTTGTAAATTCAACAAATGGAGGAGCAAGCCAAGGGCTTGCTGCTAGAAGGCTATTTTAATTCTGGGAATACTGGTCCTGTGAATAGTAAAACTGTATCTTACTAAAACCAATTATTATTGTATTTATTATATTTATTATTATAATACTATATTATATCAAACCAAGCCTAATTTTTCTTCTTGTTTCTGAATGCACTGTGAACCAACACCTGCAAGTGCATATTTGAATATGAGTGATCACATGAAACACAAAGCAAGCATGGATGATCTGCATAGAGTCTATTGCCTTATAAAATCTGCATATGGATCTCTGAGTTCACACTATGAATGATTGAAGTATGGCATACAAGTCCAAGCTTTGCTCCTCTACCTCAATCAATGTAGAAGCTAAAACAAAGTGTGAATTGGTCTTAAGAGATACAAAGTTCACTTGTCATAGAACAGACTAGAGGCACCCAAGATTAGTTTCAGAGGAAAAGTTTGACATAATGGGCAGGTGACATAAATGTGAGAGATTCAGACTAGAAATGGGGGAAGAGAGAGGATTCAAGTCACTGGATGACCTCAAAACACAGTGTAAAATGGAACAGGGGTAGAAGCCCCATATATTCCTTCAACTACCTGCATAAATTTATTGTGACATAGTATAACATGGTGTTATACAGTCAGTGTTGCATAGATATTCTTAGTTTTTCAAACAGAATGTGATATTTTCTTCTTAACTCTGACGTCTTTCATGAATACCACAGACCTGACATCAGTAGGTTTAGAGAATTATACATGCAATGTAAGCCTCAAGATAATCAATTATGTAAACTGGTTCTGATTTCACTTCCACTTCACATTATACAATTCCACAGCATGACAAAGAAATTCCGAAAATAAAAAATAAAAAAAAATAAAAAAATGGAACAACAATCATTATGCTAAACCCACAAGTTACCTTCTGCTCTTCAGTGCTGGAGGGTAGAAGGGGAGTCTGACCCAGTTGCTTCAAAGTATTAGGCTTCAGTCCTGAGACCCTTACAGGGGAATTTTGCTCTTGAATAACAAAGACACACAGAGGGTTTAACATTTTAACAATACACATAAGTATGCCAACTTTATAGTAAATTATCTAGCAAATGCAATTTAGGACATATTGTACCAAATATTTTCAGTCTCAAGAGATCAAGTCCAATTGTAGACCCACTTTTCTTAGAAGGGTAGAGGAAAGTGATAGTTTTGGAACTGTTTGGGTAACAGTGTCCTCCAGATGCTGCCAAACTACAACATATAGCATCCCTCACTGCTGGCTAGGGCTGATGGGAACTGAAGACCACATTTGCCCACCTTTGTTTAAAGCTGACATGGATGCAAAGGCATACTCTAAGCCTTGTTTTTATCAGGTTGCCTAAAATGGTATTAAGAGTCAAACATGATCAACATAATTTTTAGCCCAACAGTTTTCTAACCAAACATGAACTGGAAGTCTTATTTTACCATTGTTTGTAAATAGCTGCCTGCTAGAGGGCTGCTCCATACTGGTTTCTCTTGCTACACTGGCAGGAGCAGGCAGAATTGCCCTCATGGGTCTTGCAGCAGCCAGCAAGGATGGCTTGGGTCTTGGTTTGCTCTTCTGCTCCTGCCCTTTGGATGAAGTGCCAAGAGCATCACCCCTGAAAAGAAAAGAAATACAGCTGAAAGTTCTACACATCCCTTAGTCCAATGACTGTCACAACATGCTGCAGGGGCAAGTTACCACCTTGAAATCCTACAATGCTGTTTATCAATATGAAATAATGAGAAATAGCCTGCTTTGACTTACACACATAGATACAAGCCTGTTAAGAACTTCTCTGAAATGCATGGAATACAGAAACAGTCTGGGAATTAACAATCTATGAATCTCTATTTCATTTTGATCCAAGTTATAGTTCGCATTGCAAGATGCTTCCAGTTCTATATCAAAGCTACCAGTTGCTCACACATAAGTAACTTACCCCAGCTACTAGTTGCTCACACATAAGTAACTCACCCCACTGGATGTTTCATGGCAGAAGCTGGATTTGGAAGGCAGTTGGCACTATTCACTGCTTCAGTGGGTGGCTGCATCTCCAAGGCCCCATTCTCCCTTTGTTCTAAGGGAGGGTCCACTTGTGCAACGCCCTCCTGAAGTTGAATAACTGCAGTGGCACTTCCTTGTTCTTCCGGCCGTATATTGTTTGCAAGGATGTGTGCCTCAGAGATGATCACTTCTTCCCATTCAGCCTCATGTACCTGCCTCACAGCAGGGGCTACGTTCAGAAGCTGAGTGACTGCTTCAGAACTTCCCAGTGTAGATTTAGAGGTACTTTCTTGAACCACAGTCTGTCCCAAGGCTAAGGGCTGCTGACTTCTCTTGGGTCCCAGTGTTTTTACAGGCATACCTGAGCTTGGTTCAGATTTGCCTTTTGGCTGTTTCTCCTGAAAGGAGAAGGGAACAACCAAAAACCCAGAAGTCAATACCACATATGCTTCATGGTCAAGCTTGCCTGACAGATCCCAAGAGTGAAATGAATAAATAGATGAGTAATATCCGAGAAGCAAAAGCTAACACAGCAAATCAAGTTACTTCTCCCCCATAATGCCATGTTATATTTGGCACCATTTCCCATGTTCCTTTTCACTACTAACAGTATGAAAATACATACAAAGAAGCAGCCAGATGAACACTGTGTCAGAAATATGAATTATTACACATCAACCTGGGGTTACAAGAAATATATCCACAATGACTCCCAACTTCATTTGGAACTAGTACTTTTGGTTTAGTTTGCCTTATAGAGTATTCTGTGAGCCATTCTATTAGACCAAAAAAGCATGACAAAACATAAAAGAATAAAAGTAACTTACAACACTTAAAAATAACAGAAAGATCAATATCAGCTGATTGCAGTGATAAAACAATGGTTCCTTTCCTTTATATATTTGGTTGTTACATGAAGATAACAAATGTGCAGTGGACCCTTCCTATCCACAGGGGTTTGGTTCTGCCCCAGCTCCATACATGAGAACAACCACAGGAGCTCAATCCCATATTAGTCAATGGGCAGCAACATGCACACGTCCACCTCAATGTGCCTGCGTGTGCGTGCTGCCATTGCTGATATGGGATGGAGCAATCCGCAGGAACTCCAGTCTGCAGACGGCTGGTGCAGCAGGCTCACTGTATGTTCAATTGTTTTATCACAGCAGACAACTGATTAGAAAGGATCTTCATCTTTTAGTAAGGGAGATTGTATTTTGAATTTTTCCGCCTGATAACTTGTTAAGCACAAAGGTTCACTGTTTTTACCAACACCACAGACTGTTGTTTGTTGGCAAAAACATTATATATATAAACAGAGACACTTTTAAAAATCATTTTAACATACTTTGGGGATCCATTTCCCTCCCAGAAAGTTCCCACACATGGGGCACTTGGGCGGCTTGTGTCTGGTCACATAAGTAAACGAACAGCCAGGGTTGGTGCAATTTCCATGCCCTCGGCGGGTGTAGGTAGTTGTCTGAAAGAAAAGGAATTAATTATTTTACACACTATCAAAGCAGGGCATATCCATCCTGACAGTAAGTTTATTCAACTGCTATTATTATCATTCAGAATAATTACTTGTTTTATGCTTTCAGATGATGACTGCCCTATGCCTAAGAATTTTCCTTATCCACAAAAGTAACAGGAATCCATATTTGAGCTTTGGCAGGAAAGGCAAGGAATTGTGAAATTGCAAGATATTTAGCTATAAAAAGCCATACGAAATTGGTTAATACATGGAGAAGGAAAGTCTGGCACAGACAATATATTTGCTGAGTACAGTACATAAAATAGCCAATCAAACAGGTATAAAATCAAGGTAATGTTAGGAGCAATGGTAGAGAAGATTGCAATCAGTAGTACAGGGTCATGTTCACTACTTCATTTGGAACGCAGTTTCACAGTCACAATTCAATCCAAAATACCCAGAGTTAATAGATGAGATAACACCTTCATTTTCACTTTGAATTCCTGATAATAACACTTTTTAAATTTCAATTCACATTTTTCGTTTCTATAATTTGTACGACTATCAAACCATTTAGACACAACAGAAGCACATTTTATAGGTTAAAGATGAAATCATAAACAATTATGCCTTTTAGGGGTTGTCTGCATGGGTCAAAAGGCCTGTGTTCCCCCCACTTCACCCCCGGCCTCGCGTCATCCAGTTCAGGCAATGCACCCCAAAACCCTGGGGCTAGGATCAGACCCAATCCTGCCAGACTGGACATGGATCAAGTGGATCTGTCCCAATCCTGGGGTAAACAGCCTTTACCCTGGGTCAATTTGACCTTGGTTTGCTCCAGTTTCCTGGAAGCTCCACAGAAAACCCCAGCTGTTTATATGCCCTCCTGCACTCCTTACCTTTCCACTCCGTTGCTGACACTGAGAAGCCCTCCATTGTTGTGTCTGATGCAGAAACGGGGCACCCATTTCCACATCATATGGTGACAGGGGCTTCTCAGTACCAGCCACAGCAGGGCAAGGGAAGAAGAGCACAGGCCAATAGTGGGTCATGGACTGGGGCAGGGACAGGTGTATAAACATCCGCCCATCCCTGTGCCAACCCGGGGACCAACCCGGGTGAACACTGGGGCCAGAACAGCACCATGCTATCCTGACTCTTCTGCTCAGCACCTTAATGGAGTAATCACATAAGAAGCAAAACAATGAGTTAGCCTTGGTAGACATCTTGAAGACGCAAGCAAAAAAGTTGCCAACACCAAAGTAGCAGAGAACCAAAGAATAGCAAGACAAAAGCACTCATTAAAATGATATTAGTAAACTAATTACTGTCCCTTTCTATTTGTAGAAAAAGTATATGTACACAAATCTTATTGTGCAGATATAGTTCAAGAGCTTTAGTCATTACCACTCATTTCATATATTAAACAGAGGCACCAACTAATTCATAAACTATAAATATTTGCCTGTTTCATGAAACAGGATGGACTGTTTCATAAATTCTTCATTCATAAATGCTTCATATGGAAACTAACAGGAGAAAGAAGTACAATGAATTCCTCCCACTTCCCTTTCAGACTGTCCCTCAGTATCAAGAGATGGCACTATGCTGGCTGAGCTCACCTAGCATCACCTAAGGCCTGCCAGGTCCCCACAGTCACAGAGTAACAGGGGTTTGTGACAGCTGGTAGTTTTAATCAACCATGCTCAGCTGTTAAAGAATACATGCTTGGATGTATAGCCAAAGGCACTTTCTACTGAATGCAACATGTGCAGATCACTAGCAGTGGGACAGGCACTTAATATATCCAGTTGCTATAAAAACCACATTTATATATATATATTTTTCTCTACACCTATAAAAATCTTCTTGTGAAGCAGGCCTCAAATTTCCATGCAGAAAATTACACATGTGCTAACAACTTACTCTGTGCTGGATCATATATTTCACATACAACCAGAGGTTCCAAGTTCCAAACTGTAGCACCTTGGGAATCTTAAGGAATAGGGTTGAGACAGCCTGAAAACCCTGGAGAACAGCTGCAAATCAGGACAGACAACTGGTCTAGGAGACTAGTAGTCTGTTTGGCATTAGGCACTTTCTTAATATATCATACACACAATATAATGCTTTTCCAAAAAAGATGGCATCAGCATTTCCTCTACTGACCAGTTTGATTGATGATGGATTTTCCAAAACAGAATGTGCTGGCAAAGGAAGCATAATGAACTGTGTAGTGGGGATTGAAGAATTACTTTCTTCTCTGTCCTATAAAAAGAAAAGAAACCATCATAATAAAGTTGCTAGAAATTGCTATGTTCCAGTCATTTGCTATGTCCCACTTTTCTCTCTTCCACCCCCCCATACACACACAAACATAGCCATCTATAAAATTCACAGCAAACATTACTCAAAGAAAACAAGGCAGCAGTAGTTAAAGTCAACAGATACAGCATCTTTGTCAACAATCAAGCTATAAGACAGGAGAGATTTTGGGCCTTTGCAGACTGCCAGAAATAGTGCAAATTGAGTCCACTTTAACTGCCCTGACTCAGTGCTAGGGAATCATGGGAACTGTAGTTTATTGTGGCACCAGAGCTCTCTGACAGAAAAGGCTCAATGTTTCAGAAAAAAAATACAATTCCCATGATTCCCTAGCACTGAGCCAGGGCAGTTAAAGTGGACTCAATTTGCACTATTTCTGGCAGTCTGCAAAGGCCCCTATTTTCATGGGATCCAACATGATGAATTAGAACAAGGCACCAATTCTATAAATACCACTGCAACATTTATTTATATTTATTTGCCAGTAAGCACATATAGGATCAAACTCTAAGTTTGGCATCCTGTTAGTGGTATATGCACATGTTAAGTTTCCCTTATGCCTGCGTAAGTTCTTTTTCTGGGTGCTGTAGAAGTTGGCATTCCCCTCTGCCTTCCACAGTGACCAAAGGTCTCTTGACTTACTATACTTATCTCTGAAGCAACTCTGTATGGCCACTCCATGCTTCATGGGGACAAGGCAGGGTCAGAGAAACATCTTGCCATGCCCCCATAGCCAGAAGCGAAATGATTATACAGTGCTGAGAGAACCCTGGAGGATCATAGCACTGAAGTAATCATTTTGTGTCTGGTGATGGTGATATAGCCAGATGTTTCTCTGAACCTGCCTACTCCTCATGATACAAAGGCTGTATGATGTGGGGAGCAGGAAGGGGGTATAAGGCTCAGCCTAGCATAGGTCTGCATGTGAAACTACTGTGCTAAGCCACACAAGATGCAGCCTATGGCAGCAGCACAAAGTCAAGAGTAAAAACTACCCTAAGATTTACTTACTCTTCTGGTCACCACTGTTACCACGGAGATACCATCTGAAGCCTGAGGTTGTGTCATAGCAATGGCCCCATTGGATGTATCCGTACTGTTAACCACAGTCTCTTCAATAACCACACTAGGTCCTTGATAGGGGTAGCCATTGCTTACTTCCAAAGGGGCATCGTCCAGAAGGACATCTCCAGCCATCTTATGTGCAGCAGGTCTGACATAATGAGACAAGATCTCTGATGCAACAACTTCTTCTATAGAGTCTGATTGAACAAATGAGACTGGGTCCTCTGAAATCCCTTCAATGGCAATGCATTGCTCAGAAACACTGATGTGGCCAGAATCTACAGAGATTATATTCTGCACAGTACCATGGGAAACATTTGTCACATTAGTAGCAGTTGTTAGTCCTTCCGATGTTGTTTGGCCTTGGGTCACACAGAGTTCTAAATGCTGCTTGTTTCTCTCCTCTTGGAGACTGCCTTTAGGAATAATGATATAATCTGAGCGAGGGAGGATTTTACGAAAACCGGGAATGTCTGGAACCACAGCAGTCAGGGAAGATAACTTCAAGTTCTATTAAAAAAGAAAGATGGGGCAAGAAGGGCATCAGTCTAGCTGTTATCTGGACATAATCTTGGTATATCAGCTTTCAAAGGCAAAATGTTATTATTTGGCAAAGCTTTTAAACCTCCCCTGCCCTTAACTCCACTTGCTCTTCCTTAATTATAGAGCCTGAGGAAACCCCTCCCTCAAAGTTCAGGTCCATACACCTTTTGTAACATTTATAACTTGAACATGCAACTGTGCGATCTTTCATGCACAGAGAACACAAAATGCAAAATTCCAAGAATACAAAATGGGCATCTTTCAAGTTCGTATCATGAGGCATAATGTGTTACAAGTCAAAGTAGGTGTAACAGCACATAACAATATCATTCTAAAGGTAAAAAAATCAGAGGCAGAAAGCATGTTAATCCAAAAGTGTTTGGACATATGTTTTAAGACACTGTCTGTCATTAAAATCAGTGCCCAAATGAACAGGAGGGATTGATAAAACAAAGATTAATGCAGGGATCTCATGAACTCCAGCAAAGCCCACTGGAAAGAAAATACTATAATGCTACTGTCTTGACTTCTGAAGAATTCAAAAGCTTACACATTTTGTGGTTTTACAACTGATCAGCATAATGGTATCCTTCATCTGTGGATTTTAGATTTTCTTTCATCCCTATAGATCAGGGGTAGGCAACCTTTTTGAGCCGGGGGCCAGGTTGCTGTCCCTCAGACAGTTGGGGGGCCCGAAGCATCATAAATAAATAAATAAATAAATATTTTTTTAAAAAAAATTAAAAATTAAAAAAATGCATGCACACTCTCTCAACCCCAGAAAAGCCATGGCAAAACCCCTGTGAAGATTTTGCCAATAAAACCCCAACAAGTAACAACAACAATAATCAATATCATGGCGGGCAGGCAGCGGTGGCAGCGGCAGCGGTGGCAGGACTGGCCTGGGGCCGGTCCAAAGGCCTCGGGGGGCCGCATCTGGCCCCCGGGCCTTAGGTTGCCTACCCCTGCTATAGATCAACACAGCTTCTTTTGTTTTTATAATTCACAGAAACGTATTTTACAGCAGAAGGCTTTGCAATGAGTTATATATTTTTCAGCAGATTTGGCTTTGTAATGTGGTATACATATATCCTACATTTAAATGACAGGTTGCAAAGTTTAAAGCAGTCATTTGGTGTATTTACCCTCTTATCTATTCGTTGATTAGTGATAAACTCCTGACCCTGAAGAAACAGTTCAAGTTCAAGGTGTTTATCTTCAATCATCATGTGACCACAAATCAAAAGTAAAAATTCAAAGAAACAAAGCTATTTCTTCTTTGAAAAAAACTCATCCTACTGTTTTTCAAACCTCCTCCTTACCACATTTTAAAAACAGCAGGGGATAACAATAGAATTAAGTATTATGTGATTTCCTTTGGATTTTTAATATGGACAAAAAAAAGTATTTACATGCTTGAAAATGTAATGAAAAGAAATTTACCGGGTCTAGACCTTCTTTCTCTAACTTTGCCTTTTCTAAATAGTAGCTTTTCTCAGCCACACTGAGCAACCTCCAACTTTCACTGATTTTCTTGTTAATTTCAGACTGAGGAAGATGTGGGAGCTCTTGCTGAACTTTCAGGTATATGTCATAATAATATAAAAGGTATGCAGATCTGCAGGGGGAAGAGCAATACAAACATCATTTTCTCATTTAAACTGGCAATGCATTTTACACGTCCACTAAAAATATGTTCAGTGGTATACAGTGGGTACAGAATTGCAGCTAAGTAAATCATGAAACAAAGTTTTCTACTAGGCTTCTGATAAACAATATTAAGAATATTAGAAGGGTGTTTGTGTGCTGTAGCCTTAAAAAAGTCCTGTAGTGTTGCAAGACAGAAGGGCTGTAGGCTTCTCCTTTGGACCTGAACCTGAACTGCAGGGGAATTAAGGGTTGTGAACAAGGTTTTCTGCAACAGTTTGGCTGAACCCCAAAATTCTACCGCACTGACAGTTAAAGTGGTGTCAAACTGCATTATTTCTGCAGTGCATATGCAGCCTTGGTTAGTTTTTGTTTCTTCACATAACCAGACTGACTTTACAGGAATATGAGCTACAGCCAAAAGAAAACACATTAAGCAACAGTCATCTCAAAAGAAAAGTTTCTCACAGTTTGCACAATTAAGGAGAGAGAAATTACATACCTGGGTTTTTTAGTTTTCTCCCCTTGATCTCCAGGACCTCGGTATTTCTTCTTCTTTTTAGAAGGGACTGGAGATGCATAGCTGTATGCATTTTCTATTTCCTCCATTACTACGGTTACTTCAGTGCCATCAAATGGTGCCTCCATTGCTAGACAGAAAACCCAAGCAGTTATACTTTCCTCAAACATTATGAATTTGAAATGACACACATTGCTGTATATCAAGTATACTTTCATATCACATAGCATTGTTTCAAAAAACAGTATGGAAATTAAATGCAATCCTTAAATTGTCCTATCCTGAAGTTATTGTATCTAAATGTTTCTTGCATCTGGATTAAAATGAGAAACGGTAAAAGTGGATGTTCCGTTCTAAGTAGCTTAAACTGATGGTTTGAGGCTTTTTGTAAAAGATACCCAGGATTACTTTACACATTGTTTCCTATACTGTACTGATATGTCTTCTGTGCCAGAAAGCTACACTAAACTATGAGTGTTATCAGCTTTATAAAGTGCATGTATGCCAAATACACATCTATTCTGATTGGATTCTGTAGAGGGGATATCAGAAGGGAAGTGAAGGCACAACAGGCTGCAGCTTCACAACGGAGACACAGTTGTGAGTTATGGGCAAAACATCAACCAGTGGCATACATCTGTGTAGAAAATATACTCAGGTGTTCATCACAAAAACTACAGTTGTTCATTCCTTAATAGCAGAACATGAAACCTCAACGTGAAAGTTAAGCTTGTTGATCTGTAGCACCCCACAACCGATGGCCAAGCAGATCTATCCCATGATTCTGTTTCCTTGACAGTTTCACTTTTACTCCCACATGACAAAAGGACAATTGTTCATAATGATAGCTTTGATGTAATAAACGTGTCCATGTCTGCTGGTGCATGCAAACTTGCCTGTGTGCATATGACAACATGGAAAAAATGTAGTTCCAAGGGTTAACGGACTTACCTAAGAGTTATCAGAACTGTAAACACACACATCCCCGCAAAAAAAGAAGGGGATCAAATGTTGGAAGCAGCTTAAACTAACCTATGGGGCAATTAAAAAAACAAAAACCTCCCCCCTTTCTTAAAACAAACTTCAGGGGCTTTTTAAGTATCACCTTCCTTGCACTTACAGAACACCCCAAATGTTCATATTGATGGCCTTGATGGAATGCACTAATTTTAACATCTAGGAAAACTTGCATTTTGTGTTAGCGCTGGTGCATGCAAATTTGCCTGCGTGTATATGACAACAAACAAAAAAGTTAGTTCCAAGGGTTAATCTAAACTAGGATGTGGCCACACTAAATCAAGGGGGACTGATTTACCTGAGAGTTAGTAGGACTACACCCCACCCCAAAAGAAGAGGGGGACCAAAGTACTGAAGCAGCTTAAAGTAACATAGCAAACACACCCTCCTTCCCCCTTTCTTCAAACAGGCTTCAGGGCCTTTTCAAGTACCATCTTTCTTACACTTACACCCCAAAATGGATGCATTCACAGGAAACCATGTGGAACAGACTTACCTAAGAGTCAGCAAGATTGCACACACACACCACCACCACCCAAAAAAGAAGGGGAACCAAAGCGTCGAAGCACTTTAAAGAAACCTACGAAGCAGATTTAAAAACAAAAACTGCCCCTGCTTTCTTCAAACAGGTTCCAGGGGCATTTAAAGTATTATCTTTCTCACTCTGACAGGCACCTTCCCCCCCCCCCCCCCCCCGTCCAAAATGGATGTGTTCACATTATAAACCATATGGGACAGAGTTAGCAAGATTGCACACACTTACACCCCAAAATGGATGTGTACTTCACACTAAACTTGAAGACTGCACACACACCCAAAAAAGAGGGGGATCACAGTGTTGAAGCTGCTTAAAAGGGCAGATTTGAAAACATCCTCTCCCCCCCCCCCCCCTTCTTCAAAGAGGCTCCTTTCTTACAGAGACCCACCCCGGATCCCTCATCTCCTGGACCTGGACCTGAGCAAACGCCTCCAGCGGCTTTAAGAGCGAAGAGCCCCAACTGCACCAACCAACCCACCAAGGCAGCCTCTCTGCGGCCGCGTCTGCTCCAGCCTTGCCTTGCCTTGCTATGCCTTGCCCTGGGCTGACATCCCTCCTCCGGGAGCGCCGCATCCCAAGGACCAGGACCAGCCAGGGCCTCCCAAAGTGGCCGGAACGATCATGCCTCGCCTCACATGTCCGGAATACGCCTTAAAGCCGAGCACCACGGCGGAAGTTCTCCCTCGGCAACTCCTTCCGCGAGGTCACCCAAGCCGTGAATGTTCGGAGGGAGCCTCTGAAAACCAGCGTCGGTTACGACCATAGAGTTGAGCGAACGGCGGGAGAGAGGAGACCAGGAGGTCTAGGAGGGAGGTTTGACCATAGAGTTGGAAATGATTTCCCCAAACTCTAGCCTTGCACGTATTTTGGACTTCAGCTCCCAGAAGGCTCAGCCGTCTTGGCCTGCGGTTTGGGATTATGGGAGTCGAAGTCCAAAAATCTGCAAGGCCAGAGTCTGGGAACCACTGGATGGTGGGCCGATGAATGTTAATCATGGAGAGCCAGGTTTGAGTGTTGAGCTACCACACTGGACATCAGTTTGAGTCCCAGCTTGGCCACAAATGCCCACTGGGTGACCTTGGGCAAGTCACACTCTCTCAGCCTCAGAGGAAGGCAATAGCAAACGTCCTATGAACCAGTCTTGCCAAGAAACCCCACGTTAGGGTTGCCATACGTTGGAAACCACTTGAAGGCACACGACGACGACGACGACAACAACAACACTTGTCCCATCAAAGGCAGGGTGACCAGACGTCCTCTCTTTCCAGGACATGTCTTACACCGAAACCTGTCCAGGAAGAATTCCAAAATGTCCTCCATTTTGAGCATGACTTAGAACAGTGATGGCAAACCTTTTAGAGACCAAGTAACCAAACTCGGTGGCGTTCCCACACCGGGTGTCACTGGGTGCTGGGGGTGGGACTTCCAGGGGCGGGACTTCTAGGAGGGAACCCAAGGCACACTCTCTCAGCCTCAGGCTAGTAATAGCAAAACAAAACAAAAAGAAAAACCTGACAAAACTTGCCAAGAAAACTCCATGATAGTTTCACCTTAGGGTCGCCATAAGTCAGAAACGACTTGAAGACACCACACACACGTCATTACGGGGGGTTGCAGACTGTCAGAAATAGTGTGAATTCAGTCCACTTTTAGGGTTAGGGTTAAGGTTAGGGAATCATGGGGACTGTATTTTATTGTGGCACTAGAGTTCTCTGACAAAGAAGGTTCAATGTCTCAGAAAAATAACAATTCCCATGATTCCCTAGCACTAACCCTAACCCTAAAAGTGGACTGAATTCACACTATTTTTGACAGTCTGCAACCCCCCTACATCTCAACAAGGACTCCTCTCTTGCAATCCAATCTGTCTCCATTCCTGTGAGGCAACAGGCCTCTTTGCAGACAGAGAACAATGGATCTCTCAAGAAGCCTCCTTGTTTTTGCATCAGGAATAATTTGGTAGGTGTAAAGATAAAACATGCAAATGGATTTTAAATTTCCTGGACTTTGAGAATCTCCCAATTTCCGCACGGCCAGAAAGAAGAAGAGCCAGCCTGCAAGAGATGCCTACCCCATACCATATCAACCTAAAAGAGAAACAGCAAAATGCAGGCCTATGAATAATATCTTGAATCTTTTTCTCCTATTTGGTTTGTAACATCTTGCTTGATGAAGAAGTCAGTGGAGCTTTGAAAGCTTGCAACAAATATATTGTGCATTTTGGTTGATCACTGTTTGGTGGATTTTTGTTTGAATTTGCTAAATGGCCAACACAGCTACCCCTGCATGACTTAACTAGTTAATTTCTGGCTGTGTTGTAAAACTGTTTCTGAACAGGAGACCCAGACTGACGTTAAGTCCCTTAACTGGTGTCATGATCACCACCACCATTTGGTTAGGTGAATATATATTTGTTAAGAAAATTACAGTGAAATGATGCAATAGGAAATACCTTTATTGGCCAATCAAAATGCACAATATACTTGTTGCAAGCTTTCAAGTCTTCTTCAACAGGCAATATGTTACAAACCAAACAGGAGAAAGACAATTAGAGATGTTAGTCAGATGCCTACATGTTGTTTCAGTCTTTAATTAAGATAGTATATGGTTGCAACAAGTATATTGTGCATTTTGGTTGGCCAATAAAAGTATCACTGATGGATTTTTGTTTGAATTTGCTAAATGGCCAACACAGCTGACTCTGAATGTTTTCTGTATTGTGAGATACCGCATTGTAACTGCAACAGGGGAACCAAGAAGATACCGCATTGTAGCTGCAACAGGGGAGCCTGTGGACTGGGAACTTCAATCAAGGTAAAAAACAAACAAACCCTTCTTCTTAAATTTGGACTGAATTCACATGTTTTACCTCTCCATCCACCAAAATATTCCTAATGCAAACACATGGAGACTTCATTGTTCTCTGTCACAAAGAGGTCTGTGGCCTCACTGGCATGGAGACTTATTGGATTGCAAAAGAGGGGTCCCTATTGAGATGCAAATAGATTTTAAATTTCCTTGACTTTGCAAATCTCCCTATAGCCACAGGGCCAGAAGGAGGAGGAGCCTGCCTGCAAAAGATATCCTCCCCACCATATACCATCTTAACTAAAGACTGAAACAACATGGAGGCATCTGACTAACATCTCCAATTGTTTTTTTTCCTGTTTGGTTTGTAACATCTTTCCTGATGAAGAATCCCATGGAGCTTCAAAAGCTTGCAACAAGTATATTGTACATTTTGGTTGGCCAATAAAGATATCACTGATAGATTTTTGTTTGGATTATAAATGGCCAACACAGCAACCCTTGAATGTTTTATGCTTCCCTAAGATCTGAGACTCACTCAAAAACAACAAATGCATAGCTTGTAGTTTATAACAATAGCTTTAATCTATATTTACATAAAAGGCTATATCCTAATCTAGCTAGTGAATAGTTCAAGTAGAGAGAGAAAAATCATTATCTCACCATCTTTCCAAACAAAGTTGAGAGAGCAGGAAGATGGGAATAGCTCAGTTGAAAATCTTGGAAAGAAAGTCTGTTAATCCCAAAGAGGGAGTGACCTAAGTCACATGGTTAGTTTTTGAATATAAGAGGAGGGGAGGAAATCCCTATCTATCTAAGGAGGGGGGAACAGAATGCAAAGATTTTTCCAACAGTTTCAAGCTCTATTCTTGTCAGAACCATGCGGGCGTGCATGAGTTCTGTCAGATGTTTGGTTTGGGGTTTATTAGATGTAGTTGCTTGGGGGATGATAGGTGGGTTAGTATATGGGAAATACAGTTAGCTTTTATGAGGGGTAGGCTGCTTGGGGTGGGGGGATGGGAGTAGTGTGGAATAGTGAGTTAGTTTTGAGAAAGTCAGGACTGGAATGCAAGGCCATGTAGGAGGCTGCCTGGTGCTGAGAAGACTCTCCAGCGAAGGAAGAGGGGGTGATGAGTGAGTGTTTCAGCTGAAGAAAGATAGTTTGGGTGAGAACATGTCGAAAGGGGGGTTGACTTGCTGGGGGAAGAAGAGCTGTGGGAATTGGAGGTAGGTGCTAAGTTTGACGCCAAAGAGTGTGGAGTGGAGTTAATCAGTTATGAAGGGTTTAATATGGAATTTTGTTGAAGTGGGGGGCAGTTCTGGCTTAAGCTCTGACTGGTGAATTACTGACTATGTGTTTTCAATAAACTCCTGATTGATTTAATTGGCTGATTTAATGGCTACACAGAAGGCCTAAGCAGATGGTGCAAAGCGCCATTTTCGAGGCCAGGAAGCTGGGCGCTCCAACCCCTTCCTGAAAACGTTGTTGGAGCAGCCGGCCCTTTGCACGGCCGGTGCTCCGACTACGCGCTTCCGCTGCAGCGGAAAAGACGCCGAAGGTGTGCCAGAGGCCTTTTGCGGCGCACCTTCGGCGTCTTGCGGAAGGAGCGCTATTTTAGCGCTCCTTCCTGGGACTGGGACGCTGCGCCGCAGGGCCGAGGAATGCGGATACCTCGGCCCCGATCTACAGCTTCCCGGGGCGGCCCCATGCCGCCCGTCTGCTTCCCCCCAGAGTTACTGAATTTAGCCAAGTCTGACAATTCTATCTATATTTGTAAGTGAGAGTCAGAGTGGTGTACTGATTTGTGCATTGTGGACTACAAATGTGGAGACTAGGAGTCACACCCTTTTAGCCTTAGAGAAAGGAAAAAGCAAACCCCCTTTGAACAAATCTTGCAAAGTAAGCCCCATGATATATTGCTGTAAATCGGAAATGACTTGAAAGCACACAACAACAATATTTGTAAATGAACCCAAACATTTGCAAAATGCCAGATGCCTTCAGTGACTTCGTTCCAAAGAAAATTATATCTGGGTAAAATTCTGCATCTTTGGAACTCCTCACCATTTAGGAAAGTTGATCTGAGCAGATGAATAGTCTGAAAAAACTCCTGCCAATCCTAACAATGATAGAATTCCATTAAGAAATTTTAACAATGTTGCTACTGAGATAAAGGAATTGTCAGCTTAATTCCTTTATATTTGTTGTACAATTTGAACAGTGTTTCTGAATTTTGATTACAAGGATCATAATAGACATTATTTCCTCTAACAGTAGTCTACCAATAAAGCCAGCCAGAATTAAATGACAGAGGGTGTGATATGAAGTGTAAATGACAGTGTTAAATGTGGGGTCAGTTACTTAGTTTGCTGAAATCCCATAGTAGGTGATCTGAGTGTATAATAATTGGTGACAAGCTGTTAGTTTTGTGTCAAGCATGAATGGGTTGCTTCTAACACATACAGTTCTGGACAACACTTGCAGCGGTTCTGTTGTCTGATCCAGAATAGTTCATATCCATTTAATTCAAAATCAAAACTAATTGAATTCATCAACTTGACCTGTATATGAGGAAAAAAGCTGAAAGCAAAAAATGTCTCCATCAGTTTGTAAAGCTGCACCCTCTTGAAGGCTCTTCACAGTCTAAGTCCACATATTGTTCGTTGCATATGAAATACACTTGTCTCTCCACATTTGCGGCTTTGACTTTTGCGGATTTGATTATTCATAGATTTTATTAGTATGTTCTCTCTAGGAATATAGGTCCTCCAGCTCAACTCTATGGTCAACTTTAACCAAAAGTCACACTAAAGGACCTAGAGATTGCTAGAGAGGACACTCCGCTAGGCATTTGTAGCTCCTCCAGTGCAATTCTATGGTCAATGTTTGGATGATGTTAACCAGAGTTGCACAGGAGGACCTAGAGATTCCTAGAGAGATATTCTCTCAAGTAAAAACATAGTGTTTTTATTATTTGCGGTTTTCCCACATTCACAGGGGTCCTGTGCCCCTAACTCCAGCAAATGTGGAGGGATGAGTGCAGTGGATTTTTAACTAACATGTGTTGTCATTTCTGACTCTGCTGTAGGCATGCATCAGTAGCAGGGAATAATGAACCCAGTGGTACATACATTTTTGTTCTTCTGTAGTGGCAGATTTGAAAGGCAGTGGAAATAAGGTTTCCATTACTGGCCCACACCTAGAAGCAAAGAGAATAGTGTCAACTGCCTTAAATGAAATAAAATATTTGTTAAATCATAATTTTAAAGCTTTATATTGAATGCTATATAACTCACTTGAGGATAGTTTAATCAGAGGCACCTTGCCTCATTTGCAGAGTTTTATGTGGGGTGCAGACATCATTATCTTATATTTGTAACCTCCTACAAACAAGTGGGTCATAGAGCAGATCAAACTGGAAACCACCCTGGAAGCAAAGATGACCAAACTGAGGCTGTCATATTTCAGACACATCATGAGAAGGGAGGACTCTTTGGAAAAAAAACAATAATGCTGAGGAAGGTGGAGGGAGGTAGGAAGATAGGAAGGCCACATGCCAGATGGATGGACTCTATTAAGAGGTCACAGGTATTAAGGTATTAGGTTGCAGGAATTAAGCAGAGCAGTGGAGGACAGAGGGTCTTGGAGCTGTCTCATCCATAGGGTTGCCATGAATTGAGATCGACTTGAGGGCAGTTAACAACAACAAAATTATATCACCTGTCTGTCCTTTCATCCCTAAGCTCAACATGTGCATGTCCCTCAACAGTTCTTGGTTTCCAGTTCTTTTATCATAGAATTATAAAACTGAAAGGGACTTAAGGGCCATCCAATCCAAGGAAAAGTACAACTTGGCTCTTGGTGTTCTCTAGCCCTGACATTCGCTAGTTTCACCTGGGTGGAAACAAATATATGTAACCTGCCTTATGTTGGATCCAGGAAATTCCCATTCTGTATACTGCATTGCTCCCTGCCTTCCTCATGTGACACATCACTTCCAAATCTATTCCCATGTACTTGGATGTTATAAGGGAAAGATCAATCATGGGTCCCACCTTTTACTTGGTACTTACTTCTGTATAGAATCAGTCTCTATAAATAGGGGGGAGGGGTTGATAGAATTGACCCTCAATCTCTGGATCAGGCAGTGCCATTCTCATTCAATGATACTGCAGCTATAGAGGATTAAGTTGAGCTTGTTCCATCAGCTGATCTCAGAGATCTGTTAAAAGAATAGTCTGCCAGGAGAAGTTCTGTGGCAGCTAAGAACTGCCAGCAGAAGAGCCCTTACCCTACACTAAAAGGGGTTGGACAAGGTAGGTGCCGAGTTATACAGCTTCTGAACTTTCTGCAAGCCAAGGACAGAGGCACTGTTAGGCCAGGATGGCAAGCATAGCCCTAAGTAACTTCCAACATTCCTAACTTCAGAAGGGGTTACATTTAGCACAATTTTAGCTGTCCTAATACTGGTTCACATGGCTCTTGGCAAAAATAACTGTTGCTCGGTACATTATACTGGAAAGCACAAAAGGTTGTTCCTCACATATTCCCATCAATAAACTACAGAACAAGAGAGACAGGCAGCAAACTGTTGCTGCCTATAACCTTTTCTTCTGGTTCCAGCTTTGTTCTCTTCCACAACAGTCCATTCCATTCCCCACCATCAACACTTGACCAAGTGGGTTCAGTCTTCATTTGGCAGCACAGCATATTGTGTGACCTATATTTAATCCTTGCTCAAACTTTGGGATCTACCTGAGCAATGCTAATATGCCCCCCTCTCATTTTTCAAAGACCCCATTTAGCTCCACTTCTGTCAGAATATTCATTTCCTGAATTTGCTTTCAGAAGGTGTAATAATTCTGCGTTTGAAAGAATACATCTTGGATTTTTTTCATTTATTATGTTTGGCATGACAGGAAACAAAACATATAATTCAGTCTGATAATTATATAGTGGGCTCTGGATTCACAGGTTCCAGATCTGCAAATTCAACCAACCATGGATCCTCTTGGCCCATATTATTAAATGGCAGTGATGTGAACACAGACATGTTGAAATGTACACGTTCGTGTCACCACCATTTAATAAGATGGGGTGTGATCACCTGTGTTTTTTCATATTCAGACAGGGTCCCAGAACTGAACCCACACAGCTTCGAAGGGCCCATTGTACTGCGAAAAGGGACAATGCAATAGAATTTTGTTCTTTTTGAATTAGAGCTCATTGATTACTAATTATATTTCTTAGATATGCCCATATATACACAAATGTGCTTTCATGCACAATCACACTATGTGTGTGCATGTAACATGCAGAGGTAGCTGTGTTGGCCATTTAGCAAATTCAAACAAAAATCCACCAAACACTGATGCCTTTATTGGCCAACCGAAATGTACAATATACTTGCTACAAGCTTTCGAAGCTCTACTGGCTTCTTCAGGCATGATGAAGGGGCCAGTGAAGCGTCAAAAGCTTGCAACAAGTATACTGTGCATTTCGGTTGGCCAATAAAGGTATCACTGTTTGGTGGATTTTTGTTTGTGTGTGTGTGAATGTAAGTGTGTAAATATGTACTAGACTAGGAAAACATAATACTAGTGCAAAACCATAGACATTATGTTATGGCTGCTGTTCAGAATGTTAACATGAGCATATACTTTGGTCTTAAACTCAATGAGCTGTTCATCTGGATCGAGATGTTTTAGTATAAATTGTTATTTTTAAAGTGGTTTTAACTGTTGCTTTCAAAGTGGTTTTAATTGTTACTGTGTTAATTTTTTTTTATTTCATGCAAATTATGCTTTTAATCTGAACATTTTAAAAATTGCTTCAGTTATATACCACCCCAGCATCCTGTGATAAAGGGAGCAACATATTCTTCCTCTGCTATAACCCTCACTTCTCAAGATCCATTTCTTTCTCCTCCTCAATATTCAATCCAGTTCAAAGAAAAATCTTACATGTTTTTTCCCATGCATATGTCTCCAACCTTGTATTTAATGCAAGTATTAAAGTCACCGGGTCATATTACTTATGAATACGAATGATGAATTATGAAGAGTTATAATGATTAATTATGAATTTTCGTGGCCAGCCTGACTGATTTATGCTTTTCAGTGAGTCATGATATAATTAGTTCCAAATTCTAATTTCCTTGAATACAGTTTTGTAATTTCCTTTTCTACTGTTTTCAGAAATTATGCTGTTCTTTTCTTTGTCACATTGTGTAAGGGTCTTTATGATTGTAATCAGTGTTGCACTGAAAATACTGAAGATAAATGTCTGAACAGAAAGCCTGATAGGAAGGTATTGCTATTTTTAAAATGGCACTACCGTAGCTTAACAGGTTAAAAAAAAAATGAGGTTATTATTTCCTTTCAGATTTTGTTGTGTTTAGAAAGGATTAACAAAGGCAAACATGATAATCCATCAGGAATGCTAACGTTTTCAACATTTTAGTTAAAAACATAAGTTATAGCAGAGGAAGAATATCTAAAAGCATTTTGTGCTAGATGTTCAGGTAAAAAAACAAACCCTAACATACATTTTGATAAAAAAAATCTTGTGTATATAGAGTGTGATGTATTTTAAAGTACTTGTCCGAAATCCTGTTACCTTATATGACTTTCTTTGTGTTTTTTGGAAGCTTGCTTGTCTCCTTTAAACAGTAACAAATGATCAAGCCAACTAAATGCTTTTATTCTTAAATCAGCAAGGATTAAGATATTTCTTCCATTCGGATTGGACAGGAGACCTTTATACTGTATATGTATTCATTCAAACCACTATTTATACTGTGAAAGTATTCATTCAAATCTTTAATAGCCACATCCTGTAACCAAGCTGCAAAGACTAACATTCTAATCATTTACTTGGAAATGCTACTCATTTCCACGAGGAAGGAAATGTATTTAGGATCAAGGTCCATTAACTCTAAAAAAAAAAAAAGCAATACAATTTGTAACATTAATGTTAATGGAAGCTATGTCCCACTTTAATACCCATTTACCCTAATATAGCTGTCCCTTCATAAGGAGGTCATATCAATTTACTCTTAAGACTTTTTCAGTACTCTTAATTGAAATAACAGCCCTGGTGACGCAGTGGTTAAATGCCTGTACTGCAGCCACTCACTCGCAAAACATAAGGTTGTGAGTTCAATACCAGTCAAGGGCTCAGGCTCGACTCAGACTTGCATCCTTCTGAGGTTGCTAAAATGAGTACCCAGCTTGGTGGGAGCAATTGGCTTACACATTGTAAGCTGCTTAGGGCAGGGGTAGGCAACCTTTCCCCTTTAAGGGCCGAGGGACTTCAGCTCCCAGAATCCCAGGAGCTATTGGCCAACATGGGACTATTGGCCTACATGGCTGAGGCTTCTGGGAGCTGAAGTCCCTCAGCCCTTAAAGGGGAAAAGTTGCCTACCCCTGGCTTAGGGAGTGCTTAAGTGCACCGGTAAGTGGTATAGAAATGTGCTTGCCATTGCTATTGCTAATAACAGGGCAACCACCCCATGCAAAAAAGTAAAATCAAATGGTTTCATAGTTTTTAATAGATCATCTACCAAACTAATTTTGTTAGTCTAAACTACTGCTATCCTCTGCATGAGATATTTATGAGAAGTTTCCCTGTATGTAGAGTAACCTAGTGCTACTGGGGCTGCACCCACACTGCAGAAACAATCCAGTTTCACACCACTTTAACCACCATGGCTCAATGCTATGGAATTCTGGGATTTGTAGTTTGCTATAGTGCCAGAGCTCTCAGACAGAGAAGGCTAAATGTTTCACAAAACTACTGCTCCCAGAATTCCATAACACTGAGCCATGGCAGTTAAAATGGTGTCAAACTGGACACTGCTGCAATGTGGATGCAGCCTAAGCAAGTGTGTACATTGGTTGTAGTGGAAATGAGGTACAGTTCTTGGCCCAAGGGTCAAATTAGTCGGGACCTCCATCTCAGGAGTTGGCAGGACTGCTTCCCAAATTGGGTGGTTGATGGCATGCACATGCACACACACACACACTGTTTAGAGAAGTGGCCCTCAGGACTGATTGCCTCTGAACATGTAGACATAGCATTTATTTCACATTGTTGTTGTGTGCCTCCAAGTCATTTTTGACTTATGGCGACCCTAAGGCAAACCTATCATAATGTTTTCTTGGTAAGTTTCTTCATAGAGGTTTGTCATTGCTATCCTCTGAGGCTGAGAGAGTGTGACATGCCCAAGGTCACCCAGTGGGTTTTTTTTAGGCTCGAACAGGGAGCTGAACCCTGATCTTGAGAGTCATAGTCCATCAAACCGGTACGGCACACTGGCTCAATTAAAGTCAGTCAAGTGTGTGTGTGTGTGTGTGTGTGTATCTGTATCTATATTGATGTATATTCTCAGAAGTGCTGGGGTGAGTAGATAAAGGGCAGATTACTGCCTAAATGACAAAGTAATTCTAAAAAAGAACATTTATTCCCATGTTAATATCTGGCCCAGGCTCAGTCTCTCTTCCCTCCCAGTCTTCCTATAATCATTATAGTGTTTGGATCATTCTAGCATTCAGGGCTGAATGATGTTTAATCTTTTAATAATAATGCTATGTATACAGTAGTTAGCAAAACTGCATGCAGTGTGATTGTTTGCACTGCAGAAATCAATGGATCCATCTGCCGTTTTAAATATCTGCAGGTCCAAAATGGGATGTCAGTCATAACTATGACTTCACTCCTCAGCTAAAAAACCTGAAAAGCAGTAGTAGGCTGGTTTTCCACAGAACAATCGGGCAGAATAATGACTGCGTATTTTGCCTCATATGTTGGCTTCTGAAAGTGCTAGAGCCTTTAAAAATAAATAAATAAATACATTTCTTTTCCACCTCTCCTCAAGGCAGGGTACAGCATATTAAAATACAAAGCACAATTAAAAAGAAAACACATAAAATCAACAGTTAAAATGCAATACTATAAAAGCATTAAAGTACACTCATATGAGTACATACTTTCAAATATACAAATTAAAACATAATTTATGTTTTAAAACTGAGTGGATAGCCCTGCTGGAAGAGATGTGTCTTTAATGTTGTTTTAAATGCACTGACGAAACCGTTGCTTTTAATAGCCCTGGCCAGTTGGAGCAAACATTTCAAAGAGGATCCAACCTGGACCTAAACCATTTAGAAGAAAGAAAGAAAGAAAGAAAGAAAGAAAGAAAGAAAGAGCCTGGAGTCTGAACTAATGGTGGTAATAAACACTATGTGACATGGTTATAATCTGGAAAGGTGAACTTGGCAAGATGGCAAGCACAGTTACTTACAATGCCAGTTATGCCTTTATTTAAACTTCAGTTATTTAATATTTAAATATGTGTAGTATATTGGTGCTTTAGTAGAATAAAGATACTCTTTTTATTGTTGAGGACTGCCTGTCGGAGTGCACAGGTGTGCATGCATGCAAACACACATACATAGGGAAAATTACTTTGCAAAAAGCATTAAGTTTGAGAATATCAGGAATAGCAAAGCACTAAGAATCAGGATAGGAACTGGCATATGGTACATGATTTATGCATGTAAGCAGACAATATTTTCAGCAATAAAACAATACTGAGGAAAAGGTTACTACATCTAGCCAAAATTGTGGCACTAATCTTGATCTACTTTCCATACTAGAGGTAATTGCTAAAATACAAAGAGATAGGAGATCCTGTCATTTAAATGTTTCTGTGTCATGTTTTGTTTTTTTTAAACAATTGCAGCCAGTAATACCAGGGAGCAGATACTGTCATAGCAAAGGAAGGAAAATTTTGCTTATTCTGTCCTTTAAAAGTCATTCTAATTTTTTATTTTTCTCCCCGGCATATAAATTCTGAAACCTTGAAATCCTTGATATAATTGTTATTAAAATGATTTTATTGGTAGATGCACAATTGGATGTACTGTAGCAAATTAAAATGGCAAAACATTTTAACAAGACAGCAAACAGGCATAACACACTACATTTTTAAAGGCACTTAAGGAATATCTGCATTAACGTCTAACATAACCTTCAAGAATTGTAACCATTTTCATTTATCATGTAAAGGTTGTAGCTTCTTGCATATTGTCTATCCAAGTTATGATAAATTTGGAAAATAAAACAACAGCCTATTATCTTGAAATTTCTTTCCCTTGGGTACTTAATATGGCCAGCAGTAGTCAGGAACAAACATATTTCACAATAAGTCAGCATAATTTGTTTTGAGGAGATTAAGTAAAGAATTGCTCAAATCTGCTTCTGCATTTAGATAAGAGACAACGTATTGCTTCTTTGATGTGCCAAGTGTCTCTTCTGCTCATCTATTTTTGTCAGTTAGGAATATTTATATTTCATTTGTGGAAAATAAAGAACTGCTGTACAAAGGGTTTCACATGAAAAATAGAAAAGTTAAACAGAGTTAGACACTTCACAGAGAAACACAAAAAGCATTTACATGTAATAACGGTTAACACAGCTGAGATGACAAATGCAATCTGATCACCTTTTCAGATGATTACAAGAAATGAATTGCTATGTATGTTATTTCCATGTTTTCTCCTACAAGGTAAATCGCAACTTCGCCAGAGAATCGTGACAACATCCAGGAAAAGATTACAAAAACCTTCTGGCAGCGCTGTGGTCCCATCTGAATTGTCCATATAGCAGAGCTAGCCTAAGACGTTTGAATCTGTTTCAGGCACCAACATGTCTTAGGATGGCACTTCACTCCCATGGGGAAAAGAAGGAGTGCTTGTGGGAAGGCTCTTACAAGAGAGAAGGGGGGGGGGGGGGAAGAGGAACAGTCATAGATACCATAAAAAGAAATGCTGACCAGGGATCTTGCATTTGTTGTTGTTCTGTATCTTCAAGTCAGCTCTGACTTATGGCAAACCTATCACAGGGTATTTTTGGCTAGATTTGTTCAAAGGGGGCTTGGCCTTCGCCTTCCTCTGAGACTGACAGAGTGTGACTTAGGTTACCCAGTGAGTTTCCATGGTGGAGCAGCGATTTGAAATTTTGTCTCCAGGACACAGTCTAATGCTCCAATCACTCAACTACACTGGCTCTCGATCTTGCATTACACTTCTGTTATTCTCATTTCAAGATCCCATAATGTTCACCATGAATCTGGTACTAGCTTAGATGAACATTGAAAGGAAGACAGGGAGGTGCAGGGGCTTCACATTGACAAATGTCTAATGACTTTTGTGAATACTGTACCCTGGGGTATGTGCAGGCGGTTTGTGAAAGGCTGACTTAAGTCAGCCTTGTAAATACAAAATTTATATAGCAAAACCTTTCCCTCCTCCTGTCTAAACTGTGTTTTAAATGGCATGGCACACCTTCTTTTCCTCCACAAACTGTACATTCTGTCTTCTTGAAATGTGTTAATGAGTTAGAGACCCATAGTGGCAATTTTTCATCTGCATAAATCTTTTTCTCAGTATGGGGTACAGAAATAAGCCACACTGAACTGGGTAATAGGAAAGAGATCAGTGCCTTGTGAAATTGAACTGTCATTTGAGAGAATAGCAAGTTTTCACTGGAAATAATGTACTTTGGCACAGCGGGTATGTCTGGAGATCCAGTATCATGCTTAAGAAATAACTTACCATGAATGTAACAGTGTTTTCTGTAAAACTAAACAAACCAGATGTTTCTAATTTCATAGTTATTAATATTATTATTGAAGAATCATTATTACTAGCCTAGTAATGGTAGTGGCAAAATCACTGCAATAATTTCACGTGGAATTAAGAAATACAGTCAGCCTTCATTATACATGGATTCTGTATCTACAGATTCAACCATCTAAAGCTTGAAAATATTTTTTAAAAATAATTTCAACAAGCAAGGCTTGATTTTTATATAAGGGACACCATGTTACCATGCCATTGTATATAATGGAACTTGAACATCCACAAATTTTGGTACCCACAGGAACCAAACCCAAGGGGATACTATGGGCCCATTGTATACAAGAACCCTGAGGTAATTGCTTGAGACTCCAACTGTCACTCATTGAGGCTAATGCAGATGTTAGATTTGATATGGAGGTGCTATTGTCAGCCACCACCCTTTGGGTAACATCCAGGTCGCCATGTGGCCTCCAGCTCTAAGAGATAGGATAAGGTGGGCAAAGAATGCAACCTTCATCAAAATCCTAGTGTCTAGCATTTTTAGATTCTTTGCACTAGATCACTTAGCTGCCAAAAAAACTCTGCCTCATTGCAGAGGTGAAACTGCATATACAATATATTTTTGTGTCCCCCTTGGGCATGGAAAACAATGTTCCTTCTCTATGCCAATACAATATAGGGTGAATCATAATATTGTTGAGTTAGGAGGAATCAAATGGTTCATCATCTCATTCAGCACCTGTCACAGCTAAGACATCTTGGGCAGTTGGCAATCTAATGTCGTTTCAAAAAATGTGCAATACAGGAGAGTCCACCACCTTCTGAGACAGCAGAGGGGCGGGTTATAAATGGCTGGCAATAATGTATCAAAATTTAGGGTGGCTAGATCTTCAAATTTTCTTCTCCTGTTTTTTTATTATTATTTTTATCTAGGAATTATATTTTCCCAAACTAATCTGGTCATGTGCCCAGAAGAAAAGAGATCACCATTATGGCCATCTAATGAACTTCTGGGATGTTTCCGGATAAAAGTTTTATTCTGCAACTGTCATGTCCCAAACACAGAATTTGGTTGGAAATCCAGCCATTGAACTACACAGTTATAGCACTATAATTCCACTTTAACAGCTATTACTATGGAATCCAAGGATTGGTAGTTTAGGGAGGGACTTTTAGAATTCTCAGTCAGAGAACTGCCTCACCAAACTATATATCCCAGAATTCCACAAGGTGCAGCCATGGGGGGAATAATATTGCTGTAATTGTGTAGCATGAAAGGGCTCCATTTGCATCCTCTATGTTGTACTAATATTTCTTTTGACTTGTCTCTTACGGTCCTGAAGCAAAATCTGTTAAGGAAGGGAAAGCAAAATACTGTAGTTTTACGGTGTCTTCTGATTAGTAGAGTTAGCTGCCATAAGCTTAGGCACTTTTAGTATGAGAAGTAGCTTAGTGCCTAATCATAAGCCTCTACCTTTAGTCTCACATATGAATCACCCTCTCATTTTATCTCTTTCTCCTCACTGTTGCCTTCTGCATCTCTGCCATTATCCCCTGTTTCATCCCATTTCTGCAGGCAGCAACTATAGAGACAGATCAAGAGAGCATCACCGAATCACCTTCCTTATAAAAGCAGAAACACAGCTGTCTGCCTTCCAGCAAACTAATTTAGATGTAATAAATGTTATTCTTCATAAGGTCACCTATCTTTTGTCTCTAAATTCCATTTTCCATCATTGCTGATTGCCAAGATGTGTGTGTGACATTATAAGCTGCCTTCTTGACAACCTTGCACCATTTTTCTTCTCTAGTCCATCACATGAGGAGGACGTGATGTGATTTATTTTATTTTGCTTTGTTTTGTTTCGTTTTATAGTCTCACACTTATTTCACTAGGGAAAGCTCTAGATTCCAGAAGCCTGCTCTTGCATAATCAGCCATGAAAAAAAAATACAAAAGAGAAGCAAAACAGAATAAAATTTAGATAAATTATATTGAATAGGGCTGAACATTGCAATTAAGAAATTAATGGAAATAGTGTTTTACAGTGTCACCAGAGCCCATTTAATCATAAAAGATACATAACTATTCCAATTACATTTTTCCTGCATTGGAAAAAGCATAAATTATCTGCTTCATCACTAAACATGGAAATTGCTTATACTATATTGGATATATATAATTTAAATGCATAAGCCTTTATAGACAGAATTTACAAACAGACATATGAAATTCTTAGAAAAACAGCAACAGCAATGTGTAAACTAGGGTCTGTTTCTATGTGCCTTCAAGTCGTTTCTGACTTAGGCAACCATAAGGCAAACCTATCACAGGATTTTCTTGGCAAAATTTGTTCTTGGCAAGATTTGCCATTGTTTCCTCTGAGGCTGAGAAAGTGTGACTTGCCCAAAGATCACCCAGTGGGTTTCCATGGCTGAGTGAGGAAACTAGGATTCACCAATATAAAAACAAACCAAGCTATGTTGGTCTATAAGGTCAAAAAACTAAAATCAAATCCACTAGCAAGCAATTAAACTCCAACAAAAGTGGACTTTGAGAAATAGAGAGCCATCACGTCTTCTTCTCTGTAGTGTACACTAAGGACGTTATCACATGTGGCCCACAAAGCAATAATAAACTGGAAATGACAAATTCCGAAAATAAACCGAAAATAAACCTTGATTCCACAAATGGTTTTCACACGTAATTACCTTAATTGCGCAATTAAGGAAAGCTCCTCCTGAAACTGCATTTAACATTCACACACAAGTGAGAAAATCCCGTACATGTACTAGAAATGATCTTCTAGCACATGTGCACTACAGCCGCGGCTGTCACTCGCCGTGGCTGTCACCCCTTCCCCAGGTCGTCCTCGGAGCAGCCGGCCCTCCGCACGGCCGGCCTTCCGAGGAGGACCTCCCGCTGCAGCGTTCTCCGAGGAGGTCCTCCTTGGAGCGCCGGACCTGCGTCGGGTCAGCGCTCCGAGGAGGTCCCCTTGGAAAGCCGGCTCTCCGAGGAGGTCCTCCTTGGAGTGCCGGCCCTGCGTCGGATCGGCGCTCTGAGGAGGTCCCCTTGGAAAGCCGGCTCTCCGAGGAGGTCCTCCTCGGAGCGCCGGCCCTGCATCGGATCGGCGCTCCGAGGAGGTCCCCTTGGAAAGCCGGCTCTCCGAGGAGGTCCCCCTTGGAAAGCCGGCTCTCCGAGGAGGTCCTCCTTGGAGCGCCAGCCCTGCGTCGGGTCGGCGCTCCGAGGAGGTCCCCTTGGAAAGCCGGCTCTCCAAGGAGGTTCCCCCTTGGAAAGCCGGCTCTCCGAGGTGGTCCTCCTTGGAAAGCCAGCCCTGCGTAGGATCGGCACTCCGAGGAGGTCCCCTTGGAAAGCCGGCTCTCCAAGGAGGTCCCCCTTGGAAAGCTGGCTCTCCGAGGAGGTCCTCCTTGGAAAGCCAGCCCTGCGTAGGATCGGCACTCTGAGGAGGTCCCCTTGGAAAGCCGGCTCTCCGAGGAGGTCCTCCTTGGAGTGCCGGCCCTGCGTCGGATCGGCGGCTCTCCAAGGAGGTCCTCCTTGGAGTGCCGGCCCTGCGTCGGATCGGCGCTCCCAGGAGGTCCCCTTGGAAAGCTGGCTCTCCGAGGAGGTCCCCCTTGGAAAGCCGGCTCTCCGAGGAGGTCCTCCTTGGAGCGCCAGCCCTGCGTCGGGTCGCCGCTCCGAGGAGGTCCCCTTGGAAAGCCAGCTCTCCAAGGAGGTTCCCCCTTGGAAAGCCAGCTCTCCGAGGAGGTCCTCCTTGGAAAGCCAGCCCTGCGTAGGGTTGGCGCTCCGAGGAGGTCCCCTTGGAAAGCCGGCTCTCCGAGGAGGTCCCCCTTGGAAAGCTGGCTCTCCGAGGAGGTCCTCCTTGGAAAGCCAGCCCTGCGTAGGATCGGCACTCCGAGGAGGTCCCCCTTGGAAAGCCGGCTCTCTGAGGAGGTCCTCCTTGGAAAGCCAGCCCTGTGTAGGGTCGGCGCTCCGAGGAGGTCCCCCTCGGAGAGCCGGCGCTCCGAGGGGGGCCTCCTCGGAGCGTCGACCTGACACAGGGCCGGCGCTCCAAGAAGGACCTCCTCGGAGAGCTGGCTTTCCAAGGGGGAACTCCTCGAAGAGCCGGCTTTCCAAGGGGGAACTCCTCGGAGAGCCGGCTTTCCAAGGGGACTTCCTCCGAGCGCCAACCCGATGCAGGGCCGGCGCTCCAAGGAGGACCTCCTCAGAGAGCCGGCTTTCCAAGGGGGACCTCCTCGGAGCTCTGACCCTCTTCCAAATGTGACCCTCTTCCAAATCCCCCTTCCAAATGCGCATTTGCTTTCCACATTACAGCGATTTTACCTTAATTGCGAAATTACCTTAATTGCGCATTTGCATTTCCTCCAAAGAACCGAATTTCAAAAGATCTCGGTTAACACCTGTTCCTGTCCACTTTCTGTCCAGTTTCTGTGCGATGTTGTGTGAAAACACGGGGCACTAATCCAGTTTCTGTCTGGATTTTGTGTGGATTAACCAGCCAATTTGCCCCCGTGTGATAACGTCCTAAGAGTCAATTCACATTAAAATGGCAACACTAGTCCAAAGCCACTAGCAGACCATTTGAGTCTACTTGGCTAGATACCTTCAGGTAGTTATTCTGGAACAACTGCAAAAGATTCAAAGGAAGATTAGCAGAGAAATAGCAGAACTGATATATAGTCACAAATTCCAATCCATCAACCGATGTATGAAGAGGGATAGTGGCTTCTTGGCATATTGGATGACTTCAACAAAAGAATTCTGCTCTGAAAAGGGAACTTTCTGACAAGCAGAATACAATCCTACTTCAAGGGAACTAAGGGGGGTTGCAGACTGTCAAAAATAGTGTGAATTCAGTCCACTTTTAGGGTTAGGGTTAGTGCTAGGGAATCATGGGAGTTGTTATTTTTCTGAGACATTGAACCTTCTTTGTCAGAGAACTCTAGTGCCACAATA
Source organism: Phrynosoma blainvillii (assembly GCA_026167975.1). Lineage (NCBI taxonomy): Eukaryota > Metazoa > Chordata > Lepidosauria > Squamata > Phrynosomatidae > Phrynosoma > Phrynosoma blainvillii. The sequence continues at coordinate 288,499,439 of JANUYF010000002.1, read as the reverse complement.
AAATTCACTTCCCATGATTCCCTAACCTTAACCCTAACCCTAAAAGTGGACTGAATTCACACTATTTTTGACAGTCTGCAACCCCCCTAACTTTCTGATAAGCAGAATGCATTGCTTTAAAACCTCAACAACAAAAAACCACCAGTCTTAACAGTGCCTTTAAATTCCTTCCCCTCTCCCTTGTCCTTTTTATACTGAAACAGACTAACATGGTGATCTATTTGATAATAGTTCACCTAACAGTGGCTCATTCATTCTAAACCCCATCATGGAACTAGCGTTTGCAAATCCAGTGGCTGCAACAACATCTGGCCAAATATATGAACTTCGCCTTTTCAGTTCCTGTCCCCCCCCCCCCCCGCCTCCCATTTTTATAGCAATGGTGAAGGTGTCTGGAGAATGCAAACACTTCCACAGTTTTGTGAAATTTTAGTTGTGCTACTAAAGGCATTGCATGTCTGTGAATTAGAGTAAACAGACAAAAAGTATTATGATGAGGGGGTAAGTTCATGTCCAAAATAAGTTCCTTTTTAGACAACCATAATAAACATGTTTTTTTCTCTCTCCTACTGTTGCTGTTCTCCATAGAAAAGTTTCTCATGCAGAATCCTAATGCCCAGCATTGTATGTTTTGACTAGATGTTTTATTTTATAAATGAACAGGTACAGCAAAAGCCAAAACTGAAGAAGACTTAAGGAATTTATTTGGTTCAGTTTTCGTTTCTACTGCCCTCAAAAATCAGGAGGGGCAAGGGCCCAAAAACAGTAGAAAAAGCTGCAGAGTTGGCAGATCAGTTGACCATGAATAGAGTGGGTGAGGCAGGTAAACTGTCAAGAACAAATTGGTTTAAACCAGCCTTTTGAAGTCTGAACATAAAGAGCACAAGAGGGAAAAAAGTCCTAAGCAGTAGAGTATGTTGGTATGAGTCAGAGATAAACTAAATGTAATGATGCAAATATGTAGAGGAACCTTAGCCTAGCACAACAACAATAATGTGTGTAGCATAATAGGAACGCATGGGCATGGTCTTTTGGTCTTCCACAGTATCCTCCCTGCGGAGATTATCAGATGGGGGACAGGACATCCTTGTCCCATCATTTTCCTGTCCTTGTCCCATACTTCCCGTGCAATCGCAGGAAGGACTTTCAGTTGACATTGTGGTGATCCTGTCATTGTCCAGTCTGGGAAGTGCGAGTGACAGCAATTGCATGAAAGCCTTTCAAATGACATTGCACTGAACCTGTCATTGTCCTATCCTTGTCCTTCATTTTGCATTAATGGAAGAACCCGTTAATACAATTCTACTTCACTGACAGGTTCATGACAGGATCGGTGCGACATGTAAGAATGTCTTTTGTGTGATCGCTATCATGGATGGGATAAGGATGGGCTTCACTCCAGTCCCCCATCTGATAATCTATTATGTTTAGACATCCTGAAGCATACCTTCCAATGTTTCACAGATGAAAACTGGGACACATGTGGTCAAGCAGCACCAGAGTGTGCTCAAGATGACAGTTACTAATGAAGAAGGACATAGAAGCTAAAAGACACTGCAGTAGCTTGCTTTTGCCTGAGCTTATTGGGAACGGCAAGACTCTACTCCCTTCTCTCCTCTCCTCTCCTCTTCTGCAAGCTGAATTAACTGAATGCAAACTACTTTTGCACTTTGAGCTCAGTTTGCAGCAAATGGAGTAAGCTGAGGACAACAAAGGAAAATGGGAGGAGGAGAGAGAAACCACGGCATTTTCGAAGGATCTGAAAGAGTGGGCTGACAGAGGATTGGTTTGGATTGGCCATGCCAAATTGAAGGGTATGCTGAGGCATTGGAGGAATTACTCTGCATGGGCAAACAAATGGCAAGGGTGAGGGGAGCTGCTGGGAAAATCCTGTTTTCTGAGCACCAAAAAAAGTACAAAAAACCCAAAACAAAACCATGCATTAATTTTTTAATGGAGAATAATTCCTCTGCAACACTTTGAATACTGGGAGAAATTGTTCTTGTTGGATTATTATTTTTCCTGATGAGGTTTCCTGCCAGTCAAAAAACCCATTTTGTAAAACCTGGGAATGAGTAACAAGGGATATTTTCCCACCTCTGCTGTGGATATAAGTATTTCCTAATGTGAGGTTTACATGTTTTATCCCAGATTTCAAGGAATCAGCATCACCAGAAACACCAGTACTATGACCACAAGTACTACATCACCAGTCCAGTTGATCCAGCCTATAACCCCACCTCCCAATTTCATATTTACCATATATACTCAGCTATAAACCAACCTTTTATAAGTCAAGGGCAGGTTTGGGGGCCAAAGTTGTGGATTTTGATAACCTGTGGATAAGTCGAGGGACTGGAAGACACAAAACATCAACAAACCTAGGTGCATGTAATAAAGAACGTAAAGGATTAAGCAAAGTGAAATGATGCCAAAGAATTTACAAAATATCAGCAGGCATAACTGTTTGAGGGAAGAGGTGGGAACTACAGTAAATTGTAGTTGTGTGATAGTGTAGTTGTGTGGGGGTTGACCAAACATAAGCAGGGCTAAAAAAAAAAAATCAACATGTCAAAAAGGATGGAAAGGCAAAGCAAAGAAAATGGTGACTAAGGTGTTGAACAGACAGTCCCTAAGGGCGGCGTCCCACTGCTCCTTTCCTTGCCTGATCGGTGTGTGGACGCTGTGCCAAGGGAGCGCCCTGACACCACCCACCATGCCAGTCTGTTGAGCCCCTATGTTAGCAGTGATTATAGCCTTTCCCTCTGCCTGATTTTAACCCAGAAAAGCTGACAAACATACACAAAGGTCTTATTCAGATCCTTCAAAGCCCAATTCCTCTCAGTGCTCCTTTGAGGGGCAGCACCAAAGAGCTGCCACCGCTACCATTTTCCTACCTAGACATTCACAAAGGTGAGAAACTGTGCCATGGCAGAGAGAGTAGAGGGCGTTGGTGCTTCTTTTAGCTGCTTCTGGGATGGACAGCTGTTGCCTTTCACCACTCTTCTCAAGAGTTAAGGTAAAGTACTTGCATTGACTCATGGATAAATTGACCCAGGGTTGTTGGGGTTTTTTTTGGGTGTGTGTCAATTTTTTGACTAAAACTTCTGGATTTATACATGAGTATATACAGTAGATTGTGTGTATGCACTTTCAAGTTGCCTGTTGACTTATGGTCACCCCATGACTTACATGAAGCCGCTGGGGGAGATCATTCGGAGGCATGGAGCGCGGTGTCTTCAGTACGCTGATGACACCCAGATATATCTCTCCATGACCAGATCATCGTCTCAGACTTCAGATGGCGTCTCTCCTCTTAATGACTGTCTCAGAGCGGTAATGGGTTGGATGAGGAAAAACAGATTGAAGTTGAATCCAGACAAAACGGAGGTACTCATAGTGACAGGCCTGAAACCAGATCTGGGAATACAGGCTCCAGTCCTGGATGGAGTCACACTCTCCTCTAAGGACTGTGTTCGCAGTCTGGGGGTGCTCCTTGATTCGTCGCTTCACATGACTAGTCAGGTGAATGCGGCGGTCAGGAGTGCCTGTTATCAGCTTCGGCTGATACGCCAACTGTACCCTTATCTGGACATGAGGGACTTGGAAACTGTGGTACATTCCCTGGTAACCTCACGTCTGGACTACTGCAATGCACTCTACATGGGGCTACCCTTCTGCCTAATCCGGAAACTACAACTGGTGCAAAATATGGCAGCCAGATTAATTACAGGAACATCTAGGAGGGAGCACATAACACCGATGCTTAAATCCCTCCACTGGCTGCCAATTAGTTTCCAGGCACAGTACAAGGTGTTGGTTTTAACCTTTATAGCCCTACATGGCTTGGGTCCATCTTATCTTAGGGACCGCCTCTCCCCGTATGACCCCCCCCCCCGCGCCCTTCGGTCCTCTGGGAGGAATCTGTTACAGCCAATAAAAACTAAGCTGTCTCAGACCTCCCAGAGGGCTTTCTCTGCAACTGCTCCCAGACTTTGGAATGGCCTACCGGACGAGATCCGTCTCATTACCACTCTTGCTGCTTTTAAGAAGGCAGTAAAGATGGATCTCTTTCGGCAGGCCTTCCTGGAATAATTGTGGTCTGGGGTTAGATAAATTTTTAAATTGTTACACTGATTCTGGTGTCATTAGGATGTTTTATCTTATTTTATTTATTTTATTGTCATATTTTAACTGCTTTTTGGTTTAATCTTGTTTTAAGGAGCTGGGAGGGTGGACTATGGGACGTGGGAATGTTTTAAATATTGCCTGTTTTAAAATTTGCTGTACCCCGCTCCGATTGCTCTGCAGAGGGGCGGGCTATAAATAAAATTTATTATTATTATTATTATTATGACTTTAAAAGTTTTTTTTTTAAGGCAAGGAATCCTCAGTTCTGCCAGTTCCTTCTTCTGAAATATGGCCGACAGCATCTGGTATTCCTCAGTGGTCTCCAGTCCTAGTACTAAGCAAGGCTGACCACACTTGCTTCCAAAATCAGACAGGATCTGGTTCTTTTGGGATATTTAGGCCCTTGGCCTCTTAGATTAGTTACAGCCAATAAAAGCTATAACTCTCATCAGTGGGTGGGGTTGCCATTGCTAACCTTCCACTAGTGGGGGAAAATAAAATCAAGTTTTTGAATGCATAATTCCCATGCTTGGGAACACCTGTGCTATTTAAAAAAAACTTGTGCAAAATAAAAATTGGTTTTTTTTTAATTGTTTGAAAATATGTTATTACTTGACTTGAGCCCCATAATTGGGAGAATAGGCAGGATAAAAATGTCTACTTTGAGTGTGTGTGTGATTTTGAAACAACAGTGAATCCCTCTGTATGAAACCTTAGAATTTCCTAATTTCTCAATCAGGTTTACAAGCAAGGAAGGTCATGGTTGTTCCCTGCCACCATCACTTTTTTTTAAAGGAGCACAAATAAGATATCGAACAATACTGAAATATAACCATGTTCTTGATTAACCATATTTTTTGCACACTTAATAAGGTCTTCATGCAAATTCCAAATGCACCTTGTGTTGCATTTTCCTGCTGCAGTGCTGGGACTTGAGCAGTGCTAGCAAAGAGCAGCTTCTCATACCCCCTTTGTGAGTCAGAGCATAGAAATAGCTTAGCTGACAGCCTAACAAAAGACCTTAGTCTTTTATTGCTGTTGCAGAGATTAGTTGTCACCTTTCAGAAAGAGCAATTTTTCACTCTTAGCATCTTACCATTGTTAGTCAGAACACTTCATATTCTGAAGGGTTCTGTTGGGACATATGATTAGCTCTGAGTTAGAGATAAGATTAAACCTCTAAAATAATTGCACTTGTTCCTATTGCTGTATGAAGAAAATACTGGCATCTGTTGCCCACAAGTGGCAATGGAGCATTGGCAAGGTGGGCTAATGTTACAGTTCCCAAATCATTCTGATGTAATACTCTTTACTCTGTACTGCAACTGGACCAACATTCTTTGTAAGTCACTTGGTACAGTATATAACCAATGTACAAAATGCCTGTTGCATCCCCAGTTCCTCAACAATTTTATACGTATGCATTAAGAAGTGAAGAATTGCTTTGCTGTCTCAGATTAACATCGATCCATGTTATTTATCTACCCATGCTGCGTTTTATTCCTAATACTCAGGCTTTAGCTTTTAGAAATGCCACCCTTCTGCTTTGGTGAATGCTGATTGCTGTTGATGAGTGGAGGGAAACGCAATGGGAGATGTTACTGTGAAATGTCTCTGCTGGATGAAATGATGTTGACCCAGTGGGAATTATTTTATGAGGCAAGTAGCATGTAGAGGCCCAGCTTGTAAGCCATGACAGAGATATGACAGGCAAGAATAATTCAGATCAGCATGTGTATTTGTGAGCATATGAGTCATGACAGCAGGGCCAACCCTCCCATCAGCAGATGTTAAGGGGGCAGCGACATTGAAGGAGAGAGTTGTGTGCCACATAGCCTGCCTTGCATCTTCCACAGAGGACTAGTAAACACATACTATGTGAATTAGTGTGCATTTTCACACATTTGCATTGACTGTTGTCTTCACTTTCCTGCACAAATTCACATCTGTTTGCATCTATTCACCCTTCCTCCGCCAAAAATGTGCTGCTATCTCAGTGGATGCAAAGCAGACAGGTGACCATATGTGCAATAATGTGCACTTCTGCAGATTTCAACAGATACTCCAGTAAAAATAGCAAAGCCTTTTCCACTCAGTTTATAGTTTTTCGGGCTGCCCTGCAAAAAGCCCCAACTCCTGTGAATCGGATGTGGCTGGATTGTATGCTGTTCAATTAGAATGAAGAGTATTTTAAAAATATAGACCAGCCCAAAGTTAACCTGCTGCCCTAAGTGCAATGAAGGATGCTGCCCATGGCCAGATCAGTTTGGTACAATGAATGGGAGAGGGCACAGCCATCTTGTTCTGAAAAGTCTCTATTTCAAAAAGGAGGGGAAATTAAGCACTCTGTTTAAAATTAAAAAGAAATTAGCAAGGAATTGGGGCTCTTAGAATATTGTATTGCATTATCACCTCTATCCTCCCTCCCCCATTTTAAAATAGGGAATATTTTAAAACAGGGGGCGAATTAACAAATTAAAAATAGGCAACAGGATATGAGGGGGCTGGTGGGTTACAAAACACAGTACTTATTGCCATTATCTCCCCTCCATGCCTAACTTGCCTGGTTAAGGAAAAATAAACCAGAAGATAATGAGGGGGGCAGGGAATGGTAAAATTGCAAGAGTTGGGATTTCCAAAATCACAGCCTGCCAAGTGTTAAAAAATAATGTTTTAGACAGTACTTACCTGCATACTGCTGTCATAAGAATTCAGGGGACTGTATATGATCCTTTCCCCCCTTTTAATTCTAACAAGAACCCTGTGAGATTGCCTCCAACAAAGCAAAAACTCTTTTTAAAAAAATCTGGACTGCATTTTGGATGTTTTACCTAAACAGCGTCTAAAAGTTTTCCTAATGCAACAGGATGGAGGCTTCTTGAGAAATCCAAAATCCAGCCTCTGCCTAACAAAAGAGGCTGGTAGCCGTGCAAGGACAGAGGCAACCTGGATATCAAAGGAAGTATCTTTTTTGTGTTGCTAACAGAGTTTACATTTTATTTCCTGGACATTATGATTCTTTGTCTTGCAGAATCCATATAGCCATAAGGAGAAGTGTCCTGCCTATATGAATATCTCTCCATGCCATCTTAATTGTAAAGAACTACAACATCTGGACAGAATGTAGGTAGAACTCATCATATATATATATATTATTTCTCTTATATGATTTTTAACACCTTTGCCTGATGAAGAAGCCAGTGGATCTTCAAAAGCTTGCAACATGCATTTTGAGCATTTTGGTTGTCTAAAAAAAGTTTTGTAGATTTGGGATGTTATTATAATTTCCCATGAGGTAGGTTAGCTTCAGAGCAAGTCACAAATCAATGTGACTTTATGAATTTCATGGCTGTGCGTGGATTTGAATGCAGCTGTCCTTAATCTGAAAATAACACTATAACCACTAAACCCTATTGGTCATTGTTCTAAGCCAGTTAAACAGTTTAACTTTCATTTGTGGGGATAATCTCAAGAAGCAATTACAACACTAGAGTCATGACTCTCCAAACATGGATCTTGGCACCATAGCATGAGAAATTTGGAACAAACTGCTAAGGTATAGTATAAAAATGACTTACTTCATGTCTAATGTAAGTAAATTGGTCATTTACTATTTAAAATTAATCTTAGAAGAGATTGAAGGATGGGATTGTCTTCCATCACATGCGGTAAATGCATAACTATTTAATTTCACAACTTGAAGATTTTAAAAGAATTCATGTGATTAGATCAGAGGTGGGTAACTTTGGCTCTCCAAATGCTGTTGGATTGCACCTCCCATTTGCCCTTGACATTGGTCATGTTCACTGTAGGTGTTAGGAGTTGCAGAACAAAATCTGGAGGATTTTGTGTTTCAGATAAGGCTATTTAAAAGTTACACTTGGAACTTGTAAATATGTTCAGGTGTCTAATCAGCTATTGTTTCAGAAGGACATTCACTGAATGGATTATCAGATGTCTTCATGAGCTGTCATTTATAATATTTTATTTTGATTGTTATATTTCACACTGTTTCAAGATGAACTGCCTTGTAAGCTTTGGTGAAGGGTGATATAAATCTGTTGAAGAAATTGAACCATGAAGTTTAAATCAAAAGCATACAGAGGGCTCACAAAAGTATTTAGATGTCAGTACTGTTCTACTATTGTTTTGATGCTTAAAAAAACAACAGAAGATTGAAGAAAAAATTTAAGTATAGTGCGCTACCAAAGTATTCTTGCCTTCCTTCATCCTGAACAACATGTCTCATTAGACAGACTGCCAGCAGCTCTAAGCCTTCATGGGTCAGCAAACTATTGTCAGTCCTCTCAACTTCCTCAGAACCAACCATCTGTTTCCTGCTGTCAAATTTTACCTTCCCAGCTTCTGAAGAGAGGTTCACTTTTTAATCTGTGATTTAATATGCGGAACAAGTTCTTAAGCTGTTAAGAACAGCCAAAATAAAGCTGTCCTGGTGACTAATGCTACTCAAACCCAACAGGACTTTCCTGTAGTCTCAATCAACATCAGTTTCACTAATGAGAGATTGGAAGATTGGCCCTTTTGTGAAGGGTCTCTCAGCTTCCCTGCTCTTCATTTTGAGTAAGTTAATGGGCACTGATCCAATATATTAGCATTTCTGTCCTGATTAAGCGCGCCATACACAAGTGACTAATCTTTTTGATGCTAATAGGCAGAGTTTTTAGACTATTCCACTTTATGTTCATGTATCCAGTTTTTGCGTATTGGAATTGTGTGCAGCTATGCTTAGAAATCTTCTTTTAGCCTATATCCTTGTGTGAGGAGGTATGTATTCCTTATAGTGTATTTAACCATCAGCTAATGATAGCTATATTCCATCTTAATGTAATCTCATGTCTCTACATGTTAATCATTCTTCAGATAATATATCTTAAACTCAACCATTTTTCTTTCCAAAAATAACAGAAATGGTTTCTAGTCTTCATCTACCTTCTCTGTAGATGTATCTTTCAGCCAATAGGTAAGTTTTCCATCTCCATCATGTGAGCTAATTTATTTAATCATTCTTCACTCATGGATGGGTTTTGAATTTTAGCAATAGCAATAGCAATAGCAAGTACATTTCTATACCATTTATCAGTGCACTTAAGCACTCCCTAAGCAGTTTAAAATGTGTAAGCTCATTGCCCCCAACAAGCTGAGCACTCATTTTAGCAACCTGCAGAAGAGTACCAGGCTGAGTCACCCCTGAGCCCCTGACTGATATCGAACTCACAACCTTGTGGTTTGTGAGTGAGTGGCTGCAGTACAGGCATTTAACCACTGTGCCAGTAGTTAAAACCAGTGGTTTTAATGTAGTTAAGTAGTTAAAACCAGTGGTTTTAATGTTCCATTAAAAGTAGTTTAAGTAGTTAAAACCAGTGGTTTTAATGTTCCATTAAAATTAAAAAAATAAAAGACAAGATAATTGTTATAATCTTTGAAACATCATCATGATTTAGAGGAATTGCTAGTAAAGCTAGATGGTAAGTTGACATAAATTGCATCTGCACTGCAGAAATAATCTGGTTTGACCCCACTTTAACTGCCATGGCTTAATGCTATGGAATTCTAGGATTTGTAGTTTGTTGACTACAAACAGTAGTTTAGGTAAGGATAGCAGGGCTGATGGGGAGAGTGAGTACAAATTGGCAGAGCTGGGTAGTTTGGAAGGGGGCCCAGAGCCCACCTGTGTTACAAAAAAGCCCATTTTTTTCTGGCAAAATTAAAATATGAATTATGATAAATGTTCTTTGATAATGATGATAAAGTATCTAAGCTGTTCTTGTATTTACTCCCCCCACATTATTTCTGTAAACTCTCTCATCATTACAATTCCTGGCCTTGGTTTCCTTTTCTCAGTTCTTTCCATGGGTATAAGTGTTTTATATCTTTTTGGCACTATGTTGGACTAAACGAGACAAAATAATTTTATTTGCTTTATTAATATTGCTGGTTTCTTCTTTTATTTATTGGTTATTTATTTTTTGCTTGCTCTTCATACACTGGGCAAACCAAAATGGTTCCTTAGAGTTCAATTGCTCCTTACAGCTGAGATCCATGTAGTTCCGTTTAAACAAAATATAAAATTTTAAAAAGGAAGACTGCTGCCACACTGTAAAATTAATTCATTTAGACACTGCTTTAACTGTCATGGCTCCACCCTATGGCATTCTGGGATTTGTCATTTGTTGTGGCTCCAGAGCTCTCTAACAGACATGATTAAGTATCTCATAAAACTACAAATCCCAGATTTCCATACCATTGAGCCATAGTAGTTAAAACAGTGTCAAACTGCATTAATTCTGCAATGCAGATGCAGCCTACATTCAAGTGGTAATTATTTTCTGAATGAACAGTTGATTCAGCAATAGAACCATTGCCTAGAGAGGTGGTGGTTCTCCTTCTCTGAACATGTTCAAAAAGATGCTGGACATCTACCTATTCAGATGCTTTAGTTGGAGTTTCTGTACTGGACTCGATGGCCCATGAGACTCTTTACACCTCCATGGTTCTATAATTCTAATATTCTACATATTTCTGATTTCCCCACCACCACCACCACCAGTAATTTAGGATTTATTCAGCATTTAGCTGGTCCATCAGGAGTTCAAAATTGTCACTGGGCAGCCCAGAAAAGGAAGCTGGACTCTTTGGGAGCTACTCCCACAACTACTAAGTAGCGTGAGTTTGGAAAGAAAGTCCTCTCACCTCCAGCCAAGCCAGGATCCAAGCTTCTCCCAGCACAGAAGACCTCCTTCTATTCCCAAGCACCACCTTCCACATCAAATGACCACCTACCCCCTGTCCTGTCTACCTTTGTGCCTTCTGTGCTGCTGAAAACAATGGAAATAATCCCAGATGTCAGGTCTCTGGAATCTCTCCCTGGCCTGCAGGAAATCAGAGGGGAAAGAAAAGAGCAGGAGAGCTTCCTCCTTAGACCACCATAGCATCACCATAAGGGGAGAAGCTACAACCAAGTCCTCACGAGCCTGGCTAAACCTTCCTTCCACTTGGCTGGTGGTAAGGCATGATGAAAATGGTAGTTCATCAGAACCTGGAGGGCCGCAGGCTCCCCACCCCTGCCTTACAAGATAGTCCACCACTTGGAGTTAGATTTCAGGTATAAATATTGGTCCCAAGAAACTAGTCTCTGTGCACTCACAGTATGCATACAGTTGTCCCAGGCTGTGCTCTGTGTATGAAACTGTGCCACTCTCAGACCCTTCTAGTCTGAGTTGCTCCAGCTTTCTTTCGTTTACTCATCAGGCAGGTACTTATTACCCCCCTGCAAACCTCTCAGTTCCACTATCCCATTTCCACATTTCTATTTCAGTTAGCTCAGAATGCTGTGTATGTGTGGATTACTATTGTATATGTGATTGCTATTGTATATATGATTGCTATTGTGTATGTGACTGTGGAGTCCTTTTCAGTTATTACTGGTATATAAAGGTGCAAACGATCCCTAAACATTACCCAGTCTCTTACAAAAGCTAATTTCCCCAATATCTACATATCTGGTGGGAACCCCCAGCCCCCCTAACTTTCTTTGGGCAATAACCTCCTGACCCACTGATACCCCCCCCCCCCCATGCACTGCACACAAATTAATGGGAGCCCACCCACTAAAACATTTCACCAGGGTACAAACCCATGCTCAGTTGCCCTGTTGTCTAGATCTATATACACTGAACAATGCAATATTGAAGGAATCAGGAAGGGCATTCCAGTATCCTGCAGTGTTCCCCCCCTCTCATGTTTTTCCTTGGAAAAAAAATGACAACAGCAATCTTTTGCACACACCCACTGAAGGCAGCAACATGACAGCATCTTACTCCTTCCCTGGTTATTCACTGTGGATGAGTAAGGTGCTAGAACAAAGAGCACATGCTCAGAACATATGCAATGCAATTGGGAAAAGGGGACTTGGGGAACATCTCTTACAGGAACTTTGGAACTATGCTAACAGTGAGTGCACCATCTGGTCTTATTAAAGCTGTCCTGTGCCATATGTTGAATTCAGCCCATATTTTGTACATTATTAAAATAACTTAAAATATATACATATAGTTACATGCAGACAAGGGTAGGGTATGGAGATGCAGAGCAATATGGTCTCATTATCATCAGATCAGCTCAGAGGACAAGCACAAAGAAAACACCCCAAATTAACTGAGTTGTCATGAGTTTAAATAGCTGTATGAATATCAGGCACTTACCTCCCTCTTAACATCAAGAGATCTTTGGAACAACCAAATGAACTCCCAGATTATTTGGTTTATATAGAACTACTAGGAGGTTTTGGAACTATCAATAACAAAAAAGAAAGGAAAGTAGGGGATGTCTTCCACATGGTGATACTGGAGGACTTCCTGTGCTTTGGTGAACACATCTGCTTGGAATCCAGGTCCATTTTATTTGAATAAGCCTCTTTCTTGGGCACAGTGCCCTTGGACATGATGTGCTCAGTCCTTTTTCATGAACATGATGTCTTCCACCAAAATAAAAATATTTGAACACAAGAAGATCTAATAAAGCTTCCTTGCTAGAATTTGTGAACAATAGACAGCATCTTTGCTGATCTATATATGAACTTGCTGCATAAGAACAAGAAGGGGGGGAAAGGCTAATGTAAACCAGCAGGGAGGACAGAGAGATGTTCTGATTTTTGAAGGAGGAAGGCTTGAACATCAAAAGTGTGATGTAAAGTTAATGAAGTGTCAGGCTATATGTGCTTGAAGACAAACTGTGTAGTGTGTATGTTGCTAGGGCGACTAGTTTTGATCCATCAGACTTTAGGAAAGATGCCTTTTTTGGACTCCTATATTATTTTGATAACTAAAAACAAAACAAAACAGCATGAACAGTAACATTAAAAAAAACTTTCATTACCAATGATTCAAACAGAAAGGGAAACTCCTATTGCATTCACATAAAAATAGTTGCATTTAAATAAACCAAAAATATCAGGAAGTTTCCACATCTCCTGTAATTTGAAACTGACTCAGTCCAAGTTAATGGCCACAATTTAGCATTGAGTTAGCCACTGCTTAGACCTATAGATTTCAATTCCTAAATGCACTCAATTATGGACTTTATCACACAGGGAAAATCAGAGAAAATTAGGGGGTTAAAGAACCATTATCCTGTAAAAATTGTGCGATCGGGTGAAAGATTTTCACATGATGTCGCAATTAAAGAGCCATTATCCTGGGAATAACCAGGCAATAAACAGCAACAAATGATTCACGGGGGAATCCCGTGAATCATTTGTTGCTGTTTAGGGATAATGGCTCTTTAAACCCCAATTTCCCCCCTGATTTTCCCCTGTGTGATAAAGTCCTATGTGCAGGATTAGGTCTCCTCCAGGAATGATCTGAAGCAAGTGCTTTGAAGCTTGTAAACTATGCCACTCATTTATCATACAACATAAACAAATAGGTAATTTTTTTTCTCCCGTACTTTGGCCAAATTCTTTTTTGTTAAGACTAGCTCAAAGAAAAGATTAATGGCCTGGCAAGCATATGCAATATTGTTTCTGGCATTTAACGAATCTCAAAATAGATATAGGATAGACTGAAATGAGATAATATTGCTATGTTGGTTCAGACCAAATGATCCAAATGCTTTTCCTCAGTTGAAAGTCAGTTATATATTTTTATAACACCCAAATTTGGCAAGGGTGCTTTTTCTACAGAGCAGGATATCAGTTAGCTCCCAAAGTCCACATTGTTCATCAGTGAGTCACAGACAAGATAATCCCATAGAGATAAGATACTGAAATAATAATAGATTATGCCCAGACAAACTATATTTGCCTTGGCTCAAGTTATTATTAATAATTTGATAAATGGCTAATTTTAGAGCAAGTTGTTAGCCATCTGAAACCTTTGTTTAGCAGAATTACTTTTTTCACTAATATGTAATAAAAAAACTGATCCTCTTTCCTGATATTTATATTACTGCTTTGCCTTTGTCAAAAAAGCCATGGGGTAATTTTTGTTGTGCTTGCTGTTCTCGCTATACCCAGCCCCATGTGCTGTGAGACACAATCTGTATGACATTGTTTGTCTAGAAGGAAAAGAGGGAAGTGTCTGATTTGCAAGGCAAACTCTTAGAGATGGATTCAACCTAGAGGAGAGGAGATTTCATTTTTTTATTATTATTAATGGTTAGAATCCTATTGAGCAAATACAAATTCTATAATTCTAAATGTCTAACCTAGAGCTATGGAATTGTGACTGTTGCATAGGCACAATCCCTACATAACCCTTACTTTAGAAACTACATAGGGATTGTGAAAGTCTCCCAGTCTGTATTCACCAGCCAGCAGCAGCTGCAATCTATGGGGACTGTTCCCCTGTCATTCGTGAAGTATCTGGCTGATGGTCCCACCTGGCCCTTGCACAAGTGATCTCCCATGTTGTTCCACCAGAGATCACTCATGTGGTGGGGTGAGAACGTCAATTAGCTGCTTCCCAACAGACAGAGGACAAGAGTCCTATTGATCGCAGCAGCTGCTGTCCAATAAGTTGGAACTGGGGGGATTGGTATGGAATTCACTATGTAGTACGGTAACTATGGTGCTTATGTATTCATAACTCCCCAACACAATTCTGATCTTCATCATTATCATCATCATTTTAAACCATTTTTTTTTACTTCAGAATTTACGTATTTCATGTTTTCCCTATTCCTATTACATCTTATGCATTGCAGAACAAGAATAATGACTGCAGTGGAGGAACTGGAGGAGAATATGGGGTTTGTTGGTAGTGAGTTGGCAATATAGCTTCAAGCGAAAACCTTAGAGCAGCCTTCCACAAACCAGCTCTCTGCAGATGATGCTGGACTTCAACTCCCATCATCCTAAATGGCCATGCTAGCTGTGGTGGTTGGACTTGTAATCAAGTACATCTGAAGAGGACCAGATTGAGGAAGGTTGATTTAAATTTTTCCACTTCTGGATCTTGAGCATTATATAGATTGATGGATTCTTAACCTTAGACAAATCACCACTATTATTATTAAATCTTTTTTTCAAAATATAGGTGTGGATCAAACTGTCTAAATATTTCTCTTTTTTCCCCTGGAATGTTAGTGACAAAATGTTAAACTCCAGGCTAAATTCCTCTGAGCTTTCTTGTGATAGTAAATTACAACCTTAAAGAATTAGGAGACATAAAATATGTGGTTATAGAAATATATTTCCTTATTTCAATTTAATAAAACTATATATCTTCAAAATATTTCAGAATATTTTTTTCTGTAGAAGATTTAGAAGCTAGTGCACAGTATAGGAACTGTGACAATTCACTACAAGGTGAAAGCAAATGAGGAACACGCTGACCATGTGTAGCTAAAATGGTAGATCAGGGGTCGGCAACTTTTGTTGCTGGGGGGCTGGGAGGGGGGGGGGAATGGCGTTCCATCCAGGGCAGCAGTTACTGGGGGAAAGGTTTTGGATAGAGTACAAAAGGCTAGAGAATAGCTACCTGCACCCCATCAAAAGGAGACAAATGTGCACATAAGAAACACTTATGCATGTTTATGCCTGTAACAGAAAGCCGCCCCTAGTCTCAAAGTTCTGTGAAGCTCAATGGTTTGCCTTGAATAAAGTCACTGGCTCTCACTGCAACCTGCCTCAGAAGGTTGCTCTGAGATTAAAATTATCTCTGAGCATTTCAAAGAATAGAATTTTAGAACAGTAAAATAGTCCTCACTAATAAGGGTGCTTGGCCCCATGAGTGTTACAATAGCCCTTAAAGTGTGATTTATAAAGGACTTCAAGAAACATCAGGGAGATGTCAACTTTGGAAACAATGTTACCTCATGGTGTTATCCAAGCCATGGATTGTGAAACCAAAAGGTATGTCTTCTCATTCTGATGAAGTAGCTGGCTCTTCCCTTCATTCCTCTTTCCATTTAACTGTATGGCAGATACTGAAGCAATTACAATTAATGGATCAAAACCAGAATCCAGGACTGGATCGTAGCAGAACCCACTTTTCATTTTTACCTTCAGAGCTGGTTCCTGGTTCCAACATGGCTACCCTTTTCCTTCCTGTCTTCAGTTCTAGGGTCTCTGCTGCCCTGGATGGAAGTCTTCCATTCTCTCTGCTTGCCTTCCTGCAAGTTGCTATTCTGAAGTTTTACCTGTTTGCTCCTCTGTGATTTCAGCTCTTACTGCAATTTTTTTTAGTTTTTTGCAAACTGACTTCTCATACCTGGAATGGTTAGCATGCAGCTCTTTAGAGGTTATTGAACTGGAACTCCCATAATAGTTTACCTTTAGCTATGCTGCATAGGGTTGATGAAAGTTGCAGTCCAGAAATATCTGGAGTTCATAATTCCAATTCATGTCTTATAGAATCTGCCCTTTTAATAGAAGCTATTATCTTGAAAAATAGCTATGTAGTGGTTAGAAAAGTCTGCCTCCAGTGACTGAAGATGGTACTGTAAGGCTGCAGATAGATTAACAATGATTGGTCTGCTGCCTAGTAACTGAACTGGGATTGCAGGTTGTAGACAGACTTAAATTGGTTTAAATTAATTAATATACTATAAAATTCAAACAATCCACAAGTGTAAACCCTTATAGTCTCCTTAGTAACCATGCCAAGTTTCAGGTGTCTGGGTTTCACAATCATGAAGATACAGTGGAGATAGAAAGATAGGTATAGACATATGTACACATG
The DNA here is from genome assembly GCA_026167975.1 of Phrynosoma blainvillii. Lineage (NCBI taxonomy): Eukaryota > Metazoa > Chordata > Lepidosauria > Squamata > Phrynosomatidae > Phrynosoma > Phrynosoma blainvillii. The sequence goes on along the minus strand of JANUYF010000002.1, from coordinate 288,482,607 downwards.
CATATGCATATGCACTCACACTAGTGTGCAAATACACATGTTTTTTGTTATTATAGAATAGTCCAAAGTGAAGTTTGGTTAAAATGTAGTTAAATGTAAAAATAGGGGGGTGTTTTTAAAATGTGAAGATATATTGTATACAGACACACAGATTTCCATGCACATGGTGTTTTAAAAAGTATGACAGAACAGGTCCTTGGCTTGAGGAGTCTGGACACAAGGAAAACAGTAGAGAAAGGAGAAGGAAGGGCTCAGTTACATACTAATTCATAGCATCCTTACCATATTGTTGTATATCCAGCTGCTTTGTATATAATGTGAAAGAACAAGACCTTTGGCAAGCTCATAGGAAACTGGTTCAGTCCCCCATCTGTCACAGCTGAGAGAAAGCGGCTCTCTAATCCATTATAGATGTGGCTACATACACTGCTTTATTTTGACAAGCATTTTGTGAGTATTAAATTGCTTTGTGAAATGTTTATGCATGAAAGAGAATAGTTTCCACTTCTTTAAGCCTCCTTGAAAAACAATAATACTCTGTGTGGGTTTGAGCCATGTAGATGGAATGCAGCATACAGGGCACTTGTGTTTGTTGCTTCTGAGGTACAAAAACAGAAGAAAATGTGTTTTCATAAAGAAACTGGAGCATGACCTACAAATTCAATTTATTCCATTTCAGTTTTTCCCCACATGGTGATAGCATTGCATCCTGCACTTTTGGACAAAAAATGCATGTTTTCTACACACACAACATGCACACAATAACCAAAGTCTCTTCCCCACCCCCCAGCACATAGAGTCACTAAAGCTACCTACACACACACACAACTATTCATGTCTGGAAGAAATCAGAGAGGGGAACTGCAGAAACATCTGGCTATGTCCTTGTAGAGAGATGCAAAATTATATCAGCCACTGAGACCTCTGTAGGACTCTAATGGACCTCAGTGGTTGATGTAATTGCTTCATATCTGGCTATGGGGACATTGACATTTCTTCAACCCCCTACTTTCCTCCAGGCATTTAATAGCCATGGATTCAGCAGCTCTTTTGTAGGTCTGGGGGCTCAGAATATTATAGTTCTTCATGCAGCAGTACTACACCTCTACACTAATGGATTGTGGCCATTGCTCCAGCCATTCAATTCTTTCACAACATCTGTTGGTACTAACTTTGCAAAGCCACGTACAGTGGTTGTCTAGAAACAAGCTTGTAACCATGGCATGGGGTGGGGATGTATAAAGCCTGCTCATCCCAAATGTCCCTCTAGCCTCTCTCACACAGCAGAGATGGTCATTGATTTAACCAGGTTGTATTTGTCTTGTGTGCATTTACATTTATTTCCTAGTGGAGCATCTGGAATTAGTTATGTGGACCACTGGACATAGTGTATTTACAAGTATTATGTATAACCTGTTTTTCTTAATGTCCATCTCAATTTTAACTTCATTGATTTCCCGCTCCAAATTTCTGACTACAGATTTGGAAACATCAGGGCATTATGTTATGGTTTGGTTTGGTCAGATTGTTCTTGCTTTTTTAAATTCTACACACTGGGACAAAATGTGAGTAAACAACAGAAAGAATAGAGGAAAATTGGAGGGGGGGGGGATATTTTAGCATGGCAGCAAACACCAGGCCTGCAGAACCTGTACAACAGGAGGCTGGACTGTTCTGTCTCAGTTTTAAAAGAAAGGCCTTAGGTAAGTCTTAATACAATTAGCCTTCCATATCCATGGATCCAGCATCAATGGATTCAGCTATCCATGGCTTGAAAATATATATTTTTTAAAAAATCAAAATACAAATCTTGATTTTGCCACTTTGTATAAGCGACACCATTTTACTATATCACTGTATTTAATGGAACATGAGCATCCACAGATTTTGGTACATTTTGAGAACTTTAGTACATTTGGAGAAGTTTTCTCTGCCAATAATGGGAGGAAAGCCTTTGGGTTGAGATGCTGGTGTGTGTGTGTGTGTGATTGTGTGTCTGTATGTAGAGGAATTTGCAGGGGCCAATCCCATTGCAGTGAGTCTCCTCCCATGTCTAGAACCTGCATTTCTCCTCTGCCTTTGAGGACCAGGCACCACAAAATGGAGAACTTTAGAGAGGAAAGGGAGGAGGACATCCCCACACAAAAGCTCCGAAAATACTAGAAATCCCTGCTTCACAGCTCTGCTCCAAAGGAAGGGCATTTTTTGCAATCCCAGTGCAAAAAGGTGGACATGGAGGATGTGTCCTGGAAAAGGAGGATGTGTCAACACAAAAACGGGGAGAATCCCATGAATAAACCTCAAATAGCTTTCACACTACAGCAATTGTGCGAAAAAGCGATATTGTGAATGAAATGGAAGTGAATTCATGATATTTTCCTGAAAATGACTATTTGCTGGTTCATGTCACTTTCTTGTCATATTCTAAGCCGTTTTCATGCAACGTTGTGTGAAAACTATTTGTGCAATTGTGCCTAATATGCTGGATAATCGTGGGTTCTTACCCATTTAAACTTCCAGTTTCCCTGTGATAAACTCCATAGTCTCTCAGTGTCAGAGGAAGGCCAAAGCAAACTCTCTCGGACCAAATCTTGCCAAGCAAACCCTGTGATAGGTTCACCTTCGGGTAGCCCTAAGTTGGAAATGACATGAGTGCACACAACAACAACAACCATGAAAGACAAAGAAGATTATCCACACAGGGTCAAATGCATAGAAGAAGAGTATTTTTACCGTCTCTCTTGCACGATTGGGTGAAAGATTTTTACACAACATCGTTGACATATTGTTCTTGAAATGTCCTGAAACGTCCTGGAATTGTTGTGCAAGTAGAATAATTCATTGATGATTAAAAAAACAACTGTAAATGGCATGGTGAGCACGATTCATTTGCGCTATTGCAAAACATGTGAAAGGCAATCACGTTCAATGGCATTGAGATTTCTTCCTTAACACTTCTTCAATAATTGTCATGCTGGTGAATCTTTGGAGAGTCCCCCTTCCCCAATTATTGCACTACACTTTAAAAATGGGGCTCAAAAACGTTTACTGCTCTGGCTACGTCCTGTTGCATTTTGGAGTTTGGAGTTCAGTAAGGCTTAAGAGATCTCTGGCTGAATATTCTAAATGGCCCTTCTTAAACTACAACTACTAGAATGCAACAGGAGGATAATCTCCTAAATTGAATTCCCCCAGTCTCCCCACTTCCTCCATGGGGAGAGAGAGACATTTTTCTCTGTGCTAAACAACTCCATGTGTGGAATTCAAATGCGCTATTTGCCATTTGCGAATTGATAGTAAACCATTATTGCGACTGTATGTGTGTTTTAATATTGCATTTGTATCGTTCTTGCTCAATAATGATAGAAAAACAGTTTTTAAACTGTATTAGCCCCCATGTGATAATCTTCAAAAATGTATACAACATGTTTGGGTCCCAGGCCAGATAACCTTAACCTTTATTTACATGTTCCTAGGCTGCTCACTGAGACAGAAAATAGATTCCAGGGCTGAGTATGAATTAAGCCTTGCCAATATCCACCTTATTTATTGCTGTAGTGAAGATAAGCTAATTCCATCATCATCGTCACCACCACCGCCACCACCATCATTTCTGCTGCTTCTGTAGCTGCTACTGCTACTGCTTTTTAAACAAGAAGGTATGTTAACTTTGAAAGAAATTATTTCCCACTTGACTGAGCACAGGCTTCAAATGACACAATTGACAAGCTGTTAAGATTGCTCTGGCAATCAAGTCTCTTTTGATGGTGAAGTTAAAAATATGCTTCTCCAGCTGACATAGTCTCAAACAGTCTTTTAAAGTAGTACAATCAGTTTTTATGCTTTTCTCCCTTATATGATGCAGATAAAAAGGTTGTGTCTGAGGATGAACTGGGTTTCTTGGTGGTCTCTGCTTCTTGAGGTAAAGCACTGATGTATTATGAAATGTATTTAAAACTGTGTCTTACTTGCATTAAAAGCAAGACAATGGCCAAATTATCCTATATGCTCTATCAGTCTAATCCTACATCAGTGAAGATGTAACCCAACATTTCTGAAAGTTTAAACAGATACAGATATAGCAATAGCAACAGCAATAGCACATTTCTATACCTTTTTATAGTGCTAAGCATTCTCTAAGTGGTTTACAATGTGTTAGTCAATTGCCCCAACAAACTGGGTACTCATTTTACTGACCTACGAAAGGATGGAAGGCTGAGTCAACCTTGGACTCCTGCAGGATCAAACTCACAATGTTTTGGCTGTAGTATCAACATTTTAACCACTGTGCCACCAGGGATCATGATATGTCATGAGTGCTCCTGATACGGGTTCTTTTTTTTCTTCCTGTTCTGTAAAAACAAGGACACAATTTTAAAGAGGACAAGAAATTCACCCTCATCTTCCCCCCCCCCCCCCCGCCCCATCCTTTCTAGCCATATTCCCCTCTTTTCCACTGCTCCTTTTTGGACTTTCCACTGTCTCAACAGATCTAAATTAGAGCAATTTTCCATACTTTTGAATCCTGCTCTTTCAACCATTCTTGTATGCTGATGGCCCCCCTCCCCCCCCCCCCCCCGCTCTCTGCCAACTTGGTACCATCTACTGTTCAGTCTTGCATTTGCAAGCTGGAAAAGACTGGGTTCTGTTTTCCCACTTTTTGACAGTCCTCTGGTCCCTGACTTGTTAGATAAGTGGAGGCTTCCTGTATTCACACCACAAGTGACTTTCCCCCAAGAAACCATTCTCTTGGATTACTATGAGATATAAAACTGCCACCTCAATAAATGCTACTGAAGTGCACAGCTTTTTGCCATTTAAATCTGAATATATTGAAAGGCTAGGCTTTGAAGAGCAAGGGCCCTATCACACTACACAAGTATAACACTATGATTCCACTGTAACTACCGTAGCTGTATCTAATAAAATCCTGGGCTTTGTAGTTTGTTGCAGGAACTCTCTGGCCAAGAATTCTAAATACCCCTCCAGAACTTGACAATCTCAAGATTCCATGGGATGCAACAACAGCAGTTAAAGTGGAAATATAATGCTATAATTGTGTGGCCTTGATTGTTTTAACAGAGTAGCAGGGTAAAAATAAATGTTGTTGTTGTTGTTGTTGTTGTTGTTGTTGTTGTTGTGTGAAAGAGCCCCTAGTGTGTAAAGAGTGTGTGAGAGAAATTGGAATGATGTTGAGATGCCCTCTACTGCCGTTGGTAGTCCTGGTACACTGAAAATCTAGAAAGCAAAGCAAATGAGATTGGGGGCGAGAAGTGTCTTTTTAGCAAGGCAGAAGTAACCATATATGGTCCAGGACCCCCAACCAATGCCTTTTGCTTTGCCACCAAGGGCTTACACTGAAATTAATGACCTGCTTGCCTGGCTGACTGACTTCCTTTACCAGAGCTTGTCCCTAGGTCTCAGGTTTTGACTTAAAAATCTCAGGTCCTGGGACTCTACCCCCAGCCCACTTTTGCTGGCTATTCCTGAGAAAGGACTGCCTGAAGCCAGACTAGCATAGCTAAGGTAATGTATAGCTTGTCTCTGGAACTCTGCCCTTGGAGGTTCTCATAAAGAAAGCAGATGTGCAGAGAACCTCCATGTTTAGAAATGTTTATAAGATGATACTGGGTTGATTTTTTAAAAAACAATATATTTTCATTAGCTTAGCCTTCTTACCTTTATAAATTCCACATGACTCTCTTCACATTTGTTATGGAAAAAGAGACCCTGAAGAAAAAATCTCTCATATCTGATGATGGCTGGCATTCTGTTTCTGTCTCTCATTTGCCAAACAGGTTCTGAGATTGTTCTGCTCATATGGGTTTTCTGGCAGTTTCCTTGTTGGTGTGGAAGTGTGCAGCAAATGTGTAATGACATGCATCAGTATATGGCAGCAGAAGCATTTGGGGTGGGTGGTGATGGTACAACAGAAATGCAAACTCAGACATTCAGGATGCTTTTTATTCTAATGCTCCTGCTGCTCCTTTTTCTTCTTTTCAAAGGGACTCCCTGTCAGCTGTCCTTTCCTACAAAGGGAGATTTTCCCAGATGCCACTACTGAGGCAATACTTCCCGCTGGCACCATTCTCTCTTCACTGGGTTTATTTTCTTTCCTTGATGCCTACACAAACACAGATGGCACACAGTCCATCCCATGCCACCTCATTCATGAGAGAGATGCCTGCACTGGACTTCCCTGGCAGCATATTTCCCCTTCCATTTCTCTGTCAAGACAGTTTGACAGAAACACAAATGTTAAAGTGATCAATCTACCAGGGGCAAATACCCCCTCCCCAATGGAGTAGCTATGGGGAGGAGGCAAAATGAAGGTCCTCAGACCTCTAACATTGCAGCAATGTAACACTTCAGTTGAGCCTTTAGAAATACAGTTTTGGCATCCAAAGAAACTGAGCAGGCAAAGTTACCAAGGAAATATGAACACAGCAAATATAGAAGTGTCTCACTCTCTGCAACAACTGCACAGCTACTCTTTTTGGAATTTAGAAAGGCCACTGTAAATGGATACCTTAGGAACATCAAGAGAGCCATACTAAATTGGTTCAAAAGCCTCTCTGGTTCAGCATCCTCTTCCCACAGTAGTCAACCAGAAGCCCACAAGTAGGACAAAATGGCAACAGCACCCTCATGCTCATTCTTCCCAAAGTAATATTCAAAGATGAGCTACCTCTGATACTGGAAGTAGTAGATCACCATAATGTGTAGTTGTTATTAATAGCCTTATCTTCCATTAATGTATTTAGCCTTATTTTGAAGTGCAGCTATGTGCTATGTCAAGCATTACATGCCTCTGTCTGTTCCACAGCTGAGCTTTCAAATGATCCTGGGTTAACATTCTAAGAAAGGGAGAATCATGTCTTCCTCCATTCTCTTTTGTATAAATGTATACACCTCTGTAACCTCAAATATAAAAACCTGAAACATTGCTTTCCCAAAGTAATTACTGTTCTAGTTCTTAGGCCTAGAAAAGTAATTGGAAGGCAATGGGGTGCCGCTTTTAGAAAGTAATGTTTAACTTCCCCATTTCTTGAAAGTAGAAAATGTATTCTCCCTCCTATCCATATTGTTGTCATCAATACACCCAAAACAGAGCATGAGGTGGCAGCCCATGGCATAGCATGAGCCAGTGCTTGAACCATGTGATATTCGGCCTTCATCATTCAGTGAGGCAACATCCTGTAACTATAAAAGTAATACAAAGTGACAGATGAAATAACGCATTAGTTACAAGCATAATGTATTGCAGTTATGAATTGATTCTGAGGGGAAAAAGGAAAATGATTAATTTCTAACTACAGTCCACCCTCCTTATCAGTGGACTTGCCATCCACAGATGTAACCATCGGCAGATGGCAAGCCCCATTTTAGTTAATGGCATTGTGTGCATGTAATTGTGATAGTGGGTGCATGTATGTGCTGCGTTGCCATTACTTTTAATGGGACTTGATCATGCATGGATTTTGTACATGGGGGGGGTCTGGAATACGAAGGTCCAACTGTATTTGTTACCAATCTCTTTCAATAATCTTGGGTGATGACAGAGAACACACTAGAATGGAATGATCTGGAAAGAATAGCATCTTGCTTTCCATAGCTAGGTAAGTACATGGCATCTAAACAGAAGACTAATGCTGGGTGGAAGCAATTAATCACTTAATTTTGAATAAAAGACTAAATATAATATGTACTTCAGCAGTCTCTGCTTGAGGTGGGAAGAATGAGCAGCGTCCCTCAGTGTGTAGGGATGGGTTTTCACCTTTTCCAGTAGTCTCAGCAAAACCCACCTTCCAGGTGTCTATTTGGCATGAGAAGCAAGTTATTTTTGGGTAAACAGCAGCTTCAGGTGGGATGATTTTTATAAATAGCAGAGCATGGTGTCTCCCTGTGCATGCGTGTGTTGTGTGCCTTCAGATTGTTTCCAACATATGGTGACCCTAAGGCAACCTATCATGGAGTTTTCTTTTGACAAGATTCAGAGGAGGTTTGTCATTGCCTTCCCCTAAAGTTGAGAGCATTTGACTTGCCTGAGGTCACCCAATAGACTTCCATGGCCAAGCGGAGAATTGAACCCTGATCTCCAGAATCGGGATCAATACTCAAACCACTACACTACACTCACTCTCAGCATAGCATGGAAAAAGGGATATTAACCCCCCTTCACAGTCTCTTGAATCCCATCCACCTATCATTTTTAAAGCTTACAATAAAACTTATATGACACCAAACTCTGCATTTCATAAATTGTAGCTTGCCTCTTCTAGTGGCCTCTTAAGAACAGGAGTCACACGTTAATTGAAAAGCAAACTGTGACCCATTTTTTTCAAAGAATGTATCCAAGCTAATGAGTTTCATTTCAGTTTTGACTTCCTCTGATTTTAGGATAACGTGCCACAGGTTTCTGCATGTTTCACATAACTCCATCAGGAATGTATGTTTGTTAAAATGTTATTTCATAATATCTTTTCTAACATATGCACCTTGATATAATTTCCCCCCTTGAAACTCTGTAATGACTAGACTTACCTAAAATTATTATTTTATCTATTATAAGACAAAACTATCAATAAATCTTGGGGTGAGTGCAGATAAAGTGTGCACATACTTGGGGTGAGTGCAGATAAAGATACTGCATATTCACCTTACCAGGAAGGGAGAGAAAAAGAAATCTTCAGTAATAAAGGTGAAACCAAGATGTCTACCCAGAAAAATTGAGAATGTGATTTTATCAGTGCTCCCTGACTTGGAAGGAGAGCACAAACAGAGAGTGACTGAGAGATGAAGTATGGACTTCACTTTGCAACACTATTATCAGTAGCTGATATCATGAAAAGCTACCATTAGCACTGTAGTCATTAGTCTAAAAATCTAGAATTCAGTATTTTAAACAAGAATGTCTACCAAATCCATATACCACAAATTGTTTGGCTCCTAATTATTTTGTACAACTATCAGAAAATACCCATAATATAATACTAATAGTTCAGTCTTAAAATTCAGGTCTAGGAATGAAAAAATATGACTCTGGGATGAGAAACACAAATAAATAGAAAGACAGGTTAAAAGAATAAACAATTTAATGTGTACCATACAGTCTTGTGTTTTGCCAATATTGGTGCAGATATTTTTCATGCCTATTGGATGCCTAAAACAATTAAATAATCTTGCCCCCTCTTCCAGATAACAGTAGGGCTAAACTGTTTTGTAAATTAATGCACCCCATGTACAACTATTTGTACAACTGTTTTCCACTATTTATGTAACAGGCATCAGAGAACCTGAGGCATGGATTAATTAGCTTGCTTCATGAAACAGAATGGACAGTACATGAGGTACTTTAGATAGACAAAGTGCTGTTGTTTGGCTATAACATTAATACAAGTAGCATTTGGGCAATACAACAGATTTCTATTTTTAGGAAAGCCATCAGTTGCAGGTGCATGCCGCTCCTCAGTGGTATTCCAGCCTCTTTGTGGAGATGCAGCAGCTTGTGTATTAAACTTGTGTTGGTAGCTGCCCATTGCCTGTTGAGTTCTTGATGCTCCCATTCAAGGTGGTGGCTCTGAAAGTGTAGGATCGACCTCTGATTGACCCTTCAGTATACAGTCTCTCTGGCTTGTTCTGGCAGCGGAAAAACATGAGGAACCCATTCCGGTAGTTCTTGTTCATCCAGCCATAGAGCAATGGATTAGCAAAAGTGGAACACATGGCTACCACGTGGAACACAGTATAAAGGAGTTTATAGTCATGGAAGATGAGCACCAAGTCTAAGTCAACAGCAAGCTGGAACACATGGAAAGGGAGCCAAGAGACTGCAAACACCACTACCACCATGACTAGCATTTTTGTGGTCTTTCTCCTGCGGCAGTGACTGTCATTCCTAGCAGTGGGACTGATGTGGCTTTTCAGCTTGAACCATATCCTGATGTAAGCATAGCAGATGATTGAAAGGGGAAGAACATACTGCAAGAGGAGCATGGACAAGCTGTAGATGGTGGCATCCCTGTTTTCAGATGGCCATTTCTCTGAGCAGACAGCTATTCTGAGATTGATGGTTGGAATTTCTTCATATCTGTACTCTCGGAAGATGGCAAGTGGGCTAGCTAGGACAGCAGCAACCAGCCATGTAATAGCTATGATGGTGAAACTGATCTTCTTGGAAATCCTGCTGTCTAAATGAAAAACAATGCACCTGTACCTATCCAGAGCAATCACGGTCAAGGTGAGAGTAGAGACATGAACACTTAAAGCTTGAGCATAGGAGACCAAGTGACAAAGCACAGCCCCAAACTTCCACTCATCCAACAGAGTGTAGGCCAGGGTGAAGGGCAAGCAGAGTGTGTCCACCATTAAGTCTGCCAGAGCTAGGTTAGCTATGAAAAAGTTAGTTACAGTCCTCATTGTTTTGTATTTCACTATCATGTAGATGACTAAGGAGTTGCCAATGAATCCCAGCAAAATGATTAAGGAGTAGGCAGCTATCAGTATGATCTGGACCCCAAGGATCTTGGTGCTGTCCATCATAACATCACTGGATCCTTGGAGTCCTTCACTTGCTGTGACAAGGCTCTTTGTGTGCCAGCCAAAGGACATCTTTTTATCCAAGATATGACCATCTAGAATGATTGTGTTGTTGGCTTGATCAAACAGCCCCATGCCTCCTTGTTCTATTTGTTTTGTGTTCAGGGTGGAGGCTTATATAAGGTTTGCAGCTTTGTCTGTAAATAGAAAGACATGAACAAAATTGGGGAAAAACCATGATGTTGCAGTAGGAGAAAAGGCTTCCATATTTCAATTTACAGTGACATATTCAAAACAGACTCCTAAGACTCCTCCCTAAATTTTTGTCATGATATGAAGATGACACAATGGTAGTTTATATACAGTTACTAAAGCTATTCTGAAAACAAAGGTTGATGCAGTTAGACCCTGCCCTCATTTTATTGTAACTGCATAAAATTAATATTGACAAAAGCACTACAATTGAATGATTGAAGCAGCAACTACAATAAAGTAATTTATTTCTCTTGCAAATTATATTTATTTTATATTGAATGGATTAAGAAGGGTCCTCCAAATGCCATGACGATTCAATCATTTAAACCGTATATCCTATTTAGCAATCAAGAAGGGCCAGTCATTGGTTTATAGTCTGACCCTTCTTCTAGTTTCTAGTGACCTTGGCTGCTTTTCAGAATAATGAAATAGGCATGCAGGATGATGAGGAATACAGATAGATATATAAACTGATAAAAGCCCAGGAAGAAAATAATTTAAAAATAGCTTTGCCCATGAATAATTTCTAAGGCTACAATTTTCTTCATACTTACCTGGTTGTAAGAACACAGTGGGACTTATGTCTTGGTCGAGCCTCATCTCATATCACTTGTCTTGGTTCAGTATCTACTGAATCAAGATAGATCATTTATATTTCCTATAATGTTTCAAAGAACGTTTCCCTGAAAATATAAATGACCCATCTTGGTTCAGTAGGGATCTGGGAGCTGCCTTTCTAATTTACCACTAGTTCCTGAAGAGACACTCTGTTAGGCAACTGTGATGAATTTAAATGGTGGTTGTATCACAGTGCTACTGCTACTACCTCTGCTGCTCTCAGACAGGCCCACCATCCCAGGGGTCCCTGTGGCATAGGAAGGGCTGAGAGCCCCTCAGATCTAAGTAAACATACATAGGTCCAAGCAGCTATATAAATACCAGATTGAGTATCCCTTATCACAAAATCCAAAACTTTTTTTATGGGTGGCTGAGATAGTGACCTTTGCTTTCTGATAGTTTGATGTACACAAATTTTGTTTCAGAATTATTTAAAATATTGTATAAAATTACCTTCATGCTATGTGTATAAAGTATATACAAAGTATAAATGAATTTCATATCTAGACTTCACCCAGATATTTCATTATGTTTATACAAATATTCCAAAATCCAAATAAATAAATAAATAAAATCCAAACCCCAAAACACTCCCAACAATTTCTAACTGCACTGCTTTATTATTTTTAAAGTACTTTTAGTCTTCCCTTCAGTTTAGTATTATGTGCATTGCTGATAACTGTTGATGTTGTCATCACCCAGGGCCAAACCAGATGCAACTAGATTTCCCAATATTTTGCCTCCCTTTGTTTGAAAGCAGTTACAACAGCAGGGGTGATCTGGCTCAGGGCCACAGTGCTGGAAGGAGTGGCTGTCCTTTTCCTCTTCACCATTTCCCTGATTTGAATTTTGCAAAGAATTTGCAGGATTAGCCCCAGAAGGATTAGCTCTGGTACAATACAGGATGCAAGAGTACTCCTCCAGATGCTGGAACAACCTAAGAATGGGATTGTATTGTACTGCTGGCATTGAAAGAAATCAAGTGGGTTGCATGCATGAGTGGTCTACTCTAAAGATGCAGATTCGTACACAATTACTATGTTTCTTTCCCAGTGCCAGACACAGCTTCTAATTTCACAGTTTCCATTAAACTCCATCACCATCAACTTCCATTAAATTTTATCCCTTGTGCATCTAAATAATAATTATCTCCTCCTACAACATGTACAGTCTCTCCTCGCTCCCTTTTAGAATGTTCCCAGACATTTGCTCTGATCATTTTGTCATAGTTTGAAGAAAGGTGCTGTGAACCTGAAAATGTGATGATAGTATGTCTACACTTGTTTCTAGGCAACCTGATTTCTCTCCAAAGAATCTCTTATAAATTGTATATTTAAAAAAACTCTTCAAAAGCTCAATCATGAGCAGTCATTGACACTGGTGGGATGAGCTGCAAATAACTAGTTTAAAGACAGTGGTCAAAAAGCTGAAACTGGAATTTAGTATCTATCTTGAACTTGCAGCAGCTTTCTCAATTATGTCTGTCAAATACACACTGTGGCTTTATAAACAAATTGGGGTGGGCTGGAGAATGATTGGCCATACAATGACCGTGGCTGGGTTTATACTGTAATTCATAATAATGACCCAGTGTTTATTTATTTCTTGGTACAACAGACTTCATAACACCTCTTGGGATTACTGCAAGGATCCAGGCTGGCTGTTGAACTCTGCTGGTTGGGATATGCAACAAAGAGAGAAGATTCCTTCCTCAGATTCATCTTAAATGTTTTCTTTCCTTTCTCTGTTCTGGGTGTGCATGTCTTGGCTCTCAGAGACTAGAATGATATGAGATGATGACTGTGGCAGTAGTTATAATTGTGATGAATATCACTTTGTAGTGCTGTGAGGATAAAGGCCAACATGCTACCTCCATTGTTGCTACCAAGAAAACTTCTGCTCATTCATATTGCTTTTGCAACAGTGGGACTATTGACCCCCAAATTGAACATGAAATCTGATGAGATTGAGATAAAAGGTGAGCAAATTTTAGTTTAGTTTAGTTTAATTGCTCTGTATGTGGAACCCTCAAGGTGACCAATTGGAGGGTCATGATGAGCCATATTTGACTTTAAGTACCGTATGCTTTTTCTGTTCTCCTGCCCCTGCTACCTACCATAGGGGGGTATCTTCATGTTTGAGGGAAAGAGATGTGAATTGCATGATAAAGTACAGGATAATGACTGGGTTCACTCCTCTTTTTTTCACATTAGTTATGAAGCAACTGTACATAAGAGTTGTAAATAGCCTTTTGGCAAGTTTGGTCCCGTGGAAGGTTTCTTCAGCCCCTTCATTCACCATGGACCAGTCTTTCCAGTCCCTGTAGGTTGGGGCCCATTCTTCTCCATGCCTCTGCACTGGCGGCAGGGCTTCCTCCCTCTGCTGGCTGTTGACCCCAAGCCTCCCTCAGCTCCGCAGGGTTGTCTCACTCCAGCTTCCCGGGCAGAGCCCTCTCCCCAACCTGGATTGGGGCCATATGGCTGCCATCTGCCCTGGGAAGGCTCCTCCAGATCAGTTTTACCTCGGGCTGAAGGCTGTTGCCATAGATGAGGTGATCTTGGAGGGAGAGTTGATTCAGTGTCATGTGTGCTAGCTGGAGACTTGAAGAACCAGGACAGCATTTTAGTGAAAATTAACTATAGCCTTATTCTGGATTCTAGGACACACAAAGCTACCACACAATGGTTACAATCAACTCTGAGTTTTCCCAAGTTAAACAACACTTTAAAAGTCCTTTGTCCCGCCCCTCCCCACACTTTTAGCAAGCGCCATTTGCTCCACTTAAAAGAGTACTTTGAAGTTTGCCCCTTCTCAATTCCCATCTCCCTACCATCTGTCAGGAAAGGAAGGCATCATCATAAACAGTCATAAACAGCCCTAGTCTTTTCCCTGCTGCAGTCATCTGCTTCAATCTACAATCCCTAGATTTCCCCCTCTTCATACACAATACTTTGATGTCAGATTCCTATGAATTTATAGGAATATGATACCCTTGCATCTTCAGAATTGTGAAGTTACTATCTGCAGATATCAAATTGAGCCATGTGGATGCAGTTTTTTCCAACTTCAGTTCAACATATTTCAATTGTGCCTAACATTTCAACTACAGTTAGGCAATGTCAACTTGACAGCAAATAATGACAACAACTTATAAAATTAAGTTTAAAAAGGAATTTGTTCTCTTTACACATTCTAGACTGCAATTATGTTGGTGTCTTTATGGTGACATAAATACCATTGTGCAATTGGTTGTGCTTTTTAAGACATTGTGTGAGGGTGGTGTTCTAATAAGGGCTGTGTGGAGGTGTTACACTGGCTGAAGCATTGCACAAGTGATTGTCCTGTTTTGGAGGTTACTCAAGGGTAGATAAGCAATATTCAGGGGTGCTATTAGGAGGTGAAGGGGGTTGAGACCGCACTGGGTGACACCTCAGAGTGGGTTATCAGCTGGTGGGACTGCCTTCCAGGTCTGTTAGGTCTGTTGGCCAGGCTAGAAAATGGGTCTCCTCCCTTTTCCACCTGGCCAGCAGCCCCATCAAACCCAGAAAGGTTGTGGGCAGCAGCAGCAGCCCACTCACACCAGCCTTGTGTTTTGCAGCAATCATGTCCTGAAAGGAAACAAGAACATACCACTTTTAAAATGTTTCTTATCACACTTCTCTTCTTTTGCACAACTGCACTGCTTGGAAACCAACATCCCTGGATATAATAAGTCTCTGCACTTAAATTCTGTCATCATAGTAGTCAGTGACATGAGGAAGCCTGATTCTCCTCCTCTCCTCCTCTCTTCCCATCCCACTAGCTATTCCAAAGCAGGTTAGCTCCATGCCTGTTGGCTCATTTATTTTTAACTTTGCTGTGTTTGCATAATTACATCAAAAACAATTAAAATAATTTTGATTTTATTTACTTTTTATCACTTTGCTGTAAGCAAGCATATACAGTAAATATAAATTTAAAAACAAGCACAAAGTTATCCTGGTTTGGAATAGCAAGGAGGAGGAGGAGAGAGGAGGAGACTCAGGCCCAGTCTTACCACGTGACTGCTGTAATGGCAGAATTGAAGTGAAGAGGCTTTTCCCACTATAATGGTGAGAATGAGAACTCATTGACAGGTTTTGCCCATCATTGAAAAGATGTGCTACAGTAACAGGAAAGCAGCAGGATAACAGAACATCATCTGACAAGTATTGGCCAAAGACATGTTTATCCTGTTAAAATTCTGCTTTTTAGCCTTATATGATAAAGGCCATAGATAAGGAGTCTGCCAGATTTTTACACAAGGATGCAATCCAGCACAACTCCAATAACACTACACTGGTATAATTTTACACCATGCAACCAGTAAACAAGATATCTGCTTAAGTGTTTAAAATGTAATTTGTTGATATTACGTACATATTTTATCAGATAACTCATTGCATTGCTTATTAATTGTCATTGTTTTCTATTGCTTCATTTTTAAAAACAGGATTGATAACAGAATGGCACAAAATTCAAAAATTCCCATCCAGTTGCATCTAAAAGGCCTAAAAATGCTTTTTAAAAATCAATTTTTAATAGCTAGATATAGTTATTACACCAATAGAGTTGACTTCATTTAGACCTTACACTAGTAAAAGTGACATTGCTTAAATGCAACTCAGTCATGTCCACATTAAAAAATAACTTGTAACTCATAACTCTTGCATGTAATTCATTACTTCCATACTCTGGTTTGTCTAGACAACCATTTTACCCATTTTAATATTTTATCTTATGTGTATCAAATCATATAGAGGCCACAATCTGGTTACTGCACACATAATCTTGGATCATGTGCACATATGCCCTTTTTCGGATGTTGCATAAAGTGGTATTCAATACCTCCCTACACAATATCCATCACCATCACTTCTGGCAGCCTTCTAAGTGCCATGAGTCTGTTGTCACTTCTAGTTAATGGCCATCCAGGCATTTAAAACCTGCAGGGGAGACACGTTATTATTTTGGGCAGAGCATTGCACTATTACTTAGACAAGGTAGGATGCTGGCAATTGTATTACAGATGTGATATGGGTTCATGCTACTTGCAGCCACGATAGCTTTTCCTTTACTGTCTTGAATGTCCCCTTTGCTTCAACTTGACAAGCGTCATCATATTATGTCCAGCTCCATCCTTTCCTATACAAACAGTCTGAACTGGGCAGAGGCTGGACAGTGAGCAATGTGTGATATATTTTCCCTTCAATTATTTTCCCACACTAAACACCCACTAGTCACAGAGTGTTAATGCTTCAATTTCTAAAAGCCCACAATTATAAAATTGTTAGGGTATAATAACTGCTGTTACTGAGACTTAATGGATTTTTTTAAAAAAAAACTGTTTCAGAATTAATTAATATTGTCCAGAAATGAAGCAGAACAGTGCTGCTGTTTATAATATTACAGCTACTACTACATATTGATCAAAGATAATAATTAGCAATGCTTCTGGACTGGTTAGTGTCATATAATGAGACTCTCCCTAACAGAAAGCAAAATTGCTTGAGAAAAGCAAGCTGAAATGTGCTGGGTTGCATATACCAAGTCAATATTTTTAAGCTTCAGACATGCTCCTGGGATTATATAGGACAATCTCTGGCATTAAGTCAGTTTGGGTTAGATGAAGCAACAGACAGTAGCATTTATTTGCAATCTTGACTAAACACTTGTAAAATCTATATCAGACTATTTTTCTGACAATTTGCCTTTTTCATACTCATATGTTTTCTTTCCCATTGTGACAATAACTACCTAGTGTCACACCTAACAGTTGTGGTTGTGGGTTTCCTACAGTCATCTAGTTGTCCCCTGTGTGAACAGAATGCCATATTAGATAAGCCTTTGATTTGAACCAATATGGATCTTCTTATATTCTCATCAGTTAAAGTGATGCTAAGAGGAGAGCTGCTCTAATGCAATAGCCTCATGTTGAACTAGGAAGAACTGGAATTCAAATCCCTATTCAGTCATGACTCAAAATACAAAGCTGCCCTATATGGAGTCAGACCATTGCTCCGTCTTGCTCAGTATTGTATATTAACAACAGTTCTCCAAAGTCTCATATATGTGACTCTTTTAACTGGAAACACAAGGAATTAAACTTGAGACTTTCCATATGCAAAACCCATGATCTACTACTGAGGTGTGGATCTGCCTCTGAAGTCACTGTGTCTCAGCCAGCAATGGTCAACACAGTGCTTAGCTAGGATATTTTGCTAAGCAAAGAGCAAGATAGTGCCTTTCTCCATCCCTTATGCAAACAGTCTGAACTGGTTTAGTGTAGGAAAATAACTGAAGGGAAAATTTATCACACATTGTTCACTGTCCAGGCTCTGCCTAGTTCAGACTATTTGCATGTGAAAGACAGGTGAAACTTATTTCACCACATCTAATGTGAGATGGCATCTTCCATCAACCCAGAAACAGATTACTAATTAAGGGGGTCTAGAACCACACAGCTGTGTGCTTCAACAGAAGGGAACAGCCAGGGAGGTCAGGAAGAACAGTGGGAAAGGCCACCGCAGGGAATTGTCTCACTCTAGCTAATGGTAGGACAAGTCCTAAATCCTGACTTCATGGGGTTATTGTAAGCAGAGACAAGAAAAGTGTGGGCTTTCAGATACTGCTGGACTACAACTCCTATCACCCCTTACCATAAGCTATACTGGTCAGGGCTTATGGGAACAGCAATCCAACAAGGACCACCTGTTTCCCATCCTTGCTGTAAGAGAGATCTCCTTTGTGGTCCTATGAACTTCTTGCAGTGTGTTGGCTTTCTGATATTGCTTGACTGCAACCTCTGTAAAGAGGTTGTACAGAGGCATCAGATGATAAGTATAACAGGAATCTGCAAAAGATCCTGCAGCCGCTACAGATCAGTTATTTGCCTTCATTCTGCAGAAATGTTGCCATCCTGTGCCAAGTAGGTAGGTAAGTAGGTAGTCAGAGGGACAGAGGATGCTACTAGAAGGGTTCTTTTATCACTGTATTTTGTTTTAAAATAAGTTGTGAGCCTCCTTGGATCCAATATTAGAAGAAAGAAAGGACTGAAATGAAATGGTTACTAAGTTTGCTCTGCTGTGGCTCACTGACCTCTGTTATGACAGATTTCATTTCCCAAGTTTAGAGCAGCAGATGTTAAAATGTCCAGTTTTCATGCTTTGCCAACAGTCAGTGTGTGTGTTAGATTATATACACACAAACATTTAAGATTTCTGGCTGAACTGTGAATAACTTCTTACTAATTTTGGAGCACTATTTTTGCCTCCACTAGAAAAAGATAGAAGTCTTCGACTATGTACCTATCAAATTTTAGTTTTCTTAGTGGCCTGGACATATATGAACTATTTTGAAGGCACAAGTCTTGTCCAATAATTGTAGGGAGAGACTTTGGCACAGGGGTAGGCAACCTAAGGCCCGGGGGTCGGATGCGGCCCCCCGAGGCCTTTGGATCGGCCCCAGGCCGGTCCTGCCGCCACCGCCGCTGCCGCCACCAACTGTGATGATATTGATTATTGTTGTTACTACTTGTTCTTGGGGTTTTCTTGGCAAAATCTCCACAGGGGTTTTGCCATGGCTTTTCTGGGGGTGAGAGAGTGTGCATGCATTTTTTAAAATTTTTTTAAATTATTTTTATTCTTATTTATTTATTTATTTTTGGTGCTTCGGCCCCCCAATTTTCTGAGGGACAGCAACCCGGCCCCCAGCTCAAAAAGGTTGCCTACCCCTGCTTTGGCATATATTGATCAGCCAACATAGCTGCATCTGGCCTGCACCAAAAAGAGCAGGCTGGAGCCACAAAGCCTCCTTTATGCTCAAATACTTCAACAGCAGAAGCTAGATATCAGGGAAATGATTTCTAGGCTCACCTCTGTGGTTGAATTACAATAAAGCATGTGAATCCCCATGATTCAAATATGTTTCAAAAAGAAAATCTACTAATTAAATAAATTAACTTTATATTTCTAGCAGGGCAGGCTATCAGGAAGCAAGAGAAATCACTGAAACTGGTGTAAGTTATGCAAGTTAAGCCATGAAGGTGCTGGAAGAACTCATAAAAATGACCCAGTGATAATTTGCTATTGATTGGGAAGATGGCACAGGACCATCTTATGCTATTAGATAATGTAGAAGGAAGTTGCTTAAAGAGTGTTTACTATAAGAGGTCTAGGGAACAAAGTAGAGAAATTTCATTTGCTGGTACAGTTTTTTTGTTGTTGTTGTGTGCCTTCAAATAGTTTCTGACTTATGGGAAGCCTAATGCAAACCTATCATTTGCTTGTTTGAGGAGTGCCTTTGCCTTCCTCTGTGGCTGAGAGACTGTGATTTTCCCAGGGTCACCCAGTGTGTCTCTGTGGCCAATTGGGGAATCAAACCCTTGTCTCCAGAGCCTTCAGAGTCCTAGTCCTTGTTCAGAGTCCAGAGTCCAGAGTCCAGAGTCCTAGTCCTTGTTCAATGCTCAAACCATTGCAACAAAATTATTGTTGCAGATCCTAATATATCGCTCCCACCCTGCCTGTGCATGCTTTCCAATCATGCCAACCAATTTAATTGTCATTTGATTATAGCCACAATATCTGTACCATAGTGAGAGCCATCATGGCTCTCACTATGATGAGCTCTCACTATGATGGCTCTCACTATGATGGCTCTCACTATGGTACAGATATTGTGGCTATAATCAAATGACAATTAAATTGGTTGGCATGATTGGAAAGCATGCACAGGCAGGGTGGGAGCGATATATCAGGATGGACATCTTGTGGCCCTTCAGATGTTTCTGGATTGCAGTTCTCATAATCTCTCAACACTGGCTGTGCAGGCCAAAGCTGATGGAATTTGCATGTCTGACAGGCTAAAAGTTCTCTACCCTTACTATATAAGAAAGACAGAAGTAGAGTGATCTGCATAGTTACAGCATGACAAAGTCTGCTGAACATTTGTTGTACACCAATGATCTACTAATATGCAGGATCCATAAGCAATGCCGAGGGGGGGGGGGGGCACACACATCCTTTTCTATCCAATTTGTGGTTTACATATAGATGTGTATATATGACATCTTTCTTTCTATCTTCTGTCAAGTTGAAACTGTGGAAGACAAAACTGAAGGCAAAGCATTAATACCAAATGAGAAGGGTTAGCATTTTATAACAGCAGCTGTGTTGAGAGAGATGAAATAAAGACATCAGCGATAAGTAAAGGCAGAAGAGAATTATTACTACAAAGTGCTAAAATTATTGTTGCAGATGCAATAGATAACACTACAAAGAATGGAGTCAAGTTAAATGAATTCTTTGCATTGATTTTCACTGCCATCAATGCATAATCCCACAGCTTCTTTCTATCTGGACAAAGCTATAGCAAAAATTGGCATGTCATTAGGTCCAAATGGCATATAGTTGAGAGTTCATTAAGAGCTCCAATGGGGCTCTTCTGGACATCACTCAAATCAGCCTCATTACTAAAGGAGTGGAATGTTGCCAGAGTAATGCCCATTATTGAAATGGGAGCCGGCAAGAGCCAGAAAATGACATGACAATCAGTTTGCTGTTGGTTCCAGGTCAATTGGTAGAAAGAGTTATGAAAAATATAAAAGAGCAAGGTTTGCTGAAGAAGAATAAGCAGGACTTCTGCAAAAGTAGCTTCTGTCTCACCAGCTTTTTGGAATTCTAGCATGTTATCTGCAGACCTGTAGATATAGGTAGGCAAAGTTCACTCCTCAAGTTATTATCCTGGCAGACCTAGCCAGCAGAGCCCATAGAGAGGAATACTAGGAGATGAAACCCAACAACATCTTGCAGGACAGTACTTTATCCACCCATCTTTTAGACAAACCTTGGATCCTCAGACATGGTTAGACTAAAACTCTCAGAATCCCTGGCCATAATGCCTGGGACTTTTGGGGGGAAATAAATCCAGCAACATCAGGGCACTCAGAGTTGGAACTGCTACGGGGAACTACTATAGGAACTACAACTATGGGAGGGAGGGCAAAATGAAGACATTGCCCTTCTAAATAAGAATTCTGCCCCCCACTCTCCCAAAATATCCTTTGCTCCTCAAATTTCAAGCAGTAACTTAAAACTTCAGTTTAAAAATATAGTTTAGGCATCCAGTTACAAGGGGATGTAACTGCATCAAATAGAAGAATTCTAAGTATGAACAATTTCCCATATCTCACCTTCTAGAAGGCTAGAAATTTGGAAACTGAAGGAAAAATTCATTCAGAAGGCAAAATGCTTATCTGGGGTGGAAATATCCTCACTTTGCTCATCCCTGTAATTACACCCATGAGCTACCAATAGATATTTTGCTGTCATGTCCCACCACTTTTTTTTTGTCAGGAACAACCCAGAACCAGAAATGAACATGGTCACCTCTTAGAAAGAGACTTGAATACTGACCTCAATCCATATGGAGTCCTGGGGGACCAAGTGGATCCAAAAAATACCCTAAAATTGCTCTCAAAATGTCACAATCTGGGGAGTCCACAAAATTAGGGTTGAAATGTTCTGCTTCCTCCTCTAGCTGCCCCAAACCATCCCAAACCAGTATTAGTCCTGTCTTGTTGTTAATTGCCATCAAGTTGACTTTGATATATGAAGATGAAGACTCTCTGGATGAGAGACCTCCAAGTCACCCTATCATCCATAGAGTCTTCATAAGTCAAAGTCAACCAGGGGCATCACTATGGGGTGTGTGGGGTTCAAACCACTCCAGGTAATACTTCAGAGGGAGGTGAACACCTGGTGCAGTGATTGCTCACCATCCATCCAAAGACCCTCCCTGCTGCTTCCCTCTGCCACCCGGGGCACCTCTACCTGCTGTGACTGCTGGTTGTGTTGAGGTGCTGCTGCCATTGGCAGCCCCTTCTGGGTATGGCAGGGCTGCTGGCCAGGCCAGGAAAAGGAGGTACCTGTGGCAGCCATGGAGTCTTCCCCTTCTTGTCACCATCTCCTCCCTTTCCTAGCAGCCCTCCAGAAAGGGATGCCCCCCAACCATACTTCTTCTTCTGCCACTGCCTTCCTGCTCTCTCTCCATGTTGTTTCCCCTGGGATGGCTGCTTGTCAGGCAGTGACAATATTAGTTATATCACTGGGATAACACCAACCCTCTTGAAGACACCACTAACATAAATAGCTCTGCTCAGGTCTTGCAGGCTCAGGGCCGTGGCTTATTTGATTGAGTCTATCCATCTGGAATGGGGTCTTCCTCTTTTCCAACTGCCTTCCACCTTACCAAACATGATTATATTTTCTAATGAGTCATGATATGTCCAAAGTACTACTGTCTCAGTTTAGTCATCTTGGCTTCTAGAGAGATGCCATGCTTCATTTGCTCAAGGATCTATCTGTTTTTTTAGTAGTCCACAGTACCCATAGAGATTGTCTCCATCACCACATTTCAAATGTGTTGATTTTCTTCCTATCAGCTTTCTTCAATCTCCAACTTTCAAAACCATACTTAGAAATTAGAAATATGAGGGGATGGACAATCCTAACTGATCCTGCTAAAGATACCATAGATGGCCAGGAAGACAAACAAATGAGTTCTAAACCAGATCAAGCCCGAACTATCCCTGGAAGCCAGGAAATAGCGCTCCTTCCACAAGTCGCCGAAGGTGCACCACAAAAGGCTGGCAGCGCACCTTCGGTGACTCTTCCGCCGCAGCGTGTGCGGACACTGCAGCGGAAAGGCATCCTCAGAGCGCCGGCCATGCGGAGGGGCCGGCGCTCCGATGATGCCTTCGGGAAGGGGTTGGGGCCCCACCGTGAGGCTGCCCCTCCCCTTCCTTGCCCCAAAAATGGCGCTTTGCGCCGTCTGCTTCCCCCCTAAATTGAGGTTATTGTACTTTGGCCACATTGTGAGGAAAAATGGATCATTAGTAAAGGCAATGGGGTTAGGAAAGCTGGAAGGCAGTAGAAAGAGAGGAAGACCACATGCCAGCTGGTCAGACTTGACCAGGAAAGACACAGGCCTAGGCCTGCAGGACCTGAGTAGAGAGGAAGACAGGTTTTGGAGATGTCTTATCCACAGAGCGCCATGAGTCAAAGTCGATTCGAGGGCAGTTAACAACAACAAACTCTGTAGGTTTTGGTTAAACAAAGTAACACAGCTAACTGTCTTTACAGCTCTTGCTTACCACTGAATTTCCTGGCATATTTTAAATCAGAATTATAGCTCCCTCTGACCTGGGACTGGGATTGGGTGGAAAGACAATTAGGATGTTAGCCTAAACAATAATTTGTCACCAGTTTAATTGTTTTATAAAGATATAATTAGTATATTTCTCCACCTTTGACATAAAAGTTGTTCTAAAAAGTTGTGGTATAATACATGATTTTCAAACTTTAACTTTATTGTACAATCAGGTTTTGCTGACCAATAATAACTCTTCATGTTTGATAAAAAAATTTTTCCTCAAAGCTTTTCTCAAAACATATTTTGTCAATTTGGACATCGAATCTGTGTCCTAGAGGTTTGATCTTCACTTATATTCAGTGTATTTTTGAAGCTCTGCATATTGTTGGCAAATCTGAGCTTTACCTAAAACTTTTTCCTGAAAGGATGCTTGAAGGCAGAAGTGGTAGAACAAGAGATAAGAGCTGAAAAATGAGAAAGAGGTACAGAGATAACAGCAGACACACACTCTGGAGACAAGAGGAAACCATTAATTAATTAAAACCCTTCTCCCAAAAGGCCAGAGAATTTTTATTGCATCCTGACTACTAGTGGAATGGGAAGTGTTAGAGGAGAGGAAAATGACAATGAAATCTACAAGCAGGGATAGGACTCTCTATAATCACAGAGATGCCTAGTCAAATGCTGAAAATTTAAGGACCTCAGACCTACTGGTCTATTTGAATCAGGAAATCTGATTATCAATGAATGGAAGCAGTTTCTATTATCAGCTTTATGCATAAGGCTTGAAGAAACTACAAAAAGGTATTACAGTTTCTGGCTTCCAGCTCAGGATCTTTTTTTCTCCAATTGTTAAAAAGAAACAAACAAACAAAAAATGACAGCCATGATTGTTCCCATTTTATTTTCTCAACACAGCTAGACAACCTGCAGCTAGGCAATTTTATTTTTCAGACCAATAAAAAAGCAACAATTTCAAGTCCACCAGAACTTTTCTTCGAGCTAAGTGATATGAAAAGAAGGAGATGATGGGAAAATAAAAACAAAAGTTTCCCAATTTGTTTTGCACTTAACGTTTACATTTTATTTTTTCTATAAATATTTTCAAATACTACATTCAGAGGGCTGGCAAAGCAAACACAAACCACAAGGAAATAATTAAAATCCATTAAAAAGCCTTCAGAAAAAGCAGAAAAATGAAAAATGAACAAGAAGAATCCAGAAATTAGTTCAACTATTGAAGCTGTGAGGTTTGCATTTGTTACGCACTATCTCCAAAGTGGCTTCTATCCACCTTCACTTTTTCTTAAATTTCTACTAAGTTCTCTGCTATCTTTGTTTCAAAGGAAATATTTACTGCCTGTGGCATTCCTTAGCTCCAAACACATTTGGTAATTACTTAAAATGAGATTCCCTGTTGTAACTAATTTGCTTGTGTTGGCTCAAGTGTCATTATCCTCCTCCTCCTTTCCCTCCTCCAGGGATGCTGATAATGACTTTGTTGTGTGTGAGTGAGTGTGTGTTTGTGCATGCACGCACATGCGTGCATGAGCATGCACAGTCCTTCAAGTTGCCTTTCAACCTATGCACACCCCGTGAATTTCATACGGTTTTCTTAGGCAAGGAACACTCAGAGCAGGTTTGGCCAGTTCCTTCCTCTGAAATATAGCCTACAGTTCTTGGTTTTCATTGGTGGTCTCTCATCCAAGTACTAACTGGGCTGACACTGCATAGCTTCCAAGATCAGACAGGATCTGGTGCCTTTAGGGTATTTAGGCTGCTGACTTTCTTATACTCCTTTGTAAAAGCAAGCACCTCATACATGGGATAGTACTGTAGTTGGAACATTGGACTGTGGCTCTGAAGGTTCAAATTCCCAGTCAGCCACGGAAACCCACTGGATCACACTCTCTCAGCCTCAATGGAGAGCAAGGCAAATTCCATCTGAACAAGTCTTGCCAAGAAACCCCTGTGATGTGTTTGCCTTACAGACACCATAAGTAGTCAACAACTTGAAGGTACACAACAACATTAAGTTGCAGGAAACTGCAGGAAATGGTGTATTTATTAAGGACAGCTAAGTAATTATGTTTGCACTTCTGGATGGACAAAAATGTTGTTGTAATTCTGTACAAATATTCTGTATTGGTGGAAGTGATTGGCAGGAATGGAACCATGCCATTTATTAGTAGCATAGGTCTGAATAGAAGTTTCCATGGGCTTCCTCAGATACATTGAACTCAAGGAGGGTTGGGTATTTTAGAATAGACTTGAATAGGTTTGCAGAAGAAGCAAATGCTGGAAAGCACCCATTGGAATCCAAAGAAAAATAACTGTTCATGTTTGTCCAGCAAATAGAATGAGATTTTCAGCTCCAAAACACCCTGCAGTTTTAATAATAATAATAATAATAATAATAATAATAATAATAAATTATTTATAGCCCACCCAATCACAAGGAATCCAGGTGGGTTACAGCAATAAAAATACATAGAATACAATAAAATTCAGAATTAGTCCCTCCCGCCCCATCCCAATAGTAGTTTTGGAGAAGACCAGATTTATTTACTTATTTATTTTTTCTTGAATTACCTCTCCAAATTCCTCAATGCAGACCCACTGAATCAAATGTTGAATGATAAGTTAAAATGTAGATAAATTCCTAGATTCAGTGATTTATGCCAGAGTCTCTTGCCTGGAACAATTAGTTGCAGGAAGGTTTTGAAACCAGGCCAAAAACTGTGAGTTTAGGAGGAAGGTAGTAGGTTGCCCATCCTCAAGTTAGACAGAACACATTCCCAGCCATCTTCTGGTGCTCTGAATGTGGGCTAAAAGCTGCTGGGTTTTAGTAGAAAGGAAGAGTAAGAAGCCAATTATTTGTTTCTCTAAGCAAGAAGTGAGCAATCCCAAGTTGTCTCAATAAAAGTTCAAAGTATCAGCAAGTCTATGTAGCATTAGTGGTTAGAATGCTGGGTGAGGACCAGAGAGACCTGGATTCAAACTCTGCTCAATTATAAAGGGCAGTGAGTGACCCTGAGCCGGTATTTCTTTCTCTTCTTCTGCTTAACCTGCCACAAAAAGTTGTTGAGAAAATACAATACCAGGGGAGAACAATGCATATTGTCTTGAAATACTTGGAGGAAAAGCAGAAAAATATGACTATAATAAATACTTGACAGCTGTTTCAAGGCTGCTCTTGCAGAAATGATTCAAAAGCACTCAACGGAACTGGGTTTATATTTTGTATTAATATCACCTGGTTACATACAATAATAGTTTTCAGCTAACACTTCTTTTCCATTAACAAACTACATATCCCAACTATCTAATACAATTTAGTCTTTCGCTTTTAGGCATATGCTCCCTACCATAGTGCTCCCAAACCTGGCATCCACCAGACGTGTTGGACAGCAGTTCCCAGAATGCCCCAACCAATATATACAGTGGTACCTCTACTTACGAATGCTTCTTCTACCGAAAAATTCGACTTACGAAACGCGCCTCCCAAAAAAATTTGCTTCGACTTAAGAAAGCGTTCCAACTTACGAAATTGGCACAAACAAGCTGCTCTCTGAATTTCGTGGCATGCCATTGGTTAGCAAAATCTAGAAAAGCAGCACTGTATTGGCTAGTGAAAGAGGAAGTGTTTGCCTAGCGAAATTCAGCTAGGCAGCACTGTTTGGGCTTACGAAAGAGGAGAGGAAGTGTGGCTAGCGAAATTGGTGGTTTCTGAGATCCAGGAAGGTAGGACTTGTGGCTTTCGAACTCCAGGACTGTATTTTTGGCTTGTGATATTTGTGGCTTCTGATCTCCAGGACTGTATTTTTGGCTTGTGATATTTGTGGCTTCTGATCTCCAGGACTGTATTTTTGGCTTGTGATATTTGTGGCTTCTGATCTCCAGGACTGTATTTTTGGCCTGTGATATTTGTGGCTTCTGATCTCCAGGACTGCATTTTTGGCTTGTGATATTTGTGGCTTTCGATTTCCAGGACTGTATTTTTGGCTTCTGATATTTTTGGCTTTCGATCTCCAGGACTGTATTTTGGGCTTGTGATATTTGTGGCTTCTGATCTCCAGGACTGTATTTTTGGCTTATGATATTTGTAGCTTCTGATCTCCAGGATTGTATTTTTGGCTTCTGATATCCATCAACACTATGGCCCCCAAGAAAGCAATGCAGAAAAGTGATGAGAAGAAGAAGAAAATGCTCTTGTCCATAGAAACCAAGCAAGAGATCATAGAAAAGTATGAAAGAGGGATGCACTTGGTTGATATCGCAAAAGAATATGGCCGTAACCCATCCACAATCGGCACAATTCTAAAGCACAAGGAAGCCCTAAAAGCTGTGACTCCTTCTAAAGGCATCTCTGTTCTTTCAAAGAGGAGGTTGGCATTGAATGATGAAATGGAGAGATTGTTACTTCTATGGATAAAGGGGAAAGAGATAGCTGGAAACACAGTGACTGAAACGGCGATTTGTGAAAAGGCAATGGCCATCTTCAATGACCTCGTGAAGAAGGATGGAGGTGAAGGAACTTCAGATTCACAACCAAACCTGGAGTTTAAGGCATCGCATGGGTGGTTCGACAAATTTAAGAGGAGGACTGGAATTCACTCTGTTGTTCGGCATGGCGAGGCATCTAGCACCGACCAGAAAGCGGCTGACGAATTTGTTTGAAAATTCAAAGAATTGGTGGATGAGGAAGCTTACGTCCCACAGCAAGTTTTTAATTGTGATGAGACGGGCCTTTTCTGGAAAAAGATGCCTCGCCGTACCTACATCACCAATGAAGAGAAGAAATTGCCAGGCCACAAGCCCATGAAGGACCACTTTACGCTGGCCCTTTGTGCCAATGCCAGTGGGGATTGTAAAGTTAAGCCCCTGCTGGTCTACCACTCACAGAATCCAAGAGCATTCAAGGCTCATAAAATAACCAAAGAAAGCCTTCAGGTGCTATGGAGGGCCAATGCCAATGCCTGGGTCACACACCAATTTTTTGTTGAGTGGGTCAGTGTAGTTTTTGGCCCTGCTGTGAAGCATTACCTCGAGGAGAACGATCTCCCCCTCAAGTGCCTCCTCATTCTTGACAATGCTCCTGCCCACCCACCTGGCCTTGAAGATGATATCCTGGAGCAGTTCTCCTTCATCAAAGTGCTGTTCCTGCCACCAAACACCACCTCCATCCTCCAGCCCATGGACCAACAAGTGATTTCGAACTTCAAGAAACTCTACACTTGTTCAAGAGGTGTTTCAACATCAGAAAATACCCAGCTGACCCTTCATGAGTTTTGGAAACAGCATTTCGATATTGTTGTGTGCCTCAAGATTATCGACTTGGCTTGGCAGGAGGTGAGCAGACGTAACCTGAATTCTGCTTGGAGAAAGCTGTGGCCTGATTCTGTTTCCACACGAGGGTTTGAGGCCGTGGGTGATGTTGTCTCACTGGGAAAGTCCATGGGGCTTGAGGTGGATGACAAGGACATTGTTGAGTTGATTGAGGAGCACAACGAGGAGCTTTCTACAGAGGAGCTGAAGGAGTTGGAGGAGATGCAACACACAGCAGTGCAGGAGGAGTTCCGTAAGGACCAGGAGGGAGGAGGAGGCAGCCATTCCGACATCTGAAATCAAAGACGTTTTATGACAATTCCATAGAGTTGTGGAATTTGTTGAAAAGAACCACCCAGAAAAAGTGTTCACCAGTCGGGCTATCGCTCACTTTGATGATGTTTGCCTTTCGCATTTTAGACAAATTGTTAAAAGCCGACAAAAGCAGTCATCCTTAGATCGGTTCTTTACGAAACGGAGTGAACCTAAATCAAAGAAGGCGAAAGGTGTCGACGATAGCAGTTTAAAAAAAAAAACAACCCCCCCCCCAAAAGTTAAACGTTAAAATTTGTTAATTTCTTTTAAATTGGGTGTGTTCGGATGCCTCCTCCTCCTCCTCCTCCTCTGTCATCTCCTCTCTCACTCACTGTTGCCATCGCACAGCCGGCCAACCCGAAAGGTAAATGAAACTTTTTTATTCTTTACATTAGTCCTGCAACTCATTTTTATGTTTTTTGTTCCTTAAGGGTAATGTAACATGTTTGTATTAGAGGTACTTAACCGAATAACCCTGTATTATACATTTGTATTGAGTTGTAGCTTGAATCTGGGGGCCTGGAACGGATTAGGGCATTTCAATGTTAAATTTGCTTCTACTTACGAAATTTTCTACTTACGAAATGGCTGTCGGAACGAATTAATTTCGTAAGTAGAGGTACCACTGTATTAGATTTCATATTGCCCCTGAAGAAGGCCATTGAAATATATACATTGGCTGAAACTCATTGGGCTGATTCCAAAAAATAAAAACAGCCATTCACTGAGTACTTGGAGATGTAGCTCCCTTTTTTTCTGTGGACTCCATTGGATTGCACCATAATGTAACTACATACCCGTATTTTCGGGTGTATAAGATGACTTTTTAAACCTGGAAAGGGGTCTCAAAAGTTGGGGGTCGTCTTATACACCTGTTAGAGGAGGAGGAGGAGGAGGAGGAGAACGGAGGGGGAAGAAGAAAGGACCCAGACAGAGCAGAAGGCAAACGGAGGGGAGAGAAGAAAGGACCCAGGAAGAGAAGAAGGCAAACGGAGGGGAGAGAAAAAAGGACCCAGGCAGAGAAGAAGGCAAACGGAGGGGAGAGAAAAAAGGACCCAGGCAGAGAAGAAGGCAAACACGAGGGGAGAGAAAAAAGGACCCAGGCAGAGAAGAAGGCAAACACGAGGGGAGAGAAGAAAGGACCCAGGCAGAGAAGAAGGCAAACAGAGGGGAGAGAAAAAAGGACCCAGGCAGAGAAGAACGCAAACATGAGGGAAGAGAAGAAGGGACCCAGGCAGAGAAGAAGGAAAACACGAGGGGAGAGAAAAAAGGACCCAGGAAGAGAAGAAGGCAAAGGGAGGGGAGAGAGAAAAGGACCCAGGCAGAGAAGAAGGCAGATGGAAGGGAGAGAAGAAGGAAGCCATTTCTAAGATTGTCGTTGTTGTTGTATGCCTTTGAGTCATTTCCGACTTACAGCAACCCTAAGGTGGCCCTATCATGGTGTTTGCTTGGCAAGGTTTCTTCAGAGGGAGTTTGCCATTGCCTTCTCCTGAGGCTGAGAGAGTGTGATTTGCCCAAGGTCACTCAGTGGGTTTCATGGCCAAACGGGGACTTGAACCCTCGCCTCCAGAGTCATACTCTGATACTCAGATAGGGTGACCAAATGTGTTCAATGGAAAGGAGGACAAGTCACTACAAAAATGTAGGACATACAAGAAAAAAAAGTAGAGAAAGCTAAACACACTAATATGCAAATGTAAATCCATGCTTCTTAACCATGCTCAGAGAGAGGGTTGACATGGAGGGCATGTCCTGGAAAAGAGAAGGCTAAGTAGCCCATTGAACTACAAATCCAAGAGCTCTCATAATATGGAGCCATGGCAGTTAACGTGGTGTCAAACTGCATCAGTTCTACAATATGGATGCAGCCTGAATCTGCACTGCAGAAATAATGCTGTTTGACACCACTTTAACTGCCATGGCTCCATCCTATGGACTCCTAGGATCTGCAGTTTGCTTTGTGGTACTAGAGCTCTCTGACAGAAAAGGCTAAATATCTCACAAAACTGCAAATCCCAGAATTCCATAGTCTTGAGTCAGGGCAGTTAAAGCAGTGTCAAATTGCTTTAATAAATTTCTGCAGTGAAGACACAGCCAAATTTGATGTGTTGCTTGGGCATGGCTTCTTTAACAAATAATTCTGCACAAGAAAGAGAGAGAGAGAGAGTACCCTTGAAGATTTATCTAAAGGAGAACCAAGTTCCTTAACTTGGAAGTTATATGTGTATGTTGTGTGCCTTCAAATTGTTCCTGACTTATGGTGATCATGGGGTTTTCTTGGCAAGATTTGCTCAGAGGAGGTTTGCCATTGCCTTCCCCTGAGGCTGAGAGTGTGTGACTTGTCCAAGTTCACCCAGTGGGTTTCATGGCAGAGTGGGGAATCAAACCCAGGTCTCCAGACTGGTAGTCCAACACTCAAACTACTACACCATGCTGGCTCCTATTCCTATGTACTACCTATGAAAGAATGGCAGACTTTTTTGTTGTTCTTGTGTGTCTTCAAGTCCTTTCCAACTTATGGCGACCCCAAGGCAACCTTATCATGGGGTTTTCTTGGCATGTTTCTTCAAATGGGGGTTGCCATTACCATCCTCTGAGGCTGAGAGTGTGTGACATGTCCAGGGTCACTTACCTGGCCGCAAATTGTACATACCCCAGAATGCATTACCTTGTATATTGGCAGTCCTTCCCCCCAACAACACTTTCTCATTTCCCCCCAACCATCTCATAGCTGGGAGATGGAAATAATTTTTAAAGCAGCATTTAAATCTGGACTATTTTTTAAAAAGTAAGGTCCAAAACACACTGCAGAAATAAATGCTAGGGAACATGGGAGCTGTAGTTTGTTGTGTTTATAAGTGACAGTTTTCTACCTACATGTCATAAGCATTTGAATTAAAATTACCATATTGAAATCAAATCTGATTTTTTAAAATTTTTATTTGGTGTGTGTTGGAAGAGGGGTCGTCTTATATGGCGAGTATATCCCAAACTCTGTATTTTAACTGGAAAAGTTGGGGGTCGTCTTATACGCCCAGTTATTTTATACGCAGGAAAATACAGGTACTTATTTTTCATTATAATTTATAAGTGTGCAACTTAGGGGGGTTGCAGACTGCCAGAAATAGTGCAAATTGAGTCCACTTTTAGAGTTAGGGTTAGGGTTAGGGAATCATGGGAACTGTATTTTATTGTGGCACCAGAGCTCTCTGACAGAGAAGGCTCAATGTCTCAGGAAAAAAACAATTCCCATAATTCCCTAGCACTAACCCTAACCCTAAAAGTGGACTCAATTTGCACTATTTCTGGCAGTCTGCAACCCCCCTTAGTTGTATACAAATGTACAAATTATTAGGGAACAAGTTCCAGTGCACTCAGTGAAACTTACTTCTATGTAGGTATACTTCAATTTGCACTGTAAAATTGTTTCATATATAAGAATACCACTGATGGATCAATTTTCAGCAATAATCAAAGTAGAGTTATTTTTCCATAAAATCTTCACAAAATTAGAGGGGAACTTACTGGAACTATTCTGTATTTGCAAAAGCTTCCAGCAAAAACAACCCAAAAGATGAACTGATGAAGACTCAGTAAGTGTTTGGCCACAGATGGTAGAGAATTCAAAGGAAGCCTTAAAGAGTGCTTCTCAATGGAAATGTTGTGTGTGCGCACACATGTGTGCTGCACATCTGACACCTGCAAGCCACATGGGAGTTGGGCAGTGCACCAGTCCTCAGTGTTGAGTGGTCACTAAGAACTTGTCCAAATAGCAGGTCAAGGTGTTAGTGAGGTCTGGCCAGGATGGGAAGCACAATTCAGACAAGAGATTAGAAAGGTACCTTTGTCTGAAAACTTCCACAACACTAAACCTCACAATTTCTGGTACTGTTTTTCATACTTAAGTTGTTTGCTGCATTACTAATTGCAAGTATAGCAGGCTATTCCCTGATTGCTGCTAGCTGCTCTTTATCTATTTCACTTGTCAGACTTTTAACTTAGGAAGAATAAAGGCACATATTTCCTTCTGTCCTAAGAAGGACAGAAGGAAAACTGTCACAAGGAATACTTTCTCTTGTCTGAGATCAAGGGACTGTAAAATGCTGCCAGAA
This sequence comes from Phrynosoma blainvillii, assembly GCA_026167975.1. Taxonomy (NCBI): domain Eukaryota; kingdom Metazoa; phylum Chordata; class Lepidosauria; order Squamata; family Phrynosomatidae; genus Phrynosoma; species Phrynosoma blainvillii. Next base: position 288,449,272 of record JANUYF010000002.1, on the reverse strand, counting down.
GGGGGCAATCAGTTCTGTTCCATACTCAATTTTGTTTTGTCCAGGAATGCAACAAAATAAATTTTACTTGTCAAATAATGCAGAAAGAATGACATATACTGACACACACACACACACACACACACCAACCATATGCCCCTCATCCCCAACAACCTGTTTTTTGATGTTCCTGCTGCCCTGCCAAGACAAGCACCAGAATGAAGAAATGGACAACAGAGCTGAACAATATAGTGTAGAATGTTTCCTGGGAGAGCAGCAAGTGCAGAGCAAAGGAAAAATACAGAGCAGTGCTACCTAAAGTGGTGGTCCATAGATCAGTCCTGAAGCCATCAGTTGCTGGTCTTTGGTGAGTTTCAAGGAAAGAAAGAATCAGTTGTAACCAATGGGCACAAACATAGTATTGGTCCCTGGCATACTGGTAACAATTGCCAGTCCCCAACATCTGATAGCTCGAGATGCACTGGTGTAGAGGAGTCACACAACTAGAAATTGGATGAATGTATGGAAATACCAGGTAGGGTATTCAGGCCAGTCCTCAAGTTCTGAGACCCTTTCCAGCTTCAGTAAGCAATGCCTCACACACAAACCCCTGCATTCTTAAAATAAAAACAATGTTCAGGCTCAAAAGTAACACTTTTCAGTATATTTAGAATGAAATATCATGCAATGTTGAAAGGTTAGGCATTTTGCTTTTGTTTGTTTGTTTGTTTTGTTAGCATCTCTAGTAAGTGTGAGATTCTCCTCCTCCCCAGTTTATCCTCTCAACAATCCAGTGAGTAGGTCAGGATTGAGATAAACTGACTGGCCAAAGGATACCAAAATTTCAAGATTCTTCTACCAAACCCCAGTCCAACAATTTAACCAGGGCCAAATCCTGTTGAACATTTGAACATCATTTAAACAAGGCTTTTACTTCACAGACAGTTATCTATATGCTTATAAAAACCTTGGCAGATGTGCAACATAGTTCTAAGCATGGTACTTCATGGAAATTCAGTGCATTAGGAGTCATTCAGGTGTGTTTTGGTGTGCAGCCAGAAAAGCTGATATCTGGAGGCACATAACGTAAATTCTCTAACTGTCTGGAAGTGGAAAATGGAGATGGGCAACACATTAATGACGCATGGGGTAAATAGAAATCTGGCTGGCTCAGTGAGAATAGCCCAGTATCATGGAAATGCAGGGCATTCTCTTCCTAAATTCATACATAAACTGTTCATTACAAGAGTAATAAAAAACTGAACTGGACCAGGTCCATTCTTCTTGTCGAAGAATGTCAAAATTTGTGCCTGTAAAAATGTCCTGACATTCAGTTTACAAACAAGACAATAGGATGGTGACAGAGAGGAGGAGGAATGGGAAGGAACTGTGGAAACACTTAAGTGGCATATCCGTATTGTACATCCCATGACGGTGATCCCTAGAAGTCATACCACCAATGTTGCTTAGGAATACAACATGAAAAGTTTCTGGTATGTTCTGGAGAAGAATGCTGAGGATACCATGGATGGCCAGAAAGACCAACAACTGGGCCCTAGAACAGATCAAGCTCAAACTCTCACTGAAAACCAGAATGACTAAATTGAGGTTGCCATACTTTAGACACATGAAAGGAAGGACTGATTAGAAAAAGCAATGATGCTGAGAAAAGTGGAAGGCAGCAGAAAAAGATTACATGCCCAATGGTTAGACTCAATTAGGGAGGTCACAGGTCTGAATATTCAAGACCTAAGCAGAGCAGTGGAGAACAGGGAATCTTAGAGATATCTCATCCACAGAATCATCATGACTTGGGGATGACCTAAGGGCAGCTAACAACAACAACAATTCCTATACAGGAAACAGATTCCTGATGCTGTCCGACTTGCTAAGGGCTCAAAATCCCATTGACTTAATTCTGTATATGGAGTAAAAAGCACATTGAGAACATGCAGAGGTGCATCAGCAATTGCAACAACAAGAATGCTACCCATTCTGTTAATCTGTGGATTTACTCCAGAAGAACAGTGCTTATATCTGAACAGTGCTTATAGCAGTACTAACAAGGAGGTAATGACTTGAGACAGTTTTACAAAAGCTGTCTGGAAGAGTGAGACCAGAATTCTTTAAGACAGTTGTTCTGTACTCATAGGATAGAAAGAAGCAAAGTATACTGACCCGTATACTGTATGCATACTGTATACAGTATGAAGGACACTTACTTCATCACATTATCAATCTTCCAGCCCCAACATCACCTCACAAATATTTTCAAACTTATAGGACAGCCTTTACCAACCTTAGAGCCTCCATATGTGTTGAACTACAAAGTCCATGATCCTCAACCAACCTGTCATGCCGGCTGAGCCTTATAGCATTTGTAAGCCATTACAACAAGAGGATTTGGAAAAAGCTGTCCCAATCAGGATTGTGTGCTGCACATATTTCTAAAGTCCCAACACCTGAGACTGCTGCCAGAGAAAATGTTTTCAGAACAAGGCAGGTGATGTGACATCTCATTGCTCATTGCATGAATGTTCATTCACAGATTTTGCAGAACTGAGCACTAGCACTTTGGAAACCTCCTGCACCTGTTTAAACACAGACACAAGCAAACCAAAAGAAACAGGTGTAGAGAGACTCGAACACTACAGGAATATGTCCTATCTCATCACCTTCAACTCTCTTTAAAATCTTTGTCTGTAACCAACCTAAAATTAGCTCCAAACAAGAGATAAATGCTATTTTATCAGTGATGGCAAAGCTGAAACATCCTAAATCACAGCTGCACTGTGAGAAACATTCACTTCTTTCTTAACCACCTTCCATAAGTCACCCAGCAAATGGAAGATAAAAAATTCCTCCCTCATAATTAATTACAAAAGATCTCTTGGATAACAAATAAAAGCAAAGCCACTTACCTGAAGTTATTGTTTCATTGTTCCATCAGACCAAGCTCTTTGTTTCTGCCTTTCCACTTGTCTTTCACTGTTTGAAAGCTTGCACTGGCCAAGATTTTTTTAAAAAAACACTTTCTCAAAGTAACTCTTTTAGAGAGGAGAGGGGAAAAGGCCACCCAAATTACAGAGTTGCTCCTTTTCCTGAAACGTATCTCATTCTTGGTAGAGTTGGTGAGCCAGGCTTCGATTTCCAAATGTGACTGACACAGTCCTTACCCCCACAGAAGCTGGATGCTCGGTTAGATACTGAATGAGCGAAAGAGAGGGAGAAGGGGGAGTATGTTTAGCAAACAGCAAAGCACAGAGAGAGGGGGGATGAAGGGGAAGCAAGAGACATCGGTTGCCGCTGCTGTTCATGCATTGTTCAGCCATTGTGGGGCTTATAACATAGCAGAAATGTCCTATGATGACTATACTGGCTCCCTTCCCAATGAAATATAGGTTACAGACAGCATGATATGCATCATCTTTAGAGCACCACCCAGGGATTCAGCAGATCAGTGCTATGTCACTCTCTGGCACTGAGCTGCTTGATACCCCTGGGCAAGTCTTTCTTTTCTTTGTGCTATTAATCATGACTGCTCTTTATGTAATACACATTCTTAAAAAAAAACAGTAGGAACTATCTTTTCCCATGTGTATCTGCAATAACATTCCTTGGTCTGCCTGCATAGACATTTGCCATAGCAAAAGCTGCAGTTCAGGATACACACATAGGGTGCTTCTCATCATGTGTGAATAAGGGGTTTCACATGGCACCACTAGTAGAATAGCTTGTTCAGGCAATATAGCACAATGGTTAGAGGGCTCATCTGGGCCTAGAGAGATTCTAGTCCCAAATAAGCCATAAATCTCAGTAGGTGACCTTGGACCAAGATGTTTTTCTTTCTTGCACTGACCTCACTCACAGGTTGGGGATTGTTGTGAGAATGACTTGGGAGGAAGGAAAGCCATGTAGGTTGTCTTGTGCTCACTGGGGGAAAGAAACACAAAAAGGTAGCAAACAAATAATTCGATTTCTACATTTCTACCTAAGAGGAAAGGTCCCGAGCTCCTTTTTGACTGGCATGTTGTGCTAAGATTATAATTGCCATGGGAGGGAGGCACCGCGGGTAATGACCACAATACACTCAACTGGAAAGAAAAAAGCCACAACTTTATTGAAAACAGCTGAAAGGTAGGGTTGGCCTGAAACACATAGGTCTGGATTTGGCACCGACCAATCCCTTGATTGATCAATGAACCATTTTGTTTGGTTACGGCCAAGTTTCAGGATAACAAAGGGGTAACCAGTTAATCATCCATTTGTATCTCATGTAACCAGTTGATTGCATGTTCACATCTCTACCCTTTGTCACTGGGAGACACTGATCCGGCAGAATGGTGCCATCCTCCTGTGCCACATGGCCTTAGATATGCCCAACCGCCAATGAGAAATCTGGAGGCCCAGAAGCTCCCACTCCTTCTGGCCTCCTAGCCAATCCCTTGTTCCTTTTGCCCCAGCCACCAGCCAATGGGACTGCACTCCCATCCTCAGTGCATGTTGGGAGATGTAGTCCCGACACTAGAATTGGAAGCCCACCCCCCCCCCACAGCCCAGCCAGCCACTGACAGTCACAGCAGGCCCAGGAGCTGGAACTCCTAACCGATCAGCAGTCCTGTGTCCCATCGCCCCCAACAGCAATAAGGCCAACCCAGTGAGTCAGGCAGCCTCATTTCTGTCTACTTTTCTTAGGGATAACTCCCACTGAGCTCATAGTGGTTGATTTTTATATGTAGCAGGGATAGGAATCATGTGACCCTCCAAATGTCATGGCCCTGAATCTCCCAACATTCCTCATCCTGCTGGTTAGGGTTGCTGGAAGTCAAACAATATCCAGGGTATGATTCTCTCCTCTTAGGTAAAGAACTGGGCTAGAAACACCATTGTTTGTTGTGTGCCTTCAAGCTGTTTCCAACTTATGGCAACCCTAAGGTGATCCTATCATGGGATTTCCTGGGACTGAAAAAGTGTGAATCAGCCAAGGTCACTCAATGGGTTTCCATGGCTAAGTGGGGCACTGAGCCCTGATTTCCAGAATGCTCAAACCACTACACTGCACTGGCTTTCAGAAGTACAATACCAGAAATAAAGGCTTGTAATAATACAATTACATGAAGGTGGGGGAACACAGCCCCTCCTCCCAGCTGGAAAATATCCAGGTGCATGAAAGACCTCCAAAATTAAATAAAATTAACAGTAAGCAATAATAGTTGCCATTAAATCCCACCACCACCATCAGTTTTTTAAAAAGACCACAAAAATGCTATAATCTTTTCATTTTGATTTTGGAGAGAGAGGAGTACGAATTGCAACTTTTAGAAATTTATATGTACAGACGTATCCCTTTATCATCATGTTTTGAGTTTTGAGGGAAGGAAAAGATCAACTTTTTTCAAAGAGATTTTGCACATTCTTCATGCCAATGTTTGAGCTATTAAAAATGGAGGGAATGAGCTGGTGAAAAGTGAGGGTTACCCTATACTAATAATCAGTGCAGAGAGAAGGGAGCTGCAGCTTAAGCTGGCTTTTACATGCTAGCTGTGCAGCTGAGTTTCCATTCCCAAAGACTGGAACACGTGCATGGATATTAATTACACAGATTACCGTACATTTTTCATATTTAAAACATTTGTGTTAAATACATTGTGTACATTGTGTTAGGTTTACTGGTATCCTCATTGGATTTCTCACTCTATGTTGAGCAGCTGTGAGAGGCAAGTATGTAGAATGGGCAGCAGAGAACAAGAAGACAGGAGCAGCAGGAAGAGGAGATCCACAGCCAGCTGGTTCATGGAGTAGTATGGAGACATAGGAAGGAAGGAAGCTTCAGAGTGTGTGAATGATAGTGGGAATGGATGCAGAGATGAGGGCAAAATGTGAGAGGAAAAAGGGAATGGATGTGGATGAAGAGGCAGAGAGAAACGAGGAGTTTGGTAAGAAAAGGAAAACGGAAAGAGGAGTACAGTTGGCTCTCTGTATCCATGGATTCTTTATCCTCGGATTCAACCATCCACAGCCTGAAAATATTATCCAAAAAGCAAACCTTGATTTTTGCTATTTTATATAAGAGACGCCATTTTATTATGCCATTATTTTAATGGGACTTGAACTTCCATGGATTTTGGTACCCGGGGTGGGGGGAAATGTCCTGAAACCAAGCCCCAGCAGATACCAAGGGCCCACTGTAGAAGTTTCAGAACAAAACATGGACTTGTCCATGACCCCAACATGAAGTTGCAAAGCATCTTTAAAGGAGGTGAATACAGGAAATAGGACATCAGAGATAGAGTGTGAGATATTGTTGTTTTAAAAAATACAGGAGAGGAGGAATGTAAAAAATAACATGTATAACCAAGAAGAGGAAATATCTAGAGGTAAAATGAAACTCTTACTGACATCTAATCCAAATGATTACACATGCAAAGAGAAGTTCCTTAGCCAAAGTGAAGCAAATTTTTAAGGTAAGCCTTGCTTAGAGTCGTGGCCTTCTCCCAAGTTATTTTTAGTTTTCATATACACATTGATTCTCCCTTATCCAAAATCCTTGGGACAAGAAGGGCTTTGGATTTTGGATTATGATGATGGATTTTTGAATACCTGTATTTGTATATGCATACATAATGGGATATCTTGGAGGTGGGACCCAAGTCTGAACCCAACATTCGTTTATGTTCCATATACAGCTTATACACATACACTAAACATTTCAAACATTATTTTTAATAATTTTGTACATGAAAAAAGTTTGCGTACACTGAACCATCAGAAAGCAAAAATATTACTTTGGAGATTAACTTGTGAGCTTTCATTCCAGTGCTAGGCATGGGATGTAAACACACATGGACAGGTACTATTGCACAGCTCCGTCTCCAGGCAGTACACATCCCGTACGTGACCTGGGTTTCTCCCAGACCATTTAAAGAATGGGATTTTCCCAGGTCACATACTGGGTGAGGACTGCCCTGGGACAGAGCTGTGCAATAGTTTCCATCCCTGTGCGTTTACATCCTGCACCTAGCGTGGGAATGAATGCCCATGCACTAATCTCCATTGTCAGTCACTCATGAAAAACATTTTGGGTTTGGAATACTTTGGATTTTGGCATTCTGGAGAAGGGAGACTCAACTTGTAACAAAAAGAAATGTGTGTGGTGTTTTAAATGTGCTATTCCTTCCCCCTGCCATTTTGTTTTAGGATTTCTTTTTGCTCACTCTCTTTTGCCTTTCAAAGTACATCCTCAGAAAGGAAAGGTCATTGGAAGGAGAAGGAGTCAGAGAACAGGAACCAGTGCCAGTATCACTGTTCTAAACATTCCTGAAATAATTCTTTGTATTGCTTCTTAAGAATAATATTTATCAATCATGTATGTGAGATTTAGATATCTATTGTGGAGTATTGTTGATAGGAGGTGCAGCAGGGGTAGGCAACCTTTCCCCTTTAAGGGCTGAGGGACTTCAGCTCCCAGAATCCCAGGAGCTATTGGCCAACATGGGACTATTGGCCAACATGGCTGAGGCTTCTGGGAGCTGAGGTCCCTCGGCCCTTAAAGGGGAAAGGTTGCCTACTCCTGAGGTGCAGGGTTTGGCATTAACTTCCCATAAAAACAAAGGTTTTTATTTCTTACATCCTTCCTATGTCTGTGTTGTTCCAATCTCACTCAGGTACAAAACACATTCCAGAAATAATCCACTTTAAGGCTTATTTAACTGCCCTGGCTCAGTGCTAGGGAATCCTGGGAATTGTAGTTTACATCAGAGCTCTCTGACAGAGAAGGTTAAATGTCTCACCAAACTAAAGTTCCCAGAATTCCCTAGCATTGAGCCAGGGCAGTTAAAGTGGTCTCAAACTGGATTATTTCTGCAGTGTGTTTTGGAGCTCAGTCTGTCAGTGGATAGGTGAGAAAAGGAGTATTCCAAAATTAATACAACTGTTTCCCTTTTTTCCAAACTCCAAACAAGAGTGGAATAGCAGAGGAAGGAGTGAAGTCACTGATGGAATTTTTCATTTGCATTTTGATAAGGTGAGAGTTACTGAGATTAAAATTAAAAGCCTTTAACCAAAGGGAGTAAGACTTTTTAGTATAAACAGATAATGGTGATGTTTCCCCTCTAACTCTCCTACTGCTGGATGCATCACATAAACAGCACCAATTCTAAAAGAGATGCAACAGGCTTTCAGATCTTTTGGAATCTAGCATGAATTGGATTAATATCCAAAGGAAAACACAAGAACAAAAAGCAGTATCTGCTCTTGAGAAGTATAGGCCACCAGGACATTTTAAAGCTGACCTCTCATGGTCAAGGTTCAAATCCTTACAGAAATAGCTTTCTGAACATATTGAATTTCTGGTTCCAGGTGGATCGTTCCTGGAAATGTGGCAGAGAACACCTACCTATATGTGGATAATGACCAGATGGTTCAACAGATGAAGGAAAGAAGTGGCACATTTAAAATACAATTATCCTCCCCTTTAACACATTAGCATCTCTTTCAACTCACATGCAACTTCCAATGACTCTGTAAATGAGTATATGTAGGGAATGTAACCAAGTATAACCACACCTGTTAATTCACTAGTCAAGCTGTGCCCAGAAATCTCTGGTGAGTGCTTTAACACCAAATGTGAACATATGCAATCCATAATAAAAATCGCCTCGAGACTGGTTAGGCCTATGTTACTCACTCACTGCCCCAGGCTCCTCTTGCAAACTACCGTATGTGGCAACAGAATTTTCATGCACAGAGACCATGCATTTTCCATCTGGCAATACCTGACCTGCACAGTACTGCATCGATAGTCTGCTTCTGTTCACTGGCAGGCTGCTTGGATTTATCCATCTTGCTAAAGATAATTGAATGCCAGCCTCTGGGTCCCTAGAGTCAACGTATTTCAGCCTTAGCTCTGCCAATCTGGGATATTCTAAAGAGAATGAAGTTTAATGATCTCAACTATCAACAAGGTTGAGTGCTAAAACAAAACAGATCTGTTCTTCAATACATCTGCCACATCTTATTTGGCCGTCATTCAAGTGTTGCTTGAGGAGCACAAATGTAGAAAACCAGTGTGGGTTTTCTATGTTGCATGTAGGACATAATGGCTTTTGGCTGCTTTGGAAGAGAGGCAGGACATCAATAAATAAGTAAATTGTAGGGAAAGTTACTTTTTGAGTTATAACAACCAGAAACCCCACAGCTACCATGGTGATGGGATTCTGGGAGTTGAGGTTGAAATTCAAGTTTTCCAACTTAGAAAACAAATTGGCCTTCTGTACCTTTGGAACAGATAAAGTAAGAATTTTGTGAAATGCAGACATAAAATTCCATCACAATGTTGACACTAAGAATAAAACAGGCAGTTTGAGTAATGTTGCATAAATTTCTTAATTTGGATCCTTTGACTTAAAGATTTAGGGTTTTTTTTCTTTTCTGAATAGTACAGCAGAGAGAGAAAGAGTAAAAGTAGAGCTTGCATATCAGAACAAACAATCAATGTACTTACTAATAATTTATAAATAATTTAATAATCCACCACATACACTCAGGTCCTCTGGGAGACATCTATTTCAGTCAGCCAAAACTAGGCTAACTTTACACAGAACATGTTTTCTTTGGCTGCCCCCAAATTGTGGAATGAACTGTCAGAAGAAATTTGTCAGCTTTAAATCAGCAGTAAAGACTAGTCTCTTGATCCAGGCCTATTCAGATTATTTTAAAATTATAGTTTTTAAAGTATTTATTGATGGATTTTAACATGTACCAGTATTGGTTCTATAAGGTCTTTTAACTGATGTTATATGATGCTTTGTGTTGTTTATTATTTTCCCCTGCCTCAATCCATAAGGAGAAGCAGATTCTCTCTCTCTCTCTCTCTCTCTCTCTGTTGGAAAATATAAATAAAAATATGCTGCTTTTCTGCTGGAGTGAGACTCAGGATGGGCCACAAAAAGAAAAAATTTCCTTCAAGCCCTGGTGGTGCAGTGGTTAAAATATCGGTACTGCAGCCATAAGGTTGTGAGTTCCATCCCAGGGCTCCATCCTTTCATAGGTCAATAAAATGAGTACCCAGCTTGTTGGGGGCAATTGACTTACAGATTGTAAACTACTGAGTTCACGCTGAAGCGGTATAGAAATATAAATGCTATTGCTATTGCAAGTGGTTGCTGCAGGGAGAGATAATGAGATTTTAATGAAATGGCATTGGTATAACAAGTAAGAATTTGTTACTTTAAATATTATTTTTTTAATGGGGCATTTCCAAAAGTATTGCAGCAGGACTTTTCCAAGTTTCATTCCATTCTCTCACCAAACTGGAGAGTTTCCCCACCTCAAAAAAATAATAGGAAAGTAATAAGCAGTATAAAAAGTAATTCAACAAGTTACTTTTCCAACATCTCAAGAGATAATGGTAATGTTGCTTTTCAAACATGATAAGGAGCTATGGGAGCAGATTACTTTTAAAAAGTAATTTTCTAAATTCTAAGTTAAAAGTACATATGAAATAAGATGTTGTGCCCTTAATACAATTGTTAGTCTCATCTACAGTAGCTCTACTGAATCAGTGAAACATATTAAGGTAACACCTGTGTCAGTTTCATTGATTCAGTGGGTCTATTCTAGCTGGCATTAAAAACTGGATTTAGGCCTATGGTGTTTGTTGCTGGTGGTCAGGGACAGATATATTTAACACACTAGCCTTAAGTTATGGAACTACTTTCCTGGCTACTGCTGAAACCTTGGCATCTGGGGCACATACACACTATAGAATTATAGCATAGTAGTGTGAATGGGCCACCAGTTTCAGGGCTACATTGAGGGCTACACCTGAATCTTTAATGACTGGTTTCCTATTCCATGACCTGCTTTTCAACTGACCCAAGAAATTCACTGTCTTGTTTAAGTTTCATGCAGACAGCTATGCCCAATTCTGAACACTGCAGTCCTACAAAGGACTAGACTACATCCAAAAGGACAGTGACAAAGGTAGTGAGAGGCCAGGAGACTATGCCCTATCTGGAAAAGTTGTAGTTAGTTGGTATGTTTCCCCTGGAGAAGAGTTTATTTGAAGATAACACACTAGCCATAGCTTTTTAAAAAGCTGTCACATAAATGGTGGAGCAAATTTGTTCTCTGTTGCTCCATGGGATAGAAGCTAAACCAATGCATTCAGTGTGTTCAGATTACAAGAAAGGGGATTTTAAATGTTAGAATGTTAGAAAGTTAGAAAGACTTTCCTGCTTCTGAAGATATCTCTTCAACAATGGGACAAAAGGCCACCTATTAGGGATGCTGGAGCCATTGGTTTTCTGTATCACTGGGAACCACTGAGGTCTCTTTGAACTTGGTATTTTTATGTTATTGAAGGAGGTCCTGTTAGGTGCAAGATAGCATATACAACATAATAAATTAACATACACTTCCAAATGCTGTTGAAATAGAAAGCAAGCATATTAACTTTTTATCAGTTTGGGCATTTGGAACGTAAGTTGTTATCTAGTGCTGTGCTACTCAAAGAGGAAGTCCATGGTGCCAGTCTCTCATGAGTTTCCAGGAAAGAAAGAAACAATTGTAGCTAAAAGGCACAAATGTGATAATGGTCCCTGGCACATTAGAACAAAGAATAATTGCCATCAAATAGCCTGAGAAACACTGGTCTAGTGGGCCCTTGGTTCCAGCCCCCCCTGTAGAAACCAAAATCTGTGGATGTTCAAGTCCTGTTATTTTCAGTGGCATAGTAAAATGGCATATCTTTTATAAAATGGCAAAATCAAGGTTTGCTTTTTGGAAATTTATTTATTCATTTATTACTAATTTCAAGCTGTGAATGATTGAATCCGTGGATACAAAATCTGTGAATATGGAGAGCTGAGTGTATACTAATAGACTAGAGCCCCAAAGAGCCAAAAAGAAGTTGTAAGTTCAAATGTCTATACTATTTCAATAAACTGCCCATGTGTCAGCATGAAGCCAAATTATATTTTACCATAAATATATAAATACTGCCATCCCTTTGATTATGTTGTATCTCTTAATAATACTTAATTAAAGCAGAGTCATGATGTGCTCAACATTTCCTCCCCCAGGAGGGCTGGTAAAAAATATTTCTCTGCCTGTGGCAAAGGATAAAATAGCATCCTCCTCCCCACACACATATTCTGTGTACATAACCAACTGAGTTGTGTGTTGAATTTTACTTGAACACTAACAACTATGCAGGCAGCCACCTCACTTTAGGCCAGTTTATAGAGTCCAGGACAGGCTGTGTGGCACATGCAGTTCTGTCCCCCAGTGGAGGTAAGAGACAGGGAAGAGATGAGCAGGAACTGCTATCTGCTACCTGAGTTACTCACTTCACACTACATTATGGTAGGTCCTGCTTATACCACTCCATCTAATGAAGTGGGGTGGGTGCAAGGTAATGCTGAGCTCAGATGCATCACACCATTGATCTGCAAAACATACTAGGGGGACTGAAGAAGAGGTGACGATTGGAAGCTGCAATGTGTTTAGAATAATATGTAGCTTGACCCTTAAGCTCAAAAGAGTACTGAGAACCTCAGCTCCTTCTGGTTCTTATAGTAAGCAAGAAAACAAGAATGCTCTCATCTTGCAATGCAAAGTCTTGGCCACGATTGAAGTAGCAATCTGAAGTTCCCGTCTCATCATATTTGGTGTACTGATTAAAACTGTTTTGCATGACTAACATATTTATTTGAGATCCAGTATGGTGGACTGGACTCTGGAGACCAGGTTTTGAATTCCCACTCAGCCATGGAAACCCACAGGGTGACCTTAGGCAAGTCACCCCCTCTTAGGGGGGTTGCAGACTGCCAGAAATAGTGTGAATTCAGTCCACTTTTAGGGTTAGGGTTAGTGCTAGGGAATCATGGGAACTGTTATTTTTCTGAGACATTGAGCCTTCTCTGTCAGACAACTCTGATGCCACAATAAAATACAGTTCCCATGGTTCCCTAACTCTAACCCTAACCCTAAAAGTGGACTGAATTCACACTATTTCTGGCAGTCTGCAACCCCCCTTAGTCTCAGAGGGAGGCAAAGGCAAAAGCCCCTCTGAACAAATCTTGCCAAGAAACCCCTGCAATATATTTGACTTACAGTCGCTATAAGTTGGAAACAACTTCAAGGCACACAACAGCAACACGTTTATTTAGATTAGAAGGTTTGCTTCAAGACTGAGAAGTTTTACTTGTACCTGTACCAGTGACCCAAAAGGAAAACTTCTTGTTGACCCTTCCCAAAGCCCTTCATTCCCCTGAGCAAGAACAAAATCAGAAGAACAGTCTGGGGTGGCAAACAGTAAACAAGAAGGGCCCTGATAATTTTCAGAATGTAGTCATGTTGCAATAAAAGGAAATCTTGACAGCTTGGATGGCAGCAATATTAATGTAGAAATGTCTGCCAAACTGCAGATGTCCTTCACATCAATTCTCTTGTGTCACAGCTATAATGGGTCCCAGTGGAGAGTTTATAATAACCAAAGGTTAGATGCTGGGGAGGAGACTTAATGTGAAGTTTCAGGGCGGTAAAAAAGGCTCATGTGTTGTTGTAAACTGTGAGTTGCTTAATCAGAGAGGCAGTCTCCCACAGCTATAAAGGTCAAGGGGCCTGGGATATTGAGCAATCATCATGGAGCAATGATGGAATACATAAGCTGCTCCCCAATCACAGCTGTGACCCAGCCAAAAAGAAAGAGAAAAATGCTGCAGAGCAAATGGACAGCAAGGGGCTTCCCCATAGATTTAAACGAGTTCCAAAAAGTCACCTTTTTTATTACATCTCCCAGAATCCCCAGAGATGGGGAATTCTGCATGCTGTCATCCAACCAAGTTACATTCCCAAGCTCTGGCCATTAAAGCCAATGATCTTGCCATTTTGCATGGAAGAAGGCCACACTGGCAAATGAATGACATCCCGATCAAGACTAAAAGAGTTCTCTCACCAGGGAACAGCACTACTGAAAGGTAATAAATCTAGTCAGGCTTTAGCACCTCTGTCCTAACTTGTATGGGAGACAAATCTGCAGCGAACTGCTCTACACACCATAAACCTTCGCCAGAGCACTGTTCTGTTATTCTGATGCTCAAAACACTGTTGTCAGCTCACCTTATAAACATTAAGCCATGCATTTGGCTTGCAGGTGGCCAGCCTGACACAGAGTTCTTCTACAGCCACTAGACCTTGAGTTATATGCTGGGAAAAGTGGTCTCATGAATGAATGGGTGGGTGAGGCATTAACACCCTGTGACAGGCACTCCGTGCAGGACTATATCAACATGACACAGCCCTACCACCTGCCAGCTCCAACTTTATCTAAGCTTCCTTTTAGCCCATGAATAGAGAAAACAGAAGGCTCAAAGATAAGGCTTGCTTCTAGTTTTGTGTTATGCAACATAGCTGATGGCAGATCCAAACCTGGCCAGCACCATCTGCCTGGGAGTGAGGTGAGCAAAGTGTGGAGTTCCAGAAGCCAGGCTTCATGTCTCACCAGTTCAAGCTAGTGCAACAATAGCAAGAAATGCTGGCAGATACAGGAGATTATTCCCAGAAATCCTGCCAGGTTAGATGTGGGATATAAAAGTCAAACATTGATGTTATCACATTTCCCCATTCCCAGACTGTATGCAGCCCGCACCCATCCAGGACAGCCCACCTGCAACCCAGAATTTTGCTACAGCCAGGATTTTCCCATTCCTGAAAAAGGTCCAGGTTGCATACAGCTGCCCAGGATGGTACGGGCTGCATACAGCCTGGGGATGGGTAAGTGCAATAACGCCCATTTTTTACTTTTAAATCTCACATCTATCCCAGCAAGATTTCTGGGTGCGATAATCTCCACAGTTTAACATGGTCTGAATAGCTGCCTTTTGCTCACCCTAACCTAGGATATCATACACTTCAGCATTTTAATGGGACACATTAGTGTGCGGTCAAGATATCTAAAGTTGTTAATGTGGAAACTAGGAGAGGCTGCAGCAGTTGCTTTTGCCTGAGCCTACTGGAATGGGCAATATCCACCCTCTCCTCTTCTCTTCTCTCCTCTCCATACTGTTGAATTAGTTGAGTGCAAGCTACATTTTCACCTAGTTCAGTTTGCAGCAACTGAAGTAAGATGAGGACAAAGGGGAAAGGTGAGGTGGGAGGAGAAAAGGTGGGACAGTTAAAAAGCTGCTGAAAAAGCGGGAAAACAGAATTAATTGCCTTTGCCCCTGCCAAACTGGGAAAGTTGGAGGGGGTGGGATATGGGGGAATGTTCTGAATTACAAGAGACCAAAGTGCTCATTCTTTAAACCCTAAAAAGCTTGGAATGAGGTTATTTGAAGGACTATTTCCTCTTGCACAGGCCCCCTCTTCAAGAACCTTTCTCTTAGGAAATATGACCAGGGAGGAGGCCTTTTTGGTGGTAGAATACCAATACTGTAGTTTGAAGGGTAAGTTTGATGTATTTTTGGTATCAAGTAAGGTTTCTATGATGTCAGTATGGTCTAGCAGTCTTGAGTCCTAGATAGTACTCCAGGAGACCAGGGTTCAAATCCCCTCTCAGCCATGGAAACCTACTGGGTAAACTTGGCCAACTCATATTCTCTGAGCCTTAAGCAATGGCAAATCTTCTCTGAATAAAACTTGCCAACCCCACCTCCAGGCAAGAAATAGAGTTCTCATAAGTCAAAGTTGACTTGAAGGCACATAACAACATCTTTCATTCTTGTAGGTCATTGTGCACCTTTAAATCAGATATTTTGTTGATTTAGCTAAGGCTGCTGCAATGCTTCTTGCTGTTATTAGACATTTTATACAGGTCTCTAATCCGAAATGCTTGGGACCAGAAGTGTTACGGATTTTGAATTTTGAATTTTTGGTTATTTTTATAGATTTTGGAATATCTGTATTTGGATACACATACATAATGAGATATCTTTGAGATGGGACCCAAGTCTAAACACAACATTTGTTTATGTTTCATATATACCTTATACACATAGTCTCAAGGTAACTTTATACAATATTTTAAAATTATTGTGTGCATGAAACAAAGTTGGTGAACACTAAACCATCAGAAAGTAAAGGTGTCACTATCTGCCACCAATGAAAGGGTGTTTGTTTTTGGAGTATTTTGGATTTCGGAATTCTGGATAAGGGAGACTCGATCTGTATCCATGTTATCTTTATTATGTATTTAACTAGTATGGGCCGTCTTGAGAATCTACTGACAATAGAGTTAGATGGTTTCTGTTAAAGAAAGGGTGGGACAGAGGGGACACCACCTCATTTTTCCTCCTGTAATTTGAGCACTCACTAGACCCATTCATTCAGTTACAAGCAAAGCTGCACAGGGTAACACTCCAAAATGTACAAACATCTAGAGTAATATCGGCTGTGCTTATGGGAAGCAATTTCTACTTTTGCAGAGTACTGTCTGAAGCACTGAAAATGCCAATTCAGCTAAAGGACAGGTAACCTTTGGGTATTTGAAAAAATGCCTCCATGTCTGTAAAGGGCTATTTCTCAACTTCATACACCATCTAAGTGAATTTTTCCTTCTGCACCAGATTATCCCTTCCAACAAAAAAAATCAGTTTTCTCATTGGACTCATGTCTTGCTTTAGTAGGGAACAAGATATGCCCGAATATCCCAGCAATTAGCAAGGCATTGTCAGCTATTTTTTAGCAGACATCCAAATCCCCTGTACAAGTTAGTCCAAGCTGACGCCTGCCCCTACACTTTCCAAATACTTTGGCAATGATGAGTCCTGGAGATCTTTGCTTCCTTACTGCATTCTGGGATCAGGGTGAGTGCCAGAACTTTACATCTTTTTTTGTGTGTGCTTTAAAGCAATTATGATTGAACTTTTGTGATGTATCTTCAACATCTTGATGAGAGCGCCAGCCACTTCTTGTGCTTCTAAGTATTATATGATCCCCAGAAATGTCTGTCTTGAGAAAGTCAGAGCCAGCTAACTATCTCCTTCTGTCTTGATCAATGGAAATAAGCTGAGGAACTTTATGAGCTAGTTTTGTCATAAATCTTTCTTACAGGCCTGAAAGGCAACTTATTGACTGGTGCAGTAGAAGATTCAAGGCTAACCTATTCCATAAGCTGTTATTTGGCTTCACAATCCCTCTTCCCACCACCATCACCTTGTTAAAAACTGAGATTCCTATAGAACTTGGCATGGAAAATGCCACATCAGCATTCCTGGAAGACATTGAACTTAGCATCTTGTCTTCAACAAATGTGGCTTATACCAGCATTAATGTAAGTCTTTATAAAATGCAGTAATATTTGCAGAATCTTCAGGTTTAATACATTTATTGTGGAACAAACGTGTTTACATCAGAACCTACCTCATGTCATCAGGAAAAATGAATAAACAGGATATAAAACTCTAGCTATGAAACATATATAAACAATGGAGCCAAATAACCATAAGATACCACATTTGTTATATGTATATGTTAGTCTTTTTTAGCAACAGATCAAATCTATGACACCTCTGGAGATTGTTATTTAGTCCTAAAGATGGCTTTAAAATTGCAATCACTTTTTGTCTAGAAAGATTGACTACAGGATTAGCTGCATAATATGGCTGAACATAAAGTTTGAATTTTCAAAATTTGGGTTCAGAATTCAGAGACTGGCTAAAAGGAGTTCCATTGTGATATGCGTGGGTGACAAAATATTTATTGTGCGGGAGGAGGACAAGCAGCAGCAGCAGCCGCCCAGGACAAGCAGGGCCCTTTGGGAAGGTGGAGTTTACTTGAGAGGCAGCCCTTTAAAACCACTCTCTTGGCATCCTCCGGTGAGGAGGACAAGCAGCAGCAGCAGCAACAGCAACAGCAGCCCAGGACAAGCAGGGCCCCTTGGGAAGGTGGAGTTTGCTTGAGAGGCAGCCCTTTAGAACCACTCCCTTGGTGTCCTCCGGTGAGGAGGACAAGCAGCAGCAGCAACAGCCCAGGACAAGCAGGGCCCTTTGGGAAGGTGGAGTTTGCTTGAGAGGCAGCCCTTTAAAACTACTCCCTTGGCGTCCTCCGGTGAGGAGGACAAGCAGCAGCAGCAACAGCCCAGGTCAAGCAGGGCCCTTTAGGAATGTGGAGTTTACTTGAGAGGCAGCCCTTTAAAACCACTCTCTTGGAGTCCTCCCGTGAGGAGGACAAACAGCAGCAGCAGCAACAGCAGCAGCAGCCCAGGACAAACAGGGCCCCCTGGGAAGGTGGAGTTTGCTTGAGAGGCAGCCCTTTAAAACCACTCCATTGGCGTCCTCCGGTGAGGAGGACGAGCAGCAGCAGCAGCACCAGCAGCAGCACCAGCCCTTTAAAAGTGGGATTACCGGTCTTTGGAGCGGCAGAGAGGCAACAGCTGAAGTCCACGGCTCTCAGAGGCCTTAAGAGCGGCAGCGCAGTAGCAACAGCGGAGGGCGTCCTCTACAAAATCTACTTGCTCCTGGTCTTTGGAGCGGCAGAGGAGAAATTATAGCTGCAGCTACTGATACTAGAGAACTATAGAATGGAAGTGTAGCAGTAGCAATAGTAATAAAATAAAAAAAAACCTACCTGCTTTTAGCAATAATAACCACTCTATCTCCCAATATTGAGGTGGGAGAAGAGAAGGAAGCTGAGAAGGAAAAGTATTAGCTTTGGATTGATTTATAAAATAAATAAAATAAGAATAAGAATAGCAAACAAATAAAACAAAATACAGGTAATATCATCTAATAGAATAAAAATGGAAGGAAAGGCTAGTATAGAAAAAGAAGAAATAGAAACAATCCCTCTAGAAGAAACGATGGTTAATATAGAAGAAAAAGAAAAGGAAAAGAGAGACATATATCTTTTAGAAGAAATTAGGAAAATAGGAGCAGATATAAAATCTGAAATAGCGGCAAAAATTAAAGAAGAATTGGTAGGGCTTAGGGAAGAAATAAAAGCTGATTTACAGAAAGAAATAAACAGTTTGAAAGATACGATAAGTATAATTACGGGAGATGTAAAAATTTTAGATACAAAAGTATTGGAGATACATGAAAAAACAGTACAAATAGAATAAAAAGTAAACAAAATGGAAAAGAAACTTAAGCAGGAAGAAAATTATAATGCAAATTTGGAATTACGGCTTCAGAAAAAAAGCTATAAGATTAAGAGGAGTAGGGGAACAATATAATGAAAATTTAGGAACAAGAATCATTCCAGAATTAGCAAACTTCTTAGATTGGGCAGGTGAACAACTCGACTTAGAAGTGGACAATATTTACAGAGTGGACTCTTGGATAGCCAAAAAAAGGAACCTTCCGAGAGATATAATGATTATATTTGTAAGAGAAAGAGTAAAAGATCTAATTATGGAAACAAATTTAACCAAAACATTTGTATTTGAAGGAAAAGAGGTAAAAATATACAAAGCAATTCCAGCACAAATTTTTAAAAAGAGAAAAGATTATAAAGTATTAACTGAATTCTTAAGGGATAATGATATTCGATACAGATGGGGTAAAATGGAAGGAGTCTCATTTACATATAAAAAAGAAAGATTTACGATAGACTCTGTTGAAAAAATGGAAGCTTTTTTATATGAGCACATAGGACCTTATAAAAAAGATAGAACCGAAACAAAAGAGGAACCAAAACCAGAGTCAGGAAAGGAAGTCACTAGAATGGAGACTAGATTAGTAAAAGAACTTAAGAGATGAAATTTGGAAGAAAGAACAGACTTTACAGAATCAGATAGGCAATCTTCAGAAAAAGAAAGTGAATCAGAAGAAGAACAAGAACAAGAGTCCCAGACAACAATACAAAACGGGAGAAGGCAAAAAGCTGAAAATTACATGAAGGAAAAAAGACAAGTGGACAATAAAAAAGTAAGAGAAAACTAAGACAATCTAAAGGGAAATCTAAATCACAAAAGTAAATAAAACAAGGGGATCATTTAAAAATATATGTCATCACAAATTTTGTCATGGAATGTTAATGGGTTAAATTCTAAATTTAAAAGAAGCAAAATTTTTCATTATCTCGTTAAACAAAAAATTGACTATGTTTGTTTGCAAGAAATGCATATAAAAGATAAAGATAAGAAATTCTTAGAAAATAATAAGCTAGGAGAGTTATTTGTGGCATGTGATAAAAAAAACCCAAAAAAGGGTGTAGCCATTTATGTAAGAGCCAAAGGACAAGCAAAATTAATATTAACTGATAAAAATGGGAACTATGTGGCAATAGAGGTGTGGTA
Source organism: Phrynosoma blainvillii (assembly GCA_026167975.1). Classification (NCBI taxonomy): domain Eukaryota; kingdom Metazoa; phylum Chordata; class Lepidosauria; order Squamata; family Phrynosomatidae; genus Phrynosoma; species Phrynosoma blainvillii. Next base: position 288,429,051 of record JANUYF010000002.1, on the reverse strand, counting down.
TCCAGGTGGGAAAATATTGTTGGTAAATATATATGCCCCCCCAAAAAAAACAAGGGAAATTTTTCAAGAAATTATATAAAGAAATAGAGAAATTGGATTATGAAAAAATTATAATTATAGGAGATTGGAATGGGGTCCGGGACCCGTTAATGGATAGATCAAAGTCAAGTTATAATAAAGGCAAACAAGGGAAATTACCTGTGTCAGCTTTCACAATGTTAGAGAATTTAAATTTGATTGATCTTTGGAGAACAAAATATACAAATGAAAGAGATTATACATTTTATTCTGAGAGACATAAGACTATGTCACGTATTGACATAGTCTGTGCATCAAAACAATTAAGTAAGGATGTAGAAAAAATTAAAATACTTCCGAAAACTTTCACAGATCACAACACACTACAATTGCAAATTACTATAACAAAAAGAGACTATAAATGGAAATTAAAGGATTACTTACTACAAGATGAAACAATAGTTCAAAAGATTAAGAGGGAAATGAAACTATATTTTGAAGAAAATTTTACTGAAAAAATGCCAGTTCATATGATATGGGATGCTAGCAAGGCTGTAATAAGAGGTCATTTAATTCAACAATAAATTAGAAGAAAAAGAATGGAAAAACAAAAGGAAAACGATATAATGAGTGAATTAAAGATGAAAGAACAACAATTTATAAAATATCCAAAGAATAATAAACTACAACAAGAGCTAAAAATATTAAGAAACCAACTTAATGAAAAAGTTACAGAACAACTGGCTACTAAACTAAAATATATGAAACAGCATTATTTTGAACATGCAAACAAAACTGGAAGGTGGTTAGCCTATAAAATAAAAAAACAACAAGAAAGGAAAATGATAATTAAATTAAAAGAGAAGGGAAAAGAATATATGCATCAAAATAAAATCAAAAATATAGTTACAGATTACTTTAAGAGACTATTTAAAGAAAATCAGCTGACAGAAGAAGGGAAAATAAAAATCCAACATTTTGTTAAAAATGAAATGATGCCTCATTTTTCTGATAAACAGAGGAAAATATTGAACACCCCAATATTAAAAGAGGAAATTGACACAGCCATAAAAAATCTTAAAGATAACAAAGCCCCAGGTCCGGATGGATTCACAGCTAAATACTATAAAATATTTAAAGAAGAATTAACACAACCATTATATAATATGATAAAAGAAATCAATGTTAAGAAGTATCCACAAACCTGGTGTTCTGCAATAATTGTCTTAATTCCAAAAGAAAATAAAGATATTAGCTCAATAGAGAATTATAGACCTATATTGTTATTAAATATCGTTTATAAAATCTTTGCCATGATATTAGCAGAAAGGTTGAAAAAAGTTTTGACAGAATGGATTCATGAAGACCAAGCCGGCTTTTTGCCTGGACGTCAAATAAAAAATAATATCAGAAATTTGGTAAATATAATAGAATATTATGGGAAATGTAAAGAAAAAAAATGGGCATTGTAATGTTAGATTTAGAAAAAGCATTTGATAATGCCAATTGGTATTTCATGAAAGAAATATTAAAACAATGTAATATAGGGGAGAAATACCAAAGATGGATTAACGCAATTTATACAACACAAAATGCCCAAATAGAGATTAATGGAGAACTTTCAGAAAAATGTATAATAACTAAAGGAACACGGCAAGGATGCCCGTTGTCCCCATTGTTATTTATATTAATGATGGAAGTGCTTATGAGGAAAATTCGAAATGATAAAAATATTAAAGGTCTGCAATTAGGTAAAGAAAATTACAAAATAAAAGCATTCGCAGATGATATTATTATAATATTAGATGATCCTAAAAGTAGCATTAATAAACTTTGGCACTGTTTAGAAGAAATATCTCAAATGGCAGGCTTTAGAATTAACAAACAAAAAAGTGCAATGTTGATAAAAAAAACTTTACTAAATCAGAAGAAAGAGACTTAAAGGAAGTGATAGAGTTAAAATTAGTAACCAAAATAAAATATTTAGGAGTAATGGTAACAAATAAAAACATGGATCTTTTAAAAAATAATTATATCAGTACATGGAATAAGATAAAGGAAGATATGGAAAGATGGAAATCATTACAAATATCATTACTTGGAAGAATAGCTACAGTAAAAATGTACATCTTACCAAAGATGATGTTTTTGTTTCAAACCTTGCCAATAATTACATCTAGAAGCATTTTTAAAACTTGGTTAAAAGACATAAATGGCTTTATTTGGTTGGGGAGAAAACCAAGAATAAAAACTATAACAATGCAAGATAGCAAAAAGAAAGGAGGCTTAGGTTTACCCAACTTAAAAATTTATTATAACGCTGCATCCTTTACATGGATAAAAGATTGGATAGATCTCAAAAATAAGAGATTGCTACAATTGGAAGGTTTTGAACTGGTGGAAGGGTGGCATAGGTATTTATGTTATGAAGAGGACACATCTTATAAAGATTTCAATAATCATATTATAAGAAAAGCATTACTAACAACATGGAAGACATATAAAAATTACATGTACACAAAAATCCCAAAATGGACCTTGACTCATGAGGCTTTTCATAAAAAAGAAAAAACCAATACTGAAAATTGGATTACATATCATGATACAATAATAACAACAAGTAAGGTAAAAAGCTTCAAAACAATAGAAGAACTCCAAAAAAACAGGCATTACAATATCATGGTTACTATATTTTCAACTTAAAGAAAGATTTTAAAAAAGATCAAAAAAATAAAGGAATAGAAATGGAGAAAAAAGAATTAGAAAAAATACTAGATAAAGGGGAAAAACAGATGATTTCAAGAACTTATAAATTGCTATTAGATATAGAACTGAAAGAAGAGACAATAAAAGAAAGTGTAATAAAATGGATGCAGGACCTCAATGAACAGATTCCATTGGAGGTATGGGAAACAACTTGGTCGAAAAATTTGAAATTTACCAAGGGAGCTAATCTGATTGAAAACTATTATAAAATGTTACACAGGTGGCATCTATCCCCTAATAGAATAGCCAAAATGAAAAATAGCAAAGAAGATCGATGCTGGAAATGCGGACAAAAGAAAACAAATCTAATTCATATGTGGTGGGAATGTGAAAAGACAAAACAGTTTTGGGATAAAATTAAAAATAAAATAAAACAAATACTCCGAACTGATTGTGAATTGAAACTAAAGTTATTATTATTGAATATAACGGAAGATTTGAAAGGGAAATTAAAGAAAGATGAGATAGGGATAGTATTGTACATGGTTACTGCTGCTCATCTTGTATATGCTAAACATTGGAAAGAAACTAATAATCAATTGATAGAAGAATGGATTGGAAAAGTATATGAATTGATGACAATGGATAAACTAACTATGATGATTAATGGGAAAACTGCGCAACAATACTAAAAAAAATGGGAAAAATATATGAATTATGGCAATAAAGACTGTGTTTAGTAAAAGAAATTAATCAATGAAATAGTAATAGTAATGGAACATATAAAGTAATATGATAGAACATTGAAAAAATGGATGATAAAGGGTTATAAATAGGTGGATGATGTTAGATATCGATAATTTATTTTGCCTCTCTGCTAGTTTGGAAATTGTACATAAGATATAAGATTGTAAGATTGAAATAAAATAAATACAAACCTGGAAAAAGAAAATATTTATTGTGCGGAGAAGAGAGATCCCATTGGCATTTCTTTTTTATGTTTTGGGGCAATTGTAGGCTCTCTCAGTTACCACCAGTTGAAAGCCATTTCATCAGTGTGTTGCCTACCATTTCCCCCTATCCCGGATATTTTGCTGTTTCAGGATATCCAGGGAGGAGAGAAGAATGTCAGTCAATTAAAAAAAAGGGGGGGCACCATTGCAACTGCTAATTTCCTCCCAGAAAGCCCTAGAACAAAGTTGGGAAAAGTATGTGACCTCTGCAACTGGCGTGTGGCACTCAGAGCCCCCAAGGGTCAATAAAGAGGACATGGACAGGAATCAATGTCTGGTCACTCTCTGTTGAAAAAACAAACCCTTATGAGTCTAGAATGGTCCAGGGATTCCCAAAAATGTGTAAAAATGCTGTTGCTAAAATGTGCAAAAGCTAAAATGTGTAAAAAAAAAATAACCTTGCTCCTAACATTTGGGGGCAAACAATTTAAAACAAATCTGTGGTGGGATGAGGCAGGAGGTGTGGCTCTTGAAGGTCTCTTAATGCAGTCCCTAAGCATCTGACAGGTGCCCATCCTTGCCCTAGAGGCGGCACTGGCTTCCTAGGAGCTCTTGGGGTGCCATCCCCTCTGCTGCCTCCCATGGAAAAAAATTGTTCATTAAAATGCTCCCTAACCCCATTTAGGGATCTTAGGGGCACTTTTGCCATCTTTTGGGGGCTCCCCACAATTGTAGGTCCATAACAGGTCCTAAGTGACTGGAAGAGATCACTTCTTATTGGGTGGAAGCCTCTCTTGGGCCTAAAATTTGGTTAAAATGGCCCCCAAGATCCATAGGAACAGCATTCCCCCTCCCTCCCCCCCCCCCCAAAAAAAAAAGCATTGGGAAGTGCTGGGAGGCCCTGGAACTGCATACATCCCTTCACCTGCCCCTGTTTCAAATCCTTCTGAGCTGATCTTTCTTCTTGAGAGGAGGACAAATGATTAGTACAAGTATATTTTATATGCAGAGAATGAACTATATCATTATCTGAAGTTACTAAGCTATCATTTCAAATTCTTCCTCAGTATCTCTGCTGAGATCACTGACTTGGAGATAATGGCTTGTGCCTAGGGCATCTAGTCATCACCAAGTAGCCAGCTACCTCTATTGTACCAACCACATGCCACCAAAATTAATTCCCACAAGATGGAGGTCAACCCAGAACTCAGGCTGTTTCAGCAGCCATTCTTCTTGTCCTTCTTTATTTACCATCCTGTCTCTCTGATAGTTTTCTTTTGACATCTTTATTGAAGTCTAGCAAGTGTAACCCAAAATAACTGTGAGCACCACTTAGAAACAGATTTTCAGGTGTAAAAATGTCTTTCAGCCATTGGGGCAATATTGCTTGTGTCTGACAAATATGTCGAGTTTATGTGTGAATGTTATTTTTCCCCTTTTGAATAAATATGTTTGTTGTGCTGCAGATGTGTGGACAAAGAAACATTTGTCCAGGCCAGGGACAAATGGACTGGCAGAAGGGGAGCATCCTCTTACCTTGGGCTCTCAGTTACTTGGGGTTTAGAAGGCATAAGGTTATGATTCTGCTAAAATTTGGGAAAGTCAGTGTTAAGGAAAAAGCAACATGGGATATACAGTAATAGAAATAAAAATATGTATGTGAATGTCAAAGTGACTAAGCAGGAGCAATCAGGAAGATACACAGGTGAAAAAGATAATATAATTAAGAAGCCTTGAGAGCCAAGGACAAAGTTATAGAAGGTATATTGAGAACACCTGTGATAGATTGCAAACACCTGAGACTCATTAAGTGGTCAAGGTAAAGTGATGAAACACTTGGGTTGGTCTTAGGTATGGGATGATCTATGTGGACCAATCAAGATGTATGTACACACCCACTGGGTGGAAACTGACTGGTGGGTGGTGTCTAACAATGGCTATAAATTGCAATGTTTGCTAATGTACATTGTGGAGTAGTTTGGTGTATTGTGGAGTAGTTTTGGAGATATTGTGAAGTGTAGAGATTGTGATTTGTAGGGCATATAGTATTTATGTATATAGTAGAATAAAGTAGATCTTTTATATAAGACTACTGAGTTGTCTGGTGTCTTGAGGGAAGATACAAGAACCAGAAGAATCCTGGAGAAGTTTGGAGACATCTCAGGAAGAAGAGTGAGAAGGCTTGGAGAGTTTGTCAGGGTCTTCAGCCTATTCTCTGAAACTCTGCTGCTTGGGAAAGAAGCATCAACCACTGATCAAAGCTGGTCAGCTCTGCTACATAACAAGGTGGTGAGTTAGAGCCAGAGGTGAAGAGCTACAACTCCCATCATCCCTGACAGTCAGGGGGTGGTATATGGGAGTTATTTATTTCTATTCCACTTTCCTCCAAGTATGACACCCCATGCAGCTTACTTAAAAGGAGATACAGATGATAAAAAATGTAAAAGCCTATAAATTATATATCATTTAAAAACTAACAATTTTAAAAAGTATGAGATTTTAAAAACATGAAAACAAAAGATAAAATGCAGCACGGAGACTCCAAGTCTCTTGTGTCCTCACTAGTCTGGCTTGTGAGGATGGTGGGCTAAGGTCACAAGACTGAAAAATGGAGATAAGTTTGGATGTGCAGCAGGCTGAAAGTCCTTCTTCTACACAACTATTAAAGGTATAGGATCTGTCTCTGGCAACTCTATTTAGGACTGTGAGAAGAACTTCCCTCAAGGAAGGGAAAGCTTGTACAGGGAGATAGCCTTTCAGATAGTTTGGTCCTAAGTTATGGGGGGCTTGGGTACCTGACCTATACTTTAATGAAGTATAGAATTTCACCAAAGTACTTTGCCTGTTCCATAATTCAAGCACCAAACAAAATGATGGGTGGTCCTGCGATTCTTGGCTAGAGCATTTGGCCAATATAACCTGCAGGAAAATGGAAACCTTTGATCATTTCCCCCAAATATCAAGGCTATTTATTTCATTCAGTTACTGCATATTGCCTCATGCACAATAGTGTTATAGAGCTAGAGCTCCAGCTTAGCCAGAGTACAATACAAATCTTTATCCTGTGCGACAAAACTTGGGACTGTACTTTTAACTGTGTGACAAATTTCTCATATCACTCTGATCAGCCAGATTTTCAGATTAGGTCTTCCTTAGAAAGCTAGGTTCCAATGACACAGGAGAGTCAATTGGATTTAAAGCACTCTTCATTTTTAGACATCTGTTCAATTCTGGGAGTATGTATCACAAACTTTTATAATATTCATTTAAGCTCTTCACAGGCTTACTTCAGAAAGGCAGAAATTATATCACGTTACTGAATAAATCTTCCTTTTTGAACACAATAATGCCTAAATGCAATTAATTCAACAGTTTCAGCCATGTTCTTAAGCAAATTGCCTGCAGATGCAACGAGGAGCTATTGTAGCAGAATAATGTGGGGGAATATTGTGCTAAAAATCTGTACAAGAGCCAACAATATGATACATGTTGGAAGCAAAGAGGCAGCAATGGGACATCAACACTTATATAAAGTGATTAGTGAGAGGGAACTCTAGAGAGCATGTCTGCCTTTTTGTTTCACCTCTCTGTTTCTTTTTTTGATCCATGTACTCAAGGCTTTTTTACCCCCTTCCAGCCTACAGAGGTCACTTCCCACTTCTTCCAAAAGCTAGTTAGTCCTTTGTCTGGCTGGTGAGCATCCATGAATCTCCCACCTCAGGATAGCTTTCATCCACACATGAGAGGCACCTTTTAGGGCAGTGATAGCAAACCTTTTGCCCAAACTGCAACCCCAAACCCACTTATTTGTTGCAAAATGCCATGTCCCTCTGGCTTTCTAGTAAAAAAACTCTGGCTCACTCTGTGCTGAGGCAATGGTGCACATGCCCACAGAGAGGGCTCTGAGTGCCTCTTCTGGCATGCATGCCATAGGTTCACCACCACTGTTTTAGGGGCTCTTTCACTAAAATCTAAAGATTTTGTCTTTCTCTTTTCCTATCCCAAGATGGATTTCCAGAAACAATAAATGTAACTCTACCTTCTTCTTTTTTAACCTTATAAGAGCATCTTATTTTCTCCCATTTTCTACAACAAGCCATATTGCACTGGCTACGCTGCACTCTGCTTGATATTTTGTTGTTGTTAACTGCCCTCAAGTAGATCTAGATGCCAAATAATCCTACAATACAATGATGGCCAACACAGCTACTCCTAGATTTTTTTATTATTATTTCAACATACCACATTTTAGCCATCACAGGGAAATCCTAAAGAGAGAGCCAACGCACTGGAACCTTGCATTCAGAGGTTTCTGCCTCCAACAAATGTAAAGCCATTTTTTCTAATATTGGGACTGATTGGCATGCTTTACTCCTACATCGCCTAAAGTTTTCTTGATGCAAAACATGAAGACGTCTTGAGAAATTCAGTGCTCCTACCTGCATAGGAGCCTGAGGCTTCACAAAGGAAAGAGATGTGCTGTATTCCAAGGAAACATCTTCTTTGAATTGCAAATGGACATTAAATTTCCTTGGCTTGCAAAATTTTCCAGCAACTGCATGGCCAAAGGGGGGGGGCAGCCAGCCTGCAGATAGCCCTCCCCTAACATCTGAACTGAGACCAGAAACAGAAAATGCAGGCCCAAGACTAACATCTTCATTTTTTTTTCTCCAATTTGCCTGATGAAAAGCCAGTGTGACTTTGAAAGCTCACAACATGTAATTGTGCATTTTGGTTGGCCCAATAGAGGTATCATTGTTTGGATGTTATTGGATTTGCTGTATGGCCAACACGGCTACCCCTGGATGTTTTTTACAAGAGACCTGTGTCACCTTAAGGTGTATGAACAGGAATATCATCACCAAGGCTAAGGAAATAATACCATTGTGTTCATTACTGGAACCAGCTTGATTGTATCCAGTTGTTTCTGAGCTGCCTTAGTAGAGATTGTTTGACCTAAAAGAGGGCATAAATGTACTGAGATGGGCCAAAAGGAGCTGCCAGAGGCCACTCCAGGCCCAATCGCTCTGGGACCATGGCGACCAGATGGCCCAGTCCTGAAGCTGGCTGCCACCATAGTCCTAAATGGGTTGCCGGCAGAAGCAGCTTTTTGCCACTCCTTTTTCCAGCAGCTTCAGGCCACCTCAGGCAGTCTCAGAGCAGCTTCCAGCTGCTTCGGGGGTGTGATTCATCTAAATGTCATGCTCCCGAAGCAAGCAGAAGCCACCTTATTTGGCCTATCTGTTTCGGGTCATTGATAAGTGGGAAGAGAAAATTGCAAACTCTGAATGAAAGAGGAATGAAGGGAAGAGTTCTACAAGAAAGGAAAGATGATTAAACGGGTTTTCCCTGCCTTGGGAAAAATAGTTTTAATTGCTTAGTTTCTATATGTATATTGACTTACAGGTTATTTCTATACCCATGCATTACGTTCTGTTATATGGGGGGGAAACAGTAAGATTTTAACATTACACATCACCTCAAGGCCTGGCATCATTTGACAGTATCCACCATCAGCACAGAAAACTGTCCTGCTTGCTCCCAAGCCAAACACATGGGCCAGTGAGCAGCCATTGAAACACTACACAATAACCAGGTGTGATGGTACACCAAACACCCTAGAGCATTGTGAGAATTTACAAAGTTGGCTCCTAGCTCTCTACTTGGTCCTCTTGCCTCCACTTGCCAGGTAATCTTGAGGGAATCCTTTCAGATAGGAGAGGTAACTTAACTAAGCCACCTGTCCAACCTGGGCATCTTCAGGCAGACAGATGATCAACACTTTTCTTTAAAAAAACAAAAAGGAGCAGAGAGAAGGCAAAGCTGAAGCAAGGGTATTTTTCATTAACATTATCTTCTACTGTGAAATGTTCTCCCACTGTTGCAACCTGCCAGTTAATCAGTTCAGCTGTCTAGAAGCTTGTCCTGAAGGTGATCCAGGAGGAAGAGGGCATGGAATTAAAAGGGACAAGGAAAAGGAATTGATGGAATGTTCATTAATGAAGTTCTCAATTAAAGCTACACCTCTCACATCTTATGTTGGTAAAGGAAGCAAGATACTTCTATCCATACATTTTGTTGGTAAAGGAAGCAAGATACTTCTATCTACATACATTTTGATGACTTTTTTTCAGTGAAAGGGAACTAAAGGTATCATTCACACAGTGGGAACACTCTTTCTGGTACACACTCAGGACAGGTGTCAGATTTTCCCAATGGAAAAGGAAGAGGCAATATTCCAAATCAAGTTTCCTTTCAATTCCAATTGGTTGCAGTTTCAATGTCACTTTTGCATCATGCATCAGTCTCCTTCTTCGTTGCAAGGTGACCATATGCCCCTTTAACAGAGGTGAGCTATCTATTTGAAAAAGTCATCTGTTTGAAAGTCTATGCAGTTCAAGTTGGCATACAAATTTTAAAAATAATTAAATAAGTAGAATAGTTATGAAGATGCCTAAGTTTATCACTAGTAGTGCATTTTTTTACCCTGGACTTAGTTTGCATCTCCCGTCCCATTCAGATGGCCATATACATTCCTTCAACTGTGCTTCTGTTTCTAATACATTGAAGCAAAAATATAATCAAACAATACATTACCAACTATGATTTAAAGAAAAGAGAGAAGTACTCCAAGTACAGGTTTGTGTTTTGCTTACTTACTTTTGCTTATTTTACTTACTTAAACCACAGCATCATCATGATTACAGGATGGAAATGGAACTTGTTTCTGCATTACTGGTGTTAAATGCATTTAGTAGGGAATAACCAACATTTTGTTATAGAAAAAGGACAATATATATTTTAAAATAAATGTTAAAATTAAAATGCCCATCTTTCTACATGTCTGTCCAGAAGATTCCTAACTATAAAATAGGATATTTTCAGGAGCAGGAGGAGGAAAGAATGGGATGGCATCCTTCTGGTGAGATATGCAAGCATAATTGGAAGCTATACATGCCTATTGAACTTTCTTAGTCATTGTTTTATTAATTGTCATCAAGTTTGCTTCAGCTTATGGGACCCTATGAATGAGAGACCGCCAAGACACCCTGTCATCAAACTCAGAGCTGTGGCTTCCTTGGTCAAGTCTATCCACCTGCAATGCAGTCATCCTCTTTTCATACTGCCTTCCACTTTACTAAGCAGTATTTTCTTTTCTAAAAAGACAGGTCACCTCATGTTATGGCCAAAGTACGATAGCTTCAGTTTGGTCATTTTGCTTTCTAGGGAAGAGTTTAGACTCGATTTGCTCGATTGTTGCCTATGGTATCTGTAAAATTCTCCTTTAGAACACATTTCAAATGAGTTGACTGTCTTCAGGTCAGCTTTCTCCGCCTTCATGTGATGATCCAAATACCTTCTAGACTCACCTAAACTGCACCCCCATGGCTGTTTACTGGTGGGAAGAGAGCAGAACAGATACAGAACAACCAAATTATCCTCCAAAAATTCTGGAGGTCCTCCAGAGATTGTGAAAGATGTTGTGTTTGTCTGGCTGGCTCTAGCCACATAGCCACATGTATCCCCATGCTTTCTGTCTACCACTAAATGGCTATGAGGTGGGAGGCTGCAGGAGGAAGGTGACTGCTGAGAGAGTGGAGAGGGGAGACATATTGTCATTTTGCCTGTGTGTAACTTTACGATACACATCCCAATGCAGGATCTATGCCAGTACTGTGGTTATCTGTGGCTGCCCATGACACAGTAGCACACTCATGCCAGCCCAAGTGTTAATCCTAGGTTATTTACTACTTTCCCCATCTAACCTCCTCTGGATTGCTGTTGGTGGGTGGACTGGACTGGGGTCTCTGGAATCTGGCCACATGGCCCAGTTATATCTACACAACTGTTAAACATCTGGACAGCACACCAGACAGCAGCTGTACAGGTCACCTGTCTTTCCATTATGATGAAATATATCACATTTATATTTAAATTTGTAGAAATACAGTACCATTATAAGACATTTAGAAATATAGGCTGGAATTCACTTGGGCAGTTACAAATGTGTTACTAAAATACAACAAAATGCAAAATACACAAAAGAGTGATACCTTTATTAGCCACCCAGCATGCAGGAAATACATTATTCAAGCTTTTGAAACTACAGTGGCTTCTTCACTAGGCAAAAATGTTTTTAAAAAATCATACAGAAGAAAACTGACAATGGCTGCATCCACATTGTAGAAATAATCTGGTCTGACACCACTTTAACTGCCATGGCTCAATGCAGAGAACAACTCTGGTGCCACAACAAACTACAGTTCCCAGAATTCCATAGCATTGAGCCATGGCAAGTAAAGTGGTGTCAAACCAGATTATTTCTGCAGTGTGGATGCAGCCTAAGTTAAAGTCTCAGGCTTACACTTTGTCTTAGAAGTTATTTCTGTTGTCATTTAAGATGGTCTAGCTCAGTGGCCTCCAAACTTTTCCAGGCTACCACCCCCTTTCCTCTTGGGTAACAACTGTAGCAGCCCCTATACCTATGTCTTGATATTAGGCCTACTACAAATACAAAACAATCTCAGTCACTGCTTTCTTTGCACCCAGTCACCTTGGGAGTAGCAACTGGGCAGCTGGCTGACCAGTGACTGAGAGGTTTCTCACCCATGCCCGTCTTACAGCAAAGGCTGCATCCACACTGGGCAAGATGCTTCTCAGTCACTGTTCAGCCAGATGTTTCGTTGGTGCTCCCAAGTTGACCGGGTACAAAGGGAAAAGCTTCTCTCTAGTGAGGAAGAACTCTCAATCCTTTGCTGGGATGGAGAGGGGTGCAGATGGCTCTCACTTTTCTCCCTAGTGTGGAAGGACACTCAGGGCTCATTCCCACTTGCATTTAATCTGCTTTGCGAGTTGCATTGACACCAGGCCACTGAATCGTTTCAGGCGAATGTGTAGTTTCCACTTTGGAAGCAAATTATTTCATTATACCATGCATTTGTGTCTTTTTTGACACGATTGTCATTGACACTAGCTGGTCTTTTTAAAAAAATGTCAATCATATGATGCACATCTACACATCATCAGTGTGAACCTGGGCTGCATCCCCTGGGCTACAGAGCTCCCAAGCCTCCCGGGGAGCAGGCGGTGCAAAAAGCGGGCAGTCCCACCCTTAGCCATGATGGACTGAAGAGAAGGGACCGAGGCAGTGCAAAATGGGGGGCATTCCGGGGGGGGGGGAATGAAGGACGAGACCCAATAAAAACCTAAAAAACACTCCCTAGAAATGTAAATTCATGCTTTTTCATCAGGCTCCAAATGGAGGACCATTATGGAATTCTTCCTGTGGGGCAAAAGGTTGAAATGGAGAGTGGGTCCTGGAAAAGGAGGACGTGACTGGTCACCCTGGCTCAAGCCCAAAAGGGGTGAAAAGGGAACAGCTACTCAGAACACCTCCCCCCAAAAGTACCCCTCAAAGCACAGCCACCACAGCAACCCAGGGACTCATGGACCTTATGGCACTACACTCTTAAAACAGGGCTAGGTTGCTTTAACTGGCTCCCTCCTGTTGCATTCTGGTACTTGTAGTTTAGGAAAGGGCATTTAGGATATTCAGCCAGAGAGCTCTTAAGCCTCACTGAACTATAAACCCCAAAATGCAACAGGAGGCAGCCAGAACAGTTAAAGCAACCTAGCCCTGTTTTAAGAATGTAGTGTGATACTTACACCTCAAGAGCCCTTCCGCCTCCCGCCTTTCTCCCCCTCCCCAGGCATCCTCCTTTTCCAGGGCAGGTCATCCATTTAAAACCAGGAGGGATTCCAAAATGTCCTCCATTCTAAGCGTGGCAGAGAAGCATACATTTCCATCTCCATAGGAGAGAGAGACAGGCAGCAGCAGCATTTGGCTGGACTTGGGTGGCTGCTGTGGCTGCTGCTGCTTCTCGTGCAGCTCCTTTCCTTTGCCCAGCATGACTTGCAAGGGCTCTTAGAGCTGGGGGCTTTGGGTGGACACTTGGGCTGCACTGCTGTTTCTCCACGGTAAGAGGTACCTGGTGATTTTGGGTGGTGGGGGAAGGTTGGTGATGGACTTGAGGAGGAAGGGGGAATCTAGCCAAGTGTGGAAATCCCCACACTGTGGGTGGCAGCAGCATCTTCCTCCTCTCCCTATGCAGGATTCAAACTCCTAACTTTGGCACCTAGGCAGATTTCCCCAAAACTTGGGGTGGGATGGGTTACACCCCGCTGCCACCCCCTTCCATAGTCCCTCCCCTCTAGTGCAATGCAATTGAGATCCGAACATTGTTCCAGTTTGTTGAACACACTTGCAAAGAGATTCTTTTCAAAAGAACCACCAAATGATCTGTCTTCAAAAAAAAGCTATTCTTTTGCATTTGCCTTGCTTCACCACAATTCTCCATGATTCCAACTGATCTCAGTCACATCTGAAATCATTTCCAGTGTGAATGAGGCACATATAAACCGATCAGTAAATCGGTTTAAATCATAGTGGGAATGAGCCCTCAATCTGATGGTTGAGAGGTAAAGAACTCTTTTGAAGAATCAACCCTGGATACTCCTCCCCACCCTTCCTTGGATGTGTCTTCCCTGCATAGCTTCAAGCCATCCCCACCACCACAAGCATTGGCTACCTCTTCTCTTGTCCTGTTCTATGAAAGAAAGGAGCAGGAACAGCACAGCTTTAACCTGCTAGCTACGTCAGCTACAGCATGTAAGACCCCCATCCTGCTCTCTTGTGGAGTTTTCTTTTATTTGTTATCCTGGCCTTTAACTGTTGAAGAAAGCTGACCATGGTCTCTCTCTAACCTGTTGGGTGTAGTTCATCCCTGAATGCAGATTTTATAACGAATCAATTATTTTAAGGCAGCAAAGCAGATTGCTCTGTGCAGAAGAGTAATGACAATGCAGTTGGCAGTGGAATGGAAGATTAGGAGGGTGCTGCATAAAACTTGCCTGACAACGTTATAGAGGCTGAAAGCCAAGATGATTATTAGTGAAGTATGACTTGATGAATCTTCCAGATCCTCCACAGCTGAAGAAAGCTGCTCAACTGCTAGAGAGTTAGGATTTATCAAAGAGCCTGTCTCTCAAGTTTTCTGTGCTGGGGGGGCGGGAGTAAAAGACTGGCAATGGGAACTGCTGATGAACAGGTGTCTTCTGAAAGGCTGACTTTTTCATGCCTAAATGGGAAGCAATCTAGCACTGAGTGAGGATCTGAGAAACTCATTGATTTCAAATGTGGGGAACTATGATTATGTACAAACATAGTCAGCAAATGCAGCAAAGAAGGAATGCTAACTTTTATGGCTACACAATTTTCATTCATTTCCTTTGAAGAGCCCCTGTAAGTCTCTGATAAAATTCCAATCAACTAGAGATTGTCTATACATTCCTCCCTCCACATTTGCTAGGGTTAGGGGCACAGGACCCCCGTGAATATGGAAAAACCGAAAATAACAAAAACACTATGTTTTTACCTGAAAGAACACCTCTCTAGGGATCTCTAGGTCCTCCAGTGCAACTCTGTGGTCAATATCTGCCAGATTGACCATAGAATTGTGCTGGAAGAGCTACAAATGCCTAGTGGAGTGTCCTCTCTAGGAATCTCTAGGTCCTTCAGTGCAACTTTTGGTTAAAGTTGCACTGGAGGACCTAGATATTCCCAGCGAAAATATATTAATAAAATCCATGAATAATTAAATCCACAAAAGTCAAAGCCGCAAATGTGGAGGGATGAGTGTATATTTTTTCTATAACATATTCCTACACGTGCCATATAACATGTGCCGTTTGGAGACTATAATATGGTTGAACTTCCTTTCCAATCATCTCTCATATTTAGGCCCTCATCTCATGAGAATACCCATGATATATTAATGACTGGAATCAAGATGTTTCTTCATTTCTTTTGTGGTCTTGTATCGTTATGTATTTCAAAATAAAGTAACAGTCCAGGAAATCTGCCAAATTCTATGTTGGTTTGTGAGCTGGAACCATAATTATTTAAAGTTTTTTAGATCTGTTTCAATGTGTATATGTGCTGTATTCTCAGAGCCACCATATTACAAAACACTGTTAGGTTCATATATAATAAGACATGGAGCTTTGTCATATAAACTTCAGTATTTGGAGTAGCAAATGATGTAAACCTTGATGCAGAAACTTTTATTTGTAGGGAAGAGAGAGGGAATGAAGTGAGCACAAGTTACAATGTGCCCTATTGCATATATTAGGAGTGGTAAATATATGACTTCTCCAGAGGTTCATGGACTCCAACATTTCCATCAACACCCAGCTTCAACTCCTACTAGCATGGGCAATGAATAGGAATGATTGAAGATATATACCAACAGCATCTGGAGGGCCACATAGGTAGATTGTACATAAAGGAGGACATAAGTACAAGCTTCAGTTGTGTGTGCCTTACCTTACTATGCACAATGTCATTATAAACTGGATCCTAGGTAAAATCTACCTTCAGAGAAAAAGGGGCAGGGCAAGAGAAGAGATATCAAACAGGTCTGTGGGATATGGTTATAGATCTGCAAAGTGATGGCGTCAGTGTTGCCTTCAGACAGCGTAGTTGTGAAAGAAAATCCAATGGGTAGTTCTATTACCCAAAAAGGTTCCTACCAACTGTGTCAGTATCTCATTAAATGTTGGGGGAATTGCTTAGCTCAAAAGAGGCCTGCAACACATGAGTAACTGTGGCAGGGGGATTGTTTCATCCGGGTGTACCAGTACTAACAGCAGGAGGACTCCAGATTTGGTGATTAAAGAAGATTTTATTTAGAAATATTCAAGAGTGCAACCAAACATACACTACCAATTCAATATGAAACATCATGTAAGGGTAGCCAAAGTAGAAGTTTGGAAAATTGGATAGCAGAGGCTTAGGGTTTAGAGAGGGTGATATTTACAAGTCCTGAAGAGGAATCTATGGAAAAGCAGAGTGTGGCTCAGATGACATGAAGGCAATACAGGAAGAGGAAGGTCTGGATGGTTAGACAAACATGGGGGCCAGTTTCGTGGTTAAAGAGATAATAATGTGGAGATAAAGCATCCCAAAAATAAAGTGAAAATAGCACTAAATTGCACAAAAGCATTTCTCACATAATTAGAATAAAAGCGGAATTAAGTGAAAAGCGAAAAAAGACGTTTTTAACTTTCATACTCAAGTGAAAAAACCCATAATGGCCGTGTTTTGTTTTCGGGTGACCAGACTCCTCCTTTTCCAGGGCGGGTCCTGCATTTCATTCAACCTTCTCTCCACTCCAGGAGGAAATGTCAAACTGTCCTCCATTTGGAGCAGGAGTAAGAAGCATGATTTTCTATTTCTATGTGTGTGTTTTTTTTTAAAAAGCTTTTCTTGAGTTCTGTCCTCCTGGACAGTCTTCCTTTGGGGTTAGGACCTCTGGTCCCCCTGATGCGGACAGAGAAGAGGGCAGCATCCCTCCTCCTTCCCTCCTCCTATGGGCAAACTTTTGGCTGAGGGAATAAGCCTGCCGCCTCTTCAGCTGTGAGGATGTCTGTGGGGTTGTCCTTTTTGCCTTGGAGAGCAGCCATTGCTAGCCTAGGTCCTCTTGCTCTGGGATGGGCTGAGAAGCAAGGCACCCCAAATTGGGTTCTGACTCACTGGAGGGGTCCCCCTTTCTCCCACTTTGTGGTGTGCCTTCAAGTCGCTTCCGACTTAGGGCGACCCTAAAGCGGTGAACCTATCCTGGGGTTTTCTTGGCAAGTTGCTTCAGAAGGGGGTTGCCATTGCCATCCCCTGAGGCTGAGAGAGTGTGACCCACCTGAGGTCACCCAGTGGGTTTCATGGCTGAGCAGGGATTCTGTCCCACTTCCCCCCCCCCCAAAAAAAAAATAGGGACAAAAAGCAGCTTGCAAATTAAAACAACCCCCACCCAATCCTATCCATGGTGGGTTGTTGGCATGGGAAACCTTTTCCCTTCCTAAGCCTCCACCTCATCTTTTTGACTCTGCAGTCACTCTTTAGCTTGAGGGAAATGCGCCTGTTTGCTCAAGTACCAGACAGGAAATTTTAGAAAGAGAAAAGTGGAGAAGCTCATGTCTGCCTGGCATGTTGTCACCCAAGCAAACCAGGAAGTAAAAGCAGCCCCACAGAACCATGGAAAAACCGGGAAAAAGCTTTAAAGGAGATTTGTTTGTGAAAATTTGAATTTCACACTACAGTAAATGCGCAATTACTTTAAAAGCGCAAATGCATTTCTTCTAAACTCCTGAAAATAAAAAGATCTCGGATAACACCACTTTGTAACTTCCTTAATGTCAGTTTCTGTGCAACATCGTGTGAAATCGTTAGGCGTAAGTGCACTTTTTTGGGAGGATTTGTGTGGGATAACCTATAGATTTCCCCCATGTGATAACGTCCAAAGCTCTAGTAGGTGGCAGCTGCATGTGCTGAGTGACCATATATGGACTAGTATTTATTTCCTGTTTTGTATCCTTGAAGGATACCTAACATGCCCACATGGAGAACAAAGACTGTGATTGATTCCCCATGGAATTTACAAGAAGACCAGTTTTAGAAGACAGTCTTAACACTAGATTAATAAAATAGTGATTGGATGTAGGATGGATAAGGAAGTTACTGTTTTGAACTACAAGAATCTCCTAACTAGCACGGCCTATAATCCAAAAACAATTCAAAAACTATAATCCATAAACAAGTGGCACAGAGCTGGCAACCTTCTTCTGCCACCACCACCACCTTCAAAGACTGTTTTTTCTCTTGCTATTTCTACTGCCGCCAATACACTTCATGGGCACTGAGATCGTGCAACCACATTCGTATGGATTCATATTCAGGTATAGATGTGTTGGTCATGCAGCAAAATGCAAGAAAAACCAAAATCCACAAAAGAATTATACTTTTATTGGCTACTCAAAATGCATAAAATACATCATGCAAGCTTTTGAAGCTCCACTGGCTTCTTCACCTGGGAAAAGATGTTTAAAAATCATACAGAAGAAGAAAAGTGATGGTGTAGAGTCACAAGTCTACATTTTGTATCAGATGTTGCTTCTGTTGTAGTTCAGTTGCTCTGAAGAGATCTCAATGGAAGCAGAGGCCACTCCCCTTTTTGGAAAAGAGAAAGAAAAAAGAGAGAGAAATGGCTTTAAAGATGATAACAGGGAACTGAGGCATTTCCAGACACTGATAATGGAAAATGTGCTTGACATTCAATGTGCATAGAGAGGTTTCTTTATGCCAGGGGTAGGCAACCTAAGGCCTGGGGGCCGGATGCGGCCCCCTGAAGCCTTTGGACTGGCCCCAGGCCAGTCCTGCCACCACCGTCCCCCGCTGCCCCCCGGCGCCGCCGCCCACCATGATGATATTGATTATTATTGTTATTACTTGTTCTTGGGGTTTTTCTTGGCAAAATCTCCACAGAGGGTTTGCTGTGGCTTTTCTGGGGCTGAGAGAGTGTGCATGCATATTTTTATTTTTTTATTTTTAATTTTTATTTTTATTTAATTTTATTTATTTATTTATTTATTTATTTATTTATTTATTTTTGGTGCTTCAGCCCCCCAAATTGTCTGAGGGACAGCAACCTGGCCCCCGGCTCAATAAGGTTGCCTATCCCTGCTTTATGCCTTAGCAGAGAAATGTGTCACAGACAAAGAAAGCTTTTGGGTCACTGTTTGGAAAGTTCCCTTCAAAGCCTTTTTAAGGGCCTTTACAGACTGCCAGAAATAATGCAGCTTGAGGCCATTTTAACTCTCCTGGCTCAGTGCTAGGGAATCATGGGAATTGTATTTTTTTCTGGGACATTGAGCCTTCTCTGTCAGAGAGATCTGGTGCCACAGTAAACTACAGTTCCCATGATTCCCTAGCACTGAGCCAAGACAGTTAAAGTGGCCTCAAGCTGCATTATTTCTGGCAGTCTGTAAAGCCCCCAAGTTGCAAACAGTAAACTCATTTACCTTGACATTTTTAACAGTTATATCAACATGATATCCTCAGTTGCAAATAGTGTGTGCTCTTTTTCCTCTTTTTTTAAAACCAGAAATTAAATAATGAAAGTCAATTGCACAACTGTAACACCAATTTGATAGATGTTCTATTTAACAATAGAATCCATTGACTCCATACCCCTGAAGATTCCTTGACCCTAAATCAGCCAGATTTAATAGATCTTATTCTTACTTCCAAAAATGGGCTCTGTGTGCATGTGCATGGGGGGGGGGGGAGCAGAAGAGGAGGAAATCAGAAACAAATCTTAAAGTTAATAATCACCAACTGCTTTGGAGCAGTATGACAATTGGTATACCAATGCCAAAAAAATGCTTGCAAAATGCTTTCATGACATGCTAGAGAAAGGGAACAAGTGTACTGCTGCAAGGTACTATGCTGAGCCTAGTGATGTTTAGCATCTTGATGAAGGAATACAGGGCATGTTCATCCAATTTGTAGTTGACATTGAACTGCCATAATAGCTAATATTCAGAAGACAGAAACAGGATTTGAGTAACCTCAAAAAATTAGAGAGGTGGGCCAAAACTAACAAAACCAGTTTCTGCAGGGACATTTAAGCTCTGCATTTTATACCTCCTCCTTTAACAGTCCTCCTCCTTTCCAGTCCCATCAGAATAGCCACTGAGGCCTCGCTGTATTTGAACATTTGTAGTACCAACAATCACCCTGTGGAGTTATCTCAAGAAACAGCTCAGATGCCATCTTTGTAATTTTTGTGATTAGCAAGTTAAAATGTTTTGTTCAGGAAGGCTTTTTTTTTTGATAAACATAGCAGCAGGGACAAATTGTTTGCTTTTAAATGCATATTTCATTGCTATTTGTTTTCAACTGCTACTGAGTCTAAACATCTTTTTTATGCTTTTAATTTTTGATTTATTTAAATGACTTTGGGCATTTCCAAAAGAAACAGCTTTCAAGTTGTATAACAAAAAGACAGACGGAGCCACTTGGTTGTGTTCTGGTTCCCATGGCTACTGCAGCCATTCGCAGAGTCCATTAGTGTTTAAAGTCAAGGGCAGACACGATGTTGTCACATCAGAATTTTAAGATCTTTTTGCTCTGAGGGTTTGGATGTGTGGACCTTTAGTCAGATCAATTGCTCTAGTTTGTTCTTTTGGACAGTGACACAATCAAATAGATCCCCCTGCTATATATTATCATTTCACAATGTGTTTGACCTACAGACTTATCAGTGAGTCAAATGGTAATTTGGCCAAATGCTCCAGGCAGAGATAAGAAATTTAGGGGTCATTCACACTACGTTATAAACTGGTTTGCAAACCGGTTTAAAAGGGGGTCATTCACACTTGAATCGGTTTGCAAACCAATTTAAACATGGGCCGTTCACACTTGAATCAGGTTTTTCCAATACAAATTGGAGTGGGCTCGTGTCAAATTCCCCTTAGAACAGTTCCCCCCCCCCCAAAAAAAACGGGTTTTATCAGGGTGATGCCAACGGGAACTTGCTCCAGATCAGATTTACAGCTTCCTGAAGGGAGGGATCAATGGGCAGAGGGTGGGCAGAGGGGCAGAATATGCCTATCCCATCTACAGAGTGGCAAGCTCCATTTTTATGCTCGCACTTAGGAGGGTTGCAGACTACCAGAAATAGTGCAAATTGAGTCCACTTTTAGGGTTAGGGTTAGGGTTAGGGAATCATGGGAACTGTAGTTTATTGTGGCACCAGAGCTCTCTGACAGAGAAGGCTCAATGTCTCAGAAAAAAAAAAACAATTCCCATGATTCCCTAGCACTAACCCTAACTCTAAAAGTGGACTCAATTTGCACTATTTCTGTCAGTCTGCAACCGCCCTTAGTTGCCGGCTCTGAGGACGTTTTCACACTAGACCCACCAAAGCCGCCTGGAGCCGACCGTGCCGCTCATTCCAGAATGGCTCCGGCGGCGGCAACTTAATTCCTTTTTAAAAAAGGAATTACCTTGCCGGGGCTGATGCCGGAGGACGTCCGGAGTTGGCGCTGGATCGGCCGGAGTGGGGCCGGACTTGCTGCACCGTGAGTGTGAACACACGGAGCAAGGAGCCGGACTGACGCAGGGATGGCACCGGAAGGGGCGGGGTTTGCTGCGACATGAGTGTGAACACACTGGAAAAGGAGCCGGACTGGGGCCGGAGGGAGGTAGGATTGCGTCCGCCTAAAGCCCCGTGTGAAAACGCCCACAGTGTTTTCAAATTTCCTGCTGATGTGCCCTTTAAACAACTGCTCAGTCGTCTTCCTTTTCTGCTCTTTTCCCCCAACGATGCCATTGCCAGATCTTCGGACCTCACCAAAGCTGGGGAAGAGGAATATTTGGGGAACATTTTTTTAATTTTTTTTTTTTTTTTTTTTTACAGAATGCATAATCTGTTGCATTTGCGTGGTATCCACACAGGGTGAATCGAGTGTAAATCCTCCCTGCCCCCGGCTACTATATCACTCTGCTGTTTCTGTTGTTGTTTTTTGTGTTCCACAATGATGCATTGCCAGGTGGTCAGACATTGCCAAAGCCTGAAAAGGGTGGTCTTTTGGGGACCTGGTTTTTGATTTAAAAAAAAATAACAGCCTTTGAGAATCATTTCATTTGTGTGGCTTCCACACAGGGCGATTCGTTCTCCATCTGTTAATTTCTCCTTCCCCCGACTGCCATATTGTGGGTATTCTTATGCCATCCTCTCCTGCCCCAACTAAGGCAAACCTATGCTTGCTGCTTTAGAAGTTTTTATTCTGCAGGGCTTGATATCATAAATCCATGAGGCTGAGATAGTGTGACTCCCCCAATGGCAACATTATTGCATGGCTTTGCAAATTGTTAATTTGAGGGTCTTGCCAGGAGTATTTCATGAAAATATGATGGGATGGTGAACCTAATTGCTTTTTGGGGCCAAGAGAAGGTGCAAGTGCAGCTTCGAGAGAACCACCAGAACATTGATGTTTTTGAAAATATTGTTGTGGAGATGAGGAAGAAAGGGAATAAGAGGACTGAGGAGGAGTGCAGGACCAAGTGTAAATCCTTAAAACAGAAGTTTAAAGAAGCTAATCAGAAAGCATTGAGAAGTGGCAGTGGTGCAGTCACCATGCCTTTTTTTCAAGAACTGAAAAAATATTTAGTGGGTGATGCATGTGTGGAGACCAAAAGGCTGATGTTGGCAATGGAAGTGGTCCTGATTGAGCCAGGGACTTTGCAGCAGAACTCGCCAATGTCCAGAAGCCCTGATTCCATAGACGATTCCCAGGAACTATTTACTTCAGGTAAGGCACCCCCCTTTTTCTACTTTATCACTATTATTAGAATAACGACTTAAGCACACCATGGCTGGCTGCAAATAAATGTCAGGAAACCTGTTGATGTGTCTTCATTCCCCTTGATGTATTCTCATTGGGCCCCTCCAACAATTTTATTCTGTAATCCTCCCCCCTTTTTGCTTTAAAAATACTGACAGCATATGGTAATCATCAGTTCTCCACAACTTCATTATCAATTTAAATGCAAAATTTGGACTGTGGAAATTGTGTTGCCAGCCCCCACATCCCAAGGCCTTCAGTTCATATGTTCATAACACACTTTCAGTGCTGGTGGTGTTGCTCTGGTGGCTGCGATTACATTGCAATGGAACAGTGATAGCTGAATGTATGGTGTCCATCCAGTTTCATACATTTACCCCTGTATCGCTGATGCCATTTCAGTGATTCTTATTTTTCCTCTCTCTAGAATTAGTGCAAATGCAGGATGTCCATGGTGAGGTAGAACTCACATTAGTAGAAATGGATCCACATCAAGTGCTTCAGATGGAGGGCCGGTCACAGGATGACGTTGAAGTGCCACAAAATGATTCCCCTTCTGCTGCTAATGTGACTCCTTCCAGAAATACAACCACATCTATCATTACTACTTTGGGAAGGAGTCATGTTAGCAGCACAAGGAGACTTATTTAGTAGAGGAAAAACAAATCTACTGCCACCTTTAAAAAAATAAAAAGAGGTTTTATGCAGCTCATGTGTGTAACCATAAAACTGCTGCTTGAAGGTGTACAGCATATGAGGGACTTATAAATCTACTCCTGCCCTACACCTGGGTTGTTAGTGCCAAAATATCTTTCCACCCAGCCAACATATGTAATGGGGCAAAAAGAGACTCCCGCACAGCCAATGTTGCCCCCCCCCCCGGTGGTTTGAGACCATGGTGACACTTAAACACAGGACATGTTGGGATTACTGAGGGAATACCCACCACTGCTTTGGTACATTTGGGGCTCAGATACTGTGGCCTTAGCACCTATTACCTGTGGGACCCCCATTGCTTCAAATCCTGTCATCCCTGCAGAGGGATATAAAATTGGAAAGGAAGTCAGTACATGAAAGGGGCACTAGTTACAAGCAAAAGTGTTACAATTACTTATAGTCTATAAATTTTACAGTGCCAGAGAATAGAGTAATAATGATGCACTCTGTATTATATTACAATGTGTAACAGTCCATCAATATCACAGTTCAAGGAACATGAGTAACAATGTGGCAATCCGTATTCTATAACAATTTTGCATAGAACATTACTTTCAAAGAGTGACTGGCAGGTGACATAATTAACATCGCAACACTGTATATCCCATAACAATCTCACACAGGCCATTTTTTACAAAGTGACAAATAAAGTATAACCATGTAGCAGTGGAAAAATTTCACTAATCTTCCTATGATCACCCAGGTAAACTGTCTTCCACAGCAGCACCTTTTCCATTGCTAGCACCACTGCGATAAAAATGGAGTAGACAGTAAATTTCCCCACTCTGAACTGGGTTGCAGCCGAGCCATAGGAGCCTTGATTAGCCAGCATCCACACATCTATGGTGACACATTTCTCAACAGGAATGGTAACACGCAAGCGAGTGTCTTGCCTTGATATCTCCGGATGCAGCTCTTCAACCAGCATGAGAAAAAGTTTTCTGGTCATTCTTAAATGCTCTATCCACTTCTTGTCAGACCAAACTGTACATATAAGAGTGTTCCAAAATTCAGTTGTGTGCGGGTATACCCACCACCTCCTAGGACTAGGCTGGTACAAAAAATGAATCAGGCTTTCAAAAGCAGCTTGCTCATTTCCCTGACCATAAGTTGCCAGGGCTAGGCATCTTACCCTGCAATGGAGATGGTGCCTCCTTCTCTGCCATGCCTTTCTCACAGCCACCGATATGCCCAGTATCTGAAGTTGCCACTGAAGATCCTGCCTACACTGAATGGCAGTAGACAACATCACAAAAATGCGGAGGATGTCTTGAAAGTGTGCCCAGATGGCATGGAAAAGGACCTGGAACAAAGGATCCATGATGGTGTTGGAAGATCACATGGAATAGGTATCAGAAATGGTGACAGTGAATCCAAAGTGGTATCATCAACAACGACAACAGAAATGATTTAGGGCAGAAAAACGAAAAGCACAGATATACGATGGGGGACACCTGGCTGAATGAGACTATGTGTGAAAGGGATCTAGGAATCCAAGTGGACCACAAGTTGAACATGAGTCAACAGTGTGATGCAGCAACTAAGAAGGCCAGTGCAATTTTAGGCTGCATCAGTAGAAGTATAGTGTCTAGATCAAGAGAAGTAATAGTGCCACTCTATTCTGCTTTGGTCAGGCCTCACCTGGAATACTGTGTCCAGTTCTGGGCACCACAATTCGAAAAGGATGTGGAGAAACTGGAGCGTGTCCAAAGGAGGGCAACTAAAATGGTAAAGGGTCTGAAAACCAAGCCCTATAAGGAATGACTTAGGGAACTGGGGATGTTTAGCCTGGAGAAGAGAAGGTTGAGAGGTGATATGATAGCCATGTTTAAATATTTGAAGGGATGTCATACTGAGGAGGAAACAAGCTTGTTTTCTGCTGCTCCAGAGACTAGGACCCGAAACAATGAATGTAAGCTCCAGGAAAAGAGATTCCACCTCAACATTAAGGGGAACTTCCTGACAGTAAGGGCAGTTTGACAGTGGAACACACTCCCTCGGAGTATAGTGGAGTCTCCTTCCTTGGAGGTCTTTAAGTAGAGGCTGGATGGCCATCTGTCGGGGATGCTTTGAATGGGAGTTCCTGCATGGCAGGAGGTTGGACTGGGTGGCCCTTGTGGTCTCTTCCAACTCTATGATTCTATGATTCTATGATTTGAGTGACAGATCATAAAAACTACTTGAAAGTGATTGAATACAATCGATACAGAGGATCCATTTTGAATTGGTACTTTCATTAGTGTGAACTTCCAGAGGAATTTGAGAGGGCGGAGGACTGTCCACAAACCCCTCCCAGCCCTTACCATCTGAGACACCCTGGCAGCGGGGTTAGGTGCCAGGCAGAGTTTTTTAGCCCGCCCCAACTCTCTTCCTACCAGCGGCGACGGCAGTGTCTCTTGAGAGGGCGGAGGACTGTCCACCAACCCTCCCAGCCCTTACCATCTGAGATGCCCTGGCAGCGGGGCTAAGAGCCGGGCAGAGCTATTTAGCCCACCCCAACTCTCTTCCCACTGGCGGTGACGGCAGCATCTCTTGAGAGGGCAGAGGACTGTCCACCAACCCATCCCAGCCCTTACTATCTAAGATGCCCCGGCAGCAGGGCTAGAAGCCGGGCGGAGTTTTTTAGCCTGCCCCAACTTTCTTCCCATCGGCGATGACTCCTGAGAGGGTAGCTTGGGAGGCAGGTCCTTTCTATCTAGCCCACCCTGCCCTTCTTCCAACTGGGACAGCCACACCTGCAGTGTGTTTGGGAAGGTTATCTAGTTCCATCAGCTCCTATACTAGCAGAGGCCGGGAATGGTCTGGGGGCGGAAATTAGAGCTGTGCGGGGGAAAGGGAGGTATGGTGGCAACAGAGTGAACAGATGTTACAAAAGAAGGTGGGACTGCTGTTTGAAAGCTATCCCGCCTTCAGTTCACTCTGTTCCTCAGAATGGATTGGAGTGCTCACCAATCATTCCACAGAACCTTATCTTGCTCCTTTGCAATGCTAGATTGGTTAAAAAAAAGACTCATATTATTCATGATCTTCTTTTAGATGAGGATGCCAATCTGGCTTGCTTCACAGAAACCTGGCTGGGAGAGGATAGTGCCGTAACTTTGAACGCAGGCCCTCCCAGCTGGGTACACTGTTAGTGAGCAGGTAAGGGAAATGGGTGAGGGTGTGTGTGTGGAATGGCTCTGGTTCATAAGAACAACCTGACCTTGACCATCCTGTCTGGAACACAGTCCACTTCGAGTGTATGTACCTGAGCCTGAGGACCATGGATAGTTTGAGGATTCTGCTAGTATACCGACCACCTTGTTGTCTAGTAGGCTCCCTAACCAAGCTGACACAGCTGGTCTCTGAGTTGCTGCTGGAGTCATCCAGACTTTTAGTTCTGGGTGACTTCAACATCCCACTCGAGACCAGTTTGTCAAATCTAACAGGTACAGCTCGGGAATTCATGGAATGCATGACAAACATGGGCCTATCCCAATTGGTCATCGGGCCCACTCATTGTGTGGGTCATACACTCAATGCGGTCTTTAGAACAGAACAGGAATATCCATGGGCGGAGGTTATTAAAACCACCGCATTGTCATGGATGGATCATTTCCTGGTCAAAGTTGAACTAAGAACCACTATCTGCCCCACTGGGGGTGGTGGACCCATTAGAATGGTCCATCCTCAAAGGCTAATGGAACCAACTGGATTCCAGAAAGCCTTAGAGGGTTTAATGGTTGGTAATGCTGGTGATTCTGTTGAAGCTTTGGTCAATACCTGGAACACCAATATTACCAAGGCTCTCGACACAATCGTTCCCAAGCATCCTTTCCAACCCACTTCTAATGATCAAACATGGTACACGGAAGATCTTAGGAAAATGAAGCGGGTTGGACAACAACTAGAGCGCACCTGGCCGAAAACTCAGCTCTTATCTGACAAGACTCGTCATAGGAACTTCCTTTGGTCCTATCGAGAGGCAATGCATGCAGCGCAGAAATCTTTCTCCTCTGCACGTATTGTGTCTGCAGAGTCCCATCCAGCAGGGCTGTTTAGGGTGGTAAGGGAACTGACGCAGGTTCCACCTGCGCAGAACCCATTACTTAACCCAACAACAGCCTGATGTGATGCATTTAACAACTTCTTTGCAGATAAAATCTCTCAGATAAGAGCCAACTTGGATGCCAGTATAGTAACAGAATCAATAGATGAGGTGTCCAGCAGCTCCGTTGGTGTAATTTTACTGGATCATTTTCAATCTGTGAGTACCGAAGACGTGGACAAGCTTCTTGGTAGTGTGAGGAAGACAACTTGCCCTCTTGATCCTTGCCCTTTGTGGCTGGCCGTCTGGGGGGGGGGGATGCCTTGAGGTTGTCATCAATGCATCCCTCAGGGAAGGTCATGTTCCATCTTGTTTAAAGGAAGCAGCGGTTAGGCTTCTGAAAAAACCTTCTCTGGACCCCCTGTATCTAAACAGCTATAGGCCGGTATCTATGGGGGGTTGCAGACTGCCAGAAATAGTGCAAATTGAGTCCACTGTTAGGTTTAGGGTTAGGGTTAGGGAATCATGGGAACTGTATTTTATTGTGGCGCCAGAGCTCTCTGACAGAGAAGGCTATATGTCTCAGGGGAAAAAAACAATTCCCATGATTCCCTAGCACTAACCCTAACCCTAAAAGTGGACTCAATTTGCACTATTTCTGGCAGTCTGCAACCCCCCTATGCTACTTTTTTTGAGCAAAGTGATCGAGAGGGCAGTTGCTCTTCAACTCCAAGGGGTCATGGATGAAACCAATTATCTAGAACCATTTCAAATGGGCTTTAGGGCAGGATTTGGAGTTGAGAATGCCATGGTTGCCTTGACTGACGACCTTTGTCTGAGCATCGACAGGGGTAGTGTGACACTGTTGGTGCTTTTAGACCACTCAGCAGCTTTTGACACGATAGGTCATAATAGCATCCTCTTGGATTGCCTGAGCGGGTTAGGAATTGGGGGCACTGTGTTACAGTGGTTCCATTCCTTCTTCTTGGGCAGATCCCAGAGGGTGCGGCTCAGGGACAGTTGTTGTGCAAAAAAAGATCTTAGTTGTGGTGTTCTGCAAGGCACCATTCTGTCCCTGATGGTGTTTAATATATACATGAAGCCACTGGGTGAGATCATCCGGAGACACGGGCTGGGTGTTATCAGTACGCTGATGACACCCAGATCTATTTCTCCATGTCTCGATCATCGACCGTGGCTCCCAATGGCATCTCTCCTCTCAATGACTGTCTTAAGGCAGTAATGGACTGGATGAGGAAAAACAGATTGAAATTAAATCCAGACAAAACAGAGGTGCTCACAGTAGCGGCCCCGAAACTGGGAATTGGGTTGCAACCGCCAGTCCTGGACAGGGTCACACTCTCTGTGAAGGACTATGTTCGCAGGTGTTATGTGGTCTCTCCTTGCTGGGGGTGCTCTTAGATTCGTCGATCCTGATGACAAATTAGGTAAATGCGACGGTCAGGAGCGCCTGTTATCAGCTTCGGCTGATACGTCAGCTGCACCCTTTCCTGGAAGTAAGGGATCTCGAGACTGTGGTGCACACGCTGGTAACATCCTGTCTGGATTTTTGTAATGCACTGTACATGGGGCTACCCTCGTGCTTGATCCAGAAACTGCAGTTACTACAAAATATGGCAGCCAGAGTGGTCTCAGGAACAGCAAGGAGAGACCACATGACACCTGTATTAAAGTCTCTCCACTGGCTGCCTATTAGTTTCCAGGCCCAGTATAAGGTGTTGGTTATGACCTTTAAAGCCCTAAATGTCTTGGGTCCAACCTATCTTTGGGACCGCCACCTCCCATACAATTTGCCCCGTGCACTCCAGTCCTCTGGGAGGAAATTACTGCAGCTGATAAAAACAAGGCTGTCTGCGACCTCCCAGAGAACCTTCTCGGCAACCGCTCCCAGACTATGGAATGGCCTGCCGGATGAGATCTGTCAGATTAAGACCCTGAGCAGCTTTTAAAAAGCTGTTAAGATGGATCTCTTCTGGAAGACCTTTACTGACTAGACTTCCCGGTCTCAGGAGCCTTCTTGTTCCACCCTCTCCCATTTTGGATGCTGACGCTACTTTGGTTTGCTTTTTATATTATTATTTTGTGGTGGTGTTTTAATTATCAGGTTTTAATAGTTAAGTGGTTTAATACTTTTTTAAGGGTTGGGTGGGTTTTGGGGTTGTTGGAGTAAATATTGTATGGAATTTTAATTGTTGTTTGCCACCCTGATTGTTGACAGAGGTAAAAATTATTATTATTATTATTATTATTATTATTATTATTATTGCTGCTCTGGAGAGATTCAATCAGGGTAAACATAGTGGTTTTATAGTGGAACGTCAATTCAGATAAGGTTTGGTATTGCATGAATGAATGCATTATCGAATCTCCTCAGATCTCCCTGGCACAAAACGCTAGTAAAAAAGTTTTCATTAGTAAAAAAGTTTTCATTATATTACATTTATACTTTTTCAAAAAAGCTTTTAAATCTTAATAACGTTTACAATGAAAAGGGGGTGCTTATTTCAATTACTTGAGCCTAGCATTTAAATTTATGCTACATTACTGCATGGAAACTTTAGTGGAATAAGATGAAAAATCCCATCCATGATTTCACTCCTGTCCCCACCTTTGTCCATATTTTGAGCTTGGGAGGGAAGCAAGCAGCTGTAAGAATACTGGGAAAACTTATTTCTCACTCTTCCACTCAACCACTGAAAAGAATGAGGTTATTTAAAAAAATACACACATAGGAAGAATATGAGAAACAAAAACAGTATCTCTAAATATAAGCTATAAGCCAGACCTGTTCCACCCTTCTCCCCATCAACAATACCCAACCTTCCCCATCAACAATCCTTCACAAGAACAATTCTCAGAAATCTTTTTAAAGAAACAAAGACAGCCCATCATTAGGCCTCATCAAATTCATCTCCATATCCATTTATCCTTCTCTTGTCTATGTGTCTACTTATAATTATTCTCCTCAAAGATCCTATGCTGTCTTACTCTCTTTTCTCCACTCTCCTTCCCTCTCAGGCTCTTGCTCTCTTGACTCACACATCTTTCTGTCTGTTTTGTATTTTCTCTCTTCCTCGTTCCACACCTCCTCATGTCTCTAATCCCATGTGATCCACTCTGCTTTGTCCTCCATATAACTATTCATTTATCTGGAAACCATATCCTATGAAGAATGACTCAGGAAGCTGGGTATGTTTAGCTTAGAGAAGAGAAGGTTAAGAGGTGATATGGTAGCCCTGTTTAGATATTTGAAGGGATGTCATATTGAGGATGGAACAAGTTTGTTTTCTACTGCTCCAGAGACTAAGGGGCTCAACAGACAGCCTGAAAGGGGCGGCTCCATGCCGCCCCTGGGAACACAGGATCGGGGCCACAACAACCACATGCCATGGGCCCAATCTGGCACTTTGCTGCTCTACAAAAAGCTGGCAAATGCCGCTCTTTTTAGGGTGGCGCAAAAAGCTGTCCTTGCCACCATGGCGGTGGCTTTTCAGTGCTCCTTTGGTGCAGCATGTATGAACGCTGTGCCAAGGGAGTGCCCTGATGCTGCCCGTCATCTGTTTGGGTGGGTGGCTTGAGGACAACATGGGCACAGAGTCGGGGCAGCCAGCACAGAGCAATGGATGCAAACTACAGGAAAAGAGATTCCACCTAAACATTAGGGATAACTTCCTGACAGTGGAGAGCTGTTTGACAGTGGAACACATTCCCTCAAAGAGTGGTGCAGTATTCTTCTTTGGAGGTTTTTAAAAACAGAGGCTGGATGGTCATCTGTTGAGGATGCTTTGATTGTGTATTCCTGCATGGCAGGGGATTGGACTGGATGGCCCTTGTGGTCTCTTCCACCTCTATGATTCTATCTTGTCTAGTTTATACCAGGCATCCACTGTTCTGACTTTTTGTGAAGGCTGGCCTTCCTTTCTTCTATGTGCATCTCAGGTGTGCAGAATGTCATGGGCTTCTTTCTCCTGATCCTCCCTCTTCTGCTTTCTTGCTGCCCATCATTGCCTCCACCACATGAAAATGCCAGCAAGGATGGCTGGTGTGGTAGGGGAACAACATAGGATATGAAAATGCTCTGTCAATCAGTGATGCCTCTTGGGGGTGAATTGTCATATAACACCCAGAAACAATTGTCCTGAATTCTTTCACAGCAAGCATATCAAGAATTGAAAGATCACAAATACAGTTGCCCCTCTGTTTTCACAGACTTTAAGTCCATGTCCCTCACCAGTTTGCAGTCGCCAAACTGAATGCACGCTCTTGGGCAGGCGTGGATGCACACTGCCATTCAAGCCTATGGGGCTTGAATATTTGTGGTTTTCCATTTTTTCAGGGGATCCAGATCCCCCATGAAAACAGAGGGGCAACTGTAGTATATATATATATATATATATATTTCTGAGCTCATAAAAATTACTCTTTTTAATTACATTCCCCAGAATGGCTCAGCCAGCATGGCCAGTATAGTGATTCTGGGAGTTATAGTCAAAAAGGTAATTGTGCCAAGCTCTGAATTTCCTCACATTTCTGTCATTGCTACAAGTCATCTGTCTAAAAACAAACACAATAGTTGAAAAATAATTTTCTGTTGTTTTTCTTGTAAAGTTCATGTTTTTCTTCTTTCATGAATGTTATTTTACAAAGATTAGTTGTTATGGTGATAATTCCAGAAGAGAGTACAAAACATCGTTTTAGAGATTTTATTGTTATATAATTATTACAATTACCCTGCTAAATGAGGATGCCATTATCTATTCTTTGTTCTCGCTTAGAGGATACCACATGACCTTTTCTTTATTAACAGTGGAATGCAGCACAAGTCTCCTGCAGGTGAAAAGCTTCCATCGCCAGCAGGATGCCTTTTGATGCAGACAAGCTTGTTTGCTGGCTGAACCAGGCAGGAGGACATCTTTGGTGAGCCCAGAGTGAAGCTGTGGTGGGAATGAGTGTATTGCATCCCCAAAGTAAGAATTTGGCCACTCCAAATGAAATGTTCCTTCAGACCCCAAAATTTTAGTATTGCAGACATTCAAAACATTTAGAAATATGGAGCATTTAGAAATATGGTTTAGGCATTCAAAGAAAAGAGGCAGGCAAAGTGACCAAGGGAATGTAAACTTAGCAATTATAAGAATCCGAGGTATGAGCAATTTTCAATTTCTCATTCTCTGCAAATCCTCTAGGAGGGGAAGAATTCTTATGAGGAGCCTTAGCTATATCTCTGGCCAAACTCCTCCTCCCTGCACCCTTCCAGTTCCCTCGTCTCAGAATAAAAACTGTGCTGGAAAGTGGGGAAAGTGGTAGTTGAATCAGGGGCACCAACAAAAAATGGTTTCGTTCCCACCTTTGCTCTGATGGGAGCGTTCTCAGTAGAATTTTGCTGAGGAATATTTTTGTAAATGGCATGAACATCTGAATCTTACTTATTGTTTTTTGAAACTTCTGCTGGGGATGCCTTTCTTGTTGTGCAAAACTTCTTCAGTCTTTAAAAGGAAATCCATCTTATTAGTGCTTTGTTTTTGTTTTGAAATGATAACATAAGTATAAAATTTTCTTAAGCCACACTTGTGGTTTTCGATCAAGTTGGGATTGATCTACTGTATCAGTCGTACTATTCCACATGAGTTGATTTCCCATCCCTATTCCTCTCACTGGTGGCTGCACTGAGTAGTGATCCTGCTCACAGACAGATTTTTCCTATAATCTCCCATCCTATACACTTTTCAGTCCAATCACTTCATGCACCCTGCAGATAAACAGGACTTGAGAGACACGAAGATGAGAAACCAAACAGACAAGGATAACAGATGCTGATCTAGACAACTGAGAACTTGTGCAGCAAATGAAACTAGTCCAACTCTTACTCATACTTCAGTCCTGTTTTTTACTTTATAGTGGGAAAAGGACAAAGTGTGACTCTGGGGGTGCATGTGTCCCCCTGACAGGTAGCTTATGCAGACCTCAGCCCACTTGTCCAGACTCTGGCCTTTCTTTCTTCTGGCCAAAAAATAAAAAAAGGTGAATTGCCTTTCCTTGAAGCCTTCAGGTTTAGCCATTCTCCTTTTAAATTAGCTGCAGCCACTGCCCA
This sequence comes from Phrynosoma blainvillii, assembly GCA_026167975.1. Lineage (NCBI taxonomy): Eukaryota > Metazoa > Chordata > Lepidosauria > Squamata > Phrynosomatidae > Phrynosoma > Phrynosoma blainvillii. The sequence continues at coordinate 288,395,276 of JANUYF010000002.1, read as the reverse complement.
CAACACTGTTTAACATCCCCAAATCCTTGAATTTCGAACCCCCAAGAGCATTTCTGGTCAAATATCTCTTTTTTGCTGGGTTGCTTTCTTTTGTTTTTGTATTTTTGCAGTATTTACAGCCTTCAGAGGGTTGTTGTTTGTTGTTAACTGCGTTCTAGTCATCGTTGACCTATGGTGACTCTATGAATGGGAGACCTCCAAGTCACCTTTTCTTCAACTGCCCTGCTCAGCTCTCACAGATTCATAGGCATGGCTTCTCTGATTAAATCTTTCCATCTGGAATGTGGTCTTCCTCTTTTCCTATTGCCCTCAACTTTACCAAGCACTATAGTATTTTCTAATGAATTCTTTCTTCTCATGACATGGCCAAAGTATGACAGTCTCAGTTTAGTCTTCTTTGCTTCCAGGGAAAGTTTGGGACTGATCTGCTCTAGGACTCATCCATTGGTCTTTTTAGCAGTGCATGGTATTCTCAGAACTTTTCTCTAGAACATATCAGATGAGTTGATTTTTTTTCCCTATCAGGTTTCTTCACTTGCCAGCTTTCAAACTTGTACATAAAAATTGGAAATACAATGGCATGGGCAATCCTAACTTTAGTATTTAATGATATATTTTTACATTTCAGGATCTTGCCTAATTCCTTCATAGCTGCCCTGTCTTTCTTTTTTATCAAAGTGTACTGGGGCAGAAAAATCGCCACGGGACACACCACAGTTGCCTGTTCCTATTTTCAAGATTTTTTCACTTCCGTTGTTCTTATGCCAATAATACAGCTATGGATACATTACAAATGTTTGCTTGCCAAAATGGAAGATTATATATATGTGTGTATGTTTATATTTCCATACTTTCCTTTGGTTAAAGGTATGTATATTCAGAAAGTTTAAATAACTTTGCTGTTGCATGCCTTCAAGTCATCTCTGACTTATGGTGACCCTAAGGTGAATCTATCAGAGAGTTTTCTTGGCAAGATTTGTTCAGAGCAGGTTTGCCTTTGCTTTCCTTTGAGGCTCAGAGAATGTGACTTGTTATCCAGTCAGTTTTCATAGCCCAGTGGGGATTTGAACCCTAGGCTTCAGAGTCATATCTCTACACTCAAACCACTGTAATTTTATCAGAGGTTTACAAAGCAGTGTTTTTAGACAAACCAGCAAATTGTAATGTTGATGGTTAAATATTTCAGAATTACACTGCTGACATTTGAATTTTGGGTTTTTGTTTTTGTTTTTGTTTTTTTTAAAGACAGGGCAGGACAGGCTAGAAAAAGCCTAAGCTAAGTTAAAACTAAATTGCTAGCAAGAAACAATCTTATTTTGGACAAGTACAGGAAGAGGAATGTCTTATTATTCACAGATTTTATAATTTGATACACAGCAACCGTGAAATAGCTGACCCTTGTTTAGTGTCAGAGAATACATGCAAAGTATTGTATTAATAGACAAACAAACAGCAGACAGATCATCTTGTGTTGTACTCACAGTCCCTGAGATCAAAGCAAAACTACATTCCACTTGGAATGCTCAGAGAGATTCCTGACTGTCCAGAAAAGAGAAAGTATGGAAAATGTCTCTCATTAACATGCCAAAGTCTTTGACAGGCAAGTTTGTGATCCTTGCAGGAAAGAGGCCAAGCCTGGTAAAAGTTCTACATCTGTCAAGTGTATCTGTTCAAAACTAAATATGCCGCAGCACAGCTAAAAGTGGAAATACACACCACAAACATACACACCTGAGCATGTGGACATACACATACACCCTCACACATACCAGGGCTGCCACCCAAAATGGAAATCCCTTGTTGAATTCCTTCCTCCTACATCAAGTTCCGTTTAGGAGGTATCCTTTATAAAAGCCTACCTAGCTGCATGAATTTATCTCCAAAATAATTTCTCCTGTGTTCTTCCAAAAGCAATCTTGAAGGAAGACACTTTGAATTTGGGCCATGGCATGGGAGAGGCATATAATTTCACACAGACCTGAGTCACAAAGGAAAGCTCATACAGAGCCTACTCATTAAGTATATCTGTTTCCAATTTTTGCTGTGGCTTAATTTCAACTGGAGCTGTGACTTGAAAGTGGAAGGGTTACATTTCCCTGGATGTTTTCACACTAGGGGTCTCAAAGCCGCCTGGAAGCAATCAAGAATCATACCGGAGGTGAAAGCAGCATAATTCCAGAATGATTCTTGATTGCTTCCGGCCGCGGCAGAGGCAATTCCTCTTTAAAAGAGGAATTGAAAAGAACGGGGATGATGCAGAAATGCACCGGGGGTGGGACAGGATGGGGCGGGGTGGGCCGGGGCTTGCTGCGACGTCATGTGAACACTCGGAGAAAGGACCCGGCATGACGCAGGATTGCGCCGGGGATGGCACTGGATGGGGCGGGGCTTGCTGCGACATCGTGTGAAAAATTGGCAAAGGAGCCAGACTGGGGCCGGAGTGAGGTAGGATTGCGTCAGCCTTAAGCCCCATGTGAAAACGTCCCCTGTCTGCAGCTTCCATCTTTCCCTATCACATCCCTGACCTGAAAGCTACAGAGAGAAATTGAAAGAGAAAGAAAGAGAGAGAGTAAATGAGAAATGCTTTTCAAAAGAAGGACAAAAGATATCAAAAATGTATTCTTGCATCTTCAATGCCTAGTTTGCTCTATAGAAACAACAATGATGTTCATTTCTGCTCCGCATAATAGGCTGCCAGGAGGGCAAGTAAGCAGATGTAGGAAACACATTGTAAGGATGATGGCAGAACACAGCATAAGATGAACTAGACCTTACAAAATGAGAGGAAATTGAAGATGTGGTTGTCGCTGAAAACATAATGTTGAATGTGTAATTCCATCCTAAAAGAACCAAAAGGATAGAATCAGAGGCACTGCTGTCTGTTGAAGGAGAAATTACTTTTACATTTGAAAAACCCAGAACTTGCTATAAGTTAATTTGAAAAAGAGTGAGTATGACACGCTGAACCAATCCATAAGGGAGCAGGATAGGATGAAGCTCTGGGTCCAAGAGGACTGCACCATTATGGAAAGCTTGACCATGTCATTTCAGAAGGTACCTTTAACTTCGTTTTCTCACGCTACTTTTACTTCCACTGGGTGAAATTATGTATGCTTTTGTATGTTTGGGGATGTTTTTGGAGAAATTTTTACAAAGGGTGTTTACACAAACACTGGAGGGTTGTTTGTTTTTTTGGCAAAATATAGCCTTTTTAAAAAAACATCATTTCCTCAAAATTATTTTTCTGCAAAAAAAAAAAAAATCTTGTTTGTTTGTTTTGCTGCTGCTGCCGCTGCCGCTGCTGCCATCACTACGAAACAAAAATGTAATGGTCTTTTTGTGGTTGTTAACTGCCCCCAAGTCAATCCCAATTTATGGCGACTCTGTGAATTAGACATCTCCAAGGACGTTATCACACAGGGAGTCGCGGGGAGAAAGTGGAAATATACTGGATGAGCGGAAGACTTTAATTTACGGGATTTGTCCTGTTCCACCTCGTCTGATAACTAAATTTGAATTTAAAAGGGGGTTAATTCGAACAAAAACCTGATCTTTTCATTTCCTCAAAAATCCTGAAAATGAAAAGATCAGGTTTTCGTTCGAATTAACCCCCTTTTAAATTCGGATTTAGTTATCAGACGAGGCGGAACGGGACAAATCCCGTAAATTAAAGTCTTCCGCTCGTCCGGTTTATTTCCACTTTCTCCCCGCGACTCCCCGTGTGATAACGTCCCAAGACTCCCTATTTTCCACTGCTCTGCTTAGGTCCTGTAAATTTATACCTGTGACCTCCTTAATAAAGTCCATCCTTCTGGCATGTGGTCTTCCTCTCTTTCTAAATCCTTCACCTTGTCTTTTCCAATGAGTCATTCTTCCTCATGATGTGACCAAAGTACGACAGCCTCAACTTTATCATCTTGGCTTCCAGGGAGATTTCAGGCTTGATCTCTTTTAGGACTCTTTTTTTTTTTTTTTTTTTTTTTTTTGTCTTTTTGGCTGCCCATGATATCCACAGCACTCTTCTCCAGCACCACATCTCAAATGAATTGATTTTCCTCCTATCTGCCTTCCTTGCTGTGCAACTCTCTATACATGGTAATACGGAAAACAATGGTTTGTACAATTATAACTTCGTGCTAAGTTGGCTGCCTTTACATTTTAGGATATTTTCTAATTCTTTCATTACTGCCCTCCCCATTCCTAGTCTTCTTCTTATTTCTTGACTGCAGTCCCCATTCTGATCAATGTTTGACCCAAGGTACAGAAACTCTTTTACTATTTCAATTTCCTCATTGTCTAGATTAAATCTGTGTAGATTTTCTGTGTTGTTTTCTTTATGCTGAGCAGAAGGCCTGCCTTTGCACTTTCTTCTTTGATCTTTCTTAGTAGTTGTTCCAGGTCTGTGACATTTTTTGCTAGTAGTATGTTGTATAACAGCCATGGTGAACCCATGGCATGTGTGCCAGAGCCAGCACACCGAGACTTCTCTGTGGGCATGCGAGCCTCTTGCTGCCGGTGAGAGGAGGGAGGGAGGGATGGGAGGCAGGAGGAAGAGGAGGAGGAGGAAGAAGAGAAAGCAGCAGTGGCGGCCCCATGCCTCCAGCCACTCACCCACCACTGGTGAGAGTTGGGAGAGAGGAAGAGGAGAAGGAGAAGGGAGAAGGAAATGGAAGTGGTGGCAGTAGCAGCAGTCTCATGCCGCCAGCCACCCGCCCACCCACCCACCAATAGTGAGAGCCAGGAGGGATGAAGGGAGGAAGAGGAAGCAGGAGGAGGAGGAGGAAAAAGAAGCAGTAGTGACCCCATGCCTCCAGCAACTCACCTGCTGCTAGTGAGAGGAGGGAAGGAGGGAGGGATGGAGAGGAGGAGGAGGAGGAGGAGGAGGAGGAGGAGGAGGAGGAGGAGGAGGAGGAGGAGGAGGAGGAAGAAGAAGAGGCGGCAGCAGCAGCATGGCATTTAGTCAGAGAGGGATTTGCTATTACTAGCCTGAGGCTGAGAGAGTGTGCTCTGTGTGTGTGTGTTTCCAAGTCGTTCCTGGTGACCTAAGATGAAACTACCATGGGGTTTTCTTGGCAAGTTTCATCAGAGGGGGATTTCCATTGTCACCCTCTGAGGCTGAGAGAGCATGACTTGTGTGTGTGGTTCCTTCAAGTTGTTTCCAACTTATGGAGACCCTAAGGTGAAAGTATCATGGAGTTGCATTGCATTCATGGTTTTGATTTGGTTCCTATCACTCTTTTGTTTTGCTTCTCTTCTTTTTTTACTGCTTGAAGTGTTTTATCTGTCATCCATTGTTTCTTCTTTCTTTTTGACCACAGAAAATGTGTGTTTGCATTCTTCCTTTATTCTGTCCCTGGCTTCTGACCATAGTTCTTCTGGTTCCTAGTCAATTATGTTTAATAGTTCAAATAGTTCAAATCTGTTTCTTATGTTGTCAGTAAATTCTGCTGAGATGCTATGCTGTTCAGATCATATTTGGGTATAATGACTAGTTTTTACTTCTTCTTCAGCTTTACTCTTATTCTTGATATAAGCAGTTCATGGTATGAATCACAGTCAGTATCTGGTCTAGTCTTGGCTACCATATGGAACTTCTCCATCTTTTGCTTCCTATTATTAATGTATTTGGTTTTTATGTTGTCCATCTGCTGCTGTCCATGTGTATAGTCTTCTCTTTGTTTGTATGAAAAAGGTGTTTGCAATGAATAAGTTGTAAAGGCAAAAAAAAAAAAACCTCCTAAAAGCCTTGGGGGAATTGGCCATTTTTTCAGGGGGATGTCTCCACTCCTGAAACATCCTTTGCCATTCAAGATGAGAAAATCTGCAAATTATCTTTACATCCCAATGCCATTATATTAATTCTTCTTAAAAATAACCTTCTTAACTCTGAAAACCTGAGCTTATCATATTTTGGTCATATCATGAGAAGAAAGGGCTTGCTAGAAAAGGCTATAATACTTGGTAAAGTTGAGAGAACTAGGAAAAGAAGAAGACTGTACACCAGATGGTTAGATTCAATCAGAGAAACCGTGGTCATGAATCAGCAAGAGCTGAGTAGTGTGTATGAGGATAGGGTGACTTGGAGTCTTTCATTCATAGGGTCACTAGAGGTCCAAGTCAACTTGAAGGCAATTAACAACAAGCTTTCTCTAAATATACACCTTTTACATATGGTGCTGTTAACTTAATAGCAGACATGAGTTCCTTCAGAAAGTTTTTTTGGGGGGAAAAACTTTATACAAAACACAGGCCTCATTCCCACTTACAAATAAATCAGCTTACGATCTGAATCAATGATCGGTTCGACAGCAGCGCATGGTTCACACTACATTTGCCCTGATCACATTTCCTTGTTGTAAAATAACCCACTAGTTGGTCACATTGACTAATGAATCGATTCAAAATGGACCCTCTTCAGCTGGCCATCAGATTTAAAGGACACATTTAAATAGATTCCTATCCTCATCCTGTTCACACTTGAATTGATTTATTGCAAAAGACATGGAAAAAATGAGCATAAAAAATACATGTGTTAAATGGGTCGGGAGGGCTTGCCAAACCACTTCAGCGATTCGGCTCAAGTGTGAAACTGGGTCATTTAAACTGTTTCAAACTGGTTAGCGAACTGGTTTATAACATAGTGGGAATATGGCCACAGATACAGCTCCATTATTCATTAGTAATTTTGGGCTGTTGCAGACCAGCCCAAAGGGCCGGTCTGGGGGTAGAGCTGGGGTGGGGCAGCTGCACGCTGGCTGCCCCAACCCCACCCTGACAGCTTCCTGATGCCATGCAGCCATACGCATGGCGCATGGTGTCAGGACACCCTTCCAGAACAGCGTTTAAACGCTGTAGCAAAAGGGAGGATCAGGGCCGCGGCATGGGGTTGCCGCAGCGCCGATCCGCCACTTCCCAGGGCGGCTCTGTGCCACCCCAAACAGCTGTTCTGCATCAGCCCTTTGTCTCTTTCTACTTGTATCACTGGCTAGGGATCTCATTTCCAGAAATAATGAGTACAATCTTCCTTGGTTACAGCACTAGTTCTAAACCATCTTTCAGTCTACACTTATGTCTTCAGTGTCTTAAGACAAGTGTGGTAGCTGCCAGCCCCTGTAGATGTATATTGACCTGTATCTTCTTCCTTCCAGGTCTTCCTGTCTGGGCTGGGTGCCAAAATGCCTGTATGGAACATTATTGCTGTGTAGCCCTTCTTTTCCAGGGCTGTAATGGTATAGCAGTGAGACTAAGAGCCTATTGACGGGTGTTGCTTGTCAATGTAAAGGTGTACTATAGTCATGAATAGAATGCAAGGCAGCATCAGGACAGACATAACATTGTGTGAGAAGTGCCAGCCAAAAATGCTTTCATCCTGCTTTTTAACTTTGTGTGGTAAAGTCCTCAGCTGAAATGAAGGCGCTTCTATGCAGTGTTAAATTAGCACAGCAAAGCCAAGAAGGCTGCACTATCCCATTTTGCATTATTGTTGTGAAATTCTCAAGAGGGATCTGTCTGGTTGCTGTAGGAACAGAATGCTGAACTTGATAGGCCTTTGGTCTGCTCCAGCATTCCTTGTCTTCTTTGTGCTTAACTTTTTCTTTTCTTTAAATGTTTTAGTTCTGCATAGAAATATTATAACACAACAAACTCTCCTTCTTCCATTTAATGGCCTTTTAGCCACATATTTATTTACATTGTTTTCCATTATAGCACAACATCCTGTGCATGTGTGTAACGTAGTGCATATAATATCTGCCAACTCAAGGTAACAGTTAATTAATACATACATAATGCTGTCTTGACCATAACATGTTAATACAATGAATTTATATCTAGTACATGAAAAATTAGACTCTAATAAACATCTTAAGTTTTCAATGTGCTGCAATATTATTGTTTGTTGGTTTTGCTCATGAAAAAGTGTGAATTCAGCACATTGTATTTTCTAGTTTTGAAAATGAATGCTACAGCTCTATAATAAGACTTGTCTGTGTTTGAAGGTTTTCAAACAAGATATTCACTACCTTCAGAGTTATTTATACTCTCAGAAAATATGTGACCAAAGAAATGCCCTTGGAATGGCAGGTGGGAAGATCTATAATAGTTCTTCATAAGGAAGAACTGTTTTATGTAATTTAGACTCACTCCTAAATAAGCTAAAATGCCTGTTAGGTTTGCCAGCTCTGGATACAAGAAATATGGGCAGAAAGAGACAGAAATAGCTAGTGCACACACCTAGCAATGGAATAGTTAGTCACAGGGAGAAAGAAGAATGAGAGTGAGCTCGTTAGAATTAGTGTTCCAGTATGCGCTCTTCACTCCCACAATGTGCTGCTATGCTGACACTAGCAAAGTGATACACACTGTGTCTAATGAGCTATGTATGTGTGTATGTCACCTGTAGACCTCTGGTGATCCCATGAATTCCATAGGGTTTTCTTAGGCAAGGAATACTCAGAGGTGGTTTTACCAGTTCCTTCTTCTGAAATATAGCTATACAAGTTGTGATTTCTCCCCCAATCAGTATTCTGAAATGCTGTCACTTTTTGAAATGTTAAGAAGAAACCAGAAATAATTGCAGAATTCTAGGCTGGGATGGGGTGGAATTTTCAATATGTCCACACTGTGTTTCCAGTTGAAATTCATGAGAACAGTTGTCCCAGGGACCAGCTACACCACTGAAATGAAGTAATATGGAAATACAGCTGTCTCCCTTTGCCATCCATCTTCTCTTTTAAATCGGTGTTGAAATATTTCTCATAGAATCTTTTCAGCACTAATCTCTAAATCGGGCCTAGTTAACATAGCATCACCAGCTACTCCTTTCCTCTTGGCAGCAAAATTGCCTCAAGGAAGGCTCACTATATGTCTTTAGGACTATTCTGAATGACGGCACCTATACTATGTTCCCTCCTTCGCTGTTTGACTCTTTCAAAGATAAAGGTTGACATGTACATGCTGGAAATCACTGTCATAATCTATTCCTATTTTAAACAAATCACACAAACACACAAAGAGTCACAATTATATAGTTCTCAACCCTGGTTTTCTGGGCAAGTTTTCATCATATGCCGTATTTTTCGCCATATAAGACACACTTTTTCTTCCCCAAAACGAGGGTGGGGAAGTTGGTGCGTCTTATAAGGTGAATATACAGGCCGAGGCCGAAGCTAAAAGGAGGCCTCCTTTCAGCCGCAGCCTGGGTGGTTCAATGGGCTCCTCCCATCCCAGGAAGAGCCCATTGAACCACCCAGGACGTGGGGGCCTCTTTCCACCCCCTTTCCCTGGGTGGTTCAATGGGATCCTCCTTGGGTTGGAGGACGTCCTCCCATCCCAGGAGGATCCCATTGAACCACCCAGGAAAAGGGGGTGGAAAGAGGCCCCCTTTCCCTGGGTGGTTTAATGGGATCCTCCTGGGGTCGGAGGATGTCCTCCCATCCCAGGAGGATCCCATTGAACCACCCAGGAAAAGGGGGTGGAAAGAGGCCCCCTTTCCCTGGGTGGTTCAATGGGCTCCTCCTGGGGTTGGAGGACGTCCTCCCATCCCAGGAAGAGCCCATTGAACCACCCAGGAGAAGGGGGTGGAAAGAGCCCACCCCGTCCTGGGTAGTTCAATGGGATCCTCCTGGGGTCGGAGGACGTCCTCCCATCCCAGGAGGATCCCATTGAACCACCCAGGAAAAGGGGGTGGAAAGAGGCCCCCTTTCCCTGGGTGGTTCAATGGGATCCTCCTGGGGTCGGAGGACGTCCTCCCATCCCAGGAAGAGCCCACTGAACCACCCAGGAAAAGGGGGTGGAAAGAGGGCCCCCCCATCCTGGGTGGTTCAGTGGGATCCTCCTGGGGTTGGAGGACATCCAGGAGGATCCCATTGAACCACCGAAGAAAAGGGGGTGGAAAGAGGCCCCCCTTTCCCTGGGTGGTTCATTGGGATCCTCCTGGGGTCGGAGAACGTCCTCCCATCCCAGGAGGATCCCATTGAACCACCCATGAAAAGGGGGTGGAAAGAGGTCCCCGCATCCTGGGTGCTTCAATGGGCTCCTCCTGGGGTCGGAGGATGTCCTCCGATCCCAGGAAAAGCCCATTGAAGCACCGAGGACGCAGCTAAAGGGAGGCCTCCTTCCACCCATGGAACGGATTAATTTCTTAAGTAGAGGTACCACTGTATTTGGTTAAGAATCTTTTTTTCCTAGATTTTCCTCCTTTAAAATTGGGTGCGTCTTATATGCCAGGGCGTGTTATATGGCGATATTCTCTGAACCTCACCAGCAATACATGTTTCCTGAACTAACCAAATACTACAGAATGCCTAGTTGCCCTGCATATGTAGAGAACATCTGCCACATTACATCAAACAATTATATGAGCTTAAAAAGCAAAGCATTGGCTTTATTTGTGTGCATTTTCTTTTTGTTTACTGTGCTTAACTGCATTTGTTCAAGTAAGCTCCAGTCTTCAAGTGAAATTGATGGGACAAGGTTAGAGAGGAAGATGAGCTATATCTAATTTTCTCACATCAGACTCTACCATGCTATCTTTAGTCTCACAGAGAAAATTGTCATATATCTATTTCTGCATGCAGCCAAAAATAGGTGGGAGGGGTAGATCTCTCTTACCCCCAGCTCTTGTTGGTAGTCACAAGGCTTTACCAAATCAGCAGGCAAATAGGTTGAAATAGTTGTCCCTAATCCAGTCCAGCACATGCATGGCAGTCAGCACCAGTTAACCAGTGTGCTGGCAATATGCGATTCCTCCAGACCCCACAACACACTGTCATTGTCATATCACTCTCACACTTAACCGTCCTGCCATTACAAACAAGGATGAAAATCTGGATTCTGCCCATGGAGGGGGCTTGGTGTGCCAGGCAGGTGGGCCTTTTGAACTGTTTTGGTGTTTATTGATTTGAGTTATTTTGCTGCTTTTAATGGCTTTATTGTTTAATTTGATTCAAAGGATTTCTGCTCTGAGTTCTTTATTTTATTGGAAAGAAGGATAAAATCTTATAGTGATAAAGGATCTTATAATTTTTCTACAATTTTTAAATTTTATTTTATTAATTTATTTTGTTAGGTGGTTCTGCTCATAACAGAGCTACAGATCGCAATGCAATAGCAGGGGGATATGGGAGGAAAGAAGGATAACTCTGAACAACTCTTGTATAACTCTGGGTTATGCCAGTGGTTCTGCTATCCAGTGCTCTTACCCACAGTGCAATTGGTACACAGGTATAGCTTTGTTTTCTCTCTCTTTCTCTCTCTCTCACACACACACACACACACACACAAAACATGAAATGACCTGGAATAGACATTGGGAATATTATCACTGCCTCTTTAGTTCCAGGTATTTTCCTTCTTAAAACATTAGTGTATTGCTAATAGGTTTTTTGTTGTTGTTGCTTTTATATGCCTCTAAGTCAATTCTGACTAACGGTAAAATGTCTCATAAGGTTTTCTTGCATGTTTTATCAAGAGATTTGCCTTTGCCTTCATCTAAAGTTAAGAGGTTGTGACTTATCCAATGTCATCCAGTGGGTTTTCACAGCTGAGTGGGATTTGAACCCTGGTCTCCCACTGTACTTGCCCAGCATTAAAACCACTATACTATGCTGGCTTTCACTACTAAAAGACCAAGGTATAAATTTGTATCTGGTTTGAGTGTTGTCACTCCAAACCAGGGCAAGATGGCCTTAAGACATGGAAATCTTTCCTCGCCTCAGTTTCCCCATTCTCCACCAAATCTGTAAGATGGAGAAACGAGAAACCAAAACACTATAATGGATTATTGTAAAGATTATAACAAGATACCCATGCCTACAGATCTTGTAGCATCTTTGAGACTAAGAAAGAAACAGGTAGTATGGGCTTTCATAGACTTGATCCTACTTCCTCAGGTGCCTTATGTTAGGCATGAAGTGGGACATTTGAAGTGCTTGGATTCACCGTTTGGTACAAGGTCATAATTCACAACATTTGTATAGCATCTTATATATTTGAAATTGCTGAACAAATATTAAGTATCATTAAGTACTCCATGTGAATGTGGGAAATATATGCACACAAATGGCACACTTCATGTAATATTTGATGTGGCTATATGCATGTTCCTCTTATTCTTGTAACCCTTCAGTACAATGACAATTACAGGAATACTGTATTTATAAATATCAGTAAATATATTATCCATGTGGTGAGGAGTGGAAGAAGGAGTGGTTCATACATCTCAAACAGGGGTGGATAACATTAGTACGTCCTCGGGCCAATTGCAAGGTCCTGAAACCTTCTGACAACGGAAGAGTGCTAAGGCTGCCAAAAATGAAATAGCTGAAATTCCTGCTTCTGATTTTGGAAAAATGTGAAGAATACACACTGGGGGAAAATGAACATGCCCCTGTTATCTATTTAAAAGGTGAACTGAGGCACCTGTAAGCTTCCAAGAAAATCAATTTATTATTTTTTGCCAGAAAAAGAATGGTATGGGACTGTCCAAACCAGCCTTGGGGCTGCATGCCAAACCAGAGCATCACTTTGTCTATCCCAGTCTAAAATAATTTATCAGTGGAATAAAAGTGGTGGCAAATGCTGTTATTTGTGAATATTTGTTCCCTGTTATCCTTGACCAGAACCTAGATATTATCTTTTTTTGGAGTACAGCTCCCAGAATGCCTTAGCCAACATGGTCAGTCAGTGACCATATTGACTAGGAGTTTCTGGGAACTGAAGTCCCTCCCAAAAGTAATTCTTCCATGCTCTTCCCTTTACTTTCCAAATTGTTTTCCAAATCTTTTGACATTTACACTGAAAGCTCCTGACAGCATGGATCTCTCTTAATATTATTCTGTGAAATATTGTGTACCTTGATAGTGGTGTGTCTTATATCTATTTATCTCTCTGCAAAGAGAATTTAACAAAAATATTCAGGACCAGAATATTTTATCTTTACTCTGTTTCCTATAACAGGAAGCTGAGAAATAGGTTTGAGTAGAGAAGATAATATTTGCTGCAGTCCCATGATAAGATACAGAGTACGCATGGGTCCCAGCACATCCGGCTGCCTCTGTTCCATTAAGATTCTGTGATTCTGTGGCAGAGTGGATTTCATTGATAAGCATTAGAAAAACATATGCTAGCATAGCAAATTTCAAGAAAATAGTTTGAAGATGCTGTTCTTACCACTGCAAAGAATCCTGTTGGACAAGAGGGGACAGCAATTACATGAGACAAAGGGTAGGGAACTGTGGTGTCTCCATACTGGGTGGGCATAGCCCCAGAGAGACACCAATGTGGCTATTGTGGAGTACCTTGTCAGTACCCATCCAATCTCTTAACTCTGAAGAAATCCCAGCCAGGCACCTATTCTTTTGCTCTTAGTGGGCACATGCTGGATATCTCTTCCACACTCTGTCCAGAGTAAGAGAGCCATTAAATAGACTCTCTGGTGAGGACCACACCAGCTCCAAGGAGCTGCCAAGGCCCAAGTGCCTCTTTCTCAGGAATACTTGTTTAAAAACAAAGTATTATGGGAGAGGTGTTCCAGCCGCTACCTGGCCAGAATGCAAGGACACCCTGTTCAGCAGGCAGCAACTGGGAAGGGGGAAGTGGCAAAGATGTGGGAGTGCTTATCTTGCTAGGAGGATCACTTCACCCTGTCTGTGGACAGAACAGAAAGCTAGCAACCTTAAGAGGCTGAGATCAATGGCATAACATCTCTGGATTACTCAAAGATGCAATTAACTGGTCCTCATTGGTTCATCACCATAGAGGTTTTATCATCCCAGAGATCTCAGAGTGAACCATGAACTGGCCTGACAAAGCCACCTAGTAGCAGAGCAAAACTTGCATTATTAAACCATTTACCTGTTGCGGGTGTTTTTAAAGGCATTCTGGGCTTGAAAGATTAAGATCTGCTAAAGATCCATTACAGTCTCCCAGATAGCAGGTTTTGTTCTTAAAGAAGTTTACAGAAGCACTTAAGAGTCTGAACTCTTCTGAAGCTGCAGATATATGTTGAATGTGTTGTGTAGATAGGGGCAGCCAGGTACAAAGTAGGGCTGGATTCCTGTGCTGTTTGAAAACTGAAAAATGCTGCAGCCAGACTGTGGACCAGGGCTACTTACTGGGAACATACAAATCCCTTGCCAAAACAGTTTCAGTGTCTACCAGTTCATTTCTGGGTACAGTTCAGAGTGCTGGTCATGACCTATAAAGCCCTGTACAGCTTGGTTCCAAACTATCTGAAAGATTATCTCCTGAGTTTTAATATCATCAGTGTAGGACATTCTCTCAACCCCATCACTGTCATAGGCACATTTGGTTGGAACATGAGAATAAGCCTCAACCGCTGCTCCCAGATTGTGGAGTTCCTTCTCATGGGAAGCTTGATTGTCAATCTCTCTATTTTCTTCCCACTGGCAGGAAAATATATTTTTACTTAATAATAATAATAATAATAATATTTATTTATATACCGCCCTAGTGGAAAACCAATCTAGGCGGTGAACAATAGAATTTAGAAATTACAACAAGTTAAAATAACAACAATCCCTCCTCCCCCCCTAAAACATTATTAAATCAAATACAATTAAAACAACCGCAATTAAGCAGTACTTAATTAAAACCAATTATAATAAGGCTTTTGACTTGTAGCAGAAGAATCTTTTAATTGGGTGTAGTGTATCCCCTCCCCATTCTTCTTATTATTATTATAGTGGGACCTCAGTATCTGTGGCGAATCTGTTCCAGACACCCACCCACCTAGATACCAAAATCAGAAGGACTTCAAGTCCTGTTGTTCTCAATGGTAGCATGGCCCTGTGCACACGCTGTCACTGAGAACAACTGGATTGTCCCTCATGGCAGCACAGCCACATGCACACGCCGCCATTGGGGACAACAGGGGCTTATCATCCACAAATGCTTAAATGCACAGATGCCAAATCCGCGGATACTGAGGTCTCACTGGTATTAGATGCCTTTTTAAACTGTGTTAAATTAACATTTTAATTATTGTTCATGGGTTGTGGTTTTATTTTGGTTTTTGCATTTTGTATGGTCTTAAATGTATTTTGTTTTCACATATATTGTGAGCCACCTAGGATTCAATACTGGAAGAAAGGTACAGAAGTGAGGGCTATCTGGCTGTGACAAGTATTACTCCATTGATTGCTAGGGTTGAATTGGCTGATCTGGCTGGCTAGGTGGGTGTCCCCTTCTTCCCTAACTGTTCCATGTGCGTCCCTCCTGAAGCTGTGCGCTTGGTGGAAGAAGACGACCATCCCAGAGAAGGAATGTACTGTTCTTTGGTAAAAACGTGAATAAAATAAAATAGTTGAGACTGGAAAAGGAATATCTGCAGGTTCAGCTCCTCTACTGCTTCATGATACATTGCCCCTGCTCTTTTTTTTTCAATTTGAAAATAACAAAGGACCTTATCGCACTACACTCTTAAAACAGGGCTAGGTCATGTTAACTGCTCTGGCTGCCTCCTGTTGCATTCTGGGACTTGTAGTTTAGGAAGGGGCATTTAGAATATTCAGCCAGAGACCTCTTAAGCCTGACCGAACTACAAATGCAACAGGAAGTAGTCAGAGCAGTTAAAGCAACCTAGTCCCATTTTAAGAGTGTAGTGCGATAAGGTCCACAATCATGAAATATTTACAAAATGTACATCAGGGGTAGGCAACCTTTCCCCTTTAAGGGCCAAGGAACTTCACCTCCCAGGAGCTATTGGCCAACATGGGACTATTGGCCAACATGGCTAAGGCTTCTGGGAGCTGAAGTCCCTCCGCCCTTAAAGGGGAAAGGTTGCCTACCCCGATGTACATCCATGGCATGCATATGGGTATGTGCAGTGGTTGTCATGTCCCTGTTGGAGACAGCATTCTCTCAGGATAGGTGCCTGCCTCCTAGCCCAGATGGCACTGAAGAATATGCCATCCCAACTGACCCTGGACCTTCAAGGGTAAGAGGAAGTGAGGGACTGGCAGCCTAAGAGGGCAGGAGCTCTGCTCCAGAATCAATCAATAAAGGGAAGCCTCCCCATCTAGCCTTAGAGAAAGATAAAAGTAAGGGCTAGGCTGGCGACTAACCAATGGGGTACACACCTGCAAGCAGAAATTCATTGCGAGTAAAGGCTTCTTCATGAGGAGGGTCCTTCTCCTGAACTTTGGACAAAATAATTGTAGCTGCACCCTGGGGCTTTATAAGCCACAGTCCAGAGCAGGGGGTGCTGAAAATAATCTTTCTGCTTCATCTTGAACTGGACAGAGGTCTTTAGTCTCTTCCATCTATTCTACCTGCTCTTTGGTAGGCCTCTTCTGACTTGAATCCTGGACCCCCTGTTGACCTGTTTCTGGAGCACCATTGTTTGAATTGCTGATCTTTGTTTGGACTCTGCTGGCTTAAGCTGCCCTGGATTTATCCACAAAAACTGTCCAGCCTGAAAGAGAGCAATGCCCCTCTGACTTATGTATGCATTTCTGAGCACACAGGAGAATATCACACGAGAAGTTCACATTCCTGCACAGTTCTCCCTTCAGTAAAGTGTCATGGATGCGTCCCTGCTCGCTTATCCCGTCAGTAACATGTCCCTGGAACCGCCATTTGGCAATAATGGAAGATCGTGTTATTGCCAAATGGTGGCTCCAAGGACACATTACTGATGGGATAAGTGAGTCGGATGTATCCATGATACTTTACTGATGGGAGAAGCGTGCAGGGGTGTGAACCCCGATCGTACGACTTGGACTATTTCTGAAGCTTTAAAGACACTTTACTGATGGTAAGCTTCCCATGTGATATTCTCCATAGGCAGGCACACACATCTACCAGTGACACTTCAAAGGAAAGGGGGAAATCTAGAAAACATATTAATTCAAACCACCCTTTCCCCAAATTTCCTTGTAATACAATTAATTTAGTTATGCATTATTTCTTTGATTTGGCCTAATCCTGTTTCTTCATAATATCAGTGTGTTGTATATCCTATTTGTTTGGATAGTGAGATGTTCCTAAGATACAGAGTTTGTTCAAAGTATGGGTCCTATTGAATGATGTTAATCAGAAAGTTATGTTTTGTAATGTATTGGTATTTGTTTACAAGTTGAATACAGTTAGGAAACACTTTAAACACTCCAGCAGAAGCCAAAATGGACTGTTTTCTTTTCACATCTGGAGCAAGACAGCCAGTGACCCTGGTTCCATGTCATTTTCCCTGCAATTGCTTCAATTTTATGTCTTCCTTCACACAAAACACTTGGATAATTCATCCTTAATGTGCATATGTTTGTATGGGGAGGTGGGCCCTTCTCGGGCCAATCTTTCCTTATTCAGAACATTTTCAAATGGCTCTGGCTATTTAGTTGCCATGGCAGCATATCACCTGTAACTTTTACCAAAGAATGTGTTAGGTACAGACCTGGGCCTAATCCGCACTGCAAAAATATTAGAGTTTGACACCTCTTTAACTGTTATGACTAAAAACTGTGGAATCTTGAGTTTTGTAGTTTGTTGTAGCACCAGAGCTCTCTGACAGAGAAGGCTATCTCACAAAACTAGAAATCTCAGAATTTCATTGCACTGAGCCATGGCAATTAAAATGGTGTCACACTGCATTATTTCTGCAGTGCAGATGAGGCCCTGGTCATTTAAGCTTCTTTTTACTGATCCCCTTGTTCACAACAATTTTTCATAGTGTTTGCTACATGTCATATTTCTAACACTTTCATAACTCTATAACACCGACCCTCTGTGTGTAAAAACAAATTGTTCACATTTGCCCTATAAAGTGTGGTGATTTACAGCTGGCTTAGTCTAAAGCCAGGTGAATAAGAGCCTTTTTGCAAATCTAAAGGATAAGAAATGGAACCCACACTATCACATGTTCGAGTGTATTTAAAAATCACAAAGTAAAAGGTGGATCTCATTGCTGTAACACTTATGCTACTCTAGCCTAGGTTTATTTGCATTTTAAATGGACCAGGAGGTGATAGTCTTCTCATCAGTCCCCTAGGGATACAGGCTGATGGATCCTATACTTCTGCTGTGTAGCAGCACATAAGACCTAATTGAGTGTTATTTCATCTGTTCAGCACAATTATGTTGACTTCTGCAAAGTTTTTACATAGCAAGATTTTGTTTTTGAAATTCAGATTCTTAAACTTTCAATGTTCTTTGGGGAGGGGGGGCGTTCCTCTAGACCAGGGACAGGCAACCTTTTTGAGACCTGGGCCGGTCTCCCGTAGCCCAGGTCTCGGCTGGGCCAAGGTGGGGGGGAATGGTGCAGGGGCTGGTTGTATGGGGGGTGGGGGTGTGTGCGTGCGCACGTGCCCCCCCGCCCGCCCACCCCTCACAGCCGCCATGGGGCCGTTCCAAGCCTCCCCCGCCCTGATCCTTCGGCGAATTCGCCTCAGGATCGAGCGAAGGCACCTTGGAGGACCGTTGCCAAGGTGCTTCTCCTTGATCCTGGGGTAAATTCACCCGAGGATCAAGAGGAGGAACCTTGGAAAGGTCCCCCCAAGCCCCCCCCCCCGCCCCGATCCTTGGGTGAATTCGCCTCAGGATCGAGCAGGGAGGCCTTGGAAAGGTCCCTCCAAGGCCTCCCCGCCCCGATCCTTGGGTGAATTCACCCTGGAAGCCCGTCGCCACCGAGGGTCCCCCCGAGGAGGATTCCCTCGGTGGCGATGGGCCTCCTGGAAGCCCAGCACCACCGAGGGTCCCCCCCGGGAGGCTTGCCTCGGTGGCGACGGGCCTCCTGGAAGCCCGTTGCCACTGAGGGTCCCTCCAAGGAGGATTCCCTCGGTGGCAACGGGCCTCCTGGAAGCCCGTCACCACCGAGGGTCCCCCCGGGAGGCTTCCCTCGGCGGTGACGGGCCTTCTGGAAGCCCGTCGCCACTGAGGGTCCCCCTGGGGAGGATTACCTCAGCGGTGATGGGCCTCCTGGAAGCCCGTCGCCACAGAGGGTCCCCCCGGGGAGGATTGCCTCGGTGGTGATGGGCCTCCCCACGGGTGCTGTGCGCGCTGCCAGCGCCACGGCTGCCATTTTGTTCTCCAAAATGGCAGTCGCAACGCGTTTTCACCAGCCATTTCCAAATGTGTTCTGTGCGACGCAGCCGTGCGGCGACCGAACCGGGCAGCGGCGGCAGCGGCGGCAGCGGCGGCGGCAGTCCACCTGGGCCGGTAAGTCCGGTGACCTGGGCCAGAACCGGCCCACAGGCCGTAGGTTGCCGACCCCTGCTCTAGACTGCACTATCTGAAACTTGGAATCTGTTTTAATGTTGTCTCCTACTGCCACCACCACAATGTACATTAATACTAGATGAATAACAAACAGTGGATTAGATCCTAATTGAAACCCTGAAGCCTAACTACAGCAAAGTTTCATAATTTAACTGGTGCTTCCCAGCACGGATGCAGCCTACAGTGCGAAGCACAAATAAATAAAATGGGATAAGTACACTCATTTAGCCCACTCATGAGTTACACAAGATTGTCAGCAGGTACTGCATATATTATGATGCAAATAAGAACAAGGAGAGACAAGCCATGTTTGATGTGGGACATAAACACTGCTTTGGCCAAATAAATAATTAGAGGTTTTTATTCACAACATTCTGACAGCTTGTCATACTGAGCTCATCCTCCTTTGCCATTTCCTCTGTCAAAGCAGTAGTAGCTCTCCCTACTGTCCTTAATGTATTTAGTAATATGTATTGTGTGATCTGTATGCTGTTGATAGGTTGGACCAAACCAGGTCAAACAAAAAGACTGCATTGACAATTTCTGTGAAGTTTAAGTGAAATATGAAAGGCAAAACAAGTAATGTAAAGCCTGCAGTCCAATATTATCTTACTTTTCAGTAATCCTCATAAAACATAAGGGCTACATAGATCTTTGTAAGCACACTGAAGTGGACAAACTTGCAGAAAGTTAGCTTTTCCTTGAAGAAAGTTAGCTTTTGTGGTGAAAGGAAGGTGCAGAGGTTATAGGAAATGAAGAAAAATTACCCTTACAACCCTTGCTAAGCACAGAACACATTTGGAAATGGCTGGTGAAAACATCCAGACAACATATTCTTTCACGCTTTAAGTCTTTTCCACTATGCCCCCTAAATACTTAAAAGCACCAGATCCCATCTGATCATGGAAGCTAAGCAGGGTCAGCCATGGTTAGTACTTGGAGGGAAGGCTACCAATGAATACCAGGTGCTGTAAGCTATATGTCACAGGAACTGGCAAAACCACTTCTGAGTATCCCTTGTCTAAGAAAAGCCTATGAAATTCATAGATTCACCCTAAGTCAAGAGGTGCTTGAAGGTACATACACATATACCAGTGTTGCAGATTGTCACTTTCAAATTCTCATCTCAAAGTTTCG
This sequence comes from Phrynosoma blainvillii, assembly GCA_026167975.1. Lineage (NCBI taxonomy): Eukaryota > Metazoa > Chordata > Lepidosauria > Squamata > Phrynosomatidae > Phrynosoma > Phrynosoma blainvillii. Next base: position 288,374,906 of record JANUYF010000002.1, on the reverse strand, counting down.
AAATTACTCAGTTTTGCTGAGACCTCATAGGAGTTTATAACATGGGAGAGATCCTGTGCAAAAATTGGATTTAAAACTGGAAAAACCCACAAAAGCTGATTGATTTTCACACAACATCGGGGTTAATGAGCATTAACTTGACATTAACCCAGATAAAAAGTCGATAAAACCTGATACTTTTTACTTTTGGAAAATCTCAAAAGTAAAAAGAAACACGTTTTGTCGACTTTCAGTCCAGGTTAAGTGCTCATTAACCCTGATGTGTGTGAAAATCAACCCGTATTTGCAGGGTTTTTTTCAGGTTTTAAATCCTGTTTCTGCATAGGATTTGGGCACTTTGCCCCAGTGTGATAAACTCCATACTTGGGAAAGATTAAGAAAGGAGGAGGCCACAGATGCCACTAAAGAAAATAATCTTAGTTGGTTAATTCATGAGGATTTTTTATTGATTATCTATGCATAAATGTATACACACATAAAATAATAGTTTTTAGTGCAAATTTTGCTTTTTGAATATCTATGTATGTGTAGCAGAAGCCACCATAGGCATCCTCTCCTGAGAGGGAAAGTCAGTCTTTGAAAAAGTGTCCATTGTCCGCATTTGTTATAACTTTAAAAATAATTAACATATCTTTAAAATCCCATTGTGCTCAATTAAGAGAGGTGGATGAGGGAAACAGAGAGGGGAGATCTTTTTTCCAAGAAAGAACTTGGGTTAAGTGAAAAAAAAAGGGGGGGGAATCATTTGGAGACAATTCCTGTTCAGGAACTTCCAATGTCTTTAGCTTGGTCAACAATTAATCACAGGATCCCTGTCTTAAACTGCATAATATGAGAAGGATCAGCAATTCTGTGTGACATGTCTCAGCCAAATAAATGATAGGCTAAACTCTGGCCGCAGACAATGCTGGAGAAATTCATGAGTAGCATATTGTGTTGAATTTGGATCTAAAAGTAAGTAGTCCGTGTGAGAAGAAAAGTCACAGAATTATGGTGTTTCTTTGTTCCTTTTTTTTTTTTACATACCCTGGAATTAAGTGCAAAGTAGCAATGCTTTCAACCAACAAATAAAGCTGCTATACAACCAAGGTAGACATCGAATTACCATGTTTTCCTATATATCTAATAATATATTATTATCTAATAGCAAGCAATACTTTAGGTGTGATCAACACATAGCTCACAGCTATTTTTAAACCCCTTGGTGCTGCTGCTATTGTTGCTGCCACCACCAATGATAAGAGAATCACCTCACCAAAATCTGGTGGAGGTACAAAAACCTTGCAGAGACCCCTTGCCTTACCAGTCTGGAGGGCTCAGTGGAACAGCGGACCACTACAGCTCCTGCCAAATTTCAGTGGCAAGAGTAACTACACATGTAGCACCAAACCACAGTAAGAATGGGAACTTATAACCTTCTGTACATTGTAAGATTGCAATTCCTATCATTCCTCACCACTGACTATGCTAGCTATGGGTGATGGGAGATGCAATCTGACAGTCTCTGAATGGAGGTTGCCCAACCCTAGTTTCATATAATGGCTGAAAAAGGCTAGAGTCTCCATACATAGGCAAAGATTTGAACCTAAATTTTCCACATCTAAGACACAAGTCACTATGAGTTTTCCTGTTTTGACACAACAGGAAGAAGCATTCATTAGATTTAATTATTTCTTTCATTTGTTAAAATTAATTCCCTATCAGGATTGATTTCTCAGCTGGCTGGAGAATAGCAAAGTGGAGGGGACTCGGTGTCACACACTTTGAATAACAATGTTATCCTCAGCTGTCACTGAGCAAAGTCAGTTACAATAACCCTATTACTGTCTTTTCTAGTCTCTTCATTTTGCCAGTGCAGTTATGCATGTTGACACTTTGCAGAGGCCAAGAAAGGCAGAGAGATTAAAAGCAACTCTGAAATACAGTTTCTACATATAATCATTAAGGAGGATGAAAAGGGGAGAAAAGCAGCATTGTTTTACAGTTAATATATTTTTACTTCCCATCTCTATATTTTGCAGGAACCAATAATGCTGGAATTAATGAAGCTGCATATCCCACTCTGACAGCTTTGGGAATGTGATATTATACCACACAGAGTCTCTAGGAAATGATTGATTCCAAACCCAATTACCATCTAATTTTAATATATGTACTTAACAAAGTCTGCTCTGGGCCACAGCTTATTAAAGACCTATCTCTTCCAGCAAGGCAACCCATTCAATTTTAAATTATGAATTTTAAATTGATATATTTTTAATTTTATGTTTGGATGAGTTTAATGTATCCTATGTTTATGTATTTTAACCAATGTGTTTTATGTGTTTTAATCTATGTTGTACACCGTCTCAAGCCTTGGGGAGAGGCGGATACGAAATAAAATGTGTTGTTGCTGCTGCTGCTGCTGCTGCTATTTTTTGGCTGAGAAGAATCAGAGCTAGGATTTATGTGAGCACCTTGCCCCTCACTCTCCAGAGGTGGCAGATGTTGTTGTTACATTTGTTTATATCCTGCTTTCCCCTAAAAATTGGGACACAAAGTGGCTTACAAATTAAAAAAAATAATACAATTTGAAAAATACAAAAGTGAGCATTAATAATAATAATATTTATTTATATCCCGCCCCTCTGCAGAGCAATCGGGGTGGCTTACAACATTAAAATTTCCATACATATATGTTAATACACTGTAAACAAAACCTAAAAATCCCGAAACCCACCTGCCCCTTAAAAAGTGAGGGTTCTTCTTCTTAGGCTAGACCCGATGGAGATGGGCCTGCATCTCTCCCCCAGATGACGTCGGATGGAGTGGAGGGAGGGCTCTTCTAGTATAGTGTTGGCTGAGCCCAAGACTTCAGAATTGCATTCAAAGGCATCCAGAGGTTATTGTGGCAGAGACTGGGCAGAGGATGCATTTGATGAATTGGAAACCAGGGACAGACATATATATGCCATATATGTGAGAATGTCAATTCAAATTCATAATCCTTTGTGTGTGGAAATGAAGTGCCAAGTCCAGTGTTAACGATGGTCTTTTGTGAACAAAGGAACAAAGGTGCTACAAGATCTCTCTACATATTGCCTAGGATTTTTCATTCCTACTTTCCAGGTCAGTTTAAATTAATCGAGTATTTTCTGAAATGAAATGTATCTCTACTTGAATATTTGTATTATTCAGGAACTAGCTAAGATGGCCTCTGCCAGTAAACACAGTTACCGCTTCCAGGGCACAGATTCAAAAACGATCAAATGAGGGAAATGTCCTAATGTTCAACTAGTGTAATAGTGCTAAACTTTAACTATAGCACTTTGACTGTTAACTCCTAAATAATAATAACAAAGAAGGCTTGGTAAAAATTGGTGAATATCAATTTCTGAACAGTGGGATTTTATGGGGTTTCTAGAAGAATGTATTCCTGATCATTCACCTGCATCTGTGGCTGGCATCTTCAGAGAAGGTGAAGATGCCAGTCACAGATGCAGGCAAAAGGTCAGGAATACAATCTTCTGGAACACAGCTCGAAAAACCCACAAAAAACCTACGGCTGCCAGCTGTGGAAGCCTTCGACATAACAATTTCTGAACTGTTGCATGTGGCATGTGATCAATATGAGAGGGGAGAAGACAACAAAGGGAGTGGAACCCAGGATATTTTAAGAAAGAGTTTACATGCAAATCTGGAAATATCCAGAAAAAAGAAAAAGAACAAGAACAGGAAACTCTTGATACTGACAGAAACTTTTTTCACTTCTCTGAATAACTTATATCCTTTCTTCTATAGGCCTTTGCAGACTACCAGAAATAGTGCAAATTGAGTCCACTTTAAGGGTTAGGGTTAGTGCTAGGGAATCATGGGAATTGGTTTTTTTCTGAGACATTGAGCCTTCTCTGTCAGAGAGATCTGGTGCCACAATAAAATACAGTTCCCATGATTCCCTAACCCTAACCCTTAAAGTGGACTCAATTTGCATTATTTCTAGCAGTCTGCAAAGGCCCTATATTTCCTCAAAGTAAGCTGAAGTGTTGATTCCCCCCACCCAACAATGGATATTGTAGAGTGGAGATACCTCTGACTTTCCAAGTGTTGTTGGACTCCATTTTCCTTGAACCTTCTCCACAAGGCCAACTGTTGGAGATGAGAGATGTAGTTTAGAAACATCTGGAGAGTGTCATCCCTACACCATCCCAGGGTTGTATTTTAAAAGATCAGCACAGACTTCCCAAACCATTTAGCTATTTGCTACATGAGCATGTGTTTTATTTTTAATTGGAAAATAGCTATGTAGAGACAGTGTTCTGAGTAAAAGCTACATTTTTTAAAAAAATTGAAAGATAAATATTTTGCTTTCACTAGTTTGCTTGCAAGGACTGATAAATGGTTGTTTTCTATGTTGTTTTGGACCTTTAAATGCAATGTTCATTATTTGTATAACTCTGTTTGCTGTAAATATCTATGTTTGTACAATTAGCCTTTCAAATGTTTACAGAAAGCAACGTGAAACAGTACATGAAGACAATTACATTTAAATATCCAAAGTAAGGCATATTTGTGCAGGTGACTTTGAATTACTGACAGAGCTTAGCAGAACCAAAGTTACCTATATAGTATGGAGTCACCAATGATGCTATGATGTAGAAGGAGGGGATTTTTCTTTGGAAATCACTCTACCGAAAGCTTTATAATAAAGAAACAATGGAACCAAAAGGGCAACAGATAAAATCAGCACATGATGATCAATGATATTGATCAAAATCAAAATATTTTTACTTGATGCTGAAACGGTGTGGGAGATGTACAATGCAAGCCTGCCTGAACACTCCACAGGAGCAACGGGGTCATCCCTAAGAAAGCCTGCTCCCTGAACACCTGTCCTATACCATTTCAGATGAGGCAATCAATCAGAAGAGAAAATCTGAAAATTGAAACTTCCCTCCCAAGGCAAATAACAGCAGGGGAGGGGATTCAGATTGTTACCAAAAGGGTTACTGTATATACTCTACTATAAGTCAACCACAGGTATAAGTCAAGGGCAGGTTTTAGGGCTAAAATTATGGATTTTGATATGATCCATGGATAAGTCAAGGGTAAAATTTAGGGTCATGTAACAAAGGATTAAAGATGAAGAAAAGGAGAACAATGCCAAAGAACTTCTAAAAATGCAACAGGCATCATTTTTTGTGCTCACTCTGAAGGCTGGATAGATGAGAGAACAAAGGTGGGTCAGTCCTTCCAGGACCTCTAACCTTTTACCATGGATGTTGACTCAGGATTTTGGTCAATTTTTAATTAAAATTTCTAGACTTATACATAAATATATACAGTAATTCCCCTTCTCACATGCCATAGTCCCAACCTTAACTGGGGATTCTTGCTTTTTCTATTTACCTTTTATTCCATGGTGAGAATGTTCTTTGCAGTACTCTTGACAGTATCATTCCAGCTCAACTCAACCAAGTTAAACGCTCGATGACCTATCAGTTTGGAAACACAATGGGAACCACACAAAATATGGAAGCACTGGGGAGTAGCTATCAGAAGGAATGGGATGGAACCATTTTCAGTATTTCTTTCTGCAGTATTTCTTTCTGCAATGCTAAAAATTTGGGGACTGAAGGAAAATTCCATTTGAAAGGTAGAATTCTTATTTGGGTGTCAATGCCTTAGTTTTGATGCCTCCTCCCTTCCCCATAACTACCCTAGTTCACTGTGTGAAAAATTATAAATGCAGAAGAAAAAGAGAGCGGAATGAAATAGCCTGACAAGGTCTTCTTGGGTTTCCAAGACTTGCACAATGTTGAGGTGTCAAAGTGAGGGTGGAGGTAATAGCAGTAGATATAGATGGGGAAATGGCCTTCTCAGATCACTAACAACATTCTGGGAAAGGGGAAATTAATATGAATGGAGGGGAAAAGTCCCCTGTTTACACCATACACTAATGCATGAGAAAAGAGTAGGGGCACAGTGCAGCCTTTCCAGTGCCCTTTGACCCAGCTCTATTCAAAAATGAGGCCCACTAAACTCAATGAGGATTACACCCAAGTGTTTCTAGGACTGCTGTCCTCCTAGCACACTGTGCCACTTCTGGAGCTTGTAGTGCAGGAGAGGGAATCATGTGGCCCTCCAGACATTCAAGTTTATCACATGGGGAAAATCAGGGGTTTAAAGAGCCATTATTCTGGATTGGGTGAAAGATTTTCACACGATGTCACGATTAAAGAGCCATTATCCTGGCAATAAACAACAACAAATCATTCATGGGGAAATTCCGTGGATGATTTGCTGCTGTTTATTGCTGGGATAATGGTTCTCTAATTACGATGTATGTGAAAATCTTTCACTCGATCTAGGATAATGGCTCTTTAAACCCCTGATTTTCCCCCTGATTTCTCCTGTGTGATAAAGTCCATTGATAACTTCACTTCCCAGAAACCCTAGTCACCAATAATGAGGGATTATGAGAGTTGTCATCCAAAAGACTCTAAAAAGCCACATGATTCTCATTTTTTATTCTAGTGTGAAGTTTAGCAGGCTCAGCAAAAGACGAAGAGCCAGGGTTGCTGGAGTGAAAATTGGAGAGGGCTCATGTACATTTTAATTTTTGAAAGGGAATTCCAGCAGGTGCTTCTTGTTACCTGGTTGTCTGAAAAGGAAAACCTGGGGAAGTCCCTCTTCTACAAAGGTACAGGAGCCCTCTCCAATTTTCCCTCTGGCAACCCTACCAAGAACTAAACTGTTGCTTGTTTTGGGGATTACTTTAAAAAGGAGCCAACATGAGCTGACTCTTGAATCCTAACTCTCTCAAGGCTTCCTTATTTTCAGTAAACAAAATGTAGTCAGTGCTTGCCAGTCACTCACCTAGGATTCATGAACTTCACAAGGAGACCTAGGGTGCAATAAGATGGAGAAAAAGATGGAGATGATAATGGTTATGCAATTTGTACAGGCATACCTATGGACTTTATCACATGGAGGAAATTGAGGGGAAATTGGGGGTTTAAACAGCAATTATCCCATGCAAAACGTGATATCGCACTTAAAAATTTCACACACGTCGCTATTAAATAGGCAACGAACAGCAACAAATCATTTTCAGGATTTCCCCGTTGATAGAATTGACAATTTGGATTCAACACACACACAAATATATAGATATACCGTATGTATGTATATGTATAACGTACACACATTCACATGCTAGATGGATGGACTTTATTAAGGAGACCATGAACATGAGTTTGCAGGAGCTGGGCAGAGCAATGGAGGAAGGGGGTGGCTGGAGAGGTCTCATCCATAGAGTCACTGGGCCTCGGCAGACGACTAATAGAGTCGTCTTCCGGGCAGGGAAGAGGAGGGGCAGCCGCATGAGCGGTGCCCCTTCCTCTTCCTGAGGTTGCCCTCGGAGTCGCCGGCCCTCCGCACAGCCGGCGCTCCGAGGATGACCTCACGCCACGGCGACCGCACGCGCCGCGGCATTTGAGTCAGGGAAAGTGCGCCCGCCACTTTTAGGGCGCACTTTCCCTGAAATCTAAAAGGAGCGCCAATTTGGTGCTCCTTTTAGAGTCGCCGACGGTGCACCGCGGTGCGGCTGCCGCGCTCCAGCGGCGCTCCGTCCCGCGGCGCACGGGAAGCTCCCGTCTGCTTCCCCCCACTGCCAAGATTGACATGAAGGCAATTAACAACAAATAAAAATGTATATGTGTAGGGGATGAAATAATGTAAAAGAAACTACAAAGCTCATGATTAATTCGGGGCTAGATTGGATGTTCCTTGGGGTCTCATATTCTATGTTTAAATCTGTGCATTTGCAATTGTAAAAGGCTTTCAGTTAGGTTTCACTGGAAAAGATAGCAAGGAATGTTGTTTTTCGACCTTGAACACAGGCAGACTATTTCACAGCCAAAAGAGATAACATTGATGGTATGATCTGGGAGTAAAGTAAAAAGAAAGATAATGTAACATAAAAGGGAGGATGGACAGTTAATAATGAGGCTTGGGGTGAAATCACAGTTCACAGTTGGGTTAATTGTATAAGTTTCACTTTTGTTGAAAATCATGCCAAAGATATACCCTAAAAGGAGATCTGTAAATAAGGGTGAGGGGCTTCTGAATTTGAGCAGAGAGGAGATGTAAACAGAGGAGGAGATAATGTATTCATTTTAGGCATTTGTGATTTGTTATATAGTTTAATGACAATAATGTTACGAGGGTGGAAAAATACTGCCAGGGAAAGGGAACAAAGCCATGCTGTGTCAAGTGTGGGGGGTGTGCCTACTTGCCTAGGACACCCCTTCTTGCAAGAATGTTAACTAATAAGTTTGAAACTACTGCTCCACTTGTTTTGTCCTGATTAATTTGATTTCATACTTTGGTACTTAGAAAACTGTATCCCACACCTGTAAATGATTTGTTGCTGTTTATTGCCTGTTTATTGCCTGTTTAATAGCAATGTCGTGTGAAAATCTTAAGGGCAATATCACATTTTGCATGGGATAATCACTGTTTAAACACCCAATTTTCCCCGATTTCCCCCATGTGATAAAGTCCTATGCTAACAAAGCCTAAAAAAAAAAAAAGAAGATGTTTTTTACAAACAGACTTTTTACTCCACCAGGTCCCCACCTTTTCCTCCTCATCCTCTATCTAGATGGGAGGGTTTTGTTTTTTGTTTGCTTTTTGTCTAAATCAGTATTGGGAGAATGGTGAAGGAGGGCTGGAGAAACAGAGACTATGGATATCAAGTTGCTGCAGCATGTCTGCAGTAAACAGTGCAATAAAGCCTGAGCTGGGAAAGAACTGGATACTTCTGTGATTCTACCATAGGACCTTATCAAATAGAGGAAATCTCATGCAGAAAACCTGCAAAAGCGGGTTGATTTTCACACACATCACTGTTAAACTGTTGTTAAACTGAACAGAAAGTAGTCAAAAGCCGCACCTTTTTATTTTCGGGATTTTCCAAAATTAAAAAGAAGCGGCATTTGAGTACTTTCTGTTCGGGTTAACAACAGTTTAACATTGATGTCATCTGAAAATCTATCCACTTTTGCAGGGTTTTTTCTATTTAAAACGCCATTTCTGCACAGGATTTCCCCCGTGTGATAAAATCCATAGCTGTGTATGCCTTCCTGCAACACGAAAATTAAACAACAGCTACCTCCAGCATCCCTTACTGAACATGGGTGAACAGCAAAACAAAGATAAAAGATACACTCAATGATACACTTGTAACCATTTCTATGTTTCTATGTACGGTGAAGAAAACAGATAGGAAGAGAATGAACTCATTTGAGATTTGGGCTGGATGAGAGTTTTATGGATATCATGGACTGCTAAGAAGAGCAATAAATGGGTCCTAGAGCAAATCAAGCTTGGTCTCTCCATAGGAGAGCCATGATGACTAAACTGAGACTGCCATACTTTGTCCATATCATGAGAAGAAAAAGAAAATAATGCTTGGTAAGGTGGAGGGCAGCAGGAAAAGAGGAAGACTGCATCCCAGATGGAGAGACATCAAGGAAGCCACGACCCTGAGCCTGCAAGACCTGAGCAGGGCTGTTGATAACATGGCGACTTGGGAGTTTCTCATTCATAGGGTCACCATAAGTTGAAGTCAACTTAATGGCAGTTAACAAGAAAATATACTAGCCTCCGCAGGTGCCCCCAGCCATCAACATTAAAATCATAAGTGGAGGCTAGTTGCTTCCCTTCACATGTGCGAATTGTTAGTTTTGGGTTAAACATTTGATAAAACATGTTGAACTGCTCTTCTCTTTTTTGTGGAGCAGGAACTTATTTTCTCCATGTTACTTCTGCCTCTGTTACCAAATTTTCTGCTAGAGAATTAACACCCAGGGACACATCTGCTTTGTTAACTGAGGTGCCAGTGTGGTGTGGTAATTTAAGGAGATTATTGCTTGGCTTTTAAAACTGGTCTACCTCTATCCGGTTTAATCTTAATTTGGGTGACATTCTGATCTTATCAGATGTTTTTTGCCGCCAAATTTGTCGCCTGAATACAGCCTGGGTTCATCCCCGCTTCCAGAACCGCATCTCGTGGCAATCTTCTTAAGCCAGAAAACTTCCGGATCCGAAAAGACCCACGAGGAGCGCTTGTGGATGCAGGGATGCACTTCGGCTGTATTTGGGCAGCAAATTCAGTGGCAAAAAATGGCTGACAAGATCAGGAGGCTGTGTAAATTAAGATAACACAGATAGAGGTAAATCAGTTTTAAAAGCCAAGCAATAATCTCTTAAGTGTTGTTTAGGACTCTGGAGAACAGGGTTCGAATCCGACTGGGCCACATAAACCCACTAGGTGACCTTGGGCAAGTCACACTCTCTCAGCCTGAGAGGATGGCAAGGACAAACCCCCTCTGAAGAAATTTGCCAATAAGACCTCCTGACAGTTTCTTCTAAGGGTCACCATTAAGGGCCTTTACAGACTGCCAGAAATAATGCAGCTTGAGGCCACTTTAACTGTCCTGGCTCAGTGCTAGGGAATCATGGGAACTGTATTTTTTTTCTGGGACATTGCGCCTTCTCTGTCAGAGAGCTCTGGTGCCACAATAAACTACAGTTCCCATGATTCCTTAGCACTGAGCCAGGACAGTTAAAGTGGCCTCAAGCTGCGTTATTTCTGGCAGTCTGTAAAGGCCCTAAGTCAGAAACTACTTGAAGGCACACAACAGCAACATATTATGCTAGTTTTTGTATATTGTATATACACAAGTGTTTTATCTATTGTAGTTTATATATAGTTTTTAATACATTCTCATATTTTAATGTGTAATGTTGTTAACTTTTTAGATTGTTTAATTATTTCCAGACTTGTATCGATTTGTACTGTTTGAAACTGGTTGGCAGCCGCCTAGAGTCCTTATACTGGGAGAAAAGTGGGGAAAGCAATGGCAAACTCCCACTGAAGAAACTGGTCAAGAAGACCCCAATGACAGGGGTCGCTATAAGTCGGAAACAATTTAAAAGCACACAACAACAACCCCATAGCAGGAGCATGCACTAAAAAAAGGGCGCCAAAGCAAGAAAAAGAGCCTGAGGCGCCCCGCCCCCCTCTAGCGCGAGCCTCCAACCGCCAGCATAGGAGGCCTCGCGCTCAGGTTCCGAGGGGCCCAGCGCAGGGGGTACCCCTCAGAGACCAATAGAGGGCGCGGCCTGGGAGTGGGGGGGGGGCGCGCCAGGAACGCCGCCCTGATTGGAGTAGGTGCTTGTCGCTCAACTGGGCTGGTGTGTTGTGTGGTGAGATTGAAGGGTCGAGGGGCTCCTGCTCTTCCTCCTCCTCCTCCTCTTGGGCCAGTGAGTGGGAAGCGGAGCTGCTTACTTGTTTGTTTGTTTCACCGAGGCCGCGCGCACCTCTTTCTGGGGCCTTCTGAGGAGAGTGAGGAAAGACTGCGAAGGTATTGGGCCGCCCTCCTCCTCGGTCTCTCTTGCCCCCGTTTCCTTTCTAGAGCTGTTTTCTGGCCCGGTTCCCCCGCTCGAGTTCAACAGGAGCGGCACGATGGGCAGAAGTTCACCAGGTGCTGCTCTCCTCGAGACGAAGGCTGAAGGGTTGGGCTGGCACGTCCTCCTTTTCCAGGGCCTGCCCTCCATTCCAGCCTTCTGTCCAGGAGGGATTCCAAAACGCCTTCCATTTTGAGCAGGACTAAGAAGCATGGTGGTTTTAGCTCTTTCTCTCTCTTTTTTTTTTCTCTCTCTTTTATGGCCATATCCTACTTTTTTCTTCCATGTCCTCCACTTTGGGGTGCCTTTGTGGTGAGGGCATCTGGTCCCCCTTTGGCTGGCTGGCAGCTGTTGAGCTGGGAATGGTCTTTCTGCGTGTATTAAAAGCACTTTGACTCCGCTTTAACTGCCTTGAACTTATGTCACAGAATGCTGGGGTTTGCAGTTTGATGGTGGACCAGAGCTCTTACAGACCAGCCTGAGTACCCCACCAAACTACAAATCCCAGCACTCTGTGGCATACAGTCAGTTAAAAGTGGTATCAAACTGCTTTAATTCTAAATTTAAAGATATAGTTGTATTAGTCTGTAGAATTAGTATGTAGAGAGAGATCTTGTAGCACCTTTGAAACTCACTGAAAGGAAGAACTTGGCAGCAGGAGCTTTCTTAGATCTAAGGGCCTTTGCAGACTGCCAGAAATAGTGCAAATTGAGTCCACTTTAAGGGTTAGGGTTAGGGAATCATGGGAACTGTATTTTATTGTGGCACCAGAGCTCTCTGACAGAGAAGGCTCAATGTCTCAGGGGGAGAAACAATTCCCATGATTCCCTAGCATTAACCCTAACCCTAAAAGTGGACTCAATTTGCACTATTTCTGGCAGTCTGCAAGGGCCCTAAGTCTGCTTCGTCAAATCCATCCAAGAAAGTAGGCTTAAGCCTATGAAAGTTCATGTTACCAACTTATTTCTTTAAGGGGAAGAACAGATACCCCCCCCCCTTTCTGAAAACAGATTGGGGCTGTGGCAAACACATGCTCTAGCCCCAGTCCACCTTGAACTTGTTCAAAAAAGGTGTGGATAAGATCCGCTCCTTTTTCATCCACGGAAAAGCCGGTTTTGCCAGCCCTGCCGCAGCCCTATGGCGGCTTCATGGCATGTCATGCAGCATGTAAACGACTCACCACCAGAGTGTCATGAAGCTGCTGCCCACGTTTGGGCAGCCAGGCAGCTTCAAGCCAACTTCTTGGCATCATCGGGATATGTGGCATCTAAACACCACGTGCTGATGACACCCAGAAGCGGTCTTTTTTGGGCCATCTGTTCCAGCCTTCAGTTAGTCTCAAAGGTGCTACAAGATCTCTTCCCATACTGCTGCTCTACAGTTTTCATCTTAACAGCTTCCTTTCAGTGCATCGCATAACTACATCTCAAGGAGAGCAGCACCTGGTGAACTTCTGACCACGGTGCAGCTGTTAAACTAGAAGGTTTTCATAGCAAATAGCCAACCTTGCCTTTCTTTCCTAAGAGGATTCCTCCTGTGCCTTTACCTGCAGGCAGAAAATCAACAGGTGCTGCTTTTTCCCTTGATGCATCTCCATGTTTGTTTGGGATTTTTGCACTTTTTGAATGCTTTCTTTAACACACAAATGCAGGTATATGTAACAGGGATCTTAATACAGGGGGAAAGTACGTACAAGTGCAGGGTCAGCTGGCTGTTTACTGTACCTGCCAAGGTTGGAAGGCAACCAGCCATTGAAGTGGCTTGTTTTTCTCAGTGTGTTGCAAACATAGCATTCTGTTATCATGTAGCATAGGAACAGGCATCAAGGGCCTGCACTTCTTTGGCAAAGGGACTAATAAACATGTTTTGTGTCTGTGCAGAAATGGCCCACAGGAGCCAGGAGCAGAGCCTTCGAGAAGAGCTCACCTGTGCCATCTGCTTTGATCTCTTTCGGGACCCGGTCATGCTGGACTGCATGCACCATTTTTGCAAAGAGTGCATCCAGAGCTACTGGGACAGTTGCTTGGACATTGCCACCTGCCCTCAGTGTCGGCGAGAGTTCCCTACCCGGTCTTTCCGCCCTCAGTACCTCATTTCTGGAGTAGTGGAGAAAGTTCGGAGGTGCACCTCAGAAGAGCACAGGAGAAAAGTACAGGTGAGCAGCTTTATGGCAAGATGACAATTGGTTCCCTTTTTTCTGGTAGCTGAAGGTATTTTCCTTTTTCACAGAACTGTCCAGTATCCCTTTCTCAATCTTTCAATTAATTTTGAACCTCAGCATCTATCAGATTTGTTTGAAGTACGTAGACCACTAATGATCAGATTTGAATTAGGAGAGCATTGCAATTTGGTATGCAGCTAGAAATACCGTATATATCTAGAATATATCTCTAGATATACTAGAAAACTTATCCAGAGTTAGCCACATTGAACATACAACAAAATACAATAACATCCAAAATCCACACAACTATTCTTTTATTGACAAATGGTTGGCCAGTAAAGATATCACTGTTGTGTGGATTTTGAATGTTATTGTACTTAGAGATATATAAGATATACTAGGGAGTATTCTGTGCAACTGAAAGATTTAAAAGAAGTGTGAGATGGGCATATCTGGGTCAACAAGACAATTAAGCAAATAGAAAAGCCAACACAGTCGGCCCTCTGTATCCATGGATTCAACCATCCACACCTTGGTTTCTTTTTTAAAAAATTCCAATAGGCAAATCTTGATTTTGCTGTTTTATATACCATTTTACTCCCCCATTGTATATAATGGGACGACTATCCACAGATAGTATCCTGGAACCAAAACCCCAGTGGATATCAAGGGCCCATTGTACAGTGTTTTCTTGAAATGTTTGGGAGCCATTTAGCATAAGATGGAGGCCTCTTTTTATTCTGACATTCAGTATTTCATCATACAATCTCCCGTTCAGCTTCTAAAGCTAAGACAAATAGTTAAAGACTTTGATAAATACTTGGGGAGGGGGGGAATCTCATCTCCCTGTTGCCAACAAATGTTGTTGGGCTTTTTAGAGCCCAATGGACACATCTTCTTTCCTCAAGTAATATACTCTCCTCCTGTTTTTAGCTTTCTTGCACTTTTAATCCACAAATTAGTTATATCTTTGTCTTCTTCCTTTTTAAAATTGCTTTCTATTGTCATCACAGTATAGTGTTTGTGACTTACTGGCACATTTTTTGTGGACTGTATCAAAGATCAACAGCAGTTCATAGTCTACTGATGTTAGACAAACAAAAACTTAGGCTGAAATGGGGAGGAAACCTGTGACCCACCAGGTATTGCAAAATTACAATTTCTTTCACGGTTGACAATTAACCATTGGATTGATATGTGTTGTCCAAAAACATTAGAGCAGAGGCAGGCAACTGTGATGGGTTCAGATTAAACTTTTCTGTCCTGGGACTCTTCAAGGGCTGCATACTGTGCCATAAATGAAACAAACAAACAAAACAACTCCACAGTCCAAACATGGAAGTAGTTAGAAGCCCACTTCTGGTTTAGAAAAAATGGAATTTTTTAAAATGTTGAAGGGTTGAGGGGGAGCTATAGTCCATTTGATAGATGCATTGCTGATCATGGAGGCTTTGAGGAGAAGCAGTTCTGCCTTTTGTTGTCAGAACAAGGGGGTGCAGGAGGGGCCAAGTAATACAAAAACAGACTTGTGATGAAGTGGGGGTTTGTATTTTGCCAGCACTGTCCTGCTGCTGCCTAGAGTATGTTGAGCTTCCTGATGTAGGTATAATCTAGGAGTCTCATCTTTTGAGGGCTCTGAAAAGGTGCACAGAGATCACTTGCTGGCCCTTGGAAGGGTTATATTCTTCTAACCTATTTGTGGGATAAGTGGTAATTGGCATGTGCATGTAAAGCGGGTGGGGGAATAGCAATTGGTTAAGTAGCAGTGGAAGCCAACGCACAATGTAGATGATTTGCTGAAGGAAAAAAAGAGAGGAAAATGACATGACATAGAGGTAGGAGTAGCTTTAGTAATGGTATTGCACATTTTCTCCAAGGAACTCAGGGAGGTAATTGTGGACTGTCCCATTTCACTTTGTTGTAATAATAATAATAATAATTATTATTATTATTATTTATTTATTTATTTATTTATAGCCCGCCTATCCCTGCGGATCAAGGCGGTTTACAACAAATATGCCCTAAAGCTTATATGCCTTAAAGTTGACTCCAATTTATGGTAACCCTCTTAAGGTGTTTTCTTGACACGACTTACATATTCCATGGGAGATTTCCATTTCCTTCCTCTAAGCTGGAGAGAGTGTGACTTGTCCAAGGCCACACACTAGGTTTCCATTGCTGAGCCAGGAGTCACACCCAGGACTCCTAGATTCCACCGCTCAAACCGCTATACTACATTGCTCATTTTTTGTTTGTTTGTTTGTTTTTGTTTGTTCATGATAAGTCTATATGGTAAGTTGGGCTAAGAGAAACCGACCAGCCCAAGATCAGTTCTCTCTGCACTAAGTGGGACATTCTATCTGCTATATTGTAGTGGCTGTTAAATGGATACATAGGATGTATTCCAGTCATAAAAATAATGCTTTTATTTCTATATATTTATCTCCCGTGATTAGCAGCACCTTGAAGAGGCACTTCAGTCTTTCCAGATGGAGCATGAGAAACTTATGAGAATGAGGCTTGGGGCTGAAGAAAATATCTGCAGCTTGCTGGTAATGGCACACACCCTCATACACATACACATACACAGTTTTTCTTCTGCGGCAAGTTTTATTTTGTGGTGGCATGCTTTAGATGAGGCACAATGTTGAAACTCAAGAGGGAGGATGCCCAAAAGGCTAAGAGATGAACATTGCAGTGGGTTTTTTGTGGGTTTTTCAGGCTGTGTGGCATGTTCTAGAAGAGTTTCTTTCTGACGTTTTGCCAGCATCTGTGGCTGGCATTTTCAGAGAATACTGGACTGGAAGAGAGTGGGTGTGTGTATGTGTATATGTATATGTATATATAAATATAAATCATAGAGTTGGAAGAGTCCACAAGGACCATCCAGTCCAACCCCCCCACACACACCATGCAGGAACTTCCAATCAAAGCATCCCCGACAGATGGCCATCCAGCCTCTGCTTGAAGACCTCCAAGGAAGGAGACTCCATTACACTCCGAGGGAGTGTGTTCCACTGTCATTAAACAGCCCTTACTGTCAGGAAGTAATGAGGTAGAATCTTTTCCTGGAGCTTGCATCCATTGTTCTGGGTCCTAGTCTCTGAAGCATCAGAAAACAAGCTTGTTCCCTTCTCAATATGACATCCCTTCAAATATTTAAATACGGTTATCATATCACCATATCCCTTCTCCAGGCTAAACATCCTCAGCTCCCTAAGTCATTCCTCATAGAGCTTGGTTTCTAGACCCTTCACCATTTTAGTTGCCCTCCTTTGGACACTCTCCAGTTTCTCCACATCCTTTTGTGAATTGTGGTGATCAGAACTGGACACAGTATTCCAGGTGAGGCCTGACCAAAGCAGAATATAGTGGCACTATTCTCTTGATCTAGACACTATACTTCTACTGATGCAGCCTAAAATTGCATTGGCCTTTTTAGCTGCTGCATCGCACTGTTGACTCATGTTCAATTTGTGGTCTAGCTGGACTCCTAGATCCCTTTCACATGTAGTCTCATTCAGCCAGGTGTCCCCCATCGTATATCTGTGCTTTTCGTTTTTCTGCTCTGAGTGCAGTACCTTACATTTCTCCGTGTTGAATTTCATTTTGTTAGCTTTCTAGTCTGTTCAAGTCATTTTGAATTTTAATCCTGTCTTCTAAGGTATTAGCTACTCCTAATTTGGTGTCGTCTGCAAATTTGATAACTATGCCCCCAATACTGTTATCCAAGTAATTGATAAAGATATTGAATAGCACTGGGCCCAGGACAGAGCCCTGTGGCACCCACTGGTCACTTCTTTCCAGGTTGAAAAGGAGCCATTGTTGAGCACCCTTTGGGTTTGGCCAGTCAACCAATTACAAATCCATGTAACAGTTACTTTGTCTAGCCCACATTTTACCAGCTTGTTTGCAAGAATGTCATAGGGAACCTTGTCAAAGGCCTTACTGAAATCAAGATATACTAAACCTAATGAGCTTTGATGTGGTCTCCCTGTTCACCAAAGTCCCCGTAATAGATACCATGACACTCATCTGACAAATCTTTCCAGAGGGCATCACAGCCCTGTTCGAACATTGCCTCATCACAAGCTACTTCCAGTGGGACAATGGATTCTACGAGCAGAGAGGTAATGGGAAACCCTCTAAGCCCTGTGATAGCAAACTTTTACATGGAACACTTTGAAAAGCAAGCCCTGGAAACAGCATCGAAAAAGCCCACAACTTGGTTCCAATACGTGGATGACACTTTCACCATTTGGAGCCATGGAGAAGAAGATCTGGCTGTGTTCCTGAACCACCTGAACAACACCCACCTTAACATCTAATTCACTATGGAAAAAGAAAAGGAAGGAACTCTGCCATTCCTAGATGTTCTAGTCATCCGCATACCAAACCAATGTCTGGTTCACACAGTATACAGAAAACTGACACATACAGACAGATACCTGCGCAAGAACTCCAACCATCACCCAGGACAAAAAAGAAGCACAATAAAAACACTGGTAGACCAGGCAAAATGCATCTGTGAACCCCGCTTCTTGGAAGAGGAGTTGGAGCACCTAGGCTGAGTTCTACAGGCGAATGGTTACTCCAGCTCAGACATCAAGGCCTGCCAGACCCAGGAAAACCCAGAGGAGTAAAGACAAGCAATCACCCAAAGGAAAGGTATTTTTTCCATACATCAAAGGAGTCGCAGACAGAATAGGGAAAGTGATGAGGAAACATAACCTCCAAATGGTTTACAAACTGACCAAGAAAATCCAACAAATGCTGCGCTCAGCGGACAGGAGAGACCCTCTCACAGCCACAGGAGTTTACCTCATACCATGCAGCTGCGGACAAGTCTACATAGGGACCACCAAACGTAGTGTCCAAACATGAATCAAGGAACATGAAAGACACTGCAGACTGGGACAGCCAGAAAAATCAGCAGTAGCAGAACACATTATAAACCATCCTGGGCATAAAATGCTGTTTGAAAACATTGAAATTCTGTACCATGCCAATAACTATCAGGTCAGAATGCACAGGGAAGCCATCGAAATCCACAAACACTCGGACAACTTCAACAGGAAAGAAGAAACCCTTAAAGCTACCAGTCCTGCAAAATAGGAAAATCAGCACTCAGCAAATGCAAATGAGAAACCACCCAGGGTCAGGGGCGTTCCCTGCAAACAATGATCACCAGTTAGCAGACAAAAATCCTCATTTGCATATCCTCCCATCCTGAGGCCCTGCCATCAACAATAGAACAATACAGTTTACATGGGAATCACTCCTCCCTATCCAGGGTCTCACAGTATATATATATATACACATATACACACACTCTCTCCACTCTCTTCCAGTCCAGTATTCTCTGAAGATGCCAGCCACAGATGCTAGCAAAACATAAGAAAGAAACTCTCCTAGAACATGGCCACACAGCCCGAAAAACCCACAAAAAACGATGGATGCGGACCATGAAAGTCTTCGACTTCACATTGTAGTGGGGGTTTGTGTGTTTTTTGGTTTTGGGTTTTTTGTGTTTTGTTTGTTTGGTTTTGGGGTTGTTAGTTTGTTTGTTTTGTTTGTTTTTGGGTGCCTACCAAAAAAGTTTGGAACAGATCAGTTAAAGAAAAGAATGAGCTAAAAGGAAGAAGAAAAAATTTTTGGCTTCAAAGTCTTATCCATTCAGCAGGGCTGTTGCTAGATTGTCTTGCTGTTTGTGAGCTTCCATTTTAATGGTCTCTTTAAATTGCAGCCAAAAAATAAAACAGTCAAAAAAATAATGGTTGCTTCAGAGCTGGCACAGAGCAAGCTAATCATCCACCCAGATAATCATTGATCTGCTAAGTCACCTCAGCAGAAGGGAAGATTAATACATCTAATTGCAGAGCTTGCACAAAGGAGGCTGAGCAGTAGAGTTATTGGGAAGAGTGTGTACACAGAGAGAGAGAGAGCACTCTTCATGCTAATAAAGCTCAGCAAAGTATCTCAAACCTTTCCAGCCCTCTGGAATACCAGGCTTATAAGTCAGATTTTTCCTTGGTGAAATTGAGCCCTTGAGAAAACCAGCAAAATGACTCTTAATAAAAGGTGTATGGAGGACAGGCTGCTTTAATTCACAGTTTGAAGAGCTGTGGTTTCTGCCCCATTAGTTGGTGAGAAATAGGCAAGGCAAGTTGATTTCCTCTTGTGAAGATCCTGGGAGTAGAAGGGAAGTTTAGTGAGATACCAGTGTGACTTGGGCTACTTATACTCCAGAGAAGGCTCCACTAAATATTATGGTTCAGGGATGACTAAAAGTAGCTAATATTCAGCCTCAGCAGGTGCAACCTTGATAGAGCTGCCAGCCTATGATTGAAAGAGCATCTCTGCATTGTATCTCTCATTCTTTTCTGCTTTCATGTTAGAAAAAAATGGCATATGGAAAAATATCATGCCTTTGAAGATAACACTCTTGGGAAGCAGGTGTGCCTGCTCTTTAGGGTTCAGGTCTCTAATGCTCTTTCTTATTTGCTGCCTTTCCAACAGCACTCAAGCAGATGCAATGCAACAATTTGCTGTTGGGAATGCTTGGAGTTCTGATATTAAAAAAGCATCCAGAACCTGTGACCAGATACCATGAAAGTTGAAACAGAATAAATTAATTCAGAGACTTTATATGAACCCCGACCTGCTTTTAACTTTATTTTATTTTGCAGGCAAGGCCATAGAGGAGGATGAGGATGATAATAATATTTATTTATTTATTTATTTATTTATACCCCGCCCCTCTGCTGAGCAATCGGGAGGCTTACAATGTTAAAAGTTCCATACAAATAAACCACAATACAATAAAAACAAGCCAAAATCCCAAGACCCACCCACTCCTTAAAAAAGTATTAAACAAATATATGTTAAAATATATTTAAAATGATCTCGCCAAAGCAACAATAACAACAATAGTGAACAGTGACAAGCTAAGGCTGAAGGAGAGGTTGAGGAAAAGAAGGCTGCCGGAAGAGATCCATCTTGACAGCATTTTTAAAGCTGCTTAAGGTCTTAATCTGACGGATCTCATCTGGGAGGCCATTCCATAGTGTGGGAGCGGTTACCGAGAAGGCCCTCTGGGAGATTGCGACAGCCTCATTTTTATCAGCTGCAGCAAATTCCTCCCAGAAGACTGAAGTGTGCAGGGTGGATTGTATGGGAGGTGGTCCTGAAGATAAGTTGGACCCAAGCCATTTAGGTATCAAGGCACCTTTTGCCCCTAATTACTAATACTTTTGGGAAAGAAATAGCACAGGTAGTAACATTTATGTGAAAGAAAAAGGTCTCAGGTTGTGCATAGATTGTTTTTGATGATTGATCACTGTAGAATTTGCTTCCCTGGAATGTGGTTGTTGCCACCGTGACAGAACACAGAGGCATTCGCATCTGTCACTCACAGAGAACTGACAGGGAGGCATCTTGTGTGTTACTTATGCTGTAGCAGCATTTCCACTAGTGCCTATTTTTATTCCTAACTCTCAATGAGAGCCTCTTCAAAGTTCAGGATTTCTTGAAATAGGGAAGTAATGCTACCAAATCTTCCCGTTAATAATAATAATATTTTTATCCTGCCCCTCTGCATGCGCAATTGGGGTGGCTTACAACATTTAAAATTGGAATAAAAATATAGTATATGTCCCATAAACTCCCACCCCTTAAAATGGTATTAAACAATGAAACAATATAAAAAAATAGTTAAGATAAGTTACTACCAGCTTAGACTCAGACTGCTACTCCTGCCTTCCTCTCTTTAGACAGATTGTTAAGTAGTTGAGCATTTAGGCAGATAAACAAGAAAAGTTCTTGATTGTTCACATACAGTGGTTCAAGAAGTTTATTGAGAAATACCAACAGAGAGGAGCAAAGAAATGTGAAAATGCATCTTAAGAAAACGATTTGAAGGCACACTGACAACAACATAGCACTGAGTTTGTCAGGGAACATAAGATTTTAAAGCTTAACTGAAATGAAATATTTTCTCTTTGGAAATTAGGGAAATGCCTGTTAGAAATAACAATATTATTTGCAAGTCATTACAGGAAATTCCTAAATCTGAATTATTCCAAAATTATGTTCATGTGGGTGGCAGAGATAGCGACACCTTTGCTATGTAATGGTTCAATGTACAATAACTGCTTCATGCACAAAATTATTTAAATTAAATTATTTAAAATTATTTAAAATACTGTGTATAAAATTACCCTTGGGCTATGAGCGTATAAGATGTGTATGAAACATAAATGAATTTTGTGTTTAGACTTGGGGTCATCTTCAGATATCTTATTATGTATATGCAAGTATTCTAAAATCCCCCCCCCCAAAAAAAACAGTGTTGAGTTAAATATTGAATTTACTTAAATAAAACTGTTCTAATTTAAAGGATGTTATTTCCTTATAAAATGTTAAAATATGAATATACATGAATTTCCAGATTATATATGCTAAATAAACATAATATTTTTATTCATAAGTACGTCAAGGGGGGCTCTCAATGTCCACATGTAAATGTAAAAGGGGGGGAGGGGAAAAAGTTTGGGTACCACTGCACCACACTGTTATAGCACTATGATTCCACTTTTAACTACCTTGGCAACATTCTGTGGAATCCAAGGGTTTGCAGTTTAGGGAGAGGATTTTAAAATTCTTGGTCAGAGAGCTCATGTTGTGCTGACCAATCCACAAATCCCCAGATTGCATAGGATGCAGCCATGGTAGTTAAAGTGGGATTGTTACCATACAGACCAGCTTTCCATCACTCTTAGTCAACCTTTGATATCAACTTAATATTAAAAGGTGAAGTTTGGTCACATAGCCACAGAAGGGCACTCCAGTGCTAGGAGGAAGTCTGCCCAAATATGGAACCTGGTAGACTGAGCTTGGAAGTGCTAGAGTAGGTAGTGTCAGTATTGGGTTAATCCTGTCATAGGGCCTTTGCAGACTGCCAGAAATAGCGCACATTAAATTGAGGCACTGCCCTGGCTCAGTGCTAGGGAATCATGGGAACTGTAATTTATTGTGGCACCAGAGCTCTCTGACAGAGAAGGCTCAATGTCCCAGACAAAAATACAATTCCCATGACTCCCTAGTACTGAGCCAGGGCAGTGCCTCAATTTAATGTGCACTATTTCTGGCAGTCTGCAAAGGCCCATAATTACTGTGCTGTGAGACCATGATGTGCATGTTGTGTATAATCCTATATACATGATTCTAACTGTGATGTTTGGTTATACATGTTTGTGGTAGAAGATTCTGTTATGTGTGTGTTATTGACATGTATTTGCTATAAACTTGGTCATATGATGGTCACTGCTTTGGTTTATTGTTATACTTGCTGGCATGTGTATGTCCTTTGATATGCATTTGTTTGATATGATATTTGATATATTCTTAGTTATGTAGTTGTTATTATCATGATTATATAATGTATTATTCCTGTTGGCTGGTATGATATATTGGGTTTGCATTGCATTTGATGAGGCATGCCGTTGAGCCATACGTCAAAAGAACAGATAAATCAATACTGACATTTAGATTCTGTATTGGGGCTAATAATTAATTATATAGCTGGGTAACTGGTTATTGATTTTATGTATTGAAAGTGTATGAATTGGATAGTGAGGTAAAACTGGTTTTTACTGAGAGCCTTGCATGAAGGAAACGGCAGCTGCACATGTAGGAGTAATTTTACTGTGCTGACTAGCTCTTCATTGTCAACTTGCTTTGTCAGAGAAGCCAGGAAAAGACAGCCTGGGAAAAACCAAAAGTGACCTAACTCTTTTGAGAATGGGGAAAATCGATTTCGCCTGCCAGGTTCTGTGGAGTGGGGCCTATGCCTTTTGAATGCTTTTATTTGATGTATGTGTGCTTAGCCTTTAGTTCTGTCCAAGATGTTTTCCTAGTAGCATCTCTTCAGCTTCAGAAATAAATCCTGACTGTTTCACTTAACAGTGGACTGATTTACTGAGTTAGGGCAGAGTTCAACTACTTCTTGACACATAGATAGGATAGACCCTTTGAGGCTGGAATCTGTATAATCTTGAAATAGGATGGTAGGATGGTATACATAGGTTCAAAGTCTTGGCTAGAGCTACCCTAGCCCTCTCACTGCTTCCTACTGAACTAAATTAATTTCCCCATTGAATTCAATATGTGGGTGCCCCCTCAGGACCCCCTGCAGTTCAGGTAAAAGGGTCATAGTGTATAATTGTGTGGTGTAAAATGGTCCCTGGTACTTTGGCTTCTTGTTACTTCTTAGCAGTTATCTGTTATTATTTGTAACAGATAAACTTTTTTTTTAATAACAGCAGAAAGGCCTTCCATTTCAAAAGCAACAAAATTAATATTTTGCCCAAAACATGTGGGGCCTCAGGTCTCTTTTTCCCCTCCAAAACAAGGAGTAACTAGATATACCCTGTTTTGAAAAAAGAAATTCCTTTAGATGCCTTAAAGTTGAGTGTGCCTCTTCATTTTACTTACCATTCACAGTAAAATGGCCAGTGGGACCCTCCCAGGCCATATGGGGGTGTTATTTTTTCAACCCACCCATGGGTGTGGGGCCAGAAGGATGAGGTTCTTCAAGGGCCCACCACAGTAGTCCATCTCTGTTATAAAGAGTAATTGTTGTCTCTTTCTGCTTTTAAAGAGCCAGAGGTTTATTTAAGTGAAGATTTTCAAGTTGTATATCATTTTTAAAATCAATCCTAAATTTCTCTCCACAAATGAAGTAGCAATACAGTGACTAATACCATATTAATTAATACTTTAATTAAAA
The DNA here is from genome assembly GCA_026167975.1 of Phrynosoma blainvillii. Classification (NCBI taxonomy): domain Eukaryota; kingdom Metazoa; phylum Chordata; class Lepidosauria; order Squamata; family Phrynosomatidae; genus Phrynosoma; species Phrynosoma blainvillii. The sequence continues at coordinate 288,350,499 of JANUYF010000002.1, read as the reverse complement.
ATTAATTAAGCAAAAACATAACTCTGAACACTGAAGTGAGGATAGTCCAAACCATCCCCCATTACCATGTGCAGATGTGAGAGCTGGACAGTGAAAAAAGCTAGCAGAAAGAAAATAAACTTGAGATGTGCTAAAGAAGAGTGGCGAGGATACCATGGACAGCCAACAAGACAAACAAATGGGTTCTTGAGCAGATCAAGCCCAAGCTGCTGCTGTCCTCAGTGGGCCATGAAAAGGAGTGTGTCATGCCCTGCCTGGATGAGGACGAGTAACTTCCTCTGGGTCCTGAGCCTGCAGCGAAAGAGCCCCAGCTCAGCCCTAGCAGCTCTGCTTTGTCAGCAGAGCCTCCAGCAGAGCATGTGGCTTCTCAAGAGGCTCTGCAGCTAAGCCTTCTGATGACATCGGACATGGAGGAGGATCCAGGGACCGTGCCTACCTTTAGTCAGTGTAGAGCCGAAAGGGCGGGCCTCCAGCACTCGAGGAGCCTTTATGAAAAACGCCGAGGTCATCAAGGTGATCAGCCCCAGAAGCAAGTGGGGAAGCTTTGCCTCGGTGCCAGAGGTTATCTGAGCTTCCTGGCAAAAGCCTCTGTCTCTCCTTGTTCCTTGCCGTGAACCCTTGACTCTAGATTATCTTGGACTCCCGGTATCTCTGGACCACAGACTGCTCTCAGACTTCTGCATCCCTGGATCTTGGACTGCCTTCTCTTTCAGCTTCTCTGAAACCCTTGACTCACATACCGTGTTTGACTCTCGCCTGGCTGCCCCTTCAGATTGGCCATTAGGACTTTGTTTGGGGTCTTTCCTTTCCCTTGGCTATCAGCCCTTCTGCCGGCTTTCCAGGGCACATCATGAGAAGACAGGAATCATAAGAAAAAAACAATAATGGGCTCAAGCAGATGGGGCTAAAGGAGTGGCCAGAAGCCACTCCCATCCCGATCACCCCAGGACCACCATGAGACTGCAGCAGCTACATGCCACAGTCCCAAGGGCACCTGTTACCACAGTCCTCAGTGGGCCATGAAAAGGAGTGGTAAAAAACCACTCCTTTTACAGCCGGTTTTGAGTCACATTCAGCAGCCCTGATGCAGCTTCTGAGCAATCCAGGGGCATGTATAGTCTGCCCCCAGATCGGCCCAACAGCAGCCACACATGGGTTGTGTGTTTGAGGCCAATGCTAGGTAAGGCAGGGGAAAACAGAAAGTGAGGAAGACCACATGCCAGATGGATGGACTCAATTAAAGGAGCCAGAGGCCTGAACCTGCAGCACCTGAGCAGAGCAGTGGGGGATACGGGATCTTGGCAATGTCGCATCCACAGGGTCATCATGAATCAAGGTTGACTTGAGGGCAGTTAACAACAATAATCTCTTGGCACCATCAAAAATACTGCTGCTTTCATTGAACAAGCTTCACTCATTACTGACAGTGAGTAGTAAGTAATCTGCACTTCAGTAGGACTAATTTGAATTCACAATTAGCTGTAATTATAATACATACTGGTACTTATTACAGAAACCCACCATATTCAGTGTACAGTGTAGGCCTTTTTTTAAAAGGGAATGGAGAGAACCAAATAATGAGAGAGAGTCTGATACTGAAACTGTTTCTTGTGCTGTTGTTCATCAGTATTATGTTCATCAGTATTATGTATTTAGTTCTGGTCACCTTGCCCAAAAAGGGACAGAATGAAAAGGGAGGAAGGAGAGCAGAGAAGGACAATGTGGAGGATTAGTTCTTTGTCAGGGCTTCATTGTGTCTGTAGTGAGTTCCAAGAAGAGCTGAATTGCCATGTTTATAGGGTAGATATAAAAGAGAGGCAATGGAATAAGAGCCATAATGAAGGTGTACAAAATAACCCAATGCTATCAAGAATACAAAAGAAAGCTTCCATTTATTCCTTTCAACAAGAAGGTAACAACAGTGAATGAGATGAAAAAGGCAGACCATTTAAATCTAGTGGGCTTTAGGTGGAATATTCCATTGTTTATCCCTATTTGTTTATGTTCTTATGTTAGCGAGGAATTGCAAATACCTTTGAACATAGGTTTTCATATAGGTCAGCCATGCAGAACATGCTTATTGCATGGTTAAGGAGATCCTGATAAATACAGGGATCTTCTTATGTGCACCTTAGCTATGGGTCATTTTAGGTTTGGTGGGGCAGAAAAAGGATCAAGAGAGGAAGTCCTCTGTCTTGCCATATATTGTGAGATATGTGGTGGGGAGTGGAGTATTGTCTGGAAAGAACCACAGGACTTGGTATATCCAGATGTTTCTCTGTCAAAAGAGGAGTATAAAGGAAAACAGTTTCCCTTCTTCCTCCAGTTTGAAACTACCGTGTCTGCAGGTTCTTAACCAGTGGTTGCCAAATGTTGTTCGGCTTTCATTCCCGGAAACCCAGGCCAACATGTCCAGTGTTCAGGAACTCTAGGAGTTGTATTCCAAAATTTGGGGACCTATTCTTGAAAATCACTAGTCTAATTAACAGGATGCAAATTTTAAAAAATATGTTCACTATTAATCTCATACGTTAGCTACTGTTTCATGTTAGTGTAACTCAGCTTAAAAATACCAAATATTTTGAGTTGATTTTTTTAAATAAAAAAGCAGTTATAACCTGTATCCATTTTCATTTTGTTCAAAGTTATAACTAAATGTAATATATAGATATTTAAAATCATGCAAGATTTTTCTGTCTAATATTTTAGGAGCCCTGGTGGTGCAGTGGTTAAATGCCTATACTGCAGCCACTCACTCATAGACCACAAGATTGCGAGTTCAGTACTAGCCAGGGCTCAGGCTAGACTCAGGCTTGCATCCTTCCAAGGTCGCGAAAATGAGTACCCAACTGTTGGGGAGCAATGAGCTTACAGTTGTAAACCGCTTAGACATCACATAGTGCTATATGAAGCAGTATATAAATGAAGTTGCTTTGTTCTTCTGAATTAGCTGATCTACATCCTAGACCAGGGGTCGACAAATTTTTGGGGGGTGGGGCCGGTTCTGGTGTCCCCTGATCTTCAGTGGACTGAAAGGGGGGGAAATGGCAATGGAGGCACGTGCACTTCCCCCGCCGTGGTGCGCATGCGTACGCGAGCACGGGGCGCCATTTTGCTTTCCAAAATGGCGCCCGCGATCACGCACGACAACGCAGGTGCCGATGCTGGTGCCGACGATGCTGGTGCCGTTTTGCCTTCCAAAATGGCGCCTGCTGTGGTGTGCAAGTGTACGTGAGCGCGGGGCGCCTTCCAAAGCAGCACCTTGCGCACACAGGCGGGTGCCGTTTTGGAAGGCAAAACAGCGTCACGAGCGCATGTGCACGACGGCAGCACCGTTTTGCCTTCCAAAACGGCACCCGCCTGCGTGCATGAGCGAGCGCGGGCCGCCGTTTTGGATGACGGCCCATGCTCGCGCATGCATGTGCACAACGGCAGGCGCAATTTTGGAAGGCAAAATGGCGCCGGCATCGTGCGCTCACGACGCCAGAGCCGTTTTGCCTTCCAAAATGGCGCCCACCGTCGTGCACATGTGTGTGCAAGTGCGGGCGCCATTTTGGAAGGCAAAATGGTGCCCCGTGCTCGCGCGCAGTGGCAGCGGTGCACTCTTGGTGGCGGCGGCGGCAGCAGGACTGGCCACGGGCCGGTTTGAAGGCCTTGGCAGGCCGGGTTCGGCCTGCAGGCCGTAGTTTGCCGGCCCCTGTCCTAAACTGTCTTACTGTGAGGCTGTTCTCACAGTTGGTACAAGATTCTGCAGGGCATCTGCTCTCAACATGGCACCTGTATCCAGAAGTCAGTATGAACTGGTCTCCTACCCATCTCTAAAGCAGGAGAGAGGCCATCAGCAGTTCAACACAATAGGCATTAGGCTCTCCTGGATGGGCTCAAGCAGATGGGTTAAGGGAGCTTCAAGCTCTTTCAAGCTCTTAGTAAAGGAGCACTCTAGATAGGAAGAGACAAGCCAGTCATTTCTCCTGATGCTTCTGCATTTATTCTGCCATCTACAGACACAAGGCAAGACCCTAGCCCTCCATGCTTACTCAAAGACTGGAGTGAGAGGCAAAGTTTTGGGGAAGGAGAGAAGCATACAAAAAATGGGCAGCTGTTTTTTTTCTTTGCTTTTTTCTTTTTTTTTTTTTGCGCAAGACTGCCTCTCCCCAGCATGTTCTGTGGGGAGGGATGAGAACTGTTTTGTACTTCCCCATGACATTCTTGCAAGCAAGTTGGTAAAATGTGGGCTAGACAAAGTAACTGTTACATGGATTTGTAATTGGTTGACTGGTCGAACCCAAAGGGTGCTCAACAATGGCTCCTTTTCAACTTGGAAAGAAGTGACCGGTGGGGTGCCACAGGGCTCTGTCCTGGGCCCAGTGCTATTCAATATCTTTATTAATGACTTGGATGATGGTATTGGGGGCATAGTTATCAAATTTGCAGATGACACCAAATTAGGAGGAGTAGCTAATACCCCAGAGGACAGGATCAAAATTCAAAATGACTTGAACAGACTAGAAAGTTGGGCCAAAGCTAACAAAATGAAATTCACCACGGAGAAATGTAAGGTACTGCACTTAGGGCGGAAAAACGAAAAGTACAGATATATGATGGGGGACACCTGGCTGAATGAGACTACGTGTGAAAGGGATCTAGGAATCCAGGTGGACCACAAGTTGAACATGAGCCAACAGTGTGATGCAGCAGCTAAAAAGGCCAATGCAATTTTAGGCTGCATCAGTAGAAGTATAGTGTCTAGATCAAGAGAAGTAATAGTGCCACTCTATTCTGCTTTGGTCAGGCCTCACCTGGAATACTGTGTCCAGTTCTGGGCACCACAATTCAAAAAGGATGTGGAGAAACTGGAGTGTGTCCAAAGGAGGGCAACTAAAATGGTGAAGGGTCTGGAAACCAAGCCCTATGAGGAACGACTTAGGGAGCTGGGGATGTTTAGCCTGGAGAAGAGAAGGCTGAGAGGTGATATGATAGCCGTGTTTAAATATTTGAAGGGATGTCATATCGAGGAGGGAACAAGCTTGTTTGCTGCTGCTCCAGAGACTAGGACCCGAAACAATGGATGCAAGCTGCAAGAAAAGAGATTCCACCTCAACATTAGGAGGAACTTCCTGACAGTAAGGGCGGTTCGAGAGTGGAACACACTCCCTCGGAGAGTAGTGGATGCTTTGATTGGGAGTTCCTGCATGGCAGGGGGTTGGACCAGATGGCCCTTGTGGTCTCTTCCAATTCTCTGATTCTAGGGAGGGATGAAAAATGTTCCTTATTTTGACTTTTGGGAGACAGATACTATTGTATATACTCATGTATAAGTCTACGGTAGATATTTTAGTTAAAATTGACTAAATTTAGTCCAAAATCTGAGTCGACTTATCCATGAGTTAATGTAAGTATTGTACTTTAACTCATATTTTAAAAGAACTACCAAAGACAAGAGCATAATCTGTCTTGGTAGCACTGACTCCCCTCCTCTCTACTCATCCATCCAGCCTTTAAGGTGAGCAGAAGCAGTTGTGCCTGCGGGAATTTTGTAAGTACTTTGGCATTTTTGCTTTGCTTCATCCTTTAGATCATTCGGCCTCAAAACATGCCATCAACTTATACATGAGGCCAACTTATGGTCAAGTATATACAGTATTTCCATTTGATAAAAGACTCAAGGCTAACAGAAAACAGCCTTTTGCACTAAGAGAATACCAAAATGATCAAACAGTCTTAATTAAAGCTCCATTGTATGTGGAACAACAACTATTTAATAATGGCTAATCAAGGATTAATCTATTAGTAATGCTGCAGCTATTACTGTATTAATAAATTGACCTTTAATAGTATCAGCAGTGATCAATAAAAATAACAAAAAAGGTCACAAAATCATAATGTGCAATAACATCGAATCTTACAATAGTCTTAAAAACAGTAAAAAATACAGTAAGACAAGACTGATCTATTTAAAATCAGCGTTTGGCCCTGTCCTGCAGCCCTCAGAGGACCATCAAGGCGGCTTGAACCGCGGCAGCTGTGGGAGCCGGGAGGAGCCGCGGCAGGGAAAGGACATAACCTGACCTCCAAGGGCCTGAAGCCCTCCAGAACCGGCGTGCCGGCGGCGTAACGCGGCGGGACCAACTGGGCCCATAAAACAGCCCCCTTTGCCCAGCAAAAGCGGCGAGAGACAGCGCCTGAGGCCCGGACTTACCATCCAGCTCCGGAGGCCAGCTGTAGCTGGTAGCGCAGCTGAGCGCCCCCAGTCGACACATCCCCGTAGGGCGGAGGGAGCAGGACTACCATTGGACCCGCTCAGGGCCCTAATGTTCCCGAGGCCATCAGCGGCGTCCCGTGGTCGCGGAGGACTGCTTTTCCATCTACAGTCCTGGAGTACAACCTGAACGACCTGAGCCACCGCTCCTGCGAGGTGACCGGGAGGAGCGCCGGTGGTTTTAAAACCCGCCGTTTACCATCTTCCACCGGCACCAAGCAGCGGGCGGCGGCGATATATGGCCGCAGAGGACTGCTTTGCCATCTGCGGTCCTTGGAGTATTATAATGATATAGAATTTGTATTTTAAAATTGTATATTTTATTATTGTTATTGATTTGATTTTATTATTGTTATTAATTGATTATTGTTATTGATTTTGCTGATTTGTTGTTTATAACTTTGTAGTGCTGTGCGCCGCCCCGATTGCTTGGCAGAGGGGCAGGATACAAATAAAAAGTATTATTATTATTATTATTATTATTATTAAATGCATGGGGAAATAGAAGAGTTTTGATATACTGGAAATATTACTGCAAAGTTACATGTCTGTAAGGACATTCCACAGATAAGATGTCATGATGGTACTGGAGAAAGAGACCACAAGAAGGAAGCTTCTAATTAAAGTTACAGTAGCTTTTAAAAGCTTTATTAGGCCTCCCCAAGCCCACTCTGGAGGGACTGACTCTGCCATTGTATTTTCAGTGAGAAAAACCAACATAAATCAAATCTGAAAGTAGACATGACCAAACATACAAGTGCAGTGTTGTAATCAGTTGCCAAAAACATCTACATTCTTTGGAAACAGTTTAGAAGTGAAGGATGGCAAATGGCTAGTGTGAAGTCAACCCAGTTTTGTGGCAGCACAGATTCCTAAGGAGGGAGCTGAATGTTGGTGGGAAGGCTTTGCATAAGAAGGAGCATAGGCTGTACTTCTCTTGACCAAAGCCCTGCTGTCTTATCTGTTCTCCATATATACGCAACCATTTCTGTGTTCTGCAGTAATAGCTGCAGCGTGTCCAAAGGAGGGCAACTAAAATGGTGAAGGGTCTGGAAACCAAGCCCTATGAGGAACGACTTAGGGAGCTGGGAATGTTTAGCCTGGAGAAGAGAAGGCTGAGAGGTGATATGATAGCCGTGTTTAAATATTTGAAGGGATGTCATATCAAGGAGGGAACAAGCTTGTTTTCTGCTGCTCCAGAGACTAGGACCCGAAACAATGGATGCAAGCTGCAAGAAAAGAGATTCCACCTCAACATTAGGAGGAACTTCCTGACAGTAAGGGCGGTTCGACAGTGGAACACACTCCCTCGGAGAGTAGTGGAGTCTCCTTCCTTGGAGGTCTTTAAGCAGAGGCTGGATGGCCATCTGTCGGGGATGCTTTGATTGGGAGTTCCTGCATGGCAGGGGGTTGGACTGGATGGCCCTTGTGGTCTCTTCCAACTCTATGATTCTATGATTCTATGATTCTATGATATTTCTGGCTTGGGAATCTATTTTGAAGTATAGATTGTTCTGTGGATGCACTTTAATGTATTGCCTTCACACCTCTTTCTGCTGTTTCTTATTATTACATCTGCAGAAAACATCTGGTGAGTTGAACTCAAAGATCCGTGCAGCATTTGAGCATCTTCATCGTATCCTAGACGAGGAGGAAAGAACTGTGCTGACGGAACTAGCCCGGGAGGAGCAACATTGGTTGATGAGACTGAAAGGAGACTCTGCACGACTAGCAAAAGGGATGTCTGATTTAAAGAAGAACATGAAACATATACAGCAACAGATTGACAACCTTGGGAACTCATTGCTTCTGGAGGTGAGACTGATTGAGCTTGAAATGCAGTGGGAGGGGGATGCAGCTTGAACGTTAAGTTTCACAGCTAGACTAGGACTTTACAGCTTGCTTTCTAGTCTCGTCATGTTATTGGATTGGACACTCAGCCAGCATGGCATAGTGGTTTGAGTACTGGACTACGACTCTGGAAACCAGAATTCAATTCCCGGCTCTGTTATGAAACCCACTTGCATGATCTTGGGCAAGTCATATGCTCTCAGAAGACGGCAAATCCCCTCTGAACAAATCTTGCCGAGAAAACCCTGTGATAAGTTGAAATGACTTAAATACTGCTAATAAAATAGTGACTGAAAACATCACATATTAAAATCCATATAAAATGAGCATCAGAAAGAAGCACTGCTGCATATGAAACCAGAATGGTTTTGTTTGTGAGCCACCTTGGGTCCCTTTCTGGGAGAAAGACAGCAATAAGATAAAATAAAATAAAAAGCAGTTCTGAAAACAGTTCTTAAAATGACTCAGAGAATAAGAAGGTTGCGCCCTGGCACCAGAAAGAGCATAATGTAGGCACCAGGCAAGTCACTGGAGGAAGCAGTCCACAAAATGTATTGTAGGGAAGCTGAGTAATATTTTTGTTTTTAAACTGGAGTACATAGGTTCTGCCAACCTAACAGTTCGAAAGCAGGTAAAAGTGCAAGTAGATAAATAGGTAGCACTTCAGTGGGAAGGTAACAGCGTTCTGTGCAGTCATACTGGCCATATGATCACAAAGTCACCTTTGACAATGCTAGATCTTCGGCTTTGTAACAGATGAGCACTGCCCCCTACAGTCAGACCCTGTCAAAGGGGAAACCTTTACCTTTTATAGAAGTTCCAGACAATCCGGGGGGCATTCAAACATGTTGGGTTTGAGAGGGGTTGGATTGTTGGCTTGCTTGTTTGCAAAAGTGAAAGGAAACACGCAACCATTTCTGTGTTTCCATTATTGTAAGCCCCATCTGGGAGAGACTGACATAATCAGAATGTAAAGAAGGGTCAATATAAAGAAGAGGGTGAAGTGGAACCATTTGGAGGAATGAACTATAACTTCTATATATTTGTGTGCAGGTGAAGGAAAGGGAGAGGAAAGAAAGAGTGGAAAATGCTTATTCAAAGAAGTAGTTCTATTTATGAAAATACAATCAGAAAATATTTCCCTATTGTCAATAATACATTTTACTACCCCTGTACATTATCTAGACCGCCATAAGTCTTTCTCAGTGTTTTCCAGGTAATTCTGTCATAAAATGTACTCCCCCTCCATCCTAGTGGCAGCTGTAGCTCTGTTTGACCTTCTGCTCCCTCTTTCTCTGAGGAGAGAAACAGTGACTAAATTTTCCTTCTTTCCCACTCACCTATCCCATCTGCAAAGCAACCACAAAACAGCCTTACTTCTGCCTCTCCAGCAAAAGAGACAGTTTCTACCAGCCATTTTTCTTCAGCCTTCCCACATCCTCACACCCCAGTTAGCTGTTTCCATTTAAGTTGTTTAATATGGTATATTTATATGGTTGTTATACTTACTATAATTTGTTTGTTCACTAAATTATTGGAGGGAAATATTTACCAAGGAGAGCATGAGATCATCTCTTCTTGCAGGATGTAGCATCCAAAATCCTTTGGAATCCAAAATCCTTAATAATAATAATTAGAGCTTTAAAGGTAATAACTAACACCTTATACTGGGCCCGGAAACTAATAGGCAGCCAGTGGAGAGATTTTAACACTGGGGTTATGTGGTCTCTGCAAGATGTTCCCAAGACCACTCTGGCTGCCATATTTTGTACTAACTGAAGTTTCCGGACCAAGCGTGAGGGTAGCCCCATGTAGAGCGCATTACAGAAATCCAGACAGGAGGTTACCAGCGCATGTACAACAGTCTCAAAGTCCCTTACTTCCAGAAAAGGGCGCAGCTGGCGTATCAGCCGAAGCTGATAACAGGCACTTCTGACCGTCGCATTTACCTGATTTGTCATCAGGAGCGATGATGAATCAAGAAGCACCCCCAGACTGCGAATACAGTCCTTTATGGAGAGTGTGACCCCGTCCAGGACCAGAGGTTGCAACCCAATTCTTGGTTTCGGGGCAGCTACCGTGAGCACCTCCATTTTTTCTGGATTCAGAACTAAAAGCCTGGATATTCTTGGGGCATTATTCTAGTTTCAGATCCACAGCACAAATAGTTTCATGTTCTGGGATGTTGCTCAAGGGAAACACTCATGTTTGACTAGGTGGGGAGATAACTGATTCACAGAATAACATGAGGGTGTAAAAACTGGGGTCCTTTGCATGCTTGCTAGATTTCTGTTATTTCTGCTGTGCAACTAGAGGATCATTTGAAGCAGTCTCCTATTGTTGTGTTGGCCAGGGCCAAGTCTGCATACTCCACCAAGGGCCTGAACAGACTGCCAGAATAATTCAGCTTGAGACCACTTTAACTGTTTATGAATGTTTTTGTGCTCAGTGCTAGGGAATCATGGGAACTGTAGTTTTTTGTGGCACCAGAGCTCTCTGACAGAGAAGCCTCAATGTCTCAGAAAAAACTACAGTTCCCATTATTCCCTAGCATAGAGCCAGGACAGTTAAAGTGGCCTCAAGCTGGATTATTTCTGGCTGTCTGTTCAGGTCCCAAGTTGGCTCTATTACATGCCTTCTTTGCACTTACATGCAGTATCATTTTCTCTAAACATAGAGCTGCTCCAATGACAGTATTCAAGAGAGAATTTATAATATGATTTTTCATGATCCATGATTTTGTATATGCCTTTCCATAATTTCTCCATTGCTGATCAGATTCTTGCATGATGAATGAAGTTGAGACCATATCACCTTTTATTAAAATGCTTGTACAGGTTGAGTCTCCCTTATCCGAAATGCTTGGGACCAGAAGTGTTTTGGATTTCTGGGGGTGGGGTGTGTGTTTGTGTGTTGGATTTAGGAATATTTGCATTTACATAATATATCTTGGAGATGGGATCCAAGTCTAAACATGACATTCATTTATGTTTCATATATATCTTGTACACATAGCCTGAAAGTAATTTCATGCACAGTGTTTTAACTGTGTTGTGTATGAAACAAAATTTGTGTACAATGAAACTTCAGAAAGCAAAGGAGTCACTATATCACCCACCCAAGTGGACTATTTTGGATTTTAGAATTCCGGGTAAGGGAGACTCAACCTGTATTGACTTCTCAATTTACATGTATATCACCTTGGAGGAACTTGATAGGGCCAAAAGGCAGGGTACAGTTTAAACAAATAAAGTGTGTGTACAGCTTAAACATTTGCCCAAGAGTGTTATTTATTTTATTTTAATCACTTACATCCCATCTTTCTCTAAATAATGGGATTCAAGGTGACTAACATATTTAAAACAATCCAAATTAAAACCAACACAAAAATATTCATAACAGTATAAATTCAGTGGACCCTTGGTATCCAGGATCCCCCTTGGATACCAAAATCCATAGATGCTCAAATCCCATTATATACAATGGCATAGTAATATGGTATTCCTTATATTAAATGGCAAATGGCAAGGTTTGCCTTTGGAATTTATATATTTTAAAAATATTTTCAAACTGGATGTTTGAATTCCTGGATACAAAATCCGTGGATACGGAGGGCTGACTGTATAAGATTTACAAACCAATTAAACAATTTATAAAGTTAAAAATTAAACAATTAAAAATATTAATATTTATTAAAAGATTATATACAAACCTTAGAAACAGCATTGCACATCATTAAAAGTCCAACCCTAATCAGTTTGTAAAAGCCTGATGACACAAAAATGTTTTGACTTGCTGACAAAAGGTGAGCAAGGACAAAGCCATCCTGGCCTCTCTAGGGAGGGAGTTCTAAAATCTGAGAGCAGCCACCAAGAAGGCCCTGTCCCATGTTCCCACCAATGAGTCTGAGAAGGTGGTTAGATGGGGAGAAAGGCTTCTGCAGACAATCTCAGAGCTCTAATAGGTTCATAAAGGAAGATATGATCCTTTAAATAACTTGGACCTGAGCCATATAGGGCTTTATAGGCCAAAACCAGCCATTTGAATTATGACTGGAAACAGAGTGGCAGCCAGTGGAGCTGTTGCAGAAAGAGAGTTGTGTGCTCCCTGTAGTCAGCCCCATGTCTCTCCTTTTCTCAAAGATTAGAAAATAATATCTCTGTGTTAGATGAATGATTTGGAAGACTCATCATTTTCTCTCTTACCACTCTCTTGCTATTTACCTCATTAGCCAGGCTGGATAGAACTTGTAGGAGCTGGAGTTCAACATCATCTGGAGCATCACAGGTTTCCCTAGCCCAGCTTTACATAGACTTGTGTTCATACAGCAGCAACAGCCTGAACCCTTGCAAAATTAGCTTCCAGTTGAAATTATGTCCATAATTTTGTTTTTAATTAGGCACATGCTAGCACAGAGGCAAGAAAAAAGACAGCATAATTGTTTGAGCAGCTGTATAAGGATTAAGTGAAGTGTTTGTCTCTGCTTCTTGTTGCAGGTGGAAAATGTGACAGTTAGGTATGTGTCTAGAAAGACAAAAAGCTGTTTCTCTCTTATCTCACCTGTTCTGCTGCAGTGGAATGGATGTTTGTGCTTTTTTAAGTTGAGAGGAGGAGTAAGTATGAACTCTAACTTTGAAGCACTGAAAACAATCAATTTGGAGAGAGGCTGGTAAGCAGGCTGATTCTAGAAAATATGGGGAGATCAGTGAACGCTAGGCACTAGACATGGAAGGCTCATGGTTGATTGAGCTCTAAAACTGCAGGCACGAGTTATGTAGTACAGATTGTGGATTGCCCCAAATTTTCTTAAAAACATGCTCATAGTGGAAGTTGGGGGTGGGGATGCTAGTGGGCTTAAGGCAGGCCTGCAAATTTTGCAAGCCACCAGTGTGAGTGCAACTATTCAGCCATGTTCTGTTGCCTGCCAGATACTGAACAACTTTTCTGTTCTTAGTCAGAGAGAACTAGGAATCCATGAGGAGTCACCACATGTGACCTAATGGGCTGCATTTAGTTTGGTGGCTTGTCTTATTTTACTTTTCTAGCTGTGAAAGCACTAAACTGCTCTGCCTGGCTACAAAGACTTCACTAAAGAGTGAACTAGATGCTCTTTGACTTCCCATCAGTTACAGGCGACACATGCTCCAATTTCTTACCTGCTCAATAAAGATCTGAAGGCCTAGGGGGAAGTCACTATTTTTCTGAAGCCTTTTTGTGTTTCAGAAAAATAGAGGAAAATTGGGATTATAGAATTTGTTCTTTTAAATGGATGAATAAAATATATTTAACAATGTGTTCTTATACTTACTGTCCCGTCCCCCCACCACTGCCGTACACACACATATTGGCCAGAACTCTATTGGGAAGTTAACAATGTGTAAACTGGAATTAGGCATTTGTAACTGTGTGGGGATTCCCAATACTCTATGCAGCCCCTCATTTAGGGAGCACATAGGAAGCATGAAGCTTCTCCAAACCCTGCTATCCAGCTAGTAGCGGTTGTAATTGGCAGGGGTCCATTCCCCTGTTGGGAAGCAACTGGCTTACATTCCCACCCACACCTCATGCAAGTGATCTCCAGTGTGAGGGAGAATTGCAACATGGACCCCACTTCTGCCTGTTCACAACAGAGATAATTCATGGGAGAAGATGGGAACATCAGTCAGCTGCTTCCTGAGGGATGGAAAACAGACCCCTGTTGATCTCAGTGACTGCTTCTTGGAAAGTGGGGATTGTGGGGATGGGGTGGGTATCTCTGTAACTAATGTAGTTATACATTCATAACTGACCATTAATAATATCTAACAACTACATAGTAGGTAGAATTTTATGGAACAGTTAAGTACAGTATCTCACAACATTGCAATTCCTGGTCTTAGTCAATTTATTTTCTTTTTTTAAAATGGGAATTGAGTGCTTATGTCTGCTTGGCACTTAGAGAACTGGAGGAGACAAAATCATTTTGTTTTCTTCAGTTTGTATGGGGGGGGGGACCTAGGATCCGCTCCCCAATTGAAACTGTACATCTTGAAACTGTATATCTCTCCTCTTAAGACATTTTTAAGAAGGCTATGAAGAGGGCATATGATTTGGCTGAAGCTAATGGGAGTCAAGTGGTGAGGCTTGTGTTTTAAACTTTCCAAGCACTACCCAGAATACACACTCCTATCTGTTTGGATTAAACCATTTGGTTAATCCATTTTTAAGAAACTGGGCATTCAGTAATTTGTTACACTGAACTGCAAGGCATTTTGTGTGGAATTAGAATAACAGTAGAGCATGAAAACTTAGCTGAAGAGCTTTTCTGTTCTTTGTGTTTGGTTGTACAATTGTTCATTGTTCTTGCCTGCATCGTCTCTTGCTCAGCAGACTTTTTTCTGCTCCAGGCCAGCCACAGGTGTGGAAGCATTGACTACTTTTAGCATAGAGCAGCACAAGGACCTGTATGATGGGCCCCTGCAGTACACATTTTGGAGAAGGATGCTGAAGTCAATCAGCCTAGGTAAGTTGCCTCTTGCTGTGAGAGGCATGAAGGGGTAAGACAAGAAGTTTGTAACATCTACTGTTTTCCTAATGCAATCTCTTCCAACAGCTCCAGCCCCTCTAGTCTTTGATCCAGAAACAGCCCACCCAAACCTCATCCTCTCCAAAGATTTGACTTCAGTAACTGAGAGAGAGACACCCCAACTTGTGCCGAGAAGCCCCAAGCGCTTCCTGCAGAGTGTGAACATCCTGGGCAAAGCATCCTTTGAGAATGGGAGACATTACTGGGAGGTTTGGGTGGGCAACAAGACCAAGTGGGACCTGGGAGTGGCAGCACACTCTGTGGATCGGACAGCTAGAGTCAGGCTGTGCCCTGAGAACGGCTACTGGGCTATACGGCTACGTGAGGGCACCAAATATTGGGCTGCAGCCACCCCCTGGGTGCGCCTGAGGCCTTGGCACTCACTAAGGAAAGTAGGCATCCTGCTGGATTGCAGCACAAAGAAGGTGGCCTTCTACAATGCTGAGGACATGACCTTTATCTTTTCCTTCCACCAAGCCCAGGCACACAAGTTCTACCCTTTCTTCAGCACTTGCTTCAGTGATGGCAAGAAGAATCAGGAGCCCATGAGGATCTGCCACTTGAATTTGTAGGAAGATGGCAACAGGGTGCCTCTGATTGCGTTCTGGCAAGGATTCTTGTTGAATCGCGTATACTTCCAACTCCAATTATCTTTCTCCCTGCTGCCAAAATTAGAAAATGTTTGCTTGGACATATTCTGTTCTGTCCCTCTGCTTGTGAGCTTTTTGTACTTGTAGGACAGAATAACCTCTGGGACCTTATGGTCCTCAACTATAAATAACAAATTAAGAAATATTTACTGTCTTGGTGCAAAAAAGATACTGAATATTTCCCCCTGCCCCACCACTGGAAGTTGGTGGTAAACACAACTGTTTCATTTCACAGGAATAATACATCTTCAGTAAGCTTTGTCCAAAGAAGATGGCAGACTAAATACAATCAATAACATAAAGAATATGTCAAAAACATAAAAATGCAAAACATTAAAAAGAATTATACATACCCTCACTCTTCTTCAGTGTAACTTTCATTTTCCCCCGCCATGCCTTCTTCTGTTCAGTATGTTTTGTTATACACAAGAGACTTCAACTTTAAAAATATTCCTGCCTGGTGGTTTCTTCCATCTGCATAAGAGTAGAATTAGACTCGACACATGGACAAAAAATATGAAGGGTCCACAATAAAGTTGACTCTAATATGGAAGAAGACATGGGAGAGAAGAAATTTTACCTTCAGCATATCTGCCACTCTTACAGATTCTGCTCTTGACCCCACATGACATTATAGAGTTATGGCTCTGGAGAATTCTCAGATTGTCGCCCCCCCCCCTCGAAAAAAACCTGGAAAAAAGTCCATTCTGAAAGGCATGACCAAGGATGTTTCAAAATATTGTTCAATTTGTGCTTTCAGTTGAAGCCATTTAATTTGCATTTCCTGGACTAATACACCAATTGAAATGCATTTATCCTTTGAACTGAGTACTTTGCTGAATTTTGCAGTACAGTTCTCTGCTAAATAAAATTATGTTAGGTTAAAGGATATACAAAAATATATATCTTGGGATAAAATGTGTACAACAAGCATTTTTAGGTAATTTTTCATATGTTATGAAAAAATAAAGTAATCTACATTTTGATTATTTGGGGCAGTGGGTGAATCACAGCTTGGTATGGAAATGCGTGGAAGAAATTCATGAATGACTCACAGTTAGATGATATTGCAAGGGTCTGTCTAGTCCAGCCCCCTACCATAAAGGAATACACAGCTAAAGCACCCCCGAGCAGCTAGCTTCTTAAAATGCAAAAGTGCCGCAGGCCAGAAATAGATCCATCCAACAGTAGGTAGGTTATGTAGAAAGTCCAAGCAAATTGTGGAAAAAACAATGGTCATTGCATGAGCTGAGATTCAATAAAAACACCTTTGAGGCAAATAAGCAGTGGGAGAGAGTTGGAGGAAAATATTTGAATATGCCTATAAAAATCATTTGCCTCATTAACGGGAACAGTTGTGAAGCAAAGTATACTTTGAAGATCTTCCTTTTCATTGGCTTGGATCAGGGGTCAGTAACCTACGGCCCGTGGGCCGCACCCAGCCCACGGGCCGCCATTTCCCCCTCCGGCCCACCGGAAGGCCTGGGGACCAGCAACCGGCCCCAGGTAAGTTAACGTTGCCGACCCCTGGCTTGGAAAATCTCTGCTGAAGGTGATTGAAACTGTTCCCCACTTCATTATATTCACAGTTGCTGTGTAACTTCTATTTGGAGAAAATGCATAGCTAAGATAATGGAAATCAATATTTCTATTTGATATTTAGGCTGAAGACAACCTTGTTAATAGCTCCCTGATTACCTAGCCTACATGTCTTGAATTTCAACTATCCATTATTGCTGTTTTGAAAACCTAGTAATCCTGCTTTCACAGCATGGTAGCCATACTAGGAGGAAGACAGGAAATAAATTGATGATGATAAGACAGCAATTTAGGGACAAAAGTTATAGCCCTGGGAAATGTTCACCTTAAAGGGAGACATCTGTATGGGAAGAGCTACCTAATGTTGAAGAACTAGTGGAAGATACAGCTGTAAAGATGTCCAGTGGCTGGAGCATCAGGATGCAGTAGTTCAGAACAGCTGTAAATTTGGCAGAGGCCTCTGCTAGAATCAGTCTGCACAAGGATCTATAAGCATCCGTTTGATTTCATTATAGTATATATATCAGATTTTTAGTTTCACAATCTGTCTGTTTCTACCATTTTTGCCACCGTGGACTCTATCAGTCTTCCAGCTAAAGTATCAATGCTGAATACTTTCTTAAGAGGAGGGCCAGATTTCATTTTCTTACAACATTGCTGTCTTAAAGGATATAAGGAGATCCTTTTCTTGAGGCGAGTCCTCAGTTTCCCAGCAGAGGGCTCTGTCTGCTAACAGAATGAACTGACTGTTGACGCTCCTCAGCATTTGGTAGATGTGTATCGGTTTGGGCATGACAGTACTTTGCTAGTTGTATGAAATGTTATATTTTTCTTTCGTTTGATTTGGATTTTCTCAGAAACGGACCAGTATAATTGAACAAATTAACAAAGAAACTTCAAAAGGAATCCAGCATACAGTATTCCACATGAACCCTAGAAAGATGTTTCCAAAGGGTATTTATCCTGCTTAAATCTATTTCAGCACTGAAATTTGTACTATTCTCTGTGCAATTATCTAGAATAGCCAGTTTAATGAATTATTCAACAGTTTATTAATTCACCAGATATCAGGTTGTATTACTTAAGGTTTATGCTGTAATGCTGACAATTGTATATGTTCAAGTATAGCAACCTGTGCTATCTTGTTCATCTCTCATCCACGATTCCTCTGGTTGTTAGTTTTCTTTCCATGATTTTTCCCCTTCATAAATAAAATAGTAGCAGAGAGATTGATCTGTGAACCAAGAAGTCTTTTGTTTAAGTGTATCTTTGTGGTATGAGCTTATTAAAGGACCTATGTAAAATAAGTGTCCCCAGGGTCATTCACACGTTGTTTTTACCGGAACAATGCAAATAACCTCACTCACACATTCTGGGTCTGTTATTCACACCATGGAATGGCATCAATCCCGTCTCTTTGCCTTTGGAGCAGGAGCCAATGGCCTCTACAGACTGGGGAGGGAGGAAGACTCCTCTTTAGTCCCAGGAAGCCACCGGAGGTCAGCCTATAGCAATGGGGGTGCAGGGAAAGAGGAAGAGTGGGAGCGTCTCCTTGTAAAGCTGGTTGGGAGGAGCCTTGTACCCCCTCAGAGAGTCAACAATGCAAATGTATTCAAAACGGGTTCAAGGTATATGCTGAGTTTAATCCGGGCTTGTTTGCATCATTATTCACACTGCTGATGATGCAAATCTTTTTTTTAAACAGAAAAAGCTCTGGTATGGATTATCCCAAGCTAAATGGGTTTTTTTGGTAGCCTCCCCCCCCACCCACCCACCCAAAAAAATATGAATTGGGTACATTTGGCGTGCATGTAAACAAAAGACCTGAATTAATCCTGGATTATTTTCACCTTATGAATAGGACCCCTGATATTTAGCTTTCTGAATAGAAGGGGTTGGGGGAGATATATTGGGGGGGAGGGGTATTCAGTCACATGAGTCATGAGAATGTACAATCCCAACTGCTTTGCTAGTCCTGTTGCTGCTTAAGGTTGAGGTTAGAGTAGTGGAGTCTCCTTCCTTGGAGGTCTTTAAGCAGAGGCTGGATGGCCATCTGTCGGGGATGCTTTGATTGGGAGTTCCTGCATGGCAGGGGGTTGGACTGGATGGCCCTTGTGGTCTCTTCCAACTCTATGATTCTATGATTGATAAATGGCCTTGCTTTGGCAATGTTGATTACTGAGAATCATATAGTTGGAAGAGACCATGACAGCCATCCCATCCAACACCCTGCCATGCAGGAATACACAGTCAAAGCACTCCCTACAGATTGTCATCAAGCTTCAGTTTAAAAATCTCCAAAGAAGGGTCAGAAGAAAAGGACCTCGAAAAGAGAGGGGCTCATAATTCACTTAAAGCATACATGTATGACATTGCTAGTCTGCTTTTTCACAGCATTATGTGAATATTGCCATCTTAAAAATGCCTGATAAATAATAATAATAATAATAATAATAATAATAATAAATTTTTATTTATAGCCCGCCCCTCTGCAGGGCAATCAGGGCGGGTTACAATGTTTTAAAACAGACAAGTTAAAACATTCCCTCGTCCCACAATCCAACCCTCCCATCCCCTTAAAACAGAATTAAACTAGAAAAAAGTTAAAATACAACAATAAGATACAACAATAAACAATAGCACAAGGAATCAGAATAATAAAGCCAAATGAAAACTCATCTCCCACCAGACAGCAGTTATTCCGGGAAGGCCTGCCGGAAGAGATCCAAAATCTGGGAGCAGTTGCAGAAAAGGCCCTCTGGGAGGTCTGAGACAGCCTGGTTTTTATTGGCTGTAGCAGATTCCTCCCAGAGGACAGAAGGGCGTGGGGGGGATCATACGGGGAGAGGCGGTCCCTAAGATAAGATGGACCCAAGCCATGTAGGGCTTTAAAGGTTAAAACCAACATCTTGTACTTTGCCCAGAAACTAATCAGCAGCCAGTGGAGGGATTTAAGCGCTGGTGTTATGTGCTCCCTCCTAGATGTTCCTGTAATTAATCTGGCTGCCATATTTTGCACCAGTTGTAGTTTCCGGATTAGGCACAAGGGTAGCCCCATGTAGAGTGCGTTGCAGTAATCCAGATGTGATGTTACCAGAGCATGTACCATAGCTTCCAGATCCCTCATGTCCAGATAAGGGCGCAGTTGGCGTATCAGCCAGAGCTGATACCAGGTACTCCTGACTGTCGCATTCGCCTGACTAGTCATGTGAAGCGACGAAACAAGCAGTACCCCCAAATTGCGAACACAGTCCTTAGAGGAGAGTGTGACTCCATCTAGGACTGGAGACTGTATTCCCAAATCTGATGTAAGTCATGATGTCAGAACAGATGGATGTAGTGAAGGCATGGCTGTAGCAAAAGGAACTTGTGTCGTGTTCTGAGTGAAAAGCAGGTATATCAACCCATAGGTTTCTTATGTAAGTTGGCACCTGTGTACCCATTGTGTAGTTGCACAGTAAGTGAACAGTATGCACTAAGTTCCAGGATGTGAACTTGATATATAGATTGATCTAGATTCATGTTGAAAGTTTTTGAAGTCCTAGTGACAATGACTTCTGTTTCGGCTCTTTATACAGTCTGACTAGTGAAGAGAAAGGGTAGGTCAGTAATGCCAGGCGAATACAAAGGAATAATCTGCAGGAAAGACACTAGATAGAAGAGGAAGTGACAGGGCATGGCTTGTCCCTTATGGCTCCTGGCTACCACTCTGGCCTTGTTAGTCTGCTTTTCAATTATTTGAAGTCCATCCTAGCAACAATACTTCTTTCCAAAATACTTTGAGGAGCAGGCCTGTCCTTACTTACAGTTTCCTAACTTGAAACAGCTATGCAACAACAAGCCCCATAAAAAGGACACAAAAGCAGCTGCATCCCTTTGTCATTCCTCACCACTGACTATGCTTGCTAGGGTGCCTGGCATTTGCAGTCAAACAACATCTGGAAGGTCACATGATTCTCATCCCAGTTTTAATCATGAAGCTGCACTGGAGAAGCGGAAGGATGGAATTAGCTGTGCTGGTAGCAGACCGAACAGCTTTTAAAGTAAAATTGTGGTTTCACTTTGGCATAGAAAGATAGCAGACAAAGAGGAGTGCTGGATCTTGCAGGGGTTGGGGACATTTGGCACTTCAGATGTTATGGCATTAAATTCAGCCCCACCCAACATGGCAAACTTATGGCAAAATCCTCAATACACACCAAGGTTAGCAGACCTTATTTCCAGTCAGGGGCTGGCCCAGAAAAATGGGCAGAAAGGTGAGCAACTGGAGAAGAAAGGGTTCAGTACTTGCTTCACCCTTTCTCTGCTTAAAGTTGCCTCTGCTGCTTTAGCATGGCTGGGTGGAAGCTGCATTTGAAGACCTGAGTATCTTCAATGCAGCTTCCATTCATACCTAGTTCTGTCCCTAGCATAGCTCTCTCTGTCCTGGTTTCCACTCTATTAAATGCATCTGAAGAGGTAGACTGAAGACTACAAAAACTGCCAACTTTATTTCAGTTAGTCTCAAAGGGTGCTACAAGATCTCTCTACATGCTCATTCTGCAGACTAACATGGCTATATCTTTGAATTCTACAGCTCTGAGAAGTTTGCTCTATTGAGTCTCACCCTAGGCTAGTATTGCCAGGTGTCCCTTAATTGGGGGCTGGAAAACTTATCCCATATGAGCATTAAACAGAATGCTAAAATTCCTACTTGGAGGTACTGGGCCAACACATGAGTCTCAAATATGGGGGGGTGGGTCAGGGATTGGGGGGGAGATGGAATTGTTTTAACTTTGTTCTGTTTTAATCTTGTTCGCCGCTCTGATTGCCCAGCAGATATTATTATTATTATTATTATTATTATTATTATTATTATTATTATTCACCAAATATTGGGGAATCTGTAGCAAGCACAGCTGGTGCCTGCTTTCCCCATTCTAGGTGGCAGTCAAATTCTTCCCCTTGCGAAGACTGTTGGCCTGCCACCACAATATTTCCAAGGGTTTGGGGATTCCTGCTGGTTTTGAGATCTCAGGACTGTAATGAGAGCTGCCCTCTCCCAACATTTCAGACGGGCTTTATTATATAGGTCTGTCACTGACGTGTTCTAGGCAATCTTGTGCTCTCTGACAATAAGGTTTGTAAGGTTTCCAAATAGCTTTTCTTTGTGTTGGCCAGCCACTGATTTGCTAACTACTAGGCAAGATTCATAAAGGAGGTGGAAATTATGCAGTAATGCCTGATAACCTACTTTGCAACTTGATTAGTAGCTTGATTCTGAGCAGTGACATCCAGGCCAGAGAAGGAAGAATTCAGTGTATAGTTGCCAAAAGAAAACAATAATAATGACCATGGAAGATCTACATAAATTCAACCTAGACAATGAGGAAATTGAGACAGTAGAAGAGTTCCCATACCTTGGATCAAATATTGATCAAAACAGAGGCTGCAGCCAAGAAATAAAAAGAAAACTAGGAATGGGAAGGACAGCAATGAAAGAACTAGACAAGATCCTAAAATGTAAAGATATAAAACTGAGCACTGAAGTTAGAATTGTCCAATCCATTGTATTCCCCATCACCATGGACAGATGTGAGAGATGGACAGTGAAGAAGGCAGATAGGAGGAAAATCACTCATTTTAGATGTGCTGGAGAAGAGTGCTAAGGATGCCAGGGACAAAAAGACAAACAAATGGGTCCTTGAACAGATCAAGCCAGAAATCTCCCTGGAAGCCAAAATGATCAAATTGAGGCTGTCGTACTTTGTCCGTCATACTTTGGCCATATCATGAGAAGGCGTGACTCATTAGAAAAGACAATAATGCTGGGAAAGATAAGAAGGTAGTAGAAAGAGAGGAAGGCCACAAACTGAATTAATAGACAATGGGGGGTTGCAGACTGCCGGAAATAGTGCAAATTGAGTCCACTTTTAGGGTTAGGGTTAGTGCTAGGGAATCATGGGAATTGAGTTTTTTTTTTTTCTGGGACATTGAGCCTTCTCTGTCAGAGAGCTCTGGTGCAACAATAAACTACTGTCCCCATGATTCCCTAACCCTAACCCTAAAAGTGGACTCAATTTGCACTATTTCCGGCAGTCTGCAACCCCCCTAAATCAGGGAGGCCACAGACCTGAATCTACAGGACTTAAGCAGAGCAGTGGAGGGCCGAGAGGCTTGGAGATGTCTCATCCATAAGGTTGCCATGAATTGGGGTCAATTCCAGGGCAGTTAGCAACAAACAACAAATAAAACAGAAGTCTTATGGCCACCTCAAGATCAATCAATTTTCTTATCAAGCTGTGGACACTGTGTCTTTATATACACATATGCCTTGACCCTCTTGTACATATGAGAAGTGCTGTTTAGTACAGAGAGGCAACTTGCTTCTGGTAACACCCCATCCAGGAAAGCAAGAACTCAAGATAGGAGCTGGCAGTTTAAAACAGCTGTCCTATGGCTTCTTAAAGACTAACCAGTTCCTAATCAACCTTGAACATCATGAATTTTGACAGTTCCTTTTTGCTGTTTTGAAGTCTGGAAACCCTACATTGCCTTACCAGGGTGAGGTACAACAGATAAAAACATGGGGTAGGCACAGCAGTTTGCCCCACAGGGACCTATTCAGGGACAATTACTGTTTGATGTTCGAAAGCATCGCTCTTTGACTTTTCACAGTTAAAACTATGTTCTTAACATAAAGCAGGAGAGGCCCATAATTCTGAGGAATGTAAAAACAGTGCTTCAAAAACCCAATGGTGCCATTTGTTTTAGATTCCTAAGACTAGGATTGGAGTGAAAGGTTTGGACTCTTGTCAGCACTGCTTGCACACTTGGGGAAAACTGACTATATCACCTCCTGGCTTATCCTTGTCTGTCAGCAACCTCCCCGAAGTGCGAGATTAGAAGGAGCCTTTCTGTAGTTTAAGATTTTGAAAAAGCCTAGTGGATCCAAGCCCAGTTGGCAAGACTAGCGTCTTTGTTGGCAGAAGCTAACAACTTGGAGGGATGAGAAAATAGTTGAAGACACTCGACTTGACTGATAGATTGGTCACGGTTATCTAATCTTACAGAAGCCTGGGGATGGCCATTCTTATATTGTTCTCATCCTAGCATTGAGCAAGGCAGATCTTTTCTTCTCAGAAGCTGCTGTGCTCCTTGTTTTAAAAATGTTCCAGATTTAAAAGTCACCTTCCCACTCTCCCAGTGCATGAGCAGCACCACACAGAGGGACCAGATGGAAATTGCCTGCAAAGAAGATATACCTCAGATTTGCTCCAATTATCACTCAAAAGTTGAATAAAGCAAGCAAACATATGCATGTATCTAGCATAAATCCTATCACCTGGTGTGTGGTTTTGAATGTTTTGTGATATCTAAGTAGAGACCTGGGACACAAGAGTGAAGGAAGATGAGAGACATGTTTATCTGGCAGCCACTGGAATTATGGAGAGGAAGGGAGATTTCTGCAGCAACTCAAGGATCTGCACTATCCTTATATCTTGTGCTTTCGGCAGCAGACACTAACAGAGGTGTTCAAACCTTTTGCCTGGTGTTTTGGAGAAGGATAGAAACAGGCAGGAATCAGTTAGATCCTTTAAATATAAGCTGTTCATAATGTTTTTAAGGTACAGAATAAGTATCATCTCTGAGTCAGGGAAGCACCATATCCTCCAACATTTCTCAGATGAAGACCAAGATGTGTGTGGTCAAGATGGCAAACAGTATTAATGAGAAAGAAGATACAGGCTAGGAGAGACTACAGCAGTTTGCTTTTGTCTGAGCCTAGTGGGAAGAGCAAGATTCTCACTTTTCTCTCCCTTCTGCTGAATTAATGGAGTGCGAATTACTTTTGTACTTCAAACTCATTTTGCAGCAACTGAAGTCAGTGGAGGAGAAGAGGGGAAAATGGTAGGAGGAGAGGAACTGGGACATTTTTAAAGCAACTGGAAAAGTGAGGTGCCACAGAATTAATTAAAACTTCCCTGACAAATTGAGACAGTTGGAGGGTATGTAGCACACAACTACAGAAGCACAAAAAGGTCTTAAACACACTAATGTTGAATTGCAGCACTCCAGCATGCCTAACTTACAGCTTCTAGCCAATGATTTCATAGAATTGGAAGAGACCACAAGGGTCATCCAGTCCAACCCCCTGACATACAGGAAGAAATCAAAGCACTCCCAACAGATGGCCATCCAGCCTCTGTTTAAAGACCTCCAAAGAAGAAGACTCCACCACACTCAGAGGGAGTGTGTTCCACTGTCGAACCGCCCTTACTGTCAGGAAGTTCCTCCTAATGTTGAGGTGGAATCTCTTTTCCTGTAGCTTGCATCTATTGTTCCAGGTCCTATTCTCTGGAGCAGCAGAAAACAAGCTTGTGACACCCTTTCAAATATTTAAACAGGGCTATCATATCACCTCTCAGCCTTTTCTTCTCCAGGCTAAACATACCCAGCTCCCTAAGTCATTCCTCATAGGGCTTGGTTTCCAGACCCTTCACCATTTTAGTTGCCCTCCTTTGGACATGCTCCAGTTTCTCCACATCCTTTTTGAATTGTGCTACCCAGAACTGGACACAGTATTCCAGATGAGGCCTGACCAAAGCAGAATAGAGTGGCACTATTACTTCCCTTGATCTAGACACTATACTTCTGTTGAGGAAGCATAGAATTGCATATTGTATATTTTTAACAATTGTTTTAATTTGTTTGATTTGTTTTGAGGGGTGGGGTGGGTGAGGGTGGGAAGGAGGGATGGGTTTTGATTGATGTTATTTACTTGTTTGATGTTATTTCCTTTGTTGTTGTGACTATTGTACGCCGCCCCGATTGCTTGGCAGAGGGGCGGGATATAAATAAAAATTATTATTATTATTATTATTATTATTATTATTTCAAACATACCAAAAAAAAAAAAAAAACAACCCACTGTTCTTTAAGCTTTTCAAAATGGGTATTAAGCAATCTTCTGTATAGGCAACCTTCTCTTTTAGATGGCTGGGTTTTGGATGTTCCACTATTTAGACAGATTAAATTCAAAAGTCATGTGCCACACTTTGAACCCCTGGTGTGCTCTTTTGACCACAGCTTCTGCTTTTCCCCTTCTGTCAATCAACTCATCAAATGGGGGGGGGTACTCATTCTTCTCTGCACACTGGGTTGTTTGGGGTTTTTGTCTTTCATCTGACTTGGCATCAATAGTATTCAGTATTGCATTTGCAAGCTTAAAAAAAGGACATTTCTTTTTTTTAGCCAAGTCCACTTTTTGACAGCCCTCCTAACCTGTCAGATAAGCAAGGGCTTCCAGTACTAGCTTTAAAATAAATGGCACACACCTATCAAAAGAGGAAAACTGATTCCCATAGTAAAACATTTGAGAGAGTACTGGTTAAAAATTAGTTCCCTGATGGACAGCTATATTAAGGACAGTCATCTTCTTATGTTGCTTTTCACTGCCCAGTTATGCCTTCATTTATAGATCTTAAGAAGATACTGAAGCTTGTCTCGGTGGAGTTTATAAACTCAGTATCTTGGTCATGTTAAGTGGTGAAATGTTGACTTGTGGAAAAGAGATCTGCATTGTCAGGATCACCAGGCCTTTTAAATAAGGTATTTAAAAAAAAACTTTAAAATATATTTGTGTTAGCAACACTCTATCAATACACAACATTGTGTAGAGCATGTTCTGAAGCATCTGGAGCTGATCTCTAATGAGATGTGATGCTGAGCCAGCCAGACATTGGTCTAATCTGTTATAGTTGTTCTACCTTGAGTAGATTAATGTGTTTATCGCACTCTGAATGCTTCCAGGGCAACTTTAAATACTAATTTCCACATAGCTCAGATTTCTATGTGGTGGTTAGCTCCATTCAACATTATAATGAATGCTATATCTTGCCTTAAGTGTTAGATGCTATAAACCATGGGTGCCTGTATCCAACTCTTTTCTGTAACAGCTGTAGCAATTTTGGAACTCTCCCAAAAGAGATAAGAGTGGCTTTTTCCTTATTTTGCTTTAGACAAGTGGTGAATGCTATCCTATTATCTCAGGTCTTTAATGTCTAATATTATGCCATGTTTAATGCTGCATGTAAATTTACTTGAAGCTCCTTTCCCCTTGGTTTCTTGGGATTTGATGGGAAGTTCCAAAATGTTTATATTGCCCCACCTTAAGCTCCTCCTAGGCAGGGAGTGCAATTTTATAAATCTAGTTAATGCATAAACAAGCAAATCCTGTTATTTGCTCCCATATAGAAAATCTATAACAATCAGAACTGCAAGCAACATTTTCTATGCACACATTTACTGTTTACCTGAGGTGGCTTCTAGTTTACAGATTAACCAACTTCTGTAATTATAATAATTGGAATTGGAATGTACCAAGGGTGAAATGGTGGAAGCAGTTGATTAATAAGAACTTTGAAGAATTTAGGATGAATACAACAGCTCAACACTCAAGAATGGTAGGATTAATTCAGAAAAGCAGAAAACAAATCCAGGCATATATAAATAAGAAGTAATATCATCACATTGTTAGAAGATCCCTATTAATATAGTATGTGCTATATAAAAAGTTTGTATTTTACAAAACCTTTAAGGAAAATGAATCAGGAAGGAAAGGGGATAAAAATTCATGCTGGAGGCTGGCTCCATTCAACATTGTAGTCAATGCAATATCTTACCTTCAGTGTTAAATGCTATAAACCAGAGTTAAGTTATTTGACAAGTTAATACGTTTACTGTACTTAGTTGATTTGTACTGAGAAAATCTCTTGTCTTTTAGTAGATAGAGATGTTGTCTGTGTGCAGAGAAAAGTGGATTAGGGATGGGGGAGTTTTCTTATTTATGGAAGAATGCTTTTGATGTACAGTGGTGTCATAAAACATGTGGCATAAGTCGCTACTACCAGCATCTTTTTGAAGCTGCCAGCTAAGGGTGAATTAGAGTCGCCAGGGTCCAAAGTGTAATGAGCCCAAAGGATCTTTCAGCTCATATTTCTTAAACAGCTGGACTCCTCTTCCCTCCCCCCTCCCGCCACCTGACAGGCCAAGTTTCAAAAGCAGTTTGCAATGTGGCATGAGAGTCAGATATTTAAAGAGGCAACTCACCACAACAAACCTTTAAGGGTAGTGCAACCCACATGTAAGCATGAGCAAGGTTTTTAGATGCCACCTTAGAGGCCCCTTTATGGTTACAACAAACACACAAATGAAGCTGCTTTGCTAGAGTAGACCATTGAATCAATTGTTGAATGATGACTAAGGGGGGATGCAGACCAGGGCGTCGGGGACGCCCTGGTCCGGAGCGCCGCGGGACCGCAGCCTCCGCACCGCAGCGCTCCTGTGGCAACCCTAAAAGGAGCTCCAAATTGGCACTCCTTTTAGAAGACAGGGAAAGTGCACTCTAAACGCGTAGGGTGCACTTTCCCTGTCTTTTCCGCCGCAGCGCGTGCGGTCGCTGCAGCGGGAGGTTGCCCCGGAAGCGCCGGCCGTGCGGAGGGCCGGCAGCTCCCAGGGCGACCTCAGGAAGAGGAAGTAGCGCCGCTCGTGCGGTGGCTCCTCCTCTTCCAGGTCTCGCAGATGACTCTTTTAGTCGTCTGCCGAGGCCCTAAGTCTAAGTAAAACACATTGATTCAATGGGTCTCCTCTAGTTAGGACTAACAATAGATTTTAGCCCAATATGCTGTCATGCCCCAGGGATACTGGTCATCTAATTTACAAGATAGAAATCCTGTTAGATTTTGCTAAGGCAGGGAGGGCAACCAGCTAAGGTACAGCATTAGGGGGTTTAGGGGTTAGGGGGCTGAATTGCCCCCTGAATGAGAACTTAGAGGGTTATCCTCTCCCATTGCAACCCTCTGGGGCAAAATCATTTATGCCCTCTAGAAGTTATGGGGGCCTTTTTGCCACATTTTCAGGCCCATTCTGGCTGTATGAGTTCCATAACAGCAAGTGAAGGCCTCCCCAGACCTAAAACAGCCCTGCCTCCCTGTCCCCATAAAACATGGTGAAATTACCCACACCAGCTAGGGAGCGTTTTGGAATTGGGAGTCCCTAGGGAGATCAAAACAGCCCTGGAAGGGGTTCTCCACTCCTGTGGTAAGGCAGCCCACCTGCCTGGAAACAGGACAGCGGCAGTTCTGGTCCTGCAGCCATCACTATAAATTATATACACCTCCAGATTTAATTGGACAGTAAGTCTCATCATTACCCATCATTGACTATGGTGGCTGGTACTGCTGGGATACTGCCCTTGCTGTAAATTAAATGGATGTGCAGGGAAGCAATATAGACTGAAAGCTGAAATCCTTCACAGAGGTAAGATACAGCACATCAAAACTACCTGGCTCCCAAAGAAGCTGCTACGAGCAACCAGAGGAAAGAGCATAACATCTTGATAAAAGAGAAGGATATTCTAGTTTTTGCTTCTCTTTCCCTCCCTAGAGGTCAAGAAGCAGATCACCATTATCCCATGGTGGCTGCCTGTAAATATCCAACAAGATGACTGACTATAATCTACAGAAGGATACCTGCAACATTAGGCTCCCCACAGAAGCAAAGCCAGCAAAAGTAGCCATATGCACAAGGTCAGCCTTCCCCAAAGCAGCAGATGTGTCAAGCTGGCTGAGATATGGAAGTTGTAGCTTGGCATATCAAGGGGGGAGTACTATGTTGGGGGAGGCTGGAATAGGTGAACATCTGTTTCACCAATGTGTGGGCGCTTTCTGAGCTGCACAATCCCCATAGAGGCAGCTACTATAATAATAATAATAATAATAATAATAATAATAATAATAATAATAAATAATTTATTTATATCCCGCTTATTGAAAAAGACAATCCAAGCGGCTTACATAAAAACCCATACAATATACTATGGCTTCTAGGAAGAAAGTACCGTATGCTCAGTGTAGGAAGAGCCCCTGCTGAGTGTTTATTTGATTGTTCATCTTCATGTTTAGTGCATTACTTGTTTGCATTCCAAGAACCCCCTTTTTTCCCATGAAGGACACCTTCTGATAAGTCTCTGGGCCTGGTCCTTCCTCCCAGGGCCTCAAGCCATTATTTTGCTCCTCAGCCCTCCACCACCCATCGCCATAACAGCTTTTTTGTGCAGAGTCCCAGGGAGTTTATTCAACCCATTTTTGTCTCTAGATATTCTGGAACAGAACTAGCTCCCTTAGAGCACGCTGGCCAGAGATGAAATGGAAAGAGAATAGCAAAAGGGTTGTTTGTCTGAGATCTCCTGCAGGAAGGGGAAAAAACAAAAGTTCCTGAGGAATGTCCAGGCCATAAGAAAAAGCGAAGACAGTTTGATTTGATGAACAAGCTGACCCACTGGCTGACCCACTTGATTTCTGCACTGGGACCAAATAGAAAATCTAATCTCCCTGGGACAGGAAAAAACTTTCCCTGCTCTTGCCGTCCATTTTCCTTCTCGCCTTCTCCTTTTCTCCCTCTTCTCTTTGTAAGGTTTCCTAGCCATATCATCCCCACCACAGTAATACAGGTTAGCAGTTGTGCTTGAATGATTACTTCTGGAAATATATCCAGCAGTTCCCTCAGAATGTTAAACTGTATTTAGCACACCAGACATCAGCTCTATATATCAGTAAGAATATTGCTGGAGCACACATTTGTGTAGCTTTTCCTCTTCTGAGCATTTTGCACAAGGCATACAAATCAGATGACCTCTCACCTTAGAAAAGTATAAAATGTAAATTACAGCAGGGCTGGGT
This sequence comes from Phrynosoma blainvillii, assembly GCA_026167975.1. Taxonomy (NCBI): domain Eukaryota; kingdom Metazoa; phylum Chordata; class Lepidosauria; order Squamata; family Phrynosomatidae; genus Phrynosoma; species Phrynosoma blainvillii. Next base: position 288,319,914 of record JANUYF010000002.1, on the reverse strand, counting down.
ATCTTTTGGCTCCCCAGATGTTTTGGCCTACAATTCCCATCAGCTCAGGCCAATGTGGTGAGTTGTTGTTGTTGTGCGCACCTTCAAGTCATTTCCAACTTATGGCATTCCTAAAGCAATCCTATCATAGGTTTTTCTGAGGCTGTGTGTGTGACTCACTCAAGATCACCTAGTGGGTTTCTTTGGCCAAGCGGGGAATCAAACCCTGTTCTCCAGAGTCTTCTGGTGATTTATACATAGGCTTATTACAGTGGGCCGTTAGTATCCACTGGGGTTGTGTTCCAGGACACACACACACACAGTGGATACCAAAATCTGAATGCTCAAGTCCCATTATATACAATGGCATAGTAAAATGGTGTCCCTTATAAAAGTAATTACCTTATGAAATTACTCAGATAGCTTCATTGTTTTCTAAATGAATTTGGGGACACAGTTCAACTAGCAGCTGCTGACCTTTAAGGTCTTAAATATCCGGCCTCAGGGTGGTTGTTATGTATTCTATAATTTTCCATGGCCTAATCCCAGGTAGAGTAGACCCAAAGAATTCATGGGAATTTGTTAAATCAACTAGATAGATCAGTACTGAATCTAGTCAAGTTCATATTAACAAATGGATTTAGTCCCAATTATTTGGTCAGGGTGGAATCATAAGGCCTTCTGGATGTTCTTGGACTGAAATTCCCAGCATTCCTCACCAACTATATTAGCTGTGGTTTCTGCAACTACAACATCTGGAGGGCAATATGATTCCCAACCCTAGTTTAGGCCATCTAAGGGAGATCACTGGTGCATGCTGTTGCCTTTAGGCCAGGAGTGGAAAACTTGTGGTTCTTCAGGTGTGATTGGAGTGTAGCTATAACATTGGCCATGTTCATGGGAGCTGGAGTCCCAAAAAAGTCTGATATGCCACAGTTTCTGCTCCTTTTTCTATTAATACTACAACAATGACCACCACCACTATATCCCACCTTTTCTGAAAAGTGAAGTTCCAGCCAGTTTACAAAAGTTAAAGGAGATACAGATTAAAATATATATGAGGGAAGCAGACAACTGCAAAGAAGCAAGAGCTTTCACAGCAGAAAGTATTACCAGCTGGGATTTCTTGTTGCTGCTTTTGAATCCAAATGGAGTCTCTCTAGTTGACAGGGAGTTGAAGGAGGATGAAGGAATCTGGGTAGGCAATTTGGCTAATAAACATTCAGATTTCATAATAGTGTGTAGATGCTTGGGTAGACATCATATCTCTTCCTTTGCTCACGATTGGCACTGAAGGCCTGGATGGCCATACCTTCTTTTCTAAGGCTCCAATGTTCCAGTTTTTACTGTTCTGGTGCAAAGGGCCTGCGCTCCCCTTCTGATCCAGGGAGGAGGAAGAGAAATGCCCTTTAATTAGAATTATACCCCCATACAGTCTTTTGGGGGATAGGCTGTTGTGATTTGTCCTGGATTTTTTTAAAAGCAGCCTGTGGGCAGGAATAAAACAATGCTGCTCATTCTGGGAATTTCTACTGAATGCTCCAAGATAAGGGAAACATCATCTGTTTTTTTGGGGGGGAGGGGGTTAAAGTGAGACCTATAGCAACAGACAGAGCAACCAACAGAAACGTTTACAGTACTCCATCTGTTTTCTCTCTAAGTAAAAACATACCAAAAGTTAAAATATGAGTAAATGATCTATACAATTCTGAACAATTTAAAACATATCCATTAAAAAGGCAGGAAATTAAAAACAGTACAGCAGAATATTACAAACCTTTTTCCTTATAAATACTCTGTTCCCAAATGTGTGCTGGATTTGAAAAAAAAAGTCTTTACCTGCCAAGGACAACAAAAAGGGAACCAGTCTATCCTCCTTGGAAAGGACGTTTCAGAACTTGGGAACAGCCAGTGAGAAGCCCTTTTCCTGTGTCCCTACCAAATATCCCTGTGAGAGTGAAAGTACCAAGAAGGGCCTCCCGAAAAGATCTCAAAGCCTGGACAGGCTCATGTAGGAGAATATGGTTCTTCACACAGCCAAGACGTGACCCATGTAAGGTGTTTTCCTTGTGCCCAGAAGTAGATCAGTAGCCAGGGGGATGTATGGTGGTTAGTAGCTCCCAGGTCAATAGGGCAGTGAACGTATTGCAAGATTTGGCTAGATTTAAAGGAATTCTCCAAGGTGCTGAATCCAGTTAGGATCAAGAGAATTCATTTAAAAGGTGGAGAGTATTTACTACACCACTGACATAGAAGCTACAAATCCTCACTGACTGGAGACAGGGAAGTCAACAAGCTGGCTGCAGGTCTTTGGGCCAACTGAGATTTCCAAATATTCTGCAAAGGCAGCCCTGTACAGAGTATGTTAACAGTCATACAAATGGGATGTAACTAAGGCATGTGTCAGACCAGATGTCTCCACTAACTTCAGTGGTGCAAATGTACTCCTGGTAAGAGCAGAAACCTAAGCATGTAGGCTCAGAGCTGAATCCAGGAGTACAATGCAAACCTGTGTCTTCTGAGGCACTGTAATCACATCCAGCACAAACCAAATAACTATTCCCTTATTGGTCTTTGCATTGACCAGAAGCATCTTTGTCTTGTTTGGATTAAAGTTCCATTTGTTTGCCCTCATCACCATTACTGATGATAGGCACTGGTTAAGAACTAAAAAAGCTTTGTCATATTTAGGTGGAAAGCAAAAATAGAATTGGGAGAATTCAGCATAATGATGGCAATGAACTCCAAAAGTCAAGACAATTTCTCCCAGCAGTTTCATGCATATGTTAAATAGCACAGGGGATAGAACCAAGTCCTAAAGGATGTTAACAACGAAAAGAGCAAATGGAAGTCCCCAATACCACTTTCTGAACTCATCCCTCCAAGAAGGAATGGAGCCACTGTAAAACAGTGCCCACAAGTCTCTTCCAGTGATCTGGCTCAAAAAATACTATGGTCAGTGGTACTGAAATCTGCCAGGAGATCCAGCAGAACCAATGGGTTTACTCCCAATTTTCAGTGTAGGCCATCTACCAAGGCAACCAAAGGTGTCTCAGTCCTTAACCATAACTAAAGTCATATTGAAATGGATCTAAAACATTATTCCAAGTGCTTTACACTAATAGTTATAAGGCAGTAGGTCTTTCTGTGGTTGAACCCTCTTATTCCTTTCCAGAGAAGCCAATCAAGACCCTCCCCCTGTCTGTCTCTATTTATTTATTTATTTATTTGTTTATTTATTTTCAGGTGTTTAGGAAACTGGTTAAGATCAGTGCTTGCAAAAGTTGCACTAGCCCAGAATCCCCATGTAGCATTTCCAGGCTTCGGATAAGAACTGTTTAATTTATACTGTCTTTGAAGTAGTGGGCACTGAAAAACATCACAGAAACCCATTTGACACACTCATTTGTGACTGCAAGTAAAGAGAGGAAAGTAAGGGTGTGTATACATAGATTTATTCTTAAATAGGGTTCCCCAGTATCAGAGTCTTGCCCCTTTCCTCTGATCAAGGAGCGCAATCTCAGATCTAAGGGACAGAGGATTTCCTTGAAAAGAAAATATTTTCTGAAATTCAAAATTGCACTTATGAATACATAATCTAGAGTTATGCATTTGTAACTGATTTGTATTCACAGTCCCTACATAGTCAATAATGTAGGGAACACATAGGGATAATAAAAGTCCCCCAATCCTGACTTACTGGACAGCAGCCACTACAAATGACAGGGGACTGTTTTCCTGCTGATTGGGACACAAATGATTGAAGTTTTGACTCCTACCCCCATAAGAGATTACTTTTCTAGTGTGAGTAGGAACTGAAACAAGGATCTTGCTTCTGACCTTCGCGCCAGAGACTGCTCATGGAAGGGGAGTGGAAACATTAGTCTACTCCATCCCAATTGACAGGAGAACAGACCCCTGCTGCTCACAGTGGCTGCTGCCCAATAAGTGAGGATTGGGAGGAAACACTACACATCTATGGTAATTATGGGCCTTTGCAGACTGCCAGAAATAGTGCAAATTGAGTCCACTTTAAATTGAGGCACTGCCCTGGCTCAGTGCTAGGGAATCATGGGAACTGTAATTTATTGTGGCACCAGAGCTCTCTGACAGAGAAGGCTCAATGTCTTAGAAAAAAATACAATTCCCATGATTCCCTAGCACTGAGCCAGGGCAGTGCCTCAATTTAAAGTGGACTCAATTTGCACTATTTCTGGCAGTCTGCAAAGGCCCTATGTAATTGCAGACTGCCAGAAATAGTGCAAATTGAGTCCACTTTTAGGGTTAGGGTTAAGGTTAGGGAATCATGGGAACTGTATTTTATTGTGGCACCAGAGCTCTCTGACAGAGAAGGCTCAATGTCTCAGAAAAAAACCCAATTCCCATGATTCCCTAGCACTAACCCTAACCCTAAAAGTGGACTCAATTTGCACTATTTCTGGCAGTCTGCAACCCCCTAAGGGCCTTTGCAGACTGCCAGAAATAGTGCACATTAAATTGAGGCACTGCCCTGGCTCAGTACTAGGGAGTCATGGGAATTGTATTTTTGTCTGGGACATTGAGCCTTCTCTGTCAGAGAGCTCTGGTGCCACAATAAATTACAGTTCCCATGATTCCCTAGCACTGAGCCAGGGCAGTGCCTCAATTTAATGTGCACTATTTCTGGCAGTCTGCAAAGGCCAGCATATGTAGAATTCCAGACTTCTTTTTTCTTGTGTTTTGCTGGTGTAAACTCTTCAGGGGGCTATTTCCCCACCCTCCCTCTCAGAGTTTCTCAGATTGTAGCCAGGACCAGGACATGTCCAGTACAGGGAAATACTAAGCTGCCTCAGTATTTGCTTCCTGTTAATATGTTATGGCAGGATGTATTGATGAATCATGTTTAATGTCATCACTAGGGGCCACCAATGTAACACCAATGGGGCCATCCCCAGGACATCATCAGGGGGTATCCCTACAGTTCAGATCTTAGCTCCGAAATCTTAGAGTCTTGGCTGCTGCTGACCTTGCAACCCTATTCTTAAAACCAAATTACATGCTCTTGCATATATTAAACCTAATGGCTGCCTTAAGAACACTTTTATTAAAGTAACAAGTTACAATACAAAGATGAATTATAAAAATGAGCAACAGAAACATACTATTGCAATTTCAAGAAAAGTTTATATCACCTGTTAAAGACTATGGGAAAAAGAGACAGTAAAGTTGTCAATACTAACCAGATGCATTTCTCCAAATCAGACTGAGAAGTAAGGGACAGTTAAAGACTGTTTTTCCACTATTCTCACTCTCCCTCTTCAATTTTCTAGCAGAATCATGTACTTTGCACATCAGAAACTGTTTTCCCCCCTAGATAAACTGAATTTTTGATGTGAAAAGCAATTGATTTTTATCGGGTTTTTCAAATTGTTACAAGCCACCTTGAATGTTGCAAATATGGTGCCAGTATTTTTAATATATATACAGTGGGCCTTTGTTATACATGGGGGATCCATTCCAGCCCCCTTCCCCATGTAAGGTAAAAAACACAGGACCTCAAGTCCCATTCTTCCCTATGGCCATGCACACCATTATAATGCCCAGGAATTTGCCATCCACGTGAACTCAAGTCCGAGGATGGCAAGCCCATGGATGGCATGGGCACAATGTAAATGATAACAAAGAAATCAACAATTGTAGTACTTTTTTCCATATAAATGTTGTTTAATTTTAAGAGAATGAATGGTTAAGTGAAATACAATGAAAATGTCATTCGAATATACCTGCTGTTTTCATTATGTAGCATTAGTGCCCTCAACAGTCAGTTCCCCGTTGTATTTGTAAACCTAGAATTTGTCTATTACATTTTGGGGAAATCTTACTGCTTTAGCTTTTGAATATAAATAACTAGGAAAGAATTGACTCCTTTTTTGAAGCCAGCCCATCATGGCTGTCTTTATCATGAGTGACATCTAATAGAGTTATGTAGTTTACTTGGCTTAAATATCCTAAAGTCACCAGATGCCATCTGCTCTTGGAAGCTAAGCAGGGTCAGCCCTGGTTAATACTTGGATGGGAGACCACTAATGAATACCAGGTGCTGCAGGCTATGTTTCAGAAGATGGAACAGGCAGAACTACCTCTGTATTCCTTGCCTAAGAAAACCCTATGAAATTCAAGGGGTCACCATAAGTCTACAGGCACATATACCCACATGTCACCATTTACAAAACAAAAGTGAGCCTCAGTTTATTTTTCTAGGAGATTCTGGAAGTGTGATGCAGTTTAAAAACAAATGTGTGTGCTCTCTATGCACTTTGTTTTAAAAGGTGAAAGCAACACTGTTCACTTCTAGCAATTTCTGTGACACATGTACTGGCACCTGGTTTTGGGAGGCAATATTTACCCTTATACTGCTATAGAGGGAACCAAAGATGATTTCTAAAGAGCAGAAAACCCTTGTGAGAAAAACAGCTTAGGGAAGGGAATGAGCAGGTGGATAGGATGAGTGTGAGAATTAGGCATCTTTTGTTCCTGTGACTTCTCCATGAAAAATTACCCCTTTCCTGAAGCTAGAAGCAGCAAGCAGTTACTGAGTTTAGATACACATTTGTGCATAATGTATATGTTGCCACTTAAAGAACATTAAATTAGGGACTCGTGGTTATTGTGAGAGCTGGAAGTGAGTGGCTGGCAATATTATTGTGTTATTCAAGAACTATGTCAGTGTCATTAATAACATGATGTGATGGACACTATTTCCCACTTGCAATGCCCAGCAGCATTGGCTTGGATGTAAGAACAGAGAGAAACTATTATCTTGATATTTTTGGGTCCCTGTGTCTGTCCATCTCCTGGGTTATTCTGGGGAAAGCAATAAAATGCAGCTTTCTTTTATAGTTCTCTAGTAAAGTTGTCTATGTCTCCATCAATTTCCTTGTTTCACTTTGGCCTGTTTTCCTCCCATGGCCTATCCGCATTCCTCCATGTTCTTTGCTTCCATCCTTAGGCCACCTTTCTACTCTATAAGAAGGCCTGGAAGCATTACTTTTTGAACTACAGCCCCCAAAATCCACTGGCTAGAGCTTTTCAACACTGCTCTGTAGTTCCTTGAACAGGGGAAGAACTTAACATCCATTTCTCGGCAGCAGAAACCTGATGACAGGGCACTTCCAACGATGATAAACACATCCGTTCATGAAATGGAAGGAAAGACTCCATTCTCACAGTCTTAAAAAGATGAAATCATATCACAATGAATCTCAGTTTTGGAAAGTTAAAATGTTCTTTTTATTTTAACCTGACATAATTCTGGGAGGCTGCTTTAGTTAATGACAACGATGCAAGGAAGCACTTTTTTAAAAAAGCTTTTGGAGAAAGCAGCATACTTGGCTGGAGTTTTGCCCCAGTCACTGTGGTGGATTGGACATGCAAGGAGTCATTCCAGATCCCAGCATGCACCTCTTTGATTCACTGCGTATGCCCTTGACCCATCTACCTCCTGTTCCCGGAAGAGAATTGCATTGGGAGAGAACGCTCTTGAGGTCAGGAGGGGAGGAAGCACATTGAAGCCCCTGCTGGGGTCACTATCAGGAAATGAATTGCTGACAAGCATTTCAAAGAAAACTCTAAAGTCTCCAAATGACCATGTATTATTAATTTGTTGGCCCCAGGTGATACCCGTAAATACAGGCCATAGATTTTGCTTCAAAGTCAGCAGTGTGGGTGTCTGTGAGAGAAAGGGATTGAGAGACAGAAACTGTACATGCAATCAAAATTCTCTCTTTTTTTATTATTATTATTCTGTGTGACATTATAGGCGAGGAGCAAAATTTATTTAAATATTCAAAAAAAAAGGCCTGATTGATTAACTTTCAAATATCATCTATTTATATACTAAAATATCTTTTTAAGAGAAAAATAAGCTACAGATTTGATGTTTTTATGTAACTCGCAATTTCAATACCCTAGCTTCAGGAAATTCACCATTTATTTTCTTCCCACCTTGCTCCTGCAACCAACAACAAACAGGATGGCTACCTAGCTGTATGAGTTGTTCATATCTTTAAGCAAGCAAGGGCAAGCTGAAAACTTGGTGGACAACCTAAAGAAAATGAAAATAATACATTTTTTAAAATAAATAAATAAATAAATCTATTTCTGAGCCTTTAGGATATTGCACCCTTGAGTTACCCAAGACAAAACTGCAGTGGAAAACATGAAATAAATGCTAAGAGGACTACAAATGCTGTTTGAAGAGAGCTGGTGTTATGATTTATGTCAAATATGGAAATATTGGAAGAATGGGGTCATCACTGGAGAAAGAGAGAATGCAAACATCTCAGAGAACTGTGTGGATGTTTTTACTGGAGGTCGGCTTTAGTACTGAATATGTTGCTCTGCCATTCAACAACAACAGAATTAGTCACACAGCATTACGCAGTATGCAAAGGCATCCTTGCTATTTATTTTTACAGGCTGCACTGAAATAAAAATCCATTAAATGAGATAATAAATACATTTTATTTGGGTTGAAATTTTAAAAACCAGAATTGCTCACACAGAGATTCTTTAGAACCAGACTTTTAAAAGATCAAGGACAAATATCATTTATTGTGTGGTTCTTTAGAGAAGATGACCTAGAAGGAAGCAACAGTCTTCAAATATTAGAAAGCTTATCACATATAAAAGGTCAAAGGCTTGCTCTTTGCTACTCCAGCAGCAAGGATAGAGTTGGGTTAGAGAGGGCCTAAAGACCGTAAAGGCACCTGATCCAATCTGATCCAAAACAGGGTTAGCTCTGGTTAGTACTTGAATGGGAGACTGCCAATGAATCTCATTTTGGGAGAAAGGGGATATAAATCCAAGAAGGAAAGAAAGATCAGAGCTAGGTTCTGGCAGGCCTTCCCAGAATAACCCGCCCAGCTAAATTGGAGGTGATCCACCTCTTACCCCTCCCGCCGTTTTGATATGTATGCCAGATCTGGTTTTATAGTATTCTATTTGCGAATTTGATTTTAACTCTATCTTAGTTTAATCCTGTTTTAAGGGGTGGGAGGGTTAGGGGTGGGATGATGGAATGTTTTACTTGTTGTATTTTTAATCTGTTGTATGCCACCCCGATTGCTGAGCAGAGGGGCGGGTTATAAATATATTATTATTATTATTATTATTATTATTATTATTATTATTATTAGGTTTTTGTGGGTTTTTCGGGCTGTGAGGCCATGTTCTAGAAGAATGTATTCCTAACGTTTCACCTGCATCTGTGGCTGGCATCTTCTCATCTTTTCTCTTGCTCTCTTCTTCTTCTTGTTCCCTAGTTTCTCCTTCATATTCCCCCCAATTCCTGGGTAAATGTCTCCCCCTTTCTCCTCTTCCCCTTTCTTCTTTTCTTCCCCTACCTAGGATTCCTGGATATTTCTTTTTCCCTTCTCTTCTTTCACCCTCTTTCTATTTTTTCCCTGTCCTACATCTTCCTTTTTCCCTCTCTTTCTCTTGTTTTCTTTCTCCTTCTGCCCCTTCCCCACTTGTGGTTGTATTGGCTTCCCCCTTCCACATCCTTTTGTTTCTCACTCACACCCTCTTTTTTCCTGGATGGTCACAATGGCCCACCCTTTTTTTCCAGATGGATAGTTTCTTGCATTACCAGTCAGAAGACACTGTGCAGCTTCCTCTCCTTAATGCATTTTCTACGGTAAGAAAGAAGCAGTGGGAAAAGATGAGAGGATTACAAGTAGAAGACAATGATGTCTAGACCCTCTGTAATAGTTTGTGGAAAAGGCAGAGTGAATGTTTGGATCCAGCCATATGTTTCTGTGATTCTAGATATGGCAGCAATGCCGATTGTTTTAAATAATATTTTCTTTCATGTCTAAAAGTCACGCTTATCATATCCATTATAAAACTGAACAGTGCTTTGGTACATTAACTTGACTATTCTCCTTAATCAGATAATTCAGAAAGAGGTCATATGCCAAAAAAAAAAATCAAATGTTTGCTTTTCTTTTAATATGATTAGTGAGTGTTGCCATTTGTGCAATCTTCTTTTTAATAAATCTATTTGTGCACTTCCTGCTTTCTCTTTCTCTCTCCAAGTTGTTTTGCTAACCTAATTCTCGCAGCAGTCAGTATATTGAGTATTGAGATTCCTCACTTTTCCCAATCATCTGCTCCAAATAGTCCATAAGACACCCAGGTTAATGCTAATCTCTCATAAACTGAAACCTTAACAGGAAGCAAATACCCAGCAACCCCCCCATCCCCCATTCCTTTGGCTAGAGCTATTAGCTGGTCATATTGTGCTATTTGTGGGTGGGGAGGGGCATGTCCTCCCACAATTGTTAAAGCGGGATTCTTAGGTTTCTCCAGACTACAACAACAATGAGCAGTTCCTGTTGTTCACTAATTCCCATTTATCTGTGATGGAACATTCTCTGGCGAAGACTGATCTGCGTAAATAAAGGCATTTTTTGCTTTCCGCCATTAGATGGCAGTGGGGTAAAGGCTGGGCATAACAACCTTGGTGTGTAGCCTCCATGGCGTGCGATTCAGCCTTATAGCAACTGAATAGATTCCAGTATCAGGTGACAAACAGGGTCGTGACTCACACTGTCACTGTTCTTCAGGTAGTACACACACACACACACACACACACACACACCATTCAACTGTTGAGAATCAAATGTTGCTCACACCCCAAGGGAGCATAAATATGTGAAGCTGAAGCCAAGGTCTCATGATTCTCACCCTCTGCTTTCCACTGTCATCAATGCTCTTTTAAATGGAATGACACTGTGTTTCCTTCTGTGTTGAATATATGTCACTTTTTTGCTTGTTTATCTTTCTGCCACACTTCTGTTACATCGCTTACCAAACACAAATGCCTATGGCAATGCTCTGTCTGCCCCTGCATTATTTAGCACTCTATTAGCATCTATTTACTGTAGCATCAGACTAATTGTTGATAGGACATCAAGCGGCGCCCATAAATAACTTTTTAACATGGATACTGCTAGCATAGTGCTGAAGGCATTTCAGTCTTCAGAGCTCTCACATCTGACTGGCTTCTGACTTCTTTTTAAAAAGAGATGTTGTTGGTGGTGGTGGTGGTGGTGTGTGCCTCCAAGTCATTTTTGTCTTATGATGACCCTAAGGCAAACCTATCCTATGGTTTTCTTGGCAAGTTTCTTCTGAGGAGGTTTGCTATTGACCTTCTTTAGGTTAAGAGTGTGACTTGGCCAAGGTCACCCAGTGGGTTTTTGTGCTCCAAAGGGGAATCGAGTACTGATCTCCAGAGTCACAGTCCAAGCTCAAACAGCTACACCACTCTGGCTCTCAAAAAGAGATATGCCTCCATTTTATATATTTCCTCCCAAAATCCCCTCAATATCATTCCAGAGACTAATTGGTTGGCTCTTCCCAGGCTTGCCCAGCTTCTCACCTCCCAATGGAACAATCAGAAGATAATGACCTGTATTCCAACTTGTGGTCACCAGCTATGCTAAAATTGCCATTCAGGTGTGCATATATATTACCTCCAATCATTTTAATGAATGAGTGGAAATATAGCTGGTGGGCCCACTTTTAAAACAGAACATCTTTTGTTCAGGAAAGCAGTCGAATTATATGGTACATTGATGAAAGCTGGATCAAGGAGACCGGGCTGGGAGTGGTGTTGAACCCTATCTCAATTATTGACTCAGGGCCTATTTAGATCTATAGGTACCTGCAGGTGATGCATAATTGTCCCCCATTGTAATCCACCCATTGTTAACACCCAGGTGTCATCTCTATATTCTAAAATGAACACTGGATCTCATAGATTTGGCCATGGGTGAAATTCATGGCCTAGTGCAGAATACATTCCATCCTTATAAGATATGTGAAGGCACCAGTGGTTCTCATATTATCATACCTGCTAGAAGTAGCATTCAAACTGACTTTTATTAGCTAGCCTTAGGCATTTGCTGGTAGCACCTATCAGGGCTTCTGGAGGAGGAGAGTATCTGGCACAATTTCCTTGGGCCACCACAAAATGAACCCCCCTTTTCAGTTCTTCCCCCAAATGGGTGCCTTAGCTTTCCACATGTAGAGAGCAACAGCAGATCCCCAACATCATTCTATCCCAGGCCCTCATAAACCCTTTTGAGGCCCTGAGATCTAATTCCTCTATATTTCCTACCTGCATGATACTGATTTTTGCCCAAACTGGCTTGATCAGACATCATTTACACCAGCCTTGTTCAGGAAATTAAACTTGGATCTTCTAATCCTGGCGAATGACTTACCATTATTTAATATTTCATTGTTGCCTGAGATATCCATCAATCCCAGAGAGACTTTGAAATGAACTACATCCAAAGATATTAAAAGAACTGGCAAATTTAATCTCAGAGCCACTGGCAATAATCTTTGAGAACTCCTGGAGAACAGGAGAAGTCCCAGCAGACTGGAGGAGGGCAAACATTGTCCCCATCTTCAAAAAGGGGAAAAGGAGGATCCCAACAACTATTGCCGTTAGTCTGACATCAATACCAGGAAAGATTCTAGAACAGTTCATTAAACAGAGACTGTGAACATAGTGCCATAATCACTAAAAGTCAACATGGGTTTCTCTAAAACAAGTAATGCCAGACTAACCTGATCTCTTTTTTGATAAAATTACCAACTTGCTAGATGAAGGTAATGCGGTAGACATAGCATATCTTGATTTCAGTAAGGCTTTTGACAAGGTCCCCCATGATATTCTTGCAAATGAGATACCGTATTTTCCGGCATATAAGACGACTTTTTGACCCTGGAAAAGGGTCTCAAAAGTTGGGGGTCGTCTTATACTCCAGGTAGAGGAGGAGGAGGATGAGAACCAGGGGGGAGGGAGAAGAAGGGAGGAGGAGGATGAGAAAGAGGGGAGAAAACAGAGGGATCCCAGGAAGAGAAGGGGTTGCAAAAGAGGAAAGAAAATGGAGCAATGAAAGCAAGAGAAAGGGTTGCAAAAGGAGAGAGAAAACAGAGCAATGAAGGCAAGAGAAGGGGTTGCAAAAGGAGAGAGAAAATGGAGGGATCCCAGGAAGAGAAGGGGTTGCAAAAGAGGAAAGAAAATGGAGCAATGAAGGCAAGAGAAAGGGTTGCAAAAGGAGAGAGAAAACGGAGCAATGAAGGCAAGAGAAGGGGTTGCAAAAGAGGAGAGGAAACGGAGGGATCCCAGAAAGAGAAGGGGTTGCAAAAGAGGAAAGAAAATGGAGCAATGAAAGCAAGAGAAAGGGTTGCAAAAGGAGAGAGAAAATGGAGCAATGAAGGCAAGAGAAGGGGTTGCAAAAGGAGAGAGAAAACGGAGGGATCCCAGGAAGAGAAGGGGGTGCAAAAGAGGAAAGAAAATGGAGCAATGAAGGCAAGAGAAAGGGTTGCAAAAGGAGAGAGAAAACGGAGCAATGAAGGCAAGAGAAGGGGTTGCAAAAGGAGAGAGAAAACAGAGGAATCCAGCAAGAAAAGGGGATGAGAAAGAGGAGAGAAAATGGAAGAGGAGGAAGAGGATGGGGGGGGAGGAGAAAAGAAGGAAGCCACTTCTAAGATTGTTGTTATTGTTGTATGCCTTTGAGTCATTTCCAACTTATGGCAACCCTAAGGCGGCCTTATCATGGTGTTTGCTTGGCAAGGTTTCTTCAGAGGGGAGTTTGTTGCCTTCTCCTGAGGCTGAGAGAGTGTGACTTTCCCAAGGTCACCCAGTAGGTTTCATGGCCAAGTGGGGACTCAAACCCTGGCCTCCAGAGTCATACTCCAATACTCAGACAGGGTGACCAAATGTCTTAAATGCAAAGGAGGATGACTCACTACAAAAAATGTAGGACACACCAAAAAATGTAGAGAAAGCTAAAAACATAAAAGTAAAACAATGCTTCTTGCACTGTGCTCAAAATGGAAGACTTTTTGGAATTCCTCCTGGAGAGAGGGTTGACATGGAGGGCATGTTCTGGAAAAGAGGAGGCTAAGTAGCTCATCGAACTACAAATCCAAGAGCTCTCATAATATGGAGCCATGGCAGTTAAAGCTGTGTCAAACTGCATCAGTTCTGCAGTATGGATGCAGCCTGAGTCTGCACTACACAAATAATGCAGTTTGATACTGCTTTAACTGCCATGGCTCCATCCTATGGACTCCTAGGATCTTCAGTTTGCTTTGTGGTACCAGAGCTCTCTGACAGAAAAGGCTAAATATCTCACAAAACTGCAAATCCCAGAATTCCATAGCCTTGAGCCAGGGCAGTTAAAGTGGTGTCAAACTGCTTTAATAAATTTCTGCAATGCATTTGAATTAAAATTACCATACTGAAATTAAATCTGATGTTTTGTTTTTTTAATTTTTATTTGGTGTGCGTTGGAAGGGGGGGTCATCTTATACGGCGAGTATATCCCAAACTCTATATTTTGACTGGAAAAGTTGGGGGTCGTCTTATACACCCTGTCGTCTTATATGCCGGAAAATGCGGTAGTAAAATGTGGGCTGGACAATACAACTGTTAGGTGGATTAGTAATTGGTTGACTGACCGAACTCAAAGGGTGCTCAGCAATGGCTCCTCTTCATCCTGGAGAGAAGTGACCAATGGGGTGCCACACGGTTGTGTCCTGGGCCCAATGCTATTCAACATCTTTATCAATTATTGGGATGAAGGAATAGGGGGCATGCTTCTCAAATTTGCAGATGACACCAAATTAGGAGGAATAGCTAATACTCCAGAGGACAGGATGAAAATTCAAAATGATCTTAATAGATTAGAAAGCTGGGCCAAAGCTAACAAAATGATTTTCAACACAGAGAAATGTAAGCTACTGCACTTAGGGCAAAAAAAATGAAATGCATAGATATAAGATGGGGGACACCTGGCTTAACAAGACTACGTGTGAAAGGGATCTAGGAGTCCTAGTGGACCACAAGTTGAATATGAGTCAACAGTGTGATGCCACCACTAAAAAGGCCAATGCAATTTTAGGCTGCATTAATAGAAGTATAGTATCTAGATCAAGGGAAGTAATAGTGCCACTGTATTCTGCTTTGGTCAGACCCCACCTGGAATACTGTGTCCAGTTCTGGGCACCACAATTCAAAAAGGATGTTGAAAAAATGAGCGTGTCCAGAGGAGGGCAACTAAAATGGTGAAGGGTCTGGAAATCATGCCTTATGAAGAAAGACTTACGGAACTGGGTATGTTTAGCCTAGAGAAAAGACAGTTAAGAGGGGATATGATAGCCCTGTTTAAATATTTGAAGGCATGTCATATTGAGGAGGGTGCTAGCTTGTTTTCTGCTGCTCCAGAGAATAGGACCTGGAATAATGGATGCAAGTTGCAGGAAAAGAGATTCCACCTCAACATTAGGAGGAACTTCCTGACAGTGGGAGCTGTTTGACAGTGGAACACACTCCCTCAGAGAGTGGTGGAGTCTCCTTCTTTGGAGGTCTTTAAATAGAGGCTGGATGGCCATCTGTCGGGGATGCTTTGATTTTGAGTTCCTGCATGGCAGGGGGTTGGACTGGATGGCCCTTGTGGTCTCTTCCAACTCTATGATTCTATGATTCTATGATATTGCTGCCGGTGATGGATAATCTACTCTGGGCAGACTTGGATAACTGGATTTTTTAATGTCCATTCCTGTCTGATTTACTGGTCACAGAACACAGTGTCTTGGTGCCCTTTGCATGAATTATGCCAAGGAGTGCATATGGAACATACAGCCTGACTGGTTCTTCTGGACTTTCCAGTGGTCTTCTGGGTCACCTTGCCAGAACGGGCTTGGGGTGCACTCTAGTATTTCCTGCTGGGAAATCTCTGTTCTCCCTTGTGGCCTTTGATGTTTGGAGTACCTCACAGATCAGTCTGGTCTTCTATGCTTTTTGACATTATCTACAGATGCAAATGAACATGCCATTGCAATGCATAGTTTATACCCACCAATCCCAGAGAGACTTTGAAGATGTTTGGAGCCAGTCTGGGGATGGAAGAGTTTGAACAAGGTAAGGTTTGTGTGAAGAAGCTTGACCCAGATGAAGTACTGTGTGCAAGAAGGTTAATTCAGCTGTATAAAAAGATGGAACCAGTTCTGAGTGGGCACTGCCTCTGAAATACCAACTTTAGAGCATGAGGTCCTTCTGTAGTCAGTGTTCTCTATGGAAAAAACAGAGGACAGTAGTATCTAGAAGTGCCTTGAGCCAGCTTGGGTTGTAATTGTCCTACTTCCAGATGGGCAAATCCCAGGACTAATCTCCCATGCAAGCAAAATTCTGCTCAAAATTCTGCAACATAGGGCCTTTACAGACTACCAGAAATAATGCAGCCTGAGCCCACTTTAACTGCCCTGACTCAGTACTAGGAAATCATAGGAACTGTAGTTTATTGTAGCACCAGAGCTTAAAGCAGTTTCATTTATATACCGCTTCATATTGCGCAGTTTACAACTGTAAGCAGTTTACAACTATAAGCTCATTGCCCCCCCAACAGTTGGGTACTCATTTTAGCGGCCTTGGAAGGATGCAAGCCTGAGTCTAGCCTGAGCCCTAGATAGTATTGAACTCGCAACCTTCTGGTCTATGAGTGAGTGGCTGCAATACAGGCATTTAACCACTGCGCCACCAGCTCTCTGTCAGAGAAGGCTCAATGTTTCAGAAAAAACTACAGTTCCTGTGATTTCCTAGCACTGAGCCAGGGCAGTTAAAGTGGACTCAGGCTGCATTATTTCTGGCAGTCTGCAAAGGCTCATAGACTCCAACCATACATGGAGAGAGAAATCCCAGAGGTGCAAGCAGGGTTCAGGAAAGGAAGAGGCAGTAGGGGCCACATTGCAAACATACGATGGCTAATGGAGTGCCCCAGGGAATTCCAAAAGAAAATCAGCATGTGTTTTATAGACTATGTATAGCAAAGCCTTTGACTGCATAGATCATGAAAGGCTATGGAATGCTCTTAAAGACATGAGAGTGCCAACACATCTGATAGTCCTGATGAGGAATCTGTACTCAAGACAAGAGGCTACTATCACAACAGAACACGAAGAAACAGAATTGTGCCCATTTAGCCAAGGAGTCAGACAAGGTTGCATACTTTCATCATCTGTTCAACTTGGCACAGAGAAGAGTAAAACATGACAGGAATCCAAGAATTTTAGGAATTCCAACAACTGATATTTTCCAGGTGTGAACATGTTTCTCTCAGCAGTTTCTGGACTAGGGAGAGAAAGAATATTCAAATATGTTAAGAAAACAGACAAAACATGAGTTTCCTGAGTGTCAAGAAACCATGACAAGGAGAGTCCTGGACTGATGAGAATCTTCATAGTTCAGGACTTACTTTGTGCAAAATTCACACACAGCTTTTTTCTTTTTCCTTTTCAGTATAAAATCAGCATTTTCTCCGCAGAAAATCACTTTTTTTGCACAGAAGTGCTGTTTCCTGAATGAAAACTGTTTTCTACACAAAAACTTTGCAAACTTTGAATAGAATTAACCCCAAACTCCAACATATGATAGACCTGTGTAGAAATGTTATTTTATGTGCAGAAAATGTTGCTTCTTGCACAGAAAATACTGTTTTGTCTGCAAAAAAACTGACATGCAATTTTTGACAGAATAAGTCCTGATCTGCAAATTGGTTTTCTCATGGTGGTAGGGAGCTAAAATTACTCATTCCTTCTTTTGAGAATGAAATTAGAAGAATTATATTCCAAATTTCTGCAGCCTCAGACTGAGGCCCTTATGTAGAAGCAAGCATAGCCCAGACCAGTGAATGGCTAGCTGCAGTACCTCAAGGCTTCCAGCAACAGGATTTCCTAGGAAGTGTTACTCTCTAGACCAGGGGTAGGCAACCTTTTTGAGCCGGGGGCCGGGTTGCTGTCCCTCAGACAATTGGGGGGCCGAAGGACCATAAATAAATAAATAAATAAATAAATAAATAAATAAATATTTTTTTTAAAAAAAAATTAAAAATATATGCATGCACACTCTCTCAGCCCCAGAAAAGCCATGGCAAGACCCCTGTGGGGATTTTGCCAAGAAAACCCCAAGAACAAGTAATAACAACAATAATCAATATCATCATGGCGGGGGGCGGCGGGGGGGCGGTCCAAAGGCCTCGGGGGGGCGCATCCAGCCCCCCGGGCCTTAGGTTGCCTACCCCTGCTCTAGACATCCATTGCTGCAGCCAAGCAGTTCTTCAAGGCATTAGAGTCATTTTTTGTCTCTTCAGAACCCAGTCTTCTTGCACAGATGGAAGTAGCTGTACCTCTCCCACTAAATTTATTTCATGGGGAGAAGTGAACTTCCAACAATAGTACTCTCCTCCTCCCCTGTTTGCTTTTCAACACATTTTGAATCTGAATGTTCTTGAAAAGATGGGTTGTAGTTTAAACTTTCATTGAATTCTGTTTTAAATTATTGGTCTGATTGGTAAATGTTATGCACAACCATTTTAAGTTGAAAATCCTAGATACCGTAATGGTTTACAATGGGTTTCGATTAATTCTACATGATTTCAGAAGACTCTTGTTTTGAAAGACATCAAATAAATGTCTAAAACAAACAAACATACCATCTGCAACTGTTTGGTATGTCATGGATTTACATTCAGGCCACCATGAGTTTGACCTTGATAAGTGGCTGTTCAGTATGTCCTTGGCTCTTTCCTCCTTCCAGCTCTCATATGTTTGCTTTAGACTCTTACAGCAAAGGCTGAGAGCCCATGTGAAGTAGTGGTTTGAACACTGGACTATGACTCTGGGGACCAGGGTTTGAATTCCCATTTGGCCATGGAAATCCACTGGGTAACCTTGGGCAAGTCATACTCTCTCAACCTCAGAGAAAGGCAAAGGCAACCCTGCACCAGACAAATCTTTCCAAGAAAACCTTGTGATAGGATTACCTTAGTATTGCAAAAAGTCAGAAACAACAAAGCACACAACAAGTTCCCAGCATGGAGGAACACTGCTTACAAGATGGAAAATGCACTGAATAAAGGGTCACCATAAGTGAGAAACATCTTGAAAGCACACAAGAACAGCAGCAGCAGCAAAGACTGTATTTCTTCCATATTATGCTTTTTTTACTACTACTCTAGTAATCTATACATTCCACGTAAAATACTGCAGTTTTTCACTACCATTTCTTTATTACTTCTTTCTTATCAAGCCTGTTTGGGACTTGACATCACAGGCTTACTAAGGGCTTGAAGATTTTAAAACACATAAACCATTTAAAAATTCTAATATTGTTGGTCTGTATACTGCATGTAACCATCCATTTCTCACTTTGATGAATTGTGTCAAACTAATGTCTTATCCAATCCATGATCCTGAGGCAGCATCTGGGGCTACTCTAGATATAGCTGATATATTTTGTGACCAATATCAAAAAAAAGTATTATTGGAATTGTCCAATGTGGAAATTTTGAACTTTTCTCTCTATTGCATTGGAAAGGTTGGGAAAGAGAAATCTCGATCATCTGAGCTTGGCTATATTTTTGTGAAAGAACAAGTGGTTGAACTTGTGTTATTTAAGTCCCATAGTATCTTTTCCTCTGATTGTGAAATTAATATTGCTTCTCTGATCATGTTGTTGGTTAAACAGCTGGTTTTGGTTCTGTGCAAGAGACATTCCCAGAGATATATGGCAGTCAAGTTTCCTTTTTGGCAGTTCTTTATAGAAATTTGTTAGACCTATCAATTCATGTGATTTAATGCTTGAGTTAACATTATTCCTTATTAACCTTTAAGAAACAAAATGCTGGAAGGGCAAGAGAGCAATGTACATGGTTGGCAATGATAAGAGGGAATAGAAAAAGAGGAAGCATACAGATCAGTGGCAAAACTTAACTGAACAGGTAGTAAAATGAGATAATTTAGGACACTCCTTTCCAACCTGACAATTTCCAGACATGTTTAAATCCCATCACCTCACGCTACAACTGTATCACGGGCTTTGTATCCATCTGGATGGGAAATTTCAGGCTGGAAAGAGGCAACTTTAACTAGTGAAAAAGAGCACTTTGAAGATACTAATATCAGTAATTACTGGCACAACTGACAACACTCCATGCCTTTCTCTGTACATCCCATAATCAAACTTCAAATTAACATCTTAAATATCAAGTTAATCAAGGATAACTTAATTAATTAAACAAATTCATATATTAACATTAGTGGTAATAAATTAATTTCCCATTTTCTAATCTCTTACATGATTGAATTAATTCTCAAACTTTAAATTCCATGCTTTTGTTGTGTGCCTTCAAGTTGTTTCTGACTTATGGTGACCCTAAACCAAACATGTCATGGGTTTTCTGGGCAAGATTTGTTTAGAGGGGATTTGTCTTTGCCTTCTTCTGGGGTTGAGAGAATATGACTTGCCCAAGGTCACTCAGTGGGTTTCGTGGCTAAGCTAGGAATCAAACCCTGGTCAGTCATAGTCCAAGGCTCAAACTACTACACTACATCTCATTCATTTTAAATACTATGCCAAGTTCCAACCATCTTACATTGAAAAGGAGATGATAGATAGATAGATAGATAGATAGATAGATAGATAGATGATAGATAGATAGATAGACCATCAAGAACTGCAGTGAAGTGCAATAAAAATAATGGAGCTTTTTACCCAGAAGGGTTGGGATCATAACCCAGAGATGTATAATATTTCAAAGCAATGAAGAAAACCATAAACAGGGAAGTGTTTTACTATTTCAGAAGGCACTGACACTACAGGGCACCCAATTAAATTGGCATGAACATGAACCAAATTTTAAATGATGAACCAGATTTCCTCAAAAATAATTGAGGCCGTATTTCTGTTTACAAAATTTGTTCCCCAAGCAACCCACAAAAAATATGAATTCCCAAGGACAAATACAGATAACCATGAGAAGAGCAGCTCCTTACCCAAAGTCGTATTCAGGTATACAGAATAGATAGCCAAGTACAAAATATATGTGTTCGAGTGCATGAAACACAATCAGGCACTCAAGACAAGAAACACTAGTGAGAAGATAGAATTTTGCAATGTATTTGTATCACTTCCCATTTACTGGAGTGTAGTGAGGCTTTGCCAAGAACTTTTAATTTGATTAAAACAATAAAACTAAATGGCCCGGTTCCACTTTTGCAAACATTTGTTTCTGAAACTGACACAAGCTTCTAGAGGGAATTTAACATAAATAAACTATATCTAATCTGAATATTTTATATGCTATTTTGATTATACTGCTTGATTTCAAGGGACTTCAACACTATACACTCTGTAAACAGATCTACTTAATTATGTAGAGTTTTATGACTGGCTTCTAATAAATTCAATAAGTATGTACACCCTGAACATACATAAGAGTGCACATGTTGAGATGAAGGTTTTGCAAAGCCTTGGCTTCTGTTTCATTTTCATCAAAACTAAAGTCTGAATACTACTAGCAGTCCCAAGTACAGTAGACTCACTGAATCAGCTGTTGAATGGTGAGTAAATCCTAATGATACAATGGGACTACTAATATGATTCAGGCCACAATAAATAGATTTTATGGAGAAAAGTAGCATAAAATATACAAGATTAAACTGCATGAATAAAAATTAGATTTTTCTTTAAAGGGGAGGAGGACTCCAAAATGTGTCTGTGTTTGTGTGTGTATAAGCACAGATTGCTGAAGAAATTTATTCAAGTAGTTAGTGCCAAGTCCAGATTAAGGATTTTGGTATCACATAGTGGCTTTGCTGTAGTAGCACTGGGAATCTTTGGGAAAGTCAAGAACTTGTTTCCTATAGTTAGGTGGTTCCTATTATTTGATAAATAGTAATTTGCCTGACAGTGTTATCATGAGTGTAAGTGTAACTACTATAGGACTGTGCTGGTGACATAGCCTTAGGTTCCTGTTAGCACATCCTGCTTACTCTGTGTTATATTTCAAAATCCCATCTTTCAGATTAAAAAAGCCACTTTGAATTCCATAGCATAGGGGACAACATAGAACCCTGAGGAACCCCACAGGCCAATGGCCAGGGAGTCAAGCAGGAGTCCCCTAGCACCACCTTTTGGGTTCATCCCTCCAGGAAGGAACGGGGCCACTGTAAAACAGTACCTCCGAATCCCATCCCAGAGAGGCAGCCCAGAAGGATACCATGGTCAATGGTATCAAAAGCTGCTGAGAGGTCCAGTAGAACCAACAGGGACACACTCTCCCTATCCAGTTCCCTGCGTAGGTCATCCACCAAGGCAACCAAGTCTGTCTCTGTTCCATAGCCATGTCTGAAACCAGATTGAAATGGGCCTAAATACAGTATTTTCTGGCATATAAGACTGCTTTTTAACCCAGGAAAATCTTCTCCAAAGTCAGGAGTCGTCTTATACGCCGGGTGGAGGAGGAGGAAGAAGGGGTGGCGCAGCACGAGGTGGGAGGAGGAAGAAGAGAGGAAGTCAGGTTAGAGGAGGAGAAGGGGGGAGGAAGGGGTGGCATGGTGTGGCGTGAGGCAGGAGGAGGAAGCAGCAGCGGATAAGAAGTGAACCCCTATACTGGGGTTTTCTTGGCAAGACTGGTTCAGAGGAGGTTTGCCATTGCCTTCCTCTGAGGCTGAGAGTGTGTGACTTGTCCAAGTTTACCCAGTGGGTTTCATGGCAGAGTGGGAAATCAAACCCAGGTCTCCAGAGTGGTAGGCCAACACTCAAACCACTACACCATGCTGGCTCCTATTCCCATGTATTACCTATGAAACAATTGCAGACTTTTTTGTTGTTCTTGTGTGTCTTCAAGTCCTTTCCAACTTATGGCAACCCTAAGGCAATCTTATCATGGGGTTTTCTTGGCATGTTTCTTCAAATGGGGGTTGCCATTACCATCCTCTGAGAGTGAGAGTGTGTGACATGCCCAGGGTCACTTACTTGGCTGCAAATTGTACATACCCCAGAATGCATCATCTAGTATATTGGCAGTCCTTCCCCCCAACACTTTCTTATTTTCCCCCGTTGGAAGAGGGGTTGTCTTATATGGCGAGTATATCCCAAACTCTATATTTTAACTGGAAAAGTTGGGGGTCGTCTTGTACGCCCAGTCGTCTTATGCGGCGGAAAATACGAGTAATTTGTTTCATCCAGAAACCCCTGGAGTTGGGAAGCCACCACATGTTCCAGTACCTTGCCCAAAATTGGTAGGTTGGATACTAGTCAATAATTATCCATTATAGTGGGATTCAGGGATGGCTTTTTAATAAAGGTCTCACAACTGCCTCTTTTAGGCATGTTGGGATTTTGCCTTGTTGTAGGGAGAAATTGACTACCTCCTTCACCCATCCAGCCAGTCCCTCTCTGGCCTGTCTAATCAGCCAAGAAGGACAAGGATCTAAGACACATATGGTGGCTTTCACCTCTCCAAGAATCCTGTCCACATCATCAGGCTTCTCAATGAAAAGGATCCATTAATACTGGACAGACAGGTGTCAAGGTTATATCCACTGGCACTGTATCAACTACAGCATCCAAGTTGGAGAGGATCTGAAAGACTTTATTTGCAAAGTGTTGTGGAAATTCTTCACAGCATGCTGCTGAGTGGTCTGCATTTTCTACTTGAGGATGAGTGTGTAAAAGACCCTGACCACTCAGAACAGCTCTGCTAGACAGCTTTGTGCAGATACAATGCTGGCAGCAAAAAATAATTTCTTTGCTGCCCACATTGCCACAGAGTAGGCCTTCAACTAGGCTCTAACCCAGCGGTTGGCAAACTACAGCCCGTGGGCCGAACCTGGCCTGCCGAGGCCTTCTAACTGGCCCGTGACCGGCCCTGCTGCCGCCACTGTCGTACCCGCACACGAGTGGGCGCCATTTTGGAAGGCAAAACGGCACCGGCGTCGTGTGCATGCACTCGTGACACAGGCACCGTTTTGCCTTCCAAAATGGCGCCCGACGTCGTGCGCATGTGTACATGGGCACGAGTGCCATTTTGGAAAGCAAAATTGTGGCCACGCTCGCATACACATGCACACCATGGCGGGCAGTAGTGCGCATGCGCGTACACACACACCACACACACACGTCCGCCACCATTTTCCCCCCTTCGGGACACTGAAAATTGGGGGACAGCAGAACCGGCCCTGCCCCCAGAAAGTTTGCCAACCCCTGTGAGTCTAACCCATATTCAATCAGATTCACTTTGAGTCTTCCGCCAAAGTCACTCTAGTCTCCATCTCACTCACTTCATCACCATCAATTCCCTGGAAAACCAAGGAGCTGGCTGGGCTTCACTCCATAAGAGGGGATGCTCAAGAGTGATTGTGTCCACCACTTGGCCATTTCCTCATTCCAAAGGTCAGCCAGAGCTTCAACAGAATCGCCTGCCGAGGTGACAGGAAACTTCCCAAGAGCCCTCAGGTATCCATCCAGATCCATCAGCCTCCTGTGTGCACCATCCTAATATATGGCTTATATCCCACCTTTCTCCCAAAACAGATCCAAAGTGGTACATAGCATTTTTCAAGCTATGAAAAATATGCCCTATTACACAGAAGCTAGTGTTCAGAGGCATGGATATAGCTTGGAGCTGGAAATGATGATATATTCTCTTAGAATCATAGAATCATAGAATCATAGAGTTGGAAGAGACCACAAGGGCCATCCAGTCCAACCCCCTGCCATGCAGGAACTCCCAATCAAAGCATCCCCGACAGATGGCCATCCAGCCTCTGCTTAAAGACCTCCAAGGAAGGAGACTCCACTACTCTCCGAGGGAGTGTGTTCCACTGTCGAACCGCCCTTACTGTCAGGAAGTTCCTCCTAATGTTGAGGTGGAATCTCTTTTCTTGCAGCTTGCATCCATTGTTTCGGGTCCTAGTCTCTGGAGCAGCAGAAAACAAGCTTGTTCCCTCCTCGATATGACATCCCTTCAAATATTTAAACACGGCTATCATATCACCTCTCAGCCTTCTCTTCTCCAGGCTAAACATCCCCAGCTCCCTAAGTCGTTCCTCATAGGGCTTGCTTTCCAGACCCTTCACCATTTTAGTTGCCCTCCTTTGGACACGCTCCAGTTTCTCCACATCCTTTTTGAATTGTGGTGCCCAGAACTGGACACAGTATTCCAGGTGAGGCCGGACCAAAGCAGAATATAGTGGCACTATTACTTCTCTTGATCTAGACACTATACTTCTACTGATGCAGCCTAAAATTGCATTGGCCTTTTTAGCTGCTGCATCGCACTGTTGACTCATGTTCAACTTGTGGTCCACCTGGATTCCTAGATCCCTTTCACACGTAGTCTCATTCAGCCAAGTGTCCCCCATCGTATATCTGTACTTTTTGTTTTTCCGCCCTAAGTGCAGTACCTTACATTTCTCTGTGTTGAATTTCATTTTGTTAGCTTTGGCCCAACTTTCTAGTCTGCTCAAGTCATTTTGAATTTTGATCCTGTCCTCTGGGGTATTAGCTACTCCTCCTAATTTGGTGTCGTCTGCAAATTTGATAACTATGCCCCCAATACCGTCATCCAAGTCATTAATAAAGATATTGAATAGCACTGGGCCCAGGACAGAGCCCTGTGGCACCCCACTGGTCACTTCTTTCCAGGTTGAAAAGGAGCCATTGTTGAGCACCCTTTGTGTTCGACCAGATAACCAATTACAAATCCATGTAACAGTTACTTTGTCTAGCCCACATTTTACCAACTTGCTTGCAAGAATGTCATGGGGAACCTTGTCAAAGGCCTTACTGAAATCAAGATATACTATATCCACAGCATTCCCTTCATCTACCAAACTGGTAATTTTATCAAAAAAAGAGATCAGATTTGTCTGGCATGACCTGTTTCTCTGAAACCCATGTTGACTTTTTGTGATTATGAAATTATCTTCCAGATGTTCACAGACTCTCTGTTTAATGATCTGCTCCAGAATCTTTCCGGGTATTGATGTCAGACTAACTGGACGATAATTGTTGGGATCCTCTTTTTTCCCCTTTTTGAAGATGGGGACAACATTTGCCCTCCTCCAGTCCGCTGGGACCTCTCCTGTTTTCCAGGAATTCTCAAAGATTATTGCCAATGGTTCTGATATTACATTTGCCAGTTCTTTTAATACCCTTGGATGTAATTCATCTGGTCCTGGAGACTTATATTCATCTAGATTAACCAGATGTTTCTGTACTATCTCTTTACTTATTCTGTGATGAAATTCTCCTATTCTGTCCTCTGCTCCATTATCCTCAAGTTGAGCACCCTTTGCCTTTTCTGAGAAGACTGAAGCAAAGAAGGTGTTGAGTAATTCTGCCTTTTCTCTGTCCCCTGTTAACTTTTTGCCATCTTCTCCACACAGTGGCCCTACCATTTCCTTCTTTTTCCTTTTGCTACTGACATACCCCCAAAAGCCCTTTTTATTGTTCTTAACCGCTCCAGCAAGCCTGATTTCATTCTGCGCTTTAGCTTTTCTGACTTTAACCCTACACGTGCTAGCTATTTGTTTGAATTCCTCTTTGGTGATTTCCCCATTTTTCCATTTCTTATACATGTTCCGTTTAAAACATAGTTCAGTTGCAAGTTCCTTAGTCATCCATCCTGGTTTCTTGAGACACCTCCCATTCTTCCTCCTCATTGGCACGGTTTGAAATTGTGCCTTCAGTATCTCCCTTTTGAGAAACTCCCATCCGTCTTGAACTCCCTTCTCTTTTAGTATTCCTGTCCATGGGATCACCCTCAGTATTTCTCTAAGTTTAGTAAAATCAGCTTTCCTAAAGTCTAGAATGCGTGTCTGACTATGCCTGGCTTCTCCTTTCCACTGTATAATAAACTCCAGGAGGACATGATCACTCCCGCCTAAGGATCCAACCACTTGCACCCCATTAACTAGGTCTTCCCTGTTAGTTAGGATCAGATCCAAAATAGCTGACTCCCTCGTTGCCTCTTCCACCTTTTGAACAATGAAATTGTCTTCGAGGCAAGTGAGGAATTTGCTAGACCTCAAGGATTTTGCCGAGTTTGACTTCCAGCAAATATCAGGAAAGTTGAAGTCACCCATCACTACTATATTTCTCCTTTCTGAGTGTGTAGTCATCTGTTCTAGAAAGGCATCATCCAGTTCTTCTGCCTGAGT
The DNA here is from genome assembly GCA_026167975.1 of Phrynosoma blainvillii. Taxonomy (NCBI): domain Eukaryota; kingdom Metazoa; phylum Chordata; class Lepidosauria; order Squamata; family Phrynosomatidae; genus Phrynosoma; species Phrynosoma blainvillii. Next base: position 288,292,869 of record JANUYF010000002.1, on the reverse strand, counting down.
CGGGGGTCTGTAGTAGACTCCCACAATAACATCCCTGTTGTTTCTTTCCCCTTTAATTTTTATCCAAATGCTCTCCACCTGGCTTCCAGGATTGTTGTCCTGGATTTCTTCACTGGTGTAAATATCCCTGACATATAATGCTATTCCTCCTCCTCTCCTGTTTGGCCTGTTTCTCTTGAAGAGGTTATACCCCTGTATTTTTACATTCCAATCATGAGACTCATCCCACCAGGTTTCAGTGATGCCTATTATATCATATTTGCTTTGTTGCGCTAGGAGTTCAAGTTCATCTTGCTTATTTCCCATGCTCTGTGCATTAGTGTAGAGACATCTAAGACCATATGTCTCCTTTACTTGCTGCCTTAGCACGTTTTTTTGCCTCCCACTGTTGGGTCCCTCTACTGTTTGCTTTGTTTCCTCTATGACAGTTTGACTATTTTTTCCAGTCCTTTTGTCTTCCAGGGTGCTGTCTCCCTTCCCCACATAACTCAGTTTAAAGCCCTCCTGATCAAATTCTTCAGACTGTTGGCAAAAACGTTTCTTCCAACTGGTGTGAGATGCAGCCCATCCCTTGCCAGGAGTCCGCCCTCATGGAACCGCAGCCCATGATCCATGAATCCAAATCGTTCTCGACGACACCATCTGCGGAGCCAATTGTTGACATCTGCTATCTTCCTCTCTCTTCCTGGACCGTGCCCTTCAACTGGCAGTAGAGACGAGATGACAATCTGTGCCTCCATTTCTTTCAGCTTCTTTCCTAGAGCCTCGTAATCCCTTTTGATGTTTTGAAGGCTGTGTCTTGCTGTGTCGTTCATTCCCACGTGAACCAAAAGGAAGGGGTATTGGTCGGTAGGCCTGACCAGTCTTCTCAGCCTCTCTGTCACATCTCGGATCTTTGCCCCAGGGAGACAACACACCTCCCGAGACATCTTGTCAGGCCCACAAATCACTGCTTCTGTCCCTCTCAGCAAGGAGTCCCCCACCACGACCACACGTCTCCTACGAGGCTTAGCAGCGACTGTTCCCTGTGGTGGTACTCCCAGCTCTTTCCCTGAAGTCTGTTCATGCTGCTCTTCCTCGTCCTCCTTGGTAAGGGAAAGAGCTTGAAAACGATTCTGTAGCTGCAAGCTCCCAGAACGATATCTGGTCTCCCTACTTCTACGTGTGACATTCCTCCAGCTGTCTACCTCCTGTGTATGTGGTGTGACGTTCTCTTCCCCAGCAACTTCCACTGTGTGGTCCCTGTCCAAGACCGTTCGTTCCGTTCTGTCCAGGAAAGCCTCTTGCTCCCTAATATTCTGAAGTGTAGCTACCCGCGCCTCCAGCTGCTGTACTTTCTCCTCCAAGAGAGCTACCAACTTGCACTTGGAGCATGTGTAGTTCCCGACCTCTGTAGGTAGGAAGACAAACATACCACAGGTATTGCAGGTGACGGCAGCAGTTCCTTCAGTATCCATACTAAGTATTAAAAAGGACTATGGCTTTCCTCCTCAAAGAAAATCTCTTGCTAAAACCAATGTTAAAGTCTGCAGATGACCAAAAGTTTTCTACAATTGGTAGTGGTTATAAAATTAACTTAAAAACTTACCCTCTCAAGATGGCTGCCTGGAAACTGTTTTCTTCCTCTCTCCTAGCAGGAATTGGCCTGGAAAGCTTTCTTTCCTGGCAGAAACCTCTTTCTCTTTCTCTTCTCTTTTAGAAACTGGCCTGGAGAGCCTCCTCCTCCTCCTTCCCTGTCCTGGCTGAAACTGCTTTCTACAAAGCATTTACAAGCAGATAATTTAACAACAGCAATAGCAAGTACATTTCTATACCTCTTATCAGTGCTCTTAAGCACTCCCTAAGCAGTTTACAATGTGTAAGCCAACTGCTCCAACAAGCTGGGCACTCATTTTAGTGACCTTGGAAGGATGCAAGGCTGAGTCAACCCTGAGCCCCTGGCTGGTATTGAACTCACAATCTTGTAGTTTGTGAGTGAGTGGCTGCAGTACTGGCATTTAACCACTGTGCCACCAGGGCACAAATAGTATTTGTGCATGGCTCTTTGGTTTTAAATATTGCTTTTTGCAATTCCTCCCTCACCTTTAATGGAAAAAAGTATGAATCCAGCATTGTTCTAGTATAATCCACACTCACTCTTTGGTTGAGATGCATGACAAGATTCCATCCCGCAAAAGAGGTCTGCATGTGAATGGTCCAGTGAAATCAGGAAAGTTGCTGCTTTCTGTCATGTAACATGCATTTGAAAGTGGGAAAAGGCATGCTCTGGCACAGTTTTGTTGGTCTACATTGCTATGCAAGAACCAAAGTGGGGGGAAAAATTGGGCTAGAAGTTAAATGCTGCCTAAATCCTTGTGGCTACCTCATTTCTATTCTGCTTTAAGAGGCTTCTGCATATGAACATGTTTCTGCAAGAAAGCATACCTGGAGCATTCCCTCCAACATTTCACAGATGATAGCTGGGCCAAGTGGCCAAACAACATCAGAGTGTGGTCAAGATGGAGAAATGTATTAATGAAGAAGAGCACATAAGCTAGGGGCGTTATCACACGCAGCGGCAAGAAAGCGGCATGGAATCAATCCAGAACCATACCGGAATAGACCCCGTAGCTTCAGACAAGAAAGCAGCAGCATTCCAGTATGGTTCTGGTCGTGGCAGATGTAATTCCTCAAATGAAGAGGAATTGCAAAGAACGGGGATGATGCTGCAATGCGCCGGGGATGGCACTGGATGGGGCGGGGTTTGCTGCGACATCGTTTGAACACAGGGGCAAAGGATCCGGAATGGGACGGGGATGCGCCAGGGATGGCACTGGATAGGGTGGGGTTTTCTGCGACGTCGTTTGAACACAGGGGCAAAGGATCCGGAATGGGACGGGGATGCGCCGGGGATGGGACTGCTTTAGACCCCATGTGATAACGTCCTAGGAGAAGCTAGAGTAGTTTGCTTTTGCCTGAGCCAAGTGGGAAAGGCAAGCCTCCACCTCCTTCTCTTCTCTCCCCACTGCTGAATTAACTAAGGGGCTGAACAGATGGCCCCTAAGGGGTGGTGTCCGACCTCCCTTTTCCTTGCCAGATTGGGGGCACAGCAACCACATACTGCAGCCCCAATCTGGTGGTTTGCCGCTCTAAAAAGAGCTGGCAAATGTCGCTCATTTTTAGAGAGGTAAAAAGCCGCCCTTGCCACAGTGGTGGCTTTTCACTGCTTCTTTGGCTCAGCATGTGTGAACGCTGTGGCAAGGGAGTGCCCTGATGCTGCCCGTCGTCTGGTTGGGTGGGCGGCGTGACAACGGTGTAGGGATGGAGTCGGAGTGGCTGGCATGCGGTCACCATGTCCCCACTCCACCCCCAGGCTGGCCCTTTTGGCCGGTCTGTACAGCCCGTAAGTGAACTCGCATTGCAGCAACCGAAGAGCAAAGCAAAGCAAAGCAGCTTCATTTATATACTGCTTCATACCACACTATGGGGTGTCTAAGCAGTTTACAACTGTAAGCTCATTGCCCCCCAACAGCTGGGTACTCATTTTAGCGACCTCGGAGCCCTGGCTAGTATTGAACTCGCAACCTTGTGGTTTATGAGCGAGTGGCTGCAGTACAGGCATTTAACCACTGTGCCACCAGTCTCTTGACCACACTCTGATGTTGTTTAGCCACTTGACCCACATTATCTGTGAAATGTTGGAGAGCTGAGAGGAATGGAGGAAAGTGGGAGGAGGCGAGAGAAACTGGGACATTTTCAAAGCAGCTGGAGGAGTGTGATGACAGAGGATTAATTAGGCTGTTCATGCCAAATTGAGACAGCTTGCCAACAACTTTGTCACACAACAGATATATAAGGAAGCATGCTCCCATGTAAAGAAATTTAGTCCTTTGAACTCCCAAGAGCCAGGAGCTGAGAGCCTTCTCAGCTCCTGGCTCTTGGGAAAGAGTCTTCTCAGTAGATGCTCCCAAACTATGGAGACTAGACTGGCCCCCTTGCTGCTTTCCTTCTGTCAGCAGCTAAACACATTTTTGTTTGAAGAAACATTTGTCAAGTGGCTAGGGTGGAAAGGTCTTTAATGGAGTGTGTATGCTGCATTTTGAAAATTGTTCTTCTTTAAAATCATTTTATAATGTTTTAAAGTATGCATGTTTCAATGTTATCTTATTTAATTGTGGGTTTTTAACTAATAATTTTTAATTCATATGCCCCATTACTTATGCATGAGTCGCCTTGAGTCTCATTCAGTCATCAATGAATGAATTAGCATGAGTTTCATTCAGGGGAAAGGTGGGATATAAATTGAATAAATAAATGAGATGATGATGATGATGATGATGATGATGATGATTATGATGATGATGATGATGACAACTGATGACATAATTCTGTTATCTGCCATGAGGAAATAACCAAGTGATTATCTTCTCTGCAGGCTATCCACAAAAGAAGAACATCCTAAAGAATGCAGACAAAAGTTAGCACTTTGCAGGCTGTTGACACCTATAAGAGCACAAAGAATCTGGAATATGCTTCCCTTCCAATAGGAGGTGGCCATATTCCATCCAGCTAGAGCAAAAGTAGACCCAGCGTAAGGGCAGTGTAGCTTCAGATGCCAAAGCGTGTGATCCAGATCCTTGGCACACTCTGGATGCCTTTGTCCCGGTTCTGCTTTGAAGGATCACTTACATGTTTATTAATGTGGGCTTTGCTTAATAAAAAAAAAGGAAGGGAAATAAAACAACAAACAGCTGGAGAAGGAAATAGCCAGGTCGGGTCCCTGAGGCACTGGTTTTTGCAGATGGAAAAGATCTTTCAATGGCTCCCATGTGTTCAAAATGTTCTTTTACAGTGGGAAGTATTGTATGTGCTTATCTGTATATGTGCAAATGTACATCTGAATCCACATTTGCATTTTCACATATGCAGAGACAATGTAGTATGCTTATTGTGTATGACTTGAATAGGTTTCTATTGATCTATATATGTATCTATGACCATTATTTTTATTCATCTTATGTCCATAGCTGGCAATATATATGGCAGCTTGTATAACAATTGAACTTATAAAGAAAAATAAAATAAGCCATGCAAATGCATAAGCAAAATGCCACAGTCCACTATCAGGTCATGCCAAAACATGCAACAACAACAACAACTGAGCACAAGCTGGAGATTTTAAAAGTCTGTGCTTATTTGGTTGGTTCCAATAAAATATTGTGTGACTGAAGGACTAGAAGACCAGCTTATCAAATTTGCAGATGACACCAAATTAGGCGGAGTAGCTAGTACCCCAGAGGACAGGATCAAAATTCAAGAAGATCTTAATAGATTAGAAAGCTGGGCCAAAGCTAACAAAATGAATGTCAACACGGAAAAATGAAGGGGCACACCTGGCTTAATGAGACTATGTGTGAAAGGGATCTAAGAGTCCTAGTAGACCACAAGTTGAACATGAGTCAACAGTGTGATGCAGCAGCTAAAAAGGCCAATGCAATTTTAGGCTGCATCAATACTAGATCAAGGGAAGTAATAGTGCCACTGTATTCTGCTTTGGTCAGGCCCCACCTGGAATACTGTGTCCAGTTCTGGGCACCACAGTTCAAAAAGGATGTTGACAAGCTGGAACATGTCCAGAGGAAGGCGACTAAAATGATGAAAGGTCTGGAAACCATGCCTTATGAGGAAAGACTTAGGGAGCTGGGTATGTTTAGCCTGGAGACAAGATGGTTAAGGGGTGATATGATAGCCCTGTTTAAGTATTTGAAAGGATGTCACATTGAGGATGGAGCAAGCTTGTTTTCTGCTGCTCCAGAGACTAGAACACAGAACAATTGATTCAAGCTACAGAAAAAGAGATTCCACCTAAACATTAGGAGGAACTTCTTGCCAGTAAGAGCTGTTTGATAGTGGAACACACTCCCTTGGAGAGTGGTGGAGTATCCTTCCTTGGAGATCTTTAAACAGAGGCTGGATGGCCATCTGTTGGGGATGCTTTGATTGTGATTTCTTGCATGGTAGGGGGTTGGATTGGATGACCCTTGTGGTCTCTTCCAACGCTATGATTCTATGATTCTGTAAGAATTTTTTTAAATTCATATGGAACATATATCAAGCATGATTTTATATGGTCTGTCTGCAGATCTGTCCAGCTCATCATAAATGCTTGTTAAAGTATTTGTCATGTATTACTATTATTGTTACTTTGCCTCTGTATTCTTCCTTTTGTTGGGTGCATCTATTCTGTAGAAATAATGTAGTTTGACACTATTTTAACTGTTATGGTTCCAACCAACAGAATCCTGGGATTTGTGGTTTTGTAAGGCACCAGCACTCTGAGAGAGAAGGCTAAATAACTTATAGGATGGAGCCGTAGCACATAAAGTGGCATCAAACGGCATGAATTCTACAGTGTGTAGATGCACCATTTGTGTAGCCTCTGAAAGGACTGTATACTCTCCTATATGAGCCTGCTTGGGCTCTAAGATCTTTGAGGAAAGCCCTTTTCTTTGCCAGACCATACTCACAGGCACATTTCATGAGGATGCAAGAGAGAGTCTTCTTGATAGCTGCTCCCAGGTTGCAGAACTTCTCTCCAGAGGAGACTAGACTGCCTTCTTCCCTTTTGTGCTTCTGCTGTCAGGCAAAGATCTTTCCATTACAACAGGATTTCAGAAACTGACTGGCTGTTGAGGAATTAGCATTTAATGGGTTGGTGGTGCTGTAATTGTATTTTATTTTAATGATGTGATTTAAATTTTTGTTTAATTTGAGTGTTTTAATGTTATAGTTTAGTTATTTCACATGATAACCTTGGCTATATTTTCACCTGTACCTGTTACTTTTGTTGCTTTTATTTGCTGACAAGTTGATTTCAACTTATAGCAACCTTATGAATGGGAGCACTGTGAGAAAGGTGGAATGTTAAAATAAATAAATAAATAAATAATGCAGTCAATTTCATTTTCATAATAACCTTGAGAGGTAATTAGGCTGAGAGACCATGACCTGCCCAAGGAAAGTCACCCAGTGAACTAAAGAATAGAGTACTGACAAAGTCTTTTTTATGACAATATAGCTGAGTCCCCTTTTCTTCCTTGTCCTCGGTCTAGCTGGAAGATTTTTTTGTAGCACTGGCATAGGAAAGATGGTGAAAGACAGACTTTCAGCATTTGATTGTTGCAGCATGGCTGGATAGACAATGCAATAAAGCTTGACCTGGGAAAGAATGGGATTTTGTCTTCAGTGATCCTGCCTTAGCTGTGTGTGCTTACCTACAATAGGCAAGTTAAACAACTGCCTCCTAAGCAAGTGTTGAGAGCAAATCAGAAATAAAAGGGGAGAGAAGGTTAGCCTGCCTCACTATTCACTAGCTACCCTGTCATATTGAAAAAACATAGATCTATAGGTTTCACCACCAAAATGGAAATTGTAAGAAAAATGGAGGCTGTTAAAGGGGCGGGGGGGAGGGAAATCCCTAGAAGTTTTTTGGAAGAAGTTTTCAACTGGTCTCTAGATTAAGATTCAAAATGTTTTTGTTTATTTCTTGTGTTGAATTTAAAAGTTTGCAAAAACATGTTGAACTGCTTTTATTTATTTTATTTGTGATGGAGGGACCCATCCTTAATCTTTCCATGTTATTTCTGTTTCAGGTACCAAAATTTTTGGTAAAGAAATAAAGCCCAGGAATACATCTATGTTGTTAACTGAAGTATACCTGTATAGACTTGACCTAAGATCTACTGATCCAAATCTATCCAGAGTTTACATAGGGCTAGTCTACATATAAGTGTATTATGTAGATTGCTGGGGATTTTCACACATTCTCATCCACTCTTAATTGTCTTCACGTTCCTACACTAATTGGCATCTATTCACCTTTCCTCTGCCAAAATGCACAGTCATGCGAATCCATGCAAAGTGGATAAACACCCACACATTTGATAATGTGCATCCTCACGGATACTCTGGTAAAAACTGGGAATTCTTTTTCAGCAGACTTTATGGAGTTTTTCACACACACCCCTCCCTGCAAAAAGCCTGAATTCCTACTGATTGCATGTGGCTGAATCACAGGAGTTTATCACATGGGAGTAATCCCGTTCAAAACGGGGTTTTAAATTTTAAAAAATCTGCAAAAGCGGTTTGATTTTCACATGACGTCATCGTTAATGTGTTGTTAACCTGAACAGAAAGTCGACAAAACCCACAAAAACGGGTTGATTTTCACATGACATCAGGGTTAATGAGCATTAATATGACATTAACCCAACTGGAAAGGAGACAAAACCTGTTCCTTTTTACTTTCGGAAAATCCCAAAAGTAAAAAGGAGTGGATTTTGTCTATTTTCCATTCAGGTTAATTTCACATTAACCCCAATGTGTATGAAAACCAACCTGCTTTTGCGGAGGGGGGGGGTCCAGCTTTTAAATTCCGTTTCTGCACAGGATTTCTGCACTGTTTCCCTGCGTGATAAACTGCACAGTCCATTTGATTTGAACAAGGAGTATTTTAATTGTGTAAGCAAGCCCAGAGCCATCCTTCATAACATAATCTCCATATTATCTTAATTGCTTCATAGCATCTTCATTGCTTCTTAGCATCTGGTTTAAACACACACATGTCTTTATCCAGTGCATTCTCCATCTCACAAGCTACACTGTTCCTCCATGTTGGGATCTTGTCATTGTTGCCTTCAAGTTGTTTCCAACTCATCACAACTCTAAGGCAGTTGAACCTATCATGGGGTTTTCTTGTTCAGAGCGGGGTTGTCCTTGGCTTCCCATGAGGCAGAGAGAATGTAACTTGCCCAAGGTCATCCAGTGGGTTTTAATGGCCAAGCAGGGATTTGAACCCTAGTTTCCTGAAGTCCGTCCAATATTCCAAATACTACATCACGCTGGCTCCTGCATTGGTGTTAAAGACGTTATGTTAATCCACATAAGAAGTTTACAGAATCAAAGCCCCACACAGTTAGAGGAGTCCACACAAAACCCTAGGTCCACACAAAACCCTGCAACTCTGAAGTGGATAAGTCCATAAAACACTCCCTGCTGGCTCAGACCAAAGGTTCCATATTGTATTCCTACAGAGACCAACCAGTTGCGTATGGGAAGTTCAGCAGCAACAGGACATATGTGCTGCAACTGCATCCTCTCTCTTGTGTTCCTAGACATATTCATACAAAGAGCCACGTTCCCTCTGAGCAATGGTGGCACACCCATCCCACTGTCAGGAAAACACTTTTATGTTGAATTTCATTTGGGAGATGTAGTCATACACCTGCACATACATCTATACATACACAGAGAAAGGGGGGAAGCTACAAAAAGAAAGAAAAATTGCCAAGTTGATCTTCTTTCCCGAGCTTTTAAAAAAAGAATAGGACTGTGGAGGTGCCTTTCAACCACCCCCATCTACCCATTTTTCTACTCCTTGTCGTTGTTGTTGTTGTGCCTTCTTCAAGTTGTTTTGGATTTATGGTGACCCTAAGGTCATATATCATGGCATTTTCTTGGCAAGATTTGTTCAGAGGGAATTTACCTTTGCCTCCCTCTGAGGCTGAGAGAGTTTGGCTTGTCCATAGTCGCCATAGTTTTCCACGGTTCAAAGGGGATTATGCTCAAAGCACTACACAAAGCTCTCCAGTGCCCTTCCCAATCCCCTCATTTCTTTTCCTCAACCTTCTTCCTGTGGGGAGTCCTGCTTAGACCATGTTCCCGCTTGACATGGATCATCCCTTTTCTGTGGCGCCCATCCCTTAACACTCCAGTCCATCTTTTCCTCACTAAAATCTCTCATACAGAATCATTCACACAGACACACACACGCACACACATCTTTCCATGTCACTGGATGAAACCCTACCCCACAGTCAGGGGCTGCATCCCCTACCATGTGCGTTGTGTGCCTTCAAGTCATTTCTGACTTATGACAACCCTGAGACAAACTATCATGGAGGTTTTCTTGGCAAGATTGGTTCAGAGGATATTTGCCCCTGCCTTCCCCTGAGGCTGAGAGTGACTTGCCCAAAGACACCAAAGTGGGTTTCACTGTCAAGCAGGGAATCCAACCCTGGTTTCCAGGGTCGTCTTGGGCAAGTTGCACTCTCTCAGCCTCAAAGGAAGAGAATGGCAAACAGTCTCTGGAGAAATCTTGCCAAAAAAAACCTCACGATAGGGTTGCCTTAGGGTCACCATAAGGGCCAGAAATTACTTTGGAGGCACACAACACACACATACACAGACTGTTTCTTAAGGTAGCCAGCTGAGGGTGAGGTAGGTGTTTCTATAGTAAGTACATTCACATGGTAATAATGGAATTGTGCAGACTTTTGTTTGTGCTTGGGATGGAAGAAATTAATTTCCAAATTGTAGTTCATAGTTTTTGTGTCATTCTCCTTTCAGGCTGCTTTTATTTTATTCTCAGCAGTCCTGCACGTGACTGAGCCAGTGTGAATCTGAGACAAACTTGGCAATCTGTTTGAAGTGTGGCCACACTCTCTGTGGTTCTTCATTTCATTTATCAGTCCAAGTTAACATTTCACGAAGACAACATACACCCAGCCGAACACTCACAACCCTCTGCCAGAAGCTGGCTCTCCCCCACCATGGCCTTCTATGCCCCCCACAAGCTCCCCCTCATACAGTGGCATCATTAGGGGGGCAAACTGCCCCAGGTGACATCCTAAGAGGGGGTGACACCACTGCTCCTCCAACGTTTGCCTTTGGGCAGAAACGGGCTGTGGCACTCTCCTGTGTCCCTCTAAAATGCCGAAGAGATGGTTTGAGTGAAGTGAGGCTCAGTGAGAGGAGAAAGGAGAGGTCCTAGAGTGTTTTTGTGTTTTTTTTTATTGATTAAATTTTACTTTATTTTTAATAAAAATGTTTTTTTTTAAATTAAGAAAATATATTCTTTTTAAAAATTCTTTGGAAACATCACCTTTTAACCAAATTTTCACTTCAACCACATGAAACTATGAATATGTAAATGCACTGAGGCTGTGTGTATGGTATTGTAATGTAAAAGGTATACATATATATATATATATATATATAAATTTTATTTTTACCCCGCCTTTCCATGGATATGATCAAAGCGGCTTACAAAGAGGTAAAACAATATATACACTCATCCCTCCACATTCACTGGAGTTAGGGGCACAGGATCCCCATGAATATGGAAAAATCACAAATAACAAAAACACGATGTTTTTACCTGAGAGAACACCTCTCTAGATCTTCCAGTGCAACTCTGTGGTCCACATCTGCCAGACATTGGCCATAGAATTGCCCTGGAGGAGCTACAAATGCCTAGTGCAGTGTTCTCTCTAGGAATCTCTAGGTCCTTCAGTGCGACTTTTGGTTAAAGTTGACCATAGAGTTGTGCGGGAGGACCTATATATTCCTAGAGAGAACATATTAATAAAACTCATGAATAATGAAATCCGCAAAGCCACAAATGTGGAGGGACAAGTGTGTGGAGTGTGTGTGTGTGTATATATATATATATATATATATATATATATATATAAAATTTTGCTAGTTGTTTATGTCACAACTATCGCCATTGCATTCAATGGTATCCCAGGGAATTATGATTAATGAGTAACACTGATACAAAAATTTAAAACAACAACCACAACCATCACCACCCCACATTCCTAAGGCTTCTGCATCATGGGTGTGGCAGTGGGAAGAGGTCAATGGAGGGAGGTGACACCATGAATGACACCAACCTTAGGGACACACACACACACACACACACACAGACCCCAGTGGCCCCACGGGCGGGCAGAGAAGCCCCCCCCCGCCTTCCCGCCTTCCTCTCTCCCCTTCCCTTCCCTTCCCTTCCTTTCCCTTCCCTCCTTTTCCCTCCTCTTCCTCCTCCTCCTCCTCCTCCTGTTTCTCCTCACACCGGTCCGGCTCTTCCTCGCAAGCGCCAACTAACCAGCCCAGCCTCTCCAGCCGGACACAGGGCTGGCAGGAGGACCCTTGGAGGGAAAGGGATAGAGAAGGAGAAGGAGAAGGAGAAGGAGAAGGAGAAGGAGAAGGAGGGAAGCCAAGCCACTGTTTTTTGCACTGTCTATCTGCCTGTCCATCCTGGGCGCCCTGCTCCCTTCGGCCCTGGCTCCGGCGCTGGAAATGAAGAGAGCTGCCCGGCTGGGGTCCCTCTGGCTCTGGGTGGGCGTCCTGGCTGAAGCAGGTGAGCGAGAAAGAAGGAGGGAAAGAAGGAAGGAGGGAAGGAGGGATGGAGGGATGGAGGGATGGAGGGCGCGCCGTCCAGGCACAGAAGCCGGGCAGGGACCGACCAAAGCTGGAAGAGAGCTGGAGAGGGGTTCAAGGGTGTGTGTGTGTGGTCCTGCTCCGAATGGAGGACTTTTTGGGAATCCCTCCTGGAGAGGAAGGTTGGGATGGGGAAAGGCCAGGGGCTGGGAAAGGAGGACCATTGGGAGCTGCAAACATGTAGGCTGTTGCGAAGCAAAAGGTGCAAACACCGACTATTAATATCATCAGTTCAGGTGTCTCGGTCCTGCTCCAAATGGAGGACTCTTTGGGATCCCTCCTGGAGAGGGAGGGAGTGTGGAAAGTCAAAGGCCAGTTGCTGGAAAAGGAGGACCTTTGGTCACCCTGAGGACAAGGCACTGCAAACATTTCAGGCGCTCAGGAAGAAAAGGAAAATGTAGGGCATTGCCAAGTGAAAGCGAAAAACACTGCATATAAATATCAATTCAGGTTTCCTGCTCCTGCTCCTGCTCCAAATGGAGGACATTTTGGAAACCCTCCCGGACGGAGAGGTTGAGATGGAGGACCGGTGCTGGAAAAAGAGGGCCTCAGGTGGCCCTGCCCTCCCTCGTTTTCTGCAGAGCTTTTCTCTCCCCTGGACGGCTCTGGAGACCAGGGTTCAATTCCCTGTTTGGCCATGGAAACCCACTGGGTGGACCTGGGCAAAAGTGACACTCTCTCAGCCTCAGGGGAAAGGCGATGGCAAACTCCTCTGCGCAACCCTGGCCAAGGAAACCCCGGGAGAGGGTCGCCATGCTTGGAAAGGACTGGAAGGCAGGCAGTCTTCTACCCCGGCTGTCCTCCTCCCATCCTCTCTCTTGTCACCCATTTTTCAGCCAATGCTTCCTCTTTCGCCCTCCACTGTTGCCTACTTTCCATCGTTGTTGTTGTTGTTGTTGTGTGCCTTCAAGTCTTTTCAGACTTATGGCGGCCCTAAGGTGAACCTAGCATAGAGTTTTCTTGGCAAATTTCTTTAGAGAAAGGGGTTGCCATTGTCCTCCTCTGAGGCTGAGAGAGTGTGATGTGCCCAAGGCCACCCAGTGGGTTTCCAAGGCCAAACCAGGATTCAAACCCTGGTCTCCAGAATTCCTAGTCCCACACTCAAACCACTATACTATTTTGGTCAGAGAATATAGGCGTGCGAAAAACTTTGATGGATTATGGATTACATTAGTGCAAAAGAAAGGTGATGTACATTCCTTATTCGGGCACCGACTTTCTCCTAGTTATTATCTGGCCTCCAAAGCCCTAGTCCAACGCTCAAACCACTACACCACCTGGCTCCACTCTTTCCAGACACCCCCCTCCTCCCCCCCCTTTCCCATGATCCCCCCTTTTTCCCTTTAGCCCCCAGCACTTGGATTACAGCAGAGCCTGCAGGGCATCTGCTTTGAGTGTTGGACTAGAACTCTGGGGACCAGGGATCGATTCCCAGCTCGGCCATGCAACCCCACTGGGTGACCTTGGGCAAGTCACACTCTCTCAGCCTCAGGGGAAGGCAATGGCAAACCTCCTCTGAACAAATCTTGCCAAGAAATCCCCATGATAGGTTAGTCTTAGGGTGGCCATAAATCGGAAACGACTTGAAGGCACACAACAACAAATCTGCCCCCCTTCCACGAGTGTCCCTTTCCCCACGAGTGGAGCTGGACCCGCTGAGCCCCATTCGGGCGCCAGAGGGCGCTCCTGGGCGAGGAATCCTTTCCTCCCAGGGCAGAAAATGAGCCTTTTCCCCATCCATCCCTCTGCGCTTGACTTCTCCACCGGGATTTCTTGGGAGGACAGACCCACTCAGGAAATGCCCTTCTGGTGCGGCGCTGAACCCATTTATCCTGCCTTTGTCGTGCTTCCCCATCCCTCCTCCCTGCTTTAAAAGGGCACTGCCTCTTTGCTGGCCACGGCTGCTGTGATTGAACTCACTGGGGGCTTCCCCATCTCTGAGTAAGCATGCTTACCCCTAATAAAAATGTAGAGAGATCTTGTAGCACCTCTGAGACTCACTGAAAGAAAGAAGTTGGCAGCATGAGCTTTCCTAGACTTAATACTACTTCTTCAGGTGCACTTGAGATGCACTTTAGGAGAGCCCATGCTGCCAACTTCTTTCTTTCAGTGAGTCTCCAAGGTGCTACAAGATCTCTCTACATACTGATCCTACAGACTAACACGGCTATATCTTTGAATTCTACCTCTGTGTAAGGTAGGTTATATCAATATGTAGAGAGATATCTTGTAGCACCTCTGAGACTCACTGAAAGAAAGAAGTTGGCAACATGAGCTTTCACTGACTTCAGTTTTCTTCCTCAGATGCACTTTAGGAACTTCTTTCATTTAGTGAGTCTCAAAGGTGCTACAAGATCTCTGTACATACTGATTCTATAGACAAACACAGCTATATCTTTGAATTCTACCACTAACAATAATGATAATAATTTCTTACCCACCACTCCCCGTGGATTGAGGCAGGGGAACAATAACAGACCAACAAATATACATCAGTTAAGAACACAACATCAGTTAAAACATACATCACTTTAAAAGAACAAACAAGACAGGTATGAAAGCAATCTACGTTTAAATTCATCATTTAACATTTACAATTTTAAAAAATCATCTGGATAGGCTTGCTGGAAGAGATTAGCCTTCAATGCTGTTTTAAATTCAAGCAGTGTATTCAGCTGTCAAATCTCTTCCAGCAGGTCTTATGGTAGCTGAAGAAAAAGTCCTCTGGCTGTCCACTATGCCAAAAATGTGTGAAGGCAAGCAATGGGAACTTTATTCCTGTGAAGTGGGAGGGGGGCGGTATTTTGAAACCACGTGTAAGAAATCCTTAATGGAGTCTATGCTCCATAGGCACTGAAAGATATAAGACATGCAAGGAATGTAATTTTTAAAAACCAAAATTAAATCCTGTAATGATAGGTTTGAACAGTGCCAGATTTGTACACAGGCTGTACAAGATGCTGTGGTCTAAATTTCAGAGGAAGGCAATGACAAATCACCACTGGGTACCTCTTGCCTAAGACAGGCAAGGACATTATATGTCCTTATATATAATGGATTGCCATTAAGTCCACAGATGATAAAATGAACCATCATCATCATAAGTAACACCAGGTTGGGCAACCAGCTGTGAATGTAAGAGTGAAAATGTAAGAGAATGTAAGACATGATGGACCTCACTTTGCCACTGTTGATTAATTTTTGGTTCTGACTTCCAAAGTTTTGGTTTGTTGGGATTTACTTCTCCTTTGGTTTTAGCTAAACTGGTGTTCTTGGAAAGCCCCATATCATGATCAGTAATTTCTCATTCTGGAACATTTTTGTGACTGGATTTTACAGAAATTTGGGGGTCCAGGAAAAATGGAGGGGTGGGAACACACGTCAGACCTCATATCATCCATGAGCCACACAATCCGCAGCCTGCTTTGGGCCTTCAAGTGGTATAAATAAATGAATATATTGCAGAAAAACCCACCTGTTAGAATAATGCATACATACTTTTTTTTTTTTTTTGCTAACGCTATAGGGACTTTTAAAGTTGACATAGGGGGGTTGCAGACTGCCAGAAATAGTGTGAATTCAGTCCACTTTTAGGGTTAGGGTTAGAGTTAGGGAACCATGGGAACTGTATTTTATTGTGGCATCAGAGTTGTCTGACAGAGAAGGCTCAATGTCTCAGAAAAATAACAGTTCCCATGATTCCCTAGCACTAACCCTAACCCTAAAAGTGGACTGAATTCACACTATTTCTGGCAGTCTGCAACCCCCCATAATAGTCTGCATCTGCTCTGGGGCCACAAGAAACTACGGGGGGTTGCAGACTGCCAAAAATAGTGCAAATTGAGTCCACTTTTAGGGTTAGGGTTAGGGCTAGGGAATCATGGGAACTGTAGTTTATTGTGGCACCAGAGCTCTCTGACAGAGAAGGCTCAATGTCTCAGAAAAAAAACAATTCCCATGATTCCCTAGCACTAACCCTAACCCTAAAAGTGGACTCAATTTGCACTATTTCTGGCAGTCTGCAACCCCCCTATATTTCCCAGAATCTCACTGCCTTGAACCATCGCAGTTAAGTGGTGTCAAACTGGATTATTTCTGCAGTGTGGATGTAGCCTTAGTTTACAACCCTAACATTTTAATTTTTAACCTGGCCCTGCATTCGAGTGGTTTCACCTGGAAGCTGTGACAACTAATGGTGTTCTGTTATTTTCTCTGTTAAAGTGGCCCGGTAGCAAATTATAACAGTTTATCAGTCTGGCCTTGTCCATGTCTGCCTATTTTTTCCAGTCCCAACACAGCTGCCTCTGTGGAAAATAAAACAATAAATGATTTAATGGATGGGGAGATGAAATGGCTCAGAGGTCAACTTCCTGCCCTGCAGTCCTTCAAGGGACACAGAGACTGTCAACATTGTCTCCCCTCAAAAGAAAAAAAAGGGGATCCATAATTGGCCAGAATCCCACTTTTAATTTTTTGTTTGTTTGTTTTTAAATTAAATAGATGGGGGGATCCTACCTCCTAATTGAATTGTGAATTATTGTTCCTGGAAGCTTCCAAGAGAGGCTATTGACTCCTACCCACCCCCCATATATATATTTATCAGGAAAGGGGTGTTTCACAGTGTCTATAAAGAGGTCAGAAGGCATTAAAATAGCATTAGGACATGTCACCCCAGAACCACATTTAGCCCACCCCAGTCTACATGGCTTTTATAAAGATTAATTAGGTCACAGATTCGCTGACCATGTAAATTCTCATTAGGAAAGTGCTGTTTGTTTCCTTTTTTAAAAATAATAATAATAATAATGCCAGTCCACTCTCCTTGTTGTTCAATTTGAACAGGTACATTCTGGAGTGATTTCAGTTATGAACAAAAGTAGCAGAAGCATGGTGCCATATTCTAGATGGAATAAGATGTACGCCTCAATTTTTGTGACTGCATTCTTCAGAAAAGCATATTGATTAGCCCAGCACAGTCACATTACATATTTTTAAAAATGACTGGGGATGTAATCCACTTGTGAACAAAGTGGAATTTACATCTTCTTAACAGAACACACATGCATTGCCACACTGAGCTGGAGTGGAAATATAAGGTGTTTTATTTGTAGGTGTGCAAACATGTAATAAAATAATGTTATAGTTCACATTTTCTGGAAGACTTCTGTGAAGATAAATTATGATACGTGATTTTCTGGAGTTCAAGTGGTTGGCTATAAAGAACCAAACAGACCACAGGAAAAATTGTAGTGCAGGAAGTTTTAGGTGTGGTGAGATCAATGTTTACAACACAAGGCCATTATAACCCAAGATTCATGAATCATCACTTCTGTGGTGTATTGTTTACTGCACCAAAAAGTGATGCAAAAAACAAATGTTTTAGTGAATTACAGCTAAGATCTATATGGAATCCACTACCATGGCACTGCAAGTCAAGAGAACTACAACTGTGGGATACAGATTTAATACACTGCTTCTGCAGCTGGAATAAAACACACTTCTCTTGGGATACATTGTGTGATATTTGGGGGTCATGTTACATTTTTCTTAACTGGCCTCATTAATACACTGAGCTGGCATGGCTAAACTGTAATTTTATGAGCCCAAGTTCGTGTGTGTCTTCAGTTTCATAGGGTTTTCTTAGGCAAGGGATATTCAGAGGTGATTTTGCCAGTTCCTTCCTCTGAAATATAGCATACAATTATGGGATTCTTTTGTGGTCTCCCCTCCAAGTACTAACCAGGGCTGGCTCTGCTTAGCTTCCAAGATCAAATTGGGATCTGGTGCCTTTAGAGCAGGGGTAGGCAACCTTTTTGAGCTGGGGGCCGGGTTGCTGTCCCTCAGACAATTGGGGGGCCGAAGCACCCTAAATAAATAAATAAATAAATATAAAATTTAAAAAATTTAAAAAAATATGCATGCACACTCTCTCAGCCCCAGAAAAGCCATGGCAAACCCCCTGTGGAATTTTGCCAAGAAAACCCAAGAACAAGTAATAACAACAATAATCAATATCATCATGGTGGGGGGCGGCGGCAGCGGGGGGGCGGGGCGGGAGCGGGAGCGGGAGCGGCGGCAAGACTGGCCTAGGGCCGGTCCAAAGGACTTAGGGGGGCCGCATCCAGCCCCCGGGCCTTAGGTTGCCTATCCCTGCTTTAGAGTATTTAGGCCCTTTCTAGGTTCATATGCAGTGATGCAAATAGAACTGTATATAATGACCACCCTAAGGACCAATGTCCCCTATCTGGTAGACAGGCAATGTGAAATGAGACTAACAGCCTCTCCTGAAATGATAGCTGGAAAGAAATTAAGAGAATAACATCATAAACAGAAATTATGAGTTAACAGTGATACTTGGATGGATTCAGTAGTGTCACTAGGGTTTGTGTCACCCAGTGCATGGTGTCAAACCCCACCCCACCCCCATTGACTTCCTCCCATGCTACCCTATACTGAATTCTTATGTTTTTGTACTAATGTTACTCATAAATCGTAATTCCCCTATATCACTGAATGTAATGGCAATAATTGTGACATAAGTAACTAGCAAAATTAAAATTATACCTTTAAATTACAATATCACGTGCACAGCCTAAATGTATGTACATGTACATAGTTTCATGTGATTAAAGTGAACAATTGGTAAGCTGTGATGTTTTTAAAGAAAATTTTAAAACTGAGGTCCCTCTTTTCTCCTCCCACTGAGCCTTATCCCACTCACTCCATTTCTTCCACTGAGCTCCAGCATTTTAAAGGGAAACATGGGAATGTCACAGCCTCTTTCTGCCCAAAGGCAAATGTTTGGGGAGCAGTGGTATGAATGCTCTTAAGGTGTCATCTGGTGCAGCCCACACTCCCTGCACCTTCTAGTGATTCTGCTGGGTGGATTTATAGTTTTTTGCAGAAGCATTGATACACACATCCCTTGACTTTTCCATGCCTTCTGTAAGTTGTTGGACTTTACCAGCCTTCTTTGTCATTAGCTACAGTAGCTAGGGCTGATGGGAGTTGGACAGCAGTTTCACCCCATTGGTCTTTGCACAGTTTTTAACTTAAAGGGGATGATTATTATTATTACTGCAATTATTTATTGGAGCAAATGCATTTTAGGAAATCTGGCTGCAAAATGTGGGACTATATGTACATCTCAGAAATATCAACAGAGTAAAATATATTAAGGTTTATTATTTCCAAAACTACAGACAAATTTGTGTATTTGGGCTTGTGTTGGAAAGTGCATTCTATGATACCGCCTTAATTTGTATGAATTGATTATAGATGATTGCCTTGGAGTATATAAACAATGGAAGTCATCATGGTGTAATGGGGCAAGTCTTAGATTAGTACTCCAGGAGACCAGGGATTGAATCCCTGCTGAACCATGGGGGTTGCAGACTGCCAGAAATAGTGCAAATTGAGTCCACTTTTAGGGTTAGGGTTAGTGCTAGGGAATCATGGGAATTGTGTTTTTTTTTCTGAGAAATTGAGCCTTCTCTTTCAGAGAGTTCTGGTGCCACAATAAACTACAGTTCCCATGATTCCTTAGCACTGAGTCAGGGCAGTTAAAGTGGACTCAATTTGCACTATTTCTGGCAGTCTGCAACCCCCCCGAAATTCACTGGCTGACCATGAGCAAGTTGTGCTCTCTCAGCCTTAAGAGAAAGGCAATAGTGAAACTCTGAATAAATCTTGCAAAGAAAACCCTATGCTAGGTTTTGCATAAGTTGGAGTCAACTTGAATGAACATAACAACAACCACAAACCATAAATAACTAGAAAGTAATGGCATCCACACTATTCCCCTACAATTTGTTTCTCAGTCTCATCCAGCCACTTGATTGAAGGTGCACCACAGCCTGGTAAATTTATGGGGGAAGATTGTGCATTTTAAATAATACATTATTGATTGATCATTATTATCAGGGATGGCATATTTACAAGTAACTCATTAATGTTACGATTCTTTTGTATATTACTTTGTGCTACTTTTATTTGTAGAAAAATACATGTACAAAAGACCACACATTTTGTAAGAATATAAAAATAGACAAAAAATCTCCCCAAATTACCTCCCAGACCATAGTTTAAGGAGTAACAAGCAAATGTTACATTAGTAATGAGAAAAATGGTTAAAGAGTCACAAGCAAATGTTACTAGTTACAAATGTTATCCCTTGTTAATAATATTTTGCAAAAGGAATGTTACTGTATTCTCTTTACTCCCAGAAATAACACGTTATTTCTAAGGTCTGGAGTGCCCGACTTTCTCTGGCCTGCAGTATCTGTCTGGCCCAGATCAGAGTGCCTTGTCCAGCTTTCTGGATGAAGTCTCCATTTACAAGCAAAGTGCTCAAGGCATCCCTTTGGCAGAGGGCCAAGGCAAACTCAAACCCACAGCTTCCCGGAATGCAGCTGAAGGAGGCAGACAAATCCTTGCAGCAGACTTCTTTGTCATGAAGGGGCAGCCTGACATTGACTACAGAGGGCATATGGAATGTATTACTGCCTCACTTTTCCTCAGTAGATCTCTCCCCAACCCCCAAAATGCTGCAGCACCTGCTGCAACAAGGATGCTTTAGCACAATGTATTAGTAAGATCCCCCCCCCCCCAACTCTGGCTCCCTGTAGTTTGTGACTTGGTACTAGGCATTCCAGTGGATTGCAGCGTGGTCCTAATTTCTCCTCTGCGGGCATAGAAATACTTCTGCAGCTGCTCTGCTATCCAGTGACTGGTTAAATTAATCCCAGGGTTTTATTGCCTTTGGCTGTCTTAGCACTCCATTTCTTACGTCTAGCTGTTAATGTTGAGGGTTTAGTTAGTTCTGTGGGTGCATTTCCCCTAAGGTCAAAACTATGGTGGTGCTGAAAGAATATGCCTTCAAGGCATTGTTACTGCCTTTCTGAAGTGCCTCATCATTGAAGGAACACATCCAGGCTATAGCAGCTGTGCCATGTCAAGGTGGTAATGGCTTTAGTTTAAACCTGTTTCTATCCCTATGAATATAATATTTTGCAATCTGTCTTGATACCTCCTGCATGGAACAACTGCCATTGGGTGAACGGCTATAGCAGCTACCCTGTGCAGCAGATAGTCTATGGACAAAAGATATCAGATTTAACCCCCAGCCTCTTCACTCCACTTTAAAATGCTAGAGAGCTGCTGCTGTGTTGTGTTGATTAGCTGAACTAGAGACCATCTATCTGATGTATCTTTTGCAAATCCACATAGACTACAAAGCAAGATCTCCAGTTCATCTTGCACTTTCTCATTCCTCCTAGTTGTTTTTGTCCTCTCTTGTTACACCAAAAAATTCAGCTCAGCCCAGCTCAGCTCAAATGTGACTACTTGGCAGTAAGATTTATCCAGGAGCCAAATCAAGAGTTGATGAAAAATCCAAAACAAGCTAGCAAGTATCCAACTGGAAATTAAGTTATTGTGCTACAGTTCACAAATGACCCCCATAAGAGACACAAATACATTTCTGCTTAAATATCAGAAGTATATCATGACATATTAGCTATGTGAAAGAATGCAAAGCTGTGTGATACACAGTAGAAGGCATGGGGTCCTAACATCTTCAGTCTTGTATGCACACTCAAAAAATGCAATCTTCAGCCTTTCTGATTATTCCAGGAATATAAGACATTTATATAATAATGACTCTCTACTTCTCTATACGTATCTATGGAGTTTATCACATGGGGGCAAACTGCAAAAATCCTGTGTAGAAACAAGATTTAAAAACTGGGAAAACCTGCAAAAGCGGGTAGTTTTTCACATGACGGGGTTAATGTGACATTAACACAAACAAAAAGTAGACAAAACCCGCCCTTTTTACTTTTTGGGATTTTCTGAAAGTAAAAAGGAGCGGGTGTTGCCTAGTTTCAGTGCAGGTTAATGTTGCATTAATTCTCATTAATGCTAACTTTGTCTGAAAAACAAACCACTTTTGTGGGGGGGGGGATCTACTTTATGTTAACCCCGAACGTCGTCTGAAAAACTACCCACTTTTGTGGGGGGTTTTCAGTTTAAATCCAGTTTCTGCATGGGATCTGTCCCTTGTGATAAACTATTATGTCAGCAATTTTTATTTTTATGAGATTAGAAGACAAAAACACTAACAAGTTATCAGACAGGAAAAGGAATAGGAAAGTCATAGGAAAGACAGTTGAAAATGTGTGGACCTTCTGGAACTAATCTTTAGACACCTAAGAATTTTTTTTTTTTTAATTGGCCAGATGTTCTTGAAAATCACAGTTTAGTCATCTAATGGCTTCATAATGGGACGGCTTCTGTTCAGGGTCTTCAAAGTGTGTGAGTAGTTGCAATTGCAAACAAGCAATTGTAAACCTGTCTGAAAGGAAATGACATAACTAGTTGATTTTGTAGACATGTATATGTGTAAAGTCTTTGCATAAACTTAATAGATGACCATAATCAAGTTTCCTGTACAAATGGGATAAATGTATGCAATGCTGCACTAGGCTTTTATTGAACTAAAGACACCCGATCCATTGCTGAACCCCACTTCTCTTTTAAGTGACACACTAATTGCATTCTTCACACAGTTAAACCAGGCATCTGTTATCTCCTGTTAAACAGGTACCCTCCAAAGAGTTAATTAAAGATGCTGAGCTCTGATGCCAGGCATGGTGTCCAGGCCTTTGCTGGTAGAGGTCAGCAGTGGTTCATGGGAAAGGAAAAATTGGCAGCTGGGCCGGATGTCCTGCATTTCCCTCCTTCCTGCAGCCGCTTGAACAACGTTCCTTATTTAGCTTTCCTGATGGGCAGGAGGAATCTGATGGCGGAAACTGTCATAGCCTGATAACGGCTCAGAGAGGAACCCCTCTTTATGATGGGTGTCATAGCAGGTTAGTTTTGATTTTGGTGAGGATGGAGAAGGAGAGTAGCACAGTTGGCCTAACAACAGCCCCGACAACACCACACACTCTCTTTCATTTGGGCAGGGTTTGCACTGGTCAACAGTATTTTCCGGAGTGTTTTTGCTCACTTGTGTGTATACAACTCACCCTTTTGGAAAGTAATCAAGGCTGCGAAATTATGACATCCTTCAGGGAAGTTCTGATGTGGGCGGCTGAGCCAGCTGATGCAGGGAGGAGTTTGGGAACTGAGGAGAAGGAGGATCCTGGAGTAGAGCCTCCTGGCTGGTGTCCAGGCCTGGGCAGAGTTTTCCACTGACTTAATGGTGACATGTGTCATCAGGGCCAGGCACAACAATGGCCTGGTATGTGGTGATGCAGGGCTTGTCAGCTGGAGACAGGCAGAAATCTGTGCACAAGTGACTTTAACAAAACATTTGGGCATGCATGTTCACCATGCATGGTACTTCAACATGATTCACAAACCAGGCCCTATGTTTCTGTATGGGCAGGTATTTACATATACAACTAATGAGAATTAACTATGAGCCTTTGCAGACTGCCAGAAATAGTGCAAATTGAGTCCACTTTAACTGCCCTGACTCAGTGCTAGGGAATCATAGGAACTGTAGTTTATTGTGGCACCAGAGCTCTCTGACAGAGAAGGCTCAATGTCTCAGAAAAAATACAATTCCCATGATTCCCTAGCACTGAGCTAGGGCAGTTAAAGCGAACTCAATTTGCACTATTTCTAGCAGTCTGCAAAGGCCCTAAGGCTCCCCTGAAGGCAAGTCCAGTCTGAGTGTGGGCTTCTATTGTTTCCTCATGGAACAAAATACCTCACGAGTTCTAGGATTAATCAGTTATTTATCATCATAAGTACATTTAGCATGCATGTGGGAATATGCCTTCAAGGCATTGTTGTTTTCAACCTATGGCAACCCTAAGGCAAACCCAGCATGTGACTTGCTGAAAGTCACCCAGTGGGTTTCCATGGCTGAGTGAGGAATCAAACCCTGATATCCAGAGTTTATTTTATTTCAAGAATTTATACCGCGCCTTTCTCCCACAATGGGATTCAAGGCGAGTTGTAGTCCAACACTTGAACCACATTGGCTCTCAAGGCATACCCATCCAATAAAAATGCTATCTAGTTTAAACGTGTTCATATCAATGGTTTCCTTTTCTGTATGACTGGTAAATGAAAGAGGAGAGAGACTAGTCCACAGTGAGACTGGGAATGCCTTTTCAGGCTGAGGGTAGAATTAGTCCCACCCTACAATTCATGTCTGGAGTGGACAACTGCTATCTCAATGCTGAGCTTCATCAAAATGTAACTGTATTTTAACCCTTCATTATCTCGGGAGAAGGCTCTAATAAATAGAAGGCCTCCCATTTATCACGCACCATCTAATGTGGATGGAGCCAGGCTCAAAGCATGTGGGTCTAGCATTGAAAAAAATAAAGCTACTGCTGGCATGACACACACACACTCCCAATATACACATGCTTCCCATCATCTCTCTTTCCAAGCTGATCTATATGTAGTTCAGTGCAGGGGCAGGGTAACATTTTCATTCTCATAACATCCTTGATAGGGAACCTCAGATCAGCTAAGAAGAGAGATCCTGATCCCTATCTCCTTCATGACATGTTTGTGGTCCTGATCCTTATCTTTTTTGTAGCCTACTCTATGGGTTTAAATCTTCCCATCCAGCACACCACAAAGAGAATAATATCTGGCCCCTTCTGCTTCTTAACTAACCAGTGCGGCTCAGCTGAGGAACAAAAGAGGCTGGTCTTTATTCCCAATATGGTACACTGGTCAGGCCAAATGTCTCTGCTCCTTCTCCAAAGTAAGATTGTGAGCAGGGGAGGGAACCATGACATCAAATAAGGAACTGGATAGTACAGCAGTTTCCATACTACTGAAGACAGTAACATTACTCTGGATTCAAAGCTGAAGAGAATTAAGACACACAGCTGTGCAAATGTATTACATTAGCATAATTGCATGATAGTCACAAAATTATAGTTTTCTGGCTATATAACTCTAAATTGCACAGTATGACTCAAGCCTGCATCCTTCCGAGGTCGCTAAAATGAGTACCCAGCTGTTGGGAGTCAATGAGCTTACAGTTGTAAACTGCTTAGACACTGCATAGCGCGTATGAAGCGGTATATAAATGAAGCTGCTTTGCTTTGCTTTGCTTTGCTTTATGAGGGAAACACAGGAGTTTATCACACGAGGAGCCCCATGCAAAATCGCTATTTAAAGTGAAAAAAAGCCACAAAAGCGGAAGCTTTTAATGAATGGGATTTCTCCCGTTCTGCCCTGTGTGAAATGTGAAAGCGCTGTTAAAAGGAGGTTAATCCGAATGAAAACCCCTCATTTTTACTTTCGGGTTTTTCCGAAAGTAAAAAGAAGCATAAATGAGGGGTTTTCGTTCAGATTAACCTCCTTTTAACATCAATTTAACAGCGACGTCATGTGAAATCATGACAGCTTTTGCAGTTTTTTTTTCTAATTTAAAGCCCCGTTTTTGCATGGGATTTCCCCCGTGTGATAAACTCCATAGAATGTCAATTTCACCTTTTAATTCTCATGTGTGGATGAAGTGGCGAAAACACTTGAAAGACAGCATTGCTAACTGTTAGTGAATGCTCAAAACTTTCTGAGTCCACCAATTTTTCCCCATATGCTTTTCTTTCAGTCTGTTTTTTCCCCTAGTTTTTCTTGGGTAGGTAAGTCCATGTAGATGTCCACTGCTGCATCACCATTAACTGGGGAGCTTTGCTGAATTACCACAGAACCTGACTACACATATTAATAGTGCACATAAAGTTGTTTTGGTTGCTTCAAGTAAAAGGAGATGTAAAGAAAAGTGGTTCTTACATCAGACTATATCTTTGCAGTATCCATGTGGTGCCCTTCAATTTGCTTTCTATTCTGTTTGCCATACTAGTAGTCTCAAAGCTTTCTTTTGATCACCATAACAGTGAGCATCTGCGGGAAGATGTAAGGACAGTCTAACAAATGATGGTTCAGCTATAAAAATAGCTAATTATCTAGCCTCAGGAGATGCAGGCAAAGCAGAAAGAAGCATAGCATGTCCTGCTGAATGTGCCTCAGAAAGAAGGAAGGAAGTTTTTATTCCTGGACTAAGTTCGTTTTTCTGCCGTCAATGGCTTCCGAGAAAATGTTGTCTGATTAAAACTGGGAGTAAAAATTCCAGAAATAACTCCAAAGTTCTATTTTCTAGAATGGCTTAAGCTATCAAAAATATTTGGCATACCAGAAATATTACAGAAACGATAGCTATATGTCCACCTAGGTAGGGTAGGTAGATAGGTAGGTAAACAGATATGGGAAACACCTAGAATGAAATAAATTATCAAAAACATTTGGCATACCAGAAATTTTACAGAAATGATAGCTATATGTCCACCTAGGAAGGTAAACAGATGTGGGACACACCATGGGGAACCTATGTGTAGAACACAGATACATGGATAGTTAAGGATATATATGAATTATGGAATATACTGAAGAACTATAATTCAGGAAAAATAGCTGTACTATTGCAGTGCTGTCAAAATAAATAGGGCAGTCTAGGTAGTACTTGGTTAAAGCCATTATGTCTAATTTTACTGGGGTGTACAAGAGTTTAGTGGCCCTTACTTAGCTTATGTATACATACTGCAAATTACAAACTGTACAACTCAGATACATATGTGAGAATTTTTTTCCAGCCATGTAATGAACACTTTCTGATGATAACACACTGAATATTTTTATCTGTGGAATTGTCTTCTTGAGAGGAGGGAAAGGAAGGGGGAGAAATGATATTTTGATAATAATTTTCCTAAACAACTTTCTGGAGCAAATGGGAGGGAGCCTCAGAGTGTCATAAAAGAGAACGCCAAAGAAATTGCTTTCTTCTCTGTTCTGCTGTAGTAATAATAATAATAATAATAATAATAATAATAAACAACTTTATTTTTGTACCTCGCCTTTTGCCATGGCAATCAAGGTGGCTTCCATTGTTAGCATAAGTAAAAACAGTCCCCACAACAAACAAATATGATAAATAGTTTACCACCACCACCCTCTAAAAAAGAATTAAATTAGAAACACAGCTAAAATAGTTAAAATGTCTGGTATTCTAATACCAGCAAATATAAAGTATAAAAAAGGGAGAGGTAGGAATTTAGTAGAGTATATTGTACAGTTAGATACAACTCATTGACTTCCAAAAGGAAATATAGGGCCTTTACAGACTGCCAGAAATAATGCAGCTTGAGACCACTTTAACTGCTTTGGCTCAGTGCTAGGGAATCATGGGAACTGGCGTTTATTGTGACACCAAAGCTCCTTGACAGAGAAGGCTCAATGTCACAGAAAAAAGTACAATTCCCATGATTTGCTAGCATTGAGTCAGGGCAGTTAAAGTGGTCTCAAGCTGCATTATTTCTGACAGTCTGTAAAGGCCTATAGTGAATTTTTAAAATCCCATTTCCAGCTATCTAAATTTTCTGATTATTAAAATCTACTAATCATCTGTAATCATGATGATTTTTAAAAGTGAAATTGATTCAAACTCAGCAGGTTTTCGGAATTTTCACTCCTACAAGAAAGTTGGGATGTAAACCAAATAAATACATTAAGCTTTCTATATCCTTCGGTTCTGCATCCACAGATTCAACCATCCATGAGTAGAAAATATTCTAAAAATAAATAAATTCCAAAAAGCAAACTGTGATTTTGCCAATTTACCGTATGTAAGGGACACCATTTTATATTCAGCTTTCTACATCCACGGGTTCTGCATCCACAGAGTCAACCATCCATGGGTAGAAAATATTTTTAAAAAAATTAAATTCCAAAAAACAAACTGTGATTTTGGCAATTTATGTAAGGGACACCATTTTACTAACCTGCTGTATATAATGGAACACCGCCCTGGGAAGCAGAGGATTGGGGCCGCAAAATGCCGCTCCTATTAGAGGAGGCAAAAGTCCACCCCAAGACCCACCGCGTGGCTCTTCTCTGCCTCTTCCAGCGTAGGGCATGAGGACGCTATGCCGGGAGGATGTCCTGACGCCACGCGCCGTGCATAATGGCACGTGGCATCAGGACGTCTTCGGGGAGGGGTTGGGGCGGCCGGCGTGCGGCTGCCCCTCCCCTTCCCTGCCTCCACCACGCCACAAAGGGCCCGTCTGCAGAGGCCCAAGGACCCATGGCAAATAAAGATTTCATTCCTGTTTTTAGTGGCTGGGGTAGTTAAAACAGTGAATAATGCTCTGTTTCCATCAGCTCCCTCTCAGATGCTTCTTCAGAAGGCCTAATCGTTGCTGCAGTGGCAGCAGTCTCTGGAAGGACTGCTCTGCCAAACACCCAAATATTGCCTGATCTGCTTCCCTGAACTGATCAGAAGGACCCAGTTTTTAGTATACAAATGGCACTTCTGTGGCCCATGCTTACAGCACATTGGACATAATGATCGGAAAAAGAGAGAATGTTGTGATGTGCCCATTTTTGTGTCTGTGCAGTAGTTGCTTCTGCAATTGTCTTTGAGGGAAGCAGCTCAGTAGTATCCTTCTCAACTGGCTTTACTTGTTTTGGATACTCATTCTTTATCAATGTGTTTGTATAAATTGAAGTAAGTGTGAAGAGTGTCCCAAGAACCCTCAACTATTTTTAAGTGTTTTGAAAATTTTATCCCATTCTTCATCTTTTTCTACTTTTGGCATCTTAGGATCTTGAGAGCAACTATGGCAAATTTGGTAGGTTCCCCCAGCTTTGACATCCCCACCACCACTGCCTTTATTAATCTCCCCGTTTTTAAAAAAATTATCATGAGGAGGCTGTGAGAAATCATAGAGTGTGTACATAGTGTCCCAGGAGCTTCCAGTTCTTATTGGCAGTTGGAAAGCTATGTTAGGGCAGAGGGCATTAAGCATCATCCTAAAGCCTTACATCCTCATTATTTTCTCTTTAATTTTTCATGCATATACACACAAACATAGAAACAGACACAGAGAAATTTTATTTTATTTCCCCCCCTTCCCTCCCTAATTTCTTCTTAATGTTCATGTCAGGCATCCTGGGGGCCCACTACATGAAGGGTGTATCAGGAGCTTCCAACCCTTGCCACTTTATTTATTGATTGATAGATAGATAGATTGATAGATAGATAGATAAATCCTCTCCATACCAAAAGCTGTGCAGTTTTCAGAGAAGGCTGCATAGTTTTCAGGAGGAGCTGCATAGTTTAAGGAAAAGTGAGCATTTTTCTGGAGAAGCTACACAGCTTTGGTGGAAAGCAAGACAGTGCCTGAACAGACTGCCAGAAATAATCCAGCTTGAGGCCACTTGGCTCAGTGCTAGGGAATCATGGGAACTATAGTTTATTGTGGCACCAAAGCTCTGACAGAAGGCTCAATGACTCAGGAAAAAACTACAATTCCCATGATTCCCTAGCATTGAGCCAGGACAGTTAAAGTGGTCTCAAGCTGGATTATTTCTGGCAGTCTGTTCAGTCCCACAGTTTCTTGTTACTACTGGAGGGGGGATTCCCAAGTGTCTCAAAGCTATGGGATGAAAAACAGTTTCATTGTTCATAGAATCATAGAATCATAGAATCATAGAATCATAGAGTTGGAAGAGACCACAAGGGCCATCCAGTCCAACCCCCTGCCATGCAGGAACTCCCAATCAAAGCATCCCCGACAGATGACCATCCAGCCGCTGCTTAAAGACCTCCAAGGAAGAAGACTCCACTACTCTCCGAGGGAGTGTGTTCCACTGTCGAACAGCCCTTACTGTCAGGAAGTTCCTCCTAATGTTGAGGTGGAATCTCTTTTCTTGCAGCTTGCATCCATTGTTTCGGGTCCTAGTCTCTGGAGCAGCAGAAAACAAGCTTGTTCCCTCCTCAATATGACATCCCTTCAAATATTTAAACACGGCTATCATATCACCTCTCAGCCTTCTCTTCTCCAGGCTAAACATCCCCAGCTCCCTAAGTCGTTCCTCGTAGGGCTTGGTTTCCAGACCTTTCACCATTTTAGTTGCCCTCCTTTGGACATGCTCCAGTTTCTCCACATCCTTTTTGAATTGTGGTGCCCAGAACTGGACACAGTATTCCAGGTGAGGCCTGACCAAAGCAGAATAGAGTGGCACTATTACTTCTCTTGATCTAGACACTATACTTCTACTGATGCAGCCTAAAATTGCATTGGCCTTTTTAGCTGTTGCATCGCACTGTTGACTCATGTTCAACTTGTGGTCTACCTGGACTCCTAGATCCCTTTCACACGTAGTCTCATTCAGCCAGGTGTTCCCCATCGTATATCTGTACTTTTCATTTCTCCGCCCTAAGTGCAGTACCTTACATTTCTCCGCATTGAATTTCATTTTGTTAGCTTCGGCCCAGCTTTCTAGTCTATTCAATTCATTTTGAATTTTGATCCTGTCCTCTGGAGTATTAGCTACTCCTGCTAATTTGGTGTCGTCTGCAAATTTGATAACTATGCCCCCAATACCGTCATCCAAGTCATTGATAAAGAGATTGAATAGCACTGGGCCCAGGACAGAGCCCTGTGGCACCCCACTGGTCACTTCTTTCCAAGTTAAAAGGAGCCATTGTTGAGCACCCTTTGGGTTCGGCCAGTCAACCAATTACAAATCCATGTAACAGTTACTTTGTCCAGCCCACATTTTACCAGCTTGTTTGCAAGAATGTCATGGGGAACCTTGTCAAAGGCCTTACTGAAATCAAGATATACTATATCCACAGCATTCCCTTCATCTACCAAGCTGGTAATTTTATCAAAAAAAGAGATCAGATTTGTCTGGCATGACCTGTTTCTCTGAAACCCATGTTGACTTTTTGTTATTATGAAATTACTTTCCAGATGTTCACAGACTCTCTGTTTAATGATCTGCTCCAGAATCTTTCCTGGTATTGATGTCAGACTAACTGGACGATAATTGTTGGGATCCTCTTTTTTCCCCTTTTTGAAGATGGGGACAACATTTGCCCTCCTCCAGTCCACTGGGACTTCTCCTGTTTTCCAGGAGTTCTCAAAGATTATTGCCAATGGTTCCGATATTACATTTGCCAGTTCTTTTAATACCCTTGGATGTAATTCATCTGGTTCTGGAGACTTATATTCATTTAGATTAACCAGATGTTTCTGTACTATCTCTTTGCTTATTCTGTGCTGAAATTCTCCTATTCTGTCCTCTGCTCCATTATCCTCAGGTTGAGCACCCTTTGTCTTTTCTGAGAAGACTGAAGCAAAGAAGGTGTTGAGTAATTCTGCCTTTTCTTTGTCCCCTGTTAGAATTTCTCCATCTTCTCTGCACAGTGGCTCTATCATTTCCTTCTTCTTTCTTTTGCTATGGACATACCCCCAAAAGCCCTTTTTATTGTCCTTAACGCCTTTAGCAAGCCTGAGCTCATTCTGTGCTTTAGCTTTTCTGACTTTATCCCTACACGTGCTAGCTATTTGTTTGAATTCCTCTTTGGTGATTTCCCCATTTTTCCATTTCTTATACATGTTCCGTTTAAAACATAGTTCACTTGCAAGTTCCTTAGTCATCCATCCTGGTTTCTTGAGACACCTCCCATTTTTCCTCCTCGTTGGCACGGTTTGAAATTGTGCCTTCAGTATCTCCCTTTTGAGAAACTCCCATCCGTCTTGAACTCCCTTCTCTTTTAGTATTCCTGTCCATGGGATCACCCCCAGTATTTCTCTAAGGGCCTCGGCAGACGACTAAAAGAGTCGTCTTCCGGGCAGGGAAGAGGAGGGGCAGCCGCACGAGCGGCGCCCCTTCCTCTCCCCGAGGTCGCCCCCAGAAGCGCCGGCCGTCCGCACGGCCGGCGCACCGGGGATGACCTCACGGCGCAGCGTCCACATGCGCTGCGCCGTTTGAGCCAGGGAAAGTGCGCCCGCCGCTTTTAGGGCGCACTTTCCCTTAAATCTAAAAGGAGCGCCAATTTGGTGCTCCTTTTAGATGCGCCGCAGGAGCGCCGCGGTCCGGAGGCTGAACTCCGGCAGCGCTCCAACCAGCGGCGTCTCCGCGGCCTCCGTCTGCTGAGGCCCTAAGTCTAGTAAAATTAGCTTTCCTAAAGTCTAGGATGCGTGTCTGGCTATGCCTGGCTTCTCCTTTCCACTGTATAATAAACTCGAGGAGGACATGATCACTCCCGCCTAAGGATCCAACCACTTGCACCCCATTAACTAGGTCTTCCCTGTTAGTTAGGATCAGATCTAAAATAGCTGACTCCCTCGTTGCCTCTTCCACCTTTTGGACAATGAAATTGTCTTCGAGGCAAGTGAGGAATTTGCTAGACCTTGAGGATTTTGCTGAGTTTGACTTCCAGCAAATATCAGGAAAGTTGAAGTCACCCATCACTACTATATTTCTCCTTTCTGAGTGTGTGGTCATCTGTTCTAGAAAGGCATCATCCAGTTCTTCTGCCTGAGTCGGGGGTCTGTAGTAGACTCCCACAATAACATCCCTGTTGTTTCTTTCCCCTTTAATTTTTATCCAAATGCTCTCCACCTGGCTTCCAGGATTGTTGTCCTGGATTTCTTCACTGGTGTAAATATCCCTGACATATAATGCTATTCCTCCTCCTCTCCTGTTTGGCCTGTTTCTCTTGAAGAGGTTATACCCCTGTATTTTTACATTCCAATCATGAGACTCATCCCACCAGGTTTCAGTGATGCCTATTATATCGTATTTGCTTTGTTGCGCTAGGAGTTCAAGTTCATCTTGCTTATTTCCCACGCTCTGTGCATTAGTGTAGAGACATCTAAGACCATATGTCTCCTTTACTTGCTGCCTTAGCACGTTTTTTTGCCTCCCACTGTTGGGTCCCTCTACTGTTTGCTTTGTTTCCTCTATGACAGTTTGACTATTTTTCCCAGTCCTTTTGTCTTCCAGGGTACTGTCTCCCTTCCCCACATAACTCAGTTTAAAGCCCTCCTGATCAAATTCTTCAGACTGTTGGCAAAAATGTTTCTTCCAACTGGTGTGAGATGCAGCCCATCCCTTGCCAGGAGTCCGCCCTCATGGAACCGCAGCCCATGATCCAAGAATCCAAATCGTTCTCGACGACACCATCTGCGGAGCCAATTGTTGACATCTGCTACCTTCCTCTCTCTTCCTGGACCGTGCCCTTCAACTGGCAGTAGAGACGAGATGACAATCTGTGCCTCCATTTCTTTCAGCTTCTTTCCTAGAGCCTCGTAATCCCTTTTGATGTTTTGAAGGCTGTGTCTTGCTGTGTTGTTCGTTCCCACGTGAACCAAAAGGAAGTGGTATTGGTCGGTAGGCCTGACCAGTCTTCCCAGCCTCTCTGTCTCATCTCGGATCTTTGCCCCAGGGAGACAACACACCTCCCGAGACATCTTGTCAGGCCCACAAATCACTGCTTCTGTCCCTCTCAGCAAGGAGTCCCCCACCACGACCACACGTCTCCTACGAGGCTTAGCAGCGACTGTTCCCTGTGGTGGTACTCCCAGCTCTTTCCCTGAAGTCTGTTCATGCTGCTCTTCCTCGTCCTCCTTGGTAAGGGAAAGAGCTTGAAAACGATTCTGTAGCTGCAAGCTCCCAGAACGATCTCTGGTCTCCCTACTTCTACTTGTGACATTCCTCCAGCTATCTACCTCCTGTGTATGTGGTGTGACGTTCTCTTCCCCAGCAACTTCCACTGTGTGGTCCCCGTCCAAGACCGTTCGTTCCGTTCTGTCTAGGAAAGCCTCTTGCTCCCTAATATTCTGAAGTGTAGCTACCCGCGCCTCCAGCTGCTGTACTTTGTTCTAAGCATCTTTCAGGACTTGAAGAAATCAAGATTTACCATCCCTAGTTGCCACTGGCTAAAACTCAATTAAAATTTCTTTAGTCAGTTTGCAGCCCTATACCAGGTCTGAATAAACTTCAGGCTTACCGATTCTACCATATGTATGTATGTGTATTCCTACAACTTTGAAATCCATCACCTAGCAAAAGTTTCAAAAAGTATACAGTTAGTATTACATCTTTCTCTTGAGCCTAGAGACTTCTTGTGAGCACCAGGGCTGAATGGATCTCACAGTCTTTCCATGCCTACAACTGGTTTCCTGAATATGTATAAACAGACTCTTCAGCTTTTTTTTTTTTTTAAACTCATTTCATTATATCTTTGAAGAACCCAGAGGTCTGCCAGTAGATCCTGATCTATTCAGTATCTGACCTGCTCTATTTCTCATTTCCAGCTAAATCCAAGGAAGCTGTTTTGGAGCTAAACTGGTGTCTGTCAGCAGCAATAGGCTGGATGAGAGCCCCAAAAAAGGGACAGGTGCTCTTGCTTATTCAAAAGGTAGATCAGGAAATTTGAAATGGCTGAGGGCAGGAGACTAGCTTTAGATGGGATACAGTCACTAGAGGAAAGGACAATAAAAAAGAGCAGGAAAGGAAGAGGTTTAGCAATATGAGAGACTACTCTGTGATTATGTGGCCAGCATGATTACACCAAAAGCTGTTTATCTTCCCACTGAAGTGGTACCTATTTATCTACTTACATTTGCATGCTTTTGAACTGCTAGGTTGGCAGAAGCTGGGACTAGAGACAAGAACTCATCCCATCATGCAACACCTGGGCCTTGAACTGCCAACCTGCCGATCTTGCAATCAACAGAGTCAGCGTCTTAACCACTTGAGCCACTGCATCACTATTATTATTGTTGTTATATTTACCTATATTCACCTTTCTCCCAATATATGGACTCAAGGTGGTGAACAACAAGTTTAAAACAATGTAATTTAAAAACAATAGAAAAGCATTAAATTTTATAAATATAAAATTTAAAAAACAATATGCCCAAGCAACCCAATTACCTTTATTTATTTATTTATTTATTTTTATTCTATTTCTTTTTTTAATGTTTTTCCTTACATCCCTGTAGCAGAGCTCCAGAATTACATGAATTAAAATAAAAATTAAAATAATATCAAAAGACATGCTGGGTAGGACATAAGGCAGAGAGAAAGGGGACTCAGGAAGAAAGCACGATACCAGCAGCAGCCCAATGGCATGATTCTGAATGCATGCGATATTGGGGCTCTGAACATGGTGTTTCCTTTTTCCTTGTTTAACTGACATGGTTGCTGTGAGAATGGGGTTTGTGTGGTAAAACCCCAAGTCATTCTGAGGCCAGAAGGAGGGCATTGCCATCCTAACAGCAGTAGAGTCAGCAAAAGGAACAAATGGCTGAGGAGGATTAAGAAGAGAAAGGGATAGGGACTGTAAGGCATCAGGGTGAAGGGATCCACAGCTTGGCAACAACAGTACAATAAATATTGTCAAGCAAGAATTGGGATATTTTAGTTCATGCCTCTACTTCAGGAAATGAACACCATGGACACATTTGATCCTCTGGGGCCCACATTTGGTGTACATTAATTGTGGCTGAAAGTTACAACTTTCTGCACCAGGCAAGTCACAGTTGTCTGCTTCCCTGCTTTTCTAGGTGGCAAGCAGATCTCACTGGTGTATTAATTAAGCTTATTGCACAGCACTTATAAGAATGGGAATGGAACAGAGTGGGGCAAAAATGCATTTTACTGGACAGGACAATGCCACCGATGCCAGGAATCCCCAAACCATTCCCCAGCCATTCCTGGCAGCTTCAAAAATCGGCTGCCAGGAACAGCTGGGGAACACCTTGGGGACTCCCAGCAGCATCCGTGGCGTTCTCCCATCCAGTAAAATGCATTTTTGCCCCATTCCGTTCTGTTCCTTTCCTTTCCTTTCCATTCCCATTCCTTAAGTGCCATGCAATAAACTTATTTGACTGATTGATTGATTACAATTTGTACCTCACCTGTCCACACCAGGTATATTCACAGCAGTTCATAGTAAAATTTAAAAGTACAAGTCATTCACTTAAAATTAACAATAAACTCATAAAATAGTAGCCAAGTAAAAACACCATAAGAATGACCAAATTAAATTAATGCATGCTCATAGATCCCTGCATGTATACAGAGAGAGAGAGAGAGAGAGGAGTTCCATGTTTCTCACCTTAATAAAAAGAAATAAAAACGCTGATCAAATCTAACCCATTGCCTAGGAATGAACATAAGGTGGAGGGGGGAATGGCATAGGTTTCCTCAAGGAATATGTATGAATACAGATTACAGTCAGACCTCCATATCAGCCCACCCCTGTGGATTTTGGTATCCACAGGGGGTCCTGGAACCAAACCCCAGCAGGTACCAAGGGCCTACTGTGTTGGGAGGAAGAAAATGTAGGACATGCTCCTCTTTATAGCTCAAGTCTTAGGCAATATTAGGGATAGAAAAAGAATGGCAATGGTCTCACTGACCAAAAAGTGCCACAACCATTCCTTTGACAATGAACCAATGCTGCCTTGTGGCAGCAGCTGCTGCACTTCATCTTGATTCCTCCTTCATTCTCTGCTGTAGATGGAGCTACAGCAATTTAAGTGTTGTCAAACTGCATTATTTCTATAGTGTAGATGCACCCCTGTAAGTTTTACCAAAAGGATGTAGGAAATGGTACTAGAAAGGAAAGATGGGTTTTGACATCTTCTGAAGATTACATTCAAATCATCCTCTGAAGAAAATAAAAAGGCGTCTCATTTTAAAATGTTAGCAGCCCTTTCTTTTCATCTCCAACATAAAGAGCACCCACTGCTTAATGTTGATTTGATGAGCTTGCTCTGGATTTGTTGTTCAAGCAGTCAGACAAGTCTTGTACTCCCAGGGCTTGGCATTTCTCAGTGATTACAGCCCCTGCCCACCCCCTACTGCTTAAACAAATAAAATCTAATGCTGAGTGAACCCCCAGGCTCTTTGTCTTTAACAACAATAACAAGAGCTGGGTAGCATTTCAAATAATGTATCAGCTAGAAAGAGCTTGGAATATATTAGCCAGTCTTGGAATATATTTGTAACTGACCTGGATAAGAAATGAAATACTTTATTACAGACTAGAACCTCTGAATTAACTGCTGTTTAGTTGATATTGCTGTGAATGGGAATAGAAAAAATACTGTATTATTGCAATAGTTGTTGTGAAGTCATCAAGCTGACTTCGAAGTATGGTGACCCTATGAATGAGAGACCTCCAAGTCATCCTGTCATCAACAGCCTTCCTCAGGCCTTCAGACTCAAGTCTGTGGTTTCCTTGATTATCCATCTGGAATGGGGTCTTCCTCTTTTCCTACCGCCTTCAAGACCTTACCAAGCATTATTGTATTTTCAATGAGTCATGTCTTCTCATGATGTGGCCAAAGTAGGACAGTCTCAGTTTAGTGATTTTGCCTCCTAGGGAGAGTTAATGCTTGATTTGTTCTAAGACCCATTTGTCTTTTTGGCATTCCACAGCATCTGTATTACTCTTCTTCAGCACCATATTTCAAATGAGTAAATTTTCTTCCTATCAGCCTTGGACACTGTCCAGCTTTCACAACCATACATAGAAACTGGAAATATGTGGCATGAGCAATCCTAACTTTAGTATTCAATTATATATTTATACACTTCTAGATCTTTTCAAGTTCCTTCATAGCAGATGACAGAAAAAGTAGATGATAGATGCAATAGTAGATAACAGAAATCAAAAATGTTGTCTTTACATTTTGC
Source organism: Phrynosoma blainvillii (assembly GCA_026167975.1). Taxonomy (NCBI): domain Eukaryota; kingdom Metazoa; phylum Chordata; class Lepidosauria; order Squamata; family Phrynosomatidae; genus Phrynosoma; species Phrynosoma blainvillii. The sequence continues at coordinate 288,255,060 of JANUYF010000002.1, read as the reverse complement.
AGGAGCAATGACATGTGAAATTAGCTTGGCTGAAAACTGGCAGAAATGCCTGCTTGCATTATTTTCATAGTTTTCCAGTTCTAGGGATTGGATCATCAACTTTAGTATACAAACCACAGAACTTTGCTTCAGACATCAGTTTCAGAGCCATTGTTGAAACATCACACCTGTTGGATACATTCATTATGCTATGTGGATCCCATTTTGGGAGAAGGCTGGGATATAAATGAAATAAATAAAGTGTGGCAGTACTGTCTGGATCTTCCTTCCCTCACTTGGTGCCATTCAGATGTTTTTTACTGTGCCTCCCATCATCCCTGACCACTGATCATACTGCCTGAGAATGCTTTAGATGTTCCAAATGTCAGCCCTTTCAACTTCCTCAGTCAGCATGGACAATGGCCAGAGATGATAGGAGATTTCTGTCAGAAAGTATTCTAGCTGCATACAAAGCTGACAAATCTACAAACTTTACAGTCTCTGAAAGCAAGATTGGAGATCAGAGCCTTTGGAGACTGCTGTGTTTGTGCATTTCTTTGGCTACAACTGACATGAATTTCATCAACTAACCCATGTGAAATTAAACACACCCACCCGCTTGGCTATTAAGTACAATATCTTGGGTAGCAGTTATTATCCTTAAATGGAAGTAATTAGCATACATAAACATGTGCCCTGTGATTGTGCTCTAGTCGTGAGCACCCCTGCTGTGTATAGTAACAATATTAAATGGGGATATAATAATCAGCAGATCTGGCCTTTTAAAAAAGAACTGGTTTGAAAGGGTAAGAGGTTCTGCAAACCACCTGACAATTGTAATCAAATCTTTTTAGCTTGCAGTTATTCAATGAAGTCCTAAAGATGAAAATATGATTAACAGACCACAAAAAGCCTGCTGATTAGTGACATTTCAGCTATATAATTTTTTGGTCAAGGGAAAAACCCTGATTTTTAAGTATTCCTATAATTTATTTGTAGTTACAAAATGTCTGAGATATCTGTACAGATTCATGTTCAGTTATTTGAATTTGTTATGGTCAGATAGAGTTTCTATTTTGCCAAGATACACATGTGGACTATTTCATTCAAGGAGGAATAAAAAGTTTGTGAGGTCCTTCAGACCATCCCAGCTACTAGAAGCTGCAACATAAAACATTAGATTAATATCTTTTAAGAATTAATTAAATGGCCAAAGTGTGTTCAGTCTCAAGAAACTGCTTTCTGAGCTGTTATGAATTACAACTCTTTGTCACGAAAATTATAGAAAATTATAGAAAAAATATAGATCTAAATGAAAGATGAAGGCTTCCCTATTTGGGACATGTCATCAAAAGCAAGAAAACAGAGCTTCAACCAGCAATTCAAAATGCACAATTCAGAGACCAAACCATTGATGTGCCAGTCTTTCTTTCTATGTTAATGCTCAGATGCCTTTAACATCTGTATGATGTGAAGAAATCCAACAAGTCATGCTTTTCGATATTAATATTTTTTATTAAGTTTCTAACTATACTAAAAATACATATAGTTAAAGTAACAGACACATGTAAAATCATGCTTTTCAACAGAGTCAGCAGAGAGCTTGGGAAAGCCTCTTTTTGGATTACAACTCCCAGAATCTTCCAGTAAATGTGAGCAATGTTTAGGAAGATGCCTTAAAGCAGTGTTACTCAAACTGCTGGCCCTTGGACCTATGCCAGTCCCTGAGCTATTGGCTGCTGGTCCATAGTAGGTTGCCAGGAAAGAAGGAAACAACTGTACCCAATGGGCACAAATGTAGTCCTGCTCCCTGGCACACTGCAAAAAAATTATTGCCAGCCCCCCACAACAGATAGCCTGAGAAACACTGCCTTAAAGAAAAATGGAACAACCTTCTCCCCTCTTTCTTTGGGGAGGGGGAGCAGGCTGCTTTTAAATGTGCAAAAGCAGTGACAGAAAAAGAGCAATGACAGTCCTAAAAAGAAAAGACAGCTAGTCCACTTGCCATTCGTAATTGGCGGGCCAGATCCAAAGAGTAATTTGCTCTTCCAGATGAGCAAAGAGCAGTCCCTCCTCTAACATCTAAAAGCAGCCAACTTCAAACTCCCTGGGGGGATGGAAGGGCTGCTGACAACCCAGATCCGAAAGGAGGTCTGCAGTGTGGCCCTGGCTGACCTGCCAGCTCTAGGCCGGACATGTGGCTACCTGACAGGCTAACTTTGGCGCAGGACATCTCTTCTCTAAGAGGATGAAGTAGGGGTAGAAAGGGCACTGGGGGAGGAGAAAGGAAAGCGGACAGGGAGACAAAGGCAAACATGGCCCAACAGTTATGGAGTGGGGAGGGGGAGGTGTGCAGGAAAATGAAGGGTAAACCTGGCAGGAAAGCTCAGGAAATCAGGCTGGAGCAAAGTAGGGGGATGATGAGATAGAGTTTCCTGAAGAGGGCCATGGAGAAACACAAACAGATAAACAGCCAGAGGGAGGCAGACCAAAGGAACAGATGCTACTCCCTGAGCAAAGTCCTAGAGGGCGCTACACAGCTGGAGACATACCAAGCTCTTTGCTTCCAGCCCCTGTTTTGTTTGCTTATAGCTTCTTGTTTTACTTTGACACCTTCCATGTATAAAGGCAAGCATATTAGAAAGAGTGCTTACTGCTCCCTCCACTATATACACACCACTGTATTCTGAACACTAAATATTGTTCATAGCCCTTGGCACCATATCTAGCATACTATGCATCCTTCACTTGAAGGCAGGGCTGCTGCCTCTTGTGATGCTTCCTCACAGCATTGTCAGTGCTGTTCTGTCTACATCTGCGTGTTTCAGAATCTAAAAAAGACCCAGCTTTTTCTCAGATTTACAGATATTGCAATCTGCATAGAAATGTGAAGCAAACATGCAAGCTGCTCTGAGCATCATAGCAGAGAAACAGCTTGGCAGATTATTTTTAAAAACTAACAAGTTACAGTTGTATTTCCAAGCCCACAAAAATATTTACAATGTGTTAAAATTAAGTTTTTATTTTTCTGTTTCTCAGAAACAAGATACCCATGTATAGTTACTTTTTTGTTTCAAAAATACATGAGTGTTCTTCATTCAGAAACACAAGCTAGTACTAGAGCCATGTGATAGACTTTCTCCCTTGTTTAGTGAGGCCATGAACCCTAATTGTAAAAGTAACTAATGTTACAGTTACTTTGTAAAATGAATGTCACTATTTCTCATCATGTTATGACTTTTATTTTATGTAGTTATGTAGTTCAAATCAAAGGCAGGGTGCTTTATAATAGGAACATACTACAAGATCAAGAAGAAATCACAAGATGTTGGAAGTAATACACAGAATAGCTATATAAAAGAGATGAAAAAAATGAATGACACATGGGATGAAGAAATATATGAAGATGAACCCCAATTCTAGAAAGCAAGGTGGAAATTGGGAAGAATAAATTACCAGGAACAGATGATATTCCAACTGAAGTGCTACATTCCACACAAATGGAATCAACTCTAGTGTTAACTAAAATATGTCAATAAATATGGAAAACAAAATGGTGGCCAACAGAATGGAAATATCAATATACATCCCCATCTACAGAAAAAGTAACACAAAAGGCTGTAGCAACAATAGGACCATGGCATTAATTTCCCACACAAGCAAAATTATGCCCAAAATTATGCAGCATAAACTTATATATGGAAAGAGAAATCCCAGAGGTACAAGTGAGGTTCAAGAAATGAAGCAGCACTAGGGACCACATTGCAAGTACACCAAGGAATTCCAGAAAAAATAAGTATGTAATAAAAAAATAAGTATGCAATTTATAGACTATAACAAAGCCTTTGACTCCATAAATCATGAAAAGCTAAAGACATGGGAGTGCCACTAGATTTGATAGTCCTGATGGGAAATCAGCCAGAGAACCACTAACTGATCTGGATGTACCATTGCCTGTCCCTGGCTTATATAGGGCCTTATTGTATGAGAACCTACAGAGCTGATTTGGCACGTCTTTGATGGTATTTAAAAAAAAATAAGGCAACTTGGCTTTACATGATCTGGATTTATGAAATATATTAACTATATAAAATGATATAGAATACCAGCAAAATCTGAATGATACTACTAGGTTACATAAAATATAGTCAGCTAATAGTGAGTTGATAATGGCAGATCTTTTATTTTTTTAATTTCATTTTTGCTCTTCATTAATTTCTATTCAGTTAATTTTTAAAGAATATGTATGTTATAAATGCCCTACTTGGCAAAGTCTGATAATCTGTATAGTAAATGTAAAATTGTTGTTGTCGGGTATTCAAATCGACTTTGACTTATGAAGAACTTCTCAAAGGCTTTTCGTGGCAAGATTTATACAGAGGAAGTTTGCTATTGCCTTCCTAAGGCTGAGATAGTGTGACTTGCTCAGGGTCATCCTGTGGGTTTCCATGTCCAAGTGGGAACTTGAACCCTGGTCAAAACCTCATCTCCTGGAATCACAGAATAATAGAATCATAGAGTTGGAAGAGACCACAAGGGCCATCCAGTCCAACCCCCCTGCCATGCGGGAACTCAAAATCAAACCATCCCCAACAGATGGCCATCCAACCTCTGTTTAAACACCTCCAATGAAGGAGACTCCACCACTCTCGAAGGTAGTATGTTCCAGTGTCAAACAGCTCTTACTGTCAGGAAGCTCCTTCTAATGGATTCTAATGGAATCTCTTTTCCTGTGGTTTGAATCCATTGTTCCATGTCCTATTCTCTGGAGCAGCAGAAAACAAGCTTGTTCCATTCACAACATGACACCCCTTCAAATACTTAAACAGGGCTATCATATCACCTCTTAACATTCTCTTCTCCAGGCTAAACATATCCAGCTCCCTAAGTCTCTCCTCATAAGGCATGGTTTCCAGACCCTTCACCATTTTGGTCACCCTCCTCTGGACATGCTCCAGCTTGTCAACATCCTTTTTGAAATGTGGTGCCCAGAACTGAACACAGTATTCCAGGTATTCCAACTCTAACCACCATGCGACAATGGCTCATTATATTTCCAGTGTGAAATACCAATGATTAAAACAACTAAAATAACAGTTAAAACCTTTTGAATAATATAGTTGACAGCAGTTGGACTGTCTCATATTGAGAACATATGCATGAAGACTACCATTTACCCTCTAAGCTGAAATTCCTTTACCTTCAAGACTTCTGATACAGGGAATAAGATTCCCAGGATTTTAATTTTTGTTCCAATGCTGCAGGGCTCGGGGCTCCACTCTGTGATAGTTTCTGGACTCAACTCTGTGGCAAATGAGTGAGCCGGAAAGACAGCAAGAATATTTTACTGAGCACGAATGTTGAACAATCTTTCTAAAAGTCTTAGAAAAATTGTTGTACAAGTGGGAATTGTGACAAAATGTTTACATATAACTTCACTCCTCCAAATGTGGGATTAAGAACCCACTCCCACCTCTGATCATTGTTTATACTGGTTGGGGCATTTTAGCATTAGTTTGAGGGTCCCCATTGAACAAGAGTGTACCTGTTGTACCAGCCAGCCATGCCTTTCTCTAAGCTGCCAAGCTTTTAAAGACTCAAACCAGCCAAATTGCTTTCCTCCACTGAATTCCCCCTTCTGCTCCAATTGCCATCCACCATTCCTTAGGTCTCAGTGATCATTAAGCCTGCTCAGTCCTCAGTAGGGAGTTTTGACAACATGGACATTGGCTTCATTTAGTGTTCATGTATTTAAAACATTTTTTCCATTTTCATAAATCTTAGATTTCCTATATGGATACCCCCCTTTAGTTACTTAGTGACTTACTGAGGCTCAGTTTTTGTTTTGGTACAAGAGTTTCCTATTAAAAGAGCACTAATAGTAATGGACCTCACTTTAAGTCATTCTATGGCTACAAGCCCATCATATTTTCTGTTATAATCCTACTCAACTCTCATACCAGATAGACCAAAGCAAATGTCTTCTTCTTTATCTTAGTGTTGTACAAATAAATTAATTGCTTGAGGAGCTGCTGTTTCATTTAAGATATTGACAAGATGATTGAAGACATGATTGGAGCTGCTCTCTTTAAAAATGTTCTGATGGTCTCATGCTGTAACTTCCCACATACTTGGCATTTGCACAGTTTTTTCATCCTGTTTATGCTGCTAGATAGTCTCAAGAGGGGTTTCTTGTTATTGTTGTTGCTTTAAGGAACCTAAACATGCAAACTGATTCGATTCTGTCTCTCCAACTATAATAATGTTGATACAAGAAACAATTTAAGGTTGCCAGATCTCCTGTATTAATCTATCATATTTCAAAACAGCCCAACTCCATAAAACAGAATAACCTAGCCTCTTGGCATCACCCATTTCTATTTTAACAGTTCTGTGACAGTTTCTTGTATAGCGTAAAAATGTACCTTCCTCAAAAAAAGATTCAGGGTGGATGCCAAATCTCACCATATTGTTCTATTAGCTATACTGCCACCCCACCCCACCCCATCCCATCCCACCCAAAGCTCTGTACTGGCCATAAAGGGTAGGGAAAGAATTCATATCTGGCCAATAGAAAGGGTAGAAGTGCAGTAATGTTTCCATCTCAAGTTCAATGTAGGCCTGCCCAAGAAACACTGTGCAATTTATTAGGTTTGTGAAACATGAGATGCACTCTGGTATCCCTGTAACTGTTTCCTTTCAGTTCTAGATCTTATTTTTGCCGGCATGATGTGTAGGAAAATACTGTATATGTCTATTCAAAAAATAATCACATTGAGTTTAATGGGGATCACTTCCAGAGAAATGGATATAAGATTGCAGCCATTGTGTAATCCCACTTTCTCCATCTCTCCTTCACCCATTGGGTGACAGCAGGCAGTATGATTTGTAGCCCTGAAGATCAATGGAGCTGGTGGAAGGTGGTGCCTCCAGTATGAGTGGAGCAGAGAATCCACTGTGGGTTTTAGTTTGAACTTTAAAGGAGCTATTGAAGGTGCCAAACCCTGCCTCCAAAATAGTTCAACAACTTAGATAGCCCCTTTCAAGATCAATCTAAATCCCAAAGTGGATTCACCACTCTACTGACCTTGCAGCTACCAATCTCCACTGGATGGATTTGACCATGATTTCAGTTATAGGTGTGAGCCTCGAGCTTTCACAAGCTCTTTTTTTGGAGAACTTTAAAACATACCATAACTGATACCTTTTTCTTCAGTCACTTTAGCTGCCCAGAACAGCAGTGTCTTCCACCTGTTGTTTTTCTCCTTTGAAGAAGGGTACTTTACAACAGAGCTTGGAGACCTTTGCTTTGGGATGCTGTGTCTTCACTATCAACTCTCAAGGAATTAAACTTGTTTGGGGTCTCACAAAATCAAAATAGGATGATTTGTTGTAAGGCTGCCTGGGAAGACCCTGGTAATCTTTTGATCCAAAGCAACAAAATAAAGCCTGAACCCATGTAACTACATTTGTGAATCTCCATCTTTTGCATTCTTGTCTCCCCCATTTTTCCATATATTTTTTTCATGGGATACATGAATATGAAGTATCTTGGGGCAAGAGGTCTCCTCATTTCTTTGTCTTTAAAGTACTATATGCACTGTTGATGATGATGTACTAATCATAACACAGGCCTGCAATAAAAAAACCTTTTTTTCAATATGGTAGCTATTTTAATGTATTTTGGGTGCTGAATTTGAAAAATAGAATAAAAATGTAGCACACAGAGTTCTTTCACAAATTCAATATTTTTATCAATTGAGTTCTTACTCAGCTTTAAGTGCAGATGCTGATATTCCAGTGTGACTTCCTTAATGCTTTTAAAAGGATTTTTGCATTTCATATCAGTGGATTAAAGTTATTTGTAAGTCTGTTAGAAGTCTTTATACCCTTTCTTGCTCTGTGCAGGATAATTTCATTCAGCCACATATTGCAACATAGAAATGTTAAAGCAAGCTGAGAAAAACTATGTGATAGAACAAATGTGGTGTCATTTTTGGATTTAAAACACCAAATTCCTATAAAACCAGCATACATTTTAAAGAAATGTTTATGACCCTCAATTTTGCAGGCCTGTGTTAACAAGTTATCTGCTCCTGAACCTTCCCATCTCTTTTCCTCATAACCCTTTATGATGACACAGCCTGCTGTTTCTTGAGACAAAATAAAACAGTAACAGACTAATAGTTTAATTATATTTTAATTTTTCTCTGTTTTTGTGAGCTCCCAGGATTCCTTAGCACTGAGCTAGAGTAGTTAAAGTGGTCTCAAACTGGATTATTTCTGCAGTGTGTTTTGGATCTCTGACTACTTTAGTTGTGCCGATTTTGTAAGCTGCCTTGAGTCCCAAGATTGGGGAAAGGATGGGAAAGAAAGAGATAAAGAACAACAACTAACATATCAGAGAGCGTTCAGTATAGAAACTTTCCCCTTGATGAAGTGACCGATTCATAGAACATGATGCCATGCTCTTGTTGGAGATTCCTGTTTCCAGAAAGACGAAGAGCTTCCTTGGCTAGATGACTCTATGGAGGAGACCACTCCTAAAGAACTTGGACTCTTAGGGGAGAAGGTGACAGAATCCCTTCCTCTAGAGCTGAGAAGGATGAGGTGAATCACACACATGCACATGCACACATACATACACACAAACCTCTTGAGAGATGCTAGTGGTTGAAAGCATGAGGATGAATACTCAGAGGAAAGACCTCTTAGATATAACAGCCTCCATGTGATAAGAACCTCCTCATGCACAGGTCTTTTGAGGGAGGAAATGAGAGCAAATGATTGGATTGCCCTTACCTAAATCGCCTGCTTGGACCCTACCAGTTTAGACTTTGGACTGTCTGGACATTGCCCTTGGAATCTGCCTGGCCTGAAATAAGACACAGAGGAGAAGACCATTGAATCACAGGAGCATTGAATTAACTGTTGACCCTGGACTGGTGCAGCTCAGAAACAATATGAACCATGTCTGAGTTGCTTCATGAATCTTCAAGGCAATTTCTAAATGACCCTTTTTAAAAAAATGTTTGGTATCTGCAATGAAAGAGACCTACATTGATTCTAATTAATACCAGTAGTTAAGACATCTTGGGTAGTGAGAGAGAGTAACTTCATTGTTAATCTGTAGATGTGCTGAAGTTCCATTCTTAGGCTTTCTACACTTGACATTATTGTTTTATTTATGTAACTGTCCCCCCCCACCAAAAATAACAGATGGTGTATAACTGAATCTCATTGTGGGAGAAAGGCAGGATATAAATGCTTGAAATAAATGAATGAATGAATGAAATTGGTGATTAGCTGAGAGAAACTCTAATTTCCATTGCATGTTTTCAAATCATCACTTCTATTGAGAAATGGATTTATTCAATTAATGACTAGGGCTACAACATTTTTACTTAAATCTTTAACTTAATAACAGCAATTTTTCTTAAAACATTCATATACCATAGTATATCTTACTTGGGAAAGAGCAGACATGACCCAGTGTTATGAATTATCATAGGGTAGGTCTGGGAGCCTAACCGTTTAATTAACATCACATGGACCAGATTGGAGGGCGTCGGCTAATCTTTCATTTATTTTATTTATCCTCACTTGGGGTAAATAATGGATCAGCTATTACTCTATGTGATATTTCTGAATAGGTGGGCAGTCATGTCCTTGTCATAATCAACACCTTGTAAATTATAGCAAAAGATTTGACTAGAAATTATTAATTAGCTATACATTTTTGAGACAGGGGAATAGTTGAAGAAACCATGCAATTAATCTTGTGTGGGACAGGAGCAAGACAGTGATGGAAGACTTAAAATTAACCCCCATGTGGAGCACACATGGGAGATTTTCCTATTCCCTCTTGTGAAAAGGAAGGGAAGGCTGTTGGCTCTGATCCTATGAAAACAGCACATAGTATGAATTCTGTGTGTCTGGTCGTGGTAAGAATTTATTTATTTACATGTGGATTTAGTATGCTTCAGAAATATCCCCATTCTTATTGCTAAGGCTCAAAACAGCTTATCTTAAACCAAGTTAAAAATATACTGCCAAAGTGACTTTTTAGCCACATTAAGATATTTTATATCACCTCAGGAGAGTCTTCACTGGGAGCAAACATGTTTTTTGAGAGGGCATTCAATACCGGATACAACAATCTATTGGTATTTGTTTTTGACACATAGAGACACTATCAAAATATCAACCCTAGCATGATAAAGAGATGCAGAGAAGGATCAGTCTCTGAATACTTAACAGAGCTTGGAACTACTACTTGAAAAATCAACATTTTACTCATTGGTCATCAAGTAATGTGTTGCCAGATATTGATGAGTAACATAATTTGTTAATGATTAAATGTTGGTATTGGAAGGAAAGAAAGAAAGAAAGAAAGAAAGAAAGAAAGAAAGAAAGAAAAAGAAATCTAATGTTTGGGTAAAAGTGTGTAAAAGACTTTGCCCACTTTTTTAAAAAAAAAAAAAAAGAGTAGCAATGTTATTTTTAACATGTTAACTCCAAGCTCTAGGATCTATGTGAAGAGAAGGCTCACAGCATGTGTGTCAGCTGTAATAAAAGTCCACTTTCACAACTGAAGTGTCAGTGAAGCATATCAGTGGCAAATTGATTGTCAGGATTACTGGCCCAAGACCAGAAAAGCCAAGAAAACATTGCAGTGAGGATTAATTAACTATTTATTCTGGTATCTAAAACAGAAGTTCAGCACACAAACAAGTTAGTGTCAAGTCTAAATTTTCCCCAAACAATTCACTCTTTAAAACCCCTTTTCCATCTAACCCGTCCCCTTCCTCAGCAAACCATCCAGGTGCTCTATACTATATCCAAAGGGTCTTTCAAGTGTCCGTGTTTCCTCCACCCTGCTATCTCTTGCATCTGTCCCAAGAAGAAGAGGTAAACTAGGTCATAAAACAACATCCCCTTTCGGCCATCTGTCCTCCCATTTGTTTGCAATTCAGATAATAGTTCCCTTCTAATTTTCCCTCACTTCTCTATATCATTATGCAGCCACCTCAATATTCTCCTTTTCCTCTTATCCTTTAATATGGCAGATCCATAAACTACAAGACAATCATGACTAGAGTTTATGGATATGACATTGATTCAACCTCACCAGTTGGTCTTCCTTTGCTTTTTCCTTGAATTTTTACTTTCACTGCTTCTTCCTCCTGGCTGCTGCTGAAGGGAATACAATCTATCTGTATCTCAGGGCCTGTGATGGAAACCTGGCTGCCCAAAGCTTTGTTAAGTGTCTTAATCTGAAGGCAGAAATCCCCATCCCTGATTAATGCAGTTTACTTAAACCAGGGGTAGGCAACCTAAGGCCCAGGGGCTGGATGAAGCCCCCCGAGGCCTTTGGACCGGCCCCAGCCCAGTCCTGGTGCCGGCACCACCAACCCCCGCCGCCGCCACCGCCCGCCATGATGATATTGATTATTGTTGTTATTACTTGTTCTTGGGGTTTTCTTGGCAAAATCTCCACAGGGGATTTGCCGTGGCTTTTCTGGGGCCGAGAGAGTGTGCATGCATATATATTTTTATTTTTTTATTTTTTTAAAATATATATATATATATATATATATATTTATTTATTTATTTATTTTTGGTGCTTCAGCCCCCCAATTGTCTGAGGGACAGCAACCTGGCCCCCAGCTCAAAAAGGTTGCCTACCCCTGACTTAAACAGATGCAGATAAAAAGTTCACATCAGTAAAAACATACACAAGTTAAAATATAATCATACTAATAACAATTTAAAAGCATATCCATTTAAGAACAACGAGAAATAAGAACAGTATAGCACCTTGTGAAAACTCAACATGCTGTAGTGGTTTGAGCATTGAACTACAACTCTGAAGATCAGGGTTCGATTCCCCACTCTGCCATGGAAACCCACTGGGTGACCTTGGGCAAGTCACACACTCTCAGCTCCAGAAAACCCTGTGATGGGTTTGCCTTAGGATCACCATAATTCAGAATGACTTGAAGGCACACAACAACAAAGCACATTTTCAAAATTTGGTTCCCAAAGCCTTGTCAAAACAAAAAGTCTTCAACTTTTTGTTGAGGTTGAAGGGGGTGGTGGACCCATTTGAATGGTCTGCCCTTGAAGGCTTATGGAGCCAATTGGATTCTAGAAAGCCCTAGAGGGTTTAATGGTTGGAAATGCCAGTGATCCTGTCAATGCTCTGGTCAATACCTGGAACACCGATCTTACCAGGGCTATCGACACAATCGCTCCCAAGCATCCTTGCCAACTCGCTTCAAACCGAAGGCCTTGGTTCACACCTGAGCTTAGGAGAATGAAACGGGTTGGACAATGACTAGAGCGCAGGTGGCGGAAGACTCAACTCCTATCTGACAGAACTCGCCATAGGAACTTTCTTTGTTCCTATCGGGAGGCAATACGGGCAGCAAAGAGAGCTTTCTCCTCTGCACGTATTGCGTCTGCAGAGTCCCATCCAGCAGAGCTGTTTAGGGTGGTGAGGGAGCTGACACAGGTACCCCCTGCGCCAAATCCCTTGCTTAACCCGACGACGGCCTGCTGTGACGTGTTTAATAACTTCTTTGCTGATAAAATCTCTCAGATAAGAGCCGACTTAGATGCCACTGTTGGAACAGAATCTATAGGCGAGGTGTCCAGCGACTCCATCAGTGAAGTTATTCTGGATCAGCTCCAATCTGTGAGCACCGAGGATGTGGACAAGCTGCTTGGTAAGCTGAGGAAAACAACTTGCCCTCTCGACCCTTGCCCATCATGGCTGGCCGTCCGGGGGGGGATGCACTGAGGAGATTCCTCACGGATATCATCAATGCATCATTTAGAAAAGGACATGTTCCATCTTGCTTGAAGGAAGTGGCTGTTAGGCCGCTTCTGAAAAAACCTTCCCGGGACCCCCTGGATATGAAAAACTATAGGCCAGTCTCTTTGTTACCATTTTTGAGCAAGGTAATCGAGAGGGCGGTTGCTCTTCAACTGCAAGCTGTCTTGGAGGAAGCCAGTTATCTAGACCCATTTCAAACCGGCTTCAGGACAGGCTTTGGGGTTGAGACTGCCGTGGTTGCCTTGACCGACGATCTGCGTTTGAGCATCGACAGGGGTAGTGTGACCCTGTTGGTGCTCCTAGACCTCTCAGCGGCTTTTGATACAATAGATCACGGCATCCTCTTGGACCGCCTGAAGGAGTTAGATATCGGGGGCACTGCTTTGCAGTGGTTCCGGTCCTTCCTCTCGGGTAGGTCCCAGAGGGTGCTGCTCGGGGACAGTAGCTCCAGTAAGAGAGAACTCACTTGTGGGGTCCCTCAGGGGGCTATTCTGTCTCCGATGTTGTTTAACATCTATATGAAGCCGCTGGGTGAGATTATACGGAGTTATGGTGCTGGGTGTTATCAGTATGCTGATGACACCCACATCTATTTCTCTGTGTCTCGTTCGTCGGCCTCAAATTCTGATGGTGTCTCCTCTCTCAATGAATGTCTTCAGGTGGTAATGGGCTGGATGAGGAAAAACAGATTGAAACTGAATCTGGACAAGACGGAGGTGCTCACGGTAGTGGCCCCGAAACCAAGAATTGGGTTGCAGCCTCCAGTCCTGGACGGGGTCACACTCTCCTCCAGTGACTGTGTTCACAGTCTGGGGGTGCTCCTCGACTCGTCGCTCCTGATGACAAATCAGGTAAATGCGACAGTCAGGAGCACCTGTTATCAGCTTCAGCTGATACACCAGCTGCACCCTTTTCTGGAAGTAAGGGATCTCGAGACAGTTGTGCATGCGCTGGTAACCTCATGCCTCGATTTCTGCAATGCGCTCTACATGGGGCTACCCTCGTGCTTGGTTCGGAAGCTACAGTTGGTCCAAAACATGGCAGCCAGGCTTGTCTCAGGAACATCTAGGAGGGACCACATCACCCCGGTTTTGAGGTCCCTCCACTGGCTGCCTATTGGCTTCTGGGCCCAATACAAGGTGTTGGTTATCACCTTTAAAGCCCACCGCCTCCTCCCATACAATCCTCCCCGTGCTCTCCGGTCCTCTGGGAGGAACTTGCTGGAGCCTCAAAAATCAAGGCTCTCGGCTACCTCCCAGAGGGCTTTTTCTATTGTCGCCCCCAGGCTCTGGAACGGCCTGCTGGACGAGATCCATCAATTAACATCTTTAGGCAGCTTTAAAAGGGCTGTCAAGATGGATCTCTTCCGGCAGGCCTTCCCGGACTAAATATCCCGGCCTTGGCCCTCCTCCTCTTCAGCAGATCCTCCATAACCCTTCCCTTGTAGGAAGCTGCAGGGGTTTTATTGTTGTTTTATTATTGTATATTTTAAACTTGTTGGAATTGGTTTTAATTAAATCTGGTTTAATAGTTTTTTAAGGGGGGGTGGGAAATACGTTGGTTTTAGCCTGTATTATTTTAATGTTATGAACCGCCGGGATTGGGTCACCAATGGGCGGTATATAAATAAAATTTATTATTATTATTATTATTATTATTATTATTATTATTATTATTATTATTATCTTCTATTGTTGAAGTATATCATGGGATCTTCTGGTTTAGCCTCTCTAGGAAGGAGGTTCCATCACAGACACCACGAATTTAGCCTCTCAAGGAAGGATGTTCCAGATCCTGGGAGCAGCCACCAAGATAACCCTGTCCTGTATTCCCACCCCTTCAGATTAAGACAGTTTAACATATACCTATGAGGGCGATGGGACAGAGAGGTGGTCTTCAGTATGAAAGTATCAAAGTGGATGCAGACATGTTTCAGAGACTATGATCTTTTAGACAATCTGGACCCAAGTCATATAAGATCTTATGGGTCATATCCAGCAACATTGATTTCACTCTTTGAGTGTGTGGAGTGGGAAGATATGTTTTATTTGTGAAAGTTTTTGAAAACAGTCATGAATGTTTAAAAACAAAAATAAATCTTTGGTGATATTGCCTATATGCACTGCCCCTGATTTGGTTCAGGACAAACTGGAGGTACAATTTCAGCAATTTATCTGCAATAAAGAAATGGGAAATTTCTGGCCTTATTCTGACACTTCTGGTGCTGACATCCCTAGTCAGCAATAACCTCTGCTCTTGTTGACACAAGGAACTAACCCCAAAGGCCGTCTAGACATTGAATTGGCTGCCAACATATCTACTAATATCTGGACATTCTCAGAGATCAGCTTGAGGACAAACAAGAGGGAGAGGGAGTATTGAGAAGGGAAATGCCATTTCCCTTGTTATGTTTTTCTAAGAAATGGATTCCATTCCTATGATCAAAACTAGCTTTTAATTTTCCCTCCTCTCTGCCCTCGGCTGAGTCTGAAGCTTAGAACCAACACCATTTTTAATGCCCCATTCTAATATAGCTGCTCTTAATCTCTTCTAAACCATCCTCTGCTTGCCCCATCAAGTGCATCTTCATTAGGTCTTACAAGAGCAAATGGGTGCATACAGCTGCTAGAGAAGTATCTCACAGATGGCACAGTGGAGATAGAAGACAGAAGGAAGTGTCTTCATCTGAACAGTAAATGCAGAGTGACATAGAGGTTGTGCTGAGCTGTAACATAAAACTGTGGTATGTCTTTGGACTGGTGGCTTGTGGCTAACTTGAGAAAATATGTAAGAAAAATGTTCTATAAGAGAAGAGAGAGTCAACATGGTGTAGTGATTTGAGCACTGGACTATGGCTTTGAAAACCAGGGTTCATTTTAATTCCTGTTCCATCACTAATCATTAAAACATCATATGTCACCCATTTATTTTTATCAATTATCTCTCTGCAAAAAAAGCTTCATTCACTGATGCCCATTTAGGAATTACATCTTGCCAATTTTTCTTTACTTTCAACCAAATTCTTAGAAGCGAACACCAAATGTAGTGGTTATTGAAATCTTTATGTACTTTAGATTTATCATAAAATAGATACCTATGCCACCCAAACCTATTGTTGTGTCCTTCCAATTGTAAATTTCTTTTTTCTCTAATTTCATCCAATCTTCAGTCCAATTAAACAATTTGCATAATATAATTTCAAATTTGGTAAAGTCAGTCCACCTCTACTTGTCTCATCTTGCATTAATTTCATCCTCACCCTGGGTTTCTTTCCATTCCATATGAATTTGGCCAATTCTTTCTGCCATTTTGCAAACGGTTGATCATTTATTATAATGGGTATATTTGAAAACAAAAAATTCATCTTCAGTAAAATGTACATTTTTATAGTTGAGATTTTCCCCATCCATGATAAATTTAGCTTCCCTCATTGATCCAAATCCTTCCTGATTTCTTTCCAAACTTTATCATAATTATTTTTAAACAAATCTGAATTTTTTATTTGTAAAATTAATTCCCAAGTATTTAATCATCTTTTTTGTGAAATTCTGATTTCTTAGCTATTTCCCTCTTTTCTTGATTTGTTAAATTCATTAATAACATTGCAGTTTTATCCTTATTTATTTTAAATCCCAAACTTCCTCGTATTGATTGAACATTTTTAGAAGATACACTATGCTTTCCAGGGGATTTGCAATAGACAACATCAAGTCATCTGCAAATGTTTTTAATTTGAATTCAAAACCTTTAATTTTGATTCCTTCTATTAATTTGTCTTCATGGATTTTATTATTTAGAATTTCCAGTGTTATTATAAATAATAGGGGTGAGAGGGAACAGCCTTGTCTAATACCTTTTTGGATTTTGCAACTTTTAGTGTTTTTCCCCATTTATCAATAAAAAAGCTTCCTGTTCTTGATACCTCGCTTCTACCCAACTTATGAAATTTTTTTCAATCCAGTCTGTTTAAAACATTTAACATGAATTTCCAATTTATCTTATTAAAAGCCTTCTCCGCATTGATAAAATACAGTGCCAATTTCTTAGCTATATTCTTCCCATGATAGTCTAATAAATTTAGCAGATTTCTAGTATTATTTTTAATGCATCTATTAGGTGAGAACCCTGCTTGATCTTCAGGTATTAACCATTTTATTAACAATTTTTAAATCAATCTGCCATGATAGATGCAAAAATTTTATAATCACAATTCAATAATGAAATGGGTCTATAATTTTTTTGGGTCTATCGAATCTCTATTCTCTTTAGGTATCATGTTACATTTGCTTGGGTCCATGATTTAGGTAATTTATTATTCAGAATTTCATTCATAACTCTTTGCAATATCTCTATCAGTTGATGTGTAAAAGTTTTGTAATATTCGGGTATTAACCTATCTGGGCCTGCCGATTTCCTGGTTTTTATCCGTTTTATTGCATCCACAATTTCTTGGCTCTCTTTTTTTTAATTTAGATTCACTTTTTGCTCTTCAGTCAATTTGACAATATTTTGTGCTTCTAAATATTTTTTTTATTTTATCCGTATTATCATAATCTTTATATAAGTTTGTGTAATAGTTTAACAATATACGTTTTATTTATTTTTAGTCTGAAAGTATCTTATTGCCTTCTTTTATATTTAAAATAATTATTTTTTTCTTTCTCCTTTCTTAATTTATACACTAGAAGTTTCCCTGGTTTATTTGAAAATTCAGAATATTTTTACTTCACATATTTAAGTTTCTATTCCAATTCATCAGTTATTATTATAGATATTTGTTTTTGTAAACAATATATCTCTTCCTTTAATTTTTTTCTCCAATGGATTAGATTTAAGTTGGTTTTCTCTTATTTTAATTTCAGTTTCCAAGTCTTTAGTTTGTTTGTTTTTTCCTCTTCAACTCTGCACCTTTATTTAAAAAACCTTATAAATGCTTTTGATAGTTCTCTTGAAAAAAGATATTTAATTGGTCTGTTGCCTCTTTAATAATATTCTCATTCTTTAGTAGGGTTTCATTTAATCTCCATCTATATTCTTTAATTTCAGTTTTCATCACCATGCAGACTGGATTATGGTCTGACTATATTTTTGTTAGGAATTCTAGTTTATGTATTTTCCCAAGAACAACTGATAGTAAATGGCTATAACAGCAATTGGTTCACATATCGACAGCTTCACAAAAGATTTACATTTGATATAAAAACAAAAGGAATTGGAATTATTGCTAGAGAATTTGAGAAGATATTGAAAAGATATTGTTGTAAGCCGCCCCGATTGTTTTAACAGAGGGGCGGGGTATAAATAAATTTTATTATTATTTTATTATTGAATTTGGAAGATAAACATAAAATATCAGAATGTTATAAAATGCTATTAAATAGACATGGAAGATGAAATAATTAAAACAATGGTAAAATGGTTCCAGGACCTAGACCAGAATACACATCTTGACCAATGGGAAAAATCCTGGAATATAAGATTAAAATTTACTTTAAATTATGACTTAAAAGAAAACTTTTATAAAATAATAATAATAATAATAATAATAATAATAATAATAATAATTTATATCCCGCCCCTCTGCCAAGCAATCGGGGCGGCGTACAGTATTCAAATATCAAAACAAGTCACATCAAATCAGATCCCATCCCTCATTCCCACCCCCACTCACCCCCCCAAAACAAATCAAACCAACAAATTAAAGACAATTATTAGAAATAGACAATATAAAATATACAGTATACAATATAAAAAACATGATTACATGATTGCATTGCCGCAGCTGCTCTGGGTGAAGGGGTGGGCTAGATAGCTTCTGGAGGAACCCTCTTCCACCACAACCACTACAGATGGTAAATGGCTGGGGGATGGGCTAAATAGCCTCCAAAGAGGTCTTCTTCCACCGCTGCCACTGCAGATGGTAAATGGGTGGAGGGATGGGCTAAATAGCCTCCAGGGATGTTCTCTTCCACCGCCGCCACAAAGGGGATGGAATCAAAGCTGGATAGGGCACACACCCTTCCACGGTGGTGGTGAGGAGGGAGATGATGTCCTAGGCTTGGCTTTCTTGCCACGCCTGCCCTCACCATCGCCGCTGCACTAGTGTAGCCACTGGTTGGGCTGGGGAATGCTGGGGGCACATTTTGAAGGTTCCCTCTGAGGCCAGGTGTTGCACTGGGGGAGGAGGGCAGGCAAACAAACACACACACACGCCACTCCTCTTCTCAGCCTCCTCCTCGGTGTAGTCGGTGGTCGGGCAGAGGAGGGGAGCCCCTTTTGAAGGTTCCTTGTGATCAATAGCGTTGGTATCTCACTCCATAGAAACTATCAAAAATGAATTTAAAAGCCAGTAGTAATTGTTGGAAATGTGAAAAATCAGTGGCTTGCCATACATGCCAAAGTAAGGGAAATATTAAATATTGAAACTCCATTGGACCCCAAAATGTATTTATTAGGAATTATTGCGGATGAGAAAATAGAAATGAAATTTGGAAAACTATTATTTTACATGACAACATCGGCTAGGTTAGTTTACTCAGCTAATTGGAAAAGTAAAGATTGCCCAAGTTTCCATGTTTTTGCATCAGGAATATCCAATAAAGGTAAAAAGATGCTGACAGAAAAAAGGAGCTATGGAGAAAATCAGAAAGGAGTGCTGAGGGGCTAGTAAACCAGAAAAGTAGATGACAGAAAGAAGAAAATGGGGAAAGTGTTGTGGAGTCAAGCAGTGTGATGGAGTCAAGAGTTTCATAAGGCAAGGCTGAAATTTAATTATTGTTGTGTGTTTTTTTAATTGTTAAATATTCCTGATGCAAACACACAGAGACTTCTTGAGGAATCCATTGTTCTCTGCCACAAAGTGGCCTGTGACCTCACTGGAATGGGGACGTATTGGATTGCAAAAGAGGGGTCCTTGGTGAGATGCAAATGGATTTTAAATTTCCTGGACTTTACAAATCTTCCTATAGCCACAGGGCCAGAAGGAAGAGGAGCCTGCCTGCAAAAGATATCCTCCCCACCATATACCATCTTAACTAAAGACTGAAACAACATATAGGCATCTGACTAACATCCCCAATTGTTTTCTCCTTTTTGGTTTGTAACATCTTGCCTGATGAAGAAGCCCATGGAGCTTCAAAAGCTTGCAACAAGTATATTGTGCATTTTGGTTGGCCAATAATAGTATCACTGATGGATTTTTGTCTGAATTTGCTAAATGGCCAACACAGCTACCCCGAATGTCATCTACTTTTATTTCCATTTCAAACTAAACTTAGAGCCTCGGCAGACGGAGGCCCCGGAGACGCCGCGGGTCGGAGCGCCGGCGGAGCTCAGCCTCCGCACCGCGGCACTCCTGCGCCGAATCTAAAAGGAGCTCCAAATTGGCGCTCCTTTTAGATTTCAGAGAAAGTGTGCCCCAAAAGCGGCGGGCGCACTTTCTCTGACTCAAACGCCGCGACGCGTGTGGTTGCCGCGGCATGAGGTCAACCTGGAAGCGCCGTCCGTCCGGATGGCCGGCGCTTCCAGGGGCGACCTCAGGAAGAGGAAGGGGCACCGCTCGTGCGGCTGCCCCTCCTCTTCCTGGCCTCGGAGACGGCTCTATTAGCCGTCTACCGAGGCCCATAGTTTGTCACGGTATACCAACCAGTAAAACTGCAGTTAGTTTTGACTATGATTTGTCCAAATAAATCAACTTCAGTCAGATAAGCCATGATTAAAACTAATCATAATTTCCAGCTAGTGCAAAGCCAAAAGACGCAACATTTTGCAAATGAAAAGTGGGATACATGTGGTTGAACAGCACAAGGGTGTGACCAAAAAGCGTGGCCAGGCAACAAAAACACAAAGAAAGAATATAAAGCTAATATTTTAAATTTAAAAATATTTTAAAAAGAGAAACCTTGGAATTTATGTTTGAATGTGGAAAGGACAAAACTCTGTCTGATTTCTCCTCTCCCTCCTGCTGAGTTAATTGAGTGAAAACTACTTCTGTACTTTGAACTCAGTTTGCAGCAATTGAAATAAACTGAGGATAAAGACAAAAGAGAAAGTGGGAGGTGAGTAGAAAAACTAGGATATTTAGAAATCAGATGAGAAAGTGGGAGGGCAGAGAATTAACCAAGGTTGTCCTTGTTAAACTGGGGCAGTTAGAGGTTAATGCATAACAAGAAAACATTTTGTAAAGAACAGAAGAAAATCGTTCAATCACCCCATGCCTATGCTGGCAAAGAAAAAAAGAAGATGAAACAGGGCTGTGCACTTAACGCTAAACCAGGATGTAGTTTGATATTAATGTTGACAAATGTGTGAAAAAGATGCTGACAGAAAAAAAGGAGCGATGGAGAAAATCAGAAAGGAGTGCTGAGGGGCTAGTAAACCAGAAAAGTAGATGACAGAAAGAAGAAAATGAGGAAAGTTTTGTGTAGTCAAGCAGTGTGATGGAGTCAAGAGTTTCTTAAGGCAAGGCAGGAAGAGGCTGAAATTTAATTTTTTTTATTTGTTAAATGCTTCACATCCTTAACTCTGTAACTCTGTAAGTAGTTGTTGAGGATATTGGTAATAAATATGTTTCCTAATGTGTCAATTGAATGGATTGTGAAACTACACTCTCTATTTTAGCATTTATATAACACTTTTCAGAGCAAGGTTTCCTCAGGTGGGCCACTTCAAAACATATAACATGAAAAAATTTTACAAAATCCATAATAAGCTTATTTTAAAAACTGCAATCCAAATGCAAAAAGGGAAAGAGGAATTTAAAACATCAAGGGCTAGTAGTCATATTAACTGAAAGCAGCATGAAATAAGATATTCAACCTTTATTTAAAAGCCAATAAAGTAATGACCACGCATTTTCTTACAGAGAAAATGCCACATATGGGATCACCACTAACACACCTTTTGTCTCTAGTGCAGGGGTTCCCAACCTGTGCTCCAGATGGACTTCCCAGGTGCTCCGCAGCTGCTCCAGGACAATGAAAGAAATAAAAATGGAATGAAATTAAAGAATAAGAATATATTCTTATATATATATTCCTAAATACCATTAACTTGTAAGACATAAGGTAGGCCTCTTAGGAGCTCTGCCATAGAAATAAAGGCTCCGTGAGTCAAAAAGGTTGGGAACCCCTGCTCTAATACATACTACTATAATAGATCTTGAAAGTGAGCTCATGAGCAGTGCTTCCAACAGTGATCTTAAGAACCAACTTTAGGTGTGTAACACAGTCTCAGCCCCAGAAAATCCAGTGAGATAGGGTCACCTTAGGGTCGCCATGAGTCAAAAACTACTTGAAGGCACATAACAACAACAAAGTTTCATATAATAAATAAATAAATAAATAATAATAATAATAAACGTTATTTTTGTATCCCGCCTTTTGCCAAGGCAGTCAAGGCAACTTACATCGTTAAGATAGATAAAACAAACCTCATACTGACCAATAAAACATAATAAAAACAAGTTACCCCTCTTTTAAAAAATTAAATTAAATGTAACTACTAAAATAAGTTAAAAATGACTGGTGTTCTAGCAGCAATAAAGATGTAAAAGAGGGAAAGACACAGATTGAGGTAGAGAGATGCACAGTTGTTCAAATAAGATCCCAATTTTAAGGGCTTCAGAATGTAAATATGGCCTACACAAAAGAGGCAGTCAGTGTAACTCAGGGATAGGCAATCTAAGGCCCGGGGGCCGGATGCGCCTCCCCGAGGCCTTTGAACCGGCCCCAGGCCAGTCCTGCTGCCGCCGCTGCCCACCGCCGCGCCACGCCATGATGATATTGATTATTGTTGTTATTACTTGTTCTTGGGGTTTTCTTGGCAAAATCTCCACAGGGGTTTTGCCATGGTTTTTCTGGGGCTGAGAGAGTGTGCATGCATATTTTTTTAATTTTTTATTTTTTTTTTAAATATATTTTTATTTATTTATTTATTTATTTATTTATTTATTTTTGGTGCTTCGGCCCCCCAATTGTCTGAGGGACAGCAACCCAGCCCCTGGCTCAAAAAGGTTGCCTACCCCTGGTGTAACTGGTGCAGTGCTAATGCTCAGATCACTCCAAAAGCTATCTTCGGTTGAAATTTCTGATTACTTTTAAAGACAACCCCTACACAGAGTGCATTACAGTAGTCTAGTCTGGATGTAAGTAGGGCATATGGAACTAAGGCAAGATTTACTTTCTCTTGCATTACAGCTGGTGAATCAATCAAAGCTCATAAATGGCACTCCAAGTTGACTCCACGTGCGCCTCCATAGACAGTGCCAAATCTAGCTGCCAGCTTGGGGCTATTTCAGTCGAGGGCCTCAGGAATAATTAAGAAAGTGTTATTTTAAGCCTGTGACAAAAGCAGCAGCCAGTGACTTCAATTGCCACCAGACTGGAAAGGAAATCAGCAAGGAGGACAGAATATGAACAAAGTACTCTGCTGGGAGGAACCTTTCTTATAATCAGCAAATCTAACAATTCCTCAGAGCCAGGAGGAGAGGGGGAAATGCAAAGAATGATGAAGCAAGTAGTGATGAGTATGCAGAGGACTTCCTGCTGAGAGGAAGGGGGGGACTTTTAAAAATATGCCAGAAAAGTCTTACATATTCCAGGGTGGAATTCTTCCACCTCTCACCTTGCTTCTGTGATCGTCCTATTCAGCAAAACAAAGACTTGGTATATCTTGGAAGCTGCAGAATCCACTTAAGTATGGCAGTCTGGATGGTCACTCTTGCAGTGATGTAACAAAGGAAGAGACCCCAGAAGCTCCTGAAACAGCCTAGGGAAGAGGGGGATTTTTTATCCAATTGTCAAAGGAGATGTGCACGGACCAGTCTAAATTGACTGTCAATAAAGCAAGAACCCAAAGACTTACATAATAAAGGATGTGTGTGGCTGTGGCTGTGGCTGTGGCTGTGGCCAGGAAAGATGTAGAAAAATTTATGTTCACTTACAGTGAATTGCAAGTGCCGTGGATCACTAAGAAGCACATAAATTGGGGAAGGGATCTTGTGTCACTTTTAAGAATAACAGATTTATATCAGCATGAGTTTCATGGATTACAGTCCAATACCTCAAATGCATTAGTATCCATCAGTGATTCTGCAAAAATGGATTATAATCCAGGAGCCGTCATTCTGAAATAAATATGTTAGCCAAAGGAAGCTTGTGGCACCTTTAAGACTCTCTTTCAAAAGTGCCAAGAAACATATGTTTAAGCTATCCATGCAGAGAAGTGTACTACAAGTAGTTAATGCTCTACTATACTGCAAAGATTTATGCAAAATCAGTAGCGTGCAAACAATCCCAAATCACAAAACATTGTGCAAAGTCTTTGCATTGAACTTTTAGCCAAGCATACATATTATTTGCAACATGGACACATCTGTGGCAAATATTAGCCAGTCCTGGATTACAATGAGCTGTTGGCTGTCTATGTATGCATTCTATATAGGTGGGAGCACTTTGAACCTTATTAGAAATAATGGCACAGAATAGCTGCGTGAATACAGTGCAGTGCTGAGCAGGAAACTGCAGCCACTATATGTTCCATGCTAAAGCCAAGGAATCATATTAATGGGGGAAAGCCAAGAGTACCACTTATCAAGGGCAGGATCAACTGTTTCAGATCATCTGTGTTTATTTTATAGGAAAACCTTTATTATTGTAAGGGTTACAAGAAATTCTCAAAGCCTAAATCCACACAGCAGAAATAATCCAGTTTTATACCACTTTAACTGTCATGGCTTGATCGTATGGAATTCTGGGAATTTTATTTTGTGAGACATTTAGCCTTCTCTGCCAGAGAGCTCTAGTGACACAACAAACTACAATGTCCAGAATTCTATAGCATTGAACCATGGCAATTAAAGTGGTTTCAAACTGGGTTATTTCTGCACTGTAGATGCAGCCTAAATATACGATGTTTC
This sequence comes from Phrynosoma blainvillii, assembly GCA_026167975.1. Taxonomy (NCBI): domain Eukaryota; kingdom Metazoa; phylum Chordata; class Lepidosauria; order Squamata; family Phrynosomatidae; genus Phrynosoma; species Phrynosoma blainvillii. The sequence goes on along the minus strand of JANUYF010000002.1, from coordinate 288,230,323 downwards.
TCTATAATTTCAACTATAATTGTTGTAAATCTTGTGCCACTCACCACTGCTAAAATGTAAAATGCTAGCCTTGGGAGGGGTGCAGGGTGAGAACAAAAATACTCTTCAAAATTGACCCTGGTTTGAAAATTGAAGGTGTTCAAAAAGTTTTATTAATAATTGAGCTTTATGCTGTCTCCCGCTTATATGCAAATTTTAAAAATGAGACTCACTTATAATATGTTGAGCTGTGATCCTTATTATTATTATTATTATTATTATTATAGAGTAATTCTTACAGCTTTGTTCTTGTTGTGTGACTTCAAGTAGTTTCTGGCTTATGGCAACCCTAAAATGAAACTATCACAGGGTTTTCTGGGGCTGAGAGTGTGTGACTCATCCAAGGTCACATGTCGAGATTATCTGCAAGACTATTTCCCCATATAGGCCTGCTTGAGTCTTAAAATCTTTGCAGGAGGGCTCCCTCTCACCCCTATTCCCAGGCTTTAGCCTTTAACTGGTTAAATTGTGTTATGAGGGTTCTGTTTTTAAAATGTAATACGTGATTTATGCATTTTTGATTGTTCTAAAATTGATGGTTCAGAATAATGTTTTATTAGGGCATGATTGTTTCATGCATTTAAATCTTTTTTAAACTACATACTGTTTTAGCTGGGGGGGCTTAAACTTGTATTGTAAGTTCCCTTGAGTTTAAAATGACGGGGTTAATATAAGTTAACGTTATGGGGGAAAGTCTGGAGCATTGAGGGTGTATGCGGGTGAAAATGTTACTGAATGTTTTAAAAGAGTTATGGCTCAAACCGCAAGATTAATCCAAAATTTCTCAAATGTATCCTTCTCCTCTTTAAGTCTCGGGATCTGGGCATTTGATTTATGTTTTTAAAATGCAAGGCTCAATTGGATAGTAATTATTTTCCAAGCTGTTGGCCAAGGCTGTACATAACTGAACACAAACCAATGGATTCAAAATACAAGAAAAAAGATTTCACCTAACTATTAAGAAAAATGTTTTTACTGGTAAAAGCTACTCAACAGTGAAATAGATGGCACTGTTGATGAACTCTCTTTGGAGGTCTTTAAACAGAGGTTGGATGGGCATCTTTCAGGAGTGCTGTAGTTATTTATACCTGCATGGCAAGGGGTTGGACTAGGTGACCCATGTGGTCCCTTCCATTGCTAAGATTCTATTATTCTATTATGACAACTCTGTATTACTTAGCATGGGCAATGTCCTGTAGTATCTCCTGGCTTGTTAATAAAAAGACTGTTTAGTTTATTTTAAATAAATGAGCAAGCATGCAGTGCTTTAGGTGGAGAGAGTTTTAAACTTTCAGCGACGTTTTATATTTTCAAAAATGAAAGATCAAATTTCTCTGCCTTCATTGATCATGGTATGCTTTGGGCAAGAGTGAGCAAATTGCAACCATAGGCAACCAGCAGCCCCCGGAGCCATTTTGCAGCCCATGAACACCTCTAGGGCACCTCTGGTCTCCCCCAACTCTGCAAAAAGGTTGGAAAAAATGTTGTTTTACTCCAGGCTTCCAAGCTTTGTGTTTCAGGAGGTTGGAAGGCCCTCAGTTTCCACATAATTTCTTTTTAAAAAAAGAAAGAAAGAAACTGAAAGAAACTGGAAAGACATAATATTCTCCAACATTTCATAGATGAAAACTGGGACGTGTGCGGTCAAGCAACATAGAATGTGGTGAAGATGTTAAAAGTTATAAATAAGGAAGAACACACCAGCTGAGAGGGGCTGCAACAGTTTGCTTTTTCCTCAGTCTACTAGCAAGGATAAATATTCTACCCCTTCCTGCCCTCTCCTCCCTTCTGAGATAATTGAGTACAAAACTACTTTCCCACTTTGTACTCAGTTTGCGGCAACTGAAGCATGCTGAGAACAGAAACTGGGATGAGGAGAGAGAAATGGGGTCCAATCCACACTGAAGAAATAATCCAGTTTGACACCTCTTTAACTGCCATGGCTCAATGCTGTGGAATTCTAGGAGCTGTAGTTTTGTGTGACATTTAGCCTTCTCTGTTAGAGAGTTCTGGTGCTGCAATAAACTACAATTCCCAGGATTCCCTAGCACTGAGCCAGGGCAGTTAAAGGGGTGTCAAACTGGATTGTTTCTGCAGTGTGGATTGGAGCTGAGACTTTTTAAACATAACTGAAAAAGTGGGATGACAGAGGACTGTCTCTGTCAAACCAGGACAGTTGGAGGATGTGGAAATGATGTTCCTGACATTTTATTGCAATTCAAGGCCTGAGTATTGGGCTCTGGGGTCAAAAACTTGATCCCCAGACATTGTAAAGTGGTCTGCCTCAGGCCTGGAGATTATCAAAAGAAGGGTGGAAGCAAAGAAGTGTGCCATGACATCTCATAGACAACTAAGCTGTTTTCTCAATCTGTCAGCACACCAAGAAGTTTTTCTGATGTGGGTTTGCAATCAATGACAAATGCTGATTTAGGGCAATTAGCCTTCCTTCCCAGGCAACAAGATCTGGAAAAAAGAAAAATGGACAAAGTGGGAATTACTCCTCATGCATGCCAATCATCATATAGTCCCTCTACAAGAAATGCTGAATCAGCAATCTGAATTAATAAAAGAAGTTTGGTGACAAGTAAATTTAAGCAATGACAGATTAAATTCCTCGTTGGATAAAGTCTCTCATCTGCAGCTTGCCCCTTTAAGAACCATAAAATGAAAGATCAAGGAAAGGAGAACTAATAGGAAATACAGTTTTCCCGAAATAGACAAGGTGTGAGTGGCTATGGAATCCTGCTTCCTTTTTCAACATCCCATCAATCCAGTTCTGTTTATTTTAATGTCCTGCTGCCAGTTCTCTTGGAAACCATCTTGAAAAAACAAATATTTCTGAATCTGTGGCATGCCTTTTTAATTACACTAATTCTTTCTCCATGTTGAATGTGCACATATTAGACTAATGTATGCATATATGAGACACAGTGGCTACTTAGAACATTTTATTGCCACACATGCTTGCGAGATGGTAACATGCATGTTTATAAGCCCACTTGGTGCACTCCAGGATCCTGTGGAAGAAAAAACTTGAAGGAAGGATGTCATAGGACATAAATCTTGGAGGAAATTATATTCTAGAAGGAAGATCTCCCTCACACCTTGGGGTTTTACTATAATAATAATAAATAATAACATTTTATTTATACCCCGCCTTTAGCCAAGGCTATCAAGGCAGCTTACATTTAAAATCAATCATAAAACCCAAACAATACAACAACATATAACCCCCCTTAAAATAAAATAAATTAAATCAACATTAAAATCTGATTAAAACAATAAGTTATGAAACATCTAACCCAAATTAAAACATGCAGCACTCTAGGTAGATAGGGGGAGAAAAGAGAGACTATCTGAAGATGAGGAGCCAGTTGAAAAGTAATATTATTCTGGGAACGCCTGCCGGAAGAGATCCATCTTGATATCTGACGGATCTCCTCCGGCAGGGCATTCCACAGTTTAGGGGCTGTGGCAGAAAAAGTCCTTTGGGAGGTCGCTGCCAACCTAGTTTTTATTGGTTGAAGCAACTTCCTCCCAGAGGACCTGAGGGCACGGGGCAGATTATATGGAGATAGGCGATTCCCTAGGTAGGATGGACCCAGGCCATGTAGGGCTTTAAAAGTCATCACCAACACCTTATACTGTGCTCGGAAACTAATGGGCAGCCAGTGCAAGGATTTCAGAACACGTGTAATGGGATCACTCTTTGATGTTCCGGTGATCAACCTGGCTGCCATATTTTGGACTAATTGTAGTTTCCGAGTTAGGTATAAGAGTAGCCCCATGTAGAGTACTACAGACACAAACCATCTGCTTGTCCATCAGTGCCATTTCCTAGCAGTTCTTGTGGCCAAAATCAACTGCCAGGAAGGGCAGGTTGTACATTGGAGGCACTGCTCAGAATTCCAACCCAATAGCTGTCTAACCTGGTGGGTCCTGTTGTTGAGAACTAGACAATGTAGACATTGAAAAAGATTTTCCAAATTTTGTCTCAGTCATTAATCAGAATGGAGAATGCAGTCAAGAAATCAAGAAAAAGGCTACGACTCAGAAGGGCAGCTATGAAGGAACTAGTGTAGGCAAGATCCTGAAGTGTAAAGATATATCATTGAATACTAAAGTTAGGATGATCTTTTCTCTGAAGATGCTAGCCACAGATGCTGGTGAAACGTCAGAAAGAAACTCTTCTAGAACATGGCCACACAGCCTGAAAAACCCACAAAAACTAAAGTTAGGATGGTTCATATCATTATATTTCCAATTTCTGTGTATGGTTAGTTAACCAAAATAGTAAGAAAATAGTTTGAAAGTTCCTGTACCTCGGATCAAACAAATGGAGACTGTAGTCAAGAAATCAGAGGAAGACTATGACTTGGAAGGGCAGTCATGAAAGAACTAGACCTAAAGATCCTAAAGAGTAAAGATCTGCAACTAAGCACTAAAGTTAGAATTGTCCAATTCATTGTATTCCCTATTACCACGTATGGATGGGGGAGCTGGACAGTGAAGAAAAGCTGATAAGAAGAAAATCAACCCACTTGACATATGATGATGGAGAAGAGTGCTAAGGTTACCATGGACAGCCACAAAGACAAACAAATGGGTCCTTGACCAGATCAAGCCTGAAATCTCCCAGGAAGCCAAGATAATCAAATTGAGGCTGTTGTATTTTGGCCACATCATGAGTAAGTTTTTTTAACTAGCACACACACATGTACAAGTGTGTGAGAGTGTGTGCAAACATGCGCATACACAAACACAGATGTAGTACTGATGTTTTTGTATGTTTTTAACATGTACTGGTTTTAATCATTTGTATGCTGTCCCAAGTCCCAGTGTTGTCAACCAGGAAGTTAAACCAGGAAGATGTCTGTGAAAGCAGACAGGTACGAGACAGGCAGGGAAGACAGAAGAGAAGGTGGTCAAGTCATTGTTTAGTTTGTTGAGCCAGAAAAAAAAAATAGAACTGAACTGAGCTAATTCCTAGGTATGGAGTCAGGATGACATTAATTATAACAGGTTATAAAGTTCAAAGATGCTAGGAGCCTGTGAAGTATAGAGGTCTGTGTTTTAGACTGGGACTTGGAAGATCCAGATTCAAGCCCCCACTGAGTCATGAAACTTATTAGGTGACCTTGAGCCAGTCTCATCTCTCAATCTGATCTACCTTGCAGGGTTGTGTAAAGATAAATTGGGGGGAGGAGAGTCATGCATAATGCCTTGAACTCATTACAGGATAAGTGGGATGTAATTATAACAAATATAACAAACATCTGGAGGGAGAAACTGGAATGTTTTGGAAAACTCCCTTTTGCAGCTACAAAGAAAGAATTAAAGGCAAATTGATGGGAAGAGTGGTTCCAAACTGACTGGTCAATGTTACAGATGTTTGTGTCACTCTTCCCCACCCCTCACACCACTCGTGGTGTATTCCAGTGAAGAGTTTGTTCCTTTTCCTGTTGTACTTGTGGGGAGCCTCAGACAGGATACATCTGCAGGAATCCCAGAGCCTAAACCTGCACAGGCTTTGCATTTTCTTCCTTCCCCCATTCTTGTCATGGTGTTGTTGCCTAACAGGTCATAAAGTGAAGAGAGATGTTTCATTATTTTTTGTTGTTGCTTTGCATCCTTCCTTGCATCCTCCACCCAGTTTTATTTTTTATTGAGAATCTTTGGACCCAACCTTCCGATTGTATCTCTAATCAAAAAAATGGATGGGCACCCATTTCAGTCACCTAATACTGTTTGCATGCTCTGACTTTACTTAAGGGAAGCATTAGCTGATTGGGGTTAGACAAAGAACAGCAGCCAAAGGACATACACTCTACTACATGAATTGGAAGGCAGTAACAGGAGGCTTGGTACCCCTGAAAAAAATGAACACTGCAGCAGCAATTAATCCTATTGCATATCCAGATGGAAAAGGAGAGAAAACAATAATTCATATGTTCATACGTTCAAAAATGTATGTGCTACTTTTGAAAATATTTTTTTAATCAGTATTTATAAGGCAAGATGATGTTTTGCAAGAGTGCTGTGATCAACAGGAACATTGTACTCCCTGTAATTGTTGTGTGGGTTCAAGACCTTCCCAACCCATAGTAATCCTATGGCAAACCTATCATGGGGTTTTCTTGACAAGATTTGTTCAGAGGGGGTTTGCCATTGCCTTCCTCTTAGATCTGAGAGAGAGTGACTTGCCCACAATCACCCAGTGGGCTTGTGTGGCTGAGTGGGGATTTGAACCCTGGTCTCCCAGACTTCTAGTCCAACACTCAGACCACTACACCACATTGGCTCAAACAGTTGTCTTCTTTTTATTACTTACATATTTGCTTATTTGTCTCTTTATGAGCACTTCCAAGAAAGGCATTCCAGAAAACTGGGGGAAGCATGGAGTGGCTCTTTTTTTCAGTCAGACATGCAATTTTTATAGTTCAGTACAATAAGAAAGGAGTGTGTTCAGAGGTAAATAAAAGAAAGCAGGTAAACTGACTTTTGTTCCATGGGGAGCCCTTAAGCCTCAGCACCTTTAGGGCAGTCGTCTGTCAGAACAGATTGCCTTCTTGACCATGCATGGAAGCCCAGTCCAATTCTGTTTACTAGAAATAGGGACCACTGGCCTTGGCAAGGGGTATTATGTCTTTCTAAGTATATTTAGAATTGCTACCACGGGCCTTATGGTTTAGAGCAGCGGTCTTCAAACTACTGCCCGTGGGCCGAACCCAGCCCGTCGAGGCCTTTGAACCAGCCCGCCACTGCGCACGTGCGATGCCGGGTGCCATTTTGTGTTCCAAAATGGCGCCTGCCGTCGCGCGTGCATGCGCACTACTCAGGCGCCATTTTGAAACACAAAATGGTACCTGGCGTCACGCGTGCATGCGCACTACTCGGGTGCCATTTTGTATTCCAAAATGGCGCCCTGAGTCATGCGCATGCACACACGACGCCAGGCATATGCGCACGACTCCGGGCACCATTTTGGAACACAAAATGGTGCCCGAGTAGTGTGCATGCACGCATGCATGCATGCACATGCACGCATGCGTGCCTCCGGCCCCCCGAAGATCTGGGAGCCAGCGAACCGGCCCCCGGATCAAAAAATGTGGGGACCCCTGGTTTAGAGGTAGGGAGTCCATATGCGTCCATAATGTCCTCCTGTGATTCTGAGTGCTCCATCCCACAGATGGTTCATGGGATCCTTACTTTAGTCCCTTTTATGCTTATCCACAAGACTCTTTGCTAAGCACATAACTGAGGGACAAACCATTTCTCTATCAATAAGATCCCAGCCATATGGGCACCAGAGTTTGTAGTAGAGGCAGACATGTCCAGCAGTGAATTGGAAATACAGATTTGTATTCAGAATGGATAAGGAATATTTTTGTTTTTAAATGATTATATTTTCAAGGGATTTCACAAAAAAATGCTTTCATTTATTTTCATAACCACAGAACACATTTTTTGTACAACATCCAAATGTTTTATCTCCCTTTTTTCCATATAACACTTGTTAAGTGATCGCTTCAGGGGGGGAAATGATGCTTAACCCTTTCCATCTGCACCTCTTCCCTTTCCCCCACTCATTTCTTTTATGTTATTTCAGTTGGCACTGCCAATCTGGAACAAGTTTTCAGTTTGAGCTTGCACTTATGTATTCTTGTCAGGCACGCTAAGGCTGGAAGTAAGAACCTTTATGCCCAGAACTCATACCTAGTTTTGGTGAGTTAACATGATTTGCATCAATTCAGGCCTCAGAGCTCTTGGGATGAGCAACCCTGGAGGGTTTTCAGTATTGGGTACCGGGGCTGCTTTTGCCTTCCTCTGCTCAACAGAGTAGTACATTTAGCTACTGGGGGTGTCTGAAACTGGATTTGGAAATGATGCTCATTGTTGAATGAAGTAATAAAAATACAATTATTGTTTTTTTAAAAAAATCATTTCTATTAATTTTGTTGTTGTGTACCTTCAAATTGTTTCCAACTTACGGTGACCCCAAAGGCAACACTATCAAAGGTTTTTTTTTGGCAAGATTTCTTTGGGGGGGTCCCTTCTTCTGAGGATGTGTGTGTGTCACTTACTCAAGGTCACCCAGTGAATTTCAGTGTCTGAGCAGGGATTTGAACCCCGCTTTCCAGAGTTTTAAACCAACAATCAAACCACTACACCATATTGGCTCTCTGCCCTTAACTGATATAGTGAAGATAAAAGCCAGAATGGTTTCAAAATCTGGAAGGGAACAAAAATATCTAGCCACAATTCCTTTTTAAAATGGAGTTGGATGGATAGGCATAGACATGGATATCTAGACAGTGCTTTTCAGACTTCATTGGTTTCACATTTATTATCTTCACTTCATACATTCACATTTGCTGGTGTGCATGTGTGTGCATATGCATACTCAATTCTAATTTTTGTTTCTGTTCTTATCTTATTCCAAGTAATTCTTTGTTGTCATATGACTCAGTGCAAATTGAGGATCTCTTCTTGCTTTGCTTGCTTAAAGTCACACCATGAATGATTCTCCCTTAAATTTGGTTTTGCATAGTGAACATTCACCATAAGAGGTGGGAGGACCCTTAAAACATAATTTGCCCAGATGAAGCAAAATGCAGCTACTCCAGAGGTTGAACTGCTGCTCCCCTGTGGTAGCCAGTGGGGACAAATGCCAACAAGAGGTAGGCATGCCAGCAAGAGGCCTACACCTTGGCCACCCCTTATGTTAACTTTATGTTTACCCCTTATGTTTTGGGACATGGTTGCTCAGCAGTTAAGACGCTGACTCTGACGATTGCAGAATTGGCAAGTCAGCAGTTCAAGGCCGAAGCACTGCATAAGGGAGTGAGCTCCCATCACTAGTCCCAGTTTCTACCAACCTAGCAGTTCAAAATCATACAAATGCAAGTAGATAAATAGGTACCACTTCAGTAGGAAGGTAACAGTGTTCTGTACAGTCATGCTGGCCACTTTGACAACACTGGTTCTTTGCCTTAGTAATGGAGATGAGCATTTCCCTCTACAGTCGGACATGAATTGATAACCTTGTCAAATGGGAAACCTTTACCTTTTTTAATTTTTACTCTGCCTTTCAATCAGTTAACCTCCACAAGAGGGCTAAGAAACAAAAACCCAGCAACCTTGTACTGACCATTGGCAGAAGCCAGTGTGCATCCTTCCTTCCCTTCCTTCTGCAACAGGTAATAGCAGTCTTTCTGAAAATTGGCCTCCTCTAGGCCATGGCTTGAGAAAAACTAGTCTTGACTCTTCGAGGGTGGAGGGGGATGATGGGAAGGACAGGTTGAGATCTCCAAGCAGTCTCTCTCTTTCTCCCTCCAGGGAGATTCATTCCCCTCCCGTCTGCAATATTAGGATAACAAATTAGGTCTCATTTGTTGTGGGTATATATTTCTTTGTCCATAATTTCTGTTATCCTTGTCATATTTTGTTGGGAGATATTTTTAGTAGGATCACAAACATGAAGGGTTGGCATGTCTAGGAGCTAGGACCAGTCCTACCAGTAGGCAAAGTGGCACATTTCATATGGTACACTGCTGCATCCCAACTTTAAGCAGCCTGTTGCCTTTAGGTGGCATGGAACATCTTCTGTCATCACCAGTATTGAAGAAGAATTCATCTGCTAGTCTAGTTAGTTTTGTACATGGCATGTGATCCAAACTGGTCTGTCCTGCAGTGTCTGAGTGAAGTAAGCTGGACAAGTCTCTGTCTTGCTTCTTTTTTAAAAAAATTCTTTTTGGTCAATAGTGCCCACCTGAGGACATACTAACAAAGTTGTTCCCAGTGTGATAGAATATACTCGGTAATCTGATAAGAGACTAAGAAAAAAAGCAAACATCCCTTGTCAAATTTTATCATATTTTTAGAAATATAACTATAATGAACTAAAGTGCAGAGCAATTCAAAACATCCTCCTACGTGGTTGCTTTGCCTGGTCAAATGAAGATGTATTTAACTTTAACAATGCAAACAGAAGTATTATGGTTCTTACAGCATTCATGTGACCCCTCTGGACAAACTCTTGCCCACTGTATGCAGAGCTTGGATCCTGAACTCTGGGAACTGTAGTCCAAATAAGTAATTTTTGCAAGCTCTGAGTGAGAATCTTGTCATGTAAGTGCTATAGATTCCGCTTGGTCCTTGCAGGTCCATGTTAACAATAATTTCATCTCCTGAATTTTTGCAAACTGAGCATGCTTCGATCTCCTGCTCAAGTAATTTGGCTCCAAGACACTTTGTCCATAGTTTGTTTCTTTGATCTCCAGGGAACTGTGCTTCACATTTTGAAAATCATGACTCTAAATTCCATTAGCAAAGGGGCAGGGAGAGTTTAATATATCAACAATCCAGGGAGGGTCCGCCTTCATCTGGTCATTTCATATTGCTGTTGTGATGGTGACTAATATTACTCTAGCCACTACTACAGGAAAAACATGATTTAGAGATTGGTGTGTCCCTCAGAGATAGAAGTGAGAGACTGCTGATTCCAGTCCAGTTTCTATAGATATACCTAGTCAAATGACTGCAGTCTGAATTACTTCTTGGCAGGAAGGAAGTGTAAAACAATTAAAAGGAGCAAGGATGTCTATACAGAGCTAAGTTTTAGGCAGGTCATTCTTCTGATCGGGCTGTTACTACCCTGCACGTTTCTCAGAAGTCTGTGGGGAATCTGCTTCCCAAATGCACTCTTGTCTGCTTGTCTGGCATTTCTTACTTTCTTTTCCAGACTGTAATTCATCTTGACAAAGTTTTCAGTTTCTTTTTCCCATTGTCTTCTCCTCAGCCTCCCATTGTTTTTATGAAACGTAGACATTTGCTGGCTAAGGAGTGCAGCTATTTCAACGTTACTGAAAAACAAATACTATTTCACTCATCAAGCCCCATGTACATAAACATTAACATTTTTGAGCAGCACAGAAAGGTGCTTCACATCTGAACTCTCTAAAGTGGCAAATGTTTAGAGATGTTTTCTCATTTGTAAAAGAGATTCTGTGAGTTTGGAGGGGGGATATCAGCAGGTCAAGGGTTAATATGAGAAGTAGTTCTCTTTGTTATCCTTGTTTTCCATATTAATCTTAATAGCCACAGTATTGTGTCTATATTTTATAGGGAGCTAAAGGTAAAAAGGTTTCTAACAAATGCCATAGCAAATTAGAAATCTTATGATAAATATATTCTTGAATGTGAGATGGTAAAGAATATTATTTATACACCAGGATATGCTGAAGCTTACCTTGATCTTGCTTCAGAGGTCTGGGTGATGCTCAGGTTGTTGGGAGACCCATTCAGCATGGTAGATGCAGGAGACTAATGGAATCCCATAAACTCCTCAACGTTCTGGGTGACGTCCTTCTACATAGAACAAGTAGTCCTGCCAAGGCCCCTGCCTTGCTGTGGAATGGAAGGATATGATGATTCATCAGCATGAGTTCAGTGCCTTCTCTGGTGCTGAAGAACCCATATTGTTTCTGGTTATTCAGTGATCTCTAGGCAATGAACTAGATTGGAAAATGGCTGGAAAAATCTCAGTGCAAAGCTGATTGGACACAAGTTAGAGCACATAGTTATATCTACTTTATGATGGTGTCAGCAATAAAGAAAGCTTACTTTACTGCCTCCATTGACTCCTCATATCCATCCAATGAAACATTCTGGGCAGTATAGGGCAGCTGATCTTTAATTTGGCCAGTGGTGCTCTGAACTCACTATGACCATCACCAAGCATTTTGAGAGTAAAACCATAATTGTCTGTGATGACCTAGAAGTTCTCAATACCACAAAAAGCCTGATTTTATGAGATAAGATTAAATTGCTGTGATGCCTCCAATAATTCTCATGTGATCCTTGCTCTTCTTGATGATGATTAAAGCTAGTGGAGATGGAGGGATGACAATGGTGTGGTAAAAGGGTTGTTGTTCTACAGTAGCATCTTCTACCTTCCATATCAGTACAGCAATGGATTTGCTGTAAAGGTTTGACCAAATTTTGAAGAAACTATCCAAAGTGCTAAACCATATACCCCAAATAGATTCAGCACCTTTTCAGGTATCACTTGGTATAGGCTTGCCCTCAATGCTGTTTAACATCTGGAGATGAAGCAAATAGTATGGTCATTAGGAGATTTGGGGCTAGTCAACATGTTAAGTGTATTATGCACATTGCTGCAGATTTTCATGGATACTCCCTGAAAAACCATGGAGCCTTTTTCTGCAGAGTTTTAGGTGCCTCCCTCCTGCAAAAAACCCAAACTCTTCAGTGGACCTAATGTTCAAAATATGTATTTCTACCAAAATGTGTGTTTTGGTTTCTAACTTCTGATGATATCCTCATTTTTCTCTGATTTCCTTAATGCCAAGTAATGGCCTTTTGTGCCATAATAAATTACATTGCTGCTATGATCAATCTACCCTGCAAAAAGCCAACACATCAGGATATTTCATAATAGCACTTTAGGGTTGTCACAGAACACTGCTCCCCACAACAAAATGGGTATATCAACACTGCCCTACCTTGCAAAGCTGGCACAATCCACAGCCTCTCAACCACATGCCTTTCCTATAATATGAACATAAAAGCAATGGATTTTATACCCAGATTAAAATCTTATTTATGCAAATAACATATCTCATCAGGAACATATTATCATGGTATTTCTAGGACATCCAGGGTGGCAGGGTAGATCAAAACAAGCTGCCTTCATCTGAACTGTCTGCTGATCCAGGGAGGCTATCCTTTGGCACAATGCAGTCTCAATCAAGCATCCACATTCTGAGTAGGAGTGGAGCTCTTGCTGACTAAACAGGTGTGTGTGTGTGCATGTGTGCACATTACAATAAATAAATAAATTTGGGATTCCAGGAGGACACCCAAGAAGCCTAGCGACACAAGTATATGTGACTTCTGTGTGCTGGCTTATGCTCAAAATTATTCAAAAAGAAGTGGCTTGTGTAGCTTATATTCTGGTAGCCAGGAGAAGAGTACAACAAGCAAAGGCTGGAGCTAGAATTGGGGAGATCTCTAAGCAAGATCCTGGCAATTTCTGAGCAATGAGGAAGCTTCTTCCATCAATAAAAAGGTAAAGGTAGTCCCTTGACATGAATGTCTAGTCATAACCGACTGTAGGGGGTGGTGCTCATCTCTGTTACTAAGACAATATTACAAGACTTCCCATCTAACAGCCTGATTACCTGTCATCCAGTGCTATACTTCTCCTTCCTTGCAAAATGTGTGGGTTTGTGCATATTGTGAACATAGCATTTCTTGTCTTATAAGAAACTCACTTGTTTTTTTAATGTTAAGTACAATACTGTCATCTCTGTTCAAATATTGTTTTAAAAAAAATACACCAAATAAGTTAATACATATTTAACATATTCCCTCAGTGCAGAGATTTAAAGGGGAAAGTCACCCTTTGGGAGGAGAAAAATTAAGTTTAAAAGTGGACTGGGGGAGGTTTTAGCCTCACCCCAATGGACTGATCTAGATTAGGGAACCATGTTATTCCCTGGGAGTAAAACAATACTTTTCACCATGCATTTAATGTAGTATGTATTTTAACCTTTAGAGTCATCAGTGTCAAATTTCTGTTGCTTTTGTATGGTGAGTCTTTATTGATTATAACCCTTTGATATGATGTGAATCTGAATAGTTTACTAATAAGTTTTTTACCAGGTTTAATGAAACTACCCTGTACTTTTAAAATGCCATGTTATGAGTCATACTTTGACAGAACTGCTGCAGTAAACAATGTAACTGAGTGCACGACGGGATACTACTGTTGTTGTTTATGAATTTGTTTTTTTCTCCTCCTAAATCTAGTGAGTGGTTATTCTATGACCCCACCAACTCTTAGCATCACTGAAGAGGAATACGTGATCAACGCTAAGGATACCTTGAATATTACTTGCAGGTATGAGGCAAACAAGAATGCCCTTTGCTCTTCCCAACTGTCATATCAAATCATTCACAAAAGCCAGTTGTAGAGACTCTGTGGAGAGCGTCTCCACTTGGCTTCTTGGCAACTGTGAATGCTGAATTTAAGTGTGTTGATGATGAATATCTAGAACAGGATTGTCCAATATATGCTTTTAGTCTGTCACAGCATATAATGGAAAATGGAGTGGTGGGAAGAAAGAATTTAGTAGCACTAACTGGTTTACTTCAGCATGAGCGTTCGTGGATATTAATCCACTTCAGTAATGAATATTAATCAATGGATTGAAGAAGTGGATCATTATTCACAGAGCTCATATTAAAATGAACCAGTCTCAAAAGTGCTGCTAGATTCCTTCTTCCCACCACCCTTTCTTTCTTTCTTTCTTTCTTTCTTTCTTTCTTTCTTTCTTTCTTTCTTTCTGCTAGAATAGGACTGTGATGAAAGAATGATCCTAGCACCCCAGCTGGGAAGAAGGTGGAGAGTTGCAAGGCAAAGCACCTCACTGCTATCCAGCGCTTTTCCACCACACATTGCCTCCTTTGAGCATTGCAAAGGAGAAACTGATGTCAGGATTTCAGAACATTTTATAAATCCAAAGTGTTGTGGCAAAATAGTGGGGAGGAAGCATATCTGTGTGCAGACGAGAGGAAGGGAACGTGTATGCTTTGATTGTTAGTCAGGTTGACAACACAGAATAAACTTTTGTGTCCCTGTTATAGCAAACTCAGAGACCTCTTTAGGAAAATTGGACATTGTGTCTGTCATCCTGCTAGTCCACCTTATACCTGGGAATGTCTTTTTTGAGTATGTCATTGTGTGTGGGGGGGGTGTTATTATTTTCTTCCACTGTCTGCAACCCCCCAAAAAATAGCATCTAATGCTGTTTATATGCAGAATTATTATTTTCACCCATGTTCACATATTCAAGAAAAGAATAATAAAAGCAAGTACAGGGACCTAGAACAACTATAGCTGAAACTTGAAGCACATTAAAACTAGTTCCACATGCCAAAGGAGGCTTTGGATTTGTGTTTCTTGGACAGCAGCTTCCCCAATGTCCCACAGCAAATCAAATTTGGAATGGAAAGGGCTTCCCGGGGCAGACTGCGATGTGGCAAAAGAACTAGTTCACCCTAATAATGTTTTCTGACAGTTTACCTGGAAGAGACAAAAAGAGTTTATAGCTCTTCAATGTGGTAGACTGCCAAAGTGCAAGTCTACAAACAAGGCATAAAAGTCAGTGTCCACTGATGTATATACATGGATGTTTAGACATTGCAACACAGTCCTATGGCTGCACTTTCTCCATACTGGCACCTTCCACTAAGAACTGATGTTCCAGACCTTTCCCTGCATATATCAGGGAAAACAAAACATAGTTCATTACTGTTAAGGACACAACTCCATCCTATATACCTACTTATCTCAACACCTGTGTTGTTGTTGTTGTTGTTGTATCTTTAAGTTGTTTCTGATTTATGGCAACCCTATTACAAAAGTTTTCTTGGCAAGATTTGTTCAGAGGGGTTTGCCCTTGCCTTCCTCTGAGGCTGAGAGAGTGTGCCTTGCCCAAGGTCATCCAGTGGGGTTCCATGACTGAGCAGAGATTTGAACCCTGATCTACAGAGTTGTAATCCTATAAACTGACACAGTTCTTTATTTGATAGTCCCTTTCTAAAATGAAAAGGCAGTCATGTTAACATTATATCTTTTGTCCAAATCACATCAAGCATTTATTTATATGACAGAGACTCACAGGGAGCAGGAAAGTGTCTTATTTCCAGTCTGGCTTGTTATGTTGAAAGTTGCCTTTGCCAAAGCAAAGAGGCTGGGCTGTTCTCTAAGTTATACAAAGGAATCTTCCCAAAGAGCATTTCATCCCTCACTGCTGTTTTGATCCAGCTCATCCTTAATTCTTCAAGGCATATTACCATGCTACATGCAAGGATGAAGGCAACAGGAAGGCAGGATTAATTTTGTTGTGACTTGCAATTATTAAACATGATGTAATGGTTTAAATGCTGCACTAGAATGCTGGAAGACCAGGGTTCAAATTCCTACTCAGCCAAGGAAACCCACTGGGTGACCTTGGACAACTCTCATACTCTGAGCCTCAGAGGAAGGCAAGAACAAGGCCACTCTGATTAAATCTTGCCAAGAAAAACCTAGAATATGGTTGTCATTAGTCAGAATCAACTTGAAGGCACATGACAACAAATGGGGTCCGTATCCTTATGCAAGATTATGCCCAGTAATTCCTGCCTCTACCAAGGTTGAGGTCTCTCAGTCTATGAACAGCCCTTTCTTAAATAAGGGCAAGCAGTATTGACTTTGTGCCATCACCTTGGAGTCTTCTTATAAAAATTATTCACAGCCTTACTGACAACATCAGCCATGCATAAATGTCTTTTCTGTTCTTAAGAAATCAATACCATTCTCCCCTTTCTCAGTAGTAGGCGGTGGGCTTTTCTTTATGTAATGCATCAAGGAAATGTCTTCATCAAAAAGGAAGTTGATCACATCATTATTTTTCTTGCCCCTGAGCACTGTCACCCACTCCTTTTCCCCACAACAACTTCTTAATGTGAAGCAAATTCCTACTTATTCGCACGTCTTTTAAATCTTGCCCAGCTGTGTTTCACAGTCCCTTCTCTGGACTGTGGACCACCCTGAATAGACATGGCTCATATTAGTGAGAGCTAGAGGGGTTCAAATTCTGATCTATGCAGCATCCAGGGGAAGAGAGTGGTGAAAAGAACACTGATATAGGTCAGTGGAAGCTTTCTGTGGTAAAATAAAATTATTTCAAATGCATTTGAAGCAACGGATTTCATTGGAAAACTGGAGATAGATTTTTCTGACCATGTTGGAGATCGAGGAATAATACCCTAGGTGCTACTTGTAAGAAGTGTTAAAATGTACCTTCACCATTCCAGCTCCCTGTGCAAATTTCCAATATTTTTTGTTGGTCTTGTTCATTGAACATAAAGTGCTGGATTCCATTTACTCCAAGGAACATTAACTTTTTCTCAGTTCTTTCCTTGTCTATCACAGAATGAAACAAAGTAGGAAGAGGAACTGAACAGTGCATCTTTCACTAGTTCCAGTCCAAAAATTGAACTAATGATAGTTGTATGTCCTCTATTCTATTTTGTTGAAATCCTGCCCTTTGTTCCATTACACATGTCTTCCAGTTTAATGTTTTTCAGGCTGTACTTCATGCCCCTTTGCTAGTCATTGTTGTACACAAGCGTTTGTGTGCACTGATTATTTGACTGCACCACCATGGGGCAAGAAATCTTTATGGGACTGCAGAATTGTATTGGGAATATTCTCAACAGATTTATGGAAGCATAGGAATTAATGAAATGACTGCAAAATGTAATATTGATGCATTTGTGCAGTAACCTTAAGATTCCCTTT
This sequence comes from Phrynosoma blainvillii, assembly GCA_026167975.1. Taxonomy (NCBI): domain Eukaryota; kingdom Metazoa; phylum Chordata; class Lepidosauria; order Squamata; family Phrynosomatidae; genus Phrynosoma; species Phrynosoma blainvillii. Next base: position 288,212,907 of record JANUYF010000002.1, on the reverse strand, counting down.
TGTATTGTGACAACATGAATCCCATTTTGGGAGAAAGACAGGATATAAATCCCATAAATAAATAAACAAAGAAGGGGGGAAAGATATGAGGTGAAAACTAAGTCAGACTGTGCATGCATAGTATAACAAACCCTGGAGATCAGAAATGCTCTGGTTTGAATATTGAACTATGACTCTGGAGACTAGTGTTTGAATACCTATTTAGCCATGGAAACCCACTGGGTGACCTTGGGCAAGTCACATCCTCTGATCTTCAGAGGAAGGCAAAGGCAAAATCCCCTCTGAACAAATCTTGCTAAGAAAACCCTTAGGGTCGCCATAAATTGGAACCAACCTGATGGCACACAACAAAAACAACAAATTGATGGATAATGCCAGTAACCATGGTTATATATTAGTATCAGCCTATCACATTATTGCACCTGTGTCTTGTTTGGGGGGGGGGTACTTTGAGCATCTAATTGACAGCCATGTGGTTGACTAAATAGGCCTTTAGCTGAACCACTATGCACAGTCTGATGTAGTTTTCCCATCATATCTTTCCCCCCTCTTACTAAAATTTCTGGAGATAGTCAGATGTTGGTTATTTCAGATATATGCCCATGAATGTAAATATGTAAGGCAAATTCCTTTGAACATGTCCTGAGCATTTATTTAAGAACTGAATAGCAAAGCTTGTGGAAACACAGAACAAAATTCCCCAAAAGAAGGAAGGAAGGAAGGAAGATGGATGGATGGATGGATGGATGGATGGGAGACTGGTCGTCCCAATCCTTATTTCTTACAGTGTTGTGTATAAGTACAAGACAACCTACTCAAAAAACATGGAGAAAGAGGTGTCAAGTCTAGTACACAGATTTCATAAGTCTATACCTTTTTCTATAATTTGATCATGTGATTGTATACTATAATAGATACTTGTAACTGCTACTATAGGGAAGAGGAAATTTGCCCATATGTCCCTCATCCTACACTTCATGGAATTATAGAAACATAGAGTTGGAAGGGGCCCTATGGGCCATTGGTTCCAACCCTCTGCTCAATGCAGGATCTCTGGCTAAAGCATCCCTAAGTGATATCTGTTCAGCCTCTTTTTGAAGATGTCCAAAGAATGAGCCCTCACCACTTCTCTAGGCAAATGGTTCCATTGCCAAACCACTCTGTCAAAAAGTTCCTTCCAATGTTCAGTCGAAATCTCCCCTCCCACAACTTAAAACCATTAGAGCTAGTTCTGCCCTCTAAGGCAGCAGAGAGCAAGACAGAACCCTGCTCTTTGTGGCAGCCCTTGAGGTATTTAAAGAGTACAATCATGTCGCCCACCAAGCTGAGCATGCGCAGCTCCTTCAGTCTCTCTACATATGTTTTGTTCACCATACTCTTATAATCCTCATTGCCTTTCTCTGAATCTGCTCCAACGTGTCTATATTCTTCATAAAATGAGGTGCCCAGAACTGAATACAGTATTCCAGATTAGGCTTGACCAGTTCAGAATATAGTGAAGAGCAGGGGTAGGCAACCTTTCCCCTTTAAGGGCCGAGGGACTTCAGCTCCCAGAAGTCTCAGCCATGTTGGCCAATAGTCCCATGTTGGCCAGTAACTCCTGGGATTCTGGGAGCTTAAAGGGGAAAGGTTGCCTATCCCTGGTGAAGAGGCTTAGAAGGCAGTAAGAAGGCACACTGCTTTGGCAATACTTCTGAAAATCTGTAAGAGAAATGGTAAAAGTCTTGCCAGATTTTTTTTAAAGTTCTCATCTCAGCAGTGGCAAGCTCATTAGTACATTTATATGACCTCCTTTCCTTAGCAGCCATCACTGTGCCTTTGATGGATAAACACATGCCACAGTAATGAAGAGAGTACTGAAAAGCACACTGAAAAGCAGAAAATGGTGAGGAGAGAAGCTCCACGTGCTGTGAGATGGTCAACTGTTTATTCAGTATCTTTTTTAAAAAGTCCAATGCATTTTGGCCTCAATGAGAAAATAATGAAAAGAAAAATGAGAAAAGGCTGCCTTTAAAGGCCTTCAAAAGAAATCACTGGAGTTGTAAACATTCTCTAATACATAGGAGCATATAGTATAAAGAGAACCTCTTTATACTGTGTTGTCCTGTGTTTTGGAGAGTGTTTATAACTGGAGTTGTAAACCGAGTAAACAGTTGACTATCTCAGAGCACGTGGAGTTTTTCTTCTCACTGTTTTCTGATTATGCTACAATAACCTTGTTACTTGGGGTTCAGAGGCATACAACAACTTCTGTGGCTATATTGACTTACAAATTTGAACCGATCTCAGTAATTCCTGTATATCATGTTATCCTGAGAGCTGTAGTTATGTTAAGGCAGCTTTCTTTGTCCTAACAGAGATTTTTGGTACATGAATTTCAAGTAGAAATTATCAGCCTCAGTTACTGGAAATCAAGTTAAGGAGATCATCTGGCACAGTGCTGCTCAAAGTGATGGACCATGGACAGGTGCCAGACCCTTGCTAGACCCTGAATCACTGGCTACTAGTCCCTGATGAGTTTCCAGGAAAGAAAGAAACACCAGTAGCCAATTGGCACAAATACGGTGCTGATCCCTGGCACACTGAGGTGGAGGGATTACCTTGAGGTACACTGATCTAGCAGGTGATGGGAAAGACCTCTGGCTGAAATCCTAGTGTGCTCCTGCATCAGAACAGACAGTACTGAACTAAGTGGACAAAATTTTGATATAGTAGAAGGCAGCTTCCTGAGTTCTTGAGGATTCACCAAATTACAATTACAATGCCAAAAATCATTTACAGAAGTTGTAATGGTTAAATGGACATAATTTACCAATTTATATAATTTGTATAAATTGGTAGTGCAAACATGCCTTCTGTAGTTTAATTTCACCCTTTTAGGACCCTCATATCGTTTCCTCTTTCTGTTTGTAGTTTCCAATGTGGCATTTGAGTTGTTCTTAGATGATTATATCTCCCTCATGTTCATGTATTTCCAGACCTGCTTCTGCCTTAATGACTCCTTGCTCCTTAGCATCTTCTACCCCAGTGCTTCTCATCACAACACTTATTTTGAGATGACAACCTGGTGTAATTTGCAAGGCAGAATTGTAAATCTGCCTGTCTGCTACTCTGCTCAGCTTTTCTGCATAGCTAAGACAGAATTCTAGCTCCTAGCTTTATTAAAAGAAATCTAGCTGACTCTTCTGTGTGGCTGGCATTAGAAAATGGAAGGAAGGGGATTTTAGAACATAAGACACAGTATTGGAAGTCAATTAAAAATTCTTCTAATTCTCTTTCTCGTATTCCTTTTGTTTCACTAAAGAGGACAGCATCCCTTGGAGTGGTCGTGGCCTGGAGGCCAAGAGGACACTGTCCAGTTTGGGAAGGAAAGTGATTCAGTGGTGTTGGTGAGTCTTGACGGTATCCGAACAGTCAAGGAAGAAGATTGTGAGGGCATGGAAACCAAGCCTTACTGCAAGGTGTTAACACTGATGGGGACTCAGGCTAATGACACAGGCTACTACCGCTGTTACTACAAGTACATCAATGCCAAAATTGAGGGCACCACTGCAGTCAGCACCTATGTATTTGTGAGAGGTAAGAGGGCCAAGATGTGCGTGGCTAAAAGCAGTACACTGGCCAAGCTGTATTACACCTCTTAAAAACATTATTGAAACTCTTTATTATAAAACCAGTTGATATTTGGAGTTTAAATCATTATGGGGGGAAAAAGAGATTCAGAAAAGGGGAAATGTCAGTGCAGCAAGATGCAGATTCCCATATGCAGTTTGCCAATCTGCCTTGGTGTTCACGATCTACTCTATTGTTTCCCTGGTCAAATTGCAGTTCTGCTTCTGGCATCCTGCATCAGCCTCTTAAAAGTGTTGTCTTGGTAGACCAGAAGTATTTTAAATAAATATATTGACATGTGTCGATCTCAAAGAACAGGCAGATTATTTTTGTGTAGTTTAAAAAGGTGGCAGTCACCCTATGTCCATGCTGAGAGACAGTGTCATTTGCAGAGCAGATCTTTGGAGGTAAGTCATATTGTATGTTATAGAGTATAATTTAATATAGAAACCCAATTTACACAGTCTCTATACTTGCATTGTTTTATTTTATTTATTTTATTTATTTAAACATTTCCGTATGACCTTTCATCACCAGGATGATAAAACTATTATCCAACAGCCATAATAAAAGATGAAAGTAAAAATTTAAAACACATTTTCAGTTACAAAAGCCATATGGAGGGGTTGGATAAATTAAAATGGTTTTTAAAAAAGGATACATCATAATCTGGCAACCCACAGACCAGATAGATATTGGGCATATCTCTTTTAAAGAGAATATTCCAAAGCTGAGTTGCCATCCCCAAAGCTCCCTCCTTGGAAATGAGGTGATGCAGCTGTGAAGAAGGCATGTACAGTAAGGCTTCAATAAAAGATCTTTTATTACAAAAATTTTATTGAGTTTAAAAACAAAACAAACAAACAAACAAACACCAATACAAAAACTACAAATACAAAAACGAACATATACTCACATAAAAAACCAACACAAACAAAACATACATTCAATTTGTTGTCTTCGAAATTCTCGTATCTATGACAGTTTTTATCTCATACAAACTAAACTACTTCCCACTTATTACCCCTGTACTTAGCCCTTTATGTTATACTTCTATTATTTCTTATCAGTTTTTATAATACATACCAAGCATTGTAAAATAGCTCTTACAATTATATTTACAGCATTATTTTACTCCATACAACCAATAATTTGATTTGCGACATTTGTCTTCTATCGTCTTCCAACACAAATAGTAGAATTATTTTCACCTCAATTCTTAAACGCTTCTTGGTAATTTCCAACCCTTTCAAATCAAATAATCAGTCAATGGTTTCCAGTGCTTGAGAAGAACTTCGTTGTCCTCTCCTCTTATCAGTCCAGTTAATCTGTCCATTTCAAATAAGTCCAACATTTTTAACAGCCATTCATCAGTCGTTGGTATCTTCGGGGATTTCCATCTTGTCGCATAAATTATCCTCGCTGCCGTTAAGAGATTAAATATCAATTTGCCATATTTCAACTCTAATTTTGAATCGCTAATCATCCCTAATAGAAACAGTTGTGGTTTATTTTCTATAATACTGTCAAAAATCTCCATCATCACCAGTCTAATATTCCCCCAAAACTTTTGCGCTTTTTCACATTGCCACCAAAGATGAAAGAGTGTCCCTTCTTTTAAACCGCATTTCCAACAAGAGATTTTGACCGATTTTTTCATTTTAGCCAATTTATGTGGGGTTAGATGCCATCTATACTGTAGTTTATAGAAATTTTCTTTTAAATTAACACAAAGAGTGTATTTTATTCTCTTATTCCAGCATTTCTCCCACTGTTCCAATTCAATAGTATGACCGAGATCTTGTGACCATTTAATCATTTGAGGTTTTATAAACTCGGGTTCCAATTCTCTCTCTAAAAGTAACTGATAGATTCTCTTTATCTTATGTTTTCCTTCCTCCAATATAACTTCCTCAAATTGTTTATCCATAACACCTATTTTTTTCGTTTTTATATCAATCATGAATCTTTCTCTAATCTGTCTATACATGAACCAACCAAAATTATAGCCTTCTTGTTTCAATTCCTCTTGTGATTTTATTGAGACAGTTTGTCCCTTTACTACCAATAATTCTTTGTACGTGAGCCAGTTATTTTCTCCAAATTTATCATTTTTATTAATAACCTCCCCTATTGCTGACCAATATGGAATAATGTCTGGCCAATTTTTCTTGACTTTATACCAGATTCTTAAAAGTGTCTTTCGTACATAATGGTCTTCAAAATTTTTGTGGACTTTAACCTTATCATATAATAAATATCCGTGCCAGGAATAAACATTATCATAACCTTCTAATTTTAAATTTTTTTCATTATGAAGACAAATCCAATCTTTTAGCCAAAATAACACACTTGCATAATAGTATAACTTAAGATTTGGTACTCCCAATCCTCCTCGTTCCACTGTATCTTGTAGATATTTTAATTTAATTCTGGATTTTCTATCATTCCATATAAATTTCGATAAGTCTTTGTTCCAATTTGAAAAAGGGGAATCATTTGTTATAACTGGAATATTTTGGAAAAGAAATATCATTTTTGGGAGGACATTCATTTTTAACGTAGCAATCCTCCCCATCCATGATAATTTTAGTTTGGACCATCTTTTCAAATCTTGTTTAATTTCCAACCAAAGTTTTTCGTAATTATTTTTATAGAGATCTGAATTTTTCTTTGAAAAATTTATTCCCAATAAAAGATCTTAAGACAGAGGGATGATGATATGGTGAAAGTTACAGTTTCAGGCATTTTGGTCCCATCCATGTATTTATTTATTTATTTATTTATTTATATCCCGCCCCTCTGCAAAGCAATCAAGGTGGCTTACAACAATAAAATTATCATACAGATATAATACATATCCAAAAAAGACCCAAACCCACCCACCCACCCCTTAAGAGAGTATTAAACAAATATACATTAAAACAGATATATATTAAAACATATTTAAAATAATCTTGCCGGAGCAACAATAAAAGGACCGTAGCAGCGACTACGGAAGAAGTTGGAGAAGAGAAAATGGGCTGACTCCTGAGGCCGGGAAATCTAGTCGGGATTTCCTGACTACTTTAAGAGTTTAAAGCTGCTTTAAAGGTCAATACCAGCAGCTTGAATTGGGTCTGGTAGCAAATTTCAAAACAGGATTAATGTGAACCATTACCAATTTAAATTCTGGCAGCTAAATTCTCCTCTAACTGGAGCATTGGCATCCTCTTTGAAGGCATGTACAACACATACAACATATTAGAACAATCCAGCTGTAAGGTGACCAGAGCATGCATTACTGTGACCAACCCATCAGTGTTCAGAAATTGCCTCAGCTGAAGGACTAGCTGAAGTGGTGAGAAATTTACTGTGGCCCAGAGCCACCTGGATCTCTAGTGGATCAAGGGGTGCCCTGAAAACCTGTTATTCCATAGGGAGTGTGACCCCCATCCAAAGCAGATCAAACACTATTTCTCCAGGCTGCAATCATATTCCTCTGCCCTGTCAGGAAGACTCATCTTAAGCTTATTGGACTTCAACAAGACCATTACAATATCCAGGCACTGATCATATAATACCAGAGAGGCACCCAATTTTGTATCTCTGATCTGCTCTGAGGCTCCTTATGCCTTTGATGTAAGTAGCCATGGATGTGAATGGCAGCAAAGAGACACAGTCTGAACTGAACATATAAAGGAATATGTCAGAAAAAAAAATAGAACTGCCCTTCCCTCCCATACCCTTGCAAAGCATCTGATCAGAACAGAATTCATGCTTCTTGCTCTCCAATTTGTGCGTGTGTATGCTGGTTCCTTTTCTCATTTGCGTAAAGCTGATTTAATCCAGGGAAGTTGGGAAAGAAGGGTGAGGGTGTCAAGCCTTCTCCTGCTGAGAACAAATCAATATCCTCTTGTGTGGGACTGCTGAAGATCTGTTCTGTCTGGGGGATTCAGTTACATTGGTGCCGGGGGTGAATGTTGCTGTTGGACTGGAATGCAAGAGTTTTCAATTCCATAGCACCCTAGAAGTACAGAAGTGGCCCAGGCTAGTTACTATTCTTGCTTGCTTAAGAAAGAAAGAAAGAAAGAAAGAAAGTCCATTGTTTGAGAAGGAAGGATGGAATGTGGTGGCTGTTTTGAATAAAATTGAATTAGAGAAGGATGAATAAATGCTAGGGTAATGATAAGAAGCATGGAAGCAGAGTTTTTATTTATTTATTTATTTTTCACAACTGCATACTATTTTGCCATAGCTCTTGCATTAGAATTTGTGATAAACCTGGATCTTCTAAATTTTCAAGATTTATGCCAGTTAATGAAGCTATTGACATGCAACATATTCAGCTTCTATTTATCTGATGAGCTGACTGTTAATCAATTAGAATTATTACCCAGGAGTTAGGAAAAACTGTCACATCAAGAACCAGTTATTCAGATAAGGAACTCAATATCGATTTGAGTCAAAATGTGTAATATCTGTCTTGATCATGCAGTCAGTCTTGCTATTTTGAGGGTTTTCTGTGAAGATATCCTTCCTAATTATCTGGACTTAAAAAAAATACAATTGCTGAAGGATTCTAAGTATGCTCTCTAAAACACATTCAATTGTTGATCTACAACACAGATCTACCCTTTTGTCCCAGTTCCCATGATTTTATGGGGTCCAGAGTGGCAAAGTGGTATAACTAATCTCCCTTTATTGACCTTGAGAATGATTTCCAAAGTGTGAATTTGACAATTCTAAAGCACATATAATGTATTTCCACATAACAGCCTCATGCTTGCTCACTAATTGTAAAGCATGTGTCTACTGTGGCAGCTTGCTCATTTATAACCATCTTTGTAATCTAGTGTTGTAGGCTGTATTTCAGAGGAAGAAATTGGCAAAACCACCTCTGAGTATTCCTTGCCTAAGAAAACCCTATGAATTTCATGGAAGTCACCAAGTGTTGACAGGCAACTTGAAGGCACACACACAACACACACAGTGAGCATTCATGCTTCCTTTTTTATTGCACAGCAACAAACCCAAGAATGGTCCTTTCTTTTTCCTGTGCTGTGGGCCTCATGTCAGGATCAAATAAATCTGTGACCTGAGTGAGTTGGGAGCCACCCTCAACTTATTGTCTGAGATACCAGTCTGACCAACCAGTGTGCTTACTTTTCATGCCAACATTGCAAGCCCCAGGAGAAAGAGTGTTGCCAGTATAGGGGAGTGGGGGTGGAGAGTATGTAACCCTTCAGATGCTGCAGAACTGCAGCTGCTAGAATCCTTTAACATTGGTTATGCTGGCTGGGCTGAGGGGAGCTGCAGTTCATAACATCTGGGGCATAAAGAAACCATCTCCATACTGCTCCAATAATATGAGAATTTCCCTTCAGACATGTCATGATGGTTTCCAGGGTTTCTGTGCCTCACTACAGGTGTGTACAGACTTCAGGACTGCAGGATCTACTTTATGTTTTTACTAGAACTCTGAGATATACCACCTAGAACCTGCTGTAAAAGACATCACTTGCATCTCCCATACCAGCTGTGTAACGTAGGAATTATACTAAAATGTATTAAGGATATACATACAGAATAAATAACATTTGTTTGCAAGATCCACTTTGTGTTTGATTAGTACCCTAAGATTCACAAACTAGAGTCTGAAGCAGAAGACATGTACTTAGAATTGAAATTGTTAACCACTATGCAGTTTTTTTAACTGCAAAAACAAGAGTAAAAATATAAACATGTAAAAAAATAAATGCTGAACAGAGGGATTTGCACTGAGTGACACAAGTATGGGCAACATTGGCCCTTTTGAAGTGTTTTAGGACTGTAGCTTCCATAATAGTTTATCATTGGGTATGTTGGTTAGAGCTGATGGGAGCTCTAAAGCAAAAACAGGAGTTGCCCACCATGGAATACCAAAGCAGAACTGAGCTCACTTCTATAGTTTTTTGTGGGGGGGTTTCGGGGTGTGTGGCCATGTTCTAGAAGAGTTTCTTTCTGATGTTTTGCCAGCATCTGTGGCTGGCATCTTCAGAGAATGCTGGAATGGAAGAGAGTGGGTCTATATATACTGTGAGACCATGGGTAGGGAGGAGTGATTCCCATGTAAACTGTGTATTGTTCTGTTGTTGAATGGGTATTGTTCTGTTGTTAATGGCATGGCTTCAGGGTGGGAGGATATGCAAACAAGGATATTGTTTGCTATTGTCTGCTAGGAAAGCCCCTGACCCAGGTTGGTTTCCCATTTGCATTTATTGAGTGCTGATTTTCCTATTTTGTAGGACTGGTAGCCAAACCTTGTTTACTTTAAGGGTTTCTTCTTTCCTGTTGAAGTTTTCCAGGTGTTTGTGGATTTCAATGGCTCTGTGCATTCTGACCTGATAGTTGTTGGCATGGTCCAGAATTTCAGTGTTTTCAAACAGCATTTTATGCCCAGGATGGTTTATGATGTGTTCTGCTACTGCTGATTTTTCTGGCTGTCCCAGTCTGCAGTGTCTCTCGTGTTCCTTAACTCATGTTTGGACACTGCGTTTGGTGGTCCCTATGTAGACTTGTCCGCAGCTGCATGGTATGAGGTAAACTCCTGCATCTGTGAGAGGGTCTCCCCTGTCCTTCACTGAGTGCAGCATTTGTTGGATTTTCTTGGTCGGTTTGTAAACCATTTGGAGGTTGTGTTTCCTCATCACTTTCCCTATTCTGTCTGTGACTCCTTTGATGTATGGAAAAAAATACCTTCCCTTTGGTTGGTTGCTCGCCTTCACTCCTCTGGGTTTTCCTGCGTCTGGCAGCCCTTCTGATGTCTGAGCTGGAGTAACCATTTGCCTGTAGAGCCTGGTCTAGGTGCTTCAATTCCTCTTCCAAGAACTGGGGTTCACAGATGAGCTCACTTTTGTTTTATACAAAAAAATAACTCTGTTTTCATTTCAATAGTGTTAAACGATTGGGAATCAAAACTCCTTGCCAGTCTATTGCAGATCACCCAGATATCTGCTAATTCAGTGTATCTTACTGGCCTCAGCCCTTGCCCTACCCTAGAGCGTTCAAAACCACATCTGAACTTTCTGCTCCATAGTCACATTCCCCATTTTTTACATGTTCCTTGCACTTACACATGCATGGGCCACCTCCTTCTCCCTTATCAATGCCCCCTTTGGACCCCTTGCAGATTTCCTCATCAGCCCATGTCAAAAGCCCAAATGACTGGAGACAACCAAACACTTAGAAAACAGGGTGTTGCTGTTTAAAGGGAGGATATGATTGCTTTGAGTTCTCTGGGTATTAGTGTAGATTGTGGACTTTGGATATTTAAAATCCAGTCTAAATATAAGATGGGCAATTAATAGTGAGCCTCTGTGGTTTGCCCGCTGAGCAACTGTTGCTGGTATTTTAAAATAAATCATTCTCCGATAACAAACTCAAAATAACAATAGCCAGAGGCATTAGAAGTTTGGCAGGAATTTCCCCTCATGAATGTTAGTTCTCTCTTAATCTAATCTGCCCTTGGTCTTTGCTATGAACATCTGTGGCTGCTCTTCAGATACATCCTGGAGGAATATTTTTTATAAAAACACAGAGATGGAATAAAATTCAAAACCTCTAGTCAGGAGTGTTTAGCAATCCAAGAGCTGATGTACAATATCACCCATTAAAGCAGGGGTAGGCAACCTTTTTGAGCCGGGGGCCAGGTTGCTGTCGTTCATACATTTGGGGGGCCGAAGCACCAAAAATAAATAAATAAATAAATAAATAAATAAATAAATATTTTTTAAAAATAAAAATGCATGGACACTCTCTCAGCCCCAGAAAAGCCATGGCAAAACCCCTGTGGAGATTTTGCCAAGAAAACCCCAAGAACAAGTTATAACAATAATAATCAATATCATTATGGCGGTGGCGGCAGCTACGGCGAGACCGGCCTGGGGCCGGTCCAAAGGCCTCGGGGGGCCGCATCCGGCCCCCGAGGCCTTGGGTTGCCTACCCCTGCATTAAAGTATGTTTCAGCCATGACCCTGTGCTACAAACCTAGGATGGTGGAATGCATTTGTTTTCTTAGTATGAAGATCTATTCTTCCTTGCCAACACAATGGGATATTCTGGAGAAAAACAATGAGAACCAATGCAGTGATACAGTGGTTAATGTGCTGGACTATGAAGGGAAACACAAAATCAAATCCCCACTAAGACATGAAACTCACAGGATGACTTTAATCCAGTCTTTCTCACTCAACCTGGCCTGCTTCATAGGATTATTGAAGATAAATAAGAGGTGGAAAGGAGGAAAGTCTGTAAGCTGACCTGAGCTTCTTAGAGGAAGAGGAAGATATAAATGTAATAAACAACTAAAATTATTTTGAAGTCTTAGTCACAAAATCTCTTGATACTGGCTTCCTGGGATAGCCTCCACAAATTATTTCATTTCCCTGCACCTCATTTATTACACAGGGATATCATTGTGTTCATCATTGTGTTGTGTTCATCATTTTGTCAACGAATTTATTAAACAAACACAAAATACTTGACTGTAAATATAACGTATGTGGGCTACGTGGATAAAATGAGTGGATGGATAGATGTGTACTTCATTTTCATACATCTTTATATCTTAAGTGGCAACTAAAGTTCTGCTTGGACTGAAGCTTCAACAGCACAGACCACCATACCATATTCCTGTGATGGATTCTATTGCAGAAGAATACATAGACTGATTTAGCTTTACCAGAACAAACATTTGGTCACAAAAGTTTAAAATAAGGTAACCAAATTGCACACTGGAGCTTAATCTACAGTAACTGCACAGTCTACCATAATCATACCCGGGCAGGTAGACATGCTTGGTTAAGATTAAAACTGGAACCCTTGGGACTGACATAAAATTTTTAATTATATTTAATTATTTTATTTATATCTCCCCTTTCTCCCAAAATGGGATTCAAGGCAGTTCCTGGGGTTTTGTAATAACTGCTGTGGCAGCGACACTTTAGTAACATAGCACTATAAGGTTCAATAGACTGAAGTTTTTGAAGAACCTACAGCAAAATAAATTATTTTAATAGGTGAAGGTGACAGGAGGAAAGCCATCACTCAGGTGGCAGACAATTATGGTTACTCTACTCAGAGAACATGAAATCCTCTGTATTTTACAGATTATGCTAAATGCCGAAAAGGTATCATCCATGTTGTGGGCTACCATGAAACAAGACTATATCCCACTTCAGGGGGAAAGTGCTTAGTTTTAGATACGGATAGTAAATCCCAAGAGTCAGGATCTTTTGAAACAATGTTATGCATTTATGTTACACTTCAGATTTTCAGTGATATGCGGGATGAGTTATCATGAGGAAGGCAGCTGTCCCATATATATAAACTGGTCCCTCCACATTCGCTGGGATTAAGGGTGAAGGACCCCCGTGAATGTGGGGGGGAAAGCAAATAAAAAAACACCATTATTTTTACCTGAGAGAACACCCCTCTAGGAATCTCCAGGTCCACCAGTGCAACTCTATGGTCAACATCTGCCAAAGGTTGATCATAGACTCATGCTGGAGGACCTACAAATGCCCAGAGAAGTGTTTTCTATAGGAACTTATAGGTTCTCCAGCACAACTCTGTGGTCAACTTCTGTCAGAGTTGCACTGGACAACCTAGAGATTCCTAGAGAGAATATATTAATCAAAACCGCAAATAATCAAATCCGCAAATGTCAAAGCCACAAATGGGGAGGGCCAACTGTAGTTTGATTACTATTTATCAGGGCATCTACAGTGGGACCTCAATATCCATGGACTTGCCATCCGTGGATTTAAGCATCCACGGCCCTTGTTGTCCCCAATGGTAGCACGTGCATGTGGCTGTGCCACCATTAGGGACAGCCCCCATTGTCCCCTATGGCAATGTGTGCATGCAGCCGCACCACCATAAGAGACAATGGGACTTCACCTGAAGTCCCGTTGTCCCTAATGGTGACACAGTTGTGTGCATGCGCCACCATTGGGGACTAAAGGACTTGAGATCCTGCAGATTTAGGTATCTGCAGGGGGGCAGTCCGGAACAGATTCCGCATGGATACCAAGGTCCCACTGTAATTACTGTTTATCAGGGTAAATCTTGACAAAGCAAAACAAGGAAGGATTGAGGGAACAAAAATTCAATTGGTAGAAAGTATATCAAACTTTAACAAACCTAAGACCTGTTTTCTGTTATTTTTTTAGTAAAATAACAGTAAAAAAGAGTACAATTTTTAAAAGTAGCATATATTATAAATTTACACTATAAATTCATCAAGTCTTTTTATGGCTGGGACTGTTTTAAAAAGTCATGGAAGGATATTTTTATACACTTTCTAAGTGATTTACAATCTGTAATCTAATTGTCCCCAACAAACTAGGTTCTCATTTTACTGACCTACAAAAGGCTGGAAGGCTGAATCAACCTGGAGCCCTGCAGGATCAATCTCACGACGTTTTGGCTGCAGTACTGGCATTTAACCACTTTGCCACTAGTACATTTTGGGTTTTTATTAATGTTGGGAATGACTATATTTCTAATCACTACAGCCTCTCACAAAGCCAAGGTTTCAGGAAAGAGCCAGTCCTATCAAGCAGAGCTGACTGCTGGCTGTTTTTCCCCTTCCCTTCTTCGTTGAGGATGTGGCCCCATCAGTCTAGTGCCACTATGCCCTTGCCTCCATCCTCCCTTGTGGGCAGAAGGTTGCAAGAAGGTTGGGTGGCAAGTGGGCAGTGAGTGAGTGCATACCCAGCGGCATCTTCACCTTCATCCTCATCCTCCTCAGACAAGTGGGAAGCAGTTGTGTTTTCCTTTTCTTCTTCTTTGTTCTCCTCCTGTGGGGTGGGGGTGTTGCCACTGCCACCTTCAATACAGTGAGGAGGTGAGGAGAGAGCTTCAGGTGACAAGAGAGGTGGGCTACCCTGGATCTGGAGTGCTTTGCAGAGTACAAAAGAACTATACATAATACAGGGAATGTTTGTGTGTTTAGATATTGTGCTGGTCTCACCACATCTCTATATATGTGGAGGTATTTAATGTCAGCATGGTGTTGGGTTTTGGGTGTTGGACTGCAACTCTACAGACCAGGCTTCAATTCCCATCTCGGCCAGGAAACCCACTTGGGCAAGTGACATGCCAAAACCACAAATAATCAAATCCGCAAAATCTCAGCCTCAGGGGACAGCAATGGCTAACCTCTTCTGAACAAATCTTGCCAAGAAAAACCCATGACACATTCTCCATAGGGTCCCCAACTTTGAAGGCATACAACAACAACAAATTTATTGTATAACTATTACATATCTTGTCGGCATGATATGGCATTCATTTGATCAGAAACTGCATGGCTCACTGATTTGTTTTCTCCAAACTTGCCAAGCTAACTGGATATTGTTTGTGTGCGCACGGGTATGGTGTTTTTAATTGTTTTAATTGGCCATAGTGGATCTTTTGCTACTTGGATTGATGTTTATCTGCTCATTTGAGTTGTTGTGTTTAAATAATGTGCCCCCCCCCTTGTTAGCCAGCTTGAGTACTAATTTAAAAAGAATTAAAGTATAAACTGAAGTTATACAGAGATAATAAGCTTAAGTGCAGCCCCTTCCCTTGCATAAAGTCAGAGAACATTCTCATGGGGGGTGGGGGTGTTCTCATCTGTTCATCCATTTGTCCTTTTATAGTACCGGCCATGTTTTCGCAAGATTCAGAAGCTTTGGCTTATTTATATATCTATTTATTCAAGTTTTTATCACTTCTCAGTCTGCTGGGATCCCCAAGGCAATATACGACAGATAAAAACATTTTTTCTAAAAGAAAAGAAACCATGGACTCTTCCAGAGAGAGCAGATAAGCCGGGAGAGGGCAGTGTTTGTTGCTGTAAATTCCTTTTTAAAACTCAAATGGTGTTTTGCTAGTCATTCATCATTTCTAGCTATTTGTCCTCCTTTCAGCAGCATTCCAGAGTATTTTGTTCCCAGCTGAAAGGCGAAAATGATATCCAGATTCATCCCACTTTAGGTGCCATGGCTCCATCTTATGGAATTTTTAGTTTGTTAAGGTACTTATTCTACAAACTAAAACTCCCTGGACAGAGCTCTGACATTTAAATAAGGAATAAATGATTTTAATCATGCAATGATTTTTTTTTAAATGATACAATGGGCCACCACATGAATTGTTACTGTTAAGGTACATATGTCCAATTCCTAATTCTCTCTTTACCGTCACACACATTATATATATATGTCCCCTTGTCCCTATTTATATTTTCCCACCATCTTCAAAATTCCTCCTTTAATTTTTATTTTATTTTATTTTTACAAAAACCCTCTTTAGAACCTTACTGCAGAATCTACTGCAGAAATAATGCAATTTGGCACTGTTTCAACTGCCATGACTGAATGCTATGGAATTCTAGTTTGTTATGGCAACAGAACTCTTTGACAGCTAAATATCTCACAAAACTCCCAGAATTCCATAGCATTGGGCCATGGCAGTTAAAGCAGTGTGAAACTCCATCATTTCTGCAGCCATTGATGAAGCATTGGATTCCTGTGCTTGCAGAGGTTACTCCCTGCCTTGAAACATACATAAACATACAAAAGCTGAGAGAAAATAACTAATTTTGTTGTCAAAAATACTGAATCATAAGATCAATTTCTGTGGTACTTGGTTACTGTTGTCAATATATAGGGGACCTAATTAGAATCTTTCTAGTAAAGACTTGATGTTTCTCTTGCTTTCTACTGCAAGATAGCTAGAAATTGGAGGATTGTAAGCAACATGTCTTTCAAAACTTGGTTAAATAAGGCTTGGTGTATGGCTCTTCTAGAGAGCTGCCATAGCAATTATTCTTCTGCAAATAATGACCAAAAAGACCATTTCATTTCAATTTGCCATCCTGTCATGAGTCATCCACTCTTCATCCTGAAGATTATACAAAGTTCTAGTCAAGTCTATTTCCACCTGTTTCTTCATTTTAAGCTTGATGATTAATGCTGTTGTTGCGTTATTGTTCTTGTTGTGTGCCTTCACGTCATTTCTGATTTTTGACATGGGGTTTTCTTGGCAAGATTTGTTCAGAGGAGGTTTTGCCATTGCCTTCCTCTGAGGCTGAGAGAGTGTGACTTGCCACCCAGTAGGTTTACATGGCTGAGCAGGATATGCTATTAGACCTCCTGTTTTTCTCACCTATTGTAAAAGCATATTAATTTGTATTAATTAATGGGACTCAAAGCTTATTTTTTAATGTTATTGTAGCAACGTGTGTGATTAAAAAAAATTATTTTTTTTAAAAAATATTTTTTCTTTTAAAAGTGAAGGATTAAGAAGCAATACTAAATGCTGTGGTATAAATGGATATGACTCACCCATATACATGCGCCCCAAACAATCTTTTAAAAAAGTAAAAGCATACACTTATTTAAAACAGTACCAAAGGCTAGCTCAACATATCTTTATATAAATTTTAATGTTGTAAGCTGCCCTGATTGCTCTGCAGAGGGGCGGGATATAAATTATTATTATTATTATTATTATTATTATTATACAAAACAGTGTGGGGTTTGGCTGCCCACTGGAAGCTCAGAATGGATGTACTCAGTACTCTGACTTCCTTTGGTAAGAGTTCCACTACTGAGTGCTACTGCATAGAAAACTCACCAACCTGGCTTCTTGGTGTGCTGGGACATATAACAGGGCCTCTTTTGGGGATCTCAGATCCCAGGCAGATTCATGTGGAGAGAGATGGTCCTTTAAATAGCCTGACCCCAAGCTATTTGCCAAAAACAGTCCCCTGAATTGAAGGTTGGTCAGTGCATCAGTAGAGATCACAATGTTCAGCCTATGTCCTCTTTTACTGAAAATAACAGACTACTTACTTACATTTACTGT
Source organism: Phrynosoma blainvillii (assembly GCA_026167975.1). Classification (NCBI taxonomy): domain Eukaryota; kingdom Metazoa; phylum Chordata; class Lepidosauria; order Squamata; family Phrynosomatidae; genus Phrynosoma; species Phrynosoma blainvillii. Next base: position 288,195,414 of record JANUYF010000002.1, on the reverse strand, counting down.
ACTTACATACATACACAGTTCTTCATGATGGGTGTAGGATAGGGGATAGCAAAAGATAACCTAGGTGGTTCATTGTGGAAAATGTGTGATGAACATTTAAAAATATAGTGTGCCTTTGTTTCTTCACCTTTGAATTTATCTTGTGGAATTTGAGCTGCACTTTGGGGATGATCGTTTTTATTATTGCTATACCAAGAGCTTTACAGCACCAACTATTTTTTGTGTATCCATCTCAACAGCAGAAATTCTGCAAAAACGCTATTAAAAAAACGCTATAAAATTGTGATAGCGTTGGAAGTTAACTAATGCTAAGCACCTGTGACAGATGGCTCTCCAGCTTCTCCTAAAATATATCCAATGAAGGAGAGTCCATTACCACCTGAGGTGTTATTGCTAGGAAATTTCTTCCAAAATTTAGGTGAGATATGTTTTTCCCCAACTTCCTATTCCTGCCCTCTGAATTAGAATCTGATGCATTTGTATAGCCCAGGGGTGGGCAAAGTGTAACTCTCTAGATCTTCTTGAACTGCCATCAGCCACTAACCAGCAAAAGCAATAGTGAAGGATGATGGGAGTTACAGTCCAACGATATCAAGAGGGCCGTACTTTGCCCATCCCGTTCACAGAACAGCCTTATCTGCAATAATTGTATGAGCCAACACTCCTGTTTAAAAACAAGAATCTAAAGTTGTGCCATTGCAAAACCATGCCACATTTTTTACTCTTTTTCCATGTTCTAAAATTTTCTACTCCTAGATTAGCTATTAATTCTAAATATGCTGATAGATAAAAGAACAGTAAGATATGATGAATGCTGCTGGAAAATGTATTTGCTCTTGAAAGCCAGAAAACTGATAATCAGAAACAATCTAAGCTGGGCTGCTGAAGGAATGGATTGGCAAACCGTAAATGAAAAGCAGACAAGCTGGCTGCTGGCCAATTTCCCAAATCATGTCATTACTCCACAGTTTAGGATATAAATTTGCTTAGTTATGATCCTGCACAGACAGAAAGAAAGTATAATGTAATATGTTAAAGAAATCAGCAACAGTGTCCAAATTGGGACTCTTATTTATCACGTTTGCATCCTGACTTTCCTCCAAGGAACTCAAGGTGGTATAACCCTATTCCATGCTCGCCAACAATGTTTCATACCCTCCAACATTTTACAGATGAAAACCAGGACATGTGTGGCCAAGAAACATCAGAGTGTGGTCCAGATGGCAAAAGTTATTAATGAGGAAGAATGCACAAAGGCTGCAGCATACAAGAATCATAGAATCTTGGGACGTTATCACACGCGGGTCTCAAAGCGGCAAGAAAGCGGTATGGAATCAATCCAGAACTATACCGGTATAGACCCCACAAGACGGAAATGGCTATCAGACGCAACTAGCATCATTGCGCAATTAACGAAACCGCAATAGATGCACTCCTGGGAACCGTATCTGCCATTCACACACAAGTGAGAAGTTCCCTTCCAGAACCCAGCAAGGATGTTCTTGCTGCCCGATCAAAACAGGAAGTACACGTCATAAGTTGCTTCCTCACAGATCCATGGGAAATAGCGCGGGGAACCATGGGTTATGTCGGGGAAATGCTCCACGATACGTATCTCGTGATCAGACATACGGCGAAAGCGGTATTATTGCGGTATCATTCTGGTCGCGCAATTGTAATTCCCCAAGAAGCCAGCATTCAAAAGAACGGGGATGATGCCACATTGGGACGGGGTTGGGACGGGGTTCTGTGCGACGTCGTGTGAACACACAGGGAAAAAACCCGCAATAGGACGGGATTGGGTGTGGATTCTTTCTGCTTTAGGCCCCGTGTGATAACGTCCATAGAGTGGGATGGGGCCCATTAAGGCATTAGGTTCACCCTCCAGGTCAATGCCAGTTACATCCCAGCAGACAGCTGCCCAGCCTCTTTTTGAAGATATACAGAAAAGAGAACCCTCCCCGCCTCTTTAGGCAATTGGTCCCACTGCAAAACTCCTCTTACTATCCAGATGTTCTTTATAATGTTCAACTGAAATCTACCCTCCTTTAACTTAAAACTGTTAGACCTGATGCTACCCTCTTGGGCAGCAGAGAACAAACCTGCACCCTCTTCTCTGTGACAATTCTTTAGATATTTAAAGAGTGCAGTCACATCACTTCTCAGTCTTCTTTCTCAGGCTGGGATTATGATCAATGATAATCCCAAAGTCCTTTTCAAATGTACTACTGCCCAGCCAAGTACGCCCCATTCTACACCCATTAATTTGGTTTTTGTGGCCTAAATATAGAACTTTGCATTTGTCTGTGTTAAATTTCATTCTATTAGTTTCAGCCCAATTGTCTAGTTTATCAAGGTCCTTTTGCATTCTGTTCCTGTCTTCCAATGTGCTAACTACTCTTCTCAGTTTTGTTTCATCCACAAACTTGATAAGGAGTCCCATCATCTAAGGGCCTTTGCAGACTGCTAGAAATAGTGCAAATTGAGTCCACTTTAAGGGTTAGGGTTAGGGTTAGGGAATCATGGGAACTGTATTTTATTGTGGCACCAGAGCTCTCTGACAGAGAAGGCTCAATGTCTCAGAAAAAAAAACAATTCCCATGATTCCCTAGCACTAACCCTAACCTTAAAGTGGACTCAATTTGCACTATTTCTGGCAGTCTGCAAAGGCAGTAAGTCACTGATAAAAATGCAGAAGAATTATGATCCCATGAAATCCTGCAGCACTCTACTCAAGACTTCCCTCCATGGATGATGACTTTTTGAAGAGGGTTTTTCAACCAACTATGGATCCATCTGTCAGTGTTTCCATCTATTCCATCTATTAATCAGTTGCTAGTGAAAATATCATGGGGGATTTTATCAAAAGCTTTGCTGAAATCCAGATAAATTATATCTACAGCATTCCCACCATCTACTAAACTTTTGGCCCTGTCAAAAAATATTAATTTGTTCTTGACAAACCCATACTGGCTTCTACTTATCACTGCATTTTCATTAAGATACTTACAACCAGACTACTTTATAATCCATTCTAATATTTGTCCTGGTATTGAGGTCAGGCTGAGTGGTCTGTAGCTCCCTGTTTTCTTCTTTCTTTCTTTCTTTCTTTCTTTAGGGGGGCATTTTTGAAGAAAGGAACAATGTTTGCTCTTTTTCATTCCTTTGGGAGCAATTTGCTTGAGCCTACAGAGATGGGCAAGATTCTGTCCCTTTCTGTCCTCTTTCCCTTAGTTAAATGAGTGCAAACAACTTGTGCAGTCTGAACTCAATTTGCAGCAACTAAAGTAAGCTGGGGATGAAAGGGGAAAATAAGAGGAAGAGGAAATACAAACTGGGACATTTTAAAAACAGCTGAAAAAGTGAAGTGATGGAATTAATGAGAACTGTCCTGATTGGAATGGTTGGAGGTTATGACATTGTCCTGATAGGAACAATTAATGGGTATGATATTGTGGCAGACTAGATGTTAAGAAATAGACATCTAAAGATGATTTGTTCACATTGTTTGTTATTGTAATTAAGAAGTAATTCATTAATGTTACCCATTACAATATTTTTAAAAGTTATTGTAAACTGAGAGCAAAGAGTGCTTGATATTAGAGCTCAGTCAGATCTAGCTGCTTTGGCCTCAGTGAAATCACTGAAATGGTTATCAAGGGCCAAAACATCATTCCAAGAAGAGAAATATTTGTCTTTTCTCATGAAAAGAGAACATAGGAAGGCGTTTGTCAATCTCCGCTATGAGCAAATGAAAACAAGAGTGCTTCAGGGCAGATTTCAGAGTATCCCCTTTTCTGAAAGGTTTTGTATTTGTGGTACTTCAAATATTGAAGATCTTGCACACTATTTGTTACATTGCCAAATATATAATGATATCAGAGAGAAATATGACTCCCATTCTCAAAAAATTAAGGGTGAGGGATGATAAAAGCAAGTTGTCATTATTATTGCAGGGTGTTGAGCCCTTCATAACTCTTAGGGTTGCCTTATTTGCAATAAGAGCAGCTACTATACGGAGGGTTGAGGTAGCCAAAGTCCTGAATTAGAGTGTTGCTCTAAATTTAGATGAGAATAATCTGATTTAAAGACATTCTATGTATATGCTTTGACATATTTATATGTATATAAATATTTTATTTTTATCTTTTTGTATTTTCATTTTTTTATCTTTATATTTTAACTATTTTATTATTCTATTATTTTATCATGTTTAACTATTATGTTTATATGTGAAATGGTCTGAAGACTTATTCAATAAAGATGATTGATTTATTTGCTGCATTACTGATTGCATTCTTTGTTGGCCCTTCATTACCTTTTATTCATTTATTTTTAGGGGGGAAACATCTTGACATTGATAATAAAAAGGCATAAAACTTAAAATTATCTCAAAATGTCTCTACAAATTCCCTTAGAGAGTAACTTTTAAAAGTAACTATAAAATGTTTGAGGATTGTTATCCATTACACCCATAAAATAACATTGTTCCAACTTGTTACATTGCATTTGAGATTTTACTTTGCTAAGCCCTCATTATCAAAAGGTAACTCATTGCAGTTAATTACTCTACTTGTAATTCATTATTTGTAACCTCTGATTGTAACATATGTACTGTTTATTTGAGCTGAGTTAGAAACAATGCTAAAATGAACTACAGTAAAAGTAAGAATTAAGCATACAACCAAAATGAACTAAATATTTTGTTTTAACAAAGGAGGCAAGGTTATAGCTATATAAAATTCTGCTGCCTCTGTTAGTTTAAACATAGGTAGTTTCTTAAACATCCCTATTGTGTGTTTTGATAAACATTTGCTTTTCTTTTTTGTTTTCTGAGCGGCTGTAAAATGCAAGGGAACTAGACTAGAAATGGGAGCCAAAAAAGTAATTGTGGCTATAATCCTATAGCCACTTACCTGGAAATAATTCTCATTGAGTTGTATTTACTTTTGAGTTAACATATACAGGATTGTACTCTAAATTTGTCTATTTGTTTCCCAATTTTTCTTTACATGTATTTTTGTGCCAAATTCAGTATCATTTCACATAGATTTTAGCCTTTTTAAAAATAATAATAATAATAATAATACCCAATTCTGCTGCTATTTTGTCATCTTTTTCCCCTCCATTTTTATCCTTTCCAGATTTTGAACAGCCATTTATCAATAAACCAGAGACTCTTCTTATCTACAAAAAAGAGATTATCTATGTTCCATGCCTGGTGTCTATTCCAGACCTGAACATCACTTTGCTTTTGGTAAGAAATGTCCCCATGGAATGGTTCAGAATTCTGCCTTGTTTTAGTTTTACCTGCTTGAAAAGGAAGAGAGAAAACATGGAGGAGTTGGGAGTGGTAACAAACAGCAGATGGGTACCTGCTAAAGCGATTATCCTTGCAAATCCTTAGTGATGTTTTCCAGTAGCATCTACAGCCTCTTCCCATGCTTCATTTTGGTCTTTGTTCTCTTGCACGGTTGTCTTCACTTTCCCTGTGGGTTATTCTGCGTAATGTCAATGAGCTTTCTGCAGAAAATAAATAATGTATAACACTACGGTTATATAAAGGTTTTGTAGAAGGATGGAAATCCCAGTGAAGTGAAGAAAACACTTCATGCATAGTCAGTGTTCTCGAAGCCTTCAGGGCGCTCAATATGATTCCACTTCAGTTGTCATGGCTGCATCCTATGGAATGCTGGGTTTTGTAGTTTGGTCGGCGGCACCAGAGGCAGAGAATTCTAAAGGCCTTTCCCAAAACTGCACATCCCAGGATTCCATAGGATGATGCCATGGCAGTTAAAGTGGAATCTAGTGTAATGTGAAAATCATTGTATAGTGTGAAAAAGGCCTTCAGATGTACTGATAGCAAACTAAGGGCCTTTGCAGACTGCCAGGAATAGTGCAAATTGAGTCTACTTTTAAGGTTAGGGTTAGGGTTAGGGAATCATGGGAACTGTATTTTATTGTGGCACCAGAGCTCTCTGACAGAGAAGGCTCAATGTCTCAGAAAAAAAATAATTCCCATGATTCCCTAGCACTAATCCTAAATCTTAAATTTGCACTATTTCTGGCAGTCTGCAAAGGCCCAATGTAGCATGGCATGGCATTTGGGAAGCTGCACTCCCCTTCTGCAGGCTGTCAGAGGACGTTTTCACACGGGGCTTTACACGGAGGCAAACCTACCTCCGTCCGGCCCCACTCCAGCTCCAGAACCTAAAAGTTCAGACGACGTCGCAGCAAGCCCCTCCTCATCCTGCGCCATCCCTGCCTCACTCCGGGGTCTTGCTTGTCGTGTTCAAACGACGTCGCAGCAAGCCCTGCCCCATCTTGCGCAATCCCTGCGACATCCCTGCCCCCTCCCGGCTTTAGCCCCATATTTCTAATTCCTTTTCTAAAAAGGAATTAGAGGGGCTGCTGCCGGAGGCAATCAGGAGCCCTTCTGGCGGCTGCTGTTTTCATCCGCTGGAACGGCTCTTGATTGCTTCCAGGGGGCTTCCAGGCGGCTTTAGAGCCGCCTGTGTGAAAACGCCCAGTGTCACTTCAAACATGATCTAGAGGCAAGTGTATTTAGCTTTACAACTAAAATGTTGTGTGAAGTAGTCACTCATCTGTTTCGTAACTAATTTTCTTAAAGATACACTGAAGGCAAATATTAGCCTTGGAATACTAAGGATGTTATCACACGGGGAGTCGCGGGGAGAAAGTGGAAATAAACTGGACGAGCGGAAGACTTTAATTTATGGGATTTGTCCTGTTCCGCCTCATCTGATAACTAAATTCGAATTTAAAAGGGGGTTAATTCGAACAAAAACCTGATATTTTCATTTTCAGGATTTTTGAGGAAATGAAAAGATCAGGTTTTCGTTCGAATTAACCCCCTTTTACATTTGAATTTAGTTATCAGATGAGGCGAACGGGACAAATCCCGTAAATTAAAGTCTTCCGCTCGTCCGGTTTATTTCCACTTTCTCCCCGTGACTCCCCGTGTGATAACGTCCTAAGCCAAGTTTACATCCTTCAAAAATATCAAAATGTAGCCACAACAGTTCCCTGAAATGTTAATCCATGCCTCCTTCTCACAGCTTGCCATGTATATCTTGCTGGGGCAAACCACTGAACTATGTCCCGTGAGGGTATAGTTACAGGAGGGTCTAAATGAGGGCATTGGTTCCCCTAAACAAGAACTGAGTGATAGAATTCAAAGATTTAGCCATATTAGTCTGTAGAATCAGTATGTAGAGAGATCTTGTAGCACCTTTGAGACTAACAAAAGAAAGAAGTTGGCAGCAGACATAAGTCTACTTCCTCACTCCACCAAATGCATCTGAGGAAGTAGACTTATGTCTATGAAAGCTCATGCTGCCCACTTCTTTCTTTAGTTAGTCTCAAAGGTGCTACAAAATCTATAAGAACTGAGACACCAAAAATTGTGGACACCTAGAACTCTTAGATTTGCTGTGTTTGCATTCCTTTGGTACCTCTGGCTGCCATTTTTCTTTGGATCCCTAAACTATCTTTCTACATGCTCAACTGAAGTTTTAAGTTACTGCAATGTTTGTTCATTTATTATTTATTTATGTAAATATGCTGCCTTTCTCCCAGGATAGGACCAAGGCAATATTGAGAGACAACAAATTAAAAATGTTTACAATAAAGTTTTAAAAACAATTACATTCACCCATATTAAAAGACTACAACATCACTTTAAATTATACAAAAGTTAAAAATGATAAAATATACATCTAAATGAAAACCTTCCCTGCTTAACGAATGAAAGTTTGCTTAAATAAATATGCCTTTGCCTGCTGATGAAAGGAAAGAAGGGAGGGGCCAGCCTAGCCTCCCATGAAATACTTTCCAAAGGATGGGAGCAGCCACCGAGAAGGCTCTCTCTCATGTCCTCACCAAGCAAAACTGTGATAGTGGCGGGCATCAGAGAAAGCCTTTCCCTGGAGAACTTGGCACTCATGCAGGTCAGGCATTAAGGGCCTTTGCAGACTGCCAGAAATAGTGCAAATTGAGTCCACTTTAACTGCCCTGGCTCAGTGCTAGGGAATCATGGGAATTGTATTTTTTTTCTGAGATATTGAGCCTTCTCTGTCAGAAAGCTCTGGTGCCACAATAAACCAATAAAATAAAATAAAATAAATCAGTTCCCATGATTCCCTAGCACTGAGTCAGGGCAGTTAAAGTGGACTCAATTTGCACTATTTCTGGCAGTCTGCAAAGGCCCATAGTCACCATCCAGATTTATAAAATTTTCCTAGTGTTTCTTGACCCTCCAAATACCATTATTGTAGAAGTCTGCAGATTGCACCTTAAACCACTCTTCCACTTCATGAATATTATCATCTGTGTTGTCAAATCAGTGACTCTGCAATGGATTTTTCATTTTTAGGAAAAGAAAAAGTCACTTGGTGATGATGACACTGACAAAATTTCATCAATATACCATGGAGTTTATCGTATGCCCTAAAGAGGTGTTTTACCTCTTCCGGCTTCAATCCTTGATTAGGGACACAGCCGGATGTTATCAGACATAATTTGCCGCTGATTCTGCCATGATGCTGCTGGCAAATGCAGCCTGCTCGAAGCCATACTCGGCCGGCACTTTTTCAGAAACAGAAGTTTTCTGACTTGAGAAATTGGCCGACTGAGTGGTCTTTGGACCCGGGCTGCATTCGGCCAGGTGGCATTGTGGCAAACTTGGTGGTGAATTATGGTGGTGGTGGTGAATAGATATAACATCCGGCTGTATCCCCAATCAAGGATTGAAGCCAGAAGATGTAAAACACCTCTTTAAGGTGTGCTCCCATAATAACTTCCAGGTAATAATTATTACTTTATGATACCCCCTTGTAGTATTTATGTAAGGTATTCCTTAAGTTTCATTTTTAGCAGATATTTGAAACACTGGAATTGGTTGCATGGAGGAAACAAAACGATGCAAAAATAGATATACCTTTGTACAGTTCTCTTTTTTAAATAAAGCTTTCAAAAATGTTTCCATTTCTAGACAACCTCTGTCATCTACCCAGATGGGAAGAGCATTGTCTGGGACAACAAAAGGGGAATGTTAGTTCCTACCATTCTGATCAAGGACTCCTTGTTTGTTCAGTGTGAAACTCTCATCGATAAGAAGCTGTTTAAATCCAGTTTTTTCCTTGTCCATATTGCAGGTGAGTTGGTCAGTTTGAAATTACATCTCTCAAAATGATAATGCAGTATAACAACCACATCTTCATATAGGAGGCTTAAAATGTCTCTAATTCTTTGCTATGTGTGTATAAAAATACTTTATCAAGAAATCTTATTTTAAACTACAAATGCCTCTCCTTTACCTTTCCTGCCACATCATAAACAGAGCATTTCCACATGAAACTTAATACCAGATACTTTCCCCAAGGGGCAGGAGAGGAGCCTCCAATGTACCTTCCTCATGTCAAATTCTAATCAGCAGTCCATTTGGGGCCTGAAGGCTAAAAATTCCTTTCCCTTGGCCAAAATTTTGATGACCACTAAGCACAGACCTGGACACCACTTCAACCAGTGGTCCCCAAATAATTTTGGACACCACCCCCTTTTCTCTTGGGTGACAACCCTAGTGCACTCAATGCCTATTACTTGATTTTAGGTCTACTGTTCTATTACAAATTCAAAACAACCAATCTCAATTGCTGCTTCCTTTGGACCCAGTGATCTTGGGAGTAGCAACTGAGCAGTGACCAAAAGATTGGCATGGGCAAAAGGCTTCTTGGTTGCTGCTCCCAAGGTGACCAAGTGCAAAGGAAGAAGCCTTTCCCTTTTCCTTTGGGATGGAGAGGGGCACAGCCAGTGTGTATGTAGGGGGTTTACAGAGGCCTCATGCTCTGGACTGGAGACTGGTGTGGGCAGGAAAGGGAGAGATTTAAACCCCAGGAGCCACTCTAAGGCAAAGGACTCTTTCTAAGAATCGACCTTGGGTACTTCTCCTGCTCCTTCCCCAGAGATATGTCTTCCCCACAGAGCTTCAGCTGTTTCCCCTACACACACACAAACATTATTTGTTCTACTGCCTCTTCTCTTAGCCTGTCTGACAAAAGAAAGCAGGAGTACTAGTGTAACTCTAGCCTACTAGGCAAATCCCAGCAAAGCTCACAAAGTTGAAGCAGGGTCCCAAATCTGAAAGCTCCTTTTTGCTGCCACTTCTCCGCTGCTCCTACATGCATTCAGTATATGCCACCTTGCTCCAGTCAGTAAGTCTATCCCAAAATGGTGTCACTCTGAGCCACAGAAGTGATACCCTGCGCCCAAGCCTTGTGAGAGTTTCCCAACCATTACTGCCACTACTAGTGAAAGACACAACTAAAGCAGTGAGCTCATGCAGACAAATGAAGAACAGGAGACATCATCACACTTAGGGGGTTATCACACGGGGGTCCAAAGCAGAAGGTATCCAAGCTGATACGTATATTTCTCCCGTGTGTTTACACATATCCAAAGGCAATCCAAAGCTGAAACGTATTTTTTTCCGTGTATTTACACATATCCAAAGGCAATCCAAAGCCGAAACGTATTTTTTCCCCGTGATCCGAAGTCAAAGGGGATCTTTTGACATTCGGATTTTTGGGGAAGTACAAGGGCGAGGCGCAGGAGGGAGCCTCCGCCGCCGCCTCCTCCGCAGCCGGAGCCGCCTCTCCGCCGGTGCCTTGGGCTGGCTGGAGGGCTGGTTGTGCCGGAGGGAGGGCAAGGCGCGGGAGGGAGCCTCCGCCGCCGCCTCCTCCGCAGCCGGAGCCGCCTCTCCGCCGGTGCCTTGGGTTGGCTGGAGGGCTGGCAAGTGCCGGAGGGAGGGTGAGGCGCGGGAGGGAGCCTCCGCCGCCGCCGCCTCCGCGGCCGGAGCTGACTCTCCGCCGGTGCCTTGGGCTGGCTGGAGGGCTGGTTGTGCCGGAGGGAGGGCGAGGCGCGGGAGGGAGCCTCCGCCGCCGCCTCCTCCGCGGCCGGAGCCACCTCTCCGCCGGTGCCTTGGGCTGGCTGGAGGGCTGGTTGTGCCAGAGGGAGGGCGAGGCGCGGGAGGGAGCCTCCGCCGCCGCCACCTCCGCGGCCGGAGCCGCCTCTCCGCCGGTGCCTTGAGCTGGCTGGAGGGCTGGCAAGTGCCGGAGGGAGGGCGAGGCGCGGGAGGGAGCCTCCGCCGCCGCCTCCTCCGCGGCCAGAGCCGCCTCTCCGCCGGTGCCTTGGGCTGGCTGGAGGGCTGGTTGTGCCGGAGGGAGGGCGAGGCGCGGGAGGGAGCCTCCGCTGCCGCCTCCTCCGCGGCCGGAAACATTTCGCCATGGCCGCGCAGGCGAAACAGTCTACTTCAGTTAAACTTCGCTTACTGTTCGCTTGCTGGCCAGCGTTTGATAAGGTCCTTAGCAGTGGTTTTAAGGGACCCTGAAAATTGTCATGCAACCCCCCATGGTCCTAAAGGGCACTGCTCCCCTTTGTCTTTCTTGCATGCCAATACTTTGATGAATGCTCCCCTGCCACCCCCTTTTCCCTCACTGTTCCCCTGGATCTTTCCACCAACCCCAAGAGATAGTATTACCTACTTTGGGAAAGATTGACTTGGAAAATCTCTGAAAAGCCCCCCTCCTCATGGAATTCCATAAAACTGAGCCTCCTGATCAATCTCTCTTCCCACTTGACATATGCATTTAGGAGATTATCAAATGGGGGGGGGGGAGAATTGCCGGGGAGGCATACTCCTGGCAAAGTAGTGTGATCGTGCTGAAGATTTTCAGACGTCACACTTATCCAGGACTTAACCCATGAAGACCCAGCAGTGCTCCATCAACAAACCATTCACAGGTCTTATCCATCAATGATTTGTTGCTGGAGCACTGCTGATATGCCTTTCCCCTCCCCCCAATTTTCCCCCGTCTGATAATTTCATATAACAGAGATGAGTGGTGCAGAATGTACAGCTCCTGTCACAAGCCTCCAGGAACAGGGACTGCCCCTTTAAATTTCTCCATCTGTGCCAAGAAGGTGAAAACTGGATTGCAGATATCACCAAAATAAATTGCCAGCTTGGATCTGTCTGAGGAGCTGCTGCACCTCCTGATTGACGTAACCCTGTTTGGAAGCCATATGTGAGAAAATGAACCTTCCTTTTGACTGCCTCCAGCAAGGCCATTTTCAACCTTCCCTTCAATTAAACTTTCTGCAAATTCAGGTATAAGCTTTTCCTATGAAGCTTACTGTCCCTTCTCAATCCTATCATTTTTCCATAGTGGAAGGTAGTTCCATCTTTTGTGCTTTTCATATATCATTCTTGTGTAAGGGCAATTGTGCAACTGCTGCATTTTAAATATTAAATATTAAAAATCCAAACGATATGTGTATGGAATTTCTGGAGTAGGTTGCTGGTGCCAACAAAAACAATTGCACAATTAATTGGATAAAGTGAAATGAAATTACAACAGAAGTAAAATGAGAAAAGCTTTGGTACCCATAAATATTCTCATTTCATTTATCCATGTGAGGATACCGGCAATCTTAATTGTTCCTTAATTGCATCTTACCAGGCAAATGCTTGTTCAAAATCCTCTCTGACATAGTATGCCTGCTATCTGCTAATGGTTCAGTGTGTTGTGTAAATAAGGAGGGGAACTGCATAACCCTCCAGATGCTGTTATAGACTGTAGTTAATAATAGCCCTAGCCATCATACCTATCGGTGTGGTACATTGTGATGACTGATAAGGGAAACTGCAAACCAAAAATAACTGGGGGGCTCCTCACTACTATAGAAAGTCTGTTAGATTGAGGTATTGGAGTAGGAAATAGATTAGCGTTGGCGAAGGACCATCCATTCAAGAAGCATCCATCCATGCCATACAATGGTATGACAACACAAACAACAATCAGAAAACGGTCTTTTCAGGATAGTGACTCGGTGTAGAATAATTTTTTTAAACAGTTTTTCACAACTGAAGCAAATGTTTTATGTGCTGGATTTGTTTTGCTTTAAGTAGTTGTTTATTAATTTTTCTCTAGGAAATGAACTTTATGACATTCAGTTGTTCCCAAGAAAGGCCATGGAGCTACTAGTGGGAGAAAAACTAATTCTCAACTGCACAGTATGGGCTGAGTTTAATTCAGGAGTGGATTTCCAGTGGCATTACCCTGCAAAACAGGTATGAGTTGCACTTCTGTTCACATCTAGCTCCTGTAGAGAGTTAATGTGTGTGTGTATACCTGTTGCCTTATGGTGACCCCATGGATTTCATTGGGTTTTCTTAGGCAAGGAATACTCAGAGGAAGTTTTGCTAATTCCTCCATCTGAAATATAGCCAGCAGCACGTGGTATTTTTGGGTGGTCTCCCATCCAAGTGCTAACCAGGGCTGATCCTGCTTAGCTTCCAAGATCAGACAGGTTCTGATGTCTTTACAGTGTTGAGCTCCAGAGAATTTCTATAGACTGCTTTTTAAAACTTATTGCTGGTCAATGGAGCAGAGGAAGAAGCCCCAGATTAATGTACATCTAAGATATCTCATATCTTGGTGTATAATCATGCATGCGCCTCCCTGCCATTTTACCTATAACTTTCTTCTTCCTCTTAATTTACTCCCCAGAGCTCAGAAAAAATCAAAACCATGCCCTGCTCAGCATATACTAATTAATTCCAGTTCTCAACATATTTGAGCATAATGAAGTGACATCTCATCTTACAGCCACAAGGATATTAATATATATTAATGGTTAATAGTAATGGTTTGTATGGGCAAAATAATTGCATGCACAGTTAAATGCATCTGTCTGGAGCATGTATCCATACACACAGAGAGAGATGTTGTTTTAAAGCCCAATAGAAAGCTAAGTGGGGCATGACAGAATGATTTATTATAGAAATATTGTAATTTCTATCACTGTATTGTTATTTGATGCAAATGGGGACTTTACTTCGAGGTCTCTTCCACAATACACAATTTTAGCACTATGGAGATTATCAGACGGAGGATGGGAGTGAAGCAGATCACTCTCCCATCCTTATCCCATCCATGACAGCGATCATGCAAAAGACATTCACAGATGTCGCGCTGATCCTGTCATTAACCTGTCAGTGAATTAACGCGTTCTTCCACTAATACAAAATTAAGAGCAAGGTCAGGACAATTCAACTTCACTGATGGGATGATGACAGAATCAGTGTGACGTCATATGAAAGTCTTTCACGCAATCACTGTCATTTGCGCTTCTCAGATGGGACAATGACAGGATCAGTGGTAGCCTTACCAATAAAGTGAGGTAACTGATTTTGAATCAAGTATCAAGAAGCAGCAAATTGTTTGTTATTTAATTTATCATCATTTTGGTTTTTTACTGCCAGAGAGAAGTGATAGTGGAATCTTCTGTCTCAAATTTTTTTGACCAGCTATGTTTATAACACATCTTGACTTAAAGTGATAGGGAGCCCCATTTGCAATGTAGTGTCTTGGGCTGGCTTTGCAGTTCAGCTAGACAGAGACAAGTTACCATTAACATACATTAATATTCTTATGACTCAAAGATAAGACAAAAAGACATGAAACCATTATTTTCTCCTTATTCCAGTTGTGCTTGGCTAGAGTTTGGGAGTGGTAGTGGAAATGAGAAATATCTATTTCCCAGACCTCAAAATATTGAATGAGACTTCGTGGAGGTGAAGAATGGAATGGAGGTTTAGAATGAAAAGGACTTGATATTTAGTTAAGTTCAATTACATTAGGTTCTAATTATTCCTTAGTGCCCTCTATGGTGAACAAACAAAGCAATTTTAAATGATGATGATGACTCTTAAACACACAGTTGCAAAAGTAACCTGTGCTACACAGGCCAGGCTCCAATGGTTTTCTGGGTATTCCAAAATTGCACACTAGTTTACTTCCACTGATTTCACTTTCACTGTTGTTCTCGCCATGTGCCTTCAAGTTGTTTCCACCTTATGACCACCATAAGATCACAGTTTTCCTCACAAGATTTGTTCAGAGGGGTGCCATTGCCTCCCTCTGAGGCTGAGAGAGTGTGACTTGCCCAAGTCACTCAGTGGGTTTCCATGACTGAGTGGGGATTTGAACCCTGGTCGTAGGGGCTGTAGTCCAATGCTCAAACCACTATGCTAAGCTGGCTCTGGGAGACCTGCTGCTGTGCAACTGATGAAGGAGAACCACAGTTCAGGGGTATGAAGCAGCAAAAAGTAGCCAAAATTTTGCTTCATTATCCCCCAAACAACAATGTTGTCCCTCAAGTGAAATTTCCCATCAGTGCCCAAACTCCAACACTGCAGTAACTGAAAACATCAGCTGAGCATTTAAAAATACAGTTTAAGTGTCCAAATAAAAGGGATAGGCAAAGTGATCAATGTGAATGTGAACACAGCAAATATCAGAGTTCTAGGTATGAACAATTATGAGCATCTCACTCTCTTCAATGCTAGAAATGTAGGGACGGAAGGAAAATTTCATTGGGGGGCAGAAACAATGCTCTCATTTTGCCTCTCCGACCCCCCATAGTTACACCACTATCCCTAGGGGGAAAGTAGCAGGCCAGATGGGGAAATGTTGTACAGAATTTTCCTTAGGATACCAGCACAGGTTAATGAAGTAGGAGAAAGAGACATCTCTCCAGTCCCTTAGCATCTTGTTAATGTGGGTACCCCATTCCCTTATTCCCACCCAGCCCTGCAGTTTGCCTCTATTCTTCTTCATCCCTTATTTTGCTTCTTGAAATAGTAGCTTCCTGCACTTCCCATACTACAGCAGTGCCTCATATGACTGAAAGTACCTCCATACCCCGTTCCAAATTTTTTGAATTAAAATCCCCTGCATGGAAAATTAACATGCCAGTTGATAGCTGAACTGTCTCCCTGAGGTTGTTTTTTCTATGTGAGGGGAGTTATTTTTGAAGGAGCATTGTCACGTGAGCCTCCTCTTCATTCTGAAGTAAGGATACAGGGTTAGGAAACAGAGACTCTTCCAGACTGGCCTAATGAAGCATAAATTCTCACCACATATCTCCTTGGGTTTGGCTAGGTTTTATTGCTTGATATTGCCTGTGCATCAGCAATTTCAGTTCTTCTCAAGGTTTTTTTAAGCAACTACTTTGATCTGTTCCAAGGTTATCTTTTAAACTTGGGTCTGGTTTGCTGAGATGGCCCTATGATTTGAAGGGCAAATTTTCAATTTTAATTTTTAAAAAATTAGTTGTAGATTTATAGAACAAAAGTGCCATTTCAGTGATGCACTGATGATACACAATAGCTTTTAAGGAGGAGGAAAAGAGAAGGATACTTTCTCCTTCTGACATGTCTCTGAATTAAAAAGAAAGAAAAAAACAAGGATGGGCACAAAATGTCACAACTGGTGCCAGGAACTGCCAGAAAATAATCTGGAATAAAAGAAATGCTGTTTGGATTTAAAAACAAAACAAGAGCTACAGCAGCAAATACTGCCATTTCCCAAATATGGCCATTTCCCACACATTTGCTGTGTCTGGAGGACCCCTAGGCCTCTGGCTACTCTGTTTCCAACTTTTCTCAAAAGTAATCTCTCCTAATATCTATATAATAATATCTATATAATAAAGAACTAAAGATGTTCAAGATCTGAGGTTTTAAGGAAGCACATATAGGCTGATGATCACTATCTCCAAAGGATATCACCATAAATTTGGCCAGTCTGTCTATGAAGACTACAGATACAGGCATATTATAACACCGGAACCTCTTGAAAAAAATAGATGAAATCTCCATTTGCATCTCCTTTCCCACTGACAAATCTATAATTGATTTTGTACAGGAATTTTGTCAGAGAATACCATTTGTGTTAACAAGGGAATCCCAAGAACTTGTGGGGGGAGTAGTCATCATCCTCTGCTATTACAGTCACAAGCTCCAGATGCTGAATGCTGTTACCTACTCTTGCATTAAAGTCCCCAACTATAATTATGACAGCATGTGCATAAGGTTCTTCTAGAGTTTCTAACAAAGTGGAAAGAGAGTCCCAAAGGGAAGCCTCATAATACTGGGAATTTCCTGGGGGAACATATACATTCACCACAAGTGAAATTATTTCATTGTCTGCTGTAATTTTAATGACAGAGGCTAAGCTCCCTTATCATTTATGCTACGGTTGCTGTGGTCTGGATGAAGTTGAGGACCTCTTTCACTATTTGTTTAGTTCTCCTTTGTCAAAGGGAATTAGAGAAAAATACCTTGTGGGGTTATCTTTTAAAAAAAAATTGTTTGTGTGCCAAACATTTGTAAAAATTGTTTTTTAATATTCTAGTATCACTTTAAAAGCTGCAACATTCTTAATGGCGTTAACTAAAGCCCATGCAAGCTGCTATTAGACATTCCCAAAAGTGTGAATGGTTTTATTACTTACTGCCCAATGGTTTTATTCTGTATATTTTAATTCCTACTGGAAAGCTTAGTACTAATAGAAATGGTGTTGTAAATTCTGTTATATTTTATATTGTAACTTAATTATTTGATATTTGTTTACATTTGTTACTTGATATTATGAGAGCCAGTGTGGTATAATGGTTTGAGTGCTGGGCTACAACTCTGGAGATGAGGGTTCAATTCCATGGAAACCTACTGGGTGACCATGGCTGAATTACACCATGCCCAGAAAAACCCAGATAGGTTTGCCTTAGGGTCACCATAAGTTGGGAATGACTTGAAGACAAGAAGAAGAAGAAGAAGAAGAAGAAGAAGAAGAAGAAGAAGAAGAACTTTGTATAATTCTAAGCAATGTAAACTTGAACTGATATATTATTATACTATAATATCCTACTACGCTGTAATATATTATCTGGTTGTTTGTTTTCTTCTGTCCTATTCTTCTGGCAGATGAACCGGGAAGTCATTGAACTGCCTGAGAGACGCTCCCAGCAGACACATACAGAGCTCTCCAGTATCTTGATTATCCAAAATATGAGCCTACAAGACCTGGGAAAATATACATGCAAGGCTAGCAGTGGAGAGCAGGACTTGGAGGAGAGCATAGATGTCATCGTACATGGTAAAAACCATTCATTCACACTTAGAAAAACTTGGAGGTACTTCTTTTTTCAACTTTTTATTTCCTATTTCATGGAAGATTTTTTTCTATGCAAGATTCTTTCTTGTTTCATGAAAGAAACACCAGACAAAGGAGGCAATAGATAATGTCATGTAGAGACTAACCCTCTGTCCTTTGTCACCTACCATATAAATAATATGGTGTATTATTTATATTTATATTTATTATAATATGGTAAATATACATATCATATAAATAAATAATATAAATAATAAATAAATAACATACATCATTATTGTATTATTATTTTTATTGTTGTTATCATTATCATCATCATCATCATCATCATCATCATGTGACACACCATACTGTCTAGGAACATGGCATACAAGAACAAGAATCAAATGCAAAGGTGTCTGAAAATAAATGGTGGTATCATTTATATCCCAACTTTCTCCCAGCATAGACCAAAGGCAGTTCATAACATAAACTAAAACAAAGTAGAGTTTTAAAAGTATAATTACAATAAAAAGTTTAAAGGGCAATTAAATTAATTCCATTTTAAAAGTTTGAGGCATTTAGAACAAAACTGTGAAAATTAATAGTACAGCTTACTCACACTATTTAAAAGACCTTTCTGTGGCAACCAGTTAATAGTACAAGGCCTTTTTAAATGAAAAAGTCTTTGCCTGCAAGCAGAAGGAGTGAAAAGTGTCTATCTTCCTGTGGGGCTAATTTTCACATTTTAGAAGCAACCACTGAAAAGACTGACCCTGTGGAGCTTAAAAATCAGTCGGTTTCATGTAGGGAGGGTCATTATGTTAGTCTGGACTCAAGCTGAAACAGTGAAATGGTTGGCCAAATCACTGTGAAGCGAGTCATTTGCCCTCCTTATGCATGTGTCATTTTTCAAGAGATCTACGCTATAAATCAGAGCCACTATCATTCAGACAAAACAAACTTTTTCTTGAACTGAGAAGTTATGTCAAAAGAAGCAATAAGTGTCTAATTAAAATCTTCATTCAGTGATTGACAGGATAAGGTAAATTGGCATGGCCAGTGTATAAGAAATGTGGATTGCCATGAACATCACAGACAGTTCTCACAAGAAGGGCTCTGTGTATGCATATTATTTATTTTCTGTCAGATCCATACTCCTCCTCTGTGTATGGATTAATAGTACCTCTGCTATAGCTTCTTTTAATATATTTCATTTTGCTTTCCCCTCATTTCAACCCTCTTATCTGGCTGGTTTTACAGAGAAGCCCTTCATCAACGTTGAGTGGAGGAAGGGACCAGTAATAGAAGCAACAGCAGGAGATGAAATCGTGAAACTGCCAGTGAAAGTGGTTGCCTACCCCCAGCCGGAGTTCCAGTGGTAATACATTCCTCTTAGCACAAAATTAGGGGCAGCGGGGGGGGGGCGGACAATGTAAAAGCAGCCGATCTCTTCAAGATATAATAGAGAAGATAAGCTACAGTCTCAGAATAGGCTTTGAGGAAAAGAGGAATAGAAGAGCAGAAAGACAACAAGAAGGAAATCTTGTTTTGAGACGAAAGACATCACTCACCTATGATATTAAAAGGTGGCTGTGTGTGTGTGTGTGTGTGTGTGTGTGTGTGTGTTTGCTGATCATAACTATCCATGAGTTTGTCTCATTAGCCAACATCTTGTACTGCAAAGATACAAGCTACTATTTCCCCCAGAGACACAAACCTTTTTCTGTATCTTCCCCTGCTGTCCAGATTCTTGGCAGACATTAGATGTGGTGGTGGGAGGATCTTTCTCATCATTAGTTCCATAGCCAAACACACACACAATGTCTCCTCACATTCCCCATGCCTGCTTAGCACCTGTTACACTTTGAGAAGGCTAGGGCACTCTTGATTATAGAGAAGCTACAGAAAGTGCAGTAGCCAGAGAAAATAATAATATGAATTTCACATTATCATGAAGCAGATGTAGATACATTGCCATGGAAAGCAGACCTGGGGGAATGGATTCCCCCTTGCCTCTCTTATACTGTGTATATACTATTGTACACGAGGCATTATTTTATTTCCCTGCTCTTTCAAATGACTTAGATGCTTGTTTTCAAATATACTAAATTTTAGATAGGTAGGCATCAACCAATACCAGGTGCTGTAGGCTATAATTCAGAGGAAGGAAGTGGCAAAACCACCTCCAAGTATTCATTGCCGAAGACGACCCTGTGAAATTCATAGGGTCACCCTGTAAGTCCAGAGGTGACTTGAATGCGCGCACACACACAGAGGAGTCTATCCATAACCCTAAATGTTATGTTTAATAGTCAAAAGTTTTAGACCAGGATATCCACAATGAACGATTAGGAGGCTTATCACACCAGGCTCTTTGTCTGCTAAAATAGCATTGTTTTCAAAAAATGCTATGCTGTTGGGATTGTTCTTTTCCTATCACTCCTTCAGAAACTTTCTGACATTGCAGCCTCTGTTTGCACTAAAAGCTTATAACAGGCAGCATTTGGGACTGCCCACTCACTACCTCCTCCAAGACATTATCCCCACCTCTTTTCTTAGTTTGACACACAGGTACACAGAGAGAGAGAGGCAGAGAGAGAGATCCCACACACACATAGAAATATAAATGAAATGAAAACAGTTGAAAAGGCCTTTTTTTTTTCCTAGGGTGGGGGCAAGACTTCCTCATTCAGGATGGACTTGATTAATATCTGGCAGATGAAAGCCAGTAGCTAAAGTGATGATTAATCTGCCAGCAATTAATAGGGATAATGAAATGCTTTTCAAAACTATAAGACTCTTTTCCATGTACATTTCCAGGCATATGTGTGTATGTGTGAGTGAGTGAGTGAGACTGTGGAACAGGGTTACTCAGCTGGAAAAGGAGGTGACATGGGAGGAGGCAATAAGCAAAGTTTTAACTCCTCAGCTTCTCTAACAAGCACCAGTTCTGTATATATAAAGAAAAAACATTAAATATTTCTCAATTATTTTGCCAATTGAATGGAAATCAAACTGAAATTTCCACCCCTTTTCTTTCTCTCCTGATTGTTAGAGCACCAAAGCCACTCTCAAAGCACCCAAAGCCCACCGACTACCCACTGACCACCCAAAATCAGCATTAAAATGGAATTGAACTGTCACACTGGAAATCCTAGCAGAACAGTAGTGGGAAAGGAGGTCATTAATGGATTTTGTGTGTTAATGAAAAGAAACATTTTCCAAATGATCTCCCATGGTATCCTGCTTTAATTGTGATTAACTTGCCCATTGTAGCAAGGCTCTAAAATTAGAACAGCCACTCTGTCAGTCTGACCAACTTCATTTAATTTTTGTGAGATAAAGTAATTATGTGTGTGTGAACAGTTCTTTTCCCCATTAACTGTGGTCTAAATACCTTTATGATTTAAATGTAACTTTTAGTTACTTTTATAGTTGCAGGATGCATCCTCACTAAGTCGTGGAGAAAGAATATCAAGGGGATTCAAGTACTGGCTTATGTTGTACTTCATGCTGCTACATTATGTTTTGTTGTGAGTGTTGAGGGGCAATGAGGTGGATGCTATTGTGCCACAGGCCAGTGAATTGCAGCTTTCAGATGTTTGTTTTTTTAGCAAAGACAAAAACAACCTGGAATACTGTGTCCAGTATATATGATAGTCCTGTTTAAATATTTGAAGGGATGTCATATTGTGGAGGGAGCTAGGTTGATTTCTGCTGCTCCAGAGAACAGGACCCAGAACAACAGATGCAAGCTACAGGAAAAGAGATTCCACCAGAACATTAGGAGGAACTTCCTGACAGTGAGAGCTGTTCAACAGTGGAACACACTCCCTTGGAGTGTGATGGAGTCTCCTTCTTTGGAAGTCTTTAAACAGAGGCTGGATGGCCATCTGTCAGGGATGCTTTGATTTTGAGTTCCTGCATGGCAGGGGGTTGGACTGGATGGCCCTTGTGGTCTCTTCCAACCCTATGATTCTATGATTCTATGAACTATTAGTTATTTTTGAGAAAAGAGGGAAGTAAAGAATTACTTAAAACAAACCCTCAACTATAATAGTTGCTGAGAGCCAGTGTGGTGTAGTGGTTTGAGCATTGGACTGTGACTCTGGAGACCAGGGTTCGAATCCCGGCTCAACCATTAAACCCACTGGGTGACCTTGGGCAAGTCCACTCAGCCTCAGGGGAAGGCGATGGCAAACCTCCTCTGAAGAAACTTGCCATGAAAACCTGATGATATGTTTGCCTTAGGGTTGCCATCAGTTAGAAACAACTTGAAGGCACACAACAACAAAATGATGGTTGCTAATTAAATTACTGGACAGTGGAACTATAAATGAAACAAATTACTTTTTAAATGTAATTTCCCAGGCTCTTATTAATACCTTTTACCCAGGGTAATTGTTAATATTTTCCTTTTGGTTTTTCCAGTAAATATCTCGTAATGGGAGATAAGTGTGCCAAGTTCCTTCTGAAGAAGTGCCTTATTTCAAAGTATGAAGTCCTGTGGCTGGCTTTTGGAAGGAAGCTCCCAATTTATATCCCTTTTCTCTCTGCTTCTTTTCAGGTTCAAGGATGGAAAGTTAATTTCCAACAAACAATCTCAATACTCCCTACAGCTCAAAGATGTGGCAGAGCAGAACTCTGGTTCTTATACATTGGTCTTGAGGAATAGTTTGGCTGGATTGGAGAAGAGCATTACTCTTCAGCTGGTTGTCAATGGTAAGAAAAAAGCAACTTTGCCTTATGGGAGGAGAACTATGAGGCACTCTGCAGCCTGGAATCCATTTCTTCTTAGATGGATTTATCTCACAAATAAGTCCTTGAAACACAGGCCCAAGGAATATAGTTTGGCCACCAGGATTCTGGCAGGTGGCTAAACTATGTGGGATTCTGGGAGTTGTAGTAAAAAAAAAGTAACTTCTCCAAGCTCTGCTCCAATCCAAATTAGACAAAGAACCAATAGGCCAGGAGAGGGATGTGAGGAGGCCATATTCGGATCAGGCCCATAGAACACTCAAGGGATTAAAGCCACCACCTTCTACAATCAAACAAAGCCAAACAACATGAATAATGCCTTGTATGATTTAGTCCTTAACTTCTATTTCTCTCTTCTATCTAGGACTCCTTTGTTACTTCATATTAAGAAAGCTATAAAATTAATTTAATTATGGCAAGCTCAAGTAGAACAAGAATGGGAGGGGGGTGCTTTGGACTATGTAAGCTTACATTTAAATATTTGCTGAGCCAAGCAGTAAACTTTGTAAGAGACGTGGAAGTGCCAGCTCTGCATGGCTTGTGCTCACTCTCCTTCATAATATCTACAACATTGCAATACATTGCTTAAATTCATACCATTTTACTCCTCAAAGTCAGTGGCTGATTTCAAAAATTAGATGTGTCAAATAACCCCATGTAGCATAGTATATCTGTATTCATCTTTAGCAAGTTAACAGTTGTCCGCAAGCAGATGGAATGTTATCATCCTTATCAAAACAATGGCTTTTAATAGCACCAGAAAAAAAGTAACTTGCCCTCTTTGATATTAGGCATCCCTATGAATGCTACAATTCCTTGAATAGTTATCCAAGACAGAAGAACAAGGTTACTATTTCTAGTAGCAGTAGCACCAGAGCAGAGAAGGGAGACAGTGGGGCAATAGTACAGGCAAGGAAGGGTTGCCAAAGGGAGTGGCAAAAGTAATCATCCCAAAGGAGTGATTTTCAGTGTTGGTACATTGCAATTCCTTTGGTTCCAGTTCCTCCACAAATCCATGAAAAAGAAGCATCTTCACCTAATATTTATTCTCGTGAAAGCCGGCATATTCTCACCTGCACAGTCTACGGCATCCCAGCACCAGAGAAGATACAGTGGCAGTGGAGGCCATGGACACCCTGCCGGATGTTCCCTCCACGCAGTCTGTGAGTGGCGTTCCTCCTCCTATTACTACTACTACTATCTGAATGGGTTATATTAGTGTGTATCATACTTTCTATTTTTCTTAATAAAATATGTATAGTTCCTCATGCCTGGGGGTGGTCTCCATAGTGATTGCTGGTATAGCTGATGCTGGATCCTGCATATTACCCCCTCTTGAATAACCAAGTTGAATGTTGCCCCAAGTTAATTCAAATAGATTGCAACTACTAGTGGAAGCTCTACTAGCCCCACACATTTAGGGTAACGGGGTCGTTGTGAGATACATAGCAGACTACTGTGAAAAAATAACTTTTCAAACTCTGGCCATGTCATGTATACTGGCCTAAAGAGTTACACTGAAATCTTCTCCCACTACAGCATTCAGAACCTTGCAAAGATTGGAGGAGGAAGGGTTTGGTGAGTTTGGTCTTGTCTGAACTGGCAGAACTCATCCTTTGGTTGTTGGTTTCTTGTTAGAAATGCAGAGGGGGAGAGGGGAGTGGTTGCAGCTATGCTCTCTTGTAAGCTTCCTCCACATGCCATTCCACACAGCTTTTAATGTTGTATTAAATAATATCTGAATCAATGAATTCATTAGAGGATGTCCAGAATATTACACCCCTTACCACTACAATAAGTTTGTTAAAATTGCTCTGGCCCATTGCATGTTAACAATGCACCTGGCTTGGGTGCGTTACTCATTCTAGTAGTTGTTTCTACATTCTTCTTTAAAATATATATTTTTTTAAAAAAATCAGATCAAAAAAGATAGAGCACAGAATGTGAAAAGTTCCACTCAAGTTACCTCTAAAATGCCTTTAAATAAACTTTAAAAGTAACTCTAAAAGTAACTTTAAAGTAACTAGAAAATATTATTACAGTCAAAAAAGAGTTCCCAACATTCCCTGTCATTACATTACCTTTGAAATGTAATCTTGTCACATGCTCTTTACCAAAGCAGCATAATTTTAAATTATTCCTACTCCCCATCATCTTGCAATTATAGAGGACAACATCAATTTGAAACAGGAAAGAAGCTTGGAAAAGCTACATTTTTTTTGGACTACAACAATGACTGCAGGCTGTGGGGCTAGCTAGCAGATTAGTCTAAAAAAGTAAAGTAAAATTTTCAAACTCAGGAGGCAAACAGTTAATTTGGCCCACACAATCCTCCTCCCTTACAGAGATGACTGGAATGGCATAAGAAACTGTTTCCATTCCTATCTGGCAAATGAATGAAAGCACTGTGAGCTGCCTCCGCATATTAGGCTTTTCTTTTCTTTTTCTTTTTTTAATTAAATTTTATTATTCATTTAAAACGACATATTTAAAATATCTTATTCATACAATCATAATCATATACACTCACACCCTTATCCATAAACATTGTTTCTCAATCATTTTTTCTTTTTGTATATTGGCAAAGATAGCACTCATCTATTCTTCTCTTCCATAATCCTTTCACATATACCACCCTTTTCCCTTCCCTATCTCTAGTAATTACAACTATTTTACTACCCTTTCTTGCCTTCTTTCTTCTCCTTTCTTCTCCTTTCTTCTTTTCTTATCTTCTTCCTTCCTATTCTTCTAACTTTCTTGTTGTATTCTTGCTTTTCTTACTCTCTTATCTTTTCCTAACATCTATTCGCCTTCGCTTACCATCAACTCACTTACTCTTACCTTCCAACACTTACTTTCTTCCTTCACAATCATTCCTTACTTCCTTTCCAACATCTGCCAATTTATAATTTTCTCTACCATTGGCTTTCTAATGTTGGTATGTTGTTGTTCACCACATCTATTTAAGTTGTTGTGATCTTAATTCCCATTCTTATTAGGCTCATTTGCATAGTTTATTATCTTGCTTCATATATATATATATATATATATATATACACACATACACATATAGTGTTAATTTTCTTTAAATTTATAACTCATTCTTCCTTTATTTATTTGAATTATTATACTACTTTTGAATGCCTAGTTACTTAAGTACATTTTACTTAGACATTGTTCCGTACTAATTTTCATCTTTTATATTTCTATATGATCAAGCTGTGATTTGTGCTACTATTTTCAATATGTTTATCTCTCATTGCTCGGTTCCTCCAAAAACCAAAGAAAAATCTTCTAGTTGTTCTCTAGTTTTTTCCTCTCCCCCCCCCCCTTATGTTTAATTAACCTAGTAATTCCCCTTTTTCTGTTTCTTTTATTTGTTTATATTTTCCATATTTTATTCATATAGTTATGTACTAA
The DNA here is from genome assembly GCA_026167975.1 of Phrynosoma blainvillii. Lineage (NCBI taxonomy): Eukaryota > Metazoa > Chordata > Lepidosauria > Squamata > Phrynosomatidae > Phrynosoma > Phrynosoma blainvillii. Next base: position 288,169,216 of record JANUYF010000002.1, on the reverse strand, counting down.
TTGCCACTCGTCTTGCACGTCATCTATCTGTTTACCCTGTATTGATTTTGTCAGTTTGCCCATCTCCATTGCATCATATAATTTTAACAACCATTCCTCTTTTTCAGGGATATATTCAGTTTTCCATTTTTGTGCCAAAGCTAATCGGGCCATGGTGATCATGTAAAAAAGTATTTTTCCAAATTTGATTTCCAATTCTTTATCTATCATATTTAACAAATAAAATTCTGGTTTCATTTGCATATTGATTTTTATTATATCATTTATTGCATTGTTTACCATTATCCAATATTTCTTAACTTTTTTACAAGACCACCAAGAGTGATAGAAGGTTCCTGTTTCTTCCTTGCATTTCCAGCATAGATTATTATTGTTTTTATATATTTTAGAAATTTTTGCTGGCATTAGATACCACCAAAAAAACATTTTGTAATAGTTTTCCCTTAAATTTTGTGATATTGTGTGTTTTAATACCTTTTGCCATACATTCTCCCATTTATTTAATTCCAATGGGTATCCTATGTTCTTTGCCCACTGTATCATACCTTCTTTTACTACTACTTCTTCTTCCATTTCGATTTTTAGTAAGACATTATATGTTTTCCCTATCAACTTCTTTGGGTCCCCATTTAAGATTTTGCTTATTTCAGTTTCCTCAATTTCAAATCCCAATGTTTTACTATCCATTTTGTAACTCTCCTTAAATTGTCTGTATGGGAACCAATTTATACTATATCCTTCTTCTAATTCTTGTTGAGATTTTAGTCTAATTTCCCCTTCCTGTGTTTTTAATATGTGTTTATATGTTAACCAACTTCCATTATGTACCATTTCTCTTCTTTGAAAGGCTTCTTGCAGTGATAGCCATAGCGGAGTCTTATTTGTTATTCTGGCTTTATATTTTTCCCATGTTTTTAGCAGTGCTCTTCTAATACCATGTTTATTAAAATCATTATTACTTTTCTCTTTGCCATATCCTAAATATCCGTGCCATCCAAACCTGAGGCCTTCACCTTCCAACTCTAATAGTTTATTGTCTTATAGTTTCATCCAACTTCTTATCCAAACCAAAGTACATGCTTCATAATATAATTATAGATTTGGTACACCTAATCCACCCCTATCTTTTGAATCCTGTAAGATTTTGAAACGAATTCTTGGTTTTTTGCCAACTCAAATGAAGTTGGACAGGTCTTTATTCCAAGATTTAAATATCTTTTCAGGCATTTTTACAGGTATCATTTGGAAAAGGAATAGCATTTTAGGAAGGACTAACATTTTTACGGCTGAGATCCTACCTAATAGAGATAAGTTTGTTTTATTCCATCTAATTAGGTCTTTTTTTATTTCACTACATGTTTTTCTATAATTTTTTCATAGATATTTATACTTTTATTCGGAATATTTATTCCTAAATATTTCACTGTTTTTTGAATTTTGATTTCTGAGTTTTTCTCTATATTTTGTTCTTCTGTTTTTGGTATGTTTTTAGTAAGAATTGATTATTTTTCTTTATTGACTTTACATCCTGTCACTTTCCCAAATTTTTCAAATACGTCTAGTAATGGTTTGATACTTTCAAAGGGTCATCCAAAATTATTATTAAATTGTCAGCAAAAGCTCTAATTTTAAAGTTGTATTTTTTAATTTTTAGACCTTTTATTTGCTCGTTCTTTTTGATTCTCTGAATCAAGCCTTCTATAATTATCAAAAATAAAAGGGGGGGGTAGAGGACAACCCTGCCTTGTTCCTCTACTTATGTTTATGCTTTTTGTTCTTTCTCCATTAATTAAGATTTTTGCTTTTTGTTCTTTATAAATCTCGCTTATGCATATTAGGCTTTTCAAGGACCAAGATAAGGCACTGAGTTGAGAGCATGAAAACTGCACAATTTTTTCTGGTTATGTTTTTCTGGTTCTGAGTACATGCCATTATTGTTAATTAGGTCTGCTTCAAATGAACATGCTGGGGCTTCTTCTCTCTGTGTGTTCACTATATTCCTGGAGGACTGGTTTCAGCAATTGGCTGAATTCCAAAATAGGCAGATCATGAACTGGATATCCTATTTTAAATAAATAAATAACTTGCAGCCACAGAGGGATCTCATTTGCTATTTTCTCTGTAGGAGGAAATATCATATGAGAACTTGTGTTTGCTCCAGGGAAGCAAATAGCAGCTTTGGTGAGATTATATATAAATTTGGAAATTATAGCTCTTCCCACAATACTATCATCCTGAACTAAACCTGGGGTTACTTTTATAGGAACAGATACATGATTATGCATCTCCTGAGTCACACCTAGATTGATCCTTGCATTAGAAAATGAATTTATCAGTAGTTTCAGTACAAATCAGAACTAAAAAACTAAGGTGATCAAGGCCAACAATTATCTGAAAAGGCAAAATGGACTCAGCTCAGCCACTTGACAGATTCAATGAAGTAGGAAAAAATAACAAAAAGCACAATATTCCAATATGAAAAACCTTACTAATAGATCTTTCTCTTATCTTTACAAACAGCTTTGCAAGTCAGATCCTGTTTTACTGACTACCATAACTGTGCGACCATATTAGGATGCTATGGAATTTAGTTAATCCTAAAAAGAAATATTCCTGTAAGCATGCAAGAATCATGCAAAAAAGAATGCAGATTTATGCCACTTATATACAGGACCAAGACAGGCTGAAACTGCCACAATAGTAGATCCATGGCAGGCATTTCCTAACTGTTTTGTTTATCTGCAAAAAAAAAAAAAAAAGTATGCAATTTGAAGAAAATTCCCCATGTTTAAAAAAAAAGGGGGGGAACCAAGCAACTATCACCAGTTACCTTAATGTTGATACCAGGAAATGTTCTAGAACAGATCATTAAACAGTCTGTATGCACTTAGACAGGGATGCTGTGATTACTAAGAGTCACCATGGGATCCTCAAAAACAAATCATATGCATATCTCTTTTTTTGATAAGAGTTACAAACTTGGTAGCTGGGGGTGGGGGCTGTGAATGTAGTACTGTATGTTTTGATTTCAGTAAAGCCTTTGACAAGGTCCACCAAGAATCTGCTGGCAGACCCAACACAGAGAGTACTCACCAACAGTTGCTCTACATCCTGGAGAGAAGTGACTAGTGGGGTATCTCAGGGTTCAGTCCTGTGCCCAGTATTGTTTAACATTCTTATAAATGAGTTGATGATGGAACAGAAGGCATGCTTATCAAATCTGCAGATAACACCAAATTAGGGGAAGTAGCTAATACCTCAAATACAGGATTAGAATTCAAAATGACCTTGAAAGATTGAAGAATTGGGCCAGAAACTAACAAAATGAATTTCAACAGAGATATGTGTAAGGTACTACATCCAGGCAGGAAAAATAAAATGTACAAATATAGGATGGGTGATGCATGGCTTAAAGGAGTATATCCAAAAAAGATCTAGAAATCTTAGTAGATCACATGCTGAACAGGAGTCAACAGTGTGATGCAACAGCCAAAAAAGCCAATGCAATTCTGGATTGCATCAACAGATGTATAACATCCAGATCAAGGGAAGTAGTAGTCCAACTCTATTCTGCTTTAGTCAGACCTCGTCTGGAATACTGTGTCCAGTTCTGGGCAGCACAGTTCAAGAAGGATATTGACAAGCTGAAATGTATCCAAAGAATAACAATCAAGATGATCAAAGGTCTGGAAACCGACTCTTATGAAGAATGTCTTAGGAGTCTGAGTATGTTTAGCTTGGAGAAAAGAAGACTGAGGTGACATGATAGCTATCTTTAAATATCTGAAGAAAATGGAGCCAGCTTATTTGGATGGAAACTAAAGAACAGCCCAAATGGGCAGCCCAAACGTCCTCCTATGGGCTTCCAATAGTCACCTAGTCAGCCACTGTGGGTATGTCTGACCACAAAGGCCTTTTTTTCCTGATCCAACAGGAGTCTTCTTATGTTTTGCTCTGTGTCTACATAAGGTGAAGCAAGTTCACCTGCACAATATTTAGCAAACAGATATCAGCACCATTGCTAGCAATGTAAATGGACAACATTCGATGTCCATGGGCACAGGAACATTGTTATGACAATAATGTCCTATTCAGGTATTTAACAGTTCACGTACTGGGATACACCTAGGGGCAGTAATGTAAGCATGCTCATAAATCCCATCCCTGAATGTCATGAGACTTTCAGAAGCATTCTAGGTGAGCCAAGTTCTATATAGGATTCTATAATCCCAATTGATTGATCAAGTTACAGAGATTATATATTCAGGAACCTGAATATATCATACCATGCGAGCTCCTTAGCCATCTTCAGCTGAACATGATTTGAAATCTCTGTATAAACTTTAGGAGCCTAAATACCCTAAAGGCATCAGATGCCAAAGCAGGTTCAATCCTGGTTATAACTCTGATGGGAAACCACCAACAAAGACCAGGTGCTGTATGTTATATGTCAGAAGAAAGAACTGGCAAATCCACTTCTGAGTATTCCTTACCTAAGAAAACCCTATGAAATTCATGGAATCACTAGAAGTCAACAAATGACTTAAAGGCACATAAATACATTTTATACATTCAACATGTATAGCAGGGGTAGGCAACCTTTCCCCTTTAAGGGCTGAGGGACTTCAGCTCCCAGAAGCCTCAGCCATGTTGGCCAATAGTCCCATGTTGGCCAATAGCTCCTGGGATTCTGGGAGCTGAAGTCCCTCGGCCCTTAAAGGGGAAAGGTTGCCTACCCCTGATGTATAGGATGCTGGTCTGAGTCATATGACACTGAAAGGGAGAGTGGCACTTACCAGTATGCCCATGTGATTGTAATTAGTTTTAGTCTTATATGTGAGCAGGTGAATGCCTGAACAGGATTTTTACCTCCTTTGTGCTTAGGGGGGAAACAGTTACTGTCTGTAAAAATGAAGTGCAGGAAAGCTGCAAAATGCCTGAGCCAGATAGGATCTCAAGATCATATTTGGTTCACACTAAAGATACAACTATCCTCAGGAGGAACCTAAGCTACAGAGCACTAAAATCTTCAACCAATGCTGGATGAAACAAAGGAGAAAGTTGAAGTTCCTACTTCAGATACAGACAAGCTAAAGTTTCAACAGAGAATACATGAAATTATTGCATGAAAAGACAAAAAAAAAAAAAAAAAAGCTTTGGGCATGGAGATGCCTGTGATAACATTGAATTGCAGAGTGGCAAGAAAACTCATTAGGCAGAGATAATTTCTGAAATAAAAGCAATAAAGAAGAAGGAATGAATCATATGAGAATCAGAATTATAAATAGTTTTTAAGATAGAAAAGATAATATTAAAAGCACAGGAATTCACAAACAGAGGGAAACCATTCTGGGAAAGAATGTCATGTGGTTTGGGGACTTTTATTTAGAATTTCCAAAAGCTTTAACTGATTTCTAAATTCAGAAGAATGAACTGGAGATCTTTTTTGTTAAAAAAAAATGTTTGAGAAACCAGCGCTAACAAATCTTCCCATCTAAATAAAGGGCTTTCAATGCTTAGCACTTAAAAATCTGGCCAGTCAGCCTTGCCTTTGGTGCTAAAAGATGTTTCACTCCCCAAACCACACTGGCTTTTCTAACCAACTAACAACTCCATACCGAGCACATACACAACATGATCCTCTCCATTCTGGGAAAAGTAGTACCTGTTAAATTTAGCCTATGTGGGTTGATGAAAAACTTGCTTTGATTTATTTTGTTAAGACATTTCAAAAATTCACAGATTCCTTTACAAATGTGATGGAAATAACTTGGAGATCTATTATAAAACTGAATGTGAAAGAAAGCAAATTTAACAGACTCCTCCATCCTTACAGAGTGCAACATTTATTTAAAGAACTAGAATGTTTCTGTCCTTTGATATCTAACACTCATCTCTTAGTGTCAAAGTTCTCAAAGTGAGAATCACACATCTCAAAAGAATCCCAGACAGTTGTTAAGAAATGCATAGACTTCCTAACAGTTTTTCCCAGCACGTGCTTTGTCGGAGTTAAGAAACACAGTGACTATTTGCCTTTTCCCAGTTAGTGTAGCACACAAGCAGCTATGTAGGCTTGCAGTGGCCAAGCTCACTCTGATTCGAAACAGACGGGCCAAAAGAAATGGCTTCCGGCTGCTTCAGGGGAATGTTTTTAACATGCATCTGGAATATACCCCCAATTAATCGATACCAGTTTTTAAAAAAGATTTGCATCATCAGCAATGTGAATAACTGATGTGAATAGACCCAGGATAATTTGGGATTAAACTCTGCATGCCTTGAATGCATTTCAAATACATTTGCATCATCAACTCCATATTTATTTGAGTGCTGGGACGGGTGAGCAACCGAACTCCCAGAGATGCACATAGATGCAGTTCCATAATGTGAATAATAAACCTGGAATGGGTGAGTGAGGTTATTCACATTGCTTTGCTAAAAACCAATCTGAATGACCCCGTGTGTTTGTGTTTTTGCCTTCAAGTCACTTGTTGACTTATAGTGAGCCCATAAATTTCATAGGGCTTTCTTAGGCAAGGAATACTCAGAGGTACCTTTGCCAGTTCCTTCTTCTGAAATATAGCCTACAGCAACTGTTATTCATTGGCAGTCTCCCATCCATGTACTAACCAGGCCTGAGCCTGTTTAACTTCCAAGAACAGCACTTAAGCCCCAGTCTCTCTGCTCTCTTTAAAACAGTCAGCTGTGGTGGTATTATTAGTGAAACATCCCCTCCCCCATATTTTCCCTATCCCCACAGTTTTGCTAGTTGGCTGAGGAAATGTCAGAGAGGAGATGACATTGGTTGTAATAAGGCTCAGTGTGTTCCAGTTTCGGGAGGGAGACTTTTATTGCATGGGTAGGGAAAATGTGTCCAGTGGGCTGCATACACTCAAAAAGCCATTTTTGAGACTCCCAGGGCCTCTAAAATTGTTTTGGTGGGATAATTTTGTTTAAATATATGTCTCATGGCAGTTGCCCACCTCTGCTCTTTCATGTGGCAGTGGCTTTGACAAAACACATTTTACTATTGAAAGCAGATGTGGAACAGCTCTTTTGTAACAAAGATAGCGGGATCGCTGCTGCTGTTTCAGATATTTAAAATACAGGAGTAAAGTTGCCCTTTTTCCTTTGGCCAAGACCCTTAGTAAAGAAATTCTGTTATTATTGAGACAGAAAGACAGAAGGAGGGCCTCCAGTTTATCACATAGAGGAAATTGGAAGTGTAAACAGTGATTAACCCATGATTAACCCTCAACTGTGTAAATATTTTTCACACAATGTCAGCGCACAAAGCGCTGTTATCCCATGCAGAATCCGTGATCGACCAGCACTTGTGCACAACTGCACGAATAGTTTTCACATAACATTGAGATGAAACGTGATTAAAGTGCCATTATCCCATGAAGAACCAGGCAAGAAACAAAAGTAGGTCATTCACAGAATTTTCCTGTGAATGACTTTTTGCTGTTTCTTGCCTAGTTATTCCCTGGTTCTTCACAGGATAATGGCACTTGCGTTAATGTTGTTTTAAGCACATTTTAATGTCAGTTGCACAATTTTCACAGGTTAATCATTGTTTAAACTCCCAATTTCCCCCGTGTGATAAACTCCAGAGAGAAATGTAACAGGGAGCAACACTGACCCAGGAGGAAGTGGGATTTCTACAGAATGTACCGTTTGACTGGCCAAGGAAGCAAGGGCACTTCCAGTCCCATCAGAGTGTTTTGTGGCCCTGTCAGGAAGAAGAGGAGCTAGTGAATTATGCGTGTTGTCTCCCAAGGACACAGTGTTTCTGCTTATCCTGGCTCCAAAGGTTGCAAAAGCCTTCATCATGATTTCCTGTTTTCTAAACAGATGCTCACTCTTGCTACAGTATGTTGTTGCAATAGCTTTCTGTCTACTCATCACCTCGCATGAAGGCAAAGTTTAACTTATTTAGGGCCTTTGCAGACTGCCAGAAATAGTGCAAATTGAGTCCACTTTAACTGCCCTGACTCAGTGCTAGGGAATCATGGGAACTGTAGTTTATTGTGGCACCAGAGCTCTCTGACAGAGAAGGCTCAATGTCCCAGAAAAAAAATGCAATTCCCATGATTCCCTAGCACTGAGCCAGGACAATTAAAGTGGACTCAATTTGCACTACATCTAGCAGTCTGCAAAGGCCTTATTCTTACAGAACTCTCACAATACTGTTTTTAAAAGTTTTACTCTCAATTCTCCCTCATGTCTCCCTATGTTCCTCATTCCTCTATACAAAATGTTTGAACTCTGAGAACTCATAATGGTACATAGTCACTTTTAAGAATGTAAAAGTAGCCCTGCAGCCTCAGATGAATGGGTACTCCATGGGTAATCCTGGTTCCCACATAGCCAACTATGTGCCTCAGGGCAGCCCAAAGTAGGATATGGAGGCAATAAACCTTTCTCACTTTTGCTTCCTGGAAAGTTGTATACAGTTGTCACTCTGTTTTTGTGGACTTGAAGTCTGCGACCTCGCTTATCTGCGAGGGACAAAAAGAGGGACATAAATGGGGTGTGCACCCACGACATACGTTTGTTCGGTCCCATGGGCATGCACCTCCATTCAAGCTAATAGGGCTTGATTATTTGCGTTTTCCTTTTTTCGTGGAGGGGGTGTCCAGAACAGATCTCCCCCAAAAAGGAGGGGCAACTATATAGTGGCACCTGAATAAATTACTAGATAATTATCTAGAATTCTGTAAAGGTAAAGGTAAAGGTATTCCCTGTTGACAAGGTTGCCAAGTCATGTCCAACCGTAGGAGGTGGTGCTCATCTCCATTACTAAGCTGAAGACCCAGCGTTGTCAGAGACTCCTCTGTGATTATGTGGCCAGCATGATTGCACAGAACGCTGTTTCCCTTCCCACTGAAAAGTGGTACCTACTTATCTACTTACATTTGCATGCTTTCGAACTGCTAGTTTGGCAGAAGCTGGGACTAGTGATGGGAGCTCACCCCATCATGCAGTACCCGGGCCTCGAATTGCCAACCTGCCGATCTGGCAATCAACAGAGTCAGTGTCTTAACCACCTGAGCTACTGCATGCATTCCATACAGTATTGAAAACTGATAGATACTGACAGGCCTGCCATCCATGAATATGTCAATAAATTACATTTTGTGTGAAGGGGCACTTTCTTTGCTCTGTTTTGAATCTCCAACTACCAATCAATTTTCCTGACTCATACAGCTCTTTTATAGTACACAATAATAGCACTATGATTCCACCTTAACTGCCATGGTTGCATTCCATGGAATTTGTAGTTTGGTGAGGCACTAGAGCTCTGTGGCTGAGAGCTCAAAATACCCCTCCTTTAACTAGGATGTCACCATGGCAGACAGTGTGGAATCATCATGATACAACTGTGTAGTGTGGAAAGCCCCCTAGCCTTATTGGAGAGGGAGAAAACATACTATCTATCCACTTTCTCCAGGCTGTGGATGATTTTACAAATTTCTATCACATGCTTTACTTTTTCTCCCTTGATTTCATATTGATTGTATCATACCCAGTATTGCATGTCAGTCTCACATCCACCTGTCCCTGCTCACAAGATATCCTGTATCTCTCTGCCCTTGGCTCTTTCATGGTTTCTGGATAAACAGCAGCAGACGGAGGGCTATACGACGCCACCAACGGGACCGGATGCCCGAGTGTAAGGACTGGAAGGATGTGTCACAGCTGGATGCTGTGAACCCCATTGAAAGCATTGACACCTGGACAGAGTTTGTGGAAGGAAAGAACAAGGTGAGGCCATTTCCCTGTTTCCTTTGGATGTTGACCTAAAGCTCAGGAGATGGACCTTCTCTGGGCAAACCATTTCTGCCTCATTTTGAACATGAGGTCAACCTGAATTGGCTTCACAAAATGGTCAGTGAGTTAAGTAACTGTTTAAACTGTGGTGTAAAATTGCTTATTAAAAATCCTGTGGTGGATTTGTACAAAATTTGGAGAATCTGTACAAAAGTTGATATGAAATGAGCAATGTATAGATAAGCTCATCCATGGCCTTTGATGGCCTAGAAGTCTTGCAAGTTAGCTTTTCTAGTGGCATTTTACATTATTAAATGGGACAATTTTATATTTCATTATTGAATTTACATTCAATAAATGCACTTTCCCCCCAAATGGGACTCAGGGTGATTCACAGTAAGACTGAATAGTCAGTAAGGATCAAGAATCACTGAACTATATACTTTCCAATGAAGGCAGGACTCAATGGGGAGAAATAATTGTTTGATTAAGTATCTGAAAAATAATTTTGAAGCAAATCACTATACTTTCCTTTTCTGACAAAGGATTCTTGCCAGGATTGCTTCCACGCAAGAGTTGGGATACTTCTTTTCTTTTTCTTTTTTTAATGATAAAACGTTTTATTAGTACTGCAATAGATATTCCAAACCATTTCTTCTTTTAAAAAAAATACAACAGCCACCAATTTTAGAAACAGATGAAGGGAAGATCTGCAGAAATGTCAGTGGTTCCTTCACCTAAACTATCATGTTGTGTCTCGTCTGATTAGGTTTCCAAAATAAGCGGTTATGGTCTTCAACCTGTGTTCAGAAAAAATTGTTCTATTTCAACTTTCCCTTCTGCTCCAGCTAGGGAAGCCACCTGATTTATGTTAGCATTGGGGTACTTCTTTTCCATGCTGGGATGTTGTTTTTCCAAGTAAAACTCAAGCTGCATCTACACTGAAGAATTAATACAATTTAACACCACTTTAACAGCCATGGCTCAATGCTATGGGATTCTGGGATTTGCAGTTTTGAGAGATATTTGGCCTGGTCTGTCAGGGAGCTCTGGACCCACAGCAAACTACAAATCCCAGGATTCTCTAGGATGGAGACATGACAGTTAAATCAATGTTAAACTGCATTAATTTTGCAGTGTAGATGCAGCCAGAGTTGAAATAAAGGTTCCATGCAGCACTTTAAAATAATAATGCACTATTTCCCCTATGATAAAAATTTCACTGCAGTATTTAGTGTTGAATGGGACCTACGTGAACCAGTAGCTGATCCCCTCCCATATCCCCACAACTTTTAATTAGAAACTTTCTTTGAATAATTGTTGAAAGGCAATTAACAGAGTACTCATCTCTAAGCAACCCCACAGCTGTGATAAATAGAAAGCAATGAAATCAACCAAGCCTGCAAACAGAAATTAATTTTAAATTTTAAATGCACAGAGGATCAGGAAATCCCTAACAGCATTTTGTCTGCATGCACTCGGTACACTAATACTGCAATTGCATTTTCCTGCCTCAAAATTTGCCACAAATGAGATCTAAAAATATGAAAGAACAGCATAAAAAACAGGAGTACAACTGTCTGGATGGACCATAACAATGAAGTGAACAAAGGATAGACATTCCAAGGGAAGGAAAAGGACTAAAGTACAAGCTACTATCAATGGTAACTACCATGCTTAAAATTTCAGCAAAAATAAAAATTGCCAACCATTTCCCATATTTTAATATTCAAGTTTGCTTAGGTTTCTAACCATTTGTAATAATAATAATAATAATAATAATAATAATACGGTTTATTTATATACCGCCCCTCTGGCGAGCCAATCGAGGCGGTGAACAACAATATATTACAACAAATTAAACAACAATATATTACAACAAATTTACCAAATTAAACAATATCAACAACAATATATTACAACAAATTTAACAAATTAAGCAATATACAACAATCACAATCACAACAACAGAACAAATAGCATTAATACAAACCCCATTTTAAGTTAAACCAAATCCTTCCCTCCTCCCCGAACATCAAAATAAATTACAATGAAGTCCCATCTCTCCATCTCCCACCCATCCATCCCCCCAAAACATACTAACAAATTAAATTAAGACTAACTAAAAATATACAGTTTAAAATACATAATTCCTGCCATTGTAGGCCTCCGAGGGCTGCAAGCTGACAAAAACAGTCCTCCGAAGTCACAGGACACCGTTGCTCATCACATCGTGCTGGTGGAAGGTGGAAACTGCCCTGCCCCTGGGGAAGATGGAAACTGGGCGGCTTTTAAATAATGGCATCATATTATCTAGAAACCACTAATAACATGAATGTTGTTGATTCAGGGATCAGGTATTAGATCCTTAAGCTGCATCTTCAGCTAATAATGCAGTTTGGTACCACTTTAATTGTCATGGAATTCTGGGGTTTGTACTTTTGTGAGATATTTAGCCTTCTCTGTCAGAGGGCTCTGGTGCCATAGCAAACTACAAATCCCAGGATTTCATAGCATTGAGCCATGGTAATTAAAGTGGTGTCAAATTGCATTATTTCTGCATTGCAGATGCAACCAAAGAGACAGGGATATTATCTTTCCTGACTGCCTTGAGAAGTTCTTTACTAACTCATACACAGCTTCTGCTTATCTCTGCCAAACTGAGTTTCCCCTGAACTTCAAATTCCTCAGTTCCCAGAGACAGAATTCCACTGTTGTCTATTGCCCCTCAATTGATTAAACATAGCAAAGGATTTTTTTCTTATTTTTTGGTTTTGGTTTAGTTGTTGTTAGGTGAACCAATTATCCAGATCCTGGTCTCCTAAGTGCCCATTCCAATATAACATTTTTTAAGTCTGTCTTTTTGAAAATTATTCCAATAGAAATACACATATAATATTGGCAGAAGAGACGTAGCTGTTGGAAAAAATATGTGGATCAGAATTTCAGTTTTGTTAAGGCTTACCTTAGAAAATATTAATTTTAATCACTTAGAAGTCTGGGTATGGAGTGTTTAGTGAATCCATGGTAAGTACTCACAGCAGATTGTCAGGGCCTAGCAGAAAAAACAGGATTATCTGTGAAATCAGAATGAGCAATCCGCTAGTATTACATTCACAGTTTATATGGAGGTTGTTGTTGTTGTTGTGTGACTTTCTGACTTATGGTGACCTCAGGCGGATCTATCATGGGGTTTTCTTGGCAAGTTTCTTCAGAGGGGATTTGCCATTGCCTTCCTCTGAGATGAAGAGACTGTGACTTGGCCAAAGTCACCCAGTAGGTTTTCATGGCTGAGCTGGGATTTGAACCCTGGTCTCCAAAGTTGTAGTTCAACGTTTAAACCACTACACCATACTGACTCTATTTATATGGAAGTACTAATAAGCAAAATAGTGAAAAAGTAAAAACTTGCTTGTAATACACTAGCTACCAATATGATTCCAATCTGACTTCTGCATTTCTGATTAGAAATGGGAAGCATATTCATAATTATTCATTCCCAGGTCAGAAAACAGGTTTCATGGCAGTCAGGAAGAATAATGGACCAGTGCGAATTTTCTGCACTCTTCTGCTATTTAAATGTCCTTCAGTGTTGTTGAGGAATTATTCTACAAAGAAAAATGTGCCAGGCTTTTGATGCAAAACACACACACACACAAGCCAATACAAACAAACAAAAAACCTCTGCTGTGAACAAAAAATGGGTTTCCTGGGCAGAAGACATTGTTTGTTGTGCAGAGAATCTATTTTCTGCACAGAAAATAGTTGTTGTTTTTAGAAACACACATGCACATGCATGTATACACATGTTTGCACACACACACGCACAAATTTTTTTCAGCAGAATAATTCCTCCACAACACTTCAGGATGTTAGATTAGAGCAGGGGCAGGCAACCTTTTTGAGACCTGGGCCGGTCTCCCGTAGCCCAGGTCTCAGCTGGGCCAAGGGGGGGGGGAATGGTTGTGCGCGCGCGCGCTCACACGCGCACACTCCGCTGCCGCGCGCAACCCCCCCGTGCACGCGCCGGCCGCCGTAGCACATGCAGCCGCAGCCACCACGGCGCATGTCGTGGCAGCCATTTTGGAAGTCCAAATCGCGGCCGCGACGCGTTTGCGCATGCGCAAGAGTACTGCGCATGCACAAGAGTACTGCGCATGCGCAAACGCGTCGCGGCCGCCTTTTTGATTTCCAGAATGGCGATCGCACCAAGCGTGGCCGCAGAGCAGCAAAAACGCGCCCTGATGGCAGCGTGCGGCAGCAGCGGCGGCACGCAGCAGCGGCAACGGCGGCAACCTTAAGCCTGGGCCAGTAAGTCTGGGGCCCGGGGCCTTAACTGGCCCCCGGGCCGTAGGTTGCCAGTCCCTGGATTAGAGGGAGAATTCTGCAGATTTGTTTTCTCCCTCAAGGGTAAGCCAATTACTGTAATTATTCATCCTCATATGTGAGTATGAAGTAGTAAAGTACTGACATCCCTACTTCAAATGATACTCAAAGCCCCAAGCAGTTTGGGACCGTAATATTTGAAGGAGCACCTCTCTGTATACTACCTCTGACAGGTTTGCTGGAGGGGCCACTCTCCCTGTTCTGCTACACAAGGAGATGAGAGAGGGCCTTATCTGCTGTGGCCCCTAGTTATGGAACGCCCTCCCTTTTGGAGCCTACACTAGCTTCATTCCAGTGCCAAATAAAAATATGGCTTTTTATTAGCAACTTCGGGGCCTAACTGATTTACTCCTAAATATACAAGCACATGGTTTTAAATATGCATGTGCACGGTTTACCCTTTTTAAGCTGTGAGTTGTTCATTATGCTTTTAGTTTCTTTAAATTATTGTTATTATTTTAAATTTTAATTTGCTTTAAACTGCTTAACTTCAATTTATTTGTAGACTACCCCAAGATCCATGAAAGAGGGCAGGATAAAAATACTTTCTGTATCCATTTCACAAAATTCTCTCATATACCTCATTAACACATGCACACAGTCATCTACCGTTGTAATAGAACAGTCTTCTCCCTTCTCTGTCTTTCAGTCATTAGATCAAATGTGCCAACAAGTTGTATTTTGGTTTGTTTGTTTTTAATTTCTGGCTATCAGATGTTCTGTAATATCCATAATATAATAACATTCCATAATATCTCAAAAACTGAAATGATGTATAAGAAGATCACGTTTCAGTATACAGATGCTAGTCTAAAGGCAATAGCTATAGAATTTCTGAATTCTATACCCTACATTTCCTTAGGGCTTTTTTTTTTTCTTTCATGGGGTTTATGCAGTGTTGGACTCCTGTTGGCAGAACCACTGCTTTTTATATCTTGTGCTTTTGATTTGATACCTCATTAATCTCTTCACGATCATATCAAGTGTTCTAACAGATTATCCAAAGTTGGCTTTGACTTTTCAAATAAACACAGAGATATGGCAGAAGGTAATGATGGAATTTGTATGGTTAGGAACACATCCAAGTGTATCTGCAGACATTCTACAACAAACCATTAATAAACTGAGTATTCGTCTTGTGCAGTATAGTCATCTATAACTGTGAAGCTAGCTTTATTTAAATCTGTTAAGTGCTACTGAAATGGCTGTTGTGTTATTGAAGGGACAAAAATGCAACAGTTCTGTGTGAATTATACTGGCAAATTTTAGAGAACAATTATTTTGGTGTGTAGAGAGACAACAACCTAACTAACGAAGTGATGATTATCCTAATTTTGTGGGAAAGACAGAATAAAAATAAGTTAACAATAATACTGACCAAAATTTGCATTGTTTTCATTGAATAGACTGCTGAATGTATAAGTGTAAAAGAAAAATAAACATTACTTAAGAAAAGATATCCCATAACATTTCATAAGGCAAAAAATTCCATGAGTGAAACTCAGGTCCCATTAGGTACGTATATGTAAATGCAAAATAGGAAGCTGCCTTATACTAAGTCAATGAGTTAGCTGTGCTACTCAGGCATGGGAAGTAGTTTTATCATCATCATCAATAGATCTTGGAGCAAGAAGTACCATAAAGCTCCATCAAAAGTGACAAAGGTAGCTGCCCTCTCTCACCTTCCAAACCCCGACTTTCAACCCAAGCTGTTCTCTCCCAATATGGCTTTTTCATTGCCAATGGAGACAGAGATTGGGTGGCAACAAGAAATAGGCTAACCATACCTCCACCAGTGAAACAAGAGCTGTGTTCAGAGAGGATGGCTGTGGCTGGGATTTTTAAGGTGAGAGAGTATAGGTTTCTTCATCCCATGCGACAGAGCATGGTATCCCTCATCTGGAATTAATCGAGAATACTCCAAAAACGAAAACTTTTTTCATGGATGGCTGATATATTGACACTTTTGTTTTCTGATGGTTCAATGTACACAAGCTTTGTTTCATATACAAACGTATTTAAAATATTGTATAAAATTGCCTTCAGGCTATGTGAATAAGGTGTATATGAAATGTAAATATTGCAGATATAACTCTTGCCTTGCCAAATGAAATTTTGGGAAATGGGATAAAGAATTCAGCTCCAGTGGGAAAGTAGAAGACTCATACCACTGATGATTCCCCACCACCACCACTGTGCTTCAGCCATTTTTCTTTTGTTGAGAATAACTTTCAGCTCCCCAACACCCAAAAGTGACCTTATGATGAAACCATTTTTTAAAAATGGGGGGACTAGTTGAGGCATTGCATTTAAAGGGTAAAAACACAGGAAATGAGGATTCAGTGTTTCCTTCTCTCCTGCCCATGCCATGCTTGAAATCTATTCTCCCCACCTTCCTACGGGGTCATGCAGATGGGCCTGAAAGAGTGGTGCAACTACATGAACCCAGTCCTGATCCAGGCCTCAAAAAGCAGCTCCTTTTTGTACCGGCTCTTCCGGGATGGGGCAGGCTCGGCATGGCTTCTGGCCACATTCAGGGCGTGCTTCGCGTGGATTCAGTTGCAAACCTGGTTTTAAGCAACCAACCTACTGTCATTACATCTAACTTCATGATGTTGGCAGGAGAAATATGTGAATTATGGTGCCCCTTTAAAATGTGAGAAGTTCAATTGCATCTCATTATATAGTTACTCTGGAAGGGTTTTTCCCCCCTTGTTTGTCATTGTTTTTGGCTTGTGATACAGAATCCTTTTGAAGACTAACTAGCAAAAAACTGTTTCATTCCACTCTCCCTTGTAAGTATTAGTGTCAGAGTCATGCATACTTTTCTATTACTAGATTCCTGTTCTAGGTGACAAAGTCATTTACCAAACATACACATGCACACATAATAGTGATGTAGGCTAAAGAACAAACAAATGGTGCCCAGTTTCCTGAAGTCACTTCCTGTTTTCATTCAACTCTTTAAAATCACTTCCTGTTGCAATGCCATAGTCAGGAGTTCCTGACAAAACGATGACAGGAAAGAAAGATGCATGTTCTTTGTTGATCTCTTTCAGATTGACTTAATGGCTGATGCCAAGAAATGGACTTTCTTCTGAACTTATCATAATAATAAATAAATGGGTTTATATCCCATTATGTATGTTCTGTAAAAGTCAGTGTCACTCTGTTTGCAAGCTGCTTATATCCTAGCTCCCTGTAGTAATGTCCCCATTTTTACCTTTTTTTTTTTTTTTAGGGAGTGCCTATTGCCAACATTTTCTGCAGGGGAAAGTAGGGAATGTTGAATGATACTGAATGATTAACAAATAACTGTTCAAAGCAAAATTATCTGATGTGACAATCTAGACCAACTTGAGAATAAGTAATATGAGCACACTGTTAAAAATGTTATACAATTTCATACCAAAGAGAAATGTAGCTAGAACATCATCTTCCTTCCCAGATGGGAGGTAGGAATAGTGAAAGTCCTGCATCTTTCCATTTTAAATGTCATTCATGCTGCCATTCTCTTTCTTTATCAGACGGTCAGCAATTTAATAATCCAAGAAGCCAATGTTTCTGTCATGTACAAGTGTGTAGCCTCCAACAAAGTTGGTCGTGATGAACGGCTCATCTATTTCTACGTAACTAGTGAGTATCAACAAGGAAAGAGGCTCACTCTTTTGCCTCTATGTCTGCCATTTGTTAAAGGTTTAAACACCTTAAAGCAGGGGTAGGCAACCTTTCCCCTTTAAGGGCCAAAGGACTTCAGCTCCCAGAAGCTTCAGCCATGTTGGCAAATAGCTCCTGGGATTCTGGGACCTGAAGTCCCTCGGCCCTTAAAGGGGAAAGGTTGCCTACCCCTGCCTTAAAGGTACCAGATCCAGTCTGTTCTTGGAAGCTAAGCAGGGTCAGCTGTGGTTAGTATTTGGATGGGAGACTGAAAGAAATACCAGGTGCTGTAGGTTATATTTCAGAGGAAAGAACTGGCAAAACCATCTCTGAGTTTTTCTTGCCTAATAAAACCCTATGAAAATTGATGGGGTTGCCATAAGTTGACAGATGACTTGAAGGCACATATACACATACACATGCCATTTGGTCCACAGACATTTGGAGGATTCAAAGATTTGAAAAACAAACAAAAGTTCAGAAACAATTGAACTGAGCATGTTCATCCGATCATGATGTACTGTACTCACAATCAAGCAACAATCTGTATCACTACATGTATTAATAATCACCCTAGATAGAAGATGAAATGCATACCACAAGAAGACATTGGTGACTTAATAGCAATGCATAGCCCTGAACTAATTTTTTAGCCATATTCATAATATGTAGTTTCCCACACTCAAGATCAGATTTCCAATACATGAGTTTGGTCTCTGTTGTACATTATAGTACATTATAGTAGCAAAGAAAGAGATGTTCCACAGAAGTTTATCGCACAGTCAATTAACTTGCCTTACCTGATCCGGCTTAAATTTTAAATCGGGCTGCATTCAGAGCCTATCACAAGGATTTAAGGGCTCTGCAAATGGCACAAAGTGCTGTCTTGGAGCCAGGGAAGGGGAGAGGCAGCCGGACACCAGATGCCCCAACCCCTTCCTGAGGACGTCATTGGAGCACCCGCTGTTACACATGGCAAGCGCTCCGATGATGTCCTCCCGGCCCAGCCTCTGCATGGGCTGAGCTGGAAGAGCCACACAACGGCTCTTCCAGCACCCTTTCTGGGGCTTGAGGAAGGATTGCTATTTTAGCTCTCCTTTCGCAGGCTCCCAAAAGGTGGATTGGGGCCTAGGTGTGGGGCAGCCTCGGCCCCAATCCTCCGCTTCCCAGGGTGGCCCATGGCCGCCCGTCTGCAAAGCCCCTTAGCTTCCGAAATCACCACCTGGGTCCATCCCTGTTCCCAGGGGCATTCGGCGTGGCTTTTTTTGAAGCTGGGAGTTTTCCGGCTTGAGAAAATGGTTACTGGAGCAGCCCTGGGAGCGAGGATGGAACCGGGATGGACCCGGGCAGCAATTTTGGCGGCAAAACCCTTGCGATAGAGTCCAGATGCCACCCAATTTAAAATTTAAACCAGATCAGGTAAGGCGATCTAATTAACTGTGCGATAAGTTCCTTAGAAAACAGAAAACACAAGCTGAGTCCCCCTCTTGCTTCCTGTAAGTGGAGAAATACACTCTTTTTAGCTGGAGTAGAGTGTATGATTCCCAGGTGTTCCTGGTACAAGAGCACCCTCTAGTGTCTTGCTCCTCAAAAGCTGTGAAGTTCGTCTGCAAGATTGTCTGAATTTGTACACTAATGAAATTGGCTGACTGTACCAGAGTCTTTATCTTTCTGGTGGATATGTATGACATGTGCAGAAGAGAACATACATTTGTCAGTTTGCAACTCACCCAATTTGAATGGGACTCACTCTTAATTTGAGTTTAACCTTTTGTGTACTGCTTCTAATTGCTCTTCTCAAGCAACACATCAAGTTTTCATATACAAATGTGAAACTGTAGTTGCATAATAGTAGCAGCTATTTTTTTCTTAGTAGGCCTTAGATTCTCTTATTCATGGGTAGATTCTTTCATTACTTGTTAAAAAGATACTGGACTTGCCTTGTGGCCTGGAGTTTGAGAAGCTTCTGTTTTTTGCATGTATTTAAATAAATACGTATATGGTAAGTGATTTCCCAAGTTCCTAAGCATCCAGCCTTAAGCACATGGACAGAATAATATTGCATATGCATAGATTTGAAAGACATAGCTGTTTTAGTCTGGATTGGTATGCAAAGAGATATTGTCGCTCCTATATGCTAGAATCTATTTAGGCATTAGAGTTTTAAATCACACACCCATTTCCTTATGTTGCTTCTCTGACAGCCATCCCAGATGGATTTGAAATTGAGTCACAGCCTTCAGAGGAGCTCATTGAGGGGCAAGACCTGAGGCTAAGCTGCAATGCTGATAATTATACCTATGAGAACCTGCAGTGGTATCGGCTCAACCTCTCAACATTGCATGATGAAGAGGGCAACCCAATGGTTCTGGACTGCAAGAACGTCCACCATTATGCAACTAAGATGCAAGGCGAATTACATTTCAAACCCAGCTCCAATTATGCTGCATTGACACTTACCATTCCAAGTATCTCTCTAGAAGATGAAGGAGATTATGTATGTGAGGTGCAAAACAGAGAGAACAATGAAAAACACTGCCACAAAAGATACATCTCGGTGCATGGTAAGGGGTTGCAATGAAAGTGCTAAGGCTCACAAGGCAAACTTTGTGATTATGAAGTCTGTATTGTAACAGAAATGTTTGGTCAGATCAAAACAGTGAAAACACTGAGTATGGGGAATTATAACCATTCATATTTATCCTAGACTGGGGTGATTGGAAGATCATCTTTGGGCCACATCATCTTGTTTCTGGTTCATAGGGTTGTTCTAGATGGGTCAAATAATTGGGAAGTTGCAGTATTTGTTGGTGTTTTAAAATGTCCAAATAAAATAGTCCAGGAACTCACACTTCTGTAGCTCAGTCAGAAAAGGCCCATAGTTTTTCTGTGGAAACTTGAGAAGTGTAAGAAACAGTTTTAATTTCAAGAATTAATAAAAGCTGGTGCTAGCCCTCAGAGCTGAAGAAACACTGAGAAACAGAAAAGAACAATGACTCTAATGGGAAATACAGTATTTTCCATATATATATATATATATGTTTATTGTTTTTAAGTGGGTCTTGCGTCTTTCTGAGGCTAACTTGTAATTTTTAAATATAAAGAGTCAGAAGTAATGAAGCTTATAGTTATCCTGAGCTTTCTGTCAAATACTGGTAGCAGTAGGATTCTTGTTAAATTTCATATTAATAATCATGAAAGTGAAATGTTGCATGCCGTAACATTATATTATTGTTTGCAATACATTAATTTCTGAACAGATATATTATCTGTAGAATTTTAAGGGCCAATGGAAAGGTAACATTCCTATCTGCTCAGCTATATCATTATCTTTAACAAGTCTCCTATTTAATCCCAAGAAAATAGTTCAAAGTTGGGTTACAAGGGAGGGGCAGAATCCTGGTTAACTCTACCTAAAGATCGTGTTGGTTGTATGAGTAAACCAGGAGCTCCTGCCCCCTGTTTCCTCTCTTATGATGTGTGAATAGTTTGGGTCAATACACCCAAATGAACTGTGGCTAGAATTAATGAAGGAGGTCCCTAGGTGTTTCATTATGAGCCTTATCCCATGACAAAAGAAAGCCGAGACACAGCAAGAGAGAAGCAGCTTTCTCCATGTCTCTCTGCATGCTGTCATTATCCTTCCAGAAGTGGTAAAACCATGCCTTTTGCCAAATGGATTTTGCCCACATGACAACAGATATCTTTTACAATATTCTCCCTCGGGAAGAGAGCGGAAGTGCTTCGACAGCATGCAGAGAGGGAACAAGAAAGACACTTCTGTTTTGCTGCCTCTCAGCTTTCTTTTGTCATGTGGTAAGACTGTTAGCGGAGAATATTATATCTCCTTCAACTATCAGAACATGAACTGAGATCTCAGACACCTTAAAGACAACATTTGGCCACATAATGGAAGAAGGACAATACTTACTTATGTTATGGAAGAAGGGCAATACTTACTTATGTTATGGCTAGGTCCCATGGTGGCTGTGCAGTTTTTACAAATTTTGCTTAGTGTATAAAAGGACAATGATCAAAGTCACCCTACACCTTCCAGAGTGTTTCTTGGTTATGCTCCAAATTATTTTCTTGTGCTTGATTTTTATTATCTTAATATTACTCTTTTAGCACTGGAAATCCCCAGGTTGAAGCAGAACCTGTCAAACATCTTGGTGAACGTGAGTGATTCTATAGAGATGCGCTGCAAAGTGGATGGCACACACATCCCAAACATCAACTGGTATAAGGATGAGAAGCTGGTAGAAGAGGTCTCAGGTAGGGTAGACTGAAGGAATCTGTGGATAGGAAAGCCTAGGTAATGGATTTTCCTACTTGTGTAGAACACGGGGAAAGCTTTTGTTTGGAATATGGAGATTTGAAATTTCACATTGACATTGTTGTTTTGTTGCTGTTTGTGTGTTACATTTGGTTCAATACTGTTCCACTTATTATATAAAAATTAGTGCATTGTTGTAACAAATACAAGAGAAGTGTTGTGTTTATACCATGAAGTCCTAACTCCATATCTCCAACCAATTATGTAGCTCTTAGGAAAGTTTGGATAAGTGGCTATCTGTCAGCTTATTCTGTTATAATGATTAAATGTGGTGATGATGTTGTGTGCTTTCAAGTCATTTCTGACTTATGGCAACTCTAAAGCAACCTTATCATGGGGTCTTCTTAGCAAGATTTGTTCAGGATGGATTTGCCTTTGCTTTCCTCCAGGGCTGAGAGAATGTGACTTGTCCAAGGTTACTCAGTTGATTTCCATGGCTGAGTGGAGATTTGAACCCTGGTTGCCAGAGTCATAATCAAATGCTCAAACCGCTATACCACGCTGGCTCTTTTGGAGAGAAGCTAAACGTGGATGGGGGAGGGTAATAAATTAATGGAAATATGTTTTGATATGTATTTTTGATATATATGCTCAGATATTCAGCTTTACAAGAAATAAATCAAATATGTCTATAATTAGTGCAAAAGGGCTTAGAAAAATGTACATGAATTTTTATTGAGATACTTCTCAATGACAAGAAGGCAATTCAGATTGTCATTTTACAGTCTGCATGAGGCTTCCTCCCCCACCCCTCAAAAATAACAATATATACTTGAAATATTGGCAGCAACCCAAAGAAGTCACCCTATTCATGTAAAGGAACCACAGATAATATTTACTTGGTTGCTTTCCTGTTCCTATAGCTAAGATGTAAGACACATTTGATATTAAACAATTCACCTTATCAGGTGTGGCATTTAAAAGTATGGGGAAATCTCTGACTAGGAATGTAATCTTCACTAACATATTCTTGAAGGAAGCATTGAGTAATTTTAACAGTTTTCTTCCTGTTGAAAGTTTTCCAAAACTGTAATTTTTAAATTGTGAATAATTTTTGAATAGTATTCACAATTCAAGACTTATTCTGTGCAAAATGCACACATGGTTTTTTGCATAGAGAACAGGATTTTCTGGGCAAGAAAAAGCATTTTCTGCAGAGAAAAAAAACATAATTTCTCTCACAGAAAATGTGGGTTTTTGCAAACACACACACACACACTATTTTTGTGAATAATAAGTACCAAATTCCAAAGATTCTTGTCAGCCCAGGATTCTCCTCACCAAGGTTTCTTGGGGCTCATTCCCACTATGATTTACATCAATTTGCTCAGCACTTTGTTTGTGCCTCACTCCCATTGGAAATGGTTTCAGATGCTACTTTGATCATTCTGTCTCGCTTTGAAGTGAGACAAGTGCAAAAAACCCGCTCTTTTTAGACACTAGTTTTCTGATGGTTCTTTTGAAAAGATGCAATTAGCAAGTATGTTCACCAAGTGGGAACGATGGACCTGAATCACATTGCAATGGGGGGGGGGGGGAGTTACTGTGGAAGAGGGTTGCCACAGGGGTGTATCCCATCCCTCACCAGTTTTGGGGGAAATCCACCATTTCCTCCCCTCTCCTTTCCCAGGAACCATCCTACATTTCAACCTTTGGCCCAGGAAGAATTCCAAAATGTTCTCCATTCTGGAGACCAGGATTTGAATCCCCTCTGAGCCATGGAAATCCACTGGGTGGCCTTGGGCAATAATAATAACCCAACTGAGTCCCAGAAGGGAGAGAAAGCAGGGAAGGGCTCCTTAGGTGGGTCCAGTGACTCACAGATCCCCCTTCCCTTCAGCGATCCTGGCTGCCACCTCCTCCACTGCTCAGAGGATGGTAATGGCAAAACCTCCTCTGAGTAAACTAGCCAAGAGAACTCCCTCTCTTCCTCTCCACCAGGGCATGCCCCCCTTCCCAATCATGCCAGACTGCCTGCTCCCCGGGAGGCTTGGGAGCTCCAGAGCCCCAGAAATCAGCCCAGTGGGTTGGCATCAATGACGTGTACATGCACGTCATATGATTGACATTATTTTAAAAAGACCAGCTAGTGTGAATGACAAGCGTATCAAAAAAGACATGAATGCATGCAGTTCTTGAAATAAGTCACTTCCATAGTAGGAACTAGGCATCGACCTCAATTGAATCCACAACCCGGTGTCAATACACATTGCAAACCACTTTAAATGTAAGCGGGAATGAGCTCTAGAAACACTTTTTCAATCATTTTTGGAATATTTTCAAATATTCTTTCTGTCTCTAGCTGTGGCTTCATTCACAGTTCTCATACCCCTAAGTAAACAGTTCCTTTGGTTCACAATTTTATTCTACTAAATGAAATTTTAATTGCTACTAAAATTGTGACAAACCAGATTATATTAGAATCTACCCAATTGAAGATCTGAGCCATAAAACAATACCACAGGGGGAAAAAGAGGGGGGAATTATTTAGATATCAACTATACAGGTTGAAAAAAAATACAAAAATAAATGACTAGGTGCACTGATGATTGCTTTAAACCTTTCTAGATTTCTGGCTATGGAGCCATTGAAAAACACTTGCAAGGTTTCTGGCTTATACTAACAATAACAAGGATACAGAAAGTGTTTTTATGAATTCCAAAACTGTGAATTAGGGAGATCTGTAAAAATTACCATATGATAAATTAGAAGCCATGTTTTGTGATTTATCACCTGTCTGCTTCAGTCCCCTCTGTATGGGCCGAATGTTTTCCACATGGGCTGTGCCTTTCTGTGCTGTATTTGGGTTCTACTGCTTCACAAGCATTACTTTATTCCTGGGAGATGAGCCATATCTCCATGAATGTGCTCAAGGACCCATGACAGCAGTGTGGTGACTGATAGTCAAAGGAACTGATATAATTTTGATCATCATGGTCTAATTTCAGTCCAGGCTTCTGCTGTCTACAGATACCATTAATATCAGACCAAGGTATGAGAATCCAAGCCATCGCTAGGCACCACTAGTTCTCACCTGAAAGCCCTTGCCCTTCTGCCTATTTTCAGGGATTGACCTGGCAGATTCCAATCAGAGGCTGAGTATCCAGAGGGTGAGAGAAGAGGACGCTGGGCTTTACCTGTGTAGTGTCTGCAATGCCAAGGGTTGTGTGAATTCCTCCGCCAGTGTCTCTGTAGAAGGTACTATTACTAACTTCATCCCCCTAAGCCTTTAGAGGGAAATGTGTTTGGAAAGAAAGCCTAAGGCAAAGAAAGAAACTGTCCAAGTAACTAAGAGGCCCTTTGCCTTGCTGATACAACTTCATCCTCTCAAATTCAAGCCATGAAAATAATACATCTCTAATCTTGGCCCAACCAGAAGTATTTCCAATAGAGTTTCTTCTCTTCTTTCTTAATATGGCTTTGCTATGGGCCTATATCAAGCTTTCTAATGTTGCTAATTCTGCCATGATTCTTCCTAATCTGTAGGTTCAGATGACAGAACCAATGTCGAGATTGTGATCTTGATTGGGACAGGTGTCATTGCCATTTTCTTCTGGATTCTCTTGATCCTCATCTTCTGTAACATTAAGAGAGTAAGTCACCCTGGTGCTTGGGAGTAGCTATTTATATGTACATAATTACCTGTTACATATACACTGTTATATTTTACATATAACTAGTTACACGCAAAACTAGTTGTTTGTATTCAATTCCTTTTTGCAATCACTGAGGCATAATTCACAAGAAAGGGAAAGCTGCTTCAAAGAACTTGGAATAAATAAATCACCAGGAATGGATGGTATACCAATAAAGCAGCTTCAAGATATAGAGATGGAATCCATCCAAGTTCTAAGAAAAATCTGTCAAAAACAAAACAATATCCTACAGACTGGAAACTCCTAATATACATTCCATTTCTTAAGAAAGGGGACACCATTTCTTAAGAAAGGAGAAGTAATAATAACTAAACTATTGCATGAATCTCCCATCCAAGCAAAGTCATGTTCAAGGTTTTACAACAATGATGTTTATCACATATGGGCCAAGAAATACCAGATGTCCAAGCTGGATTCAGAAAAGGAAGAGGTATGAGGAACCATATTGCAAACATACAATGGGTAATGAAATGCCCCAAAGAATTTCAGAAGAAATGCAGCCTGTGCTTTATAGACTATAGCAAAGCTTTTGATTGTGTAGCAACAACTGGCATTGCCATAATATTTTAATGCCTGGGTGGTGTGTCAGCTGTATTCTAGACAAAAGGCCACTGCCAGAACAGAATATAGAGAAACAGAATGGTTCAGTTGTCAAGTGTCAAACAAGGGTGCATTTTATCTCCCTACCTGATTAATTTGTACACAGAATCTATCATAGAAAGTGGAATTAAATTAAAAAGGAGGAATAAAAATTAAAGGATAAAATATCAGTAATTTAAGATATGCATATAACACCATACTGCTAGCAGAAAATAGCAAAGACTTGAAACAACTACTGAGATAAGTTAAGAGGAAAAGTTCAAAAACAAAGTTACATCTCTCATGGACGCAGGAGTTTATTGCATACCATGCAGCTGCGGACAAGTCTACATAAGGATCACCAAACGCGGTGCTCAAACACAAATCAAGGAACACAAGAGACACTGCAAACTGGGTCTGGCAGAAAAATCAGAAGTAGCAGAACATGTAATAATAATAATAATAATAATAAATTTATATCCCACCCCTCTGCAAAGCAAAGTTACAAACTATCCTAGGCATAAAATGCTATTTAAAAACACTGAGATTCTGGACCATGCCAACAACTATTGGGTCAGAATGCACAGGGAAGCCATTAAAATCCACAAACACCTAGACAACTTCAACAGGAAAGAAGATACCTTTAAAGTAAACAAAGTTTGGCTGCTAGTCCTGAAAAACACCAAAATGAAGACCCAGCATGTGCAAATGAAGACCACCCAGGTCAGAGGATTTCCCAGCAGACAATGGAGTACTAATTAAATAGGCACCCTAAGGTCTTACCATTCAACAATAGATCAATACAAATTAACACTTACGTAAATCACTTCCTCTCAACTTGGGGTCACCCAGTACATACACCCCACTCACTTCCATGCCAGCATTCTCTGAAAATGCCAGCCACAGATGCTGGCAAAACACTTCTACAGCATGGCCACATAGCTACAAAGCCAACAAAAAAACATGGATGCCGGCTGTGAAAGCGTTCACCTTCACCTTACAGCTAAATATTTCTTTTTTACAAAATAATGAGAAATAAATACATAACTTTACATAACTTTAAAGTGGATGATGAAGATATCAGAATTAAAGAGATTTTATAACTTGGCTCAGTTATCAATCAAAATGAAGATTGTAGTCAGGAAATCAAAAATTTGAAATGTGCTAGGCAGGTTTTGAGATACCATAGACCACCAAAAGGACAAATAAGATGACTGAACTGAGGCTGTCATACTTCAGACATATCATACTTAAGACATATCTCACAGGAAAAAGGGAAGGTCACATTGCTGGTGAATTGGCTGAATCAAGGAAGCCATGGCCCTATGTTTGCAAGAACTGAGTGGGGTTGTGTCAGGACCAGTGGACTCAGTCCCCAATAACTAGAAAACATCTCGTTGTGATATAAACAAAAGGGTTTATTCCAGAAATTGAGACAGAAGTTACTAGTCTGAGGTCTTGTGTTGGAACTGACATGAGGATTCAGAACATAACATAAGAATTCAGATCATTCAGCCCCTCTCCTTTTGTTCCTGATCAAAGTAGCTTTTCTTGTCCCCTCTTCTCCCTCCCATGTTTATCAATCAGTCAGTGTAAAGGGAGGAAAGGAAGTACCCTTTATTTACAACCCAAATCCTCTTGTAGGAAAAGCAGGGTCATAAAACTATACATTTTACTCTGTTACAATTTGCCCTTTCGTTTGCCCCCATACCAAAATGCGCACCTGCTTAATATACAATATACCTCAATATTCCCCGTATTCATCCTCCCGATATCATTGTATCATCATGCCATCATATCATCATGACAGAACCATCATATGGGTCTGACAAGCTGTCAATAACAGGGCGTCTTGGAGATCTCCCATTCATAAGGTCACCATAAGTCAAAGCCGACTTGATGACACATAAGAACAACAAAGGCACAAGTAAAGGCCTAAGCAGACTGCCAGAAATAGTGCACATTAAATTGCGGCACTGCCCTGGCTCAGTGCTAGGGAATCATGGGAATTGTATTTTTTTCTGAGACATTGAGCCTTCTCTGTCAGAGAGCTCTGGTGCCACAATAAATTACAGTTCCCATGATTCCCTAGCACTGAGCCAGGGCAGTGCCTCAATTTAATGTGCACTATTTCTGGCAGTCTGCTTAGGCCCCAAGTTACATTATAAGTGCAATTTAATAAGAAATAACATTCTTCCTCTTCCAGAGCAGCCATAACTTTTAAATTACTGTTATTGTTCCATGGTTGTGTTCTCACTAAATTGTAGAGGGGGAATCTGACATGATTCATTTTCTGAATTGTGGTGCATTTCATTAGCAGCCTCCTGGTGTCTTGTGGCTATTGAGATGATGATGAGGCAGATGGAAGGAATGTATGTTCTGTATCACAGACCTGGGCTTACAGCATTCAGGTGTCAGTTGAATAAATTAAAAAGGACTGATTTATTTACTTCTGAGAAATGTGAAATAAGGTTTTTTTAATTTGTTATTTGACTGTAGCTAACTACTTTGGAGGTTTGGAACTGGAACTATAACCAATTACTTTTTAAAATTAGATTTCCAAGCACCAGGTTTCATTCTGCGTTTGCCTTCTAGCAGAGATTGGTTTGGGGAATAAAAATGAACTGTCAAGAAGCAATGATCCCACAGGATGACCACCTCTATGTTCCCACTCAATGAATTGTTGTTTTTCCCCCTTGAGTGAAAGAGGTAACTAGTTTTCATCAGAATTAAAAGCTGGTCTTGGCAACCACCATTGAACACAGCTGGCATTGCAGTGGAAGTTAAACCAATAGGGCTGCTCATTTCTAGCTGAACAGATTCTCTTGTCATTTGCCCACAACAACAAAGCACACGTTGTTAATTTCCTCTGTTCCAAGAGACAGACTGGGATATTGCACAACTGAAGGACAAAACTCTTGGTATGTAAATGCCCATGGGCAAGGATTAATGTGGAGAGAAGTGGAAAAAATTCAATATATCCTTAGTGTTTGTAGTTTTAAAGACAGGCCCATTCCTATGGGCATGGTGCATACTAGTATTGATGCCAAAATGTCAACTATGCATTTACCCCTTTGTTCTGCCAAGCAAAGGTTCAAGGCATGGGGGACATGCAAAGTGACAAATGCCTATTGCACAATGACAGGTGTCTACTAGCTTCTGGGTTTCTCTTATTTAATCCCCTACTCCCGGCTTCATCTCCCTGCAGCCTGCTCATGCTGATATCAAGACTGGCTACCTTTCCATCATTATGGACCCAGGTGAAGTTCCTTTGGAAGAGCAATGTGAATACCTGCCCTATGACTCCAGTAAATGGGAATTTCCACGAGAGCGACTTCGACTAGGTATACTGGGGCACATTATTTGTTGATAAGAGAGGAATAAGCACAGTCTATCATTGTCCATGTGCACAGCCTCTGTGGGGCTGCCAGTAAGAGAAGTAGACAGTGTGATAATAAAATTATCATCTTCCCCCATTGTAGTCCAAGGAGATGCCCTCGCCTTTCCCACATGTTCTATTTGAGGGCAACAAATAGCACCTCAGTTTGTTTAGCTATTTCCTTCCACTGCTTTGTTACCTCTGGGTCTGTTACACTTCCTCTTATGCTCCCTTCACGGCCCTTTCTCTGAAAGCACAGCCACCTGGAGGTGGTGAAACAGCCATTCCTTCCTTTTCCTTTTTCACACCTTTTCTTCTTTTTTGTCCCAGTTTCCTGTTTTGTTTTAGTCTCATTCAAGTTACTGTTTTGTGTGCTTTTTGAATAGTTTATAAAATTAGTTCCCTGACTTGCAGTTTCCTTCATTCTCCAATCTCACTTTCTTTTTTAGGAAAAGTTCTGGGCCATGGGGCTTTTGGGAAAGTGATGGAAGCCTCTGCATTTGGAATCAATAAGACTAACAGTTGTGAAACAGTGGCAGTTAAAATGCTCAAAGGTAGGCAAGATAAATGACAAAATTAATGTAAACACCAGAATATTACTTGCCTATGAGAGTGATTTGGACTGTGAGAGTGGTTGGGTGTATGAGCATGGTATAGTGGTTTGAGTGTTGGACTACAATGCTGGACATCAGGGTTCAAATCCCCGCTTAGCCATGGAAACCCATTAGGTGGCCTTGGGCAAGTCACATTCTCTCAGCCTCGGAAGAAGGCAAAAGCAAATCCCCGCAGAACAAATTGTGCTAAGAAAAAAACATGATAGTTTTATCTTAGGGTCACTATAAGTCAGAAATGACTTGAAGACACAACAGAACAACAAAAGTTAGGGCCTTTACAGACTGCCAGAAATAATGCAGCTTGAGGCCCCTTTAACTGCCCTGGCTCAGTGCTAAGGAATTATGGAAACTGTAGTTTATTGTGGCACCAGAGCTCTCTGACAGAGAAGGTTCAATGTCTCAGAAAAAACTACAGTTCCCATGATTCCCTAGCCCTGAGCCAGGGCAGTTAAAGTGGACTCAAGCTGCATTATTTCTGGCAGTCTGTAAAGGCCCTAAGTTGCCTATCTTGGAAATATCCATATGGTTTAGAGTAGTCACTGGAAAAAACATGTTCCTGTGATTTAAATAAATCCTTCATCTCCCAAATGCTCTCTTGTGCTTATAAGAGGATGAGCCAAAAAGCTGATCTGCCTTCATTGCAGTAAATAGTGATTAACTATCTACTTTTCTTAATGTTTGCTTTCTTGACCTTCGTTCATTCTGTCAGTAACAATAACTAGAGAGTGTTCCATTCCATTCCTGCTGGTGAGAGAGTCAGGAAATGCAGCCATTTTATCGCTGACTAATCAGTTTGTAGTTGATTAATTAATATAAACACTATGGTGTATCAGTGTGGGCAATTTTTGACAATGCTTCTTGAAGATAATGTTTCATTAAATAATGCCGAACTGAGTCA
The DNA here is from genome assembly GCA_026167975.1 of Phrynosoma blainvillii. Classification (NCBI taxonomy): domain Eukaryota; kingdom Metazoa; phylum Chordata; class Lepidosauria; order Squamata; family Phrynosomatidae; genus Phrynosoma; species Phrynosoma blainvillii. The sequence continues at coordinate 288,137,934 of JANUYF010000002.1, read as the reverse complement.
GATCCAAATACCAGTGACATCTAGGCAATCAGTCTGTATCAGAATCTGAGAGAGCAGAAGGCTTAGGTTAAAAGCCGTCCTTGAGAAACATTAGGCCTAAGCAGACTGCCAGAAATAGTGCACATTAAATTGAGGCACTGCCCTGGCTCAGTGCTAGGGAGTCATGGGAATTGTATTTTTTTCTGGGACATTGAGCCTTCTCTGTCAGAGAGCTCTGGTGCCACAATAAATTACAGTTCCCATGATTCCCTAGCACTGAGCCAGGGCAGTGCCTCAATTTAATGTGCACTATTTCTGGCAGTCTGCTTAGGCCCATTGTCTGGTTCTTCACAGTGAGCGAGTATAAATTACCATTTACCAGCAAGTAACTGATTGTGGCAGTTATAATGCTATTATTCCATCCCATGGAACCACTAGAAAACTGGCTGACAATGGTAAATGCCCTTCCCTAAACTGGCAGTGCCAGGGTTGCACTGGAGAGAACTATGGCAGTAGAAGTGGCATCACAACACTATAACTACATAGCATGAATGCACCCCAGGTGATAAGCCAGTTGTTTGGTGAAAACAATTTTATCATTAATCTGTTCCCAAAGAAGTATGGGACATTTCACTGCTAATTGCAGGGTGATATTGATAACTAAATGGGCTTATCAGCTGTTTACCTGATTCTGTAGTAAATTATAATTAGGCAAATGGTAATCTGTATTCATGTAGTAGTGTCTGCTGTTCTTTTATGGGACTTGTGCCGGGGGCTGGAGCCAATGAAGATAGAGTAGATCAAGAAGTCTCAAACCCTGCCCTACTGCCTTGGAGTAAAAGCTGATTGTTAACTCAAATATTAACTCAAATATTATCTTAATATGTTCCTGAACCCTTAATATGTTCCTAAACATATTGTTTAGGAAATCAAAACTGAGGATTCTTTCACAGGCAGAGCAGAGTACTTCCAATTAATATTTTGTCAGAATGTGGTGATCTTTCTTTACATATTACTGTATATACGCATGCATAAGTCTAGAAATTTAGGTAAAAAAATTGACCCCAAAAACCTGTCAACTTATTCACAGATTAGTATAAGTACTGTATTTTCACTCTTATTAAAAAAGGAACCATCCTTTGGTGAAAGGCAAGAGTGTAATCTACACTGAAGGCAATGACCCCCACCCCCCCATTCTCTCATCCATCTGGCCTTTAGGATGAGCACACACAGTTACACTTGCTGGAATTTTTAAAGTTCTTTGACACAGTTTTCCTTTGTTCCATCCTTTAGATCCTTTGTTACGAACCTCTAAGTTTTACCCTCAATTTATCCATGAGTCATGTCAAAATCCTTAATTTTGACCCCCAAACCTGTCCTCGACTTATATGTGAGGTAGAGTATATATAAACAACCTTCCCCCCCCCCCCAAATTGATTACCGGATCTAGATTCATCTAATCGGCTGCTACAAGGTAGTATGGGCTGCAGCGACCCAGAGGAATTAATGCAATTTGACACCACTAATTGCCAGGGCCCAATACTATAGAATTCTGGGATTTGTAGTTTTGTAAGATATTTTGCCTTCTTTGTCAGAGAGGTTCCAAATGCCAGGATTCCATAGCATTGAGCCATAGCAGTTCAAGCAGTGTAAACTATCTTAATCCTGAAGTGTGGCAGTAGCCATGGTGCAAATAGATGGCACTAGTTGCAGTAGAACACAATGGAATTTCTTTTGGGACACCTGGGCATGGTGTGTTAAAGACTGACCAGACAAGGTGGAACAAGGAGGTTTTTGTGTGGTATAAATATAATAGAACAAGCAACTGATGTGTTGTGAAAAAGCCGACAGGAGAATTTAAGAAAAAGAAAATCAGCTAGATATTTAATAAGGAAATATGTCACACCAGAGAGTAAAGGCCTAAGCAGACTGCCAGAAATAGTGCACATTAAATTGAGGCACTGCCCTGGCTCAGTGCTAGGGAGTCATGGGAATTGTATTTTTTTCTGGGACATTGAGCCTTCTCTGTGAGAGAGCTCTGGTGCCACAATAAATTACAGTTCCCATGATTCCCTAGCACTGAGCCAGGGCAGTGCCTCAATTTAATGTGCACTATTTCTGGCAGTCTGCTTAGGCCCAGAGTATAAGCAAGTAATCATTGAGACATGCAGGAGGTGTCAGTGATTCTTTTAGTCTGAGAGTTCATATCAAAAAGAGCCTATGAATGGGCAAAGGGAATGGGAGCAATACTGCCTTGAAAGGCTTCAGGAAGGAAAATGGCTATTTGTAGTGACACAAGGTAGTGCCAAGGAAATCAAGAAGCAAGGGAAAGACATCTTAATATTTTCCTAAGCATACAAAAATACCCAAGATGTCTTTCGTAACGTTGATTAATGTTTTCAGCCCTAATCAGTGTGCTGCAATGCTAAAAGATTGGGAGGATTTCACTTTATAGAATAGCTTAAGGCACCTAAAATTAATAACTGATTCTCCTAATCAACGTAAAATTTTAAACTGCAGCATTTAAAACTGTATTTTAATTCACTGTTGGGATTTTTCTAAATTTAGCATCAATTATGGTAGGGAGAATATAGGAAAAATATGCTTTTCTCTGGTTATTTCAAAGGGGTTAGAGTGCCAGATTGCACTGAGTGCTAGTTTGAAATGAAAATAAAATGAAACCTGAGTCCAGAACAATATTGGTGATGGAAATCTGCATCTAAAAACAATCCCTTTCTAAATGCCAGTAAGTCATGTGGAAAATGAAGACTGTCATTTCACTTAAATGTACAGTGTTTTCTACTTAGATCATAGTCTGTACATTGACCAGAATAAAGCACTGTTATGTTAAGATGACAGGTAGGATACTATCGCACCACTTTTTAAATCGACTTACCTCTCCCGATTTAAATTTTAACTCAAGCAGCATCCTGATGTTATGAGAAGGATTTTTCTGCCAAATCTGCCACCTCCACTAACAGGGGCACTCAGCACACCTCTTTCCAAAGCCAGAAAACTCCCAGCTTAAGAAAATGGCTGCCGGAGCGTCCCTGTGAGCAGGGATGGACCCGGGCTGTATTTGGGTGGCAGATTTGGCAGCAAAATCCTTCTGATAACATCAGGATGCTGCCTCAATTAAAATTTATATCGGGAGAGGTAAGTCATTTTAAAAAGTGGTGCGATAAAGACCATAGTGTAGTTGTATCACATCAGACTTCAGCTAAGTGATTACATTCTCAAGGCGTCCATGCATTAAAAAGTATCTGCAAACTGATAACCAGCACAGCAAGTATGGGGTTGGGGCCTTGATTTACTACTTTTCTGTTTTCAGGTATTTCTTTGTGTGTTCTTTATGAAGAAGAAAATCTAAAAATTGTAATATTTACCTGTAAGTCCATAACAGTTCAGCCCAGTCTACTACCTCACTACTACCTCATTCTTCCTTAGATATGGATTACACCTAATACCAATTTTAACACTCTTCTAAATCTATTTACTATTCCCATTACAGCTGACCCACTGAATTAGTAACATTGATTTTTAAAACAGTTCTAGCGTGTCAGGGACCAGTACCAAATTTGTGCCAGAATGTTTTTTGTATTCTCATTTTTTTTTTCTGGAAACATAGGAACACAAGTAGCTTCTATGTCATTGATGCTTTAGCTGAAACTGGATTTCTGTATTAGCTTATAGGATGGAAATCTTATCACCTGTACTTTGTTTACTGGTGGTGCTGATCATTTCAACCAGGAATGGAAAATCTCAGGGAGTCTTTTTTATGGCTTCTGAAGCCTCCCTGAAGATATCTGAAGCCTCCAGACCCTCCCCAAAATATTGATAGCCAAAAGTAGAGGGAAAATGTCCATACTGTTTGAAAACCTCCAAAGGAAGAGACTCCACCACTCTACAATTCCACTGTCAAACAGATCTTACTGTTGGGATCTTCTTTCTAATGTTGGGATAGAATCTCTTTTCCTGTAGCTCGAATTCATTGCTTCATGTCCTAGTCTCTGGAGCAGCAGAAAACAAACTTGCTCCATCCTCAACATGACATACCTTCAAATATTTAAACATGGCTATCATGCCACCTGTGATAATGGAAGTCCCTCCAGTATCTGAACAGCAGCCAACCTTCTTCCCAGATAACAAAGGGTTAAATGTGGGAAGAGGTCCAATTACATTTTAATGAGGCTCAGCTGTCACACAGGTGATGGGATAGCAATTGCCCAGTGAGACAACCTGTTGGGCAGAAGTGGGAACCTTCAACATGCTTCTGAGTAGAGATTATAATAGTTTGAGAGGCACCATGAGGCTGGGAGTTTCTAACAAAGGACTCTGGTTTGGTAAGGCTGGTGGAGGATGGACAACAGAGTCCAGACCTCAGCTACCCATGAACATCAAGGGCTACAAATCCCATCTGATTTATGAGTAAAATTGGTAGAATATATTAGCTAGTCACATCAGATCTTTTTTTGGTTACTTCTAATGATCTGGCTGAAATGATCTAATCTGTCTGTAACTTGTAATTTCTAAACTTTGCCTAAAGGAAAGATGTCCTTCATGTAAGAGATATCATTTTGCTATGGAGATTCCTTACTTAGATTAAAGCCTTTTCTTTAAAAGTACTCTGACTCTCACACTCCTTTTTCATTTGCCTTGGCTCGCCTAGTCCTTTCCCGGGATTGGGAAAGGAAGGTTCAAGTGGAATCCCAGCAATGTCCCACTGTGTTCCTAAAGGAGGAGGATTCAAATCAATGAGTGGTGGTGTCAAGGGCTCCCATCCAGCTCAGGCAAAAGCAAGAGGGGGACCCAGAGATCCCTTAACTTTCTCTTCTCCAAGCTAAACATGCAAACATCCCAAATCCACTCCTCATAGGGCATGGTTTCCAGACCTTTCATCATTTTGGTCACCTCCTGTGGACACGCTCCAGCTTATCCATGCCCTTCTTGTCAACATCCCTTTATTAGTTATGCCTTTATCAAAATCTTTGGGTTTGTAGTCCATCTGGAAGTGATGATTTAATTTGCTTCAACCAGAATCATTAAAAAAATCCAAATGACTTGAAATTCTATGTTGCTAAGAAATCAAAAATTCTAAGTAATCAAGGATAATTCAGTGTATGTGCAGGAGTCCATATGGTGTTCCTTTTCTCCCTTCAGGACTTGTAGGCATCCTCACATTGGAACAGATCTTCCAAGGATTCCCCAAATGTTTTAATGCTTAAGTCATACATTGTGCCCTCTCATGCTGAACATCATATCAGCCTGAAGGCAAGACAACCAGAACCAGTGGGTGCAATGGGTGAATGGAGTTGCACTCCCTCACCTATATAAACTTTGCACAAATAGGGATTTGTTGAACTATCTTAAAGTAATACTAATATTCTGATCATCATTGCTATATGGATTTCAGGAGGGGGAATGGGCACATTTGCTATCCAATGAGAGTATGACTACCCTTGTGGAAATTGTGTTTTCCCTGAATGGTACTGGTGCTTACAATAGTATACACACTGGTGCTTTTAGCTTTGGCAGATAGAGCTTTGACATATCAGAAAGATAGAGCTAGACAAAGTTGCAGTAAATTTGCCATGGAAACAAAAGAGCTCTGCATTAAACTGAAGCTGTTTGATATCACTGTAAATCAGGCTGATAGGCTCCTGAGATTAGGAATAACAACTATGTATGTGTTTGTTGCAATATATTTGTCAGGGCTTTCATTGTAAACAGTAAAACTTATAGAGTTTTAGAATATCATTCTGTACAATACTGAGATGGATGGATCAGTTGTCCAGTTTAGTTTATGTCCTGTGCTTGTAAAAGGAATGCAATAATCCATTTTGAAGTACCGTTTATATTTGTTCTGCAAATTTGAAAAAAATTAAAACCAACATAATGTAGCTGATGTGCTACAGATCCAAATAGCATGTTCTATATTCTGTGGGTGGGGAAACTTTTTCCTATGAAGGGCTTCTTGACCCAATGATAGGGACTGTAGCCAATAGTGAGTGAAGCTGAAGATGGGTGGGATCAGAATTTTTTAAAACTATAGAGTTTGCAGGTCTGATGCCCACCCACCCCACCTCCCATTTCTATTTGTCTACCAAACAACCAAAAATTATGCCAAAGGCTGGATACAATCCATAGCCTGTAAATCCCCCAGCCCAGTTGTGTGGTATTTTTATAGTTCAATTCTGTGTGTGTTTGCTTAAGAACATGCCCTATTGAATCCAGCGCGGCTTGCTTCTGAGTAAATGTATGAAAGCGTATTCTGCAAGTGGCAAATATCTGAAGGACAAAAAGTTCTGTTGTGCTGGCACAATATCTGTGTAAACAAAAATATACTCATTATCTAGAGAGGTTGTCAGTACTGTGTGGCTACAAAGATCACCCTTTCCTCTCTCAAAAGTCAAGATGTCAAATGAAGAGAACAATTCTTTGTTCATTATGGGTTATGTTAAACTCTTACAATGCAATGTAAAGTTTGCATTTTGAATAAAAGGAAATATTTTTATTCTACAGTGGTTCTTACTCTTTGCGTCTCTAAATACGTTGGACTTCCACTCCTAGAAGCCTCAGCAAGCATGGCCATCAGTCAAGGATTCTGAGAATTGATCCAAAAATCTAGAATGTCAAAGACTGAAAACCACTGCTTTAACATAAAAAAGAAATAAAATAGCTTGAATGACTTATGGGACCAATATGGGTATGTGTAAGTGAAGCTAGAAGGAGCAATCAAGTGATGACTATAACTTTGTTTTCAGAGGGAGCGACTGCAAGTGAGCACAAGGCACTCATGTCAGAATTGAAGATCCTCATCCATATTGGAAACCATCTTAATGTGGTGAACCTGCTAGGTGCCTGCACCAAACCTAATGGTAAATATTGCTGATCAACTTGGATGGCAAATAGGAGATTTGCAAAATGCAAGAGGAGCTATTATCTGATTAAGTTCTCATGCCTGTGTTACACGTTGTCCCTGTGCAGTTTTGATAGTGTGCATGAGGATTATGAAGTTTGGAAGTCAAGCCAACACAGAGCTTCATACATTTTGGTAATATACAGTATATGTGTTAGTATATTAATGAGAACATGTTTTCTTGCATCTGCAGGTCCCCTAATGGTTATTGTTGAATTTTGTAAATATGGAAATCTTTCCAATTATCTGCGGACCAAACGGGAAGGATTTAGTCCTTACAGGGTATGTAACTGACAATATTTCAAGTAACATTTTAATTGTATGTTCTAGATGCGGTAATATATACAACATATCTTTAATCAGCATCAGCTTTGATAATATCATTGAAAAAAATAACTTGCTTCTTAACCCTCTTTTAGTTCTGTTGTCACTGTTGATTGAAGAAAACGGCTAAAGAATAGCAATGGAATTCTTCACTATGCTTCTTGAAGGAAGCAACAAGTAATTTTAGCAATTTTCTTCCTACTGCAAGAAAATATTTGAAAACCATGCAGTTTCCAATTTTCGTAGCCTGACTGCAATTGGGACTTGTTCTGGACAAAATTCACATATTTCTATGCAAATTAAGTCCCCAGTTATCATATTTTCTGTACATAACATGCTGATGCCTCTGCAGAAAATGCTGTTTTCTGCACAAAACTACCATGTGTAAATTTTGCACAGAATAAGTCCTAGGCTATGAGGATTTTCTCCAGTGCAGAATTCTTCCCCTCAGGGTTTCTCAGCACTGGAAAAATTCTTTTTTTTATTATTTTTAAATATTTCTGATTATTCTTTTCGTTCCCACTGAAGAACCAGGCCGACGGTATGGCTGGTGTCTTAAGACAACAGCTGGGTTCAGCCTCTTTCACCCAGGGCTTAACAACTTCTCTAGTTTAAATTATTCCCCACTCCTGTCAGATCCTGAGGTGGCATGCCTCTGAATGTCAGTTTGCTGGGGGGAAAGAAAGCAGGATGGCTGCTCCTTTTGCATCTTTCTTGTGGGCTTCTCAAGGGCATCTGGTTGGCTGAAACAGGTGGACATTTGCTGAACATTAATCTTATATCCACTACCTGCTTTACAGCTCAGTGACAGATGTTGTGCAAACATGTGGATTTGTTCCTTCCTTCTCCAGTTCATCACTGAATTTCCTTCTGCTAAATGTAGACTATAATTTCTGGGTTACCTAATTTGCACTGAGAAAAGGTATTCACAATGCCTGAAGGACATCTCATGGTAACCTTTGTGGTTTGGCCTAATTCCTAGGAAAAGTCTCCCAGATTGCGCATCCAAGTTCGTTCTATTGTAGAAGCTGTAAGAGCAGATAGGCGGAGTCGATCTGGCACCAATGACAGTGCAATCCTTAGCAGACTTCTGATGAACAAGAGTCAAGCAGCAGTACCACCTCCACCCCTTGTGCAAGAAGGTAAAGAACAGTAGCTATCCAGTTCTTCCTCTTAGTCTAGCAACTGATTCAGTTTCCGGGAAGAAAGTGGAATGCTGGAAACTGGAGAGAAAAATATTGTGTATGAAATATTTTAAAAATGTGCTTCTGTACCTGTCGTGTACATGATTACTTTAGTTCAGAAATTCAGTGGTAAACCAGACAGCTTTATTCAGAAAAGCCTATGATGTTTCCAGGAGATGTACATTGCCAGGACTGAGAGGCTAACATTAACACAATATAATTAAAGCATACAGCCCCATTATAGGGGTCACCATAAGTTGAAGGCACACAGCAACAACAGCAACAACAAAATACAACAATTCAAATTTTGAATGGACTGGCACTCCGTTTGCCCACAAAATAAAAAATAAAATAAAATAAACATTTATCCCTCTTCCCCATGCCCCCCTCCTTTCACCCTGTACTATCCGTTCTCATGGAACTGACCTTGACACTCGCAGCACTGCCTCTCCTCCTTTCTCACGCCTACTGCTTAACCACCAAAGAATATGAGTACCACCCTTAGCAATATCTTATAACTTCATGTCCCGTCATCCAGTATTAGTATAAAATAACATGTTGTGAGCAGCAAAGCCGATTCCCAATAATTATGGACATTATCACATGGGGAGTTGCGGGGAGAAAGTGGAAATAAACGGGACGAGCAGAAGACTTTAATTTACAGGATTTGTCTCGTTCCGCCTCGTCTGATAACTTAATTCGAACAAAAACCTGATCTTTTCAAATCCTCAAAAATCCCGAAAATGAAAAGATCAGGTTTTCGTTCGAATTAACCCCCTTTTAAATTCGAATTTAGTTATCAGATGAGGCGGAACGGGACAAATCCCGTAAATTAAAGACTTCCGCTTGTGCCCGTTTATTTCCACTTTCTCCCCGCGACTCCCTGTGTGATAACGTCCTATATCAGGCAAGCTGAAATATTACAGCAGGCAAACCAAAAGACTTAGCTTTTAAGAGTGCCCCTAAGTGTAGCCCACATTTAAATGAACAGTGTTTCCTTTCATACTAGAGCTGGGGGTGGGGAGAAGCTCAAGGATACTGTACAATACAAGAAAAGATATAAGAAAGAGAGGGTTAAATATTGGTTCTCAGCAGTATTAACCAGTGCAAAAAGTGAAGGAGGAGTAGATGTGACACAAAAACATGCACCGGATTTACTGAGAGGTGCACTCTACCACTGAATCATAACAACCAGGTTAGGGAGTACATACCAAAGCCAAGGAAGGTACCGAACTTTCCCTTGGAAGTTTCATTGCTGTCTTCAGCAGACCACCTCAAATTATCCAAAAATAAACTATGTGCTCCAAGGGTGTGTGCTTGCTTGCTTTGTGCTAAAAGTGAACGCCAGTTTTGTGAGTAGAGATTTGCACTGGGGATGTGACCAGTAAAACTGGCTCCCTGGACATGCCAAAGTTGCTCTCCCCTGCACTATATAGAAGGCTTGATGGTAATTTTCAGTGAGTAATAGTAATAGGAATTGAAGAGCTTAGAAAGGTTACTTTTTTGGAATGTACCTCCCAGAAAGGAGAATTTTGGGGTGTTAGGGCCAATGCAGACCGGCCAAAAGGGCTGGCTTGGGGGTGGAGTTGGGGCAGTCCAACCACACGCTGTCTGTCCCAATTCTGCCCCAATGCCACCATCATGCCATGCGCCCAACCGCATGGCGCGTGGCATCAGGGCACCCTGTTGGCGCAGCATGTAGACACGCTGCGCCAAAGGGATGCAAAAGAGCTGCCAGGGCAGCGCTAATTGGGGCTTTTTGCTGCCCCAAAAAGGAGTGGCATTTGCTAGCTCTTTTTGGAGCAGCAAAAAGCCAGATCGGGGCTGCGGCATGTGGTTGCTGTGGCCCTGATCTGGCACTCCCAGGGACGACACAGTGCCGCCCCTTAGGGGTTGTCTGTATGGCCCTTATACTCCTTAAACGTAATTTTTCCAAGGTCCAGTTTCATACAAAGGACTTTACAATGCAATACCTCAAAAACAGCACAAAGCCGAAGAATAAGCAAAGCAGCTTCATTTATATACCGCTTCATACCATGCTGTGGAGTGTCTAAGTGGTTTACAACTGTAAGCTCATTGCCCCCCAACAGCTGGGTACTCATTTTAGCGACCTCAGAAGGATGCAGGCCTGAGTCAAGCCTGAGCCCTGGCTAGTATTGAACTCGCAACCTTGTGGTTTATGAGTGAGTGGTTGCAGTACAGGCATTTAACCACTCTAACTTCTATGCTGTGTAACAAACTGAAATAGAAGGGTATAAAACATATATGTGTTAGTGCTCACTGATTAAAATGCAGCTACAGCTTTAAGACCTTCCTCTTTCTCAACCAGAATGCCAAACATTTTGTTTGAGATTAGGAATTCCTTTTAAATAGTCATAAGACTTCTGGTACACCACTCTTCTTCATTCAAAAAACACTTATTCTTCGCAAATTGCTACCGCATAAACAAGGAGGATCCTGTGGCCCTTCAGATGCTATTGACACCAACTCCCATCAGCCTTGGCCAACATGGCCACTGGGATGATGGGTGTTGTAATCTATAAATATCTGGATGGCTACTGGTTCTCCACATCAATTATAAATCTATGAAGGTTGGCATCCTGGTAAGATAGCACCTTGGTAAAGAGATACAGAATATGATTTTCCTGACTATGCATGGCCTCCTTCCTTGAAGGTCTTTAAACAGAGACTGGATGGCCATCTGTCAGGGATGCTTTGATTGAGAATTCCTGCATGGCAGGGGGTTGGACTGGATGGCCCTTGTGATCTCTTCCAGCTCTATGATTCTATTATTCTAAGCAGGCTAGCAGTTCCCCTTTCAGTCTGGTGTCTGTGTACACAATACGATCCCTCATATCTGTGGGGGACATGTTCCCAGACTTACCATTGGAAAGAGAAAACCACAGATAACAGAGAACCCTATTGTAATTAATGACTTCTGGACGAAGTTGACCATAAAGTCATGTAGGAGAACCTAGAGATTCCTAGATAGAACACTTCTCTATGCATTTTTAGGTTCTCCAATATAACTCTATAGTCAACTTCCACTGGAGGCATAGCATCGAATTGTCTTGGAGGACCTGGAAAATGCCTAGAGAGAACATATTTTTTTCAGACATGAGTAAGTGCAATCACAACTACTGTTCTGATGGATACAGAGGACATACTGTATGTGCATTCAAGTCAACTGTCAAATTATGGTGACCCCATGAATTTCATAGGGTTTTCTTAGACAAGAATTTTCTTAGTTTTGGCAGTTCCTCTCTGAAATATAGCCTGCAGAACCTCGTATTCATCATACTGAAATATAAGGGTTTGGTTTTGTGGTTTGTTTAATGAGGAAACATATACAAGTCCCCTACAGGCAAGTCCCAGTCTTGATTCCCTGCTATATATCTCCCATCTGTTTGCTCTGTCTCACATTAATTAATTTGATAACTCTTGGCCTATGTCAAGGACCACTTTTCCATTTATACAGAAGCAATGTCTAGTGCAGAGAGACTTGGTCACTTTCATGGATTCAGATGGTACTTAGAGAAACACAGATGATAAATAGTAGACAATTATAATCCAACCAATACCCAAAGACCATTGAGTGCACCTGAAGTTAAGCATATTTAACTGTGCCCTGCATTATGCCTAGTTAACATAGGGCCCTTGCAGACTGCCAGAAATAATGCAGATTGAGGTCACTTTAACTGTCCTGGCTCAGTGCTAAGGAATCATGGGAATTGTATTTTTTTCTGGGACATTGAACTTTCTCTGTCAGAGAGCTCTGGTGCCACAATAAACTACAGTTCCCATGATTCCTCAGTACTGAGCCAGGACAGTTACAGTGACCTCAATCTGCATTATTTTTGGCAGTCTGCAAAGGCCCATATTTTATCCCATCCTACATAGTCGGTAAGCCTTCATAGAACATTCTTACAAAAAGGAACATTCTTACAAAAAGGAGCATGAGTATAGCCTTTTTTCTTGTGAAAGTCACTTCTTTTCTGTCACAAACCTTAAGAATATAATCTTCTTGCATGTTTTTACAGTGGATGATTTGTGGCAGAGCCCTCTGACAATGGAAGATCTGATCTGCTACAGCTTCCAGGTGGCCCGCGGTATGGAGTTTCTTGCTTCCAGAAAGGTGACTACTTCATTGATACGTCCTGACATTCTTTTTTTTAAAAAAAAAATTACAATGGAGAGGACATGATGCAGGTGCAAAAAATTAGGCATGATATGGAAAAAATAAATATGGAGAAGATGGAACTTAAGTTCACCCAATGAAAGGAATTGGCAATAAATCCGGAATAAGCTTTAAAAAAGTGTCTCTTGACCAAGTGGATAATTAAGGGGTGAAAGTTATTACCACAAAGTGTGGAGAAAACCATATTCATGGGTTTAAGAATAGATGATAAATCTGCCAATGGCTATTAGCCATGATGGCCTCCAATTTCACTGTGTACTAATAGAAAATCTAGACTTTCATTGACTCAGTAAGCCCACTGTAGTTGAGATTAACAACTGATTTAGGCCCCATTCTCCTAGTATGAATGTTCATATAATCAAGAGGACACCATCTGTGCACAAGAAAAAATATCTAGAACATTGCATGTTCCACCTGTGCCTTTTAAATTCAGCCACTAGTAGGAAACAGTGGAAGGCCCTGATTTCAAGTCTTACTTATGGGCTGAACTACATACCGTATTTTCCGGCGTATAAGACGACTGGGCGTATAAGACGACCCCCAACTTTTCCAGCTAAACTATAGAGTTTGGGATATACTCGTCATATAAGACGACCCCTCTTCCAACACACACCAAATAAAAAATTTTAAAACATCAGATTTGATTTCAATCGGTAATTTTAATTCAAATGCTTATGACATGCAGGTACTTAGCAGGAAAACTCTCACTTATAAACACAACAAACTACAGCTCCCACGTTCCCTAACATTTATTTCTGGAGTGTATTTTGGACCTTGCTTTTTCAAAAATAGTCCTGATTTACCATAAATGCTGCTTTAGAAATTATTTCCATTTCCTAGTTATGAGATGTTTAGGGGAAAATGAGAAAGTGTTGGGGGGAAGGACTGCCAATATACTAGGTGATGCATTCTGGGGTATGTACAATTTGCAGCCAAGTAAGTAACCCTGGCCATGTCACACACTCTCAGCCTCAGAGGATGGTAATGGCAACCCCCATTTGAAGAAGCATGCCAAGAAAACCCCATGATAAGGTTAAAAGTCACCATTTTGACCATTAAAACGTCCTCCATTTTGAGCACGGCTAAGAAGCATGGATTTACATTTATATTAGTGTTTTTAGCTTTCTCTACCTTTTTTTTTCTTGTATGTCCTACATTTTTTGTAGTGACTTGTCCTCATTTGCATTGAAGACATTTGGTCACTCTCTCTGAGTATCAGAGTATGACTCTAGAAACCAGGGTTTGAATCCTGGCTCAGCCATGGAATCCCCCTGGGTGACCTTGGGCAAGTCACACTCTCTCAGACTCAGGAGATGGCAATGGCAATCTCCCCTCTGAAGAAACCTTGCCAAGCAAACACTATGACCCTTAGGTTTGCTGTAAGTCGGAAATGACTCAAAGGCATACAACAACAACAATCTTAGATGTCACACTCTCTCAGCCCCAGAGGGTGGCAAAGGCAAACCCTGTCTGAAAAAACACATAGCAAAGAAATGATAGGTTCATGATAGGTTTGCCTTAGTGTCATCATCAGTTGGAAACGACTTGAAGATGCACAACAACAAAAACAGTCTTGAAAGTCACACTCTCTCAGCCTCAGGGAAAAGCAACGGCAATCCCTTTCTGAACAAACCTTGCGAAGGAAACCCCAGGATAACTTCATCTTTGAGTTGCCAAAAGTCAGGAAGGACTTGAAGGCAGACAACAACAGTCTTGAAAGTCACACTCTCTCAGCCTCAGGGAAAAGCAAAGGCAAACCCTTTCTGAACAAACCTTGCGAAAGAAACCCCAGGATAACTTCATCTTTGAGTTGCCAAAAGTCAGGAACGACTTGAAGGCAGACAACAACAGTCTTGAAAGTCACAGTCTCTCAGCCTCAGGGAAAAGCAAAGGCAAACCCTTTCTGAACAAACCTTGCAAAGGAAACCCCAGGATAACTTCATCTTTGAGTTGCCAAAAGTCAGGAAGGACTTGAAGGCAGACAACAACAGTCTTGAAAGTCACATTCTCTCAGCCTCAGGGAAAAGCAAAGGTAAACCCTTTCTGAACAAACCTTGCGAAAGAAACCCCAGGATAACTTCATCTTTGAGTTGCCAAAAGTCAGGAACGACTTGAAGGCATACAACAATAGTCCTGAAAGTCACACTCTCAGGCAGGGAGAGAAAATGGAGGTCGAAGAGGGGAGGTGGGAAGGAGGGGGGTAAAAGGCAGGGAGAGAAAATGGAGGACAAGTAGGACGAAGAGGGGAGGTGTGAAGGAGGGGGTAAAAGGCAAGGAGAGAAAATGGAGGACGAGTAGGACGAAGAGGGGAGGTGGGAAGGAGGGGGGTAAAAGGCAGGGAGAGAAAATGGAGAACGAGTAGGATGAAGAGGCGAGGTGGGAAGGGGGGGAAAGGCAGGAGAAAGAAGAAGTACCTCCTCTTCCTCCTCCTTCTCTCCCAGGCTTTTTTCCCAGCCTCAGAGCGGTCTTCCTGCTCCTCCTCCTTCTCTCCCAGGCTCCTTCCCCCTCCCTCCTCTGTGGGAGGAGTCTTTCTCAACCTCCTCAGCTTTATACCGGCATATAAGACGACCCCCAGGTTTAGCTCCAGGTTTTCCTGCTTAGAAAGTCGTCTTATACGCTGGAAAATACGGTATATCTTTGCTCTCATTCAGTAGGGCTTTTTCTTACACTTTCTTGCTTGTGTACACAATGCAGCCTTGCAGATATATGTGAGAGAAACGTCCTTGTCTTCTTACATAGGAGGGTTTGTATGCAATAAGTTGGGCAAGCTGCTTTCACAAGAGACATCATTAAGCAACAGAAGAACTGGAAAACTGACTTAACACTCTAGAGCAGGGGTGGGAATCATGCTGCCCTCCAGATGTTGTTGTATTGCAATTCCCAGCTTTCCCCACCATTGACTATGCTGGCTAGGGCTAATGGGAGGTACTACCCAACAATGTCTGGAGAGTTATATAATTCCCACCCATGCTCTAGAGAAAATAAATACTGATAGCCTTTATAGTGTTAGTGGCCTGCTTTAATTACTCTTTTTAGAGAAAATGTATGAAAGTGACTTTTACATATTTTCCTTCTTTTTCCTTTTTTTAAAGCTTTATTTTTTTTGTCCTTACCAGACTGGAATCAATTTTCAGAAATGTTTTTTATCTCCCTACCCCCAACCCGGTCTCATTTCCCTTTAGTGCATCCACAGAGATTTGGCAGCTCGCAACATCTTATTATCAGAAAACAATGTGGTGAAGATCTGTGACTTTGGTCTGGCCCGGGATATCTACAAAGATCCTGACTATGTCAGGAAGGGCAGTGTGAGTTCCAAACTATGCATACAGTGAATTGCAATTAGTTTTAGAACTTTATAGTTAGCTAGCAGTCTACTATCATGTATTTGCTTGTGAATAGTAGTCATGATAATGCAGGGGAAAAGTTTTATAGTTTGTTCTACACAACGTAGGAATGAAATAGAGAGAGAAATTGTTTAAAGGGGTTTATCTAATGCAGTTCTCTGGCTCAAAGTACACATTGGTGTTTTGTATAAAAAATAGAAATTATAAGCCAAGGTGGAAAAGTTATGGTTTTCCAATTGTTTTTAAAACAGTGCCTCCCATCACCTGAGTCCATTGGCCCTACTGGCCTTTGGAAGTGTGAGTCTGTCTACATCTGGAGGGAAACTAGTTCCCCATCATGGTATAAACAATAGCCTTTAGTTCTGCCAACTATACCATATGGCTACCAAATTCAAGCCATTGTCTGCAATAATCATCATGCTTTTCTTATTTAAAAAAATGTTCACATGTCTGATGTTTAACAACACTTATGTGCAATCCTCAGATGAAATGACAACTTGAGTTGTGTCACAATTTTCCCTTTGATAAACATAAATGCCTGAACAGTAAAGAGATTAAAAGTGGGGTGTAATTTTACTTTTGTCCTTCAAAATGGCTTTAAACAAGCCACTAATACCATGAGCTTGACTTTTTAAAAATATATGTCCTGGAGCTTACATGGCCAGAATCACATTTTCTTACCTGTTTGAAAACCCAGTCATTTTGAGTTATATTTTTGCCAATGTTCAGCTTTCTTTCCATTCTGGAAGTAGTTTCACTAACTTCTAGGAAGATTGATAATACCTAGATGGCAGCTCCCTATGATGTTCTGAAGTGGAT
Organism: Phrynosoma blainvillii; assembly: GCA_026167975.1. Lineage (NCBI taxonomy): Eukaryota > Metazoa > Chordata > Lepidosauria > Squamata > Phrynosomatidae > Phrynosoma > Phrynosoma blainvillii. The sequence continues at coordinate 288,121,167 of JANUYF010000002.1, read as the reverse complement.
ATTCCTTTCTATGTAATTGGCTGCCTATCTCTGTCAGCCACTGTAGTATGACTGGAGATTGTCCTTTGGCTTCTTTTCTCTCTCTCTCTTTAGTCACCATGATCTTTTCCCTGGTTTGTAACATCCATGCACACCTATTTCTGTCCTGTAGGCCCGTCTTCCCCTAAAATGGATGGCTCCAGAAAGCATATTTGATAAAGTCTACACCACTCAGAGTGATGTCTGGTCATTTGGAGTCCTCTTGTGGGAGATCTTCTCTTTAGGTGAGTGCTGAACAATTGGGCTTTCCAGTGGGGCACTGATATTTTTATGAGCTTACGTAGCTGCAAGGATCCACTAAATTTGCTTATTTCTCTATCTCCTTTATATTTACTACTTTAAGGGCCTAAGCAAATGAAAAGGAAAAACCAGGTCAATCCTGGTTTTTCCCAAAGTGGGTGGAAACCCTGCTATCCACATGCCCCATTCCCAAGGCAGGCTGAACACTACAGGCAGTCTGCACCATGCAGCATCAAGCCACTTGGGTTTTTTCCCACCTGCTCCCCCATGCATGGGCACCATCACACAAACACACCACTTGTGACCACCAATTACTCTCTTCCCGCCAAGCTGCCATCCCATTGGATCCCGTTGGATGCCCCATGTGACCAGCTACACAATTGCATGAACAATGCACCATCTATACAGTCCATCAGTGTGCCTAGTGACACATTGGCAAAGCACAGTCATGGATGCCCCCATATATGCTCCCTTTCACTCCATGCCCCCTGTTGTACTCTCTGGTTTGTGTATGTTTTAATTACATCCATTGCATTATTGGTGGCCTGCCTTGTTTGTCATACTTTCACTTAAATGGGTGCATGACAGCTCGATGGTGTCATGGGTCAGTGGTGCAACTGGCCACTACTGCACCTGTATGCTCAAATGAAAAAAAAAAACCATATGGCAAGCAATGGTGCCAGCGGCTGCATCTCACTGGTCCCAGGGCGCATGCTCCAGACCACTTCCATATGCTGCCTGGGATTTCCCGCATTCTTGCACTCATGTCATCGTGTTTATACATCAGTGCAATGAGGCACACTTTCTGCATTGGAGCGGAGTATATGGTCTTCTTTTTGCTCTGGTTTTTAGCCCCAGAGCATGACTTGGTCCCAGTTTCAACCTGTTTTGGCCTTGCATGTCATCTAAATAGCTGAGGCTCAAAATAGGATGAAACTGCTTTATTTTGCCAGTGCGGACAACCCCTATCTCTGCTAGAGGCCTTCTGTATTTAGAGACCCATATTAGTCTGCATTGATACAGCAGACAGGGACCATTTTTTATTTTTTTTTGGCACACAACACATACTAAATCATCATTGACATCCCAGCAGGTTTTCATCCCTGCTTCATTGTAACAATTAACTGGTCCTGCACATATATCATTACATTAAACCAAGAATTTCCTTCATTGTTCATATGTTTACCTATTTAGCTTGGCTTGTATGTAAAATGTTTCTCCCATCTTTGTCCCTTTAAATACTCTTTATGGCCATCTTTATGGCCAATGTTGAATCTGAACTTGCCATCCCTTCACTATACCCATGTTTTGCATTTCTAGTTACAATTCATACTTCCCAGCCCTCTGCCCCATTCCTATAAATGTCTGTCTGTCTGTATGTCCCTGTCCCCTCTCATTTGTAAATAATCAAGTAGCTTTTAATTCTATAGCATTTATTACTAGAAAGTTACTCTTTCTTTACAGTGCGTTCCACAAGCTTCATGGGTAAAGGAGTTAATGTATCTTCACTCATTACTGAATGCTTGCTTGGACTCCATTCTTTATGGTTCAGATCAAAGCATTAAAGTTACTTTTCAAAAGTGATCGGTTACCCTTAGAATTTCAAGGACACCCTCCACCCACCTCCACTGCACTCTTAGTAGTAATCATTATTGTTACAGTCCCACCAAAAACAACAGCTTATAGACTTGCTTATTTCTCAGGCAGCTACTTTAAAAAAATCTGAATGCTACAAGGCACTTGCCTCTGGTACATAACATATTGTGTCTATCAGTGTGTTTTGGGGAACAATCCAAAGTGATTGTTATGACCTATAAAGCCCTACATAGCTGGGGCCCATGGTAACTGAAAGACCATACCTTGTCCAGGTTCTAAGTTCTTTGGGGGAGGCCTTTCTCTTAGTCCTACCACCCTCACAGGAGCGTCTCTGTGGCTACTCCTTGGCTTTGAAAGCCCTTCCCTAGGGAGGCTAGGATGACTCCTTCCTTGGCATCCTTGCAAGTGAATATTTTTTTTAAAAAATCCAGTAGGCTCTTAGGAATTAATTATAAGGACTTTTATACCAGGCTGTTTTATTGACAATTATCTTTTTAAAATAGATTTGTTTTAAAAGTTTCAAATCTATGGATAGCATACTTGCATCTTAACCACATTTTTAATGTTTTAGGCATGTTTTTACTTACGTTTTTGTGTGTTTTTATCTGTATTTGCTTTAATTTTTGTAAGCTGCCTTAAGTTTCAGTTTGGGGGAAAAGGCATATACAATCATCACTGTCACCACCAACAGATTCAACAGCACAAGGCAGCAGCGCTAGCTAGATGGTCAGCCATTCCTGCACCATTGAAAAAGGCACACATCATTATCAGGCACATTTATTCATATTAGTACTTGTAAAAGTAATTCAGTGTTAGTTACCACAATAAAAGGGTTGAAGTTACCCCTTGATAAGTTTCATTTGTAACATAACTTAGGGCCGATACAGACAGTCCGTTTGGGACAGCTCTCAGCTGCCCTGGGGAGCGGCAGATTGGGGCCGTGGCCCCGATCATCCTTTTTGATGCCCCCGAAAGAGCAGCAAAATGCCGCTTCTTTTTGAGGTGGTGAAAGGCTGCCCTTAGAGCTGGCGCTGCAGCTCTCTTGCGCCCTTTTGGCTCAGCGTGTGTGCACGCTGCACCAGGAGAGCGTCCTGATGTGGCGCACAGAGCGGACAGGTGCGCAGCATTGGGGTGGAGTTGGGGCAGCCACCATGCAGCTGCCCCACCCCAACTCCACCCCCAGGCCGGCCCTTTGTGCCAGTCTGCATCGGCCCTTGGTCATCCTTGCTTATTGTAAAAAGAATCCTTGAATTAATTGCAAGTAATTCTTTGTTGCTAGTTACTTCCAGGCTCTGGCTCTGATCCTTTCTAACTTCAATTAACTTCTTGTCTATGCAAAATAATGACTGTATAGCCCCCCCAAAAAAGTATTTATTTATGTGAGCTGAGATCCTTATGAGGATCCTTATGTCTATAATGTTCTAGCTGTGCACCATCTTCAGATCTAGCCCCCTAAAACCTTAAAAGCAAGAAAGCCGTACTGAGCAAAGGAGTTATGTAACACTGGGGGGTGAGGTGCTGAAGGGGTCCCCACCAGTGACCCATGGTGTGTGTTGAGCAGAAGCAGAGACCCCTGTGGCAGTCCTGCCACAACTCCTCATTGAACCACAACTCTCTGGCAGGTGGTAGTTGGACACAACATCCCATTCCCACTAGAACTTCACTTGCTATGGCTAGCTGGCTTTCAAGGTAGCTTTTGGGGGCCCATGATATCTGCAATTGTCTCAATGGGGCCACAGTTGTAAATGTGAATATAAAACAGTTCCAAGGCCATAAGTCTATTTTACAGTATCATAACTTCCTAGCAGGATTCCAGCCTTAAATTTATATCCTCCCTTTCTCTTGGCATGGGACCCAAAGAGGCTTACAACAATTTAAAACAAAGTTCAGATAAAATCTTATTTTTATAAAAGTTAAGCAACAATTAAACAACTCTATTAAAAAGATAAATAGATAAAACAAGTTGAAGCACATCTAAAATGTAATTTAAAATATAGAAGTTAAACATTTTTATCAACATCTTTTTCACACTGTCCCACATAATAGCATATATGGGAACATTCTTGTGGGTGCATGTATCATTATTATTATTATTATTATTATTATTGAGTATTTATGTATGCATCTTTGCTTTACTCACATACACACCATTGTCTGAAATGCTATGGATTATCTTCTTAAGGTGCCTCCCCATATCCTGGAGTCCAAATCAATGAGGAATTTTGCCAAAGGCTGAAAGATGGCACCAGGATGAGAGCTCCAGAATATGCCACTGCAGAAATGTGAGTCAAAATAGCCAATAGTTTTTTTAAAAAAATACCAATAATAAAAGCCAATGAAATGTCTATATCTGCAAGAAATAAGGTTGTATTACTTTGCATTCCAATGCATTACTTTGATTCTAGAGTAACACTGCTAGTGCTCAGTTTTAGCATCTTTCATAAAAACTAGGTTTAGCTGTAGGAGAGGTTTTGTTTCAGCAACTAATTTTGATTGACATGGAATGAAGAAGTTGATTTGCTTTATGCAAAAGCTTGTATTTGTTCTTTGCAGTTACCGTATAATGCTGAGCTGTTGGTATGGTGATCCCAAGGAGAGGCCAACATTTTCTGATTTGGTGGAGATCCTAGGGGACCTTCTTCAGGAAAATGTCCACCATGTGAGTTCCCATTCATTATCACTGCATGGAAATCAGCTGCAGTAGCCATCACTTTGTTGCTAACTAGACATTTAGATTTGGGGTCGTATGGGAGCTTCTACTATACAAACACAATTCCACTGACATAATTAGGGTATTTATTTGTATCACCTTGTATAGATGGCATCCATTTATGACATACATTTCAAGGATATTTGCAACCAAGGGGCCTTAGTTCAAATGCTGTTTGTTTGCCAATTGAATATCATTTTTTGGGTGATAGCTGGTGTGAAGCAAAAAAGGCTTCCTCACAAAGAGGTCAAATATCAGCTTTCAAGTAAGAACTAAAAGCAAAAGCAGGTTCTTCATTCTGTCATTGCATACTACACAGCAGGTTGGGAGGAATCAAGTGGCCTATACTAGAAAGAGGTTTCAGAGTTTCTGCCTTGTTAACAAATCCAGACTACCACAAACAGCCTACAGGTTGAGCAACTGTGGAAGGCTAGGGAGCTCTCCAGGATGCCTTGGAGGACCACACACTCCCACGCACACGTCTGCAAAAAAAGAAAAAGAAATTGCCCTCAATTGTCCTCCAGGGCCCATGGGAGTAACTTCACCATGTTTTTGCACCTTCCTGGGGCATTTGAGACCCAAGAGAAGCCTTTGTTAACAATAGGAAGTGAATTGAAGTAATTTCTGTACACTTCCTGTTGTTATTTTTTAAAAAATTCCTCAGCCTAAATTGGCTCAGGGGCACAAACTGTGGTGGGAAAACCTTCTATACCTCTAAAAAGCATTTGGAGGCCAAAAACAAAAACAAAAAACAACTGGGAGTGATAGCAAAAAGTTTTGTTCAGGTTTTTTTCTGATTCTTGGGGGGCACAGTGATCCTCCAGTCGTGGTGGAAATGACCTCTACACACATCCCAGAGTTCATTTTGAAGCAGATTTGTTTTGATCCCTGGGGAGTCCTGGGGGCTACAAAAACAGCTCTTGGGCCATATGTGACCCACAGACCATACTGCTCATCCCAGTCTATACCAACCTAACAACCTCTAAATGGATTAGACTGCAGCTCCCACCATCCCTTGGCCAATGTGGCTACTGGTTGCAGAAGGCTGGTCCACAAAAGTATAGATCAGGGACAGGCAACCTTTTTGAGACCTGGGCCCGTCTCCCGTAGCCCAGGTCTCGGCTGGGCCAAGGTGGGAGGGGGATGGCGGCGCGCGCACCCTCCGCCGCCGTGCACAACCCCCCCGCGCACGCCGCGGCCTTTGTTGCTGGGGGGCGGGGGGAGGGGGCAGGAAATCGTGCAGGGGCCGGATTCCCTCGGTGGCTACGGGCCTCCTGGAAGCCTGTCGCCACTGAGGCTCCCCCTTGGGAGGCCTCCCTCGGTGGCTACGGGCCTCCTGGAAGCCCGTCGCCACTGAGGGAGGCCTCCCAAGGGGGACCCTTGGTGGCAACGGGCTTCCAGGAGGCCCGTAGCCACCGAGGGAGGCCTCCCAAGGGGGACCCTCGGTGGCGACGGGCTTCCAGGAGGCCCGTAGCCACCGAGGGAGGCCTCCCAAGGGGGACCCTCAGTGGCTACGGGCCTCCTGGAAGCCCGTCGCCACCGAGGGTCCCCCCGAGGAGGCTTCCCTCGGTGGCTACGGGCCTCCTGGAAGCCCGTCGCCACCGAGGGTCCCCCTTGGGAGGCCTCCCTTGGTGGCGACGGGCCTCCTGGAAGCCCGTCGCCACCGAGGGTCTCCTTTGGGAGGATTCCCTCGGCGGGGACGGGCCCCCTCAGTGCGCCGCGCGCGCTCCCGGCGCCGCGACCGCCATTTTGGTCTCCAAAATGGCGGTCGCAACGCGTTTGCGCATGCGCAGTAATCCTGCGCATGCACAAACACATTGTGGCCGCCATTTTGGGGACCAAAATGGTGGCCGCATTGCACGTGGCTGGGCGGCGGCAGAACCGGGCGGCGGCGGCGGCGGCGGCAGGGGTCCGCCTGGGCCAGTAAGTCCGGCGACCTGGGCCAGAAACGGCCCGCGGGCTGTAGGTTGCCGACCCCTGGTATAGATGTCTGTGAGCCTAAAGGAGAAAATGGGTGAATTGTGGACAAGTATATGCTGGCCAAACAGCTCAGGATGATTCAGGCAAGGCTGCTAAGACTCAAACCAAGAAATCCTCTGAGGTGACTATCTGATTTAGGGAGACATCCTTCTCAGCCAAAAAAGAAAATCAATCAGACCTTGAGTAATTTCAGCCCAAGGAAAAATGACCTGACTACATCACCACAGCACTCAGAATGAAATCCCCAGTTGTACCAGGCCTTGACAATCCATGGGAAAATGGGGATGTGGGGGTAGAATTCCAGAAGACCAGAACTGAGATACCAGAAACCACATTGCATAACATCATCTAAGGCTATCTTGAACCCTGTAGCTTTTTGTTTGTTTGTTTCTTCAATATTATGGCAGAATTTTATTTTTATTTTTTAAAGTTATTCGTGTCCACTTTTACAATAGTGCAGCCCTCTCAGCCCAAATGGAGACCTTCCTATCCACAGCTTCAGGAGCAAGTAAAAGGAACTTCTCGTGAAATCTCAAGATTTCTTTGCTGTCACACAGACAGGACAGAATCACCTTCATTATTTGACAGCTGTTTATCTTGCACTCTTGGCATTTCTTTCTGTTAGTGTTTCAAGTATCCTTCAGCTGAGTCAAGTGTAGCATCTACATTTGATTCCAGCCAATTCCTACATAATGAAAGCTGTAAATTTGACAAGGGTTTTAAACAGTTTCTTCGGTTGTTGTTGTTTTGTGAAACATATAACTACTTTCGAGTATTTTTTATTTTTAAGACAAGAGTTTTCATATAGATACATTATTTAGAAGCTTTGGCAGAAGCAGTATTTCTTTGTAGATGATCCATATTACTTAGGAAAAACCAAGTGACTTTAGACCTTGTCAGGTTCTTTCTCATTGCCAAACAAAAGCATCTTTATATGTGACTAAGATCAAAACGCCTTTCTCTTTTCAGAGAGGCTTTTCTGTTTCCCTCTGCTTTTCTTTTACTACCTCTGTGATGGGGAGTGAAGTCTGAAACCAGAAGCTGGCTCTATAAAATCTATGTCCTTGTGTATTTGTGGGTTGTACCCTTGGACCCATATAGTACAATATATTGAACTGCATGGCAGACTGCAGTCAGTTAAATGGGACTGAAGCTGAGGGTGTTCCTTATCCAAGTACATCAGTGAAATAGCAGCTGGAAACATTAGGGTATTTTATCACATCCTGAGTTAAAAATGATTTGATTGATATGCCTTCCCATGAAACCCCTCATAGGTATGTGTCTACCCACTCATCCACAGCCACTCATTAGTTTCTTTTTTTCCAAATCATATTTACTAAAATTCTACATATACTAAAATTTCAATAAAACACACAAGAACACACAAACTAATACAATTCAACATTCTATAAAACAACACACACCAAAAAAAAAAACAAATTTGAATTTGAATTATAATTATGTACAAATGATGAACAGTTGATTGGTAAGATGTATAAACATTTGCTAAAATTGATATGGAACAAGTGAAGGACGGTATGATAAAATGGGCTAAGAATTTTAGATATAATGTACAAATGGAGCAATGGGAAAAGATGTGGTCAAAGGGGTTGACATAGTATGGGACCAACAATCCCTCATTTTATAAAAGTTCACTTTTAAGTCATAACAGTCCAAAACTCACTGCAGAAATAACCCAGTTTGACACCGCTTTAACTGCCCTGGCTTAGTGCTAGGGAAACCTGGGAATTGTAGTTTATTGTGGCACCATTGCTCTCTGACAGAGAAGGCTAAATGTATCACAAAACTGCAGTTCTCAGAATTCCCTAGCACTGAGCCAGGACATGGCATTCTCAAACTAGATTATTTCTGCCATGTGTTTTGGACCAACATGAAGTAAATGTCAACCCCTTTGACCACATCCTTTCCCATTGCTCTATTTGTATATTATATCCAAAATTCTTAGCCCGTTTTATCAAACAATCCTTCACTTGTTCCTCTTCCATATCAAATTTTTACAAATGTTTATGCATCTTACCCCCCCCAAGGACCATCCCATACAACCTGCTGCTGTGCAGGAATACACAATCAAACACTCTCAACAGATGACCATCCAGCTTCTTTTTAAAAACCTCCAAAGGAGGAGACTCTACCACACTCCACAAGAGTGTGGATGGTTTTAATATGTGTACATTTTATTTGTCCTTTTAAATTGATGTCTGTTTTTACAAGTGTTTTAAATGATATTGTCAATTGTTGTTGTCCCCTGCCTCGATCCATGGGGAGAGGTGGGTAAGAAATTAGTAGTAGTAATAGTAATAGTGGTAGCAGCCTGTTCCACTGTTGAACAGTTCTTACTGTCAGGAAATTCTTCCTAATGTTTAGGTGGAATCTCTTTTCCTGTAGTTTGAATCCTTTGTTCTGGGTCCTACTCTCTGGAGCTGCAGAAAACAAGCTAGCTACATTGTCAATATGCCATCCCTTCAAATATTTAAACTGGGCTATCATATCACTTCTTAACCTTCTTTTCTCCAGGGTAAACATACCCAGCTCCCTCAGCTGCTCCTCATAAGGCATGGTTTCCAGACCTTTCACCATTTTGGTTGCCCTCCTCTGGACGTGTTCGAGCTTTTAGCCTTTCCTTCATTTTCATAATATATTCTCCTTGGTAATTCTCCAACATATAGCCACTCATTCTTTCTGTAAACATGTTTGGCAGGATTTCCCCCCTTAAACTAGAAAAGTGACTAGACGTATCCCCACTGTTGATGCTTCTTACTTGTAAAGACTTTCATTATTTATAAAAATGTATTTACATTGCTATCAGGAGGGGAAGGATTATATCCCACTGAATGACTCTCAGAGCTCTGAAGATGATGGCTTCTCCCAGGTGGCTCTCTCTGTCCAGCAAAACTCTGATGAAGAGGAATTTGACACCAGAATACACTGTCATAATATAGCAGCAAGGTAAGTCTCTGCTGATTCCTAGAAGGCAAGACAAGAGGAAGAGCTTAGCACACAGCCACCAGCTAACTTTCAAGGTTGACTTTCAAATGGACCATGTGTCTCTCCCACATCATCACAGTTTCCTGTAGCATTAAACTATGAGAAACATCTAAGTACTGTCAATGGTTTTTGCTCAAATATACAACCTGATGTGTGAATTATGTTAGTTTTGTAGATGTAATGCTCTATGTGGGTGAAGATGTGGGGTTAGTGTTTGGGTCTTATGTATGTTTTTGTTTATCTATGTATAAAACTTAATAAAATAAAAAAAAATACAGCTTTGTGAGGATGCAGTAAGGAGCTGAAAAGTGACATCCATTTTCTTGTTCAAAATCACCTGCTTTTTATTGGAGTTCTATTCTTTTATTCTCCAACAAATCAGACTCATGTAGGCTCATAGTAATATTAAATAACAGGGCAAACCCAAAACAAGGGTTCAAAACAGACTGTAGAAATATTCCATTTTGAGACTGCTTTAACTGCTCTGGCTCAGTGCTAAGGAATCCTGGGAATGGCAGTTTATTGTGGCACCAGAGCTCTCTGACAGAGAAGGATAAATGTCTCACAAACTATAGTTCCCAGAATGTCCTAGCATTGAGCCAGTGCAGTTAAAACAGTCACAAACTGGATTATTTCTGCAGTGGGTTTTGGACCAAAGTCAGCAGAATTAAATTCAAATTAAATTGTTATTGTTGCTCTTACATTTATTTTATATCCTACCTTTCCCCCCAATCTGGAATGCAAAGTGGTTTATAAAAGATTAAAACAATTTAAAAACATATCATTACAGAAGTACAGCTTCCACCAACTGAAAGCCCTTTTCTGAGTCCCCTGTCCCCATTATTTTCAGGAAAAAATAATAAACATCACCATCCACTATTCTGATTACAGCTCCTCAAGGCTGCATTATTAAAATAACAAGAGCATGATGACAGGGAGATGCTACATACAACTATGTTACCTTTCACACTAGAAATTATAGCACTAGGATTCCACCTTAACTGGCATAACTGCATCCTCTAGAATCTCTAGGTTTATAAGTTGGTGAGGCACTAGAACTTTCTGGCACAGAATTCTAAATACCTTATAAAACTACAAATCCAAGGACTCCATGCAATGGGAGCAATGCGAGTTAAAGTGCTATAACTGTGTAGTGTGTGAGACCTAAGTGTAACACCCAGTAACACATAACAGCCTGGGAGATGTGGGATGCCATGGCTCAGTGGTTAAGATGCCAATTCTGATGCTCATAAGGTAGGAAGGTTGGCAGTTCAAGGCCCAAATGCCGCATGATGGCGTGAACTGCTGTCACTAGTCCCAGCTTCTGCCAACCTAGCAGTTCGAAAGCATGCAAATGCAAGTAGATAAATAGGTACCACTTCAGTAGGAAGAAAAACAGTGTTCAGTGCAATCATGCTGGCCACATGATTACAGAGTAGTCTCTGACAATGCTGGCTCTTTGGCTTAGCAATGGAGATGAGCATCGTCCCCCCTACAGTCAGCCACAACTTGACAACCTTGTCAAAGTGAAATACCTTTACCTTAATTTTTAATCTGGGAGAAGGAGTGAGAATACATTCAGCCCACGGTGCTCCTATGCTGCAAAACACTATGTCACAGAGAAGCCAGTTTGACTGATATGAACAGTATAAAGAAAAAAATTCCTTCACTTGAAGTCTATGCCTAATAGTTTCCCTCACTTGTTAATTGTCAAGGAAATTAGGCTGACTCCATCTCTTTTAAGGTTCTGACAGGTTTAACTGTTTCAAAACTGGATTCTAGGATTGTTTTTAGACTGTGTTTAGGAGTTTTAAAGATGTATTTTAATGTGTTTTTTAAATGTTTTTATCTTTGTGTTGTTTTAATTGATTTTTATTTGTCCATTACCTTGGGAGCCCTTGTGGGATGGGAGGCAATCAATCAACCAGTCAATTCAACTTGTGGTGACTCAATGAATGAGAGACCTCCAAGAGTCTCTCCAGACTATCGAAATGAAGTAATAGTAATCGCATGTACATTTCTATTCCACTTAGCAGTGAACTAAGCACTCAGTCTGTAAGCTGATTGCCCCCAACAAGCTGGGTATTCATTTTACCAACCTACAAATGGATGGAAGCTGAGTCAACCTGGGAGCCCTGCCTGGGATCAACTCACAACTTTATAGTTGCAGTACCACCATTTAACCAATGAGCCACCAGGGCTCCTTTAAATAAACCACTTTGACACCATTTTAATTGTCATCACTCCATCTTGTGGAATACTGGAATTTATAGTTTGGTGAGGCACCAGTGTCTGACAGACTGGGCTGAATATCTCACGAAACTACAAATCCCAGGATTCCACAAGATGGAGCCATAACAATTAAAGTGGTGTCAAACTGCTTTATTTCTGCAGTGTGACAATAGCCCAAGTCACTTGTATCATCAACAGCCCTGTTCAAGTCTTGCAGACTCAGGCCTGTGGCTATCCATCTGGAATGCAGTCTTCTTTTCCTGCTGCCCTCTACTTTACATTTTTGTCTTTTCTACTGAGTCATATCTTTTCATGGTTTGGCCAAAGTACAACAGTCTCAGTGTATTAGTTGTCATGGCTTCTAGGGAGAATTCAGGCTTGATTTGCTCTAGGAACCATTGATTTGTCTTTTTAGTACTCCATGGTATCTGCAGAACTTTCCTCTAGCTCCACATTTCAGGTGAGTTGGTTTTCTTCCTATCATCTTTCTTCACTGTCCAGCTTTCACAACTATACATAGAAAATTGGAAATATGATGGCATAGACAACCGTGAATTTTAGTATTCAATGATTCTGTGACTTAATGGTTACTTTTATTTCCTCTTGCAGATACTATAACTGTGTGTCTTTCCCTGGCTGTTTGACTGGTGGGAATCAGATAAGGTGTCCATCTAGAATAAAGACATTTGAAGAATTTCCTATGACACAAACCATATATAAAGTACATCCAGTGAGTAGATCAAGATTTCAGATTAACAAGAGAAAGGTGGGGGAGGGGGGCAGTGACATTTATTTGTTTGTTTGTTTGTTTGATTTATAACTCACTTTTCTCCTAAAATAAGACTCAAGGCAGTATCAATTCAGTATGTGTTTGTGTGTCACTGCAATCTGTCACTAAGGAGAAATGGGCACACATAGTCTAAAAAAATTACCCAGCTAATTAAAAATATCCAAATTATATTTTCAACCATATGATGGGAGTTGTAGCTCTTCACCTCTGGCTCTAACTCACCACCTTGTTATGCAGCAGAGCTGACCAGCTTTGATCAGTGGTTGATGCTTCTTTCCCAAGCAGCAGAGTTTCAGAGAATAGGCTGAAGACCCTGACAAACTCTCCAAGCCTTCTCACTCTCTTCTTCCTGAGATGTCTTCAATTTCTCCAGGATTCTTCTGGCTCTTGTATCTTCCCTCAAGACACCAGACAACTCAGTAGTCTTATATAAAAGATCTACTTTATTCTACTATATATAAATACTATATGCCCTACAAATCACAATCTCTACACTTCACAATATCTCCAACACTACTCCACAATACACCAAACTACTCCACAATATACATTAGCAAACATTGCAATTTATAGCCATTGTTAGACACCACCCACCAGTCAGTTTCCACCCAGTGGGTGTGTACATACATCTTGATTGGTCCACATAGATCATCCCATACCTAAGACCAACCCAAGTGTTTCATCACTTTACCTTGACCACTTAATGAGTCTCAGGTGTTTGCAATCTATCACAGGTGTTCTCAATATACCTTCTATAACTTTGTCCTTGGCTCTCAAGGCTTCTTAATTATATTATCTTTTTCACCTGTGTATCTTCCTGATTGCTCCTGCTTAGTCACTTTGACATTCACATACATATTTTTATTTCTATTACTGTATATCCCATGTTGCTTTTTCCTTAACAATCCCCTCCGAAATAAAATATTGTATGTGTCTTACAATGTCATTCCAACCATTTGTGTCAGTCTTTCATGTTTTTCCGCCGTCAATGCTTTTGTGAACAAATCTGCTATGTTGTGTTGTGTTTCTATATATCTCAATTCTATTTTACCCTTCTGAACCATGTCTCGCACATTTTGATATCTTACTCCAACATATTTTGTTCTGTTCTTCAAACTTTCAGTTTCAGCCATTGCTATGCATGACTGTGAATCTTCCAGAATTTCTACTGGTATCTTGTAACTTTCATTTAAATCATTCAATAACTGCTCAACCCACTGTACCTCATTTACTATCTCATTTAAAGCTGCGAATTCTGCTTCCGTCGTACTTATCGCTACATTTGTTTGTTTCCTACTTCTCCAGACTATTGGACTTTTACTGTACTTGATTATTATTCCTGTAACTGACTTCTTGTCTCCTAATTCTGATGCAAAAGAACTGTCTACATAGCAATCTAAATCTGAACTACTGTTTCTAATTACCAATTTCTTATCTAAAGTTCCTTTCAAATATCTCAATAAGTGTTTTACTGCTGTCCAGTCTTCAATTTTTGGATCATTAACTCTTCTGGACAATACATTTACAGCATACGAAATGTCTGGTCTGGTGTGGCAAGATATGAATTGTAAAGATCCTATTATGCTCCTGAATAAAGTCTTGTCTTCAAAATCTCTAGTTGTTTTTTCAGATACGAAACCAATTGTCATTGGAGCTCTTACTATTTTAGCATTTTGTAATCCACACTTTTCAATCAAATTTTCAATTTTCTTTCTCTGACTTAACAAACAATGTCCTTTTTCTGTCCATTCAACACTAATACCTAAATAAGACTTTAATAAACCTAGATCTTTTAAGACAAACTTTTTAGACAACTCTTTTTTTACTGATTCAATCTCCTGTCTTGACTTTGCTGCCACGCACAAATCATCTACATAGATCACTAACACTATGTCTCCTTTTGTATAGACACATGCATCTGCAATGCTCCTTTTGTATCCTAGCTTAACTAACTCGTCATTAATGCATAAATTCCATGCTCTGGCACTTTATTTTAACCCATACAATGCTTTCTTTAATTTATAAACTTTCTGACTACCAATTTCTTCAAAACCTTGTGGCTGCTCCATAAATATCTCTTCATCTAAACTAGCATTTAAGTAGGCTGTTTCAAAATCAAAATGTTCTACAACTAAATTTCTTTTTGCTGCTACAGCTAGAACCATTCTCAGACTTTCTGGCTTTGCAGTTGGAGAATATGTCTTATCATAGTTCTCATACTGCTGTTGTGCAAAACCCTTAGCTACTAACCTAGCTTTATACTTAATACTTCCATCTGGCATTTCTTTCTTTTTGTACACCCACTTACAACCAATTACTTTCTTGTCCTTGGGTCTGTCAACGACTTCAAAAACATCTTTATTTACCAGACAACCAAACTCATCATCCATTGCATCAATCCATCTTTCCTGTTCTTCTCTAGACAAACTTTCCAACTCTTCAAAACTTTCAGGCTCTTCCACTGCTAAACAAGCTCTTGCATTTGTCACAACAAACCTATCTGGAGGCTTCCTAACTCTGTGACTACGTCTGGGAATAAACTCTGCTGATCTGCCTCTTTCATCCTCACTTTCTGTACTGGGAGTTATAGTTCTATGACTAAATCTCTTGTCTTCAGTCATTCTAGTAGTAATAGGTCTAGATTGTGTCTCATTATCTGAAGAACTATCACTGCTGCTAGTGGATGCTTCTGGCTTAACTGAAACCCCTCCGTTTCCTGAAGTTGGTTCAGTTTGTGTTTCTGGCTCATTTGAACTTCCTAACCTCAAGAAAACTTCTTTATTGGCATGCAGTTTGTCCCAACCGGCATGTCTCTCGAAATTTGCCAACCTAGAATACTGCACTTCCCTTCCACCTAAATGAAACTTGTAGCTATTTCCTGAATACCCCAAAAACCTAAGTCTTTTACTTTTGGGTTCTCCCTTTTTCCTGAAACAAGCTGGTATGAAAACATGAGCAAATTGTCCAAAGACTCTCAAATATTTGTAATTTGGCACTCTCCCATACAATACCCTGTAGGGAATGTCTTCAATTTCAGAATGATACAGTCTGTTACTAATATGTACTGCTGTCAAAGTTGCTTCTGCCCAGAAACTATATTTTACCTCTGCATCTGCCATCAAACAAGCAGTTATCCTTTTTATATCTTGTATTTTTTTCTCCGCTAAACCATCTTCGTTAGGACAAGCAGGATTAGTAGTTTCATGCCTTATTCCCACCTTTTGAAACCAATTAAACAATTGATTACTTAGAAATTCTCCTCCTCGGTCAGTAACAATGGTGCCTACTCTAATATCAAATTGTCTTTCCACCATTCTCACCCATGCTTTTAAACTTTGCCCAGCATCAGATTTGTTTTTCAATATTCTTACAAAAGCAAACCTTGTATACCTATCAACAATTACCAGAAAATACTTGCTTCCCCCTAAAGACAAGCAACTAGCTTGGGCAACATCTGCATGTACAAACTGAAATGGTCTTTGAGCAATTCTTTTGGTTTTCTTGAGTACTGGAAAAGCTCTGACCTTTACCTGATTACATACGGTACAATCTAAGTGATTTCTGCATTCAGCAACTTTTAAATCTGGACACATACTGATTAACTTCTTTAAACATTTGAAACTAGCATGGCCAAATTTCCTGTGTAGTTCATGTATGCAGTCTTTATGAATTGGACTATTGTCTATGTTATTAGCATTTTCAACCCTGTAGCAATCAATATTGTCCTCCAAATAATAAAGCTTATCTTTTTTCAAGCCTATGCCTCGCAATTCCCCATTCAATTTTATCTTACACATGTCCTTTTCAAATATAACTGTGTAATCTCTGTCTGTTAACCTGCTCACTGATAACAAATTATTTTCTAACTCCTTTACATGTAACACATCATTAAAGTTTTCCTTTAGCCCTGGAATGTAAACTGTACCCATTTGATTTACAGTACTGAGCTCTTTCCCATCAGCTAGAACTACAGCATTTACATTAGCTGATTTTCTATTACTTATCAAATTAATATTGTTACACATTGAAGATGATGCTCCTGAGTCAATTAACCATTTACAATTAGCATTTTGTTTTTCCTTAATCATGGTTGCAACCCCCTTTTTATCACCACTGTCCTTCAAAAATGGAGATCTGGACTGCTTGTGATACTGCCGCGGCTGCCATCTGCTCTCTCTTTGCTTGCTTCTCTCAGCAGCAAATTGTTTACAATGTCTCTGTAGATGACCAATCTTTTTACAATAAAAACACCTCCGTTGCTCCCTTGTAGAAGCTGCTTCTTCCTGCTTTCGTAGTTCAGGCGTTGTTTGTTGTTTTGGCACAGTCCTTAAACTTGCTGAGTCACCCTGCTCAGACTTTCTTCTCAAGTTTTCTTCCAATATTCTGGCAACAATTAAGTCTTTGTTCAGCTCAGCTTCTGGCAAATTTTGCAAGCTATTTGTAATGTTGTCCCAAGAAGGATCTAGCGATTCCAGCAAAATATAACACTGCTGCTCTTTGCTAATTTCCACTCCTCTCAGTTCAGCTTGCACAAATAAATCTTGCATTATTTTTAAGTGTTCTATCACACACTGTCCTTTCATCATCTTTTGTCTGTAAATTCTTTTAGACCAAAGCATTTTTGCAAACGCAGTTGAAGGTGTGTGTAATCTCTGCAAAGTATCCCACACATCCTTGGCGGACACTTTATCTCTTACGTCGTTAATCAAGTCTTCTTTTAGCATGAGATAAAGACATGCTTTGCTTTAGCGTCTCTTTCTCGAGTGGCTGCATCAGCATCAGCTGCCAGCCCTGTTTCAACTGTCGACCACAGAGACTCCTTTATGAGTAGAGATTGGGCATATATTTTCCAGGTAGAGTAGTTGTTTCTATTTAATTTACTAAACTTTAGTATCTCCATCTTAATTTGTGCAGTGACTCAATTTGACACAGTCTCTCTGAGTATGCACAGCAGACAAAACACAAAATGATTTACTCACAAGGCTCCACAAAACCTTCTTCCACTCTCTGGAACTTTCAGCTTCTGTGGATGCTGGTTGCTCTAGTATCTGGGCCCATAACCCTTGTCAGGGATGATGGGAGTTGTAGCTCTTCACCTCTGGCTCTAACTCACCACCTTGTTATGCAGCAGAGCTGACCAGCTTTGATCAGTGGTTGATGCTTCTTTCCCAAGCAGCAGAGTTTCAGAGAATAGGCTGAAGACCCTGACAAACTCTCCAAGCCTTCTCACTCTCTTCTTCCTGAGATGTCTTCAATTTCTCCAGGATTCTTCTGGCTCTTGTATCTTCCCTCAAGACACCAGACAACTCAGTAGTCTTATATAAAAGATCTACTTTATTCTACTATATATAAATACTATATGCCCTACAAATCACAATCTCTACACTTCACAATATCTCCAACACTACTCCACAATACACCAAACTACTCCACAATATACATTAGCAAACATTGCAATTTATAGCCATTGTTAGACACCACCCACCAGTCAGTTTCCACCCAGTGGGTGTGTACATACATCTTGATTGGTCCACATAGATCATCCCATACCTAAGACCAACCCAAGTGTTTCATCACTTTACCTTGACCACTTAATGAGTCTCAGGTGTTTGCAATCTATCACAGGTGTTCTCAATATACCTTCTATAACTTTGTCCTTGGCTCTCAAGGCTTCTTAATTATATTATCTTTTTCACCTGTGTATCTTCCTGATTGCTCCTGCTTAGTCACTTTGACATTCACATACATATTTTTATTTCTATTACTGTATATCCCATGTTGCTTTTTCCTTAACATTTTAATACTCATACATATTGCTATATGCCAATGATGGCAAACATTTTAGAGATGGAAACTCTTTTAGAGATGGCCCAAACTGCAACCCCAAACCCACTTATTTATCGTAAAGTGGCATGTCCCTTTGGCTTTCTAGTAACAAATTCTGGTGAACTCTGTGCTGGGACGACGGCGCGCATGCCCACAGAGAGGGCTCTGAGTGCCCCCTCTGGCATGTGTGCCAGAGGTTTGCCACCACTGCTATATGCAGTTGACACATGAAAATTGATGTGTGATGAAGGAGGAGAGGGAAGTGTAATATATAAATAGGCACTATCCTGAATTATTATATTCAAGCAGGCACATCCAAGATGGTTATACCAGTTGAGTATTCCTTATCTAGAATTCCAAAAATCTGAAATACTCCAAAATCCAAAATTGTGCACATGGGTGGCTGAGAGAGTGACACCTTTGCTTTCCTATGGTCCTATGTACATAAACTTTGTTTTCCACACAAAAATGTTTAAAATATTATGTATAAAATTACCTTCAGGCTATGTGTAAAATCTGTATACAAAACATAAATAATTTTCATGTTTAGACTTTAATCCCATCTCCAAGATATCTCATTATGTATATGTAAATGTTCACAAATTAAAAAAAAGTCAGAAAAACAAAACATTTCTGCTCCAAAGCATTTTGGATAAGAGAGATTTCACCTGTACCTGTTAGACTGAAGAGAAGACAGCATTTCAGCCCAGAAAATACATATTGTAGTTTCAGTACAAAAAAAAATATGTTATGTTCTTGCAACAACCTTCAGCAGAAAATGCCTGAGTCAAGAAAAGGGGCCATGAGATTGATGCCTTTACTCTAGGCATGGCTGCCATGGGCAGCAGTTTGATGATGCTTAGTATCACTTCTCCAGAAAGTGACCCTGATGTCCTCTTATGAGTTATGAGTTCCCAGATGCCTTGTGGAAGGTGAAACTAAACTGATTGTTCCTGGCTTTCAGTGTCTGGGTGGAAATGTAGGAATGCAACCAGCCTGCTTGTGAGACTTGAACTTCTCCCCAGTAACCCTCTTCATCAGGATGGATTTGGTGCAGCGTAGTAAGACATCTATTAAGAGTGGCAGTAACAACAGCTCAAGACGGCAATGTGAGCCTGCTTGTAAGAGTGGCAGGATGGAGAGGGGATTTTTTTCAGTGTAGGATGGCAGGTTGCCCTCAGAAAGTGCAAGTAGTTGCTGGAAAAGACATATGTTCCCTCTCAAGCCCCTTCCCTGATGCTTTTCTCCTTTCTCCGTTGTGATGAGCTGCCTGTAGCTAAAAAAAGTGGGTGAGAAGTGGAAGGGAAAGGTTTGGCCATTTTGTTATCTCTGTAAACAGGGCCACAGGTGGAAGACAGATGTAAATGAATCCACCTATGGGTAAGCCCATGGATCACTTAGAGGCTTTCAGTGCAGCCTCTTGTGAGTGCAGAAGGTTCTGTCCAAGCCACTAAATTTCCTGCATATTGTGTAATCGCTGTCACAATTTTACTGGAAAAGACAGCACATGAAGACAGCATTTTGCTTCCCTACTAAGAAGTACATTTTAAGAAGAGTGCAAATAGGAATGATACTTCTCATACACTGCCTTTTCTCAGGACAGTTGTGCTCCTGATAGACTACCAACTAATTGCTTGGCAGACTGTTAATGTGTGATTTGGATGTAGAAGGCGGCACAGGGTATAAGTCAATTTTACACCAGTCTCTCTGTGTAAATAATTATTAAAATTATCTCAATACGTGGGGGGGGGGGGGGAGTTCAAACCTCCCCATCATTGGTATACACTGGTGTGTGTGTGTGTGTGTTATCACCTGTGTGCATTCACCTTTGTACATGTACAGAGGAGGCCCCTGACCCAGCCACCATTGCCCATGAGGCTCCTGGGGCAAGAAGCTTGCCTATCCTATTGCAATCTAAATGTTACAAAGCAGAGGCATCACTAGGGGATGCGGGCTGCACCAAGTGGCATCGTAAGGGGAGGTGACACTACTGGTCCCCAAATATCTGCCTTTTGGCAATAATGGACTATGGTGTTGGCCTGTATTCCTTTAAAACACTGAACAGATGGGGTGAGGCTCAGTGAGAGGAGAAAGGAGAGGACCCAGAGTTTTTTTAAATTACATTTTAAAATTTAAAATTATATGTTGATTAAAAATTAATTTTTATTGTACTTGCTATTGCTACTTGTTATTATTCTTTTTAAATTTTCTTTAAAAACATCACATCTTACTAATTTTTCACTTTAACCACATGAAACTATGTACATGTAAATACATTTAGGCTGTGTGTATATATTGTAATGTAAAGGTATAATTTTAATTTTGCTAGTTTTTTTATGTCACAACTGTTACCATTATATTCAGTGATATACAGGAATTACAATTTATGAGTAATATTAGTACAAAAAACATTACTAAGGATTGTGTATGGTGTGGTATGGGAGGAGGTCAAGAGGAGGTAACATCATGCGCTACCACACTGGGTGATGCCAACCTTACTGACGCCACTGTTACGAAATACAGTTGACTTTAGAATAAAAATTCCTGTGCTTGGGGAAGGCTCAAAGCCCCATCCTACATACAGAGAGATTTACAGCAGAAATGTGTTTTTACTCAGATCTGTTCACTAATATGTCTGCAGGGCTGAAAGGCACATTTGGAGAGAAAGAAAGGGATTTAACTCATCCTATTCTCAACACATTTCCCACCATCTTTGATTTCCCCCTCCCCTGTCTTTGTGTGTGTGTGTGTGATTTTTATACATAGCAAGGGTCGTTCATGGTGAGAACGTATATCCTCAACAAAGCTGGTGCTTCTAAATGGTGGATTAATCTGCCTGTTTCATTTTCTGTAATGTTGACATGTTTTTCCAACTTCATATATATGCCATGCCAGTTCTGTAGCTCTTTGCAAAAAAAAATTTAAATTTACACGGACATGTGTAAGCATTCTGCTACATATTTTTGCATCTATGCATTCTGCTCAGTATAGACATGTATGCAATTTCCTTTATCATATGCCTCTGTGTACACTATATCCCGTAGCATATGATTTTTGTATATATGCTTTGACAAGACAAATGCATCACATAATTTGAAGATGTGAAAGAATTGAATTGCATTTCAAATTTTTGTATTGGCTCAGGGAGTACAGATTAGGCCAGTTAGTGTTAAAATGAGATCCAAATGAATTTCTCCCCCATCCCACCATGCTTTTAACACTCCTCTTTTCTGTTTCCTTTTCAGGATAATCAGACAGACAGTGGAATGGTTTTGGCATCTGAGGAATTTGAGAGAATAGAAAATAGACACAGAAAAGAAGGTGCATCCAGGTACTTCATTACCTAGCTCTCTTTTCAGTGTTTCACAGTCTTCAGTACCATACAAGATACTGAAAGAAATCTCACTGCAGCCTTTTTTAAATGTGCTGGGAAGACAGAAATGCAAGCCCAACCATCCTCCTGTAACCTGCTGCTGGCAGCAGCATTCCTGAAGCCATTTGTAACAAAAAAATTTGAACAGGCTTAATGGCTTTTGAGTGGAGCTATCTGAATCAGGTGCAAGGGAAGAAAGGGGGAAAGGTTTTTACATAGTGATAAAATACAGTAGGAAATAAGGGGATCTCAAGCAACAAATGTAAATTTCTCTGAAGCAGACACATTTTTTGAAGAATGCCATATGTTCCCCATGCTCAAACTGCAAAATATTATCCTTTGGAAATAGTCATTTCTTTGCCCACTTAATGGGACTGTTGCAATGCTGTCTAGTTGTGCATCTGTAATATGCACGTAAAAGACAGCGAATAGGGTAGTAGTAATGATAAGTGACAAATTTTTCTCAACTCCTGTGACACATCCTTTTACCCAGCCTTTAGGAACCCTCCACTCACCCTGTCCTTGTTCCCCCAATTCTTTCCTAACTGGATTGGATTTCTGGACCTCAGGGTGACCACTATAAATGTGGACTTGTGGTTATATTGTTGCATGTGTTCTTTAATTTGGTTTGCATGGCTTAACTCCAGGCTTGACAGACAGCCAGAGACAGCTTTAAAACAACAATAAGAATAGATTTATTATACACAGTAGAAGAATATAATAAACTCTAATATTCTATTCTTTAGGCTCCCCAGTATCATAGGCAGTTCTCTTTTCTTTTTCAAATCCAAATCTATGTCTCCATCAACTCAGCACCCTGCCACTGCCCACTTCAAACTGTCTCAAATCCAAACCTCCTCTGAAGATCATCTTCTCCCTATCCCCTTCTCTCAGGGGTTATTCAGACAGTGAAAATAATCCAGCATGAATCTGTGTTGAATCTCTGTTGTCCCCATACATTCCGAACTTTTTTTTTAAAGATTTGCATCATCAGGAGTGTGAATAACCAATGCAAATAGACCCATGATTAAACTCTGCATCCCTTGAATGTGTTTCAAATACATTTGCATCATCAACTCCATGGTTATTCAAGTGCTTGCACGTGTAAGCAACCAAACTCACAGAGATGTGGTTCCATAGTGTGAATAACAAACTCAGAATGCATGTGAGTGAGGTTATTTGCATCATTCCTCTAAAAAAAATGAATGACCCATCAGAGACAAACCTATCCTTTTGTTATAACTATTCCTCTCCAGTCCTACTTCACAGCCTCCCTGAGCTGTGACTGGTTCCATTCAAGCCAAGCCCCCCGTGATTCTTTCCCAACTCCCAACAAAATATATTTTATCTGGATTTTAAAGCTTTTTTTTATCCAGAAATCACACTGGATAAAGTTAAGCTACTTTACATTCATTTTAGCCAGCAGAGGTAGAGCCCAACCTAACTAATGAAGATAACCAAGGACTGGCTCAGATGACACTAGGCAAGCTGCAGCTGTGCTGAACTGAAAATGTATCCAGCCTATGGATGGCAAAAATTACTTGGGACAAGCTTCATCCTGTGCCAGCGTTTTGGCTATGTCCCTAGGCTAGAAGAAACTTCGACTGCATTTATACTGCAGAATTAACGCAGTTTGACACCTCTTTAACTGCCACGGCTCAATGCTGTGGAATTCTGGGATTTGTTGTTTCATGGGATATTTAGCCTTCTCTGTCAGCAAACTGTGGTGTTGAAACAAACTACAAATCCCAGAATTCCATAAGATGGAGCCATGACAGTTAAAATAGTGTCAAAATGATTAATTCTGCAATATGGCAGCAGCCCTTGATTAGATGTAACTTGACCTCTGCCCCCTTTGCTGGTAATGCACTTTGCCAAAGGATTACTCTGTTGGCAGATTCCTGAGATGAGCTGGCAAAAAGAGGATTTCTGCCAGCAGAAGAGACATGTGCCAAATCCTAACCCTTACAGGCACCAGCTCTTTGCTGATCTGTCTTTTCCATTGCAACAAGTGAGATTTAAATGTATTTTATTTGGCTGATTGCTATTGTTGTTGCTGCTGCTACTTCTTTAAATGCTGTGCACTCCCTTCCTCCATCCCTGTAGAACTAAATTACAAAATGGGAAATTGTCTTGCTCATAGTGATGGTCCTGTTTTTGTTCATTAAAATATATTTAAAATGTATTTGGGGGATGTGTGCTTTTCCTTCCCAACACTGTGGAATGTCATCACCCTGATTTTTAAAAGCTGGCAAATGGGATAAACCTACTAACTGCCCCAGTGGTAAAACTGTCATTCCCCCTGCTCCAGAAATAATACAAGGACAGGATATTGCACTATTGCTGCAGAAATGGGGTTAATAAAAAGAAAGAAATTCTGGGCAGTTTATCATCCGAATAGGTCTGAAGGCAAACTTACATATTTTTGTGGGCATGGTACATTTATCCCATAGCTCAGAAGGCATGTGAGGGAGGTAAGACTGTGTAAATTGAAACAGAACCTATGAGACTGTACAGGTAAATGATTTCTTCTGCTATACATAAACACATACTGTTAAACTAAAGATAAGCACAACTTGTTGCAGCTTGTAACCACATAAATTGCCTTCCCCTCTCCACACATTACATGTCTCACATTTGCAACTCTCAACTGGATTAGCTGGGAGGGATTCAAATTTAGGGGCTATGCAGACGGGCGGCTCTGGGCCGCCCCTGCTAGCCGTGGATCAGGACCGCGGCAGCCACGTGCCACAGCCCTGATCCTCCCTTTTGCTGCCCCTGAAAGGAGCGGCAAAAGGGTGTCCTAAGAACGGCGCACGGCTCTTTAGCGCCCCTTCCAGAGCAGCGCATCAGGACGCTGCACGGGGAGGACGTCCTGATGCCGCACGCCGTGCGTAACAGTGCATGGCGTCAAGACATTGTTGGACTGGGGTTGGGGCGGCCAGTGTGCAGCTGCCCCTCCCCATCTCTGCCTTTGGGCTGGTCTGTAGAGGCCCTTAGTTTAATTTAGGGGGGTTGCAGACTGCCAGAAATAGTGCAAATTGAGTCCACTTTTAGGGTTAGGGTTAGTGCTAGGGAATCATGAGAACTGTACTTTATTGTGGCACCAGAGCTCTCTGACAGAGAAGGCTCAATGTCTCAGAAAAAATACAGTTCCCATGATTCCCTAGCACTAACCCTAACCCTAAAAGTGGACTCAATTTGCACTATTTCTGGCAGTCTGCAACCCCCCTTAGTTAGTGTATTAAATAACTTGAAGGCACACAACAACAAACAATAATATTAAATATCTTTATTGCTTCATATAAACCAAAGGAGTTTCAAAGTGATGTAAAAGAGGAAAAATACAAAGAGTACACAATAGCATTTCATATTTACTAGGGTAACCTTCAGAAGATTCCTTAAACCTACTACCACTGTCAGCAAGCATAGGAATGAAGAGCATAAACAATACAAATGCCCTGGAAGAGATAAACATTTGCCAAAAATAGGATATATCAATTAAATAATTAAATGCATATTTCAATTTGACAAATCCTAACTTCCAAATAAGATGCCCTTTAACCAGAACCAGCAATAAAACATTCAGTGAGTGGCCCACAAAATCTGGTTTAATGAAAATCTAGAGAAAACAAAATCTTTAAGGACTTCTGTGAAGGAGCCTATGGCACCACAGCTCCCAGCTAATCCAGTTGAGAGTTGCTTCAGCCAAAAACAAAAGCCTTCTCCTTTGTACTCAGCAGCCTGATAGATCTCATCCTGGGTGCATGAGTGAGGTTTTGGCAGATAATCTTCGGCAGGCTGATATGGGTGAAGATGGTCTTTCAGATAACTGGCATTACTTTCCCCCAGCAGTTTTATGCAGATTATTAAAACCACAGGAGATAAGATGGACCTTTTTGATATCCTTTGGATGGTTTTTTAAAGTCCAGAGTTCTTTTCTACCATCCTGGACCCATGGAGGACCACACCAGTTCCTCCTGCTAGATCTATGTTACATCCAATTCTTAAACACACATTTTTGCTAAAAGAAGATATAGGAAGTGCCCTTCACATTATCTTGCATAATAATTGTTCCTCCATCCCAGAGGTGTAAGTCTCCTGTTGTTTTGCAACAGAGAATTCTGGTGGGTTGTGTAGTCTCCAGGGGCTGGAAAGAGCCTTGAGGGCTCCATGCAGTCCATGGGCTATCTGTACCATAAACTAGTGGCCTGATCAAGTAGCCTTGACAGGAATATTGAAGTTCCCCCAAGAATCTCAGTGCTGGACTTGAAACCACCTCTGTCATTTCTCAGCCACAGGAGACTATTAGGCAGTGGGGTGGGTATTACACAAGCAGAATCCCAGTCCTCTCTTACATTCCCAGCATCATTCAGATCTGGCCAGTTTCTGGATGGATGCCTGACCAGGAATTGGAAACCTATAGACCAAGAGTACCCCCAGACCTGCTAAATGCCACCCTCCTAAATAGCCTGACCTTTCTGTCATTAAGAATTTTTCTTGGGAGACTAGTTAAATAATTTCTGGTCAGGACTAAATCTTCAGCTCTCTCTCATACTCTCTTTCTCTCCCTATTTCCCAACAGCAGTAAAGGGTCAATTCGAAATGCCGATTCAATAGTAGAGCCATCTGACCTGAGAGGCAGGTGTCGGCCATCACATCAGTCTCAGCTCCGAGGCCAGATTTTTTACAACAGTGAATATGGGGAACTGTCAGAACAGTCAGAGGAAGGCAACTGCACTCCACCTGCTGAAGGTCCCAGTCCCTCCCTCCTCCACGCTTCATTTTTTTCAGACCAATACTGAAGTGGGAACAGGTTGTGGAGACACCATGGCAAGCGATGCACCTTTCTCTCTTTACAACTCTTCACTGAAAGTCCTCATTCCTTTGTCCTAGATGAATCTGGCACAGGGATCTCCCACGAAACAGCTGGAGAACTCCTTGGATTCAAAGATGGGTGACAAGCTTTTCGACATGGGACAGAATTCTTGCATCTGGCACAAACACAAATCATTGATCAGATGCTGTTTTGTTGTTCTTTTTCCATTAGCTCTTGGGTACAGTTCTCTGGGTGAAACTGAGCTGTTCTGTCACCAGATGGGTTGCCTGTGTTAAGAGCTTCAACCACTGCTCAGTATTCAAACTCCATTCAAATACTTTGCCATAATAAGCTTTATTTCAGGTCAGATAAAAATAGATGTGTCTTAGCTGAGTTTCTTCCTGACACACCAATTTATTTGTTTCTGCTCTCATTTCAACTCATCTAGTAGAGAAGGGGCACAAAAAGAACAAAATGAATTAATTTGGGTAATAGAAGCAATGGAGTTGAATTTTTACAGTGGAAGATCATGCACAACTATATGTCGTTGTTGTGTGTTTCCAAATTGTTTCCAACTTACGGCAACCTTAAGGTGAACCTATCAAGAGGGTTATTGGCAAGATTTGTCCAGAGGAGGTTTGCCATTGCCTTCCTCTGAGACTGCCTTGCCTAAGGTCATCCAATGGATTTCCATGGCCAAGAAGGGATTTGAACGCTGGCCTCCAGAATCCTAGCCCAACACCCAAACCACTACACCACAGTGGCACTTACACAACTACATACCACATGCTCAGTTCTTGTATGGTCTTACATGTTTCATGTATTTTAAAAATCAAGGTAACACCCCAGTCTTTTGTAGCTATCACTGTGTTGCTACATCTGTGCTGGTAGCATTGGCTGTTCCAATACAAAAAGAAACCAATTTAGAATCATAGAGTTGGAAGAGAAACTCAAAATCAAAGCATCCCCAACAGATGGCCATCCAGCCTCTATTTAAAGACCTCCAAAGAAGGAGACTCCACCACTCTCAGAGGGAGTGTGTTCCACTGTTGAACAGCTCTTAGTGTCAGGAAGTCCCTCCTAATGGTGAGATGGAATCTCTTTTCCTGTCGCTTACATCCTGTTCTCTGGAGCAGCAGAAAACAAGCTAGCTCCCTCCTCAATATGACATCCCTTCAGATATTTAAACAGGGCTATCATATCACCTCTTAACCATCTCTTCCCCAGGCTAAACATAACCAATTCCCTAAGTCGTTCCTCCTAGGGCATGAGAATCCCCTCTGTTCAAGGAATCCAGTAGTAACTGGTTCCAGCAGTGAATTAATTTTCTTCACTCCTTTCTGAGAGGTTGAAAAGTTCATAACTACTAAGAGACCAATCTGAAGAAGGAGAATACCAAACTCAGAACCTATGTATGTTCCCAGATTAATATTTTTTCCAGATTTTTAAAATTTAGATGGTGGTCTGCATTGCCTGCATGCCTTTCATGCAACCTGCCAGTTATGCCTCATACCTTATGCAGAAATGTGTTTGAATTATGAATGACAGTATGCCTGAATGGCATGCAGCCATACAGATTACCCATCCACATCCACTGTCTTTATTGCCAATCACTTATAGCAGAAATCAAAACATTATTATCCTCAGTGATGCCAGTGCAAAGCATGAAACTTTTTCTTCCAACAATGAATGTTTCGGCATTATAATAATCTGGAAAACAGATTCCTGCCCCTCCCTCCCCCTCCAGTATACAGTATAGAAATGCACATATTCCACTTATAACAAGAGAGAAGATGACTTTCAAAGAGAATCTAATGAAGTTCTTATTGCTGTTTAGACCCCAGTTCTTCTCCTTGCCTAAAAGCCCTACACACTTGTTCTTTTATCATCTAGCAGTTGTATTTTTTCCAGTGTCATGAAACAGAGGAGAGGGAAGGAAAGGGAATATTTCCAGTGCCTCTTTCAACATTTCTACTCCTGCTGTAATCACTGACAATGCTGCCATTCCGTTATACTGGCTTAGTACATCAGTGTAATTCAAGCCTCATGTCCTATTCCGACAGGAAATACCAAATTTTGCAGTCAGATTAAATATTCAAAAATTAATTTATGCAGATATATCTAATTTGCATTATTTATTTTGATTCTGGAATTTGGGAATATTTCTGAACAAGTGCACCCACATGCCCCCTGACACAGTCATTGTCTTTATTCCAGTCCGTCTTTTTCTTTCTAGATACATCAGCAGATAGTAGTGGTTGTTTATTTCTATGACCAGGGAAGGAATATGGAGAAAACCAACCTGAACTTGCTTTGTGGCACTGTCCCTGGCATACCCTACCAGCCTTTCTTCCCATGCTTCAGTTCTGAAGGACACTGCTACAGGAAAACATCACAAAGAGCCTTCATGAAAATTTTATTATATGGATTTTGATCAGTTTACAAACTCCTCTTTGGGATTTCTGGTGGTGTCAAAACACTGTCATTCTTGAAAGTGTCTCCATGTCAAAGGATTTCTGCTTGCAGGCCAGGCTTCTGTTTATTGAACTGATTGTGTTGGTTTGGCTTATTTTATTTTTCTTATTGGGCATATTTTTTTCCAGATTATATATTTTTTTCCTCCATAAGAGGTCTTTATGCATTTACACATTTGTAACTGTCATTGTCCATGCCTTTTCTACATTGGTTTGTACCTTGTGCAAGTACGCTCAATGTTTTGTCTGATTTTGATTACATTTTTTATCTATACAAGTGTAGCTGTGTGGTCTATAGTTATTAATGGAAGGTGAGAAGGACACAAAGCTCTCTTATTTCTGTTTGTATTCATCTTTATTTTAAAAATAATACTCCTGTGTCAAAAGAGGAAATATTCAAAGTGCATCTGAGCAAGCAGACTATGTCCAAGAAAACTTATGCTAGAGCTTCTTTCACAGTTAGTCTCAAAGATGCTGCAAGATGCCTTTGCATACTGCTATTCCAGATTAACACATCTCTGAATTCAAAGTGGTATATAAATGCTGGCTGGAATCCTGTCTGGTATGTATTATGTAGCACTGTGACTACAATGCCCAACACTCCCGGTACTCACTCACCAAGTAGCAGCCACTGCGATCAATGGGAGTCCAGTCCCCTGTTGCTCAGGAAGCAGAGGGCTGCCATTTTCACTCTCTCATGTGAGCGATCTCGGACATGACAGGCAGAAGCAGGACCCTGTTGCAATTCCTCCTTGCACTAGAGATCATTTGCGTGAGAGGGAGTGAGAATGGCAGCTAGCTGCTTCCTGAGCAACAGGGGAATGAATCCCCATCAATCACAGTAGCTGCTTCCCAGTAAGTGCAGATTGGAGGACTTTCATAGCCCTACATAACTCCTATGTTGCTATATAGCAATCATGAATACATAACAGTCACAAGTGGGTAACTCCAGGATTCCAGCCAATATAAATGGAAAATAGGATTTCATGTAAAAGATTTCCTTCCCCACTGCTGTCAGGTAAGTGTAATTGATTTAAATAGCTGAGGTCACAGATCAAAGCAGTTTCAAATATTGCTTTGCTGAGCCACACATGTAAATAAGGCCTCCCCTGAGGTATGGGAACACCAGCATTCATGTTCATGCATGTGGACACAGAAACACAAGCTCTAAAGATCCTCCAATCTTTCACATTGGTCTGTTCTAGGTAAGCTGAAAATCAGCTTGTAGTTCCTTGAGTTGCCTTTGCCTTAATACTGATGCCTTCTCAAAATGGAAAAAAATGTTTGAAATATAGCAGAGAAAATGTCTGCAAGCATCATTAAGTGACATGTCATTAAGTGACATGTGTGTCCTATAGTAGTCTCATTGACTTCAACTGATGTTTAATATACTTACGGTTATATCTGTTGAACGTTGCAGCTAAGGTTGTTAGCCAAAATTCACTAAGTCAGTTACAAATACAGAACCTTAGAGTACGTGTTCATGACTGTTTCACATTTATGGTCCCTGTCTATTTCCTAGTTTAGGAGATACATGTGACAATCCACCAATTCTCACGTAGCAGGCAGCAGCCACTATTCCTCTGTCAATCAGAAAACTGGTGGGACCTGATTCTTCCTGCCACACCGGAAATCACTTACGGGAGGTTATTTACTTTCTTGTTAAATTTATATGCCACCTTTCTCCCAGAAAGATACTGAAGGAGGCTCACAGAATGAAAACCTGGAAAGCCCATTGCTGTCAATCAGAACTGACAGCACTGGGTTACCTGGACCAGTGGCCTAACTCAGTATTGTCAGACAGCACTCCCAGTTGTCATGTGCCTTCAAGTCATTTCCGACTTATGGTGACCCTAAGGCAAACCTATCACAGGGTTTTCTTGGCAGGTTTCTTCAGAGGAGATTTGCCATTGCCATCCTCTGATACTGAGAGTGTGACTTGACCAAGGTCACACAGTAGTTTTCCATGGCCAAGCTGGGAATTGAACCCTGGTTTCCAGAATTCCTAGTCCAGTACTCAAACCACCATGCTGGCTTTCCCCCAATTAAACCACTGTAAGTATATTTTAAACTGTTGCAGAAAGGCATCCTATATCCATAAGGGAAGCTAAAGGCTTCTGGGCACAGCTCCTCTCCTCCACCCCTACCCCACCACTGGTCATGGGGTAATGGGAGTGCTTGTTCAGGGTGTGATAAGCACCTCTTCTTTCCTGGATTCACAAGGGCAGCTAGGAGGCACACCCTTCCAACCAATACTGTTCGACAGTGGAACACATTTCCTCGGAGAGTGGTGGAGTTTCTTTCTTTAGAGGTCTTTAAACAGTGGCTGGATGGCCATCTGTCAAAGGTGCTTTGATTGTGAGTTCCTGCATGGCAGGGGGGGTGGACTGGATAGCCCTTGTGGTCTCTTCCAGCTCTATGATTCTTTGATTCAATCCAACTAAAATCTAGAACAGATTCATTGCACTACTGACATGGGAACCATCAGTTGCCATTGAATAAGTGTGTATAAAATTGCAGCCCTCATTCTTGTTATTTAATTCTGTAAACTTTTAGTGAGCACCTGTCGTGAGGGTTGAGACCATCAAAAGAAAAAGATCAAGTATTTTCCAGAAACCTTCAGTGCTTCTACCATGGAACCAACAATGTATTAAACCTTTTCCAAGGCAGGAGCATGCCAAACAGGTAGATTTCTGTGTAGTTTGAAGTAGAGGAACAAGGCTTCCAAACTCCCAGTTGTTCAAGAATGGCAACAACAGAATGATATTCTCCATTTTTATTAACCTGCAGAAATCAGAAGGCTTATGATAATCAGGGGTGGCCTTTGGAATGACAGGAGAGTGAGTTCAGTTGACTTCTGGCATTGAAAACAAATGTGTGGCTCATCATGTGTTCAGAGGTACCCTGTTCTCTAAATTATAAGTGGCTAGTTTTTTATACTGGGCCCTGGGTGGTGGACCTTGGGGTTCTAGTAAAAAGGCAGCTCTAGTAAGTTTGTAATCTGTCCGCTTGTTTCACATTATGGCCCAGGCTAAACCTATTGCAGTTTTTGCTTTGTTTTGAAACATCATGTCCAATTAATAGCAGAAAAGAGGACACGCAGAATAGCAAAAAGGGGAAGCAGAAGCAGCTGACTTGCACAGGACAGCATCTGCTGCATTATGTGTAGAGATGTAAATTTACAAACAACAATGAAATTTCACCAGAGTGAAGGAGCCTGTGAGCAGGCACCCAGGAAGCTTCCTGGGTGCCTGCTCAGCCTGCTGTCCAGATGCTGGTGGGCAGCCTATTCCATCAGCTCTTTAAATCTACCTTCAAACCGAAAACTGTCCTGTGGAACGTAAGATTCTTGAGCCTCTCATAGCTGTAAACACACCAAAACATCTGCCTACATCTGCACCTATCTGTAAAGGCTTGGAAGTTACAGGCAAATTGTCTTTCAAGAAAATTATCTTCCCATTGAGGAACCCCACATAAGCTTCCTCAGAATCCCAGGGGTCCCTACTGATGGCCTGCTGCTGCTTGCTCTTTAGACTTGTTCTGGACACAGCAAATTTAGCATTTACTTTTGCCTATCTAGGCATGCCTCTGCTAATGTTTGATGTGAGAGGTGACTGAGTACTCATCTCATGCTAAATTTGTAATTCAAGATACCCACAAATGTGCAGATTCGCTGTCTCAAAAAAAAAAAGAGGACTCCCTTGCTTCTCAATTTCACTTGACACTATTTTGAGACACTATTACTTAAGCACCATTACTGTAAAATTGACAATGTAATGTCCAAATTCCTGCATTGAGAGATGTACGTGTATCACGTAGCTATTATATCTCTGTAGCTACATCTGATGTTCACCTTGTAAGGCATCTACAGAGAACCTCCAGGGGTCCTTGAAAGCTCTCTGCAATTGCAGCATGTCCAGCTACAAGAAAATATCTGGATGTGTCCCGCATGTGAGGTGTGATGGCATAGGTCTGACTTAACACCATCTTAATATACTAACAGGATACTTTATGGAAAGAAGTGGGCAATTTAGGGTGAATGCAATGCAGGGGGAAAAGGAATCTATGATTCTATGATTCTATGAATGCAAATACTTTGCATTCCTTTTCAGGGTGAAAAGGAATGCAAAATACATAATTCTATGTATTTTCTGGTTACAAGAGCTTATCTCTCATTTCCCTGTTGTCTCCCAAGCTTTTACATTCTGAAATCCTGGTTGCATCAAGGCTGGATTATTCTGCAAAAGAAGGAAGGAATAAGATGGCAGAGGACAATCTAATTCCAAAATGGCCACTGCTCTTTAATGCACAAGCCCCAACACCGTCTTTATATTAGGGCTCTTATTTGTCTGTAGCACTGGTTGGATATGCAGTACAATTGGCCAGTGACTCATTGGGTTTACCTTAAGTGTAGTCACCTCCTAAATTGACACTACTTTGCACTGAAGTCTCAGTTTATGATACAGTTCTGAAGTAGTAAACCTAATAAGCTTATTGCATGGCACTTAAGGAATGGGAACGGAACGCAAGGGAACGGAATGGAGCAAAAACGCATTTTACTGCACGGGAGAATGCCACCAATGCTGCCGGGAGTCCCCAATCTGTTCCCGGCAGCCAATTTTGAAGAACGGTGCTTCAAAAATCGGCTGCCAGGAACGGCTGGGAAACAGATCGGGGACTCCAGGCGGCATCGGTGGCATTCTCCCATGCATTAAAATGTGTTTTTGCTCCATTCCACTCCCTTGCGTTCCATTCCGTTCCTGTTCTTCGAAGTGCCGTGTGATAAGCTTATAAGTTACAACGCTGTAACTGCCTAACAGGATGCCAGCTTTCTATTTTAATACAGGCCTGAATTGTGCTGGTTTGTCCCAACTAGAGTGGACCAACTGAATATGTTACTGACTAGTGAATGCACAAGTAAACTGTACTGTTTGAATTCTACTTTAGTAAACACTAACAATAAGATTCAGGCCCACAGATGGTATATCTCAAATAGTGCTAGACTGGTGGACGTTTGCAAGCTAGCTTTGAATTGCCAAGAACTCCACTTTGCCTTAGAATTTCATTCAGTAACTAAAGCCTGATACATGCTATACCCGGTTATGTTAATAATGCATATTACATTAATATAATTCAGTATATTATACATAAAAACACCCATTGAGGAAGGCATTTTTTAAACAAAGGCATCAGGAAGACTTAGCCAAGGTATGTTAATTGGATATGTCAGGAAGAACCTTTCCCCACTCACAGCCCCCCCCCCCACGTCTTTGAATGACAAAATCCGTGGGTGTTATGAACTCTTTTGTTTAGCTTTTCTAAAACAACGCATAGAACAGAACTTCCACTTTTAGTTCAGCTCTCTTCTGTGCCAAAGAATTTCAGAATGATTTTTGACAAGTCTCTTGCTTCTTACTCTTTCTGACCTATCAAATGGAGAAGGAGCATTTTTGTCCCATATCATGCGTAAGGAGACCAGATGTCCATGGATTTAGGAGAAATCTCTTCTTGCAAGCAATGGCCTCACAAAATACACCTGAAAGCCCTCATTTCCAAAGCATTCAGCAGAACACAAGCTCAGCTCCAGATGTTCCCTTGTTTTGTTGACTGAGTGTTTTATTGTTCTTTTTGATAAAGCATTTGGCATAATTATCCAGGGTCACCCTTTATTACACTGCAATAATAAGAGGTATTAGCATGTCATGCTCATGGGAGGAGATAAGAATGCTGTTGTGTGGAAAGACTATTCCCAGGACAGCCAGAAGAATAATTCTTTCCATCAGGAAGAATAATAGGCTGCATCCACACTGCAGAAATAATCCAATTTGACACTGCCATGGCTCAATGCTATGGGATTCTGGGAATTATAGTTTGGTGAGAGATTTTTGCCTTCTCTGTTGGAGAGCTCTGATGCTACAACAAACTACAGTTCCCAGAATCCCATAGCATTGAGCCATGACAGTTAAAGTGGTATCAAGATGGATTATTTCTGCAGTGTGGATGCAGCCATAGGCAAGAAAGAATTTTACACAATTTTCTCCTGGTATCTGATGTCTCAAAGTGTTGTAGAGGAATTATTATGTGGAGAAAAACATGTGGGTTTTTACGTCCCTCTTGTGCAGAAAACAGGGTTGCTATGCAAAAAAAAGTTTTTTTCTCTGCAGAATAATTTCTCCACAACACTTCAGGCTATTGGAATTGGAATATGGGGAGCATAGTGTGGAGAAATGCTTATTTTCTCCTGCAAAGGGGGGGGGGGTTTGTAATTATTAATCCTTGCATGTGAGAACAAAGTAGTCAGCAATATATGTCCCTAGCTGCGTCCTTTGCCACTTGGCAGTGAGCTCTGCTTTGAATATCCATTTTTCATCCTCCATTACACATCCAACTCAGCCTTGGCTCACTCTTACAATACAGTCCAGTTCATGTCACCTCAACAGGAGTACAGCCCCCTGCCTGCCCCCAAATCTCCCAGCTGGCATGACCATTGGCTCTGGAAGCTGTTGGCATTTTGGAAGCTGTTGGTACAGACAGAGTGCCAGTAGTAAGGAAAGGACGCACATTAGTGTTTCAGCTCTATTGAAAAATAGAGGTCATTATGAAATGTAGGCCTCTTGCATTGGGAGTGGAGGAAATTAGTTGTTTCAGAAAATAGCACAAACTGGTTCACCTGGGACCTGTGAGAAACTCAAGGGAAAATTCAATCACTTCTGACAAAAGGGGAAGAAAGGAGGGGGGGAATCACGAAAAGAATCTTAGCTTCCTACATAACAGAAAATCTGTAAACCAGGGGTAGGCAACCTAAGGCCCGGGGGCCGGATGCGGCCCCACGAGGCCTTTGGAGCGGCCCCAGGCCAGTCCTGCTGCCACCGCCGCCACCACCCACCATGATGATATTATTGTTGTTATTACTTGTTCTTGAGGTTTTCTTGGCAAAATCTCCACAGGGGTTTTGCCATGGCTTTTCTGGGGCTGAGAGAGTGTGCATGCATATATATATATATATATATATATATATATATATATATAATTTATTTATTTTTGGTGCTTCGGCCCCCCCAAATGTCTGAGGGACAGCAACCCAGCCCCCAGCTCAAAAAGGTTGCCTACCCCTGCTGTAAACCATCTCTAAATAATCTGAAACCCTAGGTATGTCCTTAATAATATAAAATGTTTTGGGCACATCCACATGCCATGCTAAGCTACACTTTTAGTCATTGTTTGTTTCTTAAACTTTGCTCCAAACTAGCCACATTCTTTGTTTCCCCATATGTCCCCCCCCCCTTTTTTTTTTTCCTCAGCTCCTTTCCATTATCTTTGATGCCTGCAGCAGAGGAGTAGCATGGCTGCAGGACATTACCAGTCTACCTGTGACTGAAACTACTTAACTAACAGGGTGTGGAAATCATCTTGGCTCTTGCCCTAACTCCTCGTAGCTTGGGAAAATCATTTACCCCATGCACATTCCCAAAGAAATCTTTAACCCTTCCCTACTTTTTTTGTGCAGGGAAAAGTTTTTATTGCACATCTTTAAACTCCTCTCTGACAAATAATTAGCACAGTTGTTCCCAGTAGTAGATTTCTTGCTTTAAGAAATCTTTTCTGCTTGCCACTCGACTGCCATTTCTCCCTTCTTTCTTATTCTTCCCCCCTCCAGCCAGTCACTCACTTCCAAGTAGGCAGTGATGTCAGTAAAATGCTAATCTATGGAACAGATGCTTTTGAGTCTTTTTAAAATTGCTTTCATAATAGATAGTTTACAAACAGCAAATGTACCTGGAGCTCATTTGTGCCTTCAAGTCACCTGTGCCTACTTACAACGGCCAGATGAATTTCATAGGGTTTTCAAGGAATACTCAAGAGGTAAGTTTGCCATTGCTGTCCTCTGAAATATAGCCTACAGCACCAGAGGTTCCTGGGCAGCCCCCTCATCCAAGTAATAACCAGGCTTGCTCCTGCTTAGCAGCTCAGATCAGACTGGAGCTGGAGTAGTTCTTTCTATTTTATTGGAATTAAATCATAACGGTTATCATCTGCCCCACAATACACTTGCATGACTTGGTTCATGTACTAAACTCTGTCTAGTTCAACTTGACTGGAACATTGCTCTTGCTCAGAAAAAACATGGGGGTTAATTTTTTGAAAATTCAACATAATTATATGAAAATATAAACATGTCACACACGTGCATGATCCAAATCAGGGGTGTGAGGTATGAGGCCATCCAGACATTGGATTCCAAGCCCTAACCAGAATAGCTAATGGTTGAGGAATGCTGGGAGCTGCAGTCCAACAACATCTGAAAGGCCTTATGATTCCCACCCCTGACCTAAATGTATTCCCTCATCAGGTGAGGGATCAATGGGTTTCTTGTGCATTTAAGAGGCAGGAGGAAGTGACATTTTCTTCAGGATTCCCCACATTCAACACTCAGAGTTGCATACTTGTCATTTCTATTGCTGGATCCTTTGCACTGTTGGCTTTCATAGCATCTGTCATCCACTTAAGGTAGAAAAACTCAACCAGAGGATCTTATCACACGGGGGAAATCCTGCACAGAAACAGGATTTAAAAGGTGGGGGAAACCTGCAAAAGCGGGTAGGTTTTCACACACATTGATGTTAAAGTGTGCTTAACCCAAACAGAAAGTAGTCAAAAGCCGTTTCTTTTTACTTTGGGGATTTAAGCTGCTTTTGACTACTATCTGTTCAGGTTAAGCACACTTTAACATTGACGTCATGTGAAAATCTACCCGCTTTTGCGGGGTATTTTCTATTTAAAACTCCATTTCTGCATGGGATTTCCCTCGTGTGGTAAAGTCCTAACACAAATCATTTCTCCTTCCATCAGGTGGAATCAAAGCTGTATCAAAGCTGTCTGTTGAACAGATGCACCTAGGAACATCTTCCAGCACAGTACACTATTGCTTGTTAGCAAGTGCCAAATATATAAACTTCTGACTTAAACATAATTCTTAAGACTATTTCAGATTTCCAGTGACTGGCAAATATGTAAGCTACCCATAGCTAAGGATCAGACAAGGCCTAAGTGTGCTTTTATCTTGTTTGTCGCTTATTATATCCTTAGCTTGGATGCCTACAGCCAAATTCAACAACCACTCTATATCTAATTCTTTCCTTAACTTTACCTTTGAGCTTTCTGGCTCATGGATATTTGTATTTTTCCTGAGGAATCCAACTTTTAAAATAAAGTATTTTTTAATGCTAACTAATAAAGAAAATATTATGGAGTCATTTTTAGTTGAGTCAAATGTTCTAGCTTTCTGATATCTAGGCATTTTGGGTAGCACTTGTGCTCCACCAGTGAAAACAATACCCAGACTCAAGAAACGATGATTAAGTATAAATGTATGTTCAGAGAAAAAGAAAGGGAGAGAGATTCTTAGATGACAAGGTCTTAATGGAAATAAAAAAAGCTGTATGAAGGAGAGAGACAGGTGAGACAAATTATCACAGAAGAAACTAGATCCAAGAGACTGAAGTCTGCCTTTCTTCTCTAAAATGGAGAGGGAAGGGTTTAAGAGCAAGTGAAAAAGAATTGAATGTTGGAAAAGGTCCATAATCTGGTCCAGACACTAATTTTTGTGCTTGATTTCCTGACTCAGGACTTAAAGGGTAACAAATTGTTATTTTCATTGTTGCTTCTTGTTATATTTTTACTGGAAGGGGAGAGGGACAGATGATTGTAGAATTGTCTTCCACCATTTCCAAATGAACACCTTGCTAGCTCTGGGCAGGCTATTTCTTCATTGCCTTACCTCTGTCGTAGCTGGTGTACTCACAGTTTTTTTCACCCACCACTACCACCTACAACGGTGAGTTGTAGCAGTCAGGATTCCAGGCATAACTGATGAGATCCGTCAGTTGACATCACTAGACAGCTTCAAGAAAGCTGTCAAGACGGATCTCTTCCGGCAGGCCTTTCCAGACTAGGGCTTTTTGACACCTGCGTTCCTCTCGTGGCCCCTCATTGTTGATGGATGGGGAATGCAGTAGAGCCTGACCATGGCACTGTAACCTGTTTAAGTATGTTATTGTAAAATGTTATATTGTTTATGTTTTTATTCTATGTTTATTGTTATTTTAATTATGCGTTATTTAATGCTGTTTTAAGTGGGATGGGTTGGTTGGACGAAATGATGTGGGGTTTTTACTGTAAGCCGTTTGGATTGTTGCCAATAAGCGGGATACAAATTATTATTATTATTATTATTATTATTATTATTATTATGTTTTTTGTTGTGCAAACCTAAGTAGCATCTTGCCTGCACCCAGCATTTTGCAGAATTTCTCATTTAAAAAAAGGAAAACGAATCTGGGATGACAACAGTCTAAACCAGGAGTCCCTGGACTTTTTGATCCGGCGGCCGGTTTGCTGGCTCTCAGATCTTCCAGGGGGCTGGATGCGCGTGCTTGTGCGCGACTCCGGATGCCATTTTGTCTTCCAAAATAGTGCCCGGAGTCGTGAGCATGCGCGTGCAACGCCAGGCGCATGCGCATGACTCCAGACTCTTCCAAAATGGCATCCAGCGACAGGCACGAGCAGCGGCGGCGGCGGGGTGGCGCACGGGCCATTAGAAAGGCCTCGGTGGGCCGGGTCCAGCCCACGGGCCGTAGTTTAGGAACCCCTGGTCTAAACAATCATTTCAGAATCAGCGAGTGAGTGCTGATGGGGTCTAGCCAAAGTAGGACTACTAGCAGGCAAGGAGAGTATTAGCAGGTCCAGAAGAAACACAAGGAACCCTCTGTCCTCAGGTGGCATTTGCAGCGTGAACTGAGTACCACTCCAGACTTCTTCAAGACTGTTTGGTTCCCAAACGTGAAATACATCATTGGTGTAAGATAAGCTTTATTGTTGGTAAATCAAAGCCGTAGGTGATCTACAACAAAGGAGAGCAACACAGTCCTTTAGCTGATGGCCCCAGTGTTCCCCTGCAGCACGTGGTAGAAGTGGGCTCTGACCAATGAATTCTACCTAGACTATCCCAAAGCCTTCATTCCCAAATCCCATGGCTGGATAACAGGTCCTCTGGGCTGGCATCTGGACACAGCTGCTGGAAGATGTATGGCTGGAATTATATAGGATAGAAATACGGTAAATCAATGCAATGCAATGTTACTCTTTGAACAACGAAAACTCTAACAACACAGGCTTTCTGGGGAAACAGCTTTTGTCATCTGACTATGAATATCTCCTTTCTGCTTATCAGAGTTTGAAAAGCTACTTTGAAAAAGACATTTGTTATGTAACATTAGTGTTGCAAAAAAAAAAAAAAAAGGCCAATTACTATTTATTGCATTGCTCATTAGTTTTTAGTTGGTGGGGGGGAGGAATCCATCTAAAAAGTGTCCCTTCCCCTCTCTCTTCTGGTGAGGCAATAGCCATGTTAGAAGGGGCAGTTCTAGCTGGAAGCTGGCATTTGGAAGGTAAAAGAGGATTTGTCCTGCTTGACAAAAGTTTTACGGTGCCTCATTTTTGCCCCACAATTTTTTGAGCTATAAAGTCATAAGAGCCCCATATCCAGCCCCATATCCAGCCTGCCAACCCTATATAATGTTCAATAAAGCCTTACCATGTGTTATAGGACTTGCAGGATTCAACAGTATTTAGACAGCCACAGGTTGCCCACCTCTGGGTTAGATGGACAATTAGTGTTACCTGGCATAAGGCAGGTTCTCATTTAGCTGGCGTGGAAACCTTCCATACAGACAGAAGGATCCAGGTGGCAAGCTCTTCTACACATTACAACTGGGGCATTGATAGTCACCATATGAACCCTATATCCCTCTCTTGATTCCTAGGACAAAACCTAGTCCAGGTATTTTGTAAGAACAAAACAAAAACAAAAAATCCAAAGATGTATTGGAACACATTTGCCTTAACCATTGCCAAGCAATCAATCTGCCACAAAATAAAGCCCCAGTCCCTATTCTAGGCATGGCGAGACACCGCGGTAAATAGATCCTGGGAAGGACACGAGTGAAACGTGAATGTTTGTCGTTTTTCGTTGCTGCATCATCCCTTGGGCAAAAGATGAAGAGTTTTGCAAAATGCTTAGAGGCCATTAGTGAAATCATTGTGGTTCATCACCCAGCGTTTCCCAAGCAGGAGAGGGGGAAAATGTGATGTGAAAGCAGAACATTGAGCTACTGCTTCAAAAACATTTCCTGTATTGTATTGACATTTCTATAGAGCTTTTCATAAACATCTCCGAAGATTTTGTAGATCCACAAGTTACCTGCCTTTAGTGAGTGCTGCAGGTCAATGTCTCCTCTCATGAGCACACACAAAGCCCACTACATTTGTTGAAAGCCGCACAAGTGGAGAGAAATTTGGCCTTCACTGAATGAAAGTTAAACCAGCACAAAGTAGTAGAATTCAAAGCTATAACCGTGTTAGTCTGTAGAGAGACCTTGTGGCAATTTTGAGACTAACAGAAAAAAATTGGCAGCATGAGCTTTCGTAGACTTCAGTCTACTTTATTTAAATGCATCTGAGGAAGTAGAGTGAAGTCCACGAAAGCTCATCCTGCCAATTTCTTTTTGCTAGTCTCAAAGGTGCTACAGGATCTCTCTACCAGCACAAATTAGTTTTCTTTGAGATTTCTCACACTGGTGATCAGGTGTATCACAAAGCTGCACCAGTTGAACTTTCAAAAAGCATTTAACCAGGTTGCTTCAGGTTAATTGTTGTTCTCAATGAGAGCTCTTCTGTGGCTGCTATAGTTGTTGCTAGATGCGGGGAACATATGTTTGTAGAATGACCAGTGTTTTGCTTTTTTGCTTCAAAACTCAGTTTCCTCAGTCAGCATTCAAAAAGTGTATTCAGACTGTCATAAATCTATGTTAATTATTTTGTCGTGAGACATGTCAAAGGATTGTGCCTGAGTTGTCTTTTCAATTATCTCTGTGGCAATTAATTTATGGGAAGATGAAACGATGAGGGAGCCAGCATGGTGTAGTGGTTTGAGCGTTGGACTATGACTCTGGAGAACAGGGTTCAAAACCCGGCTCAGTCATGTGACCTTGGATAAATCACACTATTTCAGCCTCAGGATGAAGAAATTGGCCAAGAAAATCCCGTGATACAGTTGCCTTAGGGTAGCCATAACTCAGAAATGACTTGAAGGCACACAACAACAACAACAAACAAACAAACAAATTAGGTTTTAGAGTGATTTCAGGCATTTTATTTACTGATTGCTATTTATTTGTCCCCTGCTCTTCAAAGAAAAGAGCCAGCACAAAGGAACTTACAATATTAAACGGGTATAAAATACAGTTAAAACAATTCATTGTTCAATACAGCAAGTGATTTAATTAGAACAGCCACCAAAGACTGGAATACAATAAAACAAGACAATTAAAAGAATTCCTCAAACAAGATCTCCACAGCATGTGACATGTTGACTTCAGCAAATGTCCTTCCTTAGTGGATAACATAGTCATGGAACTACACCTGTCAGAGCTTTGCATCTGCACTGCAGAAATAATGCAGTTTGGCACTGCTTTAACCATCATGGCTCTATCCTATTGAATCCTGGGATTTTTAGTTTGTTGTGGCACCACAGATCTCTGACAGAGAAGGCTAAATATCTCACAAAACTACAAATTCCAGAATTCGATAGCATTGAGCCATGACAGTTAAAGCAGTGTCAAACTGCATTATTTCCGCAGGAGGATTAGGTCTCCATGTCTAGTTGCAGTCAGATCTCAGCTAATGGCAAAGCTGAGCAGGCTCCAGGCCTACATAGGTCTATGTGGCAATGATATTCACATTGTATCTGAACAAAATTATGATGTTTTAACCACTGGAATGCAGTATAGTATATAGCGGCATTATTTAAGTGTATCCCATCCTTTCTCCAAAGAGCCTGAGGGCCAAGTGTTGTGCCATATAGCTGTATACTTATAACAATACAGTCAAGTAGGTTAGGCTGAAACATTGGAATTTCCCTAAGGCATTAAATGAGCATCATGACTGAGCGTAAATTAGAACCAAAAGGTGTTGGTTATTCCCCACTGGAACAGACCCATTAAGTCCATTGTTGAATTAAAATATAAATAAATCTTATGGATTCAATGAGTTCACATTATAATATTCTGGTTCTTGTCCTATAACTTTGAAAATATAAAGAAGCTTAATTACCTGTTCCTCACTTCTCTACTACACCTCTGCTTCCTCCTCTGCACACTTATATAGCCTGCTTCAATATATCTATATATATATATAGATAGATATGCTGAAGAATTCTGAGCCAGATCCCAATAGGAAAGAGATTTGGGGGTTGATTTGGATACTGTAATTGCAGCATCAACCCACTGTGTCATTCCTGTGGAAACAGGCAATTGTTTTTTCTGATTTTACTGTGAAAATAGCAAATGTAGAGGATCATTAGGAAAGGAACTGAAAATAAAACAGCCCATTGAGCAATGCCACCCACATCCCTTCCACCTTACATTCTGCAAGCTGTGTTCTCTATAGTTTAATACATGCCTAGCTTAACCCACAGACCAGTTAGGAAGGCAAAGTATCATCTTGATCTCATTTAGCCCCACTGAATTCAGTAAACCTGGGTTCAATACAATTACTGCAGTGTTAAAGTTATGAATTGAACTGTGAATTCAGCCAAGACCTAACTTGTTGGATGAGCTGTAGGAGGCAGATTACACTTCAACAAAGACTGGCTACAAGCACAAACATAAGTAATTCCTCCTAGAAGTACAGAACTGTAAAGCTGGAAGAGATCCCAAGGTGACTTTCATATAGTCCAACCATCTGCCAATGAAGGTCTCCACAGTTTAAATATGTCTAAAATATGTCCACCCAATTCCTGTTTGAAAACCGCTAATGAAGGAGAGTTCACTACCTTTTAGGTTTGTCTGTTCCACTGTCAAACAGCTCATCATGTGGGAGGTTTTCCATTTATTCAGTCAAAATCTTTCTTATAATTTGAATCCATCAGTTTGACTCTTATTGTCTGAAATAGAAGAAAACAAGCACACTCCATCATCTATTCAACAAACTTTCAGATATTTGAAGACAGCTGACATATACCGGTAACTTCTCATGTACAGAGATTTTGTAACACCTTTGAGACTAACTGAAAAAAGAAAAGGAAGAAAGAAGTTTGTAGCATGAGCTTTCGTAGACTTTAGTAGACTACGAAAGCTCACGCTACAAACGTCTTTTTTAATATCTCTATACATATTAATTCTATAGACTAACACAGCTATATCTTTAAATATAACTTCTCAGATTTCTGTTCTCCATGCTATAAATATATCCCCATGCTTTCAACCACTGCACATGGGGCTTGGTTGCTAGGCGTATGTAAAGTATACAGTTATAGCATTATGATATGAGTTATAGCACTTTGATGCCACTCTA
Organism: Phrynosoma blainvillii; assembly: GCA_026167975.1. Taxonomy (NCBI): domain Eukaryota; kingdom Metazoa; phylum Chordata; class Lepidosauria; order Squamata; family Phrynosomatidae; genus Phrynosoma; species Phrynosoma blainvillii. The sequence goes on along the minus strand of JANUYF010000002.1, from coordinate 288,076,671 downwards.
TTCTGCTTTGCTCAGGCCTCACCTGGAATACTGTAACACCAGTTCTGGGCACCACAGTTCAAAAGGGATGTTGACAAGGTTTTTAGACAGAGGCTGGATAGGGATGCTTTGGTTGTGTTTTCCTGCATGGACCTTGAGCTCTCTTCCAACTCTATGATTCCATGATTCTATGATTTACTGTCATGGCTTTCTTCTATGGAAACCCGAATATGCAGTTTGGGGCTTTGGGAAGATACTTTAGAATTCTCCACAAGAAAGCTCTAGGGTACTCCCCTTATTTACAACAGAGGACTCTAAATATTTCACCAAACTACAAACACTGGTTTTCATAGGACAGAGCCCTGACAGTAAAAGTGGTATCAAACTGCTGCAAGTGTGGAGTCTTGATGCACTTCTGATCCTTTACCAACTTGTCCGTCATAAAATATGGTGTCCAGAACGATATAGTATTCCAGGTGAGAGGTGACTAAGGGCCTTTGCAGACTGCCAGAAATAGTGCAAATTGAGTCCACTTTAAATTGAGGCCCTGCCCTGGCTCAGTGCTAGGGAATCATGGGAACTGTAATTTATTGTGGCACCAGAGCTCTCTGACAGAGAAGGCTCAATGTCTTAGAAAAAAATACAGTTCCCATGATTCCCTAGCACTGAGCCAGGGCAGTGCTTCAATTTAAAGTGGACTCAATTTGCACTATTTCTGGCAGTCTGCAAAGGCCCTAAAACAGAACAAAATAGTACTATTATTTCTATAGATTTGGACACTGGCCTGTTGATGCTAAAACTACATTAGTGTTGTTTTTTTCAGCCACATCACATTGTGAACTCATGTTTACCTTGTGCTCTACTAGACCCTAGATCCTTTTAACACATAGTACTTCTGTCAAACTAGGTGTCACCTGTTCAATATTTGTTAATTTGATTTTTCCTGCCAAAACATGGGGTGCTTTCACACGGGGCTTTAGGCGGACGCAATCCTACCTCCCTCCGGCCCCAGTCCGGCTCCTTTTCCAGTGTGCTCACACTCACGTCACAGCAAACCCCACCCCTTCCGGTGCCATCCCTGCATCAGTCCGGCTCCTTTTCCAGTGTGTTCACACTCACGTCTCAGCAAACCCCGCCCCTTCCGGTGCCATCCCTGCGTCAGTCCGGCTCCTTGCTCCGTGTGTTCACACTCACGTCGCAGCAAGTCCGGCCTCACTCCGGCCAATCCAGCGCTAACTCCGGCATCAGCCCCAGCAAGGTAATTCCTTTTTTAAAAAGGAATTAAGTTGCTGCCGCCGGAGCCATTCCGGAATGAGCGGCACGGTCGGCTCCAGGCGGCTTTGGTGGGTCTAGTGTGAAAACGTCCTTAGAGACTTCCATTCATCTCTGCTCTCTAGTGCATATACTACCAACCTGCCTAATAGAATATTATAGAGGACCTTGTTGAAAACCTTACTGATAACAAGATGAGGGTGATCAGACATCCTCCTTTTCTAGGACATGTCCTACATTTCAACCTTTGTCCAGGAGGAATTACAAAATGTCTTCCATTTTGAGCACGACTAAGAAACATACAGTTATATTTATATGGGTGTTGTTTCCTTTTATTTTGTAATGTCCTACATTTTTCTTGTGCCTTGTGCTTCTTTGCAGTTAGGACATCTGGTCACCCTACACCACATTCACAGGACTGCCGTAATTTACCAGGTTTGTAACTCTAACAAAAAGAGAGAGCGAGATTAGAGCAGTATGGCATGAATAGTTGTAGAAACACTCATGCTGGCTCTTAGTAATCATAGCATCCCTCACAGGCTGACTTTTAATTATCTATTCTAGAACCTTTCCTGTTATCAGCGTCAAGCTGACTTTTCAGTATTTGCCCACATCCTCCTACTTCTCCTTTTTGAAGAAAGAGAACTGATTGTGGCTGAAAGTTTCTTCTAAGTTAAATAGGATTGCACCACATTAATAAGAACTTATTCATAACCCATATTTCAGCTAAGATTGGCTCCAAAACCAAGGTGTACTTAAAATCCATACAAAGGTAGGAAATTAGGATATAATTAGAAATATGCTTGTGCATATGGAGTAGTTTTTCTGATCACTGACATTTGATGATGTCAAACTGGCACTTTTAGAGCTAGGCTCTTCCTTCTGAGGCCAGAGAGACAGAAAAAAAGGAGAATTCAAAGATAGCCATGTTAGTCTGTTGAATCAGTATGTAGAGAGATCTTGCAGTACCGTACTTTGAGACTAACTTATTTCTTGCAGTTAGTCTCAAAGGTGCTACAAGATCTCTCTACATCACACCTGCACAACATATGGCCCATGGGCTGCTTGCGGCCCCCAAAGGATTTCTGGTGGCCTGTGGGAAAAAGCCAGGAGGATGAAGACGAGGAGGAAAGGCAATTGTTCCTTTTGTCCCGGCCGGTTGAAGCTCCATATCCCGGTAGCTTTTGGCGGTGAAGGCAGGCAGGCCTGGCTGGGGACTGGTGGCCAGCCTCATCGCAGAAGAGATGTGTGTTCCGGGAGATGTGTATGGTGTATGTGTGTCTAACTTGGGTGGGTGTGTTTTTGTTGCGTGCCTTCAAGTTGTTCTGTGCTTATGGCAACCCTAAGGTGACCCTATCATGGGAGGGGGGTTCTCTTGGCAAGATTTGTTTAGAGGAGGTTTGCCATTGCCTTCCCCTGAGGCTGAGAGAGTGTGATGTGCCCAAGGTCACCCAGTGGGTTTCATAGCTGAGCTCTCATCTCCAGAGTCCTATTTTATCTATGTTTTAATATGGTATTGGATTGTTTTCTGGTTGTATGCAAAAGCCTAGTGGGCTAATGTAAATAAATAAACTTGAAACCTGTACCACTCAGTAAAGTACATTCGTCCCTCCCTGTTCGCGGGGGGATCCGTTCTGGGGGGCCTCGCAAAATAGAAAAAAATGTGGATCTTCAAGCCCCATTTACTATAATGGCAGCACATGCTCATTTTATCCCTCCTGGCTTGCCATCTGCGGAAACTCAAAACCACGAATGAGAAGTCTGCGAATAGGAAGGGACGAATGTACTTTTTAATATTAATGTGATTTCAAGATAAACAAAAATCTAATTAATAGGTCTGTTATTATATATTAACTGAAATTCCCTTTTTTATAGTATGGTTGTATTTTCAAAATAGGTTAATCACTAATTATACCTTGGAAGGTGAGCCGCTAAAAACCTATTTGCATCCTGAACAACTTTAGCCTATCTTAATTTTGGCCCCTACCTATTTGTGCAAGTCTGCTGTACATACAGAGAAAAGGGAGGTACTGCTAGGCCTAGAGCCTGGCTGAGGGTAACAAGATAAATAACTCTTCCATGAAGCTGCTGCATAGTTTGTTAGCCACAAGTTTGACAGCTTCTCTCATATTGAAGGCACGGGTAAAATTCTGCTACCCTTTAGTCTTAAGCCACTACAGTAGGTTTAGCCACTAAATGAGAGCCAAATGAGGCATGCTCACATGCACCAAGAGATTAATACAAATTGGAAGTGGACAGATTTTAGGGACATCACAGAATTTTGGCAGTAGGAGAAATACGTGTTGGAAATCAAGAGGTGATTTCTAACTAGCGGAAAAGTCCGTTCATTAAATAATTTCCCCATAAATTATGGAAGGAAAAAGCAACTCATTACATTAACACCAAACTGTGGCAACATCTGAGGTGTGGTACAGTATAATAACATGGCATAGCCTTCATAGTAGTAGGGCTGGGAAACCTATGGCTCCACAGATGTTGTTGGACTATAGCCAATCTTGAAAGAGGCATGGAAGGTCAAAACAGATATGTCACTAGAGGCTGCAGGGGGTGCAAACTGCACTGAGTGACAGCCAGAAGTGGGTGTATACTCAGTGGGGCAGTACATCCAGAGGGACTGGCGTGGCCACCGGGCGAGTGGGAAACGGCGTTGCCTCCTTTTTCCGCTCTACCAGCACTCTCACTGGACCCTAAATGGGCCCTCCAGAGGCCACAACACTGCTCCCCTCAGCAGCAGTTTGGGCAGGTGGAGAAGAGAGGAAGGACAGTGCATTCCTCTTTCCTACATCAGGTGACAACAACCATAGTTGTTTGCCCCTGGGTCAAAGCTTCCCTGCCATTTACAGAGAGGACTGTGCCTGGAAATGGAATTAGTGCATGAGGTACACCAACCAGTGTTGGGAAATGTGCAGCCCAGACTGGATTATCAGTGGTGCCATTGGAGCGAATGCAGCTAGGACCTCCCCTGCTGCTGCTGCTACTGGCACCACACAAAGACACACATACATCTTGCACATCTTGTTGTCACGACAGAAATGTTCCTGGGGAGGGGGCTTTAGAGCTTTCTCTCAAAATGCCCTCCCATGTGGTTCAACAGCATTAACCACCCACCTCATATCCCAACTGCAGATCTATCAAGTATTGGAAGTGCAACAAACATTTAACAAGGCAGTAGGCAGTAGAAATAGGGTCAGATACTTAGAGCAGGGGTGTCACTAGGGGATGTGGAATATGGGGGCTGCACCAGGGGACATCCTAAGGGGGGGGGTAGCATCTCTGCTCCCCAAATACCTGCCTTCAGGCTGAAACAGGGTGTAGTGTTCACCTGCATCCCTTTAAAATGCTGGAGCTGAGTTGAAGAGATGGTGTGAGCAGGACAAGGCTCAGTTGGAAGAGAAAAGAGAGTCCTCAGGGGGTTGTTGTTGTTTTTAATTAAAATTTAATTATATATGCACTCGTCCCTCGCTGTTTGCGGACTTGCCGTTCGCATCCCTCAGGACGTATTCACACAGGCGGCTCTAAAGCCGCCTAGAAGCCCCCTGGAAGCCATCAGGAGTCATTCCGGCGGCGAAAACAGCAGCCGCCGGAATGACTCCTGATTGCCTCCGGCAGAAGCGCCTGTAATTCCTTTTTAAAAAAGGAATTAAAAAGATGGCGCTAAAGCCGGCTAGCGGCAGGGATGGCGCAGGGATTGCGCAACATGGGGCGGGGCTTGCTGCGACGTAGTTTGAACACGTCGAGCAAGACCCCGGAGTGAGGTAGGGATGGCGCAGGGATGGCGAAGGATGAGGAGGGGCTTGCTGCGACGTCATGTGAACTTTTCCTGCACAGAGCCGGAGTGGGGCCAGATGGAGGTAGGAACGACTCCCTTTTTTGCTCTGTGTGAAAACGTCCTCAGTCTTTCACAGATGCACGTGCAAGCACAAGGCCATTACATGTACATGGTTCCATGAAAATTTGATAAGATATGATTGATATATATATATATATAATATCTTATCAAATGTTCACTTTAACCACGTAAAACCATGTACATGTAAATAAATTTAGGCTACGTAAGTGATATTGATATCGTAATTTAAAGATACAATTTTAATTTTCTAATTTTTTTATGTCACAACTATTGCCATTGCATCCAGTGTCATACAAGAATTATGATTTATGAGAAACATTAATACAAAAGACATTACTAAGGATTCTAGTAATGTTGTGGTATGGGAGGAAGTCAATAGGGGCGATGTGACACCATGAGTTACTGCACTGGATGATGCCAACCCTAGTGACACCACTGAGTCACCCAAAGTGTCCTCCCTCCTTCTCTACTTATCCTGCTCCCTCTGTGATGTAAAGCAATGCCTCTTCTTCTTCCCAGGCTGCATCTACACTGCCATTTGACAGCGGTGGAATTTTGAGAGTTGTAGTTTTGTGAGATATTTAGCCTTCTCTGTTAGAGAGCTCTGGTGCCACAGCAAACTACAAATCCCAGGATTCCATAGGATGGAGCTGTGACAATGAAAGTGGAGTCAAACTGCATTCATCCTGTAGTGTGGCAGCAAGCCCACACCCCTCTCAGCTCTTCTTTAGAATGCAGCTAGGTTAGATTAGCACCGTGAACAACTTTCCTATCTTCAGAATGGAGTTCCTGTAATAAACCTTTACTTTGTTTCTCTGGGGTCCGAAACAGAGTGCAGCAATAATCCAGTCTGAGACCACTTAAATTGCCCTGCCTGGATGGTAGGGAATTCTGGGAACTGTAGTTGTGTGAGACATTTAGCCTTCTCTGTTAGAGAGCTTCAGTGCCACAATAAACTACAGTTCCCAGGATTCCCTAGCAGAGAGCCAGGGCAGTTAAAGTGGTCTCAAACTGAGATAATTTCTGCACTGTGTTTTGGGTTAGATTAGCACCGTCTTTTGCTTCTCTAGCTGCTGCAAGTACACCATGTTGGGGGTGCTACCTGCAGAACTTAAGGCAGGGGTAGGCAACCTTTCCCCTTTAAGGGCCGAGGGACTTCAGCTCCCAGAATCCCAGGAGCTATTGACCAACATGGGACTATTGGCCAACATGGCTGAGGCTTCTGGGAGCTGAAGTCCCTTGGCCCTTAAAGGGGAAAGGTTGCCTACCCCTGACTTAAGGCCTCGGTCACACTAGCTAGAACAAAGGCCTGGGATACCAAGAGCTACCCCATCTCTTGTGTTTGAAAGACAGGCCCATTATTGCTACATTTGCTCTGAAGCCTGGTTATCACTTGCCAAGGTAATCTGCCAAAGCACAAACCTGGCACTCGGGGATGCAGCAGAGAGCACAAAGCAGGCCCTGCTTTTGGGAACTGCTCCAGGGGTTTGGCCTTCTCTATAGCTCTCCCAATGTATTAGGACTACAACCTCCACCATCCCTATTGACAGAAACCCTCACAGACCTGGGACACCTACTAAGGAAGATCAAAGAAGAAAGTGCAAAGGCAAGCTTAATGTTGAACATAAAGGAAACAAAAATAATGACCACCGAGGACCTTCACAAGTTCAACCTAGACAATGAAGAAATAGAAATAGTAAAGGAATTCCCATACCTGGGATTGATAGAAATGGGGACTGCAGTCAGGAAATCAGAAGAAGACCTAGGACCAGAAATAGTGCACATTAAATTGAGGCACTGCCCTGGCTCAGTGCTAGGGAATCATGGGAACTGTAATTTATTGTGGCACCAGAGCTCTCTGACAGAGAAGGCTCAATGTCCCAGAAAAAAAATACAGTTCCCATGATTCCCTAGCACTGAGCCAGGACAGTGCCTCAATTTAATGTGCACTATTTCTGGCAGTCTGCTTAGGCCTTAAGAATGGGGAAGGTGGCTATGAAAGAACTAGGAAGGACTCTAAAATGCAAAGATGTACAACTCAGCACAAAAGTTAGACTCATACAAGCCATTGTATTCCCTATTTTCATGTATGGATGTGAGAGCTGGACAATCAAGAAAGAAGATAGGAGGAAAATCAATTCATTTGAAATAATGTGGTGCTGGAGAAGAGTGCTGAGGATCCCATGGACAACCAAAAGGACAAACAAATGGGTCCTAGAGCAGATCAAACTGGAAACCTCCTTAGAAGCCAAGATGACCAAACTGAGGACATTTTCACACGGGGCTTTAGGAGGACGCAATCCTACCTCCCTCCGGTCCCAGTCCGGCTCCATTTCCAGCTTGTTCACACGCACGCCGCAGCAAACCCCGCCCCTTCCGGTGCCATCCCTGCGTCCGTCCAGCTCCTTGCTCCGTGTGTTCAAACGCACGGAGCAGTAAGTCCGGCCTCACTCCGGCCAAAACACCGCTAACTCCGGCATCAGCGGCGGAAAGGTAATTCCGATTTTCAAAAGGAATTAGGCTGCCGCCGCCGGAGCCATTCCGGAATGAGCGGCATGAGCCGTTCCGGAAAGGCTCCAGGCGGCTTTAGGGACCTTAGTGTGAAAACGCCCACAGGCTGTTGTACTTCGGATTCATCATGAGAAAAGAGGAATCATTGGAAAAAACAATAAGGCTGGGGGAAGTGGAGGGAAGCAGGAAGAGAGGAAGGCCACATGCTAGATGGGTGGACTCTATTAAAGAGGTCACTTTGGGTATGAAGGGGTTGCAGGACTTAAGCAGAGCAGTGGAGGACAGAGGGTCTTGGAGATCTCTCAGCCATAGGGCATGAATCGAGATTGACTCGAGGCAGTTAACAACAACAAAACCCCATCTCCTATTATTGTGTATAAACAGCCAGTATAGCCAGTGATGGTGAGGCAACAGGGAACAAGTTGCAGTCCCCGCAGCCTCCTAAGGGCCCAAAAGTTGGAGTAAGAAAATTACTTGAAACCAGAGAACTTGGGCTCAGCATTCAGGAGGAATTATCCACAACTTTGAGTGGCTGGGAATGTAGATACGGAGGGTGCCAGAGTTTGTGGGGAATGGGGGCCAGGGGCATCATTGAGGGGGTGCTGGGGGTGTGGAGGGGTGCTCACTCCTAACCATGGCACACACGCCCAGCCGGCCGCCCTCCGCCAACCAGGGCCCCTCCACTCTTCTCCGGCTGCAGCCATGCTGGGAATGGCACACTGCAAAAATAATCCAGTTTGAGACCACTTTAATTGCCCTGTCTCAGTGCTAGGGAATCCTGGGAACTTTAGTTTGTTGTGGCACCAGAGCTCTCAGGCAGAGAAGGCTCAATGTCTCACAAAACTACAGTTCCCAGAATTCCATAGCACTGAGTCAGCGGTGTCATAAACTGGATTATTTCTGTAGTGTGTTTAGGATCCCTCTATGTGTGTATTTAAGGATGAATGTTTTAATCTTGTTCCAGGGTTGTGATTGTTAAACCTTGTTTTTAACTTTTGTATGGTGTGAATTTTTACCAGTGTGTTCTTGGTGTAATTTGCTGTAAGCCACTGTGAGTCACGAACTGAGAAAAAGGTGGGATAGAAATAAGCCTGGGTTGGGTGGCCAGGCGTCCTCCTTTTCCAGGACCTATCCTACATTTCAAGCCTTCTGTCCAGGAGGGATTCCAAAACGTCACCCCTTTTGAACATGGCTAAGAATCTTGAATTTACATTTCTGTGAGTGTTTTTAAAGCTTTTATTTTGGTCGCGTCCTCCATTCTGCGGTGCTTTGTCCTCCTTTGTAGTTAGGACATCTGGTCACCCCGTATGAGACCTTAAGGTAAAGCAAAGATGCCGACTTCAGCTGCATCTGTACTGCAGCAGAAATAATCCAGTCTGACACTGCTTCAACTGTGGACTCCTATGGACTCCTGGGATTTGTAGTTTACTGTGGCACCAGCAAATTGCTGAGCCAGTGTGGCTCAGTGGTTTCAGTGTTGGGCTGTGGCTCTGGAGGACCAGGTTCGAATCCCCACTCAGCCATGGAAACCCATTGAGTGACCTTGGGCAAGTCACACTCTCTCAGCCTCCTCCACCCTGAACAAACTTGCCAAGAAAACCCCAAGATAGGGTCGCCATAAGTCTGAAACTACTTGAAGGCACCACCACGACAACAGTGGCGCCATAGCTCTGACAGAGAAGGCTAAACGTCTTACAAAACTATAAATCCCAGAATTCCACAGCATTCTGCAGAAACAATCCAGTTTTGAGCCCACTTTAATTCGGCAGAGCTTAGACACAGGGCCTTTACAGACTGCCAGAAATAGTGCAACTTGAGGCCACTTTAACTGTCCTGGCTCAATGCTAGGAAATCATGGGAATTGTAGTTTTTTCTGAGGCATTGAACCTTCTCTGTCAGAGAGCTCTGGTGCCACAATAAAATACAGTTCCCATGATTCCCTAGCACTGAGCCAGGGCAGTTAAAGTGGCCTCAAGCTGCATTATTTTTGGCACGCTGTAAAGGCCCACAGACACAGTAGTGCTCGCTCAAAGCTCTATGCGTGAAGGTCTGTAAGCACTGACTGAGCCGCGGCAGTTAAAGCGGTGTCAAAGTGGATTATTTCTGCAGTGCGGACACACCGTCAGTCAGCCTCCCTCCTCCTCCTCTGCCATGAGGAGCCATTTGCAAGCAGCCACGCCTTGGCCAAAGCCAAGGCCAAGGCCAAGACCTCACCGCCTCCTCCCCCGCCCCTTGAGAGTGGGCGTGGCTTCACCTCTAAGTCCCCGCCCACCTCCTCATGGCAGCGAGCGACCGTTGGCTTGGCGCAGTGCGCCTGCGTGGTGGGCGCGAGAACCTAAGCGGCAGGTTGCCGTTGGTTCCGCCATCAGACTCCACTCGGAGAAGGAGGAGAACGGAGGCTGGCGGCCGTTCGCTCGACCTTGTGGGCGCCCAGCCGGAGTGAGGGAGAGCGGAAGAAAGCGGCCGGAGTCTCCGGAGCGGCCTCCATGGGGCTCCCGCTCCTCCTGCCTCCGCCGCAGTCACCCGCCTGAGGGGGCTGCCGCCGACCGGGAGCGGGGCCTGCCTCTGAGGGGCGCCGGCGACGGAACCGCCTCCCGCCCCGGTCCCGCCCCATCGGCCGCCGCCGCCGCCGCCTCCGGAGAGACAAAGCCCCGGCCGCCGCCGCTGCCGCCACAGGAGACGCCGCGGCCGTGGCCTGCTCCCCCGCCGCCGCCTCCTTCCCTCCTCTGTCTTCGCTTAGCGGGGAAAAGACCCTCCAGAGGAGCAGGCCCCGATCCTCGCCCCGCTTTTCCTGGGAGATTGGAGCCAGCCTCCTCAGAGAGCCAGCTTCGGGACACGGACCGTCCTCCCCGCTCTCTCACCTTTAATAATAATCATAATAACAACAAAACCCGCCACGGCTTCGCCCGTCGTCTCTCTTCCAGCCGTCTTGCTTGTCATATATCCGGGCCTCGTTGGCTTTCCATTATATTATTTCTTTATTTCATTTTTATAATGCACTAGACTAGATAATATTGAGTCGAGAGAGTGTGCCCTTCCCTCCTCTCTCCGTCGTCATTTTACGCTTCCTCAGCCGTCTGCTGAGAAGGGCCACGATGCCTTTTTTGCCTCTTCATGGCTTGAGGACCCGTTTTTGACACCGGTATGGAATAAATATGCATTTATGCACACGATAGACGTAGGCCTTTGGTTCAGGAGGATTTTTTTTCAAGACTAGCATTTTTTGTTGTTGTTCCAGGCTGAAAATGATCCTACAGTGGGGTTTGCCTTCCTGGACCTGTATCTCCTCTGTGCCCATTTTGGTGGTCTTTAACTGTTACGCTCTCCTTGCCAGCGCAGATAACACCAACCAAGCATATTACACGGCTCTCCTCAATGTGACTGTCTTGAATCCAGACCGTCTGGCTTTCCTCATCCGTGGACGCTATGGACAGGACTCTCCCAAAAAAGCAGTCACAGGCCTGCTTCTGGCTCCTTTGCCCATCAATGGAGGTAAGGATGTTCAGTGGGTCTTCCTGGGTTGCATCCACACCGCAGAAATAATGTGGTTTGACACCGCTTGAACTGCCATGGCTCAATGCTGTGGAATTCTGGGAATGGCAACAAACTACCATTCCCAGAATTCCACAGCATTGAGCCAGGGGAGTTCAGGCGGTGTCAAACCACATTATTTTCGTTGTGTAGATGCAGCCTTGGTAATCGCTCGGTTGTTAAACTCCACTGTTCAGCTGGGTTGTTTAGCTCAGTTTTGCAGACACTGACAGAAAGCTTCCCCCCTCCAAATCTTGAGGGTTCAGGTGGATTTTGTTTTTATTTAAGTCAGCCATAATGATTGAAATGAAAATGCTTTTGGCATGCTGTTGTCATTTCACAGAAGAATTGGGATGGCATTTTAAGGGGTTGTTTCACCCTTAACATCTTTTAGGGGGAGAAGTCAAATGTGTACATGGTTGGACACCTGTCTGTCATATTCTTAGATATTTCTGAGGTCCATTGGAGAGAAACCGGTAAAGATTCTTAAAGAGTACTTTAAAGCTTAACAGATGTCTTTGGGTGTAAACTGTATCATTCTTATCAGACCCCTGGGACAGCCTGAAGCTACCTGTCAAATTGGCCCCAGAGGCAAAGTTTGGATTGCTAATATATATTGGATGAAAGAATACTTGGTGAGCATTCAAGGGCATTGAAGAGAATATTTAATTTAGTCCCTCATATCCAGTCAAGTACTGTACCACAATGGCTCTCCTTTACCAAAAAGGTAGTTAGTAAATATTAAGTTCCATATTAATATGTTTATTTATTTAATATTTGTTGGTAGACGCCATTAGCAGTTGATTCAAATTAAGTATCACTTATAATATCAGTTTGGTGTTTCAGATCGTTATTACAGATCCTGAGAATGGAAAAGAATTGGGAGAAGGGGATTTCTCATGAGGAAGTGCTCTTTTGAAGAGTTTACTGTGTGCAAATGTTTACTTTCTCTCACCATGCACAATGGTCTTATAAGAAATGGTTAACTTGATCTGGGTAGTATCACTTCCTCAAATACTGGAATGTCATGCTTATACAGTTTCCACATGTTCCATCCTCATTATTGTTATAGGTATAAGTTGAAATTGTCTGGACTGGAGCATTAAGGTTTAAGCAGCTTGTTGCATTTCATATTTATAAAATATCTTTAGATTGTCATATGTGCCAAATAGAGACACAGTGAAGATATAGATAAATATATATTTACTATCATCATCATTTATTACGATCAACAGATCCAGTAGAACCAATAGAAAACTCAAACATAAAATTAAAAACCTTGAATATAAACGAAAACAAAATGTACAAAAGCAACATCAGTAATGTGCTATGGAAGCATTTTAATAGAGATATATTCTGAACATCTCTAACTCTTTGAAGGGGTGGAGAAGGAGCTGGATAAGACTACTCTAGATGAATTCATTTGACTGTTCCAAGGTTATAACAGAAAAGTATCATAAAGGCCAGAGAGCCAGCATAGTGTAGTGGTTTGGGTGTTGGATTGTGACTCTGGATACCAGGGATCAAATCCTTGTTCAGTCATGGAAACCCACTGGATGACCTTGGGCAAGTCACAGTCTCTCAGCCTTAGAGGAAGGCAAGCAGAAAATCTGCCTGAACAAATTTTGCCAAGAAACCCCCATGAAAGGGTTGCCATAAGTTGGAAATGATTAGAAGGCACACAACAGCAAAAAAATCATGGCCTGTTTCATTACTACAAAAGATGATACCTGCGTTTAGTAGAGGCAGCATAATATTAATTGCATTCAACATTCAGTTTCAGTTTCTTACTTTTGATATTGGACTTCTGTGTCACCTGTATTAAGTACATCTAAGCTAAATGTATCAAGATTTGTTAGAAAAAAATATTTTAAATATTTCAAGCTTTCATAACATCGGGACACTTTCAGACCTGGTATCCAAAATGACTTAAACCAGTATTATATAAAAAACAATTAGTTTCAAGTTACTGAGTGGAATAATGAACATTTCACCTGGTGAGGGAGAACATTCCAGAGTTGTGGCACTGTCACAGAGAAAATGCTGCTCAGAAGTTACATTGTTTTCCATGAAATAAGAGGTGTGATGGAAGTTAACAGTTACTGGAGAGGCTCATATTCCTAAAATACATTGGGCCTAGGTCATTTGGGGTGTGACAGATAATAGCCAGAACTTAGCATCTGATAGAGGAACATGAGTTGCGGCAATTGAGAGAAAATTTGTATAATATGTGGCATATGCCCTGTATTAGTTGAACTGGCATCCATGGCATCTTTCTCCAGTCTTCAGAGTCTGAATAATGGAGGCAAGGTCCTAGCAGCCTAAGACCAGAATCCACAGCATAGGTGGTGGTGGGAGGAAGAGAGGACTGTGTAGCCATGACAAAAATGCAAATGCTAGTATGGTGCACCAATAAGATTCTGCCAAGAAAGTGACATCCAGTGTCATGGTGCTGGATTCTCTCCCCGCCCCCCCCCCCGCCCCCCGTTGCTCCAAAGACACCCACCCCTCAGGTTCAGATAGGCTACAGGGAAGGGAAATATTTTCCACCAGCTGTTCCATTCTATGGGTGGACATAGCTGGATTCCCTCATGAAGATAAGTAACACTCCATATAACTCAGGGAAGAGCAACTTGCAGAACTTCTCCATTTGCTATGTTGGCTAGGGCTGATCCAGCAATTTCTGGTAGACCATAAATTGCCCAACCTGGTATAACTGATAAGTAATCTGTCTGTGTTTGCTATTTGGCTCTCCAAACAAAACTGGGTATAGGAGTTTTCAGCCTTCCCACCTGATTATTTGCGTTATGCAGTTAACTCTAGAACAGGCACTCTAACCCTACCCCAGCTTCTTTAGATTATTGACACATCTATCTAATAGTAACTGTTTGTGAATCTCCCAAATAAATTTGATTCCCTTCCCGCCCCCCCCCCAAAAAAAACCTGGGTGCCATTTCCACACATTGATAGCTCACAGTGTGCCCTAGGTACATTTTGATATTTGAAAGGCAATAAAATACTGGTACTTGTTTTCTGTAATTTAGATTTGTTTTCATTTGTGTAAAGACTACCTGCATATATTTAAGAAGTTCTGGTATGTAATAGCATCAGTTTCTACAATATCTCAAAGTTAGCTCTAAAGTAAAAAAGGAAATTGTTTATGGGATGCAAACATAATCATTTAAAGACTAAGTGCATAATAGAACAATATGATAGCTACTATAAAGTACACTGGAAGACAATATTTTCTAAAATAAAATTGGAATACAGTTCAAGGGGGGAATAGGTAAACTAGTGCTTTGGTGCAGTTCTGTCTGAGATTTGTCTTCCCCCACCGCACCCCTCCTCACTTCTTTGGGCTTCTTTCTCTTTCTTCACCTTTCGGCGTTCCTCTGTTTTTCTTTGTGCTCATTGCTAGAAGCAAAAAAAAAAAAGGGAGGGGGAATTTATTATTAAGTATAGTGAAACTTTTTTTTCCCTTATTTGGGGAAGGTTTTTTTAGGGCAGAATAAGAAGAAATTTAAAAGTTTTTTTGTAAAACTGAACTCTTTCCCCAGTAAACATCCCTATTTAAATAAATCTTTTGAGGCTAGTTCTTGTACCAGTATTTCATAGATAGCTGTTATTTTGAATTCAGATACCTTTTTGCATTCAATAAGTGATTTTACATTACTTTCAGCTGATCAGCATGATGGATAATGAAATTCCAGCCTTCCAAATCACTGCAGTTTTCAAATGGTACTACTGTCTCAGTTCAGTAATGCACTTAAATATTTTCCTCTTGGTTGAGTCAGATAATGTAATTTTGATGCTACAGTATTTTATTTTATATTGTATTCATTTTTAGTAGGTCATATAAGAGTGAGAAAGAATTATCAAAAGTCATAAGAAACATCTTTAAGATGTTATTGCATTTGACTAATTTTTAGTATTTTACAATATGCTTAACCTTAATATGTTTTTCTTAATGTTGACAGTTGCATCTGGTGTTCCTTTGACATCAGGCACTCTTGTAAGCTAGTGGTGAAGAGGGACTCCTAACACAATGATTAAATTCTTCTTAGCCAGATAATTCTTTTACAGTGTGGAAGT
This sequence comes from Phrynosoma blainvillii, assembly GCA_026167975.1. Lineage (NCBI taxonomy): Eukaryota > Metazoa > Chordata > Lepidosauria > Squamata > Phrynosomatidae > Phrynosoma > Phrynosoma blainvillii. The sequence continues at coordinate 288,061,415 of JANUYF010000002.1, read as the reverse complement.
ATGCAAAAATTCTGCATGTCACTGTTTTGCCTACTTTTTGCTGCTAAATGTAAGATTCAGATTTCTGTATCTTTAGTGGATGCTCAAAAGATGACATTTGTGGTGATGCAGCACAGTCTAGATTCTGTGCATGGTACCAAACACAAGATGCTCTCTAGACATAGGCATTGAACTACCACTTGGAAAAATTTTATCTGCTGCTGCTTGCTTAATGGCTGTATGACTGGTCCCTGAGAGAAAAGGAGCATACTTTAGTAATGTAACTGAGAACAGTGTGATATCAGTTCATTTTAATGTGATACCCATTTTTATTCATATAGGTAATAATAGCTGGTCCAGGTTTTTGAGGTTAATGGTACTGACTGAGAGCCAGTGTTGCACTAGGGTGTACCACAAACCTTTCTTCTTCACTCCTTGATGCCTGGAGACTAATTTTGAGTGGTTTTCTAGACGCTGAAGTAGGCCTTTGGGGTGAAAGGAGGTCTGCAGAGGGGAAAGGAAGACTGTTTCTCTCCTAGTTCTGCCGACAGAAACAGTTGTGTTGTCATGTTGAATCCTGTCCACAGATATTGCATTAACTGAATTTAGGACTTGTGATGATTATAACTTCATGGATGGGTGTTCTGGTGCACTGAATTCTCTAGTCCAGTACTCTGTAAATAAAACAAGTTTGCATTCAACTTTTGAAAGCATTTCTAATCACTAATAGCATTTAAGTACCATGCGTGGTGCCATTTCCAGGTGTACTCCTAAAATATTTTAGTTACTTTATTTTAACAACTTAATTTGTGGTGGCCAAATTCAGATGACTTCAGACTGCTGTACTGTCATCTTGATTAGTAATATGCTGTAGGTGTTTGCTTCTTGTCTGTTGAATTAGTGGGTGTTTTTTTTAAATGTCATTTATTTCTTGAAGTAAGATTTTTTTTTCTTTCCAAAAAGATCCATGAATAATCTAGTTCATTAGTGAGAGCCATGAAACTCCAGAAGTTAATTGTAAAGAAAAGGTCTATTCTCTGTGGGTTGTGGATCTTTGGAATGCTGTCTTCTGTAAAATGTGTATGCCCTTCTCTTGATTTCAGGAAGTTTTTAAAAACCTATTTATTTTTGTGTGCTTTGAAATAATTTTAGTGTACTATGCTTTTAATTTTAAAAAATCCTCCTACTTCTATACTTTTGTTGTTTATTTGTTATTCTAATGATTAATGAATTGTTGTAAGTTTTTTAAGTGCCATTGCCCAGGTTGAGGTCGATGCTTTTGCTTGCTTATGGTTTGAATGAAACAGCAGTTTGATGGTAGAACTACAGTTCTTAAAATTTGTTTCATGCCAAACTGCATGCATGTTTTGGGATCCATCAATATGTCCCAAAATGCCTAGGATGCTAGGCGAAGTGTAAAATAACACATTTGGTTGCTATTGATTTGTAAGTGTGCACTCTAGAGATAGAAAAACATATTTATTGTTTGGCAGGTACCTAAAATAGTTGATGGGTCCAAAACTTTATATGGTCGTTGTTTTGGTTTCATTATGTTACACAGCATTTGGTGATTCTGTGATCAAGTATTTGGTTGTGAAGCACGGCAGACAAAATTTTTAAATTATAGATTTGTTTTTAAAGTATGTTGTCATTTGCTTTGTGAAGATTTGAATCCTGAAAAGCAGGCTAGAAAGCTATTATGCAATATATGAAAATTGAATGTCTTCAGGGACTTGCAATTGAATAAATCACATCCAAAGAACATTTTATCTAAGACTGCATAAGAGGCCTAATCATAGCTTTCATTTCGGAAGAGTGTCCTGGTTCTGAGATTTGCGGCCAGATTTTTCTTTAGAGTTTCAGAAATGTAGGGGACAGTCATGTTGCTTGATACTTTGGATATTTTTGAATATTAAGAGAGATGAATCTATATAGAGAGGCACTTGAAAGAGAAAAAACATTTACAGCTTCAACCATCCACGGCTTGAAAATGTTTCTTTTTTAAATGCAAATACCAAATTTTAATTTTGCCATTTTATATAAGGGACACAATTATACTGCACTATTGTATATAATGGGACTTGAGCATTCATGGATTTTGTTATCCATGGGGATCTTGGAACCAAACCCTACCTGACACCAAGGGCCCGCTAGATATGATGGTGATTCATTATATACACATATACAGTCATGTTTAGAAAGATCTAGGGTTGCTGATGAAATTGCATTGAATGTATCTATGCATAGGCTCTGTGACTTGGGTGACTGAAGTACCTTGGTTGCTATGTAAAACTCAACATGTAGGCACCAGTTCATAATGGTTTCCTGCATGTAATGGTGTCTAAGAACCCACAACCACATTGAACTTCAGTAGACAGAATGCAAGAATTAAGCCAAAGATGGGAGAAAGTGCCAATCTTTGAGAACATCTCACTCTTTATTTTTTTTTAAAGGTAACTATAGAACCTTTCCTTCTTCTGTTTTGTTTTAGACAACTGGAGTGTCTGGGGTAAAGTTAATGTTCTACAGTAGTTTTCTTCAGTAAAAGCAATTATTAAACCCAACAATGGTTATGCTTAAACCATAAACTGCCTGAATTTATACTTGGCTGAAAGAAGGAACTTGCAAATGAGAACTTTCAGGTGATTTGACATTTACGAGGTATAAACAAGAAATGGAAGAAGATAGAAATCACCAAAGAGGGATTAATAGTATTTACTTCTAGAGAGAAAGTCAGAGAAACAAAAGCTGAGGCTTGCTACAGGGATTAAAAACAATGAAAAGAGGTCTTTTTTGGGAGGGGTGCTGTTTATAGCAAGAGGAAGGACAAGGAAACAGTAGAGATACTGCATGGAGAGGATGGAGGAATGCTAACAGGTAACAGAGAAAAGGCAGGACAACAAAACACATTCTTTTTCGCCTGATTCTTCTCCCAAACATTGTACTACGGTATGTAATGAACATAGAACAAATGATGCTATAAGGGAACTTCATCCCAGAATAAGTAAAGAGGTAGTAAAGCTACTCTGGGTGAATTCTGATCTCCAGGGCCTGATGAATTGCATCGAAGCATATTAAAGGAACTTGTTGATGTAATCTCAAAGCTAGTTTTGATAATCTTTAAGAATTCTTGGAGAACAGGAGAAGTCCAGCATACTGAAGGACAGTGAATGTTGTCTCCATCTTCAAAAAGGATAAGAAAGAGGGCCTGAGCAACTACCAGCCAGTGAGGTTGATATCAATGCCAGGCAGCATTTTAGAACACATAATTAAAAAGTAAGTTTGAGCACTCAGAAAGAAATGCTGTGATTACTGAGAGCCAGCATTTGTTTCTCAAAAATAATTTATGCCAGATTAATCTTACCTCTTTGTTGATAAAGTTACAAGATCGGTAAATCAGGGGAATGCTGTGGATATAATATATCTTGATTTCAGTAAGGCTTTCAACAAGTCCCCCATGATATTGTTGCAAGTCAAGCTGGCAAAATGTGCCCCAGGCAATGCCTTTACTTGGCTTTATTACTGTTGATGAACTGAACCCAAAGAGTAATCACAAATGGTTGCTCTTCGTTGTGGAGAGAAGTGGTTAGTGGGGTACCACAGGGTACTGTCCTGGGGTGATGGTGTCAATATCTTCATAAATTACGTGGATTATGGAATAGAGAGCATGCTTATTAAATTTACAGATGACACCAAATAGGAAGGGTAGCTAATACCCTAGAGGACAGGATCAGGTTCCAAAATTACAATAACAGATTGAAGAACTAGGCCAAAACCAGAAGCATAGAATCTTAGAATTGGGAAGGGCGAAAGGGCCACCCAGTCTAACCCCCTGCCTTGTACGAATACACAACTGTGCACTCCTGAAATGGAATGGAAAGATGCCCATCCAACCAACCTCAGTTTAAAAAACACAATAGAAGAAGAGTCTACCATCCAAGGAGGTTTTCTATTCCACTGTCAAGCAATTCTTAAAAGTAAAGAGGTTCTTCCTAATGTTTAGATGAAATCTTTTCTTCTAATTTTGTTTCACTGGTTCCTGTCTCTGGAGTAGCAGAAAACAAGTTTGTTCCATCTTCTACATTAAACCCCATCCAGTATTTAAAGATGGCTCTCATATCACCTCTCTGTCTTCAATTCTCCGAGCTAAATATATGCATGTCCAAAACACACTGCATAAATAATCCAGTTTGAGACCACTTTAATTGCTTGGTTCAATGCTAGGGAATTCTGGGAACTGTAATTTTGTGAGACATTTAACATGTCAGAGAGCTCTGCTACCACAATAAACTACAGTTCCCAGGATTCCCTAGCGAGAGCAGTTAAAGCATTCCCAAACTGGATTATTTCTGCAGTGTGTTTTGGACCACAGTTTGCTAAGGCATTCTTTATAATGCTTGGTTTCCTGACCTTTGGATCACCCTTCTCTGCACATGTTCCCGCTTGTCAGTATTGTACCCAGAACTGGACACAGTATTCCAGATGAGTCTGACCAAAGAAGTATGGAGTAGTGCTGTTACTTTCTTTGATCTGGACTCTGTACTCTTTGTTGATGCAGTCTAGAGTTTCATTGGTGTTTTTGGCTGCCACATCACATCATGTTTAGCCTCTGGTCTAGCCCTAGCCAGCATTGTATAGTGGTTTGAGTGTTGGACTGAAGCTCTGGGGACCATGGTTCAATTCCCAGCTTGGCCATGAAACCCACTGGGTGGCCTTGGGCAAGTCACACACTCTCAGCCTCAGAGGAAGACAAATGCAAACCTCCTATGAACAAATCTTGACATGAAAACCCCATGGTAGATTTGCCTTAGGGTCACCATAAGTTGAAAATGATTTGAAGGCACACAACAACAGTAAACAACTAGCTCTAGATTTGTACTGCTTTCAAGCCATATGTCACCTGTCCAATATTTATCTATTTCTATTTTCCTGTTTAGATGTAGTACTTTACATTTGTTAGTTTTGACCCAGCTCTGCAATCTGTCAAGGTCATTTTGAATTCTGAACTTGGGTATTAGCTAACACTGCCTCCCAATAATCACATTTGATAAGTGTACTATGTGTTCCATCATCTTCATTTATAAAGATAATGAACATCAAGTCCAGAACAGAACCCAGAAGCAACCCACTAACCATTTCTTTCCCTGAATGCAAAGCAACCATTGGTGAATACTAGGTTTAGTTGGTCAACCAGGTATAAATCCACCTAACAGTAGCCTTGTCTAGCTCACAGTTCTTCACAGTGACTAGCATGACTAGTCTTCCAGGTGTTTTGGACTTCAACTCCCAGAATTCCTGGCTATTGGCCAATTTGGCTAGGGCATATGGGAGTTTAGGTCCAAAACATCTGGAGAACCAAAGTTTGGGAACCACTGAGTGGTTTTAGATAAAAGGCAAAATAAGCTAATACTTCAGAGCATTATTATATTACAAGGAAGTCAGTTATAGTTGGCCCTCTGTATCCATGGATTCTGCATCCACGGTTTCAAACACCCATAGCTTGAAAATATTAAAGAATAAAACATTTAAGAAGCAAACATTGATTTTGACATTTTCTATAAGGGACCCCATTTTATTACACCATGGGACTCCCTGGTATCCATAGGGAGTTTGGGGACCAAACCCCAGCAGATACTAAGGACTCATTGTACAGTGAAAACACATTTCCAAATATGACCGAGACAGATCTGCACTGAAATTTTAAGAAATGTTTATACTGAAAACATTATATCAGGAGGTCATTGTTTTCTGTGTTCTGTGTTCTTTATTTAAGAATTTCTGTACCAAGTTTCATCTACATCAATTCAGATTGTAGATGTCTTAAACTATGTAGAGCCCACCAAACAGATGCCTTGCTTAACCATTTCAGTGAGTAGTTAGTTTATGTCATTCAGTTATTGTATTAACACATGTGCAATTCCCCCTTCCCTGCTGATCCCCTTCCCAGATGGACTATACATGTATGGAATTTTCTATTATGTGTTACTATTTGTATATTCCACATATGAATGTTTTCCAATTGATGAAGTTGTGCATCTGTAAGCAATATTTCTTTAGCATTGTCTTTGCTGTTGTAGTGTGCCTTCAAGTCATTCCCAACTTACAGTGACCTTAAGGCAACCCTATCACAGGGTTTCTTGACAAAATTTGTTCAGAAGAGATTTGAATTGCTGAGGCTGAGAGAGTGTGATCTGCCCACAGTCACCCAGTGGGTTTCATGGCCAAGCCTACTAAATTGATAACCAAAGTGTTCCACTGTTATAATGCAAGTATTGTATTTGTTGGATGTGCATATTTTTCATCTTTATTGTGTTTTGGAACTGTCAACTTAAATATTTCAAACTGAAAATGCAACTCCTAGCCAAAGGCAGAGCCTTTCTTGTTTTCATAGCAGATTACTTATCCATTTCTTAAAGTTCAAGAGAGGAGTCCAAAGGAATGGATTTTTCTTTAATTTTGCTTTGCTCAAATGTGCAAATTTGCTAGATGTTAATTTCAGACTCCATCATATAAAATATGCAGAATACTTTGATTCTAGTAGATAATTTACCTGAAAAACACGATTTGTAGTTCTCTAGATTACTAAAGAAATAGGATGGATTTGTATTACAATGATAAGAAGAACATATTCCTGAAATTTGGGATAGATTTCTCCAAATAATCCAATGCATGTTGATTTTCAGAACATCAGAAGGAGTAGACTTGAACTGTGAGCATTGATTGCAGACACCAGAGAGAAATGAATTAGTTCATATGAAAGACATGGCCTTGGCCAGTTGTTCTGCATGCATTGCTAGATTAGACGGATGGATGAGTTCAGGAAGATTAATTCTAACTCTAAAGGCAATTTACCTACATTGATGTCCAACCTTCAGCAGGAGAGGAATAAGAAGAAGCAATTCTACATATTCTGAGCCAGATGGATTTTGGAAATGGCAACATAGTATAATCATGGCCAAATTGCTCCACTTGAGAAATTGAGGCTATATTGTGAGAGAGCTGGGTGCACAACAATGCAGAAATAAAATATGAATCCATTAGTCCTTGGAAACTAACTTGAAATAATACAAAGTATGGAACTTGGCAGCTTTTGCAAATTTTATATACTGAGCTTTTTGTACAATATTGAAATGGCCTAAATGGCATCAGATCACATATTTTAACAAATGATTTGTATCAGCTTGAAATTACTCTTAAATTGCTTTTCATTATGTTATGGACACTTTCCAGCATATATATATACACACACACACACACACACACACAGAATTTCAGCTTAGGGAAAGTATACATTGCAAATGGATGCTGAATAAACTGATTGTGAATGACAGAGGGTAATGGACAGCTATTGACAAATTTGCTGATATGGTTGTCTCTGTCCTTTGCAATGCTGATTGATATGTCTGGCACTTGAGGTGTATAGTAATCTCCCCTAGTTCCAGTAAATTTTGGAAAATTCTATAGGAATGCAAACTTGATTGATTCTTGTTTCCTGATCCTTGCTGAAAAACAATTTAACTCATTTTAGATTGCTCAAATGACCTGCATATGTCTACAAGTTTACATAGGGACCATCAAACGCAGTGTACAAACACGAATCAAGGAACATGAGAGACATTGCAGACTGGGCCAGCCAGAAAAATCAGCAGTAGCAGAACACATGATAAACCATCCTGGGCATAAAATGCTGTTTGAAAACACTGAAATTCTGGACCATGCCAACAACTATCAGGTCAGAATGCACAGGGAAGCCATCGAAATCCATAAACACTTAGACAACTTCAACAGGAAAGAAGAAACTCTTAAAGTAAACGATATGGCTACCAGTCCTACTAAATAAGAAAATCTGCACTCAGCAAATGCAGAGGGAAGACCAACCAGGGTCAGCAGACAATCTCCTTGATTGCATTCCTCACCTGGAAGCCATGCCATTAACACCAGAACAACACCTATTCAACACAGAACAATACACAGTTTACATGGGAACAGCAGACATATCCTGGATTGCATAGCCTGAAGCGAAGCCATCAACACAGAACAATACCTATTCAACACAGAACAACACACAGTTCACCTGGGAACCACCCCTCCCTACCCAGGGTCTCACAGTATATATACAACCAGGCTTTTCCATGTCAGTTTTCTCTGAAGATACTAGCCACAGATGCTGGCGAAACTTCAGAAAGAAACTCTTTCAGAACATGGCCACACAGCCCGAAAAAACCCACAAAAAGACCTGCATATGACTTATTTCAGGCCCTGTCTGTGTAGCATTTACCAGCCAGTAGGTTTCTTGTACATCTGAATTCGTATTCAGATTTTCCTAAACATTTAACAGTTTCTAACCTGGCTGGCAAGAAAAAGGGAAGGGAGAGGCAAAAGGTTTGGTAGCAGATACTTTGACTTTTGTTCCAGAATGGTATCTGGGGATCCTATTCCTATGTTACAGTCCAGAGAGTGACAAGCAAATTACAAATACAAGCATACCTTAATTATCAAAGCCAGTAACACATAATGGTGTAATTTAAAGATTTATTCTGGTAGCAGACAAATTACAAATACAGGCATACCTCAGTTGACAAAGCCTCTGACAGTAAAGCTCCTTCTTACAAAGTTTTTTTATGGCTGCCCATTACTCTTCCTGTTTCCCCCTCAAAATCCAAAATTGTCTAACTAGGTTTGTTTGTTTTTTGTTGTAGTTTTTTTTTTAAACATTAACATTGGGAAAATGGCAGTGGATGGCTGGAAAAACAGACTTTTTGTCTCAGGTTTGAAAAGAATGGCTGTAGTAAATAATACAGTAAAGTTTGAGCTGGGAAAGCATGGGATTCTACTCTATTCAGTCCTACTGTAGCCATGTGTGCCTATCTAGAAACAAGCATGGTAGAGAGCAGCTGCCTTTAGAATCCTTTATTGAGCATGTGTGAGCAGCAAAACAGAGAGAAATGGAGAGCAGATAAACCAGCCTCACCACCTATACCTAGTATGTTTAAAAATGGTGAAGATCTACAAGTTTGGCCACCAGAATAAAAATCATAAGGAAAGTCTGGGGTGATGAAAGAAAAATCCATTGTGGATTTGGAAGATGCCTTCAGGTTCTCTGTAGAAGGTTCAAAATGTTTTTTGGTACTTATGCAAGGCCAGACTTTCGCAGGTTTTTTTTAAATTTTATTTTGAATAAAAAGTTTATTGAAACTGCTCTCATTTTTTTCTCTTTAAAAATTAATGTCCAAGAACACACCTACTTTGTTTAACTGAAGCAGAGTTGGTCCTCCATATCCATGGATTCTATGTCCTTGGATTCAAACATCCACAATTTGAATTTTTTTAAAAAATTCAAAAAGCAAACCTTGATTTTGGCCTTTTATATAAGGGACACCATTTAATTATGCCATTATATATGATAGGACTTGAGCATCCTCAGATTTTGGTGTGTGTCCACAGAGGCTTCTGGAACCAAACTCCATCAGATACCAAGGGTCCCCTGTATACCTGTATGAGATAGGTGAATAATGTTCTGAATAAACAGTTGTTTCTCCATCATAGCATAGCTTGGTTTATTAGCCTTTATTCATTTTTTAAATTATTTCCTATCCTTCTCCTGGCAAGGGACCCAAGAAGACTTAGGCATTATGAACAAGTTTTGTTTATATGGTGGTGGGTAAAATCTTTCATGCCTACCTGTTTGGCTGACTGTGTTATTTATCCAGAATTAATGTCTGTATCTTTGCACTTGTGGCAGTAGTAACCTCTTTTCTATGCTCCCCTTTACTACTACTCCTGTCATTACGTGAGTAGCAAAAAGGTATCTTTCCAGAAAATTGTTGCCTCTTTTTAAAGTGGAAGAGCTAAATTGAAACTATAATGTTAAAAAACACACTCCTTTATATTAGCCAAGTCGGTCAGACTCTATTAAGGAGGCCATGGATATGAATTTACAGGACCTAAGCAGAGCAGTGGAGGATAGGGAGTCTTCAAGATGTTTCATTCACAGGGTCACCATGAGTTGGTATCAAGGCAATTAACAACAGGGTCAGAAATGCCACACTTCAGGCAGCAGTAGCTACTGGTTATGGGGAGAGGAGTGAGATAAAGTTTCTCTCCCCCCTCCCCAAACATTGTCATGAATTGATAAAGAAAAAGAGAAAGAACAGAATTCCTATGACTATAATAATAGTTGAACAAGCCATAAGATTTTAAAGAGTCAGTCTGTACCTAGCAAAAAGCAAAGAGTGCATATGATCTTGTTGAATGGTATAATGTTTCATTAGTATTCCAGGGAAAACTGCTTACAACTCTTTTCTTGAATGGTGAAGAAAACAACAGAAACTTCTTCTCTTGCCTAATGAAATTTAAAGTTATGTGAAGAAGTTCCTGTAATGTGATGTTGTATCATGGTATCAAATTGGAATAGGTTTCTGCCATTCAGCTTGATTTTACCATAGATAAATTTTGCATATATTGTTTGACTTCACTATCAATAAATGAAAATGCTTAATTTTCAAAAAGACTGATAATGTCTGTTGCTCTCTGTTAGAATCCAGGGAGAAAGTACCAATCACTGGTTAAAATTTTCTCATAAGAGAACACTCTTTTAAAAGTGCTCATTTAATTGTGTGCATTCAGTTATCTCATGTCAAATGCCAGAGCAGTTATATATATTAACAACTATGCAAAGAACTTTCCTAACCACATACAGTGTACCCTTCTTAGTGGACTAGTGCTCTGCAGATTTGACCACCCACAGATTGCCATTATTCATTGGTGGCACATGCACACTGGTGCATCTGTGCACACAACATCACAATTGAATGACACACAACCATCCATTTTTTTGCCATTAATGGGGGAGGGGAGCAGATATATTGATTTGATTTAAAAAAAACTTACTATGCTGCCTTTTTGGCTTATATTTTTAAATCAAGTAAATGAGTTTCAACCAGACTTAGGGGCTTTGCAGACTGCCAGAAATAGTGCAAATTGAGTCCACTTTAACTGCCCTGACTCAATGCTAGGGAATCATGGGAATTGTAGTTTATTTTGGCACCAGAGCTCTCTAACAGAGAAGGCTCAATGTCTCAGAAAAAAGTACAATTCCCATCATTCTCAACACAGACAGGGTAGTTAAAGTGGACTCAATTTGCACTATTTCTAGCAGTCTGCAAAGGCCCTTAGTTGTATTTAGGGGAGACACACTGAAATAATTGGAACTTAATTTAGTTCATAATACATTGGTTCTGTTAAAACCATTGGTCTTCAATTAATCTTTGCCGATTTAAGTCCCACTGATATCAGTTAGTGTTCTGTAAGCATGACTGAAATCACAAACCTTAATTGGCCAAAGCAGCCAAAGGCCAGCTGAGCTGACAGTGGGCCAGGTGAAGGTTTGCTGAATTCAAATCTCTCCCCTGCCCTCATCTTGTGAATATTGGAAATTATTCAGAATTACCCAGGCTAAAATTTGTTCTGACACTGTGGCTGTATCCCTGACTTGGCTGACTATGTCCTAACTTAGCTCTTCCTCACACTGCCCCATCTCTACCCCCTTCCCACTCTTCTGCCAGCAAATTATAGCCAGAAGAGAAGTTATGTTAGCAGATTGCTCTGTTAACAGATATCTGAGATGAAAGAAGAAGAGGGGTCCGTTGGCAGAAGAAGATTCTGCCAGCAAAAGGGAATCTGTGCTAGCAGAAGAGGCTTTTGTCTAATCCTAACTCTACAGTTAGTTCATTTGTGAATTAAGATTGTACTGTATATCTGGATCCAATCTAGTAACTGCGTTACTAGTACAGTCTAGTAACTCACTAATGTTTAACTTTTAAAAAGACATTCGATTATTCCAGTAGCCAGGCAATTATTTCACCAATCTATTTTGGGATGGGGGGGTTAACCTTTTTGAGAATTTCAACTGTTCCTTTTTCCATTCAGTTGTAGATCGTTTAGGGTGTGATCCACGAACACGGTTTCAAATTCCCCCAAATACCAAACATTGGATTGCTCTTCTGCAGCGAGGAAATTGCACCTTTAGACAAAAAATAATGCGAGCAGCTTTACAGAATGCTTCAGCTGTGGTAATTTACAACAATGTATCTGGAGAGGAGCCTGTCACTATGACTCATCAAGGTAAGATGCCAGTTCCTTTCCATTCTTCTCAATTTTTCTTTTGTTATGGTATGTGAATTTTTAAAAATATTTTTGAACTTGTGAAAGCATTCAAATATAGAAATATGTGACTTATTTTCGTAAGGTAGGTCCAAATACCTTAAGGGAATAGTGAACAGCAATGTTGTGCTTATCCAGCATGAAAGTTTATTTTATGATGTGTGTGATTTTTTTTTTAAAATGTTGAACAGAGCTGTAGACTAGCACTCTTCTCTAACTGTGTGGCTATTGCCCATAGACAACATATGTCTTGCCTGTCAAATGAATACATACTGTTACCAGGTATACTCTCAGAGTACAAACTTGTATTCACACACATTCTGAGTTATACATGCCTATCAATGATCCTTGTGAACTTGGCAGTAATGTGTCTTAGGAAAGTTGGAGTCCTAACACACAAGAATCAAAACAAACACAATAATTATGTTGGGGAATAACAAATTTTGATCTTATCAAATGGCAGACAGTACAGCAAAAGAAAAGTACAGTGGGTCCTTGGTATCCGCTGGGATTTGGTTCCAGGACTATTTGTGGATACCAAAATCCGTAGATACTCAAGTCCCATGAAATCCAGTGGCATAGTGAAATGGTGTCCCTTATACTGAATGGCAGGGTTTGCTTTCTGGAATTTATATCTTTTAAAAAATATTTTCAAGCCATGGATGGTTAAATCCATGGATAAAGAATCTGTAGATATGAGGGGCTGATTTTAAATAGCCAGTAGAGCACAGTTACTTGGAAAATATTAACTCAAATGAGCAAACTTGTGAGGCTGAGAGCATTTGGAGCTTAGCAGTCCAAGGTTCAGACATTGCTGAAAAGATGGGAAGAAGAGTCAGATGGATCAGAAGTGGTGGCAGTATAATACTTTCCCTAGACCTGCCACAAAAGTGAAACTTCAGGGATGACAAAAGTTACTTCTTCTTGCTCCTGTTAGACCTTTCTGGAGAGAAACTGGGGAGCATTGTCCTTTTGCATAGAGCTATACAAAGAGGAGCACAAGCCAAGCAGGGTCTCTAAACCAGAGCCAGGATTTCAAGGAAGAAAATAAAGGAGATTCTATAACAAAAAACAAAATAGATTTTGGATTATCTGATAGTGATTTCAGTTTAAAAGGAGTGACATCCAGGCTTGGGTAGTGATTCAGTAGGAGGCCTCCAGAAACAAGAGATACTTTCTTCTTAGGAAACAGTGCTTGGCCAAAGGTGGAAGCTTCAAGTAGACTTTCACCCAAAACATTTGTAGTCCAAGATGCAGACTTTTCCTCCAGGATGAAATATTTTTGGAAGCTGGATCTTTATAAGGCAATTGAGGAAAGAGAAGACTAATGTTTGTCAAGCTTGCATATTCCACTGTTTCACTATATTGCATCATTTTGCTGCATGAGACCCACCTAGGAGAGATTATTGTTGTATTATGAGTAACAGAGAAGTGTTAAACTGATTGGGTTTGCTTCAAGGGTGACCTTCCATATTAGTACCATTCTTGGTACATAATATATTGTTTGCCAACCAAATGATGTCATAGGAGGAGAGACAACACCATGCTTGGGGATATTCAGTTATGTCTAATAATGTAATTCATATTCTTGACACACTTGGTAGTAGTAATGAATGGAGTCACATTCTGCCAGTATAGGTATTGACTGCAGGTTTTGGCTAGAGCAGGGGTAGGCAACCTTTCCCCTTTAACGGCTGAGGGACTTCAGCTCCCAGAATCCCAGGAGCTATTTGCCAACATGGGACTATTGGCCAACATGGCTGAGGCTTCTGGGAGCTGAAGTCCCTCGGCCCTTAAAGGGGAAAGGTTGCCTACCCCTGGGCTAGAGAGTCCTTTCTGGATACCCCTTCTTTGTTCTGAGTCAGTCAGGAGATTTCATATAGAACATGCATACTTAACACACATGTCTTGTCAGGAGTGTTGTACAAAAGTTGACAGCTGAATAGAGACAGGAAGAATGTGTAATTGATAGCAGCTGTAAGGGAAGAAAGGCGGATGTTTGGAATAGGATTTAGGCAGCTATTTCCTTCAATACCCACTTGTGATCAAACTTTCTGCAAAAACCACATAGGCATCTATAAAAACTGTTTTATGACTGATTCCTATAGCAGAGTCTCTTTCTCTAGTGTTTAGGTAGTATATGGTGCTGTGATAACTGTTAGTCCTAATAACTGACATATGAAAATCCCCTTTTGATTAGGGTTGGACATTTTGTTCAATTGTGTTTCATGTAAACCTAGTTTGCATTTGCCTGAATCTGATTTTTCAGTTGCTGTGCACCCAAAACAGATGTAGCTGAATTTAATTAAAATGTTCTGCCTGCAGACAAAAGTAGAGACAGTATGCAATAGTTCTGCTGTGAAGTAGTAAAGGAAGCAGGCATTTGCATACGAGATGCAACTTCAAAATAAAATAAAGGCCTGTTGCCAAAGACTGGACTATCTTAAATTGATATTTGAATTTCAGCTTTCATCACTTTTGCAGCTCCCAGCTATACTCTTTACTATTATTTTCCAATGTTTAATTTCCTGTTCTTCTACTCTTCTTTTTCAGTCCCATGCTTGTAGGATCTCATTTTCCTGTTTTAAGCAGAGCCCCCTTTTTGATCATTCTAATTGTTTAGAATTGTTTAGCCACCCAGCTACTATTAGGGAGCCCAAGCAGGATATTTCACCTAGCATTGAAGTCTTTGAAATCTAGAGGATATTTAGAGTCATCAGGACTGGTAGCTGTTGGACCTGCTATAACTTTAAGATACTACATACTTCTTTCCTGTGCCTTTTCACCTCTCCAAACCTCACTTTCTGATTGGTTTAACTTATAGCTCTATAACAGCTTAAGTAGCTTTATCGTCATTAAAGAATGTTTTAAAAATATAGATGGGTCTCTTGATAATGTTCAGATAGACCAGGGGTAGGCAACTTTTCCCCTTTTAAGGGCCAAGGGACTTCAGCTCCCAGAATCCCAGGAGCTATTGACCAACATGGGACTACTGGCCAACATGGCTGAGGCTTCTGGGAGCTGAAGTCCCTCGGCCCTTAAACGGGAAAGATTGCCTACCCCTGAGATAGACTGTCTTCAATCAGTGGCATCTATTTTCACCCATAGCCATATAGTGTGATTTTTTTTAAAATAATCAATATTTATTAGTTGGGAACATATGCCTTTCCAAAGTCTGGACTGCTTTCTGTTGTGCCACTATAGGAAATAGACTTTGGGCCTTTGCAGACTGCTAGAAATAGTGCAAATTGAGGTCACTTTAACTGCCCTGGCTCAGTGCTAGGGAATCATGGGAATTGTATTTTTTTTTCTGAGACATTGAGCCTTCTCTGTCAGAGAGCTCTGGTGCCACAATAAACTACAGTTCCCATGATTCTCTAGCACTGAGTCAGGGCAGTTAAAGTGGACTCAATTTGCACTATTTCTGGCAGTCTGCAAAGGCTGCTTGTGTCTAGATAATCTTTGTATGGTCTAACAGTGTTCCTGTTATGCACTAAACTATACAGTTGGCCTTTCATATCCACGGATTCTTTATCCAGAGATTCAGTCATCCACGGATTGAAAATATTTTTTAAAATATAAATTCCTAAAAACAAACCTTGATTTTGCCATTTTATATAAAGGTCAAGTCATGGGTTCAGCCTTTACATTCCTGCAAAATGTATTGTCAGGGTGGTATAGTAGACATCTGCATGCATTCAATAAGCAATGCTGGCTGGGTGGATTTGTGGTTTTATGCAGAACCAGATAGCTTCATAAGATTATGGAAGTCACTGAAGGATGTATCTACACTGTAGAAATAATGCAGTTCGACACCACTTTTAATTGCAGTAGCTCCATCCTACAGAATCCTGGGATTTGTAGGTTCACAAGGTCTTTAGCCTTCTCTGCCAAAGAGTGCTGGTGCCTCCAAAAACTACAAATCCCAGGATTCTGTAGGATGGAGCCATGGCAATTAAAGTGGTGTGAAACTGCATTATTTTTACAGTGTAGATGCACCTCAGAACAGGAGATTTGTAATTGGAATGCCTGATATTTCTGGGTTAAAAAAAAAAAGCTTTGTACCTCCCAGCTCATTTGGATAAGAACTTGAAAGAGGATTCATTCCCCCAGATGCTGTTTGGCCACTTTAAATCCGCCCCCTCCAACTGTGCCTGTTCTCGTTCAGAGAACGAGTAAGCCCAGCCAGGAAAGGGAGTGTTAACCTTTTCAAATAAAAGTCTGATAACGGTTACCTCTAGCTTTTTGTTTCACCAAGTTACTGCTGCGGTTAAGTAACTGAGAATGAGAACCCTTGTACTGTGGCATATCACTCAAAGAACTTTCAGTGCATACTTGAAAGATTGCCTCCCATACAGTTAATAATTAATGGTCAATCCGTTAGTTACTTAACAGTTTGTTATGATACAGCTAAAAGTTGTTGGTTTTTTTTTAACAAATGCACATGTTGATTTGGATGTCAGTTAATTGAAGGATGTATCTACACTGTATTTTCTGCTTATTCTTTTGTTAGGAACTGGAGACATAGTCACTGTCATGATCACAGAACTGAAGGTTAAGGAGATCCTGAATTACTTAGAAAAAAATATGTCTGTCCTAATTGCAATAGCAGTTGGAACTCGCTATCAAAACAAAACCTTTAGTCGTAGCTCTCTTGTCTTCGTATCAATATCATTTATAGTTTTGATGATCATTTCTTCAGCATGGCTAATATTTTACTTCATCCAGAAGATTAGATATACAAGTGCCCGTGATCGAAACCAGGTAAGTGATTCTTTCTCCCTATCCCTCTCTTGGTTTATTGTAAAATATCCAGGGGTAGCTGTGTTGGCATTATAGCAAATCCAATAATATAAAAAATCCACTAAGCAGTGATCCCTTTATTAGGCCATCTAGAATGCACAATACACATGTTGCAAGCTTTTGAAGCTTCTTCATTAGGTCGTAAGCTTGCAACATGTATATTATGCATTTTGGTTGGTCCAGTAAAGGTATCACTGTTTGGTGAATTTTTGATGTTAGTAGATTTGGTTTAGTGTAGTTATAGATGTTTATTTTACTATTGTTTTGAACTGTTGTAAGCTACCCTGAACATAATTTACAATGGGAAAGACATCTTCTTAACTGTAAGGATGTTAAAGCTAAAATAATATTGGTAATTGTGAACTGGAAATAGATTGGTAAAACTTTATTTGTATACTATAGTGTAGAAGATCTTTGTCATAAGCAGTCCTCTAATATCAAAAAACTGATTATGTATGGAGCTCTGCTAAAGATTTACCTATTTTGATTTTTAAGACATAATGCTCCTGCCATGGGAGTGGATTTTTTCTTTAAAGATTCTCACACTTATGTGGAAGTTCACCTTGTTTTGAATTACTTCACTAATTGGTACTCAGTGCAATTTTTTTTTTTAAAAAATATGAATTTTCTTAGGAATACTCATTAGGGTAAAATCTCGGTGGGGTGCAGTTAAAGATTGAGATGATATTACTATGACATATTGCCAGTTAATATGCTAATGATGTAGTAATATTAATGGGTCTGGTCCTTCAGGAAGTATTTTCCTGCTTTCAACATTTATCTCTTTCAACATCTCCCCCTCAAGAAAAATGCTAAAAGGGAAGGTAGAGGTTTCTTGATGCTGCCAAAAGTGTTCTGGCAAAATATTCACAAACTCATCTGATACTGCCCTATAGTTAAGGTTGTTAAATATTTTTAGGACCAAAAATGCTAAATCCAACTGCTAGTCCTAACTAATGTGGACCCATTGAATATGTGTGCACTTAACCAAGATCCAATGAGTCTATTCTACTTGGGCTAGCAGTTGACTTTAGTTGGTTCATCTTGGTTCATCTAGCTTCAGTTTCTAAATTTTTTAAGTTTTGTGGATTTTAGAGAAATTATGAACATCTTTGAATAAATTGATACTTTAAAATAATGCTTTTTGGTTATTTTTTGTTTAAAGTTTTTATTAGGTTTTATTATAGCAAAAGATCACCAACCGCTATCCCCAGCACACTCACACCTTAATGTTACCCCTCCCCATACTCAGCAGTAAACTTATGTATGCTGTACTGTAATTGCAGTTTAGATTGGCCTATACTTCATATAATTCAACTGCACAACATGACAGACAAAACAAATGCCCAAGAGATAAAGGATGGGAAGGAGTAAAATAGGGACAATAATATCTTGATAGTGGCTTTCATGTTTCCTCACAGATCTTAGTTAACTATCAAATAGTTTAAAACATGTGTACTGCATATTCGGATATTTTTGCTTTTCTCTTGTCTCTTAAATGCTACTTTCTCTTTTATTGCCAGTTCGAAATGGTTTCCTTTCCATTGTTCTATGTGAGGCATAGTAGGGGACTTCCATCTTTATAAGAGAATGTGCTTGATCACCATGGCACATGGTTTTTAAGATTCTGGTAACATGCATTCTTATATAATTGGGTGGGAGTTTAATGCTCATAGTTTAATGCTCATAGCATTCCATGTTGTATGAAGCAGATGTGACTATTGTTTACCTTTGCCTATGGACAATTGTATACCTTTACATGTAGTAATTTAGCTATTTCCCCCCTGAAATGTGTGTTCTCAGAATCTCTATATATTAGTAATGTTGTACAATCTGTAGTTCTATGAGTAGTTTTTTTCTTGGCATTTCATTCTCACTTCAGAAGCTTAAAAGTGTGGCAGCACAATATTGGAAAAGGAAATAAACTTGACTAAATATTATATGTGGGGGCCACTGTGGTGAAAAGCCACTGAGTGACTTTGGGCAAGTCATACTCTGTTAGCCTCAGAAGATGACAAATCTCCTCTGAGCAAATTCTGCCAAGAATTTTTTAAACTGCATTTTATTCTTTTAATTAAGGATCTGTTTTAATGCTGTAATAGTTTAATTCTATTTTAATGCTCACTTTTATATGTTTTTAATTGAATTGTTCTTTTAAATTGTAAGCGCCTTTGAGTCCCAGTTGTGTGTGGGGGGGGGGGGAGTGGGTTATAAATAAGAAAACCCCATGATAGGTTTGCCAAAGATCAGAAATGGCACACAAAATATTGGCACACAAATTATTGTACCCTAAAAGCATCAGATCCAGTCTGACCTTGGAAGTAAAGCAGGTTCAGCCCTGCTGAATATGGTTGGTCCTCTGTATCCACACATATTTTATCCACAAATTCAACCATCCAATATTCAAAATATTCAGAAATAATAGAAATTCCAAAAGCATACCTTTTTTGGTTATTTTATATAAGAGACACCATTTTACTCTTCCATTGTATTTAATGGTACTTCAGCATCCATGGATTTTGGTATTCTCGGGAGGTCCTGGAATCAAACCCCAGAGGATATACCAAGGGCTCACTGTACTTGGATGGGAGTCTATGAACTCACAAGTACAGGACCAGATGCTATAGGCCAGAGGTCGGCAAACTTTTTGAGCCGGGGGCCGGTTCGGGGTTCCTCGGAACATTGGAGGGCCAGAGTTTTAAAAAAAATGCACTGGGGCCTGGTGTGTTTTTTTAATTATTTATTTTTTTACTACGGCCCTCCAATGTTCCAGGAAACCAAGAAGTTTGCCCGGCGTGGCCGCGGGGGTCCCCCAGGAGGGCTCCGGCAACCGCACCGGGCCTCGGGGAACCCCCAGGAGGGCTCCGGCGAGCACACCGGACCTCAGAGAGGCCTTGCGCGGCCGTGGGGGACCCCAAGGAGGGCTCCGGCGAGCGCACCGGGCCTCGGAGAGGCCCTGCGTGGCTGCGGGGGACCCCCAGGAGGGCTCCGGCGAGCGCACCGGGCCTCAGAGAGGCCCGACACAGCCATGGGGGGCCCCTTCCGGGATGCCATTTGTGTTTTTGCCCAACCTTTCCCGTCACAGGGCAGGGTGGGAAAGGTCGTGCGATACTCCAGGCGCCATTTTGGTACACAAAATGGCGCCCCGAAGTCGCGCACGCCGGAGAAAGACCGGTCAGAGGCTGGTTGGAAGGCCTCGGTGGGCCAGGTTTGGCCCACGGGCCGTAGTTTGCCGACCCCTGCTATAGGCTATATTTCAGAGGAAGGAACTGGCAAAACCACCTCTGATGATGACTTGCCTAAGAAAATCCTGTGAAATTTATGAGGTTGCCATGAGTCGACACACAACATGAAGACACATACAGATATTGATTTATTTTATTATACTATATTATTTTATTTTATTTATATACCACTTTTCTCCTGGAGTGGGACCCAAGGGGCATACAAAACCAATCAGTTAAAACCTAATGCTATTAAAAATCTCCCCATTTAAAACATTTACAAATATTATACATTGAAATCTTATAAGAAGTTTGAAGGTTCTTCAATGTTTATAAAAGATATAAATGGGCTCTGTCAGTCTTTTGGAACCTGCCCACACAAACATCCTATACTATTATTTCCTGTTTTGCTTATATATTCCAGTATTGCTGTTATAATCCATTATTATTATTACTACTACTGCTGCTACTGCTACTACTAATATAGTACCACTGGTATGGATAGCATTTTATAAAGAGCAGGTCCATGCTTCAATAACTTTATAGTCTGAAATTTGACATGTGGTAAAGACTGTAGGAACTAGGGGAAAGTAGAAGTGTGGGGAGGCAAGGAAAGCCTTCTAGTGAAACATCTTGATCCAAATGTAGTAATTTTCCAGTTCTTTATGGAATATTGTGTTAGAAAGTGGAAGTGCTTAGTCTGAAGGACTGAAAACTTATTCTGGCATTATTTTTTATGCTTTCTTGCATCATTACTATTATCTGGAAAGAAACATCAACTTTTACCTTCATATCCAGAGTGTTATCAATTCCTAGCTTCATGTTTTTTGTATAGTTACTATTCTCTTCAGCCAGATTCCAGAGGTTTGGAATGCCAGTCCACTGTAGAATCTTAATACCTGTACAACATTCAAAAAGTCACTTCACGTACTGCTTCAAGTCAGTTTCTGTTTGCTGAGATGTTGTAGAACCAAGTTAGTGTCCTTATTAACATCTCTTTACTCTTCTCTGTAACATGTAACATGAAGCCTACAAATGTAGAGTGTACTAGAGATTTGCAGGTCCAGAGAAACAAAATATTTTGTTTTGAGGAACATAAATGTTTCCAATCGGAGACTGAACATCTTAAACATTTTTCGTTATCATTGCAGCAAGACTTCGATCTTGCTTGCATCAGATTTCTCTAGCTTTTGTATTAAGTGAAATTAACTGATAACCACCTACAAATACATGTGCATGTGCAGGCACACTTACAGGGCTAGGGATCTCTCAGATTTACGTTTTTTTTTTTTCTTCAAATACTGTTCCTTGAAAAATTTTATAGGGATGTCTTTAGGAAAAAAAATGGTAATTTCTGTGATTTCAAAGTTTGGAATTGTACATCTCATGCAGTTTGTTCCTTGGTTTTTTCTTTCTTTATTCATGTAACATAAAAACATACAAACATACATTCCATCCCTCGTACTTCAAAATATCTGCAAACAACAGAATCTTCCATGAGATATAGCGCATTACCTTGCAATACAATACATTTAAAAAAAGACACAAATAATGTCCTTTTCTTCAACCTATCCATACTATTCTCTATTCTTTCATTGTATTCTTAAGGTTACGTTAACATTTGAATTCTTCTATATAGTTTCTTTCTTGGTGATACTTCCTTTAGGTGTATCACTCTTTATTATCTTTTTCTTTTCTATCCTCCCAGTCTTATTCTTTACCGCCTTTTAAGTTAGATTTCATCCTCTTTTTTCGCCGAATTTTTGAAGACATACCCATTCATCTTTTATATCTTTTCCTCTTAATTTGGCAGTGAGTATATCCATATCCACTGCTTCTCTTAGTTTAATTAGCTATTTCTCTTCCTTTAGAAAACTATTAGTTTTCCAATATTGTGCTTAGAGTATCCTAACCGTCGTTATCATATGTAGGAGATTTCTAGTATGATTCTTTTCAGTTTCTTTGTCTAGTTTATCCGTCATGTTTAAAAGGAAGATTTTTGGATCCAAAAAAATTCTCGTCTTGAGCGTTTCATTTATTGCATTTACTATAACCTTCCAGTAACGCTTT
The DNA here is from genome assembly GCA_026167975.1 of Phrynosoma blainvillii. Taxonomy (NCBI): domain Eukaryota; kingdom Metazoa; phylum Chordata; class Lepidosauria; order Squamata; family Phrynosomatidae; genus Phrynosoma; species Phrynosoma blainvillii. Next base: position 288,039,177 of record JANUYF010000002.1, on the reverse strand, counting down.
GCTTCGTGACACTGCCACCACATATGTATAAAATTGCCTCCCTGTTTCTGACATTTCCAACACTTCATATTCCCTGTTTTGTATATTTTATTCACTTTCAATGGAGTCTTATACCATTGGTGTAGCGTTTTGAAATAGTTTTCTTTATAACTCTGACATAGAGTGAACTTATTGGTTATTTTCTAGGGTTTTTCCCAGCTTTCTAAATCTATGGGGCTCCCAATATCTTGGGCCCATTTCACCAACACTTGTTTGATTACTTCATTTTCCAAGTCTCTATTTTTTTTAGTACCTTAAAATATTTGGCTATATGTCCTCCTTGTTCTTCAAACATAATATTGTCTATTTCATTTTTTTCACTGTCAAATCCTGACAATTTAACGTCATCACTAAACTGAGCTTTTAATTGATTATATAGGAACCAATTTATTTTTATATTCTCTTCTTGCAGTAGAGCGATGGATTTAATTTGAGGGGCCTTTCTGGCTTCTATACATAGAATATCTTTATATTGAATCCACTTTTCTCTTTTGTCTTTATATTTGTCTTTATATCTTTATATTGAATCCATTTTTCTCTTTTGTTCTTTGATGGAAGGCTTCTTGTGGGGAAGTCCACACGGGAATTTTCAGATAAAACTTTTTTAATTTTGGTCCAAACTTTAGGAGGGCTTTTCTAATCACATGATGTTTGAAGTCTTTATTGACTGCTAATTTATTATACAATTATTTATTGTTCCTTGCTTTTTTGATAGCAAAAGTTGCATGAATAGGATGCCCCTGAATGTTCACCATGTCATATATTGTGATGCATCCTTTGTGGTGCTCATTCTCACATCACATGTAGTACTTATGCCAAGAGCCTTGTGTAGACTGGTGCTAGGTCTTGTAGGTGTTGCAGAATATAGATGTTGTGGAATACAGATTGATTATCCCTATCTGAAATGCTTGAGGCCAGAAGTGATCCATATTTTCCATATTTTAGAGGTTGGAATCCCTGCATTTGCATATACATAATAAGACATAATAAGGCTGGAGAGAGACTGAGGATCTCTGAAATGGTGGGGGGCATGGATTCCTGCCATTTCACAGATCACCATGTCTCTCTCCAGCCATGTCTCTCTCCAGCCTCTCAAAGACAGTACAGGTACCAACTATGCTACTTGTATTGTAGCTCAAAAACTTGAATTTTGGAATAGTTCAACTTTTGGAATTCCAGATGAGACATATTCACCTGTATGTAGAAAAGTCAATATCCATTGCTTCAGATTTACATAGATGCAGGATCTGAGGAGATCAGTATGTCAAGGTTTAGCTGTCTCTGTCTCTTTTTTAAAAAACAAAAACAAAACATCCCTTTTTGAGTCAGAACTGTATCTGAAATAGCACTGCCTAGAAAGCAGCCGTATTAGCTTGGCATTACTTTCTTGATCTAGTTTTCTCCCTAGAACATTTGGAGTAAATGGGTTAAAGAATTGGCTTCTGAAAAGGCACTTCTGATTACTCTGATTATGATGTAGAAAAAAATGAAGTAAATTTTGCTAATTTTCTCAAGATCTGTTGCTTTAACAGTTTCAGGGAAGGGAGACTTGATCTTATTTATAACTATGCATCATCTAGAGATCCAATCACAGTGTAGTGGTTTGATCCTTGGACTACTACTGTGGAGACCAGGGTCTGAATCCCCACTCATCCATGGAAACCCACTGGGTGACCTTGGGCAAGTTACATTCTCTCAGCCTCAACAAAAGGCAAAGGCATTCCCCCCAAACAAATCTTGCCAAGAGAGACCCATGATAAGTTTGCCTTAGAGTCACCATAAGTTGAAAATGACTTGAAGGCACACTACAGCAGTCCACTGTGGACTATAGTCATTAGGCTTAGAATCAGTGATTGGGGCATTTTTTTCTGTGTTGTGAACCTGTGTGTACATAGTACTTGTAACTTTGTTATTTTTGACTTGCTGTCCTTATGTTGTTGTTGTGTGCTTTCAAGTCATTTCTGACTTAGGGCGACCCTAAGGTAAACCCATCATAGGGTTTTCTTGGCAAGATTTGTTCAGAGGGGATTGCCATTGCCATTCTTGGAGGCTGAGAGTGTGTGACTTGCCCAAAGTCACCCAATCAGTTTCCCTGGGTGATCTGGAATTTGAACCCTGGTCTCCCAGTGTCTTTGTCCAATGCTCAAACCATTACACCACACTGTCCCTTGTAATTTAATCTATTGTCACTTAATTGAGTCATTTCAAAAGCATAAATAGTAAGTAACAGATTGTGAGCCTATATATTTCTACATTTTCCAAAAATGTGTACCAGAACAGTTGCTCTGTGGATAGAAATCTTAAAATCATTTTTATATTCAGAATTTTACAAAGGTCAAGAGAAACTTGATAAAAATTTTATATGGTTTAAAAAGCACATCCTATTAAAGTTTCATGAAGAGGCAGCAACAACTAGAGCCCAAATTGAAAAACATAGCTATTATAAAGGGAGCAGCAGCTGTTAATGATAGGATAACTGTCTATTTCTGTGTGCTGACTTTACACAGTTTGGAAGCTGTGTACTACTACAGGTATTATTACTTCTTAAAATTGAAAATTATCATAACACTTTTCATATATACATTTTGGAAGTGATATGCATTCTAGAATCAAAGGAGGGGGATGTAGGAATAAGTGGCACAGTGGGTAGTGGGATAAAATATCTATTGCTTCCTTGAATTACCATCATTGTTGAACTTGTTGGTCATAATAGAATTGAAGATATAGGGCCTGAATAGATGGGCCAAATGAAGTGGCTTCCATGGAGGTGTGCTGATAGAATGACGCATGCCTCCAGAGCAGTTGGAAGTTGCGCTCTGGTCCTTAGGACTGGAGCAAAAAGGAGCCATGATAGTCTGACTCCTGTTGGTGCTGGTGGGCCTCTGCATCCATGGCCCACCTTGGTAGCAGGGTTTTTTTCTGCTATTGGCAGGAGTGGACTCGGGCTGTTCTTTCACGCCCATCTGTTCTACCCCATAGTTAATAGAGCTGGCTTTGAAAATCAGTGTCCTGTAGCAGATCAAGTAGGAAACATAATAGTTAGTACTAAGCACTAGATCCCATATGCATAAAATATCTTTTGAACAGGGAGGCTGATTCATCTCCGACTGACCTTATTCTGCCTCTTATATGGAACACACAAAGCTTTCAACATTTGTGCTGATTATAATGGGGATATCAATAAGTTGTCGCTTCCCCCCCCCCCCTGCATTTCATTGATGTTTACAGACTTACAAAGCCTGTTCTGAGAAACTGTTCTTTCAAGAGTGAGAGAACAGATATTGACATTTCTACCTTTCCTCCCATAATCTGGTTTTGGGGAGTGGGGAGACATAAGCTTTACCACATTTCTCTTTTCTCCTTTATAAATTAGGTGACATTTATTGTAATTTGAAAGTGGGAGGGATGGTAGTTGTTGCCTTGAAAGAGAAGGTGGTATGGCTGTAGTTTAAGAACCCCCCAACTTGTGGTGTGACAACTGAAGACATTTTTGGAAGTTTTTATTGTTGACTTATCTATATCCTGTCTTTTTACCATAACTGTGGCTCAGTGCAGCTCTGCATCCACTGCAGTTATGTTAAGGTGCTGTTATGGAATCAAATGGCTTTAGTCAACCTAATGTAAAAAAATTATCAGCAGAAAGATGTAGGAGGAATGACACCTTGTTGGTCTTGCTGGATCGTTCAGTGAATCTAAATACTACCAACTATGGTAACTCCTTCACAAACTTTGTTGTATGTGTATGGGCTAGTGTCTCAGTGCAGTGGTGAAAAAGATGAAGGCCAGTAAATCCACACAAAATGGGGTCTTTGCGGGTGAGAGGTTCCCTTATCCAGGAATTGAGTCAGTCACTCACTCTGGTCATTGTGTGTATTTGTATGTGCACACAACAAAGAATGCAAGCAGAGTCACAGTCTAATAATAATCACAAACACAGATATTTTCTGTAGTGCTGAACTGAAAATCAAACGCAAACAATATCTGGAGCTAGATTTGGGGAGAGGGGGTCAGTATGTGAAATCAATGACTTCAGTCAATGACTTCTCTAATCAAAACAAAACAATCACAAACAGCAAGATAAAATAATTGTAAAAGGTGTGAGGAAGTGGATTATGTAAGAAGGATTTCAAAAAAGGATTTTACTTAAGGAGGAGAAGAATTTTAAGAAAAGGTTGGTGTATACCTCAACAGGGAAAGGTTTAGAATAAAAGCCAAAAACAATAGCTACCAACACTCCACTGCATGTTCTTTCAGCTTTCCCACTGAACCCACATTTATCCATTATTTACAGTAGGACCATTTTTATTGTCAGAATGAAGATTTCATTGTAACATTCAGTAAACTAGAACTTTCATTAGAGGATCAAGAGGAACAATGTGGCTCCCCCCCACCATTTGTTTCTATGCTTCACATAAGAAGCAGCCCTATACCAGGTTCAAACTTTTTTGTCCATCTAGCTCAGGCCTATACAACATACAGTGGCCCTCTAGATGTGAAATGACTTCACCACTCAGCTTTCTTCCAGGAAAAAACCAGGAAGAGGAGGACAGCTGAACACTCACTCCTCAAGGTTCCTTTGCCAGTCAGCCTTCTCCCGAAAATAGAACTGGACAGAGGATGAGGGCAGAATTAATATTAATAAAAATAACTGTAATTAATTAATTAATAATAAAATGTAATTAATAATTAATGATTAAAATAGTTTCATCATTAATTATACTTCTTCTTGGAAACTGAGCTGCTAATAACCTATCTGCGGCCCGAAGAAGTTTAGCCTATTTTAATTTTGGCCCATACCTACTACCAAGTTGTGCACAACTGATCTAGCTTTATATTTTCTGCTGTGACTGGCTTTGCACTAAGATCTGTGGCAGAGATCTTTCCAATCACCTAGTAGCTGATTGTCTTAACTGAAGATGCCAGGGATTAAATTTTGGATTGTGTGCAAGGGAATGATTTATTATCAATTATTGTATGATTTCATCTTAATTTTTATTTGATTGTACTACCTAACAGAAATGGTTAAAGGGAATAAGGTCATCTTAAAACAAAAGTTATTTTTGTCAGTGTTACTTAGTGAATCACATTCTGAGATCAAAAATGTTTCAAATGAGCATGTCACCAAAAGAGATCAGTCTTAACTAACTGTTAACCATGTTAGTTGTCTGTGATGTAAGTTATGTAAGATTACATACATTAATCTAAAACAAGGCAGTCATCCAAATAATTTTTTGCAACAAGTTCTTCAGAACCCATCTATGTAACAGTCTTAACTCAGTGGTATAGCATGTTTTCTTAAGGAAATTAATGTATCGTATTTGATTATGCTGTTTTTTTCTCCATATTTTTGTTCATAGAGGTTGATTGTTACTTGTTTTGAACCCTGAAAAATTTGCATGAAGAACTTCTCTTTTAAAAGCATTGCAGAAAACAGATATACTAGGATAGATTAACTCAAAATCAAATCTTTTTTAATATAATCTTGTCAGATTTTACAGATTAAGACAATATTAATGTAAGCACACTTTTTCAGACTTATGGCTTGAGAAGTTTTCAGAAAAGTTACAAAATGATCAAGACACATGCAAAGAAGTATCTTGTAAAGACAGGATCTTCAAAATAACTGATAACATAATTACAGTGGCAATTTCTTTTTGTAAAAAAAACTCAGTTTGCCTTGTTTGATTGCCACTGCATAAACGTAACCCTTCTTTTGTCAGCGGTTCTAGTTACTGAAGGAAGAAATTTTGCCTTCCTCTGTAAAAGTGATTTACCATAGAAATAGTTTGCATTAGCTGGCAGATGGTCATTCTTAATTGTCTTGGAAGATGTGACTAAAACTCAAATTGGCACTTTAAGCAGACATTCTTGCATATTACCAAAATGGATTCCCATAAAAAATGAACTTGGTGTTTATTGTCAAAGACTTTCACAAATACCTTCAGCTTTGTTGTTCAGCTGCCTGCATACTATTCATAGCTTCCAGGGAATGTTTTATCAAATATGCTGCAGAAGCGGAAATAATGTACTGTTTAGTATGTTGTGAAAGGAAATGTAAGAGGGAGACGTTCATCTCCAATATCTAATCTCAGTATATGTTTTATATAGCGCCGTCTTGGAGATGCTGCCAAGAAAGCTGTCGGTAAACTGACAACAAGGACAGTGAAGAAAGGTGATAAGGTATAGTTATACAATCAAAATTTTAACTTTCTGTTATTTCATAATAATGTTTATAATTACACTCCTCATTCCAGTTTACTTAACATCAAAATCTCTTCTATTTTTCACTTTCAATAATGGTTTATTGGGCCTTTCTGTTTGTCCTGCTTTGCTGTTGGCTGTCTCCCTGTGGCTGTCACAGGCTCTTCAAGCTTAAGAAACTACATTATACCACTTTATCTCCTTTTCTACATTATCTTCCTAGGCCTCACTATTTTCCCAGTTTTTGTTAATTGTTTTTCTTTTTTCCAATGTCTGGCTATGATGTTGGGAGAAACTTTGGTTTTGATTTTTTTTTAATGGTATAGGAAATTGTTTCCTGTTGCTCCACTGCCATACTGTCTAGGCTTTGAATGATCCAGCACGGCTGTATTTTTCTCTAGAGAAAATACTAAAGTTTGTTTGTGTATGCAAGCATTTGTTTTTCTCAGTTTGTCCCAAACTTTTAGTTTCTAGGTGCACTCATACCTCATTTAACAAAAATAGGCGGGTTCCTGGGCTTTACTTCTTTTTCAGAAACTTTGGCACCTGAGGTAGAAATAACATGGGAAGAATAGAGACAAGTTCCTACAATACAAAAGAGAAGAGCAGTTCAACATGTTCCAGCAAACTTTTGATTCACAACTAACATTATGCACATGTGAAATGAAACAACCAGATCAGATAATTTTTACATAAGCAAGCTAAATAATAAAAAACAACACTTTTCATATGATTTCCATTTTGGTGGTAAAACTATAGATCTATATATTTTTTCTTCACACATGCTCAGTAAGTAATTCTGGAGGCATCTGTTTTTCTTGTCTGTTGTATCTAAGCACACACAGCTACAATGGGATCACCTAGAGTAGAATCTCATTCTTTCCCAGGTCAAGCTTTATTGCATTATTTACTGCAGACATACTGCTGCAACCCAAGACTGAAAGTCTGTCTTTCTCCAGCCCACCTGCACCATCTTCTCAGTGCTGATGCTACAAAAAATTTCCAACTAGACAACATAAAAATGAGACTTTTAAAAGGAGCTTCTTTGTCAGAGGCTTTTTTTTACTGAGGTATGCCTGTAGTTGATTACAAGACTGTTTCACATTAGACAGACGTTTAGGTCCATATATTTAGAGCATTATCAGTACAATAAGTGAAGCTGCCACCTTGTTCATGACACTGATACAAAATTAAAAAATTTGGAGGATGCAGTTCAGGCAGCAGGAGAGTAGATGTAATTGACAGGCATATGAGAATAAATCTGCCACTCATTGGTCTTGCCCATCAGGGTTCTCTGTGTGAAGTATTGGCTGTCCATTTCCAGCAGTGGAATTGCTAATTTTATCTTACAGTGATTTTTGATGTCCATGTCTGTAACCATTTGGAAGAAATGTATAAGATTTGTTTGCCTTAGAAGGAAAATAGGGTTTGTGGATGCATACAATCTGTATTTTTCTTCTAAAATACAGAAACTGTAATAGGAATAAAATGGTATTGAAAATCTGTGATACTGAAACTGTATGGTTATTGTGTAGTTGGACTGTAACTATTGTAAGTAATACTGTATGTGTGTTCAGGAAGTGATCAGCTAGGAATGATGGTTTATCAAGTATGGCAAGCATTGGGCTTTCCAAACCAAAATAAAAACAAATGTTTCAGTTCTTCTTGGTCTGCACAGTCCAGCATATGGATTCTGTGTTTGTACAGAGACAAGCCAGGTTGCTTTTGAGACTTGTGTTTATCCCTCAAGGCACAAAGAGTAGTGTAATCTCATTCTTCCTACTTTGTTCATTTTTGACTGCAACAGGAGTTGGATTTCTAAAGCAAATGTTTAAAATGTTGTGTGAAGATTTTATCATTAGAAGAGTTTTGCTTTATTAGTAACATGTTGCTTTAAAAAAACAAATTTTTAAAAAATATTACAACAAGCATTCCTCATTGACTTCGATCATTGTGCTGTCTGTACACACCACATGTAGTAAAAAAAAAAAAAAGCAAGGTTTGTACCCAGGACTGATCTATTACAGAACAATTTGAAGAGAGAAAATGACAGAATCACTAGTAGTCACATACAGTTCCCAACTGGGACCTCTAAGGCGCATCATCAAGGAACTACAACCCATTCTGGGCAATAATGCTACTCTTTCAAGGGCTCTGGGTGGCAGACCTTTACTTGCCTACAGGCAACTTCCAAACCTCAAACAGGTGCTCACCCACAAGAAGAGACATGACAGAGATGGGGACACAGGTACTAAGCCTTGTCACAAACCTAGATGCCAACTCTGCCTGCATGTTTATCCAGGAAATGTCATCACAAGACCTAATGGCATTACCCACAATATTAGGGGGGCCTTCATGTGCTCATCTTCCAGTATGATTTATGCCATACTGTGTCATCAGTGGCCATCAGCACTCTACATCGAGTAAACAGGCCAGTCCCTACACCAAAGGTTAAATGGAAATAAATCAGACATTAGGAATGGGAATACCCTAAAACTGGTGAGAGAACATTTCATTCTCCCTGGGCACTCCATCTCAGACCTCAAAACAGTGGTCCTTGAACAAAAGGACTACAAAGGTACATTGGAAAGCGAAACAGCAGAATTGGAGTTCATCCATAAACTACAGTTCCTCAGCAATTGATTGAACAAGGGCAGTGGCTTCCTGACCCACTACACACATTTCAACGCTATCGGGGAGGGGTCGTCCTACACTCACCAATCTACTACTCATGGGTTCTCCTTATGCTAACTGTCTGCAAGAGCCAACATTCTTTTTCAGGTTTTTTTCTGTTAAACTCCTGCCCTCCTGTCTGTCCCTGGCTTCCACTCCACCAAAAGCATCTGAGGAAGTAGACTGAAGTCTACGAAAGCTCATGCTGCCAACTTCTTACTTTCTTTCAGTTAGTCTTAAAAGTGCTACAAGATCTCTCTACATATTTAAAAACAGTTATTTTTAAAAGCCATGTGCTTCTTAAAATCTATCAAACTGGTGTTTGAGACACTGTATTTTTCTTTGCAGTCTCTGGGCATTACAATTATTATTATTATTATTATTATTATTATTATTATGTTTATGTTTATGTTTATGTTTATGTTTATGTTTATTTGTATCCCGCCTTCCTCCCAGTACAGAGATTCAAGGTGGCTAGCAAATTAAAACAGTCTAAGTTAAAATATATAGGTTGTATACCTGAACAGACCCTAATTTGGAACATTTTAATGTTGAGCAAAGCTTTTACAGGGATTTGGGCCCATTCGCACTACACAATTATATTCTACTTTAAATGCCATATCAACATTCTGTGGAATTCTGAGGTTTGCAGCTTGATGAGGCACTAGAACTCTGTGGCTAGGAACTCTAAATGCCCCTCACTAAACTGCAAATCCCTGGATGGAGTCATAGCAGATAAAGTGAAATCATAGTGCTACAATTGTGTGATGTGATAGGCCTCCTCCCTCTACCCTCTTCCCTCTTTCCATATACTCAAAGATGTGGTTCCTACCTTTCCAACTCTGTTCTTCTTTAATTGCTGCTATGGCAGCATCATTTGCAAATTTTATCCACTGGTCTGTCATTGTGCAATTATTTAGCACGTTCCCTTATACACTTTCTGCAAGTGATCACCAGAATTTGTTTTATTTTTTAACCTGGTTGTTTGTTTGTTTACAGTGTTAGAGCTTGGAAACATTTAGTTGGTAAATGCAGATTCTAGAAGGATTGAGGGGTGGAGTTTTACAGCTACCAGGATGCACCAGCTAGCATGGCCACTGGATAGACTAGCTAATGGCTTATGGATGTTGTGGTCCAGAAAAGCTTTTTCTAAGCTCTGGTTAAATGGCATGGCATAAGTTTTTGATCATTATATACAAGACACATGAACTTCTGAAAGTATGTTATAGTACTTTGGGCTCATATTTCTTCCTGCTGCTACATATTGTCTGTACATATTAGTTCACTCCTAGTTCTAACTTGAATTCTCACTTCGTTTATTTTAGGAAACAGATCCTGACTTCGATCATTGTGCTGTCTGTATTGAAAGCTACAAGCAGAATGATGTTGTCCGCATTCTGCCGTGCAAGTAAGCCAACAATTCTCTTAACTTGTAAAAAATGTTTAAACCTGGAAAATAAACATGTTGAGGTTTCTTATCCTTTGTTGTCACTCTTGGTTACACTTAGTATCTTAAAATGTGTGTATTAGATGTAGTTTTTGCCATGTTATGAATCCACAATCTCTACCAGGGGTAGGCAACCTTTCCCCTTTAAGGGCCGAGGGACCTCAGCTCCCAGAAGCCTCAGCCATGTTGGCCAATAGTCCCATGTTGACCAATAGCTCCTGGGATTCTGGGAGCTGAAGTACCTCGGCCCTTAAAGGGGAAAGGTTGCCTACCCCTGCTCTCTACCATGTTTGGTTGGTATAACCAGGTGGAGAAGGGCTAGCCCAAGGGTAGGCAACCTTTCCCCTTTAAGGGCCAAGGGACTTCAGCTCCCAGAAGCCTCAGCCATGTTGGCCAATAGCTCCTGGGATTCTGGGAGCTGAAGTCCCTCAGCCCTTAAAGGGGAAAGGTTGCCTACCCTTGGGCTAGATACTAGGTATGTGGGGGCGGGGAGAGAGAGATTTATCATTGAGGGATTCATCAACCAATTAATAAAGGCAAATTAGATATGTTTAATACTAGTACTAATTTTTAGAAATATGAAAGATGTGTGCAAACTTAGATCACTAGTTACTGCTGGCTGCCTTAATTGTAACTTCCTCTGGGTGTGTATGCGTGTATGGTCAGCACATGTTAGGAACTGCTTGAGGTGATGCTAGTAGCTGGGTGCACACTGCATATTGCCTGCCAAATGTAAAACCTTTAAGATTCAGCGAGTCCATACAAAAGGATCAGGCCTTATCCTCAGGATTACATTATTTTAATAAATGCTTTTTGTCTTTTCACATTACACATATGTCTTATAAATAAGCTTACCCATGATGAAAATATTTGTATCAGTTTCAAAACCAAACATGCTCTTTGATACACTAAATACTACTGGCCATGTCATAGTAAAATACACAAAAGAAATAATTATCTCCTGTAACTAATGAGGTGTAACAATCTCAAAAACAAATTTAGTTGTGGTAGAGAGGTAGAACAGCATGGTCCCAGTGACACTTGCATCACAACTCCTTTGTCCACCTTTTATTGAGAGCTGATTTTCAACTTGATATGAAAAATACCTTAATTTAAATGGCAGTGCACATAATGTGGCATTGTCAATTATGAGTGGTATATAATTGCTACCTTTCTCCACAATAGATGGAAGCAACAATTGGAAAAGGGCTACTATATAGTTCTCTTTCAGTATGGCTGGTCTTTAAATATGTACAGTGCCTTGTATTATTCACACACTCCCTTTTGACTTTTCCATATTTTGTGGTGTTACAAACTGCAGTTGAAAAAGATTTGATTGCCATTGTTACCACTTGATGTGCATAAGATATTCAGCACTATGAAGATACTTTTTTATTGTGGCACAAAAGTTAAGTCAACAAAAACAAACTGGCACTTGTTTGTTGCATAAGTATTAAATCCAATTCAGTTCATAACAAAATCTAAGATAACAAAATATGGAAAAGTCAAAGGAGTGAGTATATCTGCAAAGCACTGTGTGCATCTTTTGCAGCTGATGCAATGGATATATATTTTGCCAGTTAAACTTTCATTATCTTATATCAGATAAGGTTGAGTTGGTCTGTTTTATATTTCTCTGTCTGATCTTGATTCATTGTATGAAGTTTTCTCTGATATATTTTGATCTTCCTGATGTCTCCATGATTAACAATAAAGTGAGGGCAACCATAAAGTGAAGCTTCTCTGAAGCAAGAGTAGAAGAGCTTTTGTCCTTCCCATTTAGTCTACTTCATGGGCAGATGTGTTTCTTGCAGCTCTTTAAATACTGTTTCTCACAGCAGGTGTAGAACAGAGCAGGGAAGGAAGGGGGTGCTGCAAACTGTAAAACAGAAAAGAGATAGTGAAGCTGTACACAGAAATGAAAGCGAGTCTGTTCTGAAGAATAGAATATGGCCCTAAATCCAGTTGCTGTTCTCAAGTAGAGTACATCTGTTGATTCAGAGAAATTTAAATGAGTGTTGATTTAACATGGCCAATGTATCAGAAAGTGCATACAGTGCCCCCAGCGGAAAGAGAAAATGACCCCCAAACATTTCCAACATCAAATATAAAAATGGAATGAACCCTATAGGGTACATTCCAGTGGACTGTTGCAAATCCCTGAAGCTGAAACGCCCTGATGCCATAAATGTTTGTTACAGCAGCTGAACAGCCCCACTCCATGCCATGCACACCTCAAAGTCACATCTGAACTGGCATCCTTTTTTAAATGTGCAGGACTTTATCAGAAAGGAGTTAGCTACATCCTTGCCAGTTCTACCATCTTAAGGTCAAGTCTTGTCATTATTATTGTTGTTAACTTTATTTATTCCTCACTTTTTTCCCCAGGCAGGGACTCAAGGCACTTTACAAATTACTATGTAGTTTAATTAAAACATTAATTAACTATATTGCCTTTCCTAGCACCTTCCCTCAAAAATTGATCAGCTGTCCCTTTAAATATCAGTCATAATTTTCCTCCATTAAAAAGCACTTTCTGTAGCGTAATGCCTCTGTTTTATTTTATTTTATTTTATTTTATTTTATTTTATTGTCCTCTCATCTATCTTTCACCATCAGGAGAGGCTCTTCAGAATACCCAAATTGCTCTGGTATCTACATACATTCATTTGTTGTAGTAGTGAGAGAAGGAAAGGGAATATGGATCATTTGCTTACTTGACAAACTATTAATTTAGATGTCTGTGGGCCGGAGCAGATGGGTGGGAAAGAGTGACCGGGTCTGCTCTGGCCAGAAGCAGGTCCGAACTCTGCTGATCGCTCCCAATGTGGGCTGTGCTTGCTGGAGTCGACTGGTGCTTCCGGTAGCTGGATTATCCCAGCTCCTTTTTTCTCTAGTTTAAAGGACTGGAGCATGGCCTTGGCGTGGCTTCCATCCGCTTTTGAGGCGTGTGTCATCTAATCAGCATGCCTCCAAAACGGCCAGAAGCCGCTTCATTAAGAGCATGTATTTCACCCCGTCTCTCAAATAAGTACATTATGAGTTGGGTGGAACCTTACTGAACACTTGCTTCAGTTAAAGTGGGAAGGAATGGTAGTAAAAAGAGAATATATATGAGGAACATGGCTGTCTTACAGGTTTAAATTGCAATAGTAATTCCTCATCTTGTGTATAAACAGAGGGGCTTTACAGGACAAGGATGAAAAGTGTACATGGATATAGACAGTAAAGAGACTTAATAATGAAGACCGCTTATTAGGTCATCATACTACTGTAGCTTTCTTAATTTTATGCTACGGTGTGCCCGATAATAAAACTATAAAAATAGAATCTTTAACCCACTTGTAATACAGTAACTGTGTGTGAGAGAGACAGAGAACATGGGGTATATTCAGTGCTGTTATAAATAATATGGCTGTTAAGAAATGCTTGTTGTCTTTCTGTGTTCTCTCTTAGTAAGTTATACTTATTTACAGTATATTTCATCATTTTTAATTTGTTATGGTTCATTTTTAATTTGTTATGATTTATTGCTATGTTTTAACGTTGTTGTATTGTTCCTCCTTTTATCCGCCGGGAGAGGAGGGATATATAAATAAATTATATTATTATTATCATTAAATAAAGTGGGAAGGAAACTGAGAAGGATAATATAGTATGAGGTCCTATATCTATTACAGACATGTAAATTAAGCAAATTTCAGTTAAATGTTTTGTTTATAAATTATATTTGTATCTGTGTTGGTTTTTGTGATTGTAAAGTGGTTATGTCATTGTATTTTTTAAAACAATTTGATTTTGTTAAACTGGTGGTCTTTGACTAATCCAGTGGTCCCCAAAATTTTTCCAGCTACTGCCTCCTTTCCTCTTGGGTGACAACCCTAGTGCCCCCCCATGTGTATTTATTGATATTAAGTCTACAATTCTACTGCAAATTCAAAACAACCAATCTCGCTTACTACTTCCTTTGAACCCAATCACCTTGGGAGCAGCAACTGAACAGCTGGCTGAGCAATGACTGAGAAGCCTCTCCCCTGTGCTGGTCTTGTGGTAAAGGTCAGCCTGGGCAAGAGGCTTTTTGGTCATTACTTGACTGGCTGATTGGTCACTGCTCCCTTTGCAGCCAGTCACCCTGGGAGCAGCTGTCTGACCAGCAGCTGAGAAGCCTTTCAACCATGCTGCCCTTCCAGCAAAGGCCAGTGCATGCAAGAGGTTTCTCAGTTGCTGCTTAGCCAGCTGCTCGGTTGCTGCTCCTAAAATGAACAGGTGCAAAGGGAGAAGCTTCTCCCTGGCAAGAAAGGATACTCAATCCTTCATCGAGGTGAAGGGGGCATAGCTGGTATGTGTGTGTGTAGGAGCTTCCAAGAGGCCACATACTCTGGACTGGAGACGCATGGATGGGGAAAGGGAGAGATTTTAACTACAGGAGCCACTCTTAAGGTGAAGGACACTTTCCAAGAATTGACCCCAGATACTCCTCCCCCTCCTTCCCCAGATGTCTTCGCCAGAAAGCTTCAAGCATCTCCCACACACACACACACACACACACACTGTTTCTTCTACTACCTTTTCTCTCATCTTGCCTGATAAAAGAAAGCAGGAGCAACAATGTAACTCCAACATGCCAGCTAAGTCTCGAACAAAGGTCACAAAGCTTAAGCAGGGTACCAAATTTGAAAGGTCCTTTTTTGCTGCCACTTCTTCCCTGCTGCCACATGCTCTAACTTCTTCCGTATCAATTAGTCTGTCTCAAAATGGCACTGGTCTGGGTTACAGAAGCAATGCCCTGTGCTCTGTTCCCAACTACCATCACAACTACTAGCAAAATGTGTGGCTAAGGGAGTTAGCTTACACAGGCAGGTGAAGAGTGGAAGACACCACCACACAAAGCAATCAGTGAGACTGTGTGGTGGTTTTAAAGGACTCTGAAAAAAAGTTTCATGTAACTCTCATCCCCACCATGGTTCTAAATGTTGATGGTTCCCTTTTTCTTTCTTGCACACCAATACTTTGACTAAAGGTTCCCCTGCCACCCCTTTTCCCTCCCAAAGTGGGAGCGTATTGCCCACTTTGGGAATCACTGGACTAACCAATAAGGAAGGGGTGTTTCTCTAATAATAAGTAACAGCCTTACTGTTTGTTTTTTTAGTCCCATTTTGCAACTGGCATTTTTAAAACTGTTTATTAGTACTGTGATGTTATATTGAGTTTTATTAGGCTTCCTTTAACTACAGTTATTGAGAAATCTGGGGCAGAGGTACCTGGAGCAAAGTCCCCAGTACTTTGCATCAGGACTTTGATATACACTCTGGAATGCCCATGGTAGCTTCCAGTAAACCCACAAGCCAATACATTCAGTTTCTTTTTATAATTATTATCCTGCTCAACCAGTGGAGCTTATTGTATATACTCATGTATAGGTCTAAAAATGTTAGTAAAAAATCTGAGTCAACTTATCTACGAGTCACTGTAAGTACTGTCTTACTAAAAATGGAACCATCCCCTGGTGAAAGGCCAAAAGTGTAATCTGTCCTGAAAGCACTAACCTGCTCCCCAATCTCTCATCCTTCCAGCCTCTAGGGCCAGCACAAACAGTTATGCCTGCTGGGATTTTGTAAGTTCTTTGGCATTGTTTTCCTTTGCTTCATCCTTTAGACCTTTTGTTACATGCCCCTAAGTTTTACACTTGACTTACCTAAGGGTCATATCAAAATCCATAATTTTGGCCCCAAAACCTGTCCTCGTCTTATACATGAGGTCGACTTCTAGTCGAGTATATAATTTCTAGCAAATAAAATAGATAGAAAAATAAGCAGTTTAGGCTAAATTAGTCCTTTACAACCCAGTTACATTACTTTCAAATAATTACTTTTATGTTTAAATGTTGCATGTTCATGTACCTATTTAAACAGAAACAAATATACTTCATTAATAAGCTCATGTGGGCAGATTTTGCTGGATGAATTTTAGGGCACAGATGATGTGGGCAGGATACTTGATTCTGTTCATGACAGTGTCTGTGCTGACTCTTGGTTGGTTTCAACTAATCTAGCCAAGTTAAAGTCTTGATCATTAGTGGTTGTTTATACATCTCATTGACTAGCAAGCTACCATCTGTCCTGAAAGTGTACTGTGTCTGTTTGCTCCTAATTATATAGAAAAAGGTTATTGACTAAGACCAAAGCAAGTTGTTTAATTACTTGATGTGCGAGCAAAGCCTTGATTTCATTTTAACATAGCTGTGTTGTTACAGCATGCTTTTCTTTAATAATATTTTAAGTAGAAATAGGGCAGTTTGAATTCAAATTGTACTCGTCATGAGAGGCTCACAGGCTTCTGAAATGCAGGAATACAGTGCTAAAGCACTCCTCAAAGATACTCATTCAACCTCTGTTGAAAGGCTTGCAAAAAAGGAGAGTGCACCAGACTGTACTGCAACCACTCATTCGCAGACCACAAGGTTGCGAGTTCAATACCAGCCAGGGGGCTCAGGCTCAATTCAGGCTTGCATCCTTCTGAGGTTGCCAAAATGAATACCCAGCTTGTTGGGGGCAATTAGCTTACACTTTATAAACCGCTTAGAGACTGCATAGCGTGGTATGAAGCATTATATAAATGAAATTGCTATTACTATTCATATAGAACTTAATTGGTCTTCAGGCCCAGCTTTTAAAATAAGCTGGGGAAATGTGAAGTCGAAGTTCCCTGAAGATGCCAGCCATAGATGCAGGCGAAACGTCAGGAATATATTCTTCTACAACACAGCCTCACAGCCCGAAAAACCCACAAAAACCTAAAGTTGGGAAAACTTGGGGCTTTTCAGGTCATTGGTCTACAATTTATGTCACCCTCAACCATAACAGCCAGTGGTGAAAGGCAATATGAGTAGCAGTTAATTAAAACATGCAGAGTATCACAGATTCTCTACTCTATCTTAAAAGGAGCAGTCTGATTGGATTAAACTGTTAATGTCCAAATGTTTTGGTAATCATATGCTCAGTTCAAAGTTTCCAACTTGCAGCTAATTACTTTCTGCATAAGATTTAAAAAAAATTATGAATGCCACGAATCCCAAAATACATGAAGAAATGTCTTGAGAATTAAGAGCTGACTGTAATCTCCAATTTCTGATGTATATATTTCAAAATTTAGGGCATTTTGAATCAGGAAATTGACAACTTTTTGTTCAATTCATGCTAGTTAGTTTCTGGAGATTTTTGGTTCAAATTGGGCAGCAATCCTGATGCTAGAATCTTTAAGTTCTTACTGTAAGATTAATGGAATAGTTAAAAGTTAATAGTTTATGATCAAATACTCATCAAAAAACTAGCCAGTAGCACTTCAGTGATAAACCAGGTCTCACATTTCAGTTGTACTATCACAGTCCCTCACTTTTTTTTTAGAGGGTGTGTGTAAATGAGATGAGCACACAATATTATTTTCTGAAAGTAATGGGAAAGATTTGATGAGGTAGACCTAACTGCCCCCTCCCCACCAACCCAGTATCAGAGCACCTGGATGTAGGGCCCTGGAGTTGCTTAATACACAATAAGTTCTAGTAGATTAAAATATTTCCCACTTTTCCCCCAGTCTTGGACTCAATGCAGTTTGCAAAAATTAAAAGATGTAGCTTCAATAATTATGTACACAAAAGTTAAAAATATAATTAAACTATCAACAACATTAAACGCAGTGAAAAGCATAAGCATTAAAAAAGAACAATAATATATAAATAAATATATACATCTATAATATATAAATAATATATAAATGTAAATAAGGAGAAAATATAAATCACATAGCATATGAAAGGCCCTTTCTATGGAGCCTTCAAATCCCTGCATGAACATAGAGGTCTTCACCTGCTTATGAAAGGACAGTACCAGTCTAACCTCTCTAGAAACTGCAGAGCCTGGGAGCAGCCTCTCTCATGTTGCCACCAATTTGTACCTCTTGAGGGTGATGGGACAGAGAGTAAGGCCTCCCCAAAAGATCTCAAGTCTCATATAGGGAGACATAGGGCCTTTAGAGACTGACAGAAATAATGCAGCTTGAGGCCACTTTAACTGTCCTGGCTCAGTGCTAAGAAATCATGGGAACTGTGGTTTATTGTGGCACCAGAGCTCTCTGACAGAGAAGGCTCAATGTCCCAGGAAAAAAAAAATACAATTCCCATGATTCCCTAGCACTGAGTCAGGACAGTTAAAGTGGCCTCAAGCTGCATTATTTCTGGCAGCCTGCAAAGGCCCATAGTCTTTTAAATGTATGTCCTCCTTCCTAAGATGAGAATTATTATGTATGTGTGTGTGCCTTCAAGTCACCTGTTGACTTATGGTGGCCCATAAATTTCATAGGATTTTCTTAGGGAAGGAATTCACAGAGGAAATTTTGCCAGTTCGTTCCTCTAAAATGATACCAGCTGAAGGATGAGTTCCAGTTTATTAGAACTCCCTAAATAAATTTAGAATTGACAATTATAATGTTAAAGCCTACCCAGAACTTCTGAGTTTTAAGAGTTTACGGATGATCTTTGTTGTGTTTTTTCAGGCATGTTTTTCACAAAACCTGTGTGGATCCATGGCTCAGTGAACACTGCACTTGTCCTATGTGTAAACTGAACATTTTGAAGGCTCTGGGAATTGTGGTAAGTTGATATTTATTTATGTAGTCATTAATGTGGAGGCTTACTTTTTGAAAATATCACAAATCAGTAAATTCATGTTAAAAAGGACATCATTTTAAGGTTATATTAGCCATTCTATCTTGCTTGCATTAAATGGAGATGCTCTCCCAGCTTTGAATTTTGGAAATAATGTCTGTAGAAGTATGAGCTTTTCACATATCAGTGGAAAATGTTTGATTATTTGGAGTACCTTTCCTTGTCTGTTGCTTACTCTCTGATTTATCCCTTAGTCATGGATCAAGTCCAAAATGAAATGTTATCCTGTGATAACCATATAAACAAAGCCTTAGATGATAACTATTTCTGTATGATATTTATTACAAGCAGATACATTTTTCCTACTTAAACCTCTTGAACTTCAAGTTAAAACAATCCATCATAAAATAGACTATTGTTCCCTCAAGACATGTGTATGATCTCTCGGTTCAGTAAGGACTGGGACAACTCTTTGAGGGTTCTACCTCCAACAGATGTAAAACCTTTTTTGGACTATAATTGGCTGAGTTTTACCTGTGCACCTAAATGCTATACAGCACCGAAACGTTTTTCCAGATGTAGCAGTACAGATACTTCTTGAGAAATTCAGTGCTCTCTGCCCAAATAAGGGGCCTGTGGCTTCACAAGAGACAGAGAGATCCTGAATCCCAAGAGTTACTTTACTGCTGCTAATGGAGTTTAAATTTTACTGACCCCACATGGCCAAGAAAGGCATGGACTCTGCGTACTATAGATGTTACCTGATTCCTGATAGGCATTACCTGATTCCTGCTGTTTTAGGGGCTTGCCTTATCCTACCATGTGCTTCAGTGAAGCACAGCACCCATATTAATTATAAAAGGCATCTTCTAAATGGCATTTCAGTTCTCCCCAGATATTCATCTCACTAATAAGCAAGGAATAATCTGTGGTACCATGACATGGCATACAGTTCTGAGTGGAAAAGGCTGATTGTTTTATAGTACCTGATTGCCATTGTGTCAATAAAATTGTAGGCCCTAGAAACATCCCATTGCAAGAACTGTTTTGTAAACTACAGATGTATTGTATTTCCAATTGCAAACAGAGATGCTGCTACTATTCAGGTACTGGTCTAATAACTGTTACAACACTAACAGTACATTGCCTTATCTGGTTCTGTCCACCTCTGGTTTCTCTTATCTATGTAGACTGCAGCTGCATTGGCATTACTATGGTAGTTCACAGTTCCTACAATCATGTTGCCTACCTGGGCACCTTGTGTTTCAGAAACTAAGAAAGTGTGCCCCAGAGGATTCATACACCTCAGTCCCTTTTGCTGCCTCCTCCAGGACAAAGTCCCCAGACCCTCAATTATGTTTTTGTTCAAAAATCACTCAAAATCCCACCTAGAGTGGGTTACTCCCTAAAAACAGCCTGGCAGGCCAAACCTTGGGTCAGTGTTTCTTAACAGAAAGAAGCTTGAGAAACTTATTACATCCAAAACATAGGTTGTAATTTCTTGTTGACACATCCCACTTTTATTATTGTAGAGAGAGTACTGAATAAATCCTGCTGTAAGATTCTTTCATTCTGTATCTATTAAGGCCAAAAAAGCAAGTAAATGTTCTGTACCAAAGACATCTTACTCTGTCATCACCTTTGCTTTTCTTAATGCCATTTATGAGGCCTGCCCTACTTATTATCAATTCATTCTGGAGAAAATATGGCAGCATTCTTTAGCCATTTTCCAAGGAGCAAAGGAAGATGGCAGAGATTTTCCATGACTGGCAAAGACTTCGTGGTTGGCAACATAGTGACTGAAAGGCTGTAGCAAGTGCTATCATGTTATTCCATCAAACCTGAGTAGATTCAGCTGATCATCACAGAAGGCCAGAATGAGGATTGAGGATTTCTCATTTGATAGTGAGAACCTTTTCAGCTCCAGACCACTGATGCATTTAACCAGGTGCAAAAAGGTATGCATCATCTAATAAGGGTCACTAAAACTTAAAAAACACTTTTTTCCCTCATTCATTTTCTTGAAGAAGGCTTTTTTTTTTTTCAATAATGAATCATCAGGATTCCCCACAAAATGCTCTTCTTACCAGTTGCACCAAGGATCAGGGTGTCACTTCATCCAAACAAAGTTCAGGTTCTTATTTTAAAGCATATCCACTAGCAAATCCTAAGCACTCCCAAGGCTATGATAATAACTGTTCCATCCTCATTCATAGTTCCATATTTGGTGCTTGCCTTTGATTTTTCACAAACACCTGGAAAGATATCACCGTGGATATGTGAATATTTAGGTTTGAGCACACTAGTTACAATTTGAAGTTGTTTATCAGCTTCAAGAGTTATACGTGGGTCAAGATTCTGTTGGGCAACTATGGGGGGATGCAGACGGGCGGCCCTGGGCCGCCCAGGAAACGGAGGATCGGGGCAGAGTCTGTTGGACGCATCAGCCCCAATCCTCCCTTTTGCCGGCACGGAAAAGAGCTGCAAAATGTCGCTCCTTTCAGAGCCAGCAAAAGGGTGCCCTAAGAGCTGCCGTGCGGCTCTTTGGCGCCCCTTCTGGTGCAGTGCGTCAAAAGGCTGCACTGGAGGGACATCCTGATGCCGCGTGCCGTGCGTAACGGCGCGTGGCGTCAGGACATCTTCGAGGAGGGGTTGAGGCGGCTGGCATGCAGCTGCCCCTCCCCATCCCTGCCTCCAGGATGGCCCAAAGGGCCCTTCTGTAGAGGCCCTAAGTTAGCATAAATGTGCTGGTGGAAGGGGTGCAGCAGTAGCAGGAGGAGCTTAGGTGTAGCAGTGGCAAAGTGATGAAATCAAAGACAGCCATGGGAGGGGAAGGCAGGCTTCAGCCAGCCTATTTCTCCTGTGCCTGGCTTTTAACAGCAGGGAGAGAACCTTGGAACAAGTTTGAATCTTGGAAAGTTGGCTTGAAAGGTTGCCTGTCCCATAGACAGATGACTTTCCAAGCCACCCTTCTCAGAGTGTCTAGTTCTGAGGACATCTCCCTGTGAAAGCCAGGCATGACTCAGAGACAGCAGTCTTCTTTTCCTGCTACAGTGATGATTTTGTCTTCCTTGCTGCACCACCACTGTATGACTGTGCAGATGGTGAATAGAGTGCACCAAATAGTTTCCAGGTATTATGCTTCACTTCTCATCTTGCTTCAGCCTGCTGCAGTCTGCTGCAAAAGGGAATAGTTGACTTGGCACCACAGGGGATGAACTGTGCAGGTTTATTCCCACTATTTATGTTACAGAAGTGGCAGCAGGTTCCATCCTATTTTAGACAAACAAATCCTGAATTACTTTATTACCACAAAGAAGTTTTCATAGGATGACCCTCATGCAAGTTATCCCTTCCCTTTCTGAGGAAGTCTACTTTGCACCTGTGGATTTAAATACATAGAGCAGTCAGGCTTACACACAGGAAATATATTCATTTTTCCCAAGGAAGTCCTCTTTAGATTTGCCACTGTATCAAAGGGAGTTTATAAAGTGTCTCTAAGTTATGGCTACCATATACCTATGCCTGAACACATTTCCCTGTTGTCATACACTGATGACTGATTTTGGCCTTTTCTCAACATTTATCAATCAGAAACCTCCATGTAGTTCTTACCACCTAGGATTCAATAAATCTTCCCCAAGATAATAGCCTTATTCCTGAGCTTTTATTGCTTCTTACCTTTTTAGCTCATAGAATCATAGAGTTGCAAGAGACCACAAAGATGTAGGACTAAAAAAGTACAAAATTTGCCATCAAAAGTTTAGATGGTGTTTGCTACATTAAGAGGTAAAGTCACCCTTTGTCATTGGCTATCAAGGCTGTCTTGTATCTCTGTATTGTTTTTGCATCTGACTGTCATGATCTCCAGCATGTTCTTAACTCTTAGCAAAAATTAAAATTATGTTACTGAATTCTGAAAGCCTGTTCCTCTTCACCTCATAGGTTTATGCATAGGAGACACAGCACTACAGTGTACCATTATTTCCTATTGTTTGATCATATATCCCATAGATAGGATTTTGTAGTAATTCTGACATTTTATGATATAGTCTTTAAGGCATGACTGCCAGTACCTTTAAAAATGAAATACATTAATATCTTATTATTGTATTTCAGACAAATGTGCCATGTGCTGACAATATGGCTTTTGATATGGAAAGGCTTACCAGAGGTCAACTAGGCAACAGAAGATCAGTACTTGGTGACCTTAGCAGTGACACCTCACTCACTCTTGAACCCCTCCGTACATCTGGAATATCACAATTTCCACAAGATGGGGAGCTGACACCAAGGACAGGAGAGATAAATATTGCTGTGACTAGTAAGTAAAGTTGGTCTGAATCTGAGAATCGTAGGTATTGTGTTACTTTAGATTCCTCCCCTTCTTTTACCAGAATGCGTGTAAATGAAATATGGAATATATACACACATTAAAGAAAAAATAAATATATCCATTTTAGATAACGTTAGATTGAACAGAATCAACATCAAGATAATGAAATTGAAAACAGTTTGGTGGTTAAAAAGTACTACATAACAATTATGAAATAAGTTGTGCAGGATAATTGTTTAGGTGATAAGCAATTAAGTTTGCACAAGTATTAGTCTGATAAATTTTCTCATTTGTGTATTGGTGTTTGCAAACCGTAATGTCTAGATTTGAAAGTTCAGGTAATATAAGAATAGCTATGCTCCCATCTCTTGCCCATGGGGATGAATGGAGTGGGCATACTGGTCATGATCACTACACAGTTGTAAGAAGTGCTGCTGACAAAAGTTTTGCTAAATATTTTGCTTACATTTTTAAAATTATTATTGTAAAGATGAATAAAAATATTTTAAAAGAAATTCATGTGATTAATTCCAGTATATTTTTCATCTTTTAAAATTGTTTTATAAGTTTGATGCAGTCTTCGAACAGTTTATAGTCTGAACAGTGTCAGAAAACCATTTGAGTCATGTTAAAGGATTCAGTCTTTTACCTGTAAATCTTGAATTCATTGCAGTAAATGAACACTACTATGAGATGAGCTAGGGAGCATGCTTTAAGCAAAACATAATATCTACCATTTTCTAAATATTGACAGTGTACTGGATGTGTGGAATCTTACTTGTGATTCAGTCAAAAAGATAGAGATGTACCTTTGCATAGTCCAACTACATAGATAAATGTCTGTCTGTCTCTCTCTCTCTGATAATAAGCATGTTTTGTTCTGCTGCATGTTCAGTAGCAGTCCATGACTTCATTTTGTCTAGCACACCAAATTATACCGAATTTTAAAGCCTTTATTTGCTGACCTATGTCCTATTCTCCTGACTGAATGTATTTCATTTGTTAGCTAGAAATTAGCTGACCTTACTCTGATGATGGATGATAGATAGAAATTCCTGGGCAGTAATTCTTCGAAATTGCTTGGTCAGCTACTAATTTAAGAGGAGAGTGTTAGAATTAATATAACAAGTATTACCAATCTGAAAGTTGAAAAGCTGCCATGCAGCTTATGAGATGAAAACTGGCTTTACCCCGAATATTTCCCATAACAAAGGCTGCAAAAGATCAAGGAGGGGTCAGTTTTTGTTCTGTTTTATTTCTTGAGAAGTTTGGCTTGTAGCATTGAAATTACTCAATCTAAATCTGCTAGACCCATTGCATTTGTGAAAATCTGAAAATTTAGTGGATTCATTGGATCTATTCTAGTTAAAACCAATGTGGACTAGCTGGGACTACTGCTTTGCTTTAGGCCTTTGAATGTAGCAATATGATTTTTATCACTAAAATGTCTAGGTTGAAAATAGAGATCTACTGAATCCTCTATGTACCCACCGTCTTTCTGTTTTGATGGCTCTGCCAACTTGAAAATGAGCAATGATGATATATATGTGTGATGAATTGTCAAAGTAGTATATGTCCAGTGGGTTGGTAACTTTTTTTTATTTGACTGGGCATGCAAGGTTTGTTTACTGTACCTGAATTAAATGTCAGTATGTTCAAAAAATGTTGTCAACAAATACATTTTACACTCACATTTTTAAAAGCAAGTACATTAACTTAACCTCAATCCTTTTCCTTTTTTGGCCACTCAAAAGTGATGGTCATGGTAAAGGACAAAAAACCTATGTAGCATTTCAAATGCTGCCATGTGAAAGCTTTTCAGATTTATCTCAGTCTTTGTACATTTCACAGAAAAGTTAAAATCTAAGAATGCATCACTTAGCTAAAAACAGTGGACAAATAATCGTTCCTAAGTTAAGTTTTACTGATTTTTAACTTAATCGTAGACTAATTGTGCATTATTACTAATTCCACACCCAATGAAATGTGCTTTTTAAACAACTTTATCCACTTCCCTTTTGAATAAAGGAGAGTTAATGTTGAAACATTTGTATGAAACCTATGTATACATGGATGTGAGCATTCATATCATAGACCCTTAAATATAGGCCTCTTTTGGAGATGCTCAGTCTTGACACTCTTTAATTGCAGGTAAAACTTTTGCTTATACTTTCTTTATTTTGCATATTACATGCTCTTCTTTTTAGTATTATTGTATCATGCCTATTTTTCTCACTTTTTCCATAACTTCTTTGCTGGCCTTTTCCATTCAGTACCTTCTGTGGCTAACCTTCTGCTTTCTTCTGGAGTTTCACTTCCTGGTGCCTCTCTTGACTGCTTTCGATCTTTGAGGTCAGTGTTACCATCGATCTGACATAAGCCTTCTTCCAAAAGTGATTTCCTCCCTTTCCTTTGTCAACAGAAGAATGGTTTATTATTGCCAGCTTTGGCCTCTTGAGTGCCCTGACACTCTGCTACATGATCATCAAAGCCACAGCTAGCTTAAATGCTGATGAGTAAGTAAATGTTCATAGTGTTGGTGTTCATGATAGCATTACAAAGATCTGACTTGTAGAACTAAAAGGGGTGAGATCTGAAAAACATCCAAAAAGCCCTAGTCCCTCATTGCTGTGTTGACTCCAGTATAACATAGCGGTCTGAAGATAGGTTTTTCAAAGGAAAATATTTTAATGCATTCAAATTATCTTTGACTTCTGGCATGTCTGTTTGTTTGTTTTTTTGCCCTTTTTTATTTAGTGTGTATGTGCTTGTGTGTATAGGCACAACACCTTTAATTAACTTTATTCTCACTGTATTTTCCATCAAGGTGAGCTGAAATGTGAAGTGCCTGCTCAGATTTCTAAGAAGGTTGATAAACAGCATATATCATTCTAGAAACAAAAGAGATTATTGAATAAAAAGTACAAGACAGTAGTGAGGACCTTTTTTTTGGGGAAAAAATACTTTATTTAGTATTTCTCTCTTGCTATCATGTACACAACATTTGTATATGATTAGCTTCTGTTTGTATGAATTGGAATGGATAAATTGTGTGGGAACATCTAGTTACAGACAAATTCATATGTTAACCATGGTTTCCACTGTACTTGATTAAATTAATAATCGTCTACAATTATTTTCCTCATTTCTTTGGTATCCATAGTTTCAGGTTGGCTTATTTCAAACATACCTTGGTTACTAAACCAAAGTACATTGGTTCAGACTCTTTCAGTAGTGTTTTCATTATTACTGGGGCAAGGAGTACTTGAAGACCTTAGGCCACCTGTAGCATAAGAATGGAGAAAGTACAGGTGGCAAACAGCATGTGGGCCCAACCCATTTTTCATGCCCCCCCCCACGCCACCTTCAAAGGTCAATTGCCAGTTCTACAGTCCTGCAGGCATGATAGATTGGCAACCCCCCAATTGGCAACCCCCCAACCCCTTCTAAGCAGATGAAAAACCCAGAAATTGCAACCAGAACAGACTTGCAGTTTCACTGTAGATCTGAAAATGGGACGGTGAAGCCCACTGCAGGTATTTGGCATGAAAATTTCCCCTAGTCTCAGTGTCCACCCCTGGTTTGACATGTCTTCAAACCAAGCCATTGTTTCTAGAAAGTTTTGAATAGTGTTGCATTTGGTTGTTATGACAAACCAGGGTTCTCTGGTAACCTTGGTTCACCAAGGATGAACCATATGCTGTCTCCCAGTGCCTTCTTGCTTTCATATGCAGTAAGGTGGGGGATGGGGGCATAAACAAACCATGACATGTGAAATCAGCAGCAGCTAGTGCCTTGGTTTGTTCTTCCTCCTGTAAGGCAGAGAACTAATCCAGGGTTTGTTCTAGATTTTGTTCCTCTGGCTTGTTGCAGGAGGAAAACCAGTGCTCTGACTCTGATTGGGCTCATATGTCATGCTAAACCAGGGATGGTATTTGTGCAGCTCTCCAGATATTATTGAATTACAGCTCCCAGTATTCCTCACCATTAATTATTCTGGATAGTATGTTTTATTTTAGTATAACAGCATCCAGAGGGCCCATCCCTGCACTAAACAAATCTTTGGTCAGTAGTTTAGCTGTTTTTGCTGCAAGTGGGAATGATGAGAAAGCATGACAAGCTCACTACTTTCGGACAGTATATAAAGCATACCACATTAATGAATCAAAATGTGGGAACAGGTTAATCACTTGTTCCTCATTTTTTCTGATTCTTAATATCTGTCATTGCCACTTGCAGAAAAATAGCTTTGTATCTTTCTTCCTGTTCACTTGAAAAACTAGCATGTAGAAAATAATAATTGTTTTACTTGATAATTAGCTAAAATATTCTGTATAACTGAATAATTGTTTTTTAACATTTGTAAATAAGTATTAATAGTAAAATATTATTACTTATATTTTCTTCTCACCTTCTTACAGAGCTGAGTGGTACTGAAAAAAATCTGATCATCATGAAATCATGTCCATTTGACCAACTACTTTGGAGAGAAAGCTACATATTTTTATGTATCATTTACTGATCATGTAATACAATATCCTAGTACCTTCTATTTTCATAATTTGCTAATGCCAAAACTTTGTATTAAGAAATGTATCAATAAAGCTTTAGTTATTAAAAAAAATTCTGAGAGTGAGTGTTATTGTTATGCAGTTTCGTGAATAATGAAAAAGACTCGCTATTCAGCAATGTTTTAGCTTGATTCCATTAAATTTGTACATATGAATTTAACTTGAACTACTACTCTTGAACACAAAAGTACTCTATAAGTAGCACAATTGCCACTCAAGTTTTGGAATCCAATGAAAACGTCAAATGATCTTTTCCTGTATGCATGTGATTTCTAGCTATTCTCCCATTCACCTGTCCCATTGCAGCCCCCCCCCCCGCCCCATTGTGTTAGATATCCCCTAATCTTTAAGAGCAGTTTCTCTAGTTACTTTAGAAAGGAGGAGGATTCTGGAGATGAGTGGAACTCCCCTGAGTGCAATGAGTTATTGTAAAGAGTTTGACTGTAATACAGTAACCAAAATGGATAGATACTATTTTATAATTCAATGCACATATAGTTTGTTTTTTTAAAAAATAAAATTTTACAACACAGAGAAATTAAGGAAGTTTTAAAATTAGAATTATTGCATTTTATTTTATTTGCTTTTCTCTCCTGTAATTTTTCTGTATTAAAAAGGAGCTGCTTTGATCTGCATTAGCTTTTCACAGAGTGCAGTATGTTTTGTAATAAAGGGCCTAAGCAGACTGCCAGAAATAGTGCACATTAAATTGAGGCACTGCCCTGGCTCAGTGCTAGGGAATCATGGGAACTGTAATTTATTGTGGCACCAGAGCTCTCTGACAGAGAAGGCTCAATGTCCCAGAAAAAAAATACAATTCCCATGATTCCCTAGCACTGAGCCAGGGCAGTGCCTCAATTTAATGTGCACTATTTCTGGCAGTCTGCTTAGGCCTAAAGTTACCTGTTATATGCAAAAGAGGTAAATAAGCATCGAGAAAAGAGAGAACTACTTCTGATAATGTTCATTGTCAACTGCTCTAATCTTTGCATGGAAATTGAAAAGAGTATTTATCAAAATATGTTTGTCCATAAAGGAATAATTCTGTATGCACTAACAGGAATACTTTTACCAGTATAATGGTACCTGTGTTTTCTCCATCTCCACTGCCTTTTTCGCTTAGCCTAGATGCTTTAGTCTTATGTATAGTTTCTTCTCTTTCAGGGTTTTATTGGCATAGGGAAACTGCTGAGGATTAAAATTGGGGTAGGAAAGGATGCCTTGGAAGAAAAGGGACAACTTTACGGTTACCTTGTGGGCTGCGTTCCTGCTTGTTATTTATTAGCACTGAGCTACTTTTGCAATAAAGGAAAATATGTGAATGCCTATAATCATAGAACTATTTGTAACAGGCAACTCTATCCTTAGTGCCCACTCAGCGCATAGGCATGATTCAGACTACATGCAGATAAACCAGTTCAAGATATATCCATGTACTGTATATAATTCAGTCATTTGTTTTATGCATTCCACAAAGTAGTTAATTTTCTCTGTGTGACAGTGCTCTTGTTTTATGGTACTTATTAGTGTTGATATATAGTTAGGGGTAGCCATGTTGGCCATATAGCAAAATGCAGTAAAAACCAAAATTCACAAAACAGTGATACCTTTAGTCAGCCAGCCAAAATGCTCAAAATACATTATACTTTCAAAGCTCCACTGGCTTCTTCATCAAGAAAGGTGTTAAAAATCAGGAGAATTATATATAATATGTATACAGCAAGGTTAGTTATAGGCTGCATCTGAGCCGCCCCAAACGGGCTGTGTGCATTGGCCCTAAGTCTCAGATGTTTATTCAGTTTCTGAAGTGGTTGCTCTACTACTCATTTGCACTTCTAAACAGTTGCAGATGGGAACATACTTATTCATTCTGCTACAGTAAGAAACCATTCAGCTTTTTAAAAAAGCATAGTAGCCTTGTTAGTGAACATGGAGCTGCTAAGCTCTGATTTCTAACCAAAAAGCTAATGTCAGACTTAATGAGATTGACTATTGAATCAGGCATACAACAATGTGAGCTGGCCAGAGCCAGAACCTTTTGTGTATTTGTTCAATCAAGGTTTAACCTACTTTTTAATTTAGTACTGTGTTTAATTAAAATACACAGGTTTGTAATTCTAGCTATTAAAATGCCACTTTTCTTATAATAGGATTTGCTCTTTAATAAATACAGTGGAT
This sequence comes from Phrynosoma blainvillii, assembly GCA_026167975.1. Taxonomy (NCBI): domain Eukaryota; kingdom Metazoa; phylum Chordata; class Lepidosauria; order Squamata; family Phrynosomatidae; genus Phrynosoma; species Phrynosoma blainvillii. The sequence continues at coordinate 288,009,073 of JANUYF010000002.1, read as the reverse complement.
GAAAACTTAAAGTCACTTCTTGAACCTGAGAAAGCAGCCAAAAACCTACATTAAAATAGTGCTTAATTTGTAGTTGTTAAGAAGCCTTCAGCTGAGAGGGCAGCTTTTATAATTAGAAATGAAGTGTGTTAAAGCTTTGGTAATGTAATTGATATTTCAAAATGTCCTTGTTAAATGTTGAGAGATTGTTACAAAAGGGGTCTTGTTTTACTCAGTAAAATTCAAAAGACTTCAAATGGAAGGAACTACAGGAGTCTTCAAAACCTTTCTTCTTGGCTTTTTGCTTTAAAAGCTGGATAATAGTTATATAACACCTTTTGATATGTTTAAAGTTTTCACCTAATTCTCTTAGCTATCCTTGTAGCAACCTTGTGAAATAGGCCAGAATTAATTAATTAATCATAAGGTCATCCGGTATATTTATGGGTAGGGCATTCCATTGTGATGTAGGCACAATCTGCTGGGAATAATTCTGTATAGATCCTTAGAGCATATGAAATTCCTTCTTTCAAACATTCTCTGATTCTTGGAAAGGGTGGCTAAACCGTTAATGAGAGTCATTAGAAATTTTTGGAATAACTAGCAGCATCCAGTATAATTACTTTGTGGTACATTGGATTTGTGGCGGTTCCTTATTAAGCACCATAACATTGATGGGTTGAATCCAACATTAGTCTTACCAATAATAGAGTCATTGAAATATAAGGGATTTGTTAAGCCACAACTACCTTAAGTTCCATTGATTTTATCAGGTCTCCTTTAATTTGGACTAATACTGAATTTAGCCTTCTGTCACCACCATTAAGGCCTCTTATTTATATACTCATAGCTGTTACCTCACACAATGTATAGAAATAGAACATGGCCAATGCAAAAGATCTGTTTAAGAAAGTTCTTATTAAGCTTAATAAAGTTTAGTATTATTAGAGGCTTGCAAGAGCCATGACTAGAGGCTTATTAGCAGCCAGTGGAGAGAGGAAATAATTAGTAATATTCCCTATGACTTACTCTGGTCAACACACAGGCACTTAAATTTGGACAAGCTAGCACTTCTAGACAATCTTTTAAATATAGCCCCCAGTAGAGCCTACCAGTAGTTGATTCCATGAAATTGATGGAAGTACACCTGGCTTGAGCTTCCTTTTCAGTATTCCAGGCAATCATGCCACAGTTAGACTGTACAGGCAACTGTCATAGTCTGACTGTTTTGCATTTCTAGTGCCTGCCTTTTCCTGTAGGGCTTTCTCTTGTGAACAATTTGAATTGTCATAGAACCAAAAATTTACATTATGAAAACATTTTTGAAAATTCAGGCACGTTGTTGTTGTTGTGTCTTCAAGTCATTTGCAACTTATGGTGTCCCTAAGGCAACCCTATTGTAGGGTTTTCTTGGCAAATTTCTTCAGAGGTGGTTACCATTGCCATCCTTTGAGGCTAAGAGTGTGTGACTTACCCAAAGACACCCAGTGGGTTTCTATGGCCAAGCCAGGATTCAGACCCTTGTCTCCCAGTGTCCTAGTCCAACCAACGTTCAAACCACTACACCATGCCGGCCCTCATTAGATTTGGATCACCATTGCATCAAGGAGTCAGAAAAATTAACATCCAGAAATTAATGTATTGGCTATCAACGTATAAACCAGTCTTTGAGAAATCATCTCAAACAGCTTTTGTGTAATATGTTGACACAGTATATATTAATAAGCCATATACATTTTCATTTGTAGATTGTGAGGAATCTGGCTGAGAGTCTTAAGCTTCCCAGAAATTCTGCATTATCTATAATGCTCCTTAATATTACACTAGTAATGTCCTGCTTTTGCCTTGTTAATTCATTGTAGATTTATGACCATGTTTATTGATGGGTTCAAACCATAAGTAGACAAAGTAGCAATACTACCAAATGTTTTAAATGAAGGTGTGTAGAAATATATATGGTGTGAAAGGGTCAGTCCTTTCAGTGCTTCTTAAGATGGATGGGTCTTCTGGTGTCACCCTGTCAAAGGCAAGCTAAGCAAACATGCCCCTTACTAAGCTTTCAATGATTAGAATTGCTTTGAGAGGCTATGGTTATGGGCAAAGCCCAAGCAGACCACAATATAAGGACATAAATAGTGTGTTCTTCATGTTAGCAGCAAAAATTGGAAATGTGTTCATTGGAGATTTGATGAGAACACTTTTTTTTAGCACATTCAGGTAAGCATATAATATTCATTGCAGATATCAGGAAAACTGAACAAAATTGTAGTTTAAAAAAAACATGGATGTGCTTAAATTTAGCCCACACTGCTGCTTTCTCGACAGTGAAAAGCAAACCCCTGATACAAATCAATTCAGACTGTCAGTCAATTTAACTGCAGCAGAAATCTCTTTACCCATTATCTGGCTGTACTATAATAAGGCTTTTTAGGAGAAAAGTGGAATAAAAAGCTGGAAGGTGGAGTGGGAAGGAAAGGACCATACAAGCTTAAAGGAATACTTGCTACGTAGCAGAGTGGATGAGGCAGTCCAAATACAAAGGAGGCAACTGTCAAAAAATGAATAACAGAAATGCATGTGAGTGAGTGAGAACGACAAACAAGGATTCAAGAGGCAGATGTGGCTAGAAGCAAATCTAACTCAGTAGTCCAATAGATAAGAACATAAGAAGAGCCCTGCTCGATGAGACCAAAAGGCTTATCTAGTCCTGAACCCTTTCCCCACCCTGATAAATGAGATGCCTTTGGGACCCCTTAAGTAGGAAATGAGAGTAATGGCACTCTCCCACTTACAGTGTTCACTTCTAGCGTTCCTGCGTATTACTAGAAAATTTGGTACTTGAGGCAGAAATAACATGGAAAGAAGAGAGAGAGGTTCATACAACACAAAAAGGAAGAGCAGTTCTACGTGTTTCAGCAAACTTAATACAGGTTGAGTCTCCCTTATCCTAAGTGCTTGAGACCAGAAGTATTTTGGATTTCGGATTTTTTCAGATTCTGAAATATTTGCATGTACTTAATGAGATATCTTGAGATATCTTGGAGATGAGACTCAAGTCTAAACACGAAATTCAATTATGTTTCATATACACCATATATAAATGGCTTGATGCTAATATTATACATAATACTTTAAATTATTCGATCCATAGGGAGAGGCGGGAAATATTATTATTATTATTATTATTATTATTATTATTATTATTATTATTAAATAATTTTGTGCACTGCTGTAACCCAACACCAAAAATCTGTGTTTCTCCAGCCTTCCATCGGTACCACCATCCCTGACTCTGTACCAAACTGAGGAGCCAATTCCTAGCCCTCTCAGGCTCGAGAGTGCTCACTTGGACTGTGTCCGACCAGGCTGGTATGGAGGATAGACAGCTACATCAGGATCTGCTCCCCCAGCAGTATCCGGACCTGTATTTTAACGAACAGACAGGCTGATACTATGCACCTGTCCAACCTGACTAGCTCAGGCAGGACTAGCACCAGACCATGGCTCAGCCTCCTCAGGTACTCTCAATATTGCCTCCTCTGGTTCCAGCCCGGCATGCCTCCTTATTTGTGGACAGGTCACTTCCACGATCCCCTGCAGGGTCTCCTGCGTCCAGCTGATCTGCCGCTCGGTCCCGATCTCCCACCCTGGACTCTGAGGCGGATAGATCCTCCAGTCCCTCTCCATTGGTCAACTTGCCATCGTCGTCTCCCACTGATGATATCAAGTCTTTCACCAATCAGGTGGTGAGAAGGGCCAAAGCTCTGGTGATCAAGATGGCCCAGTCGACGATGAGGCTTTGGACCCTATTAAGAAGAGGGTACATAGCAAGGTGCTGACTCTGCCAGCGATAGCTTATCTGCTGTCGCTAGAGAAAATTGCCAAGTGGTCCAGGGCGGCCCCTGCTACCGTCCCATCCACCTTGAGGAAGATACAGAACATATACAGGATCTCCTCTTCAGGACCATCTTGGCTATTTGAATACCTGTGCCAGAACTCCACTATCGTCGAAGGTTACCAGTCAACCTTCACCCCAAGGACCTCTTCTTCATCTGACGGGTAGAGTAGGAAGCTGGACGCTGTGTGGCCAAAAAAGATTTATGCCACAGTGGTGCTGGTCCTTACAGTGGCTTATTATTATTATTATTATTATTATTATTATTATTATTATTATTATTATTATTATTTACGTAGCTTGTATGGGTGCATGCATTCAGCACTTTATGGAACAGCTAAAACCACTGCTCCAGTCCGTGCCGGACAAGGACAAGGCCCTGGCGATGGCGATTCAAGGGGAGGCGCATGCCCTAGGAGGCCAGCAAATTATCTCAGTGCCCCATTCCACTGACTGTGCCGCTAAGATCTTGTCAGGTTCTGTGGCTCTCTGTCGCCATGCTTAGCTCTGATCGTCGGACCTAATTCTGCAGGCCAAGACTGCAATCGAGGACATGCCCTTCGATGACTCCGGGCTATTTAACAAAGAGACGGACAAGAAGTTGAACTTCAGGTACCGCATGAAGGTGGCGGCCAAGAAACATGGCATGTCCTCGCCCGCCTTCCAGTCTCCACGGCACCGCTATGGGGGTCAACGCTCCTGGTACCAGCCATACCAATGCCCGTACCAGCAGCAGGAACATCAGCCTCAGCCTCAAGGTCAGTCAAGGCAGCGTCAACCCTCTCATTCCTCCTCTTCTTCCTCGGGCTGTCGTCAGCAGTCCCAAGCTCGGTACCGACAGGACTTTAGGAAGAAGCCCTACGCAAGAGGAGGTTATGAGATGGAGCCGCACACTTCGATGAACCTCCCTTTGGTGACAGACTAGAGGCCTATTCCAACACCTGGGCCTCAATCACCTCCGACTCCTGGGTTCTGGACATTGTTTGTAGGGGCTATGCCCTCAAGTTTGAAGAGCTCCCGACTACTGGAGTTATTCTTTCCAACAGTCCCTCAGACACTCTGCTCAACGAACTGCGCGCCTTGCTTCATAAAGTTACCATTGAACCCGTAGATGCTTCTAGGCCCCGGCACTGCTTTTTCTCCCATTATTTTACTGTTCCCAAAAAGGACTCGGGCATCTGGCCCATCCTGGACTTGGGGGGCTTGAACTCGTATGTTCGATACTGACTGTTTTGAATGGTAACCCTTGCTTCTATTTTACCTCTCCTGCAGAAAGGAAACTGGTTCGTGAGCATAAATCTCAAGGACACTTACTTCCATATCAGCATCTAAAGAGATCACAAGAGGTTCCTTGCCTTCGCCGTTGGGACTGAGATCTACCAGTACAGGGTCCTCCCGTTCTGCCTCTCCACGGTGCCGAGGGTCTTCACCAAGTGCATGGCCCCAGTGACAGCCTACCTCCATCAGTGGGGGATCACCCTTCCCTACTTGGATGACTGGCTCTTCATGGCTCCAACCAGTCAACAACTGCAGCAAGACATCCAGTTTGCTCTTTCTCTCTTGGACTTGCTGGGATTCATGGTCAACAGAGAGAAGTTGAACTTGACCCCAGCAAAATGAGTCAGGTTCATAGGAGCAGTCCTCAACTCTGAAAAGTTCAAGGCCTTCCTCCCGCAGGACAGGTTTTAAGCCTTAGTGGCAGCCATCAGGGATTGCCTTCGACACAGACGCATCAGGACCCACACCATTCAAGTGGCGCTGGGACATTTGGCATTAACCACCTTTGTTACCCCGTGGGTGAGGCTTCGCCTCCGACCAATACAATCTTGGTTCCTGTCTGTCTTCAATCCTGTGTGTGATCGTCCCTCCAAATGGCTTACAGTACCGAGACCTGTAGCCAAGTCATTGTGTTGGTGGCTCGATCCAGACAACGTCTGCACCAGGATGCCCTTTCTGACTCCTCAACCAGAAATCAATCTAACAATAGATGCATCCCTGGAAGGATGGGGAGCGTGCACACAGGAACTGACTGGGAAGGGCCAATGGTCCCCTCGGGAGAGAGAGCTTCATATCAACGCTCTCGAGATGTTGGCTCTGGAGAAGGCCCTCAGAGGATTCCAGACAATACTGTTGGGTAAGGTAGTGCTCCTCCTCATGGACAACACCACTATGATGTTCTACCTAAACAAGCAAGGTGGCACACGGTCCCAGACGCTTCTACAAATCACAATCCGCATCTGAAACTGGTGCATTGACAACAACATACTACTGCAGTCAGTGCACCTGCCGGGAGACGATAATGACCGGGCGGACGAACTCAGCAGATCATCCAACCCATGCCACAAGTGACGTCTCCATCAGGACACAGTCTCTGACCTCTTCTTCATCTGGGGCAGTCTGGAGACTGACCTTTTCACAACCCGAGAGAACACACACTGTACAGAGTTTTGCTCTCGGATTTTGGATCTGGGGTCATGAGGAGATGCCTTCCAGTTTGAGTGGGCTGGGAGGATGTTCTACGCCTTCCCCCTGTTCCCGCTCATCACGAAGGTCATCACCAAGATGAGAACGGACAGAACGAATGCCATCCTCATCACTCCATGGTGGCTTGGACAGCCATGGTTTGCTCCTCTGTTCCACCTTGCTCGGGAGCAATATTGCCACCTCGAGTTCTGTCCCGACTATGCACGAGGGACGGGTTCGACACCTGGATATGGACTCCCTTCCCCTAATGGCATGAAGGATCCATCCTTAACATCACTACCTTCCTCAGTAAAGACAGTGATTTGGGCTACATAGAAGCCCTCCACCATAAAGTTCTACGCACTGAAGTGGAATAAGTTCTTAGACTTTTTGTCAGCAAGGAATCTGCCTCCATCCCATGTCTCGGTACCGACGGTCCTGGAATTTCTGATGTCTCTGGTCGACCCAGGCCTATGCTTGAACTCCATCAAGTGCTATTTGTCTGCCATCTATTTGCACTATCAGCTCGAAGGCAGGCCTTCCTTCTTTGTGGACCCATTGGTAAAGAGATTCCTCAAGGGTCTTAACAACCTTCACCCTCCATCTTGCGTACCGACTCCGGCATGGAACCTAGACTTGGTACTTTCCTACCTCTCTGCCAAGCCATTTGAGCCTTTGGCCACCACAGACTTAAGATTGCTGACCTAAAAAACAGCTTTCTTAGTGGCTATCACCTCTGCCCGCTGTGTGGGCGAACTTTGTGCCTTGCGGGTGGACCAATCATATCCCCATTTCCACAGGGACAAGATACCAACATCATGTTTTTGACTAAGGTGGTGTTGGCCTTCCACATTAACCAGGACATTATGCTTCCCACCCTGGCCCCTAATCGGACCACTGATACCGAATGTGGACTGCACACTCTGGACGTTCGGCGAACCTTAGCCTTTTACTTGGAAAGGAACTCAGGTTCGAGGCGCTCTGAGAGGCTATTTGTATGCTACTCAGAGACAAGAAAGGGACTACCAGTTATACCCCAGAGATTTTCCAAATGGGTGTCATCTACCACTCACCTTTGTTATGAACTGGCAGGCAGAGTCCCTCCGGGCCGGGTGCAGGCACACTCGACTAGGGCGGTAGCTGCATCCTCCACATTTTTGACTGGGGTGCCTTTGGAGGATGTCTGTAGGGCTGCTGCCTGGTCCCAGCCATTGACTTTTATTAAGCACTACAGGCTGGATGCAAGGGCCAGACAAGAAGCCTCTTTTGGGAGGGCAGTGTTACTTTCTGGTTTGCACTAATTCCTTTGCACTACTCTATTGCACACTTGAATTCAGTACAAATGACACCGAAAAGCATTTGAAGTTTACAATTACAGTTTATTGTTGTTAATAAATCTCATCTTGTTTCAACTTACAAGAATGGTGTCGGGACACTCCCTTCTCCATTGACCGAAGCTTGTCAGTCTAACCCATTTGTGATTCGCAGAGACCACGAAGAAGGACAGGTTGCTTACCTGTAACGGTATTTCTTTGAGTGATCATCTGCGAATTCACACAAGTCCCGCCCATCCTCCTCTCAGTTGTGTCCTGCTCATTATTTGAAAATTCCTGCTGTCACTGCTTGGCAGCACTCTCTTTGGAGGAAAGAGTATGGACACCAGGGGCTTTATAAGGGTGGGCAGAGCTACCGCCAAAAAGTTGCAATCGAAGATTTGCCCAGTGATACTAGAATTTTCCAAGCTAGCTGCGCAGGTGCAGACATAACCCATTTCTGTGAATTTGCAGATGACCACTCGAAGAAATACCATTACGGGTAAGCAACCTGTCCTTTCAATGTCTAGGGATTAAAGCTAAAGCAACCTAAAATGCTTTTGGCCCTTTATAATATAGTATCATACTCTTGATTCATGTTAGTCAGTTGTCCACTTCAGTCCCTAATTGTGGCCCAGCAAGTCATCCTCACTGTGTGCATGTGTTTATAGTTTGTATTGTGCAACATTGTATGTTTGTCATGGTAAAAATCATTTCGTTGCTGTTTCGATAGCTGGGCTGCTTAAAAATATTTTGGTTCCTTTGGTTCAAAATCCTGTTGGAGCACTACACTAGCCTAATTCTAGGTTACACTTCTTATATGCTTGCATAAGTAGGTATTCAGTGGGGGAAATCCCTTACACAAACAATCCCACATTCAGTACATTGCACTATTGTAACATCTGACGTACAACCCAATTCTGCTCCCCTCTCACACAATCCAAATCACATGACCAACATTCTGGACATCCTCAGTCCCAACTCTTACACTACTACTGTTAGCTCAGGCAGGGAGATTTCTGGGCAACAGGGAAGGAAGTACAGTAAGAAAATCCCTAATGGTTTGGGAGAGTCCAAGGCCAAATACAGACACTCCGAACTGTGGCTCACCCAGCCAGGATGGAATTCTTATGGACTATTGCCAGTAGTCAGTTTCTTATTTTGGAGCAAAGTGAATGAGGGGAATGACTTGGTGATCAACTTCAGTTGAGCCTTCATAGGAGCTTCAATGATGACTGTCTCGCCACATGGGATGACCTTGCAGTGCAAATGATGGGGAATGTGTCCCCATAGGTTGCTCCACACCTCATAGTGGCTTTGATATCAATGACTTTATATCCTCCAGGGTTGGCTGTTAATAAAAATATTTGAGAATTGATTGCTCTTGGGGAAAGACCCTATAATAATGTACTATATAGTCAATATTTTTCTTTTGTGATAGGTATACTTTTAAATTACTATGATAGCTTAAAACCCCAAATAATTTAGAACCACTATATCTGGAGGTGCACCTGTTGCCATACATTCCTGCCCAGTTATTAAGATCATCTTTAGAGAATCTGCTCTGGGTACTTCCACCCACAAACGTGTATCAGGTGGCTACCAGGAAAAGAGATTTCTCAGTAGTTGCTGGATGTCTTTGAAATGATCTACCAAGGGAGACTGACCTGGCATATTCATTAGATGCATTTAGAGGCTTTTCCAGCAGTTCTTTTTTATTTCACTTTTGTTAAGGAACATAAGTGTTACAATGAAAACAGATTTATTTAAAAAAAAATAATATAGGAAGGAATATAGTTTTTTTTTATTTGCTTGTTACTCATGTTCAGCTACAGTTTGTTACACAACAAAATGCACAAAGCATGCATTTCTTTTCCTTTTTTTTAAACTTTAGAATCCTTTTTGTTGTTCTTAACAAACATCAGATTGACCCCGATTCATGGTGACCCTGTGGATGAGACATCTCCAAGCCCCCCCTTATCCCCCACTGCTCCGCTTAGGTCTTGTAGATTCAGGCCTGTGGCCTTCCTAATTGAGTCCATCCATCTGGTGTGCGGTCTTCCTCTCTTTCTACTACCTTCTACCATTATTGTCTTTTCCAGTGAGTCATGCCTTCTCATGATGTGGTCAAAATATGACAGCCTCAATTTAATCATCTTGGCTTCCAGAGAGTTCAGGATTGATCTGCTCAAGGAACCATTTGATTGTACTTTTGGCTGTCTCTGGTACAGTTACCCCTCCGTTTTTGCAGGGGATCTGTTCCAGACCCCCCCCCCCCGTGAAAACGAAAAACCGCAAATATTCAAGCCTCATAGGCTTGAATGATGGTGTGAACCCATGGGCACATGCCCCATTTTATCCCCCTCCATTTCCCATCCATGACTGGGCGAGGGACCCAGACTTGGAAGTCCATGAAAACAGAGGGGCAACTGTATTTTCAGCACTCTTCTCTGGCACCACAGCTCAAATGAGATTAATTTCTTTTTATCCGCTTTCTTCTCTGACCAGCTTTCATATCCATACATGATGATGGGAAATACAATGGCTTGGATGATTCTAACTTTAGTGATCAGTGTAGGTTCTTGTCTAGTTCTTTAATAGCTGCCCTACCAATTCTTGGTCTTCTTATTTCTTGAGTGCAGTCTCCATTCTGATGAGTTTTGATCCAAGGTACAGGATTTCTTTATTTCAGTTTCCTCGTTATCTAGTAGATCCCCCATGGTCATTATTTTTGTTTTCTTTATGATCAGGAATAATTATGCCTTTGCACTTTGTTCTTTGGCCTTCCTTAGTAGTTGCTTCATATCTGTGATGTTTTCCACTGGCAGTATGGTGTCATCCGCATATCTTAAATTGTTGATGTTCCTTCCACTTATCTTCACTCCTCCTCCTCCTCCTAAGGCTAAACCTGCTCTTCATATGATACTTTCTAAGTACAGGTTGAACAAGTAGGGTGATAGAATGCAGATTTGCCTGATGCCATCCCCCCCCTTGCCAATTGGGAACCATTTTGTTTCTCCATATTCTGTTCTAACAATAGCCTCTTGTCCTAAGTACAGATTTCTCACCAGGATTGTCATATGCAGTGCCACTCCCGTGTCCCTTTAAGAGCAATCCATAACCTTTTTGTGATCTATGCAGCCAAAGGCTTTGCTATAATCCACAAAACACTTGCTAATTTTTTTTTTCTGGAATTCCTTGGTGTGCTGTCTTAGCCATTGTGTGTTTGCAATGTGGTCCCTAGTTCTTCTTCCTCAACCCTGCTTGCACCTCGGGATTTCTCTCTCAATATAGGATTGGAGTCTATATTGCATAATTTTGAGCATAATTTTGCTTGCATAGAAAACTAATGCTGTGGTCCCATAGTTGCTAATTTTGTGTCTCTCTTTTTGTGGCTGGGGATGTACTATACAAAAGACAACTGTGTTGTTCCTAAGAAAAAATCCAAATTCCATACTAGATCAAAGCAAAGATTATAAACAGGATGCAAGTTTTTGAGTTCTCCAGAATTCTCCATTAGCTTATGTGATAGCAATGCAAAATGACAGGAAAAGCAGGATGTGTGTGTGTGTGCACGCGCATGTTCACACACGCCTCTTCAAGTCACCTATCTATTTATGGCAACTGCATGGATTTCATACCATTTTCTTAGGCAAGGAATACTCAGAGGTAGTTTTGCCAGTTTCTTCCTCTGAAATATAGCCTACAGCAGGATAGGAGGGGGGAGTTAATTAGTACTGAAGCCTTGGAATCTGCACTTGATACATTCTTAAGACGAAATACGGAAATTGGTTGCAGACATTTGAATTTATAATCAGGTGTTGTAATGGTTTCCAGTTTAACAGAAGACTCTCTTTGAGTCCTGGGATGAAAAGATAAAGAACATTTGTCCCCACCCATTTTTTAAAATACAAAATCCAGCTGTTGCTCAGAAATATCTCAATTCTTTGGAGAAACATAAGCTTCAGTACAATTAGAAAACAGTAGATAAAGGCAGTGTTTTTATATTACAGGTTTTTATATTACAGGTTGAGTCTCATCCAAAATTTCAAAATCCAAAATTGTCTACATGGATGACTGAGATAGTGACACCTTTGTTATTTGATGGTTCAGTGAACACAAACTTTGTTTCATGCACAAAAGTATTTAAAATATTGTGTATAAAATTACCTTCAGGCTATGTGTATAAGGTGCATATGAAACATAATTGAATTTCATGTTTAGATTTGGATCCCATCTCCAAGATATCTCATTATGTATATGCAAATATTCCAAAATCAAAAAGGAAACTCCAAAACCCAAAACATTTTGGGTACCAAGAATTTTGGATAAGAAAGACTCAACCTGTAACAAAGTTGGAGATAATTGTAGACAGTGTACTAAATGAAAGAAAATAGAAGGCAAACTGTGTAGCTCTACCCCATTTGGGGGGGAATGCAACCTCAGAGATAGTATAAAATAATGCAAAACACAAAACAGTGGAGTTTTCAGTATTTGCTCTTCTTTCTGTAATGTCTAATTCCTGGCTCAGTTTTCTCATGGTGCATAGGACCCTGTTGTTTAAGAAGCTAAGTAGAAGTTTTAAATAAATCTGTATAGAAAAAAATCTTTGATCTTGATGAAAGATGTTAACCCCAGGCAGATCAGTGATTTGTACTAATGAGTGCTTTAAGAATGCTAAGAGCTCAGCTGGGACACAAATTCTCAAACCTGTTAAATAAGCATGTTGACTAATGGTCTGTTTTCATTCCGCTGTATCTTTTGAGAGATATATATATCCTATACACATGGCCTCACATGCACATCTACATGTGTATTCTGTACACACGTAATGGAAGAGTCTTTGTAGTTACTGGTGCTTAATATGTGGATTCTATTCCTATTCAGGTCTTGCTTGTGTGTGTGTGTGTGTGTGTTTTTTTTAATATGTATGTATTCTATATCTATCTATATTATTGGCAAGAGCCAGTGTATGAGGGGGTATCGTAAAGTAATAATTATTACCTGGAAGTTATTATGGTATATTGATTAAATTTTGTCCGTGTCATCATTGGTCCCTAAGTGCATGATGTTGAGTAATACACATAATTTCAGAGTTATGTAATTTCAGAGTTATGTAAATCAATGGAGCTTGGATATTTGCGATTTTCCCAATTCATGGGGGGCATCCGGAACAAATCCCCCACAAATCAAGAGAGAGGACTGTACAGCTATTTATGTAGCATCACAGCATATATTGGTACTATTTCTGTCCTAACTGATGCTGTGAAGAGGCTTTCAATTTCATCAGCACCCTATTCCCACTCAGCATTCTGTTAAAATAAACATCAATCCCTATTTGGGCATGAAGCCAGTGTTTTGAGATTGAAAGGAATGATGCCTCTGCTTTTTGAGAGGCCTCTTTTCATCATTAGCAAATTCTCTTACAAAGAAGAAAATAAAGGTATGTACTGGTACTTAGGAAGAGAGCTATACTTGCTCCTCATCCACTAGCAATCCTACTTCATTTGAAAATACAATAGTACCAGGTTGGACCCTCCACCTCGCTCTTGTAGCCTATGATTGTCTCACAGAAGTAAGTGGAAGACACAACATGGCCAGGAATTCGGTTTGGCTTGTCTCCATTCCTACTTAATGCTAGAGGGACAGATAAGATATTGGGAACTAGTGTGATGGTGTTTTTAACAAGGACATTGACGTTTGTGGCTGAAGTCTTTCTTTTCCTCAATATTGTTCTGTTGTATTATTGGAGGAAACAAAATTTTTGTCTGTTGAAAATTGAAATTACCATATATACTTATGTATAAGTTGATGCCATGTATAAGTCGAGGGCAGGTTTTGGGGCCAAAAACAGAGATCTTGAGGTGACCCCTGGGTAAGTCGAGGGTAAAATGTGGGTCTCAGTACCCTTCCTTCCCTTCCATAGCCTGGCTGTCACTTTGGGAGACAGCTGAGCTGGGAAGGAAGGTTCAGAGGCAAGCACTCGCTCTCCCTCCTCCTCTGCAGCCCAACTAGTGATTCAGAGGACACTGGGACTGGGGAGAGGAAAGGAGGCAAGTGTTTGCCCCACAGCCTTTCCCTGATCCCAGTGTCCTCCAGCCTTTGCAGGACACCAGGGTGGGGGAGAGGAAGGGAGGCAGGTGTTTGCTCCCCAGCCTAGCTATCCCTTCAGGAGACAGACGGGCTGCAGAAGAGGCTCGAGGGGCAAACCTGTTACCGTATTGCCCCATATATAAGTCAACCCAGGTTTTTTGAGTCACTATGGGGGCATTTATTTCTTGACTTAAAGTTGAATATATACAATAACTGTTTCCATGGGTTGCTAAACTGAAGGAAAACCATAAATACGTTGTTCTTTAAATGTGATCTTCAGCTACATGATATTTAGTAATTTGTTTAACAGGTATCCATGATTGACTAGTCATTTTTATTACGCACACACACACATTACAAATACTTTTTTAAACAAAGCATTTTAAAATACTGTCAAGGATAAGTACTGTCTTAAGACAAGCTCTGGTGTGAGAATGGGGAATATTTCTTCTATGGTGATCAAATCTGTCATCTAAGAACAAAGAATGTATTCTTTTTATTTATAATTACTGGGTTTTTTCAAATGCATATTTGAATCATTATGGCCTAAATCCAGTCATTAGTCCCATCTAGAATAGACCCACTGAATCAATGGGATTAATGTAAGTATTGATTTAGCAGGTTCCCACTGAGTTATTGAAGGGTGGTAATTCTTGCTGCCCACAGGTCACCTGTGGCCCTTGCAGAAGGTCCAGTATCATTTTGAGGAGTGACTCTCCTAAGCTCCTGGCACCCCCCCCCCAAAAAAAAAAATCAGTGCAAAAATAGCCAGTTTTTGGCTAAAGATATAAAAGGGTTTTAGAATACTTAATTATGCTGTTTCAGGGGAATGTCTAGCCTGAAACTCCCCCCCCCCAAAAAAATTCAAAATAGTTCAAAAAGTGACTAAGGATAATGTGCTGTCAGTTCTGATAATCTCAAATGGCACCCATCACTGGCATGGTGATCCCACAGAAATTTGGAGGAGCCAAACATTGGCTGTTACAGCCCTGGGATCTCTGGACCATGCCCACCCCTGATTTAGTGGGCCAATTGTTGGATTAACAATTGCATTAAAATTGTTATTAAAATTTATATAGTCAAAAGTTATACTTAATTAATCAACCATGATTTCTTTGATTTCTACTGAAGAAATGCCCAAATATGTATTTTAACTAGTGTCTGTATGCAATAATATATGACAAGAAATAAGTTGGCCTTTCTAATCTTCCCATGATTCATGTAGCCCAATAATTGTGGTTTAACTTTTCAAAGGGAGGATGCTTTTGCACTTTTATGATGATCTGGGTTTGAATATAAACTAATGGAAGGGGGGGCTGTTAAGGATGGCTGTTAGCAAATGATCTTTTCATTTTTCCAAGATAGTTCCTAACAGGACTGTTCTGACGATTGCTTTTTCTTTCTTTATAGGTGGGCATTTTTTTCACCGTAATTCTCTCTCTCCTCGGAGCCTGGTCTATGAGAATGACTTCTCTTCCATTGAGCCTGTCTTGGACATGTATGACGAGAACAAGACCTGAAGAGGATCTGCATTCTTCTTGCTTTGCTCTCTTTCCCTTTTTCCTTTTCCGTTTCTCATTCCTATTGTTGTGTACTCCTTCCATGGGTGTCCTTTGTCTGAAGAAGAGCTGCCTTTTCCAGAACATGTGCCTGGCTGCCAGGCTGCAAAGGTGAAGCTCAGCTGAGGCAATATCTGAGGATGACATCTGTGAACGGATGAAGTGTGTGCACAAAAGTCGGCTGTTGGAGGTTGCCGAATGGCATAATTGTCATTAGCAGTGCCAGCGTGATGGTGTCAGTATGCTAGAGGTTTACCCTACTCAGTTTTAATTTTGTACAACGGTCACCTCTCTTGAGTAGGCACATGGTATTTCTCTTTTTTAATAAAAATTGCAGTGTTTGCCAGCTTAGTTGCCTGATGGAGGAGGAGGTAGTTTGACTGCCCAAAGCCCTGCAGTTACTCTTTGTTCTGTCTTTACTCTTACACTGAACATCCCCATTCCAAAGGGATCTCTGAGAAATGTATTAACGTTCCACCTTTGCTGTTTAACAGGCTGATGGCAGAACAAGCCAGCATCACAGCCTGCAACATCCATACAAGGTTCTGAGGATCTCCTGTGTTTCGTTGCTGAGCCTAACTATGGACAAAACCTGCTTAGAAAGAATGCAAAAAACAAGACAAAAACACAGCCATTTTTCCAGCCTTCTCCAGAAGGAATCTCTAACTTTAAAATATGCTGCTGAAATTTATATATCCAGTATTTCACCTTTAGATGATTTAAGACATCTTATGAAGAATCCAGGAATCAAAAAAATAATAGGTTATTGCTTGTTTTTAAAAGATGTGTTGTTTTTCACTCTGATTTTTAAGAAGCCAGTTATGTTGGTGTTATATGCTGAAAGAATTGGAAGCCTTCCTTCCTACATGTTTTTATTAAGACAACTCTTAATTATGAAGCAACAAACATTTTTCTGAAGCTGCGCCTGTTCCAAAGGATATGGATATGAATGCAGCAAGGAGGTAAAGCAGCAACTGCTTTGATGTCCAAGTGAAATCCATTTTTATTACGATGGGACAGTAGCAAATAAACTTTCTGATGCAAAAACAGACAGCTAAAAGAGTAAAGGACTAATGTTTTTTTAAAACTGTCAACAGTGTTGCTTAAGCAAAAAATAATAATGATAACCTTCAGATATGGACTGTAGAATTGTGTTTCTGAAGTAGGTTTTCCTACTGAGGATGCTACCATGAAACATTACTAACTGACAAATGTCATTTCCCCTCATTGCAAATCTGAGCTCTGTAGAGATAGAAATTGTACACTTGTAGTATGAACACAAGCTAAATTCTCTTCTCAATCTTGATTCCTGAAGAACCTGAAAGTCAAAAGAAAAGGTAAGGAATGTTGTTGGGTGCATCCAGACAGCTTAAGCTGTAAGCAGACAGATGGAAGGCACCTTGTTTTTTCCTAAGAAACTAGAAATTTACAGAAACTGGAATGTTGTTTCCTACATAAACAAGATCTCTTTTGCCCTGGAATGTAGTGAAACTTTGATGCAGAGACTTGAAACTAGCTCTGTGAAGCTAAGGAGATGGGGGATGTCAGTAGGATTGTTTGGTCTATGTTGTTGTGATGGCCATATTGTGTCTGATCATTCTTGATGGGATGATACAGAGCTGAGGGGCTTACCACTGGCAACAGTTTGTTTCTTATTTGGGCCAGGTAAGTTTTAATATTAACCACTAACCATGAGAAATTCTAAACAAAATATTTTTAAAGCACAGTCTTGAATTGTTATGAATTAAATTTAGAGGTCTGAGGGAGAAGATTGATAGTACACATACAAGATTACAGTGATATTACTTGAATGGACACATACACAAATCCAGCACTCATTTTTCATTGTGCAAACTGCCAATATATATGTACAGTTGTTGAATAGAAAGTGGTGTCATCTTATGCAAAGTGCACTCTCATGGAAAAATTATTACTGGAACTTTGATAAGGAAAAAACAAAAACTAAATCATGTTCAGACCTCTTCCCTTCACCCTTATTAACAATATATTTGCA
Organism: Phrynosoma blainvillii; assembly: GCA_026167975.1. Taxonomy (NCBI): domain Eukaryota; kingdom Metazoa; phylum Chordata; class Lepidosauria; order Squamata; family Phrynosomatidae; genus Phrynosoma; species Phrynosoma blainvillii. The sequence continues at coordinate 287,991,757 of JANUYF010000002.1, read as the reverse complement.
ATTATCCCTCACACTATTGGTAAATAGATTTTTTTTAAAAAATTAACTAAATATGGTTAATTTTAAAATTCTAAAGTGCTGATTGCACCATTCCAATAATAGGATTTTTAATATTATTTAACTTGGAGAGCTGGGTGACGGTGGGATGAGATGGGTAGTCCACAGGATCAAAGAATATTCATTGGATAGACCCTGAGAAAATGTTAACTGGAAGTAAAATGTACTTCCCATGTGAAAATGCAGAGAAAATTTACTTCTTAAATTCCAGCTATTAGTAGGACTTAATTGTACCTAACTTCTTTTGCATTTGAACCTGACTCTATAAACTTTAGAGGGTAGCAATTCATGTGAAGGGTGTTTAGTGAGTGAATTGTAATATAGACATGTTTCAACAAACATCAGAGCACTGTTCTTACAAAATCTACAGTTTTCAGCATGATTTCCTGTCTCCAGTGCCCACTTAATTTTTCAAGCTGGAATCACTCTCTAGAAATAAATAAGGCAATTCCTAGTTTTTAGCCATTTTAGATCAGGCTTTTGCTAGGGGGAAAAAAACTTTTTCTGTCTAAATCAGGCAGAGGTCTGAACTCTGTTGGTGCTGACACTGAGTCAATCCATTGGTTCTTCTGCCACAGTGGTGACAGTTGTGAAGTCATCCAGATGTTATTGGATGGCAAGTCCCAGCAACCCCAAGACAACAAAGTGAATGTTAAGGAATGCTGAGAGTTGCAGTCTAGCATCGGAGAGCCACACAATTCCAATAGAGCCACTGCTCTATTGCCATATTGTCATTCTGTATTTTAGAATCACATGCAAGGGGGTCTTTCCCAGCGCTGGTATCTCTGGTATCCTTTTAATTGAAGCTGCTGGAGACTGAACTTGGAATTTTCTGCATGCAAAGGTTTTGTTTTACTGCTGACATAATGAAGGACATTTCAGTTGCAGTGGGCTGTAGCCAGTCCCCATTTCCAGTATTTTCATTTGGTGTTTGAAGCATTGGCAGTAGTGTCTTAAACAGATTATAATGGAAGCACTTAATATAAGACATAGAAACATTTAATGACTGCAGTTAATCACAAACTCATCTTCCTCTGTCTTAAGAGTTGTTTTGCATTACTAGAGTCAGTTCACCATACGTCGGCTCATGGGGATATAATTGTATAAACCTAGACCAGCCTGGTGTCCTCCAGACATTATGGACTATCTCTCCATCATTTCTAACTATTGCTAATGTTGCTGTGGCTGATGGGAAATGTAGTTCAAAGCATCTGGAGGGCCCTAGGTTGGGGTAGGCTTACCTAGAACATTCTCTGTTCTATTATAACAATGAAAGCATTCAAAAGTCCCTTCAACTCAATTCTGTGTACTTACATTTTGCTTTAATGTAACGTATGCATTTTAGTGCTGTTTTGAAACGTTAAAAAAAAACAACCCTTACTATCTACCTCAATCTATTTTGAGGATAGGGTTCAGCACCAGAGAATCCTACTTTACAGACAGCCCCTAGGATGGATTCACTACTACAATGACAAAGACACCACTGGGCACTACTGTTACTGAAAAGAAATATCTTTGGGAGAAATGTTTTAATTCTTATACCTAAATTATGCCTATCTTGATATCATTAAGACTGGTCTTCTTTCTTCTATATCTCATCCATCATCCCAGGTTTTACATGTTGCTGTAAATATTCTAGGGAGAGCATGATTCAATAATTAACAGTTGATATGTACCATTACCCTGTGAGAACAAATGGTGGTAGCTTATATTTAGAGGCAAATCCTAATTTGTACCATGAAAGTATCATTCATTCATTTCTTCTACCTGCAATAGCATTTTCAGTATCAAGATATCTGAAAACAAGTTAGCCTAGGATGAGAGCGCACACTAATTCGTTCTCAGAATTGGAATGGATGGACTTATCAGCCCACAGGAGACCCACTGGTTATGTTTAATTATCTCAATTCTATTGTTGATTCTACAATTATCTCAGTATTCTAAAATAAAAGAGTTAGAAAGAAAACTGTTGAAAAGCTAAAGATTTAAAACTCGAAATTTCCTTGTTTGCTACCTTTCAAGCAGAAAAAAGTGCTTAATTTTTTTAAAGGAGGCTTAAACAACATGAGATGACTATTCAGTTTGCATGCTTAAAACATACACCAAACATTTATAGCAAATTGCCATAACTTGTTTTTCTATAAAGAGATTGCCCATATAAGAAAAAAAAAATAAAACACACAAAATGATGATGCGTTTCTTAACTGTGGCCAGAGTTTGAGAAATGCTCTTGTCCATGTATCTTAATAGGCAGCATTGCATGAACTTAGTCTTGGCCAACAACAGAGACTGTCCAGATCTACAGCTTTGAGGGCAGTAAGCATTTTATGGGTACCTGGAAACGGTCACTTTTTTGTAGGCAGTACATGCCTCCTTGTGTGTTTTTGTTTCTGGTGATATTGTGCTCCAAAAGATGTTACGTTCATTTGAAAGATAAGTTAAATGCATATACCCTCTTGCCAAATGTTATCCCAGCATATATACATAATAATTGAACTCTTTCAAATAATATTGTAGCAGACATAATATTTAAGAATTATAAGGCTTTTATTACAAAATTCCCTAAATATTGCATTTTCCTACACTACAAATATAGAGAGCAGGGTTGGACTGTAATATCCGTCAGCCCCTGCTAACATAGCCAATAGTGAGTTATGATGGAAATTGCAGTCACGCAACCACTGGAAGGCCACATGTTCCCCAATCCTGCTGCAGATGTTATAATAAAACTGGCTCAGTTCACTGTCCCTCTTCTTGTTATTATTACAGGATTTAGCATCATAGCTGTAGGGAACTCTGAAGGTAGACGATATGGGGACTTTATGGCAAGATACACTGGTTCACACACTTACCAGGCTAAAGGGTGTGTGTTGGAGGAACACATTTCTACTCTTCCTCCTCATCCCAGCTCAAACACACCATGTGCAGGGACCCAGGTCCACAACCTGTTCCTGGAATCATTTTCTACAATTGCTTCATAAATAAGCTTTCTATTGGGATGTACCATGGGGAAGAAAGGAATATGACCTTTCTCCACCAGTCAAAAGTAACATTGGCCTTGAGAAGTGTATGAATGAGATTTAGGTTTCTGTTGGCCTGTTTCTAAAGTGTCAAGGGTTGGTTTATAGGAAGAGAACCAGTTTTAGGTCTGATCTAGGAGGGGGAGCTGTGCACTTAAGACTAAGCAGCCCTAAGAGAATGCAATAAATATATAACAATGAGAAATGTGAGTAGTGTGAAAAGGAATAGAAACTACACAAAATGCAGGGTGGAGTGACTGCTTACTTTCTGCATTGCTGCAGTTGTCTTTGTGCCCTTCCTAAGTACACACAAGACTGCAGAGGAATTGTTCAGTTCAGACCTTAAGTGCTATGCTTTATTCATATTGAAATAATTTATTTGTCGGAGGCCCTCCATAAAGAGCTCCTGATAGTAATTAGTTTGTAAATCGGAAGCATCCATCTCACTCTGTGCAGAAGTAGCCAGTTGTCCCAAAGGAGTAGGGAAAGAACTGAAGGAGGCAAGTAACTTTTGACAAACATTTTGTTTACATAGCATGTAGGAGTCTTAAGCAGAGAGGAGCTGCAAACATGGGCATAGCTAAACAAATGTAAAAATTTACACCATTTCTACCACCAGGCTTACCCCTAAAGAATCCTAGCAGTTCTGTTTACAAACAAAATTCATACTAGCACTACATCAAGTGCCCCCCCTCCCCAAATGTTTTTGTTGTGCAAAAGAAGAAGAAGACTGTTGAGTCTGTCTTTCCTAAACTAAATATAATCATTGGCTAATTCATATGGTTTGAGGTGAAGAGTTAATGTCTGAGGAGAAGTATTTGAGGAACAGACAAATATTTGAGGGGAAGAGTTAGTTACTAACTGTTAGTAGGTTTCATCCCATTTTAATTGATGCAATATTTTTCTCAGTCTGTTGACCTTGCTCAGTCAAGTCTTACTTGTTCTTCCATCCACAACTGTGCTTTTATTGGTCATGATGCAGTCATGATTCTGTCAGCTGGTAATGCCTTTTGCATTATACCATTTTAGAGCTGGATGATCTTAAGGCATCTAGGCCATCAATTTACCCATAAGGACTTCAAGGCACATAAACACACTCATAAGGACTAGACCTCTGGAGACCAGGATTCAAATCCCCATTTGACCATGGAAACTCACTTGGCAAGTCACACTCTCTCAACTTCAGAGGCAAAGGCAACCCTGCTCCTTGAACAAATCTTGCCAAGAAAACTCTATGATAGTGTTGCCATGAGTTGGAAACAATTTGAAGGCACACAATAACCATCATATTGAAATTTAACGTTCCACTGATAATATAAATGTAACCCCACTTTTTTTTAAAAAAAAATACTCAGTGAGTGAGACGCCTTTAGTAGATTGTTCCACTGCTGCCTACTACTTACTACTATTATGGTTCCCGTTAAATTTAAAAAATGTTATGTTCACTTCCAAGACATCTTGTCCTAAACTCTCCTTGTTCTCCCCTGCCCTGCATCCCACATACACTCTACTAACACACACACACTATTCTGTTTCTCATAATAGTCATGGCTGAATTTATATCAAAAGGTTAAAAAAGGAGATTAAAGAAGATATCTGCTTTTTTGAAACATGCATGAACACAGAAAGATGTATTGGTGCAGCAAGGCTGCATTTTTATTGCTGTCTGAATTTAGAGAATGAAGAAAGGAATGACTAGGCATCATGGTCTACCATAATTTTATGTAGTTTGCAGTGCCATCTAGTGGACAGGAACAGGACACTGATCTCCAATAATTTGCTTGCTGTCTCTACGGATTAAAGTCCTAACTTCAGTGTTCTCGGAAAATACAATCATATTTTATAATAAGTCTTCACATTGAAAACAAAACAGTGGACTTTCCCACTCCATTAAGACTCTGCTTTTGGCCCTTTCTACACTGAGTCTTGCCTCCACTGACCAATAAGTACTCCAAATAAATAAATAATTTGGTTTAATCAGCCTTTTCCCTATGAGATACCCATATGCTAAAGGGACAGGGCATAGTCTTTCCATACAGAACTTCACAGTGAACAAGACAGCAGTTTCTTTGTGTTGCTAGATATGTAGAAAGCTGCCTTTTACTAAGTCAGACCATAGGCCCCTGTTGAAACCAACTGGCAGCTACTTTCCAAGGTTTTAGGCAGGATTCCTTCTTAGCCCTACCTAGTGATACCAGGAATTGAGAGTGGGACTTCTGCAATGAGCTTTGCCTTCTCCCTAATTATTTTCAATGGTACTTTGAAGTAAAACACTAACAGAAGCAGGTTTGCCTGCCCTTTTGTCATTCCCAGGATTTGGATGGAAAGGGTTTTACCCCTTCTTGGGTTGTTATTATTTATTACAGTGGATAGATGCAATCACAAGTGTATATCCTAGCCATAATGAAACTGCACCAATTGGAGTTGCAGACTTGAACTGTTGCACACAGAATGACAATGATCAAAAATGTGATCCTAATAAAAAGATCACTTGAGTGGGCTATCACACATTTGTGCCAGCTAGAAAACAAAGGTATTTGCAGGAAAGAGAAGAGAGTACACGTGTCTCAGTCATTTGAGACACATTTACAACTCTATGCAGGAGGATCAATGTCATTCAGAAGGTCACATATTTTTGAATCATCCATCTTAGCAGAAATAGTTGCCCCACTTTTCAGAACAGTAAACTTGAATTTCACTTTGGTTGCTACTCAATTTGTAAACCTCATTCTGAAATATAGATGCAGTGATGGAACAAAACTGCATTTGTTTATGTCATACAGCTTTTAACAGCCTAGGTTTCCTGATAATCTTAGTTTAGAGTGCAAAGAGAACTTCAGTAGTAATAAAAATTAACCTGCAGTAAACTAGCAGTATGCAAGCCCAGACTTTATTGTGTTCTGAAATGGGCAAAAATAGCAGAATGTATGAAATGTATTGCTATTACTAATGCATTTGTTATAGGAAGGGCTTTTAGCTCACTTTCCTGTCAGTTCAGCAAAACAAAGGAAGATGACCTGGTGTGTGTCTTACCCACACCAGACTGGAAACTGTAAGTTTTTGAACACAAAATACTCAATTCCATCATCTGGAACATCTGATTGTTCAATGCCTCCGTTTCCTACCTCACAGGAATTGTGTGAGACTTTCATTGATATTTATGAATAGCAAGCTTCTTGCATGGATAGTGCTACGTAAATGCTTACATGTCTGTCCACTTGTCCTGAGAATCACAGCTTGTTTGCTCCATTTGCCCAAAATTTCCCATATAGGTATCAGGCATTCTGTAGTGCTGGATCATGTTGGATGAAGCTTTGTGATCTGTTTTTGTGAAGTGACTCTGATTATCGTCTCCCTTTCCTCTTATTCTTTCAGTGTTTGTTCAATTATGCTTGCTCAGCTATCCTTGTGGCTCTTTAACTCTTATTGTTTTTGATGCATTCAGACAACGGAATACAGTGGATTATCACTTTAAGGAGATGGTTTGCTGACTTCCTAAATTGGTGTAGTGCCAGCGATTCCAAGATGTCTACACTATTGTAAGAGTCAATGACTTTTCTTCTTAAAATTGCCAACCTTGTAAATAATTGAATCTTAGCAATAGCTAACAACTAGAAATTGCTAAAATCACATGTTCTTATTGCCTTGGGGACCAGTGCTGAGATTATTTGCTGGGGGGAGGGGTTATAATGAAATACAAACTTCCAACTTCTGATTCCTCCCAGTTTTAAGTAAAATAATGGGATTGCCTATAGCAGGTCTGCACAACTAGGCCATAGATAGGGGCCAAAATTAAAATAGGCTAAACTTCTTAGGGCTGCAGATAGGTTTTAATTAAATATTTATTAATTAATAATAATTAATAATATTAATTAAAATTAATTAATATTAATTCCATCATTGTCCACCTCTGTCTGGCCCTCTCAGGAGAAAGCCAAGTGGCAGAGGAGCCTTGTCTGTCCTCCTCTTCTGCTTGGACCTCTCCTCAGGAGAAGACCAAGTGATGGAGGAGCCTTGAGGGGCAAATGTTTGCCACCTTCCACCTCCACTGCCTGGCCTCAGGAGAAAGCCAGGTGGAGGAGGAACCTTGTAGACCGAATGTTTGCCCATCTTCCTCCACCCATTCTTCTTGGGAGAAAGCTGAGCAGCAGAGAAGATTTGCAGGGCAGTGTTTGCCCATCCTCATCCTCTGCCACCACCCAGGCGGAGGAGGAGACTTGTAGGCAAGCGTTTGCCCACCCTCCTTCTCCACCCAGCCTTCTCCTTGGGAAAAGACTGAGCAGCGGAGGAGCCTTGCAGGGTCAGTGTTCACCCATCTTCCTCCTCCACTGACCAGCCTTCTCCTTCAGAGAAAGTGGGGCAGCGGAGGATCCTTGCAGGGCAAGCGTTTGCCTGCCCTACTCCTCTGCCTGCCCTTCTCCTTGGGAGAAAGCTGGGCAGCGGAGGACCCTTGAAGTTGTTCCACATCCTCGTGGGCTGCCTGAAATCCTTTGGGAGGCCAGTGTGGTCCCCTGGCCGTATGTTGTGCAGACTTGACTGACCTATAGCCTTCCAGAAATGGTAGCTATGTGGAAGAGAGGCCTTCCCCGACTGCCTGTAATTTCAGCACTGCTAACAAGGATATAAGAAACTCAGAAATATCTAGCTATCACATTCGTTAACATGAGGTTGATCTGCAGTAACAAAAAGCGCATGTAAAATAGCTGTCACTTGCCCAGCTCCGTAGCTTGGTAAAAAGAGTTGCTATTTTTCCAGTACAGAAGCAAATCACATTTGCAATGGCGTTGACTGTCTCCTTTCCAAGGTAAAGAAGGTGTTTTCGGTTATGGGAACAGAAGTGAAAAAGGCTTGCTCTGTGCTAGTTAGGCTGTGCTGTTTCAGATACGGTGGTTGGTAAAAGAATAATGGTTATTTCAGGATGAAAACCCTCACACTATCTGTATATGAAGGTTTGCCATCTTTTTTTTTTTTTTTCTGACAGAGCTCCTGCACATTTAAAAGTGGTACACTAGATCAAATTCAATTTGTATAGCTCATCTTGGTGTAAATTGCAGCAAGAGGAGAAAGCTATACTTGTTGAGTTCCTTCCTGTCATGCAGCAACTAAAACCATACAAGCCTTGCCAGGAAGAGTGGAGATGGGGAAAGAGGTGGCAGTCTCTGGATATTTGTGGAAATGAACATTGCGAGATTTGAGGGGAAATGCCACCACCAGAATGAAGCATTAGTCATCCTTTCCCATCTCTTCTGCATCTGTACATTGCTCACTGTGGTGATAAAATCACCACACTAAGCCTTATTTGTCAGGAAAAAAAAACTTTTCAGAAGTGCACAAAGCTAGCGGTATCTCAGTTCTTTGGTCAACTTTGTATTGAAAGAAATGGCTATCAGATAGATGCCCTTTTTTGTGCCATTTAAGGGCTATGTGTGCAATCCTTAAGTTTGTAGCTATCAGTAGAACAAATTTGCATGGGCATTCTGTTACAAACACAAACTGCTGATTGAAGCACCCATTTTAAGGGTGTGCTGAATCACAATTTCAGCCCTTATACCTACAGTCTTGAGTACAGACTGTTCGCCCAGATAGAAGAATAAGTGGATAGCTGTGTACTTAAAGGTTATATGTCTGCTCAGGATCCCCAAGTACAGACCAAGTCTAACTATGCACAAAATGGAGTGAGAATAATTTTTAACAGAAAGGTGTTTGTTTTTTTTAAAACTATATTGGCAAGCAAGACATTAAAATGTCAAGGGTTGTGTGTGTCGAATACAGTGGCAGAGCCTGGTTATTTGAATTCTTCATTGCCATATTATGAATTATACCAGTGTGAACAACCAAGAACTGAAAAATGCAAACAAGCTACCAGAGGCCTGGCAAAGTGAAAAGGACTATTTGCCTTGTTTCTAATCTAAGACACGTGCGAGCAGTATGCCACCCTCTTGACAATCGAAACTTTCAAACTTGTGTGATAAGCTGTAGCTTGGCAGCCACAAAAAAATTCTTAGTCTACGTATTTTGATGTAAGTGTACTACTGTATTGTAGCTGTGTGGTATATACTGATACATTAATAGTGTATACCTTTAAGTTAGGGTTTGCTAATGTAAGACATTTCAATAAAAAGTTATTTAAAATATAAGCTGAGTTTGTCTAACGTTGTTTAATGAGTTTTGTCTTTGTGAGAAATTCACTGCCTGAGAAACCCCAAGGTAATGTTGGTGAGACTTGTATAATCACTTGACAGGTAAGGAATCTGCAGACAAATTAAAATAAGCCTATTTGCCTGATTGCTTAGAACATCTTCGGGGGGGGGTGCACATTCTCACACTGTCAAAATGATGATAATCAGATAGATATAGCTGGCATAACAGAAAGTTGGTAGGAAGGGGAGATGCAGTAAGGTACAATTATCTCTGGATCAATCTCTGTAGGAAAAACAGTGAAGGTTGTACAAGTGTACCTCTGCTGATGAAGTAGATGTGTTCTTGAACAATAATTCCTTCACAGAAAGTTTGGTGCCAGAGGCAGAAAACATGGAGAGAATAGGAATAGGTTCCTACACCACAAACAAACAAACAAAGCATTTCAACCTGTTTCAGCAGACATGTTTCAGTTGTGAAGAACACCTCCAGTTTTGCCAAAGAGCTGCCTGGAGTGAGGGAAATAATGTGGCAAGGAAGAGCAGAGAAGTGGCCAAAAAGATTCCTCTTCCCAGATTAGAAGAGTGTTGAAAAATTCCAGCATTCTCTGGATAGACAGAAGGAGCAATCCTACAACACACTGGGTCTTTCCAGCATGCTAGCCGGCCAAGCAGTGGATTGCTCCTTCTATCCAAGAATAAATATTCACAGTATGTACCAACGCCTCATTCTCTCTCACCCTCCTCTCTTGCTGTTAGAGCAATTAGAGTTTAGATACAACAGAATTCCCTGCATGTGAAACCCTTCTCTTTCTCATCTAAAGTCTTCCCATCTGTTCTTCCTATCCATTGGAATGCATTGGTCAAAAATACTTTTTGTGTATCCGAGTATCTCTACAGGAGGAACATGATGCAGATGGGGAGACAGGTACCGGTACATGATCTTGCCATGAACCCAAATGCCAACTCTGCCCACACATCTGTTCAGTAAATGTCATCTCAGGACCTAGTCAGATCATCCACAATATTAGAACTGCTTTCACTTGTTCATCCTCAGTGTGATACATGCCTTCCTCTGGGTAAACAGAACAGTCTCTGCACCAGAGGATAAATGGTCATAGATCAGATGTTAGCAATGGGAATACACAAAATCCAATTGAAGAACACTTCAGTCTTCCTGGGCTTCTATGCCAGACTTCAGTACAGCCGACCTTGAACAAAGAAACTACAAAGGAAGATTGGGAAGAGAAACAGCTGAATTGGAATATATCCACAAATTCCAGTCCATCAACAGTGGGTTAAACAGAGACAATGGTTTCCTGGCACACAACATGTATTATAACATTAGTTAACACCCCAGCCTGATGAGGATGCTCTTGGCCAGTTTTATCATCTCCTTTCTGGTTTTCAGCCAGCACACATCACATTCCAAAACTCCTTCCACTATTCATCCACCCACCCTGTGCTTAGGAAACATCTTTCCTCCTACCTTTGTCTCTCAACAAAGTAGTTTCAGGCTAGACTCAGGCCTGCATCCTTCCAAGGTCGCTAAAATGAGTACCCAACTGTTGGGGGGCAATGAGCTTACAGTTGTAAACCTCTTAGACATCCCATAGTGCGATATAAGCGGTATATAAATGAAGCTGCTTCAACAGCCATTGTTAAAATTAAACTTGTCACCTCATCACTGTACATGCAGGTTTTGCATTTATTTGGCTATTTGTACAGTTTGTTCCTTGGCACTAGTTCTCTCCATGCATCTGAGGAAGTAGGCCAAGTCTATGGAGTTTGTCACACGGGGGGAAATCGGGAGTATGAATGGTGATTAACCCGCAATTGTGTGAATGGTTTTCACACGACATCACGTGCAAAGTGCTATTATCCCGTGAATAATCTGATTAATCTGCAATTGCACAAATGGTTTTGACACGATGTAGAGACAAAACATGATTAAAGTGCCATTATCCCGTGAAGAAACAGGTAAGAAACAACAGTAACTCATTCATGGAATTTTCCCATGAATGACTTTTTGCTGTTTCTTGCCTGGTTATTCCCTGATTCTTCATGGGATAATGTCACTTGCATTAATGTCATTTTAAACATGTTTTAATGTCAGTTGCACAATTTTCATGGGTTAATCATTGTTTAAACTCCCAATTTCCCCCATGTGATAAACTCCTAGAAGACTTATACTACAACTTCTTTTCTCTCAGTCTCAAAGGTGCGACAAGATCCTTCTACATACTGATATTCCAGACAAACACTTCTATGTCTTTGATTTCTGCTCCCTTCTTAGGCACATTAAATTTCTCAAGAAGTCCCTGTATTGTTTACTGTAAAGGTGATGTGTATGTGATGAAAACAATGTGTTCAGGAAACATAAGGCACAGGCATTAAAAGAGGAGAGGCTAGTTTCTCCACCTGCTGTGCAGTACAAGTCCAAGGGAAAACAACTATGGCTCCACAAAAAGTTGCAATCATCTGGTTATAAAAAGTGGTTTAAACTGAACTCCAGGGGGGACTTGAATCCACAGTCCTTGCTTAGAAGAGAGGGATGAGGAAGCACATCTGTTTCACTAGATTACCCAATGAGTTTCACAGTTCAGTGAGGACTCAAATTTGGATCTCCCACAACCCAGCTCAGCAACCTACCAATAAAGTATATTTCTTCTCATTTGTGGATAGCTTGATGAAAACAATCTAGCATTCAGTGGCTGACAAAAAGGGAGACTGCATGTTAGAGATCATTAGGAAACAAAATAATAAAACTGCAGATATACAAACAAAATGTCACTATATTTTCTCATGAAAAGTAGTTGAGTTGTAACGGGGGGGGGGGAGCAAATATTGGTACTGGGTGATTAGAGCTAGGAACAGGGCTGCTTGTAAGACTCAAGATTTGTAGCTTTTGCCAATGTGCAGCACAGTACATTAAAGGACAGTCAGCAATTAAATGATCTGCAGTAGTAAGTTCCAGTACATCCCATTGTCCTACAACCTGAGAAATCCTGGCATTTGTAGTTTGGTGAGGCAACTAGAGCTCCCTGGTAGAGAATTTTAAAGACCTGTTTCTAAATGGCAAATCCCAGGTTTCCACAGGATGTTGCCATGGGAGTTAAAGTTGAATCATAGTGTGATACAATTTAATCATAGTGCTATAATTGTGTAGTGTGGAAAAGCTCTTAATCTACCTATTACTTTGTTTTGTGAAAGACATTTTAAGTGAGCTCTACCAGGTATTTTTCAAGAGTGACCCACAAAGACAAAAACAAGTGGAGGAATCCTTTGTGCTTCAGGAACTATAACCTTTCACAGTAGTAAACCTGAAAAGGAGTTGTTACTGTGCTTTGCTTTCAGGAACAGCCAGAGAAATGCTATGTAGGCATAGCCTCATCCTGTGAAACAATAATTTATTTAAAAGTATAGTACAACTCCTGTATCCACAAATTCATTATCTGTGGATTCAGTTACCCATCTGAAAAAATGTGTTCTCTCTAGGCATTTCTAGGCCCCCCAGGTGAATCTATGGTTAACTTCCAGCCCAAGTATGCCTTAAGATCATGCTGGAGGACCTAGAAATGCTTAAAGAAATACTATCTAGGCATTTCTAGGTCCTCTGGTGCAGTTCTATGGCATGCTTGGGCCAGTTGTTCATCTAAAAGAAAACAGGATACCCTATCATCTGTAATTTCAGATATCCACCAAAGTGTGTGAGTATGTTGGAACATATCCCCTGTGGATATGGGGGTTACACTGTATTGCAATGCTCTAAAACAGGTAAAGTTTCAACAGCTCAGCAGGAATCTGCTTCTTGTAAGTCATCCACTGTTGATTCCGGTCCCTGCTTCATCTCAGAGTATAAGCATTTAGCAATGTGAAATATCAGGATGCCTGGAGGAGCACACTTTTTATCCTGGAGGGCAACCACACTGACACTCTTCAGAGTACAAAGCTACTTTTTATTGTAAGAAATTGTCAGGATCATAGTTCCTGCCATGCTTGTTAACCATATATTCTGTATATGTTTTGTAATTCTGGATGATGGGATATGCTATACCATTGATGGATTGAAATACTGTATTGTTTATCCTCCTTGGAGTCGATTAAAGAGCAGATGTGGAGGGAAGAAATATGTGTTGTGAGCATCAAGGTCAGTTCTGTGGGAATGCTTGGTAGGAGAGGAAAGGAGGGACAGTCCTGGGGAAAAGAATGTTTTGATTCAAAGGCAAATGAGGTGTCAGCCAAAGAAATATTTGAATTGCTAAGTGCTTTTATTATACTGTAACAAAAAATTATTCACTCCTGACAGCATCTTTATGCTGTGACCATCCCTGTTCCTAAATAAAGCTGACTTTGCTGAGGCTTGTGTTCCTGAACTGAAGTTTGCCAGCGCACGACAAAAATACATTATGAAAACAAAGCACATAGGAATCCCTAGTTTTATCTGACTAAGGTGGAGATGCCAGAGCCATGCTTGCCCCCAGCCTCTCTGGTAGAAACAATGATCTCTCCCCTCTATGGAGATGCCTTTGGACTTAGGGAGGAAGAAAGTCATATCAGCTTCACTAAGATTATTGGTCTAGGATGGGAAGGAAGGTCTGAACAGCTATAGATGAGTCTAAGAAAACAGCTCTCCCATCACATGCATCTTTAGTGCAAGCTGAATTGCACACCTTTACATCCAACATTTCAGACCACACCATAGTGATTGTCAACCACACTACACATAGAGCAAAATATGCAGCTTCTTTTTCTAGGAGTGTTCTAAAGGCAAAGCTACCTGCCTGTTTCTCAGATACTTCCTATACAAGTTTCCCCTTCTTCATTATTACTTTTTCTTTTTGCTGGGCATGAAGGACAAAGACAGTGCAATCACCTTCCATCCCTGTGTCCTTTCATGCAGGTTCTCTGGCTTCCAGCTCACGGCAAGCAAGTTGCGCATTTGGAGATCAGCAGTGCCATATCAGCACACCAGGAAAAAACATTGTTTTTGAAGCATTTGCAGCTCTGTGCTCATTATCTAAACTCCTGCCTATAGTTGTGACTTAACTCAGTTGTTAGTTTTGCTATTTTGTGGTCAAGATAAAATTGCCTAATGACCGAAGATGTGACCTCCCTTGCCTTCCCTGGCTGTGAGCAAACAAAGCCTAAATCTAAGAGGCATAATCCTATATTAAGGTGGTCTCTGCAATTTATTGTTGCTTTCTTTACTTGTTATTATGACTTCCTCCTCGCAAGGAAAAGTACACAAACGCTACTTCTGCCTTTCTTTCAGCTAAATTAAACAGCTCTGCCCAAAAGCACAGGAAGGTAACAAGCCTATAACTGGACTTATTTCTAGTATCGCTTCTCAAGGCCAGCCCAAGTAGGCTCAGCAGAAAAGGACAACCTTTTACCCACCCAACTCAGAGCACGTAGCACCCAAAGCCCACCCAAGTTATTTTGGAAAATGAGCAAAACTAATGGGCAGCCAGTGAAGTGATCTTAAGATCGGTGTTATATGGTCTCTTCTCGATGTTCCTGAGACCAGCCTGACTGCCATATTCTGTACTAGTTGAAGTTTCCTGACCAAGTACGAGGGTAGCCCCATGTAGAGCCCATTACAGAAATCAAGACGAGAGGTTACTAGCGCATGAACCACAGTTTCAAGGTCCCTAACTTCCAGGAAAGGGCGCAGCTGGAGTATCAGCTGAAGCTGATAACAGGCACTCCTGACCGTCACATTTACTTGACTTATCATCTGGAGTGACGGATCCAGTAACACTCCCAGACTGCGAACACAGTCCTTAGAGGAGAGTATGACCCCATCCAGGACTGGAGGTTGCATCCCAATACCTGGTTTAGGGGCTGCCGCCTCCATTTTATCTGGATTCAGTCTCAATCTGTTTTTCCTCATCCAGTCCATTACTGCTTTAAGACACTTAACAAATCTTGCCAAGAAAACCCTGTGATAGGGTCCTCTTAATGTTGCTTTAAGTTGGAAACAACTTGAAGGTACACAACAACAAGAAAACGAGACAATGTAACCACAGATAACTAGCAACACTTGCTGAAATTCCTTTTTCTGCATAACAAAGACCCAGGAGGCTGTCTCCAGTTTTCACTTTGGCAACCCTATCTGTGGAAGACTTTTTGCTGTCAGATTGCAAACGCTGGCTCATCCACGAACCCAACTCCAAAAAGCTTGGCTAATTCCTTCTTCTTGGAGCGTGTCCAGAGGAGGGTAACCAAAACAATGAAAGGTCTGGAAACCATGCCCTATGAGGAATGGTTTAGGGAACTGGGTATGTTTAGCCTGGAGAAGAAAAGGTGAAGAGATGATATGACAATCCTGTTTAAGTATTTGAAGAGGTGTCATATTGAGGATGGAGCAAGCTTGTTTTCTGCTGCTCCAAAAAACAGAACACAGAGCAATGGATTCAAACTACAGTTGTCCCTTCAGATTCACTGACTTCTCATTTGCAGTCTTGAGTTTCCGCAGATGGGAAGCCAGGAGGGACAAAATGGCTGGCACCTCTGCGGCATACACACAACATGTTTTTCCTGATTTGCAAGAGGTTCAGAACAGATCCCCCATGAATCAGGAGGGACGATTGTACAAGAAAAGAGATTCCCCCTCAACATTATGAGGAACTTCCTGACAGTAAGAGCTGTTTGACAGTGGAACACACTCCCTCGGAGTGTGGTGGAGTCTCCTTCTTCGGATGTCTTTAAACAGAGGCTGGATGGCCATCTGTCGGGGATGCTTTGATCGAGAGTTCCTGCATGGCAGAATTGGGCTGGGCTGGATGACCCCTGGGGTTTCTTCCAACTTTCCTCCTATTCTTCTTCTTCTTCTTCTCTTCCTTCTATTCCTTTCCTCAACATTGCAGTGGTGATCATGGTGCCACATGCCTGGTGTCACCCAGCATGGGGCAGGCTGCTGAGGGCCAGTGGCGGTAGCCAAGGACATGCTCACCCTTCTCCTTCACCACCCTTCTCCTGAGGAGACTGCTGCCATCAGGAAACCACAAAGGGTCCACTCACCCCTTCTCACCCCATTGCAGAAAGAGGGCCTGACCAGGTATCACTTCTCATCTGAGGTGTCACCCAGTGTGGGCAGCACCTCCCACAGTGACACCACTGGTGGCGATCCTTCTTCTTCATTGTTGTTGTTGTGTGTCTTCAAGTTGTTTCCCACTTATGGCAACTCTAAGGCAAATCATGGGGTTTTCTTGTCAAGTTTCTTCAGACGATTTTGGCCTCCTTGTGAAGCTGAGAGAGTATGATGCACCCAAGGTGACCCAGTGAGCAGGCCATGCCCGGCCACGAAGGAGAGTGCGCTTTCGAGGGAGAGAGGGGAATGCATTTCAAGCAGCATTTTTAAAAAATATTTATTCATTCCTATTACTCATTACAAATTTTTATAAGTCGTTTTCCAAGTCGCTATGCCAAACATCCAAAAAGTCTTTAATCTTACTTAAATTTTGTCCACGGTTATTATAACCACAGATAATTGGAACATTATGCAGCGCTTCCCTTGTTCCTCTGACAATAGATATCTTCTATATTATATATATTAAGAGTATCCAAGGGTAGGCAACCTTTCCCCTTTAAGGGCCGAAGGACTTCAGCTCCCAGAAGCCTCAGCCATGTTGGCCAATAGTCCCATGTTGGCCAATAGCTCCTGGGATTCTGGGAGCTGAAGTCCCTCGGCCCTTAAAGGGGAAAGGTTGCCTACCCCTGGAAGATTCTCTCAATGGTGATACAAACAACAGTAAGTGTGAATTAGTGCCATTATTGTCTCTTTTCCATTTCCAAAGGCATCTGAGGAAGTAGACTGAAATCTAGGAAAGCTCCTGCTGCCAACTTCTTTCAGTCAGTCAGTCTCAAAGGTGCTACAAGATCTCTCTGAGGAAGTAGACTGAGCTCTAGGAAAGCTCCTGCTGTCTACTTCTTCTTTTCAGTTAGTCTCAAAGGTGCTACAAGATCTCTCTCTACATACTGATTCTACAGACTAACACGGCTATACCTTTGAATTCATTTCTATACAACCTGTCACATTCCCCGTTATAATTGTTGTCGTATTGCCCAGCGCCTCTGAGGGAAAAGCAAAGAGGGAGGAGAACAAGATGGCGGCCATGGCCGTCGCCGCCTCCGCCGGGGCCTCTCGCTGTGCGCCATCCGAGCCGCCAGGGGGCGTGGGAGGCCGGGGCGGCGGCGGCGGCGGAGGGAGCCCCCGTGACCCACCTGTGACTGCGAGGGAGGCCGACCGGGAGACCGAGGCCAAGGAGGCGGCACTGGGGGCCCCGGCGTCGGCGTCCTCGTCTCCTCCGCCATGTGGCTGGGCCCCGAGGAGGTGCTTCTGGCCAACGCGCTGTGGGTGACGGAGCGGGCCAACCCCTTCTTCCTCCTGCAGCGGCGGCGGGGCCACGGAAAGGGCGGAGGACTCACCGGTGAGTGAGGGAGGCCCAGGCCTCTCCCTTCCCGGAACGAGACGGGCCTCTTCCTCGCCCCGCAGCCAGCGGACTCGAGGCTGCATCCACACCGCGGAAACAGTCCGCTCTGACACCGCTATAGCGCGGTGGGGTTTGTCCTTTGTCCGTTGGCCGCTTCTCTTGTTTCTGGGGCGACCGTTCAAAGGGTCCCTCGGCGGTTTTTTGTGGGTTTTCCGGGCTGTGAGGCCCCGTTCCAGGAGAAAGATGCCGGTGAAACGTCAGGAATAATTTCTTCTGGAACAAGGCCTCACAGCCCGAAACACCCACAAAAACCGATGGATGCCGGCCTTGAAAGCCTCCGTCTTCACATGTTCGATGTAGGCTTTTCAAAGACGGTTTTCTCCCCTTTGAGCACCCCTGGGATATTTTGAGATCTCGTTGGTCCACGACACACTGCAGGAATAACCCAGTTTGAGGCTGCTTTAACTGCCCTGGCTCAGTACTAGGGAATCCTGGGAACTGTAGTTTGTTGTTGTGGCACCGCCAGAGCCCCTTCTGACAGAGAAGGCTAAATGTCTCACAAAACTACAGTTCCCAGAGTCCTCTGTGGTGTCAAGGGTGGTTTATTTCTCTGCAGTGTGGATGCAGCCTCTGTGTGGTGAAGTGTATACACAAACACACACACACACACACCTCCCCACAGGGAGAGGTGTACACACACACACACACACATATATATATATATATATATATATATATACCTCCCCACAGGGGAGGTATACACACACACACACACACACACACATATATATATATATATACACACACACACACACCCCTCCCCACAGGGAGAGGTGTATACACACACACACATATAACACACACACCCCTCCCCACAGGGAGAGGTGTATACGCACACATATACACACACATTTTCCCCAGTGGGTTAGCCTTGTCTCCCTTCTGTCCTCAGAGTAGGTACACTCCTGGCAACGATGCTCTTCTACCTCCCAGGCCACATCCACATTGCAGATATAATCCTGCTTGATGCCGCTTTAACTGCCATGGCTCGATGCTGTGGGATTCTGGGACTTGTAGTTTTAGTGAGATACTCAGCCTTCTCTGTCAGAGCTTTGGTGCCGCAACAAATTACAGATCCCTGGATTCCATAGCATTAAGCCATGGCAGTTAAAGTGGTATCAAACCAGATTGTTTCTGCAGTGTGTGTGGATTCAGGCCTTGATGACCTGCCTTTGGTTACGTTTTGAGCCCTCTTCCCACAGGGAGAGGTGGCCAGACTTTCCACTAGTGAAGCCCCTATGCCTCTGGAAGGGTCACACCTTGAAGTAATAATTGTAGACTTAAAGCACAACATAGACTTCTGAAAATGTATTTTGCCCTCCAGGGATTCTGTAGATTTGCATTTGGATGTGGAACCTTTCATGTGGAGGAAGAACAAAACAATTGGCTAAAAAAAGACTCTTTCATCTGTCCTCTTGAATGACTAATCTGTACATTTACACTTGGTAAATAGGAACATGTCTGGTTGTTACTAAACAACTCTCTAAAACCAAAGGGTCATAGTCTGCTTTGAAGACTGTCTGCATAAACATGGAAGCCAGATAATTTGCCTCTTTGCATGAATCCTGGGAAACTGCAGGAATCATGTGACTTCAGCAGCTTAGTGTTAAAGGAAGCATTGCAAGATGCAGCTGTAAACAAAGACTAATGTCCTAGAGTCCAGTCATAATATTGTAAGTTACTTTTGCAGCCTAGCTCACCTGTGAGGAAGGTAAATATTGACTTCATCAGTGAAACAGGTTGTATTTATTTATACAGTACCATGCTCCCATATAGCAGAAAGCCCAGGGCTGATCAGAACTGTGCATTTTTACACTGTAGACAAGTTTGGATATGATGCCAAGGCAGTAGATAGTAAAAGCAATAGGTGGTAGACAAGTACAGGGTTAATTTGGTGCTGACTTCTTCCATGTTGTTCCTGTAGAAGTACATGTTCCCACCCCACTATGCCTCTTCTTTCACTAAAGTGCAACAGTAAAAAAAAAAAAAAACTTAAAAAACAGACTTGGTTTTATTCAAATCTAATTGTGAATTGTGGAATGCTAAAGTCATTGTCCTGTTATCTGTGTACTGTTTTCTACATTATACCCAGAGCAGTACATAACAAGGCATGACAAAACAATATCCATATAGGAAAATGTCAAAACAATTTCATAATTACAATTGAACAACAAAATATCAATAAGTAATGCACCTGTAAAGTTTGTGTTCTGTGTTGCCAAGGGTAGACAGTTTCATGATGTTTAGGGACTGAATTCCCCAGTACTCCAAAAGTACTGCGCATGTGCACGCACCTCCGCTTGCGCATGTGCAGTACTTCCGGAGCGAGCGAGCGGCGGCGGGGGTTGGCAGGGGCTGGTCCAGAGGCCTCAGAGGGCCGCACCCGGCCCACAGGCCATAGGTTGCCGACCCCTGTACTACATCATAGAGTCCAACAGAGCATAGCACCTCTGTCCTAGAGCTCAAGGAGGATATAGGAAGGGCAAAGATAAGGAGCAGCTTCTGCTTTGGAGACACGTTGCTGTTGCCGCTAGATGTAGCATCCAGTTTAGCAGCTGCAAAAAGAAGTAGTTGGGGCCACCCAAAAAGGAGTACAGAGGGCCATGAGTTGTCCTCTCTAATGCATACTGTTTAATTGTATGGGGGGGGTGGGGTTGGGATATGGGATTGTGTATTTTATCGTGTAAGCTGCCCCGGTTGTGTTGCACAGAGAGGAGGGATATTATTATTATTATTATTATTATTACCGTATTATAATTACTCAGAGGCTAGTTGGTTTGCCTAACATGTCAGGTATATGCTACAGCTAAACACATGGAAACATATGGTTTTCTTCCAAAAAAGCCACAGACTGACATGTTGTTGTTGTTGTTGTTGTGTATTTTCAAGTCATTTCCAACTTATGGTTACCCTAAGGCTTTCATGTGGTTTTCTTGGCAAGTTTCATCAGAGGGGGTTTGCCATTGTCATCCTCTGAGACTGAGAGAGTGTGATTTGATGCAAATCCTGGTCTGGAGAGCCATAGTCCAACACTCAGACCAGTACATCCAAACTAACATGCTTTTAAGTTTTCATTTCCTTAGCTTGCCGCTAGTTTCAATATTGTTGCATTGGAAGGGAGATTCTAGCTGGTTGAGTTTGTTATGCCACAGTGTCTTGAAGGAACTGAGAAGCTGTACCTGCCAAGTGTCCATGTCTACACGGTGGTTCAATGCTAAAGGTATAGAAATTTTAATATGCAAAGACAGCCCAAACCAGGAGCAGCCAAACAATGTGTGCATTAAAAAACAAATAGACTATGGTAATCAGGATAAATTGTGTGCAAGTTGTTGGCGCAGATTGTATTTAAGGAATTCAGTAACAGTTCCTGTTCACATCATAGCATATCTAGAGTAAATAATTCTTAAAGCAGTGAATATATTTGGGGTTATTTGTTATAAAAATATCTTGCTGCTCTCTGTCAAGAAAATGTTTTATTCAATAATATTCTCAGCATGTAAAATATTTATTTATTTGAATTCTATGCCACCTTTCTCCCAGAAAAGACTCAAGGCAAATCAAAAATAAAATCATTTTAAAAAAAACTTTTTACAATAAAAAATTAAAAACAATTAAAATCAACTAGCTAAAATCCAAATTTGTTACTGGGAACATGTTATTTTCCTCTTCCCTTTGTGTTCTCATGCTAGTTAATGTATAAAATTTTATCAAGCTATACCTTTTATTAAATAGTGACTGTGATCACTGGTAACAACTAACACAAGTCCTCCCTTCTTTGCATTAAACGTAATAACCTCTTTGCATTAACCATAATATTAAGCCACAATACTGCCCGGTGGCAAAGTGGTTAAATGCCTGTGCTGCAGCCACTCAATCACAAACCACAAGGTTGTGAGTTCAATACTAGCCAGGGGCTCAGGCTCAACTCAGGCTTGCATCCTTCTGAGGTTGCTAAAATGAGTACCCATGAGCTTGTTGGGGGCAATTGGCTTACACATTGTAAACTGCTAGGGAGTGCTTAAGTGCACTGATAAGTGGTATAGGAATATACTTGCTACTTGCTATTTCTAAAAACTGACATATTTCAGAACATACTTAAATACTGATCCACCCAATGCAAACATAACATCCTCCTCTCTTTTAAATATTATAGACAGTTTTGGGTTCTCAGCAGGCTTGTGCATTCTCTACTCTTCCAACACAAATTCTGTTCCTTTTCTTTTCAGCATTAACCATGTAACATAGGGCCTTTGCAGACTGCCAGAAATAGTGCAAATTGAGTCCACTTTAAGGGTTAGGGTTAGTGCTAGGGAATCATGGGAATTGTTTTTTTCTGAGACATTGAGCCTTCTCTGTCAGAGAGCTCTGGTGCCACAATAAAATACAGTTCCCATGATTTCCTAACCCTTAAATTTGCACTATTTCTGGCAGTCTGCAATTTGCACTATTTCTGGCAGTCTGCAATTTGCACTATTTCTGGCAGTCTGCAAAGGCCCATAATGTTTCCACTGATACTAATGCTAGCCATTTGTAGAAGAAGCGAGAAGAAGGGAAGCAGAGTGCCAGTCTTTTCGGTGTGTCTCATCTTTTTAGGTTAAAAAATTGGAAGTTCAATTTTTGAGTACCAAGGAACTCAAATAGTAATTTGGGGTTGGTTCGTTTTGTATTATTAAATCTATTATTCCCCACACCCCATAATAATACAGTACCACTTTGTAAACCCTATTCTTAAAATGTAACTTTTTTCATTTTTTAAGAGGATTTCTTTCTTACCCTTTTCAAGATTGTTTTCAAAAATTATAGTAAAGAAATATTTTGAGGATGTCTAATGCCCTTGTCAAGTACAGAAATGTACTGTAGTTTAATTGTACTGCAATTAAATTGCTGTTGAAGTAGGTATAGAGGAGATATAGAAGTATCTCCTCTATAAAGCTTTTCCTAAAATAAAATGCACTTCCTGTTTTAGCCATTTTGGACTGTGTATCATGCTCCTTATAACATTCCCCCGTGGTGCCTATGAATTTGATGGAGAATGCTTTGATGTATTATCTTGATAAGGCCTTATGTCACACTGCTCTTTTGTGGCATATGGCCCAGATTCCATATGCTCTTAGGAAATGCCACATGGATATTCTGTTGCTGGTAGAAACTGTGATTTAGTGTGTCACTGAAAGCATCCTTAACATAGCATGTCAGGATGTGCTGAATCATAGTTAATACTCCTGATCACACACCAGTATGATACCACACTATCTCCCTTTTAAGTATAAACAGCTTATTTTTTAAAAAAATCAGCCAACTAGTATGTTTTTGTGATGATCACTATGACCTGAAAATATTAATTTACATGATTAATTATTTTAAAGCTACCTCATTCAGAAATCTTGAGGGTTTTTGACTAACAATACATAAAAGCATCACTGGTTTACACTTGGGCCTTCTATATATTATATCATTGGTTCTCCTAATCATATTGCCAGCACTGGTGGGTGGTGACTCTCCAGAGTTTCACACAGGGTTATTTCTTTGGAATTGAACCTGTGACCTTCTGTATGCAGTGTACCTCTCAATCACTGAGTTGCAATTAACAATATTATCTGTAATGTATTTTGGGGCTCACAAGGGCATAACAGTGATCTTTTTTGAAGAATAAGATCATCACTGGTAATTTTGCTTTTAGCTTAGTGAGTACTGTTTACCCATTACTCTCAAAACAGTGCTTTGGGAGGTTGGTCATTTCTTTGTATTTTAAATCATATTTTAAAATAAAAGATTAAATAAATAGTAATGGGTTACAGTTGTGCCACACTTCAAATAATGAGTAACAGCAAGAAGTTCCTGTAACTAAATAAATAACAAGTAGCAAATAACAAACTATGGGCCTAAGCAGACTGCCAGAAATAGTGCACATTAAATTGAGGCACTGCCCTGGCTCAGTGCTAGGGAATCATGGGAACTGTAATTTATTGTGGCACCAGAGCTCTCTGACAGAGAAAGCTCAATGTCCCAGAAAAAAATACAGTTCCCATGATTCCCTACCACTGAGCCAGGGCAGTGCCTCAATTTAATGTGCACTATTTCTGGCAGTCTGCTTAGGCCTAATGTCTTTTTAATAAAAGTCCTGAGCTCTGTCACTGCATTTTTACAATCAGCACTGTATAAAACTTCAGTGTTTTACAAACTCATACAAATGCACTACTATTATAATCATCATAATTAAATAAATAATGGCTGGAATTATGTTGGGGCCTTATGTCATTTCATTGTAAGTGGACTATATCTTTAGGAAGTAGAATTGCACAGCAATGTGACGTCCGTATCCAGGAGTGGACTGCTGTTAGTTTACCACATAGCATAGTTATATGTAAAGCTATGTAATGTAACAGGGCATATAGGATTCCAGCGATAACCTTTTATCTTTTAATGGTAGATAACAACCAGGAATGAAATAGTGTCTGGGCACTATGCCTGATAATCACTGACTAAATATTATGATCAAGCAGTACCAGGCCCCCACATGGATACCAAAATCCGTGGATGCTCATGTCCTGTTAAATACAATGGCATAGTAAAATGGCATCCTTTATATAAAATTGCAAAATCAAGATTTGCTTTATGTATTTTTATTATTTATTAGTTTATTTTGATGAATATTTTCAAACTACGGTTGGTTGAAGTCCTGAATGCAGAATCTGTGGATACGGAGGGCAGACTATATTAAAAATGGATACATAAATGCAGAATACTGTATGAAAATGGATACATAAACATAAAATTGCATCTTATATACAGTTGAACCACATTGCAATAGCTATTTCAGTATTACTCACTAAGAAGTAAAATAAATAACTTTGTGTCAATGATGGTAACATATTATTATTTTTAAAGTTTTTAAGAGGTACTTGGTTTTAATGACAGTAAAAATGGGAAGCTGCTTCTGCTAAACTTGCTAGCATTGTCATTACCATCCTCTGTGTGTTCAATAGCCTCTCTCACGATACAA
The DNA here is from genome assembly GCA_026167975.1 of Phrynosoma blainvillii. Classification (NCBI taxonomy): domain Eukaryota; kingdom Metazoa; phylum Chordata; class Lepidosauria; order Squamata; family Phrynosomatidae; genus Phrynosoma; species Phrynosoma blainvillii. The sequence continues at coordinate 287,967,042 of JANUYF010000002.1, read as the reverse complement.
AGAAGATCAGTTTTAGTGGTTAGATTTATGAAGCATTTCAGCAGATAAGACTTAGTGATCACATTTCCTCTCAATGTTTCTAGCATTTGGTATCAAGTAGCTAGGTCTACTGTATTTCAAAAACCATTTCACAAGTTCCATCACAAGTGTAGCAGTAGGTTTCCTTTGCCAGTTCACCTAGCTTTTGTAAATGGAATAGGTAGAGAGTGCCACCTTTCCTTGCTTTAAGCAGCAAAATGTTTGAATGCCAAAATTATTTTAAAATTTCTCTGTTCATCTTCATATGTTGTACCCTGCAGTTTTCTTCTTACAGTTAAACATACATTATGTGAGTGACACTTATTTTCAGCTGTTCTAGAAACCAAGTACTTGACCACATAGCCTTCTCCTTCCTTGTGTCTCAAGACCTTAATTGCATGCTTTGTTCATATGTTAAGATACTTTTTTAAAGGTACTTTTTAAGATAATATGAGCTATCAGGCCCTGGTTTGCTTTTATGCATGAAATGCATAAAATCTAAGACATTGGTCCAAATCACACTGCATAAATAATTCAGTTTGAGACCACTTTAACTGCCATGTCTCAATGCTAGGGAATTCTGGAAACTGTAGTTTTGTGAGACATTTAGCCTTATCTGTCCGAGAGCTGCCACAAAAAACTAAAATTCCCAGGATTGCCTAGCACTGAGCCAGGACAGTTAAAGTGGTCTCAAACTGGATTATTTATGCAGTGTGTTAAGGCTGCAGGGGTCCTCCGGGGTACCATTTTGTGTTCCAAAATAGCGCCCGGAGTCTCGTGTGACCTTTCCCATCGATGGGAAAGCTTGCGCAAGACTCCGGGCACCATTTTGGAACACAAAATGGCACCCCAGAGGACCCCTGTGGCCGCGAAAGGTGGCGGCGGTGGCAGGACCGGGCAAGGGCCGATCAGCAGGCCTCCGCGGGCTGGGTGCGGCCCATGGGCCGTAGGTTGCCAACCCCTGGTATAAAGCATCCTTTTTCAAACTGTTGTTGCTGCTGTTGTTGTTGTTATCCCGCCCTTCTCCCAGGACTGGGACTCAGGGTGGTTTACAACATTAAAAAAGACAACATTATAGTTAAAAACATACAAAAATAATACATTCTTTAAAAGCTATCTGTTTTGAATGCCTGTCTGAAAAGAAAACTTTTCACCTGTCGGCAGAAGGCCACCAAAGAGGAAGCCATTCTAGTCTCCCTGGGAAGGGAGTTCCAGAGCCTAGAGACAGCCACGGAAAAGGCCCCCTCTCGTGTCCTCACCAACTGTGCTTATGATGCTTGTGGGATGGAAAGGCCTCCTCTGAGGCTCTCAGAGCCTCGGCCAGCTCGTAGAAGCAGATACAGTCTGCCAAATAGCCTGGACCTGAGCCATATACGGCTTAAAAGGTTATCACCAGCACTTTGAATTGTGCCCAGAAACAAACTGGCAGCCAGTGGAGCTGTTTCAACAGGGGTATTGTATGATCACTGTAACCTGCCCCAGTTAACAGCCTGGCTGCAGCTCTTTGAATCAGCTGAAGTTTCCGAACACTTTTCAAAGGTAGCCCCAAGTAGAGTGCGTTACAGTAGTCCACACAGGATGTAACCAAGGCATGTACCACTGAGGCCCAGATCCAGCTTCTCATGGAACAGGTGCAGTTTATGTGCAAATTTTAAATGTGCAAAAGCACTCCTGATCACTGCAGAGACCTGGGCCTCTCGGTTCAAAGCTGAGTCCAAGAGTACCCCCAAACTGCGGAACTGCGTCTTCAGGGGGAGTGTGACCCCATCTAACACGGGCTAGATCCCCATTCCCTGATCTGCCTTCTGACTGACCAGAGCACCTCTGTCTTGTCTGGATTAAGTTTCAATTTGTTTGCCCTCATGCAATCCATTACTGATTTAGGACCAGGATAGCCTCCTTGGATTGAGGTGGAAAGGAATAGTAGACTTGAGTGTCATCTGCATATTGATGACACCACACCCCAAAACTCCGGACAACCTCTCCCAGTGATTTTTCATGTATATGTTAAATAGCATAGGGGACAACATAGAACCCTGAGGGACCCCACAGGCCTATAGCCAGGGGGTCGAGCAGGCGTCCCCAGCACCACCTTCTGAGTTCGCCTCTCCAGGAAGGAATGGAGCTACTGTAAAACAGTACCTCCAAGTCCCATCCCAGAGAGGCGGTCCAGAAGGATACCATGGTCAATGGTATGAAAAGCCACAGAGATCCAGCAGAACCAACAGGGACACATTCCCATTGTCTAATTCCCTGCGTAAGTCATCCACCAAGGCGACCAAGGCTGTCTCTGTTCCCATAGCTAGGCCTGAAACCAGATTGGAATGGATCTAGATATTCCGTTTCATACAGAAACCCCTGTAGTTGGGAAGCCACCACATATTCTTAAACCTTGCCCAAAAATAGTAGGTTGGACATTGGCTGATAATTATTGTGGGATGGCTTTTTAAACAAAGGCCTCACAACTGCCCACTTTAGACAAGATGGAAATCTGCCTTGTTGTAGGGAGGCATTGATTACCTCCTTTACCCACTTAGCCAGCCCCCTCTGGCCTGTTTAATCAGCCAAGAAGACACATGTGGTGGCTTTTGCCTCTCCAAGAATCCTGTCCATATCATCAGGCTGCACAAGTTGAAAAGTATCCATTAACACTGGACAGACAGGAGCCAAGGTTATATCCACTGCCACTGTATCAACTGTAGCATCCAAGTCAGAGCAAAACTGAGTGACTTTATCTGCAAAACGCTGTGCAAATTCTTCACAGCAGGCCTCCCAGTGGTCTGTATGATCTACTTGAGGGTGAGTGTGTAAGACAGGGGTAGGCAACCTTTCCCCTTTAAGGGCCAAGGGACTTCAGCTCCCAGAAGCCTCAGCCATGTTGGCCAATAGTCCCATGTTGGCCAATAGCTCCTGGGATTCTGGGAGCTGAAGTCCCTCGGCCCTTAAAGGGGAAAGGTTGTCTACCCCTGGTGTAAGAGATCCCTGACCACTCAGAACAGCTCTGGTTGACAGCTCTGTGCAGATACAGTGCTGGCAGCAAAAAACAATTTCTTTGCTGCCTGCACTGGCACAGAGTAGGCCTTCAAATAGGCTCTAGCCCGTGTTTGATCAGATTCACTTTGAGTCTTCCGCCAATGTCGCTCTAGTCTCCATCGTGCTGGCTTCATCACCATCAGCTATTATCCTCTAAGCATGTTGAGTTACAGTACCCATAACCTTCAGTCAACGTGGGAGTTGTAGTCCTATATCTAAAAGTTATCAGATTGGGGTAAGCAGTTGTAAGCAGTTAGTATTTACTGAAGTCTATAGGAGCTAGCGTGGCATAATGGTTTGAGTATTGGAATATGAGTCTGGAGACCAGGTTTTGATTCCCAGCTCAGCAATGAAACCCACTGGCGACCTTGGACAAATCACATGCTCTCAGTCTCAGGGAAAGGCAATGACAAACCTTCTCTGAACAAATATTGCCAAGAAAACCCCATGATATGATTAGGGTTGCCATAAGTTGGAAATGACTTGAAGGCACACAACAACAAACAGCAACAATACTTCCTGAATATCTGGCTACTGCAAAACAAACTGTCTCCAAGAGAGAACCAGGGCTGTCTCTGAACACATATTTTATAAACCATCCAGCAGTTATGTTTTTCAAACAATATTCTGGCAAATCCATACAAAACCTGTCTTGGGTCTTCCACAACATAAATACAAATTATGAAAACCTGAATTGACTTATTGTATTGACAATTTTTAAAATTGTAAGCCGCCCTGATTGGGTATCCATTGGGCGGGGTAGAAATAAAATTTTATTATTATTATATTATTAAATATGGTGCTATGAATAGAATTAGAGCTAGGAACTGGAGAAATAGGGAAAGGTTCAGCCCAGGTCCTTGATAATGATGCTGGTCATGAAATATTTTAGCCTACACTAAATGGATGATTTTCCAGAACGGAAAGACTGATTTACTTGACTCGGTGCAGTTATTTTGTTTTGTTTCTTGCTAAAATGCTGTGTTCATAGGTCATATAAATCTCACAACCAGGAGCAACAGCATGTTCAAATAGAGCTTTTATTTGAGTAACAGTTTTCTTCAAGACTCAACAAATCTGATTATTTATAGTTTTAGTTGTGTACTTGTCAGCAGTAGCTATATGAGGCCATTTTTACCTGCTGCTTCTGATTACTATATATACGCATGTCTAAGTCTAGAAATGATAGTTTAAAATTTTACTAAGAAAACCTGAATTGACTTATCCATGGGTCACTGAAAATACTGTATAACTCTTACTAAAAAAGGAACCACTCCCTTCTCTGAGTGGCAAAAAAGGAGAGAGCTTAGTCCATCATGGGGGCACCTAAAAGAGGCACCAAGCCTCTCTACTCTTTCTGCTGTGGCACAGCTTCTGGCTTTTTTTAATGTCCGGGCATAAAAATGGCAGCAGTGGCAGTTTGGCAATTTCCCTCAAAGGAGAGCAGATAAGAACTGGGCGTTGAAGGGTCTGAATAAAACATTTATGTATGTTTTGTCAGCTTTTCTGGATTAAAATCAGGCAACATCACATTAAAGTTAAAGGCTGTAATCATTGCTAATGTAGTCACCATTTGCTTTGCTTTGCTTTTACATCCTATTTGACATGCATTCATTTCCTTAATCCCACCTGTGCCTGGTTGCCTCCCACACACATCACACAACTACAATTTACCATAGTTCCCTCCTAATCCATCTAGCCATGAGGGTAAGTACAAAAAGTTATGCCTGCCGGAATTTTGTGAATTTGGCATCACTTTCCATTCCTTCCTCCTTTACCCACCTTGTTAAGTGCCCCTAAGTTTTACCCTTGACTTATCAATGTGTGTAGCAAAATCCATAAATTTGCCCCCAAACCTGCCCTTGATTTATACATGAGGTCACCTTATAGTTTCGTATATATGGTAGGTATGGGTGTGCAACTATTTTTCAAGACAGAAATGTTATCTTTTATCTTTACATGCAGAAGAAACACTTGTTAAAGTCATCCCACAATTTTCTCTCTCTTTCACACAGAAGACATTCCTTCTATTTTACTCTGCATCTTTGTCTTCTTAGGGCTGCTTGTGGGGACGCTGGATGTTGTTTTGGATTCCAGTGCAAGAGTTGCTCCTTATAGGATTTTGCATCAGACACAGGATTCTCAAATCTATTGGGCAGTAGCATGTGGTAAGTACTATTATAATCTAAGCAAGGAAGCAAGAATTATCTTAAAGGGGAATTGCTAGTGGTACATATTTGCTGTCTCTTGCACCACATCCATAGATTGCTGGGTGTTTGTTTGTTTTTTACCAGTTTAGGGCAAAGGTGCGAAGCTTTGGTAAGTCTGTAGGTTACATGGACAATAAAAAAGGGGGGAAGCTGAAAGTAGCTGGACTGGGCTTTTTAAAGTGTCATTTTGATGTTAAACAATTTTCTGAGGAAAATATGGATATAGGGCCTTTACAGACTGCCAGAAATAGTGCAAATTGAGGCCACTTTAACTATCTTGGCTCAGTACTAGGGAATCATGGGAATTGTATTTTTTTCTGGGACATTGAGCCTTCTCTGCCAGAGAGCTCTGGTGCCACAATAAACTACATTTCCCATGATTCCTTAGCACTGAGCCAGGGCAGTTAAAGTGGCCTCAATATGCACTATTCCTGGCAGTCTGTAAAGGCCCATATTTGTAGGGCCATTAGGTTTAGAGCTTTAATCTAGGCTTTCATAATCAGGTAGTCCATTTAAGAACACTGATCTTGGTAGAGTTTTCTTAAGTGACAGATATTTTTACAGCAAAACAACATCTGGCCATTTTATGAGCTGGATGATGTAAAAAGATGTGGTCATTCTCTCCAGTGTGGATTCCCGCCTGAAATCCTTAATCAGCAAAGACATTGCTGTTTGCTATATTGGAACAAGGAGGAAAGTTATAAGGGCAGAAATAAAACAAAAGAATAGTGCATATTGATGGCAGTCTCATTTGTATAAAATGGAGAGAGAGGCAGGCAGGTGGAGAGAAAGTGTAGATAAGTGGGATATCTTAAATATAAGACTGAAGTTTGAATGTTCATTGCAGTGTTCTTCAAGAGTACTTCCTTCATGTTGCAGAGCACTATAGCAATGTTTATTTCATTTGCAAAAGTACCCCAAGGTAGGACAAAATCATTCTGAAAAAAATATGTGAGAACAGTGGCTTACTTTAATAAGTTTAATAATGCTTGTTTTTAAAGCTGATGCTGTTCTCTGATTGTTTCTTAATTTCTTCTTAGGTTCATCCCGGAAGGAAATCACAAAACACTGGGAATGGCTAGAGAATAACTTGCTCCAGACTCTTGCCATCTTTGACAATGATGAAGACATCACTACCTTTGTCAAAGGCAAGATACATGTAAGAGATATCTCTTCTTCCAGCATCATTCTTAAACCACAGTGAGCTGTGTCTAGTGAGCCAGCTATTTACAATCTTTACCTTTTTTTTACTTGAAATAATAAGAGAGACTGACTAGTTTAACATTGCACCTTGTGATTAAAAGTCAGCAATATGTCTGGGCCAAACTTCAATTTGAACAGATTTTTGATAGGTTTGTGTATTCTTGCTTCTGCTGAAATGCACTGTTCCTTTGTTCTTCTCCTGTAGGTATTGTTGTTCCTTGCCTTTGCTGTGTGTCTCCTTGCTTCTTGTATAGCTTTCTTAACGAATTACTGGATACGTTTGTACACAATCTGTGTAAGAATATAAACTAAATTTTTAAAATGTAAAGGAAATGGGAGAGCCAGCATGGTATAGTTGTTGGACTAGGACTCTGGAAACTAAGGTTCATATTCCCACTTGACCATGAAAACGTACTGGCAAATCCACTCTCCGAGCCCAAGAGAAAGACAATGGTAAACCCTCTCTGAACAAATCTTTCCAAGAAAAAAAACTATAGGTTCACCTTTGGGTTTCAATAAGTTAGAAGCAATTTGAAGGCACACAGAACATAATTAACACAATGGTGCCACCATGGATGGACTTGGTTATTAATAATGTCTGGCAATATTCAATAGATCCATGAGCATTTACACAATCACATTCCACTCACTGAACAGAAGATCAGTGGATATGCTGTCACATATGCCACTGTATAGAATATTGAGCAGTAAGTGTTCGGAAGTTGCAGTCTATCCACACCTGAAATCTGATCTCAGATGGTGATCTGTACTTAATACAGTGCAACAAACCCATTCTCTATAAGGCCCCTTAGTTTTTAATTGGTCACTCTCCTTTTTTCTCCATAGGGCATTATTGCTGAAGAAAATAAGAATCAGCAGCCTCAGGGGGAAGAAGATCCTGGTAAATTTAAGGAAGCAGAACTGAAGATGCGTAAACAATTTGGAATGCCTGAAGTAGAGAAACTAGTTAATTATTACTCCTGCAGCTACTGGAAGGGGCGTGTCCCCAGGCAAGGCTGGCTGTATCTGACTGTTAACCACCTTTGTTTCTATTCCTTCCTTTTGGGCAAAGAAGGTAAGCTGTCCACCTTCTGAGTGTTACTGGAGTCTCAAATGTTGTTACATTTCCAGCTCTCAGCTCCACCCAGTGGTCTATATGTTATAGTTCAATAACATCTGGGGACACAAGGTTGGGAACCACTTGTATAAATACTGGTATAAAATCATTGTTTGTTCCGAGCAGATCCGGTAGTTTTATAGATGTTGTTATTAATTAATAAATTTAGATTTACTATTATCACCCATACTGATTTAACAATAGGTCCCAGTTGTGGGTAGGAGGGGGAATTCTTACACCAAAAGAGACTGGGAAGAAATGTGTACTTGCCCTACTCATGATTCTTTATTCCTGGCTAAGCAATTAGGAGTACTGCACTGACACTGCCCCCAATATCGCTGAAGCAGCATTTATAAAATATTTTGCAGAATATTTTATTCAGCCTATTTTCTTTTTAAGAACTTTAAGTCAAGCTATAATTTGAAAAAGAATAGGTTGAAAAAAAGAGTTTGAGCTATTATTTGTTTGAAATGTCTGCAAGTAAATCGTGGCTTTGATTTGTTTGTTTCCCTAGTGACCTTAATAGTCCAATGGGTGGATGTAACACAACTGGAGAAGAATGCCACTCTTCTGTTCCCTGAATGTATCAAAGTGAGTACCAGGGACAATGAGCTGTACTTTTCTATGTTCCTCAACATCAACGAAACCTTCAAGTTAATGGAACAGCTGGCTAACATTGCCATGCGACAACTATTTGACAATAAAGGGTTCACAGAGGACATGTTGCTTCCCAAGCCCAGCAAGCCTCTTAAGAATATATCAGCACTCAAAAGGTATCTCTCTCTCTCTCTCTCTCTCTCCCCCTCCCTCCCTCTCCCTCCCAATTTTAGGAGGAAACCAAGTGGAACTGAAAGAAATTGTGTATTAAAATGTAATATTTATGTATAGCACTGTGAAGCATTGATTAATCTAGTACAAAAGAAATCATTTAATGATGGTCTTAAGTACCCTGGAGCGTACTCTGCTTTGTATATGAGAGGCAGAATCGGACTACATGGCATACTTGGCTTTCCTTCCCTTCTTTTCTCTGTTTTTCATTTTTTAAGGAAGAGTTGATTACTTGGACTTTATATTGGATATCTATTAGACTTTGACATTGATTTTAAATTTATGTTATATACAGAATGACTTCTGGAAAAAATGTTTGTTTGTTTTTGTCATTCTTGAGGTGTTGAGATTTGTGATATAAAGCATGGCCTTGATGTAGTCTACCATGTACATGAGTTCCCAATGCCAAATGATCTTTTAGAAGGCATTATTGAGCAGTGCTTCTTTCCTTCTGTTCTCAGTGGGCAGACGTATTCAGCCCCTCCACCCACCCTTCTGATTGAGTCATAATTGGCAGAGTGTATGGGAATGTGTATAGATCTCCCATTTTCTATAGTAGCCCCTCATGCTGAATGTCTGTGTGAACAGAATATTACAGGATATTACAGAGTGTAGGGGTTTTTATCAGGTTCCTTCTGTCGGTGGGCATTGCATCCATGGTGACTTGGATTCCATCTTTGCACTGTGGTTGTCAGATATGCTTGCTGTTGATTTGAACAATGATTTAGTGATACATTTTATCCTTCCTAAAGGCATTAACTGGTTACATACTCATTTCTTTTTAATTGTTTAAACCTTAAAGCACCAGTTTTATATTTATTGAATTAAATGTTAATACATTCCCTTATTTTTAAGCAATAGCAACAAAAATCAAAGTTGCAAAATCAGAGTTGCAAAACAGTTCCAGAGGGAAATGGGCAGGTGGATTTGTGATGTCATATGCACCAGCTGCTTCTACTGCAGATTTGCAGAACTGTTTTCCTCTGAGTTCAGTCTTGGAAAGGAATAGGAGCAGCTGGACCCAGTATGGTTAGTAGAGTTCCAGAATGACAGAGAAAACAATGGGCCTTGTTCTTAGGTGAGCTATAAAATTTGCCTGTCTTTCTCCCCCACCTCCACTTCTTTAAAACTTTTATTCTCACATTACCCATGAGCAGATATTTTTCCTCCCAAATCAGGGGGCTTAACAATTTTTGCAAGGAATTCTGATTAACATTTCAGCGCTGCAGTGTTCCTGGTTCTTTGGCTATGTCCCAAGGATTTAATAACTTGGATTTTTGGGCAGGTGTTGAGAAAGAAACATTGCTTTCAGTGTTCAATGCTGGACTGAAAACTATATAGCTTTACTTGGGATTTTTGCCAGCCATAAATCAGGTGTAAAATTTTCTATACTTAAAGAAAGGAGAAACATGGGACAAACTTGTGGGAAAAGGCCAGTTCCTGTAACAGTTGAATAGTAGAAAGTGTTATTTTCCTTCCAAGTGCCAAGTATATGGGGTTGTCTTTTTTTTTTACAGAGATCTGGATGCTCGAGCCAAAAATGAGTGGTACCGAGCTACATTTCGGCTGCCTAAGGATGAACGTCTTGATGGGCACACAGACTGTACTTTGTGGACCCCATTCAACAAAATCCATATTCTAGGCCAGATGTTTGTTTCCAATAACTATATCTGTTTTGCTAGCAAGGCCGAGGACGCTTGTCATCTCATAATACCACTTAGGGAGGTAAGACTTGCTTACCAGTTTTATTAGTCTCCAGGCAGGTTTTAGTAAGGGAATATTTGTATGGTGTATTATTTAACTCTTCAGTTGATTATCCCATTGGCTAAATAATTTTAGGCTTACTTTAATTTAAACTAGCTTTATGATTCAATCTTTTTTTAGTTGTACCTTCTGCAGGAGGGATGAGCAGCTGTAGCCCTCCAAATGTTTTTAGCCTAAAACTCCCAACAACAACAGAAAACATAGCCAGTGGTCCAAAATATTGGGGGGGGGGGTCACATGTGGTGATGCCATTCCACAGTTGTGGACTCTTCTTTGAGCTAGAGGAGGTAGGAGATCACTGGTCATAGTCAGAAAAAGCAGACTTATGTATGTGAGAGTTAACTATGCACCTTGCAGTGCTGTTTCATTCCCTGCTTTTGTCACATGGATTCCATTGTCAAAAGGCCAAACCTGTGCTTAATGCAGTATGAATATCAAAAAGGTCTGATCTAAAATAAAACATTGAAAGGTTTGAGAAACAATGTGCTTGAATGAAAATAGGCCTTACTTGATTGTGTTGCTTGTAACTTTTGGATCTCCATGGTTTTTACAAAACCTGTCATTTTTCTCCAGGGAGAAGAATCATGCCTGCAGTTAGATTTTGGTGGTACTAAGCACCATATCTTTTGAAGGGGGTAGTCTTGGAAAAAATATCCATCAAGGGTGTAGATTATTTCTTCAGAATTAATCACTGAACATTGTAATTTTAGAAGAGCCTGGTATAACTTCATTATCCTGTGTGTTTTCTGTAGGTCACAATTGTTGAGAAAGCCGACAGTTCTAGTGTCTTGCCTAGTCCACTCTCCATCAGCACCAAAAGCAAAATGACTTTCCTTTTTGCCAACCTGAAAGATCGAGATTTCCTGGTACAGAGAATCTCTGACTTTCTACAGAAAACCCCATCAAAGCAGTCAAGTAGCAATGACAGAGGGTGGAAGAAAAGCTTTGGTGACCATGCTCATGAGGTACTATAAGCAGGTTCTGGAAGGGCTGAGTTGACGTTCCATAATGGTGGTAGAAAATTCTGAATGTATTTTAACGGTATGGTCCCTTATGTCACTTTCCAAAACTGGATGGCAACCCATGGGCCTTCCTTTGTTTACAGCAAGATACACTGGAAAGAGTGCTAGTGATTTGTTCAGCTTTCTGTAAACGATTTGGTCTTTTATCTGATCTTAAGTCAGATTTTATCTATTTTCTTGACATTAAAGAATAAACTAAAGAAGATTTTTATCTTATGAGGAGTTCTTACCAGAGAAAGACACTTATAGAATGATACCCCTAACAATATACTGTTACAAGAGAAAACTCGTTAGACAGCATTGGCTCCCTTATATGCCAGAATAAGGGGAAAGTGATTGAAATCCCACATTGAATTGTCTGACTAAGGGCAGCTAGATGAGGGATTATAGCAGAGTGGGCAAAGCAAAGCAAAGCAGCAGCATTTATATACCGCTTCATACCGCACTATGCAGTGTAAGCAGTTTACAACTGTAAGCTCATTGCCCCCAACAGCTGGGTACTCATTTTAGCGACCTCGGAAGGATGCAGGGCTGAGTCAAGCCTGAGCCCTAGCTAGTATTGAACTCGCAACCTTGTGGTTTATGAGTGAGTGGCTGCAGTACAGGCATTTAACCACTGCACCACCAAGGCTCCTACTACAGAGAGAGAGGACAGCATATGTTTTGTACGTGAAGGGTCTTGCATTCAATTTTTGGCATTTTGAGTTTTTACAATGAGGTAATATTTCTGTCTGAGATCCTAGAGAGCAGAGCATACAATACTGGGTTGCATGAATAACATGGCATAAGACAGCATCTGTGTAGTGAAGAAAATGTACACCATTGCTTGTGTACCATGATTGTTATGTACCATGTTGTCCAGCCACAAGTAAAGCAACCGAGTAATGAATGCTGACAATCAAAAAGTGTGGTAATGGAGGGGAGAGTAAAACTGAGTCTGTTGTTCCATTCTGCTTACAGATTCTATCCTTCCTTAAACACTTTGTTCTTGAGATTCTTGTGATTTGTTCTTGAAATTCATAAGGGTACCAGCCATATCTCACTGGAGTTCTGTGCCTGAGCTGCTGTTTGCCTAAAGCCATACACTGTGTGTCCTTTCCAGTATACTTTGTTTTTATCAGGAATACATAATGCTGTCTTGACCTAAGGGAATACAGATTAGGAAGCACTGTCTGCCTCAAATGCTGTACAAGGGGAAAATTGCTGAGACCTTTGATTAAATTCTCTGACTAAGGGAAGTTCATAACATGATTTCCCACATGAGATAATGAGCTAATAATTCACTGTCATTCCACTTATTAGTATTGAGCCAAATTATAACAGAGAAGACTCATTTAATAAACAGTGTCATGAGATGGCTTTGGAGATGGACAAAAAAAGAACTTTAAAAGCAAGTAGATGGGAAAGTAAGAAGTAAATGAAACTACCTTTTCTCCGTATGGAGAAAATTTTATACTGGAGAAAATTCCAAATAATTGGAGAGAATTCATTAAAACACACTCAGATCCAGGAGTGATTAGATTTAGAGAATGAAACGTATCATTTGAAGAGAGGCCACTCTTCCCCTCTTCACGAATTGATTAATATTGGTCAAGACTGCTAAATGTTTACAATTGTGGTCCTGTACTTCAGGGATGCAGTGGCTTAGTGGTTAAGACGCCAATTCTGATGTTTGGAAGATTGGCAGTTTTAGGCCTGAGTGCTGTATGATGGGGTGAGCTGCCATCACTAGTCCCAGTTTCCGCTAACCTAGCAATTCAAAAGCATGCAAATGCAAGTAGATAGATAGGTACCACTTCAGTGGGAAGGTAACAGTGTTCAGTGCAGTCATGCTGGCCACATGAGCACTAGAGTGGTCCTCAGGCAACACTAGGTTTTCGGCTTAGTAATGGAGATGATCACCGCCCCCTACAGTCGGTCACGACTAGACATTCATGTCAAGGGACTACCTTTACCTTTACCTTACCTATACGCTCAGTAACTATTGAAATATTAGTAAGCCTTTTGGTTCCTTCCATCTGCTCGGTGATGCTTCACACGTTACTTTTTTAAAGTACGTGCAAAAAATGTGCTATGAATGTGGCAGATGAATATCTACAAACTCAAATTTTATATGAATCCACTTATTGGGGAGCTAGGGTTGAAATGTAGTAAGTACAAGTCCATAGTGAAAAGGAGTTGTTCTGAAATAGATGGAGTGGTTTTGATGCAGGAGACCATATACTCATCCTAGGTGGGCAGCTCAGCAGAGAGTCAAAAGCATGCTGCTTTAAACAAGGGCTGAGTGGAAATGCACCTAATGATAAGAAAGAGGAAGTTAATGCTGCTCTTAAGGCTACATCCATACTGCACAAATAATCTGGCTTGATCCTCCCTTTAACTGCCATGGCTTAATGCTGTGGTGCTGTGCTCTGGTGCCATAACAATCAACAGTTCTCAGAATTTCATAACATTGAACCATGGCAGTTAAAGGGGAATTTAACCAGATTATTTCTGCAGTGTGGATGAAACCTAAATGTTCTTTGGTTTGGAAAGGAAGCCTGTTTGTGTTTTCATGATTTTCAATCGATGCATTTGTTTTTTAGGAGTTTCCAGAGCTGTCTCCCAACAGCCCACCTGCCGTCAGTCCAGAATCTCCTATCAACAATCAGCTGGCCAATTTTTGCAAAGATAAAGTACCAACAGCATCCCAGGGGTTGCTCAAACTCTTTGGGTCCAACTCCGATGAAGTCCCTGGATCAAAGGGAGTAAGTACAATTCTTTATCAGTGGGATGGGAAGAATTTTTGTTTGTTAAACTATAAGGTACAATACAAAGCCACTGCAAAACCATATGTCATAAAAACAAATCAAAATTACAAAAGAAAATACAGTCAAATAGACTTAATGTTTAAAACATATTAACTTAAAAATTAAAGGCACGGATGATTTAAAGCAAACATTCCATGTTCTTCTAAAATCTACATGAGTGGTTGAACCTTACTTTGATACTAAATTTGAAAGTACTGGGATTGGCCCTGAAAAGGCCATGTTTTTGGTTTCCTGGAAATCTAAGCATAGCCAATTTATTGATTTTGATAGTGCATGGGGAAACTTTTCAGGACTTTTTTGCTTAATGATAAGAAAGAGGAAGTTAGTGCTTCTCTAATGCTACATCACACTGCAGAAATAATCTGGTTTTGACCGCCCCCCCCTTTAACATTAGCCTGAATTTGGCCTGGAAGCCAATTGCTACATTTGGTTCCATGTATTTGCGTTCTTTTACAAGTGTTTTGTTTTTGGTTTTTTTTTGTTTTTTTGTTGACTTAATCTAAAGTATAGTGCACAACCTGGTGTGGTAAAAGCAGGCTTGCTTGAAAGTAAATGAGTTAGCCATACTAGCTAATATGTCTAGTAAAGCATCTTTTCACTAATCCTTTAGGATATAAATGCTAAACTGAGACAGGAACACAGTCAGATTCTGTGAAATATAGATGGAGACAAAATTCATTTTATTGCACTTGCATTAGATAGCACAATTTGGGAACTATACTAGTGCCTTTCGCACCCGGTTTCTAACCACTATGCTGTTCATTCAGAGGGAAGCTATTTGGTATCATATATCAGCTTTACACATTTCTGTTTCAATATCTTTCCAAGTTAGTTACTATAAGAAATCAATGTTCATAGGTTATTTATAAAGCATGATGCATAGGAATAGAAGAAAAATGCAGAGTTGGGGTCAACGGATGTTTCTAGTAATGTGATCTCATAAATGTTTTCCTTTGAAGGCAAAGGAGACAATGAAAGAGGAATCATGGAACATACATTTCTTTGAATACGGGAGGGGGATGTGTATGTACCGCACAGCCAAGACACGTGAACTGGTGTTGAAAGGAATCCCAGAAAATCTTCGTGGAGAGCTGTGGCTCCTCTTTTCAGGTAACTAAGCATGCTATAGGGTAACAGTTCTTTGATTATCAACTGTAGCCTACTTTCACAATTAAGATGGAAGTCCACCCCCATAACTGACAGGTCAACTATAACTCCCTACAGTTGGACACGACTTGACAACCTTGTCAACAGGAAATACTGTTACTTTTACCTAGTGATAGCATTCCTTAGTCCTAAATCAATTGTGAACCATCTTGAGTTTTCTTTTTTTTTTCAAGTCTTGCCAATGTAGAATCCTAGGGAAATGGCAATTGTTGAAAGATCATTTCTAAATATATGATGCTTATTATATTATTACGTCATGTATTTAATCATGTGTGTGAAACACTTTAGGGTGGCCATGAATTCATGACATTTCTTTTTTCTTTTCTTTTTTTATTGCTGCAGGAGCCTGGAATGAGATGACCACTCACCCTGGGTATTATGCAGACTTGGTGGAACAGTCAGTAGGAAAGTATAGCCTTGCCACAGAAGAAATCGAAAGGGACTTACACCGTTCAATGCCAGAGCATCCTGCCTTTCAGAATGAGCTGGGGATTGCTGCACTTCGAAGGGTACTAACAGCATATGCTTTTCGGAATCCTACAATTGGCTACTGCCAGGTAAGGGAGCAGCAATTGTAGTTTTCCTCAGAGTTTGATTGCACTACTCTTCTCGCTTTAGCCATGCTGTATGTTGGAGTTCAGGCTTTGCGTCAGTGGAAATGTCTTCCCCGAATAGAGAGCTGTTCTTGACCCTGAGTACCACTCTCAGGATGAAAGCCATATGCTGATAAGATGCAAAACCCCATGGAACACCCCTTCTATCTCTAGTATATACCTTATTTTCTGGCGTATAAGACTACTTTTTAACCTGCAAAATCTGGGGTTAAAGTGGGGGGGTCATCTTATACGCCGGGTATAAGGAGGTTCATGATAGGTTTGCCTTAGTGTCATCATCAGTTGGAAATGACTTGAAGGTGCACAGCAACAACAACAGCAGTTTTGGAAGTCATACTCTTCCCAAACTCTATATTTTAACTGGAAAAGTGGGGGGTCGTCTTATACGCCCAGTCGTCTTATACGCCGGAAAATACGGTATATTTTTTCGAACTTTAGGGAGAAGGGAAATAGAAGGGAAAGAGTATGATGATGAATAAGATACATGTAAAAAGTCCTCCCTTTCTATTGTGCCCCATCTGTGATTTCCTAGTTTCTAATAAAAACACTATCGTGGCTATCTGAAGCCAAGAATGTGATTCTGAGCTGTAATATCTTTTATTTGAGATGTCTCATTTCCGATTTATGCCTGAGGTACTAAAACTGAATTACAGTAAATGAGTTTCCTCCCCAAATATGCTTCTCACTTAGCATGAATTATTTTCTTTTTTGTGTACATGTTCTTTGTGTGTATCAACCTGCTCTCAGGCTATGAACATTGTGACATCGGTACTACTTTTGTACTGTAATGAGGAGGAGGCTTTCTGGCTCCTTGTTGCCCTGTGTGAAAGGATGCTACCAGATTACTATAACACCAGAGTGGTTGGTAAGTCTTCCAGATAACAATTAAAGCTAGCATTGGTTTGGTACAAAACAGCTTGAAGTAGAGAGGTTTAGTTATGAATAGCTGTATGGTTCAGATAGCTTCTCCTTAGAATAAGAGATGCATGTTGAAAATTTTGTTCTCACTGTAATTTTTCTTAGAATAAATTGGATGATATCAAATGAACTATCTAGTCCCAATCTCTTGCATCTAATACAGAGAAGTCTCTGCGGAAGCAGTTTACGTCCAAAACAGACTGCAGAAATAATCCAGTTTGAGACCGCTTTAACTGCCTTGGCTCAGTGCTAGGTAATCCTGGGAATTGTAGTTTATTGTGACACCAGAGCTCTCTGACAGAGAAGGATAAATGTCTCACAGAACTACAGTTCCCAGAATTCCCTAGCATTGAGCCAGGACAGTTAAAGCGGACTCAAACTGGATTATTTCTGCAGTGTGTTTTGGACCTTAGATATCTTTCCTGATGTTACTTTAAAGCCTTCCTATTAAGCCTTTTAATTGCTGGATTTTTCATGTGCTTAGAATAGTGTTTGTTTTTCACTTCAGCTTACTCTTGCATTTTTTAGTTTTAGGTCCACAACATTTAATCCTGTCCTTATCTGATAGAATAAGAAAGGGTATTTCCGTTCTGATATTATTCTAGTGTTCCAAAACTATATTTCTGTCTTTTCTAGTCCAACATGCCCAGTTGCCTCTGAGCCCTTCAGCATCCTTATATGTCTCCTTTTTTGCTTTGCAGCATCCTCCTTGGGGGAAAAACTTACAGTTTTGAGATAAGGTCTTAACTAGCGCAGAACTGAGCATTAAATATTGTTTTCTGAGTTTGAAAATGAGATTAGTTTCCCCAAAATAATATAAAAACTAAAATGATGAATGACTAAGTGCCAGAAATGATAGAAGTTGGCAAGAACTGCAGAAACTGCACTGGTTGAGTATAGAAAATTGATCACAGTTTTTTAAAACAAATTTTGAACATTTATTGGACATAACAAGAGACAAAGTATTAAGAACTGGACTGGAGTGTGTAATATTAGTGGAGCATAAGAAATTTAAACTGCACATAAAATCCATATAATTCTTTAAGTCAGTTATAAGTTGAACTACTTAAATGTATGGGAACACACAGCCGAATCAAAAGGTGTTTTTCCCCTCAGCAAACTAAGTATAGAAAATTGACAAAAGTTCTAAATATGCTTCTCTCAGAAGCGAACTGGTGTATAAACAGTAGTTCATACATGTATGCTCATATGCAGTTATTGCTGCTAGGTGGCGATTTCTCGTGAATGAAGTAGCCATTCCAGCAGAGCGTCCACATTTAATTTCATTACTTCCTAGAGCACAGTACTTATTAGTGGTCACATCTCTCAGAATTTACCTGCAAATCAAGTAGAGAATATGAATATGGGATGTCAATTTTTACCTCAAATTTATTTTATACCTGTTTTACCTCAGCCCTGCAGTTTCAATATGCATTTTACACTACCCCCTATATTCTTTCTTTGTTTGCCATTCAGGTGCATTGGTAGACCAGGGAATCTTTGAGGAGCTAACGCGAGACTGTCTTCCCCAGCTGTCTGAGAAGATGCAGGATCTGGGAGTCATTTCCAGTATATCATTGTCTTGGTTCCTCACTCTCTTCCTCAGTGTTATGCCTTTTGAAAGTGCTGTGGTCATTGTTGACTGTTTCTTCTATGAAGGCATCAAAGTCATCTTGCAAGTATCTCTGGCCATTCTGGATGCCAACATGGAGAAGTTATTAAACTGCTGTGATGAAGGCGAGGCCATGACTGTCTTGGGAAGGTAGTCTTATTTTGTTTCATAATTAAATGAATGGCAATGGAGTGGGTAAATATTATTGTTGCCATTCATTCTTCTTTCTCAAGCAAGGCTAGTGACTGAAAGTTGCTTAGTCTCACAGCACCTAATTACATAACCCACAATATCTTTCACTTGCTTATCCTGTAATGTGATCTATGCCTTCCTCTGTCAACAGTGCCCTTCAGCACTTTACATTGGCCAAACAGGCCAGTCCCTGCACCAGAGGATAAATTGACATAAATCAGACATTAGGATGGAAATACACAAAAACCAGTTGCAGAAAACGTCAGTCTTTCTGGGCATTCCATCTTGGACCTCAGGACAGCTGCCCTTGAACAAAGAAACTACAAAGAAAAAATTGAATTCCTAGGCACCTGTTCGAAATAGACCAAGTCTACTAAAGCTTATGCTACAACTTCTTTTGCTTAACTAGGGCCGATACAGACGGACTGTTTTGGGGGGCTCTCGGCCGCCTTGGGAATGGCGGATCAGGGCCACAGCAACCATGCGCTGCGGCCCCGATCTTCATTTTTGCCACCCCCAAAAGAGCAGCAAAATGCCACTCCTTTTGCGGGTGGCAAAAGGCCACCCTTAGAGCCGGTGCCGCAGCTCTTTTGCACCCTTTTGGCGCAGCGTGTGTGCACGCTGTGCCAGAAGGACATCCTGGTGCTGTGCAGATGGGCGCATGGCGTCAGGTTGGTGTCAGGGTGGCTGGCATGCAGCAGCCCCGCCCCAATTCCACCCTAGGCCAGCCCTTTATGCCAGTCTGCATCGGCCCTTAGTCTCAAAAGTGCTACATGATCCCTTGCATACTGATACCGACTTACATGGTTATGTCTCTGAATTCTGCTTGTTCTCAGTTACAGTCCCATAATAAACTACTTAACATTGCAAGTTAATAACAATCAGTATGCTCAGAATCACTTGCTGTGGTATGAAATATGCCTGAATATAGTAAAGTCCAGAAGACTTTAGTTCTCAAGTCCAGAATCTATTTGACCAAGGAATTTAATTTTTGGCATTCTGAATTGCCATTGTCCAATTCCATTTTCTTTGCAATAGAAAAACATGCCTTGAAAATCCAATTTCCATGAAGGAGACTAGTGAATTTCCTTCAGCCAAAGACAGGCAGTCATCGTGAGAGAGAGAGAAAGGGGTGAACATTTGTAAAGTTGAATTTGATTATTGTTGTGAAGAGAGGCCCTGCAAGAAGCTTTGGCCTGGACTACCCATTCATTTCTACTGGAATATCTAGCCAATACATTCTCAGAATAGAACCCATTAGCAATTTGCCATCATAGAAAAGAATAGGGGAATCTATAAGATTTCTTCCATTAGGCCACACTATATTCCAATCCTGCCCATTTCATTTCAAATGAGTGCTCATTCACACCCCAGCTAGCAGGAGATATCCTTTCTATTTGCATGTAAGATTGATTGACAGTGAGCTGCTTTCTTTTTAGACAAGATGCCATCTGCAACTTGCACGTTTTGAGACCCCTTCCATTGGCCTGATTTGATCAGTAGTATTTTGTTGTTTTTGCCTTGAGGTTTTTCTGCAGAAAAAGACAAATAGGGATCCAAACAGAACAAATACAAAAAGTCTCTTTTACTCTCAGTGATCAAAAACTCAAATGTTTAGCTGTACTTAAATTGGTTAAATGTTTAGTTGTAAATTGGTTTGTTGTAGCCCATATGTGTCTAATTTTCTGAAAACCACAACTCAGAACATTTGTGTACAGAACAAGTTGTAAAATAGATTGTACCAATCTGGCATATGCAGGCTAGATGGAAATATTCAGAATGATAATTGACTTTCCTAATCACAATATTCAGATTGCACACTAATTCAAGGTTCTGTTTTGTCTTTTGATTTTTCTGTAGATACCTGGACAATGTAGTTAATCGACAGAGTGTTTTTCCACGTATTCCCCACCTCCACGCCTTATTGACCAGTGGGGATGATCCACCTGTAGAAATTGATATCTTTGAACTTATTAAAACAGCCTATGAGGTTAAGAGCTGTTTTACCTTTTTACTCCTATGAATTTCTTTGTTAATTATGTATCGATGCTGTATTTCTTACTACAGCGCGCCTGCACCAACCGTGTACTTGCCATCTATGGTTTGAGCTTCCACAGATGGCAAGCCACAGCTTTTTAAATGGGTGTGCATGCATGCGGCGGAGTGAGCGGGTGTGTGTGCCCATCGAAAAGAACAGGACTTAAGGCCCTACATTTTTTGCTATCCATGGGGTGGGGAGCTCCGGAGCAGATCCCTAGCAGATAGCAAGGGTGTACTGTATATCAGATCTCTGTCTTGTTTGTAAGCCCACTGCATCTATTGATTCAGGATGTGGATTCTTCTGCCACGTTTATTAAGCATAGAAATGATTCTGTCCTATAATTTTCTGCTGTCATCACACCTTTCTCCCCCACGTCTCTTTTAAAACTTATTAATTCTATTTCTTAATTTCTTAAAAAGTATATGCAGGGCTCATGACATAAAGCAAAGGCTTTTTTGTGTTGCAATTTTGGTGTTCAGATGATGCTTCTTATTTCTGCTAATGTATCTCCTGCACCCTGCTTTCCCCCTGTTTTTGTGGGTGTGTGGCTTCCACACGTAGCTAGAGGCTGTAGTTGCTCACCATCACTACAGATTGAACTTTGCTTCATCCCTCAAGATATCACTGCTTTGTAAATTATCTGCAAACTTTTAATGTTTCTTCAAACACATGGCATTCATCTACAACTTGAATTATGAAACTAACCTACTTTTCTGATTGCAGAAATTTGGCCATTTGAAAGCAGATGATATTGAACAGATGCGCTTTAAGCAGAGACTGAAAGTAATCCATTCTTTGGAGGACACAGCAAAGAGAAGTGTGGTATGTGGCATCCAGTTTTTATAACGATTGTATAGTTCTTGATCTCATTGTTCTACTTTGTACCTGGACTGAGTTTTGTGGACATAATGAACTAAACAGTCTACGTTGGTTAGGAACTAACTGATGTGATTCTGAAGAATTATTATTATTATTATCCCGTCCCTCTGCAAGCGCAATCGGGGCGGCATTGACACTCTCCTAAAAGAAAGTCGCTTTGTGGCAAAAAGTGGATTGAGGGAATTTAAAAAGTGAGCGATAGTCCTGGAATGTAGCTCCTGCATCTGAGCAATTGCTGTGTATTTATCTTCTGACAATTGGGGTGGAAAAGGTGTGATGTTTATTATGCAAAAACCATAACAGGCCTTGCCAGAAAACCCTACTTGTTAGCTTTCCCCTTCCTCACTAAGGGTGTGGCAGTGACCTTTTTCATCCTTTGAGTTGTCATGCTTGAGAGTCTCAAGGGAAGAGTAGCTTTCACATCTTACTGCTGCTTTTCTCTGTTGTCTGTGCCATTGTGGTGTTCTTTCCCTCCAGATAGCATCAGATGTCTCCAGCAAATGCCTCTAATGCCCTTGTAGATGGTTTGACAGTGAGAAGATTAAAGAGATAAAAGCTGAAAGGAAGAAGGAGTTGACACATTTCCTGTTCCCACTTCCAATTTCGGTGCACTGAGAGCAGGAAATGCATTTAATGCTTTTTACCAGTTTTTTGCTGTGCTTACCCACTGAGTTCAAGGGAATAGAGCTATTCTTCTCTAGCTGTCATTGGGTTTTTTTTCATCTTCCTGTCTTAGAGATCAATAACTCCCAAATGCAGACTTTAGTATTCTGCTCAAAATCATTACATACTCCTTCCTTTCTCCGGTCAAGCCCCTCAGGCTCTGAAAGTCATTTTGTCATACTTTGTAAAATATAGCTTCCTGTTGTTACTGAATTTAACTTTCCCAGGTTTCAGCTAATAAAATTAAGATAGATTTGTTTTCTGTATTCCTAAAGGTCCGAGCTATATCTGGCGACATTGGCTTTTCTATGCAAGAATTAGAAGATCTCTATGTCGTATTTAAGGTAGGAACTCTTTATAAAAGGGTCTCTTTATTACTAGCAGCCTTTCCCTCTCCAGTTTTGGAACCTCCTCCCTACTGCAGTCTCACTAAGCCTGAATATATTTTTAAAATTGCTGTGGGAGTTGTCCATTAGATCTTCTTTGCCAGCTCTGGGTGTATTTGGAAATTGCTGGAAAAACTAGATTAGAATAATAGAATCATACAGATAGAAGGGACCTCAAAGGCTATCTGGTCCAAACCCTTGCCATGCAGGTATGTAACAAAGGAGAGCCCACCATCCTCCAAGGCATTCTGTTACACTCAAAAGCAGCTCTTATTTTCAGGAAAATCTTCCTAATGTTCTTCCCTTTCCTGCATTTGTATCATTTGGTTTGTGTCCTGGTCTCTGGAGCATCAGGAAACAAACTTGCCCCATCTTTTACATCAGTGGTTCTCAAACTTCTGTCTTCCACATGTTTTGGGCTTCAGTTTCCAGAATTCCTGATCATTGGCCAAGCTTGCTGGGGCTTCTGGAAGTTGAAGTCCAAAACTCCTGGAAGACCAAAGTTTAAGAACCATGATATTTAAACATGATAGTTGATATACATGATATACATGGCACAGTATTTAAAGGTGCTTATTAGAGCCAGCATGGTGTAGTGGTTTGAGTGTTAGGGTTTGAATCCTAGTTCAGTCATGTAAATCTACTGGATGACCTTAGGCAAGTCACACTCTCTCAGCCTCATAGGATGGCAGTAATTTCTTACCTGCCTCTTCCCATGGATTGAGGCAGGGAACAACTACAATTAACAAACAACATTAGTTAAAAGACATCAGTTAAACACACACATCAGTTAAAAAGAACAAATAAGATATAGAAGCATAGATGTTCAATTCACACTTAAAATATATCATTTAAAATTCACAATTTAAAAATCTGAATAAGCATCCTGGAAGAGACTGGTCTTTAGTGCTGTTTTAAATTTTGACAGCATATTCAGCTCTTGAATCTCTTTTGGTAGGTCATTCCACAGTCTAAGGCAGAGGTTGGCAAGGTTTACTTACCTGGGGCCGGTCACTGGTCCCCAGGTCTTCTGCCAGGCCGGGGGAGGGGGAATGGCAGCACGCATGCAGCCCCCCCCACCGCCGCCAACCCCCGCCGCGCACCCGCCATGCGTGTCGCGGCTGCCATTTTGTTTGCCAAAATGGCGGCCACAATTCGTTTGCGCATGCGCAGTACTGTTGCGCATGCGCAAACGAGTCATGACCACCATTTTGTTTGCCAAAATGGCAGCCGCGGCTCGTTCACGCATGCGCAGAAGTATTGCGCAGGCGCAAATGAGTTGCGGCCGCCATTTTGGCAAACAAATGGCGGGGGCCGGTCAGCGGGCCAGGTGCGGCCTGCGGACTGTAGGTTGCCGACCCCTGGTCTAAGGGCAGCTAAAGAAAAAGTCCTCTAGATGACATTGCCAACCTAGTCCTGGCTGACCAGAGTAAATATCCACCAGAGGACCTGAATGTATAGGGCGGATTATATGGGAGGAGGCAGTTCTGTAGGTAACCTAGACTCAAACCATGTAGGGCTTTAAAGATAATAATCAGCACTTTGTAGCTTGCCCAGAAACTAACTGGGAGTGATTTTGGAGTGAGCTAGTGGAGTGATTTTAATATTGGTGTAAAAGGATCAGTCTTGGATGTCCCAATAATCAATCTGGTTGCTGTGTTTTGAATTTACTGAAGTTTCCAAACTTGGTACAGAGGTAGCCCAGTGTACAGCACATTGCAAAAGTCCAGCCTTGAGGTTACCAGTGTGTGTGCACAACCATCTTTAGGTCCTCCAGCTCTAGGTAGGGGTGCAGCTAGTGTATCATCTGACACCAGTTTGCCAAGAAAACCCCATGGGTCACCATAAGTTGGAAACGAGTTGAAGACACACAACAACATTTTGTCACTTCTCAATCTTCTTTTCTCCAGACTAAACATACATAGTTCCCTAAGACATTCCTGATAGGGCTTGGTTTTCAAATCTCTTGTCATCTTGCTTGCCCTCCTCTGAACACATTCCAGCTGATCACTATCCTTGAACTGTGATGCCCAGAAGTGCACACAGTATTCCAAGTGCGGTGTGACCAAAGCAGAATTGAGTGATACTATTGCATCCTTTGATTTGGGCAAGATACATCTGTTGATGCAGACTCTCTAGAATGAACAGAAATTGTTGGTGGACACACTTAGAGTTCAGTTTGTCAGTCAATTATAAATCAAGTCAACAGTAGCATTGTCTAGCCCACATTTTGTCTGTCATGACTTGCTTTTGTGAAATCCATGGTGTTCAGTAATCACAGCATTCCTAAGTGCTTGCAAACTGTTGAATGATCTATTCTGAAATCTTTCTGGATATTGATGTCAAGCTGATAAGAAAAAAATTAAAAGAAATCTTTTTGTTTATTTATTGGTTTATTTTTAAAAAATTAGGTTTAATTTATTTTTTGCTTTCTTTATTATTTGTACTAAGTCTCCATGTTGGGAGTGTCAGTCGTTAAAAATAAATAATGGCCAAGTTCCTACATCTCTGACTTAGGGCCTTTGCAGACTTCCAGAAATAGTGCACATTAAATTGAGGCACTGCCCTG
This sequence comes from Phrynosoma blainvillii, assembly GCA_026167975.1. Taxonomy (NCBI): domain Eukaryota; kingdom Metazoa; phylum Chordata; class Lepidosauria; order Squamata; family Phrynosomatidae; genus Phrynosoma; species Phrynosoma blainvillii. The sequence goes on along the minus strand of JANUYF010000002.1, from coordinate 287,941,996 downwards.
GCTCAGTGCTAGGGAATCATGGGAACTGTAATTTATTGTGGCACCAGAGCTCTCTGACAGAGAAGGCTCAATGTCCCAGAAAAAAATAAAATTCCCATGACTCCCTAGCACTGAGCCAGGGCAGTGCCTCAATTTAATGTGCACTATTTCTGGCAGTCTGCAAAGGCCCTTAGTTATTGTTTCCTGGCCTAACCCCACAGACCTATGTTAACAGCCAATAGCTGCTCCAAGCAGTGGAGGTCTGTTCCACTGGTGATCAAAGTGCAGTAGGATGACATTTCCAGCCCCCTCCCACCTGTCAGAAACAGGACATCTATTGCAATTCCTTTTTACACGTCAGATCCATGGTGGCAAGGAGATAACGTCATCCTGCTGTGCCCTGATTGCAATCAAAACAGACCTCCATCACTTGGAGTGGCTCCAGGGGGTTTAAGGTGAGATTGAGGAAGGTGGGGCATTAAATTAGTAACGGAGATAGCACTGCCCCCTGCAGTCGGACACAACTAGACACTCACGTCAAAAGGAAACCTTTACCTAAGGGTGAGCTACTATTTGTTTAGTTTGGGAGTTCATCAATGGGAATATAACTCAAAATAGGAATGCCATTTCTAAAAGAATGAAGACCAAAATGTTCTAAGTTATTTTGTTGAAGAGGGGCTTAACTGGGTGGCAGCAGTGGCGCCTATGTCTTTTTTTAACTCACTGTTATAAAAAAAATCTTTAACATGCAACAGTAGCACTGGCAGCTCCTTTTCTTCTTTTTCTTTTGAACTTTAAAAAAAAACCAGCTTTGCTGTCACAGCAGTATGGTATGAGTGGTGTTTAGGGAGGGAAATATAGTGTCAGCATTAGCATGCCGGCTATTTTTTAATACAGTTGAAAACAGGCAGGAAAAAAGAGTGCTGCTGCTATGACCACCACAGCAAGCTATCTCCTTTATTATTGTGCTAAATATCCCTCCTTTAAAACAATGGAAACTATGTCATCTTTCCTGTATAATGTTGTAAAATAGTTATTGAAAATGTCTTGAATTTCTTGCTGCGTGTAAACAATCTTGTCACCATCTTGTATCTTTGTAATTAAGTCTCTTTTCCTTTTCTTTTTTTAATCTGTAAGCTAACCACTTACCAGATTTATTTGCCGACTCAAAGTAATCTTGTCGTATGAGTTTCATCTTCTTAGCAGTTTCTTCTGATAATCTCTTATCCAATTGATTCCTTAAGTATTTTAATTGTTTATCTTTCCTGTCATTAGTTAGGTCTTCTATTAATTCTTCCTCAAGCTGTTTAATTTTCCCCCCAAAGATTTAAATTCCTGTTCTCTTTGTTTTTTCAACTCAGAGGCTCTTGAAATTAATATTCCTCGTACCACGGCTTTACTAGCATCCCAAATAAACTTTGATTTAATAAGCGTTCTATTATTAATCTCAAAATATTCTTTGAGTTTTGCCTTCAATTTTGTGACAAATTTTTCATCATTTAAAAGGTTATCATTTATTTCCATTCAGTTTTCTTCTGTGATTTGTTAAGAGTTAACATAATCGCATTATGATCAGAAACCGTTCTTGGAAGAATTTCCATCTCTTTTATTTTTGTCTTCAAACTACTAGATGTAAGAAACATGTCAATTCGTGAATAAGATTTATAGGATTCTGAAAAGAAGGTGAAACCTTTCCTTTGTGGGTAGAGATCAGTCCATACATCAGATAAGTTTAGTTTTTCCATTAAATCAAAAAAAGATGTCGGAAGTTTCCCTTGGTTCTGTTTAATTTTCTTTTTTGAAGTCCTGTCCGTCGGAGGGTTTATCACCCCGTTCCAATCTCCAAGTAAGATTACATTGTGTTCATCCTGATGCACTTTTAGAATTTCTTCTTTTAAATTAGAATTAAAAGAGGTTTGTTTTTCTTTAGGGATGTATATACATATTAGGAGATATTTCCCTTCCTCTTTCTGTACTTCCACCCCTAAATAATGTCCTTTTTGATCCTTGAATACTTCCATCGCTTTGTAGTTTTTTTGAACATATAGTACAATTTCAGCTTTCCTTTTTTCATTTGTTGATGCAAACATATGTCCTAATTTCCGATTTTCTATATATTTTGTCTCATTTTTTCTTATTTTTATTTCTTGTAAGCAAGCAATTTGTGGTCTCTGTTTTTGTAGTAGATGAAATGCTTTACTCCTTTTATGTTTTGAATTCATTCCTTTTATATTCCATGAAATAATCTTCATAGCCATGTCTGTGTTTATTTTATTTTTTTAATTTATACTGCTTATATTCCGGCTGAGTCTTGAAATTGGGCTTCCTCCTTGTCATCATCTCCTTGTCCTCTGTCCTCAATTTCTTCTTGACTTGTTTCACTATCTGTATTCCCCCGTAATATCTCTTCTTCTGTATGTAACGCACACGCACCTTGTTCCTGCAGTTTTTCCGTTGATTCCTGTTGACTTTCCAATCTCGTTCTATCTCTAGTCTTCATCTTATCTTCTTGTGATAATTCATTTAGATCTCCCCCTTGTTCTTGTTTTCGAGACTTTAATTTCTTCAAAAATTCTCTCGCTTTTTCTATTGAATTAATTCTATAGCGCCTTTGTCTGAATGTCAAGGACAGACCTTCAGTCCTATCCCATGCAAATCGTATTCCTCTTTTCACTAGTTCCTGCATTAAAAATTTGTACTCTTGATGCCTTCGGAGAATGGCCATAGGTACATCTTTATAGATTTTTTCTGATTTCCCTTCAATCCAGAATTCTTTCTGATAACTAGCTTGTAGAATTAATTCTTTTATTTTTATCCTAGTAAATGTAATGATTAAGTCTCTAGGCATATTCTTTTCTTTTGCTGTTTTTGAGTTTACACGAAATACGGTATCTGTTTCTCTTCTTATTTCTTCCTGGGGTGTCTCAGTAAGCTCTGCAAGAGCCGCTGTTATTACTTCGAATAACTATTGATTTATTGATTCTGGCACGCCTCTAAGCTTCAAGCTCCTTTCCCTGTGACGGATCTCTTGTAGAAGGTTTATATTACTTTCTTTCTTTTGTTGTTCCATCAATTCCGTTGTTGTATTTCTTAATTCTTTGGTCGTTTCCTTTAATTCTTCGACATCACCTCTTATACCTTCTATTTCACCTGTTATTTTCTCCAGCTTAGATCCAAACTCCGATAATTCCTTATGTAATTCATCTCTAGTTTCTTTTCTTGATTGTTTTAATTCTGCCTTTATTTCCACTCTGACTTCTTCTCTCATTTTCTGAAAAGCTTCTAATAATGATTGCACTGGATCAGATTTCCCAGTTATGTCTATTGAAGTTCTCCTTTGAGTGTTACTTGTTGGGGTAGGGGGCTTTTTTGCTCCAGAAGCCATTTTATCAAAAATTCAGTGGTATAATAATATAATATGGTTATATATAATTAGAAAAAAAGAGAAGGAAAAAAAAGATAATCCAGTAGATTATATTACTTCTAAATGCTACTGTTTCTTATAATTTTATACTATTATATTATTGATAACACTACTTCATAAACAGAATAGTAACCAGTTTATATTACTTATTAACACCAAATATTAACTATACTTCTATTATTACGTAATATTATTTTAACTCTTTTTACAATTATTTAAACAACAACATACCTCATAAAATTTATAGAAGAGAAGAGAGAGGTGAGAAAAGAAAAAAACAAAGAGATAAAATAATGTGTGTATATATATATATATATATATATATTGGAAGAGAAAGAGATAGTATAAATATTTAAATAATATGTCTTATATATATTAAGAAAGGATAAATTGACTATACTTTGTCTTGTTGATAGTATTTTTAAACTTAATTCAATCCCTCCTAATACATTCTCTGATTATAATACCTTGATGATCTTATTAAATTAATTAGTTCTTCTGCTTCCCGAAGTTATTTTCTTATTTAAAAATATTTCTTTCTTTTAACCACGTTCTTTTATCTTCCTTTCAGCGTCTGGTCCACTTCAAAAGATCTGTCGACCCCTCCTCCCGTCCTCCTTCCATCGCAGTCTTTCTTTTATGTTTCCCATTACTGAAATATTTCCTCTGTTGTCCCCTCCCCCGTCCTCTTTCCGCCGAAGTCTTTCTTGCTATTTCTTATTATTTCTCAATTACCAAGTGTCTGTCGTCCCCTCCTCCCATCCTCCTTCCGACGAACTCTTTCTTGTTACTTCCAGATTTCAAAAGGCTCAAAGCTTTAACCAACCCCTGCACCCTACTTTCTCTCTTCGAATCAAGAAGAAAGGAAGGGGGAGGGTTGGTAATTTCACTCGTCTTCTATAAAATTCTTGAGCTATATCCGGTTATTTTGTTATGCCTGTCTCTTTTAACAGTTCCTCATTTCCTAATGCCACCTTCTGCTTCCCCAAAGCAAAATTTACTTATTTATCTGTCCTTTTTATATATTTCCCCTTGATCTGGGATTCTTTCTTCCTTTCCTAGCTAAGAAATTCTCCAGACAAAAAGAGTTCTCAGACTGCTTCTTTCACCAAGCATAGCATGGCTTCGCCATCTTGCCTTTCTTCTTGTCTTATTTAATTAATTAAATAATTATCCGTAAAGGAAAGGAGATTTCCACTTAGTTTGCAAAGGCATATTAGTGTTAATATTTTAAATTGTCCAAATCGCAATATCTGCTTTTGAAGTTTAAAATTTACTGCCTTTAAAAGATTACCATAAAAGTTATTGTTTCCGTTGGCTCCGCTTTCTCTTACAGCCCACTTCCGATGTTAATGGGGGCTGAATAGCAATGTAACAAAGTTACAAACGAACAATTTTTTTCACAGTTAAAGCTGCTCTCATCTGGTTTTAAGGGGTCCTTGAACAGAAAAAAGTTGAATGCACTTACTTTCTCCGATGTACTTTTAAAGTTCTGCTTTCCCCAAGTTGGTTAAAAAAACGGGTGGCTAGGCTAATAGCTGTGTAGCAACCAGAGCGGGACTGACTGCTTGGAGCGCTCCAGACCCTTCCTCGATCCACTGCGATCTCGGATCAGGGTCCCGATCTGGCAAGCCCCAATATCCCGATCCTTTCCTGAGGATCATGTTAGGGATTCTTAGAATCCCCTCTTCCTCGCTGTGGCGATCCACAGAGAAACTCTCACTGCGGACCGATCACCATGCCGTCCCTGCCGGAAGTTCCTGTTTTTTCTTCTTGGTCTCTGCGAATCACACAAATGGGTTATATCTGCGCCTGCGCAGCTAGCTCGGAAAGTTCTGGTATCACTGGGCACAACTTCAGTTGCAACTTTTTGGCGTTAGCTCCTCCCACCCCTATAAAACCCCTGGCGTTCCCGCACTTTCTCCTGTTCCTTTCATCCACTGCGTTAGCAGCTAGCAAGGAGTCGCTCTCTACTTTCGATTTTGACCTACGGCTTTTTGACTCCTTGTTCTGGTTTTTGACTACTCTCTTCTGATTTCGGCTTTGTGATTGTTTGTGGACCTTTGGACTGTTTCTCCACTTTGTTTTTGCCTCATGGATAATGGTTTTGTCTGACCATGATGGCTTCTTTCAAACATTGCCTCAAATGCAACATGAAAATCTCCACAACTGAATTTATTGATTCAGTTTGGAATAGTTGCAGAGTATTAGTTTCTGACATTCTTTTTGACAAGGGCAATAAGTAGCATAACTCAAATGCATGCTTCATTTGAAAATTTCAGTGGCTTTTTAGGTACCAAAGAAAATTCCATTTAATCCTGATCCTTTCATACACTCTGTTGAAGAGTTTATACCCAAATGTGTATCCAAATTGGTAGTTGATGTATTCGCTTTGCTCCATGTTGCAGAGTTGATCAGACACCACAGTCAAGCCTGAAAGGAGTAGAAATAAATACCATAAATAGCCCAGTAATGTTCAGTTCACAGTTACAGCACATTCCCACCCTCATCATATCAGCAATAGGTCTGAAGGCTGAAGGTCTGAAAACATTATTTTCTGACCTAATTGCCCATTTTGTTCACAGGCAAAACACCTAATGAGTTGTTACTGGGGAAACCGCACTGCAGCAGCCCCAAGAGACCAGAGTCTTCCCTACCTGGAACAGTACCGTATCAACATAGAACAGTTCAAAGAGTTATTTGCTTCTCTTACTCCTTGGTCATGTGGCCTCCACACACCAGTGCTAGCAGAAAGAATGTTCCGACTCTTGGATGAAAACAGGGATGCGCTCATTAACTTCAAAGAGTTTGCAACTGGAATGAGTAAGTGCCTTTTCTGAAATAATTATGTTTAATATCTGAAGCAGAAATTCTTGTGCCCTTCTCCTGTGCACTGGTCAGTGGTTGAGAGAATGTGTGGTGCATGTTAGAATAACATCTTCAGAAGGAGTTTGTGGTAGAAATGCTGCTCCTGTTGTGGTATAAGACAGGTCATAAATGATTATTCTCAGGGAGAAGTCTTCTCAATATTAGCAGTCAAAGCTATTTATGATTTCTAACTTGCATGTTTGTCCGTATGTATGTGCCTTCAAGTCGCCTGTAGACTTATGGCACCAGCATCAATAACATAAGGTTTTCTTAGGCAAGGAATACTCAGGTGGTTTTGCCAGTCCCTTTCTCTGAAATGTAGCCTACAGTAGCTGGTATTCATTGGCAGTCTCCCATCCAGGTATGATCCAGAGTTGACCCTGCTTAGTTTCCAATATACAAGAACTGGTGCCTTTAGGGCATTTAGACCTCCAATTGATTGCATACCAAGACCTATATTTGATGGATCCAAGCTTGACCACTAATCTTGTTCATACCCTGTGTTTTTTATGAACGCACTGTGTCACACTCGTTATTTCTCAGACTTAGTTCCCAGATGTCTGAAATCTGAATAATGGTCTAGCTCACTGGGCTGTTGTGAAAACTTCATCTGCTAAATGTCTTCTGCATTTTTCAGACACAAGAACCCAGCCAAGAAAAAAAGATTGTAATCTAGCAGAAATTCTTAGTGTCACTTTTCTCTTAACAGGTGGAATGTATCATGGTGATCTGACTGAAAAGTTAAAACTCCTTTACAAACTTCACCTACCTCCAGGTGAGTTTCTTTTTTCAAACAGCAACTTGTAGTGTAGGCATCTGTTAAGGTTGTTTCAAATACAGTACCTTGTGGAAATGAGTATGCCACAATTTTTCGATAGTCCTGGTGCATAATCTGTACTCAAGAGGCTACTGTCAGTACAGTATATGGAGAAACAGAATGGTTTCCAGTTGGAAAGGAGGTCAGGCAAGGCTGTATTCTATGATCCTATCTATTTAATTTGTATGCCGAGAACTTCATATGAAAAGCAGAATTGGATTCAGAAAAGGGAGGTATGAAAATTGGAGGAAGGCACATCAACAATCTAAGATATTTCAAGCTATGGAAAGATTATTGGAAAAGGTCAAGGCAGAAAGCACAAAGGCAGGTTTACAGCTGAACATCAAGAAAACAAAAATTATGACCACAGTTCATCTACTTAATTTTAAAGTAGATGATGAAGAGAGAGAAATAGTTCAAGGTTTTCCATACTTGGACTCAATCATCAATCAGAGCAGAGATTGCAATCAAGAAATCAGAAGAAGATTAGGACTTGGAAGGGCAGCTACAAAGGAATTAGACAAAGTTCTGAAGTATCAAGATATATCATCAAATACTAAAGTTAGGATTGTCCATGTCATCATATTTCCCATTTTCATGTACGGTTGTGAAAGCTGGATAGTGAAGAAAGCTGATAGGGAAAAATCATCTCATTTTATAGAATCATAGAATTAGAGAGTTGGAAGAGACCACACGGGCCATCCAGTCCAACCCCCTCCCAATTAAAGCATCCCTGACAGATGGCCATCCAGCCTCTGCTTAAAGTCCTCCAAGGAAGGAGATTCCACTACACTCCAAGGGAGTGTGTTCCACTGTCGAACAATTTGAGATTTGATGCTGGAGAAGAGTTCTGAGGATGCTGTGGTCCACTAACAAGACCAATGGATGAGTCTAGAGCAGATGAGGCCCAAAACTCTCCCTGGAACCAAAGATGACTAAACTGAGGTAGTTATATTTTAGCTGTATCATGAGAAGAAAGGATTCAGTAGAAAAGGCTATAAATGTTTGGTAGAGTGGAGGGTAATAGGAAGAGAGGAAGACCACATTCCAGATGGATAGACTCAATCAAAGAAACCACAGCCATGAATCTGCAGGAGGCAAGCAGGGCACTTGCAGATAGGGTGACTAGGAGGTCTCCCATTCATAGGGTCGCCATGGGTGGAAGTCGATCGAAGGCAGGTAACAGCAACAGACCTTGGGGAGAGTAAACATTTTTAAGTTCTATAGCCCCTGAGGCATCATTCATGTAAGGGGGGTTGCAGACTGCCGGAAATAGTGCAAATTGAGTCCACTTTTAGGGTTAGGGTTAGTGCTAGGGAATCATGAGAATTGTTTTTTTTCTGAGACATTGAGCCTTCTCTGTCAGAGAGCTCTGGTGCCACAATAAAATACAGTTACCATGATTCCCTAGCACTAACCCTAACCCTAAAAGTGGACTCAGTTTGCACTATTTCTGGCAGTCTGCAACCCCCCTAAGTTACTGATCAGGAATGGAGAATGTGGGGCCTTTCAGATGTTGGGCATCAACTCTGTCCCTCAGCATTGGCTATGCTAGATAAGGATGATGGGAACTGAAATCCCACAATATCTGGAGCCCAAAGCTTGCTAGGCTCATCTTTGGAATGATAAACAGTAGTTTGTTCTTACAACAAAACTATTAAAATACATTTGAAGTCGTAGGCTTTCATGGCCAGCATCCATAGTTTTCTGTGGGTTTTTCGGGCTGTGTGGCCATGTTCTAGAAGAGTTTCTTTCTGACATTTCGCCAGCATCTGTGGCTGGCATCTTCTCAGATGCCAGCCACAGATGCTGGCGAAACATCAGAAACTCTTCCAGAACATGGCCACACAGCCCGAAAAACCCACAAAAAACTATTAAAATAAATCATTTTTATTATCTGAAAGGAGAAAGATATCCATTCTGGTTTCATTCTCTAACAGTAGAAAGACAGCTGTCTTGGATCCCATCCCAGCAGAAAGGTGGGTATAAATAAATAAATAAATAAGACCATTTAGAGAACAGTTGTAATGGGAGATGGGGAGGAACAGAGCAAAGGTGGTGGATCATCTGTCACTTCCAAGGTTTCAAAGTTTCAAAGCTCATTTTAAAATATTAATAATTTTACTATTAATTTTATGATAAAATAATAAAAAGATCATATAAGATCATATAAAAGTGTTTTAATCTAAAAGCATTCTGTAAAATTCAGTTAGTAGCAACATTGATCAGAACAACAGAGACCAAAAAAGAAAAAGATGTAGGCAATTAAATCACATGCTACCGTTTTTAACTGTTATTCAAATAAATTAGGACTGCATCTACACTGCAGAATTAACGCAGTTTGACACTGTTTTAACTGCCATGGCTCAGTGCTATGGAATTCTGGGATTTGTAGTTTTGTGAGATATTTAGCCTCTGTCTGAGTTCTGGTGCCACAACAAGCTACAGATACCAGGATTCCATAGCATTGAGCCATGACTGTTACAGTGGTGTCAAGCTGAATTAATTCTGCAATGTGGCAGAAGCCTAGAGTATAAACTCAGTAATCAGTGATATTAAATGGAAGCTTCCCTACCATATGTCTTTGTTAGCATGACACCTGCCTTGAAACGAATGGCTTTGGGGTGCAGGAAAATGACCTTGGGTAACCTCCATCCAAACACAACTCCCTTCTGCTTGTTCGCCACAAAGGAATGTGATCAACAATCCCTAACAATAAACACCCTACTGCATGTCCCATCATTTTCCTTCAGTGTGGTGTACATATGTGCTTTAGTGATGCTTTTAACTTTGTATGTTTTTATTAATTTTATACCATTTTAACTACATAATGTTTATTGTTTTTAATTTTTTATTGTGTTTTATTAATTTTTTATCTTGTGAGCTGCCTTGGGTCCCTTTTTGGGAGAAAGCTGGCATAGACGTGAAATAAATACAGTAAATAAAGCCCCATTTAACATCACACAATGTGGCTATCCCTTTCTAGATTTACACTTCAAACCAGACAAGATGCATGATGCCACTCCTGACATTGTAATACATTTCTAAGTAGGCATGCGTGCATAGGGTTGATTGCTGCACTAGTAGCAGATTAGATTTGATAACCTTTGAGATATTTTACAGTTCTACAGTTCTGGAGGGGGAGGGTAGTCCTGAGTGCTCCCTTAACCACTAGGGAACAAATCAACTTAACAGTAAACTGGTATGTTCACAGTCCTTTAGTCAAGTGTGGGGGAAGTGCAGCCATTTTAAGACCTTTAGGCATAATTTCACCATACCATCCCTTCCATTTTAGGCGCAAGAGAAGCCCTTTTTCTGACAAGATGTAACAGGAAATTAATCTTCCAGTCACTTCCTGTTGAAAACTCCACAGGGGGAGCCATATTGGTGACAAACGGTTTGGGTTTTTTGTTTTAGGAGCTGGGGGAGGCAGAGGTGTTTATGACACCCGAAAGGCCTTTGAAGGGGCAATGCAGCCCCCTAACATCCAACATTTGCCTGCCCCTGTCCTAAGTCATTTGGCAGGGGACATCCCCCAATTCATTACTAAAGAGCTGATGCCTTTTCCCCCCAATAAATTTGAATGATTTATTCAGAGCTTGGGAATATTACTTTTTATTTTTTCAACATTCATTTTTTAAGAAAATTATTATTATAAGTGAACAACTATGTAAAAAACATATCACAACAATAAAGCAAAATAAAGCAATTCATCTCACAACTTTGAATTGTGTTGCGGGTCTCCTTCTTGGGTTCTGTTTAATGTAAGTGGTCATTTTAAATTCCAGTGCTGTCTTTGTGCAAATCTAGTCCAGAATGTCTGACTAAAGGTTCAGATGAGATGGAGGTTGTCTTCTCTTGTTTCTGTCTTTGTATATAAAGTCAATGAGTGGGAACCATTTGTCTATAAAAGGTCCTCTGGTTTTGGTTGTCCTGCATAACTTGCCATTCTGTCTGACAGTTTTTCAAGTAACCACAGGTCTCATACGTTTTTTCCACCACTTATCTAAAGATACGTCCCATTTTCCAGCATCTGGCAATTTCTACATGTGCTGCTGTAATGAAAAAAATCTGTGAGGTTTTTATGTTTCAAATTTGAGTTTGTGTCTACATATATCAATAACAAAAGCATTTCTCAACATAATTTTACTTCTTGGTTGGTAATCAATGAAATTTGTTCAAGTACCAATTGCCAAAATGTGTTTATTTTGGGGCAGTCTAGCCACATGTGTAGAAATATGTCATTATCATTATAACCACACCAACATTTGGAGAAAACATTTTTAACCATTCTGGCTAGCTTCACTGGAGTCAAGTACCACTTGTGTATAATTTTCAAATGTTTTCTCTAATCAATGCTGATCTGGATTTAAAAGGGGTGGAAGACCAAACTGTAGTCCACTTTGAAATGGGAATTGAAAAATTCATATCCATTTTTCAGGTTAGTTCTATGCCATGGATGGTTTGGGAAGAGTGATCAATAAAACAGTTGTAGATTAAAGATGTTAGTCCTTTGGTACTTTGGGAGGGGGGAACACATTGTGCCTCAAATAAGGTAAATGATCTAGGTGGTCCTCCTATTTCCTAAGAGCTGATGCCTTTTCATACAGAAGGGAAGAGTAGTTCCCCCCTCTTATCTAGTATACAGTCTCCCCTCTGTTTTTGTGGGGGATCCGTTCTGGACCCCCCTCCTGCACAAAAACAAGGTGTTGGTTTTAACCTTTAAAGCCCTACATGGCTTGGGTCCATCTTATCTCAGGGACCGCCTCTCCCCATATGATCCCCCCCGCGCTCTACAGTCCTCTGGGAGGAATTTGCTGCAACCAATAAAGACCAGGCTTTCGCAGATCTCCCAGAGGGCCTTTTCTGCAACCGCACCCAGACTGTGGAACGGCCTGCCGGATGAGATCCGTCTTATTACCACTCTTACTACCTTTAAAAAGGCAGTAAAGACGGATCTCTTCCGGCAGGCCTTCCCGGAATAACCGCCCTGCTTGAAATATTGAAATATTGTAATGTTGATATATTGAATATGGATGCTGATCTGTTGACATTTTGTAATGTTAATATTGTGATATTGTGAAGGTGATATTATGAAGGTGATCTGCTGTACTATATTTTATCTCGGCTGTTTTAATTCTATGATGGTTTAATTCAGTTTTAAGGGGTGGGTGGGTAAGAGGTGGGAGGTAGAAATTGTTTTATTTGTTGTATTTTTAATTCTGTTGTACGCCGCCCCGATTGCCGAGCACAGGGGCGGGTTATAAATATATTATTATTATTATTATTATTATTATTATTATTATTATTAAAACTGAAAATCGCAAATATTCAAGCCCCATAGATTAATTGGTGGTGTGCACCCGCAGGCGTACACCCCATTTTGTCCCCTTCCATTTGCCACCTGCGAATGGGCAAGGGACACGGACACAAGTCTACAAAAAACAGAGGGGTGACTGTATTTACGTAGCTCCCAGTACCTTCTAGAGCAGGCATGGCCAAACTGTTGCTCGAGAGGCACATGCAGCTCCTTGACTCATAATGTATAGCTCACAGAAATATGTTGGCTGAGCTCCTTTTTGCATTACAATTTATATAAGAAGTAAATTTTAAAAATCAAGTTTTATAATTATTTACATGGTATAACTGGGAGTCTTATCAGATTAAAATGCAAGTTTAATGTTCATGGTGAGTAAATATATTAAAGAATTTGAATCTAATTTTAATGCTAGATTTGAGTCAGGGAATTAAGGCAAGTAGATATTAAGACAAATAAATATTTAAAATGACTGGTTTTATTTTTGGCAGTCTTATTAATTAATACATACAAAAAGGTGAATGTTAAAATAAAATTAAACTATTAACAATATTAATACAATTTAAAAGATACACTGAAAAATTACAAAAAGCAGTTTTAAAAGATGGCTTTCTGTGTTATACATCTTCTTTTAATTTTTTTAAAATCTTCTTTTAATGAGTGCTGTTTCATCCCTGAATTTGTTTTGCTGTTGTAGCCCTGATCCATAACAGCCTTCCAGATGTTTTTGACTGTAGTTCCCATTAGCCTCACCAGCATAGCCAGTTGCATTAAATTAGGAGAGTTGTAATCACCGACCTTTGGAGGACACCAGTATGGAGAAGTCTGAGACGAGAGTAATGACCTTCTATTTTTGTCTTTTTGTATAGCTCTGAACCCAGAGGAAGCAGAGTCTGCTCTAGAGGCTACAAGTTACTTCACAGAGGATAATGCCACAGAAGGTAACAGTGATTGGTGTCTGTTTCACTGGGAATGAACACTTCAGATATTTGAAGCCACTCTGGACCATTTTTTAAATTATCCTTCCTCAGTAGAAGTGTCCCAGAAGGGTTCTCACCTTTGCAGTGAACTGTAGAAAGAGGTCCACTTCTTGTAAGAAGCACTGATAGACTGGTACTGAGATAAGCTAAAGGTGCTTGTCCTTGTTAGCTTGATTTTCTTTCCTAGGGCTTCTACTCAGATCTTGTGTATTTCTCTCCTGCTTTATTTCTGTTGCTCTGTATGTTCTCTCTCTCTCTGTCATTCAGTCTTAAATTTCTCCCCTGCTCTCAAATCCTCTCTTTCTTTCTTTCTCTTTTCTCTTTGCTTCTCTAGTATCTCCCTTTGTCTCAGAACTGGATCTCTTCCTGCATTGTGATACTCAAGGTTAGTTTGAATGCCTGCACAAAGGTGGGCTACCTTTAGTGTGCTAAAAGTAGCTGCCTACTTTTGGAATGAAGTGAAATTAAAATGTAATACTGCTTCTCACTGCTACTACTGTGACACAGCAACCAGGCATGTGTTTCTCTTTAATTTATTATCAATTTTAGATAGCTTCATTTAAAAAATCAGTTATTTATTCTTCTGATTCAAGATATACCTATTTCAAATTCACTGCCTATACTTTAACCAGACAGGGGCACAAGTTTTTATAATGAAATCAGTAACTATTGGATTCATTCCATAAATAGGATTGTCTATCTAGCATTGAAGCAAGCTGGATGTCAAGTTCAGCAAATTTACAAAAATCAAGTGTAACCTTTTTTGGTACTTGTGCAATAGTAGTGTTCAGCATATACTGATATACAGAATGCAACAAGAGGCAGCCAGAACAGTAAAAGTGGAATAACAGCGCTATAAGAGTGTTTCCAAAAAATACCATGGTCTTCAGGGGGCAGAATCAATGCCTTAACTTGCAAACAATGGAGGCAGGGAAATGTAACACAGGATTTACATACCTAAAACCTCAAATGTGTATTTTATTTTACATTACAGAAAATATTCAATATAGTGTGGTAATCTCCTTTGTTCTGAGTTGGCACTCATGACTTGCTCCTTTTTTGTGCTGTCCATATTCCACACTATTTTAATCTAGTTTGGGGTGTGTTTTTTTTATTCTGCATCAAAAACTTAATCCTGTGATGACTTCTTGAAGAATATTTTGTTAATTTTTTTTTTTCACTTTCCTGCCCCTTGATATGAATGGAATAATTCTCCCACTGGATGAAACCAAAGGTCTGCTACAATCGTTCGTTTCTGTAAATGACCATCATGGTTTACTAGACAGGCTTGTATAGAGGACATTGTGGAGACAGACTGTACTCTAGCCTGATTCCCCAACCTTGACTACAACTTTCCTCATTCCAGCCAATGTGTTCATTGGCCCTGCCAACTGAAGATAATGGGATCTGTATTCCAACATATATGGCAGGCATCAGATTGAAGAAGGGTTCCTATACTCTGTTGTTTTGTTCTCAGCATCTGTTAATAAGTGGTGTACGTCCATGAATAAGAGCCAGTGTAGTGGTTTGAATGTTGGACTAGGACTGTGGGAGACCAGGATTCAAATTCCCACTCAGCCATGAAAATTCACTCGGTGATCTTGAAAAGGTCACAAGAAAGGCAGTGGTAAAACCCCTCTGAACAAATCTTGCCAAGAAAAACTTCATGATGGGTTATGGTCACCATAAGTCAGAAATGATTTGCAGGCAAATAGCAACAACAAGCCTATAAATATGGCATTAGGATTTCAGGTATCATTTTCAGTGGAAGAATCTGCCTAATCCTTTTAAAAATCCATCTTAAAACTGCTGGGCATCAGTTTCTAGCAGCAGTGAATCCTATGCTAATTGTACTTTATCTGAAAAAGTTCAATTTGACCTTAGCTTGTTGGCAGTCAGTTATATTCAATGACCTTTTAGTTCTAATATTTTAAAGACACTCATTTCTCCTAGTTTGTTTTCTTTATATGTATAAATTAACATGCCTCTAATCTATCTAGTCTGTAAGCATTTTTATAAACTAAAAATCCCTGTTTCTAATTGCTGTAATTACCAGATAAATGCTTACAGTTATTTCATTTGTCTATGATTGTAGAGCAGTTAAAAAGTATGGTAATATTCAGGAAACAAGATTTTTGTTTTGTTCAAACGGAGGCATTTGCTACCAAATCTCTTCTTCCCTTCCTTCCTCATCACAGGATGAAAAGTGTTCAGGGTATATGAAAATACATTGCAAATTAGAACTTATTGATATTTCACCCTACAGCAGCTTGGCTGTTGCTTTTTTAAATTGCATTGGACAGGGGCACTGATTATTGGAACAATAATTTGATTAGTCCATCTCATTCTTCCTCATGTTATCACACTGTCTTGTTTTAAATGTTATTTTTAAAAGGTTGCATTGCAGTTTATCCCATTAAATGTTTCCTTTTTTTATGAAAGCAAATTAGAATCAGTTTGTTAGGTGCTGAAAACCTGCTTCTGGGTGAGAAGAAATTGAGCTAGTGATATCACCAGTTCCTAGCCTGTCAGCATTCTACCACTTTCTTCCATGATAAACATGCCCAGCTGGTTTTCCCAAAGCTTGATCTCAGACACTGCATATCTAAAGAAAACATGATGTGTTGCATTTTTAAGGTCACTGAGCAAATTACATATACAACTTTCAGTTTGTTATATCAATAACAAAAGATAAACACTCTGTGTTTCATGCATTGTGTTTAAAGTATTTCCTGTTTTAACATCTGTTTTTGTAGAAGCATCTATGCAGGAAGACAAGGCACCAAGAGAAGGGAAGTCCAAACACCAAGGTGATGAAGCTTTCTTGTGCTGGTCTTTGGCGCTGTTTGTATTTTCATGCCTAATGAAGCATCCCTCCTTCCAGAATTGCACTCTAGTTCAGCTCCAAAGCCAAAGCTTCCCTTTTGAAAAGAGTAAAATGTCTTGATTAGAATAACAAGGATTACTAGTTCTGTCAGTCACTTTTGTGTTTAACCTGCTCTGCTGGAAGAGATAACTTGCAGCTTCCAACAGGCTTTTTATTTATTTACTTATTTTACTTACTTCATTTATATGCTCCCTTCCTTAGAGTGGGAATCAAGGCAGCTTTCAGAAATACTAAATTAAAAATGCTTACAATAAAACTTAAAAACAATTTAAATAATCTCATAGAGCATATTAAAATCATTTTAAAAACAACCAAAAGTTTAAAAGATTTTGTTAAATCCCAATTAAAAAAACACCTACTTATACATTAAAAGCCTGCTTAAACAGAAACTGCTTCCTAGCAAAAGGAAAGCAGGGAGGAGGCCAGCCTTGGCCTCCTGTGGAAGGGAGCTCCAGAGGGTGGGAGCAACCACTGAGAAGTCTCTCTCTCTCTCTCTCTCTCTCTCTCTTGTGTCCTCACCAAGCGAGCCTGTGAAGGTGGTGGGACTGAGAGAAAGCCTCCCCCTGAAGATTTTAGAGCTCTGGCAGGTACATATGGAGAGATACAGAGGTTATTCAGATGGTGAAAATAATCCAGGAAGAATCTGGGTTAAATCTTTGTTGTTCACATGCATTTCAAATGCATCTAATTAGGTTTGGTCGGGGGGCTGTCAAAAAACCCGCATAACCCAGGATAATCAATGTCAGGGTTTTTTCCAAGTTTTCCTAAAAGATTTGCATTCTTGCCTGTGTGAAAAGCCAATGCAAGTAGACCCAGGATAAACCGGGATAAAATTCTGCATGCCTTGAAAGTGGTTGGAATACATTTACATCGACTCCATCTTTTTCGAGTGTTGACATCTGTCAGCAACTGAACTTTCAGAGATGTGATTCCATAGTGTAAATAACAAACCCACAATGTATGAGTGAGATTATTCATGTAGTTCCACTAAAAAAAAAAGCAGCATGTGAATGCCCCTAACATCTTTCAGTTAGTGTGGATTCAAGGCTTATAGGTCATGACCAGCACTTTGAATTGTGCTCAGAAATGAACCAGTAGCCAGTAAAGCTGTTTTAACAAGGAAGTTAGGTGCTCCCTATAATTGCCCCTGATCAGGCTTCAAAGCTGCAGATAGTGCAAAATAGCATGCTAAACTTTTGCCCTCTTTAAACTGTGCCCAGAGAGTTTCCAAAAAAAGTACATCCATGGCAATAAATCCCATAATTTGTTTCAAGGCCATCAGATTTCTGGAATATACAGATTCATGTTATTCACTTGGTTTTGTTGGTTTGATATTTTCCACACAGAGGAGAAAGGCACCAGTCCCCAAGATTACAAATATCACCTGCGAATGTGGGCTAAGGAAAATGAATCCAAAAAAGAAACTATCAAAGATCTTCCAAAAATGAGTCAGGTAGGAATTTATTTGAAAAACAGCTATATATTTTAAAACCAGTAACAGAAATACTTAATGTTTTCATAGTTTTAAAATGCTAAAGTGCCATAAAAAGGTTTGTTTGAAAGAGTGTTGCAACAATATTTCTTTGTTCTGAGTTATGCTCTAACTCCTTACAGTTGTGCTGTGGCTGGTTGTGAGAAGACTACCACATGGGTAGAAATAGAATGCTCTACCTTCTGTAATGTGGACAGTTTAGGACTGTTTAAATAACTTGGTACTACTAGTAAAGTCTGTATTCTTATTCAAAGCCAACAGAAAAGAAAGCCCTGCTGCCATTCTAATGTGATATCACCACTGCTTGCTGTTGTACACACAGTGATCTTTGTTTGGAAGATAGAATTTCCACTCGCAGAATGATGCCTTGTTATGTGAGCAATGAAAATGGTGCATTGCTTGACTCCATGGGATCCAGACCTAAGAACCTTGTTTTAAATAGCATAGAGTGGGACTTTGGTATCTTCAGGGGATCCGTTCTGGAGCAACACCCCCCCCCCAATTCCAAAATCTGTGGATGCTGAAGTCTCGATGTCCCAATGGCAGCATGTGCATGTGGCCTCACTGTCATTAGGGACAGCCCCTGTTGTCCTCAGTGGCAGCAGGTGTACGTGGCCGCACTACCATTGAGGACAACAGGAGTTCAGGTAAGCCTCCATCCCATTGTCCCTAATGGCAGCCGCGTGCATGTGCCCCCACTGGGGACAAGCAGGCCTGTCCCTGATGGCGGCACAGTCATGTGCAAGTGCTGCCATTGGGGACAGTGCGGGCTTGCTGTCCGCAGATGCTCAGATCTGCAAATCGCAAGTCCGCAGATACCGAGGTCCCACTGTATTGTATTTTCTACCTTTTCTCAACTACTCTGTGACTGTAGGAGTCACACTGGTGTTCAAAATCTATGGTTCAGACATGATAAACATAATTGTGCCCTGATCATATATAGCATTTTCTATACAGGTATACCTCAGTTATCAAAGTACATTTATTCCTGGGCATTAGTGCCCTAACAGAAAATTTGGAACCAGAGGGCAAAACAACATGGAAAGAAATAGGATAAGCCCCTACATCACAAAAAGTAGCTCAGCATGTTTCAACAAACGTTTTATTAAAAACCAACAATATGCACAGATAAAATAAATAAAAAAACAAGTTAAGTAAGCCTTGCATAAGTAAAGAAAAACATTTTGAACCTATGAGGAACAGCTTAGGGAGCTGGATATGTTTAGCCTAAGGAAGAGAAGGTTAAGGGGTGACATGATGGCCATGTCTAACTATTTGAAGAGATGTCTTATTGAAGATGGAACAAGCTTGTTTTCTGCTGCTTCAGAGATTAGATCACAGAGCAATGGATTCAAACTACAGGAAAAGAGATTCCACCTAAAAATTAGGAAGAACTTCCTGACAGCGTCCTGTCATTCCTTGAGCTGAGAACAGCTTCCTGAACTGTTCCACAATGCTGTTTCAGAGTGGTGGAGTCTCCTTCTTTGAAGGATATTAAACAGAGGTTGAATTGCTCTGTTTAAACAGAGGCTCTGTTGGGAGTGCTTTGATTATGCATGTCAGAATGGGGTTAGACTAGTCTCTTGCGAAGTCTCTTCCAACTCTGATTCTATGATTCTAGAGACCACTTGAAGGCTTCTTCCAAAATGCTTCTAATTGTGACTTGTTTCTTTTACCAGCTTTCACTTTTCTTACGCTTTCCATCTTGGTAGCCAAAACTATAGATCTATGCTTTTTTAACATGCTGGGTTTAGCTAGTAAGGCAGGCTTATCTGCTCTCCCCTTTCCTGTCTGTGTTGTTTATTCACACATGCTAAGTAGAAGATTCTGAAGGCAGCTGCTTCACACAGCTACAGTAAGATCAATTAGAGTAGAATCCCATTCAATCCCAGCTCAAGCTTTATTGCATTGTTTACTGCAAACATGCAGCTGCAACCTGATATCAAAAGTCTAATTCTCCAGCCCTACTTCACCATTCTCCCAGTGCTGATACGGCTGAAAAATCTTCAGCTGGATAGAGGCTGAAGAGGGAAAGGAGTGCTAGGAGGTGTAAAAAGACTTTGTAAAATGGAGCTTCTTAAACAGAGACATTGTTAACTGAGGTATACCTTATTTTATTCTCATGGAACCCCTCGATATTAGTTTTTGACTTACTCTAGCATTTGTAATGTGGTATTCCGTGATAATGTGTCTGAGAACAGGTCAGAGAAATATTCACAAAATATTCTTCAGCTACTAGCCATACATTTTGGGGGAGGGGCTCAAAACTCAAATTTTGTGTTTATAATAGTTCATGTTCAAGATGGAGGACATCCCCCCCTCCAAGAAAAATCAATGTTAAATGTCTTGCCACCATATCCAGTATTAGTTGATAAAGTCTGGTTTGTACATAAGGTTATGCCATGCTTCAGTGTTATGTACATGAGTCTTAGACTTGTGCATTCCTCTACCACTGATGGAGCTTTCCTTTTGCATCACACATGCACATTCAGAGACAGTCATTTTCTAGCTCTTGGGAATTTGATCAAGTTAGTTGACTGAACCTTAAAATACAGTTAAGGTCCCTTCTTATTGTTGATAGTTTTGAATGTGCAATGATGGTGCACATTGCAGATGGCAGTGTCCTATACTGTATTATGCAGTTTTACTGTGTGATCTGTTCTGGGTATGACTTGAGATGATAAAAAGATGCCTGTTATGGTTGTCTTATCATCTTGCATTGTTGGTTTAAAGATCTTATGCCTAAAAGTGATTATCATAATGTGTATCTCTCTTTTAAGGAGCAATTCATAGAGTTGTGCAAGACCCTTTACAACATGTTCAGTGAAGATCCTGTGGAGCAAGAGCTATACCATGCCATTGCCACTGTTGCTAGCCTCCTCCTGCGCATTGGGGAGGTAGGGAAAAAGTTCTCCCACCCACCAGCTAAAAAGACTGATGATATCAAAGCAAACAGCAACCAGGACCCTGTAAGTGAAGAAGAATCTCCAACATCTGATCAGAGTCAAAACTCAACTGTGGAGCGGTATGCCCAAGCTGCCCCAGAAGATAAAGCCTGTGGAGATATTCAGGTTGAGAAACACCAACTGGAGAATCAGATTTTTGTAGATGGAGGTGGTGAGGGTTCAGGATCTCCTCTACAACTCTTTTCAGATGATGAGACAAAAGACGATATGTCCATGTCTTCATACTCCATGGTCAGCACAGGTTCCCTCCAGTGTGAAGATATTGCAGATGATACAGTGCTGGTTGGCTGTGAGGCTGGCAGTTCAACTGCACGATATGGCAGCACCATTGACACAGACTGGTCCATCTCCTTTGAACAGATATTAGCTTCCATACTCACAGAGACAGTCCTGGTAAACTATTTTGAGAAGAAAGTTGACATTACACAGAAAATCAAAGAACAAAAGAAGGTAGAAAGACAGTTCAGTTCATCCAGTGATTATGAACTTTCTTCAGTATCAGGCTGACTTCAGGGAAATAAAACAAAGCTTGAGAAATAGAGGTGGTTGATCAAGAAACCTAGTTGATGGCTGGACTCTTATTTTATTTTTGTTTTTTACCAGCACCTATAACTACCCATCAACTAAAGTAGCTTCAGCTGAGTAAGGGGCTTATCTAGATATCTCCCTGGAGGACACTTTGCTTGTCAAGTTTACATTACATTCTCAGAAGCATGAAAGCCTAAACCTAATAGCCTATGTGGCCTAGAATTACTACAGTAAATTATGCATGTGTGCCTCTGTCTTTCTTTCTTTAATGAAGCTTGATTTCGGTCAAACTATGCTACATTTTCATTTGTTTTACTTCCTTTGTAATTATTCACAAGTTATGCAGCCTAGCTTGAATTCCTTCCTCTATATCTTTGGCTGCCTCCTTGTGAGCTAATGCATCAAATGCAGTGTATCCAAATGTGATAGCAGTCCCCACCTTGCCTAAGAGAGTCTTGTTAAGGACGTAGATGCTATGCAGTAACTTGTCAAATGTAAAGATATTATATTCTCTTACTCTTGGCATCCTGCACCTAGAATACACCAGTGTCTTGGGACCACTGGTGTTTGTTGCAAGTGATTTACTATTTAAGTAGCATGTGGTTTTCAGAATCTCTGAAGAATGATGCATATTTGTATCTTTTAGACCAGTTTTTAATTCTTTAGTGCATGTGTTTATTTCTAATTTCCCAGAAAGAAAGGAGGATTAAGAATTGCAGTAGTCTTGGAGATTAGGGTGAATGTCCAGAGAATCATGAGATATCAATAAGTCATGCTGCTTTGAAACCTTAAATTGCTTCCTTCCCACCTTTGGACAGTACACAATCTCCTAAGATAACCACATTGAATTGTGAGAAATTGTGTGGGAGGGTACTTAGTTCTTTGTCCTGTTTACCTGAATCAACTAACATACTGAATATATTATGGTCCAAATGTTGCACACCATAGGGACCTTGCTGTTGTACTACAATTCAAACCAGTTTCTGTAATCTATTTTAACATGATGTGATGTTTAAAACCACATTTTGCTTTGGCAGTATAGAGTGTACAGTTATGGGATCAGCCATTTGCAAATCACTTGTGGACCAGAGGAAAATTAAAGCTCCATTTTGAGATAGGTAACCTCCCTATGGGAAGGAATTAATTCTCAAGAAGCACTATTATATTTGTTTATATTTGTACACATGTTCATTACGCAGGTATGTTGTCCAGTCACACAAGCTTAATTGAAATTGTGTGAATGCTAGCGTATGGCTGTTGCTGGAGCAGCAATGAGTGTGAATTGCATTGGCAATTCAGAAAGAGAAAAGTCTGAAGAACTTACGTAGATTTATACAAGGGGATACATCTTGATGCAATACACAGTGTTATTCCAATTTTGTGGTATATTCTGTGTGTTTTAAGTGTCTGCCTCCTTAGCCATGCACCTGGGAAGTGGAGAGTAGAAACATTAATTTTTACTAATCCTTCAATAATTTATTGTAATTTTTAAAGATAAATATTCATGTGATTTTACATTGTTTGTCTGATCAATCACGTATGTATTCAATAAATGCACAGAATCACACATAACCATAGATTTGCTTTTGCATTATTTTATTTTCAGAACAGCTTTTTTTTAATGCCTGCAGTACTCTTTGACAGTTTGTTATTTTTTGGTGCTTATCTAAGGTGTAGCGTAGCCCTTCCCTTTTCTGTATTTTGAGTTCTCTGAGATGAGTACTTTTGAGAATATGCAATAATCTCTCTCTTTCTTGTGTCCCATACACCTCATTCCTGTGCACTTGGACAATCACTTTCCCCATTTCCAATAGCATTAGCAAATGTCAGTTTTCCCTCAAACTAGTATGTTCATTGTTTTCCCCCCACATGGTTGGAAAATGTGATCATTTCAGATGTAATCTTGCTAGAAGACGTTTAAATCTTTCATAGCAATGGGTATCAGCTATTCATTTATGGTGTGGTGTTTTTTTTTTCTGTTTCTCCTCTCTGTACGTGCATAAACAATTACAGTCTGTATCAAGACAATTCAGTTTGACAAGGTTTCTGTTTTTTGCAGGTTACTGCATCAAATGAATTTGAAGGGAGGTGTAGTACTCAAATAATCATGTATTATTATTATTCTGTTTATTTATATCCCGCCTTCCTCCCAACACAGGGACTCAAGACGGCTAACAAGTGCTAACAAATGTAGCATTCAGTCTTTTTAAAGGAACATAGCAGCACTTGCATTCCTGATAACAGAATCACAAGACTGAAAATGACAGCTTCCTGGTTCAAGTCAAGCACTCATACAGGGCACCAGGATTTATGAAATCTGAAGCTGGCAATCCAGCTGTAGTCACAAGTGATGGCTAAGACAGTCTTATATCCATTTCTCATTCATAACTGAAATGAACAAACTACAGTGGCTGATGCTTGTAATCGTTTAAAAATAGCTTCAATACTACAGTTTTGGGAAGTCATAAAAACTTTCATTATTATCAATTTTATTGCTCTTTTTTAACATCTAGTGTAGTGGCTTGAGCACCGGATTATGGCTCTGGAGACCAGGGTTCGAATTTTCACCTCAGCCATGGAAACCCACTGGGTGACCATGGGCAAGTCATCTGATGCCTTTAGATTATTTAGGTTGCACAGAAGAAGTAGTTTCAGCAAGCAACACCTGCTGAAATTTCCTCTTCTGTACAACCATTAAATAGGAGTTGTCTCCTGTTTGCATCCTGGCAACCCTGTTAGTGGACTACATAGCAGGGTGGGGGTCATAAGCCATCCTCAGACTGAGTCCTTGCCCAAATCCCAATGTGGCCATAGCTCTCACTTAGGGCAAAAAAAAAAAATGAAACGTATAAATATAAGATGGGGGACACCTGGCTTAATGAGACTACGTGTGAAAGGGATCTAGGAGTCCTAGTAGACCACAAGTTGAACATGAGTCAACAGTGTGATGCAGCAGCTAAAAAGGCCAATTTGATTTTAGCCTGCATCAACTGAAGTATAGCATCTAGATCAAGGGAAGTAATAGCGCCACTCTATTCTGCTTTGGTCAGGCCCCACCTGGAATACTGTGTCCAGTTCTGGGCTCCATAGTTCAAAAAGATGTTGACAAGTCCAGAGGAGGGTGACCAAAAGGGTGAAAGGTTTGGAAACCATGCCCTACGAGGAAGAATTTAAGGAACTAGGTATGTTTAGCCTGGAGAAGAGATAGTTAAGAGGGGATATGATAGCCCTGTTTGAAGGGGTGTCAGAAGGGAGCAGGCTTGTTTTCTGCTGCTCCAGAGAACAGGACCCAGAACAACGGATGCAAGCTACAGGAAAAGAGATTCCTGTTCGACAGTGGAAGACGCTCCCTCGGAGTGTGATGGAGTCTCCTTCTTTGGAGGTCTTTAAACATAGGCTGGATGGCCATCTGTTGGGAATGCTTTGATTTTGAGTTCCTGCATGGCAGGGGGTTGGACTGGATGGCCCTTGTGCTGTCTTCCAACTCTATGATTCTATGATCTATAGAATGGGGGTTAGAATATTTGCCATTTCTCCTCACACAACTGTACAAGTAACACTTGTGAGACAGCTTTTTAAATGTTTAAAAACCAGCTCACGTATTTCCTCCCACCCACACAAGAAGATTTTGTTTTGAAAGAGAATGTTTGTATTGGGGAAGAGGAGGAGGCAATTGCTAAACATCTGCAGCAACCAAACTCCTAGCTGTTGTACTCTCCCCTATAAGTAATTGGACTTCCTACCTCATCAATAGTCAAAAGTGAAGACTTCAAATACCTCTCCCTGAAAGATAGCCTGTTGGCAGGCCAAGATGATGATGATGATGATGATGATGCCCACCCCCTGGGGCCTTCTGTTATGCTAGAGTATTTTGTGTGTACCTTCAAGTACTGCATCTGAAGAAGTGGGTTTACAGCTGTGGAAAGCTCATGCTAAAATAAAAACCATTTAGTATTAAAGGTGCTGCCACATTCCTTCTTTCTCTCTCGTCCTTCCTTTTCATCCTGCAAGAGACTAACAGGGCTACTTCTTTGAAAAGGAAGAAGGGAGGGGAGAAAGAAAAGCAATGTGGCAGCACCTTTTGTAGATATAAAACCCGCTTCTTCAGATGCAGTGCAGAGTGAAAGAGAGCCAGTGTGGTGTAGCGGTTTAAGATTTGGGCTAGGACTCTGGAGATGAGTTTGAATCCTCACTGGCCACTGAAACCTGCTGGTTGACCTTGGGCAAATCACACACACTCAGCCTCAGAGGAAAACAAAGGGAACACTTTCTGAATAAATTTTCCCAAGCAGCCCCAGTGATAGATTTGCATCAGGGTTGCCATAAGTCAGAAACAACTTGAAAGCACACAGCAAGGAAGTCAAACCCTATTAGTTTCTCTAAGAGGCAAAGAATATTAAAAGGTGCTCTGCTCTTGTCTTTCTCTTCAGCACCTAGTATTCCTTGTCAGTCTGCCCATCACCTAAAGACTAACCAGGGCTGACCCTGCTTCACTTCCAAGATCAGATGAGAGACACACACATACTTTTTGTAGTTGTTACCTGCCCCTGAGTCATCCCCAACTCATGGTGACCCTGTGGACGATGGGACATCTCCAAGACCCTTTGTCCTCCACTGCTCTGCTCAGGTCCTGTAAATTCAGTCCCATGACCTCCTTTCTTGAGACCATCCATCTGGAGTGTGGTTTCCCTCTCCTTGTGCTGCCGCCCTCCATCTTTCCCAGCATTATTGTCTTTTCCAATGAGTCCTCCCTTCTCATGATGTGTCCAAAATACAACAGCCTCAGTTTGGTCATCTTGACTTCCAGGCAGGTTTCTGGCTTGAACTGCTCTAGGACCCATTTGTTTGTCCATTCTATTCTCAGCACTCTTCTCCAGCATCACATCTCATATTATTATTATTATTATTATTATTATTATTACGGTAAAACTTACAAGTGAGTTGATTTTCTTTCTGTCTGCTTTCTTTACTGCCCAGCTTTGGCATCCGTACATCACATGGTGATGGGGAAATATCATGGCTTGGACAATTCTAACTTTAGTGCTCAGCTGTATATTTTTACTCTTTAGGATCTTTTCTAGTTCTTTCATAGCTGCCCTTCCCAATCCTAGTCTTCTTCTGATTTCCTGACTGCAGTCTCTGTTCTCATCAATAGACTTCATCACACAGGGAAAATCCCATACAGAAATGGGATTTAAATACAAAAAAAAAACCCACAAAAGCGGGTAGATTTTCACACGATGTCAATGTTAAACTGTGCTTAACCCAAACAGAAAGTAGTCAAAAGCCGCTTCTTTTTACTTTCAGAAAATCCCGAAAGTGAAAAGAAGCGGCTTTTGACTACTTTCCATTCAGGTTAAGCACATTTTAACAGTGGTGTGTGTGAAAATCTACCCGCTTTTGCAGCTTTTCCCCACCTTTTAAATCCCGTTTCTGTATGAGATTTTCTCCATGTGAAAAAGTTCAATGTTTGATCCAAGGTATGGGAACTCTTTAACTATTTCAATTTCCTCATTGTCTATCTTGAATGTACATAGGTCCTCCATGGTCATTATTTTTGTTTTCTTTATGTTCAGCATTAAGCTGAACATAAAGAAAACATAAAGAAAGCTAAGCATTAAGCCTGCCTTTGTACTTTTTTCTTTGACCTTCCTTAGTAGTTGTTCCGGGTCTGTGAGCTTTTCTGCTAGTATCATGGTGTCATCTGCATATCTCAGATTGTTGATACTCATTCCTCCTATTTTCACTCCTCTTTCTTCTGTATCCAAGCCTGCTTTTCTTATAATATGTTCTGCATACAAGTTGAGCAAATAGGGTGGAAGGATGCGGCCTTATCTGACCCCTTTGCCAATTGGGAACCACACACACACCCAGTTCCCCCAGTATCTTTTAAGGACCCTGGCTCCTTCTCTCAGGCTGCATCTGCACAGCCCAAGTTTGACACAACTTTAACTGCCTTGGCTCAGTGCTATGGAATTCTGGGAACTGTAGTTTTGTGAGAGAGGAAGCCTTCTCCCTCGCAGAGCTCTGGTGCCACAACAAGGGTGACCAGATGTCTCCACCACAAAGGGGGGCAAGGCACTGCAAAATGTAGGGCCTTCAACAAGGAAAAAAATGGAGGACATGACTAAGACAAAAGTTAAAAACACTCTCAATATAAACACAAATTATTCATGCTTCTCAGTCATGCTCAAAATGGAGGACATTTTGAAAACTGTCCTGGACAGAAGGCAGAAATTGTAGGACGCGTCCTGAAAAAGGAGGGCCTCTGGTCACCCTGAGGACAAGGTGCTGCGAAATGTAGGACATTGAAGAAAAATGTAGGATATGACCAAATAAAACTTAAACATACTTCATGTAAGTATAAATTAATGCTGCTTAGTCCTGCTCAAAATGGAGGACATTTTGGAACCGCTCATAGACAGAAGGCAGAAATGTAGGGCACGCCCTGGAAAGGGACGGCATCTGGTCCCCCTGAGGACAAAGCACTGAAGAAATGTAAGGCATTCGAGAAAAATATAGGACACGACCAAACAAAAGCTAACAACTCTCTTACTATATAAACGTCGATCCATGCTTCTTAGTCCTGCTCAAAATGGAGGACATTTTAGAATCCCTCCTGGGCAGAAGGTAAGAATGGAGGACATTGTCCTGGGGAAACGAGGACGCCTAGTCACCCCGGCCACAACAAACTACAATTCCCAGCATTCCACGGAATGGAGCCATGGCGGTTAAAGCGGTGGCTTTGCAAAAAGGGGGCGCTCGGTTTTTCCTAATGGCCACCCTGCGCGTCTTAGCCAATGAAAAGGGAGGCTGGCTGGTGACGCAACAAACACGGGGGTGGGGAGAGGACCTCCGGCGCGCCGCTCCTTCCCGCCCAACGCTTTCTCCGCTGAGGCAGTTTTTGAAAAGGCAGGCTCGCCTCCTCGCGCCCAATTTGGCCGTTGGCTTCTTTTTGCCACCCCTCCCCCCCCCCCGCCATGGCTCAGCAGTTCCAGGTCCTGAGGTGCGCCTTCTGCCACCTCTTCCAAGTCCAGCAGGTGAGGCAAGGAGAAGAAGAAGAGGAAGGGGAGCTGGGTGGGACCCCAGCCAAGGAGGAGGAGAACAGTCCATGTGAAAGGGATCTAGGAGTCCTAGTAGATCACAAGTTGAACATGAGTCTACAGTGTGATGCAGCAGCTTAAAAGGTCAATGCAATTCTAGGCTGCATCTGTAGAAGTATAGTATCTAGAGAGAAGTAATAGTGCCACTCTATTCTGCTTTGGTCAGGCCTCACCTGGAATACTGTGTCCAGTTCTGGGCACCACAATTCAAAAAGGATGTGGAGAAACTGGAGCGTGTCCAAAGGAGGGCAACTAAAATGGTGAAGGGTCTGGAAACCAAGCCCTATGAGCAGGGTTAGGCAACCTTTCCCCTTTAAGGGCCGAATCCCAGGAGCTATTGGCCAACATGGGACTATTGGCCAACATGGCTGAGGCTTCTGGGAGCTGAAGTCCCTCGGCCCTTAAAGGGGAAAGGTTGTCTACCCCTGCCTATGAGGAACAACTTAGGGAGCTGGGGATGTTTAGTCTGGAGAAGAGAAGGCTGAGAGGTGATATGATAGCCTTGTTTAAATATTTGAAGGGATGTCATATCGAGGAGGGAACAAGCTTGTTTTCTGCTGCTCCAGAGACTAGGACCCGAAACAATGGATGCAAGCTGCAAGAAAAGAGATTCCACCTCAACATTAGGAGGAACTTCCTGACAGTAAGGGCGGTTCGACAGTGGAACACACTCCCTCGGAGAGTGGTGGAGTCTCCTTCCTTGGAGGTCTTTAAGCAGAGGCTGGATGGCCATCTATTGCAGGGGTGCTTTGATTGGGAGTTCCTGCATGGCAGAATGGGGTTGGACTGGATGGCCCTTGGGTTCTCTTCCAACCTGAGGATTCTTAGAGGCTGGAAGTATGGGCGTTTTGCCCGAGGTGGTGAAACGCCACCTGTTGCAATGAGGACGAAGCATGGGGCAGCTGAAGCCCCTGCTTGCCATAATCGGGATGTCCTCACTACCAAGGAGGACAAGGCACCCAAAAGTGGAGGATCTTCAAGGAAATGGGGGTCATTGCCAAAATAATACTTAAAAACACTCACATAAATATAAATTCATTTTTCTTAGTCAGGCTCAAAGTGGAGGACATTTTGGAATCCCTTGACATAAGGTAGAAATGGAGGACAGGTCCTGAAAAAGGAGGACAACCTTTGGTCACTCTGCCCATACATCGTTGTTGTTGTGTGCCTTCAAGTCCTTTCCGACTTATGGCAACCCTAAAGTGACCCTATCGTGGGGTGTTATTGGCAAGTTTCTTCAGAGGGGGGTTGCCATTGCCATCCTCTGAAGCTGAGAGCATGTGACTTGCCCCGGGTCACCCATAGTTTTCCAAAACTGAGTAGGGATTTGAACCCTGGTCTCCAGAGTCATAGTCGAAGGCACAAACCACTACACGACTCTGGCCTGTATATTCCCATATCAGGTGACCAGAAGTCCACCATTTCAAAGACATATCCTACGTTTCAGCCTTCTCTCAAGGAAGAATTTCAAAATGTCCTCCATTCATGTCTTAATATTTATACTGAGAGTCTTTCCAGATTTGTCCACTTTTAAGGGTTAGGGTTAGGGAATCATGGGAACTGTATTTTATTGTGGCACCAGAGCTCTCTGACAGAGAAGGCTCAATGTCTCAGAAAAAAAACAATTCCCATGATTCCCTAGCACTAACCCTAACCCTAAAAGTGGACTCAATTTGCACTATTTCCGGCAGTCTGCAAAGGCCCACAGTCTCTTAGCCAGTATGGCAATTGACTGGAGGCTTCTGGGAGAAGGAGTCCAAAAAGTACATTTTCAAAGCTCTGGTTTCTTACAGTATCGCCTTAGAGCATGTCTGTTACTGAATAACTACAGCTGGCAGCCCTGTAATGTTTGAGGTCAGTGAGTAAGTCTAAAGTCCTGTCTCTCTTTAGTCTAGCTAGAAGCTAAGCACTAGGAATGGTGATTCAAACAGGGCAGGAGAGCCCTTACTGGTCCTTGACAAGTTAATGCTGCTCAAGTGAAGAATGTCTGATTATATCTTACATTGCCTGTATCAGGAATCATTATTTTAGACCACTGGGGCTCAAATGGTGGGCTAGGACTCCCTCTTGGGGGGGGGGCACAAGAGTTGCTCAAGGGAGGTACGAGACTCTGGGCCTTTGCAGACTGCCAGAAATAGTGCAAATTGAGTCCACTTTAAGGGTTAGGGTTAGTGCTGGGGAATCATGGGAATTGGTGTTTTGTTTTTTTCTCAGACATTGAGCCTTCTCTGTCAGAGAGCTCTGGTGCCACAATAAAATACTGTTTCCATGATTCCCTAACCTTTAAAGTGGACTCAATTTGCACTATTTCTGGCAGTCTGCAAAGGCCCTTAGAGGCCCTAATCCCTCCTCCTTCTCTTCCCCAAATTTTCTAATGTGTAATATTTACACATGTGTTGAGTTAAATATTGAATTTACTTAAATAAAACTGTTCTCAGTTGAACGGTTATTTCCTTATCAAATGTTAAAATATGAATAAACATGAATGTGTGAATGAAAATATGCACACTAAACAAACAAAATGATTGATTCATATACTATGTTCAAGTCTCCCCCCAATCAGGGACATTCAGCGTCCGCATGTCGATGCAAAGGGGGAGGTCCCAAGGGTAAAAATGTTGAGTACTACTGTTTTAGACTAAAAATTCTGATCCTTGATTATCATCCCAGTCAATCTGGCTTCTCATTCCACAGGGCTGCAATGAGGAATATTTCATATTATTTGTTGTGTGCCTTCAAGTCATCTCATTTATGGCAACCCCTTTTTGGCATGATGATTTCAGAGGTTTACCATTGCCTTCCCCAGATATTATTTGCCCCAAAGTTTCTTAATTTGGCATTTAGCTGCATTTTTGACCCTTGCATGTCAGATCACACTTTCACGTGACACATTTTGGCCAAGGAGAGGTGAAGAAAAATATCTGAGGATTGATTATACATAGGGACTGGAGGCATGAATCCTTGGGGAAAAGTTCACATAACCTACAGAATGTGCCAGCCTGTATTTGGAGAAGATTTGGGAACAGAAAAACTTCACCTCCTCTGAACTCTAACTTGATAGATTCAAATTAAATTGCTTGGACAGTTTTTGTTTTCACACACATGCTAAAGACATGCTTATTTGTGAAAGCGTCTCTATTTCAGTCCTTCACGCATTCTATAGTTAGAGAGAATAATACAAATATTGTTTTGATTATTTTTCAATATTGCTCTGTTGTTATATACTCCTTTGACATGTTTAGTTGTAAGCATTTTATATATATGTATAAACATATAAATTACAAGTAGAATTCGGCTGTGGTCATGTAACTAAGGAGTTGGTTAGGTAGGCTCTAGGTAGGAGTTACATTTGCTTGAGAGCTAGGGTGAGCAAGGAGGTGGTTTGTGACTGTTGTTGTGTGCCTTCAAGCCAATTCTGACTAGTGGCAGGCAACCCTAAGGCAATGCTATCATGAGGGTTTCTTGGCAGTGGTAGCAGGCATATAAATTGGGATGTTGCAAGCTGGTTTTACTATCAAATCAAACTTGAATATTTTGTGTGGCTACCGTTACCACTTTGTACTGATTGGAAGTACAAAGTAGAGTATTAAAATTATTCTTTGTCATTTGAATACAGACAAATCACATGTACCAGCTGCAAGATTTTTTTTTCCCCTGTGCTGAATATGCTACCTGATATTATGGCTGTACCACTGCTTTTCCACTTATAGCTTATAGCAAACTACTCTGGATTAACCATGAACTGTGCACAGTCTTTAGGTTGAAGAAGCATGTTTTTTTCTTTCAGCCTGAAATCTGTAGATTAGAGTTTAATCAAGGTTGGCTGTTCTGTGGATGCTGTGATTCTATGACTGTTGCACAAACATGGCATTGAGCACTAAGTGGAAAATCTCAATAACGTGCATGGCTCATAGTTTAGGATTAGTAGAAATAAAGTATGCAAAGTAAACACATGCGTGTATGCTAATTTAATTTCGTAAAGCAAACAATGATGATTTCAGGATGATCATGTGGAATTTTGGTAACAAGTGCTGTGTTCTGCTCTTCTTGGAAATCGGTAAACCCTTTACACCAATATGGGCAGTAACTGTTTGACCCGCTACGTGGCCTGGACTGAGGAGATAACTGTGTCTGTGATTCTGTCTTAGGTCAAAAAGAGCAAAAAGTGGAATTGTAAAGTATGTAACGAAAAGCAGTCAGTTCTAAAGGTGAGTACTCAAGTATATTTGGGTCAATGAGATGGCTCTGTACTAGGATTCTTTTTGTCTGGTGTCTGAAATTGCAATCCTGTGCCTAGGCAACTGAGAGCAAGTTCCATTACAAAACACACTGCAGAAATAATCCAGTTTTTTAAAGCAGCTAAAATCCTGATTTATTGAAAGAACAATATAATATATTATGTTTCTTTTTCCTTCTGGAAACCATCTCCAAAAAAAGTTCCTATCTTCTTCATTTTGGCTGTTCTGCATTCTAACCTCTGCCGATTTGGATACATAATAATGGAAAAAATTTAGACTATATAGGTCATGTTTTTTCCTTTGTTACACTGTCAGATAGTTCTCTCTCAGATAGTTAATGGGTGATGTTCCTTCAGTACATTTCATAAGCAGCAGAATTTGCTTTGCAGTTAAGATTGTTAGAGGTGAAGGTGTTATCTCTAAGAAAGTAGCAGAGTACAGGATTGATCAGACAAATTATGGCAGCAAAATATGTTTAAGTCTCTTAGTCATTAGGATCTTTCTCATGGTAACATTTGATCCTCTCCTTTGTCCTTGTTGGAGTCCACTGAAGGGGAAGGAGAGGGGGACTTTTCTCTCTAAGCACATTGTCTGCTGGTGGGCCTGGCAGCATGGGCTGCATCCTTCATGGCTCTCTGCACATTCCTGCTGCTAATAGAGAAAAGCTGATTTTTCTGGCTCAAGGTCTTCACTTGGATTGCCACATGGTTGTACCCATCCATGAACAAGGCTGTGACAAGGCCATTGGCTTTGACCTCCATGTAGGTCTTCAGCGCCCCCAGAACATCTTTAAGGCAAAGGGCTTTGGGGAATGAATTCTCACCTCCTCACTTCTGACAGTGTTGGAAGGCACTGGTTGCCTGGATCCCATGTTTGGGAAATGCAGGAGCTTCTTCTGTTTGCGAGCCTGGAGTCTCTTTTGATCTCGCTTAGCCTGCTGGTATTTCTTCTGGAGCTTCTTTCTCTTCCCAGCCTCAGCTTTTCTTTCCCCTTGCTTTTTGGCAGCCATGGTTCTCTTTAACTCGTCAAGCCCCAGCCTTCAAATGCTGTCCCCACCTTGGCCAGAACAGGTAGTTATAGAAAACCATATGGAAATGGAGCTGGAGAGAGAGTGCTGATTAGTTGCTCCTGTAGGCCAACACCATTTGTTGCACACAAAAGGTGACTATGACCTGGTCAACTCATTTATGACCTGCTACAGTCCATTTATTTATTTTTATTTTTATTTTTAATGGTTTTTATTAATAGCTTTGCAAACAATC
Source organism: Phrynosoma blainvillii (assembly GCA_026167975.1). Lineage (NCBI taxonomy): Eukaryota > Metazoa > Chordata > Lepidosauria > Squamata > Phrynosomatidae > Phrynosoma > Phrynosoma blainvillii. Next base: position 287,908,135 of record JANUYF010000002.1, on the reverse strand, counting down.
AATATAATCAATACAAAATACATTCTAAGAGCCGGGGGGGGGGGGCTCAACAAAAAGAGTTTTACGGGAAAATGATTTATTCTAGAATAGCGGTAACACTCAAGAGTCCAAGGTGTCATCTCACTTCATCGCAGCTGGTGGAACTGAGTCCAGAGTGTCTCCAAAAGATATTCTGATAGGTTGGAGATCCAATATTGTTCATGCTGTTTTTAATATATTCAATAAAAACAGACCAATCCTCAAAAAAATTTGTGTGCCTTCTTTTGTCCATTGCAAAACCTGAAGGTGTAGGAGAGTTTTTCTGACAATGGCGTGTCCCAAATCCTCTTCCTCCAGTTGCTCACTTGAACATCTCCTGTTTTCCAACATCTCGCGATTTCAGCTCTGGTTGCTGAGATGAGGAACGTAACAAGTTTTTGATTTTTCCGGTGGCTATTGTCCTTGGTGTAAATCGATAGCATTAGAAGACTTGGCAAAATCGTACAGATTGTTTCACAATATCAGAAATTTGGGTTAAAACAGCATTCCAGAAAGCTCTAACCTTGCGACAATCCAACCACATATGTAAATAGGAACCGAGAGTCTTATAATCTCTCCAGCATTTTGAGGAGGCATCTTTCACCATTTTTGATAATCTTAGGGGTGTTAAATGCTATCTATATATGGTCTTTAAGGTCCCCTCCCTCATCAATGCTGACCTTGATTTATATGAGGGGGAAGTCCAAATGCATGACCAGGTGGTTTCAGAGATATCAATGTTTAGATCAGATTACCAAATTATCCTGGCATGTTGACTTTTGCCATAGGTGGACTGTATTAGATGTTTACATATAATGGCTGCCCCACCTTTAGATCTTTGTCCTTTTGCTATACAAATGTGTTCATAAAAGGTCAAGGGATGGGGGCAACTGCCTTTTATCAATTTGCTTTTTGCAAAGGAGAGCACTTGCAGTATTTGGAACCAGGATGATTTGTCATGTCCCAAGGCATTGACCAAATTATCTCTCGTTTTGAGCTTTCCATGTTCAGATAAATCCATAATTCTGTATAGGCCACACTCCTTCCAACATTAGAATTGAGCGAATTTATCCACTTTATAAAAATGAGTGTGTAACAGGAATGAGCAAGTAAGGGAAGGATCCTAAGCTAGTATGTGAACCCATTGCTTTCAAATAAGGAAGGAGTTGTAGAGAAACGGGTTTCAAATCTCCTTCAACACCCTCCATGTCCGTATAGAGAAAAGAAGATTAAGGGCGTTGCAGACCTGCCTAAAGGGCCAGCCTGGGGCGGAGCAGCTGCATGCCAGCCGCCCCAACCCCACCCCGACACCGTCCTGACGCCGCATGCCTGTTTGCACAAGGTGCAGCATCAGGATTCCCCCACCGGTGCAGCGTGCAGACAGGCTGCGCTGCCAGCTCTTAGGGCAGCATTTTGCCCTAAAAGGACAGCTCTTTTAGGGGCAGCAAAAGGAAGGATCAGCCGTGGCGTGGGGTTGTTGCGGCCCTGATTCTCCGCTAGCAGGGGCAGCCCAGAGCCACCCATTTGCATAGGCCCTAAGTTCAGCTAAACCAGGAGTCGGCAACCTTCCCTTACCTGGGGCCGGTCCCTTCCAGCGGTCCCTTCCGGCGGGCCGGGGGGGGGGGATGGCGGCTCACGCACGCGTGGCCACCACCACCGCACGCGCCACCGCCGCTGTGCACGTCGCGGCTGCCATTTTGGCAAACAAAATGGCAGCCGTGACTCGTTTGTGCATGCGCAGCAGTACTGCGCATGCGCAAATGAGTTGCGGCCACCATTTTGGCAAACAAAATGGTGGCGGGGGGCGGTAAGCGGGCCGGATGAGACCCGCAGGCCGTAGGTTGCCAACCCCTGAGCTAAACTATAACTATCTAGTTCCATGGGTACCCATTTGGTGGAATATTGCTCTGTGACAATTTGGGAGAGTTGGCTTGGTTGGAAGGCATGATAATAGAATTTGACATCTGGGATCGCCAACTCTCCTTCCCCTGTGTTAGTATATCTAACAGATTTAGGGAATCTGGGTCTTTTTCTGTTGAATATGTAGTCATTAATCATCTTTTGGCAGAATTTGAATTTGAGGGGAGTTGGACGAATAGGTATAGATTGGAATAATTGGCTTTTAGTTAATGTGATCATGTTGCTGTTCTTGTGGGTGACAATTAGCTTAAACGGGAAGCCCCATCTATATTTTATCCCAGCTTCTTGTGAGTGGTTTGAGGTCATCCTGGTATACATGCACTTTGTGACCATTGTATGATGTCCTTAATAGATGAGAGGTTGCTCAGAACTAAAGATTTTGTGGGGTAATGTGCAAATCGGATCAGTATATCCTATGAGTGCATGGATGTTCTCGATCTTGGGGCAAGTGATCTATGAATCCGTTCTATGTCTGTGTTTTTGAGGCTTAATGTCATTAATCCACCTAGGGCCTTTACAAACTGCCAGAAATAATGCAGCTTGAGGTCACTTTAACTGTCCAGGCTCAGTGCTAGGGAATCATGGGAACTGTAGTTTATTGTGGCACCAGAGCTCTCTGACAGAAGGCTCAATGTCCCAGAAAAAAATACAATTCCCATGATTCCCTAGCACTAGCCAGGACAGTTAAAGTGGCCTAAAGCTGCATTATTTCTGGCAGTCTGTAAAGGCCCATAATCATGAGGGATAGAAGATTAACTGATCCTTCATGCTCCTCCACAGCTCTCAAGCAGCAGTCTCTGGTCTCTGTTTTGCAAATCTTCAATTTTTGTTTGAAGGTAGTCAAGAGAGTTTTCTAATATTTCAATCCTACCGGAGTGGGATATAGTTTGCTGTAGAGCTGCGTTTTCAGTCTCTTCTATGTCTCCAATCTGTCTTGTTAGGCCTGATAGCTTGGCATCTACCAGTTCAAGGGCAGCAGCCCAGTACTTTTGGAGCTCTTTCACTAAATTCTCTCTTAGTTTCTCCAATAAGTCTGGAAAAGAGAGGTCTGCTGGTGTGGGGTGTCCATTCTTCCCCGCTTTGCTCATTCTGTTAGGGCCACATGTTATCTTTGATTCCTCTGATGACTGTCTCATCTGAGGATTGTTTAGGATCTTTTGCTGGAATGCAGAATTCTGCAATCATTGATCTGCCAAGTGTTTTGTCCCTTGCATTGGGGATCCCTTGGCAGGTAAAAGTTTTAGGATCTATCGCTGAAAAGTGCTTCACTTATTCAAAATGTCATTGAGGCCAGGCTCTTCATTATTAGACGTCAGCCATGTTGGATCATCGCAGAAATAATCGTTTGAGACTGCTTTAACTGCCCTGGTTCAGTGCTAGGGGATCCTGGGAATTGTAGTTTATTGTGGCACCAGAACTCTCTAACAGAGAAGGCTAAATGTCTCACAAAACTACAGTACCCAGGATTTCCGAGCATTGAACCAGGGCAATTAAAGTGGTCTCAAACTAGATTATTTCTGCAGTGTGTTTTGGACCTTAGTGAGTCTTACTCCTGAGTACAACTTATAGGATTATGCTATTGGACCATTAGATACATTTGGCACTCACATTATCATTTCTGAGGCTGAATATATGGTAGAGAATTTTCTCTTCTCCTTAGCTTATAGTCTGAATTGGAGATCATAATCTTAGGAAAGGTGGTATTTTTAAAACAGTGGAGGATTTCTTCATATTTAATATTTAATAGCAGATTTAATAATAATCATCATAAAACTTACACTCCACGGCGGCGGCGGCAAGCGGCAGGCAGGCAGGCGGCCGCGCTCCAGGCCCCACCCACGCTCACCTCCCTCCCCGGCAGCAGCGGCCAAACGGCCGGACGAAGAGGGCCGATAAAAGGGGCCCAAACAAGCCTCTCCCGGTGGCGGCGGCAGGCGGCAAGCGGCAGGCAGGCAGGTGGCCGCGCTCTAGGCCCCACCCACGCTCACCTCCCTCCCCGGCAGCAGCGGCGGCCGGACGAAGAGGGCCGATAAAAGGGGCCCAAACAAGCCTCTCCCGGCGGCGGCGGCAAGCGGCAGGCAGGCAGGCGGCCGCGCTCCAGGCCCCACCCACGCTCACCTCCCTCCCCGGCAAAAGAGGGCCGATAAAAGGTCATCTCCCTCCAGTGGCTGTCCCTTTTTTTTTTTTTTCCCAACACTCTGTTTTTATAAGGTTTTATAATATAAGGTTATAGTATACATTTTATACATTTTATACATTTATTTTTATTTATTTTAATTGACGCCGATTAGTTTTTAACAATTTTTAACAATTTATACTGGGGTTTATTACTGGGGTTGTCAGTCAAGTTTGGTCACTCTTGGGATAATCTACGGGAATATGGTATCTAAAAATAGTATTAAGCGTAAAAGGAGGTCAGTTAATAATGAAGCTCGCACTAATGTTAAAAGGATTAAGAAACCCACTAAGAATCCAGGGACCAATGTAATGAACACAAATGTATTGGAGGCTGCTACCACCCTGAAACAACTGAAAATGGATGAGCTACTTTTGTGTAATGACAATAATAAGTCTATTTCTGAAACATCTTCTCTTTCTCTACATGAGGAGCCTGTTATAGACATTGATCCTGACACTAGTATCAAAAATATGACCGATTTAGACACTGTAGCTAGAAATTGTTTACTCACTGCTAGGACAGTAATAGCTATCTTTGACAAATTAACGAGTATAGACCTGAAACTTGATAAATTGAAAGATCTGATGACTAAGCCCAAACACCCATTAAATCCGAGAGCATTACCTAATAAAAAAGACTCCAAACAAATTCAAGACAATGTTAAAATTGGGAGTAATGACAAGATTGTACTAAAGTCAAACAGCATAGCATTATTAGTAGCCAAAAATCATCATAACTATGCTAGATGGCATAACAAGCTAGTTATATTACATTCATTATCTCTTCTTTTACATCGCCGCCTGCATTATAGTGAATTACTTGGAATTGACTGGCTACCTTCTTATGGTAATTTCAAGAGAATTGTTTTGAGGTTCAGTAATACAACAATACCTTCTCTGATATTGGAAAATAGGAATTCATTTAAGGAATTCTCAATTATACCTGTACGTGTCTTTTGTAATCCAAATATCCAGCCTTTGTTTAAATCCTTTTCTAGTCGGGAAGCTCCTCACCAAAAAGTGAATTATAATGAAGATGTTAGGGGGATAATACCAATTTCTGAGAGTCTTCTAGATGATGATGGAAAACTGGCTGAGATGTTTGGTTCCCTTTCTAATGAGGAACAAAGGCAAGTACTAAATAGGTTTGAAGCTGTCAAAAGTATGTTAATGTCAGTAACTTTGGCAACTAAGTCAATTCAGGACTTGCTATCCATCAATTGTCCTTCATCGGATTCTTTCTTACAACTTAAAAATGGTATAAAACAGTGTACAGGTGAGGAGGGGGAAGATTTGACTTCTTTAATGTATATATCTCCCAAAGATCCTATGGACAAATTGGCGGATCCACTCATTCCATTAATTCAAATTTCTCCAAACCATAAGACAGGACAATGTAGTGAGTCTACGCAACTAATAACATTAAATACTCCTCCCCCCAAGTCCAATACAGATACTCAATCATTTAAGATCAAGAAGACGAAACATCTTAAGTCTAATTCTTCTGCAGCTAAAACCCTTGAGCAGAGTGTATTCGACAGCCTGAACAGCCCAGTACTGGAGAAGGGAAACATCTTCAAAAGAAACCCAATTGCTAATAAATCGCAAGTTTCTAAACCTCAAGAACAGTCCGTAGTTTTAGGTAAATGACATCTAATTGATTGGTTTTATCTATCTATTATTTCATGGAATGTAGCCGGTTGGAGATCTAGATGTAGAGACCCTACTTTTATACCTTTTCTTTGCAGACACAAAATTATTCTCCTGCAAGAAACGTGGCTTGCTGAGGAAATATCCATAGAGGGGTATAAATTTTTGGGCTCAAATGCAATCCCCGGTAAAGGTAATGGAAGACTATGCGGTGGCTTAGGAGTGCTGATATCTTTGGCACTAAAGGTCCAAATAATTAAGGTCTCTGCTTTTGAGCAGATTGCTTTAGCTGTCCTTTTGAAGTTCAACAATAATCTATTATATCTGATTAACATCTATATCCCCCCACTTCAAGGTCGGGCTAAAATACTAAATATTTGGAACAAACTCAATTTTTTTATCAAAAATTTGATGTTTGAGATGCCAACAGCTAACTTTATTGTGGCCGGGGACTTTAATGCTAGGCTTGGTGCTGACGATGTATCTTTATACACTAAATATAATTGTCAACCTCCGCCGTCTATAGTTATTCCACCTCTAATGCGTCGTAAATCAAAAGATACGTTCTGTGATTTTAAGGGCCTTTGTTTAGCTCGCTCCTTCGACGAATTAAATTTAATAATCTTAAATGGTAGCTTCAAAGACGACCACCCAGCCGAATACACGCACTGGGCTGGTGCTAGTCCTTCGATTCTTGACTATATGGGGATATCTTTAAATTTAATTTCTCATATTTCTAAGTTTACGGTTGTTAGCAGACCTGATAGTGATCACTTTCCAGTCTTTTTGTGTTTAAAATTTCAGGATAACCTTAATTTACCACTTGATAAGATCTCAGTTTTCTCTAATGACCTTAGTCCAAGTCGAGCTAAATGGTCACCTCAATTGTCTGACATTCTTACTAAGTTCCTTGCAAGTGATTCAGTTAAGTTACTTTCTGCTAATATAATGAATGCAAATCTGGACTCTGATATAATGTCAAGCTATAATATGTTAATCAGTTCTTTACAACCATTACTTACTGCTCCTAAAAGTAACTTTGCTAGACACAATCCACTGCATCATCAGACCTGGTTTGATTCAGAATGCAAAGAAACTTGGGCACATCTCAAATATTTGTTTAAACAACATAAATTAGATCCAGAGCAATTTTCTGTATCTGAACTTTTAAAACAGAAAAAAAGATATAAGCTCCTAATAAGACAAAAGAAAAAGGAAGCTATGATAGAATCTTGGAATAAACTAATAATGACAGTCAATACAAATAACCCCAATCTGTTTTGGAAAGAGGTTGCTCCCTCGTTTATTAAAAATGCAGACAATTCTACAGCTCAGATTCCAGCTCATATATGGGAAAGTCACTTTGCTAATCTTTACGACTCTCCTGAGAATAACTCTAGCTCTTTGGTGTCAGACCTCATGAAACAGGTTCGGTCTCTTCCCTCTTGGTCACCAGTCTCGCACTCCGAGATCAAGAACCTTATCACCCAACTCAAACCGGCACGTGCCTCCGGTGCCGATTTTATAACTGGAGAAGTACTTAAAAACAACTTGGAATGGTGGGTTCCTATACTCTCTAAGTTATTTACAGCTATTGATAGATCTGCGTCCATACCAATTGACTGGGGCATGGCAGTAATTATTCCGATTTATAAAAAAGGTAATAGAACAGACCCGTTTAACTTTCGACCGATTAGTCTCTTGAGTGTAGTGAGCAAGCTATATACAAAACATCTGTTAAATAAGCTCTTAGACTGGCTGGAGTCTGAGGATATTTTGAAGGCCGAACAGGCAGGCTTTCGACCTGGACGCTCTACCATCGATCAAGCAATGATACTGCAATATCTCATAGAAAAATATCTTCACAATGGACAACCTCTATACGCGGCATTCATAGATTTTAAATCCGCCTTTGATTCAGTTAACAGACTCAGGTTGTGGGATAAATTATTACATACCAATATAGATAAACGACTTCTCCTGCTTCTTATCAAGGTCCACGAGAATTCTAATATCAAGGTCAGATGCAGTCCCCAAGGACATGTTTCTAAGGCAATTCCTGTTAGAACCGGTGTAAGACAGGGTTGTGTCCTGGCTCCTACTCTATTTAACTTTTATATTAATTTTCTAGTCCCTGCTTTGAATAATCTTTCTTTCCATCCTCCGAAGTTAGCAAATAGACACATTAATTTATTGCTCTATGCGGATGATGTTGTCATTCTTTCGTTATCTCCCATAGGTCTCAAAAGATCTCTAAACTCCCTTGCTTCATTCTGTAAAGAGGAGAAATTAACAGTTAATTATTCTAAGACCAAGATCCTCACTTTTGCACATCGACCTAAACAGATTCATTGGACACTTGATAGACAACACATAGAGCAGGTCAAAACCTTTAAATACTTAGGAATTGTCTTTCACCATTCTGGTAGGAGAACTGCCCACTCTGAACTTATTATTAGTAATGCTCAAAGAACTATAACTGCAATTCTAAGATTTTTCTTTACTAAAGGTGCTCAGTTTATTCCGGCTGCCATTAAACTGTTCAATGCCAAGGTTCGCCCTCAACTCCTCTATGGAGCTCAATTGGGCCCATACAGCAACATCAATGCACTTGAAAGTCTCCAAACTAAATTTCTTAGGAGAATTTTACAGGTCGGACATTATGTTCCGAATGTTCTTCTTAGGAGGGAGGCCGGATCTATTAAAATAGAGTCTAGTCTGTGGATCTGTATACTTACGTACTGGCAAAAATTGCATAAAATCCCCGGGAGGCTCACAAATTTAATCTTTTCAGATTCCTTTAAGTCTACATGGGAAATCTCTATTAATAAGAAGCTAGATGAGTTAGATCTTAACAAAAGTGAACTCCTAAAGCTGGATATTGACAAAGCCAAATCCATCATTAAACAAAAAATTATAGAAGCAGAAAGACGAGTTGATTCTGCTTCCCTTTCTAAATATGTTTTGTTCGGTTCACAAATATCGGCCCCCATTCCAGCTCCATATCTATCTCAGATTACCCTTCCGAAGTTTAGAAGGGCATTAACTTTGGCACGTTTTAACGCGCTGCCCACTGCCATGCTAGACGGTAGATTTAAAAAAGTACCTTTCGAATTGCGTTTATGTCCTTGTGGTTCAGGTGCTGTTGAAACTAATGAGCATGTCCTACTCTACTGTCAATTTTATAAGGATGCTCGCCATCAATTGATTAGCCCATTATTAAATAAGTTTCCAGGTAAATCTGATTCTTTTTATTTACGCTTTTTATTAGATAATAATGAATACAAGGTTTCTCATATGATGGCCAAATTCTGCTATATCGTTTGTAAAACACGACCTCAATTGATAAATGTAAATGTAAATGTACATTCTATTATAGTTTAGTTCAATGTGACTGAAAATTGTAACTATATAGCCTACCTTTTAATCTGTATTTTAATTCATGTACTGTTTTTTTTTTTTTTCCATTAATCATTATTCTTACCACTATTATTACTATTGGTCCAATGCAACTGTTAAGATAAAAGTTTCAGGGGGTACAGTTGTAGTGTATTTTATAAAGGGCGCATAAGTTCCTGTAAGGAATTATTGTATACATCTAAGATGTGTTTTATTGTAATGTTGTGCTGACCGATTGGTCGTAATAAAGAACTACTACTACACTCCACATAGAAAGATAATGTAATACTAGTGTAGCAACTACAATAACTATTATAGTGGCTACTAAACAATATAAAGATCTAATGTAAAACATGTCTTAATACTGAAAGAAGAGGGTCCTCCTCACTGATTATTCTAATTATACAAACAACATAGTGATTTAAAAATATACTAAGTAATAGCTGCATAATACTTGTGGTCTGTCCAAATATGAAGTGATAATCAAATTTATATAACAAATTTGCCTCTAAAAGGCAAAATGTATATATTACTGATATCTGCCCTAATTTAATTCCATATAATCCACCTAGTATGCTCAGGTCCTCTGTGGGACCTTTACTCCAATCAGCCAGGACTAAGTTGGCAGCTGTCAGCCAGAAGACTTTTTCTTCAGCTGATCTTGGACTGTAGAATGACCTTCCAGAAGAGATTCGACAGTTGAATATGCTGTCTGAATTTAAAACAGCATTAAAGACCAGTCTTTTCCTACAGGTTTATCCAGACGATTTTTAAACTGTGAATTTTAAAGGATTAATTTTAAATGTAGATAGTTTTAATATGTGCACATCTTATTCTTTTAACCTGATCTATATTTTAATTGATGTCTTTTTAACTGATGTTGTTTGTCTGTTAATTGTTGTTGTTGTTCCCCACCTTGATCTATGGGGAGAGGTGGGTAAGAAATTATTATTATTATTATTATTATTATTATTATTATTATTATTATAGATTGGCCTTAAGTAGAGGACAATGAGCCTAGAAAAATATCCATGAAACAAGGTCCACTCAGATATAGTTTGGATTCTGTTTGCCAAACTAAGGATTAAAGAACTACAGAAAACTCAACTAAAAACAGGAGTGGCCAGCAATTCCCAGGAGCCCTAGCCCTCATGGCCAGTGGTGAGGAACTCTGGGAATTGCAGTCCAATTACTTCTGGAGAGCCATATAATTCCCACATTTGTTTTAATGAAATGTCCACTTTAGGTTTTTGGCCAGGGTTCTGGATCTGATTGCAGACATCATGTGCAAAAATTGAATTTGCTGCAAGGAGAGATACAGCAGGCACCTGTGAACATGCTTAGGTATGGTATTGACTGGTTTGTTGCTCTTTTGTGTTTGTATATATTGCCATTACAATTTAATTATAATGCATTTTAATTAAAAGTGTGCATCCATTCTATAGTCACCATTGTCAATTAAAATAAGATGACAGGTTGACTGTCCCTTATCTGAAATATGTAGGACCTTCTGGGGTTTCAGATTTTGGATTTTTTTTTTCATTTTTGCATATGTTGTTGTTGTTGTTGTTGTTGTTGTTGTTGTTGTTGTTGTGTGCCTTCAAGTCATTCCAACTTATGGTGACCCTGTGAATCTAACATAGGTTTTCTCAAGCTGAGAGTGTGGGTTTCCATGGTCAAACAGAGATTCAAACCTTGGTCTCCAGAATCATAGTCAAACCAGTTCCATATACATAATGAGATATCTTGGAGATGGGACCCAAATCTAAATATGAAATTCATTTATGTTTCATATACATCTTTAACACATAGCCTTAATAATGTTGTGTATGAAACAAAGTTTGTGTAGATTGAACCATCAGAAAGCAAAGGTGTCACTATGTCAGCCACCCATGAAAAAAAATTGCATTCCCGATTTTTGAATAAGGGATACTCAACCTGTAATGCTTAATTATTTCAAATTTAAACTGGCAAACATTGTCCATATTTCTTGCAGCAGCATCTAAGGAGCAAAAAATAAAATAACCACACAGTGATTGTGTTTGGCATCTGTGGAGGTAAGCTTAGTATCTGCTAAAAAGGCTGACAAACTACTTCATTGTAGCAGAGGGGTAAATCTGTCAACCATCATATTGTCGAAACTCTGACATTTTTGTCAGAAAAAAAACCTTTTTATGGCAAGAAGATGGTTTGGTGGAAGCACTGCTTGTCTAGCAGGATTTATGCACACAATCTTAACATGTATTTTTCACTACATAAAAAAGAGTGTCCTTGGTTCCCTAAAACTTAAGCTCATAAAATCTGTATTTCAAATGTTGTCTTTGTATGAGAAGGAGAGTATGTGCATCTTTTGTTTTATTGTTTGTATTTGTTACCCTGCATATTCCTCACTTTGGAACTTATAATTTAATAGATGACCATCTTTCAGAGGTCCTTCAGTATGTGTGAGGTAACATTGCCCTTTGGGTCCATTCCGACTCAGTGATACTAGATATATACTCTGCTTTTGTGCAAAAAATGGCTCTTAAGATGTTAATAATAATAAAATTTATATTCAATACAGTTAAAACCTTTTGAAAACAGATCAATTAAAACATTTCAAGAGGAAGAAACAAATAGGTCCCAGCTTGTTAAAAAGTCCTTCAGCAGCAACTCAGCTCAATGCCAAAGTTGGTTTGCTGTCAGAAGGACAATATTTATCTTATAATGTGTGTTCAGTACAAGGAATTCATAATGGTATAATTGCCAGATTTTAAATATGTTAATTTATTTTTAGAGATATAGAAGAACCAATAGAAATGAGTAATGAGAACACAATTAACTTCAAGGAGAAATTGGGCCAGCAGGTAAGCTCTTTATTACACAAAGAGCATCTTCAAAGCCAAAGTAGAAGAATAAGCTCTTCATAAATCATTATCAAGTAAGGGATACGGTGGCAGGTTGGTCGACGGCATCCTAACCTGTTCTTAACACTGTTAAGAGGCTGCCTAGGAACTGAGCTTGTAAGTGGGTAATAAGTTTGTGTGTATTCATTTGAGAGAAGATCATCTGGAAGTTCTCAAGAGCAACCACTTATGAAATAAATTATTAATTTTTCCAATTACATAAGGACATTTTTCACCTGAGATTAGTCAGACTCTGTTGTCTGAAAACAAATTGTTATTAGAAGGGCCATAGTTCCATAAGGACACAGAAAGATAAGGAATGTGTTACTGATCTTAGATTTAAATTGAGCATTTCTATTCTCATTTTAAAGGTTTCTAGCCTGTAGTAACTATGAAGAAAGGCTTGGGAATATCCATGCAGTGTCTGCTGAGGTTTGGGATCAGTTGGTGCTGATTTCATATCCTTCCTCATAACAAGTGTGTATAACTTATAAAGGACATAGAATTTAGATTTTCTTGGTACAGAATTTGGGATAGTCCAAACATAGCAGAGGAGTAGGGATAGTAAGTAGTGTTTACAAAAATTATGCAAAAGTCTGCATAATACTCAGGTTATGTACTATCATGAGGACAGATAATTAAAGAAATAAAATAATTATTATGAGATTCAGAAACCATATGAAACATTCTGTAATTTTGCAGGAGGAAAAGGTAGAGGTATTCAGCCGTTGGACTAAATATCTGGATAAAAAGTGTGAGGAGCAAGAGGAGGAAATGCTGCAAACAGAGGAACAGGCCTACTCTTCCAAGAGGGACATAGTGAAACATACAAGGTGATACATAACAGCTTACTATAATTTTTGCATAATAACAAAGTATTCTTTTTGGTGATTGTTCCAGACAAATGCTAGTATACTAAAAGAAAGGGGATTCATCTAAATTACAGATTGAGTATCCCTTATCTGAAATTCTGACATCCAAAATATTCCAAAATCTAAAATTGTGCACATGGATGGCTTCAGATAATGACACTTTCTGATGGTTCAGTGTACACAAACATTGTCTCATGTCCAAAATTATTGAAAATATTGTGTATAAAATTACCTTTAGGTGCTGTGGATAAGGTTTTTATTTATTTATAAGGTTGTTGAAAGAAACTTTATTGTATTTATAGCTAATGGCTTTTACAATACATAAAAACAAAATATATAGAAACAGAATGAAGTATATACAAATTTAAAATCGTGGTTTTAAGAATCTTATACATAACTTTAAAACTATTTTAACGAAACCGTACTCAACCAGCAAATCAAAAGTGTGAGATTCATATCTACATTATTGTATGTTCCTTAATAAAGCGAGCATGCAGTTTCTTGGCAGCCTGTGCAGATTGGGCATGTAACAAATAGCTGCATATCAGCTAACAACTCCACAACTATTTCCTGAGGTTTGCAGTCTGTATATAACTGAATAATGGGTGACACAAATCTTTGTCTAGGTGAGGAGTAAAGGGGGCAGAACATCAAATAATGAACAATATCCTCTATCTGATTACAACAGAATACACATTTTTTGTCTATAACTGGGATGCCTTTATATGTCTCTTCAAGATAAGCAGAGGGCATCTGCTGAAATCGTAGTTCTGTAAAAGCCCTTTCAATATTGGGGAAAGGTCAGGGTTTCATATTGCGGCTTTGCATGGTTGATTTGTATCTGTGGGTACCAGATAGAGAATGGTACCCCAACTATGGTTGCTCTCTTGGTTAGCATCATGATCAAATACCCAGTTCTTAAGGTCACAGTTGTGCCCATCCACCAACCCTATATTCCTCCAATCAACAGAGTTTGCTGAGGGAATGGTCCTCAAGTCTATTTAGTCTGAGCCAGAATCTCAAATAAGACAAATCAATTCTAGCTGCTATTGAGGAGAGGCCCAACTCAGCCCTAAGGTGAGCCGCTGGAACCCCTAGAGCAGGGGTAGGCAACCTTTCCCCTTTAAGGGCCGAGGGACTTCAGCTCCCAGAATCCCAGGAGCTATTGGCCAACATGGGACTATTGGACAACATGGCTGAGGCTTCTGGGAGCTGAAGTCCCTCGGCCCTTAAAGGGGAAAGGTTGCCTACCCCTGCCCTAGAGGAAGTCCCAGGATCTGTCGCATATATTTGTTTTGCAAAATTTCCAGAGTGGATTTGGCATTTTCACCCCCGATTTCTGCCCTATATAGCATTTGCACAATAATTTTGCCTGCAAAAGACTTTAGGGCAGGATTTATTAGCTGTCCACCCCCACCCCTGGTGTAGAAAAATCTTTTAAGTTGCCCAGTAGATCTGGCACTTGAGATTTTAGTGGCTTCCAGATGTTGCTTCCAAGAAAGGTTTGCATCAAAGTACAGCCTCAGGTATTTAAATGAATGCAGCTGTTCTAAATGATGTCCATCTAGTATCCATGTGCTCTTAGGGGTTCTCCTCCCAAAAACCATGATTTTGGTTTTAATATAGTTAACAACTAGTTGTTCCTCTTTACAAAGCCTCCCAAATTTGGCTAGCATCCTTTTAAGGCCAATTTTGTTTAAAGAAAGCAAAACCAAATCATCAGCATAAAGCAAAATTGAAATCTTGCAGTTGCTAATAGCTGGAGGAAGAGAGGGAGAAGGCATTTCTGGGATCAAATTGTTGATGTAGAGATTGAATAGAAAAGGTGTGAGAATACAGCCCTGTTTCACTCCCTGTTCAATAGGAATAGATTGTGTTAAAGCACCATTTGAACCCATTTTGACTTGCAGAGAATTAGCTTGATGTAACAGCTGTATAAGTCACAATAGTCTTTATCAATATTTGTTTTAGACAATTTGTGCCATATTTGCTGCCTGTCCACCAAATCAAATGCAGATGAAAAATCTACAAATGCTGTATAAATAAACTTATTTGGACTACTGCAAAATTTACATATAAAATGTTGCAAAATAAAGGCTTTATCCAGAGTGCTTCTATCTCTCCTAAATCCTGCTTGCTCCTTATGGATGATAGATTGTTTACCATCCCATTCCAGAAGTTTATTTGAAAGATAGTGGGTATAAAGTTTAGAAGCTACGTCTAAAAGACTGATGGGCCTATAATTAGAAGGATCTGTTGTGTCCCCTTTCTTATAGATTGGTACAACAATACTTGATTGCCACCCAGGGAGAAAATTGCCAGTTGAGTTAATGTATGTAAATAGTTGGACAAGAATAGGTGACCACCAGTCAGTATCTACTTTGAACACCTCGGGGGGAATCATATCTTTTCTAGGAGCCTTACCACACTGAAATGTGGAGATTAGGTTTTTAATTTCAGCATGACAGGTGGCCATTCAGGAAATGTATCAGGACTCTGGATCATGATGTGCTGTCTAGTTAAATTACTATTAAAAATATGACTAAAATGGCAACCCAGACCTCAGGTACAATTGAGGCAACAGGCTCAAAGGACTCCTGGGTGAACCCTCTATGCAGCAGACTCCAAAACCTGATCTCATCTCTTTCAATAAGTAATTTTATTACCTTTAGGCTATATGTAGAAGGTGTATAAAACATAAATGAATCTCATGTTTAGACATAGGTCCCGTCTCCAAGATACATCATTATGTATATGCAAATATTCCAATATCTGAAATCCAAAACACTTTCTGGTCCCAAACATTTAGGATAAAGGAGACAAGCCTGTACTTACATTCTCTCCGTGATAATCTGCTTGACTTGCATTGTCTTTGATGTTTGTTGTTATCTGCTAGGAAACGTAGGAAAACTGACTTGTACACTACCGATACCCAGAGACATGAGAAAAGAAATGTTTCAGGATTTACAGACGATGTCAAAAGATTTGAGGAGGTATGGTATGTGTACTTCTTGTTTCTGGTGAATGGCAAGTGATTCATATTTTGTCAATATCATGGGCCTTTCAAATGTGATAAAAACTTCACCTATGTGCTATTTTCCCAGAGCGTGAAGTAATTAGGTACACCTAATGAGCTGCTTGTAAAAGACAACTAAGGGGGGTTGCAGACTGCCAGAAATAGTGCAAATTGAGTCCACTTTTAGGGTTAGGGTTAGGGTTAGGGTTAGGGAATCATGGGAACTGTATTTTATTGTGGCACCAGAGCTCTCTGACAGAGAAGGCTCAATGTCTCAGAAAAAAAAACAATTCCCATGATTCCCTAGCACTAACCCTAACCCTAAAAGTGGACTCAATTTGCACTATTTCTGGCAGTCTGCAACCCCCCTAAGTTACATTACTCTTATACCAAGGGATAGTACTTTTCCTTTTGTGGTGTAGCTGGCTTTTAAAAACCAATTTTATAGTTGCAGGATATCTGTTACTATTTATCCTTACAGAGGTGTACTTTGTACTACAAGCCAGTGGATTACTTAAACAAGTTTAAAATGACTGTTGTAGCTACTTTTGAATACATTAAATTTAGTTATTAACTATGATAGTAACTATGTTTCTTTGGACTATAACTGATTACTTTTTAAAATAACTTTCCAAACTATTTCCTATCTTTTTAAGCAAGGAGAATCAAAGTCTGCATAATTTCCATGGCTCTGCTCCTCAAAGTAACCTACCTTTATCTTGAAAGTCACCTTGAAGGGACATGGTAGTGTTCACATGTAACCCAAATCTTACTGGACTTCTACAAATTAGCTATATGTACCTTACCAGTGAATCTGTCTATCCTTGACAAGTCCACTACCGTGGTCTATTAACTAGTATGAATCCCTACTATGTGACTAACTTCCATTTCTTACTGGGTGGTTAGTGTATACCAGTGGTGGACAACTATGGAAGAGTAGGGGGCCATATTAACACTTTTGAAGGGTTGCACGCCCGCCACACCTATTCACACCAAAAAAGGTCTTGCTCCCATATGCCCTCTAGGGGGCATTTTTAAAGTTTTGGGGCCCTCCTGGGCACTTTTTAGGCCCAGGAGAGCACTTTTTTAGCAACAGGAAGCAAGCTGTACACTTTGTTTCAAAAAAAATCCCTGTACACTTTGTTTCAAAAAAGGCCTCTTTTGGGACTAAATTGTCCCAGTAGAGTACTAAGCCATGGTCGAAATGCCCTCACATCCACTGGAGGGCATTTTGGACACACACACCCTCCAAAAAAAGGGAAACCCTGGAGGCCACCCTTTACCCAACTAGTGTCCAGAGTACAAGTATATTGAGAAGTTTTGAGGGGTTGTCTTAACTTTAACTCTCCTAAGTTTAAATGAGTCAGCATGGCTTAGTGGTTTGAGTGTATGACTCTGGGAAACAAGGATTCAGATCCCTGATCAGCCATGGAAATCCACTGGGAGACCTTTAGCAAGGAACACTCTCACTATCTAGGAGGAAAGCAGTGTCAATCTTGCCAAGAAAGCCCTATGAGATGGCTGCCATAAGTCACCTTTAAGGCGTGTAACAGCAAAAGATTGACAAAACCTGTATCAAATGAATGGCCTGCTTTGACACCACAGGTTAGACTTGTCTACTGGCATTGTTGGTTTCCTTTGTAGCTATCCCCACTCTTTAGATCAGAAGCAAATCCTAATGATGAGTGAAATAACTGTAAAATAAGGTATAAGTTACTATGCTTCCAGTTGGCCTCTTTTGTAACAAATCGGCATGTTCAATCCAAGTGAGTGTACTAAGCAACTGGAGAGCAAGAACAAATTGTGCTACCGTATTGGTAGTTTGGCACCGCTGATTGTTTCTGAATTTTATTATAGAACAGTTATGATTCAGTCACAGTGAGTACAAAATGCTGTGGAGATGCCGCGTGTAAAAACATGTTGACTCCTGATGTGGAAGTGCATATGGTACACAGGAAGAACAAAGATCCATGCTCAAAAGGTGCTGGACTTTCCAAATGGGACAAATTTCTGTTACCAGGTAAGAGACAGGAGACATTATCTGAAACATCTGTAGTTGGGGAAAATGGAAGAGCAGACCCCTCTGTCAGTATCAGTTCCTGTAACTACCATCATGCATCACAACAGAATGTGGCCATTCCATGTGTAGGAGCAGAAGAGGTCAATCCCACTCATATTACACTAGCCAGCATTCCTGTGGGAAGAAGCAAACAGCCTCCATCTTTGCCTAGTGCTCAGTTTCAACAAAGACTGCTGAACAGGCTTCCTGAAAAACCTACTTCCACCCATTCTACCAGTATTATTGTTTCTAGTTCAAAAAGACAATTCAGAAGCCTTTTTTCTACAGATGATGATTTTGATGACGACATTTAAGGCTCTTTTGTCCTTTTACAAATGGATTTGTCACTTGTCTGTTCAGGTGTGGATTAGAGGAATCTTTAACATTAAAGTCACTTTGTTAATGGCAAAGCTTATGCTGTATACAATAAAAGGCCAAGTACTTTCAAAAGCACTACTTTTGTCTTCACTGTCTGTGCCACTTGGCATTAATGGAGGAACTTGCTTTATCCAAGGTATATTCATTGTGTTGCATATGCAGGGAATACAGAAACTTGAAATCACATCTAGGTATACTCTGTCGCTAAACACTGGGTTTTTGACTGGTTTTCATCCATACAAAGAGCAAACTGTCATTCCTTGCTCTTATTTCCTATAAAATTGTTGCAGTCAGTCTATATTTCAGAGGAAGGAACTGGCAAAACCACCTGAGAATTCCTAAGAAAACCTTATGAAATTAATGGGATTGCCACAAGCCAACAGGCAACTTGAAGGCACACACACAATGGTGATGGGTCAGGAGCTTCTGAAAACAGACTTTGGCACCCTACAGTTTCTAAGAATGCATGTTTCTTAAGAAATTTTTCTGCATCTCTACCCATTTTCCTATCTAAGCCTATGGCAAAGTGACCATAGTACATCCATTATAAAATGCCAGAAAGAAGATGATACAGAAGTGTAAGCTGGAAAAGTTAGTGTGACTATTTATTAACTGTATGAACTGAGAATATAGAGATACAGTCAGATCATTGAGGATAGGGAAGCAGATATAAAAAGAGGCTACTGAGAAGCAGTTTCAACAATCTGCTTTAAACATGATAGGTTGCACAGGTGCTATTTGGAAGCTCGTGGTTGCTTAGCATACTGGATGGCATCCAGGGCTGCCCCAATGTCGTACTTCTTGGAATGCAGCAGATGGGTGAGCCAGCCTCCTTCATCAGAGAACCCCATAGATAGCATCTGGGACAGTGATTCAATCAGACGAGGATCTGCTTCTGTAAATAAGAATTTGAACTTGTTATGCATCTGTCTAGAAAGGAACACTGGGATTTTATGAGAGACATTTTCCACACTGGATAGAGAATTTCCTAGGATGTTTTGTTTGGAGAAGCAACCAGATGTGCCTCTGAGCTAGGCAGGAAGTAGCAATAGCAATAGCAGCTTCATTTATATACCACTTCATACCATGCTATGCAGCCTCTTGAGCAGTTTACAACTGTAGGCTAATTGTCCCCAAGAAGCTGGATACTCATTTTAGCGAGCCTGAGCCCTGGCTGGTATTGAACTCGCAACCTTGTGGTTTGTGAGTGAATGACTGCAGTACAGGCATTTAAACATTGCACCACTAGGGCTCTAAGTAGGGAAGACCTTTAAAGCCTAATGAATGTATTTCTGATTATGAATCAGTGCAGCAACTCTACATGGGGAAAAAAACCTTAACTGTAACTGTGGAGGACCTTTGGACCTCCAAATAGTTTGGACTTTAACAGCTGTTTGTTAGACTGACTGTCTCCTATGCTACAATTCCACATAAATCCTATGATTTTCATGGCAGACCTTTCCTCCAAATCACATCACCACCTGCAGTTAGACAATCAAGGCTTTTTCTTTTGTGATACTCTTGCATTAGTATACTCCAGGGGTCCCCAAACTACGGCCCGAACCTGGCCCATCGAGGTCTTTTAACCAGCCCACGGCCGGTCCTGCCACCGCACACATGCGACACCATTTTGGGTTCCATAAGACCAGGTAACAAATTGACTAAACAACTGAGTTTTATGTTACCAGAATTTCCTGAGAGACTATAAACATGTTCAGAGCTCTAGGCAAGTGACATCTTTATTTATTCTCTAGTCCAGTGTATAAGATCAGAACAATATTGTTTCCAAAGCAGCCCTATGAAGTTCATGGCAGAACTTCAAGTAGCTTTCCAAGCTCTTAGTACCTGGTGGAAGATGTGGGTAGAGTGCAGCTTCTCGCAGTCCTGTTGGTCCAGTATTATTAGCAGGAGCTTCAGTTGGATCCAAAGAACTTGGGTTGTCAGTTTCTGGAATTTGTAAGGACTGTGGTTCACCAGTTGAAGGATCTACTTCCTTTGGAGACAAGTGAGTCCAGTCCTCATCTCCTGTTGAACTACTGGACTCACCTGGTTCCTAGACGTATACAAATTCAAGGCACCAGTTAAACTTGCTCCTAAAGTGATTTTTCAGAACCATACACAGTACAGACATTACAGACAGTAGGATTAAGTCACTTCTTACCTCAGTACAAAAGGTAAGGAGAACAAAAAAGCTACAGCAGATACACTACAAGCATACATAGCAAGTCATAGCAAAATACATGTATCTGAACATCATTAATTGCTATTAACATCTCACAAGTTTTATCCATTTCAGTGTCCATTACAGATCTCGTTTCATCCTATAAACATTTAAAACATGTTCCTTCTGCAGACACTTATGTTATAGAACTGGATCTTTAATCACATTGCATATTGTATTTGGAAAACATTGCCTGAGTCTCTTGCTCAATTGTAGGCTGTAACCAAGGATATCCAGCATGTCTTCCATTCCTCTACTCTAATGTTTCTAGCTTCACCAAGATTTCAAAGACTTTGCCTAGGGAAGACCTCTAACATAAAAAGCTAAACCTTTGCTGTTAATAAACTACTATTTGCATGACGTCCTGAACTTACGTTAGATACTGATGAATACTAATTCAGAATAATCTCAAAGTTTCTACTCCTCTGCATGTTAAGCAAGCTTTTCTTTTAATGGTATTATTACCAAACAAGCTTCAGTATTGGTCTTAATTACTACTGAAGGTGAACATGTACATCTTGATACTACTAACTCTATAACCAGTAGTTCTTTTTACCTGTGACAAAATGCTCTCATCTTCCATGTGTGAAGGAGGAGAACACACCACCATCTCCTGCATCTGGTCTATAATGGCATCAGTTGCTTCCGAAGCTGTTTTGCTTTGGCTGCTTCCTTCTGGTTTAGCCTGGTCATTTGAAGTGCTAGGTTTGGAGCTGTTCTTCTCAAGAGTTGGATTGTGTAGGGGACACTTTACTTCTTTGACCCTCATGTTCCACATCAATATCAACATCAATGCCTAAAAAAGGCCGTATGAGAGATGGAGGTCAGTGGCCATCTTTCCAAATGTGATTTAAATATTGACTGATTTAAATATCTCTAGTGATTTAAATATTGACTGGATGTATTTTTCTGTTCTATTATGGCAATATTTTGCTGCACTGACATAAACATACTCCCACAACCTTGTCAAGACTCTAGAGGGCAAAAGGTATGTGCTCCTGCTCAGGAGAATATGAAAATGGACACTTTGTTTACATGAGAGAAGGACACCATGTCCACTATTCTACAATGTTTGGCATGTACCCTGCTCTTAAATGGACTGTAGCCTACAGTGCCAACTTTTCCCCTTCATTGTCCATGTTGCTCTGTGAAAGCTTTAAGCAACTATATACTCCCTTTGCATAACACCATCACAGTGTATCTGAAGCACTGATAACTTTATGACAGGTTATTACAAGGAATGCGCTATAGTGATGACCACTTTTGCCTATCATTTTTGTTCTTGGGAAGATGGACCTATATGAAACAGTATTACTTCTAACATGCCCATCCACAGTATTCTAAGACTCTCCAAATGAAATTACTGGGAGGGAAGCAATACTGCAAAATAAGCAATCCACTCCCTGCTTCAACCAGGAGCCACAGGTGGGAAGAGGCAAAATAGCAAATAAAGGCAGAGATCCTGTAATGTAAAAATACCACACAGAACTATGCCATGTCTCTTCTCAACACACCTCCAGACTTGCTGTTTAACTGCTGCAGTCGTCCCGTCCCCCCCGCAAGTCATTCTCTCAAAATTGAGAGCTGGGGAATTGGAGCCCAATTACAGCATCCACCAAGATAGGTGCCAGGGTCCTCCAGAGGTCTTGGTAGATGGTACAATCATTCTTTGGCTTGCTATAGGAATACAGCTAAATAATTATCTGATCACCGCCTCCCATCCCAAAGCACTGAATGGCTGAGGGGGTGCTATCCTGGAACACTTTGGTCATTTTGGAGGAAGAGAATACTAACCTCCAATTACTGGAAATACCAAGAAAAAAATACATGTAGGCACATACTGCCTACTTAGACAAGGATCAACAAAACCCTTTATTAAAGAATGGAAACATTTAATAACCTACTTAAATCAAAGATGTGGTGATGTATACACTAAGGGGTTTAATAATTAATATTTATTATCACTACGTTCTTACGAGTTCGATGTATTATGTGTTTGGATTTATAAAAATGTAGCATTAGCCTTAAGAAAATAACAGATAGAGATTTCAGTTATACTTAACTAGCATCAGATATTTGAGGGAAGGAAATAATCTGTATTTAAGTATGCATTTGTAATTCAAGATATAAATTTTAAATAATGAAATTAATAAAAATATTTAAAAACATATAAGCACACACTGGAATTGCACATGCACACACCACTAACAGGATGCCAGCCAGGGTTTGGTAGATATATGTTAATGTGAAATCATTGCACACAACACCCATCCCTTCAGCAGTGGAAAAGAGCAGTAAAAGTCCAGCAAGGCTACTAGATGCCCCAAAGAAGCCAATCAGCAGAGTATGAAAGCAATAACCAGATGCCAGCAATTGCTTACCCAATGGACTCAGGAATGCAGCAACACTTTCTCCAACATTCTTCAAAAAGGTGACATTGGGATCCTGAGGCTGATTGCTAGAGGCTGCTTCTGTAGGGGGGGGGGGAATTTAAAAATCACTAACACAGCATGCAAGAAGGAAATTGTTCAGCTGACTTCAAGACAAAATTCCTCAGTACTACTTAGTTCTGAGTTATAATTTGTTACAGCATACATTTATTGATACATTTATAGTAATCCCTCTGTTTTTGCAGGGGTCTGTAATGGAAGACAACTGTGAAAGCAGAAAAACCTGAATAACTGAGGCCCTGCCCACCTTCCTCTTGGGCTTCTGAAAGCCCAGGGAAACCACCTGGAGGTGGGAGGGGAAAGAGCAGCCTGTGCAGGTCCTGCCCACCTTCCTCCTGGGCACAAACTTGCAAATAATAAAATTCACGAATGTGAAAGCTGCAAAAGCAGAGGGATGACTGTATTAAAATGTAAGTTCCTCTGAAACAATGCAGTTTCAGTACAATCAATTGAGCTTAGGAAAAGAGTGCCAAATCATTGACTAATTTATTTTGCATTTGCAATCAGTGTCTCAGTGATCAGAAACCAAAGTTTGTACCTTGCTCTCCAGGAGGATTCTGAGAAGGAGCACTAGCTTTTGCCTGTTCAGAATTTTGCTGCTGACGAGGACAAGCCTGCCCCCAACCTTCCAACCATGCAAAGGGAGAAGGACCATGTTTCATCTTACGATGCCAGCGACCTCGAGGAAGCCACTAATGAGTGAAAAGAGCATACTGCTAAGTGCCTGTTGCTCTAAAATGGTTAGTTATAAACAAAATCATGACAATTTAAAAAAAATGGCAGGTGTATACTTACATCAAATGGATAGACCAGTGGGCTTGGAAACATGATCATATGGTGCTCCTTGTGGGTACCTTTTCCCTCACAGGTACTGCACAAATCATAATCTGGACAAACACTGCATTTGAATCTGGTACCCACAACTGGGCCATCACAGCCATCACAAATCACATTGGGATGCACCACATTGGAAGGACGCTCCTGGCTGCAGGACTGGCGGTGCAGGTGTTCACGTTTAAGTTCCTTTTTCTCTGAAAGACACACAAAAAGATGTTGCTCAGGTAGTACTATGCTACGTGAACTAATATCTAAGATTAACATTTATCCAAATTACAAGACTACACAACAGTAAGAGGACAGCATACAATGGAAGACTGGGTATTTTATTCTCAAATTGTCCTGTCTTCATTTTGCTTCAGAACTAGACAAAAGGTTTTCTCACAAGATTTTAGAACAAGAGCGGTGCTATAGACAAACTGCAAATGTTTCCACTACCCTAAACTAACTGGAATCTGATTTATCACGACTTTGTTAAATTTATTTGCCCTGCTCCACTCCCAAATAGTTAACAAACATGAGTAATGAAACAGTCCCTTTCACAGACTTGACAAAAGAAGATAGAGGGGAGAAATGTAAACTCAGGCATCAATTCTTCATGTCAGTTAATGTTATATGCTATAAATTTGTGAATTTTCTTCCACAGCAAAATAATTACTGAACTTAAAATTCACTGGGGTGAAAAAAAATCAATAAAATGGGCTTGTAACACAATGCTATACAAGTTTACTCAAAAGTAAGCCCTGGCAAATTCAGGAATCCTGCTAATTCTTGAAGTAATGAGTAGAGTTCATGTCTCCCATCCCCCTTTGCTTCCAATGGAAGGCATTTTATAATAGCAGCTCTCTGGCTAATTATCATTTCCAGCTGTATTTGAAAACATCATAGATCAAAGAGGCTTTGGATCCCATGACTTCTTACTGTACCCTGACACTCTATTTTTAGATTTATTTGTTAAAAGGACAGTTTCAGGTTCTTTTTCAGCCAACACTGATTACTTAGACATAGCCTTGAATGGATTATAAAACAGCAGCTGCCAAGCCAAATGAGAGAATACCAAGTTGGCTTGAAAGAATCAAGGTTACCTTTAACATAAATGCGAAAAACACCATCTTTCACACATGGTAGGGCCAGCTTCAGTTCATCATCACTGGAAAAAGCAATCATATCTCCATCTTCATCTGAAAAACAAAACAAACAAAAAAAATCACTCATTCTGACAAAAGTAATTAACAGGGTAGTAGAAAACAATTATTGTGCTGAACCTTATAGCACAGTACATGGGATTAATCACAGCTGGCAATGTTAACATATTCTCTTCTTCAAAATGGCACTGATTTAATTACATCTCCCAGCTGATCTGTGGCAAGCCTGTTATCAGAAAGTGGCTTAACACTATCAGGTCTATTTGACAATGTCTACTAGCAGGAAAATATCCTTTTGTTGCAACCTTCAATTGTAGCAAAATCTACTTTTTAGGAAGCAGATGGCAGTGTTAATTAATCGCCTCAATTAACATCTTACCGTAAATAAGCCTCAGGCTGTATACTGTAACACTAACTAGCAATACTGAAAGGACTGTGCAGACAAGTTTGGTTTTTTCCCCATCATGAAAACAAAACAAAAGCAAATGTCTGACAAGGCTGTGCTGAAGCTTTAAGGCAAGGGTAGGCAACCTTTCCCCTTTAAGGGCCGAGGGACTTCAGCTCCCAGAAGCCTCAGCCATGTTGGCCAATAGTCCCATGTTGGCCAATAGCTCCTGGGATTCTGGGAGCTGAAGTCTCTCGGCCCTTAAAGGGGAAAGGTTGCCTACCCCTGCTTTAAGGGGTGAACTATTCGAATTGTTACAGAAAAATGTTATTGGGGAAGCAGCACTGATAAAGTGTTACTGGCAGGCATGTGTACAAAAACCTGCAACTCAGCAATGAACTTAAAGCAAAACTGAAAATAGCATATGCATATATACATCAAACAAGCATAAAAGCAAATTGTTGGCATCTTTCTTCCTAATCTAAAAAAGTAGGAAGCAGACAGGGCCTGGCTCCTTCCTGGAATTAACACACAGAAAAGGCACCAGATCCCATCTGATCTTGTAAGCTAAGCAAGGTCATCCCTGATTAGTATTTGGATGGGAGACTGCCAACAAGGAAGGAACTGGCCAAACCACCTGAGTATTCCTTGCCTATGAAAACCCATGGGGTTGCCTTAAGTTGACAAGCAACTTGAAGGCACATACACACATCAATCTCTCAAAATGTGTAATGCAGGGGTAGGCAACCTTTCCCCTTTAAGGGCCGATGGACTTCAGCTCCCAGAATCCCAGGAGCTATTGGCCAAAATGGGACTATTGGCCAACATGGCTGAGGCTTCTGGGAGCTGAAGTCCCTCGGCCCTTAAAGGGGAAAGGTTGCCTACTCTGGTGTAATGCATAGTACAGCCCTCCCTCTCTCACTATACTGTTGGGTACTGATAGAAGAGAAACCTTTTTAAAGATATTCCACTGAAAAGCATGCCAGGAATAGAGCCACACAACTCCCAAGTATCTGTTGCTACAGGAATACAGAATGCTTTTGTCCGTGTACAAAACAAATATTTATATTTGGAATGCAAATGGACTGACAAATTTAAAGCCATGGTAAATATTCTAAATTAATTAATCAACAAGCTAGGTTATACAGAGATGGTTTCCCTTTCTCCCACAACCAATACTGGGGGAAGCTCAGTGCTTCCCTCCTACTACACAGATCATCCTCCACCTAAAGAAACTATTCTGTATTAGAAAGGAACATGTGACATTGACCCAGTATGCTATTAATGCCAAGAAAGGCTGTCCCTCTCCTCTCCTCACAAAGGTGACCCTGCTGCTAATCATCATTCCTACATTACTTTCCCTTTTACCCAGTGCTCTGAAGAACAAATTCAATCACTTAGTATGGCTTTGTTTACCCTTCATTTCACTGCCAACAGTACCTGTGGCAAGGTCTCATAGCCAGTGCACACGCCTGGATGGAAACCAAGGCCACGAAACTGCCCTACATAATTATCCTCTGACCCAAGCAATAATCAGATAAGGGCCTAAAGCAGGGGTAGGCAACCTTTCCCCTTTAAGGGCCGAGGGACTTCAGCTCCCAGAATCCCAAGAGCTATTGGCCAACATGGGACTATTGGCCAACATGGCTGAGGCTTCTGGGAGCTGAAGTCCCTCGGCCCTTAAAGGGGAAAGGTTGCCTACCCCTGGCCTAAAGCAACCAGATCCACCCACATGTTTCTGTTATTCAGATGTATACTGCAACAGTAGACAACAAGCCTGAGAACAGGACCAAGATAGCAGGAAGAGCCACTAAGTGGATTCTTCTCCCAGAACTTTCTCATTCATCCTGTACTTGAATTTGGATGGACTGGTGGTACTTCTTGTATTGGGGCTGAACAGGCCACAACCCTTAACTGGTTCTAATGCCAGGCCAAACAACCCTGGAAGTTGTATTACCTCTGAACATGTGCAGAGGACCTTTTTAAGCCAACTGCTGCAGCCAGCCCCCATTAGCAAGCCAAGTTTCTCTGTGGCAGACTGCATTGTTCAAGCAGATTTAATCTGAAGTTCCAAGAGACTGAGTACTGTTTTAAAAGAGCATAAAACTAGGGTGTTGTACCTGTTGCAAATTAGCACAGAATACCCTGCTAGGGTTGCCAACTGCTCTGTGTACAAAGGCACAGGACCTTTTATTCCTATAGGACACAAACATTCAGCAGGTGAAAGATTCCTACCACACTATTTCTATACTGCAGAAATAATGCAGTTTGACATCACTTTAACTGCCACGGCACCATCCTATGGAATCCTGGGATTTGCAGTGTGTTGTGACACCAGACCTGACAGGCAAGGTTAAATATCTCACATAACTATATATCCCAGATTTCATAGATTGAACCATAGCAGTTAAAGTGGTGTCAAGCTCCATTAATTCTGCAATGCAGATTAGACCAATGAAAGCTCAGCACCAGATCAGTTTCTGTTGCTACCCTCCAATTAATTGTACAGAAGCTCTGTGCATAAAAAAGGATTCATCCCCTCCCAAAAATACATCTTGCATGAGGAGCTTCCTGCCAGTCGAGTCAAACAGAGGCAATTATTTATTTAGCGTTACCCCACATTCATCCCATTGGCTTTGCTACAGAACTGTGGACAGCAACTTAAGAAGCAGCAATCTGTCCGGAAAAGCAATGCAGAGGGGTGCAAATATTTACACACACACAAGAGAGAGAGAGAGAGAGAGAGAGAGTATTTCAGTCATTTTGCTTTAACATGTATCATTCATTGCCTTGAGTCCCATTTTGGGAGAAAGGCAGGATATAAATCATAGATATATGAGATTTATATTCTGCCTTTCTCCCAAATGGGACTCAAGGTGATTAACGATACATGTTAAAACAACATGGCTGAAAGAACATGATGTACAAAGGTGTTTTTAAAAGTATTAAACAATCCAATTAAAATATTAATGCAGGACATTAATTGAAGACAACGAAAAACACATTAAAATACCAGATACTGACAACAGCACATCCTTCTACCTCAACCAGTTAAAGGCTGAAGGCCTGTTTGAATAGGAATCTCTTTGCCAGCAAAAAAGATTTTCTGTTTTCAACCATACTGTGCTCTTTTTAATGTCCAAGCTACTCTGATTCCCAGCTATGGGGGAAAAGATAGTGTAGAAATAAAGATGATGATGTTGAGGGGGAGGAGGATGGGGATTCTGGTTTCTTGGAGGTGGGGGATGATGGGACGATGATCCACTCTCCCCATCCCAGTCTGAACATTTTTCCTCCGTCACCACCACTGGCAGCCCTCTGCACCCTTCAGGTCTAGGCATCCAGGGCCTGTTCACCCTAAGCCCCTTTGAAACAAGGGCTGCATCCGCACCACAGAAATAATCCAGTCTGACACTGCTTTAACTGCTATGGCTCAGTGCTATGGAATCCTGGGACTTGTAGTTTGTTGTGGCACTAGAGCTCTCTGACAGAGAAGGCTCAATTGCTCACAAAACTCCCAGGATCCAAAGGCATTGAGCCAAGGCAGTTGAAGCGGTGGAGTTTATCACACGAGAAGGGAGCACCCAAATCCCGTGGATAAACGGGGTTTAAATCTGGGAAAATCCCACAAAAGCAGGATTGTTTTCAGATGACGTCAGGCCAATTCAGCATTATTCCGACATTAACTCGTGAATAAAGCGGCAAAATCGTACCGCTTTTTTACTTTCAGGATTCTCCAGACCTCATCTGAAAACAATTCAACTTTTGTGGGATATTCCCAGATTTAAACCCCGTTTATCCACAGGATTTGGGCACTTCCCTCCCGTGCGATAAACTCTGGCGTCAAACCAGATTATTTCTGCAGTGCAGATGCAACCAAGGGGCCTCAAAGATGAGGCCAATGAGGGCAGGATGGTCAGATGTCCTAACCACAAAGGACAAGGCACTGCAAAATGTAGGCCCTTCAAGAAACATGTAGGACATGACAAAACAAAAAACTAAAAACACTCATATAAATTCATGCGTTTTAGTCACGTTCAAAATGGAGGGCATTTTGGAATCCCTCCTGGACAGAAGGTGGAAATGTAGGGCAAGTCCTGGAAAGGGGGGACCTCTAGTCACCCTGAGGACAGGACATCTAAAATGTAGGACATTGAAAGAAAAGGGTAAAGGTATCCCTTGACATGTTTCCCTTGAAATTTTTTTGGCAGAAAAGTGTAGGACCCTACAAAACAAAACACTTCTTAGTCATGCTCAAAATGGAGGACTTTTTGGAATCCTTCCTGGACAGAAGACGGGTATGTAGGACATGTCCTGGAAAAGGAGGCTCTCTGGTCACCCTCTGTGGCTCCAGAGATTTCTGACAGAGAAGGCTAAACCTCTCTCTCACAAAACTCCTCAAACCGGCCTCTTTCTAAAACGCGGACGCAACCGAGGGGCAGAAAAAGACGAGGCCAACGAGGGCCGGACTAATCTCTGCTTCTTAGCCCTGCTCGAAATGGAGGACGTTATGGAACCCCCTTCCAGGCAGAAGGTGGGAATGTAGGGCAGGTCCTGGAAAAGGAGGACGCCCCCTGCCTGCCTCTCGCTCGCTCTCTGTGTCTGTGCCCTCACCCTTGTAGTACATCTGGAAGGCGCCGTTGGGGCTGCCGTTGGCGTTGTTCCTGAGGAGGCCCTGGAAGAGCTCGGCCACCTTCTCCCGGAGGGGCTGGAAGCGGGCGGGCCTCTCGAGGAGGGCGAAGCGGCGGATCTCTCGGGTGGCCTCCTCCTTCCCCAGGAGGTAGGCCTTCACCGTCAGCGGAGCCATGGCCAGGACGACGGCGGCGGCGGAGGTGGCGGTGGCGATGATGGCGCAGCAGGAATTGCGAAGGAAGGGCGGCTGCTGAGCAAGAGAGACGCCTCAGTCAGTCGCTGCTGCTGCTGCTGCTGGATGCCTTGGCCCTCGCCCGCCTTATAAGCGCGGCGGAAAGGGCAGGCTCCCGCTGGGAAAGCCCCCGGCTGGGAAGGGATGGGCCTAGAAAGAAGGAGGGAAGGGAAGGAGGAGGGATGGGGAAGAAGAGAGGAGGGAGGCTTTCTTCCTCGCTGAAAAGGCTGGCAGTTTCTAGAAAGAAAAAGGGGGGAAAAGAGAGAAAAAGGCCTTTACAGGCTGACAGAAATAATGCAGCTTGAGGCCACTTTAACTGCCCTGGCTCAGTGCTAGGGAATCATGGGAACTGTAGTTTATTGTGGCACCAGAGCTCCCTGACAGAGAAGGTTAAATGTCCCAGAAAAAAATACAATTCCCATGATTCCCTAGCATTGAGACAGGACAATTAAAGTCGTCTCAAGATGCATTATTTCTGGCAGTCTGTTCAGGCCCAACCAAAATGCACAGTGTACACGTTGCAAGCTTTCGAAGCTCCACTGGCTTCTTCGTCATCAAGAAAGGTGTTACAAACCTCTGAGGAAATCTTGCCCAGAAAGAACCCTGTGATAGGGGCCGCCATGGTCTGAAAGGACTTGTAGGCACACAGCAGTAACACAGACTTGAGAGGTTGGCGGTGGTGTGTAGTGGTTTGAGGGTTGGATTATGACTCTGGAGACTGGGTTCGAATCCCCGCTCGGGTATGGAAACTCATTGGGTGACCTTGGGCATGCCACACTCTCTCAGCCTCAGAGGGTGGCAATGGCAAACCCCCTTTTGAAGAAATCTTGGCCAAAAAAACAAAACAAAAAAAAAAAAACATGAGAGGCTCGCCTTAAATGGGAAACGACTTGAAGAAGACACACAGTAACAAGGGAGCCAGTGTGGGTCAATGGTTTGAGAGTTGGGTTATGACTCTGCAGACCAGGGTTCGAATCCAGGTTCAGCTATGGAGACTCACTGGGTGACCTTGGGCAAGTCACACACTCTCAACCTCAGAGGATGGCAATGGCAAACCCCTTTTTGAAGAAATCTTGCCAAGAAAACCCTGTGATAAGAGTCGCCTTAGGGGTCGCCATAAGTCGGAAATGGCTTGAAGGCACACAACAACAAGAGCCTCTGAGGGAAACCTCGGAGAAGATTGAGAGTTGAATTGTGGGGTTTTTAGTCTTTTAGTCTTTTTTAGTCTTGTACTGAGTCCATGTTTTGGAGAAAGGGCGTGATAATTAATAATAATAATAATAACAATAATAATAATACCACGTCGCTCCATCCCCGACATAAAAAGATGGCGGGGGAAATGCTGAAGGGAGCGACCTGGGCGTGTGTGTTTTGGTTTGTGGTGAGAAGGGGAAGCGGAGAGAAGGGGCGTCCCCTCATGAAACCCCCCTTGTCAGCGTTATTCAGCACTTCTTCCCTTCCGACCTGCAGGAAACCCTCCCCCGGACCCTCTTCTCCTCCTTCCCCCGCAAAGGGCGGACTTTATCCCGGGAGGAACCTCCTCCATCTGCCGCCGCCTTCTTCCTGGCTGTCAATCCGGACTTGCTGACTCACTCGGCTTTGGTCTGAGGCTGCTTGGAGTTGAGTAGGCCCCATGGCCTTCCTGCCTGGCCTCGCCTTCAGCTCTATGGCCCAGCTCTGGGAGAAGATCAAGAAGTACTGGGAGGAAGGCGGGATATAAATAAACAGAATAATAATAATAATAATAATAATA
Source organism: Phrynosoma blainvillii (assembly GCA_026167975.1). Taxonomy (NCBI): domain Eukaryota; kingdom Metazoa; phylum Chordata; class Lepidosauria; order Squamata; family Phrynosomatidae; genus Phrynosoma; species Phrynosoma blainvillii. The sequence continues at coordinate 287,876,105 of JANUYF010000002.1, read as the reverse complement.
ATAATAATGTGTGCCTCCAAGTCATTTCTGACTCATGGCGACCCTTCTCTTGGGGTTTTCTTGGCATGTTTCTTCAAATTAGGTTTTGACATTGCCATCCTCTGAGGCTGAGAGAGTGTGAATTGGCCAAGGTCACCCCACTGGAGCTGGGGACTCGAACCCTGGTTTCCAGTTTCCTAGTCCAATGCTAAAACCACTACACCACACGCTGGCTCTCTTCAAGAATTAAGCAATGCAAAAATGGATGCATTATCATCCAAAATCCACAAAACGACGATACCTTTACAGGGACAACCAAAATGCATGTTGCAAGCTTTCGAAGCTCCACTGGCTTCTTCATTGGGCAAAGGTATTAACCATACAGAGAGAAAGAAAGTCAGCCTTCCATATGCATGGATTTTTTTATCCACGGATTTAGCCATCCACAGATTGAAAATATTCCAAAAATGTATACATTCCAAAAAAGCAGACTTTGATCTTTCCAATTTATATAAGATACTCCATTTTACTATGCCGTTGTATTTCATCGGACTTGAGCACCCATGAATTTTGGTATCCACAGGGGATCCTGAGATCAACCCCCAGTGGATACCAAGGGCCCACAGGATGCACTATATATACTAGTTGTATGGTATAGTTCTGAGGAATTATGACCACTAATGATCTACAATAATCCATCCTAGATAACTTTAAAACTGAAATAGTCAAGGAGTTCCCACACCAGATCAAACATTGAGCAGAAGGGAGACTGCAGTCAAGAAATTAGAAGGCTAGGATTGGGAAGGGTAGCTATGAAAGAACTGGATAAGCTTCTAAAGAGTAAAGGAGACCAAAGCAAGGATAATCCAAGCCATCGTATTCCCCATCACCATGTACGGATGTAAGAGGTGGGCAGTGAAGAAAGCAGAGGGGAAGAAAAGTAATTCATTCGAGATGTGGTGCTGGGGAAGAGTGCTGGGGATATCATGGATGGCCAAGAAGACAAACAGATGGGTCCTTGGACAGATCAAGCCTGAATTCTCCCTGGCAGCCAGGATGACTAAATGTGGGCTGTCATACTTTGGCCACATTATGAGAAGGCAGGACTCATCAGGAAAGGTAGAAAGCAACATAAAGAGAGGAAGATCCCATGCGAAATGGATAGATTCAATCAGGGAGTTTGCAGGACCTATACAGAACAGTGGAGGACAGGGGGTCTTGGACATGTCTCATCCACATGATCACCATTAGTCAGGGTTGACTTGAAGGCAGTTAACAACAGCCACACCAAGACCCAGTCTACGAAAGCTTATGCTACAACCCTTTTTCTCTCTCTCAAAGGTGCTACAAGGTCCCTTTGCATACTGATAGACTTAACACAGCTGTGTCTTTGAATGTACTACCAAGGGTTCAGTATATATGGTGTTCAATATGCAAGGAAATGCAAGCAACATGGTCACTCACCCAGTGTCCAAGAGGCCCTTTCATACTTCTCAGTTATACCAGTATGATTCTGCTTCAACTGCCACAGCTGCCTTCTGGGGTCTGTAGTTTGGTTAGAGGCACTGGAGGAGGACTCTGGCTGAGATTTCTAATACACCTCCCTAAATGTAAGTCCCAGGATTTCATAGGATGGAAGCATGGCAGTTAAATGGGAATTATAATATTACAGTTATGTGGTATGAAAAGGGCCTGATGCGTTCCTTTCATCCCTTTCATGCTAGCTTGGATTTTTCTTCCACTGTGGCTCAGCCTCACCTGTATACCATCAGGTTGAGAGCATAAAGAAAATCAATACCGTACTGGACAAAACCAAAAGTTTTTCTAATTTAGTATTCTCTCCAAAAGTGGCAATTCAGATGAATCTGGGACCTCTTTCAAGCAGTGTGCCACTCCTACAGCTTCCCTACCCTCTTTGTCCTTTTACCAGGGGCCAAGGTTGCTGTCCTAAATGCAATTCCCAGAGAGTAAACTCCATTGAACACAGTGGGGTTTCATGTCTGAGTAAACATGTAGCGTCACAGCTGTTGTTGTTTGCCTTCAGATAATTTCCATCTTATGGTGACCCTAAGGCAAACCTATCACAGGGTTTTCTTGGCAAGATTTGTTCAGAAAGGGTTTGCTTTTTCACCTTCCTGAGCTGACTTGCCCCCCAATGGACTTCCATGGAGATAGGATTTGAACCCTGGTCTCTAGCGTCTTAGCCCAATGCTCAAACCATTATACCATGGCTGAAGATCTCAGTACAGTACAGTACAGTATAAGGTTCATGCCCTCTGACCAGGCAGTAAGCATCATTAAAAACAAACAGGGTAATTTCTGGGTATATAGATAAATGATTTTTTAAAAATATGTAACAACATTTATAATGTATTAACTATAATAACATTACATGAACAATTAAATAAAAGGGGATGTGACGGGAGGAAAAATGTTGGGTAGAGATTAAGTTAAAATGATAAAACCATGATTCTGTGTGGTATGTCATCATACCATCAGATGAAACCCATATCGGCCAATCTATATAAAAGAACAGTAAATTTCAGATCACTGAGTTCATACCTTAGGTAGAGGTCTCTGTATATATGTCCTATATGATCTGTAATGCGCTCATTCTTTCAAAAATTTGGTAAGAGGTGTGGATTGTTGAACAATTTTATACTGTACATTGCCCTGAAATGTAAATAGAGTGAAATATTAAAAAGTTTTAATTAAATATAAATTATTGTACAACCATTCTTTCAGCTCAGTGAGACTTGCTTCTAAGCAAACATGCTTAGATGTAACAGGAAGCTGGGAACAAACAGATCATATTTAACAAGCCGTAGAGCAAGAGTTGCAAATGAGTAGATTAGTACACATTTGGTTATTATCCCAGATGTTGGTGTTACAGTATATTTAAAATTAGGTGCACCTGGGAATTAATCGCTGAGTCTTCTGAACCCACTAATAGCTGACAGTTGACTTTGATACCAAGGCTTTTCAGAATCATTAAGCCTGTTTGCTGAAATAATAACATATATAAACTTACTGAAGTAGGTATTTATATGTTCTGGTCCTTTGCATTAATGGAGATTCCTTTGTTTTCATGCATTGCAAGTCTGTCTTTGCCATGTCTAACTTGTACCTGTATTCTTCTGGACATTCTCTTCTAAAGGTGAATGAGATGGCAGTGAAAACATTACTGACATTAGAGATGACATTTTAGAGATTTCCTAGCATTGTTGACTACACACTGTGTTCCTCAGATACGGTTGGCATGCTTCTCAAACTGGCTTGATAGAAATGCAGCTCACAAAAGATGCTATCTGAACCATCTAGGTAACTGAAGGCTGATAATGGGGACTCAGGCTTCTATTTCATGCTAATGACCTTCCTCTTTACTCCTATTTCTTAGCAATACAGAGAGATAAAGTGGCACCTCTGGCACACCAGTGATGTGCACCCAGCATCAAGCTCTTTTAAGCCAGTTGAAATAATAAAGTTTAGATTCATCTAATGCTATGTATGTTCTGGACGGTTTGTTGTTGTTGTGTGCCTGTTGTTGTGTGTTGTTTCTGACTTATGACACAGAAGAAGGAGGAGTGAAAATAGGAGTAAGAAAGTAAGGAGTAAGGAATATCTGAGATATACAGTTGACACCATAGTACTAGCAGAAAACCTCACAGACCTGGAACACCTACTAAGGAAGATCAAAGAAGAAAATGCTATGGCAGGCTTAATGTTGAACATAAAGAAAACAAAAATAATGACCACCGAGGACCTTCACAAGTTCCACCTAGACAATGAAGAAATAAAAATAGTAAAGGAATTCCCATACCTGGGATCAAACATTGATAGAAATGGGGACTGCAGTCAGGAAATCAGAAGAAGACTAAGAATGGGGAGGGCAGCCATGAAAGAAACTAGAAAAGTTTCTAAAATGCAAAGATATACAACTCAGCACAAAAGTTAGAATCATACATGCCATTGCATTCCTTATTGCCATGTATGGATGTGAGAGCTGGACAGTCAAGAAAGAAGATAGGAGGAAAATCATTGCATTTGAGATAATGTGGTGCTGGAGAAGAGTGCTGAGGATCTCATGGACAGCCGAAAGAACAAACAAATGGGTCCTAGAGCAGATCAAACTGGAAACCTCCTTGGAAGCCAAGATGACCAAACTGAGACTGTCATACTTCAGACACATCATGAGAAGAGAGGACTCTTTGGAATTTTATTATTATTATTATTATTATTATTTCTTACCTGCCTCTCCTTGCGGCTCGAGGCGGTTTACAACATAGTTAAAAACACAATTGTTACATAATACATACATATTAAAAATGCAGCTCTACACAATATTTATATTAAAATACATAAAACAATGATTAAATATAAAATTCATGTTTAAAATTCATGATTAAAACTGCCTGGGTAAGCCTGCCAGAAGAGATAGGTCTTCAAATGTGTTTTATATTCCGACAGCTGGTCTAGACCAGCGTCTTGGGGCGGCCGATGAAAAAGTCCTCTGAGTGACGGCTGCCAGTCGAGTTCTTGCAGACTATAGCAGCCGCCCCCCAGAGGACCTCAGTGTTCAGGCGGATTATACAGAAAGTAGGAAGAGAGGAAGGCCACATGCCAGATGGATGGACTCTATTAAGGATGTCATGGGTATTAAGGGGTTGCAGGAATTGAGCAAAGCAATGGAGGACAGGGAGTCTTGGAGATCTTTCATCCATAGGGTTGTCATGAATCAAGATCAACTTGAGGGCATTTAACAACAAAAACAAAAAGGGCAAACCTATCATGGGTTTTCTTTGCAAGATTTGTTTAGAAGGGGTTTGCCCTTGCCTTCTTAGCTGAGAGAATTTGACTTGGTCAAGGTCACTCAGTGGGTTTCTATGTCCGAGCAGGGATTCAAACCCTGGTTTCCAGAGTCGTAGTCCAATGGTCAAACTACTACACCATAGTGGCCCTCATGTTTTGTAGTTACATATGAGAAATATGGAAATATGGATATGGAAAACAAAACAATGGTCAACAGATTGGAAGTGATCAACATACATCCCCATCCACAAAAAGGGAGACACAAGAGATTGCAGCAACTATAAGACCATAGCACTGATCTCCCACGCAAGCAAAATCATGCTCCAAATCACAAGGGATCACATTGCAAACACACAATGGCTAATGGAGTGCCCCAGGGAATTCCAAAATAAAATCAGCCTGTGCTTTATAAACTATAGCAAAGCCTTTGACTGCATAGACCATGAAAGGCTAGGGAATACCCTTAAAGACATGGGAGTGCCAACACATCTGATAGTCCTGATGAGGAATCTGTACTCAGCACTGCGATCGTTCGGAGTCACTTTGAACACCACAAATCCAAAAAATCAGCACTTTTTGAAGAGTAGTTTTCTGGCAGTTTTTTTTTTTAATAAATAGCTTCAGAACCGTGTTCAACAAGTGTGAACAGCCGGACCTGAATTGCATTTTACTGGAGGGGCTGTTCAGCTCTTCCTCTTCCAGAGAGAAGAGCTCTTTATAGCTGGCGAGAGAGAGAGTGAGTGGAGGCCTAAGCAGACTGCCAGAAATAGTGCACATTAAATTGAGGCACTGCCCTGGCTCAGTGCTAGGGAGTCATGGGAATTGTATTTTTTTTCTTGGACATTGAGCCTTCTCTGTCAGAGAGCTCTGGTGCCACAATAAATTACAGTTCCCATGATTCCCTAGCACTGAGCCAGGGCAGTGCCTCAATTTAATGTGCACTATTTCTGGCAGTCTGCTTAGGCCCTGGGTGAGCAAGCAAGAGTGCAAGCAGGGCTGCCAACAGGTGAGAAAGCCCAGCTGCTCAGCCGCTATTGCCCCTGCCGCCCAGAGGAGCCTGGATTGGGTCCCTCCCACCCCGGAACAGTGCAGATGGCACTAGTGGGAACTACTAGTGCCATTGCTGCAATTCATTTCCATAGTGGGAACTGCGCCTCGGCCTCAATCGCTTCAGCCACCGGTGTCAACACGATTCGTGAACCCATTTAAATGTAAGTAGGAATGCCCCCCCGACTGTTATAAAAGACAATAATGCTGGGTAAAATTTGGAAAGGAAGTTGAAAAAGAGGAAGATCATATTACAGGTAGATTGACATAAATGAGTCAAGGAAGCCCCAGCCCTGAATTTGCAAGGCCTGACCAGGGCTGTTGATGGCAGGGTGACTTGGAGGTCTCTCATTCAACCATGGGTTGAAGCAGATTTGGCAGCAACTAACAACAAAGAAGGGAAACCTGCTTAGGATCCCAGTTGTTGTGTGCCTTCAGGTTGTTTCTGACTTATGGTGACCTTATCCTGGGGTTTTCTTGGCAAGATTTGTTCAGAGGGGGTTTGCCATTGCCTTCCTCTGAGGCTGAGAGAGAGTGACTTTCTGAATGACACCCAGTGGGTTTCCATGGCTGAGCAGAGATTTGAACCCTGGTCTCTACAATGCTCAAACCACTGCACCACAATGGCTCTTAAGATTCCAGTAGTCATCTCCTATTTTGTTACTGAGTAGGAATTCTCTTAAGAAAACATTAGGGTTTTTCCCCTCCTATATTTGTTCCCATGACATCATTCTCTTTCTAGAGGTTTCTGAAGTTAAAAACAACCCCAAAGGTTACTGTTTACTTCATAAACTCTGCTGGAGGCTGTTAAAGGGAAGCTAGCTCAGCTGGCAATGACTCAGCTGAGTACCTTTTATTTCACTTCCTTCTCTCTCTCTGGCCTAGTAAGAAAGTCTCACCAGTACCTGCACAGTCATTATACTACATTTTAAAGAGAAATTTGGAGAAGCAAAATTGAGAGGTTTGCAATTCCGGAGAAATTAACTACCATCTAACTATCAAGGGCTGTATATGTCTTGCCTATAATACTCTGCTTTTTAGAAGGCGTTTTAGTAATCTTTTGCCTGGGAAATCACACAAAGAGGGCATAAAAACTTCAAGGGCTATCAGCTATTTATTGAAAGAATCACATGTCTTACCAGTAAGGACTACTGCTCTTTCTCAAAGTCTAAAATATCTAAAAATCCTTCTTTTTCATCTAGTTCATATGGTCCTTCCCAATATAGCAGGGGTGGGAACTGATTGGCCCTCCGTGTGTTGTTGGACTGTAATACCCAGCAGCCCTAACCAGCATAGCCAAGAGTGGGAGATGCTGGGACTTCAAGTTCAACAATATCTGGAGAGCTGCAGAATTCCTTCACCCACATTATAATATTTTGTTGTTGTTGTGTGGCTGTGGTATGGTTGACACTTGGTTTAGTGCTGCTGCAGACTCAAATTCAGACTCACTCGAATTTAGCCACCGATGCTCCCTTCCACAATCATTTCTCTCTGTGCCAGGAAAAGAGGACACAGGAACCAAACTGGTAGAGAGGGAGGAAGAGAGTAAGAATGAAAGAAGAAAGCATCATGAAATGAAATGAAATGGTTGCAGCAGTATTTGTGGAGAAATGTGCAATCTTGTATTTACATAAGATTGAGTTCCATCGCATTTTATGGCACTTCTGTACAGATACGCTTGAGACCCATTGTCTGGAGACTAGAACAAAATTTGAATTAATTATTGAAATGTATACATGCACAAGTAGCTGGCTTACTCATAAGACAAACTCCAAAGGACATGTTGTGGTAATACCCTTTAGGCCAAAACTCCCATCCCCTTCCAAAAAAAAAATTGCATAGAGATTTTGTGCCTTTTTGGCTAGCCTAATAAAGATATTACTACAGTAGAGACCTTGGATGGTTGAGATGTGTGTGATAGTGAAGTTCCATCTTCAGCTGAGATTATTTGATGGGCCTCTTTTGGAGTCTCTGGAGGTTATGGGTATTTGCATTAAGAGCAGGCTTGCTGCCTTTCTTTATCAATCCTATTTTGCTACTGTTGTTTTTTAGCAACTTGACTCTCAACAATTCATTCTTTATTGTTATTTTTACATTTCTGTACTACCTTTCCTCCTCCTTCCCCCCCCCCCCCCGCTTTCCTACTTTATCCTCATAACAACCCTGTGAAGTAGTAGGTAAAGCAATGAGTACTTTCCTCTGCAGCCCTGTATTTACTGATCCACTTATTTACTGTACTGTATTTACTGTCAGTACTGTATTTACTGATCCACTTATTTTATGGTGCTTCTGTACAGATATGAACAAGACACATTGGTCGGAACCTAGATCACAGAAAATCTTATGGCTCAAGGAGAACAAGTTTGCTCTCCAACACGAGTAAGTAATCACTACACCATGGTGGTTCTCATGTGTCTGACTTGTTCACATATTATTTATGTGCAGGTGAGATCTGACACATATGAGATGTAGAGATAAGGAGAGTGGAAGTTTCCACTGCCTACCACCACCACTTTTTTTTTTTTTTTTTTTTTTTTTTTTTTTTTTTTTTTTTGCTTCAGACACATTTCCCCTCAAGATTTTCCACTTCACTTGTAAAAATTCAGGGGCATTTTCACACTGTAGAATTATAGCCCTATGGCTTCTGCCATGGTATCATTTGAAATCCTGCGTTTTGTATGTCATTTGATCTGAGACACCAGAGGAGTTCTCTGGCTGTGGATTCTAATGATCCCTTGCTAAATGGCCAGTCATAGGACTTAATGGGATGGAACCATGGCAGTTAAAGTGGCATCATAGTGCTATAATTGTGTAGTCTGAAAGAGTCCTCAGTTGTTTTCTTCCAGGCTTCACATTCTGTTTTGACATAACATCCCCCTTTTTTTGGTCTAAATACCAGTAATGTAGACTCAAGATGATTCAAGACTCAAGTTGAACTCAAGTCATTTCAGTAACTCGATTTGGATTTGACTCAGCAATAAATGACACACTGACTTAATTCGCTTCGTGATTTGTATATATTTAGCAACCAACTTGCTGGCATTTACTTTGAGTAGCAGGCAAGATCCACTCTCAGGCCTAAAGGCACATTTCTCAGAGGGGAACAGCAAATGCATTAGGCAACAAGCTTGAGGTGGAAGGTTCCTTTTAAACCTTTTGAAAAGCTTTAGAAGGCTCCTCTGATGTGCAATGGGGACAGGCTGCCAAAAAGACCATTGCCTAACATGTTTGCTGTCCCCCTCATGTCCCATGTCCTTTTTTCCTGTTAAAGTTGGCTCCTAGACTTGAGACTCAACTTGAAAGTATCTTGCAAGGACCTGAGACTTGACTTGAGACTTGAAGGTAGAGATTGAGACTTAGTGCTTGGATGGGAGTCCACTAACAAATGCCAGGTGCCATAGGCTATATTTCAGAGGCACGAACTGGCAAAAACACCTCTTGAGTATTCCTTGCTTAAGAAAAATCTATGAAATTCATGGGGTCACCATAAGTTGACAGGCTACTTAGAGACACATGCACCACTTTTTCTTTCCCAGCTGATCATTTTTGTTATAAAACAACTTGCAGCCAGCAGTTGGCCCTCTGGAAACCCTTTTGCTGGTTCCCTTTGGGCTACTTGAAGGAAGTTAAATCATCTGGCTGTGATTATGACTCAGAGGAGTCCCGTGATCTTTTTTCTTTCCCCTAAAATCCTAAAGAGGGAGCTCTAGGCTGGGCTTATATAACACTTAAATATTTGTAATCTTTTTATCTCTATTTATCTTCTTGCTCTGTCATAGTTATTCAAACATTTAGCACAGCAGTTAAGGGCGTTTCAGTTTTGACTGGAACATTTCCATGTCATACTAAGATGATGAAAAATTATGCTGCTTTGCCTTTTGTCCTATGAAATCATTATTTTCCTAAGAATGGCATGGATAGTTAGAAAAGAAAGCAGAAATTACAGGTGTGTGAGATTTGTTCATTATGTCGGACTGGCATGAAGCGTGGGCTTTTCTTCTGCCGTCTTAATGATGTGCATGTTCTCAAGCAGCCAGTTTTTTATACAGGTAGATTGTTGCTGGACAACAAGGGGGAAAACTCTGTTTGAGACTCAAGAATTGTCATCATTCTCTTGTAAAACAGCTAAGCAGGAGAGAAGGAACACACCAGATTTATTTTTAACATAAGAAGTTGCCTTGATAATTAACTACAAAAAGGCCAAAAGTAACACAAGTAGTAGTAGGACTTTATCACACGGGGGAGATATCCCTTGCAGAAATGGGATTTAAAAGGTGAAAACTTGCAAAAGCAGGTAGATTTTCCCAAACAGAAAGTACGGTAGTTAAAAGCAACTTCTTTTTACTTTCAGGATTGTCCAAAAGTAAAAAGAATGGCTTTTGATTACTTTCCTTTCGGGTCAAGCATAGTTTAAAAGCAACGTCATCTGAAAATCTACCCACTTTTGTGGGTTTTTCCCCCTATTTAAAACCCCGTTTCTGCATGGGATTTCCCCCGTGTTATAAAGTCCGTAGTTGTGTGCCTTTGAGTCATTTCAGATTCATGGCGACCCTAAGGCAACCCTTTCATGGGGCGGGGGGGGGGGGGGGTTTGGCATGATTTGTTCAGAGGGAGTTTGCGATTGCCTTCCTCTGAGGCTAAGATAGTGTCACTCGCTCAGGGTTTCCATGAATGAGCAGGGATTTGAACCCTGGTCTCTAGAGTCATAGGGGGAAGCAGACGGGCGGCCATGGGCCGCCCTGGGAAGCTGTGCCGCGGGGCTGAGGTATCCCCACACCTTGACCCCCAGGCGCGGCTTCGCCGCCCCTGGAAGGAGTGCTAAATTAGCGCTCCTTCCACAAGTCGCCGAAGGTGCGCCGCAAAAGGCTGCCGTTGCACCTTCGGCGACTTTTCTGCTGCAGCTTGTATGGACGCTGCAGCGGGAGGTCCTCAGAGCGCCGGCTGTGCAGAGGGTCGGCTGCTCCAAGGACGTTTTGGGGAAGGGGTTGGGGCGCCCACCATGCGGCTGGCCCTCCCCTTCCCTGCCCCAAAAACGGCGCTTTTAGCCGTCTGCTTCCCCCCATAGTCAAACGCTCAAACCACTACGCCTCATTGGCTGTCTAAAAGTAACACTATCTCTGTCATTCAACCAAAAATATAATAATTCGATAGGAAGAAAGAATTGTAGGACAATTTAGAAGAATACTTTTTAAAAAATAATGTGTAGATAAGATAGTATACTGCACCCCCCCCCCCAAAAAAAGCATCTGCTATAACAACAGAAATAAAAGTATGATCTTTTACTCTCTACAACTGAAGAGAAATGAAGAATTCCTTCTTAGCATCTGAAGCACAGGGACATTCTTTATTACATGGAAAATGTTCTAATCTTTTACTTTGGGATTAGAAAGTAAGTTAATTGTTTTAAAAACATTTTTCAGTTTCTTGAAACACTTTCTATATTTCTTTTTCCTTAGGTAACAAAAAATTGATCCTGGCCTTCTCCATGGGGAGAGGTGGGTAAGAAATAATAATAATAATAATCACTCTCTTTAACCATGACATACAAAATAAGCAGGAAATAAAGTGCTTTATCTAAATTACACCTCACCAAGTTAGAACAAAACATTTTATTTAATTGCATAGGATGTTATTCTATGGTCATACAGTTAAAAATAATAATATAAATGGTAAATAGGATAGTGAGAAAAAGATTGCTTCAACTGAATGTAAGACAGCTCAGTGAACATATCATAAAAGTTCTGACCATAAGCCTTAAGCTGTACTGCTTTGAGAATACTGGGAACTCCTTTAAAAAACAGTAGAGCCAGTATTTGCATCCTATTTACATTTGTATCATCGTATGCAGCGTAGTGCAGTGGTTTGAGTGTTGGACTATAACTCTGGAGACTAGGGTTCTATTCTTGCCTTGGCCATGAGACCCACTGGGTGACCTTGGGCAAGTCACACTCTCTCAGCCTGAGAGGATGGCAATGACAAATCCCCTCTGAAGAAACTTGCCAAGAAAACCCCATGCCTTAGGGTCACTATAAGTCAAATATAACTTGGAGGCACAAAACAACTAATGCACATTTAACACTGAACTCAGTGGGATTTTCCTGTGAATAAGCATGTATAGGAGAGTGAGAACAGCTCTCAGTGACTCCCAAACTTTGATCCTCCGATTGTTTTGGACTTCAGCTCCATGGATTCCTGACCATTGGGCTAGGGTTTCTGGGAGATGAAGCCCAAAACATTTGGGACCTGCTTTTTAGGTAGAGTGTTCCTGCTGGCCACATGGTTGCCATTCTTCCATACCTATTCTTGATAGTAGTATGCAGAGAGATCTTGTAGCACCTTTGAGACTAATTGAAAGAAAGAAGTTGCCAGCATGAGCTTTTGCAGGCCTAACACAGTTATATCTTTGAATTCTATCCTTGATATTAGTATATCCAGCTGTATAACTTGTCAGAAGGCAGAATTTACTTCAGTTGGTGATTGTTTGAAGAGCACTTGAGACTTATGGGGTACTACACTCTGGACGTTTTCACACTGGGCTCCCTAAAGCCGGCTGGACCCTGTGCCGCTGACACCGGAATGACTCCAGCGGCGGCAGGCTAATTCCTTTTGCCACCCGGAATTACCTGAAGCCGGAGTTAGCCAGGAATTAGCTTGCCGCTGCCGGAGTGAGGCCGGACTTAGGGCTCCGTGTGTTTGAACACACGGAGCGAAAAGCCGGCCGGACGCAGGGATGACACCGGAAGGGGCGGGGTTTGCCACCGCGTGTGTGTGAACACACGAGAAATGGCGCCGGAGTGAGGCCGGCGGGAGGCCGGCTAGCGTCCTCAAAAAGGCCAGTGTGAAAACGTCCCAGGTGACCCCCTTGAGTTCCATTCCTGGGGAAAGGGTGGTATATAAATGAAGTGATAGATCCATCCTTCTCTGACCAATGTACCAGAAGCGTTAATCTTTCTGCACCGACAGAGGCACATTTAGGTGTATTTGTACAGTTAGCCAGATATCCATCCAATAATGTTTGTTTTTAAACATTTTATTTAAGTTTGTTTAAGTTTCATTCAACAGCCCCATCCTATCTATACCTCCCAAATGGTATCCTTCCCCAGTGATCACCTATATAAAACTCTACATTCTGTAATTCACAATTCAGTCACACTTGTGGATGTACTGTACATAACACATTGATGCAATAGAGACATGTGCACAGATTGTACAACCGCACTATGGAAGTCCATGAGCACACCATGTTGGGAATGGTGGTGCTCCCTACAAAGGAAATAGCAGTGTTACATAGGAGAGAGGTAGATACAAAAACATTGAAATATACGTGCCACCTTTTAAAAAATAAAACAAGGTAATATGCTTCTTTTAAGCATTACTTTCCTACCCTTGAGTCTCTGAGAGGCTTGCATAAGGTCAATAAGTACAAGAATAGATACTGAAAACATTAAAGTCTATTTGCGGATATGACAACAAACCTGTAGATCACTCTTTCCTTTCCTGTGTTAGTAGCAGCAGCAAAAAACAAAGAAGGCAATGGTGGCTACTTGCCTGCTAGCTTTTTTAACAGAGACATTCCCCTTCCCTGCATACCTATGCTGAGCTATGGTACAGACACCAGGGTCGCTATGCTTAAAACACTCTCTTTCCCACACACAAACGCACACAGAGGAAGGGAGAGAAAGAAAGAGAGGAAGATGGAAATAATTATGGGATGTGGTGGAGTGATTATTATGTTCTGACCTTTGAACAGTTTTAACGGCGCCTGGACTTGCAAGCCACACAAATACTATTGTCTGGGATCCAGTCTTGTCAGATTGTACAAAAGAGATGGGGAAACTGGGAGACTCCAGAAGTTACTGGAGTCCAGCTTGCAGCAGCTTCAGCCAATCTAGCCAGTAACAGGGATGATGGGAAGTGTAGTTCATCAATATCTGAAGAATCTTTATGGCTAGGCATGCTTCACATGATGTGTGGTCTTACCCATGCATGTTTACTCAGAAGTTAGCCCTGCTGAATTCAGAGGTGCTTACTCCCTAGTAAGTGGACACAAAACTCTTAACTGTATGTAGGCTTGTACCCCAAGACTTCTTGAGTTTCATGCAAAGGAATGGGATTGGGATGTTTACATTAATGGTTACTCAAGTCATATCTTTTGCAAGAAGACAGTAAAAGGAGGTGCTAGATGTAATAGTTGCAGTGTTGTGTCATTGTTTCTAAGGACATTATCACATGGGGAAATCTGCTGGTTAATCCACACAAATCCCAAACAGAAACTGGATTTGTGCCTCACGATTTCACACGACGTCACACAGAAACTGGTGTTATCCGAGATCTTTTGAAATTCGGTAGTTTTGAGGAAATGCATTTGCGAAATTACAGTAATTTCGCATTTACCGTAATGTGAAAAGCAAATGTGCATTTGGGAGCATTTCCCTGCTTTTCCCATGGTTCCATGGCGAGCATTTCTCTATCTGCGCATGTGCAAGAAGATCATTTCTAGTACATTTACGGGCTTTTCTCACTTGTGTGTGAACGTTAAATGCGCTTACTGTAATTTTGCAATTAAGGTAATTACGTGTGAAAGCCATTTGCGGAATCAAGGTTTATTTTTGGTTTATTTTCGGAATGCCTCATTTCCTCTTTATTATCGCTTTCTGGCCCACGTGTGATAACGTCCTAAGTGTGTGATTCCACAAATTTTTGAGAGTAGAGGTGTGAAAGTTCTTGTCTAGAAATTAGTGGAAGAAGTTGAAAAACACCTAGTCCCTTTTTATTTATTTGTAGATCTACTGAAATATTAAATCTACTGTAAGGCTCATTGTTCAATTAAAATTAGACTAACACAAAATGTACACTATACTTCCCATTTTGGAAAGTGATTGCACCCTTTAAAGCAGTTTAGAAGTGTGTGCTTCTATGAATATGCCTCTAAATTCTCTTTCTGTTATTACAGTGTTCTTCCTTGTATTTTGTCTTGTTGATATTGCTTTGCTCCTTTGTTATGACACAATGAATGTCATTTTCTGTGTTGCTAACCAGGCTCCCTCTGCTGTTTGCATCAATTATTCTCTAAAAGATTCCTCTGAGGCATGATGTACAATCATACTTTGAACTGGATGACTTCTCCACCACCCACCCTCAGGTCTGTGGAAGAACAATGGTGATAGATCACAGCTTGGTGACAGAAGACATGCACTGTTTGCAGAAGATTCCAGAATCATTTCCTGGCATCTCCAGTTTAAAGGAGTTTGGATAGCAGGAATAAAAAGGACCCTTCCAGGCATGAGTCCTCAAAGAGGTGCTGTCAGAGGTGGCAATGACCTTAAACACTTTCTTCTGTTTCTGCCTTAAAACTGGTTCATGTCACATTCTACTGTATTTTCAAAAAATATGAATTATTTAATATACTCCTGTTTTTTTGTGGGTCACCATTCAAAGAGTTACCCAGCTCTATATCTGCTTAGCTCCATCAATGATGCATCACAGACCTTATCAGAGCTTAGAAATTTTATACTTTTTGACTACAACTTCCATAATCTCCATGAAAGCATGGCTGGATGTGGGATTTTGTGAGGGGTACTCCTACAAAGTAATGCTTCAAAGTTCTTATCCTTCCAACACTCCTGTAAGTTATATTGGCTGAGTTGGTATAGCTCTGAGAACACTGGCAAGGTGTTTAGGTAGGTTCATATGGCCACTTGTTTATTAGATCCTTAAAACATAAGAATATACAAAGAGCCATGTTGGATCAGACCAATGGCTTCTCTGGACCAATACTGGGCTCACACAGTTACTGATCAGTTGTCTATGAGGAGCTCATAAGCATGGCAAGAGCATTCCCCAGCAACTGGGTATACAGAAGCAGATTGTCTCTTGATCATAGAATCATAGAGTTGGAAGAGACCACAAGGGGCATCCAGTCCAACCCCCTGCCGTGCAGGAACTCCCAATTAAAGCATCCCCGAGAGATGGCCATCCAGCCTCTGCTTAAAGACCTCCAAGGAAGGAGACTCCACTACTCTCCGAGGGAGTGTGTTCCACTGTCAAACAGCCCTTACTGTCAGGAAGTTCCTCCTAATGTTGAGGTGGAATCTCTTTTCCTGGAACTTGCACCCATTGTTCCAGGTCCTAGTTTCTGGGGCGGCACAAAACAAGCTTGTTCCCTCCTCAATATGACATCCCTTCAAATATTTAAACAAGGCTATCATATCACCTCTCAGCCTTCTCTTCTCCAGGCTAAACATCCCCAGCTCCCTAAGTCGTTCCTCATAAGGCTTGGTTTCCAGATCCTTCACCATTTTAGTTGCCCTCCTTTGGACATGCTCCAGTTTCTCCACATCCTTTTTGAATTGTGGTGCCCAGAACTGGACACAGTATTCCAGGTGAGGCCGGACCAAAGCAGAATAGAGTGGCACTATTACTTCTCTTGATCTAGACACTATACTTCTACTGATGCAGCCTAAAATTGCATTGGCCTTTTTAGCTGCTGCATCGCACTGTTGACTCATGTTCAACTTGTGGTCTACCTGGACTCCTAGATCCCTTTCACATGTAGTCTCATTCAGCCAGGTGCCCCCATTGTATATCTGTGCTTTCGTTTTTCCGCCCTAAGTGAATTTCATTTTGTTAGCTTTGGCCCAGCTTTCTAGTCTGTTCAAGTCATTTTGAATTTTGATCCTGTCCTCTGGGGTATTAGCTATTCCCCCTAATTTGGTGTCATCTGCAAATTTGATAACTATGCCCCCAATACTGTCATCCAAGTCATTAATAAAGATATTGAATAGCACTGGGCCCAGGACAGAGCCCTGATGCTGCCAATTATATATATATCTACCTTGTGTAGCAGCCATTGGTGGCTCCATCCTCCATGATGGCAGTTCCACCATTTAACTATGCATTGTATGAAGAACTATTTCATTTTATCTTTTCTAACTCTCCCACCATTTCATTTCACTTGGTGACTATGGGGGGGGGGGTTGCAGACTGCCAGAAATAGTGCAAATTGAGTCCACTTTTAGGGTTAGGGAATCATGGGAACTGTAGTTTATTGTGGCACCAGAGCTCTCTGACAGAGAAGGCTCAATGTCTCAGAAAAAAAACAATTCCCATGATTCCCTAGCACTAACCCTAACCCTAAAAGTGGACTCAATTTGCACTATTTCTGGCAATCTGCAACCCCCCAAAGTGAGTAATATATGAGAGGCAGAAAGGCCTCTCTTTACAGTCTTCATATCATTGGTAATTTATACACCACTATGTTTTCCCCCAAAATGTTGCAATTTTTCCTGAAAGGTTGGGTGCTGCAGTCCTTTGATCATTTTAGTTGCTTTTCTCTATAACTTTTCTGGCTGTACAATCTTTAAAACAAAAACAGTGTAGTGATCAGTCTTGCACACAATATAGCAGATGTGGTTGCAACATGCAATTGTGTCAGGACAGTATGATATTGATAATTTTATTTTCAGTTCCCTTTCTAACTATGCCCAATGTGGAACTTGCCTTTTTTTTTTTTTTTTTTTTTTTTTTACAATCGTCAATATTTTCACTGCACCCCCATCACAATCCTTTTCTTGGTTGGTTGCCGCCAGCTCAGGTCACATCCATTTACATATTAAGTTGGGAATTTCTCTCCCAATATGTATCTCTGTACACTTGGCTTCCATTGAATTTGGTGTGTCATTTTATTGCCCATTCTCCCATTTTGAAGAGATCTTTTTGGAGCACCTCACAGTCCAATTTTGTTTTCATCACTTTGAATAACTTTAGGCCTACTTTGATGCATAGAGTGAGTTGAGCTGTTTAACTGTCTATGGTCATCACTAAGATTGTTGTACTTTAGTGATGTATGGATAGTTTGTTTGGTTTAGTCTGGTATTAGCAATTTTAGTTTTTTATGTTTCAACATTGCTGTAAGTCACACTGAGTCTTTTTCAAAAATATTTATTGATACTATTTACTTATTTAGAGCATTTATACCCTGCTCTTCAGCCAAAAAGGCTCCCAGGGCAGCTTTACAAACAATTAGTTTGACAGTTCCCTGTTCACAGGCTTACAATCTAAAGAAGATATAAAACAAGGAAAAGAGAATGTCAATGGGAGAGGGGATTGTTGTTGCTGTTGTTGTGTGCCTTCAAATTAATGGCGATCCTAAGGTGAACTGGGAATCGAACCTTGGTCTCCAGAGCACTCAATCCACTATGCCATGCTAGCTCAGGAGACAGGATTAAGTCTGGCCAATACTGCCTGTTCTCTCGCTGAAAGGTCACAGCAATGAGGCATGATGGAAAAAGACACCTACGAATTTTAATAGATATGAATACTAACTAATACTAATAGTAATGATATAATAAATAACTGCTAACCCCCAAGGCTGCATCTTTTCACCCTATCTTTTCAACTTGTATGCCGAACATATTATAGGAAAAGGAGGATTGGACACAGAAGGAGTGAAAATAGGAGGGAGGGATATCAACAATCTAAGATATGCAGATGACACCATAGTACTAGCAGAAAACATAGAAAACCTAGTGCAACTGCTGAAGAAGGTCAAAGAAGAAAGTGTAAATGCAGGCTTACTGTTGAACATAAAGAGAACAAAAATAATGACCACAGAGGATCTTCACAAGTTTAACCTAGACAATGAGAACATAGAAATAGTAAAAGAATTCCTATATTTTGGACATAGATCCAAACATAGATCAGAATGGGAACTGCAGTCAAGAAATCAGAAGAAGACCAAGAATGGGGAGTCATGCACACAATGTATCAGATGTGGTTGCAACATGAATTGTGTCAGGGCAGTATGATATTGATAATTTTATTTTCAGTTCCCTTTCTAACTATGCCCAATGTGGAACTTGCCTTGCAGCTATGAGAGAACTAGAAAAGCTCCTAAAGAGCAAACATACACAACTAAGCACAAAAGTTAAAGCAACTGTATTCCCCATTACCATGTATGGATGCGAGAGCTGGACAGTTAAGAAAATGGACAACAAGAATAAATTCATTGGAGATGTGGAGCTGGAGAAGAGTGCTGAAGATACTGTGGACAGCAAAAAGAACAAATAAATGGCTCCTAGAACAGATCAAGCCTGAAGTTTCCTTGGAGGCAAAGATGACTAAACTGAGGCTGTCATACTCTGGCCACGTCATGAAAACGCAGAACTCATTAGAAAAGACAATAATGTTAGGAAAGGTGGAGAGAAGTAGAAAGAAAGGAAGACCATGTGCTAGATGGATAGACTCAATGAAGGAGGTCACAGGTATGAATCTGCAAGAACTTAGAAGATAGGAGATCTTGCAGATGTCTCATCCACAGGGTCGCCATGGGTCGAGATAGACTTAGGATGGTTAACAACAACAAAAAACAACACCATATTTCATTTGGGAAGTGTGACAATGAGAATGAGAGAAGAGAGACATGCTTACTGCCCCCTAGTGAATTCATGGCAAAGGTGAGATTCAAGCCAGGAATTTTCCTGATTCATACCTTGGTGCATTAACCACCTTGAGCATGAATGTTTGTGTAGGAACTGTCTTTAATGTATAGGCTAAAGTGTACGTTTGAAATTTTTGTAAACTTGAGAACTGCATTCAGGGTTGGGGGGAAAACCTGCCATTTTGAAACCACTGTTGACTTTAACTGTTACCTAAATTGCTCCAAAATGGACTTTGATAGAGGAATTAATTAATTAGCTCAAAGAGGCAGTGAGAAGGCTTTTGGTATCTTTAAAAAGCAGGGATCTTTTACCTTTTTTTTAAAACCAAATCTGAACACTAGAACTCTAAAGTGCAAAGTCCAAATGTAATTTTATTGATACAGCAAAGGTGTTGCAACATTCATACAAAAGCACTCACTCACACAAGAGCTAATGAAATAAAGGTAGATTAAACCGGATAGAGAAGTTGCAGGTTAGGGCAATGCTTATCTGGATCCAGAAGTTAGGATTCCAACCCTGAGGGAAGATTTCAAGGAAGATGGACTCAAGAGTACTACCAGGAATGTAAAGAGATTAGCAACTCTGAGGAATTTTAGATGAAATCCAATAGCATGACTTCCTGACTTCACCCAAAACTGAAGACATAGAGCAAAATAGTTCCTTTTTATATTTTTGAGCTTCTGAGGGGAAGATCTTTAGGAACTGGAGATGGAATTTTCCATTAGGAGAAAACAGAAGATCGCTGGGACCAAGGTAATAAAATATAGCCATCCTAAGTAGAAATCCATTCTAAACAAAGAGGTAGCCTGTATCATTGATTTCCAGATAGCTGACAAGTGCCAAAGTCATCTATGCCTCTGAAATTGAAATAATAGATTTGGATTTCAAAGGATATCTTTCTGCCTATGTGACCTTAGTGTTTCCTGGCTGATTTGCATTGAATCACTTTGTCCAGGCCTACATGACTAGGTATACCTTCCAGCATGGAGTTTGATATCAAAGTTCAATCAGAGGCAAAGGGGCTATAAGGTTAGTAACATCCCACCCCAAAACATAAATATGGAGTGATAGCGGAGAACTTATAGTTTCCAATTTATACTGTCCCACAACATTTAACAGATAGGTTATGAGAAGTTTTGCTAGAAGGACCTTGCCCTATTTCAGATGGTAGCCTTCCCACTTCTTTCCCCTTGTCTGCTTCCACTTTTGCACTTCTCCCAGTCTAATTTCTCTGAGCATAAAGCACTATTTTTTTGTATAGTGTGAGCTAGCTTTGATTCACCTTTTGTGGTAAAGCAGCCTATCAGTTAAACTAGACTTTAATT
The DNA here is from genome assembly GCA_026167975.1 of Phrynosoma blainvillii. Classification (NCBI taxonomy): domain Eukaryota; kingdom Metazoa; phylum Chordata; class Lepidosauria; order Squamata; family Phrynosomatidae; genus Phrynosoma; species Phrynosoma blainvillii. Next base: position 287,855,506 of record JANUYF010000002.1, on the reverse strand, counting down.
TAGCATTCTTAAGAGTCTTCCCTTTCCCTGTCTTATTATCTCTGCTGTCCAACTTCCTTCCCATTGCCAAAGAGTTTCTGGATGTGAAGGAGGAGCAAGGCATCGTGAAAGCATTGCACTGTTTGCCTGGCTTTACTGATTTGGAAAGAGTGTTGATGTATTGCTTTCTACTTTCCTACCAAACCTAGTTTGCATCATTGTTCTCTCTGTGATATGCTTAGAGCCTGTCAAAATGATAGAATGATGAATGTTGGTTTTTTTCTAGATCGGACTGAGGGTTATCACTTGGGCAAAAAGGATAAGTTGGAACAGAAAACACAATATACAGGACACCAGCCACCACTGCCCAATTCAGTGAGGTAGAGCCACTCTATGAGGTAGATATGCCATGGGACTGAAATGTCCAGAACATTTTGTCTATCAGGGACTATGACACCCCCAGTTTCCATTTTCTCTTGAGTTTAGCTACAGTCCTCACAGTATTTGGCATGGGACACATTTTCCCAGCAAAAGGATATTGTTCTGAGCTATCCCTGTCATCATTCAAACTTATTTGGAAGTGGCACACATACAGCCATAGAGACAGATTGATATAGGTGTATTTTTGGACCTTCCTTGGCAGCAGAGCTATTGGGAACTGTCAGAAGATGGGTGTCTGCACTTCAATTGTTTTCACTACCTCTTTGCTGTCACTATTTTAGCAGCATTTCCCTGTGGCTGGAATCTTGGACTCTTCAACAAAAGCCTTGTGATCACAGACTCTTCTTGGTGAGGTGCATCTTGTTCTATTCCCCAGTTTTGCACTTCAGCCACACCAGAGGATGAAAATGACCAAATCTGAATGCCATGACAAAACCCAAAATTGATTAGGATAGTTTGTGACATGAAATCTGTATAACATCTTGGGTCATCTTGCAAATGACAGGTTGTAACATTAGACAACATCATAAACACTCATTTGAGCTGAGCACGGTGGTTCAGCTGAGCTGAAATGCTACAAATTATTTGGAGCAATGCCACTGATTTCCACAGGCATGCAGTTTTATATTAGCAACCAACATGGTTCCGTGATCCATGCGTTCCATTTTGGCAAAGAGACTAAGGATTTATCAAGTTGTTTTCAAAACTGTTCTTCTGTCAAGTGCTGTATTTATTGTATATGTTCTTCTGCTGTTCACTGGATCTTGGAAAAACATTTAAGGGACCCTCCCCCCAGATTATGCTTCCATAGGCTGATTTTCAATTTGTATTTCAAAGCTGTATTCAATGTCTAGCATTGATAGATTCAGAATATTGGACAACTCTGAGCCAGATGTCTACTGAGAGAATCCATACAACTTCTAACTGCCTCTAGATAATTTGAAGCAAACTGGGCTGACAATAATTTATTCCCAGAACTTCTAAAGTAGCACATATGAGACTCTGTGTTGCTAATATCAGCAGACAGGTCTGTCTACCTTCACTTAGTCCAGTCGTGGAGAATATATGGACCTTCAGAAGTTTTGGCTAACAACTCCTATGATCCCTTACAATTGGCCTTCTAAATGGGGCTAATATTTGTAGGCCAAACCACATAAATGGCTACATGTTGCTTGAGTTGTAGGCCAAACCACATTGTCTGCCCTTGAGGGATCAATAATCCCTCTTCAAACCATCTACACTAGTAGTCATCAATCACTCATACTAGGTCATTGTATATAATGAGGCTTGAGCATCCATGGATTTTGATATCTACTGGGGGTCTTCCCAACCCCCCGCAGATACTAAGGGTCTACTGGAGATATATATATATATATATATATATTGGGGCTGGTATGCATACACTAAAAGTCAAGTGTTGGTAACTTCGCAGTTAAATGTACTAACATATAATGTGATTGGATGACCCCAACTGAGTGCTGTCCACCTGTTTTGGACAACAACTCCCATGAGTCCCAACCAACACTGAAAGTACTGGGAACCAACATACAAAACGCCTGGAGGACACCAGGTTGCGAAAGACTGCTATAATTTAAGGACAAATGGACTGTAGAGCATGGAATTAAAACTTTGTTTTGCTTTCAGTCACTCCTTTGAATATTGACCCATGTTTTTCTTAAAGACTGTTTTTTTGTTTGTCTGTGAGCATAATTTCTTTAGGCATTTCTTTGTCATTTGTGGTTACACAAGACCTCTGCTAGGGACAGTCAGTTCTGCAATGCATTTTCCATCTGAAGCCGAGCAATGAACTATGAAGAGGCTCAGAGAAAGAATATAAATGTGTTTGCGGGGAAGAAAAGCATTATATGTCATATTCACAGCAGGAGTAGTGAATTGTGTGGTGGTGTCACCCAATAGCAATAATAGCTTCATTTATACACTGCGTCATACCACACTAAGAGGTTTACAATGTGTAATCTAATTGTCCCCAACATGCTGGGTATTCATTTTAGTGACCTTGGAAGGATGCTGTGTCGACTCTGAGCCCCTGTCTAGGATTGAACTCACAACCTTGTGGCCTGTGAGTGAGTGGCTGCAGTACTAGTGCTAGTAGAAGTAGTGCAGTGCTAGTAGAAGTAGCTACACAGCAGTCTCGGTGGAGACTTCTGGGGGATGGGAGAAGATGATGTATGGATGTCAAGTGTGTGTATTCTGTGATATCTGTGAGTAAGTACATGTGTAGGCAACTACTGGCTCCCCCAAACCAACATGAAAGTAAGTTCTTGGGGCAAAAAAAGTTGTGCACTGATGCTTTTTAGCACAGTTTATAGTACCCTCTGGCATGGGGCTATGAATGCTTTGGACTATGTCACTAGCAGTGCAGTAATTTAGTAAATATTGCAGTTATGACTGTAAGTTGCTGTTTGTTGTTATTTGCCATCAAGTTGACTTTGACTGACAGCAACCCTATGAACAAGAGCCCCAGCCATCAACTGCCCTGCTCAGTTTTTGCAACCCAGAGCCATGGCTTCTTTGAATCCATCTTTAATTCATCTGTTTCTATTGCCTTCCACTTTACCAAGCATTATTGTCTTTTCCAATAAGACATGTCATCTCATAATATATGTCCATTGTACAACAGCTTCAAGTTTAGTCATCTTGACTTCTAAGTGAGAATTCAGGCCTGATTTGCTCTTGTAGTATGCCTTCATGTTGTTTCTGATTCATGGCAAACCTGAGGTGAACCTATCATTATGTTTTCTTGGTAAAATTTGTTCAGGAGGGTTTGCTCTCGGACACACTGATTTGCTCTGAGACCCCTCTATTTATATTTTTTGCAGTCCATGAATGTATGTATGTTTAAATCCTGCCTTATATCATAGAATCTCAGGGTGGAGTACAAGTACAGTCACTTTAAACAGTTTTAAAAATACAGAATTTAAAAGAATAAAAATAATGTAAATAGATAAATAATGTTTAATCTTCATGTTTTTATTCATTGTGCATCACCTTTGGTCCTCGGTGGATTGAAAGGCATTCAACAGATGCCTTAAATAAATACATAAATAAATGCATACAGGCAGAGATGGATCCAGCATACCTTCCAATTGACCCATTTTGGCAAGGACAGTCCTGATTAATCTCATTTTTTTCTGCCCTTTCCTCCAGCGATCCCTTTGCTCTCTCCTTCTCTGCTAACTGTAGTAACAAGATGCTGATATGGCGTCCCATAGCAGTGAGTCCCATAGCTCTGGCATTTCTCATGTGAAAGAGGATGTATCCATGCTGCAGAATTAAAACAGTTTGATACCACTTTAGCTGCCATGATTCTTTCCTACAGAACCGTGGGATTTATAGTTTGATGAGGTATTCAGCCTGGTCTGTCAGAGAGCAGCCAAATTACAAATACCAGGATTTTGGAGGACAGAGTCATGGCAGTTAGAGTGGTGTCAAACTGCTTTAATTCTGCAATGTGGATGCACACAAAGAAGGCAAAGAAAGAGACATAGGTTACATGCTAGCAACAGGGAATGTTTGAGAGCCGGCTATGGAACCCACTGGGTGACCTTGGGCAAGTCACCACACTCTCAGCCTCAGAAAAACCCTTAGGGTCAACATAAGTCAAGAATGACTTGCAGACAAGAACAACAACTGGAATGGTGAGTGAAAAATCCACAGGAAGGGCAGCAGATGGCACTGCCGGCTTGGATGAAGCTCACAGAGGACCTCTGCTCCAGGAGGCCTTGTCGGTTGTGTAGTCTGTGCTCTCCATCAGAGTGCAAACAGGAAGGGAGGGAGAACAGCTTTTCCTTGCTGCTTTTAGTTCAACACTGTTGTGTAACCTGGGTTTTCCTTCTAGATGCTGTGTGTCAACCCAACACTTTTACAAGCTGTAAAATGATATAGTTTATTTTCTCCAGATGTAATGTTATCTCTTGCCAGAAATGTAAAAACAGAAAGGGGAGACGCAATCTAGCAGCACTCTTAAGACTATCACATTTAGTTTAGCGAGAGCTTTCGTGGATTTCAGTCCACTTTTGGAGATGCACTTCTTCACTGCATCTGAAAAAGTCACTTAAAATCCACAAAAACTCATGCTAAAATAAAAATGTGTCTTAGGCTGCATCTGCACAGCAGAAATAATGACTTTGACACCACTTTAACTGCCATGACCCAGTGGTATGAAATTCTGGAATTTGAAGTTTTGTGAGCTATTTAATCGTCTTTGTCAGAGAGCTCTAGTACCATAACAAACTACAAATCCCTGAATTCCATAGGATGGAACCATGGCACTTAAAGTGTTGTCAATCTGAATGATTATTGCTTTGCAGATGCAGCCTTAAACGTGCTGCTAGATTTCAAAGACATAGCCATGTTAGTTTGTAGAATCAGTACGTAGAGAGATCTTGTAGCACCTTTGAAACTCAATGAAAGAAATGGGCAGCATGAGCTTTCATAGACTAATGCATCTGAGGAAGGAGACTGAAGTCTACGAAAGCTTGTGCTGCCAATTTATTTCTTTCAGTTAGTCTCAAAGGTGCTACAAGAGCTCTCTGCATAATGCTGCTAGATTGTTTCTCTTCCACTCACCCTATGTTTCCAATGAATCCTCTCCTCTCATGATGTGTCCGAAGTACCACAGCCTCAGTTTGGTCATTTTGGCTTCCAGGGAGGTTTCCAGCTTGATCTGCACTGGGACCCATTTGTTTGTCCTTTTGGCTGTTCATGGGATCCTCAGCACTCTTCTCCAACACTACATCTCAAAGGAATTGATTCTGACGTTTGTGCTGAGTTGTATATCTTTGCATTTTAGAAACTTTTCTAGTTCTTTCATAGCCACCCTCCCCATTCTTAGTCTTCTTCTGATTTCCTGACTGCAGTCCCCATTTCTATCAATGTTTGATCCCAGGTATGGGAATTCTTTTACTATTTCTATTTCTTCATTGTCTAGGTTGAACTTGTGAAAGTCCTCGGTGGTCATTATTTTTGTTTTCTTTATATTCAGCATTAAGCCTGCCTTTGCTCTTTCTGTATTTCGGGCAGAGATGGTGAAATACACAGAGAGAAAGACACATAGAGAAACAGAGGAAATGGCATTTTGGTAACTGCTTCTGTATTTTGCTTTGGATGTTATATAGGAAGTATATGTCAATTAAAAGTGACGCACATACCCCAATCAGCTGAGTGGGAATAAAGGCATTTCAGAGTCAATTAAGTTTGCCTTCCCCATTGGACATTACAACAACAACAACACCCTTTACAAAACCCATTACCTATATATATATATATATATATATATATATAGTTTCATCTGTCTGAATCATTCCATATGGACTTCCATATATAAAATACCTGTCCAGCTCTCTTTTCCTCTTCTTCATCTGTCTAGCTGGAAGGTTTTTTATCAACATTTTTATTGAGAGGATGGCGAAGTAGGCACTGGGAAGATGGTTAATAAAGACTGAGCTTGGAAAGAATGGGACTCTATTCTAGTTGGTCCTACTGGAGCTGTCTGTGCCTTCCTACAACTGGAAAGGTAAACAGCAGCTAACTACAAAATCCCTCACTGAGTACGTGTGAACAGTAAAACAAAGACAGTAGGGAGGGAACAGATAAGTCTGTCTCACCAACTACTCCCAGATGTTAAGAAGAAGCATACATCTGTAAATCTGGCCACAAAAAGGGAAACCATTTGAGAAAATGGGGCTAGGGAAAGAAAAAAAAGTCCCCTTTTTACATTTTGGGGGAAAAAAAGGATTATTTTGAAAGTAGTCTCTAGAAGGTTTTTTAAAGTAGTCTCTAGGTTCAAATGTTTAAGTTTACTTATAGAAGGCTTACCTGACCTAGGTATTTCATTCACATGTGCATATTGTTAGTTTTGAATAAAATGTTTGCTAAAACATGTTGCTCAACTTTCTCTGGTTTAGGAAGCTATCCCTTTTCTTTCCATGTTATATCTGCCTGTGGTATCATTTTTTTTGTTAAACAAATAATGCCCAGGAACACATCTATTTTATTAATGGAAGTATATCTGTACTTCCATGTGTGTGTGTGTGTGTGTGCCTTCAGGCTGCTTGTTGACTTATGGCAATCCAATAAATTTCTTAGGCAAGGAATACTCAAGAGGTGGTTTTGCCAGTTCCTTCATCTGAAATATAGGCTACAGTATATGGTATTAACTGGTGGCCTTCCATCCAAATACTAACCAGGGCTGACCCTTCTTAGCTTCCAAGATCAGATGGGATCTGATGCCTTTAAGATATTTAGGCTCATACCTCTTTTTATCTGAGCTGAAATTCCTGACCATTCAGCTTCAGTGAAAGACCCTGGATTCGTGTATACAGAGTAGAAAGATTCTGCATATTTATTTTCTTTGCATCACGCATAGTTTTATATATGTCTCCCCTTTTTCCTAATATAAACACCCCCAAATACTTTGATGAGTGACTAAGGGGGGTTGCAGACTGCCAGAAATAGTGCAAATTGAGTCCACTTTTAGGGTTAGGGTTAGTGCTAGGGAATCATGGGAATTGTTTTTTTTCTGAGACATTGAGCCTTCTCTGTCAGAGGGCTCTGGTGCCACAAAAAAATACAGTTCCCATGGTTCCCTAACCCTTAAAGTGGACTCAATTTGCACTATTTCTGGCAGTCTGCAACCCCCCTATCTCAGATACCCCTGAGCCCAAAATGTAGATACCTTTCCTCATATGGGTGTTGCTCCAGCACCTTGATAATTTTGCTTGTCTTTTTCTGTACTTTTCCCCTATGGTATCAGTTTTTAGGTGTAGTGATAAGAACTGCATACAGTGTTCCACATGTGGATGTCTTAACAGCCCAGTTCAGAAATATTCAAGTAAATTCAATTTTATTGAGCACAACTCACAACATAGAGTCTTAAAGAGGGCTGCCATCATTTCAAAGATACCCAGTATAATTGCCCTGAGTTCATTTTTTTCAGTCCCTTTTCCCAGAGTTTTGGTCAACTTTTCTTAAAGGAGTGGTAACATAATAATTAATATAAATAATGGTTTTGAATAAACAGACAAGTAAGACAAATTCAGCTACTTTTTATAGATGTGTTGTGGAGTTATGTAAGGGTAGCATGATAATGGCAGAATTATTTACCTTTTTCAATTATGGCCGACATAGAACTCATCTTTTTTGCAGCAACTGCACAGGGGTTGTCATTTTAATAGCCCAGTCAGCCCCCAACCTTAATATAATTTTCTTGGTTAGTCATTGCCAACTCAGATCCCATTAGGGTATATGTGAAGATGAGAGAATTTTTTTGCCCCAATATACTGTACATCACTTTGGAGCTGTTGTTGTTGTGTGCCTTCAAGTCATTTGTGATTTATGGCAACCCTAACCTATCCTGGGGTTTTCTTGGCAAGATTTGTTCAGAGGAGGTTTGCCATTGCCTTCCCCTGAGGCTGAGAGCATATGAATTGCCCAAGGTCAGCCAGTGGGTTTTATGGCCAAGCTGGGAATTGAACCCTGCTCTCCAGAGTCACAGTCCAACACTCAAACCACTCTGCCACACTGGCTCTCACTTTGCAGCTGCTTACATTGAATTTCATTATGCCATTTAACTGTCTGTTCTCCCAATAGAGAGAGATGAACTGGGGGTCTTCACAATACAGCTTTGTTCTCACCACCCTAAATAGTGTCGTAGTGCCATCAGCAAATCTTACCATCTCACTGCTAACTTCCACTCCAGGTCAACAAGTTAAAAAGCACCATTCTCAATACATTTCACTGACAGATTTCCATGCTCACATCTCTTCTTTGTGAGAAGAGAGAATGTATTCCTACTCTGGGTTTCCTACTTTTTAATCAATTTTCAACCATAGGAGGACTTTTCCTCTTACCCCAGGATTGCAAAGTTTGCTCTTTGGTATAGGAATTTGTCAAAAGATTGTTTGGGAACCCAAGTAGGCACATGTCTAGTGGATCATTCCTATGATTTTGTTAAAGTGCACCAAAAAATCTGAAAAGTTGTAGAGTTGCTGTCCTTGCCTGTGCTTACTTTCTATAGGAATAAACAAATCAAAATCTTCAGCATAGCAAGATCCAACCCAAAGGGGAAAAAATCTTCACCCTTTGCTCAGGTTGGTCTCAAAACATCTCTGCAGACATACAATTTACAGCTTGTTGTTAACCACCATCAAGACTTTGACCTACAGTAATGCTATGAATGAGATACCTCCAAGTCACCCTGTTATCAACAACCCTGCACAGGCCTTGCAGATTCAGGACTGGGGCTTTTCTGGATGTTATCACACGGGGTCTAAAGCAGTCCCATCCTCGTAGCATCCCCGTCCCATTCCGGATCCTTTGCCCCTGTGTTCAAACGACGTCGCAGCAAACCCCGCCCCATCCAGTGCCATCCCCGGCGCATTGCAGCATCATCCCCGTTCTTTGCAATTCCTCTTTTTTTGAGGAATTACATCTGCCGCGACCAGAACCATACCGGAATGATGCTGCTTTCTTGTATTGCCGCCGCGTGTGATAAAGTCCTCTGATCGAGTCTATCCAGCTTTAATGGAGCCTTCCACTACTTTTACAACTTGAATCATATTATTACAATTCCTGCCTTGGCATTATTGAAGGCAGTTTCCAATTTTCCTTTTTCAGTCTAGAAAGGCATTGCTGCTGTGGGATGTTGCCTACAATTCCCTCAAACTTGTTTTCTTTTCATGCTCTCTTGTTTTTCATTTCTCATTATAACAGGGTCCCTGTTCTAGGAGTTTGTCTCTAACAACCTTCTTTCTCCTTAGAAATAAACAAACTTCTGTGTGCTGGGTAATCATGTACACAAGCAATTTAGTGCTGTATTAAGGCCTTCCCAGCTCCTCTGATTTTCTGGATAATTCTGTTATGGAGGGAGTCTTCAGTGTAGACTGCAACTAAAAAACTAACACATAGTGGGATGCAAAGCATTGAATGCTCTAGAAATCTCCCTGTTGGATTCTGCAAGTTTATTAATAGTCAGTGGTAGTTTGAGTGTTGGACTAGGACCCCGGGAGACCAGGGTTTGAATCCCTGCTCAGCCATGGAAATCCACTGGGTAAATCTTGAGCAAATCAGCCTCTCTCAGCCTTTTAAGAGGAAGGCAATCATAAACTTCCAAGTAAATCTTGCCAAGAAAAACCCTAGGATGGGGTTGCCATCTGCTTAGGTCTTGAAGATTCAGTTGATTGAGTCTACCCATCTGACATGCAGTCTTCCTCTCTTTCTGCTGCCTTCTACCTTTCCTACCATTATTGCCTTTTCCAGTGATTCATGCCTTCTCATGATGTGACCAAAGTACAATAGCCTCAAGGTAAATAATAAAAACAACAAATGTGTTAATGACGTGGCAGCCATTGACTATGGTCTGGAAAATTGCATTAGGGCAGAATGTGGCATCCAGAGTTGTAACCAGACTAGCCCAGCAGAATCAACTTGACCTGAAACGTTTAGCTGTCCCAGCTAGAGTACACCCATTGAATCAATGAGATTTATGAAAAACTTGAGTCACTAGTCAGCAACTCATTCAATGGATCTCTTCCTATTGATATTAACCAATAGAATCCAGTCCATTCTGCCTATTTGTTGGCTGCCTGTTCACTTCTATGATCAATTCAACGGGGTGAAGTTTAAAGCCCTAGCTGTGTACAGAGCCACATAACCACAGGGGGTCTTTTCCCTATTGCAGTCTGCCCATGGTTGAAGATAATTGGGGGAGGCTCTTCTGCAAAGCACCTCTGGTCAAAATGGGACTTCAGTGTTGTGGCTTATAACACCCAAATGTAAGCTATGACTGGTGCCAATATGGTTACTAGCTTTTGTTTGCTGAAGCATTATAGTCAGCTCATTCTGTATGTTTTGTGGGATTTCTTTATTGGCACTCTTATCTTTGTTTCACTACAGTGACATGTTTTTCAAGGTTTATTGGTTTGAATTGGGAAGTTCTACAGTTCAGTGGAAGAGCATGTGCTTTACGAGTCAAAGATCCCAGCCTTGATTGCTGGTATTTCCTTCCAGAGATGGAAAAAGTGAAACTTCACAGAACCACTGCCAGTCAGTGTCAACAATATTGGCTTAGGTGGACTGATGGTCATATTCAGAATAAGACAGCTTTCTGTGTCCCTACTTATCTTTTTTCCGCTTTAATTATATTTGCACTTAGCATATCTGTATTTTCACTGCTTTAATTTAATTATATTTGTACACTGCCCTGTACAAATTATTGCACTCCTATCACCATTTTCCATGTCTGGAGAAAAAATGAAGGCTGTTCAAAAGAACACAAGGAGAGCCTTGCTGCTTGAGACTAAAAGCCTATCTAGTCCAGCATCTCTTTTCCACAGATATACCTCTGCATATAGATATAGATATCTATAGATATACCTCTGGGAAGCCCACAAACAGCACACCAAGATAATATGAAGCTTTGTGGTTTTAAATCAGAAAGAATTGCCTTGGTACAGAAGACTCTGTCAATGTTCACATGCAACAATTGCATAGGGAGATCACAGAGGAATTCTTCTTTCCTTCACTATACAGTATACCACACACTGTGAAGGCATAGCCAAATATGGTTTCCTAATATATTTGTACAGAGTGAAAAAAATACATGCCTGAGAATCATAGGTATCCATCTGCATATGGGTTACATGGTTTTCCTGACATGGTATATTTTCAGGACACATGAGGAGTGAAGCTGCTTTCTCCTTGCAGAGTTCTGTTGAGTCATTTAACATTTTAATTGCTATTTAATATGTTTCTGAATCCACTCAACAGCTGAGATCCTACAAATGTATTTACAGAAGGTGATGGAGGCTGTGGAGGCTGCCTGGTTTTGCAACAACAGCCTGTAGCTCAATCTGTCTGGCTACTGATTGACTGTGGGGTGCCTCTGGGCTGACTGATAAGCTGGAGCATGTCCAGAGGGCAACCAAAATGCTGAAAGGTCTGGAAACCATGCCCTAATGAGGAGCTACTTAGGGTGCTGGGTATGTTTATCCTGGGGAAGAGAAGGTTAAGGGAAGACATGATAGCCATGTTTAAATATTGGAAAGGATGTCATATTGAGGATGGAATAGGGTTGTTGTGTGCTGCTCCTGAGACCGGGACACATAGCAATGGATTCAAACTAGAGGAAAAGAGATAAACATTAGGAAGAACTTCCTGGGGCTAAGAGCTATTTGACAGTGGAATATGCTGCCTCAGAGAATGGTGGAGTCTCCTTCTTTGGAGGTTTTTAAACAGAGGATGGATGGTCATCTGTTAGAAATGTTTGATTGTGTATTCTGGAATGGCAGGGGGTAGACTGGATGGCCCTTGAGGTCTCTTCCAGCTCTATGATTCTATAATTCCAGCTGCTCTTGAGCATCAAGGGAAGAGAAGGTAGCTTCTCCCCCAGTGTAAGACCACTCCTTTCTCCCTCTGTGTCCAAGAGAAAGTGGAATGACCCTAGATGCACCCCACAGTGGATCAGTAGCCAAGGAAGGAGCTGCACCCATTAATCCTTCCTGGTCTTAGTTGCATGCCACAGTGGGAGGTTTGTGGAAGGAGGTAGTGGATACTCCGGCAAGATCTGAAAAGGGCCATGTGTACTTTTAACCTGCCCAATCACACCTGTGTGTGCCACCAACAAGATGCCAGCCAATGAGTGCTCAAGATTGATTAACTCTAAAACCATGAACACAATAGAATGGAACACCACCAAGCAAAAACTAAAAGAAAACTGATAAAATACCTAAGATTACAATAAAGCATGTGACAGGCTCTTTAGAAATTATTGTTCTGTTACCCTTTGCAGCCTAGAGAGACAGGTTAGGAATGTGTGTGTATATCCACATTGTCTGTACTGCATAGTGACAGCCATTTCAGCTGAGAAAGACCTTAACTGAAAACCAAGAAATGTGGGGAAAAGTACTGTAGTATAGGTTAAAGAGGAGACCAAGACAAGGAGGCAGGAACAAGGAACAAGTCAGAAGCAAAGAGCAAACCAGGAGGTAAGACCAAAGTTGGCAAAGTTGTCATCGTCATCATCATCATCATCATCATCTTTTAGTTTCCAGAAATTACTGACTGAAGTTCTGGACCGTCAGTAATTTGGATTCTATCCATTCTGAAACTTGGAATCAGTGAAGTATTGACAGATAACGTAGCATGTTTCAAGGCAGTTTCAGTTGTCTTGTAGTTTGTTCACAATTGCTCCCAGACCATGTGCCACCACTGGAACTATACTTGGTTACCTTTCCCATGGATTTCCCAGATTTCCATTGAAATATATATATATATATATATATATATAATTTACCACATGCAAAGAACTGGTGAATATGTCAGACGTAATTGTGTTTGAGTAAAAGACAACAACAACATACTACTCCTGTCAGTAGCCATTTTGGTTAGGAGTTTTGGGAGTTGTGATCCAAAAAATTAACGTTGCCAAGATTCAAGTGGGACACTATGTAACAAACACTGTAGAAATAATGCAATTTGACATGTTGAGTTCTGTGGCTCAATGTTATGGAATCCTGGGATTTGTAGTTTGTTGTGGAACCAGAGCTCTTTGACAGAGAAGGCTAAATATCTCACAAAAATACAAATCCCAGAATTCCACAGCATTGATCCATGGCAGTAAAAGTGGTGTCAAATTGCATTATTTCTTCAGTGTGGATACAGCCCTAGAAAGCAGAACTGGGAATGCAACCAAAGTCCAGGCAGAAAGGGTACAGAAACATAGTAAAGCTACAGAAGAGAGTCTATCTGAACTAGATGCCTTTATTATAGTCCTTCTCATCCAGTAGGGTCTATGTTTCAATCTTTACTGTTACAGTCAATGACCAGCATTGCAGTAAACAAGATTTAAAAAAAACATACCAGGAGTCCAGCAGTCTGCATGAGTGTGTGAGGATCACCTAGTGCCTGAAGATTCAAATGCAGACTAAAATATCTAGCCCAGGGCTATGCTTGGCCCCCATATTTGAAAATAACGCACCAGGCACAAACAACCTTGCCAGTATAATATGGGAATGCCTTCCCTTCTCCCACCAATTTGTACTACATGTGTGGGGTAGCTAGCCAGGCTGCTATTAGTCAGGGGAAGTGTTTCTTTATCAGCATCAGCGACATCCATGTATCAACAGATGGTGGGTTGGTGTATTTTTTTCCTGGCTGAATTGTGTGTGTGTGTGTGTGTGTGTGTGCAAAAATGGAACTGATCATGTATTTTACCCTGAATAGAATCCATTAATTGGCTGGAAAGGCTGTGGTCTATAGGAGGCTTCCCCAGCCTATATCTTCCAGAACTGTTGTAGCTGGCTGTGAGATTCTGGGAGCTCTAATACAGGGGTAGGCAACCTGCGGCCCGGGGGCCGGATGCGGCCCCATGAGGCCTTTGAACCGGCCCCAGGCCAGTCCTGCCCCCCGCCATGATGATATTGATTATTGTTGTTATTACTTGTTCTTGGGGTTTTCTTGGCAAAATCTCCACAGGGGTTTTGCCATCGTGGCTTTTCTGGGGCTGAGAGAGTGTGCATGCATATTTTTAAATTTTATTTTATTTTATTTTTATTATTTTTATTATTTTATTATTTTGCTTCGGCCCGCCAATTGTCTGAGGGACAGCAACCCGGCCCCGAGCTCAAAAAGGTTGCCTATCCCTGCTCTAATAATTTATCAAAGGTCCAAAATCCACTGCAGAAATGAGACCACTTTAACTGCCCTGGCTCAGTGCTAGGGAATCCTGTAGTTTTGTGAAACATTTAGCCTTTTCTATCAGAGAGCTTTGGGGCCACAATAAACTACAATTCTCAGAGTTCCCTAGCACTGAGCCAGGACAGTTAAATCAGTTTCAAACTGTAGTATTTCTACAGTGTGTTTTGGACCAAAATTGATACTAAAGTCAATAAATTAGAACAAGAATAAGACTTTGAAAGCCAGCCATGAAAGAAATAGATAAGCTTCTCAAGTGTAAAGACATGTCATTAAATGTTAAAGTCAGGCCACAATATTTCTGATTTCTATGTATGTGTGACAGTCGTGAAAGCTGGACACTGAAGAAAGTTGATACGAAGAAAATCAGCTCATTTGAAATGGTGCTGGAGGAAAGTTCTACAGAAATGACTTGCTAAGACAAATAAATGGGTCCTGGGGCAAATCAAATGAAGCCTGAACTGTCATTAGAAGTGAAGATGACTGAACTGAGATTATTGTACTGTATGAGATGGTATCACTCATTGGAAAAGACAATAATGCTTGGTAAAGTTGGTTGGCTCAGCAGATGAGAGGCTAGTCCTCATGATCCTTTTGAGAGCCAGTGTGGCATGGTAGTTTTAAGTGTTGGACTAAGACTCTGGAGACCAGTGTTCAATTCCCAGCTCAGCTATGGAAACCCACTGGGTGACCTTGAGCAAGTCACATGCTCTCAATGTCGAACCTCCGCTGAACAAATCTTACCAAGAAAGCCCCATCATAGGATTGCCTTAGGGTCACCATAAGTAAAAAAATGACTTGAAGGAGCATAATAACAAAATTGAAGGCAATAAGAGAAAAAGGGAGGCCACACTACAGGCAAATTGATTCAAGCAAGAAAGCCACGGCCTAGAGTTTGCAAGACCAAAGCAGGGCAGTTGATGACTTGAAGGTCTCCCAGTCATAACCTGCCGTAACCTGAATTTTGGACAAATAACAGGCCTTAGGATCACCACAGTCCAAAAGGTTTGGGAGGGCCTTAGGGTCATCACAGTCCAAAAAGGTCTGGAGGGCCTTAGAGTTGCCACAGTCCAAAAATATCTGGAGGGCCTTAGGATCACCACAGTCCAAAAAAGTCTGGTGGGCCTTAGGGTTGCCACAGTCCAAAAAAAGTGTCTGAAGGGCCTTAGGATCACCACAGTCCAAAAGGTTCGGGAGGGCCTTAGGGTCATCACAGTCCAAAAAGGTCTGGAGGGCCTTAGAGTTGCCACAGTCCAAAAATATCTGGAGGGCCTTAGGGTCATCACAGTCCAAAAAGGTCTGGAGGGCCTTAGGGTCATCACAGTCCAAAAAGGTCTGGAGGGCTTTAGTGTCACCATATATCCAGGAAAGCGGCCAAGTATGCTGATATCCATAGTCAAAGCAACACACACACACACACAAAACAAAAAAACAAAACAAAACAAAACAAAAACCCAGTGTGCAGAGCTAATGCAGTCAAGAGTTTTGTGCACACAAACAGTCATAAAGCAAAAGTCTTGTAGCAGCAATCCAAGGGTACAACCAGACAAAATCCATGGTTCCACAGAGAGAAAAATCGTGTAGGCAATCGAAGGTCAAGAAGTCCAGAGAGACAAGGCAAACCAGCAATCCAAGCATCAAGGTTTCCAGTTGAGAAGACAAGGAGAGTCAGGATCAAGCATGCTTTCACTAGGAAGCTCAGATAATCTCTGACAACTATGCTGCTGTCCGGCACCTGTTTATATTACCTGACCGCAGGTGCTCAGCTGTTATTGATTGCTCAGCATTTTTCATAAAGTCTCCTTGAGCACCAGAGGCCCTCCCTTTCTGCTGTTTGTTGGTTGAAAGTGGGCACGGTCCCTTCTCCCTCCTCCATGCCTGAAGGCTCTGCTGCTGAGCCTCCTTGAGGACCAGAGACTCTGCTGGAGCTGGCAGGGCAGAACTAGGGCCAGACTCAGCTTCAGGCTCAGGTCCAAGTTGAGGCTCTAGCTCAGCCTCCTTGTTCTCAGAGTCCTCAGCCAGGCTGGGCATGGCACCATAGTCCAAAAGTGTCTGGAGGGCCTTGGGATCACCACAGTCCAAAAATAAAGCTCTGGAGGGCCTTAGGATCACCATAGTCCAAAAAAGTCTGGAGGGCCTTAGGGTTGCCATAGTCCAGGGGTAGGCAACCTTTCCCCTTTAAGGGCTGAGGGACTTCAGCTCCCAGAAGCCTCATCCATGTTGGCCAATAGTCCCATGTTGGCCAATAGCTCCTGGGATTCTGGGAGCTGAAGTCCCTCGGCCCTTAAAGGGGAAAGGTTGCCTACCCCTGCCATAGTCCAAATGTGTCTGGAGGACCTTAGCATCACCATAGTCCAAAGAAGTCTGGAGGGCCTTAGGGTTGCCATACATAGTCCAAATGTGTCTGGAGGGCCTTAGCATCACCAGAGTCCAAAAAGATCTGGAAGGCCTTAGAGTCAGCAGAGTCCAAAAAGCTGTGGAGGGCCTTAGGATCACCACAGTCCAAAAGTCGGAAGACTCCATAAATCCATAAAAGGACGACTTGAAGGGGCACAACAGCAAGAAGAAGAAGAAGAAGATGATGATGATGAAGATGAAGATGAAGAAGCAAACCAGCCTTGCTCCTCTTGTGCCCAGTGCTTGCCCTTGTCCCTGCCAAAGCCCGAAAGAGGAGAAAGAGGAGAGGTCTCCTTTAAACCCCGGCGCTGGCATCTCCGCCCCTTCCCTTCCCTTCCCTTCCCTTCCCTTCCCTTCCCTTCCCAGGAGCCCCCTCCTTGTCCACTCCAGGCCCCAGGAAAGGCAAGGAGGCAGCCAGCAGAGGAGGAGGAGGAGGAGAAGCCAGCCCCAGCCCCAGCCCCAGCGCCCTTGGTGACCGACCCCTGGAGCCGTCTGCCCTGCTGTGGGGCGCGGCCAGTGCCTGAGGAGAGCGGCTGGAGGAGGAGGAGGAGGAGGAGGACTGTGCCTCCCTCCGTCCGGGCACCGCCACCCTCCTCCTCCTCCTCCTCCTCCTCCTGCTCTTCCTCTGCTCTTTGCCCGGGAGTGTGAGTGTGAGGCCGCCTCTGCCTCTGCCCAGCTCCCGGGACATGCGGCCTCTCCCGCCTCCGGAGCCATCATCGCCGCGGAGACAGAGGAGGAGGAGGAGAAGGAGGAGGAGATGAGGCTCCGCCATGGCACCTTCCTCACCCTGCTCCTCGGCTGCCTCTGCGCCCTCTTCTCCCTCTCCTGGTACGGGGCCTTCGGGGGACACAAAGGTAAGGAAGGAGGGACAGGGCTGGCCTCGCACCTCACCTGCGGCCGAGGGGAACTGCTGCCCACCTGGCCCAGGAAGGGAAGGAAGAGGGGAACACCTGGCGCAGAGGAGGAAGGGGCGCACCTGGAGCATCCCGCCGCCCTGGGCCCCCAGGGAGGCCTCTGCACTGCACCGACTTCCTCTCGGGGGTCTCTGCCCTCTCCAGGGCCCCCCTCAGCAGAGGTGAGGGGCGCCAAAAGGTTTCTTCCCCTCAAGAGTTTGGCTCCTTGGGTTCCCTTGCCCCTCAGCCCCGAGGGACTTTTCACCCCACATCTTGGTCTGTGTTTGTTCTCAGCCCCACATCTTTGTCTTTGTGTGGGGTGAGCAGAGTTGGTCCCCCTCTCCTGTTCCTTCCCCTCCAGTTCTTTCCTTCTTCTCCAGTATCTTTCCCCTTCCTTCCTCCCCCCCACTTCTCTTCTTCTTCTCCAGTGTCTTTCCCCTTCCTTCCTTCCTTCCTTCCTTCCTTCCTTCCTTCCTTCCTTTTCCTTCCTTCCTTCCTCCCCCTCCACTTCTCTCCTTCTTCTCCAGTGTCTTCCTCCTTCCTTTTCCTTCCTTCCTTCCTTCTTTCCTTCCTCCCATCCACTTCTCTCCCTCTTCTCCACTGTCTTCCCCTTTCCTTCCTTCCTTCCTTCCTTCCTCTCCACTTCTTTCCCTCTTCTCCAGTGTCTTCCCCTTTCCTTCCTCACTCCCTTCCTTCCTCCCAGGTGTCTGCTGCTGCCACTCTCCCTGGTTTCTCCTTCTTCTCCTCTTTCTCCCGTCCTTTTCTTCCCCTTTCTTCCCCTCCTCCCCAGAGCCACTTGTTTCCATCTTCCCTGGTCTTGCCTTCTTCCTTGGTCCTCCAGATATTGTTGGGACTCCCATCAGGTCCAGAGGGAGTAGCTGGAGGAAAGTAGCCACTGAGTCTCTCTTCTTCTTCTTCTTCTTCCTCTTCTTCCTCCTCCTCCACACACCTTTTTTCTCTCTCCTTCTTTGTTGTTGGGTGCCTTCAAGTCTTTTCCTACTTAGGGCCACCCTCTCATGGGTTTTTTTGTGGGCAAGATTTGTTCAGAGAGGGAGAGTTGCCTTGGCTTTCTTCTCTTGAGGCTGAGAGAGTGTGACTTGCCCAAGGCCACCCAGTGGGTTTCCATGGCCGAGGTCGGGCTCAAACCTTGGTCCCCAGAGTCATAGCCCAACACTGGTCCGAGACACAGAAGTAGAAGTAACCCAGTTTGAGACTGCTTTAACTGCCCTGGCTCAGTGTTAGTGGATCATAGAAATTGTAGTTTATTATGGCACCAGAGCTCCTGGTGGCGCAGTGGTTAAATGCCTGTACTGCAGCCACTCACTCATAGACCATAAGGTTGTGAGTTCAATACTAGCCAGGGCTCAGGCTAGACTCAGGCCTGCATCCTTCTGAGGTTGCTAAAATGAGTACCCAACTTTTGGGGGGCAATGAGCTTACAGTTGTAAACTGCTTAGACATCCCATAGAGCAATATGAAGCGGTATATAAATGAAGCTGCTTTGCTCTAACAGAGAAGGCTAAATGACTCACAAAACTACAATTCTCAGAATTCCCTAGCATTGGGCCAGGGCTGTTAAAGCAGTCTCAAACTGGATGCTTTCTGCAGTGTGTTTTGGACCACCGAAACTACTACACAACACTGGCTCTTTCTCCCTCTCCCCCCAGTTTTTTCCCCTCCTCTCCCCCAAACTGGGTCTGTCTTCCTGAGACAGGTACTTTGGTCTCTCCCCATCCTGGTTTCTGTGCTTGGCAGTCCCCACTGTTGTTAATCTCTCCTGGCCTAGCAGAACTTCAGTCTACGTTGGAGAAAGAGGACAATGACACCCCAAATCCACCAAACAGTGATACCTGATTTGGCAAGGTATCCCAGTTTGGTGGATTTGGGATGTTGTTGTTCTTCACTACATGGCCAACAGGGCTATCCCTGGATATGTTTACTAGGGGAAAGAGAGTTATCAGTGCAGCCAGCAGGCTTCTTCCCCCTGCGTAGGCTTTTGATCCTGTGCTGGGTTTGAGCCCAAGTGGCCAAGCAGGACATGCAGCTTTCCCCTTCTGCTTAAGCTTTGCCTGAACTTTAGACTAGCAAAAAGCGATCAAAGACAAGCAGAGAGTAGGGGTGGAGTTTTTCTGCCTTACCCAATGCTCTCAGTACACTCTCTCTCTGTGTAGATCTTTAATAAGCTGCCTCTTGTTGGAAGATGCTGGACTAGTTGGGTGTCCAGTAGTATCGTTGCCAACAGTGACTACTATTTTTGCTTAAAATTAACTGGTGTCAAATTCTTATCAAACAAATGGATAATGTTCCTGGCTTCTTGTTTTGGTGTGCTGGGGGTAGAGTTGTTGGGATTGTTTGCACACACATATGTCTCTTTCCCTCTCTTTTTTTTTAAAAAAACTAGTGATTGTGTTGTTGTGTGCCTTCATGGGGTTTTCTTGGAAAGATTTGTTCAGAGTGAGCTTGAAACATAATAGTTTTGCAGAATCCTCGCCCTGTTGCTTGTGTTTACTTTATATATTTTTAGTTCAGATGTATCATTGTTTTCTTTTACAGCGGATACATTTCTCCCTGTGTTATATTGTCTACTAAATGTTTTCATTGGTGTTTTATTGGTTTTGAACCCTGCAATGGGATTATTTTATCATGAAAAGAGAATGACAAATTATTATTATTATTATTATTATTATTATTATTATTATTATTATTAGCTTTATTTATTAAGCTTCGTAGATGTACACGGTGCTGTACAAAATCAAATAAAAACCAAAATACATAAAAAGCCTGCCTGTGGCGTACAATCTAAAAGTTAAAACAAACAAATTAAAACATCATAAAAAAAGTTAAAACATCAAATATCCAATATTAAGACATCAATAATTGTGAGCTTTCCTAAAACTTGTTTGTACCTGTCCATGTGTTTTGGCAAAGTAATGTGTATGACACATGAAAGCAGGCATATAAAAAGGAGGAAGCATGTTTGAGATATATTGAAACATGTTTTGCAAAGGATGACTTGTGTTGATCATGGAGCAAAAGGTTGGCCCTGTTGCTACCAGGGAAAACTGAGAATCTCAGTGGTGAGCAAAGGGGGTGTTGGCATGTTACACTTGTTGTTGTGTGCCTTCAGGTCATTTCTTATTTATGATGACCATAAGGCAACCCTTAGCAAGATTTGTTCAGAGGAGGTTTTCCATTGCCTTCCTCTGAGGCTGAGAACATGCGACTTGGAAAAGGTCACCCAGTGGGTTTCATGGGTGAGCCGCAAATTGAACCCCGGTCTCCAGAGTCGTAGTCCAGGACTCAAATCAATATGCCACCTAATGACCTTTTGGATGGTGAGTGTACGGTGTGCAGCAAAAAAGCCCTTTTCACTCCTGGCATTTTTCTCTTCTGTGCTCATGGCTTTTGGCATTGTGCTGGCAATAAGGACCTATGCTGTTGTTTATTGTAAACAATGTATCAGCTCCTGATATGAGGTGCACTCACTGCACAATTATAGCAATTTGATATCCCTTTAATTGCTAAGGCTCTGTCCTATGTAATTGTGTGAGCTGGAGTTTTGTGAGATACTTCAAATTCTCTAGTGAACTCCCTACAGCTGCAGCATCAGCACTCTGTGGCAGAGAATCCTAAGTACCTCACTAAACGACAAATCCCTGGTTCCTAGAGCAGTTACAGTGGGATCAATATGCCATGATTACATAGTGTGGATACGTTCACAAATGCAGTGCCCTGGTTTTTGATATTACAGCGAGGGAGCAGACCATACCACCCACTGCCTTGCTGGCAAAGTAGCTCATACAGATAAGCAGTTCAGTTATGTTGGGGTAAAGAACCTACAATCATAGCATCATAGCACTGAAAGAGATCCCAAGGGCCATCCAGTCCAACCCCCCTGCCATGCACGAACTCACAATCAAAGCATCCCTGACAGATGGCCATCCAGACTCTCTTTAAAGACCTCCAAAGAAGGTTTTTCCTTCAAAGAACCTTTCACCTTCCAGACGTTTTAGACAAAAACTCCCACAGTCCCTTACCATTGATTCTGGGGTAGGAGCCTCTGGAAGTTGAAGTCCAAAACATCTGGAGGACCAGAGATTCCCTTACGTAAGTCTTAAGGGAAGCCTCAAGTGGTTGCCAAGGCATAAGCTTAAGAAATGAGATGTGCAGTATTGTGATCCCACAGGATCAGCCAACAGTGCAATTGGAATAATGTTTTCTACCATTCTTTGTTTTTGTTGCAGCGTGCCATCAAGTTGTTTCTGACTTATGGCAACCCTAAGGTGACCCTATCATGCGGTTTTCTTGGCAGGATTTGTTCAGAGAGGGTTTGGTTTTGCTTTCCTCTGAGGGTGACAGAGTTTGACTTGCCTAAGGTCACCCAGGGAGTTTTCATGGCTGAACAGGGATTCAAATCTTTGTCTCCAGTCATAATCCAATGCTCAAACCACTACATCACGCTGGTTCATCTTGCCATGCAGTATACTTAAGAGGCCTATTCTGAGCACTTCTGTCCTGGTTAGCTCTAAGACTGGTCTGTAACATTTTCAAAGATTTCATTTCTGTTTCACTGGCTGGAAATGTTTAGTTATCTAATATTAAAAGGACTTGGAGAGTATTTTCTTGCAGTCACTAGTTTCAGGTTTTGTCTTGTGATCAAGTAGTTGTTGTTTTGCGAACAAAACAAACCCAACCAAACTCCACAGTCTTAAGTGCAGTTTAAGTTAAATTGAATAACCTTTCCTATAAAATCAAATTACAGAGAGAATACCAAATTGATAGTGATATTTATTCCCTGACTGCCTCCCCGCAGCTAAGAGCTATACCTGTTTCCCATCTGTTATGCCAGCAAGCATACAACTCTCTTAAAGATTTCAGGAGAGATTTACCTTGAGGAAACAAGGATTGCCAAAGTAGCAGACACCATAGGTTCTCTGAAGACTGATATAGTCCTATCAGTTCAAGTAAACTGAGAAATTGAGATTGAGTCTGGGTTAGCTTCAGCACTGAAACATAGGATTTCTGACAATAACCTCTGGAGGTATAAATTGTGTGCTGGGTTCTTCATGAGGTGAACATATATTAATATTTTATACTTTTGGAATAGGCCTTACACAAGTTTGTGGATTTACTAGTTGCATACAAAAACCAGTTCATTTCCACAGCTATACCCAGATTCCACTACAATTATAGTTGAATTTCACTGTAATTTTGCAAGACATTTAGCCTTATCTGTCAGAGAGCTCTGGTGCTACCATAAACTACAATTCCCAAGATTCCCTAGCAAAGAGCCAGGGCAGTTTAAGCGGTCTCAAACTGGATTATTTCTGCAATGTGTGTTTGGACCATGGACATCATGCTCTGGTGCCACAATAAATTACAGTTCCCTAGCAAAGCCAGAGCAGTTAAAGCAGTCTCAAACTGGATTATTTCTGCAGTGTATTTTGGACCATGGACATCATGCCCTAGATATATTGAAAGAAAAATCTATTTTTCAGGAGCTAATATTTTATTGCAGAAGAAGATACAAGGGTTAAAAACATGCTCTGTTTGGTTTGTTATATACCTGGATTACTGTTGTTTATATGATTATGTATGATATTTCATATGTTGTGATGATTGCCTTTTTTGTCATAGCTTTTCTGCGGAGGGGGATAATGGTTGTTCTCTTGTTTTGTTCTTAGTGATACATAGAAGCTGTGGATAACTCAGGGTCAAACTAGATGCTATATTAAATGCAAAGGGTGAGATATAAGAAATAAAATGCTCAATGGTGCATGGAGGCCTGATTCCCCTTCAAGTCCTTTCAGAATTATGGTGACCCTCAGGCAAACCTATCACAGGGTTTTCTGGGGCTGAGAGGGTGTGACTCACCTAAGGTCACCCTCTGCTTTCCATGGCTGAGCAGGGAATCAAACCCCAATCTCCAGAGTCTATCTTATGCTCAAACCACTACACTGGCTCTCTCCATTTGCTTTCTTACATGTAAAATGCTACACATTCTGTATAGAGTCTGATGTGACTCTCAGAGGAACAGACAGCAGCACACTTGAAATAGCTTACTTTGGTCAGGAACCTAGAGTGCAGTTGAAAGGGAGCAGATAATGCACTTTTTAAAAAGATCTTGCTTACATTAATAAGAAACAACTGATAAAACTAGTATTTTTTTCTTTTCTTTTTACTGTCAGTGTGTTTTATTGTTACGTGTCTTAAAATTCATCCCCACATGTGGCAACCCTAAGGCAACCCTGTCCAAGGACTTTCATAGCAAGATTTGTTCAGAGAAGGTTTGCCATTGAGAGAGTAACTTGCCACAGTGTTTGTATGGTCTGGCCAAATCACAACATCCTTCATTATCTTGGTTAGGCACTAGGTTTCTTTTTGCCATTTTATCCTGCTGATTATCAGACTTCTATTAGCTGAGTTCTCACCTCTTCATCTTAAAGCAAGTGGCTCAGTACCTGCAAACTCCTAACAATATGCTTCAATTCTGGTTTTCTACAGGCATGGGGTAGGTACATAGGGTACGTTTTTCTTCTCCTGTTGCATCTTACTGTTAGGAGGTGGGTTTCCTGTCTTGTCACTCAGCTGCTGTAAAATGTTTCCCTTTTTCATGGAATGTGGTCTCAGCCTGTAGGTTTAGAAAGAGGATCTAGATGTGGTGTATATGTGATAGATTGGCCTCTTTTAATCTGAAAAGAAATCCTGCTGTTCCACTTCTGAACTAGGGGCTTATATATACAACTGATACCTGTGGTGATAAAGGACTATTTTTTTTACTTCCTCTTTACATTTGTCACATTTAGAGTGAGGATAAATGTAAGGAAAGGACAGTCAGGAAATCATCACTAGCAGTCATTGGAGTCATTGGCTGTAGGGCAGAGTGAATCAACCATGCAGCTTCCATCATGTTATATTTGCAGTAAGGACAGACTGGAAAAGTTGAAGGAAGGGCATTATGCACAGTGATTTTTGTCTTGTCTGTGCCTTCACCATACTGTCGTAGTGTTCCATAACAAAATAACTACTATTAATGGAAAGCTGCAGGCCTGAGCTGTTAGTGTTGCTTTGGGGGTTAGGATTAGGACATCATGGTTAACCCTAGCCTCTATCAACTGCTTTTTGAAGCCACCTGTTAAAGGGATAGTCATACATTAAAGGAATAGTCATGACTCTTGGTATTAGTCCGGTAAAGCAAATGGATATTGTGCTTTGCACGCTGTTTAGTCTCTTTATTAATTTCATGTCTCTGCTTTCCCTGCTAGTTTCTGCACTTTAAAAGTCATTAGGGCCATATCATCCATCTGTCTGGAGGCTACTTTACTCCCCCCTACCCATTTAAACAATGTGTCTTTGTTACTGCTGTATAATGGGTTTTAGGTTTGTGATGCTGTTACTTGCTTCCCTTGCATTACTCATCAACTAAAAGGTTCTTTCAACTGTGGTTTAAATCCCATTAAAACCATCTCCCCACAGAGCTTCAGATAAAGAGATTTGGGGGACTGATATCAGTGAAGACATTTCTAATAGTAGCTATTGGTATGTAGATCCTTTTCTTGAACATATTGTGTGTTCTTTCCTTTGTTACTCTGTTCTTTGAGTCCCTAGGCAATATATATATATATATATATATATATATATATATATATATGGGTGTGTTTATGTAATGATGGCAAAAAGGCACTGGAGTGTGATTTTCTATTTAAAAAAGAAATGACACACAGGTACGTGTGCACATTGTAATGAGATGATCTAGATTAAAGAAAAAGACTTTACTGCAGCTTCTTTCTCTTTTTTAGATTGCAATTTTTTCCCTCTTAGTTCAAAAAGAAAAATAGGCAGAAAAACATTTTCACTCCCCACCATCATAATCTACAGGCGTACCTTTTATTTAAAAAAATGCAAACACTATCATTTTCTTGTTTCTTTAGAGATAATGGGATTTAGTATTATATTATATTGTTTGCTTGTTCACTTCTCCAGTGGGGGCAAAAAAGCCACCTACCTGCTTTGCTCCTACTTCTCCTCTCAGTGACTTGAGGATAACTCAGCCAATTTCTGTCAGAGGTTTTTGCCATCAGAAAAGTCCCTGGTGTAGTGTGATACAGATGGTGAATTATATCACACTACAGTAGCCTTTTGGACTTGTCCACCATGACAGACCTGGATGCCCCCTCCCAAAAACGTGCTAAAGCATTTCAGAGGAAACCAGCTACATGTCACCTTGGGTTTTGCAGTATAGACATGCAATGGTCCTTGAAGCCTAATTTGTCAGCCACTGCCTAAAAATTGGCTGGGCAGTGTTGATTTACAAGAGCAGGAAGAAAACAGTGAGTCATTGCATTTCATTATTATTTTTTTGTATGCTGAATGTAAGAACGAAGCAGATTGGTGGCTCCTGCAGTTGAAACCTGCTCATTAGGAAGTGGACTGCAGCCATTTATTTAATAGCCTACTAGACAGGGCTGACTTCTGCCTGCTGCCTATAGTGACGGGTTTGAATGATGATCTGAAGCTGGAAAAATGGTGACGGGAGGGGGGGCAGGTAACAATTAAACCCTTGAACCACTATGGCAACTACGGTCTGCAAAGAAGGAGCACCCATTCATGACTCCTGAAAATATTTGGTAAATAATTTATCTGTGTCAACACCCCGTTCAAACAGAATGTGCTCAACTGATCCAGTACAGGTATCTTATGCTCATAAACTGGTAAGAATTTGCTCTGGATGTCAATAACTGCTTCTGCCCCCCTCCTTTCTCCCCCGCATAGGCTCTTGTACTGAATAAAATGAATTTACGACTGCATCAAGTTAAAAAAAGAAAAGAGATTGGTATGATTCCATATTCCTTAACATGGGGATTAGAAATCATGCAGCTCTCTGGATGTTGCTGAACTGCATGTCCCAGCATTCCTCACCATTGGCTATGCTGGCTAGAGCTTCTGGAGTTGCAGTCCAACAAAAGCTGGAAGGCTGCATTTTGCCCATCCCTGCTTTAACATGAAGTTTGGGACAGGTTGTTGACATCCTCATTCTGCGTTTACTTGGCATGGCTGAGGCTGTATGTTTAAGCTCACTTAACTTGAAGGCAAAATTGGATTGAAATGAGTTGGGTTGCTTTGATGGCAACATCTGCCTCTCATTTTCCCTTCATTTCTCACCTCATATCTTTTAAAAAGAGAAAAGAAAAAGTCATTGGAGGCTCACTCTGTTCTAACAGTCTAATTCAGTGCACTTACAATGGGGGCTTTTTTGCTGCCAATGACCTCTCTATATTTCTAGGCTGAAAGATTAAATTCTAGGGGTATTATCTACTCTTATGCAGTGAAATTAGTTTTACTGCATGTATAGGGCTTGTTTAACTGCACTTAACTTTTTCAGTTAATGTCATCTTTGTAATGAGGCATTATTACATCAGGATAGGAAATACTGTATGGGCCAACGTCACTATGGGGAATATCTGTTGAATGAATTATAACCTCTTCAGTGTTCCTGTTCAGTGCATTAACAGCCAGGTTTTGCCAGGTATAAAATTATTTTGTTTCTTCCCTTTTTAACCTGTATCATTAGCATAATTAGATTTGAATGGGGGCAGAAATGATGTAGTCCTCCTGATATTGTTGGACTTCAGCTCCCAGTATTCTTCACTGTTTGCTGTGCTGGCTAGGGCTGATGGAAGTGTCACACCAACATCCTGGAGGGTTGCATGTTTCTTATTCCCTTCTTTAAAACATATTTTATTATTATTAATTTACTCTTACCATGGCATTTTATCAATTCCCCTTTCCAAGGGAAATTCTTACTTAGATTCCCTCTTGCTGTTTGAGAGTAAACGGGTGGGTAAGTCAGGAAAACTGGAAGAACTGGGCAAAAATGGTGCATATGTCTGACAGAAAGAAATTGTACAGTAATGTTGAAATCTCAGTAAAAACACTATCTGTCAATTAGGGTATGTGTGATGTTGCCAGGGTATGTATTGGCAACCTGCTTAGCAAAATGGAGAGGTGATAGAAGCTTCTTCTGAGAAATCATTTTTTGGGACTGAATCCAATTTCAGAGACGTTCCTGCTGATCACATTCTAGTAGTGAATGGGGTCAAAAACAAAAGGGCTGTAACAAAAATGCCTACACATTTTAGCTTAAAGCTCTTGCTTCTAGAAGGCATTTCAGATTTTTGAATGGGAGGGCAACATGTGCAAAATAAAAACATGGTAGTTGTCCTAAAGGAGGGGTCATGGGTTGCCAGGTGAAGTGTAGATGATTCTGGAGTCCTGGAGTCCTGGACTTGGCCCCAAACCCTGAAAATCTTCACTCCTAACCTAGAGTGAAAGACATCCATGGGAATCTCTTTTTGCAATTCTGAAGTTAATGAAAGAATATTTAATGCTGGACATTCCTTATAATGAGCTCTTCAAATTCCTCTTTCTGTCAAGTAGTTGTTCTGCTCTTAACCTGACTTTCCAGAAATGTTTGTGAGACTTGTTCCTTTGTGCTATTGTTAAAACCTTGTCTGGGGAGATTCGAGTGAAGGGCTTCTACTGGAGTTAGCAGTTAATCAGATATACCTTCTGATGTTTGTTAGACCTTGACTCAGCAGACCCTGGTATCACAAACATTGCAACAACTCCCAAGTGCAGCTGAAATGGGAGGCTCAGAGGCCATATTGTCTCAGTTGAACTTTTGATCTCTAACCCTCACTGTGCTTAAAGTAATAGATCTGGAAACCTCACTAATTTAAAGGAGACATTATAGTAAATGATGTTTCATGTCTCTTCCAGGAGCAATGTCAAAACACCCCCAAACAGAAGGATTTTGTGTGATGTGCATGAGAGAGCTAGCCTTGTATAGTGGATTGAGTATTAGACTGTGGCTCTGTAGACTAGAGTTTGAATCCCTGCTCAGCCATGGAAACGCACTGGGTGACTTTGGGTAAGTCATACTCTTTCAGCTCAAGTGAAGGCAAAATCAAAATCAAATCTTGGACAAATCTTGCCAAGAAAACCACATAGCAAGTTCACCTTATTGTCACCACAGATCGGAAACAACTTTAAAGCAAACAATAACAATAGTATGTGTGTGTCATGGAGCCCTGAGAAGGATGCACCAGATTTTTAAATAGTGTGTTGTAAATTTAGCCTTGGTTCAAAAATGGAATGTAGTATTATCTTACAGTTGTGATAGGTTTTGTCTTGTGTTAACTTTGCCTCACCAGGAGGGAAAAAGTAGGGTAGAAATGAATGAAATAAATATACCATGCACTGACTGCCTGGACCACCAGCACTTGGACCCAGTGGCACCAGACTGGTGGAGGAAGAGGAAGAGGAGGAGGAGGAGGAGGAGGAGGAGGAGGAAGAGCTGGGCTCACTCCCTAGCTGAGTTGTAGACCTTGAGGACTCAGAGAATCCTGAAACACATTCAGAAACCACTCCTCTTGCAAATAATAGCTGTCCAAGGAGACTCTAATTGTAGGTATCAATGTGTTTTTTGCTATGACTCCCATCTCACCTTTAGGTCCTCCATTAATATCCTTGAGCAGCAGCAAAGACAGACATGGGCTAAAGCATAGTCCTGAAGACACAATCCCTGTATGGCAGCTCCACACTATCTTGCTTGCTTGGGAGGCAAGGAGACGGCTAGTACTAGATGTGCTCCAGATCCAAAACGTTTTCAAGAAGAAAAAGGGCCGTACAAAGGCCACCTGTTCCCACCTGCCCAACAATACTAGTGCTGCAACCTTGTGGAGTGGCTTCTGGCATGGTGTTGTAGACCTGGCAGCAGCTGCTTCCCAGTCATAGCGAGTCCTAACCTTGAGGGTCAAATCTCATCTTCCTGCTGCCTATGACATTTTCTACACTCAGGGTGACAGAAACAGAGAGAAGACACCTGAATCAAATTTGCTGGGGTGGCATGCAGAGCCAAGCATGGGATGTTCCTTTTAAAAAAATAATTGGTCCTATTACACAATTGGGCCATTCTTCTCTACATTTTTATATTACGGTACTCATTCTGAGGGGAAATAAAGTGTGGGTGGATGCAACTCAAAGCTCTGTTATTTCCAAGCTCTCAGGTATAACAAAATAACTGTTGATAAGCCTGAGATCTCATCTGTATTATTTTGATTGCAGTCATTCATTATCATCTATAGTGGAAGACTGTATGTATAGGAACTCTCTACATGAATATATGAAGTACTCCTCGTGTGTGCACTAGTTGTCTTTGACTCAAGATTTGGTGTACATCCAGAGAGCCTTATTTTTATTGCCTGGCACATTTATACAGTACTTTGTTCATTTTGATGATACTGCATAGACAGATATCTTCATATTACACCTGGGTAACTGAAGCAATTTGTTGGGAGGGGGGATTATCGCTCTGAACAAATTGCTTAGATTAATAACATAAGCAGTAACAAGAACAAGACAGATTCCTGTATTGCAGAATTTGTAATCAGAAATTCAGGAATGGGAAAGACAACAAAGGCAGAAGAACTGGGGGCTTGGCCAAAGTCACCCAGTGAGTATGAATTTGAGGCCCGTCTTAGAACTTCTTGACTAGCTTTAATGGACTGTCTTTATGTGGGTAAGGAGACCAAAAAGTGTTAATTTAGATCAATTCTTCAAATGAGCAATAGGGAATAATAGAATCATAGAGTTGGAAGAGACCACAAGGGCCATCCAGTCCAACCCCCCTGCCATGCAGGAACTCCCAATCAAAGCATCCCCAACAGATGGCCATCCAGCCTCTGCTTAAAGACCTCCAAGGAAGGAGATTCCACTACTCTCCGAGGGAGTGTGTTCCACTGTCAAACAGCCCTTACTGTTAGGACATTCTTCCTAATGTTGAGGTGGAATCTCTTTTCCTGCAACTTGCATCCATTGTTTCGGATCCTAGTCTCTGGAGTAGCAGAAAACAAGCTTTCTCCCTCCTCAATATGACATCCCTTCAAATATTTAAACACGGCTATCATATCACCTCTCAACCTTCTCTTTTCCAGGCTAAACATTCCCAGCTCCCTAAGTCGTTCCTCGTAGGGCTTGGTTTCCAGACCCTTCATCATTTTAGTGGCCCTCCTTTGGACACACCCCAGTTTCTCCATATCCTTTTTGAATTGTGGTGCCCAGAACTGGACACAGTATTCCAGGTGAGGCCTGACCAAAGCAGAATAGAGTGGCACTATTACTTCTCTTGATCTAGACAGTATACTTCTACTGATGCAGCCTAAAATTGCATTGGCCTTTTTAGCTGCTGCATCGCACTGTTGACTCATGTTCCTGGATTCCTAGATCCCTTTCATACGTAGTCTCATTCAGCCGTGTCTCCCATCTTATAGCTGTGCTTTTCGTTTTTCCGCCCTAAGTGCAGTACCTTACATTTCTCCGTGTTGAATTTCATTTTGTTATCTTTGGCCCAGCTTTCTAGTCTGTTCAAGTATTAGCTACTCCTCCTAATTTGGTGTCGTCTGCAGATTTGATAACTATGCCCCCAATACCGTCATCCAAGTCATTAATAAAGATATTGAATAGCACTGGGCCCAGGACAGAGCCCTGTGGCACACAGTGTAACACACAGTGATTGTTTATGTATTGCTAGCTCTTCCAAGTATATAGCATTTTCCTTGACAGCATGATAGCTGAAAGTGCGAGCTTTTCAAAATAAGACAACAGGGCTTGTTGACACTTGAATGGGAATCACACAGCTCTCCAGGTGTTGCTGAGTTACAAGTCTTACCAGCCCTAGACAGCATAACCAATGGTGAGGGATTCTCAGTGTTTCAGTCCAACAGCATCTGGAAGGATGCATTCTCTTCCTTGTTGTGCATGTCCACCAAAACTGTGTGGATGGTCCTTTGAGGATGGTAGCATGTGAGACTGTAGGGGTGGTCAGATTATGAATACTAGTCCATATAAAAGAAAGATATGTCTACACGTAGATAAAAATTATGTGTTATATTTCTAGCCTACTCTTGTCCTTGATGAGCTGTTTCATGCTGGGAGGGTGGTTTGTTGATTAATTTTTTTAAAACATGGAGATGCTTTAAAAAGGTAGCCAGTCAATTTCAGCATTTCAATACTTGCTATTTTGTTGAATGCATAGCTTGTCTGTTGTGCACCAGCACTAGTGGCAAACATTGTCATAACAGTGTTGCTCACTAGATACTATCATGTGAATGTTGACTTCCAGCATGTAACAGACTCTCTTGGAGTCTTGTTTCTGCAAGCTTGACTTATAATCAGTTCCTCCTGAATTCATTTTCTCATATTTCAGATGCTGCAGCCTCTTTCAGGAGCATGGGAAAAGGCGGAAGTGGTAGCTGATGCTGTTTGCTTAGATTGCATGGCAGTAGTACTTTAGTTATTTGTATTATTTGTATAGCTTTTTGAACTGATGGCAACTACAGATATGATTAGGAAAGACACTACCAAATGCTTGTCCTGAATTTTGAAAGCTCATAATATTTTGGGCCTTTGCAGACTGCCAGAAATAGTGCAAATTGAGCCCACTTTAACTGCCCTGACTCAGTGCTAGGGAATCATGGGAACTGTAGTTTATTTTGGCACCAGAGCTCTCTGACAGAGAAGGCTCAGTGGATCAGAAAAAAATACAGTTCCCATGATTCCCTAGCACTGAGCCAGGGCAGTTAAAGTGGACTCAATTTGCACTATTTCTAGCAGTCTCCAAAGGCTTTTAGTGAGGGTGCACAGAAACTGCTGACTATATACAGAAGTACTTCTTCTGTGTTGTGAGTTAAAATGTATTATATAAAATACAATATAATAGCAGAGGTAATTTAATATTTTAGCAGAAAAGAATATTGATTTGTGAGCCTGTCATGAAGAGAACTGATTGTGTATGTAGAGCTTTATAATATAATAATGTGTAAATTGTCTTTGTGAATACCATGCACAAAGTAGCATGCTAACGGAAAGAGTGGTGCAAGTGCATTAATATGCATGACCTTGATGATGTACACTACTCAGGAGTACATACAGCTATGGATAAGAGAACAGCAGGGATGAAGGAATCTTGAAAGTAGTTGCTCTGCATGGTGTAGCAGAGTGTTTGACTAGGCCTCCAAAACAACAGGGTTCAAATCCCTGCTCAGCCATGGAAACCCATTAGGTAAACTTGGGTAAGGCATTGATGAAACTCCTCAGAATAAATCTTCCCAAGAAAACTCTAAGGTAGAATCACCATAAATCAGAGTGGGCTCGAGGGCATAGAACAGGGACAGGCAACCTTTTGGAGACCTGGGCCGGTTTCCCGTAGCCCAGGTCTCGGCTGGGTCAAAGGTGGGGGGGAATGGCGGCGTGCGCGCACCCCCCACAGCGCGCAGCCCCCACAGCGCACGCGCCCCCCATGCTCGCGGCTGCCGCCATACCTTGCATGGCCACAGCCGCCACAGCGCATGTCGCGGCCACCATTTTGGAAGTCAAAAATGGCGGCTGCGACGCATTTGCGCATGCGCAAGAGTACTGCGCATGCACAAACGCATCGCGGCTGCCATTTTGACTTCCAAAATGGCGGTCGCAGCGAGCGCGGCTGAAAACGCGCCCCGACGGCGGCAGTGATGGTGGCACACGGCGGTGCACGGCGGCAGCGGCAACCTTCCACTTGGCCCGGTAAGTCCGGGGCCTGGGGCCTTAACTGGCCCCCGGGCCATAGGTTGCCGGTCCCTGGCATAGAACAACAGAAGCAACAGCAAGAACAACAGAGTCTTATGTCACTTTAAGGACTAACAAAGTTTATTATGGCATAAGGTTTGGTGGATTCCAGTCCACTTCTTACAATGCAGGTACTTCTTCTGGTGAAGTCGGCTGGAATTCCTGAATGCTTACACCAATTAAAAAATGCCTAACAGACTAACTTGACAAACATTGTTACTACCTCTCCCAGCACAATCAATCAATCAATCAATCTCAACCTCAACAGAGGTCAACATATATGGAAACCAGCTTTGAGTATTTTCTAATGATTTTCTGTTTACAAGTTCTGAAATTTGGATGACTATTAATTAAATATTCAGATTGATGCTACCTCCTGCTTCCATCTCAGGTACACTGACTTTTTTTAGGGATCACCCTTCAATTTGCAAGGATTTGAATGGAAAAATTAATTGTAATCATAGTTTCTTGGACAAGATGCAGAATTTCCCAAGGAACATTGGTTGTGGAGTACATTATGTGATGACCCCCTTTAAATGAACTAATTCCACTTCATTCTTAATGCATAGCAACTGCAAAAGTTAGAGTACATTGGATGGATTTAGAGAAACAGCCTTTTTACCCAATTCCCATGGAAACAGCCTGGCATGTTATTCCAGTATGTCTCCCTTGCCCCTGAATGATGGGTCACTATGTCCATTTTCATTTGTTTTGGGCCTTTAGATATACTTCAGTGGCTTGTAATCATAGAATCATAGAGTTGGAAGAGACCACAAGGGCCATCCAGTCCAAGCCCATGCCATACAGAAACTCTCAATCAAAGCATACCCAACATATGGCCATCCAGCCTCTGTTTAAAGACCTCCAAAGAAGGAGACTCCACCACTCTCCGAGGGAGTGTCTTCCACTGTCGAATAGCTCTTACTGTCAAGAAGTTCTTCCTAATGTTGAGGTGGAATCTCTTTTCCTGTAGCTTGCATCCATTGTTCCGGGTCCTGTTCTCTGGAGCAGCAGAAAACAAGCCTGCTCCCTTCTCAATATGATACCTCTTCAAACAGGGCTATCATATCCCCTCTTAACTGTTTCTTCTCCAGGCTAAACATACCGAGTTCCCTAAGTTGTTCCTCATAGGACATGGTTTCCAGACCCTTCACCATTTTAGTCGCCTCCCTTCGGACACGCTCCAGTTTCTCAACATCCTTTTTGAATTGTGGTGCCCAGAACTGGACACAGTATTCCAGGTGGGGCCTGACCAACGCAAAATACAGTGGCACTATTACTTCCCTATTGTGCCTAGTCAAATATTCCTTTGGAGATGCTGAAGAACTTACTCATTCCTATTTACAAAGAATGTGATCCTGTAACATAAGCACAATCCCAGATTGCTGTTCCTCTCTGACCTACCATCCCTGGACAAAAGGAATGCTAAAGAATGGAAAATTCATGCTTCTAAGTGTGTGTATTCTGCCAGTGTGATACGTGTATGGATACAAGAGGGGATGAGAAGTGGTGATACATGTAATAGGGGCTTCTAGTCTTCTTACAGATTCATTCCTGATATTCAACAGAAAACAGGTGAGACAGAAGAAGTAATCAACTGTTGTCTTCCCCTGTTCCAGAGAGTACAATGACATCCAAAATTCACAAAACAGTGATAACTTTATCCAGCCAACCAAAATGCACAAAATACATGATGCAACCTTCCAGAGCTCTACTAGCTTCTTCATCAGGCAAAGGTGTTAAAAATCATACAAGGGGGAAACACTCACAAAGGATGGAGATGTTTTAGATCTTAGAGGAAGTACTTTTTTGTGTTGCTAAAGGAATTCAGATTTTATCTCCTGGACTTGGGAATGCTTTGTTTCCCGTGCCACATGACCAGAAGGAAAAGGGGTCTGCCTGCATAGATATCCCTACACACTATCTCAGCACAGAACAACATACCAACAACACTTTGACAAAATGTAGACCTGTGACTAATATTGTCTCTCATTTTTTTGTGTTTTATATATATATATATATATATATATATATATATATATATATATATATATACACACACACACACACACACACACACAGACACACACACACACCTTTGGCTGATGAAGAAAATAGTGGAGCTTTGAACACCTGCATTGCGTATTTTGTACATTTTGGTTGGCTGAATAAAGATACCACTGTTTTGTGGCTTTTGGATGTTGTTGTACTTTGCTATATGGCCAACACGGCCACCCCTGAGAGAGATTATTGTTGCATAGCTTTCCCCAACCTGGTGCTCTCCACATGTGTTGAATTTCCGCCTCAAGCAAGGAAGATCCATGAGATGGAAAACTGAATCTTATAGAATACAACATGAGACAACACAAAGGCTGAAACTAAAGTATGAATTGCAAAGTTATGGAACAGTTGTAAAGAAAAGCAATGCATTGTTATGTGAAATTCCAAATATATAAAAAGTCAAAGGCCATGTCTGCACAGAGGAAAAGAAAGGTTCACATCCCATTCCCACACTAAGGGCCTTTACAGACTTCCAGAAATAGTGCAAATTGAGTCCACTTTAACTGCCCTGGCTCAGTGCTAGGGAATCATGGGAATTGTATTTTTTTTTTTTTTGAGACATTGAGCCTTCTCTGCCAGAGAGCTCTGGTGCCACAATAAACTACAGTTCCCATGATTCCCTAGCACTGAGCCAGGGCAGTTAAAGTGGACTCAATTTGCACTATTTCTGGCAGTCTGCAAAGGCCCTAACTCTGTTTAAATGATTTTCTGGATTTTCTGTTTGCTCCAAATCAGGCCAGAAACTCCAGAGAATCACCTGGGTGTGGGGACTGAGTGACAGTGTGGGGAGAGTATGTGGACGGTGCTGCTGATATTCGCATGTTGTGGGTGCCGGTTGTGTAAACAGTTTGTCCTCTCTGCGGATCTGAAAATCCTGAAGATAAGCCAGGTTTTCCTGCCAGTGCAGACACAGCCATTCAGTATAATATCTTTCAATAAAATTCATTTAGATTTGACAAAAACATGAAGTTGTATTCTAAATATATGACAATATACTGTTGAGAAGTTTTAACTTACAATAAATGTAACTACTTCATAGCTATGAAATTTATATTTCTTATGTGTGCTTATGTATGTATCTGAATGTATTTTAACTGAATATATGTAGATGTTGTATATTTGTATAGTACAAGTTGCCTTCCATATCCACGGATTCTGCATCCATGGATTCAACCATCCATGGCTTGAAAAGGTTCACCAATTCCCCCCTCCCCCTGAAAAAAACCTTGATTTTGCCATTTTATATAAGGGACAACATTGTATATAATGAGACTTGAGCATCCATGGATTTTGGTATCCATGGAGGGTCCTGAAACCAAACCCCAGAAGATACCAAGGGCCCCCTGTACCACGACTATACATGTAAGGTTCTTTACTAAGTGCTGTAAACAAAGAAACAAAAACAAAAAAGCAAGTTCTCATCCCAAGGATCTTAAAATCTCTTTTCTGTTGCAATTGGTCTGATTGTGTATTCATGCATTTTCTACTAGAATGAAGCACTGCTTATGTGATTCCTTCACCAGTTCCACTTTTTGTGAAGGGAAAAGCATTATTAGGGGATTGATTCTAAGTATCCTATTGGGAACAATAAGCAATTAATTTTTGTAGGTTTTTTTTGGTTTTTTCGGGCTGTGTGGCCATGTTCTAGAACATGGCCACACAGCCCGAAAAACCCATAAAAAACTATGGATGCCGGCCATGAAAGCCTACGACTTCACAATGAATTTTTGTATCATATGCACTTTCAAAGAGGAAAATATGTCAGACAAAAACTTTCCTTTAACTTCTGAAGGAAAAAGGGTGGGGGCAAGTATTTCTGATATGAAATGGATGGAGTCATGGACTAGGGCCATGTATCTTAAAAACTGTGAAAAAGACTTCATTGTCAGCCTCTGGGGGAGGGAAAGACCCATGGAAGTTTATACCCACAGTGCATCCTGTTCCAGCAGCCCACAGAAATATCAGAATGCATTCAAGGGTCTCGACTCCTGAGCATGTAGAGATTTACCCTACAAGAGGGGGAAAAGATTTGTGGCAAATGCAAAATCTGCCTAAAAATTCCAGATAGTAAAGAAGAGTGGAAATAATCCAATCAACTAGAAAACAAACAGTGCACATAAAGGATAAGGGGCTATTAGGGGAAGGAAGAAAAGGGTCAAAGAGCCAGAGATGTTGAAGCTAACAAAGGGAAAGATGATGGAAAATATGCCTGAGCTCAACAGTCCTCTGAACTGTATATAACTACAGTAGAAAAGTGGTAGATATTCCAGCCAATGAGTAACAGAAGATAAGAAAAGCTGTGCTGCTTCTACAACCTTCTTCTACATTTTTTCCATTCTGAAGAAACAAGATTTTTAAAAAGGACATTCCATGAACTTACACAAAGGAAGGAAAACACAAAGGCTGCAATCCAGTAAGTGCACTGGTAGAATGCAGATCACTTCTAGCATCCTTATGTTGGAAATCTCAGGGAGAGGGAGTTGAAACCTCTGTCCTTTCCAGTTATGCAACAGGAGGAGTGGATCATAGGTACTGTCCATATATACCCCTAAAACCAATAATTGGGAAAGCGATGGAGGTGTACCTATGAACCCTCAAGCTGCTCTTATATACCTTGAATACAGGTATTGCACAAGGAGGTAGAAGGTATCTTACTACAGTTGCCTAAAAGTTCATATCCAGGTATAAACTGGAATTAAGCTTTTATATGTCACCAACAAGGTCCAAAGGGTCAGGATTACAAGGTCAGCTTGGTTGGGAGCTGACATGGGAATTTTTTGTAAGTCAAATGAAACACTAATTCATAAGACCCGTTTTGTGAAGGCACCTTCCCCCACGCTTGCCCTTTCCGACCTTGTGATTCACAGAGAGAATCTTATGTAACCACTTGTACAGTTGCATTTGCAGACACTGTCGAGCTTTATTTTAAACAAATGCTATGCTTTGACTGAACTGTTGCTTAACTCTACAAATATTTATTCACTACTAATGTGAATAATGGCAAAGTAAAATGAAAAAGAAAACTTGTTAGCTGATGCACTCCAGTTGTGTTGGACTATAACTCCCCAAATTCCTCAAGACTAGCACTCCCAGCTAGATTGAACAACACTGTTCTTAAAAACAAACAACTGATTGAGAGATGCTGGGTTTTAGTCTAAGGCAGGGGTCTGCTAGAAAATTCATTTAGAGTAGGTAAAGAAATGAGACAGCCATGTGTGGGAGCTAATGAAAGATATATTTTGTGTGAGATGCACATATAAAGCCACCAGATCAGCTGGTTGGCATTTTGAACTCCGTTTGCAGTGAGTTGGGCACTCTTTGATGGTTTCCTTCAGTGACAATTTGCCAAAGTAAAATATTTACAAACTTTTTAATTGTATGTATTTCAGGCATGCACGGCGTTTATAGCCTGCTTTTGGAAAAACAGAATCCCATTTGCATTGCTGAGGTTATTGATATATATGCAGGAAAAGTAAATGTAGCTATGTTGGCCACAAGAGGGTGAAATCAAAATCCATTTCAGGGCAATACATTTACAGTCAGCTTGCCCCAGCTTCATTCTTGCCATTTGTGGATATGAGCATCCACAGATGGTTCTGCCCCATTCACCCCAGTGGCAGTGCATGCACACAGCTGTGTGCATGGCACACCACCATTAAAACCAATGGGACTTGAGGTCTCATGTTTTTTTTGCATCTGCCGGGGGAGGGGGGCAGCAGTCTGGAACAGTTCCTGTTCCAGAAATTCATATCCCTGAGGATATGAAGGACTGACTGTATTACTATGCAAGCTTTAGTGTTCTCCAGACCTCTTCTTCAGGTTACACGATAAACAAAGCCATGAAGTCTTCATTTAATCACAGTCTTAAGCAAGAATGTGAGAGAATGTTCTGGACATTCAGATGATGCTGTGCTGTGATGGCTGGCTTAAGGTTGCACCTAGGACTGCTGGGATGAAAAAATAAAAATAAACCATGTTTAATTTGCCATTTAAAAAAATATCCAGCTGTTATTCAAATTGCCTTGATTTCTAGACAGAACACACAGGTTCTTTGGTTAAGTGGAGAACAGAAATAGAGAGGAACTAACACCGTTTTTGTATTAGCAAAGCTGGGGATAATTTTACATGATATGTTAGGTTACCCTCCCAAAAATTGAGTAGAAGCCAAATTGGATAGCTTTGCCTAATATGTACAGGTTACTCATCAGATTAAAGAATTACGATGAAAATTGTTAAAATGAATAGAAGGATTTAAAACTGGCTACGGGAAAGTGGCTGTGGCTTGTGATGTCAATGAAGTGCAACTGAGAACTCTTTCAAAATGGCTCAAAGGTTACATTACTAGAGAAGCATTTTGAGGGTGGGCGGAAGCTTTCCATTTTACTGAACTCTTCTATTTTGCTGAACTTTTCTGTTGTAAAAAAATTGGAACTGCATCTCAAACTGCAAGATATCACTGTGTACGTTTAGCACTTCAACGCTGTCTAGATGGAGCAGATGTAATACGTATTCAGTTTTTCTTACTGTACTTGATTCCCTGGAGGGCAAAAGCTGTGCAAGGAGCATAGGTTCGAAAAGTTACTTTTTGGATTGCAACTTCCAGAACCCCTAGTTAGCATTCATAACTAGTGATGTTTTAATAGAAAAAAGTAGCTCTTCCAAGCTCTGTCAAAAAGGGCTATTCATTTACCTGCCCCTCCCCAAAATGTTTCAGACATTTTTGAGCTGCTTTACTGAGCTGATTTTAGCATCAAGATAAGTAAAAATAAGAAATGAGAATGTGTCAGCCTTATTTTTGCAAAAATAGGGATACTCCTCAGGGACTTAATGGTAGAATGGAGCTCCCTACTAAATGAATGCATGCTCTTTGGCCAACCCAGGTTCACTTCTAGGTAACATATGAAATAGTCCTCCAGGATAATTCACTATTTGATGAATACTTGGATTTATTCTTTGTGAAGTGGGCAGGCTGTAAATGTAAAATGCTTTGGCTGGAGGCACAAAGGGAGTGAATCCACAGCATTTGACTAGAGTCTGCTAGAGTACTTGCTGTGTAGCTGGGTTGCTAAAAAGGCAAACCTTTTTCTACAAAACTTTTCAGTCTGAGTTCAGGCAAGAGTCAGCTGTATCATCCTTGTGACTAGGGTGATGATGGAATTGAATAATTATGGCATCAGAGGGTTTATGTAGTCTTCCATAACTAAAGCATAATGTTCATAGGAAGCAGGGTTTCTTGAGCTTTCCTTTTATTATGTCTCACTTTGAATGTCATTGCAAAGAGTTACATTTTGGTTATTTTACAGCTGCAACATGAAATTCTTCCAGATAAACCACTGAGGGGTTGAAGGAAAGGGCAACCATTTTTAGGTTGATCATTGACTTAGCTCAGTTTGTACATGTGCTGTGTCAGTGAGAGACTTGTCACCCAAGAGAAGATTAGTGAGTCTCTGATATTTTAGTATTACGTATCTGGGTTGACAAAGTTTTCCGTGACACTGAGCAGATGCAGAAACTTCGGACATACTCTAGCCTCCACTACCTACTTCACCACTACAGGGAACAGGGACTTTTATAGTGCTATTATTCCACTTTAACTGCTATGGCTGCCTCCTATGGAATTCTAGGTTTTGTAGTTTATTGAAGCCTAAAAGCTCTCTGGCTAAGAATTCTAAATGCCCCTCCTTAAACTACAAATCCCAGGATTCCACAGGTGGCAGCCATTGCATTTAAAGTGGAATAATAGCACTGTAACAGTATAGTGTGATATTGTCCATTCAAGAAAGCTCAATAATATGCAGCCACTATATCTGAACAAGAATGAAGTAATTGTGCTTCATAAAGATGAGACATGGAAGAAACAATATACTCCTGCTTCTGTCTGCAACTGCTCCTTGATTGGAAATTGCCAGGATAAACAGGACCTTTGAGAAATGGAAGTTTCTTCTGAATGGTCCCAAATTGGAGAAACAGTTGCTGTAAAGCAAGAAGTGTGGCTGCAACAAAACTCACAAATACAAGGAAATTCAGATCTTGAATCATGCCCCATGCTAACCATAGAAACATGGATAGACCCTTCTGGTATCTTAACCTGGACCCCATATAAACACAACAGCACGATTCCATTAGCCACCCAGTTTCCTATATAGTTCACCGCTAGGAAGAGCTGGAATTAAACACTTTGATAGTGTCAACATCGAAAATGACAGATTCACAGTGTAGCTGTGCACAATGTTAGACCATACTCCTGTAATCCAGCTTGGTCTACATTTGGAGGAAGTCTTGTTTAATAGGGTTAGTCCCAGGCAAATGAGGTATATAGGATTTCACTTGTAAATGTGGTATAAGACATGACTGCACTTTTAGATGTAAACATTACCTGTGTCTGTCCGTTCTGTTTCTAAGTGCAAATGATTTCCCTTCTCAGCCAAACCTCCTCTCAAAAAAGAGGTTCAGTGATACACTCAGCAGTGCTAAGGAAATCTGTGCTAAATATTGTGAAACCCCACTTGTGAATGTCTTATACTGGAAATTAAATAATCACATTTCCTCCAATTCTGAAGGCATGAATATTGTTTGACAGTGAATAGTAATAGTCTGCAGACTCAAAGGCATGGATACACCTCTCCTTTTTACAGTAAGCCCTTGGTATCCACAGAGGTTTGGTTGCAGGATCCCCTGTGGATACCAAAATCTGTGGATGCTGAGGTCCCATTAAATACAATGGAACAGTAAAATGGCATCCCTGATATAAAACCTCAAAATCAAGGCTTGCTTTTTGGAATTTGAAAAAAAATATATATATTTTCAAGCTGTGGACTGTTGGATCTGTGGACGCAGAATCCATGGATACGGAGGCCCAACTGTATTTTGACTGGAAGTTCTGGTGGAAGCAAGGATCTTTAATGTGCCCATGTTTAGTTTGCTTGTAAGAGTCATATAAAATCTTAATTTTCTTGCTTTTGAGGTGGGATGTGCAGCTGCACAACCTTAACTTTAGTTATCTACTTTAGGATGAGATGGGACAAACTGCAGACACCCAGGCTGTTTTTGCCCTGCTCAGCCCCATCCAACTCCTTTGAATGTAACACAAGGATTCTGAAGATCCCTCTCAAAAATCAAATACATATATTAAAAAGCAGATAATCCCCAGATGCACACCCCCAGTGTTCCCTTAGTTATGTATGCTAAATCTCAGAGGTCTAGATTTCATGATTTTGGAGCTATAATAAACTAGGGAAAATACCCTACTTTGCTTGGGTTCAAAACCTGCTAGCCCACTTCCCACTTCAATGCTATTTGTCTTTTCCATTTTCCTTCTTGCTTGTCTTTCCCTTCCTCTCCTCCAGTACTCTTTCATTGGTATACCAGCTTCACTTAGGTTAGAAATCCTTTAGTTCCCCTCCCTGGTGTTTTCCCCCTCTTTCCCTCTGTTCTTTCTCTTTTCCATTCCAACTACAGTATCTTTTCTCTTATCCTTGTTTTTCCCTGTCTTCATTTTGGTGCACATTCAGTCTTTCCTCTCTTTCCTACCCTTAACTAGACACCAGGCCTTTTTCACTCACTCTCTCTCTTCCCTCTCCTTCTTCCCACTCACAGGTTGCCATATTCTAGTTCCTCAAATCTAGGCAGCCACATTCTTTATTCATATTATTTTCTTATTGTGCAAATAATGTAGTGGGTCACAAAAGGACTAAGCAATAAACACATGTACTCTACCACTTTCTCACGCAGAAACCCTCATTTTAAAACTGCTTCACTGATAGAAAAGAGTAGGCTGTGCTTTCCTAGATCGTTTGTGTAGAACACAGGGGTGCACAGCTTGTAGGCCAAAGTATTTTATGTATCCCCATGACCTCTTTCCTTTGCCACCTTTCCCCCTCTTGGAGCTCCAGTGTCTTAGAATTCTTTGCTACAGAATTAACAATTATTATCCACATGCTGAAATAAATACGTTAGTCTTAAAGGTATTACTCAAGACTTCTTTCCCCCCTTTCTTTCACATATTCTAGTAACAGATGGGTGGGAGCCAGCTGGGTGGCTCTGACCCTGGATGTTGCGATTGATAATACTACTAAAAGTGATAGGATTTAGAACATCTGGTCTAAACAAGTGCTTGGCGAAGATTCCAAAAATAGCAGAACAAACAAAGAAAGGGATCTAAAGAGAGGGAAATAAAACTATAAATCAGACAGAACAAGGGCTGGCAGTTTTGAGGAAATGAAGAATCATGGAGGAAGAGAAAGCAGAAAGGGGAAGACAGAACAATAGAAAGGGATGTAGGAGAGGATATTCAGGAGGATAATTATCCCAAGGCAGATAGTGCTCCCAGAGATGGGAAATAAAGAGAAATACATGGGGTTAAGTTAGGAAAGAAGAAATGATAAGGTGAGAATCCAGAGAGACATCCTAGTAATAAGAGTGAAATAAACTCCAGTGTAACATTTAGTTGAATAATTTATGGTGACCATTTAGAGACTGAAATACCATTCAGAAAATTAAGCACAGCAAGAAAACAATCCAATCTAAATATTCTCTTTAAACCAATTTTTTTGCTCAGTAGTTTTAGCAATAAAGTAAACATGAATAGCTGAATAGAGGAAAGCAGCATCAACACTGTGAGCAGATATAGGCAAAATGAACAGTTTTTTTCCCATGGTTTAACTGCAATATTAGGATTATGATCAAGAAGAAAACAGCTGAAGGAAGGGAAAAAAACAATATCTTTGCTCATCACCACCATACTCACTATGGAGAGGGAGTCCCCTCATCTGTTCACTCGCATACTTGTTTTCACACTAGAGCCCTTGAGTGCCGTTGAGGATCAGCAGGAAGCAGAATTAAAATGGTTCAACAAGTCATTCTCTAGTGCTAGCAAGAATCAGGTGCTAATTTCCCCATAAAATCCAGCAATGCTTGCCCCATCGGTGAGTTCATATCATTATATAGTAACAATCCAACTGCATGCTCCTTCTCCCTCCCTCCCCCATAGCATTTTAGCCTCCCTTCCTGCTGCTCCAATGTGCTAAATGTGGTTAAGTGTTTTAAAAAGCCATCTTTCTATAACACATGCTTGTGGAGCTCTAGAATTCATAGTTGAGGCCTGTCACTTCAACACTTTAATAGCATTGACATTTAGCATTATTGTACACTATGTGTGTGCACATGTTGTATAGGTATGCAGTGCAGAGATCAGTGCAGCAGGTTTATTTATGGGAGGAAAGGAACAAACACGGCTGTATACT
Organism: Phrynosoma blainvillii; assembly: GCA_026167975.1. Lineage (NCBI taxonomy): Eukaryota > Metazoa > Chordata > Lepidosauria > Squamata > Phrynosomatidae > Phrynosoma > Phrynosoma blainvillii. The sequence goes on along the minus strand of JANUYF010000002.1, from coordinate 287,811,117 downwards.
TTATCTCATATATCTCAACGTCTACATGGGATATATCTGATATCAGTTTCATGTCACTTTAGTGATGGCTGTATCAGGTATCCTAGGATTTGTACTGAAGCACTTAGCAGGTGCAGAGGTACCCTAAGAAGATAGGAGTTGAGGGTTAAATCTAATTCTGTAATATAAATAGAGACCCAGGGTATCTTGGGAGAAGGGGAACAGACTAGACCTTGCTAGAAAAGTATGCTAAATTCTTGGTCCTATCTCCCCTTTCCCTGCAATGTAACTACCATATATACACACCAACTGTCCTGATTTGGCACTCCCAATTAATCTTCTTTCGCCCCACTTTTTCAGCTGCTTTTAAATTATCACAGTTTCTCTCTCCTCTTCCCACTTTCCCCCCTTTGTCTTCAGCTTGCTTCAGTTTCTGCAAACTGAGTTCAAAGTGCAAAAGTGGTTTATACTCAATTAATGCAGCTAGGGGAGATGAGAGGAAGGGATGAAATCTTGCCCTTCCCAGTAGGCTTAGGCAAAAGCAAATTGCTGCTGCCTTGCCTGGTTTGTTTCTTCTTTTGCCATCTTCACTACACTCGGATGTTGCTGATATGTCCCAGTTTACATGTGTGAAATGTTGGAAGGTATGTAACTGTACATATACACCTGAGGGTTGAATGTTGGATTATGTCATATATCTGAGGAAGACCATTGCAATCTGTGAAGGCTTGTGTTAATATAAATGTTAGCCTTAAAGATTCCTCAAAGCTCTTTTTAAAAGTTTCTCTAGTGAAACAGACGAACATAGCTATCTCTTTGAAAATAGGTGATGAAAAGCTGTATGAATTCTGGATACATCTTCCATTATGTTGCTGTTAAAATCCGCACATTTTCCAAAATTTTGTTAGCTTCTTCTGACTGCAGGGGGTGTAGAACTATGTGACACGGTAAGAAAAAATCAGTCATAGGCAGCAAGCAGGAAGGCTGCATGAGATTAAAGGTGGGCAGTTGAATATTGCTAATATTATGAGTCCAGACTTTGGAAAGTCTTGGATATTCTGACTGGAGAATTCTTGGAATTGTAGTAAACAGCAGCAACAACAGTCGTCGTCCCCCCCAGTCTTGTACAGTGCATGCGTGCATGCATCTGCAAAGTGCTGGCATGTCATTTTGAATTGTGGGCGCTTGGATTTGAACCTACAAATTGCCAGCTGAGAAGATTTACACAAGACAATGCTTCAACCACACAGTTCTCATGTGGATTCCAAAACATTATGTGACACTTGTTATGTTTTACTTTAATAGTCTTTGATTTGTAAAAATGGTGGGTTTAGTCAGTTGAACCTGTAGTTTATCAATAACATAAAAATTTCATAAACTGTATCAAAAATTGTTGTTGTTGTGTGCCTTCAAGTCATGTCTGATTTACTGTGACCCTAAGGGATATCATGGAATTTTCTGGGGCTGAGAATGTGTGACTTACCCAAGGTCACCCAGTGAGTTTCCATGGCTGAGGGGGAATCGAACCACAATCTCCAGAGTCCAAGTCCTACACTCAAACCACTATACCATGTTAGCTCATATTATTGTAATATTAAATATTAGGTGGGGCTTTTTCAATTGTAAGTTTATCTTACAGTTCTTTTAATGTTCCAGGAAGGTTTTTGAGAACCACATATTAAAGTTTTAGTATTGTAGATATTATTGGAATGAATTAATTGGCTTAAAGGGAGGTGATTACTCAACTAACAGTGCTTTTATTGCTTGGTAGGCCTATTTTAAATACCTTTTAGGGCTGTAATCCTAAACATATTTTACTGTAAGCCCAATTGAGCACAGTGGATTTCACTCCAGAGTAAACACGTATAATATTGCACTGCACATTTTTTAATCTTCAGAATATGCTGTAGATTCTTAGCAGTGTTTTTGCCTGCAGCTATGAATGTTTGTATCTTAAATTGGGTCTTTCACCCATAGAAGAGTTTGTTTTTTATTTTGGTGTATTATTGTACTATTTGTTTCTTATGGTGTGATTTTTGTGCTGCCAGTTATTTATAAATCGCTGTCCTTGTGTAGATTTCATTCTTTTGAAAAGTAAACTGCGAGTTGACAATTGTGGTATTGCTCTTGCATTCTATTTTGTGTTTTATAGCAATTAACTTATTGAACCAGCTGGGTGCAAAATGTTATTGGTGAAATAATTCATTTGTTTGTCAGGCTTACACAAGAGAATCATATTGCTGTTTTGTTTTTTTAAATTTTTTTCTTAGGCAAGCATTAGAGTATCAAAGCTGAATAATTAGTTCTGGGCCAGGCAGGAATACATGCCATTTTACCAGAGTTCTTGGATTGCTTTGCATCGAAGAAAAGGAAAAAGCAAAGCAATAACCTTCACCAAAAGCCAAATACCTAGAACTACACCAATCTTCATTTCACCGGTGGTGCATTTGTATTGCAACAGTATTTACCGTGTATGGAGTGTGTATGAAGAGTTTTTCTTGTCAGAATGGAGGGTGTATTATTTCTACGTAGATAAAATTGTATTCTGTTACTGAACACTGCATGACTATTTGCATCTCATCTTGGAAATCTATGGCCACAGTCCAATGCATAAATTATGTGGGACTGGGAAAAAGTCCCAGCAAATATAGTGTTGTTTATTTCCAAGAAAATAGGTCAGGGATAGGATCAAGATATTGATCTCTGTGCCTGTTCTACTGCTTGAAATCTAGAGTTCTTTGCTGAAGTTGGCTGCTAGGGGAATCAAAGACCTGATATTAAGTGATGTATTATTTTTGTCTGTGTGTATCAACCTCTTTAAAATTTACAGCTTGGTTCAGCACATTTCCAAATGATGGCCTGAATATTTCAGAAAGAGGAAACTTTTAACTAAAACACTTGACTGCTTGGTCACCTGTAAGGTATTTCTTTTCCAGCAGTAAGGCTGACAGGATCATAAGTCACTATTGGGAGAGCACAACTCTATAAACTATACCATCATTTTGATCTTGCAGATAAGGCCCTGATGCTGAATGTGTGATTTGGCCAAGGCTATCCAGTGAGTCAATGGCAGCAGAGTGACTTCTGCCTCTCCAAGTCCAGTTCTGTATTCATTGTGTAGTTACCAAAATGTTCATCATTGTCTTTGTAAAGATAAGCTGATAACAGGAAGGATTTAAGGAAGGGGAGAGTGAGGTTCAGTAAAGTAATGGTACCTTCCTATAGATCTTTGCTGGTGATTTACCCACTGCCATCTAGCCATTATCAAGGCTAGAAGACAAATTTTGCCCTTGAGGTAACAAAGAAAGGCGCTGTTCTTTGATCAATTGATAGTTATAGCTCTGTATCACCTTTCCTCCAATATATCCAAGTTAACATTGATGGTGCTCTTCCTCCTCACAACAACCTGTAAGGTAGATTAGATTGAGAGAGATCAACTAGCCCAAGGTCACCCAGTAAGTTTCTTGTCTGAAGAGGGATTTGATCTTGGATCTCCAGTCCACCACACTGACCACCACACCAGATGTCAAATAATACTTTCCAAATATGAGTGAATGACCAGTTCAAGAGTAAATCAAGATAATATACTCTTGAACATAAACAAGAAAAGGGACATAAATGATTTCCTGCTTCTAATACTCACCAGTCCTGAAGGTGAATCTGTAACTTCATATCTCAATCACAACAATATTGTAGATGGTTGGTTATTTATATTGAGGACCATGAGCCCTTCTAAAATTGCTTGATCTAAATCTCTTGGTCTTTGGTTTGAACTTGACATCCTGTGTTGGCTAATGGAGCATAGCAGGGAGTTCATAAAGAAAATTAGTATGTACTTTATAGACTACAGCAAAGTGTTTCATTGCATAGATAATGAAAGGCTGTGGAACACCCTTAAAGACATGAGAGTGTCAATACATCTGATAGTCCTAATGAGGAATCTGTACTCAGGACAAGAGGCTACTGTTAGAACAGAACATAGAGAAACAGAATGGTTCCCAATTAGCAAAGGAGTCAGACAAGGCTCACCCTACCTATTCAACTTGTATGCAGAACATATTGTAAGGAAAGCAGGATTGGACATGAAAGAGGAAGGAATGAAAATAGGAGGAACAAACATCAACAATCTGAGATATGATGATGACCCCATAATACTAGATGAAAACTTCACAGACCTGGAACACCTACTAAGGAAGATCAAAGAAGAAAGTGCAAAGGCAGGCTTACTGTTGAACATAAAGAAAACAAAAATAATCACCACAGAGAACTTATTCACATTCAAACTAGACAATGAGGAAATAGAAATAGTAAAAGGGTTCTCATATCTGGGATCAAACATTGATTGGAATGGGGACTGCAGACAGGAAACCAGAAGAAGATTAAGAATGGTGAGGGCAGCTATGAAAGAACTAGAAAAGATCCTAAAATGCAAAGATATACAACTCAGCACAAAAGTCAGAATCATACAAGCCATTGTATTCCCTATTACCATGTATGGATGTGAGAGCTGGACAGTAAAGAAAGAAGATAGGAGGAAAATCAACAATTTGAGATGTGGTGCTGGAGAAGAGTGCTGAGGATCCCATGGACAGCCAAAAGGACCAACAAGTGGGTCCTAGAGCAGATCAAACCAGAGATATCCCTAAAAGCCAAGATGATAAGACTTAGACTGTCATATTTTGGACACATCATAAGAAAGCATGAATCATTGGAAAAGACAATAATGTTAGGAAGGGTGGAGGGAAGTAAAAGTAGAGGAAGGCCACATGCTAGATGGATGGACTTTATTAAGGAGACCACAAATATGAGTTTGCAGAAGCTGGACAGAGCAGTAGAGAACAGGGGAGCCTGGAGATGTCTGTGAAGTTTTCTGCTAGTATTATGGGGTCATCATCATATCTCAGATTGTTGATATTTCTTCCTCCTATTTTCATGGGTCGAGATAGATATGAAGGCAGTTAACAACAACAACAACAAAATCTCTTAGTGTAAAGATGAATGAAGATGTGTTCAATGTGGCTGCAGAAAGTGCTTCTATGCTCCTAGCAGCTGAAAAGACAACAGATGGCAATAATACGTGGAAAGACTCATGGACCTCAATATGAATGATCAGTCATCTACAATATTGTTGTAATTGAAATATTTCTTGTTTATTATCTACATGTCTTGCATTCTTATTATATTATGCAATGTAGATATATTTGTATTATAAAATCTTTTGGATTAAGTTCACACCTATACTTCTGTTTAATTTTGTATCAGTTAGTTCCTTGCATTACTAGTTCTCATTTAAGGAGGTCAGATCAGCAATGTTTGCCCACATATGTTTTATCCCTACAACAATAATGTGAGGTAGATTTGGCTGATAAATAGTGAGTGGTTCAGGATCAACAAATGATTGTGCTTCATGTCTGGCTAGGATGCTGGTTGCTAAGGCAATGGGATTGCCCTGTTATTTCCTGCTTCAAACCAAAATTCCCCTCTACAGTCATGATGGCATTTACCTGCATGGCCTAGCTGGCACGCTGCTTCAGTGCTTTCTTTAATAAGCACTTTAAAAGTCCATTATAATGGGACATTCTGGGCATGTGCAAAAGTGTACGTATTCAGAACTTTCCCCTATTCCACATTTAATCTGCAGGCAGTAATGAACACACTCCTTGTTTAGTCCTGATCCATCTCAGAGCCAAAAGATTAGCATTAACAGGAGTTTTGATTATCATTACCCAACTGGAATGGCCACTGGCCCTGAATAAGAGACCAAAGAATCCATCCCTCCCTGCTTGGAGAACTCAACGGCAATGGAAGAACAGTGGCTGTTGATAGTCCTGCAGTCACATTACCAGGGAGGAGGAAGGGAATGGAAGCCACTGCAAGAACTCTACCAGGAAGTCAGTGACTATTAACCAGTGCCAGCCTCCTTCTCCTTTGCTCAGGAACTTCCCAATGGCTTCTGCCAGCTTGGACATGTCCCATGATAATGGAGAAGGTTTGGGCTAGCCGAAGCCAGTTCCATAGGCCACTGTTGCTTGGGGCAGTGACCACCCCTCAATTTTGACATTCTCTGCCCCACTACTCACATCTGCCCCACTACTCACAGTAACCATCACACTGCCTCTTCCCCACACCATTATTGACATCGACAAATCTTTTTCTATGTCTTGTGACACCTCAAATAATCTTGGGTTGAGAATAAACATAACTGTGTGGAATTCACTGCTATCTTTCATGCTAAATAGATGTAATAGAAAAATAATTGGAGGTTTTCATTAATACTCTAGAATTGTATTTTTGTACCAGTGTGGCGTTGATTCTGGTGACCAGGAGTCAATTCCTGCTTGGCCATGAAACCCACAGAGTTACCTTGGGCAAGTCACAGACTCTCCGCCTCAGGGGAAGCCAATGGCAAAGCTCATCTGAACAAATCCTGCCAAGAAAACTCCTTGATAGGTTCACCATAGGGTCGCCATAAGTCAGAAACAACTTGAAGGCACACAACACATACACACACACACACACACCCTGTTACATACCATGCCAAGCCTGTTATTCCGTAGTGATGAGCTGACCTATTGGGTGGTTTGGTTCATGATTGGCTGGCTCTGAACGCACTTCCTTGGAAAATAAATAGTAATTTCAATGTTGAAAGATTGCAGTGTATTGAACTATGAAAATGAAAGCAATTTAGAATATTAGTGGTTTGTATCTAAGATAATTTTTGTGTTTCTGGTTAAAATTAGGCCACTCAGGATTGTGCTTTGTATAACATAATATGAAATGGTGCCCCACACCAGTTCCGGAGGCTCTCAAATTACAATTAAACTCAGCGGGATTGCTGACAATTTTGTTAATCAGGATGTTTTAAGTTCTATACCTCTCAATATAGCGATCTGTTTAAGCACCTGTTGAATTACTAATACAGCTTTTTCTGTTTCCTTGATAGCTTTTCACTTCAGAGTTGCTTTGTGAGCAAACTGGTAAGTTTGCTTGCAGCACATCTATATGGATTTTAGAGTTTATTTCAGAATGTCTAAAGAAACTTTCATTGCTTATGTGAGGGCAAAAAAGGGAAAAGCTGTGTTAACAGTTTTCTGAGCAGTATTGCAGCTTGCTTTGGTGAAAGGTGAAAGGAACTCCTACTGGAGGATTTAAAGATAATTGGCACCTGTTATCACTCCTCTCTCCTGCTCTCTTTCCTTTCTTTGTAAGCTAGTGCAAATCCATCTATGTGAGACAGTTCTCCCATGGCGACAGTTACAAAGCTGTAACATATACTTGTTAATTGACTTGCTTGTAATAATGTGAGACCTCTTAGGTGCAAACTGCACATTTTATGTAAATATGTGTGAAGGAGCTCAGTTGTTATTTTAATGGGAAGTAGCCTTGGGAGGTTGTCATTCCAAGTGGATTAACAGTGGAAGGAAGCCATTTTTGCAGTCAAAGTGTAATCCTCTGTAGTTTTACTTAGAAGTAGGCCCAACAGTGTTCAGCTCAGTTTATTGAGCAAATATTGATGTTATAGCCAAAATCTGCCCCCTTCCTATGCACATGGAGCTGCTTCCCCTGTGAACTTTCAGAAGCAAGATGACAGCTATGCTTAAGGAACAGCAGGAGGAGGAACAGTTGGTGGAGATTTTGAGTATGAAAATGGCTAGCAAGAAAAAGAATAAATAGTCTCCCCTTCCCTTCCAGACATAATAGGAACCCATTGTAGCTTTATTATTATTACCATTTGTCCATAGTGTGTAATTTGATCCTTAAATATGTAGCTTCTCACTTTCTGCCAAAAAGGAAACAACAAAGAGGGATCCCTCCATCCTTGTCTACAAAATACCTATATTTTTATTGTACAGAAAGATGTTTGATGAATTGCTTATTAGATTGGCAGCCTGCAGCAAGTAAATGGAGTGTGATTGTGAAATTAAAGAACAAATTATCTTGCATGTTTAGTTTTTTGTGGGTTTTTCGGGCTGTGTGGCCATGTTCTAGAAGAGTTTCTTTCTGACATTTTGCCAGCATCTGTGGCTGGCATCTGATGGCACAGATACATCTGTGGCTGGCATCTGATGGGGATTTAGTTGGGGTTTGAACAAGCATTACTTAAGCTTGCATAGTGATATATAACTTTGTTATATGTGTTTTATGTTCAGTCACTACAACAATTCAGCTCACGTAGATCTGAAGAATAGATTCGCTTATTGTATAGCAGTGGATGGATCCAGATCTACTGCAAAATTTCACACTGATTTGAGAGTAATTGGCAAAGGTTAAAGAATAGAGCCAGTGCAGCGTAGTGGTTTGAGGGTTGGATTACAACTCTGGAGACGAGGGTTTGAATCTCTGCTTGGCTGTGGAAACCCACTGGTTGGCCTTGGACCAGTCACACACTCTCAGCCTCAGAGAGAGGCAAAGGCAGCCCCCCTGAACAAATCTTTCCAAGAAAACCCTGTGATAGGTATGGTTTAAGATTGCCATAAGTGGGAAATGACTTGAAGACATGCAGCGACAAAGAGAATATTAGTCTACCTGAACCACTGTTTTGTACCTAGTTCCAGCTGATGGAGTTTAAAGTTCTTCATTTTAAAGTAGGTCTCACAAATCTGCTTATTTCTGGTACTTAACTAGAGGTGGTCAGCAGCCTGCCTTCAGTCTGGGCTCAACCCATGAAGTTTCTATTTGTATGTACGTAGTTTGCTTGCTCCCATCTACTTTTAATCAAAATAGAGGAAGAACACACAGAGAGAGAGAGGGATGTTCCACATTACATTTTAACAGGACACCTCTTTCTAGCTGTTGTGTAGAAGGTCCCAGCCATGGTTATGACCTTCAAAGCCCTACATGGCTTGGCTCCAACCTATATTCGGGACCGCCTCCTTCCATATGAGCCGCCCCGGTCCTCTGGGAGGAACCTGCTACAGCCTATGAAAACGAGGCTATCGGTGACCTCCCAGAGGGCTTCTCTGCCACCGCTCCCAGATTATGGAACGGTCTGCTGGACGAGATCCGTCTTATTACCACCTTAGACAGCTTCAAAAAGGCTGTCAAGATGGATCTCTTCTGGCAGGCCTTTCCTGAATAATTATCCCGGCCCAAAGAGTCAGCTAATTTTTCTCCCTTCCATGCTGCTGCTGATTGCTCTGTACTGTTGTGATGCTGTGTTTTAATTGATTTACCCTACTGTTTTAAACTGTCTTAGTTTAATAACTTTTTAAGGGGTGGGTGGGGCTTGGGGGCTGGATATATTTTACTGATGTTTAATTTGTTGTAAGCCGCCCCGATTGCACTGCAGAGGGACGGGATAGAAATAAATGTTATTATTATTATTATTTATTATTACTCAGTCACCATGTGGCTAAACTGTACAACTGTGAAGTCCCTATTGCTAGAAGATGTATCCACACAAAGATAATGTGTGAAAACTTGAGAGAGGCACATATGGTACATTAAAATGCATTTCCAATCCGAAACTGATCCCCTGAGACTTCAGAAACTGGTCATCCTAAGTTAACAATGTACTATGTGTCTTTACATTTCACCATATTTTTTATTTTTTTATATATACAGGTAACTCAAAACATTTTATTAGACGCACCATGATTTTGAACATACTTTGAAGGTCACAAAGTTCTACCTTTTATCTGTCTTTTCCAATTCCAGCAATTAAGACATATCCCCTTCTGTTTATTTATTGATGTCGTCGTCGTTTGTATCCCATCTTTTCCTCAGATTGGGACTTAAAGCTGCTTACAACAATTTAAAAAGACGTTAAAAATCCACAAGATACAAAAGTTAAAAAAAGGATAAACAATAACAAATTAAAACAAGATTAAAATATAAATCATTAACAAACACACCCCAGCGCAACACTTCTCTGTGTCATCTAGTGAGAAAGCCTTTGAAAAGAAGGTATTACAGTTAGCCCTGGAAAGAATGTAATCTTCCCCCCCCCCTTTTTTTTTTTTTTTTGTTTTGTTTTGTTGATACAACAGTATAGAGATAATTCCAATTGGGATTGAAACTACAAGGGAAAATAATGCTTGAGCAAATCCGCTTATAGTATTCCTAGACACAAATGAAACCCACTAATGGAATAAAGAAGGATACAGATAATTATCTCAGCTGCATTAACTGTCATCCTTTCAGTAAGTTACTGCTGCTTAACAAAGTTTCATAGTTTGGAAACTTAGACCTCCCTAGATATTTTCAAGATGTAAACTGCTCTCTTTCTTCTGAAAAATGGAAATGCATGTCATATTTCTTTCCTGGGTAACCATTAGCCCTGACTTTCCTCCTGCTGCCCACCTAGTGAGTTTTATGAAGCTGATGGGTTTTTTTCTCTTCTGTCTGTCTTGTGCTGACATTAAAGCATAATTTTGACCCAGAAGCCAACCTCTGCACCCTCCTTGTCGCAGCAATTAATGAAGGAATAGCTGCCTAACAAATGCAGTTTCCTGAAAAGTGAAAACATGGCACATACTTGCCAAGGTTTTCTGCTGTATTTCTACTTAACAAATAACCTGAATATATGAAACCACTGAAAGTGATATAAAATGCAGCTAAACGTAATAAGTAGAAAGGGCTGACAAGATTGGTCTAATCTGCACTGCAGAAATAATGCAGTTTTTTACCATTGTAACTGCTCTGGCTCTGTGCTATGGAATCCTGGGATTTGTAGTTTGTTGTGGCACCAGAATTCTCTGACAGAGAAGGCTAAATATCTCACAAAACTACAACCGCCTAAATTCCATAGTGTTGAGCCATAGCGGTTAAAGCAGTGTCAAACTGCATTATTTCTGCAGTGCAGATTAGACCATTATAAGCATGACTTATCAGAGTATAACTTGATGTAAGCATATTAATAAGGTCAGGATGATATGAGGAGTAGCCTAAATCCAGTTACTAGTTCCAACTAGAGAAGAGTCCTGAAGACCAATGGTTGAATGGTAAATTAACACTTACTTAAATCCCATTGCTTAAATGGATCTATTCCAGTTGGATTCAGTGATTCAGTTCAGGTCAAGGTAAAGTTGTAAATAGATTTTTTTTTCAAGTTAGAGATTACTTTTAATGAGAAATAGACTGACACAAACAACCCAGTTTTTTAATGTAGGCCTAACTTAATGCTGTATTCCTGAACCCAGTTACATATTTTTTGGAGAAATTAGTAGAAGATAGGAGTTAAAACAAATACTGCAATAACAGTTACCAATAAAATGCTTAAAAACATATTTGGTTATTATATTATTAGGTATGTGTGTTTTTTGTTAATGTGTAACGTTTATTATATCTATATTTTACTTCAAGCCTATTTTGCTTCACATTTTTAAGGTTGAAATACATTTTCTAGAAAAAGTATAAGGATTTGAGATGCAGACCAGATTTTTCAGGCCATAGGATATTTCTCAAAGAATTTCTAGTAAAGCTGCCAAAAAAAACAGGCAAAATGATAAGAACAGAAGGGATATTACACAAATTGCAAGGTTCCCAGGAGGGCACCCACAATCAATATTTAATAGTGGCATTTTATTAGCTCAGTTACAGCAGCTGAGAAGGCTTGGGCAACTCAAAGCAGGGATCAAGCCTGTGAATACCAATTCTGAGAAATAGAACTCTAGAATGCAAGTCCAAATGTAGTTTTATTTGTAATCAAGGGGAATCACAATTCACACAAAGACACTAACTCATGTACACATCAAGAACTAGTGACATAAAAGGTGGTAACAGATAGTGACTGAAGGGATTGCAGGGGGTGATACTGTACTGATTCCAGAAGCAGAGGTCCAGTCGGGGCACACTGTGAAGTGAAACGGCTGATCCATCTGCCAGCAGTGCTGAGGAGTCAAGCGAGATACTGACAAGACAGTCTGTCTGATCTCAAGTGAGACCAAATTGGGGGTGCTTGAGCAGGCATATTTATAAGGCAAAACATATTCTGGGGCAGATTTTGGGATTAGAGTGAATTTCCAGAGAGGGGAATGAGAAGGGAACTTGTGAATGGCTAGCCCAGGGGTAGGCAACCTTTCACCTTTAAGGGCCGAGGGACTTCAGCTCCCAGAAGCCTCAGCCATGTTGGCCAATAGTCTGTGTGCTCTTGAGTGTCCCCCATACTGAGCTTTTCGCATCTCCAAATACGGTAGGTAAGGTAAAGGTGTTCCCCATTGACAAGATTGTCAAGTTGTGTCCGACTGTAGGGAGTGGTGCTCATCTCCGTTATAAAGCCAAAGAGCCAGCGATGTCAGAGACTACTCTGTGATCATGTGGCCAGCAAGATTGCACAGAATGCTGCTTACCTTCCCACTAAAGTGGTACCTATTTATCTACTTACATTTGCATGCTTTCAAACTGCTAGGTTGGTGATGCCCTCTTGGCCACATGCCTCAAGCATCCCTTTTGATATCAACTTGATATTGAAAAAGAGGAGGGGTGCAGAGGGCCAGACCTTGGAGTAACAGGGTCCTGCTCTAAAAGATGTTTCCATTATATTAATGTGGAAATATATTGCATTTCTATAGGAAAATGGTGGTAAAAATGGATCTTGTTACCAGCATACCTGCCTCCCTGAAAAAAAAAATCTTGGCCACAAAAATAGAAGAAGAAAGTAATAAAGGAGGAGGGGAGGAAAAAGAAGAAAGTGAAGAGCTGAAATATGTTATGCAGGTCCCTTACAAACACCCCCAAGAGATCAATTACAAGTTAGAGAGATTGTCAGAAAAAATAGGGAGAATTGTTTCAACATCTGCCACAAGTAGTCTATGGTTTACTTATTCAAGTGGATTCCATCTATGAAGCTAGAAACCTTTAATGCATTCTTTAAGGTCCTTTAAGGGTTGGGATTCCTATTAAGGAATGAAATATAATTTTATAATGTGTGATTTATTATTTTAGACTTGTGATTTTAAGTGTATTTAATTTGCTATTTTAACTGTAAGCCACTTTGATGCCTTATGAGGGAGGGTGGGGTGCAAGCAAATAAATTAATAATAATAATAATGAATTATGATCATTATCATCTTGCTAACTATTTTGAGAACTATCTTCTGCTACAGTTGATTTTTCCCTATTTTTAGAAGCATTTTCATTACCTTATATTGATTCCCTGTATCAATGGGTTTCTTTTCTTGCTTGCTGTTTTAACATTTAGTTTAAAAAAATTAGGCGAAGGGTTGCATCTGTTTTGTATCCCCTTCTGACACAGCACTGCTCTCTCTAGATAGATTGCTTCTTTATGGGTCCATTCACACTACATCATTTTAGTGCTATGATTCCCCTTTCAATGTCATGGCAACAGCCTATGCTGTTCTGGGATTGGTGCAGCCTGTAAAATCCTCAACCAGAGAGTTCTTCTTGTGCCTCACCAGACTCCTGGATTCCACAGAATGCAGCCATGGCAATCATAGGACTATAATTGTGTAGTGTGAAAGGCATGATGTTTAGTGGATTAGAAGACAATGTGTGGTCAGCACAACCAACAACATAAGGCCTCTAGGAAGCTAGGGAAACCCAAGAGAGGGGAGTATCCTCAGAGGAATGATAAAAACATTTAGAACTCCCTAAAGAGAAAAGAGAGGGGACTCTAAGGGAAAGCAATAATGCTTGATGGTGGCAAGGTGTTGCTGAAAGGCTTTGGCAGCAAGAACTCTTTATATTCAGCTCTTCTGCAGAAGAATGATCGATTTTTGGATAAAACTCCTTTGACAGCAGCTGTCCCTACAACGCAGACAGTTCTTGAAAGCCTCAGTTAACTGTTAGTTCACTCCCAAGGTTATGGTAAGCAAACCTGTTCTTATGGCTTTGTAAAACATTATGGGATTTAGGGACATAAAGCGATAATGATAGGTTGTAGAAAAAACTTTGGTTGGCAGAGGATTAGAGTGTGGTTTTTGTCCTTTCCTAAAGAGTGCACCCTTGTACATTTTAGTCGGATGTCACTACAGCTTCGTCCCCCCTGCAGAATTAGTGCAGTTTGACACAGCTTTGACTGTCAGGGATCCATCCTAAGGAATCTTGGGATTTGTAGTTTGTTGTGGCACCAGCGCTCCCTGACAGAGAAGGCTAAACATCTCACAAAGCTACATATCCCACAATTGTTTAGCATTGAGCTGTGGCACTTAAAGCTGTGACAAAATGCATTATTAATGTAGTGCAGATACAGCTTGCTACTTCACACACTTATGTGTATGGTGAACTGGCACAATATATCCTTAATTTTTTGAAGTGTCAAAAAACAGTCTCAGTTCTGTGCTCAAAGAGTATGCATCCCATCTCTAATTTTAACAGCCATTTTCTGATTCTCCCTTGATAGGACATCCTACACCTTGATGCTCTATGTGGGGTTTTAATATTTTCATATCTAGAGCCAAGCATATTCTTAAGAGGTCACAATCACCTTTGGAACAGTAGAAAGCTTCCCACGAGAAAGGCATGTTGACCTAAGGGCATGTGGAGGACCTAGGTAGTACCAAAATACCACTATCCAATTTCCATACCTCTGTTTCAGTCAGCTCTGTATGGTGTGTCTGTTTGAATTGCTATTGTGTGTTGCATTCTTGCATATTTCCAAAATAGAAACCTTTTTTTATTCACCAAACCTGGAGTCTTCCTGCAGTTAGTACTGGTATATACAGGTGAAAACAATCCTCGGGTTATAAGCCTCTTGCAAGTCTCCTTGACCTAAGCAATTCCCTCAGTGTTTAAGGCGGTACTGACACAGTTGGTGAGAATCCCAAGTCCCCCAACCTTTTTTGGGTAGCACTCTCCACACCCTTTATTGATACGAATGGTCTTGTTTCCAACTGCAGAAGGCCTACACAAACTGTTAACTCAAAAGAGTAAGCAATCTGATTTATTCAGGTGTTACTCTCAGGTTTCAGGGAAAACAAAATTGGAAGACAAAGAGCTAGTTTTGTTTACCTGGTTATTACAGTAACATGGGGATGGGGTCTATCAGTAACTGAAGATTTAAATGATATGCACGAGTGTGTGTGTGTTTAAAAGAATGATTGATTTTTCCAGAAGCTACTAAAATTGTGATACACTTTGCTTAATAACCTTGGTTACAAGAAAGTAATTAAAATGGTAATGTCATCTTAGCTGCTGAAATCCAAAATTGTCTTGAATGATCAGCAGATGTTGGACCTAACTGCACCATCTTCCAATTATTTATTTAACGTGGGGATAAGGAGAATGCAGTCTAAAAAACCACATGTGAACTCCCACAGCTGTTTTGAGGTCCCAGCCCCACCCTTTAGATTTGTTTCCAGTTTTCTAAACTAAAACGTCTTCACCATATTTTTGGTCCCTGGGGTCATTTTTGGTCTGGGAGAGGCTCATAATCCATCAGGAAGTAACCTAGAAGGCAACTTTTGAGTAGGAGTGGAGATGGGTGACATTTTTAGGAATAACAATTTTAAAAAGTTAAAGAAAAAAAATTTTTGAAGGTAGGATATGACAGTAGAGAGGTGCATCTGAGAGCCATGCTAAGGAGCTAAACGTAACAAAAGCAAACGTTGATATAGTAATGGAACTTTATTAAAAGGAAGAGGATGGCTTTAGTGGTATTTCCCATGTTTTAAGAAAGCCTGGTCTTGCTAGTCTTGTAACATAGGTTTTTCTAGAGAATAGCTGAAGACTAGAAAAATCCTTTGAAACAAAGGTTTCATGAACTGGAACATCTGTTCCATACAAATATCATTTCAATTATTGCTTTGGAAGCTTAACCACACTTTGTTGTGCTTTGACAAACCACAGTTTGCATTGGGCTGGAAAACACAAAGTAACTTTTAAAACCAGAACTGTAATTTGAAATAACTTTGTAAGGTATAATTTCTACTTTGTCTGTGTTGTCATCCAAACAAAGGTAACAGAGTTGTCAGGAGGAGAGCGTCCTACAAAGAAGCAACCAATTAGAATAGATACAAAATAATTTTGTAACTGGAAAGGAACCAAGGATGTCAAGTGACAGTTTTAAAACTTCCATTGGTTAAGAACATTTTTTAAAAAATACAACAACGTTAAATTATGGATAAAAGCTTGCCATCTTCAGTCATCCTTTCAAGTGTACTGACTATTCCTGATTAAAACAAGCAATTGATTATTTAGGCTGAATTTCCTTCAGCTTGAAGAATTTTCTTTCCTTGTTTAATTTATGCCCATCTTTCTGTCCCCAAAATATGTATATAATATGTATACACACTGAAAACAAAATCTCAGTTACAGGGTTACACACATAACATGACCAGAAACTCAAAATTGTTTTGAATTTGAACACCTATGTCCTAAATACCCTAAAGGCACCAGATCCCATCTAATCTTGGAAGCAAAGCAGGGCCAACTCTGGTTAGTACTTGGACGGGAGACCACAAATGAATACTAAGTACTGTAGGCTATATTTCAGAGGAAGGAACTGCCAAAACCACCTCTGAGAATCCCTTGCCTGTGAAAGGAAAACCCTATGAAACTAATGGAGGTACATACTCCTACTCAGCCATGGAAACCTACATGATGACTTTGAGTAAGTCACACAGTCTCAGCCTCAGAGGAAGGCAACGGCAAACCTCCTCTGAACAAATCTTGTCAAGAAAACCCTGTGATAGGTTTGCTTAAGGGTTGCCATAAGTCTTGAGGGCCAACAACAACAAACACCCATGGACATTTTTGGTTTCCTGGGATTGATACGATAGCAGCTTTCCTTTCAGATGGGAGATTAAAATCTTTGTATACATGGATTTGTATATATCCAGAGGGCCTTTCCCTCTGAGCTGTTTATTGCACCCCCACCAAACACTGTTAGTCGTGGGAGTATTTCTTATGGAAAACAGATATTTGGTTTCTGCCCCCTACTACTGAAATCTCAAGGACAAACTCAACTGTGAAGGGGATCTCTCTTAGTGTGTGGATGATGGGTGTTGCAGTGATGCTGCCTTTTGCTTATTTTGCTAGTTAGAAGCCCCCAGTGGACAGTTTTAAATTTTAGAGCAGTTTTAGGAGAGAGTGCTTAACCCCTTATTTCCACCCCCATATAAATGCTCTTATCTCTGAGGCTATTAGCAGGAGATTTGTCTTCCTCCTCCATCTCCTTGTGTGATTTACATAGAGAGTGGGATGAAAAGGTCTGAATAACCTCTCTCAGATGGCTTGTTGTGTGCTCCAAGTAATTTCCGATTTATGGCAACTCTATGGGAGTGGGAAGTTCTTGGTAAGATTTGTTTAGAGGGGGTTTGCCATTGCCTTCCTCTGAAGCTGTGAGAGTGTGACTTGACCAAGGTCACCCAGTGGGTTTCTATGGCCAAGCAGAGATTTGAACCCTGGTCTCTCGAGTCATAGTCCAAGGCTCAGACCACTAAACCATGCGGGCTACCTCGCCAGTCTTCAAATTAATAGACTAATCAATGAAATCCCATTTACCAATCATGTCTGATACACTTAATTTGTATGCAAAAGGATCTTGTAGCACCTTTGAAACTAACTGAAAGAAGCTGGTAGCACAAGCTTTTGTAGACTTGAGTCTCCTCCTTCAGATGCCACAAGATCCCTTTGCATACTGATTTTCCAGACTAACACAGCCAGGTCTTTAAATTCTACACTTAATTTGCATCAGAATTCCACATTGCAAAATGCATTAGCTAGATTACTGGCTGGAACACCTTACAGAAACAATACAATACAGTGGGCCCTTTCTGTCCATGGGGATTTGGTTCCAGGCCCCCATATGGATACAAAAATTCATGGATACTGAAGTCCCATTACATAGAATGGCACAGTAAGATTGTGCCCCTTGTATAAAATGGAAAAAAATAAGGTTTGCCTTTTGGAATATTTAAAATATTTTCCAAACCGTGGATGCTTGAATCTGTAGATATGGAAGGCTGACTGTACTGGTTTTAAAGGAACTGCACTGTCTCCCAATGTGTTTCCAGTCTCAGTTCAAGGTATTTGTGCAGACATTTAACGTCCTAGAGCACTTGGAACCTCAGTACTTCTAGGAGCACCTCTGTCTATATACTTGCCTGCCTGAGAATTGAGGTCTGTTGGAGGAGCCCTCATTTCTGCCCCTCGGATGGGAGCAGTGCACTATGCAAGAACCTGTTGTAGCATGCCAGCTGTGGATTTCCCTCCTCTTGCAGGCCCAGTTGGCTCCAAAGTTTGATGCCAGCGTCAAAATAAAACATGCTTTTTTATTATAACCTTTGAAGCTGTTTTTGTCCAAATCTGAAGATGTGCATGGTTTTGGACAGTTTTATCTTTTCAATTTATTCAACTTTTTATATTATTCAGTTGCTTGATCTGTTTTAAAGATATGTTATGATATTGGGCAGAATATAACCATTATTATTATTATTATTATTAGTAGTAGTATAGTTATTCATATCCTGCCTTTCTCCCGATATAGGGACTCAAAGCGGCCAACAAAAATGTAAAACAGTACAAGTTAAAAACAATACAAGCATACAAATATAGATACAAAGTTTAGAAAACAATTTTAAAATGTTAAAAATGTTACACATTAAAATTTAACACGTATTAGAAACTCTTTACAAACCTTAAAAACTAAATTACACAGCATTTAAAGTCCCTCCCTTGTCAGTTTGAGAAAGCTATATTCAAACATTCTTTTAAGAAATATTTAGTAAATAAATTGTCTGGATGACTGTGATCCTAAACTAGTGTTTGCTGAAATTGCATGAATGCAGGGGAAGATTAGCAAGAGGCAATGGTACTTAATTGGTTCCTGTCAATTTTTATATATAGATGTTTAAACTATAGTTGTTTTAGTCTGTTTTTATACTTTTTATTTGTCAGTTTTTACCTGTTAGTTTCTTGGTGGCTTGAGAGGCGATAGGTCAAAGACATATATCAGTGTCCTTTGTAAATCCGACCCCTTGAGTTGTTGCATCCTCTTAATGAGCTCAGGTTTGAGCCCAGCTGGAGAAAATTAGATTAAGGCTGCATCCGCATTGCAGAAATAATCCAGTTTGACACCACTAACTGCCATGGCTCAATGCTAGGGAGTCCTGAGAGTTGTAGTTTCTTGTGGCATCAGAACACTCTGATAGAGAAGGCTAAATGTCTCACATAACTACATTTCCCAGATTTTCATAGCTTTGAATCATGGCAGTTACACTGATGTCAAACTGGATTTTTTCTGCAGTGTGGACAGCCCCTAATTTGCAGGAGCAATACTGTCCTCTCAGTTGTTAGCATCTATGCATCTATTGTCTGTCAGGTCTTGGAAAATTATAGTACCAAACCTCCAAAAGCGAGTTAGCATTATACTTGCAGTTTGCAAAAGTAACTCTTTATTTTGCCATAGGTGTGTGTGTGTGTGTGTGTGTGTGTGTGTGTGTGTGTGTGTGTGTGTGTTACTTAATAAATATCCAAATGCTACAAGTTGCCAGCTTGTGGTAGAAAACACATTATTTTCCAGTCTGCCTATCATCATCCCAACACCCACAACAGAGCACAAGGTAGCACTTGTACAGTGTGAAATTCCCTCTGCAGTGTTTAGTGAGGCTGTACCTCTGTAACTATGAAAACAACTAAATGTTACACTACACTAGAAAGAGTAGTGCAGTTGAGTTACAATCCCTCGTTGAATTTGTAATGCAGTTATTCCTCAGTTACCAGGAAATGTAACTGATTACAGTTAGTTCTGAGCTCTGCTACCTGCTCTCTGATTAGGACACAAAGTGCAAATTCAGTTTCCATGATGTTGGAACACCTCCAGTGCTGACTGTGTAAACCTCCAGACTCCACAACTGTTCCAGTTTACTAAGGGATTGGATAGGGAACAGGAAAGGAAAAAGCTAAGTATGGGTCTTTGCAGACTGCCAGAAATAGTGCAAATTGAGTCCACTTTAAGGGTTAGGGTTAGTGCTAGGGAATCATGGGAATTGGTTTTTTTTCTTTCTGGGACATTGAGCCTTCTCTGTCAGAGAGCTCTGTTGCCACAATAAAATACAGTTCCCATGATTCCCTAACCCTAACCCTTAAAGTGGACTCAATTTGCACTATTTCTGGCAGTCTGCAAAGGCCCTATGTGAACCAGAAGCTCCCACATTTTGCAAAGTGATGGTATATTGCATGCCTCCTGTCCAGAAGCACTTTGCTGTAGTCTCTGGTCCAAAATAAATAATGCTGATACCAAGCAATATAAATACATTTCTCTGGCTGCTTGATTCCTCTTTTGATGTCTCCTCTTTTAGTGACCCCATTTTTAGATCTTGGCCTCTGATTGAGAGTAGTTAGCTATTTAAATGTTTTATTGGTCTTTTATTTCAGAAGTCATGGGTTGGATTCAGGTTTGTTGTGCCTTCATGTTGTTGCTGACTTACGCTGATGATATCATGGGATTTTCTGGGGCTGGGAGTATGTGATTTGCCCAAGGTCACCCAATGGATTTCCATGGCCGAACAGGAAATCGAACTCCGATCTTCTATTATTATTCAAATATATAGCTGTGTTAGTCTGTGGAATCAGTATGTAGAGAGATCTTGTAGCACCTTAGTCTCAAAGGTGCTACAAGAAATCTCTAAATATTATTATTATTATTATTATTATTCCACTTTTCCCCAAAATTGGGACATGAAACAGCTTACAAATGAAAAGAACAATACTGTACAATTAAAAACATACAAAAGTGAACATTAAAATAGAATTAAACTAGTACAATATTAAAATACATTACTCATTAAAAGAATAAAATACAATTTCAAAGATAAAAGTGCTTACAAACAGTACATATTAAAACAATTAAAAATACAAAACACGTTAAAACATTAAAAATAAAACTATATACAGACCTTCTGAAAAACTTCAAAACCAGCACCATATAGCATTAAGAGTTTGTAAAGGCTTGGCAGCACAAAAATGTTTTAATTTGCTACTGGAAAGACAGCAAAGATGGGGCCATTTTGGATTCTCTGAGGAGGGAGTTCCAAAGCCTGGGAGCAGCCACCAAAAAGGCCTTCTCCTTGTTCCCACCAAAAATGCCTGAGAAGGTGGTGGGACAGAGAGGAGGGCCTCACCAGATGATAATCATAGTCCAGTGCTCAAACCGCTATACCAACTTGGCTCGGATCTAGACTTAGGCATACTTAAAGCAGACACATTGAAATCATTCAGGCTCAAATTAGCCATTCTCACATTGTTTTCAGTAGGCATACAGTACTCTAAATTTGGACTTGCCTCCATATTTAAAATGTTATGTTCTTTCCTCCCAGGGTAGAGACTGAGAGATCAGTTGAGGTTTTGGCTTGAGAAAAAGAAAGTATGTACCAAGGGAGCTACAAAAGGTGATTTTGAATTGGGAAGGAAGAACATAGATAAGGCCAGCAAGAGATGCCTTGAGAGTGTGCTGGAAGGTGTGTGCTGTTGTTTAGGCAGGAATTGACATTGCGTTAAGATTAGTACTGCCTGCCTGAGCATCAACTTCTTCCTGTGGTTAACCAGTGCTTGCTTTCTCCTTCCTTCCTTCCTTCCTTTTCTTTTACACCTAGCCAATTCAAGTCTCCTTGCAAGGAAGAAAGATCTTATTTTGAAAGTAGGGAACATGGAGGAGGAAATGGGGATACTTACAGCCTTGCATCTGTGATTTCAACATGCCCTAGATTTGTTCTCTTCCAGATTATCTTGAAGTTGTAGGAGCTATCCAACACCACCTGTTGATCCTTCACAAGACTCCTTGCAATTGACTGTTTCTTTGGAGGTTTTTAAACAGAGGCTGGATGGCCATCTGTCGGGAGTGCTTTGATTGTGTCTTCCTGCATGGCATTCCGTTGGACTGGATGGCCCTTGGGTCTCTTCCAACTCTGTGATTCTGTGGCTGTTGATAATGGGGCAGTTACCCCATCTAAGTGTTCTCAAGAAACTTTTCTTGGCTGCCAAGGAAGTTTGTTGTAAAATGGCTTCATTACATTTCCCCCCTTCCCCCCATGATTCCCTCTCCTGCACTGACAGCAAATGTTCAGAAATGGTTCTGCTGACGCAAACACAATGTATTTGAGTTGGCCTATCACTGAAAACAAAACAGAGAAAAGGGAGGATTGCAACCAGTAACCTTAGAATAAATAAGTAACAAGAGCCCACATTTACTGCATCTATGCCACTGTTTCTTCTCTGTTAATTTCCACAGAGTCCATTTTTATTAGAGGGCTTATCTTCTTGCCTGTTTATAATCCTTTCCAACTGTTCATCTCTCCTGTCTTCCCCCACCCCTTGTGAAATCCATTTCCATAATGCTACTGGGTTTTACACAGATTTGCAGAAGCTCTTAATGCTGATGATTGCGGCTCAGAATCTGCATGCCCGCTTCGTGTACATTTAGACTCAAAATTAACGGAAAAGCTTACTTCTTTATTTTTATTCTTGCCAATGAAATATCTGGAACAAAGGAAAATCAGAAATAATAAGAAGGACTTTTAAACACTGATTTGCAGAGACACACCACTCTGATATTGTTGTGTCTCTGAGCTTGATGGTGCTGGAAAGCTAATAATGCTAAATTGGTAGCACTTTAATTACCCTGGCCATGCTCCAGAGAACTACTTTTAGGGGCATTTTGTGCGCATCTGGTGGGAATGTTGTTCCTGCCTTCTTTGAACAGCAAACATGCATGCTACTTTTGAAGCCTCTCTTGAACATAATATATACTAAATGTTTACAGGGTCAGTCTGGCTCCATCACCCTTTCTTTCTTTGCTGTTTTAATATTTCTAAATGTGTATGCTTAGTAATGGACACTGTTGTCAGTTTTGAAAATACTGATTATTTCTATCAGTTAGGAATGCTGATTATTAAATGAAAGGAACAATCATGTCATGCATCTGGTTTCCTACATGGATATTGCTTTCCTATAGGAAATATTGTGTCTACTGCTATTATGAAGAGCACATGTCTCTCTTGCTGCATTCACAAACAGCTGGAAGCCCTGTGTGCTCTAATCACACATGACAGTTTACAGAGAACCTCATACACAGAAGCAATATCCATATAATAACTTTGTCTTGTGAGAAATGGTCCAGAGATCCTGACTGTGCAGCTATTTGCATCTCCTTTTGCTGCTAAATTATAGCCAGAGGGTTATGGGTCTTAAATTGCCTGCAGTGCAATAATGGATGTGTGTGTGTTGATCTTCCATTTTCTCTGGACAAATGGCAACGGAAATAACAATGAGGTAGTTTGAAATTTAATGGCCTCCATGTCTTTAGAAGCTTGGTAATATAATTACCTGTTTTACAGGCTTTGATACTACATAAATCACAGAAAAATGTCATCAGGAGAGATAGCTACGCATCTCCTGACATAAAGTTTGCTTTCACAGAAGTGCTTTAAGGTTGATCTGTGGAAGACACAGATGAAAATGTTACCTTATAACTGGATTTTCCATCAAAGATCCTGGGTAGAAGATGCTGTTATATGTCTGTTGTTGGCTTCTGTTTATCTGTCTTTTCTTAACTGTGGTCCTCTTTGTGATTCTGTAAGTCCTTGAGACTTGACATTGTTATCTGAGTATTAACCCATAGTTGTGCAAAAATATGGCAAATCTAAGGCAAAATAAATAGTTGTGGAAAAATATGGCAACTCTAAGGCAACCCTATGTGATTCTACATAGAGCCAGCATAGTGTAATGGTTAGGCATTGGACTATGACTCTGAGGACCAGGGTTCGAATTCCTGTTCAGTCATTAAAAGCCATTTGGTGCTCTTGGACATGTCACATTCTCTCAGAGGAAGGCAAAGGCAAACCCCCTCTCAACAAATCTTGCCATGAAAAACTCATGATAGGGTCACCTATGTTGGAAACAATTTGAAAGCACACAAGGATTCTCTTGTTTCCTTCCTCCTCAAATCTAGTTAGGTTTTGTCAAAGCAGCCTTTTATTCTAGTTCTGCCTTCTGCTTACTCTGACAGTAAGAAGGTATAACAACAATAGTAGAATAGAACTTGCCTTGTATGTGTTAGAATTGTTTATTTGTCCCACTTCATCTCCATACTTACATGTGGTAAAACTAGCTAGAGAATTTAAATCTTGTAAAGTATTAAACCAGGGGTAGGCAACCTTTTTGAGCCGGGGGCCGGGTTGCTGTCCCTCAGACAATTGGGGGGCCGAAGCACCAAAAACAAACAAACAAATAAATAAATAAAAATAAAAAAAATAATTAAAAATATGCATGCACACTCTCTCAGCTCCAGAAAAGCCATGGCAAAACCCCTGTGGAGATTTTGCCAAGAAAACCCCAAGAACAAGTAATAACAACAATAATCAATATCATCATGGCGGGCGGCGGTGGCAGCAGGGGACGGCGGGGGCGGTGGTGGCAGGACCGGCCTGGGGCCGGTCCAAAGGCCTCAGGCAGCTGCATCCGGGGCCCCCCAGGCCTTAGGTTGCCTACCCCTGTATTAAACAATCTAGAGATATAATTATCTGTCACTATTGTTGATATGTTTGTAGAAGTCTACTTCTTCAGGTGCATTTGGTTGTAGAATTAGACTTAAGTCTAGGGAAGCTCATGCTGCCAACCTCTTCCTTTCAGTCAGTCTCAAAGGTACTACAAGATCTCTCTACATACTGATTCTATAGACTAGCATGGGTATATCTTTGAATTCTGCTGTTGACATGAATATACTCACTGTGCAAAATTCTTGAGACACTGGTTCATTCCCTCATGTTTGGGGAAAATGGAGAATCAAATTCTCACAGGTTTTTGTAGGATTTTCAGGCTGTGAGGCCATGTTCTAGAAGAATGTATTCCTGACATTTCTCCTGCATCTGTGGCTGGCATCTTCAGAGAATTCTCATAGGGTTGACTTGCACTTTAATTGACAATTGTCTTTGCCACCTATGTGCATGAAACTTGTAATTTATACATGTAAAGTGTGAATGAGAGATCTGGTTCCATATGCTGGAGACCATAGAGTTTTTAGGCAGATATGATAATAACTCATAGCTTCTTCACTGAATCTTTACTATGCATTTACGTTCTTGTAAGCCAGAGAGCATGGTTTAGACAGGATTCATTCTCAGCCTAACCACAGAATTGTTGTAAGGATACGTATAATGCAACACCATGTATACTGCCCTGAAGTGTTACATAATAAAATATGGCATGCAAACTATTTAATAGTTTCTCGATGATATTGATAACATAGGACTGTGTGAGCAATAAACTAATACTAGCTTTGCAAACAAAAAAACTTAAATTATAAAAATCAATTATCGAAGTGACTAAAGAATTGACAGGGAGGGGGAGCATAAAACCATATACAAGCTTTCAGGATCACCAGATATCTCCAACAGGCAAGGTGCTGAAAAAGTGGGAGAAGGAAGAGATGTAGAAGAAGTGTATGAAAGCTACCCCTATTGTATGTGTAATGATGCTTTGGATGCAATTTGCCTTCCTAAGGGTGTCTGCTGTTTGTCTTGTCATCTTTCTTATGCCCTTGGCTGATCTTGCAAATGTGATATCCCTTTATCTCTCCCTCCTTCCCTTTCTGTTAATGTTCTGATCCTGCCTGTGTCTCACTTGGGGTGTCTCATCATACAGTTTACTAGGTGATGGGGTTACACCAGTAGGGCCAACTACATCTCCCTGTGCACAGTGCCAACCAATGTTAGATATGGTGTCACTACAATTCACTCCTGTCAGTGACACCCACCACCACTGCTGCTGCCTAGTAGCTGTTTGTCTCCTTATATTATTCCTCCCATTGTTTGTTTGCTTTCCTACCCATCCCTGGGTTTCTCTTCTTCCCTTCCCTTATGTCCTCCCTCTAGTCCATCCCCACCCCCTCTCTCCTTTAATTTCTTCACGTCTTTCTCCATGGTTGGGGGAGGGCAGAGATGGCTGGTTGCCTTCTTCCTTCTTCCACTTCTCTGTCTGGTCCTCGGAGGTACTCTGTTCTCTGGCTCAGCTGGGGGTGGAGAATGGGCTGAGTTGGTGCTTTGCCCCTCTCCCCCCTGCCTCTCCGATGGTCCTCTTTGTCTTCCTGCCTTTTTGGTGCTCATTTGGGGAGGGGGGGGGCTAGGATAATTCAAGCCTTCTTCCCCACCTCTGTGTTGTTTCCTGGTGCTTCTGCAGGAAGGGGGGGCCTGGGATGGATTCACGCCTTCTTCCCCACTTCTCTGGCAATGAAAAGACAAGACAAAGTGGGGTAGCTTTCATACTAAGATGTGGCAAAAGCAGTCAGAGGATACAATGCAAAATCAGACCAAATTATTCCATGGTAAACCTATGAATATAATCATAATCCAAGTATATGCACCGACTGCAGAGGCAGAACAGGAAGAAATTGATAGATTCTATGAAGGAGTACAGGAAGAAATTGACAGCACACAAACACAAGATGTCAAGCTGCTCATTGGAGATTGGAATGCAAAAGTTGAAGCAAAGAAGAACCAAAAACAGTAGGCAGATTTGGTTT
This sequence comes from Phrynosoma blainvillii, assembly GCA_026167975.1. NCBI lineage: Eukaryota > Metazoa > Chordata > Lepidosauria > Squamata > Phrynosomatidae > Phrynosoma > Phrynosoma blainvillii. The sequence goes on along the minus strand of JANUYF010000002.1, from coordinate 287,784,722 downwards.
AGGCAAAAGAAATGAAGCAGGTGAGCATCTAATAGATTTTTGTGAAGCCAGCAACCTATTCATTACAAAATCATTTTTCATACAACCAGAAAGAAGGCTACACACATGGACATCACCAGATGGTCAACACAAAAATCAAATAGATTATATAATTGGAAGTAAAAAATGACAGAACTCTATACTGGTGGCCAAGACTAGACTGGTGCTGACTGTGGCACAGATCATGAATTACTCATAACAAAAATAAGAGTAAGACTCAAGAAGAAAACAAAAACAGTGATTATACCAAAATATGATCTAAATAATATCTCAACAGAATTTACTGATAACATAAAAACAGATTCACACTACTAAGCATAATAGACTGAGAACCAAAGGAACTATGGTCTGAAGCCAGAGACATAATAAAAGAAGAATGCAGGCAGGCACTTTCAATAAAGAAAAAGAAAGAGAAAAAAATGGATGACAGAAAAAACACTACAAACAATAAAGAAAAGAAGAAGAAAAAAGGAAGATAGGAACAAACTAAGAATTATGAATACAACAGTACAATGGCTTGTGCAGAAAGATAAAGAAAATTACTACAATGAGCAATGCAGAGAAATAGAAGGCAACAACAAAAAGGGAAGAACAAGAGATCTATTTCGCCAGATCCATGAAATCAAAGGAAAATTCAAACCAAGGACTGGGACAATCTATTACAATAAAAATAACATAATTCAAGAGACCAGGAAGGAATAAAAAGATGTTGGATGCAATACACAGAAGAATTATACAAAAGAGATGACAAAATGAAGGACACATGGAATGAAGAACCATATGAAGATGAACCCCAAATTCTAAAAAGTGAGATGGAAACTGAAATAAGAGAAATAGCAAAAAACAAATCACCAGAAACAGATGATATTCCAATTGAACTGCTGCAATCCACACTGACAAAGTCAACTTTAGTGCTAACCAACATATATCAACAGATATGGAAAACAAAACAATGGCCAACAGATTGGAAGTGATCAATATAAATCCTCATTCACAAAAAGGGAAACACAAGAGACTGCGGCAACTATAGAACGATAGCACTGATCTCCCACGCAAGCAAAATCATGATCAAAATTCTGCAACAGAGACTCCAACCATACATGGAAAGAGAGATCCCAGAGGTCCAAGCAGGGTTCAGGAAAGGAAGAGGCAACAGGGATCACATATGATGGTTAATGGAGCATAGCAGGGAGTTCGAAAAGAAAATCAGCATGTGCTTTATAGATTACAGTAAAGCCTTTGACTGCCTAGACCAGGGGTAGGCAACCTTTCCCCTTTAAGGGCCGAGGGACTTCAGCTCCCAGAATCCCAGGAGCTATTGGTCAACATGGGACTATTGGCCAACATGGCTGAGGCTTCTGGGAGCTGAAGCCCCTCGGCCCCTAAAGGGGAAAGGTTGCCTACCCCTGCCCTAGACCATGAAAGGCTATGGAATGCCCTTAAAGACATGAGAGTGCCAACACATCTGATAGTCCTGATGAGGAATCTGTACTCAGGAGGCTAATGTCAGAACAGAAAACGGAGAAACAGAATGGTTCCCAATTGTCAAAGGGGTCAGACAAGACTGCATCCCTTCACCTTAACTGTACAACCTGTATGCAGAAGATATTAGAAGAAAAGCAGGCTTGGACACAGAAGAAGGAGGAGTGAAAATAGGAGGAAGGAATATCAACAATCTAAGATATGCAGATGACACCATGATACTAGCAGAAAACCTCACAGACCTGGAACATCTACTAAGGAAGATCAAAGAAGAAAGTGCTAAGGCAGGCTTAATGCTGGACATAAAGAAAACAAAAATAATCACCACTGAGGACCTTCACAAGTTCAACCTAGACCAGGGGTAGACAACTTTTTTGAGCTGGGGGCCGGGTTGCTGTCCCTCAGACAATTGGGGGGGGCGAAGCACCCCCCCAAAAAATATGCATGCACACTCTCTCAGCCCTAGAAAAGCCATGGCAAAACCCCTGTGGAGATTTTACCAAAAAAACCCCAAGAACAAGTAATAACAACAATAATATCATCATGGCGGGGGGGGGGGGGCGGCAGTGGCGGCGACAGGACCAGCATGGGGCCAGTCCAAGGGCCTCGGGGGGCCGCATCCAGCTCCCGGGTCTTAGGTTGCCTGACCCTGACCTAGACAATGAAGAAATAGAAACAGTAAAAGAATTCCCATACCTGGGATCAAACATTGATAGAAATGGGGACTGTAGTTAGAAAATCAGAAGAAGATTAAGAATGGGGAGAATGGCTATGAAAGAACTAAGAAAGATTCTAAAATACAAAGATATACAACTCAGCACAAAAGTTAGAATCATACAAGCCATTGTATTCTCTATTACCATGTATGGATGTGAGAGCGAGACAGTTAAGAAAGATGATAGAAAGAAAATCAATGCATTTGAGATAATGTGGTGCTGGAGAAGAGTGCTGAGGATCCCATGGACAGCCAAAAGGACCAACAAGTGGGTCATAGAGCAGATTAAATCGGAAAGTTCCCTGGAAGCCAAGATGACCAGAGTGAAACTGTCATACTTTGGACGCATCATGAGAAGAGAGGACTCTTTGGAAAAAATAATAATGCTGGGGAAGGTGGAGGGAAGTAGGAAGAGAGGAAGACCACATGCCAGACGGATGGACTCTATTAAGAAGGCCACGGGTATTAAGGGGTTGCAGGATTTAAGCAGAACAGTGGAGGACAGAGGGTCTTGGAGATGTCTCATCCATGGTGTTGCCATGAGTCGAGATCGACTCAAGAGCAGTTAACAACAACAAGAAGAAACGTACACAACAATGTAGCCAATCCCCCTCTCCATTACTTGATTTTAAGGTTCTTATGTCTTCAGTAACTTCCATCAACTTGACATCAAGATTTTACAACAGTTCATTAAACAGAGAGTCTGTGAACTTTTAGAAGGGAATGCCATAATCACTAAAAGTCAATATGGGTTTCTCAAAAACAAGTCATGCCAGACTAATCTCATCTCTCTCTCTCTCTCTCTCTCTCTCTTTTTTTAAAATAAAATTACCAACTTGCTAGTTGAAGGGGATGCGGTAGACATAGCATATCTTGATTTCAGTAAGGCTTTTGACAAAGTCCCCCACGATATTCTTGCAAACAAGATAATAAAAAGTGGGCTACACAATACAACTGTTAAGTGGATTAGTAACTGGTTGATTGATCAAACCCAAAGGGTACTCAGAAATGGCTCCTCTTCATCCTGGAGAGAAGTGACCAGTGGGGTGCCACAGGGTTCTGTCCTGGGCCCAGTGCTATTCAACATCTTTATCAATGATTTGGATGAAGGAATAGGGGGCATGCTTCTCAAATTTGCAGATGACACCAAATTAGGAGGAATAGCTTATACCCCAGAAGACATGATGAAAATTCAAAATGACCTTAATAGATTAGAAAGCTGGGCCAAAGCTTACAAAATGAATTTCAACATAGAGAAATGTAAGGTACTGCACTTAGGGCAAATAATAATAATAATAATGAAATGCATAGATATAAGATGGGGGACACCTAGATTAATGAGACTACGTGTGAAAGGGATCTAGGAGTCCTAGTACACCACAAGTTGAACATAAGTCAAGAGTGTGATGCAGCAGCTAAAAAGGCCAATGCAATTTTAGGCTGCATCAATAGAAGTATAGTATCTACATCAAGGCAAGTAATAGTGCCACTGTATTCTGCTTTGGTCAGGCCCCACCTGGAATACTGTGTCCAGTTCTGGGCACCACAATTCAAAAAGGATGTTGAAAAACTGGAGCGTGTCCAGAGGAGGGCGACTAAAATGATGAAGGATCTGGAAACCATGTCCTATGAGGAACGACTTAAGGAACTGGATATGTTTAGCCTGGAGAAGAGATGGTTAAGAGGTGATATGATAGCCGTGTTTAAATATTTGAAGGGATGTCATATTGAGGAGGGAGCTAGCTTGTTTTCTGCTGCTCTAGAGAACAGGACCCGGAACAATGGATGCAAGCTACTGGAAAAGAGATTCCACCTCAACATTAGGAGGCGCTTCCTGACAGTGAGAGCTGTTCAACAGTGGAAGACACTCCCTCGGAGAGTGCTGGAGTCTCCTTCCTTGGAGGTCTTTAAAGGGAGGCTGGATGGTCATCAGTCAGGAATGCTTTGATTTTGAGTTCCTGCATGGTAGGGGGGTTGGACTGGATGGCCCTTGTGGTCTCTTCCAACTCTATGATTCTATGATTCAGCCTCAGTCAGCATAACTCCTGATGTAACATTGCAACAACACTTAGAGGATCTCATCAGTCCCACCCTTATTCTAACCCTATGTAGCCCCAAACATTGGCATCTTTCTTATAGGGGAATTGCTTTAGGTCTCTGATTTGGTTTCACCTTTTCCAGCTCTACAATAGCTTTTTACAAATGCAGTGACCAGAACACAGTGTAGAGTATTTTAAGTGCAGTTGGACAATAGATTTATGTCATAATACTGTCAGCTCCTTTCCTGAGGATATTTAGTGTGCAGCCACCTTTCTCACGAATATCTACATTGTTTGCTAATGTGAGGAAAGTGTAGTTGACTGATTTCTTTCTTTCTTTCTTTCTTAACCTCAAGAGTTATTTAATATAACTCTAAAGTGCAGATAGGGCCAGAATTCCTTTCCTCTTCCTCCTTCTCCCATCCCCTTGTTAATTGTTTTTCTGGGCTCCCACTTGAACTTTTTGTGCCCTCTTCTGCTCATTGTTCCTTTCTGCCATGCTCTCTGCTGTTTCTTAGTTGATCTCTCAAAGTCTGGCAGAACACTATATTTTACACATTTCTGAATACGTCATACCAATTTCCTCAGTAAAAAACAGATGTTAATTTATCTTATTCATCACACATATACGCACACACTGCTGTTAACTTTCCCGGATTCATTCTTGGAAAATGCAGACTTAACACGTACATTTCTCTGTGTGCTATATACTTTTATTTCTTGGGTTTCTGTATACCCAGCTGATTGCTTAATAATTAAGCTCTGGACAGTTGCTTTATCTGTAAGATGCATTTGTCTTTGATTACAGAGGGCTGTGTGTGTGTGTATGAGAGAGAGAGAGAGAGAGAAACTTTATAGATCCAACACTCATAACTGGGTTGCATTTGTTTTAAAAGAAGTGGCTTTCTCAAATAAATGCTTTGAATGAGGCAGATCATCTTGTTTTCACTGTGCAGCAAATAACAGGAATAGTATGAGCTCAGATATTTTAATACAGGGGTCCCTGGACTATTTGGTCCGGGGGCCGGTTCGCTGGCCCCTAGATCTTCCAGGGGGCTGGAGGCGCATGCGCACGACTCCGGACACCATTTTGGAAGACAAAATGGCATCTGGTGACGGGTGCGAGCAGCAGCAGTGGTGGAGCGGCGGCAGCGGCAGGACAGGCCACGGGCCGGTAGGAAGGCCTCGCCGGGCCAGGTCCGGCCTGCGGGTCGTAGTTTGGGGACCCCTGTTTTAATACATTGCCGTTAGGTTGGAAATTTGAGTGATTATAAACCACATTCTGAAATGAGTATTACTTCCTCATGGCTTCTGGTAACAGGTAAGGATGCATGAAATCTTACATTTCAATCGTGGCTCGAGCAAGGGTTGTCTGTGTGGATTCTTCAGGAGAACATTTAAGACTACCTGTGGCTCCCAGGACCATTTTTGTAGGCCCCCAGGAACATTTAGGAAACATAACTTTTAAATAAATAATAATAATAATAATAAAATGTATTTATATCCCGCCTCTCTGTAAAAACAACTGAGGTGGCTTACAAGATAAAACAGACAATCACTTCCCCCAATAGCCCATCCCCCTTAAAATGCAATTAAACAAACAAAATATAAAAACATAATTTAAAATTACAAAAAAAAAATTAAATGGCTAAACAAAAATCAGGGGCAGGCTTAACTGTTTTCGGTGGCCGGTTACCTACTCAGGAAAGGCCTACCAGAAGAGATCTGTCTTAACAGCTTTTTAAAGCTGTTAAGGGTGGTCAAATGAAGGATCTCATCTGGCAGGCCATTCCAAAGTCTGGGAGTGATAGCTGAAAAGGTCCTCTGGGCAGTTGCAGATAATCTAGCTTTTATAGGTTGCAATAAATTCTTCCCAGAGGACCTTAGTGTGCGGAGTGGATTATACAGAAAGAGGTGGTCCCGAAGATAGGTTGGACCCAAGCCATTTAGGGCTTTAAAGGTAATAACCAACACTTTGTACTGTGCCTGGAAACTAACAGGCAGCCAGTGAAGCGATCTTAGGATAGTTGTTATATGGTCTGTCCTGGTTTTACCTGACACCAGCCTGGCTGCCATATCCTGTACCAGCTGAAGTTTCCTAACTAGGCACAAGGGTAGCCCCATGTAGAGTGCATTGCAGAAATTGAGACGAGAGATTACCAGCACATGTACCACAGTTTCAAGGTCCCTAACCTCCAGGAAAGGGCACAGTTGGCGTATCAGCCGAAGCTGATAACAGGCGCTCCTGACCACTGCATTCACCTGATTTGTCATCTGAAACAACGGATGTAGGAGCACCCCCACACTGTGAACACAGTCCTTTGAGGAGAGTGTAACCCCCATCTAGGACTTGAGATTGTATCGCAATACCTGGATTCGGGTCCGTTACCGTTAGTATCTCCGTTTTGTCTGGATTCAGTTTCAATCTGTTTTTCCTCATCCAGTCCATTACCGCTTTAAGTCATTCATTGAGAGGGGAGACACCATCTGAAGTCAAAGCTGTAGACCGAGACATGGAGAAATATATCTGGGTGTTCTCAGTGTACTGATCACACCTCGCCCCATGTCTCCGAATGATCTCCCTCAGCAGCTTCATATATATGTTGAATAGCATTGGGGACAGGATGGCACCCTGAGGGACTCCACAATTAAGCTCCTTTTTTGCTGAGCAACTGTCCCCAAGCTTCACCCTCTGAAATCTGCCCGAGAGAAAGGAACGGAACCATTGCAATGCAATGCCTCCAATTCCTAATTCTGTCAGACATTCCAAGAGGATGTCATGATTCATTGTGTCAAAGGCCGCTGAGGGGTCCAGTAGCACCAACAGGGTCACGCTACCCCTGTTGATGCCCAGACGAAGGTAATCAGCTAAGGCAACCATGGCAGTCTCCACTCCATAATCTGTCCTAAAGCCAGTTTGAAATGGATTCAGATAATGGGTTTCCTCCAAGACAGCTTGGCACTGAAAAGCAACAGCCCTCTCGATCACCTTGCTCAAAAAAGATAGCAAAGAGACTGGCCTATAGCTGTTCATGTCCAAAGGGTCAAGGGAAAGTTTTTTTCAGAAGCGGCCTGACCATAAACTAGATGGAACACAACCTTCCTTAAGGGATGCATTGATGATGTCCCTCAGGAACATCCTCAAGGCATCTCCCCCCGGATGGCCAGCCACGAAGGGCAAGGGTCAAGAGGGCAAGTTGTCATCCTCACTCTACCAAGGAGCTTGTCCACATCATCGGTACTCACCAGTTGGAACTGACCCAATATAATCTCATAAGAGGAGTTGCTGGGTACCTCATCTATCAATTCTACTATAACACTGGCATCCAGGTCAGCTCTCATCTGAGAGATTTTATCTGCAAAGAAGTTGTTAAATGTATCACAGCGGGCTGTTGTTGGGTTAAGTAATGGGTTTTGCACAGGCGGAACCTGTGTCAGTTCCCTTATCACCCTAAACAGCTCTGATGGACGGGACTCTGCAGAAGCAATACGTGTAGAGAGGAAAGATTTCCTCGCTGTATGTATTGCCTCTCTATAGGAGCAAAGAAATTTCCTATGATGAGTTCTGTCAGATAAGAGTCGAGTTTTCCACCAGATGCACTCTAGTCATTGTCCAATCCACTTCATCTTCCAGAGTTCTTCTTCCATATACCATGGTTGACAATTAGAAGTGGGTTGGAAAGGATGCTTGGGAGCATTCGTATCAATAGTCTTGGCAAGATCGGTGTTCCAGGTATTAACCAAAGCTTTGATAGAATCACTGGCGTTACCAACCATTAAACCCTGTAAGGTTTTTGGGAATCCAGTTGGTTCCATTAGCCTTCGAGGATGGACCATTCTAATGGGTCCTCGGACGGACAGTGGTTCTAAGTTCAGCCTTGATCAGAAAATGATCCATCCATGACAATGCGGAGGTTTTTATTACTTCCGCCCATGGATATTCCTGTTCCGTACTTCTGTTCCGTCAAGGGTATGACCTGCACAATGCGTGGGCCTGGCGACCAATTGGGATAGACTCATTTTGTCATGGACTCCATTAACTCCCGAGCTGCACCTGTTAGATTTGACAAACTGGTCTCGAGTGGGATGTTGAAGCTGCCCAAGACTAAAAGTCTAGGTGACTCCAACAGCAACTCTGAGGCCAGCTGTGTCAGCTCGGTTAGGGAGTCTGCTAGACAACGGGGTGGATGGTATACTAGCAGAATCCCCAAACTGTCCTTGGTCCTCAGGCTCAGGTACATGCATTCGAAGTGGACTGTTTTCCAGACAAGTATCCTGGTCAAGGTAAACTTATTCTTATGAACCAGAGCCACTCTGCCCACTCGCCCACTTCCCCATACCTGCTCACTGACAGAGTACCCGGCTGGGAGGGCCTGTGCCCACGTTATAGCACTGCCTTCTCCCAGCCAGGTCTCTGTAAGGCAAGCCAGGTCAGCGTCTTCATCTGGAAGAAGATCATAAATGACCTGAGTTTTGTTTTTGACTGACCTGGCATTGCAAAGGAGCAAGGTAAGGTTCTGTGGAATGGTTGGTGCACTCTCCAATCCATTCCAGGAAACAGAGTGAATTGAAGGTGGGATAGCTTTCAGACATTGATCCTTCCTTCCTTTGTAACAAACTTTCACCCTGTTCCCGCCATACCTTCCTTTCCCCCACACAACCTGGATTTTCGCCCACAGATCGCAACAGGCCACATGTGCCTGTCCCTTATTCACAGAGCCCTCCAAGTCCCCTCAAATTACTGCTGGGCAGCAAAGCCTCCAGCAGCCTAGGAGCCAGCTATTTAACATTAGCTCAGAAGATCTTGAGCTGCCTCCATGTCCTCCGGCTGGCTGGTGTTCCTGGGGGTGGGGTGGAGGAGTGAATTTTAAAGCCAGCCACTCCTGACCACACTCTCTCTCCCTGCTGCCTGGCTCAGCAGCCTTTGACCCCAGTGGACTGGGGAAAGGAAGGCTGTTGCAGAGTCCTCCAGTGTCCTCCGGTTGGCTGGCTGGCAGGTGGTTACTTTCCTAACTTTTGTGCTCTTCTTCATGAATAATGTTTGCCACCTTGACCACACTCTGATGTTGTTTGTCAACACATGTTCCAGTTTTCATCTGTGAAACATTGGAGAGTATGAGGTTATTACTCTAAGCTCTGTGCTTCAAGGGCACCATCAAGGCTGGAGACTAAAATACAGCTCTGCTGGTCATCCATTGTCAATAAATTCTAAATTAAAATTGATGTTTATGTCCCCAGTTTGATGCACATCCCTGGAGGGCACAGGGACAATTTTGCCACTCTCCCCAGGTGTAGCCCCCTTTTTGTGCAACAAGAAGTGACCCAAACAGGTCTTGTTGAAAAATGGCCTCTCCTGAGTCTAACCAGTTGGCTGAGGAGGGACAAAATCATGAACAAATTGCCTGAATACTCACTGGAGGCCTTGGGGTATTTGGAAGAAATTTCTTTCTTTTTTTTTCTGGGTGGGGTAGCAGGGACCAAGACCTCCAAGGTTCTCAGGGCAGTCTTGGTCTTACATATAGTAGATATTTTGAGGCAAAGCTCCTTCTTGACAGTTGATCCTCTTACATCAGATCCAGCATGTGGTTTTTTTAATGATCATCATCGAGGCCAGGAAAGTAAAAGCAAGGTTCATGGGCTTAATGAAACAGAAGAAACAGCCCTGGCTTGAATTCAGGGGAATGTTTATACAAAAACAAAGAGAAAAATGAAGTTGCTTGCTCGTGGTTGGGGGCTGAGCAAAGCTAGTAGATGGTTACTGAAGCTATTGCTAGTTTGTTTTCTGCTTCTTCATTAATTCATTCCATTCTTTTTAGGAGATGTTGATAGCAATTTTTTGAATCTGCACTAGGACTCTTCCAAAGTTTTAGAAAACCAATCAAACAAGCAAAACAAGAGCAAAAACAAGATATGATTTGCTGTGAAGTTCCAGTAGTTTGGAAGGCAAATTTTAAAGGGGCATTTCACTGATCCATTATAGCACTATCACTCTTTAAAAAAAGAGAGAGAGAGAGAGAGAGAAAGGAGAATGATCCTTTTTTTGTTCTGATATGTCTCAGAATTAAAAAGGAACTCACCCCAGAATGGGAATAAAATATTGCAGCTGTTGCTGGGGATTGCCAGAAAACAGTCAGGGACAACAGAAACATTGTTTAGATATTTTAAATGAATATCTACAGCAATAAATATTGTAGAACTACAGCAATATATATTGAACCCTCCTAACACATTTCTCCTGTCTGGAGGAGTCCTTTAAAGCCTTTTATAGCTATTAATTAAACAGATTCCTTTGAAAGGTGGAATTGCACTGTGGTTTTGCTTATGGAACAATTATAGAAAGCATGCAGCAGGAGGACTTTTCTTTCTTTTAAAAACATCCACTTGTTTTTAATGGTGGCCTGGTGAATTCATTAGTCTACAGAATGCCAAGTACTAGGCATTTGTTTGCAAAAACAAAAACAACTTTCAGTTTTTGTAGTTAAAATTAAAATAGAAGATTAACAGGAATGTTAATTTGACATTAGTCGGGAACATTTGGGAAGAGAAACTGTTAGACATTTCCAAAGGTTAGCTTTTCTTGTTTAAAACTTTTTCTGCAATATGAAGTTTATGGAGAAGGTGGAGTTGTAATTTTGTTGTATATTATGGAGCTATTCCAGTATTGCTCAGTCTATTTGAAGACATTCTTCCAACTCCTCAGCACTTACACACACACCTCCTTTCCTCTCCAACCTTAAGCACGTCATTGGGTACACCACCTCTTTTCACATATATGGAATGTTTAACTGGATCCTATAAGCCCTTCCACATTTCCCCCTCCACCCTGACAAAGCTGGGTCTGGATCATCTACACTGGTTGATCTTAAAATCATAGAATCAACCATCTCCCTGCCATGAGGAACTCACAATCAAAGCATCCCCGACAGATGGCCATCCAGTCTCTGTTTAAAAACCTCCAAAGAAGGAGAATCTGCCACTCTCTGAGGCACTGCATTTCACTGTTGAACAGCTCCTACTGTCGGAAAGTTCTTTCTAATGTTTATGTGGGATCTCTTTTCTGGTAGCTTGAATCAGTCTTTTGGTAGTCTCAGTGAGTCAAGCTGAAGACCGACTCCTCAAAACCAGAACACTATACCATGGATAACTTTTGCATTTACCTTCTGGGGCCCACTTTTTAAAGAGCCTTGTTGTCACAAACACGATGTGACATGATGCTGATTTTAATTATTTGCATCTCTGTCGCTCCTTAAAGCTGGCCTTTTGCTCTTGTTTTCACTAAAACATAAGCAAGTAAATGTACACACCAGTTGGTTGGGTTTTTTTTAAAACCAATTGTTCTCATTGTTCTCTAATAAGTAATCCCTGCTTAATTGGCCTAGAGATCATCATCAAGGTGGCTTTTATTTGGAAACCATCTTTTGTACCAGTCTTGTGGCTATTTTTAGATTTTGATGACGAGGTATTTTTTTTCCTTTAACAAGTTCTGTTGTTCATTCACAGCATGTTTTTTCCCCCAACCAAGTGAGAACATAAAAACAAAAACAAAGCTCTTATTTTGTGTACAACAGAGAAAATGCTTAGAATGCTTTGTTTGTGTTGTACCACTTGAATAATTAGACTGCTAATGAAGTGGCTCTGCTTGAGGTGGAGATACGAAAGCAAAGATCCACAATGGAAAGACTGAGGGAGTCAGAAATTTTGCAGATCTGCTTTCTTGGTATTGAGAAAGTGAAGATGAAATGCTGCTTAATCTCTTAGAAAACCAAGAATGTCCTTGAGCTTCCACTGTCCATGCCTTCTCTCCTCCCGCATGAAGATTTCTTTCTTTCTTTCTTTCTTTCTTTCTTTCTTTCTTTCTTTTAGCTTGGGGTTAACTGTGCTTGTTATTATATAGTTACAATCAGCCCTCCCCATTTGCAGCTTTGATTTTTGTAGATTTGCTTACTCATGGATTTGAGTAATATATTATCTCTAGGAATCTCTAGGTCCTCCAGCATAATTCTGCTGATAGTTGACCATAGAGTTGTGATGGAAGACCTAGTGATTGCTAGAGAAAACAACACGATTCTATGATGGCTGTTGACTACAAAATTGCACTGGAGGACCGAGAAATTCCTAGATAGCTGTTCTCTCAGGTTAAAAAAACAAACAAATTTTTATTTGCAGTTTTCCCACTTCCATGGGAATACTGTGCCCCTAACCCCAGCGAATGTGGAGGACCCACTGTTCATGAGATTTTTTTGCTAATCATGGTTAGTAGCAGGATTGCAAGCTGTGGTTTGGCACTGGAAAGGGTTAGCAGAAACACTGGTGGAGATGTGATATTATCCATACTTATTTCCAAGCAATGGGGAAGTGGAAGCACTCACAACAAGCCTGAGTAGTATTTCTGATTACCTAGTTAAGGTTGGTTACCTAGTTAAGGCTCTTTGGCTTAGTAACTGAGATGACCACCACCACCCTACAGTTGGTTATGACTAGACATTCATGTCTAGGGACTACGTTTACCTTTAGTTAGGGTTAGTCTGCACCATGCCTTTGGAATGTGAGCCTTCTACAGCCTAAATGCCAAAGATAGAACAATAAAGCTCATCAATTCAAATGGCCTGGTCCCTGTGCTTAATTTCATAAAAATCCTAGGTTTTAAATTAGATTCACATGGATGACAGTGTGATAAAAAATTGTACAGAAGTCTGCATTTCTTGATAGGAAAGTTGGGGTGTCTGTCTATATTATCAGCAATTGCTAAAGCAAGGCTTCAGATGGACTTACTGTTGTTTTGTAATAACAAGAAAAAAAGCAAAGTAGAAATATTCTCAAGGAGCGATTCACTTCAGGGTCCCTCCTCCTTTCTCCCCTTCCAAAACTAAATTATCTAAATTATCAGGCATCTCTAAGGATAATACCCCCTTATCTCTTCAAACAACGGGTCATAGATTGCAGAGATTATTATTCATCACAATGTTGCATTTGTCAGGGAGACGGCAGCAAGCCTCTCCCCTCTCTGCAACTGCCTTGGGCACTGGATACAGGATGTTTCTCCCTTCCCATATGGTATGAAGTTGGAGTGTTCATCTCATATGTGTATCACCAGATTCTGTTATGTGAATCAGCTGATCTCTGAACAATTATGTGCAAAATTATTAGTAATTGTATTTCTTTGTAAATTTTTTCTTAAGAACTGAGATACTTAAGCTTATATTTTAACTGTAAGTTTTGGAAGAGCTGGTTCTTTGCTAAGATGGCTGGGAGTCCCAAGCACTTAACACAAATGTAAACATATGCATATGTGTGCTTTTTGGAAGGTGCATATTGAATAGAAGTACAGCCATGTTTATGGCTGGGAATTTTGTGACCATATAGCAGTAAGAATAGATATGGAATAGGCAGCCTCAACCACACACTATTCCAGTCATTTAAAAAATTAAGATTTTAACGTATGATTTAACAAAGTTGATTCCCTAGATGTCGGGGATGCTTTGATTTTGAGTTCCTGCATGGCAGGGGGTTGGACTGGATGGCCTTTGTGGTCTCTTCCAACTCTATGATTCTGTGATTCTATGTTGTTGGACCACAGCTCTTCATAACCATTGGCCATGCTACCTTGGCTTTGGAGTCTGAGATTAAAACAATCTTGGAACCCAAGACTGGCAGTACCTCACACATCTAGGGCAGGTTCATCTGACACCATACAGTGTGATTTACTAGATAAAATATCTTTATTCAGACAGGATCCCAGTTGAAACTTATGCTCTCATCTGATACATTTTGCTTGATAGCTTATTTGTGCAAGAATTGTACATGCATGAACAATGTAACATCAATTTGTGTACTCATGGAAGTTGTGGTGGGCATTTCCATGAGATGGGAGATCTCCATCTTCAATACTCCCTTGCTTGCAAGAATTGCTTTGTTGTAGGCATAAGTATGGTAATCTGGCATGGCAATTCAGTATGGCAATTACCAGTGCATAGTTGGTCTGAATGCATACTGGTTACTAGTGCTAAGCATTGCTCCAATGGTCCTATATTATTTTGAGAGGTAGAATGAAGTAGATTAGTCCTTCCCAAGTCATCTGATGTGATGGACCGACAATTATTATTTTGCCAGGGTGCCACAGACCATCAGCATGTTTATGCCCCATTGACTATAACTGTTTGTTTCCTGGAAATGTTCCAGGGACTAATTCCCAATAGCTCATGGACAAAATCAGTTCAAGGGTCACTATTTTGAGTACAGTTGAAGTAGACCATGCCCACAAAATGTAGTACATGTATTCTGAATTTACCTTTAGGTTAAGTGTTTTCAAGTCTCTCAGAAGTCAGTGGACTTGAGGCTACTGAAAATCAGTGAGTATTAAATGCTGCAGTGGATGGGGGCCATGAAAGCTTACACCAAAAGTAATCTATTTTGGTCTTTAAGGTACTACATTGCGATTCTGTGTTGTTTTTATTACAACATAAATAACACAGCTCCCCCTCTGGAAATACTGTATTTACAAGTACAAGTCATTCCTTTCAATTGGCACAATGTGTGTATTATGTGGCTTGAGTCGCCTCACAATGGGTTGTAAGGAATTTTGCTATTCAGTTTTATTAGTAAGCCTGCCAAATGGATGCTCAGTAATTAGTGAGCCAGGTGTCATGTTGCCCATGGTACCCTCCCATCTACAGAACAAAATTTATTGTTTCATTTGCATCAAGTCCCATGCACTGGCCCTGCATATTATGGATACTATTCTAACATTGTTCTTCAACCCCCAGAGCACACAGCAGGTGTTAAAATTGGGGTTGCTATTTATCATGCCTTTTTTGATGGGGCAACATGCCTTTCTTCACAATCAGCTGGTCTGGGAAAGCAGTGAAGTTCTTATATTCACAATGGAGGCAAGAAAGGAGAAAAACCCCAGGACGTTATCACACTGGGGTCTCAAAGCAGCAAGAAAGCGGCAAGAAAGTGGAATGGAATCAATCCAGAACCATACCGGAATGGACCCGGCAAGACGGAAATCGTTATCAGACGCAACTGGAATCATTGCGGAATTGACGATGCCGCGATGGTTCCGCTCCGGGGACCCGTATCTCCTGTTCACACACAAGTGGAAAGATCCCTTCCACAACCCTCGGTCTTCTATGGGCTTGGGCTCCAAAGCGACCGCTTCGAAGGCCAAGCCCAGGCCGGAGTTAAAGGGACAGCGCGTCCCTTTAACCCTGGCCTCGCTCTTCTATGGGCCTGGTCGCCAAAGCGGCGACCGAGCCCATAGAGCAAAGAGGCCTGGGCTAAAGGGACGCGCTGTCCCTTTTGCCCAGGCCTGTTTGCTTTTCTATGGGCTTGGTCGCCCCTTTGGCGACCAAGCCTATAGAAGAGCGAGGCCTGCGTTAAAGGGACAGTGCGTCCCTTTTGCCCAGGCCTCTTTGCTTTTCTATGGGCTTTTCGCCCCTTTGGCGACCAAGCCTATAGAAGAGCGAGGCCTGGGTTAAAGGGACAGTGCGTCCCTTTTGCCCAGGCCTCTTTGCTTTTCTATGGGCTTTTCGCCCCTTTGGCGACCAAGCCCATAGAAGAGCGAGGCCTGGGTTAAAGGGACAGCGTGTCCCTTTAGCCAAGGCCTCTTTGCTTTTCTATGGGCTCGGTCGCCACTTTGGCGACCAAGCCCATAGAAGAGCAAGGCCTGGGTTAAAGGGATAGCACTTCCCTTTTGCCCAGGCCTCTTTGCTCTTCTATGGGCTTGGTCGCCGCTTTGGCAACCAAGCCCATAGAAGAGCGAGGCCTGGGTTAAAGGGACAGCGCGTCCCTTTTGCCCAGGCCTCTTTGCTCTTCTATGGGCTCAGTCGCCCCTTTGGCGACCAAGCCCATAGAAGAGTGAGGCCTGGATTAAAGGGACAGCGCGTCCCTTTTGCCCAGGCCTCTTTGCTCTTCTATGGGCTCGGTTGCCCCTTTGGCGACCAAGCCCATAGAAGAGCGAGGCCTGGGTTAAAGGGACAGTGCGTCCCTTTTGCCCAGGCCTCTTTGCTTTTCTATGGGCTTGGTCGCCCCTTTGGCGACCAAGCCCATAGAAGAGCGAAGCCTGGGTTAAAGGGACAGCGCGTCCCTTTTGCCCAGGCCTCTTTGCTCTATGGGCTCGGTCGCCGCTTCGGCGACCAGGCCCATAGAAGAGCGAGGCCGGGGTTAATGGGACGCGCTGTCCCTTTAACTCCGGCCTGGGCTTGGCCTCCGAAGCGGTCGCTTCGGCGACCACGCCCATAGAGCAGCGAGGCCGGCCCCAGCCTCATTCCACGATACGGGTTCATACATACGGCGAAAGCTGCATCATTCCGGCATCCTTCCGGCCGCGGAATTGTAATTCCCCAAGATGCCCGGAATTCAAAAGAACTGAAATGATGCTGGAAGGATGCAGGGATGATGCAGGGAAGGGCGGGGCTATGTGTGACGTCGTGTGAACACACGGAAAAAAGAATCGGAAGGGTGCAGGAATGATGCAGGATTCTTTCTGCTTTAGGGCCAGTGTGACAACGTCCCCAGACAAGCCTGTGGACAAGGTTGTAATACAATTCAGGACTTTTTGTGCTTTCAGGAGCTGGACAGAAAAGGGCAAAATATATACATCTACAGGTTTCTAATGAGCAGGCAAACCTACTTTCTTGCTTCCCTATCAATAATGTGGAGATGATAATTTTTCAAACTAAGACAGCCTTAAAATTATTGAGGTTCAGTTTGGCTCAAGCTATATACATACATGATGGCTGATCTCCTGTTACACTTTCAAATTCTGGTTCTGAGAGAGCCATCTTCAAGCTGGTTAAGAAAGCTTCAGAAAAGATATGCAGCAAGTGATATGCAGCATGGCATAGTGTTTTAAGCATGACTCTGGAGATCAGGGTTCGAATGCCCACTTGGCCATAGAAACCCACTTGGGTGACCTTGGGCAATTCACATCCTCAGAGGATGGCAATGGCAAACCCCCTCTGAAGAAACTTGCCAAGAAAACACTGATAGGTTTGCCTTAAGCTCACCGTAAGCGAATTGAAGGCAAACAATGCCATACACCGATGTGAGGATAATCTCCAAGGGTAGATAACAGGTTTGGGCTGGGCAGGCAAATGTTTGATTCCATGACTGGCTCCTGACCACTTTCTGTCTGTATTAGTCCACACTTTAAAAAAGAGAAGGAAAGAAAGAAAAACTATGTGTTAGGATTAGATGAATATAATAGTCTCACTCAAGCTTTCAAGGTAGGTACGCATAAATCTAAATGATTTTGACCAGAGTTAGCATCCATTCGTGAGCTTGGAAAAGTTTTGGGTTGTTTTTTTAGAGGGGTTGGACTGCAACTCTGAGAATGTCCCTCTCAACATGGCCAGTTGCCACGTTAGCTAGGAGATTCTGTGAGATGTGCTCCAAAATATTTTTTCTTTCCTGAGAAGGATAGCCCTGTCAGTTTGCCACAGCAGATTTTATGAGTCCTTGAAGACTAATATGTTTCATTTGACATACAGTAGGTTTTGGAAATTCCAGGGCACTCCATCTGATGAAGTGGGGTACTATCCATGAGAGGTTGTGCCAGATAAAATATGTTGGCCTTTACATTGCCAAATGAAGATTTGTGGTCCAAAAAAGGTAATATTTCCTTCCTGTTTAGTGGCCCAGAGATGGCAATTAAAGCATCTATATCTGGAAAAACTGAACCTTGAGATCTTTCCCAGTAATAATGGGAAAGGTGATCAATTGTTCCATTCTAAACCCTGAAGCACTTACACCAAGGGCATTCCTTGACCTTCTTGTACAGGTTCTCCTTGACCCCATCCAAGCACTATCCATCTAGACTCTTGTAAACAGTTCTGTAATACATTAGCCAAGTAGTGCTTTGGCTTTAGATATTTTTGGTCAGTGTTTGCTTTGAAATTCAAGGCACTAAAAGCTGAGCAGCAAATGTGCCAGGTTGTGAAACTTGGCACAGACTGAGAAGTGTAGGCTTTCAAGTCAGTACAGTTTGTTTCCTAGCTGGCAAAATACTTGGCCTGATGTGGTCCAGTGACTCTGATGTGCATGAACTGTTTCATACATGCTATGCTATGTGGCTGTGACAATGTATATATTAGGCATATCTTTAGTCTGCAGAGCTAGGAGTGAAATTGCAGATATCCTCTTCAGCAATACATTTCTTCAAATATTCATCCTGCCAAATTTGGCCCAGAATAAATCTTCCCCTAAATGGCTGTGTGGATGACATATTTATGATCTTACCGCTTTCTTTAATATTTTTTTATCTTACCCATTATTAAGTTAATAAGCATGGAATTGAGACACTCCTAAATGAGACAGAGAAGAGGTGGGCTTGCTGCTGTTTATATCTCTGGTCTCTAGAATGTTGTTTATTTTCTAGACAGTTTTGTAATCTATATTTTCCTTTGCATGGGAGCCA
Source organism: Phrynosoma blainvillii (assembly GCA_026167975.1). Lineage (NCBI taxonomy): Eukaryota > Metazoa > Chordata > Lepidosauria > Squamata > Phrynosomatidae > Phrynosoma > Phrynosoma blainvillii. The sequence continues at coordinate 287,766,028 of JANUYF010000002.1, read as the reverse complement.
GTGTGGTGTAGTGGTTTGAGTGTTGGACTAGGACTCTGGAGGCCAGAGTTTGAATCCCGCTTGGCCATGGAAACCCGCCGAGTGACCTTAGGCAATGGCAAATCCCTTCTGAAGAAACTGAAGATTTGCCTTAGGGTTCATAAGTTGGAAATGACTTGAAGGCACACAACAACAACACATTTTCCTTTGCAGTTTCCCCATGTATCCCTACACAAGGATTTAACCTTTTGGGTACGCAGCCAACCAGATCACCCTGCTTCTCTAATCAGTGCAAAATGTTACTCCCACCTTGCCTTACATCTTACTGTCGAACCCCAATGATCCTCCACAAGGGTTTTCCCATTAACCTCTAGATGGACCCTGTTGAGGGACTTGGGACTTTCTTGGCCACAATCTTGGAGGACAGTGTACCCATCAAGGATTCTGTTACCATTATAAGGGAGAATGTGAGGTAATTGAAATTCACAATACTTTTATTAGAGACTGCTGCACCTCAAAATATAAAGTGTATTTTCTACTTTGTATCCAAATAAAAATCTTGGCTTCAAGGTTGCATGTCTCTGTGATTAAGAGATAGAGGGAAAAACTTCTAGAGTTTTTGTTTCTTGTTTTCTTTTTAAAAGTTTGAGGAGCTCGTGTGGTATTTATTTATGTGTTTATTTATAGTTTCTTACAAAATGTGATGGGTTGCAGAACCTGTGTCTTCTCTGAAGAAGCTTTAGCAGTGGCATTAATTAAGAGAGAAAAAGAGAGTGTAAGAGAAAGTAAAGGTAATCTTGCTGTGAGCTCCAGGATTTTTCTGATATGTCACAGCAAACTCTCCAGAGTCAAGAGACAATTTCTTTTGAGTCTTCCTCACTGTGACTAAGAGTCACTATACACTTTTAAGTACTAAGCAGAGACAGTTTTAATCCTTTCTGCTAAATGTTCTTATTTGGTGTGCCATCACTAAATTTTGAACTTGAAAAATCTGGTGTTTTTGTGGCTTTGTTTTTTTGTTTTTGCTTTTTACCATTTCAGCATTCACCGTCCTGTTTTATTCTTTGCAGTTCACAATGAAAGTGGTCAGAAAACTTCAGAGGATGAGTTGCTCACATTCTTAAAGTAGCCACAGTGGTGTGGCTTTAAAAACAGGCTTTCGGACTTCAAAGTTCCAGTTCATTGCTTCCAATGGAAGCTAAATTCATGGAATATAGGAAGAAGCATATTGAATGGCTTGAATAGAATCACAGAATCCTAGAGTTGGAAGAAACCTCAAGGGGCAGCTAGTCCAACCTTCTGCCATGGAGTAATAAACAATCAAACCATCCCTGACAGATGGCCACCCAGCCTCTGTTTAAAAACCTCCAAAAGAGACTTCCCCATACTCCAAGGCAGCATTTTGCACTATTAAACAGTTCTTACTGTCAGGAACTTCTTCCTAATATTGAGGCAGAATCTCTTTTCCTGTAGTTTGAACCCATTACTCTGAGTCCTATTTTCTGGAGCTGCAAAAGACAAACTTGTTCCGTATTCAGTATGACATTCCTCAAATACTTAAATAGGGCTATCATATCACCTCCTAACCTTCTCTTCTCCAGGGTAAACATACCTAGCTCCTCAAGTCGCTTCTCATAGGGCATGGGTTCCAGACCTTTTACCACATTCCAGCTTGTCAACATCCTTTTTGAATTGCGGTGCCCAGAACTGGACACAGTATTCCAGGTGAGGTCTGGCCAAAGCAGAATACTGTGGTACTATTGCTTCCCTCGATCTGGACACTATACTTCTAGTGATAGGCTAAGGAATAGTCCCACAGTTTAAGGAAATATGGGGATTCTTGCACACACTGAATTTGGGATAGAAGGGATTAGGGAAGGTTATGTGCCTTCATAGAAAGGCCTTCCTCTGTCTTTGAGAGTGATAGCTTTAGACTCGGTGGGCAACTTGGACCTTCCCAAGGTTGCTGGATTGGTGCTCCCAGCAGTTGTGGTGAATAGTGAAGACTGCTGGGAGTTTCAGTTCAATAACCTCTGGAGGGACATTCTTACCCACCCTTATTTCTGAGAAATACATGTTCAGAGCAGTTTTTCTCTTAGAAAAAATAAGGTTCCAGTGGCACAATGATTAAGAGGCCTCCATTCTTTCTCTCTACTGCCTGTCATGAGACATAGAATTGGGCATGTGGGAGCATTGACTGAACATTTGTTTTCCTCCAGCCTTTGTGCTACTCTGTGCAATTACCGGACTGCCTATAATTAATGATTCAATATTTGCAAATTGAAGTTTGTTGGACTTCCTGAATTTCCAAGCAGGAGAGGCGAGTAAAACCTCTATGCCTGACAGATTAGAAGCATTAGAACCAGGCATGGTTTCACATTTGCTGCATTTCTAGCTAATGAAAAGAAGTACAGTGGGCCCTTGCTATTTGTGAAAGACCCCCCCCCCCCCCCCCCCCGTATATGGGAAAAATGTGTACGCTGGAATCCTATTGATTCCTATGGCAGTGCACTCCCACATGCAGTGCTGTGTCTGCCCCTGCAGCACACATGCCATTTTGTCCTTCTGGGCTTCCCATATGTGTAAGTTCAAATCTGCGTATGACAAGCCTGCATATGACGCAGGCACTCTGTATCTCTGATGGTGCCCCAGCTTTCCAGTTTAATGAAAAGTGAAGCTCTTTTGGAACAGGAAGACAGCATTAATGATGGACAATCAATGACATTTTCCACTGTATGCAGGGTGGGGTGTCTTTTTCTTTTTAAAAAATCACTAGATAATGTCTTGACTTCTACTTATCTCCCACATTTTGTATTTAAGGGTTTGGAAGTTGCCTGACTGGAATTTAATGGACTTTTGCAGAAGTACTGTATATTATGTGTGTATTTATATAGTCTTCTCCATTGAGGTGAGCAAAACTTCCACAGTAGCTCCAGTTCACAGCAGACTAAATGTGTGGCATTGATTAGCTCCTCAGATGTCTCCTTTATGCATTAGGGAGGCTGCTGCCTACTTTTTTAAAAACATTTAAAACACCACCTGTGTCTTTACTAAACATTTATTTATACATTTTAATTTTAGAAACGGGTCTGTTTTTCAAAATGTTGAAAATATTTTGTGATGAGGAATGTAAGTGCCTTGATATTACCACAATTCATTTTGATACTTCTAAGCTTGTCATATTGCACCTCTGGATGCCAGCATGTGCTTTTGAGGTTGCAATGACCTTTAAACACCAAAAGAGTAGTACACAAATGAGGCACATAGGTCCTGAGACATATTGATGGCTTAAGTGAGACAAAGACAAAGGCTAAAAGGGGTTTGCTCATAGCTGCAATCCTCCCCACTCCACACTCTGCATTTCCTACTGAAATAGAAAACGAAGGAAGGTGTCATGCCCATATCCTTCAGTCATATGCATTTTCAAGTTATGTGCCTATCAGAATAAAATATAAGTGAGGATGGGGAAGATCAAGGAGGGAGCATAGCGATGTAAAGAACTAAAGCAAAATTGGAAGGGAGCTGACATCCGAATGATGGACAAATAGGAAGACAGACGGGTGAGAGGAAATGCGGTTTATGGCTTGTTTACTTCATAGGAGAAGATTTGATAGAGAATGCTGTTTTATGACTTGGCTTACTAAGAGAAGATGGCAGATAAACTAACACCTTTCCTTCCTGGGAAGGACAGGTGTGAGTGATAGCAGAACCGGAGAGGAACAGATACTTTAAAGGATATTTTGAAGTGGGCAGAAGCGCCTGGATGGGGAGCTGAGGCAAAGGGAATGGGGAGTTAGTTGTGTAGGGTTTTAAAAGGGGGAATGATCCGGGGGGGGGGGGGGGGGGGAGGGGAAATCAAGATTTGACACTAACTTGTTTGTGTGCTGATCCTCTGTTTCAGATTCCAGAATAAATCATTAGTTACTTTTCACTATGGTATTTTGTTTTGTTTTTTGGCTTTTCCAATTTTGGGCCAGCGTTCCTGACAGAAGGGTTCTCACCAACAGACCAAGCAAGACCCTTTTTTCCCTGCTGTGTTCCCAAGTACCCTTTTCTGTGCACACATTTTGGGGTGTGCCAGATCTTGTCTGCACTTTGTCAAGTCAATGATGTTATTAGTATCAATCAAAATACAGTTGCTCCTCTGTTCTCAGTTTTGCATATTCACAGAGGGGTGGCCTCCATTAAAATCAATGGGGTGCGCCCCATTCAAGCCTATGGGACTTGAATAGTTGCGAATCTCCATTTTCCGGGGGGGGGGGGGCAGAATGGATCCCCCACGAAAATGGAGGGCCAACTGTAGTCCCTTTCATCTTCTGGAAAGCAAAACAATTAGCCACTCAGGAATTCCTTTTTCAACCTTTCAAGTCTTTGTTTCTCAATAAATCACCTTTAGCCTGGGACTGACTTTAAGATATAAATGTGGGTACAAAAACCTAGCATTTTTGCACTGTCTGCCTGCACACAGTCAGACCCTTTCCAGCTGGGCTCTGTGAATGTTGCCCTCAGACCTCCTGGTTTGAGCTGTTCCTGCTTTCCATAGACCTGTCTTTGAGACATGTAACTATCACCTTCAATCTTTGCTCCCCCCTTTCACTTTTCCATTTCAGGTAGCTCTGAATGCTGGATGTTAGAGTGAGTTATTCTAGTGTGCGTGTTCTTTCATATTTCTTCTAAATAACAGTATTCTTAGTTCACCCATGCCTTGAGTCTCTCTCTCAGTTAGTACTGGCATAAAAAGGTGCTTCCATTCCTGAAAGTTACCCACCTTCTTGCAAGCCAAAATAACACCCCCCCAACATATCTAATATAGACTGTTACTATTAGTGGAGGCTCTCAACCTTTGTAGGTAACAAGAGCATCATCAACATCGCTTGTTCTATTCATTCAGTCAGTGCTGTGCGAAACCAACTTCTGGTTTTCCCAGTGAGGGAAAGAAAATGGTACGCCTAAACAAAAATGCAGTGAGCATGCTTGCACATCTGGCTCATTGCTGAATCGTGTAGAGCTGAATGTACCCTGTGCCACTGGAACTAAGAATGGCCTTCCATAACAAATTGCACTGTAAAATTAGATCAGTAGTGCCGAAGAATAATATACAGTTCCCTTAACAACTGGGTTTTTTTTAGCACAGTTTCAATCTCAGGAGCTGTATGCCACATCTAAACTCCACAATGTAGGAAGACTGTCTGCATCAGTGTCCTTGTGTTACATTTGTTAGCATTTTCCATCCTCTCGGCTCTCATGAAGCCCTGGTGGTGCAGTGGTTAAATGTCAGTATTGCAGCCACAATATTGTGAGTTCGATCCCACAGACCTCTAGGTTGACTCAGCCTTCCATCCTTTCATAGATCAGTAAAATGAGTACCCAGCTTGTTGGAGGCAATTGTCTTACAGACTGTAAACTGTTTAGAGAGTGCTGAGTTCTCTATGAAGTGGTATAGAAATGTAAATGCTAAATGCTATGTTAATGGATTTGTATGTAAAACCTTTTTACAGGAGTCTGGCTGTGATTAATATGATGAGCTGGAATCTTGAGTGTAGATCACTCTCTCTGTGTGTGCACACGTGCACACTTAAATAATAGTGAATGTGTCCATAAGCTGTCAAATGAGAGAACTTTCCAAAGGAGAGAAAGGAAGAACATGGAAATTTTTCTCTGTAGCTTGGTTCAGGAATGTGATAAGCAAGGGCATTTCATACATACTCCTGCCTCTCCATTGCCAGTTTGCTCACACAAAAGCAATGAGTCTGAAGAGGAGAGCCTGTTGGTTGCAGGCTACAAACCCCATTTTTATCACATTTTGTCATTCAGGGACTGCCTTCATTAATGCAGCAGGTTCTCCTCTTCAGATACGTTGGGTTTTTCCTATGAAGAAATTGATGGTGGTGAGGGGACAGGGCTAGCATGCTCCCTATATGCACAGTTGCTGAACACCTGAACAGGATTTGTGAGAGATGGAAATATATCACCTGCTGGATGTTGTTGAACTGAAACTCCCATCAGCCCTAGCTGCCATAGATAGTGGTAAAGGATGATGGGAGCTGTAGTCCAGCAATGTCTAGGGACCCATACGTTCCCAATCCTTGTCTTTTTGTATTTCATTAAGTTGGGAAAATGTGTCCAAGTGAGTTTTGTAGTAGGGGTGCTGAGTAGGAGTATGTGGATTTAAAAAGAAAACTAGTGTAATAAACATGTTTGAGGGGATTCTTAAATGTTTCTCCAAATTACCACATTTAGGGTAGTTGTAGTGTTGCTGACATCTCTTTTGTGAGCAGCAAACAACATAAAACCAGATGTGAACTATTCATAAAGCTTCCAGAGCATCAGTGGTGTTTTATGGAACAAATGCGGTTGTGCAAACATGCCTTTGTCCATATGCCTCTGTGTCCAAGAAATGTGTGGAACATGCAGAATACCAATTAAAACCATCATGGTCATTGACCATTCTGCCCGTATAAATGATGTCAGATAGTGCTTTGTAGCAGCATGGCTGAGCTATGAAAAATGGCTCTTGGCACTTAGAATTTAGATGCATTTGGAAAAGGGAACAAAGCCTGTTCTGGACAGAAGCGTGGCAGATCTAATGCTCTTAAAGTAGCCTATATGTATGTACTATTCTAATATTAGTTGAATAAATTTTACTAAAACTTGTATGGAGCTCAATGTATACTTTTTCCTTATTTGTGCACATGCCATGTGCTATTATGGAATATATAGAAAGATTTTAAAACATGAAATAGAGGTGTAAGATAGTCAGACAACAGATCAATAGTTTATACTTCCTTTTAACATGTAGAAAGCAGTGGCGAGTTTGTACATATCATCTGCTGCTTTAACCCTCATCAGGCAGATAAAAACAGTCCACTGAATGACTTAATCTGAGATATTTTCTGACACCAGAGATAATTCCAGTGTATTGCAGGGTATAAAAAGGCCCCACTATGCACAGGAGTGTCTCTGGGTGCACAATCAAGGATGTTTTACAATATGCAAACACCTAGAACCAGAAAACCCATATTTACATGAAACTGAATATTTCTGGGTAGTGTGAGCCCTCTTTGTTTGCTAAAATGTAACAAACAGAAATAGAATACATTTGTTGGGAAAATGTCTGGTTTTGTTTTTTTAAAATCTGTGTACGGCAGGTAGCTGAACTTGGGACACCGTTTACAGCTCTTCTGGTGACAATGTCATCAAATGCCTGTATTTTAGGCCTAGGGGTTTTTGTTGGTGGTGGTGGTTTGGTTTGTTTGGTGTGTTCTGCAACAAAATGTGATTCCTGGGGAGTAAAATATATTTTCTGTTTGGATGATAATTAAACGACTTTGGACTGTGCTTGAAATAAACCTACTTTGCAACCTTTAGATTAGGTCTTCTCAACCAGAGATTCCCCAGAGCCCTAGGGTTCTGTGAGAAGTCATTAGGGGTTCCGTGAGAGATTGTGATTGGGGGGGAAAATAAGCATTTTTTGGAACTGTCGCTATAATAATTTTTATGCAGGACTCCCTGAGACCTGAAAAATATTTCAAGGGTTCCACCAAGGCAGAAAAAGTTGAGAAAATCTGCTTTTGATGTAACACATCCTTTGTGATGGGGCTTTAGAACCACCATTAAGAGAAGTAGTCAAATAATGATTTCTTGTTGTACTCTGTTGAATACTAGCTTTATAGTATAATATCCTAGAACAGGGACAGGCAACCTTTTTGAGACCTGGGCCGGTCTCCCGTAGCCCAGGTCTCAGCTGGGGCAAGGTGGGGGGGGATGGCGGCGTGCGCGCGCGCACACCCTCCACCGCCGTGCGCGACCCCCCCCCCCGCGCACCCCGCGGCCTTTGTTGCTGGGGGGCCGGGGGAGGGGGGGAAATGGTGTGGGGGCCGGATTCCCTCGATGGCTACGGGCCTCCTGGAAGCCCATAGCCACTGAGGGAGGCCTCCCAAGGGGGATCCTCGGTGGTGACGGGCTTCCAGGAGGCCCGTAGCCACCGAGGGAGGCCTCCCAAGGGGGATCCTCGGTGGCGACGGGCCTCCTGGAAGCCCGTCGCCACCGAGGGTCGCCCCGAGGAGGCTTCCCTCGGTGGCGACAGGCCTCCTGGAAGCCCGTAGCCACCGAGGGAGGCCTCCCAAGGGGGATCCTCGGTGGCGACGGGCCTCCTGGAAGCCCGTCGCCACTGAGGGAGGTCTCCCAAGGGGGATCCTCGGTGGCGACGGGCTTCCAGGAGGCCCGCAGCCACCGAGGGAGGCCTCCCAAGGGGGATCCTTGGTGGCGACGGGCCTCTTGGAAGCCTGTCGCCACCGAGGGTCGCCCCGAGGAGGCTTCCCTCGGTGGCTACGGGCCTCCTGGAAGCCCGTAGCCACCGAGGGAGGCCTCCTGGAAGCCCGTAGCCACCGAGGGAAGCCTCCCAAGGGGGATCCTCGGTGGCGACGGGCTTCCAGGAGGCCTGTCGCCACCGAGGGAAGCCTCCTCGGGGCGACCCTCGGTGGCGACGGGCTTCCAGGAGGCCCGTCGCCACCAAGGATCCCCCTTGGGAGGCCTCCCTCGGTGGCTGCGGGCCTCCTGGAAGCCCGTCGCCACCGAGGATCCCCCTTGGGAGACCTCCCTCGGTGGCGACGGGCTTCCAGGAAGCCCGTCGCCACCGAGGGTCCCCCCCTTGGGAGTATTCCCTCGGCAGGGACAGGCCTCCTCAGGGCACCGTGCGCGCTCCCGGTGCCGCGACCGCCATTTTGAACCCCAAAATGGCGGTTGCAAATGCGTTTGAGCATGCGCAGTAATCCTGCGCATGCGCAAACACATTATGGCCGCCATTTTGGGGTCCAAAATGGCGGTCGCGTTGCGCGCGGCTGGGCGGCGGCCGAACCGGGGGGCGACGGCGGCGGCGGCGGCGGCAGGGTTCCGCCTGGGCCGGTAAGTCCGCTGACCTGGGCCGGAAACGGCCCGCGGGCCTTAGGTTGCCGACCCCTGTCCTAGATGATAATAATGTTGCCCCTCCATATCCACGGATTCTGTATCTGCAGATTCAATCATCCATGGCTTGAAAAAAATATATATTAAAAGTTCTGAAAAGAAAACCTTGATTTTTACCATTTTATATAAGGGACACCATTTTACTACACCACTGTATATAATAGGAATTGGACATTTGGTATCCATGGAGAGGCCCTGGAACCAAATCCTAAATCCCTATTCTTCCTGCCCTCTCTTTTTTTTTAGCATTCTGCATCTCTGTGTTGTACTGTATGTGTATTCGTTTTCTTGTTGTAATGGTCTGGAAAGCTTTTCCCATGAGAAGCATCCTTGTTATACTTCTCTGAATTGATTGAACCCATATTTTGTTGGCAGCTAATTGAAATACAGCTTTACAGCTGAATATCTTACACCTGTAAAGGTCTGACATATCAGCACTCTTATCTTTGACACTCTTGGCAGCTAGTAGTATCCAGAGAAGGAAAGAACTTGGTTTTTAAAACAGAAGCAAAATGTGAAGGTTGTGTGAAATTTCCCCTTCGGAAAGAGGAACAGGCAGAGAGTGATGGTTTGCAAGATGTTTTCCACAGCATATGGGTCTGTGTCTGCTGCTACTCTGTAGTATTGGCTTTGGATAGCATCTTGAAAATGAGACTCTTGTGAAGTGTGTGGATAGGCATCCCGCTGCCTCTAGGGAGTACAGTCTTTTATTCAACTGCAGATAATGCCAGGAATGTTCCATTTACTGACTTGTTGTTGATGTGGTGGTTGTTGTGTGCCTTCAAGTCATTTTTTTTTTCTTATGGTGACTCTAAGATGAACCTATCATGGGGTTTTCTTGGCAGGACTTGTTCAGAAGAGGTTTGCCATTGCCTTCCTCTGAGGCTGAGAGCATGTGACTTGCCCAAGGCCACTCAGTGGGTTTCCATGGCTAAGTGGGATTAGGACCCTGGTTTCCAGAGTCACAGTCCAACACTCAAACCACTACGCCACACTGGCTGCCATGTGCAGATGGTATGAAACCGCAGCGCTTTAGACAGAATGTTTTTTGTGGAAATGGATTCATTGTGTGTGTGTTTCTGGCTTTCCCCAATGGTTTCAGCTTTGTCTTGGCTGCAGCAACTTTATTCCTGCCTTGTGCCTTACTGAGCTCCATCACTTTGGAATTACCAGGGACCGCTTTGTGCTGGAAAAAGAGTTTCAGCTCTGATGTTTGTGGCAGCAGGATCTGATCAGGGTCATCTTGCTGCCTTCACTCATGGCTGAATTTAAGACAGGGAGGGAGGAATCGAGCGAGAGAGGAAGCCTCTGGGAGAGAAAGGCAGGGCTGGGGGAGCAGCTGCTTGTCCATCATTGCCTTCTGGGTATGTCCTGCTGAAAATAATATGAATTTGACTTTGCCTGCAATAGACTTCCAGCTGATCAGGATCACAGTTTACATATAGGGCACTCAGGGAAATGCCTTAATGCCCACTAATTAAATACTCATTCCATCCATTGGTTTCATTTTCCCCAAGAGCCATCTTTTGCCATCTGTCCAAGAGGACAGTCACAGTTCCTATATCCTGCCCTTAATTATTCATTGAGGTTTCTTTTCCAAAGCATCTGGTAGTTCAGACTCAAGTGGAGAGAGGTGTCTTACAGGTTTGACTTTTGAGCCTCCCCAGGCCTGCCATAAGGTGAGGATGGTGCGAATCCCATTTCCTTATTCATCAAACACTGATTTTTATTACAAAGTCTTTGGCTTGGAGTTTCAGCTTATCCCCTTGATTATTTTTTCCTTTCTCCTAAAACTTCTCACTGCTAAAATCCTGGCCTCCAGTTTGTTTCCAGTGTATCAAGGGGATGGGAACTGAACCAGACAACTGTTTCTTTGTGGAGAGTCTATTTTTGGTGTCTTTCTGCTGATTGGTTGCTATAGTAATAATAATAACATCACTTAGCATAATAAAATTCCCATTTGAATGTCTGGAAACTTGTCTAAAACTTTAGGGTAGTTGAGAGCAAGCTCACCCTTGCTTCAAACATAGTTCTGATCCTGTTCCCCCATCTCACCCCATTTTGGTTTTGCCAAATGAAGTTTTCTGCAATTGCCAAGCATGAAAAGGCAAATCAAAGCAATATTTGCATAATAGGGTTTTTATCTACACAAACTAGCTTGCTGTAGAAATAATTTCTCTAAGGGCCTGAACAGACTGCCAGAAATAATCCAGTTTGAGACCACTTTAACTGCCCTGGCTCAGTGCTAGGGAATCAGGAAATATAGTTTATTATGGCAGCAGAGCTCTTTGACAGAGAAGGCTCAATGTCTCAGGAGAAAAAAAACAATTCCCATTATTCCCTAGCACTGAGCCAGGACAGTTAAGGTTGTCTCAAGCTGGATTATTTCTGGTAGTCTGTTCAGACCCTAAGATAAGTAAAGTAGCTTTGCTTTTGTTTCCTGTTTGTTCTTGTTCTTAACTCTTGAGAAAGTTGGCACACCACATTAGTTACTGTTGGTTACTTCCTGAAGTACATCTTAGGTTTTATTTAAAATGCTAGAACACAACTCTACTAATGAGGCTGTATATCAAATCAGTCGATCAACCTACAAATGTATGCATACTTTCTCCTATAAACAGAGCAAATTGTGGACTGATACTGCTCTACCCTTTATATAACTGTACATTTACAAGGTCAAGCTCTTACAACAGTTAAAGGTCACAAGTCAGTGTAGTCCAGTTATGTTCTCATTTCCATTTTCTCAACAGTGGGGGGAAAGAGAGGAAAGCTATGCTTTTCTCAGTGAGCCCATTGTTAGGTTGTATATATCTTTAGAATGGATATATGAACCAATATCTGGCATATTACTACTTCTACTTAAAATAAACTATCAAAAACATATAGCTAGTCACTATTTCCATCTGCTTTCCTTGCTACCATATATACTTGACTATAAGTCGACCTCATGTATAAATTGAGGGCAGGTTTTGTAGCCAAAATTATGGATTTTGATATGACCCGTGGATAAATTAAGGGTAAAACTTGTAGCAAAGGGTGTAAAGGACAAAGCAAAGGAAAACTATTAAAGAACTTACAAAATTCCAGCAGGCATAACCTTGTTCTCACTTTAAAAGCTGGATGGATGAGGAGGGAACTACTGTAAATGGTGGCTGTGCATTGTGTGTTGGGGCAGCCAGATGCAGGCAGGGCTAAGAAAACACACACATGCCAAAAGGGATGAAAAGGCAAAGCAAAGAAAATGGCAACTATGGGGTGAAGTTGACTGGCACAATACGCCGCCTTGGGGGGGGGCGTGGCGTTTAGATTATGCATGGGCCAATGCCACCCCCAAGCCGGCATCATGCCACCCTCCCACCCACATGGTGGGCAGCATTATGGTGCTCTAGTGGCATGGCATTTATACGCCACACACCACAGAAGTGCAGAAAAGCTGCTGCCGTGATGGAAAAGCTTTTTGTTCTAGAGCAAAAAGGACCATCATTTTGCCACTTCTTTTTGCGCCTGAAAAAAGCCAGAGCGGGGCTGCGGTGTGCGGTTGCCGTGGTCCCGATCCGGTGCTTAAAGGGGCGATGTGACGCTGCTCCTTCGGGGCAGTCTGTTTCGCCCCTATGTTAGCAGTGATTATAGTCTTTAACTTTAATGATATAACTTTGCCTGATTTTAGCCCAGAAAAGCTGACAGAGATACACAAATGTTTTATTCAAATTCTTCAAAGACTGATTCCTTTTGGTACTGCTTTGAGGGGAAGCACCAAAGAGCTGCCACTGCTGACATTTTCTTGCTCAGGCATTCAGAAAGATCAGAAATGGCAGAGAGTAGAGGGGGGTTGGTGCTTCTTTTAGGTGCTCCCAGGATGGACTAAGCTCTCACCTTTCACCACTCTACTTTAAGAAGGGGGAATAGTTCTTTTTTGATAAAGAATTAAAGTATAGTACATACATTGACCCATGGATAAGCCAACCCAGGTCAATTTTTTTACTATCATTTCCAGACTTATACATGAGTATGTACAGTAGGTACTGTTTCAACAAAATGAGCAATTATGAGTATTGTATATCAAGATCCCAGCTCAAGGTGACTTTCAAAGGAATCTGGTTTATATATAAACCATTTAACTATGCCTTTGCTCTTGGCTACTTCTAAAATTACCTGTACTATCTGAACTCCTGCCCCAAGGCATTAACCATGCATGCAGGTGTGAATGTTTGAATATTCAAAAGACAGGCATGTAGAACCGGCTAGCTAAAGGAGCACATTGTTCTGAATAATATAGCTCTACTTAAATCAGAAGGGACACATACAGTCCTTCAAAATTAGCAGTAGGAGGTGGGTGATAATTCCCCCCCCAAAGAAAACTGGTACTGATCTTTCTAAACCAGTGCTGCTCAAAGTGGTTGTCCCTGGACTAGTGCCAGTCTATGAGTCATTGGTTGCTGGTCCCTGATGAGTTTCCAATAATGGGAAAATAGCAGTTATAACTGATGGCCACAGATATAGTGCCAGTCCCAGGCACATGGGGAAAATTAAAATTGCCAATCTGCCTGAGAAGCACTGATCCAAACCACTGAAACTCTTCCTTTTGTGATTGAAAGAAAGGTGCAGCATTTTGCTCTTCTCTGCAGGTGACGTTGTGGATATCTATCAGCGAGAGTTCCTAGCGCTGAGAGACCGCTTACATGCTGCAGAGCAGGAGAGCCTCAAGCGGTCCAAGGAGCTGAACCTCGTCCTAGATGAAATAAAGAGAGCCATCTCTGAGAAACAAGCCCTGCGGGATATAAACCGGACATGGAGCAGCTTATCTGGTAAATCGCGTTTTAATGAGGATGAGCTTCACAGATGCGTTGAAGCACTGGAGAAAAGTGTGTGTGTGTGTGTGTTCATGTGTGTGTGCAGAACAACCCCAAAGAACATCAGATAGGAAGGGATTCATTCATTACCAGAGGGAATGGAGCACTGGAGTTATTCTTGAGTCTCTGGAATTATATCTTGTAGAGCGATAGCACGGGAGGCATTAGACATTTCCTTTTGGGTGTTGTACATTCATCATGGATGTGATGTCAATATGATGAAAAATGTTCCCTAATCCACAGAAAACATTTAGTAATCTTGAATGTGCCAGCTGCTGTAGCACAGTGTGTGAAACCCCAGTAAAGAAACCAGCTCTGTGTGCTTAGTCTTCTACAAGCACATTGCTTGCCTGCTGCTGCCCTCAATATTTGTCTCTTGTGAATACAAGCCCAGCCACAGGCCTTGTATTTTTTTTTATGTTTTCTGGAGGTCCCTCTCTCTGCTTCTTCTGCTTCTTTTTCTCTCTGCTGCTTCTCTTTGCAGCAGCTCTAGCAAACTGATTCTCAAAGGTCAGAGGTTGGGGACACATGGCCCACAGAGTGTATGTGCCTATTTTTGCAGGTCCCAGACAACCCTCTTCCAAAAGAAAGCTCAAAAAAGGAAATGTGCACCTTTTGAAAGTCTCCAGGACTAGCAATTGTCCTTTAAAACAAGTTGCAGTGTCTTATGAAATCAGAAGTGTACAGTGAATCCTACAGCCAATGCTGGGAGCAAAAAGCTGTATGCAGAGTAAAGCCTCTGCTACTTCAGTGTCCCCTGGTGGTGATGACATAGAAAGTTTGCATCTAGGGAAAGATGGAGGGTTTTGTGGTTTGTAAAGGTTTATCGAAGTATACCTGGACATTACTTCTTTAACAGAAACTTTGGTACCAAATAACAGGAGAGGAATAGGGATAGCTTCCTACACTATAAAAAAGAAGAGCAGTTCAGCATGTTTCAGCAGTCCTTTTATTCCAAACTAAACAATATGCATGTGGAATGAAACAACTAGGTCAGCTAAGCCTTGAATAAGTAAACCTTCTAGAGGACACATTATAGCTTCTTTCAAAATGTATTCAGGGATGACATTTTCTTTGACTACCTTCCACTTTTCTTACAATGTCCATTTTAATTACCAGACTTCCAGATCTATACCTTTTTAACATGTTTGTACTACCTGGTGAAGATAGGCTTATCTGCTGTCCTCTCATCTCTGTTTTGCTGTTCATGTTTGGTTAATAATAGATTCTGAAGGCAACTGCTGTTTGCCTTTCGTGTTGTAGGCAGGCACACACAGCTACAGGATGATCAGCTACAGGAGAATGCTGTTCTTTCCCTGCTCAAGCTTTATTTCAGACACTCAAGTACAACCTGACAGCAAAAGTGTGTGTTTCTCTAGCCCTCCTTCATCATTATCCCAAAGCCAATGCTGAGGAACAAACAAATCCTTTAGTTAGATGGAGAAGAAGAGGAAAAGAATGGCTGTGGGGAGTATAAATAGGTTTTGTGAAAAGGAGCTTCTTTGTTGGAAGCTTCATTAAGTGATGCACACCTGTAATTTCAATAGAGAGGAAAATTATAATCCTCTTTTGAAATGGTACACTTCAATTAAGAACAAGTGTATCATAAAGCTTTGGTACCCTGCTATATTTCAAAAGAAGGAACTGGCAAAACCACCTCTGAGTATTTCTTGTCTAATAAAATCCTGTGAAATTCATGGGATTGCCATAAATTGACAGGCAAATTGAAGTCACACACACTCAGAGATTAACTGAATTTTGTATGCTAGGTTGACAGTTTTGTTTTTGAAATTTCTGTTTGCTGTTGTGGATATTCAGTCTCTTGAAATGGCACTGATTCAAAACATAGCTGTTAGGGAGAATTAGGTCCCTGAGATTTGTCAGAAGTATAGAAATTCAAGGTGCAGATTTACATTTCTTTGCCAGAGGTTTCATTTAACTTTTATTTCCTTATCTCAAAAGACTTCTGTACTGGGGGAGCGGGGCATGTTTATCTGTCTTGAGCCCTAAGTAATTCCTGCTGCACTTAATGGGATTAGTGAGCACAAGTGAAGAAGATTGGACTGATTAACCTAAGTTAAGTGATCATCTCAGCTGGCCAGATGGTGCAATGAAGTGGGTATGCTTGTACAGCCTGTCCTTTCCCCTTGCAAAATGGCTACACTCTCCTTTCTTCCTCCACTCCCTCCCCCAACAGATGAAACAAAATTAAAATTGTGGAATATCACTAACAAGAATGTGCTGCATCTCCCCACCATTTTTCATCATTTGCCACATTTGCTGTCAAAAGAGAACAGCCTGCAGCCAGCTGTGCACGTTGGACAGGGGCGTACTGGAGGTAAGTGGGTGGTTGCTTGGTGCTTTTTCAGTCACTTCTCTTCTCGTCTCCCACAAGTTTACACTCTCTAAGCTGTTATTGAGGCATGAAGGAAAACAAGGATACTAATAGACAAGTCGCTTTGCAGCATTGCCATTTTAGGATAAGTCAGATTTTATTTACAAGTTACAGGCTCCTTGTGGAGGCTGCTGTTATTCACTTCCTGGGGCAGCCATTATTATGGAACAAGGCAACTATGATCAGCTGTTCATGTGGCTGGGTGTCATAACCATCTTAGTGGTGGAGAGATTAATAAGCAACCTCCATCTGGCAACCATGCTGTGTAACCTGGCCCTGAGAATGAACACTTTATGGGACCTTTTACATTCAGATATAACCATGTTGGCCATAAAGCAAAATGCAATAAAATCCACAAAATAGCAGTACTTTTCTTGGCCAACCAAAATACAGAAAATGGGTCATACAAGCAAAGATCTTTAAAACCATACAGGAGAAGAAAGGTGGTGATGCTGGAGTCACAGGCCTACGTTCTGTCTCAGATGTTATTCTGTTATCAGTTAAGATGGTATTGAGGGATTTCAGTGCCACTCTATTTCTTATTTGACCATATGAGGACCAGGGACAAGGGCAATAAAAGACAATAAAATTTCCACTCCATTACAACAGAAAAGAGTAATTTCCCTTGAGATCCAGTTGACCCTGCCTGGGGGAAACATCATCTGCACTAGATTTTAGAAGAAGCAATGCTTGATTGTATACTGTTCCTTTCGACAAGCTGCTTAATTCTTTCTTTGAGAATAAACCTCATCCTTCTGGAGGTAAAATGTTAGTCAGGCAGGCACTTTTGATCCCCTTAAGACTTAACCAGCTTCTCCAGTGAAAATCAATGTGGTATTAGGGGATGTTATTCTATGACAGCTGTGGTGGTCACCATCAATGCTTAGAGAAGTTGCCTTTTGAGAGATTGGTGACCAGGGGGTTCTGGAAACTATAGTCCAAAAGGATAACTTATCCAGGCTTTGCCACTGAATACCCTTCAGTTGTACATCTGATAAATGAGATTATTGATTCATTCTCCAGAATGCAAAGAGAATTTTGGACAAATAAGGGAAAGCAAGTAGAAGAACAATGAGTTCCTTTGAAAAATAAGATATGAAATGATGAGGAGAAGTTTGGCTGTTATCAAGGGAATTTCAAGTACACCTTGGTTTTGCTCTATGAGTTCCTTTGAAAAATAAGATATGAAATGATGAGGAGAGGTTTGGCTGTTATCAAGGGAATTTCAAGTACACTTTGGTTTTGCTCCTTTGCAGTATCAGTAGTCATGGGGATCCCCAGTGTCAAGCGGGAAGTGCATTCCTACCTGACCGATACCCTCAACTCTTTGATCTCTGAGCTCAACCAGCAGGAGAAGGAAGACTCTGTCATTGTTGTCCTGATTGCTGAGGTAAAGTGGTCTTTTTGTTCAACTTTTGATTCCAGCTTTAATAGCATCTCAGTATACCTTTATTTTTGTCTGACACAGGGTTGATACTAATCCAAGAGGTTGTGTGTAGTCATAAAACTACAGGATGTAGCTCCATGTAGCTACAGGCCAACTCCTCCTTTGGCACCAGGTGATAAGTCTAACCTCAGGCTGCTGTCCGACAAGGATCATTGGGCACATCCTACAAATGGGCCCAGCAGGCTGTTTCCAGTGTGAAACAATGCTTGGATGCACTCAGCTGTGCAGGGTCAATATGTTAGCAGAAGGCTGTATGGCTGTTGCCAAGCTGGCACTTGTGTGGATCCCTTTAATTTAAATTTCACTTGGCTTGTTACCTCTGTTCTTACAAAATGTTAGGCAGCTGTTCACTGAACTTTTCAGTGGGACGTTGTTTAAACAATTTTCTCTCAGGGTTATGAGCATTTGTTGCTATCTCCTGCTAGGTATCCCAAGAGAAGGCTTAAGTGAGACCTACCTGTTTTGCTAGACTAATTCCTTTAATCAGAACCAGTTTCTGAACCCTGGAGATAGAATGATTGTAGCACATTAATACACTGTGGCTGGCTGTGAGGGTGTGTATGTGTATGTTTTCTCATAGCACTCCCACTGGGATTATTTAGCTCAGGCCTGAAATAAAATTGTTTCTCTGTTCCCAAAAAACAAAACAAAACCTCAACACCTTTGAGAAAAAAAATGCCTCCAGTAATATATTGTTGCAGAAAGACCATCAAACTTTGATATCTTCTGATTTTCCTGTATTTTTCAGTAAGAGGAGTCAGGCTGGATCCATCACTTTTGAGCATCTGGTGGCCAATTAATACTTTATTATCTCACAATGCCTTCAGCCCTTAAAACCAAGGGTGGATGCCCTGTCTGATTTAATTGTCCATAATTTTAAAAAGTTGATTTATGCTTTTCTTAAATGTGTTTGTTTGTATATTTAATCCTTTGAATGTTTTTATTTGTTATATCTGCCCCCCTTTCAAGAGTCCTGCCATTCTGAGAGACTATAGGGGAAAAGAAAGCTTCAAGTGATTTTTTATTTCTCCTATTGCAGTTAATCAGAAGAAATCAGCCAGTCTTTGGAGCTAATGGCTTTTGTTAATAAACCAACTTCTCAGAACTCGGAGGGTTCTGGCCTCCTTCACTTTGGGCTGGGCACCATCACATGGCATACTAGGGCAAAGGCTGAGGTCACAGCAGGAACCATGCATGGCACATGGGTTTGTCACCCGGTATGGCTTAGATAGATGGCCCTTTGCTTACTTCTGGGGGTGAGCTTTTGGGGACATGGAGACAAATTGTTCATTGGAAGAAGTGACATGTCAAGCATTTGTCAGGCGTGTGATTGGCAGGCTTTGACTGTAGACATGACATTTTAATGTCTCCTTCTTTAGCTTTTAGCCAACTTTTCTGAATCTTGTGAGCTGTTTAAAGAAACAGTCAACTTGAAATAATTGGGATACAAGTTCACTTTCATTGCATTCTCTTTGACCATTTGATCATGAAGATTATGGTATTATATGTTTATGTGTTTTCTCCAACATTTGTTATCCACTGGCCTGAAATCTACTGGATAAAGGCTGGTGTGCGAATGCTTAAAATAAATAAAATACAGGTTGCATATCCCTCATCCGAAATGCTTGGGACCAGAAGTATTTTGAATTTGAGTTTTTCAAATTTTGGAATATTTTAATACACATAATGAGATATCTTGGAAATGGGACCGAATGCTAAACACAAAATTTATATATCTCATATATATATTTCATATATACCTTATATACATGGCCTGAAGGTACTTTTATACACAATATTTTAATAATTTTATACACAATATTTTTAATAATTTTGTGCATGAACCAAAGTTTGCATATACTGACACTTCAGAAAGCAAAAGTGTCACTATCTCAGCCACTCATGTGGACAACTTTGGATTTGAGTTTTTTGGATTTCTGGATAAGAGATGCTCAACCTGTAGATAAATGAAAAGCAGAACTACTAAAACATTTTGAAGAAACTATATATAGTGTATATAGGAATTGAAAGAATATTGATCTTGGTAATTTTGAAGAATTGAAGGTACCTGAGATTCTGAAAACAACTGTGTAGAGGCAACCCTGCCCCTGAAATATCTGTGCCTAATGATGTGGATGTGGAGAGCAAGGTTAAGGAAGACTGTGCCAAAATGATGCTGCAATTCTTTGCTAGTCATGTGAAAATCACATCATGCATGTGATCAGTATGGGGACTACACTCTTAGCCACATTGGTATTTTTCACAGAGCAAGCAATTCTCTGTATTATGGTGAAACTTAGATTAACCATTAGGTTCCAATAGGTCAGTCAAACATAGCATACGTCTATTAACTTGGTAAGGAAGGACATATAGAACATTAACATTCTCAAGATGGAGAGTGAGAGAGGTACTAAAACCAACTAGAGTGAATCATAGAATCATAAAATTGGAAGAGACCACAAGGGCCATCCAGTCCAACCCACCCGCCATGCAGGAACTAAAAATCAAAGCTTCCCCGACAGATGGCCATCCAGCCTCTGTTTAAAGACCTCCAAAGAAGGAGACTCACCACTCTCCGAGGGAGTGTCTTCCACTCTTGAACAGCTCTCACTGTCAGGAAGTTCCTCCTAATGTTGAGGTGGAATCTCTTTTCATGGAGCTTTGATCTGTTGTTCCCGGTCCTGTTCTCTGGAGCAGCAGAAAACAAGCTTGTTCCCTCCTTAATATGACATCCCTTCAAATATTTAAAGAGGGCTATTATATCCCCTCTTAACCGTCTCTTCTCCAGGCTAAACATACCCAGTTCCCTAAGTCCCTCATAGGGCATGGTTTCCAGACCCTTCACCAGTTTAGTCACCCTCCTCTGGACATGCTCCACTTTTTCAACATCCTTTCTGAACTGTGGTGCCCAGAACTGGACACAGTATTCCAGGTTGGGCTTGACCAAAGCAGAATAGAGTGGCACTATTACTTGCCTTGATCTAGATATTATACGTCTATTAGTGGAGCCTAAAATTGCATTGGCCTTTTTAGCTGCGGCATCACACTGTTGACTCATGTTCAACTTGTGGTCTACTAGGATTCCTAGATCTCTTTCACACATAGTCTTGTTAAGCCAGGTGTCCCCCATCTTATATCTATGCATTTAATTTTTTTGCCCTAAGTGCAGTACCTTACATTTCTCTGTGTTGAAATTAATTTTGTTAGCTTTGGCTCAGCTTTCTAATCTATTAAGATCATTTTGAATTTTTATCCTGTCCTCTGGGGTATTAGCTATTCCTCCTAATTTGGTGTCATTTGGTGGTAAAATAATAATTGTTTTCAAAGTAAGCATTTCATAATTATGTGGGAAGTTGCTGTTCCTTTATTTCATTAATGGCTCCTGTTTAAATAGTATATCTAAAGCAGGGGTCAGCAAGTTTTTCTTACCTGGGGCCGGTCCGCTGGCCTCCAGGTCTTCCGCAGGTCGAGGGGGGAATGGCGGCGCGCTCTCTCACAGCCCCCGCCGACCCCCCCGCTGCTGCCGTGCGCGCTGCCGCCACGGGTCACGGCTGCCTTTTTGGAAAACAAAATGGCAGCCACAATACGCGCAGCAGCCGTGTGGCAGCAGCGGGGGCCAATCCAAAGGCCTCGGCGGGCCGGCCCCAGCCCACGGGCCATAGGTTGCCGACCCCTGATATAAAGACTTGAGCAGCAGCTAAAATTATATATAAGGTCTGTGATAGGATATTTTACAATTGCTTATTCTTTTTTGCAGCAAGGGAAGATATATGAAAATACATATATATGTAAGTCATTTTGAAAGTGCAAGGGAATCTCAAGATCTGTTAGTGTACCAGAAATTGAGATACAACATAAAGAGGATTTCTGATGGAAAATGGCTTGCATGTTTTTGTAATGCTTTCCTATCTGGCTGTTTCCAGGCCATTCTGAATTCACCACAGGTGACCAAATAGGAGGGTTAATGGCAACACAAATTGTACTTGTTCAGATTGTGAGAGTAGAATATTAAGATGTTTCTGTAGTGTAATCTTAAGAATTTACAAATAAAGTGTATCTAGGAGTTCTTTAGAAGAAACAATGCTGTTGGCATAGCAGAGATGATGTTTTAGAAGCAGAGTAAATTTATTTCATAAATCTACTTCTGTTCATTGCCTTATACTAGTTTCATTTTCCTTTGCAGACAGATCTGCAGTATGCAACAGGAGTGGCGGAAAGTATCAAAAGCCTGTAAGCAGTGTTCTTCCATCCTATGCTAATATCTCAGTTCCTTTGTAAGGGGAAGCCCCTTTGTTTTTCTTTAGTAAAAATAATGAAAATACTTTAATATTACATGCACTGTCTGAATCAGATCAGTTTTAAACTAAAGCACAGGCCTTGAATTTACATGTGGTTAAACTTAGTTTCTTCCCTCCCTGCCTGTTTAAAACAAGCTGTAAGTCCTCACCAACCACAGCAATCCTCGTGGCATCTCTTTATTCCCTCACTCCCTCTGCCTTCCATTTCTCCCTCTCTTGGTAGACTGATAAATTAAAACAACAGCATGTGCTGTGTGGTCTGTGGTCTGATTTTATGACACTTGTGGGCTGTATGGCAGGTATGGCTGACTTAGGGGGGTTGCAGACTGCCAGAAATAGTGTGAATTCAGTCCACTTTTAGGGTTAGGGTTAGTGCTAGGGAATCATGGGAACTGTTATTTTTCTGAGACATTGAGCCTTCTCTGTCAAGACAACTCTGATGCCACAATAAAATACAGTTCCCATGGTTCCCTAACCCTAACCCTAACCCTAAAAGTGGACTGAATTCACACTATTTCTGGCAGTCTGCAACCCCCCTTAGATTTATAGGAATCCCAGGCACACAGTGCTTGTTATCTCCATCCTACCTAGATTCTGCTCATCACATGGTGTGTGGGGGGCAATAATCTTCCAGGACTGACCTCAAACCAAAGTGAACTTTAATAGGGTCTTTGGGGTTTACATCCACTCTGGCTGACATCAATAAAACCTCCCTGATGCCTTTTGCTACACGAGGTCATATTCTCTCTCCCCTGCAGTCCTGCCAGCTCTGCATCTGATTTCTCCCGAGCTCCATGTTGACTTAACAGTTAATTTCTGTCCTAGAGCTGTGTGTGTGTATCTGTGTGTTGCAGTGTCAGGGTTTTCTCATCAGTCAGTTGCACTGGTGTGTGTCTGTGTGTGTGTTAAGGATTTGGATAGGAGACTCTGGTGGATTGTTTTTAATTATTAGCGAGCTTGTAAAAGACATTGGGTAGGCATTAAGAGCATTGAAACTCAGAGGACAGAAGATTTAGATGATAATGGTAATGGGAGAGTCCCTGGCTTCATTACTGCTCTTGCATTCTGTATGTTGCCTATTAATAGTAGCAGTAGTCTTGGGGGGATGGCGGCAGGGGTTGGGGGAGGAAGAGACTGGAGCTACCTGCTGGCTAAAGCTCTTCTCCTTTTACTGGATGAGATCAGGGTCTCCCTTAAAAGCTGAGATGGGAACCAAAAAAGGCACCCCTTGGGATGGGTTTTGACACGTGAAGCATGGCTAGCCCCTGTGCCTCCTTACTGCCTCTCGGCAAGCATGCACAATTGCCTAGAGATAATAACACAAATTATGTAGCAGACCCTGATGAAAGCGGTGGGCATGGTTGAAGATAGCAGCCCTCTGTCAAATGCCTCAAACTTTTCCTTTAATCATCTTAGTGATCTGTCTTTCCCCTCCCCAGTAAAATTGCTTGCTTCATCTCCCTTTAAATTGAATGGGCAGAGGCGTGCCGGGAGGAAGAGACACAAGGGAGTCAAAATACGGTCTTTAGCTTAGATGGCTTAGAGGAAAAAGCAATTGCTCCTGTATCAAGAAAACAGCAATGGCAATAAGAAGCCACAGTACTGATACTGCAGAAAGAAGATTAATTTGGAGGCGCACAAGGTTGTCAACAGCAAACAGTTTGTTGTTGTTGTTGTTGTTTTAAATCAGGATGAACACAGACAAAGAGGTTACGTCTTGTTCTTTGGTCACATTGCCTGTTTCAGTTGTCTTCGGACAGCATCCATCAGTCTTATCAGGATCTGTTTACTCAGGAGGGAAAGATGTACCGCAAGGCAAATGGTGAAACTGTCTGTACAAAGAGACTGTCAAAATGTGTACTGTTAAAGGTACTGGGAGGAAAGGGCCCTGATCTCTTGGGAGATTGAATATTCATTGGTATGTTATGTAATGCTGTGAAGACATTTAAATGGAATGAGTTTCCCGATTAAAGGCCCTTTCATTTGTCGTTCATTGAAATTTGCCACAAAAGGGGGGGGGATTGAAATCTTTGTGTTTCTAAGTAACAGTAAGACTAAATAATATAATTTCTGTAGAAAAATATGAATAATTTAACTTGGCACCTGCAGATACCGAACAACAGTCAGTTTTTCCACATTTGAACCTGTCTGTTTAGTCATCTGTGGCAAATTTAAATGCAAGCAACCCTAATGATGTTGCAGAAAGGGGACAATTATACAGGATTAAAGTCTTTTTCCCCACTGCCAATCTCTTTCAGACCCTGGGACAAGAGTGGGAATCCTCCCAGAAGTCCTAGCTAACAAATGGTGAGGAATGTTGGGAGTTGGAGTCCAACATATGGAGGACCACATAGTTCCCATTCCTACCTTAGGATGACTCACATGAGCATTCTGGAATATATGCTTCCCTTTAAAAGCCTACCAATATACATCAGAAAGAAAAAGATACACAAAATATTTTTGTAGCTTCCAAAGCTGGTAGTAGAAGAGTACCGAAGTATAAAAATGACAAGGACCACAGATCGTTAAAGGTGAGGAAGGTCTTCTGAGGAGAACCATTGGCTCTTCCTTGAAATCATTCCCACCTATCTTGTGTAGACCTTGACTAGTCAGTCTATCCTCTTTTTCCAAATGACTGCCTGAACACCTTATTTATGTGTGAATTTGGTAGAAAATGAAGCTTTTGGATCCATAAAATCATAAATAAAATGGATCAGAAGAATATTTAGCCCAAATGTCATCATCATCATATTATTATTATTATTATTATTATTATTATTATTATTATCCAACCCTCTCCTTCTCCTTCTCTCTCTTTCCCCCTCCCACTCTTCCCTGCCCCTAGTCCCATACATTTGAGTCCCAAGTCTCAAAAAGCAAGACTTCTATTAGATGCCCATGTGTAATAGACAGGGAGCAGGTGTGCCATAACCACAGCAATGTGCCCATAGAGAAAGTATTTCTACATAGCACAAACAAATGAATATCAACACATACTGCAACAGCAGAAAGAAAATATATGAGTATGTATAGCTGAAAGATAAGCAATCAACTGTTATCTTAGTATTTTGGACTATAACTCCCATATAGTCCATTGAGCATTGGCCGTGGTGGCACTCCAAAGTATCTGGAGAAACCCAGGCTGCCTACTCTGGTCTAGTTGATGTGACTGTGTGTGTGTGTGTTTGCAGGGTGGGGTTGTCTGAGCTGCCTTTGAGAAGGCTTGAAAGTTTGTGTGTCCTCCTCCTTGATATATGAAGGATGCTTTGAAACCTCTGCTTCTTCTTGCATCTGCTCAGGCCATTTGGTAGTTGAGCTGTTACATCATGAAAGGAGAGCATAAACAAGAAATGAAAATAAGCATTGATTTTTAAAAAGCATTCTTGAAGAAGTCTACATGAGTGTTGCTGAAACACCTTAACTCCTCTTTGGACTTCCTTGATAACTTTGGGAAAAGCAAGAGGAACAGAATATTTGAAATTGCCAGAGAATAACCCTCCTGATATTCTTCGGTTTAAAAAAAGAATGGAAAAACCTAGCAGTTTCTGTGGCTTTTAATTGTATCTTTCTCTGTGGTATGCCATGATCTTTAGGTTATTAATCACCTAATTAATCACCTATTAGATTACATTCTTCTCTTCACAGAAAGTGACAACACCTTCCTAACGATTTCCTCTTTCTCAGATTCCCAAAGGAAATACATTCTGGACTTCTAGAAGTTATTTCCCCTTCTCCTCACTTCTACCCAGACTTCTCCCGTCTCCGAGAATCTTTTGGTGACCCCAAGGAACGAGTCAGGTAATACCTGGCAACTTGATTTCAACTGGTATGGTGCACTGTTAAGAAAGCTCTCCACCACACCCTGGTTATCTGTCATTATAAAGGGCCTTTTAGGTTGGTGAAGCATAAGTCTCCACCAGCAGAAACATGGAAGGTGATGGATGTTCTTCCAGCTGCTTTTCCCAGCATGAAGCAACAGCAGGAGGGAAGGAGCAGCTGGATGCAGCTCTGATTCCCCAAACACTAATTGGTTGCAGGAAGGCACCCAGGGTGGTTTTGGCTCCTCTTGAATTTAGAGGGAAGAAGAAGGGCTGCTCCTTTCTCCCTTAGTGCTGAAGAGCATCCCGAATGAGATCAGAGACATTTCATAGCCAATCAATAGCTGAGGAAGTAGAGCTGTTCCCCCTCCCCCAGTATTGTTGTGTGTCAGATTGTGTGCCTTGCAGAAGAAGATACTAGAATCCACAAGGTCCAAAAAAAGCATACACCAGCATCTCTCCCCCCTGCCCCCCAATTATGCTTACATATCTCAGTGACAGGATGCCAGCCATTATTGGCTGCAAGTTGTTTAAATTACCTGTATTTTCTGTCCTTTGGGAAAATGCTTGTGCTCAGAGAAGCCATTCCAGTTGTGCAGAATTCTTGGCTCCTCTGTTTCTGCTCTTGCTACTTTACACAGTTGACATTTACATGATGGTGGTTCTTTTAAAAGTAAATAGCAGCACTAGGAGGAATTGAGAACTTGCCGATGTCATTGTCAATAGAGCTGTGCCAATCCAATGCCATGTCCCTCTCCGCTCCCACAGCTTCTATTTGGATGGTGACGATAGGATGGAACCAATGGGAACTCTCTACTCCACACAAACAGCAGCCATAATGGGAGGATGATCCAAATTGGAACTGTGATGGAGGTTAAATCCAGTCTTACTTTACCACAGACTGTGATCCTAATTTGGATTGGGTTGGCGTGCAGCTAGTTTACTTTGTTTTCCATTACTAGTTGTGGTAATACCATCACATACGGTTCAGTGTAAAAATAAACAGGAATGCAAGTTAGCATGACAGCTGTGCATACACAACAAATCCAGATTTCTTGGAAGTTTTCTGGGGTCTAAATGTTCTGCTGGATTTTGTATTCTTATTCAAAAGGAAGCTCTTGTGGCCTGCTGCCATTTAACATCTTTCTCTCTTGTTTGTCACTGTAGGTGGAGGACTAAACAGAACCTAGATTATTGCTTTTTAATGATGTATGCACAGTCCAAAGGCATTTATTATGTTCAGGTAAGTTTGATCTGGTCAAAGATTGCTAAAGTTACTTTCCTTGCTCCAGTCCAGGAGTATTTTATCTGGAACCTAGAATAAAACATAAGAAGTTGGATTTATGTAGGGAAATGATTATTTTAGGAGACTGTTAGGAATGAGTTGGAGTGACAGAATGATGTTTTATTTAGAAACCATCACTTTTTATGGTTTTAACTTGGCAAGCTATCTCTGGAACCAGTACATTACTGACCCATACTGTACCGTAATATCCCAGACCTGTGATAATAGGACTCATTTCTAATGGCTGCCTATTTAAAATAGCCAGGAAAAAATGGCCCTGTTTGACTATACTATATTGGTATATTCTGCAGCTAAACCATCATGGTTAATTGGGTCTCATTCATTATTTTAGCTTGTTTACTTTGTTTTATTCATTATTTTATTGTGCTGCTGGAATTAGCAGCTTTTGTCTTCCTTAATAAGAAATCTGCCTTTGGCCAGACGTTTCTCACCTGTCTCCCTTTGTTGGATACATTCTAGGATAGAGGTTTTTCTTCAGTGGTGTACATATTCTGTCCTGAGCACTGACATCTCCCTCTGTTGCGCAGCTGGAAGATGACATTGTAGCCAAACCAAACTATCTCAGCACAATGAAGAACTTTGCTCTGCAGCAGCCATCTGAAGAATGGATGATCTTGGAGTTCTCGCAGCTTGGGTTCATTGGTAAGGCTCCCTTGTCCATAGCTACCTTCCCCATCACCCCACCTCCAGATGAGTTGTTGTTAGAGGTCTTGCTGAAATACATCCCATGGACAGAACTGTTCCTTTAGCTCAGCTTACTGGGGCAAGAAAACCTTGCCAGAATTCTCAGTCTTTATGCATTGTTGACCAAAGATGAGACACAAAATTGTGTCAGGTGCACACTAGTGCTCTCCAAGGGTGATTGAGAACATGGGCAACACACAGCCTTCTCTAATTTCTCTTTGCTTTTTGTGTCACAAATGTTTTATTGATGTAGCTTGTTAAACAAGTAGAGCATCCTAAGAAGCTCTTATTACAAGCTGGGAGGAGCAGGTGATTCTTGCCCATACTTGTCTGTGGCAGTGGAGAGAGAGGGAGGGAGGAAGAGAGAGAGAGAGAGATGTTGATCTACTATGAGCCTCCTGTGGTTACAGGTGAATCAAAGTAAACAGTAAACATTTTTATCCCTTCCATTTGACTGGCAATGTTAGGTGGCATCTGGCAGGGGAAACAGAAAACACAGTACATCCTTATGGGACAAAAGGATCTTACAGCACCTTTGAGCCTAAGTAAGAGAGAGATTTGTAACATAAGCTTGTAGGACAGTTTCACAAGCAGCATTGCTATTCTTGAAAGGGACTGTGAGGAGTGGCTTTGAATGAAGCCCAGCAGGTATGGCTGCTTCCTAGGTTCCACTCTATTTAAGTTTGGAGCAGGGAAGGCTCAAAGGCCAGTTAATAAGGCAGCTTTATCTAGGCATCAGCACTTTGCCAAATCATAAACAGAGTTCAGTTAAGAAGTCCCTCCCACACACACATACACTCCCACCTAAAATTCTCTTATTTTTGAAAAATATGTATGTCTAAATTATGTATGTTTAGTTAATGGGGGAAATGTGTGAAGAAATATGTACGTATACTAAAATGGACATGAAATTGCATGTGGGATGGAAAGAATAGAGTTTGGCAACCTGGGGCAGAACATGAGGGGGACAAGAATGCTGGTGGGTTTTTGAGAAACACATCAGTGAATGGTGGGCCATTCAGTCTTGTGGGTGTACTTAACTTTTTTTCTTCCCCATCCACACATGCTTTCAGGGAAAATGTTCAAGTCCCTGGATCTCAGCCTGATTGTGGAATTCATACTCATGTTCTACAAGGACAAACCTATCGATTGGCTCCTTGATCATATCCTCTGGGTGAAAGTCTGCAACCCAGAGAAAGATGCAGTAAGTAGACCCACGTTGGAAGTAAAGGTCTTATCTTAATTCTTTTATGTAGAAGTGGTGTGTTTATTTGTGCCATCATGAAGTTATTGAAATTAAGGCAGGTTCTGCAAGCGATTCTGTAGTGACTATTTTTAAAATGTTTGGCCAAGATTCTGCATCAGACGTATGGGTATGACATTGTAACTATGCTCCATCTCCTAAACTAACCCCTGAAATCCACCTTTGAAACCTGGTATCTGCACCAAGTGACTAAGTTCTGTGGTGCTAGTAAGTGGGGCACTACATGTGACCAGCTCCTTCCCACCAGTGAGCAGTAGTGCAATGAAGAGATGTGACAGGATCCCTCAAAGGTCCCTGCTGCTGGCTGCACTGTTACTTATTGGTGGGAGGGGGCTGGTCATGGCATCCTGCAGCATCCTGCTTGCCAGAACCACAGAACTCTGTCACTTGGTGCAGCAGGATGGATTTTAAGGTGGTTTTCGGGGGCACATACTCTCATGGCAAAGATACCATGATCATAAACATGAATTGGAAACAGTTACACAGTCGTAAGTCTAACTTGCAGCATCATAACTGACAGACAGGATGCCAGCCTGTGTCTTAAAAGTGAGCATTTGTCATTTCCTGTGTTTAATCTAAAGCTTTTATTCAAACAAAAAGGAATCCCATGTGGAGATGCAAAAGAGGAGTACTTGTCGCAGGGGTGAGGCAGTGTCATTCTATGATGAATGGAAGCTACTTAGCAGTCATGGGGATCCTCCCATGGGGTGCTGAGAGGTAGTGTCCAAAGCCAGAAAACTCCTGGCATTGGCAAGTGCTGATTTGCATTGCTTTGGGGGCAAAGTATTCTCAAAGAGAACACATCAAATTAGTTGCATAATGGCTTTTCCAGCAGCTAGATAGGTGGCAGCAGTCCAACTGAATCCTTTATCTGTGATAGTTGTACTTTCTGTGTATTTCTAATAAGAATATTTACTAACCAAACTGATAAATTTGCTGCCAATCTGTCTACGTTGTTGCAATCTCCCAAAGTAGGAGTGCATGGCCTTTACAAGCAAAAATCCTGTGTACATTCTCTCTTTAGCAAACTTGCTCAGGGTAAGGTAGTATTTGCCACAGCCTTCAATATGTTTTTGCTGGAAGAAGAGTTACGGACTGCTGATAAAAATGGTGCTTTGGACACAGGAATACAGGAGAAAGGAGGAGAAGGGAGCGGAACTAGTGACTAATGGAAGAGCTCTGCAGCTGTAACGGCCACCAGGGAAAATAAGAGCTTGCTCCCTAGGCCCCTGCTTCCAAAGGCCCCTGCAGGCAGACTAGAACAAACACATACACTCATCTGTGTTAAGAGAATAGAGTATGAATTGGCCCTCACTTGGTATTGACCATATGAATTGATTCGCTTGGTATCAGCCCTGCTGCTATCTCTGTCTCCAGTCCAAAGGCTGAGGAGCCAGTGTGGGCTGAGCAATAATCTGCACTTGCATGTGGACACAGGGTTATCTCTCTGTCCTAGATGCTGTTTTTCAGCTCCTCAGGAACTGTGGATCACGTGTGCCTCAGGTGCATGGCGGTTGGCATGCCCAAATGAACAAGAAGCAAGCATTCTATGCAAGATTTCCCTTGTGCATTGCTCTGAGCCAGGACGATGAGGCATTACTGGGGGGTTTTCTCTTTTATCAAGCCTTAAACTAGTACAGTGTTTCAGTGTCACTGTGCATTCAGGCTCACTTCTCTTTTCCTGCCCTATTTGTTTCTGCCAGTGATGTTTTCCAGGGGCTCCCAAGAGTATTTAAATTGTTCCCTGTTTAAAAATGTAACCTAGTTCCAGCATGGGTTTCTGGCTCTTTCTCTCCTATTGTCTGCATGATTAACTCAGCACAACAGCCTTTTGATCTCGATTTTTTCTCTTGTAAATCCTGCTCTGTAAAAATCAAATGGTTAACTTGTAGGATTTGTCTTCTTGATTGAAAGTTTGCTCGACCTGAGGTTCCACGGTCAGACCTTGCCTGACCTGGATATTTTTTATCCCCTTGTCTGACAACTCCTTTTATAGTTCACCTGTTGCTTTCATTCAGATATAGTTACATCAGTTGCAAGAGCAGCAAAGAGCAAAAAGGCGTGAAGCAGAGGAGGGTGTAGCAGGACCACTCTGGACCTCCATGTCCCACTTAGCTGCATGCTGGCAAGAAATCTTCGCTAGGCACATTTAGGAAATCTCCCATGATTAGAAGATTCACTGCAACTGCACTGCACGGAATAGGCCTACAATCTCCACAGTCTCAAGAGTTTCAGAGACTACAGATGCATTTTCATTGCAGTCTGTGCCTGGGAGACAGGGCTGTTCTTCCCTGTCAGTACAGCAGTGGTGGTTTCTCTGTTGGTGGGGTGGCAAATCCAGATTTTACTCTCAGATTTAACTGAGCTACCAAGTACACCAAACTTATTTGGGGATAGGGTTCAGCACCTTGAATAATTTATGTAAAAAATAGACAGGCCAGTTTACTGGTCCAATGACATGGAAATCCATCAGCAGCCACAACGGTACATTATGTTAGTAAGGTACATGATTCTAGTTGACAGTGGGACTACAGAAGACTTCTGATTGTAAAACTTGCTATCTCAGGTTTAATAGGCCTCACCAAAGGAAATCCTGAATTCCACTTGGAACAGAACTCTGTTTGTTTCCCTTTTTGTGTGCATTTATAGAGCTTTTTTATTAGCTATAAAAGAGGTTAGTTAAAGATTCACTTATATCTTGATGCTAGAAATGCATGCCCAGATTACTGCTTGCTGGGACAAACCAAGAAATCTGTCATCCCTCAATGAGTGAGAAGGGGGAAAGACAAATTGTGAGAGGTGGGATTTTGTGTTGGATAAAAACAGGACAAAATATTAAAAAGGTGGAGAAGGGTTGTTGTTGTTTTAAAGACCTATTGAAAGAAAGACACATTTATGGATAGTGGCCTTGCACAGTTTGTTATATTTTGTCCTTTGACATCCTAGAACACTGATTTCCTGGACATATGAAACTGCAGGCTCAGATTTTAATCTTTTTTCTTAATAAATATTGTCATCAGACAGTTTTGCTGTTATTCGCCATTAAAGTTGACTTTAACTTATGGTGACCTTATGAACCTCCAACAACTGCCTTGCTTAGGCCTTGCAAATTCAGGACCATGGTTCCTTGATTGAATCTATCCACTTGAAGGGCTTTTACTTCTTTTTCTTACTTCTACTTTTTACTTGTACTTACTTTTGCTTCTCTTTTCTACCTTACCAAGCATTATCCTCTTTTTCAATGAGTTATGTTGTCTCGTGGTACATCCAGTGCACAACAGCCTCAGCTTTGTCATCTTCACTGCTGATGAAAGTTCAGGCTTTATTTGCTCTAAGATCCATTCATTTGTGAAGGGGTTTAGCAGTCTATTGTATCTGTAAAACTCTTCTCCTGATTTTGCTGATTTTCTTCCTGCAGCTTTCTTCTCTGTCCAACTTTTACAACCATACACAGTAATCATGTGTCCCATTTACAAACTCTGATACTTGAACCAGTGCAGTGGTGGATCAGTGCAGGAGTTGTGAGTAATAAACAGAAAGAAAAAAGGCATCAGACTTGTGCTTAGATCATGATATTAACTTCTGCATGGGACAAGGGACGGGAGGAAAAGATTCTCTTCATAAAGATATCAGTGGCAGATTGTGGGGGAAATTGCTGGTGTGTGGACACTCAAGCTTCAGGAATGTCTTTGTTCAGCAGTGTCCCCTCTATTTGTTGCTCTTCATAAGTCTCCTATGCACATCATGTACCAGAATATTCTCATCCGCAAGCATTCCAACTTAGACAAATGCCCCTTCCTTGTCCACAAATCTTTCTATTCTCCTGATAAATTCAATCAATTCTAGGGATGGGAACAAGGTGTATATTTTGTCCAAGACCTCTTTTGTAATGACAGACCAAAAACAATTGATGAACTAACTTTAGATTTAGAGCCATTAAAGGCTAGTTGGTTTCATCTCCATGAAATAATTGCTTTTGCACACAAATTAAAGGAAATAGGAGGACCACCTAGATCACTTACCTTATTTGAGATATGATGTGTTCCCCCCCTCCCAAAGCACCAAAGGACTAACATTTTTAATCTACAACTATTTGATTGACCGCTCTTACCAAACCATCCGTGGCATAGAACTAACCTGGGAAACGAATTTTAATTTTTCAGTTCCCATTTCAAAGTGAATTACAGTTTGGTCTTCCACCTCTTTTAAATCCAGATCAGCATTGATTAGAGAAAACACCTTGAAAATTATACACAAGTGGTACTTGACTCCAGTGAAGCTAGCCAGAATGGTTAAAAATGTTTCCTCCAGATGTTGGTGTGGGTATAATGATAATGGCACATTTCTACACATGTGGCTAGACTGCCCCCAAATAAACAATTTTGGCAATTGGTACTTGAACAAATTTCCAAGAAGTAAAATTATGTCCAGAAATGCTTTTGTTATTGATATATGTAGACACAAACTCAAATTTGAAACATAAAAACCTCATAGATTTTTTTTATTACAGCAGCCTGTGTAGAAATTGCCAGATGCTGGAAAACAGGGGATGTTTTAGATAAGTGGTGTAAAAAAATATGGGACCTGTGGTTACTTGAAAAACTGAATGGCAAGTTACGCAGGACGACCAAAATCGGGACCTTTTATAGACAAATGGTTCCCACTCATTGTCTTTATAAACAAAGTCAGAATAAGAGAAAACAACCTCCATCTCATCTGAACCTTTGGTAGGACATTCTGGACTAGATTTACACAATGACAGCACCTTTAAATTGACCACTTACATTGAACAGAACCCAAGAAGGAGACCTGTAACACAATTCAAAGTTATGAGATGAATTGTTTTATTTTGCTTTATTGTTGTGATATGTTTTGTACATAGTTGTTTACTTATAATAATTTTCTTTAACAATTTGTACATTGATGGACAAAAGTAGAGAGATGTAAAAGAAATCACTAAGACAGTCATTTGAAGCTGAACACTCAAGAATGTAGGGAGGAGTACTATAACATATTTTGACAGCTGCTTAATTAACCCAAAAAAAAGCAACCTTTTTTGAGATATCTTATGTCATCCAGAAGGTTGCAACACTCAAATGTCCAAGATTCTGTCTTATCTTTTCTGCTCTTTATATTGAACCTGTCACACTGAAAGTCCACACTAAATTTGTCTTCACACCCCTTATAAACAACCAACCAAGAGAGTATCAACAAAGCTCAGGGTATAAATATGGCTTCAGCCCACGGGCTTGTGTCTGTATGTACATGTATTTTTAATACTAAACTTTTCTGTGTCAAGGAAGATCCTCACTCACCCACCTTCCTTTCCTTGAATTGAATCTGGAAGCCTAGCTCAATTCAAATTTTAAATATTTTGGTGAACAGAATTTCTGGTCGTCTGCCAGTCTGACTGGATGGTACCAGATGATAGAAGACTAATGATACCAGAATTGATCTGGAGAGCTGAAACTAGTCTATGTTAACCATCCCAAGAGTATAAACATGTTTAATAGGCTTGTGTGTGGAAGATATTAGCTATCTTGGAAATGTAGTTTTGTATTAGAATCGTAGAGCTGGAAGGGACTGTAGGGACCATTGAGTCCAACCCCTGGCTGGAATAGTTAACTGAAGCTCTCGTCAGAGATGGCCATCCAACCTCTGTTTAAAGACCTTCAATGAAGGAAAGTCTACCATCTTCTGAGTTGGTTCATTGCACTGTCAAACAGTTCTTGCCATCTGGAAGCTCTTCCTAATGCTTAGGTGGAATTTCTTTTCTTGTAGTTTGAATCCTTTGGTTCATATCCTTGTCTCTAGAGCAGCAGAAAATAATGGGTACAGATGAAAACTGACAAAACTGCCTGGGTTTGGGCAAAATGATTTGAACATATCCTTGCTTCATTCAGAGGTAGCTGTTTTTAGGGCCTTTCAAAACATTTCCATCACACTTTAGGTAATGAAGGATAGAACAATTAAGCATGATGTGAACAAGCTTTATCTAGAAGATAAATACTGTGGGGTGCAACTAATAGCCAAGATCCTGTTGCCCAGTGTTATTATATTTGTGTGGCAACAGTGATAGAAACCAGATGGCCATGTGTGTAGCAGCAGTGGAGAAGGCAAAGAGAGCCATCACCCTTGAGAGAGGAAGCTGTGTTGAGAAATCAGTATGGTAACCTGATAGCATAATTCAACCCTTCAGAGTAAACCCAGCTTAAAAGTTTTGAGCAACCTTTGTCCTCCCCATCTGGAACCAGAAATCCTGAGGGTCTCCTGTGCTTTTTTATTGTTTCAGAAACATTGTGACAGACAGAAGGCGAACCTGAGGATCCGTTTCAAGCCCTCACTCTTCCAGCATGTGGGAACACACTCCTCCCTGGCTGGTAAAATCCAGAAGCTAAAAGTGAGTAGGTGATATCATAGTGCTGGAAATGCCAAAATAGAAAACAAAAAGAAATCCACAGAGAACAAACAACAAAATTTTTCTGTATTATTTACACATTTTTAATGTGTGCTACTTAAACCTCTCTCAGTAACAAATTCAGTCCTTTCTCTTATGCACACAGTTGTTTCCCATCCTTCATTGCCACAGGTGCTGACCTCCACCCTGCCCATTATCCAGTGCCATCTGCAAGCTGCCCAAGGTTGTAGATGGCACTGTCTTCCTACCCAGTGTATTTCTATCCCTTAGGAGGAATGATCCTGTTCAAGGCTGCCACCAACCTCTAATCAGAATCATTGTACAGTTTAGGACTTGCACAAGTGGACGAGATATGAAAAGAGAGAGATTGGAAACAAAAGATATTTTGTAGCCAAATATTAGGAAGACCATGGACTGAAGGATCATGGGCTCAATTCTAAATTGATGCAATAACTGGATAAGAGATTGGTTGGAAGTCATAGGTGTATTGCTCAGAGGTCCTTGAAGGAAGGAAGCATAATGTATTAATTAAAACCGAGTTTGCACAGGTGAAAGATAACTGAAATCTCACCTTTCACTCACTGATGGTCATGCCTCCTCTCCCTCTCTTTGAACCTCTCTTAAGGAGCAGGCCAGGGATAGGGTAAGTTCAGGCTGTATGAAGCCTCCAAAGCTGACTTTTGTGGGGCCCCTAAAGCCCTGGCAGTCCACAGACGCCCCCATGTTTCTGCACAGTTCTTCTTCCCAGGAGTAGATGCTTACCTTTGTTTGACATCTGGGGTTCACTGGGTGGCACATACTGTGCTAGTCTGTGCTTAACTGTGGGTAGATGATATCCATGCACCCCTAAGCTACATCTACCCACAAACTGCATCTCAGTGCAACAGACCTATTTGTATGTAAAATGCAATAGGTTTTTGCATGTGTGTGGCGGTTTGGGAGGGAAAAGCAGGTACTTTCAAATGCAGGTGCATTCCCTGGGGAAGGAAGTCATCTGTGCTGTTTTGTAGAAAGGGAGTGAATGCTTCACTGACAGAGTATAGAAGAAATTGTAAATGGTTTGGAAGGAAAATGGAGGCTCTGGGTCAGGAGCCAAGGGAATTCTAGCATGGCAGGTATCATCTGATTAATAGTTGCTAGGATGCCTTCATAGTTATGTGGTGCAGCATCTTTAAATGTCTTCAAATAGCAGTGAGCTTCCAAAATCAAGGCTGTTCAGACAGCAGGACTGGTTTGTGAATATCTGATTATATGGTTTGGTTATTGCAACACATTGGAAATTTGTACTGTGGAGAAAGAATCTAGCAACACTCTTCTGAAGGACTGTTTTTCAAGTTCTTAAATCTGTTGCTTAAACAGACATGCCTCACTTAGCTAACCTGTCCCTTCCTTCCTTCCTTCCTTCCTTCCTTCCTTCCTTCCTTCCTTTCTTTCTCTTTCTTTTGGTCTCTCCTTTCTGTGGTTTAGTTGGGCAGCCTCAGCAGCTCAAGAAATATTTGTTTTAATTCATTTTCTGTTCAAACATTTCCCAAGGATTCAGGATCATATTAATTATATATAAAGCAAAGCACATACACAATGAAAATAAAATGCTCCTTAAATTGACCTGCTTAGCCCTGGCCATTGAATACTCATTCCAAAAGGAGAGATTTGGATTTCTTTGAAATGTTAGGGATCTTTCAATCAGGGACGTAGCTCTGTGTTAAATCAAATGCATATTTACCTAACATACATAGAACATACATGGATCAGAATTGCGTACAGATTCCATAAAAGTGCAATGAGAAGGGGAAGCATGTATTAAATAAAATTCTTTGAATTACTTTGCTTTTATCCTGTGTATTGAGGACAAAGATTTTGGAAAACAAGCTCTTCGGAAAGAACATGTCAATCCTCCTGCAGAAGTGAGCACCAGTCTGAAAACCTACCAGCACTTCTCCTTAGAGAAAGCCTATTTGAGAGAAGATTTCTTCTGGGCATTTACCCCCACAGCGGGTGACTTCATACGCTTTCGCTTCTTTAAGCCACTCCGCATTGAACGGTAAGCCTGTGGGATCTTGTGGAGGCAAAGACTGGAGAGGATTAGTTTGACATTTAAAAGTCACATTTCCTCTCTCCTGTGGTGGAACAGAGTTCATCTGAAAGGCAGGCAGTATCTCATTCACCTGTTGCCTGTCAGAGAGCAACCAAAAGCACAGAAAGAAAAATTGGCTAGCTCCAAGTTACAAAAATGATCCTACCTAAATTTCCTTGGTGCCCACATCATCAGTCTTGGTTTCTTCTGTGGTATGGGTGGGAATGATGTTTTCTTCCAGATACTTCCAGTATTCATTTTGGCTGACTATGCTAAGACTGCTGGAAATTTTCATCCAGAGACCTCCATCATAGACCTTGGGGTGGGGGTGGGACTCAAGCCTCCCCAAGACTGGATTGGAGGAGCTAAGGGCCTTCCAGCATGATCTAGCAAATTTGGACCACCAAAACTCCTATGTTGTTGAGCCTCCTCAGGAAGTGTATTAAATGGTCAAACACTAAACAATATTAAAACAGCCCTTGTTGTTGAGTCCTCCTGGGAATAATAAAGGCTGTCTGATACCTGTCTTATGCACACTTTCTTGGGAATATGCTACACTGAATACTGAAACATTTCAGGATATTTCATTGACAATGGACAGGAAAAGACATTGACCCTCCCTCTGCAGATACCTTCACATGGGAAAATTAATGACAACCAGCTTGCCACTGTTGAGTGCCTTTAAAAAAAAACAACCCAATAGTTCTAGGGTCCCTGGCTGCATGATTCCCATTTTATTTTAGCTTCTTTATTTTAGAGCCTATTTTGGAGCTTGTTTACATGATGGATTCTGTCATATGTGTTTATTCTAACAGCAGCATAGCTTTCGATTTCAATCTGTGAGTAACGAGGACGTGGACAAGCTACTGGGTAGTGTCAGGAAGACAATCTGCCCTCTTGATCCTTGCCCATCATGGCTGGCCATCCAGGGGGAGATGCATTGAGGGTGTTTCTTAAGGACATTGTCAATGTGTCCCTCAGGGAAGGTCATATTCCATCGTGCTTAAAGGAGGCGGCAGTTAGGCCGCTTCTGAAAAAACCTTCCCTGGAACCCCTGGACATGAACAACTATAGGCTGATCTCTACGTTACCATTCAAAAGCAAAGTGATCGAGAGGGCGGTTGCTCTTCAACTCCAAGTAGTCTTGGATGAAACCGATTATCTAGACCCATTTCAAACTGACTTTAGGACGGGATTTGGGGTTGAGACTGCCATGGTTGCCTTGACCGATGACCTGCGTCTGAGCATCTACAGGGGTAGTGTGACCCTGTTGGTGCTTTTAGACCTCTGAGCAGTTTTTAATATGATAGATCATAGCATCCTCTTGGACCGCCTGAGGAGGTTAGGTATTGGAGGCACTGCATTGCAGTGGTTCCGGTCCTTCCTCTCAGGAAGGTCCCAGGGGGTGCTGCTCGGGGACAGTTGCTCCAGCCATCCTGTCCCCGATGTTGTTCAACATTTATATGAAGCCGCTGGGTGAGATTATCCGGAGTTATGGGGCTGGGTGTTATCAGTACGCTGATGACACCCAGATCTATTTCTCCTTATCTCGATCATCGGCCTCAAATTCCAATGGCATCTCTCCTCTCAATGACTGTCTTACGGCAGTAATGGGCTGGATGAGGAAAAATGGATTGAGACTGAATCCAGACAAAACAGAAGTGCTCATGGTGGCAGCCCCGAAACCAAGGATTGGGTTGCAACCTCCAGTCCTGGATGGGGTCACACTCTCCATGAAGTGTTCGCAGTCTGGGGGTGCTCCTTGATCCGTCGCTTCAGATGGCTCGTCAGGTGAATGCGACGGTCAGGAGTGCCTGTTACCAGCTTCGGCTGATACGCCAGCTGCGCCCTTTCCTGGAAGTAAGGGATCTTGAGACCATGGTGCACACGCTCCCGTCTAGATTTCTGTAATGTGCTCTACATGGGGCTACCCTCATGCTTGGTCCAGAAACTTCAGTTAGTACAAAATATGGCAGCCAGAGTGGTCTCTGGTACATCGCGGAGAGATCACATAACTCCTGTATTAAAATCTCTTCACTGGCTGCCTGTCAGTTTCCGGGCCCAGTATAAGGTGTTGGTTTTGACCTTTAAAGCCTTAAATGGCTTAGGTCCAACTTATCTTTGGGACCGCCTCCTCCCATATAATCCTCGCCGCACACTCCGGTCCTCTGGGAGGAATCTGCTATAGCCAATGAAAACCAGGCTCTCGACAACCTCCCAGAGGGCTTTTTTCTGCCATCGCCCCCAAATTATGGAATGGCCTGCTGGATGAGATCCGTCAGTTGACAACTTTAAACAGTTTTTAAAAAGCTGTTAAGACAGATCTCTTCTGGCAGGCCTTCCCTGATTAGTTTCCTGGCCTCAGGAGTCCTTTTATCCCTCCTACATTTGGTTTAAATGCTGTCCCGCCTATTATTGTTTGTTTGATTATGGTTTGTTTTAATTATGTGGTTGAATCATTGTTTTAATGTAAAAATTGTTTAATTCTTTTTAAGGGGTGGGGGGGCTGTGGGATTTGGATGGTATTTTAATATTGTATGATGTTTTTAAATTGTTGTGAGCCGCCTCGATTGTGTGACAGAGGGGCAGGATATAAATAAAAATTATTATTATTATTATTATTATTATTATTATTATTATTAACATAATGTAGAGTCATGACTGCAATTCTTCCTTATAATGGCTTTGTTGACTTCCTTGAGTAGGTTTTCTCAATTTTGATTCTACTTTTTAAAAATGTACAGAAGAGCAACTAGTGTATCTGAAAGGCATTATGATAGGGAGTAATGAGCCACATACTCCCAGCTCCTGGAACAACTTGTAATGAGAGAAGGAAGCTAAGTATAAGATAAAAGTGCCAAGCACTTGACACACAAAGAGAGCTTCAAGTGAAGCTGCCCCAGTTCCAGACTTGGTCAGGGGCCTTAATGGAGAAGGACAATTCATTCTGACTTAACCACAGAGCTATGTGTGTGTATGCCCATACATGAGAGAGAGAGAGGTTTGAGGGTCACATGTAACCTACATTTTTCAATCTACATTTTTCTCCAAATGCATACCACTACAAACTTGCAGGCAATGTCTCACTGCTTTGAAGTGAGTTGGTTAAGAGCTCCCTATAAATGCATGGGCAGGGAAGATGCTCTCTCATGTTTGAGGTGTGCAACTCTATGGTAAAGACCATGGTAATTAACTACTCTTGCATGTTCCTGCTGTATGCTTAGATCTCTGTGAGTGGACCTGCTCTATGCTCCTTTGCTGATCTGTCAGTTAAATGCAGGATGTGTGGTTGAATGCCTTCTCTAAGAAGGTCTGCCTGTCTTGGGCATTTAGCATAGAATGAAAATCTGGCTTTGGAAAACAGATAGACTGATTTGTAGTCCTAAGTTTCTATTAAGTGCTTTTGCTGTGTGGGTGTTACTGTTTTAGTTTAGGTGACTTTTTTCAGAAAGAAGAAAGGGGTATTATTAGTTTAAGCCAAGAACCTCTTCGTCGCTAGTGGAGTATGAAGCTCTGCTGATGTGCATAGTGTAGCAGACCTCATGCCAGACTGGCCTTTAAGCCACCCCGTTGTGCTGTGGATGAACAGGGAGCTCGCTTATGTAAGGGGGTACTGGCTACCTCCTTACCCAAGCATGTAAAAAATACATTTACTGGCTCAGGCCTAATATCCCAATAGGATTCTGGACACAGTTCAATTCCTGCTATACATAGGGAGACATGGGCTTCTGTGAAGCTTTCCAGTCTTCTTTCTGATTCATACTTAGCTTTGGAAAATATTTATCTATGCTTGAAAATAATAGCTAGGATTGTGGAAGCAAGAGCAGCCTGTATCCATATTCAGGTGTGTTACTTGCAGATAGCATGGCACTCTCAATACAGTTCCAAAAGTGATGAAGTTAGATCTGCCTTGCTGCTCATTTCCCAAGTGGTTGCGAGGCACACCTACTTCCATTCATTCATGGGGCTCTTTGCTTGTCCTCACTGTTCTTCAAGTCAAGTACTTATGCCTCTGATTTACCAGTTGTTGCTATTGCTGTGTTTTGTCCTGGTGCTTTGGAGTTATCAAAAATAAAAATAAAAATAAAAAATAAAAGGGAGAGTCATCTTTGTCTTTAGTGAGATGTTAAACTCTTTTCTATGTCCCCTGGCTTTACTCAAGAGCAGAAGACAGTGGTATTGCAATGAAGGAAAGGGATGTGTGCTTTTCAAAACTTCTTTTTGTAGATAGCACCTGTATTCTTGTTCCAAGGGCCATAACATCCTCTTGAACTGCATTTTAAATAATTGCGTGTGGAAGGCTGGGTGTGTGTGTGGATGTGGTTTTTGAAAATCCATCTATTCAATAAATGTCCTTGAGCAGTTAATTGAAAGGGTTTTTTTTAAAAAAAAAACCTTATCTATGCAGCGTCATCCTTCCCAGAATTTATTCTTGCATTCAAAGTGCACACACAATCACTTCTTATTTCTCCAGTTTGGTAGAGCTGAACAGCAAACTGCTTTCACCATGGGGATGGATAATTGTGCTTCTTACTTATATTCATTCAAATTCAGTGGAGTGCTTAATTTGCAAGAGCAATCAAACAATCAATCTGTAATTGGTTGTTTGCGCACTTAGAGTTGCCTCTTTCCAAGTGAGCTTTCTTTGGGAAGAGAACCACCTGTTGGATCCAGACATCTTGGTAAATGCATTCCTGGTGGGGTACTTTTATATGCTAATAGATCCCCTCTGTGAATCTCTGCAGTCACTGTTGGTTTCTTTTGCACACAGATTTTTCTTCCGTAGTGGCAACATTGAACACCCTGAAGACAAACTCTTCAACACTACAGTGGAAGTCTTACCCTTTGATGTAAGTATGCTGAGCTTCTGGTAGGAGAGAATAGAAGGGATTCCCCCAAAGCCTCTAAATAATGATTGCAGCCTCTAGTTCTGATTCTTGGGGAGGCTTGGCAAGATTTTGCAAAGTAATGCTCACAGTTTGGGGAAGTTATTTGTGGGGAGGGGTCTGAATCCTACTGTTAGTCCCAGCAAAAAATAGCTTGGCTACAGTGGTCTGGGGATTAGGTGCACTCTTTGAGGATCTGCCCTTAAAGCTGGTTCTGAAACTGCAGCTGGTGCAGAATGCTTGAGTGAGGCAAGCAACATACCAGCAACACGTAACATCCCTGCTAAAAGAATTGCACCAGGTGACTGTTAGGTACCTGGTGAGATTGAAGGCTTTGTTGTCAGTTTATAAAGTTTTAAACAACTTAAGACTCAGTTCACCTGAGAGAGACTCTTTCCTCTTATGCAGCCATCGAGAGTTAGAGGCTGTCTGGAGAGGCCTTCCTGGTAGTGCCACATTCTTCAGATGTTTCAGCAGTCATTCGAGCAGGGCATTTAGAGTGGTGGCTCCTCCCGATACGGAGTGCTATTTCCCTTGAAATTGGGCATATTCCAACTATTTTCACTTGGCTTTGCCTGTGAAATACATACTTATTTCTGCTGGCCTTCTGTGTTTAGTCCAACTAACCTCTATATCTTGGATCACATGAAGAGTGCATGTTAATTTGTATGTCATATATTTGTATTATGTGAATATTTTATGCTTTATTGATTTGGTTTGAAATTGTAGGATCTAAGCAGTATATAAATATCTGTAAATTAAGTAAAGTAAACCCATTGACTCCATCTATGTGTTGATTCACTATTTAGTAGTTGATTCACTGGGCCCACTCTAATTGGGGCTAACCAATCAGATTTGGGCTTTGGACTATAACTCCTACGTTGAGATCCTTCAGGGTAATGTAAATTTCTGCCAGTGGAGCTATGTTATGCAATCCCTATACTGAATGCCAGCATAGCACAACATATGTGGATCAGTGGTGAATGCACATGGCTGAC
This sequence comes from Phrynosoma blainvillii, assembly GCA_026167975.1. NCBI lineage: Eukaryota > Metazoa > Chordata > Lepidosauria > Squamata > Phrynosomatidae > Phrynosoma > Phrynosoma blainvillii. Next base: position 287,722,647 of record JANUYF010000002.1, on the reverse strand, counting down.
CCATTGTGCAATTTCAGTGAGCAGTGTGCAGAGGGAATGTGCATTCCCATGCTGTTCTTTGTACTTTAATGTACTACCACACATAAAATAGTGCCACACATACAAATCTGTTTATGCCATCAGCAATTGGATATTGCTGTAACACATTGTTTTAAAAAAAACCACTCTGCATGCATAGCACAACATATGCCTCTTAATGTCACTGACAGAATGCCAGCCCTAGAGTCTCCTATCCATACCAGTTAGGTGGTTTTGTAACTTGAAGTCCAAAAAAAGTAACTTTTCCAGTCTCTGGCCATCATGATCTTCTAAGGATAGGTCCTGAGTTCATAGTTCATGGGTGATTCTTGGTATTATAATTTTGTTTTCGGGGCTTTGGGTCCAGATCTTCATTATTTTGTATATGAATGGCACTACAAGAATGCTTGTAAGTGGGGCCCAAGGCTTAGTAATGTAAAGTCTGTGACATAGAGTCAGATTCTAAATTCTAGTTCCTGAGACTTTATTCCAAAATTTAGAGGCAGGCCTGCTTAGTCATTCTCTATTTAAAGCATGCAGCCTGTGGCAGGAAACGGCATCCAAGCCTGATCCTTACAAGGTATACTTTAATAGCCATTTTCATGGGTCCTGAAAAGGAGTCACAAAAGGCTTCTAACAACCCTGCTTGTTAGAGTAATGCTCCATTTCTGAAAACATCAATATTGCCTTGGTGCTTTTAAAGTCATAGTGGTTCAGGCTGTACCCACAGCAAGCCTCCTAAATCCTTGTGGCTGGCTTTTTGCAAATATTGTTTGTTTTCTTGCACAGAGTCTCCAGTCAGATAAGGAAGCCCTGCAGGAGGGGAGAGCAACGGCATTCAAGTACCACAGGACATCTGACGGCTACATACAGATAGGTAAATTGCTGGTTCAAGGCAAATAGTAACCTGCTGGTCATGGAGAATGCACTGTGTATGTTTCTGTTTGGATAACACAGTTGTATAGAGAGTGCATAGAGACTGGTAGTACAGGAGGCTTGAAGACAGGACCAATTTATTTTGCATTAATTAGTGCTCTCCTCTACCCCCACACTGGAATTTAGAATGGAAGTCATTTGCTTAGAAAACACTTGATATTTTTACTCCCACCCTCCACCACGTGTTAAAAATGTGCTTATGTCCTAATAATTGTATATCCACAGTGGTGGATTTTACCCCTGTGCTGATACAAATGTTGACATCACAGTGATTTGAACAAACCTGAAGGACAAAGATGGCAGCCTGTTTTGCAGCCAAATTTCAAATAATTTGGGAGGTGCAAGATGTGGAAACGACCCAAAAGTGATTCTTAGGTTTTGATCTTAACTACTTTTAATGAGGAAATAAGTACCATTGAAATCACAGAAACAGAGTTGGAAGATACCACAAAGGCCATCCAGTCCAACCCCCCTGCCATGCAGGAACTCAAAATCAAAGCATCCCCGACATCTAGGGAATCAACTTTGTTAAATCATACATTAAAATCTTAATTTTTAAAATTACTGGAATAGTGTGTGGTTGAGGCTGCCTATTCCATATCTATTCTTACTGCTATATGGTCACAAAATTCCCAGCCATAAACATGGCTGTACTTTTACTCAATATGCACCTTCCAAAAAGCACACATATGCATTTGTTTACGTTTGTGTTAATTGCCTGGGACTCCCAACCATCTTAGCAATGAACCAGCTCTTCTAAAGCTTACAGTTAAAATATAAGCTTGAGCATCTCAGATCTTAAGAAAAAAGTTACAAAGAAATACAGTTACTAATAATTTTGCACATAATTGTTCAGAGACTAGCTGATTCACATAACAGAATTTGTTGATACACACATATGAGATGAACACTCCAACTTCAGAGCTGAATCACTGTCCAGAATTCACAAAGACAGTTATAAACGTGTAACCTAGAGTTATACATTTGTGACTGGTTTTATTCATGATCTCTACGTATTTAGTAGTGTAGGGAATATGTAGAGACTGTGAAAGTCCCCCAGTCCTCACTTACTGGACAGCAAGCTCTGTGATCAATGGGGATTTGTTCTCCTGTAGATCAGGAAGCAGCTGATTAACATTTCCACCACCCCTTTTGTGAGCAGTCTCCACTGCAAGGGGTAGTTGAGAGAGGGACTCTACTTCTGACTTTCACATCAGAGATCACTCACAGGAGGGCATGAGAAGGGGAACAGATCTCTGTTGCTTACAGCAGTTGCTGCCCCGTAAGTGACAATGGAGGGTCAGGTTGGGAGACATTACATGGCTACATAACTAAGGTGGCTATGCATTCATAACTTAGTGAATTCCGGCTGACCTCTGTAGGACCAGAGGTATCCCAGCCAGTAAGAGAAACTGGATTTTTGTCTGCATCGCCTGGGTGATGCAGTGTTATCATTTCCCTCTTTCTGTCTTCACAGTGGCAAAGATTTGGCCAGTAAATGGTTACAGGTTGTGTGTTTGCATCATCAGGGAAAGAGAGCATAAGGACTTCTCATCTAAGCTTGTTCTACACATGCCAGAAGGCAGACATTTTCCTGGTGCCCTCATTCTATCTGGCTCTGGTGCTTTGATTGTGTGTTGCTGCATGGCAGGGGGTTGGATTTCACGGCCTTTGAGGTCTCTTCTAACTCTGTGATTCTATTATTCTTTACACTAGGGGGAACTCTGGAATGTTTGTGCCATCCTGCCTGATCCCCGTAACAGGGTTCTGGGAAAAGAGGATATAAGGGAAGATCTGTCATATTTCAAGAAAATTCCAAATCTTCAGCTCAGTGGTATCCCCTGTGGTTTGGTTCCAGGATCCCCCATGGATACCAAAATCTGTGGATGCTCAAGTCCCATTAAAAACAATGGCATAGTAAAATGTCCCTTATATAAAATGGCAAAATCAAGATTTGCTTTGTGGATTTTTTTTAGTGTTGTCAAGCCATCAATGGTTGAATCTGTAGATAAAGAATCCATGAATGTGGAGGGATGACAGTAGTTAAAACCTAAGGTGACCCTGTCCTGAGGTTTTGCTGGCCAGTTGCCTTTCTCTGAGGCAGTGTGACTTGCCTAGAGTCACTCCTCAGTGAGTTTTCATGGCTAAATTGGATTTGAATCCTGGTCTTTAGGAGTCCTAGTCTAACACTCAAACTACTACACCATGCTGGCTCACTTCAGTCTTCATTAGGGAGGTGTTTATTTGTGTTGCTTTTCAGTGGCAGGCACCTTCCTCCTACTGTTAGTCTTTGTTTCTAAGGTTTGATATGCTACTGCTGAAAACATTGGATGGATGTCATGTCTGTTGATACTTCCCATTTTTGAATGGATTGTTTTTGCTGGATATGGATGGTCAATATGGTGAGCAGCATGTGTATGTATGTATGTGTGTCTAAAATGTTATCTATTGTGATATCTGATGAAGCAGTGCCACCTATTGGACAGCTGAGACTTTGCATAACATTTCCTGCCTCATAACTCTCTTCTGAGTGTTGCTTTTTGGTGATGGTGGTGTTGGGTGCCTGCAAGTCATTTCTTACTTACAATAATCCTAAGGTGATCCTGTCATGGGTGGTTTGAGGACTTTAAACTTTTTTTAAAAATCTTTTTGCAAGATTTGTCCAGAGGTAATATATGCAGCTTTTGTCCAGTATATTTCTTACTATATCACACACTAAGGCTTGATTGTTATTTTCTGGTTTGATTTATATCACTCTTTTCTCATCTGGAACTCAGAGTAGATCACACAGCATGATGGAAAAGCAGATATTGTTCATTCTGACTGTAAGAGGGGATGCTCATTCTGTTACTAAGCCGAGGGAGCCAGTGTTGTCAAAGACAACTCTGGCCAGCGTGACTAAATGCCAAGAAGCACGGAACACTGTTACCTTCCTACCAAAGTGGTACCTATTTATCTACTTGCACTTTTACATGCTTTTGAGCTGCTAGGTTGGCAGAAGCTGGGACTCATGGCGGGAGCTCACTCCGTCACGCGGCACTTGGGTCTCGAATTGCTGACTTTGCAGTTGTCAGAGTTGGTGTCTTAATGATTAAGCCACCGTGTCCCCAAACATAATTAAATGAATAATCATATCAAAAAGAACAGCTGGATTGAAAGCAATTTTTAAAGCTCCTTCTCCCTGCCCCATTGAAAGAAACCTTCACCAACTAGTCAGTGGCCAAAAGGGCTGCTTGAATAAAAGGTTCCTGGCCTGTCAACATAGATGAAGGCCAGCAGGGTAGGGACTAGGCTAGCCTCTCTTCCAGAATTTGGGAACAGCCAGCATTTTCCTTTCTTTTGTTTTTAATTGACATAGCTGTGTATCTTTGTGGCCTCATACCTTTCTAGCTTTCATTTTGCTGGCAGGTTACCTTTAGAAATCTCTTGTGCATAGTGTTGAAAACAAAGGCATGCTCTCTCATGTTATAATTGTGGTAGAAATTACGGTGCTGTTTCCCAGGATGGTCCAGACTGCGGCTGTTCTTCAGGTTTTAATAAAAGCCACATCCTTCCTGTTGCACAATATTATGTTTCCCCTTTTAGAAATCTTGATATGGTGCTGGGGGGAGATCATAGCTCATTCACAAGGCTTCTTGTACTGTTGCATAACTCGTGGAAATGATGAAATCGGTGTGTGAATGAGTCAGAAGGCAGAACTGCACAGGGAAACCCAAGCCCAGCAGAAGGCCTTCAGTCTACACAGCTCTAAGGAGCTAATTGAAAGCTGCGTTGATTACAGGGAATGTGCCACGGGTCACACAAACATTCCAATATGCCATACACATACATTAGCATCACCATGAAATTCTTGCCCTAAATAGTTTGGGGGGGGGGGGGAGAGAGATGAGTAGCCTCAGCAGTGTGACATAGTAAGCTCATGACTTGAAAAACTAGTTATGGGATTTCACAAGTGTAGTTTTATTGGAGGGTTTCTATGAATTGGGCCAGCATATGGAGTGATGTTTGGAATTTTTTTTAAATTAGTACACACAGCTAGAGCCAGTCATGTATCAAATGTAAGCTGAAAGAAGGACTCAATGCTAGCCAGCTCCAAATGTTGACTTTCCTTAAAGAGGGCGATGGTGGCTTACGAACCACAGGTATTAACCATGACTCACTGACTCTTACATTGTAAACAGCAGTCATCTGAATGCAAAGGCATTGTGTCTTGGCACTCCTCAGTATGACTGCTTGCACTGAGACTGGCCAATAAGATTTTTTTTTAGGTGGGGACAGAATCCCACTGAATCTTTGCACTTAAGCATCTGGAATTTCTATTGGTTTGCATAAGGAGGTCTCTGAGGTTTCCTTGTGTGTTTCCCTCCAGGTTTCACAATGGTCTGAGGTGCTCCTTACAACATCTCCCCACCCCACTTTCCCCACTTCTCTCCACAGTCCTGAAGAGGTCTTAGCCTCAAACTAGAACTCCACTGGCCATGCTGGCTGAAGGATTCTGGAACCACAGTGCTAAAAAACAACCCAAAAACAACCTTGCCATCCTCTGGGAATGGCCTATTTCAGTGAAGTGCAATAGTATTGCTGTCATACAGAGGACCTGAGATGTGTCTTGAAGCCACCTTCTCTGTTTCCCCAACAGGCTCCTTCTCAAAAGGCATTGCTGAAGGAGAAGTAGACCCTTCCTTTGGACCCCTGGAAGCAATACGACTGACCATCCAGACTGACTCTCCTGTATGGATCATCTTGAGTGAGGTAATGTCCCTTGTGATGTTTTTTCCTTATAGCTCCAGTAATATTTTCTCCAGTATTTTCTCCAGACAGAGCATGTTGCAAGATTTTCCTAGCACCAAATCCAAGAGAAAATGGGAATCTTTCAGAAGTACTGTCTTCTAGATATGAGTACTCTCTCACCCTTCTTTCAAATACCAAAGCTGCATGTCTGGACCGAGGGTTGACAGTGTGATTCTGGGTGTCAGGAAAGGCCAGCAAATGCAGTTCTATTGCCAGGGAGGTAGGAATGAGGAGTGCTTTTCAGATTTCCAACCCCCCCCATGCCCAAAGTGATCTGGCTGGTTTTGGATATTATGCTTCTTAACTTGGCTGGTGGAGCAGGGCATCATTTTCTGTCCACAAAGCCATCTTCAGCTTGGAGGGGCCTTTGGTAGGGCTCCCATGGTATACTCTCTCCTGATGATATGCTACTCCAGCTGCAGTCTTACCTGGTAGTGGTAACTGTGAAAGCAGTAGCATTTTTCCCCCCTAAACTACATTTCCATTTGTCAGGACTATGCATTCCTTATGGCTGTAAAATCTTTTCCCACCACCTGCAGATCTTATATGTTACAGTTGTTTGATGTTGGGTGTCAGTGAACAGGTCAAGCCTTTCCTCTTGCAGTTTAACAGACAGAGATGTTCCGTAGCATGACTGGGGAGTCTGTTGCTTTCCCACTAGCTTTGGCCACTGTTTATTCTAACTAGGGTTGATGAGAGTCCACCAACATCTCGAGAGTCAGAAGTTCTCCAGGCCTATCGTGCAAGCAATGTGACACAGACTTGCTAAGTGCTGATAGATTTCTTTCTGTAAACTCATGTATTTTCAGATATTCCTGAAGAAAGCTGATTGAACTTGAAGATACAGAGAGCGATGCACAATGTCGCTTTCAGCTCTTCTCCTTTTCTTCCTCTCTTCTGTGAAGCTGCAGATGGGGCAGAATATGAGCAGCTGACTCCTCAAGTAAAGGTGCTTTCAAAGGGCACCTGACTGCTCCACAAACAGGAAGAAGAAGCTGGCAGCGAAACTTGGCGGGGCCTTGGAGTTTCCTGACCACACTTTCTAGGAGAAGAGAAGCAATTTCCCCCCCCCAACACATGGGTGCTGGACTGAACTAAAAAGCAGCAGCAGTAGCAGCACTGGCACTGGCCTGTTGTGTACTCAGCTGCCTTTGCAGCTCTAAAAAGAGAACTATGGAGATGAATGTTCTGTGTAAAAGATTTACTTCTTTAGTCCCTCGAGCAAGGACCACAGGATTTCCATGCCTCCCCACTGCCCCAACCCACCTCACCTCAGTGTTGATGCCTGAATGTATCATCTAAGGGTGCATTTAGAAATACGGGTTTAAGGAGTGTGAAGGACACAAGTGAGAGGGCGACTTGACTGTCAAGCTCTTATAAGCTGTGGTGATGCCCTGAGGTATACTGTGAAAAGCAGCCACACCTCCAGCCAACCTCTTGTGTAAGTAAAAACAGTTGCTCCAGGCCCCTCCTGAGGATTAAATATGTAGGGTGACTGGTCAAAGGTGGGGGGAGGAAGAGGATGCTAGATGGAGACAACAGAATGGCAGGGAAATAATAATACCACACTGTGCCTGCCAGGGTGGTACATGCCCCCATCATACAATAATGTTCATCTTGAAGTCACCAGTGTCTTCATGCCTTGAGAACAAGTGCAGAGTCCATCCTTTTAAATCCATATCTCTGTTATTTACTGGTTGGTGTGAAATTTGAAGAAAAACAAACATGTAGGCCAGTTCTCAAACAGTAGGGATTAGAGTGTAATTTTAAAAACACAAAACAAAACAAACAAACAAAAAACCCCAATGTCTCTAGCTATACACTGGAATGCATTATACTACTTTAATGTGCTGTATTTTTTATTATTGGATACATTTGATTTTTTCAAGTATATCTATATAAAATATATATTAAAATGTGCACTGTAAAATTTTAATTCCATTTAACATTGCATGTTTTGTTTTACTTGCTCTTCACTGAAGCAGAGTTCTGATCAAGTGAACACATTTTTCAGGTACAGGAGTTCAAACCAAAGAATGTGAATGATGTGCGCTCATCAGAAAGGTACTGCTGCAGCCACAAGAGATTTTGTAATGGCCTTCCCATTTTCAAAGCCAGGTCTTTTGTCCTGTGTTGCCACAGATCTTTACAATCTTTTCCTGATATATATATGGTGAAGGTATTCCCCATCAACAAGGTTGTCAAGTTGTGTCCGACCTTAGGGAGCGGTGCTCATCTCCAATACTAAGCTGAAGAGCAAGCGTTGTCAGAGACTACTCTGTGGTCATGTGGCCAGCGTGATTGCACTGAAAGCTGTTTACCTTCCCACTGAGAAGTGATACCTATTTATCTACTAACATTTGCATGTTTTTGAACTGCTAGGTTGGCAGAAGCTGGGACTAGGGACAGGAGCTCACCCCATCATGCAGCACCCGGGTCTTGAACTGCCAACTTGCCGATCTTGCAATCAACAGAGTCAGCGGTAAAAAAGAAACATCTTTTCATAACCATTTCTGGACCAGATCCATAGTATTGACTGGATAGAGGAAGTTTTGAAATACATAGTACAAACACATAGATAGGGCTACTTATACACTAACCTGTATGGAGATCAATATTTTGGGCATCTGTGATTTACTTTACTGTTTCTGTTCAGAAGAGCATAAAACAGTGGACATCCCACATCCAACTTGATTGAAAGCCTCCTTTGCCAAACTGGCTGGTACTCCATGCACCATCAGTACAGGCATAAAGGCTTGTATTTGTTGGAAGGGAGAGGGTGTTTTTGCCTATTTTCTGAGTTGGTAAAAATAGGTGTGTGCAAAAAGCCTGAACAAGTTGAACGTTTGTTTCTGCACTGTGGCCGAGAGTTGTGGCAAAATTGTGTCAACAAACGTGTATGTTTCTTAGATTTGTGTCACAACAGTTGTCAAGCAAAGAAGCGGCAATTGTAAGTTATAAAACTACATGGTGCTAACAGCTGTAGTCAGAGATTTCAAAAATTTGTCTCCTTTGTGAAAGCTGAAATTTCCACCAGCTACAGAATTGCAAGCTCGAAATTTCGACTTATAAAATATGAGTCCCTCTTCAGTCCATTTCTGGGAATAGAAGGTTAAATCCAGTTGTTACTCCCAACTAAAGTAAGACCCATTGAGCCAATGGCGCCTCAGTAAGTGCTGACCTGACTCTAGTTGGGACCAGCAATTGAATATAGGACATTGTTTCATACAGGAATCATTTAAGCAGAAAACTGTACTCAAGCAACGTCCTATTAGCAATCCTGGCTATACACAGAACATTCCACAAGCATTGTGCAGAATACTGCCTTGTATAAATGTAAGTCTAAATCTCACTCTCTTCAAGATCCAATGATATTTTTAAAATTAAAACCAATAGCAACATTAACATGGGTCAGGAAAGGTATTTCCACAGAATTGCTTATTAAACTGTTGAGGTACAGGCACTTTAATCTGAGAATAAAAGAGTGGAGAATGATGGTGCAAAATATCCAGGGCTGCTTGTCATGAGGAAGACACTGGTGATGGACTTGGGAGCTCAGTACTAGAATTTAAAATAAGGGAATGCTATAAAATGGGCAGTAAGCCCTACCACAGACAAAGCAATGAGAAAGCACAGGACACCAGCACTGAAGTACATAGGACCCAACCTGTGTCAAAAGAACAAAAGATGGTACTGTTAGTTCAGGTGATCAGCTTTGACAGTAGTTTTAACAGATGCTTATGTTCACTAATGGTTTCCATATTAACATGATAGATTTGTGACAAGTAGTGTGTGTTAGATGCCATCATGCTACAGTTGCAGTTATTGGAACAATTAGTTGGAAAGTATAAGATAGGAACACATTCCAGCTTTCACAATTTAATTCTTAAAACATGTTAAAGTAATTTGTTGACAAGTTTTTCAGCCGTTAGGGACATTAAGGGAGTACCGGATACACTGCATCAGCTAATTCTTCTTTTGTCTTTCCTTTTCACATAGCAGAAGTGACACCATCAGATGTTGTTTTGCTAATAAATGTGCTTATAGAAAATAATGAACATATAAAGAGGGGCTTTGGTTAAGAGAAAAAAACTCCCTCACTCCCTCAAAGCTATGCTTTGGTCTAGTTATTCATAATGCATCCAACCTTCATTTGAACTGCACCAGAGGATGGAAAAGTTACTTTGGAGATTATCATTCCTAAAAATCTCCAGCCAGCATGACTACTTGTCCAGGCTGTGGCACTGCAGCAATTTGGGCTGCAATAGGAAGCTCCATACAAAAGAGCAACATGCAGGCCTTGTACCTCTCTCAGAGAAATCAAGATTAGAAGAAATGATGTGCTGACCGAGAATCCTCCATTGTAAGATGTAACTACAGTGACAGAGCTCTATTGTCGTAGGTGATGTCTGATGGTGTTACTCCATAAAAGCCTACCTTTTCAGCAAGCCAGCACCCCAACTGATCTGCAGCATTGTCCTTTTTGCAGGGCATGTTGAGAACAAGTTGCTGGAGAGACCCCTCAAGGGTTACAACTGCTTCTCTCAACATACCCCATGACCAGCAGAGCACTACAGACATCATTTCCAAATGCCATGATGTGCAGTGCCTCAGAAAATCTGGCTGCAGTGCTGCTAGACTGAAAAAACAGTTTTTGGAGGTCAATAGCTAAGATCTCTTAAGAAGGTGGCAGTCATTGTTATCTACATATTTCTTGCATGCATTTCTTGCATTCAATCATGTAAGGTGAACTAATACAGCCTAGATCAAGTGTCCTCAAACTTTTTGATCCGGGGGCCGGTTCGCCATCCCTCAGACCATTGGAGGGCCGGAGTAAAAAAACAAAACAAAACCAAAAAACCCAAAAAAAAGCCATGACCTTCAACCTTCAGAGGATAACCATGGCAACTCTCCTCTGAAGAAACTTGCCAATAAAACCCCCATGATAGGGGTCGCCATAAGTTGGAAATGACTCAAAGGCACTGGGTTACCCTGGGATAGTCACACTCTCTCAGCCCCAGATGGTAATGGAAACCCTCCTCTGGAGAAACTTGCCAAGCAAACCCCCATGATAGGGGTCACCATAAGTTAGAAATGATTCAAAGGCACTGGATTACCCTGGGCAGGTCACACTCTCTCAGCCTCAGAGGATAACCATGGCAACTCTCTGAAAAAACTTGCCAAGAAAACCTCCACGATAGGGGTCACCATAAATTAGAAATGACTCAAAGGCACTGGATTACCCTGGGCAGGTCACACTCTCTCAGCCTCAGATGGTAATGGAAACCCTCCTCTGAAGAAAAATGCCAAGAAAACCCCCACAACAGGGTGAAAATAAGCCGGAAATGGAGGACATTTGGGGAATCCTTGCTGGGCAGAACATACAGGCTAAAAACCCCTCACATATCAATGTGAGTCCATGCTTCTTGGTGATGCTGAGGATGGAGAACCTTTGGGGGGGAGAAAATAAGCTGAAACCCCTCACATGTAGTACGTAAAGGTCTCCCCGCCTGAGCTCCATGTTTCCCGGCCCTCTCCCTACCCTGAGGCACCTGCCTCTCCCTCCCTCCCTCCTTGGCTCCCTCTCAGCAGTCTCTGCCTCTGTCCCTCTGACCTGGCTGACAATGGTGGCAAGGTAGGGGCTGCGGCTGTATCCCATCCATCAAGGCAGCCCTCAGTCTCCACGGCGCTGAGGTTGACGGTGAGGCTGGGCCGGAGGCGGGCGGCGCAGAAGTTGCGCAGGGCCTCGAGGCAGAGGCAGCAGCAGTGGTTGGGTCCCCTTTGGCCCCCAAGCTTCTCCTCCACCATCCCTCCAAACATTGGAAGGCCCAAGTAAAAAAATAAAATAAAATAAAAATAAAAAATTCCTATCTGAGGCTGAGAGAATGTGACTTGGCCAAAGTTACCCAATTCTAGGAAAGGGGGGTTTATTGGCAAGACGCTTCAGAGGGGCTTTCCCTCTGCCATCCCCCGAGGCTGAGAGAGTGTGACTTGGCCAAGGTTACCCAATTATGGGAAAGGACTGGAAGGCAGAGAACAACGCCAGAAGCCCTCAAGAGCCCGACACCCCCCCCCAGAAGCCCCGCCAGACCCCCACAAAGGCGTCCATCAGGTCACTGGTTCGGTCCATGATGGGCAGGTTCTGCCCTCTCCTTTTGGGGGTGGAAAAGCCAAGGATCGATCCCCTTTAAACTGAAGTCAAGGTTCTTTTCTGGGTTGCTACTGCCATGGGGCAGCCCTGGAAAGAGCCCTGGCTTCGGTTTAAAGAGCGCTTTTCCAGTCCCAAAAGGAGAGACCCTTGCAGCAGCACATGAGGGAGAAGGGGAGAGGCAGGGAGAGGGGGAGAAGAGGGACAATGGCGGCAGGAAAGGAAAGTGGCGGCAAAAAAAATAACACAAAAAAATGTGCGGCAGTGGCAGCGGCGGCAGAACCGGCCGCGGGCCAGTTCAAAGGCCTCAATGGGCCGGGTTCAGCCCGTGGGCCATAGTTTGGGGACCCCTGAAGTATACAAAATAAAATTAAGTTTTAAGTATGTCTACTCAAAAGCAAATACCAGTGCAACAGCTCTCCTATCTGCAAATCACAGTTTACTGTAATTCCAGGTGTGTTTTTTAACAGTTAAATACTTTTAAAATTTGCTCTTATCACTGACTGGAAATAATGGCACAGTAAGATTTCGGCCAGATTATTGGTGAGAGGTTCCCCATTCCTGATGCAGGTGATAGACGGGAAATGTCCCACATTGTTCATTCCCTTCCTAAGGAGTGTGCTAACTGATCATCGGATGAGGATAAATAAAAGCAAGCTGTTTTGTGCATGGCTGTTAGTTTGTGTAGAACCTATGGTGCTATGAGTACCCTGAGAAAACTGATAGGGATTATATTGGAGTGGAGCATTATAGTCAGCCTCTATACATATAAATATGAACCTTATATCACAACACTATCCAATTGCTAGTTTCAAAGAAACTGAACTCTGAGTAAATGTTGGAATCTTTGGAAAATTCTCACCACTGGAAAGTGGGGTAGCATACATTTAAGAGCAGCATAAACATGTATCTAGGGTTACCCCTCCGTTTTTGTGTTCCCAAAGGGCGGGATGAAGTTTGCATCCCTCGCCCGTTGGCAGACAGTGAACGGAGGGGGACAAAATGGGGCACGTTCCCGTGGCACGTGTCTCCATTCAAGCCAATGGGGCTTGAAGATCCACGATTTTCCATTTTTGTGGGGTGGGTGAGTCCAGACAGGTCACCCGCAAGAATGGAGGGGCACCTGTACTGTCAGGTATTTGAGGGATTTGCTTTTGGAATCTACACAGATAGCTTTACTTAATAGTATCTTAGGAAATAATTTACAGAGTGGGTGGGAAGGGGATCTTTGGGGTCATCTTGACCAAACTAGTACTGTCAAAGCCAGCTTAGACTTCAGCAAAATTAGCCAAACATAGCAGGCAGATCACTGTCTATGTGAGACATGAAATAGTCCACACAGAATGGGATGCTTAGAAATACTCACCTTCCTTGAGCTGAATGTGCATACCTAATGAAGTATTGATAGCGAGCGAACAGGTAAATTAACCCACAAAATGCAGCCAAAACTAAGAAAAAGAGAGTAATCCAGATAGTTACTATGGGAAGGCTATGAAACACTGACTGTGCTTTCAAAATCATAATCTCATAAAAATTCTGATCTAGAAGACACTTGGATAAGTTACTACATAATGTAATTTTATCTTGTTGAGATGTGAAATGCTATGTGTTGTTCATGCTCTTAACCACTATATTACCATGCCACACAAGAAGAGCACAACTAGCACCGCTCATGCTTACAAAAAACACATAATCCCAATTTGTGTTGACACTTGTTTTAATGCCTTGTATGAGCAACTAGTCACCATCTATTTAACTAAAACTGGCATCTAAAGTAAGAAAAGCTGCTTTAGCCTGAAAAGACATAAAACTTCTCCCTCTCCCAATTAGCCTTTGCCAAAATAGTCAAAACATGACAACCATTTAATATTATAGTTAACTGCTTGAAAACATCTGTCATGACCACTGATTACTATCCACAAAATCTTATGCCACTGTAAATCTGCTAATCTGTAAAATGCCCTGAGATTCTCTGTGGTTTTGTTGTGGCTGATATTTACACGTATCGATGTAACAAAACTATCTTGCCAAAATATTAACCCTGTGAGGGAGTCCTTTTCCTCTAGGTTCCAGCATTACCATGCAACAACAACCATCATCACCACTCCATTTATGCACCACATAAAGTATCTTCTAGGAGCGATGCAAATGGGTCTTCTATTTTCAACCTAACTTTCAACAGCCTGCAAACAAATTGGAGGGAAGAGCATGTATAATGAGCGGCTTCACACTTTTATGTAGCAGGTACCCTTGGTGTGGGTGCTTCCAAGCCTCCGGCAACAACCATATGAAGTATGAACAAGATACTGCTTCCTTATACCCACATGCACTACTCGCCTCCATGGTTGGGCCAGAACTCCCTGAAGAAATCATGCTGTTTGCATTTAATGCTGTTTTAAGGGGGGAGGGATTGCTTTGGATATTATGTATCTTTTTAACTGTTGTAAGCCGCCCTGATTGGGTTCCCAAAGGGCAGGATAATAATAATTATTATTATTATTATTATTATTATTATTATTTGTGTGGGAAAAGCTAAGCTCCTGCCATCATTTTTTTACCACTTTCAAGAATGGAGCCACTCTTCATGATAAGCCCATTGTAAATAGCAGGAATGAAGAAATAAGCTTTTAAAAGTACAACAAAATATATAAACTGTGAAAGAGTGTGAAAAAGTGTCCTAATCAGCTAATATTGTTCATGCCCTTAACCACAAAATTGTCACGCGTTTAAAGGATCATGATTTTCTTTATTATGTTTTAGCTCAAGCAAGTAGTGCAGTGGTAACAGTTAAGAGTATGAATTAGGGTTTGCTTTTTACCTTGATTGGAAAAGACTCCAGCCACCCATAAAAGTGAGAGAAATATTGGGAAGTATTCTGAGCAATTTGCTCTAAACAAAAGCAGAGAAGAAAAAGATTTTTACTTGCAGTTCAGGAGAGAGGAAGAAAAAGCACAGTAAGGTCAAATTAGCTAATATTCTTCTGGGAATCCCACCTAACCAGTCCACTTTATAGCTACACATGGCCTATGAAGCAATGGGAAGAATATCACAAATTCCATGTTTTTCCTGCCTCCAGCGACAGCCCAGTTCTCACTGCAGAAATAACACACACACACTCTCATATATGGGATTTCCATGACTGAATGTTACTCCACACAAAAACTATCCTGTAGATACAGCATACTCAAGTATGAGAAGGAGAAGGCTAGAGACTAGTATGAACCTTTCCTTTGACATCTAATTTTTGGAGTTAATGAAATGCTTTTTTAGAGATGGGGATTAAATAATGCAAATTATTTGCAGCCTGAATTAGTAGAGCTCAAATTCAAGTACACCAATTTGAGTGAGAATAGGTTAATATTTTGACTTCTGTTGTCAAATTCACAAGATCCATATCTTTGGAAGACAATCTAAAAGTACTGCCTTGATGCTTGCTTGACAATTCTTGTGGCAACCACTCACTATGCGTATGTCAAACAGCAAACATTGGTTGCCTCCACACTACAGAAATAATACAGTTTGACACCATTTTAACTGCCATGGCTATGACAGTCTGGGAATGGTAGCTTGTTGTGGCACCAGAGCAGAGGAGGAGAAAAAAAGATTTATTTAACAGTTTCAGTCCTGTCACACTCCTCAACTGAGTCCTTAGGGCTGAACAAAATCAAAAGATGTATGAAGACCCTACTCTCGCAGGTGCATTATTTCTCCTAAGCCTGCCATGTATGGAAAATCTGACATCCTGCAGTCATAAAAACATTGAGTACAATCTGCAGATGGGAGCCAGCATGGTGTAGTGGTTTGAACATTGGACTGACTCTGGAGATCAGCGTTTGAATCCTGGCTTAGCCATATAAACCCATTGGGTGACCTTGGGCAAGTCACAATTTCTCAGACTTAGAGGATGGCAATGGCAAACCTCCTCTGAACAGACTTGCCAAGAAAACCCCACAATAGGTTCACCTTAGAGTTGGCATAAGTTGGAAACAATTTTAAGGCACACAACAACAACAATCTACAGATACTACTACCCCTTTGCTGGACTACTCTGGATGATTCTTTATTGTTACTTTCAATGACCAGCACTCACCCCTTTGCTTTATCACTTGCTACCTGGAAGGTGAGGCAGCAGCCTGATGTGCAAAGTATGTCTCATCCATGAAAAAAGAAAGCCACTTTCTGTTCAGTCATTGAACAGATGATGTGGACAGCCTGATGATGTGGACAGGATCCTTGGAGAAGTGAGGACCACCGTGTGCATACTGGATCCTTGCCCTCCCTGGCTCCTGAAAACAGTAGAGGGGGACTGGCCAAATGGGTAAGGGGAATGGTGAATGCTTCACTGCAACAAGGCAGATTTCCATCCTGTCTAAAGGAGGTTGTGGTGAGGCCACTACTGAAAAAGACCTCCCTGGATCCCGCCATCCTGGATAACTATCAGCCAGTCTCTAAGATTCCATTCTTGGGCAAGGTTCTGGAGCGAGTGGTAGCCTCCCAACTCCAGTTGTTTCTGGATGAAACAGATTATCTAGATTCATTTCAATCTGGCTTCAGACATGGCTATGGGACAGAGACAGCTTTGGTCACCTTGATGGATGACCTGAGCAGGGAACAGGAAAGGGGGAGTGTGTCCCTGTTGGTCCTGCTGGATCTCTCAACAGCTTTCAATACCATCAACCATGTTATCCTTCTGGGCCGCCTTTCTGGGAAGGGACTTGGCACTGTTATGCAGTGGTTCCGGTCTTTCTTGGAGGGGCGAACTCAGAAGGTGGTGTTGGGGGACTCCTGTTTGACCCCTTGGCCACTGGCCTGTGGAGTTTCACAGGGTTCCGTTTTATCCCCCATGTTATTCAACATCTACATCTGGAGTTTTGGGGTGAGGTGGCACCAATATGCGGATGACACCCAACTCTATCTCTTCTTTCCATAATGACTCCAAGGAAGCTGTTTTGGTACTGAACCAGTGTCTATGGTCAGTCATGGACTGAATGAGGGCAAACAAATGGCAACTTAATCCAGACAAGACAGGTGCACCTGTCTATTGGAAGGCAGATCAGGGAATAGGGACATTGCCTGTGCTGGATGAGGTTACACTCCCCCTGAAATCTCAGGCTCGCAGCTTGGGTGTGCTCCTGGACTCATCTCTGAGTCTGGATGCCCAGGTTTCAGCAGTGTCCAGGAGTGTATTTGCATAGTTAAAACTAGTGCGCCAGCTGTGCCCATTCCTTGAGATGTCAGATCTGGCTACAGTGACACATGCCTTGGTTACATCCCGTTTTCACTACTGCAATGCCCTCTATGTGGGCCTGCCTTTGGAAACTGTTTGGAAACTTCAGCATGTGCAAAACGCTGCAGGCAAAATGCTGACTGAGGACAGTTATAGGGACCACATAACTCCCTTGTTAAAACAGCTTCACTGGCTACCAGTTTGTTTCCAGGCACAATTCAAAGTGCTGGTTATGACTTATAAAGCCCTATACAGCTTAAGTCCAGATTATCCTAGAGACTGTATCTCCCCATATGAACCAGCTAGAGCCCTAAGATATTCAGGAGAAGGCTTTCTCTTGATCCCGCCACCATCCCAGGCTCACCTGGTGAGGACACAAGAGAGAGCCTTCTCAGGGGCTGCTCTTGCCCTCTGGAATGCCCTTCTGTGAGAAGCAAGGCTGGCCCCTTCCTTGCTTGCCTTTTGTTGGCAAGCAAAAACAGCTTTATTCAATCAGGCTTTTAATATATAATCAAGGGGTGGCTTGGCTATTATATAGGATGGGTATTATAGTTTTAGTGTGGTTTTAATGTTTGTAATTTTATATTGTTTTTACATGAGATTTTAACTATTG
This sequence comes from Phrynosoma blainvillii, assembly GCA_026167975.1. Lineage (NCBI taxonomy): Eukaryota > Metazoa > Chordata > Lepidosauria > Squamata > Phrynosomatidae > Phrynosoma > Phrynosoma blainvillii. Next base: position 287,704,914 of record JANUYF010000002.1, on the reverse strand, counting down.
TATTGTAATATGTTTTTAGAATTTTATTCATGAGCCGCCTTGGGTCCCCTCTGCGGAGAAAGGTGGGATATTAAATAAACAAACAAATAAACAAATAAATAAATAAAGATATTTTTGTCTGTCCAGACATTTGCTGAACATGATCTCCTATTCAGCTGAAATGCTTGGCAATTAACTCCTTTTAAATGCAAAAATGGAGAAGCTTTTCAGCATATACAGTTCACATGCCCCTGGAGAGAAGGGCTCTTAGCATAAATCTGCCATTTGAATTATATCAATATACACAGAATTAAACCCCCTTCATTGCAATCTAAACTTTACTGCAAATGCAGCTTAGGACACTATATGTTGTTATTCTGTGCCTTCAAGTCATTTCTGACTTAAGTTAAACCTAATGCCTAAGACCCTATCACAGGGTTTTCTGGGGCTGAGTGACTCACCCAAGGTGACTCAGTGGGTTTCAATGGCTGAGCTGGGATTCGAACCCTGGTCTCCAGAGTCAGTCCCACACTCAGATGACACCATGTTGGTTCACAATAGGACACAATAGTGCATCACAAATGAACAAGCAAACTCATTCCATCAGACTTACTGGGCTCTGAAGATCCTTTCAAATTCTGGTGGACCTGAAGTTAGAGGAGGTGAGATTTTGCATTTCCGCCGAGCATAGATCACCCGCATGGCAAAATAGGCTGAATGGAAGGGAGAGAGAGCAAAGAAAAACCAAGCTCTTTTACCTGGTGAGGCCTGAAGGCTGGATGATGACAGACAAGTGCACAGTTTACACACCCACACCAGCAAACACCACTTGACATGCAAATGTCGGAAACAAAGACCTCACACTTTCCTGACTGTTGATTTCAAACCAGCTGATTTTTTTTTCTGGCCAATTTGTTCTCTCTTCCTCTCCAAGAGCAAGGCAAGGGACCAGAAAATATTCTAAATGTACTTGAATTAGGACACACCCTGGACTGCAAGAGGACCACACCACATTTTGGGAATGTGTCTGCGTATTTTAAGCATGTTTCAGTTTTTAGCTGTAGAGTTTTGCTTTGGATTTTCCCGTATTTTCTCGTTTGATAAGAACTGGTATTGCTCTTTTGTGGATTGTGGATTTTGTTTCGTTTAGCTGCATAGCCAACACAGTCATCCCTGAATATGTTTTGCAGAAGAAGGACTGACTCTTAAGCAGGGCCCAATGCTACATGAAGTACTAAAATACTCACACTAAACAAACAAAACTCTCCAAAGCACTCCCAGTTTTCTAAACATTTAATTGAAACAGCACATATGTTTTCCTTCACAACCATTAAAACCAGAAAACATGCCACCTTTCCACTATTTCAGTTCAGATTACATCACATCTACCTAACTTGCCCTATAACACTCAGGTTTGATTATGATTATGGGAAATTATAGAGACACTGCAGCATAATGGCTTGAGCGTTGGACTATGACTCTGTGGAAAGCCACTGGGCTATACTGTCTCAGCCTCAGAGGAAAGCAAAGGCAAGCCCCCTCTGAACATATCATACCAAGAAACCTCCATGTCAAGGGTCACCATAAGTCGGAAATGACTTAAAGGCATACAACAACAAATGGCAATTTTTTTACCTGAAGACAATGATGATGATGATTAAATGATCATCATCATTATCATTAAGCTGTTTAAACTTTTAAAATTGTGCACTACCCTGTGATCCTTGGATAAAGGATAGGATAAAGGACATGACACACTCTCTCAGCCTCAGAGGATGGCAATGACACAGCCTCTTTGAAGAAACTTGCCAAGAAAACCCCATGATAGGTTTGTTTTAGGGTCACCATAAGTCAGGAATGACTCAAACAGCAAAACAAACAACAGCAAAATTAAATAAATGACCAAACAAGAAGTAAAATTTAAGATACACACCAGAAATGTTCTAGAAATGTTCCAAGGATAGTGGTTAACTATGTAACATCTCCTCTCTCTTTTAAATCTTAATTCATGGAACTGGCACTGTCATAAGACCAGTTTTTGAAAAACACACTGATAAAGAGGAGAAAAGAGCATTCTGCAGCAGACGAGTTGAGATCACCAAATTTTACATAAAGGTAGATGTGAGTGAGACTGTTACACATTCTTGGGTATATTTAAGGGTGTTCCTCTGAGTGTAAATTCTCTCCCAGGTTTTCTTAAGCCAATATTTCTGAGCTCCAAAACAACTAACAATACACTCGCTCAAATTAAGTGGCAAAAGAATCATATAGGGAGCCTACTCCAGAGCTTGGAAATAACTCATTACATTTAATTTCATTGCCTGTGATGAGTTACTTTTTGGGGTAATCAGGAATAGCAAAGTCACACCTCAAACTTAATGTAATGAGTGGGAGCAAGGTTATTTTATTGATGAGTATGATTTCTGTTCACCTCTAACACAGTACCTTTTAAGATTGCTTTTCAAAGCTTTTTGCTGGGCATTTTTCAAGTTCTATCTTAAAGGGTTTTCTTAAGCAAAAAAGTAATGAGCAACACAAAAAAGACCAATGAGCCACTTTTGAATATCACATTGACTAATAGCCCTGGATTACTTTTCAAACAATATAGCAAACAACGAGAGTAAGAGTAACTATCCAAGCTCTGGTCCAGTGATTCATAGATTTTGGTTCTCCAGATGTTTTGTATTTCAGCTCTCAGAAGTCCTGAATGCTGTCCAAGCTTGCTGGCACTTCTGGGAACTGAACTCCAAAATACCTGGAAGACCAGTTTGGGAACTACTGTTCTGGTCTTTGTTGTTGTCGTTGCTGTTGCCTTCAAGTCATTGGCCGAATGGGGATTTGAACCCTGGTCTTGTCATATAGTCCAGCACTCAAACCGCTACACCACTCTAGTCTATCCACTTTAAAAGCATAATGTTGGAGCTATGAGCTTATTGGAGATTGTTGGGTTCTGTTCGGGGGGGGAGTACAACCTGCAATTTTAATTTTCATAGAGGGGAAGCCAAGAGCTGCTATTAGTCTGTACTCAAAGTGAGGGAAAGACTGTTTCTCTGAACAGATTTCTCAAAGAGCAAGCAATCTTGCATATATTACCAGAACCAACCCTCACACATGACCCACTGGGTCATAATATCCTATTCAGGTCACCACATTTTATGGGCCAAGCCATCCATGTATGATCATTATAACTGACGTATCTATAAACTTTAGTCATGATTGTCCAGAAGTTTATGGATCTGCCATATTAAAGGATAAGAGGAAAAGGTGGTTGTATAGGGGAAATTAGAAGAGAACTAATATCCAAGTGACAAAAAAATGGGAAGGCAGATGGCCAAATGGGAGGTTGTTTTATGACCTTGTTTACCTCTTCTTCCTGGGATAGATGTGAGAGATAGTAGAGGGAGTAACCGCGGAAACTTGAAATACATGTTTGATGTAGCTTAGAGTCTCTGGATGGCAAGGTGAGGAAGGGGGGAGTGGATGAAAAGGGGTTTTTAAAGGATGAACGGTTTGAGGAAAATTTAGACTTGACACTAACTGGTCTGAAGTGAACCTCTGTTTTGTGATCCAAATAAACTGTTACGTAGTTAATTTCACTATGATGTTTTCTTGGCTTTTCAAATCTTGGAAAGCTAATCCTGACAATAATGCTTAATGCTTCTTCAATGGCAATACCCATCACAACCAAATCCTTTCAAAAAGATGTGTAATAAAGTATTTTGTATGTTTAGGACAGGCTGCCTGCTATCTACCAAATGCATATTATGTCTAATGACCACCTTCAAAATCATTTTTAATGGCTGCTAATGCAGGGAATGACACAAAGGACAGCTGAGGGCCTTTCTATGCACTAATTTGCCACTACATGAGAAGCTGCCAGGATGAGATTGGTCCACTTACACAAACTCTTCTAGCGCCCTCATTTCAGAAAGTAATTTACTGGAGCAAAGGAATCTTCCTGTTTAAATATTGTACCATTGAAGAGTTACAGCTGCTGCTGACTGCAATCCCAGACACTCAAACCCCATAGCAAAATGTCCCCTTTGCATCCAGTTCAATGACTTTGACCCAGAGCTTGGAAATAAATGTAAAGAGTTATGTGCTAATTAGTTACCTCCACCCCACAAGGCTTAAAGTCTTAATTTGTTGGTGAACAACACTCAGAGGGTCGCCATAAGTTCCTTCCCCACAGTTCTTGGGATGAGATGCTGCTGCAAGAACATATTCACGTATATTCATGAATATATATGAATGTGCAAACTAAAATACTCACACTAAACAAACAAAACACTTTTATTGATAAACTATATTAAGCAGGGTTTTTTTTTAATGACATCCACATGTTGATGTAAAGGGGGTCACAAAGCTAAAAGGTTTATGAACCACTGGTTTAACCTGTTCTGTGTTTGTTGTCCTCAATGAGACTTAACTAGCAGCATTCAGTCATCCCCAACCTGACCCTTTTCAGATGTTAGTTGTTGAGATTGTGGGATTTGTATTTGGGGAGTACTAGGCTGGCAAATTAAGTACTACCAAAAGAACACTTTTGAAAGAGCCAATAACAAAATGTATGATCGAGGGAGTAGGGACCACCAAATTTACCATCTTTGTAAAACTCTTAGCTTCTTTGACAACCAAATAAATGAACTTGCAATTAATGTAACAAATTAAATGATTGCAAACCCAGTAGTAACATCAATGAATTAATTTCCCCTTTTGTAATGACAAATTAACTTCTGAACCTATTATTTTCTGTTACGACATTCTTTCCAGTTTTGTTTCTGGGTCCAGTTTATTATGATTTAAATGAACTAAGCTTTTGATCTTGTCACCCTGCCCTTTTTTGAAAAGATGGCAAGAGCCATGTGTCTATTACACTTTAGACTTTAAACAGAGAAAAAGAATTGCCAGGGCATGGCAAACCAATGTGCAGCCAGTATTCCCTACAGCCAACTTAAACAGAAAATTTGTGCACATTTCCAATCTAACCTACTTGGTTCATAGTGTCTAAAATAGACTGTTATTACTAAACTTGCATTGTAATCCGTAACAGCAGTGGTTACATTCCTTACCTTGTTCCAAGACTCCCAAAATAGTAACAGTGGCCAACAAAGCTATCTGATGCAGCATGTTGGTTCTGAAGTAAAGACACAGCACCTAGAAAACAAGACAGACTTCTAGGCAGCGGACTTAGTCTGCTCTTAATACGCATACCCACAGTGCCTGTCAATACAATCAGACAGCAAAGCCTTCATTTCCTCTTCCAAACAGATGGTTACTTAACTCCCTGCTTGCTGGACAATTTCTGACTGGATTCCCACAACAGTCTTGCAACCAAAACCATTTCTGGGAGCTTCCATTACATTAAAAGCAGAGACACTCGTTGATGCCCCAAATCCTAGCCTATCTTTTAAGACCAGTCAATTCGTATTTTAAAGGTTGCATCTGACAATTCTCGACCTGCTTTATGGGCCACTTCACATATGGTGGAATGGAAATTAGCTGTATTTTTAAGAGTTTAATCAACATAATGGAAGCTTAGCATCTCTTCTTAGGACAGCCTGCTGCCTGAGAGAGGCACCTACGTGCAAGTGCACATCAATGTGACAGCAGATGAAAACCTTACCCTTCCTGTCATTTGCTATCTCTTTAGCTCAAGCAAAGCTATCTAAGGACCTTATCACATGGGGTCTAAAGCAGACCTAATCCAAAGGGTATCCATAGCTAATACGCATTATTTCCCCATGTTTACACACGATGTTGCACCGAAACTCGGCAGAACCCGGAGCTAATCCATAAGGAATTGAGATCTTTTGACATTCGGTTTTTCGGGGAAGTACAACTGAGCTTTCGGAATCATTGCGCAATGGCCGCGCAGGCGAAATACATATGATCGCGCAATACGTATTGTGAAGCATTTCCCCGCCCTGACCCATGGTTCCCTGCGCTACTTCCCATGGATCTGTAAGGAACCATCTTATGACGTGTCCTTCCTGTTTGGATTGGGCAACAAATGGGACGGGTAAACATGGTCCTCTCTTTGTAATTTATGGGATTTTCTAACTTGTGTGTGCACGGAGAATACGTTTCCAGGATGCGTGTCCCAGGAAGCGCGATAAATGCGCTATGGCGGTAATTGCATGTGGTAGGCATTTACATATTGCGGGAGCTCTTTCAGTTCATTTTGGTATAGAACTGAATTTATTCTTATTTCGGTTACTTTTCGCTTCGTGGCCAGCGTGTGATAAGGTCCTAAGAATGGCATGCTCTAGAAATGAAGTGGGAAAGCAGTACTGGATCATCTACATAAATAAATGAATACATATGAGAATGTCCGAATAACATTGTGAAAGGCAATCAGTTCTTCTGCTGTGGCTCCTAGTACCTGAGACTTTTTCCTGTGTTTTTAGGAAAGGCCCTGTCGTCTTCCCAGGAGTGATCCCTCTGACTGGGTTAGGAGAATGGCTCACTTCCAGGGAACCAGCTGTTTGCCCAGTACTTCACATAAGGTTACCATATATACTTGACTATAAGTTGAGAAATTTTAGTCTACAAATTTATCTTGAAAACCTAGATCGACTTATCCATGGGTCAGTGTTGGTTTCCACAGATGTTGAGTCAACGGCAGTCTTTTAAGACAAGGGAATGGCCCTGGAAACTGACAGTCACACCTATGGTCAGCTATGGTGGCCAAAAATTGTTGTGCAATACCTTTGGCCACTGACTGTTTTTCATCCTTTGCCACCTGAAGTGCCCTTATCTGAATGCTTGAGTGAGTCATGATGTAGCTATTCTATCTATCTATCTATCTATCTATCTATCATCCTGGCCTTTCCCGAAAACTGGGATTCAAGAGTGGCTTACAAGATTAAAAACAGTACAATTAGACATAGAAAAGCATTACATTAAAACAGAATTAATTTATTACAATAAATCTACATGCATTACTTCCATTACCTGCAATTGGATATTGTTAATCATCACCAGAAAGGAAGGCCTTACTTACAATACGAAGACCTTCACTTAAATGTGTTTAATATTTCAATAAATCCTACAATAAGCCTGCAATCAATCCTGTGGGTATTATAATAATATAAAAAAGAATTATAACTTCTTATCCTCTACAAAATGAGTTCTGAAAAGAAAATTCTTACACAGCATCATTCAAACTGAAAGTTACTGAACATGGAAAGGAATCCAATAATTGTGTAGCTGTGAGATAGTTTGGCATCAAGGAAAAACTTGAGAAACGGGGGGGGGGGGGAGATGCTGAACAAGAAGAAATATCAAAGTAAAAGAAAGCGCTTCATTGTAAACCTGTGCTTTTTGAAGCAATGGAAAAGGATTTGAATGACTGGGTAACAGATCGAAGACAAAATGGTTACATCATGACTCGCTCGAGTATTCAGATAAGGGTGCTTCAAATGACAAAGGAAGAAAAACATTGAGCAACCAAAAGTATTGCACAGTTTCAAGCATTGGTTGATTGGTATATGAGTTCACAAAGTGATATGGATTGTTCATTGCCAATGAACAAAAATCTTGCAGAAGCTGCCTAAAGAGTAGGATGAAAATGTCATTTTGTTCCATACATTTATTATAAAGCAGAATGTATACAAAAGAATGACATTGATATGACTGATGTTGGTAATATGGGCAAAACCCCAATGACTTTTGATATGCCTGGGAATTGAACTGTAGCAAGCATTGGTGAGAAGACCATACTTTGAAAACAACTGCTCATGAAAAGGCCCATTTCACAGTTGCCTTACCTTGTCTAGCAGATGGCACAAAGCTGTGCCCAGTGATAATATTCAAAGGGGAAACTATGCCAAAGAACGTAAAAATATCAGCAGATAACTGTTTGTGTTTACCCTAAAGGCTGGATGGATGAGGAGGGAACTAAGTTATAGCTGTGTGATTTGTGGAGTAGGTGACTATGTGCAGGACTAAGAACATGTCCATCGCTATTGGTATGGGAGATGTTCCATGTGCATGAAACAGGACATAAAGATTGAAGCAAAGAAAATGGTGCCTACAGAGATTATCACATGGGTTCCATGCCCTCCATCACGGTAGAAACACAAGGCTAGCTGAAAATGGTGAAATCTCAAAACCTTGAAAGGAAGAGGAAGTGCAACACCGGAAGTGTGACACAGCCAGAAAACTGCTGTGATTCCATATATGCATATACGAAACTGACCATTAATGAAAGAATCATGCAAAACACCGCCAAGATGTGAAATGCAATAGTGCAATTATACTGTCATTGTCGCACAATTATGCCAATGTGTGAAAAGATATGGCGCCACTGCACAATTGTATTGCTTGTTGTTGTTATTAACTGCCATCAAGTAGATTGCGACCCTATGGATGAGACTTCTCCAAGACCCTCTGTCTTTCACTGCTCTGCTTAAATCCTGCAAACCCATACCCATGACCTCCTTAATAGAGTCCATCTGTCATGTGGCCTTCCTCTCTTCCTACTACCATCCATCTTTCCCAGCATTATTGTCTTTTCTAATGAGTCTTCTCTTCTCATGATGTGTCCAAAGTATGACAGCCTCAGTTTGGTCATCTTGGCTTCCAGGGAGGTTTCTGCCTTGATCTGCTCTAGCACCCACTTGTTTGTCCTTTTGGCTGTCCATGGGATCCTCAACACTCTTCTCCAGCACCACATCTCAAATGCATTGATCTTCTTCCTATCATCTTTCTTAACTGTCCAGCTCTCACATCCATACATGGTAATAGGGAATACAATGGCTTGTATAATTCTAACGTTTGTGCTGAGTTGTATATCTTTGCATTTTAGAATCTTTTCTAGTTCTTTCATAGCCACCCTCCCATTCTTCTGATTTCCTGACTGCAGTCCCCATTTCTATCAATGTTTGATCCCAGGTATGGGAATTCTTTTACTATTTCTATTTATCCATTGTCTAGGTTGAACTTGTGAAAGTCCTCGGTGGTCATTATTTTTGTTTTGTATATGTTTAACATTAAGCTTGCCTTTGCACTTTCTTCTTTGATCTTCCTTAGTAGGTGTACCAGGTCTGTGAGCTTTTCTGCTAGTACTATGGTGTCATCTGCATATCTTAGATTGTTGATATTCCTTCCTCCTATTTTCACTCCTCCTTCTGTGTCCAAGCCTGCTTATCTTATAATATGTTCTGCATACAAGTTGAACAGATAGGATGAAAGGATGCGGCCTTGTCTGACCACTTTGCCAATTGGGAACCATTCTGTTTCTCCATGTTCTGTTCTGACATTAGCCTCTTGTCCTGAGTACAGATTCCTCATCAAGACTATCAGATGTGTTGGCATTCCCATGTCTTTAAGGGCATTCCATAGCGATAGATCGCATTGGCAGTTAACAGTATATTGCAGAATTGTGCCAAAAATGAGCCTGATGTGATTATAGAATCATAGAGTTGGAAGAGACGACAAGGGCCATCTAGTCCAAGCCCCTGACACGCAGGAACTCTCACTCAAAGCACCCCCAACAGATGGCCATTCAGCCTCTATTTAAAAGCCTCCAAAGAAGAAGACTCCACCACACTCTGAGAGAATGTGTTCCACTGTCAAATAGCTCTTACTGTCAAGAATTTCTTCCTAATGTTGAGGTGGAATCTTTTTTCCTGTAGCTTGCATCCATTGCTCCAGGTCCTGTTCTCTGGACAGCAGAAAACAAGCTAGCTCCCTCCTCAATATGACACTCTTTCAAATACTTAAACAGGGCTATCATATCACTTCTTAACCGTATCTTCTTCAGGGTAAACATACCCAGTTCCCTAAGTCGTTCCTCATAGGCCATGGTTTCCAGACCCTTCACCATTTTAGTTGCCCTCCTCTGGACGCGCTCCAGTTTCACAACATCCTTTTTGAATTGTAGTGCCCAAAATACGACACAGTATTCCAGGTGGGGCCTGACCAATGCAGAATACAGTGACACTATTACTTCCCTTGATCTAGACACTATACCTCTATTGATGCAGCCTATAATCTCTTACATTAGCAGGGATGGCCTAATATCAATGCTCTAGATCAGTGATTCCCAAACTCTGGTCCTCCAGGTGTTTTGGACTTCAGCTCCCAGAAGCTGCAGCCATTTTGGCCAATAGTCTGGGATTCTGGGAGCTGAAGTCCAAAACACCTGGAAGACCAGAGTTTGGGAATCACTGCTCTAGATATTGGATGTTTCTCTCAACAAGTCTTTCAAGGAATGACTGCACAATACGTGGCAACAATGGATGTCTTCTAGACAATCAAAGTTAATAAAAGGAGGGAATGATGAAACCAGACATTGACTCGGTAGCGAAATGGGTAAAGGATACTTGGGATTCAGTTCCACCAGGAATAGTGACGAAATGAAATGTGGCACTAGCAATGCTATGGATGACATGGAAGACGATGCCATCTACGAAGACAAAGATGAATCAGCATCAGATAACGATTCAATAGATTTGAATAGGCTTTGAAACATGAATTGTGTTCAATTCCAATGCTGCACATCACATTTTGTTAATGTAAAGGCAGTAGGGTGGTTCTACTGGCTTTATATTAACAAAATGTAATTCTGCATATATATTCCATGTGCACCATTTAAATCAGAAACATTTCATGTTTCAAACCCAAACCCAGAAGATGCAATTCATGACAGGTATTTCCAAAAACACTATTGGGGGGTGGGGGGGAGAAGAGGAGAGTAATACAGTAAATATGATCACCGTCTCAGAACAACAATGTAGGGAAGGAACCATGCTTTTCCAGTCCTGCACTATCTATAGCCCTTCTGCTATTTAAAATGTTTGATAGCTACATCAAAACTTTAATCTCCTCAAAGAAACAGTGTCCTCTGTGTTGGGGACAAGTGAAGAACACAAAGCTTATTTGAAAGGTATTTTCCTATGACATCTGATAAACTACCAGAAGCCTCCTCCTCCTTCCCACTTCCTCCTACTGAAATCAAATAAGATGAGCCAGCCTATTCAAACCATGTTTCCTTTCACAGGTCTCAATAGGATTTATAGTCAAATAAGTGTGCAACAGGATAGCAGTACCTTCTGCATGTCTTGTGCAATGAGCAGCAAAAGTGGAAAAGATCTTTTGTTTTACTTACTCAGCTGTGATCAATCCAAGATCATGGTGTATACTTGATCTTCACACAAGGTTAGACCTCTCAAAGGTCTTAGAATGCTCTCTTCCTAGAAACTACAAAACAAATCCAACTCCAAAATAGGCATCTAAAAACACTAATCTGGCACCCTTTGAGTTTTTAATTTAGAGTTTACCTCCTTTCAAAGGCATTCAAATATACAAAGCATGACATTTATGAAATCTTAAGAGGCAAGGATCACTGGGTATTGCATTAGAATTTTATTACAAGTTCGTGGGCTACGAACTGAAATTCTCTATGCATTTGAGTCCCTCCCCTGTCTTCAGATGGTATCAATATCTTACACAAAAAGTGTATAACTGGTCATAGGATTATAAAGGTTGTAACTTTTGGTTCTTGCATATGAATCCTGGATATAAATACAATCTAGTAGTTAGGACTCAAAAACCTAGTACAAAGTTTTTGGATGTCAATCCCCTAACTCTTGATTTTTTAAAGGAAAAAACAAAAGGCTGGAGCTCCTACATTAAGCATCCTTCACAGCAGCATTTAAAAATCACCATGGAAAACATGATGCAAAATGTTTTCTTTTTTGCTAATAGTCTCCCAATCATGATCTACAAATGATGACTTGACAGTTTAGTTAAGCTGAAAATGAACAAATGATGCAAAGTATCAGCAATGTAGTGGATGAGTGCAAACAAATTCAAGATTAATCTAGACAAGATGTCCTGCATCAGTCAAAAGGCAGGTCATGGAAAAGGGTCCCAGCCAAGTTTAAGTCTGCTCCTCAACTCAGCTGGAGCTTCAATGCACAGGTTTCAGCAATAGCCAGAGATACGTTTGCAAGGCTAAAGCTAGCATGCCAATTCTACCTACTCCAGCAGATGTCTTTTCTAGCCCTAGCTAGAACTCTGCCAAGGAAGGCTAGTCTAATTCCATTTTTGTCATTGTTGCCCATCTTCTGGGCAAACAAGGACATTTTTATTCAGAATGGGCTTTGACCTTCAAGCTATTTTTTTTTATTTGAATGCTGATGTAGTAAATGTTGATTGCAGTAGCTTTTTTAAATATATGCATTTAATTGATTTACTTTTATGTTTTAAGCCTTATTTTGTATTTTATCAGTTTTTTTTAATTTTATCAGAGATCAGATTTTATTAGCAGCCTAGTACATGGCGAACCTAAGAATTTCTGATCAGCATGAATATTAAGCACACAAGATCTTTCACAAAATTCCCCTCCAAGCTTTCTTTTTGTGCAACACAATCCTTTGCTGATCTATTGTAACAATCTGTAAGCCACTCTGAGAGTTTTTGTGGCTGAAGAGAGGGATATAAATACTCTAAATAAATAAAAATAAAAATACTGCAGATCACCCAGATATCTATCAGTAGGTTCTAATCTACCTTCTACCCATCTCTAGTATGGAGAGGTATTACTCTCTCTAATCTGTTGAAAATTTTAGAGGAAAAACAAGAACATAGTAAGAATCTGAAACACCAAGATTTTGCTATTTTTCCTTCTTTTACCACTCTACATTTCCTTAACAGGGATCTGTAGTGGAATATTAATAGTTTGAACGCCATGAAGAAAATAATGGATTAAAATATAATAATAATAATAATAATAATAATAATAATAATAATAAATTTTATTTTTACCCCGCCCAATGGAAACCCAATCCGGGCGGCTTACATATTAAAATACATGAAATACATCAATAAACCCATACAATAAAAATAGAAGATACCCCCCTCCCCCTTAAAAGTATTAAATAGTAATATGTTAAAACAGATAATTTAACAATTCAAATTAAAAGCCCAGTGCAAATGATTTTGCCTCAAACTAAATATCTAATTTATTTCTACAGGATTTCTCTTATCAAGGCCAGCACTATGGTTAACATACCATATGACAGTGGCTAAAATTCAAATTTCGGTTGAACATAGATAGCAATCAGAGACAGTGTATTGTTCTGATGCAAAATATGATCCTACAGTTTGAAACAGGAAACAGCAGATAAAGATACTCAGTGTTTAATACAGCTTATGGCTATCACTCTGATCTCTGTGCTCATCATGCAAGCTACTGGCTAGTTATTCTGGGAGACAGCAGATGAAGATAGTGTTATGAGAATGATTATATACTACTGATCCACATACTTTTACAAATAACTGGCCATGACATTAAAGGCTGAAGGGGCATTAACAAACATGAAAATTAGGTTTACAACTAAAAAAATGGGAATTACACCTATCATACAGCTTGAGTTTGCCCATTAAAATCCAAAAGGAAACACTATTCAGATTCAGCAAGTGGTACTTTTCATTCTCTTTCAATTCTGTCAATGTTGTAAAGTTTCCCAGTTTGTAACTTTATAATGTTTCCAAGTTACATTCACAAGATGGCCAGAGGAACAATCCACTACTAATGGGGTTTCCTTGTGTATGCAGGAATCAACATTCTTTTTCAGTTGCCATCCACTGAACTCCTGCCCTCCTCAGTTAGTTTTACTTAATCCTGTATAACCGAATGGTCGCATTTTGCCTCTTCAGCAAAAGCCTTTAACATTTAGATGGGTAGACAGAATAAAAACAATGGATAACAATAGAGAACAAGAGGATACAGAAAAAGGAAAGAAAGATAAAGAAAATGGCAATAAAATCAACACTTTACCTTAGAAAAGTAAAGAATCGTCCAAATGTCAAGGAACAACTAAAATAGCTTCTTGGATGGCCACCAAAATGAGAGCGTCTACAGAAGTCGGAACGGACAATTAGAAGAAGAAAAAAGAACAGGTTTTGTGGAAACCATTGAGAGTGAGTCAGAAGAAATACACCCAGTCGGAGCTGCTGTGAAAAAGCGTAATAAAATAATTGCAAAATCACCAAGAGAAACCAGTGACAATGAGTCGGAAGACATATGCTCGCTAGGAAGCCAGAGAGCTGCTGCGGAAAAGTGTAATAAAATGTGAAATTGGCAAGAGAAACCAGTGAGAGTGAGTTGGAAGAAATCCGCTCGCTAGCAAGCCAGAGAACTGCTGTGGAAAAGCATAGGGCCTTTGCAGACTGCCAGAAATAGTGCAAATTGAGTCCACTTTAAGGATTAGGGTTAGTGCTAGGGAATCATGGGAATTATTTTTTTTCTGAGACATTGAGCTTTCTCTGTCAGAGAGCTCTGGTGCCACAATAAAATACAGTTCCCATGATTCCCTAACCCTAACCCTAACCCTTAAAGTGGACTCAATTTGCACTATTTCTAGCAGTCTGCAAAGGTCCATAGTAAAATAACTGAGTAATAAAAAGGGATGCAGAAATCGTCCTCTATTCCTGAAAAAAAGGAGAATTGGACCCGAAATTAAAAATGGCTGATTGTGGCTGCCATCTTGCAGATCACAGTTCTACTCAGAAGGGAGGGGCTGCCTCTCACCGGAGTGGCTCCTCCCACATATGCACAATATAAATTACAACAGAAAGAGCCATTTCAAAGCACACAGGAGCAGGAGAAACAGTTGCCTTACCAGTATGTGTGACTTCATAGGGAAGGGGACAACATAACAAGCCTCCCCGCGTGCAGGTTCTACTTCTCTGTCAGTGCAAGATGAAGCATTTGATGGAGAGGAAGACTGGTCCCAGATATCTGGGTATTTTCGTCAGTCAAAGGTAACAAATAAAAAACAGTTTCTGCACATTTGGGAGGGGAGGGATGTATGATATGCTACAATTGACAAGACAGGACACAAAAATGGAGGCTATGAGATAGAACCTCAGGAATTCCATGATACATTTTTAACAATGTCTATATGGAAAATAATAAATGAAGAATTACAATCTATTATAGCAAGTCACCAACAGCAAGATAATATTTCACAAGTGCCTAGAATAAAAACTATACATAAAAGACATAAAGAAATTAATTCTCAAGATAATATGATGGAAGAGTTACTGTATAATTTTAATAAATTTATACAGGCTGAAGGAAAGCAACACACAGGGGAACTTAAGATAAATAGAAAGAGAAAAACAAAGGAAGTTCATGATGAAATTGTTGGAAATTGTAACTTGTGTGTGGAAATGTACAGACGTGGGAATTGTAGTCTGAGTGAAAAATGACAGCATGGGAAAGTACGAAAAACAATCACAAGAGAAGATAGTCAAGGACAGTATGTGTCTGGGAACACGGATGGCAATCGTAAACATACTAGGTCATCATGTTTTGTGAGAACCATTGTCCACGTGACTATGAGTCACAAGGAGAGGCTGGACTTTGAGGATGTTTAACACGTGTCCACAAATGAATTAAGCCCTCAGCTTGGGGGTTGGGTGGGGTGGAGCTGTGTCTTTTTCTTCTGCTGGTTAGCTGGTTAGCTCTGACGATTCTTTTTGTTCCTGCCTGCTGATGTTCTGATCTACTTGTAAATAGTTAATCTGTATTTACTGCAACTGGAGAATAAAATGTGCCTCTTTAGAGTTATCTTCTGCCTCCAGTCTGATTAATGGGAAGGCTGCATTCTTAGGTGTTAAGATCAGCACCAGAGCAAATGCCATGGAGATCAACTCGCAGCGGAGGAAGGCTTCAGCAGTGGAGGTTTCCACAAAGATTTATCTACTCTGCTCAACTCTCACAAATAACAGAAATACCACATAAATGCATTTTAAAAATCTAAACATTTACATAGAAAAGATACTGACCTAGAACAGGATTCAGATCACGAGGACATAATAGGTAACATAGATGAGGATATGACTGAATCTTCAGATTAGAATGATGACAAGGAACTTGATTTAGACAGACTTTACGACAATACAAAATTTAAACATTTACATAGGAGAGTTATGAGGACTCTAGGTTTAGGGTTGGATTCACAGGATAAAGAGGATGACAGGTCTGAAAATTAGCTTCAGTAATCAGGAAGAAACAACCACAAAGTACAGATATGACATTACCAGAATTATTTAAAAATCAAACAGCTCTCATTATCAAACTTGTTAACACCAAGATGCATCATCCTCAATTTATAAATCAGCATATTAATGGCTTTATGACAAGCTTGTCTGGAATGATAACAGCCAGAGAATTTTTTCCAGAACATGCAAAACTTGGACTGTTTGTGGCAAGTCTTCCAAAAGTCTCTGATAATCAATGCATTACAAGTTAAAAGGCATGTTTCTTTACAAGTGCCATTGCTTAAACTGTTGAATTTCAAAATAGACAAAACCTGATTGAAAACAACTATAATGCAAAAACAACAGAGAATTAGCTCAATTAGCTGCAGAGGATTTGAAAAAGACTTCCTTTTCTTCTAAATCAAACAGAAACCATTTTAACATGTCAAAGCCAAGAGCTGATCTGTAAAAGCTGCAAAGTCAGGGACTGAATACTAAAAGCAAAACCAATTAAGAAAGAAGCTTCTAATCCTAAACAGAAATCTTCCAGTCATGTTGATATCGGTTTGATTCAACAATTATTTCAAATTGCTGGAAATAAGTACAAAAACCAAGTTATTATTGATAGTGGAGCAAGTGCACATTATTTCAACAACAAAGAATAGTTTGTTGATTTTTATGAAAATGTAACTTGTCTATCTTAGTAATGGTCAAGGTTTTGCACAAGGAAAGGGGACTGTTATTTTGCAAACAAAACTTGGTCCTGACAGAATAGGAACTTTAAAAATCCCAGATGCTTATTATGTACCAGATTTGGAAGCCTCTTTTTAAAATGTGCAAACCACAACATCAAGAGGCAACTGTGTCAGTTTTAGAAAGCAAACCTGTTTTGGTTTTCATGATAAAAATTCAATATTTAGAGCAGACTTAGGATCTCTTGGATGTTATCAGATGCAGATTTTGCATTCATCTGTGAACACGGTGACCAAATGTAATCACAAAGATGGTTCAAATTTATGGCATCACAGATTTGCTCATCAAAATGTTGAAAATACTGATACTGGCAAATCAAGAGCTTGCAAGCGACTTTAAAATCAAAGCATGTTCTAATAATGACAAAATGTGTAGAATGCTTGAAAGCAAAAGCCACAAGAGCTTCACATCCTCCAGTTACTGTGAGACAATCCAACAAAGCATTGGACCTTTAACATGCTGATCTTTTTGGACTAATGAATCAAAGGTCAGCAGGAGGTAACTCTTACTTTATGACTATTATTGGCAATTTCAGCAGGTACAAATATACTTCTCAGAGAGAAGTCAAGCATTTCAGAAATTCAGAGTACTTTAAAAGAGTTAACAAATTTGGCTGTAATCCAAAGAGCCTGTGCACAGACAATGGCACTGAATTTGTTAATGCTGACTTTGATCAATTTTAAAGGAACATGGCATCGAGAATCAGACTACAAAGGCTTATTTTCTGGAACAAAATGGGGTGGCAGAGAGAATGAACAGAAATCTCAGGGAGGTGGCAGTCACCATGCTTTTGGAAGCCAATATGCCTAAACGCTAATGGTCTGAAGCCATCATGACTACTACATACCTGTATAACAGATTGCTAACAAAATCCAAAGATGTAACTCCATTCCAATTATG
Organism: Phrynosoma blainvillii; assembly: GCA_026167975.1. NCBI lineage: Eukaryota > Metazoa > Chordata > Lepidosauria > Squamata > Phrynosomatidae > Phrynosoma > Phrynosoma blainvillii. The sequence goes on along the minus strand of JANUYF010000002.1, from coordinate 287,687,280 downwards.
GCATGGAGTCAAGCCGAAATTAAATCATCTCTAGGTTTTTGGAAGCAAAGCATTTACCTATATTCCCAAACAGAAAAGAGGTAAACTTGACTGCAGAAGTGAAGAGGGAATTTTGTTGGTTATGTTAGAAATGGTTACAGAATTCTAAATCCAGATGGACGCACAATAAAATTAACAAGTGCTGTTTATATTGATCAAAGACTACAGCCCAATTCTGATCAAAACCAAGATGTCTATCAAGATTTATTTGCAGAAAGAGTTCGTTCATCCTCCACAGGTCTTGCATCCAGAAGGGGCTAGACCTGCAATGGACCACCATGATGATGAACCAGATGGCACGCAAGAAGCAGAGCCAGGTATCAAAATCCAGGTGAGAAGGTCAGAACACTCCAATAAAGGTGTACCACCTGATAGATTCTCTTATCAAGCCACAGAGGAAAGAATACCAAAACTCTCTGATTGGAAAATGATCCAGAGAATGCCCAAGACAGATTCTGAGAAGTGGGTGTAAGCTACTAGTGAGGAGATACAATCTTTATATAAGAACAAAACATGGGCTTTGTCAGAACTACCAGAAGGAAAAAGGGCAATTGGTTGTAGATGAAGGCAAGACTTGTTGCTAAAGGTTATACTTAGTATGGAGAAGACTACAATTAAACTTTTGCTGGAGTAGTTACTCATACAACCATCAGAACTCTCCTAGCTGTCACAGCCTACAGGAAAATGAATGTTCAGCATCTGGACATTTGCACAGATTTTCTGTATGGTGATCTCACTGAACAACTTTATATGGAACAACCTCCAGGATACCAAATATTTGGTAAGGAACATCTTGTATGCAAATTACAAAAGAGCATTTATGGTTTAAAACAGAGCATGGAGTGAGAAACTAACCAGTTCTGATCAAAGAGGGGTTAACTCCAGGCACTGCTGACAGATGTGTGTACAAGAGATTCAGAAATAATAAATGGACTTACATCACTAGTTATGTTGATGATCTGATCCTATGCAGTGAAGACAAAGCAGATAGTGAAAAGATAATCCAGAATACCAATAAAGAGATTGATATCAAGAATTTAGGAGTCATCTCACACTATCTTGGAGTGCAAATACAAAGAAGTAGTGATGGAAATTTCTTCCTGAATCAAAAACAGAAGATACTGGATCTTCTGGACTGTTTTGATCTGAAAGAATAAAATGCTATGCCAACTCCAATGGAAGCAGGATTCTTAAAGGACATTAATAAATATGAACCCTTACAAAATGAAGACAAGTATAGGACTGCAGTTGGGAAACTCCTATACATTGCCAACTTCACCAGACCTGACATAGCAAATGCTGTTGGCATCCTATGCAGAATGGTCAACTCTCCTACAAAAAGAGATTTCATTGCAGTTAAAGAGTTGCCAGATACTTAAAAGGAACAGCAGATTACAAACTGATGCTACCAACCTGTCACCAATCACAGCTGATCACCTACGCAGATGGAGACTGGGCTGCAGATCTGGCAGACAGAAAGTCAACCACTGGAAACCTGATCTTCTATGGTGGGGGAGCTGTAAGTTGGACAAGTAAAAAGCAATCTACAATTACAGATTCTTCTACTGGTGCTGAGTGTATTTCAGCAAAAGCAGCATGTGATGAAATCAAATGGCTGCACAACTTACTACTGGACTTTGGGGTAACAGAACCCAAACCAACCATTTTGATGTAAGATAATCAAAGCTGTATCAGGATTTCTGAAAGTGAAAAGATACTTAAGAAGAATATCAATATTGCCTTTCACAAAGTGCAAGAGATGTGTAAAAGTGGACTTGTCCAACTGGAATACTGCAATATGTGATGCTGCGGGGTGGAAAGAGCCATCAACATTCATTTGGCATTACAAAGTTGATAAATAACATGCTGCAAAAGCAGCGTTTGGCAAAAGTGTTCTATAATAATAATAATAATAATTTTTATTTATAGCCCGCCCCTCTGCAGGGCAATTGGGGCGGGTTACAACGTTTTAAAACAGACAAAACATTCCCTCGTCCCACAATCCAACCCTCCCATCCCCTTAAAACAGAATTAAACTCGAAAAAAGTTAAAATACAACAATAAGATACAACAATAAACAATAGCACAAGGAATCAGAATAATAAAGCCAAATGAAAACTCATCTCCCACCAGACAGCAGTTATTCCGGGAAGGCCTGTCGGAAGAGATCCGTCTTTAATGCTTTTTTAAAAGCAGCAAGAATAGTGATGAGACGGATCTCGTCCGGCAGGCCATTCCAAAGTCTGGGAGCGGTTGCAGAGAAGGCCCTCTGCGAGGTCTGAGACAGCCTGGTTTTTATTGGCTGTAGTAGATTCCTCCCAGAGGACCGAAGGGTGTGGGGGGGAATCATATGGGAAGAGGCGGTCCCTAAGATAAGATGGACCCAAGCCATGTAGGGCTTTAAAGGTCAAAACCAACACCTTGTACTGTGCCCGGAAACTAATCGGCAGCCAGTGGAGGGATTTAAGCACCGGTGTTATGTGCTCCCTCCTAGATGTTCCTGTGATTAACCTGGCTGCCATGTTTTGCACCAGTTGTAGTTTCTGGGTTAGGCACAAGGGAAGCCCCATGTAGTGTGTGTTGCAGTAATCCAGATGTGAGGTTACCAGAGCATGTACCACAGCTTCCAGATCCCTCATATCCAGATAAGGGCGCAGTTGGCGTATCAGCCGAAGCTGATAAAAGGCGCTCCTGACCGCCGCATTTACCTGACTAGTCATGTGAAGCGACGAGTCAAGGAGTACCCCCAAGCTGCGAACACAGTCCTTAGAGGAAAGTATGACTCCATCTAGGACTGGAGACTGTATTCCCAGATCTGGTTTTGGGCCTATGACTGTGAGTACCTCCGTTTTGTCTGGATTCAACTTCAATCTGTTTTTCCTCATCCAATCCATTACCGCTCTGAGAGTCATTAAGAGAAGAGACGCCATCTGAAGTCTGAGACGCCATCTACAGTCTGTCTTGTCAAAAGAATCCTACCCAAAAGAGGAGAGACGCCATCTACAGTCTGTCTTGTCAAAAGATTAATCCTACCCATGAAGAAAGGGCTTGCGTATATCCCATTAGTAGTGAATTGTTCCTCTGGTCATCTGATGAATGACAGATTGGAGTTACCATGAAGATTCTTTCAGAGATGGCTGGAGGACCAATCCACACCTGCCCTTAAAAAAAATAAATAGATAGATAGATAGGAAATTAGGATCGGTAAGGCTTTATAAATAAACTGACTGAGGAGGGCAGTTCAACAAACGAGAATGTTGACTCCTGCAGACCCAGTTGGCACGAAGAAACCACATTAGTAATGAATTGTTCCTCTGGCCATCTCTGAATGAATCTTCATGGTAAGTCCAATGTGTCAATTACCTTTTGGGCAGTCCCTCTTCCTACTCTATTTTGCTAGCAAAAACAAAAAACTTCTTTTACATATACTTTAAAGAGAAATAAGACCTGCCAGTATTTCTCATCAATACATTGCATCCATGCCTTTCAAATACTTACACTATATCAACAATATCATGATGACTAGTCTCTCCCCCCCCCCCCACAATATTTAAAAAATTAAAGATTTAAAAATGCTAAAAAATGCACAAAAGTAAAATTACAACACTAAGAGACTGGGTCATGTTAAAATGTGCCAGCATTGTGATGTTGGGCATTAACTAAAATCATTTAAAAATCTAAAGTCGGATTTTTTTTTAAATGAAATGGCAGCTTTCATTAATTCAGTGTGTATCTCAAGAAAAGGGATATGAATGTACATAAATCAGTCACTACAGCAAGATGATGCAGAATTATAGACAGTCTACGCAATGTTTGAAAAATCACAACAACTCATTTAATACACTAGCAAAATATTTATTTTTTATAATGACATAACAGAGGTGAAAGATTTTTTTGGTGTGCCACAGTAATTGTAGTTAAAGAAAACTGGATTAATGGGCTCTTTATACATTTCAATGACAAAAAAAATGTTAGGATTGAAATTTGAACTGCTCATCATTTAAACAAGTGTAAAACTTACCATAACCACCCCCAACATATATATAAAGAATTATAGTTTTTAAATCTATAAAAAGTAAAAAATATACACTCAGAAGATCTAACTCTTATTCAGTCTTTAATATAAAACTGTAAACATTTATTTACACAAAGAAAATGTGTAGGATAGAAAAACTGAGCACCCTTTCAATTGAGTCGTGGGGTTTTTGGAAGGCAGTGGATATTGAACAGTGTTTTCACACCTTCTCACCTGTTCATGACTGCAGTCTATAAATAAAGCGGAGGCAGCAGGCTGGGTAAAGCTGGGGGAGCCAACATCTTATTGCTCTGAAGCTGCAGCAAATGGAAAGCTCAAGTGCATATATTTGTTTCTGAACTGCTACAAGTTACTGAAGGACAGCACTCAGCCTTTCCCCACTTAGCCTCCATGTTTATGTTCAATGATCACTGAACAGCACACAGATATTGTTCTACCAATGCTACATTTTAACAATTTGAATAATTTTGCATGGACAGAATCCAAATGGTTACTGAAGTGTGCTGTGATTTAAAAGTTCTTACTTACAGATTTTAAAGGGATTTGTTTCCACATGCCTTTTCAAAAATATTCAAGGCCAAATTGCTGCACTTTATCTGAACAGCAGTTGAAACAGCATGTGCTCGCAGTTGACAAAGACCTATATAACTAGGCTAAAGGGAGGAAACAGCAGCCTTTTACTGGACATCAAAATCTGATTATAGCATTAGAAACACAAGGTGTTGCATTTTCTTTATACCCCAATACTACTTGGGACATCTATCTAGAATTTAATATTGTTTAAATTCCATAAAAACTGGCATTTTTCAGTGTGCCTAAGGGAGAAAATCAGCAGAACCCAGACAGTTAAGTATGAGGTCCCAAGCACCTCCAATAAGAAAAAGAAGGCACACTGGTGCAAAATCCCCAAAATGTTTACAAAACAAGTACAATTACATCCACTCCACCCCCACCCCACCTTTTTGCTGGCCAAAAAGAAAAAGAAAGAAAGAAAAGCAGCTACAAAGATTAAAAAGAGATTTTCCTGATGACATTCAACTTGGAACAATTTTTTTTGATTAAACCAAGCTCACTGAAACAAATTCAGTCAAATGATGACTTATGTAAAAGATTAGTAAATTTAAAGCTAATCTAATTTACTTAATATCAGTGACATCTGCTTTATTCATTAAATCAATCACCACTTAGAAACATTTAAAATATACAAGCAATGTAATTTGTTTCAGTTTGGACATTCAGCAGTGGAACCACTCATCAACATGCAGCTTTCTCCATTTCCTTCCATCAACAATCCATCAAGATACAAGACAAAAATCTGTTTAGCACAAAACATGTAACCTGCTCATGGATGGCAAGCACATAAAGCAAAACTAATGGGAAAAGATTAAATAAAAAAGTAGTGTTAAAGCAGATTTCTTTTTCCAAAGTGCACATTTGAGAAAACACTGCAGATACAGAAAAAAACTATTTTCCTTCCCATGGCTCAACCGTTTTATCCCTTTAACTATTCCTGTGCCTAAAATATCCCAGACTTTTCTACACTTTTCTTGTGTAGAAATGTTCCTGAATATGCCTGATGTGAAGGAAAGTCTTTGATTTTCAGTTGCAGGTGTGACAATGTAAATAAATGATCCTTATAACAGGAGGTATAGCGTCCTGTTCTTTAAAGAACAAAAGAAAACCCAGAGGAGGGAACAGAGAGGTATCTGTGCATCTAAAACAACTTTCAAATTTATTACCTTTATAAACTAAAGGTTAAGGCAAAAGGTGGCTTGTTGGCAAGCAGAAGAATTTTTTGGTAACATATTAAGTACAATTCTCTTTTCCTTGCCCTGTTTAGGACTGACCCTACACAGCCATGAAACCTTGTCCATGGATCATTATGAAATGCTTCTCCAGAAATTACTCTACCTATTTTTAAGGAGTTTCAATCACCATTTTCCCCCAAAGGGTTGGGGCCTCTCACAATGGAACTACCTTTAATAAAGTATCATGCCTGCCCCCGTCCCCTGTGCCACTACTGCAATTTTTTTCCCCATGTTGGTTAACAACGCCCAAGGCACAAGGCTTGCTTCACACGCTTGACCAACATTAACAGAGCCTGTTCTTATTGGTACAGCATTCATGTGGCAACAATAAACATTGCTTATTATAAATGCTCTTTGAATCAAAGAGGAGAAATAAGCTGTGATCAATCCAACTCTCTCATTTAATGAATGCTGGAAAGGATAGAAAAAGTGCACACATTGTATTTTAAGTCTGATTGGCCAATTTAAAAAAAAAAACACCTAAAAACCAAGAGCTCAGTCACTACCCACCCCCCACAGCAGTGCAAATTGCTTAACTTAGTAAGCCATAAACCAATTAAGACTGAAGCCCCCAGTTTTGGGATACAGGAAACCACTGCTGGACAAGTTTAGGAGACATCTCACACTTGGCCATCTCCAGCACAGAAAGCCATTAGCTATTATTGTGAACTTTCATGTCTTGTTTGCTGAGAATGCAGGAACTCATATCACTGGTGACTAGAAGACTATCTCCTCAAAAACATAGGGTCCTGCAAAATAAAAGTTGCGCATTCTTTCCTCAGGAATAAAATATTGGCAGTGTGCTACTTCTACTAGTTATCAGGCCAAATTGAGATCAACAAATCTGTCAAGTATTAGCTGTAGGAAAGATTGCCTTAACACTGAATTATTTGGAGTCTTCCTTGCCAGCTTTCTCTGCACCACCACTGCATGGGTCAACATTTAAGTTTTGCAAATGCAAAACAATGCTAAAAATGAAATTTCTGAAGGGCCAGCTGGGATACACACCAAACTGATTGGGACTGTATTCATGTGCAGTGTTCCAGACACGCTACAAAAATCACCAAGTTTTTTCCTATCAAACTGGTGTATCCATCTCATGTTGTTAGACCCAAAAGGGAGCAGCTCCAATACATTCCCATTAATGCCTGTGAATCTTCTCAATGCCACAGGTATTTGGTCCAAAGGTAATTTTCAATTAAAAAAAAAAAAAAAAGCAAAGGGAGAGAAAATCCCAAACCTCATTTTAATGGTTCCCTAACAACTCATCCAAATCATTCATCCACTCTTCTGAAGTCCTGTTTTTCAACAAAGTGTCTATGAGATCTGTATCCCCAGATAAGCTTGACAGTCCATTGCCTCCCGATGGGCTGCTGTAGGCAAAAGGCAGCTCCTGACTGGCTGTTCTCACTGGATAGCCTTGACTACAGTGCAGATTGGCCCTGTTGGGCATTTGCTGACTTTGACTCTGGCTGAAAGTAGTCAGGTCTGGAACAGCCTGGCTCATGCCCGGCAAGACCTGTTGTGAGGGAACTGGTTGCTGGGTAGGAGGGTTTGTCCGCTGCTGGGCACTAATGGATGATAACATCTGCCCAGAAACAGCTGAGTTCATGGAGCCCATGGGCCTGCTGGTGTTGAGGCTTACCTGAGGCATTCCTTGCGCAAACTGTTGGTTGGTTAATTTTATGTGAGTCTGCTGCATATGGAAAGTGGAGCTGGCAGTAAATGTCCCTAAACCACTATTTCCTTGCGCCTGGGAATTTAGATTTGACAGGCCTTGGTGCTGCCATGATGGATTCTGAGCCCCAATTGTTGTTGGCATTCTTGCCATCTGGGGTTTGGATATTGTGGGATTCAGTGTTCCTTTATTATGTTGCTGAGAAATGCTTGCATTTCCTAGGGTGCTCTGTCCATATCCAGCAGGAAGAGCACTGCCTTGAGCCAAACTGGGTTGTCTCTGCATCTGTGGCTGCCCGTTGGCACTCGGATTTGCATGCTGTGAAACCATCTGCGTCATACCAGATGTCATGTTGTACAAACCACCTCGCTGGATGCTCTGCAAGCCACTATACTGAGTTACTCCTCTATCCTGCTGATTGTTGCTTGATGAGACAGAACTGTGCCCTGTTCCAATCTGGATCATGTTCTGGGGCTGAGAAAACATGCGTGGACTACTGGAGTTGGATTGGCCTAAGTTATTTACCCCTGCCATTGCTGGAGATGAACCTACAACACAAAAACAGATTTTCAGCACTAGTGTTTATAAAAACTAATCCAAAACTTGTCATCTGTTTAGGTGACAACCACATTTAAGTATTGCAACATATAAAATTTTGCAATTAAATTTAGGATTCACTGGTTTGGATGTGAGCTGGAAAGGGGTTGGCAGAAGATGATGGCATCATTCTGGCTGCAGTAGACTCCTAAAAAGCCACCCATGAATATACTGCAGGCCTGGCCTAAATGGGGTGACCTGCTACATGGGGGGCTGAAAGGGATGGTTGAAAATTGTGTAAAGGCAGCTCCCCTTATTCATGCTTTTCTTTTAACCATTTCACCTGTACCATTTAACATATTCTGAGTAACCAAATTCAAAACACAGAAGATAAATATGAATTAAGTGTTAAATAAATCAGACAATATAATGCAGGGAGAGACTCAAGTACACTAGCTGGAACGCATAAATTAGTACTGACAGCTTATTCCATACATAGGACTCACTCATGCTGTCACATTATTCTACATGAGCAAAGGCACACTTGGCCATCCTTGTGCTCATATTCATATAGCAAACTTATTTTGAAAAGCTGAATGCAGAGGAATATAGCCACATTAATTTCCATGACTGTGGTAGGTATTTTCATAGTTGATGCCATTATGTAAGTGTCTAAAGTTTTACTAATATAAAATTTACTTTACCCTTTGTTTCTGCAGCAGCCTTTGCAAGATCAAAAGCTAGCACTGTTCCTATGGTGAAAATGAATCTATGTGGCCTAAGTTATTAAGCATTATGAGGCCATATCCAATGGCTATCTAAACTGAGAGCAGCTCAAATAACTGATCTTTCCTGTTGCCCATTTCATTCCCTGTATCTTGTGAAAACCATCTATAAAGATTGGTGGGGTGGGGTGGGGGAATGGAAACCCTGGACGCTGGGAGCCATGACTGTAATGGGAGCCATTAGCACAGGGAGCACAACTACTGAAGGCATAGGAGCTGTGCATACCCCCCTCATTGGGCATCCCCTTCACCCTGTGAATCTTCAACTTTAAAAAAAATGTTTACTTACAATGCCTCCCACATTTCTGGGGACATGTGAGATAAAACTGCCTTATTTCTCATCTCCAAGGATGTTTTAGGCCCAAGAAAAGACTTTTTGGCATCTTTAAAAAAAAAAAAAGGTGCAGAGAAAAGAAGACAGCAAGAAATAAACTGGAACTGGCTTGTTCTAAAAATGGCCTCTCCTGAGCCTAAAACAGGCTAGGAGTAGCATTTTGGGTTTTTAATAATTTGTCCAGTTTTGGGGCCTCAAAAATCAGGCTTAGGGAGCACTTTCCTTTCCCTTGCATCAGCACAAGATTCTGCCACTCAATTTGGGGCAAATTCTTTCCCCAGTGTAGTCCTATATAACACAGCCCCCACAATTGAGCAGTCTTCCCCTGGCAACACTCTGCCTAGGTCGGACTTCACAGAGTGTAAGGGGATACACAGGGAGGGCAGGGAGAGAAAAATCAGCTGTGCAAGCTAATCTATGTCTGGATACAAATCATGAATTTCCTGGTTGTGAAATATATTTTTAAAAGCCTATCAAAAAAAGGTGCAGGGACAAGAACAAATAGTTTAAATGAAAAACAGAGACGTGGGAGAAAAGTTTATCGGTACACTAGAACAAGTACTGTACTATGATAGTTCTGAGACTAGGACAACTTGTTCCATTATTTACCAGTGCGCACATCTGTCAATGCTGCTATTAAACGTGCAGCTAGGACCTGGAAAGTTGGTTGGACAGACCAGCCACACTCTACAAAACACTTGTTACCTCATGTTATTTACAAAAAAGGACAAAAAGAGAGAAAACCAACTGGATATTAGTTTGGGCAGTGTGTAAGAGTTCTAATAAACTGTTCATGTGGAAGCCTGCCTTTGTCTTTGTTCACAGCTGCTGCTTACCCACACTGATACTGGGCCATGCCTAAAGTAACTTTTTCAAAAAAACTAAGGGGGGAAGCAGACAGGCGGCATGGGGCTGCTCCAGGAAGCTGCGGATCGGGGCCGAGGCATCCCCATTCATCAGCCCCGTGGCGCAGCTTCGCCGCCCCTGGAAGGAGCGCTAAAATAGCGCTCCTTCCACAAATTGCCGAAGGTGCGCCGCAAAAGGCTGCCGGCACACCTTCAGTGACTCTTCCGCTGCAGCGTGTATGGATGCTGCAGCGGGAGGGCATCCTTGGAGCGCCGGCCGTACGGAGGGCCGGCTGCTCCGAGGACGTTTTGGGGAAGGGGTTGGGCTGCCCAGCGTGCGGTTTTGCGCCATCTGCTTAGCCCCTACATCAGTTAGTAACAATTAGGAGCTTTGTTTCTCTTCAGCAGTATTTGAAGTATCTGGAGTAACAGGCTTACCAGAATAGTTAAAAAATATACAATTTAACATCAAGCATATAGACCTAGAAAACACTTCTATGGAATGCAAACCCAGTATTCAGTATTTTAAAATTAATGAATGACTTAATTAAGAGAATCTGAAGGAACTCTGTGTACCACTTTTCCAATATGCATCTTCTGTGTTGTGAATTTGGTTATTCAGAATATGTTAAACAGTACAGATGAGATGGAAAACCGATCTCACTGGCATTTACCTGTGAATTGTCCAGCCTGTTGTTGGTATGGATTTGGTGTCTGATCCTGGTACTGAGGGGGTGGGCGAGTTAGATGTCTCTGGAGCTGCTGCTCCTGATGATGTCTTTGTTTCTCCTAGAAGAACAGAAATACAAGGTTATTAAGTCACAGGCTAAATTTAAATACAGAAAATGTTCCTCCATAGTGAGAAAAATGGTTGTTAAAGGCCTCCTACTGTATTAATCAATAACTATTATTGATTTAATACCACCATAAACATAATACAGAAAAAATGATACTCTATGTGTGAGCAAACAAAAAAGCTTTGTTCTTTAAGCCAGAACACAACAAAATGGACCATGAAATATCATGAACATCTAGAAGATTAATATATATAGTGATCTGCAATTAAAAATAAATGGATTTAAGGGCAGAGCTCAACATCTTTATCTCAAATAGGAGAGAATGAAGAACTGGCATTCTTAAAAAACTCACTAGTTGCTTTATTGTGTGCCTTCATGTTGCTTGTGACTTATGGCAACCCTAAGGTGGCTCTATCACCTTAGGATTTTCTTGGCAATATCTGTTCTCAGGGGATTCCTCTTTTGCCTTCCAAATGAGGCAGAGAGGGTGTGACTTGCCCAAGGCCACCCTGTGGATTTCCATGGCCGAGAGGCACCCCTTTTAGGCTCGATTGGGGCCAGGGCAAACAGATGCCTGGCCCCAATCCAGCCAGAGTCCACCCCAAAAAGGAGCGGATAAGATCTGCTTCTTTTTGGGGCTGAAAAAAGCCATCCCTTCCCCCATAGAGATGGCTTTTCCCTTTGAAAAGCCAGCTCTGAGGAAAGTGGTGTCTAAGCACCATGCCCCCACGTGGGAGAGAAGCAGGCCAGGATGTAATCGCCAGTCTGGCTTCAATCCCACTTGGGGGTGTGGTGCATCTAAACGCCATGCCCCTAAGCCAGCCCCAAGCAGGCTCAAACGGACTGTCTGTACAGCCCCATAGTCCAATGCTCAAACCATCATACCACACTGGCTCTTTCTCACTAATGCACAGTTCAAAAAAATGTATGCCAACATGGAATTTTGAAATATTCAGTGGGTCCTTTGAACTGCAATGCCTCCTTCTAAATAACATTTTCCCCAAGGGGGAGAAAGTAGTGTGCTCCTTTAATCCTGAAGAGGCAATTTCATCATGTTCAAGCACAGTGAAAATGTTTGCTTTGGATACCAGCATTACATAGCTGAGCCCTGCTGCCCCTCACTATTTAACACAATGAGAGGAAGCAGAGTAGAAGGCTATCTGAATCATTCAGATAGGTAGCTCACTAATACATTATTTTAAAAAATGTAAAAAATGAAAGGGGGTCTTAAACCAGATGGCCCACAACTCTCCATACTCACTGCAGAAATCCTAGAACATCTCCACGAGTCTTTGATTTAGGATCAACAGAGGATGAGAACCCATATGGTCCCATTGTGAGACTGCTCTTAGTGTTAAGAAGGTTTTCCAAATTCACAATCAAAACCCATCCTTCTGCAACTTAAGTCCATTAAATCCAACCAGGGCCATCAGAGAGCAAGCCTAAAGAGATCAATGGATATAAACAAGTGGTGGAGAAAGGGGCTACTGGATGTACATAGGGCAGGGGTTCTCAATCTTTGGGGATCTAGATATTTTGGACTTCAGTTCCCAGAATCCCTCACCATGGGCCATGCTAACTAGTGTTTCTGGGAACTAAAGTCCAAAGCAGCTGGAGAAACAAAAGTTGGGAACCACCAATGGAGGAATAGCCTGTAAATTCTCATGCAGTCTGAGATTAAACAAGCAATATACCTATCTGATAATAACAATTTAAGTCCATCAAAACAGTTAAGCCTGGTCCAAAAGGAAAAGGCTACCCTTTCTCATTCTGTCTCTTACCTGCTCAGCAAGAAGTTGCCTCTGTCCCATAAGAAACTGTTTCTGTTGTTCCAGGAGCAAGTGCTTTTGCTGTTTCTGCTGATCCAGTAGCATCTGGTGCTGCTTTAGTACAGCCGCTTGCTGCTGACTGCTGAGATAGGCTGGGTTGCCATGGTTGCCTGCCATGGAAACACTGGGGGGCTGCGTGTTCCCACCAGGGCCAGGAACAGAAACAGGAATGCGAGGAATACCAGCAGCTGGATTCTGATCCTGCAAAAGCAAACGTCAAGATAGAGTATAGGCAGCCTGGACCTCGCCTGAGAAATATGCCACCAGGTCCTTTCTGTTTTAACTACCCCAGCCCTGAAGAACGTCACCATACAACCACAGCTGTCTAACTTCAGCTGGGACTGAAAGGAGCCAAGAGATACTTTGTGTGGAGGAGCTGCCACCTAGAGGAAGTACCAAAAAGCAGCTCCATGAATTCCCAGAAGATTCATGAAAAATGACTGAAGAGAACTGCAACATGCTTCTTTTGCAATAAGGCAGAGGGACGCGCTTCTTCTTTCCGTTGCTGTCTCACTGCAGACCCTACTACCACATACCAATAACAGCAGGACAAAGATTTATGGATTTCAATAATTCCAGTAAACAGTAGCAAACAGAAGACTGTAACTAATATCTTTTTTTTTAACTTGCAAGCTCTGTATTCCCACAGGTATTTAATGATCCCTCACACTAAACACATGCACACAACAGAGAGAACAATTCTTTGTCTTCCCATGTTCTTTGGTTTGACCAAGTGATCAAACACCACTATTAATGTTCAAAACAATATGTAATGTTCTATCAGATCCATAATGCCACCTACTCTGAGATGACAAAGTGGATCATCCAACTGCCAACTACAAAACATTTTCCAACAGCTAAGAAAAGAGAGAAAGCTTCAACCCCAGGTAAACTAATTAAAAAAATGCATCCTAATATTAACTCCACTCTGTTTAACAGATCTTGAAGAAGGTCTTGAGTTCCAATGGGGGGGGGGGGGGGGGAAGAGAGAGAGAGAGCGGGATATAAATAAATAAATATAACAAATAAAATAAGAACTGAGAACAGTTCTATGATGCATATATGCCAACAGAAGCCTCATTCTGTCCATCTCCTTCTGTCGTCAAAGAACTGTTGATACCTTAAGTATGAATTCAGTGGCAAGAGAAAAAGTGTCCATGTCATGGGCAGTTTAGATCACAAATTACTGTTCACGAGGTCACATTTTTTCAGTCAAAACATGGAACAGCATATTGCTTTCCCAATGAAAGATCATCTTTATACTTGTTACTGTGTGCCTTCAAGTTCTTTTTGACTTAGGGCAACCTGGTGGTGTAGTGATTTGACCTTTGGACTATGAGTCTGGATACCAGGGTTCAAATCCCTGCTGAGCCATGAAAGCTACTATGTGACTTTGGGTAAATCACATTCTCTCAGCCTCAGAGGAAGGCAATGGCAAACTCCTCTGGACAAATCTTGCTAAGAAAATAGCAATAGCAATAGCAAGTACATTTCTATATCACTTATCAGTGCACTTAAGCATTCCCTAAGCCAGGGGCCGGCAACCTACGACCCCCGGGCCGGTTCCGGCCCAAGGCCCCGCGCTTACCGGCCCAGGCGGACCCCTGCCACCGCCGCCGCCTGCCACCGCGCGTTTCAGTCGCCGCGCATGCTGCAACCACCATTTTGTTTTTCAAAATGGCGGCCGCGACGCGTTTGCGCATGCGCAAATGGGTCGCATCCACCATTTTGGAGAACAAAATGGTGGACGCAACATACGCGGAGGTGGCTGCAGCAGCGCACGCAGTGGCAGCGGCAGCGCACGTGGGGGTGCGCGCGTGCCACCATTTCCCCCCCCGGGCCCGCCGGAAGGGACAACTTCGGGGGATCGGCCCCCGGCTCAAAAAGGTTACCTACCCCTGTCCTAAGCGGTTAACAATGTGTAAGCTAATTGCCCCCAACAAGCTGGCTATTCATTTTAGTGACTTCGGAAGGATGCAAGGCTCAGTCGGCCCTGAGCCCCTGGCTTGTACTGAACTCACAACCTTGTGTTTTGTGAGTGAGTGGCTGCAATACAGGCATTTAACCATTGTGCCACCAGGGCTCTTCAGGAAACCCTGTGTTAGGATTGCCTTAGGGCAGGGGTAGGCAACCTTTCCCCTTTAAGGGCCAAGGGACTTCAGCTCCCAGAAGCCTCAGCCATGTTGGCCAATGGCTCCTGAGATTCTGGGAGCTGAAGTCCCTCGGCCCTTAAAGGGGAAAAGTTGCCTACCCCTGCCTTAGGGTCTCCATAAGTCAGAAATGACTTGAAAGCACATACCAGCAATAACAAGGTGACTTATCACAGGGTTTTATTAGTAAAATTTGCTTCCCTCTGAGGACGAGAATGTGACATCCAGTGGGTTTCCTTAGCCATGTGGAGATTCAAGCCCTGATCTTCAGGTGTAGTCCAGTGCTCAAGCTACTACAGCACATTGGCTCTGTCTACTCTATTCTCTACAATTAGGCTACTATAAGAACTGCCCCAGTTTGCCCTTTGTTCCACTTATTCAACACCCCCTCCCTTCCCCTCCATGCACACATGCATGCACGCATGCACTTGCCAAAGCCAAACTACTACTAAAAGCACCTACCTGGCTATGTGGTACTAGGGTCCTGTATGCAATGTTTCCAGATTTCTTCACTGCAAACATCCCATTCTGCTCTTCGCTCATATGAGGCAATGTGGGTTGCTGGCGTTGCTGCATATATGCCAACATAGAGGTCTTATTCTGTCCAGGTAATGTAACTCCTTGTCCACATTCCTTGTAATGGGTAAGAGGTTTTGTATTCCCATAGTCCAGCACAGAGTTTTGATTGGACACAGAGTTCTGGGTCAAATTGTTCGGCTGATGGCTTAACATACTTCCACCATGATAACCGCCTCCAGCCCTGGGAGAATTCTTGTTTGGTATATTGGGCATCATGAGTTTCTGGTTACTGAAGTCCTGTTGGTAAACTGAAGGGCTAGTGGGATTTTCCATAGTGTATGGGACAGCCAATGGACTGTGAGAAGATCCTGACTGCTGCCAGCTAGAAATCTGGTTGGACTGATGGACCTGCTGTTGGTTCTGTAACAACTGATCTCTCTTCTGCTTTGCAGCTATCTGCTGGAGCTGTTTAGCAGATGACATCTCTTTGGTGCCCCCTGTATTTTGTCCAGATAACAGTGAACTAGGCAGAGGCCTCTGCACATTCTGAGACTGGTTGGATGGCTGCATCATGGACTGGCTGGAATTATCAGTCACCGACTGATTGGAAGGCTGGAACATTGTTTGAGAATTACTAACTGTTGGAGAAGCAGAGCTAACAGGGACAGAAGAGGTACCAATAAATGTTGTGCCAACTGAAGATGATCTGACCTGTGGAGATCCCATCTGCTCTTGTTCAAAGTCTGCTGGAGAAAATTCAGTCTTTATAATGATGTCTTGTGGTAATGGAGTTTGTGCAGCTGAATTAGTAGAATCAACATCCTTCTTTTCCTCAAAGTCTTCAGTAAAAAGATCTTTCATGTCTTCATCAGGCACTGACCTGTTCAGTTCATCAATGAGCTCCTTCCACTCTTGCTCATTAAGGTTAAGATCAGGCATCAGATTGCTCTGAGATATGGAACTTCCTGGTCCCGTAATCATACAAGGAAGATCATCTGGTGGTTCTTGTTTGAGCTCCTTATTAATACCCAAAGCAAATGAGTCATTAGTATCGCTGCTTCCATTCAACTGAAGGTTGGAGTCTGGCAGACACTTTTTGCTGATGCTATCCAGCGCTATGGGATGTTTCCCATTGAGCTGTAAAGTGTCTCCACTGGAAGGTTTGCTGTCAAGCTGGTGGAGAGGTGATACAGGAGGAATTCCATTGGAGGAGCCAGTCAACCCACCAAGACTATCATCATGACGCAATTTCTTGGGCATAGAAAACATGTCGCCATAGCCATTCTGCTGGTCACCATTCTGAGGCGAAACAGAACTATCAAGCTTCCTTTTCACTGTTTCATGAAGCTGCTATAAGAGAAACAGTGCTAAATTAGTCATACATTTCAGTATTCTCATTGCAGCTTTCTAGCATGGCACTAGTCTATTATCTGTCAAAGACAATGGTTTCCACTGTAGTTGTAAAACATCTCCTAAATAATTATCTTATTTAATTATTTGAAGCCTGGAATTAAAAGCTATACTCACATCAGAGTTAATAAAATGGAATGCTTTTCACCATGTGTAACTTCCTTTTAAAAATGAAATTCTAGCCTTGGAAAAATGTGAGGAAGTTCCATTCTTCCCCCACAAATGATTCCCGCCAGCCTCCCCCAAAATACTTTTTCTTCATTATAAAATATTTTCTTATAGAGTTGTGAATGAGCTATTTAAGACATTGTCTCAATGCAGGTAAGTCTGCCTCCAGTTTTTAGAAGTACATGAAGATGATAAAATGAAAGATTAGAGGCAGCAGCAACTGCCAACAATGACAGATCAGAAAATGAAACTGATTAGATTAGATTTTACATAAGAATATTAGCATTCAATGTCAGTTCCTTCCCCTTTCTTATCCTCAGGACTTTTTTTTTTTTGAAACAGTGACATCAGACCCCTCTAGGGGACCAAAACATCAACATCAATTATTCAGTTTCCAAAATGTATACTTCCCCCCCCACCCCACCCTCAAAAAAGCAGTGACGGTAAAAAAATCCTTTTTTAATAGCTTTAAATTTTCCCAGAACTTTTAATTGCTGCTTGAGACCCATCTTGGAAACACTATTCTGCATGGTTGCTTCCCACAACCTTGCTTTGCTTTGCTGGGCTCTACTTTCCCTATTATTCTGAAGTATTGTACATTACTTTTTCTTATACAGTGAAAAACAGTGAAAGATCTGGGACCACATGAGATTTGCAGTATTGGACTTGATCAGTGTTTAGTATGGAGAATCACTTGAAGAACAGTCAAACATGAATGGATATTTTAAATATTTAAACAATTTCCTTATACCCCTAAAGCAAAGCAAAAGCAGCTTCATTTATATACCGCTTCATACCACGCTATGCAGTGTCTAAGCAGTTTACAACTGTAAGCTCACTGCCCCCAGCAGCTGGGTACTCATTTTAGCAACCTCAAGGATGCAGGCCTGAGTCTAGCCTGAGCCCTGGCTAGCATTGAACTCGCAACCTTGTGGTTTATGAGTGAGTGGCTGCAGTACAGGCATTTAACCACTGCACCACCAGGACTCCTAAAGTGCTACCTGGGACAAAAAGAGTGCATTACACATGCAACTCTCATAGGATTGCCCAGTGTTTAAACAGAAGGTAGGAGTACAGCAGCCACATTCCTTCTGGTCTTTCTAGCCTAAAGCATTACACAGGCTAATGCTGGAAGACAATACTGTACTATGCAGCTGTAGTTCATAGCACTGTACCAACACAGCTAGCAGGATGGAGCTCTTTGTGGAAAGAGTAAGTTTCATGCAATACAAATTAATGTGAAGTTGAAGGCTTTCATGGCCGACATCCATAATTTTTTGTGGGTTTTTCAGACTGTGTGGCCGTGTTTTAGAATATACATAGAAATACTCTGAAGATGCCAGCCATAGATGCTGGCGAAATTCAGGAATACATTCTTCTAGAACACGGCCTCACAGCCCCAAAACCCCACAAAAACCTATGGATGTCAGCCGTGAAAGCCTTCGACTTCATATATGTGGACTAGTTCTTAAGATGGTTGGGAAATACCACTTAGTGCAGAACAGAGCAGTAAGGCTACTTGCTGGGAAGGGTCACCTTGAAAATACCAACTATACTTGCTTACCAGTGAGTTTCCAGGGCCCAATTCAAAATATTGGTGTTGGCCTTTAAAGGCCTAAATGGCTTAAGACCAAGCCATCTGAGGATGTATCTTCTGCCACATTTCTGCGTAATTATTAAGAACATCTTTGGGGAATCTTTTCTTTGGAGGCTACTGTTCACAATGGTGACTGATGGCTAACAGAGAAAAGAACCTTCTCAGTAGCAGCCTTCATTCAGAGGCTAGGTTAAGACTTCTTCTTCCAGCAGGTATCTAGTTCTCACTTTTACTTTCCCCCCCCCCCCCCCCCCGCCTTTACCATTCAGATTTCACTGGTGATTAGTAACACTCTAATATTTTGATATTAAATCAATCAACTTATTTGTTTTGATTATGATTTTACTGACGATTTATGGTTTTTCATTTGTAAAGCACCCAGTCTGCAAGTAGGTGGTAACTACATTTTAATTAATAAACAAAACCTTTTCTCTTCAGAATTTTATAGCAAAAATTATAGTATACTCTTTATTTTACAGATTCGTAGCAGAGTAGTGTTTTCAAAAACAGCAAGAGCTCAGCATAATCAATTAGGACTATATCAGAGAGGCCTAACTATGATGCACTTGCTATCTCAAAACCTGAAGGGGAAAAAACCCTGCTAGCTAATGTTAATATTCTACTCTCTTTCCTGAAGCCACTCAAATTTTACACCCATTTACTTCCAGTGTCTGCAAGCCCTGATATTTACTACTGGAAAACAAACTGCATTCAGGGAAAAACATGATACAACCACAATGAAAGGCTGCCCTAAAAACAAATCTCACTTACTGACTTATAAATTTGACATACACAATAGAAAACTGGTTTCATACTTCTCTGTCCCCATCCCTCCCCCCATCTTAATATGTAGACATTTTAAAAATGGGCAAAATGCAGGAGATGGTATCACTTCCACAAGTTCTGGAGTTGATATGTCAATGAACCTATCTGGAAAGAGTCACAGAATCATGTCAGGACTTGCCTTTGCAATTAAAATTTTCATTAATTCTCCCTATTCAAGTCATACTCCTGCAAACAGGAACATTTTCCAAAACTGGACTGCAAGATAATAAACAACAGTAAAGTGAACTGTATCAGAGTCCAGGAACTCAGAATGTACAATTTGTTTTAAGAACATTCTAAATTTCTCCATGAATGAACACATTATATGCCACAAAGGGATGATCCAGAGATGTTCAGCAAAATTTGGAAACATATTTATATCTTTTCTTTAATTGACAATCAATCTATGTATCTAATTTGTTGTTGTGTGCCTTCAAGTCATTTTCAACTTATGGCGACTCTAAGGGGAACCTATTATGGGGTTCTCTTGGCAAGTTTCTTCAAAGGGGGTTTGCCATTGTTGTTCTCTGAGGCTGAGAGAGTATGACTTGCTCAATGTCACCCAGTGGGTTTCCATGGCCAAACCAGAATTCAAACCCTGGTCTCCAGAGTCATAGTCCAACACTTAAACCACTACACTACATTGGCTCTCAACGTATCTAGTACCCATCTGTGTATAGACACAAAAATTGTCACCACCACCCTTTTCAACTGGTTGTTTTATCTCCTCATTTGGGGAAACCCTTTTCACTATGTAAAGGTCAACTAAATTTAGCTAGAGGGAAGAGACCTTTGTTAACTGTTGTTGTTGTCTGTGCCTTCAAGTCATTTCCAACTTCTAGCGTATCCTAAAGCAAACCTATAATGATGTTTTCTAAGGAATTCAAATTTCCTGCCTTATTAAGTATCGTACTATTTATAGGGATTTAATGTTAAATAAAAGTATATAAAAAAGGCTATGAACATACAGAATTATCTGTATAACCTATATGACAAAAATGTAAAGCCACTTTAGTTTTTACCAGGGCTGGGGAGTAGGAGTAAAGGAGTAAAAGGTTTTTACAGGAGTAGGAGTAACATTAAGAAAAAATATCTTACTCCAGAGTAGGAGTAACATTAGGAAAAAAAATCTTACTCCAGAGTAGGACAAGGAGTAATCCCAAAAATCACCACTGAAGTAAAAGGTTTTTACAGGAGTAGGAGTAACATTAGGAAAAATATCTTACTCCAGAGTAGGACAAGGAGTAACCCCAAAAATCACCACTGGAGTAAAAGGTTTTTACAGGAGTAGGAGTAACATTAGGAAAAAAATCTTACTCCAGAGTAGGACAAGGAGTAATCCCAAAATCACCACTACTCCTCAGCCCTGGTTTTTACTGTCACTAACTTCTTTGGAGACAGCACAGGACTTGTTCCGGCAGCTTCCACGGTGTATTTTTATTTATTTAGGCCTAACTACAAATTCACCTATCAACATTCTTGCATCACAAGAGGATAAATTCAAAAAGATGTTCTTCTCAAATCAGTTATATTTAATGATCAGCAACTGATTCATGAGAGGGAAATATGATGTACCGTATATCTTTCTTTTATATTGCCTTCTAGATGTAGTAATTGTAGAAGCAAAAGTTTTGATTCCCACACAACAGAACATTGTGCAAACAGCAAGAGAAAATTCTTATCAGCAAAGAAATCCCTAGAACAGGGCTGGGGACCTGTAATTCTCCAGATTTTGTTGGATTATAACTCCCCTCATTCCTGGCCACTGGAATATGCTTATGAAAACTGAAGTCCATCAACATACAGTTGCCCTTGGTGTCCACTGGGTTTGGTACCAGGATCCCCCCCCCCCTTGGATACCAAGATCTGTGGATGTTCAAGTCTCATTTAATACAAATGGCGAGGTATTTCTTCCCCCCCCCCAGTATTTTGCGTATATTATTCCAGCTGAAGTAATAAGATATAGAATTACTCTTCCATGTTTCTTTTCTGTCTCTTTATCCAAGTCTGTAGTTATGTTCAGTAGATATAATTCCGGTTTAAATGGGAACTGGAATTGAAAAATTTCAACAAGGGCTCGGTGTATATCTCTCCAAAAAGAAGTAGCTATTTTGCACTCCCACCACATGTGAAAAAATGTGAAAAAAGAAAGGCCAAATATCAAAGAATGGTGGGTGAAGGTGTGGAAAATGAAGAATATGGATAAATTAACTGCTTTAATAAAGGATAAAGCATTGGAAAAAATAAAAAGTGAGTGGTCTTTGATAGAAAAATATAGTCTGTTGTAAAAATTAAAAGAAAATAAAATGAGTTCACATTTGAAAAAAATCAGAAGCATATTATAGACTAGATGAGGCTATACTAGTTACTTTTTTTTCTTATGTGACTGCGGACCAAGAGTAAAAGCTAGTTTTAATTTTCTTAGATAGGAGGTGTATGTGTAGAAACCTGGGTGTCCTTGGATTAGCTTTAGTTTTGGAAAAGGAGATTAAAATCTTAAATTAATAGGAGGTCAATTCAACAGGGAAGTCTAGCTTAATTTTGTATATAAAATCTAAAAAGTGTATATATGTATGCAATTGTTTATTGATGTTTGATTTTGTTTGTAAGTATATATTTGTGTTTGTATTTGTTTGTCTTTAATAAAATAAATTAAAAAAAAATACAAATGGCAAGGTAAAATTGCTTTGTGGAATTTATATTTTTCTGAATTATTTTCAAGCCATGGATGGTTCATATATGTGGATAAAGAGTCCATGAATATGGAGGGTTGACTATTGTGACAGATTCTCTATTCTTCTCTCAAAGACTGTCTCCCAATTAGTGTTACCTTTATTACTTTCAGGACATATTATGAAGTCTTAGATCAGAAGCTAGGATTTGTCATCATCATCTTAAGTCTAGCATTCTAATGTAGAGACAGAAAGCAACATCACATTCTGTCATCATATAAAGCACTCAATGACACAATGAAGATCTGTTCTTCATTTGGGAACAACTTAAAATTATTGAGGTTATGTACTTGAAAGGCCAGTTCATACAAGATTATTTTCTTATTTTTCATATCATTTCTGTGTAAGAAAACAATGGTTAGATACAACTACAGTATCCATATAAGCTGCAACTTGAAAAGGGGTCTCACCATCATACAAATCAAAAACAAGTGTTTTTATCATAGCTACTTGCTATTGCTATCCTAGCTTCCAGTTTACATCTGGTTTTTCCTATATGGAACTGCCACCTATGTATAGGAATACCATTACAGTGGGCTCTTGGTGGCCACTGGAGTTTGGTTCCAGAACTCTCCTTGGATACCAAAATCTGTGGATGTTTAAGTCCCATTATTTACAGTGGCAAAGTAAATGTTATATTTTATTGTTGTTAGCTGCCCCAATTGATCTCAAAGGGGCGGGATATAAATAATAATAATAATAATAATAATTATTTTATATAAAATGGTAAAATCAAGATTAGCTCAGAGGAGAGGTATTTTTGAATATTTTCAAGCCATGGATGGCGGAATCCATGGATACAGAGGCCAACTGTATACATGAAGTGGCCCTAATGAAGGCCCCTGGCTTCAGTGAAAGTGTTCTGGGACAAGTGGCTTCTCACCTGTGATCGTCAAGCCTATACAGACAGCGGACTTCCCAGTTTACTTGTAAAAATAACTGCACAGTCTCTCAGCTTCCAGGGGCTGCTTCTCTGAGCTGAGATGTCTCTGCTATTCTGTTAACTTCTCAGGCCAGTGGCACCTGTGGTCAACCATGTGTTCAACTAGGTGCTCACCAAATGCTCTGCATTGTAATCCCAGCCAAGTTTCTAGTAGGCTCATAAACATGGCTGCATTCGTCTTAATGGCTTGCACAGGCCTGACTTAAACAGAAGTTTGAAATATGGACTGGAACCTTGTATCAAGATATGTACGTGTGGCATTTCGGTACATCGTCGTAGCTACAACCCCTGGTACAACCCCTCCAGACCGACTTTTTAAGTGAAACAGCCATTTCCATGTTACTGGAGACTTGGGAAGAGGGAATCAGTGCATTCAGCTACTTTTTGGGCACCTAGATAGGCTGCAAAAGGTGGCCACAGGACCTCCAAGGCTCCACAGGAAGTCCCTACAGGTAATGTCCTTGCCGTGTGTCCAGCTTGAAAATAGCTGAATGCATCTCAGCTGATCTCTCTTGCTCTCCAATGACATAAAAATGGCTGTGCTGAGGCGGCTTTATCGCTTAAAAGGTTGTTGCAGGGTTGGTGAAGAATTCCAATTCCTCCAAGAACCAAAAAAGTGAGTTGCAATACCCCAAGTCCAATTTATATCATTGTAATTCATCAACAGGACAAACTGGCCATAGTTTGTTTTAATTGGAGAAACTGCATTTAACCTTCCCTCCCCCCCCCCCCCTTCTACAAAAGGATTAGTATTTCAGATCATCTTAGTACTTATCCTTAATAATTTATGTTTTTGACCAGAGATGCCAGCTACTGTATAATAATAAACTAATCCTATACTAATAGCAAAATCATTACGTGACAGCTGAAACCTACATAGCCAAAATGTCACCACCCACTCACAAGGAGAAAGTATTAGCTGATTTGGGGAAACTCCAAAGTTTGCACAGGTTAAAAAAAAACTCTTTACAAAATTGAAGTAGAGAGACTCAAAAACAATCCAGAGAGGGCTTGGTAAGTTCAGTGGATACCAGGACCTGCTCATGTCATTTTGCTGCCTGAGGCAAAGAACAAGATGGCACTCCCCCATTCCACATACAGAAACCAAGAACCTTATCACAATATACTGTTATAGTACTAATATTCCACTTTAACTGCCATGGCAAGATCCTGTGAAATCCTGGGATTTGCAGTTTAGGGAGGGGCATTAAAAACTCTCAGCCAAGGCATGCTTGGCCCAGAATTCCACAGGATGGTGCCATGGCAGTTTAAGTAGAATAACAGTGTGATAAGGAAACAGTGGGTCAGCAATTGAATTTGTTTTAAACCAAAAGTTGGGTAGTTATTTCTTGAATTACAATCCCCAGAATCCTCTGGTTATGCTCCTTGGGGAAATGTCAGAAGTCATAGTCCAATAAAGTAATTTTTCTGAGCTCTCTCTTTAGCAGTGGGACAGCATCCATTCTCTGTACCTGAAGGCATAAAGCTAGCTTGGATGGTAAAGAGCAGTAAAGACGGCAGGCACCTTGCTCCCATCTCCCAGCCTCTGGTCCTTAAGGCAGCAGTACACACAGAGAATGCTGTCCAGTTTGACTCTTAATTTTTTTCAGCTAACATCAATACTGTAAATGAATTGTAGATGGGTTAAACCTGTGTGTTTTTTTAAAAAAAACATTTTGTTTTTTTGCTAAGATTTATATATTTATCAGTCTACAAAAATGGACAAAATACACACTAACATGTGCAGCTCTCTCGAAAGAGCAGTTTACAGAAGCTTGGCAAATGAGTCAGACATCAGCCCCGCCAAAGTAGTATCAAGGCAAGAAAAACCTGTTCTAAGATGAAATCTCAAAGGAAAGGAAACACTGAAAAAGAAATCAATATTATCTGCCAATGTACTAAATGCTTTTAATCTATTTAAGGCAGTTAAACAATTACATGCTGAATCTAAAATTAGTGAAATTACTTCTCTAGCAGTCTTTCTGTAATTAACACCCTGATTATTCCTCCTGGAAAAAAAAAATCTAGCACCATAGTTGTGACCAGATTAAGAAGAAAAATATAGAGGAGACTAAATAATAATTAAGATAAATTTGTATACAGCAGTATTTATCATTCATATGAGATTTTCCACAACCATGTAAGACAAAACAAATTGCCTCTCTAGATCAAATCTTAAATGAACCACAACATAGATTCAACTGTACTTGGGATATTATAAATGTTTTAAATAAATATATTGGCT
This sequence comes from Phrynosoma blainvillii, assembly GCA_026167975.1. Classification (NCBI taxonomy): domain Eukaryota; kingdom Metazoa; phylum Chordata; class Lepidosauria; order Squamata; family Phrynosomatidae; genus Phrynosoma; species Phrynosoma blainvillii. The sequence continues at coordinate 287,662,003 of JANUYF010000002.1, read as the reverse complement.
CTGATAATTCTGTATATTTCAATTAATAATGAAGTTAAATTAAGAATTACGTTAACAATGCCTTCCCAGTTCACAAAACTTACAACTATTCACCATATCTCAACTACAGAAATGATTTCAAGTAATTTCAAGATGGACTCTTTATTCCTATAAGGTAGTGAAGTAGACTGTTGCTACAGCAGAGACTTATTTTTAGCCACTGTATCTTGTACAACCAAAGAAAAGCTAATTAATCTATTGCCATTTAAGTCACAGGTACTTCCAATTGCTCCTACCTCTTTAGAACCCATAAATTGTTATTTTTACAATAAAATGTAATGTGATTTGCCAGTAGCCAGCATTATCAAGCTGCTAGGAAATTAAGAGACAAATGGGGAAGGGGACATTAATGCCCTACTTTAACTTGTTTTAGAGCACATTCTACAACATATTCAGAGAAATATATTTTGACCCATATAAAACAGCTCCAAATGCTCCCCTATTCTTCTGATTGCACATCATGGCTTCCTACAGGCAGCCAAATGCCAGAAAACCATAGGCACTCCCTCCGGAAGCAAGGTATCACATGTCCCACAGGCCAAGTAATTGCTATCAATGGTGAATCGAGAATGTAATCAGTCTCAAAATCTCCCAAACAAAACAGATACATTTCCTGGGGCATAGGTATTGCCTACACAAGATGCAGTTCTCAAGTACGCCTAAGGTTTGTCAGGGCAGGGGTGCCTGCACTGCAAGACAGCAAGTTCAACAAGAGATCTGTTCAATTCTGATGGGAATACTGTGTGCCACTGAACATTTGGGATATTGCTATTTTCCAGGTTAAAAAATGCATGTGCATAATATTTTTTTAAACGGGAATATTAGTTTCAGAAGAAAATCACGATCAATCAAGCTCACAAGCTTTATTTTGAGATTAGAACTGGTTTATTGAAGTGAATTTAAATATAACACCACCACCATTTTCATATTAATACTAATTTAGTTTTAGTATTTTTAATAACTACACTAACAAATGTGTTAAGAAAATACACATTTCTTGCTTATGAGTGAAACAAACTGGTAGCAGTATCAACTGATTTAAATATACATCAAATTTATTTTTTGTAAAGATATAGAAAATCTTACTAAGTAAACACCCTAAGTGTGTATGTGCGCATCTTCAAGTTGCTTGTCAACCTATGGCAATCCCATGAATTTCCTAGGGTTTTCTGAGGCAAGGAATGCTCAGAAGTGGTTTTGCCAGTTCCTTCCTCTGAAATATAGAACCTGGTATTTGTTGGCAGTCACTACTAGCCAGGGCTGACCCTACTTAACTTCCAAGATCAGATGGGGTCTGGTGCCTTTAGGGTATTTTAGGCTTTAAGTAAAATTCCAAGGAATTTACAGAAAAATTTCTAATTTTTGCACATCAGAATGTTTTCTTATCCACCATGAGGATCCTGGATTCTATGTTTCCATGGGTGGAATTCTGTTCATTAACTTACAGTTATAAACTGCTTAGAGACTGCTTAGTGTGGTATGAAGCAGTGTGTATATATTGTATTTTCCGGCGTATAAGACGACTGGGCGTATAAGACAACCCCAACCTTTCCAGTAAAAATATAGAATTCGGGATATACTTGCTGTATAAGACTACCCCTCTTCCAATGCACAACAAATAATTTTTTTAAAAAAAACATCAGATTTGATTTCAATATGGTAATTTTAATGCAAATGCTTATGACATGCAGGTACTTAGCAGGAAAACTCTCACTAATAAACACAACAAACTACAGTTCCCATGTTCCCTAACATTTATTTCTGCAGTGTGTTTTGGACCTTATTTTTTAAAACATAGTCCAGATTTAAATGCTGCTTTAAAAATTACTTCCATCTCCCAGCTACGAGATGGTTGGGGGGAAATGAGAAAGTGTTGGGGGGAAGGACTGCCAATATACTAAGTGATGCATTCTGGGGTATGTACAATTTGCAGCTAAGTAAGTGACCCTGGGCATGTCACACACTCTCAGCCTAAGGGGAAGGCAATGGTAAACCTCCTCTAAACCAGTCTTGCCAAAAAATACAAAAACAAAAACCAGGAGAGGATCGCCTTAGGGTTCTTCTCTTCCTCCTCTTCTTCCCGCCTCCACCTCTGTCCTCCTTGTCCTCTTCTTTTCCCAAGACTTCTTCCCACCTCTGTCCTCCTTGTCCTCTTCTCCTCCCAAGGCATCTTCCCGCCCCACCTCTGTCCTCCTTGTCCTCTTCTTTTCCCAAGGCTTCTTGCCACCCCCACCTGTCCTCCTTGTCCTCTTCTTTTCCCAAGGCTTTTTCCTGCCCCCACCTGTCCTCCTTGTCCTCTTCATCTCCCAAGGCTTCTTCCCGCTCCCACCTCTGTCTTCCTTGTCCTCTTCTTCTCCCAAGGCTTCTTCTCGCCCCCACCCGTCCTCCTTGTCCTCTTCTTCTCTCAAGGCTTCTTCCGGCCCCCAGCTCTGTCCTCCTCCTCCTCCTCCTTATACCCAGCGTATAAGACAACCCCCAACTTTAACCCAGATTTTCCTGGGTTAAAAAGTTGTCTTATACGTCAGAAAATATGGTAAATGAAGCTGCTATTGCTATTCATGGGTTTTTTCCTAATCCCCCACTGCAAAATCCTATGCCTGCCTCCCAAAAGTTTGCTCTAGCCTCAGCCATGTTGGCCAATAGTCCCATGTTGGCCAATAGCTCCTGGGATTCTGGGAGCTGAAGTCCCTCGGCCCTTAAAGGGGAAAGGTTGCCTACCCCTGGTCTAGAGGGTTCAAGGACCACCAACCAACCAGTGTGACTGAATGAGCATCTTTTTATGAAGGGAAGTTCTTCTGTTTGTTCTTCCGTTTGTGGAAGGGCAACTCAGAATCCAAGAGAGGCTGTTTAGGGGGTGACATGATTTCCAACTGGGGAGGTATCTTACCCATTACTAGGATGTCCAATATGTATGCAAGCTACTCTCTTGTTTGTTCACTGTAAAGCAATTTGAAATCGAGCTGCTGTAAACAGTGAAAGTATCAACTCTTGCCTTAACTGGAGGAATATTTTTCTTTACTGAAATTATTTAACCAAACTGTTGCAACACCAAAGAAATAGCATACCTAGATATTTTCTCTGTATGGTCATTAATTGTGCCACTCTCTAAAGTTTTAGGGAATGTTTGACATTACAAAAGTAAGAGCCAATCCCTCCATATATCTTCCAGCAATATTTAGAATGTTGTTTGATTTTACTAAACAACCTAGCAACTCGGGTAAGTACTAGCATGGGTATAGCTGGAATATTTGTTGATGTTAAGGAAGAAGAAACAGAGTAGAACAGATTACCAGATTCGAAAGCATTATATATCTACATTAAAAATGATTACTTTCTGTAAATTGTAGCAAACTAAGCAACAGCAATCTAGCCATAAAATAGGTGGAGCAGAGAGCACAAGGTCATAAACACATTTAGTTGGGCTTTTCCCTTCTCTTTCATTTTTGGCAAGAAAACTGGATGCTACTGAAAATAATCATATTCAAACCCTCAAGATTTTAGAGAAAACATTAACCTATAATATATTCTGGGAAGGTAAGAAAAGAATGAACTATCCCTCTGAATAACCGTGGAACAGGGAAATACAAAACCATAATATTCAACTGGAAGATAAAACTAGGACTCTTCTACTTAACAATTTTGTTCTAATAAAGTATATACATAATAAAATATTCAATTATGCTCTTAGTTATTTTTTGCTTCTAAAGCACACACTTTAAAACATAAGTTGTTAAAATACTAAGGAAATCAATGTTTAATTTTAAGGGCTCTGGACAGCCTTCAAGCTAGGACACATACCATTTACGATAGTGTCAGATCACAGGATCTTCTCACAACCTTAGTGCCAGATAAAGATTAAAGTGACCTATCCTTCTGACTCTGCCTCGGCTCTATCTAGTCAGCTTCTAAACAGAGAAATGACTAATTGGTCAGGCAATTTCTGAGACTACCTGATACAAAAAATAAATAAAAACCTTTAACATGGGGGGGGGGGAGTTCTTGTTCTCCTTTTCATACATATCAAAATTGTTTTAGGTGCATATATATCAATCCACTGATAATACACTCGAGTCAGTCTAGCCACTCACTTCCACTTAACCTATACAGCTAATTTTTTTCACTTTGGGGGATAGATTATGACGCTTCTGAACTAAAATAATAACAAATACAAATTTTTCCATTTCATCACAGAAGTTACCATCTTCCAATCGTAAGTCTCACAATTTCAATAACAGGAGACTGTGTTAACTGTGACTGAATTATCTAGGTGGCTACAGTTTAGTGATTTGCCTGTATAGAGTCTGAGATCCAATCCCTAATATTTCTGGCTAAAAAAAATCACAATGGTAGGACTGGGAAGGATTGAGGGGCACTGTGGAGTATTGGTTTGAGCATTGGACTATGACTCTGGAGACCAGGGTTCGAATCTCTGCTCTGCCATGAAACCCCATTGGATGAGTTTGAGCAAGTAACACTCTCTCAGCTACAGAGGATGGCCATGGCAAACCCCCCCCCAAAAAACTTGTTAAGAAAACCCCATGACAGGGTTGCCATAAGTTGGAAATGACTTAAAGGCACACAACAACAGAACTGGAAAACTGCTTCAAACTCTGCTGATAAAATGAATTAACAACTTCAGGCTAGATGACTCAAACCCATATGTATGAGTTAAATTCCAATAATTCACTGTTGTAACTGATAAAAAAGCCAAAAAAGTCTTGTGTTAAAAATATTTAACACAAGTATCACACCTTCACACGTCTGGGATAACGCATCACACTTTTCTTGTGTTCTTAGGGCCTTTGCAGACTGCGAGAAATAGTGCAAATTGAGTCCACTTTAACTGCCCTAACTCAGTGCTAGGGAATCATGGGAACTGTAGTTTTTTCTGAGACACAGCCTTCTCTGCCAGAGAGCTTTGGTGCCACAATAAACTACAGTTCCCATGATTCCCTAGCACTGAGTCAGGGCAGTTCAAGTGGACTCAATTTGCATTATTTCTGGCAGTCTGCAAAGGCCCTGAGTCTCTCCCTTCCCCTCAATTGCTCTATTGTGCTGATCACTGAATGGGGGTTAGTAAACCATAACTCAGTATAGAGAGATAACAAAGTTTCCTATCATGTCTTCAAATTCTACAATTGAAGAGATAGCAGTCTTTCTCACTTTGGGAGATCACATCATCTACATAACATGGTAAACTGTTTCATTGTGTGTGTGTGTGCTATGTGTCTTCAAGTTGTTTCCCTTATGGTGAACCTATCATGGGTTTTTCTTGGCAAGTTTCTTCTGAGGAGGTTTGCCACTGGCTTTCTCAGCCCTGAGGCTGAGAGCGTGTGACTTGCCAAAGGTCACCCAGTGGGTTTCCATGACTGAGCGGGGAACTGAACCCTAGTCTCCAGAGTTGTAGTCTCATCCACTGCTTCATTAGATTCAATTTATTTAGAAGCCTAGAACAAGTAGTCAAAGTTATCTAGAACAAAAATCCTGACCTCTGTGTGAAACCCTGCATGAAGCCCCTCCTACACCAATGGCTAAAATGTTGGCTTAGACAAGGGAGACCCAAGTTTCAAACCAGTGCTCATTCGGTGGCCTTAGGGTAGTCACAGACAATTAATTTACAAGCAACTAACCTACTTTACAAGACAGCTGTGAAGATAAAATGAGCTACCCCATATGAACCCTTCTTGAGATCCTGGGACAAAGAGAATGGCCAGTGAATGAGTACAATCCTTTCACATTGTTTACTGCCAAACTTGTGAAGGTCTGCTATATGGGAAATACAGGACCAGAACAGGATTTCAAGAACATTTCTTCAGTTCCTAATACCTAGTATATTAAAGTGCCAACCTACACAGCTAATGTTAAATAGCCAAGGACACACTAAAGTGGAGAGCCAAGACATCTTCTTGAAATTTCTCAGAAATAGCTGTAAGTTTACCCTTTATTTTGATCACAATAGTCTGGGTTGTATTTACTTTCCTATTTCTTCAACCTTTGTGGCTGAAGAGTGGGGTATAAATACTCCAAATAAATAAATTAAATAAATAAATAAATACAGTCCCTTACTAACTTTTTTTTTTGGGGGGGGGGAATACTTGCATTTTTTGAACAGTGCCTGAAACCAGTGGGAAAAGATGCCATCCTTGAGGAAGGAAGGAAGGAAGGAAGGAAGGAAGGAAGCTTAACCAGCAATCTATTTTAATATAGACCAAATGCATCTAAGGAAGTACTGTAAACTGAGGTCTATGAAAGCTCCTGCTGTCAATTTCTTTTAGTGAGTCTCAAAGGTGCTACAAGACCTCTCTACATACTACACCAGGGGTAGGCAACCTTTCCCCTTTAAGGGCTGAGGGACTTCAGCTCCCAGAATCCCAGGAGCTATTGGCCAACATGGGACTATTGGCCAACATGGCTGTGGCTTCTGGGAGCTGAAGTCCCTCGGCCCTTAAAGGGGAAAGGTTGCCTACCCCTGTACTACACACACACCGACTAACAAGGCTATATTTTTGTATTTTAATATTGTAATAATGTAATTCTATTTTAATGTATAACTTTTCTGTTTTTAACTATATTGCTCTTTTTAATATTGTGAGCCACTCTGGGTCCCATTTCTGGGGAAAGAGCAGAATACAAATAATAATAATAATAATAATAATAACCACCAGCAATTTCTTCTTCTTCTTCATATTATTATTATTATTATTAACATGGCCACCAACTATTTCCCTACTTCCTGCCCAGTCTGGGCCATTCCAGATATCATGGAGGGGCGGCAGTGCAATCTAGCTTTATTTTGATTTCATTCTAGTCAAACTGAGGGAGAAAGTTCACTTCAAACTAGAGTACACACTACAACTTCCTCGAAAAAGAGAAATGAGGCCAGTTACCACAGCCTTACAAACAGGAGAGGGGGGCAGACACACACAAAAGGTCATTTAAAGGGGGGGATGCGTCCACACTGGGGAAATAATCCGGTTTGACGCCGCTTGAACTGCCGGGGTTCCGGGCTGGAGCATTCTGTGAATAGTCGTTTGTTGCGGTACAAACGCCCATTCCCAGAATGCCCCAGTTCAAGGGGCGTCAAACCGGATTATTTATGCAGTGCGGACGCAAAGCAACCCCTCCGGCGGGCCTCACCGCAATGAGGGCGCTGCTGCTGCTGCGGCCGTGTTGCTGTGGCTGGGCTTCACCGCCAGCGGTGTCGGCGTCCAGGCCGTTGGCTCCGGGTCTCTCGGAGGAGGCGGAGGAGGCGGAGGAGGCGGCGGAGGCCTGTGCTGGGGGCGGCTGAGGCGGGGGCTGAGGCGGGGGCGGCTGCCGGTGCTTCCCTGCGCGCTTGGCCTTGGCCTGGAGGCAGCGCTGGTGGAGGGCGAAGGTCTGCTGCCGCTCGAGCTCGAGGCGCTCCGGGGAGACGGCCTGGTAGCGGGACTCGCAGGCGCTGTGGTGCCGCCGGCAGAGCTCGATCCGCCGGCGGAGGCGCTCCATGACGGCGCTGTGCCGCGGCACCGCGAATTCCGCCATCGGGCAGGGAGGGAGGACCATCAGCCGGGGCCGAGGAGGAGGAGGAGGAGGAGGAGGAGGAGGAGGGGAAAAGGGAAGAGGAGGCCTTTCACGCCGCCATGGACGACGACGGCGGCGAGGGACGCCCGGCAGCTCTGGGTCCCAACCACTCCACTCCGCCGCCTCCTCCTCCTCCGCCTCCTTCCTCGTCGTCTTCGTTTCCAGGCGCGGGCGCCGCACTCGCCTCCGGGCCGGCCCCGGCCCCGGCCCCGGCCCCGCTCCCTGCCTCCCCGCTGCCCGGTCCCCGCCTCAGGCCCGAAGCCGCCCCAGCCTCCCGTCCCCCATTGTTATCCGCGCCTCGGCCGCCGCCATTTTGAAACTGCTTTGCCCCCTTCGCCTCCCCCCTCCCTCCACCTCGGAGCCAGCCCAGTTCAGAGGAGGCGGGGTTCCCTAAACGGCGTCACGACCCACACGCTCATTGGCTGCAGGCCTTGAGTGACACGGCCACGGGCCAGTAGGAAAAGAGGACGGGAGAGTAGAGCCCGGGAGGAAATCTCTTTTCATCTCCGGCTGCTTCCCCCCCCCGCGACCTGTCCGGAAGACGATACAGGGCGGGGCCTCGTGATTGACCGGAAGTGGCCCCCTCTCGCCCCCCTCCCAACCGAAGAGCTGAGTTTGTGAGGCAGAGGAACAGATGCTCCCCTCAGGCGCCTTCCTCTCCTCAGGAAATAAGGAGCCCAGGAGGAAGACGCTACGTTGCTGCCTGTCGTTGTGACCTAAAAGGAGGACATATCACTAACTTTTTAAAATAAAAGACCAGGCCAAGGCCAATAAAGTTGCTGCCATGTTAGAGAGCTTGGCTTTGGCATTTACATTTATTAGCCACACACACACAGACAGTTAAGTGCCTTCAAGTTGTTTCTGACTTATGGCAACCCTAAGGCAATTCTATCATGGGTTTGGTTTTTTGGCAAGTTTCTTCAGGGGGGGTTTCCCATTGCCATCCTGTGAGGCTGAGAGAGTGTGACTCGCCCAAGGTCTCCCAGTGGGTTTCCATGCCCCAACCAGGATTCAAACCCTAGTCTCCCAGGGTCTTTAGTCCAACGCTCAAACCATTACACAGTGTTATCTCCCTTTCTATATGTAATGCAAAGGAAACTTGTAGCACCTTGGAGACTAACTGAAAGAAAAGCTGATAGCATGAGTTTTTTAGGGCCTTTACAGACTGCCAGAAATAGTCCAGCTTGATTGAGGCCACTTTAACTGTCCTGGCTCAGTGCTAGGGAATTATGGGAACTGTAGTTTATTGTGGCACCAGAGCTCTCTGACAGAGAAGGTTCAATGTCCTAGAAAAAAATACAATTCCCATGATTCCCTAGCACTGAGCCACGACAGTTAAAGTGGCCTCAAGCTGCATTATTTCTGGCAGTCTGTAAAGGCCCTTAGACTTGTCTTCTTCCTCAGATGTATAAGGAATACAACATGCATCTGAGGAAGCTCAAGTCTAGGAAAGCTCATATTATCAGCTTTTCTTAATCTCAAAGGTGCTACAGGATCCCTGTGCACTACAGTACATACATACATACATACATACATGCTAACAAATGTAAATTCTTGCAAAGCCAAACTCTTTAAATTTACACCAACCATTCCTTTAGATTAAAAAAAGCCTGTCACATTTAGGTCAGTTTTTAAAGCTCTCTCCTGACCCATACTGGGAGGAAAGAAGGACCCACTGCTCAGTATGGGAAGATTTGAAAAGGCTTGAATTGTTGTTTGCCTTCCAAGCCGTTTCTGACTTACAGCAACCTTAAGGTGAATGTATCACTGAGTTTTCTTAGGAAGTTTCCTCAGAGGGGTGTTTGCCTTAGCCATCCTCTAAGGCTGAGAGAGTGTGACTTGTTCAAGGTCAGTCACTCAGTAGGAGAGCAGAAGGGGTGCTCTGTGCTGCACCAGCCAACAAGGAAGAAGCTGGAAGTATGAGTGCTCACCTGAAGTGGTGAAACAGGGCAGCCTGCTCAGCACCCTCCATATGTGGTTGTTTGTTGTTGTGTGCCTTCAAGTCATTTCCGACTTATGGCAACCCTAAGGCAACCATATTGTGGAATTGTCTTGGCAAGATTTTGTTCAGAGAGGTTTGTCATTGCCATCCTCTGAGGCTGAAGGAGTGTGGCTTGCCCAGGGTCACCTAGTGGGTTTCCACGGTTAGCCAGGATTTGAAGCCCGGTCTCCCAGTGTCCTAGTCCAACGCCCAAACCATTATGTGCCAATTTATAAACAAAAAGAAATAATTCTGAGGCACTCATAGTGAGATCTCTGAAACAAGTGAGAAGCTCCCAAAATGAACCTACCATCAAAGCCACCAGAATTTAAGTTACTGATCTTTACACTTTTACCAAATTGTTCAAATATGGATTATGGACAAGCAAATCCCACATTAGTTGGATCAAGGCTGTCACACATAGAAAAGACTAACTTAATCAGGTTTAAACTAGTGATAACTAATTAAAGCCCAGATTTTTACTTTTATTTTGGTACCCTAAAATATGCAACCAGATACACAACCAAAGGTAACCAGATACACAACCAAAGGCCTGTCTACAAAATTCCATTCCTACTGGTTCCTGACAATTTTTCATGTAGATAGCAAATGTTTGTAGAATTGCAGTCTCTCATGTTCATAATTCTGTGCTAAAACAGACTGAACAGAACAAACATATGAATAAGCCACATTTTGAAGAGCAGGATAGTAAGGTTTTTTTTTTGGCGCAATTCAGATCACTAAGGGGCTATACAAACAGCCCCTAAGGGGCAGCATCCCACCACCCCTTTCCTTGCCAGATTGGGGCTGCAGGAACCGCACGCCGCAGCCCCAATCTGGCACTTTGCCGCTCCAAAAAGAGCTGGCAAATGCCACTCTTTGGAGCGGCAAAAAGCCACCCTTGTTGCGGCGGCTTTTTCGCACTCCATTGGTGCAGTGTGTCTGAATGCTGTGCCAAAGGAGCACCCTGACACTACATGCCATGCATCGGGGCGCACGGCATGACGGCAGCATCAGGGCAGGCAGCCCTTTTGGCCGGTCTGTATTCCCCCTTAGATTTCATAGCAAGTTGTTCATCACATACTTACTTGAACTATTTCTTTTTTTAAAAAATACCAGTTCAACTTGGTTAGTAATGAAGTAAGTATCCCATCTTGTCTTTGAAGCTAAGCAGGATCAGCCCTGGTTAGTACTTCAATGGGAGACTACCAACAAATATCATATGCTTTAGGCTCTGTCTCTGGTTATTCCCTGTCTAAGAGAACCCTATGAAATTCACAGGGTGGCCATAAGTAGACAAGTGACTTGGAGGCACATACATATAAAATATTTGTACAAATTAATTTCATGTCATTTTTAACTGTTAACCTAGGCTCAAGATATTTTCAGAAGAACATTTCAAACAGGAGGCTTGACCGCCATGCTTTTTACATGACATTTTTTCACAACTGTTTGGTCTCTTATTTCTGCTCTTAGATTAAAATCCAAGGGTAAAAAATATATAGTAAACTAGACAACAGAAAACAGTGATTTATGTTTTATTAATCAGAGTATGCTTACATTTGTTCATAACTTAACCAATATATTTATATGCATACTGCATCTTCAGGTTTATCAATTTTATAACAGTCAGGACTTATGAGAAAATCACAGTCTTTTTTCCAACACTTGAGGGAGGGGTTGCATCTGAAACTTGTATGGAGGCAATACTGGCATTTGAAGACTATAGTTGAAGAGAAGGCAGAAGGGTGCCAAGAAAAAGCACCATATTTACTGCCACAAATTAGGTGGAGCTAACTTTCAAGATTCAAGGTACTTTTTCTTCACTTAGGGTTGATTGTATGAGATTCCTCTGTCATCTGTAACATCCATATATGAAACTCAGTGCATTTTACATCAGCATTTTAAACGTGTGCAACTTTGCAGTGTTATCCTCAGAAAGATCACTTGTTCATCTTGGTGAAAAACTATCTACTTTGACCCAACACACTAACACCAATGGATTTCAAAATGCTAGAATTGACTTTATTTTCTGAACAAAAAGTAGTCTAAAATCCTATTCACCTTGAAATTCTCTTCTGCGAAAGAGTACAATTTCTTTAAGATCTTAATATATGGTATTTATTTCCTGCTACCAATTCAACAACTCTGTCAGCACACAAAAATTCATACATCCAAATATATTTTCTTCAAACTTGAAACAAAAGAAAATCACCACCCTTCAAGTCACAGCAGCTCAGTTACTTGGAAACCCCACAACTACATGAACTCTGGTTTTACTTCAAGAGTGTGACAGTTTCCTGGTGTAGAATATTCTGTAATATGGGTTTACAAAGATACACTGGGGGTAAGGTTTTTGAAGTAGTACATTTCAAGCCATGAACTGTAAAAACAAAATTTTCTGTAGTGCCTTTGCAAATTTTGCTGACATGAAAAAAGCCAAAACATGCAAACAGTAGAGCATTCTAGAGAAACCCTGCAAGTATCAAATGCATTACACCTTTAACTTTAAATTAAGCAGTGAGTCCTGACCTTATCTGAAAAGTTCATCTATGCAGATATCTTGGAGAAAAAAATACATGTTCCACAGAGAAATAAAGGAATAAAACAGCTTGTTCAAAAGACAATATTAACTCAACTCAATTAACATTAAAATTAGTATAGGTTTGAGGTGTTAAAACGCCCACTGCAAGTACAGAAAAATGGATGAGAGGCAGCTAAAAACAGTATTTTCATCCACTGCCTGAACACCTAAAACGAGCAAGTTAAGCAAACACTGCCTGCAAGCTCTGTAGCTTCCAATGCAACAGCAAGAGGACTGTGGAAAGATCAGGGAATTAGAATAAAAATTATAAGGTACAAGCAACTTGGTTTCTAAAAGCAGAATGGTCCATAAGTATATTTTAAAGCTTAGATTGAAAAGAAGCTATGCACTGACTAAGTCAAAACGTTCCCTAGTACATTTATGATTACAAATTTGGGCAGGACAGTCATATCTTGCAGGCAGCAAAAGCTCAGTTCATTTTCTCTGACAAACTTGGGAGTGTTTTATTCAGTGCACATACATGTTTTGCCCATTTATTTAAACAGAGGCCTACAGCCAGTAAAGCACTTTTTCTTTCCATTATCTCCAATCTCCCACTACAATATTATGGGGCAAAGTTTCATCCTTGGAGGTATGTAAGCTGGTAGTTCATATTCCATTCAAAAAGGGTTCTGCATGGTCAGATACTCAATACGACACACTTAAAAAAAAATTATTTAGCTGGAACTGGAACCCCCTACATTCACATGAAGTTTGATAACATGAACAGCGGTTTGAGACTCAGTATGTTACATACACCCAATGAGTTTTCAACATGCTCCTTCCTCAGTCACAAATACTGACATCTTCATTTGATATAAGCCTTTAGATTGCCTCTTATCTATGAATGTACATACAATGGCCACAATCAGAAAACCAGCAACACTGTCTATTCCACAGTGTTTGGACCCCAGAAATAAGTAGTTCTAACTTTGAGAATGTTTTTTAAAAAGCCACACAACAGACGTAACAGTGAGTTGAGCATATCTAGTATACAGCAGCTAAGCTGCATTCTGAAGGAACTGCATAGGAGCTGCACAAAGTAGAAAAGGAGGAAGGAGTTTTTAAAACCACAGGGAAAAATCGTGAAAACGAAGAAAACAAATTCCATATTGAAGACAATTTAAGGCTTAAAGCAACAAGATAGTCCAGTCTCAAGTCTTAGTACCCTGAACCAGAACCTGCTCCCAAATTCAGGCTGATTGTGAATACTGTTTCACCTGGGCAGTACCCATGACCGACAGAACAAATAATGGTTTTCCAACAACAACAAAAAAGGAAGGTTTGAGCACTTGATATAATTTCTTTTTAAGGATTTAAATGTCATCCTTTCTCTGAATGAACTGGACGCATTAATGTAATGGCATTTACTCATTTACTTTAACATGATCAAAACTAAGGGAAATAAATGTATAAGAATGTCCATGTTTACAAAAAATATATAAAAATTGTTATGTAGCATTTTTCTAAGGGCTCATGTTCATTTCCATTGACAGATTAATACATTAATTAAAGCCAAGGTTTCGAGGCTGGCAATTCTACCATTCTATTTAAAAACAAAGAAAAATGTTAGTCTTGTAACATTCCAGAAATTCATAGCTGGGTTGTGTTAAATGCATTTTTTTCTACAGGAATTTTCTATTTAAAAACACAATGCAAGTATTTGACTGCTAAACATCCATTTACACTGGAGAGCATTTGATGGGAACCTGTGGATGGTGAATCTTGAGGTTTTTTGTTTCAGCAAAAAGTACCCAAGGTCCTCTCCCAAAACCATGTTGGGGAAAATGAATCAGATCAAGTTTTTAGGATCTTTCAATCTCTTCTTGGTTTTCTGTTTCTGGGGGATCTATTCACAGTTTCTTCCTCCTACAAAGGTAAAATATCACAGGCTTTACAGAAATGTAAAATAAGGTTCAGAAAGTAATGAGGTTTATTGGCAATATATCTACTGTCCAAAATAAATCTATTACAGTAATTAGCTATGATAAAGGAGTAATAGTTGCTAAAGGCAAGCTACTTGCCCAAGTTGATTTCCTGGTTATTCATCTGCTTGTTTACACTGTCCAGTTTTTACTGAACTGTCTAATGGACTATTTTATAATTTTATCATTCCTTCATTATTTTCAGCAATTGGTTTTATTATATTCTTTTTTAAAATATAAATTGCCTTGGAATACTTAAAATCTAAAAGCAGTATAAGAATGCTCTTGAACAAATACTTTTTAAAACTTGGTGGCTTGCCTCATAAGCTGAATTTGTTCTCCTACGTGCATCTGCATGCCATTGACAGCAGCTCCTAAATCTAACTCCAAAGTTTAGAACTATGTTGACAATAAGAAAAATGAGTAGTCAAAAATACGTACTTTTCTAGTCTCACTACGAAACAGGCTGCATCACCTCTGAAAGACTGGTGTCATACTTTATTTTGCTTTATTTAAATTTCAGCATTCACAGCACTGATTTTCTTTTAAGTCTTTTTATTTTATAAATGTATCAAATTGGCAAATACCCTGTTTTCTCTATGTGAAAGTGGCAAAGTCCATTTGACATTCCACACTGGCAGTGCTTTGTGATTAGGAAGCAGTGCTCAAAACAGGTACATTTTGTTTCATTCTGACAATTTTGACAAATACTGGAGATATGAACTGCAGGAATGGCCAGTACAGAATAGCATGCAATTGCCAAGGTGCAGGACTGGTAGCAAAAAGTAAACAAATATTTTCCTTCATGAATTTTTTTGGAGACACAGTGTTAAATCAAATATTGCATTAGCAGATCTATGCTAGTTTTGTCTTTTATCTCCCTTCCATGATTCTCTGCACTCCTGAAAATGTGGGGATTTTTAGGGTATAAGGAAACAATCTATCCTCACTACACTGTCAGGACTGCTTCCATCAATGGAACAAGCAAGACTGGATCGGGGCCACTCAACATACAGCAATTTTGTCAGCAGTTTACAAAAATACACACTGAAACACAAGTCTTTGACTTTTGAAAAAAAAATCTTAAGGATGTATTATTTTCATAAATCACAGAATTCATGCCTTACAGGCTATGGTGTAAAAATGATCACATGAATAAAAGGTATGGAGGTTGTTATTCATGATTTATGAAGCACTGAAATGTTGGTATTCAAAGAATTTTAGAACTTCTAGGCTTACTATTCCACCAAAGCAAAACTTTGTAATTAACTGCTTACCTCTGTAATGGGTTTACTATCCCCCTCCTCTTCTTCTTCCTCCTCCTCCTCATCTTCCTCTTGACTAGCAGTTTCTGCACCACCATCATCCCTTGGCTTCTCTTCTAAAAATATATATAGAGAAAGTTCTATTATTTTAAAAGATGTCACTTGTATTTTCTGCATACCAGCATTCATGTTCATACTTTTAAAATACAAGACTGTTGAAGGAGAAAGCTTTAATGATTTTAGAAACACTGGATTTTCATCTATTTTGCATACCTGGCTTTTCTTCACTGCCTTCTTCCTCTTCATCCTCTCCTTCTACTTTGTCTTTTTCCTCTACTTTGTCTTCCTCGTTAACATCTGGTTGGGGCGCATCTGTCTTCTTGTACTCTGCAGCACTTGGTTGCTTCTAAAATAGTTATTAAGAGATATTCCATAATTTGGTTTTTCAGAGATGGTTCACTTATTTATTTTGCAATTTTATTATTTCTTTGCTGCCTTTAAAAGTGAAGCCTCCCCAAAGTGGTTAATAAAATCAAAAATCAAAAATCAATACAATACAGATAATTACAACAAGACATTTTAAGAATCAGCAATCAATTTCCATTCTGATTCTACTCAACATGCAATCAGGAGGAAACACACCTTTCCAGAGCAGCAAAACAGGATGACAAGGAACACAGGCAGAGCCACTGTCAAGATGTAGACTATCCAAAGCCAGGGACGCTCTTCAGCAGCTGCCATCATCTGACCCACAACACCAGGCTAGAAGACAAGATAGAACTTCAAATTGCATGTACTCACCAGTGCATGATAAGCAACATAGCTACCAAAAGGTCTAAGAGCCAGCCCATGTATTTCTCTATTAACAACCACCCAGTCAACAACATTTACAGAGGTCTACTTTAAGTGAGGTTTATTTAGCCAGCCCCCCAACTTAGCCAGCCAATTTAGCCAGTCGGTTGCCTAGCAGAGGGGTGGGTTAAAAATAAAAGTTATTATTATTACTATTATTAACAGTTTCCAGGAAAGAAAGATGCAACCATAAGCAATGGGCACAAATATGATACTGGTCCCTGCCACTTTGGGAAAAAGCTAATTGCCAGTGCTTCATATCAGGTAGCTTAAAAAACACTGATTTATAGCACTGAAAAATAACAACTGAGATAGTATACTACCTTGCCAAATATTAAACTGATTCTAGTCATTTGTAAAATCACTCTTGTACCACAAGTTACAAAATGGTGTTTCAACACTGCTCAAACTAGCATGTGCAATAAAAGTAACATGAAGAGCTTTTCAGGAAGATTCAACTATTTATCTGGCAATGACATTCCAACCATGCAGTTGCATGAATAACAAAGACCATCATATAATATCACAGCAAGGCCCATAGATCAGTTACAGATCGCATATTTTACTTACAAATAGTTCAAGGTTAAAGTCTGGTCATCTCTATGTTTACTTAGGACTCACTCCTATCTGAAACCATGGAAAGCCACTGTTGATCTGTACATCAGCCTTACCCAGCTCATACACTCTAGTTATGAAAGGTTCCAACTTCAATCTTTCACAACCAACAAGTCCAGGTTGTGCAAGGATGGTATAGACATTACGAAGGAAGATGGACCAACTGGCCTGATATGGTGTATGGCAGCTTCCTGTGCTCCTAAATACATCATAGGTTTGAAATAAAAACAATTTTGGTCCAAAGAGGTACTGCTCAAACTTAAACAAGAACAGGAAAGTCACCTATTGCACAGGCTTTAGGAAAATGCTAAAATTAGTAGCATGCACAATCTCCTACAACATGGATGAAGAAAACTTAAACCATGCCTTGTGCTTTCTACTGAAAAACACTTTACCTCAGCAGCACCATCAGCTGCCTTCTTCAGACCCCATCCATCATTGCCCCAGTCATCAGCCACTGCTCGGTCTGTACAGATGATGAAGTTATCAAAGAATATGTCAGAGGTCATAGACCATAACTCAAGTCCCAGAGCACTAAAGGGTGTCATTTTGAAAGGTTCTAGGTCTTCAAAGAAGTCTGGATTTGGAATCTTCCTTGGCTTCCAGATGCCCTGAAAGAATGTACAGACACCACTCAGTCAATTCTAATATACTTATTCTTTTTTCATTGATCCTTCAAACCCTACTAAATGGATTAGAAAGCTTGAAGAAATCTGTTTGATTCCTAGCTGACATTCACAATGTCACTCTCATGTATGTACTGCATGTCTTAAAATTATTATTTTCCAGTTATGACATATGATGTTGTAATATTTCTCCCACGCCTACAGCAAGTTTTCTACCCATAGGTTAGTGTCACAGTGCATGGTTATGCGTGCGCAAGGTTGAAAATTCAACCGGACATCTCTAATTAAAAGGATATCAGGAAGCAGGGCTGTGAAAGAACTCTGCTGAGATTGTTGAAAGCTAATACCATAAAAGAAAATCTTGTACCATCTTGAGTACGAACAGCTACAATTCATAAATTGTTTTGCTTTATTTATTTTAAACATTTAGGCTGACTTTAAGAGTAGAACTCCATTAAGTTCAGTGCATTTGTATCTAAATCAGAGACAATGGATTCTTGTCCCTCTGAGCAGTCAGCACTGCTGACCAGAACTGATCATCACTGTGCTTATTTTGCAAACATCCAAGTGCTAACTGAACAGTCATACTTATTATCCATGCATTCTTCAATTTCATTCCACTCTTGACATAACTGCTTAGTCATCTACACGTATCTACATGGAATCATCTACACGTATCTACATGGAAACAGTACCTCGTGCATTTGAAGATGTGCACTCTTGCTGTTGTTGTGTACCTTCAAATCATTTCTGACTTACGGCAACCCTAAGGTGACCCTATCACAGTGTTTTCTAGGACTGATTGTGTGACTTACCCAAGGTTATCCAGTCGGTTTCTATGGCCAAGTGGGGAATCAAACCCTGGTCTCTAGAGTTGTAATCCAATTCTCAAACCACTACACCACACTGGCTCTCATGTGACTGCTAGTCCACAAAATTTTTGCTTTTTCCAAAGAAAGGCTGTTTCCCATTTTCAAAACTGAGTAATTTCTTTCAGACACATCCAAATTACCTCTCCTCAAAAACACAAGCAAACCTCAATAAACTGTTCCCTTTTAAAGTTATATAATGCACCAACAATATACGAAGCTTAACCGTAAGTAGCTGATTAAACTGGTTGTGGTTGTGTGCATTACTCCAATTTATGGCAACCCTAAAGCGAACCTATCACAGGTTTTCTTGGCAAAATTTGTTCAAAGGGGTTTTTCCTTTGTCTCTCTTTAAGGCTGAGAAAATATGACTTGCCGAAGGTCACCCAAGGAGTTTCTACAGCTGAGCAAGGATTCAAACCCTGGTTTCCAGAGTAATATAGTGAGTTCTTGGTATCTGCTGGGGTTTGGTCCAGGACTCCCTGTGGATACCAAAATCTGTGGATGCTCAAGTCCAGTTAAAAACAATGGTGCAATAAAATGGTACCCTTTATATAAAATGGAAAAATCAAGGTTTGCTTTTTGGATTTTTTTAACAGTTTCAAGCCATGTTTAGTTGAATCTGATGCAGAATTCATGAATACAGCAGGTCAACTGTAGTCCAATGCTCAAACCACTACACCACACTGGCTCTGACTAAACTGATATAATAGAGTACAAGAAATGAACCTTGACAGAGGTTTAGATGCATAATTTATAATCAAGATCATCTACCTGATAGTTAGGATTATCAATCATGGGAGGTTTCCATTTGCCTTTATAGTTTGGATTATCAATTGTTGGTCTTTGCCAGGCACCACAGCCAGGGGCTGATTCACATTTTGGATTTGCAATCTGAGGTGCCTCCCACTCTCCATCCATATCTTCATCCCTGAAAGAGGAACTCTGTTTTAGAAAAACACTGTTGTTTTTTCCCCAGAAAAGGTGGTCAGTCATTATCCAAATTTTGAAAAGGACACCAATTATGCCAGAAACCCTTTTTACTTTAGCACAATAAAACTTAAGGAATGAAAAATACTAAAAGAATCATGCTAACACTAGCACATTTGCCAACATGAAGTATCTTGCACAGTTATAAGTGTATAAAAATAACTCTGTGCTACAACCCAGAGGGAAAATTCAGTGCAGATTGACCTATATGTCAGCTACCCTAATCACTGAACATTGGCTTTTTGGAAGAAGTTTCTACTAAAATACAGCCATGTGAGAATACAACAGTGTACATATTACTACATACTGAGCAGTATCGTATTCCACTACGGCTACCAAAAAGATCAACCTGGAAAATGGTTTCCCTATTTAAAAATAATTTAAAAGCTGATGCAGTCAGTTAGATATGGCAAGAAACAGTGCTCATTTCTAAATCGACATTCATGGCTTACAAACTAATGTTTGCCAAGAGACCACGAAGAAGAAACTGTCTCTCATCCTGCTTCAGTGGCCATATTGCCACATCAGTGAATTTAAGAGGAAAAAAAGATTTTCTTGACTGCTGCTAAAGCCATTCATATTCTCGATGGAATAGGAGTGGGATACATGGGTCATGGCTCTCATGCCCCCACTCATTTTTTGCAGGCCCTTTCCAAAAGTACCTCTCCTGAAAAAATGCAGTGTATATATAATTCAATAATCAATAATTCAAGCAAATTATTAATCTGTTAGCTTTCCCACCACTAGTCTTTTAAAGTTCCAAACAAGATATAACAGGACATATACTTGGATGGGCCATTTTTCCAAGCGCAGGGGCTCACATGCCTCCTTGACCTGGGAGGGTTGCCCTTGTCCTCTGGAGGATGAGGGAGGGATTTAATTGGGTTTTGGGCTCCCTTAATCTGTTTCAGGAATGGAGAGATTTTGTCCCCAGATTAGGAACGGCTTTAAAGTCACTTCCAATTTTAGAAAATTGTTGGGGGACAGGCAGAAAACCTCATTATTCTCAACAGGTGCAGAGGTGGTTGCAGTTAAAAACTCTACTTTGTTCTAAAAATCTGAAGAGAATTGGCACTGAACTGCCATGACTCTCCACCAACGCCTTGGTCCACCTAGGTCAAGGGTTGGCAACTTCCAACGACATAGAGATGTGAAAGCTGGGGAGGGGGGCCACTGGAAAATGTAAGGAAAAATATATTTCCCCCCAACTTTCCCCAAGCCCATCTTCCCCAGAACAATGGATTATGGAATATTTTCTTTGAGAATGATGAATTTATTTAAGATAAGAGATAGCTGTATTAGTCTGGAAAATCAGTATGTAAAGGGATGTTGTAGCACCTTAGGTTGTAGCACCTTTGGAGAGAATATCTGCTGTTTGCAAATAAAATTAACTGGCATTAAACAGAATACTGTCTCCAAACCTAAGGGTTAGATGTTGGGACAAATACTCTTATATCAATAATTCGTCTAAAGCAATTTTTCAGCCTTCAACCCAGGGTTATTACATGTTGTATATCAATGTGACTTAATTTAGAAATTTGGCTCTAAACATGATTAAATCTGAACTGGATCCAACTTATAATGTTCTGTGTGAAGAAGCACTTTCTTTCTCTCCTGAAATGTACTATCAACTTTGTTGGGTGAACAGGATCTAGTATTATCAAAAGAAGATCAATTTCTATCCACTCACAATCCTCAAAATAGTTATAATTTGTGAATTTCTAAGCAGGTCTCTTTGCTCTGCATTTCCATTTTTTTATCTTTGTAAAATAGAAAACTATTTATCATGGGATACATGACATTAAACTTAAGTCTTCTGTGAAAACTACCAGAACTTGGATTAGTTACTCTGGGGACTAGAACTCTTAGAATAATGACATATGAATCCTGGCAACTGTTCTCCAAAAAACTAACTTTTCCAAGCTCTGAAAATACTCACATTGACTGTTTTTAAACTAACATGCTGGACAGAAGACAGAATCACTCTACCAAACTCTTTCAAGCCATAGCAAACCAAGTGTCAGATTAATAAGCAAAATGGGGCACATTCAGTCTCAACCGAAATGAGAAAGGAAATGCAGAACATAATGGCAGCATTAGGCTATTTTTCACAACTGGATGTCAAATTTGGATACTGAACTGTGGGGTGCAATTTGAGTTTCCCAGGATGTTAATCCTTTTAAAGGGAAACAAAAATATGCAAGCATGAAAGGTAAACTTGTTAGAGTTCAGCTTTCATCAGCAAAATAGTAAAAGTGTGGGTCAGACTGTTTATTCTAAATTTGCCTTCCTAAAGAATAGACTTACTTCAAAAAACAACAAACATGCAGTTTGTAGTTTAAAAACAAATAATAATGACTTTAATAAATAAATACATAACAAACTAAATCCTATCCTAACTGGTGATGGTTTGGGTGTAGCAGGAAGAGACTTTTAACCTCATCCAGAGGAGGCTGTTACTTCATCTTAGACTGAGAGGAGACAGTTACTCCATTGAGAGGAGACTGTTTAGAATCCTGAGAGAAAGTCTGTTAAACAGCCTCCAAGTGTGAGTGACAGGAGTCACATGTTTAGATAGAATGACATAGACAGAGGGAAGTCCCTGTCTATCTAAGGAGGGAAAGGAGAATGAACAGGTTTAAAACACAAGGTAAGATGCCACATGTTCTAAATTCTTATTTCATGTTACTGAACTGAATCCTCACTTAAGAAAATCTTAAGTGACCAGCACAACTACTATTTTATTTTAAGACTAAGAACAATATGACATGGAACCATAGTTAACTTACCAGTCTTCTGGTTTCTCTGCATCAGGGTCAGGAACATACTCTGGTTCATCATCTAACCAACCTTCTGGCTTCACGGCATCTTCATCTGGGATCTTAGCAGGAGCATCCTCATCCCTAGAAGACAGCAGAAACAGACATCAATATGATCATTTTTAGGGAGCATTTTACTATGGTCTGGTTTCAGCTCCACTTGCTTGTTTAACTGATTGATTTCACTTAAAAGCTTGCTTTATGAGTGCAATTCAAAGTGTTGATTACGTAAGTGCTCAGCAGTTCAAAACTAGAACAGATTTAAGACTGTTTCCACCTATACCACAATGTGGATCTTCTGTAATCAACTAGAAGGGGCCTTCTACATGTCCCTTGCATGTAAAGGCTGATGACAGTTTCTATAGTAGCACCCACGGTGGAAGTTATTGGCACAATAGATCAAATTCCACCCATTTCCAATGGTTTTGCCTGACCAAAGCTTTTGTTTAGGAAAGTGCCTGGATTGCCTTCTCTTTGATATGTTCCCATTTCCCCTTTATGCTGTTGTTGTTCAGTTTTATTCGGTGTACCTTTTCATATTACCTTTTACTGAAAGTTATGAACATTCTTACCTGAAAAAGTGAAATTTACATTTGCGCCAGAACACAATGGTGGATTTCTGTTGGTAGAAGAGTGACTACTGCTTCTCCCAAGATTCCTGTTTTCAACAGCTACTCACCAGTCATCAGGCTTGACAGCATCTGGATCTGGAATCTTTGCTCTCTCATCCCAATCCTCTGGTTTCTGGTCATTTGGGTCTTCTATCTCACGTGGAGGATTCACAGAGGGGGTCATATCAGACAGCAGGTTCCCACTGTTTACAACCACTTGATCAACCAGAATTTCAAAGCTGTTGTCTGGATTCAAAACTAGGATGGTAAAGCAGGAGAATGAGAACTAAATAAATACTTTCAGGGGATAATAAAAATAACTGAGCAGAAGATGATTAATTTCCCTCTTTTTAAATATGGGGTTGCTTTACCCAATGTGTAAAGATGAGTCTTCTTATCAGTAAAATAGTTCTTCAAATCAGCATCAGGACGCTTTGCATGCTTCTCCTCATATTTCCCAGTCTTGGGGCTCTTGTGCCGGAAGATGAAGTGCAATTTGTAATCTTCCCCACATTTGTCTGGGCCAAACATGATTGTATAGGGAGTTTTGTCATGGAATTGATCCTTTAAAAATAGAAGGGGACTTCAAAAACATAATATAAAACAAACTTTCAAGGAAAGCTTACACTTTGCATCTCATGGACACTTTGATTCTATGTCAGCAAATCAAGCATTCCCCTGAAAGCCAACACATTCTCAATATAAAACAATGGAAGATCTCCTTTGTTAGAATGTTCTTTTCACAGTGATAGCAGTGCTACATCTACTAATGCAGTAATACAAAATTAAACAGATTTTGTTGTTTGTTGTGTGCCTTCACATCATTTCGGACTCATGGCAATCCTATCATGGTTTTGTTGTTGTTGTTGTTGTTTTGGCAAGAGTTGCTCAGAAGGGCTTTGCCTTTGCCTTCCTCTAAGGGTGAGAGAGTATGACTTGCTGAAAGTCACCCAATGGGTTTCCAGGTCTGAGTGGGGATTTGAATCCTGGTGTCCAGTTGTAGTTCAACACTCAAACCACTACACCAACAGGTAGGGGCAAAACAGACAGCGGTACTACCCTTTGTTCACTGGATTGGGGCTACGACAACTGCGTTTTTCCACCCCCAAAAGCAGCAGGAAAATGCGACTCCTTTTGGGAGCAGAAAAAAGATACCCTTGCTGCGGTGATGGTGGTTTTTCCCATTTCTGTTGCACGTTATGTCTAAACACTGTGCAGCAGAAACACCGCAATGCCACCCGGGGGTGGGATTTCCAAGGCAGTTCTTTTCCCCACCCTCTCGGGCCTTCAGCTGCCTCTCCAGAGAGAAGCTGAAGGCCTCGGGGGGGGGGGGGGGAGGAGAAGAAGAGGTACAGGCGCATACCTGTACTTCCTATTCCTCCCGCACCATCCCCGGCCTTCATCTGCCTCTGAGAGGCAGATGAAGGCTTGGGACAACCAGGAAGGAGGAGGAACAAGCACGTGCCTCTTCCTCCTTCTTCCTGCCCTCCACATGCGTGCCAGGGAAAATGGCTTCGTGTACCATCTGTGGCATGCCTGCAATAGGTTTGCCATCACAGCTCTAGAGGGTGTGGAGGCAATTTCACAACACCCTTCCACTATACAGATATTTCAGAAGCAGTCATTTTTGTTGCGTAGCTTTAAATCATTTCTGACTTAAGGTGACCCTAACGTCAAAACCACAGGGTTTTCTTGGCAAGATTTGGTAAGAGAGGATTTGCCTTTTCCTCCCCCTCAGATTGAGTGTGTCACTGAATGGGTTTCCAAGGCCAAGCAGGGATTTAAATCTTGGTTTCCCAGGGTCCTATTTCAATGGGGAGACTCTTTCCTTACAGGAAATGATATTGTAGGTGACTTCCAGGTCAGTTCTTTCTGTAAAAAAGGTCTTGCCTTTCTTAAAATAACCCCAAGGGGCAAAAATGCCTTCCACACCCCAGAGGCTGTTTGGGGGCATACTTTATTTTATTATTATTTTTTTTGCAAGGAGTAAGGTCTCCAGTCTCTGGGGCAGGAGGAGGACAATCCAGCCCTCTAGTCCCCAACAGTTGCCCACCCTTGCTATAATATAGCAGCGTAATTTGGAGGCTAGAGAACTGGATTGCCCCCCTCCCCAAAGTAACTAGTCTTTGAACATAGTCATTTTGCAAACAGTGAAAACACATATGAGCTAAAGCTCAGGATACAGTGAAAACATGCAACTCACCAAGTGCTGTTCATGACCTTTACTCATCAGCTTCACATATGCACCACCACACTCAATTCCATTTTGGAAATTGACCTCATACCTTTATTTAGTTTGGGAAACAAGAGAACACCTTGTCAACCAAAAAAAACAACAGCCCGTTTTCCTCATGGTTATTATTATTATTATTATTATTAATTTATTTATTTATACCCCACCCCTCTGCGTAACAATCGGGGTGGCTTCCAACATAAAAATACAATACAGTAAGATCAACCCCCGACCCCAACCCTCCCACTTCACATTATACTCAGACCAAAGTTTGACCATGAACATTGCATCCTCTTATGCTCAGATTCTTTCCTTGGTTACCTCCAGACCAGTATCTGGAAACCATAGCTTCTAACTGTGGAGCAGAGGCAAACCAAAAGGTGCCCTAGTTCAGAGTTTATTGTAAAGGAAACAGTCTGCGCAAACTAGCAAATGAGACACTAAACTAGAGAATAAGTTTGAGACACATTCCTGTAGGCTAAATGGTTCAGACTGTGAAAAAATATTTTTACTGTATTTTGGTTTCTAAAAAGGCATAATTATGGTTTTTATCAAGTGAACAAAAATGCCAGTTTTTGCTGCAGACTAGGATAATCTGACTTGCAGCAGAATCTGACTACTTGCAGCTAAATCTCTGTACATCTTGGGTGCACTTCCACCAAGTTTCACTGCCCTCTGTACAACTATATATACCCTTTCATGGCTAAAAGAAAAAAAATGTTATTACCACTTACTGTACAATGAGAGGCTTGGTATCAAAGATAAAAGGTTTGTTAAGTTTGGCAGAAATTGCATGGTGCTTAGCTCGGGAAATCAGCACAAGTCCTTTGTCTCCTGGAAGTTTAGAATCCTTCATTTCTTGCACTTCCCATTTCCCTATAAGAGGAAAAAAGACAACATATCAGGATTTGTCTTGAGTGTTTTCGTAATGTATCACATGCACATACACAATACCAACAGCCATGCCATTACTACCTCTTATAGTTCTGTTGCTCACTTCATGAGCTTCATTGTGCAAACTACCTAACATGTTTTTCTAGAAAGCCGATATTTAGTCTTTAGCTACTGCTGTCTACAATAACGTACAGGTCTAGTGTAAGAATAAAGGCAACGGTAAAGATAACGCTGCACAAAGCAGGAGCACCCCTTCAGTGGAGGTTTTAGATAAGGAATGTTTTCACCAGGAAAAGAATGGGCAAGGTGTTTTTGTCACCTCTTCCCCCTCCCTCCAAAATCTGCTGTAGTTGGCTGGGGAACACCTGTAGAATGGCACAGCGGACTGTAAAGAAGAGAGAATATTGGTGAAGATCCCCTCCTCTGAATTTTTCTGCCAGTCAAAGGCTTCACTAAACTTGAGTCTCCTCTTTTAATGAAAAGAAAAGTTCCATCTGCAGCAAAAAAAACTCCTCCTAGGAGCCACTTCACACCAAGAGCATTTTTTTCTAAGACTCTGGTCTCCACACAGTGCTCCAAATCCCTGCTATATTTTATACTGCCTTTCTGCTAGAACTGGGAGTCAAACCAACTGACAAAATTTAAAGTGCAATATAGTTAAAACATGATAAACGTTACTGTGACAATGCAGTGCAACTATGCATAACATTAACCTTCCTCTTAGCAGACATTTTACTATGCCAGAATTACATTTTACTGAAGACATCACAAAGAACCAAACCTAAGTTACAAGTTAAGTACCGCATTTTCCGGCTTATAAGATGACTTTTTAACCCTGGAAAAGGGTCTCAAAAGTCAGGGGTCATCTTATATGCCGGGTAGAGGAGGAGGAGAATGAGAACATAGGGGAGAGAAGAAGGAACCCGAGGAGGAGGAGGGTGAGAACGGGGGGGGGGGGGGGGGGGGGGGAGAGAGAAGGAAGCCACTTCTAAGATTGTTGTTGTTGTTGTATGCTTTTGAGTCATTTCTGACTTACAGCAACCCTAAGGCTATCATGGTGTTTGCTTGGCAAGGTTTCTTCAGAGGGGAGTTTGCCATTGCCTTCTCCTAAGAAGAGAGAGAGGCCCAAGGTCACCCAGTGGGTTTCACGGCCAAGCGAGGACTTGAACCCTGGCCTCCAGAGTCATACTCCAATACTCAGATAGGGTGACCAAATGTCTTCAATGCAAAGGAGGACAAGTCACTACAAAAAATGTAGGACACACAAGAAATTTTTTTAGAGAAAGCTAAAAACACTAATATAAATGTAAATCCATGCTTCTTAGCCATGCTCAAAATGGAGGACGTTTTGGAATTCCTCCTGGAGAAAGGGTTGACATGGAGGGCATGTTCTGGAAAAGAGAAGACTAAGTAGCCCATTGAACTACAAATCCAAGAGCTCTCATAATATGGAGCCATGGCAGTTAAAGTGGTGTCAAACTGCATCAGTTCTACAGTATGGATGCAGCCTGAATCTGCACTGCAGAAATAATGCAGTTTGACACCGCTTTAACTGCCGTGGCTCCATCTTATGGACTCCTAGGAACTGCAGTTTGCTTTGTGGCACCAGAGCTCTCTGACAGAAAGGGGTAAATATCTCACAAAACTGGAAATCCCAGAATTCCATAGCCTTGAATCAGGGCACTTAAAGCTGTGTCAAACTGCTTTAATAAATTTCTGCAATACAGACACGGCCAAAGTTGATGTATTGCTTTGGGCATGGCTTCTTTAACAAATAATTCTGCACAATGAGAGAGAAAGAGAGAGAGAGAGAGTGTACCCTTGAAGATTTATCTAAAGGGGAACCAAGTTCCTTAACTTTGAGGTTATATGTGTATGTTGTATGCCTTCAAATTGTTCCTGACTTATGGTGTGCATGGCATTTTCTTGGCAAGATTCACTGAGAGGAGGCTTGCCATTGCCTTCCCCTGAGGCTGAAAGTGTGTGACTTGTCCAAGTTCACCCGGTGGGTTTCATGGCATAGTGGGGAATCAAGCCCAGGTCTCCAGAGTGGTAATCCAACATTCAAACCACTACACCATGCTGGCTCATATTCCCATGTACTACCTATGAAACAACTGCAGACTTTTTTGTTGTTCTTGTGTGTCTTCAAGTCCTTTCCGACTTATGGCGACCCTAAGGCAACCTTATCATGGGGTTTTCTTGGCATGTTTCTTCAAATGGGGGTTGCCATTACCATCCTCTGAGGCTGAGAGTGTGATATGCCCACGGTCACTTACTTAGCTGCAAATTGTACATACCCAGCCATATAATCCTCCCCGTGCACTCCGGTCCTCTGGGAGGAACTTGCTGGAAAGCAAGAGGGCTTTCTCTGTTGTTGCCCCCAGGCTCTGGAACGGCTTGCTGGATCAGATCCATCAGTTAACATCTCTGGACAGTTTTAAAAAAGCTGTCAAAACGGATCTTTTCCGGCAGGCCTTTCCAGACTAAATATCCCGGCCTCAGGATCTCTCCTCCGCTCCCCCTTTACAGTGCCCCCAAGAAATGGAAGTGGTGGGGTGTTTTTTTGTTTGTTTGTTTTTATCGGTTTGTATTTAAATTTTATATTTAATGAATCTGTTATCATTTTAATTGATATCTGATTTAATAATGTTTTAAGGGGGGGAGGGAATATACTGTTTTATCTTTGTTGTTCTTTTAATTGTTGTAAACCGCCTAGATTGGTTCGCCATAGGGCGGTATAGAAATAAAAATTATTATTAGTAGTAGTAGTGGTAGTAGTAATAGTATATTGGCAATCCTTCCCCCCAACACTTTCTCATTTCGCCCCAACCATCTCATAGCTGGGAGATGGAAATAATTTTTAAAGTAGCATTTAAATCTGGACTATTTTTGAAAAAGTAAGGTCCAAAACACACTGCAGAAATAAATGCTAGGGAACATGGGAGCTTTGTTGTGTTTATAAGTGACAGTTTTCCTGCTAAGTACCTGCATGTCATAAGTATTTGAATTAAAATTACCATATTGAAATCAAATCTGATGTTTTTTTAATTTTTATTTGGTGTGTGTTGGAAAAAGGGTCGTCTTATACAGTGAGTATATCTCAAACTTTATATTTTAGCTGGAAAAGTTGGGGTCGTCTTATATGCCGGAAAATACGGTATAAGAGTTTTAAACAATGTCCCCAAATCTATTGCATTATGACACTGTGGTATGTTTTTGTCTTATACAATGAAATATATTGGGACAAAAATGCCTAGTGCTATTTGGTGGTTGAAACACAATACAGAAAAGTGAGTGTTTTGATGAGAACTCCAGTCCTCTGCCTGCACTCAAAGGAAGGTTCAAGCAAAAATACTGAAGTTATGAGATGGAAGAACCTGGTCCAGACAGCCCTACAGAGTTCACCATGGAGCAGATGGCAAATCATTCAGCCAAAGCCAAATAACGATGTAAACAAAGAAATAGTGCTTGGAACCTTTAAACTGCTCTTCAGAGAAAAAAATATTTACCACATAATAATGAAACTACTACTACTACTACTACTACTATTTATTTATTTATTGCTTGTCCCTGACAGGACCTGAGTGTACAGAGCAGATTATACGGCAGGAGGTGATCCTATAAGTAACTTGGACCCAACCCATGTAGTGCTTTAAAGGTAATAACCAACACCTTGCCCAGAAACCAACTGGCAGCCAGTAGAGTGATTTTAATAATGGTATAATATGATCACTCCTAAGTGTAACCAATCTGGCTGCCATGTTTTGAACTAACTGAAGTTTCTGAACTTGGTACAAAGGTAACCTAATGGACAGCACATTGTAAAAGTCTAGCCTTGAGGTTATCAACATGTGCACTACCATCTTTAGGTCCTCCAGCTCTAGGAAGGGATATAGCTGGCGTTTAACAGCCAAATCTGATAAGAAGCACTCCTGGCTGACAAAACATATGTATTTAGGCACAGAACGAGAGGATCTCTACCAAAATCAAATACAGAAGCCCACTGACATTGCTCAGTTGAAAACATACATTTGCCTACTGCTCCTGGTCTCTGGTGTTTAAGAGACTACATAAAACCTTGAACAAACTATAACTAATGTTAAGTTTCTCATCCATTACAATTAAGATTGAAAACAATGACTAAAAGGCACCCACTCTATTATAAAAATATTAAAGTTAGTTAAAAGGCAGTGTAACATACTATTAAATGCCTGTTTTACAAAAAGTCAGTTCCCCAAAACCTCTTGGAATAAAAAGCCTTTGTCAGCCAACAGAATGACAAGCTAGCCTCCATTGGATGGAAGTTCCAGAATGTAGGAGTAAGCACCAAAGAAACCCTCTCTCACATCCCATTAGGTGTATATAAGAGGATGGTGGTACCAAGAGAATGGTCTCACCCAAAGATCTCAGACTACTGGCAGGACAGTGGAAGAGATTCTTGTTGTCAGATAACCATGCCATGTAGGACATAACCAGAACTCTGAATTGTTTCCAGAAACACACTGAAAGTCAGCAGAACTGTTGTAACAAAGAAGTCGTGTGCTTTTACCAGTCCTGGTCAACAACATGGTAGCAGCTCATAAAGAAGGGCCAATGGGATGTACTAGCTAGAACTGTGGACCAGGATTTGGGAAACTCAGATTCAAATCTTCACTCAAGTCATGAAGCTCACTGAGTGACCTATGAACCATTTCTCTCAGCCTGACCTACTCATATGGTCATTTAAAAGAAAAAGATGAATTCTGTAAGCTAGATTGTCTTGAAGGTAAGGCAAGATATAAATGGAACAATTCTAAAAAATACACTCTGCCTTTTCTGAATTATTAAAATTGCTTCCGAATGTAGGACTGTTACAACTCAATCATGCAAACAAATGAAGTTATAAAAACATTAGATAATGAGTACCATCTACATTCTTGACATTCTAGCTACACGTAGACACTCTATTCCAGCAATTTTCAAACTTTTATCCTCCAGGTGTTTTGGACTTCAACTCCACAAGCCGCAGCCAGCTTGGTCAACAGTTAGGAATTCTGGGAGCTGAAGTCCAAAACATTTGGAGGACCAAAGATTGGGAACCATTGCTCTATTCTATTTTCAATAAAACCTGGTAACAAAATGCAGTGCCTATGTTTCCACCCACAAAAGTGTTTTCCTCCTAGTCCTTATAACATATGGCAAAGGCCAAGCAAGATGCTATACTCACCATCATATTTGGCAATCTCATCATCTGTATCATCTTTCTTAGCCTTGGAAAGAACCCACCTAAAATTAAATTAAATACCAAGGTTATAATGAAGATGTTTCACAGTAAGAAAACATTTTTGGCTGCCAAAAAGTAATAGTGGAATGATATGTCTTTCAACAGATTAAATATGTTCACTGGACCAAATTTCAGTCTACTAGGACACTTGTATAAGTTACAACTTAATCATTATTTGTTGCTAAGCAAGTTACTAGCAATAAAAAATATATAACTGATATATTTTCCTTAAACACCAGGGGTGTATGACATTTTCTTAAGGGGGCATCCACTTCACTCAGATTAGCTGACCCTCCAGAAAGGTGAGGTGCTTGGATCCCTTTTTCAGCATCCCCTTCAGCTCAGGCTGTGTGGCAAAGAGTGAGAAGATGAAAAGAACGGGATTATCAGGGTGGGATGGGGAGGCTGGAGCTTGTGTGGGCAGCATGGTAGCAGTTTGGAGGGCAAAAGTGGAGTCCACTGTCATCCCCCCTTTCCTTTTCCTTTGTTCTTTCCAAAGGCAAAACCCTGGGCTTGTGGAATCCCTTTCAGTTTCCATTTGTTCTTTCTAAAGGGAAAAATCCCTCACATTTCTGCTTTAGGAGCACATACTACCTCAAGCAGGAGGGACCCTGAACATGTGCATGTAGAAGTAAAGGGGGCCCAAAGGGAAAAAGTTTGAGAACCACTGCCTTAAACAATACATGCTTTAGCAGGAATGCATGACAGGAGTCCACATTTCAGTGCCTGGGTTTCTGGATTTAGGAGATCAGTTTGGTTTCCATCCTGATGATAATTCAAGGCCAGGTTGTTGTTGTTTTTGGTATTTATAGAATTTTATTTTTTAAAAAAACATAAAAAAACCATTTAAAATATATTCTTAGTCATTTTTACAGTATGTTTGCCCATAATTCAAACTTCTCAATAGTTCTTTGAAAGTAAGTACATTTTTTTCACATTTTGCATACATAATTTCTGTATCTCTTACTTCTGTCATCATCACAAATCCAGTTCATTTACACAATCTTAATAACTACTTAGCTGCTTTGTTCCCATTTTCTATTTATATATTCTTCCACTGGAGTCCACTCTTCCTCAACCAATTCCACATTCTCATTATTCAATAACCTTGTCAATTTATCCATTTCCTTCATCTCTGACAGTTTCAATAACCATTCATCTACCGTTGGAGTTGTCTCCTGTTTCCATTTGGAAGCTATTAGTAATCTTGCTGCCGAGACCATGAAAAGTATTACTCTCCAATATTTTCTAGTTATATCCGGTTCTAATTTGTATGTCATATTTAATAGATATAATTCTGGATATAGTTCAAATCTATTTTTGAGTATATCTTCCATCACCATGTGTATTTTCTTCCAATACATTTTCATTTTGGGACATCTCCACCAGACGTGATACCAAGATCCAACATTGCGTTTACATTTCCAACATTCGTTCGTTTGTAATTTATAAATTTTTGCCATTCTAGCAGGGGTGAGGTACCATCTTTGTTCCATTTTCCATTGGTTTTCTCTTATATCTTGAGAACAAGTAAATTTTCTTGTCATTTTCCTTGCTTTCTGCCAATGATCTACCATTATTGTCCTACCAATTCAAGGCTAGGTTTTAGGCCATTTTGTAAAGCAGGGATGTACGGCTTCCATGCCTGAGGCCACACATGCCTCTTTACAGACTCACATATGGCAACATCCCCACTTTAATATGTTTTTATTTTAAAAGGCATCTTGCATCCTCTAGCTGGTAGGGGACAATTTTACCAACTCTCTACCCCAAACCAATTTAGATTAGGGAAGGCTATATTCTTCAAAACCCAGACACAACTTCCACTTAGTTCAAGTTTGGAAACAAAAAGCCCTTTGTGGTTAACATAGTACAGGGAGAAGTCTCCCACCCCCTAGAGAGCAGAATAGTCAATTTTAAGTTAGAATTTAAACATTTGTGAGTCATGGAAATGGGCCTGGTCACGTTGGGGCTGCAGTGACCAGCAAGTTGTACTTTCCCCATCCCTGTTGTAAATTAGGCATCTGTTAGAGATGGTGACTGCACTGCCCTCCAAGTCACTCCTTAGCATTGATCACAGCTGATGGAAGTTGTAGTCCATCATTTGGAGAGCCATGCACCTCCTCTACACTTCTGTCCTTATGAGATTTTTGAATTATGTTTTCTTCTGGTCTTCTTTCAACCATCCTCAGTCACAGTATTTTGGTTACTGGGTATATTTTATTTTTGTTCAAGATTTTTAAAATCATCTTTTGTGAGCTGCCTTGAGGCACCATTTAGTGCTTCATACTAAGTTCTCTGCATCTTGACTGCTACCAGCCTGGCCTTGAAGGGAGGGAAGAGGTAGGTATAGCTCCACCATGTCTAGCCCAGAGGCAGATGAAAGGCCCTCCCTCCATATTAAATGTTACCACCCTGGCCTGAGAGGGAGAGAAGAGGCAGGCACAGCTGCATCATGCCTAGCCCCGGAGGCAGATGAAAGACCCTCCTCCATTCCAACTGCCACTGCCCTGGCCTTGGAGAGAGAAAAGAACCAGCAGTATCTGCTGGACTTGATCCTCTTTCCCCACTGTCATTCCATTCTCCTTTTATGTCATGTCTTTTTAGATTGTAAACCTGAGGAACTGTCAAATTAAAAATCTTTAAGCCACCATGAGTGTCAAATACCCTAAATAAATAAACAAATAAGTTAAAAATAATATAAATGTTTTAAGCAAACACATACAAAGACCAATTATCCTGTTGAAAAGTAACAAGGGTCTCTTTGAACTAACACTTACCCTTCTAAAGTCCCTTTATCAAAGTTCTCAGCAAAATAAACTTCTCCTGTTGGGACTGGGGCTGTATAGGTAACCTGATGGGAAACATGCATCTTGTTAACTGATATCCTGAACAATACTTAAAATTAATTTATACTACATACAATGAGGGAGAAGTAATATATATGCCCTTTGTATGTTTATATTTCACATTATTTTACTTCAATTTAACAGCAGAGATGCCAATACAGTTCTTGCAAGACAAACACATCTTTACAAAGAACTCTTCAGAAGGTAATCTCTCATACTGTTGCATCACTCTCTGTCATTAAGTTTCAGGGTAGTACTGCATCGCAGCACTTTTACCAGCAATTCATGGTGCTACTTTCGCGTTCCTTTTGTTTTAATGCCCTAGTAGGCAACAAAGCA
Source organism: Phrynosoma blainvillii (assembly GCA_026167975.1). NCBI lineage: Eukaryota > Metazoa > Chordata > Lepidosauria > Squamata > Phrynosomatidae > Phrynosoma > Phrynosoma blainvillii. Next base: position 287,627,689 of record JANUYF010000002.1, on the reverse strand, counting down.
AGAAGGAAAATTGAAAATACAGCCCCTTTCAACACAACTAAAGCTAAGGTAATATACCTGGTTTCCTAATTTCCAACCAATACTGCATTAAAATGAAACATAAACAATTCTCATATACAAATGTGCTTAACAAACATGCAGTGAGTCATTCTGAACAGTGCAGCTACTTAAGCAGGAACAGATGCAAGTTATAGTTTCCCACTTCTTACTACTGAGCAGCTCCCACTTGACAAAAGCAAGCAGTAAGATCACAAATTGGCCCCCAACTTCTCAGATAACAAGCAGGTTAAAATTAGCAAAGTTTGGAAATAAATAATCAATTGGCATGTCAAGTTGTTAAACTGCTAGTTTTTTCCAACGTGGCTTAACTCACTAGACTCCTTGATTAATACTGATAGAAAACACATGCATTAACAAGTTTATTATTTTTAGAGTGTTAGAATTTGATAGAAAGGATAGCTCTTCTCTCAAATTCTGTAAGCCAGGGAGGCCTAGGAAGTTTTGCTGCTGGGCAGAAGAACCCAACTAAACAATAGCTGGGAAGCAAAGTGCTTGGATTGGGGAATGACATCAGAAGGACAGAAAGGAAAATAAAAATGAGTCATGGTATGAAATGGGGGATGGATTTGTTTATTTAGCTCTCAAGGAGCCATGGTTCTTACAGAATGCTGGCCTGAGTACTGGGGGGGGGACACTTTGCGATTTTAAAAATTCTCCTCCTTTTTATTGTTTTTTATTGTAATGCTACACAAAGTGTGGTATGCGGACCAGTGCCAGTTTGCAGTGCTAGTCCACAGTGCCAGTCCCTGTTTTTTTTTAAAAACTCTCTCGATCCCACACATCAGATAGCTTAAAAGGAGCTAATATATTGTACAACACTGAGTATTATTTAGTGGGATGAAGAACAATCCTTTAATGTGCTTATTGTTGCTCATGTTGTGTTGGCACTTCAATAATTAAGTGAATCACATACTGTAAGAGGTCTGGTAAAGTTGGTGCTTCCAGCTGAAGATACCACTCAAAGTAAATCTAGGTCCTCCCACCAGTCCCTATGTCACTCTATTGAAAAATCTATTCAGAAGTAAATGAATTAAATGAGCAAAATGTGCTCTCCCATGATCTTTGCAGATCATGCTTCTTGACAGGGAGTGGGGAGGCCAAGAGTATGCAATGTACAAAAAGTTCTGCGTATGCTCAGAGGCACTGAAAATATTTCTGATTAAGGATTATTGACTAATCTCAGTAACCAGTCTCTTATTGTTGCATGTGTAGTGGATAAATGCCCTCTAGCTGAAATTAATACATCATTTTTTACTAACTTCTAACATCACTCCTTATCAGTCTTTAATGAACAAAGTGTTTGAAGGACAAATAAAAAATGTACGTTTCAGGGGGAAGGAAAAAAAGAAAAGAAAAAAGAAAAATACAGATCAGTGATAGTTAAACTGAGTAAGTTGTAGAAAAGATCCCATACTTTATAACAGTATTTCACAACTGGGCAATATCCACATATTTTGAACTTGCACCATAATACTAGCAATATGTTTAATGAATTTTGGAATCTATCTGGAGGGTGGGATCCTGGTTGGGGAAGACAACTTTAAAATGAATAAAAAAACACTTGAAAGTACAGTGAGCCTTCCTTATCTGTGGACTTGCCATCTGAGGATTTGCGCATCCATGGATGGCAAGCCCGTGGGGGGGGGGGCAGAGGAGGAGGAGGAAGGTGCAGCATGAGGCGGGAGGAGGAGGAAGGGGAAGGCAAGGCGGGAGGAGGAAGAGGAGGTACAGTGCAGTGCGAGGCAGGAGGAAGAGGAGGACGGCGGCTGGGACAACGGCATGTCCCCCGGGGGAGGCTCCCATGGCTGGGGCTATCAGGGCCGGAGCCTTCCGCCTGGTTGACTCTCTCCATGCTCAGTGAGAGGAGGCCGGGAGGGGCGTGCCTTGCCACCACCCCGATTCCTCATGGCCAGGACAGGGAGGGAAGAGAGGGAGCTGGTGGAAGAGGAAGGAAGGGGCTCAGCAGGGGGGTCCACCTGAGGGCGAGGAGCCTCCAGTCTTGGGGGGCTCTGGGGCTAGCTGCCACCTCTGGGTTGCAAGAAGGGAGGGAGGGTGCCTGTCCCCCCCCCTAGTGAGACAATGGCACCTTCCTCCTCTTCGGGCTCTGGCCAGCTTCGGAATGGGCAGCCGAGGGCGGAGGAGTGACTGCGCCAGGAGCAACAAATGCCATTGTCTTTATTGGTGGTGCAGCCATGTGGCCGCACCAGCATTAAAATCAATGGGACTTCAGCATCCCCAGATTTTGGCATCCACAGGGGGATCTGGAATGGATCCCCCATGGATACTGAGGACTCACTGTACTAATATCAAAATGTGCCCCCTCAGACGAGTGTGGCAACCTCCATGCCATTCTCTATAAATCTCATGGTCTGTCCTAAACTCATGATCATATTAATGAGTTAACAGACAATAATTTAACTAATTAAATAATTTCATTTATTAGCATTGGTGGCAACAAATTATTTCCCAATTTTTAACACTTTACTTTATCAAATTAATGTTCAAGCATAGTTGTTCAGTAAGATTCTTTGCTGAAGGTTTTCATGGGAATACTTTTCAAACCAACCTTTGGGAGTGGAGGTGGAGTGCTGACTTCACGTTTCAGCTCTTCTACCTCTTCAACACCATCTTCAAGGTCATCATCAATATCTATTACATCATCACTATCATCATGATCATCAGCTTCATGTGCCAGGACAATAATGTTTCCAACTAACAGCAATGCTGCACACAGCAACCAGTTTTGTTTCATGGTCTATGGATAAGAATGAAAAAGAGAAAGAAGACAAAACAACGCTAAGCCTGTCACTGAAAACAAGGAATAAATTTTACGCACATTAGCAAAGACCCCCAACATGATCTGGCTTTGCTAATTTAACTGGTGGTTTACAGTTATTATATATATAAAACAAATGCAGGATGATCCAAGCACACTCAGCCAATATACTCTAAAGCAGGGGTTGGCAAACTTTTTGAGCCGGGGGCTGGTTCAGGGTTCCTCGGAATACCAAAGGGCTGGAGTAGAAAAAAAGAAAGAAAAAAACCCCGCACCGGGCCCCAGTGCGCAAGCGTGTGTGACTCTGGGCGCCATTTTGGAACACAAAATGGCGCCCCGGAGTCGCACGCGCCCAACCGGCCAGGGGCCGGTAGGAAGGCCTCAGCGGGCCAGGTTCGGCCCGCTGAGGCCATAGTTTGCCAACCCCTGCTCTAAAGCATAACCCAGGGTGTGGGCAACCTTTTTGAGCGGGGGGCCGGGGTGCTGCCCCTCAGACAATTGGGGGTCCGACTCGCCATAAATAAATAAATAAATAAATAAATAGAATTAAAAAATTAAAAAATATGCATGCACTCTCTCTCAGCCCCAGAAAAGCCATGGCAAACCCCCTGTGGAGATTTTGCCAAGAAAACCACAAGAACAATAACAACAATAATCAATATTATCATGGCAGGCGGTGGCGGCGGGGGGCGGCGGCAGGACCGGCCTGGGGCCGGCCCAAAGGCCTGGGGGGGGAGCTGCATCCGGCCCCCAGGGCCCTAGGTTGCCTACCCCTGGCATAACCGATACTACAGGAGCTCTGACACTTTTTTTTTTTTTTACTTCAAGTAAAGAAGAGATGTATTAGAACCAAACAGGTGATAACTGCAGATAATTCACTAACATACTCGGTGTGAATGAGTCTTAACTGGCAGCAAGAATTCCACATTAGGATGTGCACTGGTAGCAGCTATTTTGGTAAGCTTATACGTACATGAGCTTTGCACAGATTGCTTTACTTGTTATTTTTGTTAATATTCTATTGAAAGGATTTTTTTAAATATATGAACAAACCCACCTCTCTATACACACACAAAACACATTCAGCTCTTTTTATAACTATATAGAAACACACATATAAAAATGACAGGAAGTTGTGAACTTGTAAACTTGTATGAGTGGGATTTCTAGTAAGTTTACTATATTATCAACAAATACATCCCACTTAGTTCTAAACTTAATTCTAACAACTACATCCCACTTAGTGTCACTTTATGTTTAGAAGTATCTACTATTGAATAGAGGTTATCTGAATCACAGAAGTGGAATGCAAATTTAATAACATACTAAGAGGATACAGATTGAAAACAATGTGAAAAAAAAAACAACAACAACTTTATTGTTGTATCCCACCTTTTGCCTTTAGACAATCAAGGCGGCTCACAAAAGTTACATATAAAACAAATCCATAACAACAGCAATAATATAAAAACAATTTACCCCCCTTAAAATTACATATAATAATACACATGTTTAAAATAACTGGCGAATTCACACCAGTGATATAAAATGCAACAGAAGCTATTTTTGCATAGCAATAAACAAGGATAATAATATCTATTCACTTATTTTCAACTTTAATTCAGCTTGCCTTTTTCAATGCAAGGACACACAACAGATTTAACACAGAGCTCAACGTCTTAAAATTATAATTTTTTGTTTGCTTGGAATAGAGTTTTGTAGATATGCAAAGCAAATGTTGAATAATTATTAGCATCCTTTGCATTTCTGAATTAAAATTTGTAAAATATTAACATGCTTCTGATTTTAGGAGAAACTGTTCTAGTTTCAAGGAATAACAATGCTAGTCACTGTTACTCAGCTGTTCGAACAATTTGCATCGCATACCCTCTTCAAAGCCTTTCAGAACAGTTTTTAGTACTGGAATCCAGAAAACAAAGCAATGCTGGCTAAGTAACTTTGGGGACACAGATGTATATTTGTCCAAGATACAGTAGTGTGCTTCCATGAAATCTGCCCAAATCCCAACTGGTTCCAAAAGAATACAAATATTGTGGATGTTGAGAAGGGCTTTGGCACAACAAAGGGCTGCAGCAACAAGGGAAAGGAAATATGAGGTTCCTATGGCATTGGATACAGAAGAACACCATAAGATAAAGTAAGCCCTTGGTATCCACTGGGGCCTGGGTTCCAGGATCAGCCAATGGACATCAAAATCCATGGATGCTCAAGTCCCATTATACACAATGAGGTAGTAAAATGGCATTGGTGATGTTGGTGTTGCTGTGTGCCTTCAAGTCATTTCTGACTTATGGTGACCCTAAGGTAAACCTATCATGAGGTTTTTTTTGGCAAGTTTCTTCAGAGTGGGTTTGTCATTGCTATCCTCTGTGGCTGAAACAGTGTAACTTGCCCAAGCTCAACAGTGGGTTTATATGGCCATGCCGGGATTCAAACCTGGTCTCCAGAGTTATAGCCAGTGTTCAAACTACTACTATGTCCCTTATAGAAAACGGTAAAATCAAGGTTTGCTTTTTGGAATTTATATTTTCTAAAATACAGTATTTTCAAGCAGTGGACAGTTGAATCCATGGGTAAGGAGGTCTGACTGTATTAGCAATTAATAGAATTTGATTCTATATCAGCGTGGGCATCTATGGGAGGTTTGGGGCCTGCACTCACCCTATTTTTCAATTTTCTCTTAAGGGCCACACTTGCCCACTTTTCCAAAACTCCAGCCAACTCCAGTTTTGAAAAGATACCTGGGGCCCAAAAAAAGGCTGGTGGGACCAAAAAGCACTATCATGGGAAATGAGATATGATTTTGCAGCTGATTTCTATTTCCCTAGTGCTGGGAAACACAGGGCCCTTACAGGAGTTCTTGCAGGCTGCTTTAAAAGCTCAGTACCACAAGTTTCTCATAAAGTATGGAAGATAAGATATGCCATTGTTATTCTGAAATTATGCTACCTAAACTGAATCTAAACTGCCTGTCCAGTCTTACGGTCAATAATCATATTCTGTCATTCTCCACCAGCTGAGTGATAATTTGAATAACCCATTCTTAATTTCACATTCTGATACATTTAATCAACACTAGACAGAATGAGAATTAAGCTGGAAGTGTCAATGTACTGCATCTGTTCTCCAAGCTAATTACGAATCATATACATACATGTTTGAACTGCCCCGGTAAATTCACTACAATCTATTTCCAAGTAAGAACACAGATAATCAAATGTTAAAAGTATAATGATAATCAATACTCAGTAAAAACAAACAAACAAACCTGATACTAAAAACTCCCCCCCATTCCCAAAAAGAAGGACAACTAATTATATTTTTGGCATTTTCTTTGATGAGATAGAAAAATGAGAACTAAACCTCTCATCACTTCTATTCACAAACACCTCCATTTTCTAGTGCTGTAGAGGTAAGAGATACAAGACAGTTAGATGCTAGAGAAAGGATGGCAAACATCCAGGTTTGTTTTGACCTGCAATCACATCATTTCCCACTACTGGCTCATGCTGACGGAAGTTGCAGTCCCACAGCCATCTACAGAGCTGCATCTTTCCCATCTCAGCTTTATAGTAAGATCTCCAAGCAGCCACTGTTTACAGCAATAATCACACAAGATAGAAATTAGAGTAAATTTACCTACACCTTTCACCTTTATTATCATCATTAGCACAGAATTCCTTACACAGGTTCCCAAAGGGCATAGGGTTCCCCATTCAGTATACAGATTGAACTGAGATTACCTCTAAGACATGTCTTTTCACATCTCCCCCCCCCCCCGCCCACAAGCAAGTTATCAGAGTTTTAACCCATGGTGGATAAAACCTGTAGGTTACGCCTGAATTTATGGGTTAGAATATGAGACACACAAACCCCTTCTTACTGTCTGGTTCAGATGTGTAGGCATGTCCATCTTGACTACTTAAGTGAAAGGCCAAAATCTCCTCAAAATTTCAGCTAGCCCTTCAAAGATATAAACTGACTATCTACTTGAGGTAATCAATTATAAAACCTAACCCTCTAAACAGGGTGGACAAAATGTGACCCAGGAGTACAGCCACCAAGGCTGTTTTTGTAATCTCTTATCCTCTGCATACCCACTTTCTCTGGAAAAATGCGGGTGAACTGTATCTACTGGCAGTCTCAGAGCTAGCAATTCATCTTTTGACTAGAGCCAGAACCCTCCCTCCACATCCTTATCAACAAGGTTAAACATTTAAAACCAAGGGGGGGGGGGATGGGGGATCGGAAAAATCCTATTTTCCAAAACTGGAAACTGACTTTCATACACATCTCAGTTTCAGGCATTTTTTGTGTGGCCTCTAGAGAGTCCCAACAACAGTTCTTACTCAAATGCATTCAGGTTGCCCAGCCCATCCTAAAGGAATAAATGACTGAAACAAAATGCTAAAACAAAAACTATTTGCTAGATTTTTCATAAACATATTGACATGGTGCCCTTCCAGGGGGAAAAAATCTAAGAGTACTGTACATCAAAAGCTACAGGGGAAATAATGAATGCTGTACCCTTGGAAAGAGAAACAGCTGGCTGTTACAAACGCAAATTTTGTTTTTGAGTTACAAATGCAAAACAATTGCTTACTTCTCAGCTATGTTTTAGTTGGTCCTTCAATAACTGCTAGGATTCCACCACCCCATGTGAATAACAGAGGTATCTGCTTTGGAGAATGCAGCAATCCCAAAAAAGTCTTATAACCAGAGGAAAATGCAACTTTTGTATTTCAACCACTACCTATGTCCCACTCTATTTGGCTTCTTACACACTATTCATGTATACACTACTAACTTTTGTAAGTTAAGACTGTTAGGCGAAAACAAAAGATGCAAGTGTACCAGAAATGCTCTAATATGAAACCTATGTGATGTATCTGACATATCAAGGCATACTTTACTTTTCTAAGGGCTGAGCATGCATTTTTCTCTCTACCCTTTGGTGCAATTTTTTATCTTCTTTGCACTTATGTGTGCTGTTTCCCTTCAACTCATTTCCAAATTATGGTGACCCTAAGGCACACCAATCACAGGGTTTTCTTGGCAACTTTTTTCAGAGCAGGTTTGCCATCGCCATCCTAACAGTTTAACACAATTAAGTTTTTACAACACAGCCTCCATGTTTCCTTATGCTGTACAGATTTGAGTTTTTTAAAAAATTGTAACAAATAATGTGTTATCTCACTCCATCTGCCCTTGTGTCCTTAACATGTAGCTCAACACATCCTCCATGCTTCCTTACACTGTACAGATTTGGGCTTTTTAAAACTGTAACAAATCATGTGTGTTCTCACTCTATCTGTCCTTGTGGGATGAATTGTGGGGAACAAAACACCATTTTGTTGGGTTTCCCTGAATCTTAAACTTGACTCATCAAGAGTAAACTACTATTACCTTTGGAGTTGTTTTCTAGGTGAACATCAGTTACCCACAACTTGTGCCTTCTTTTCTGGACTCTTCAAAGGCCTATTCACTTTTCTGGAGTCAACAATGGTTCATGAATGGGCAACTTTGATTACTATTTAGTGTATAGGCGCATCAGCTCCATTTTTGCCATAACTTATATTAACATAATCTTGCAGACATCTACTCATATGGTAGTCTACTGCAGTAGGTAAAGCAACCTGTGACAAATTTTTGCAACTCTCTTAAAGTTCTCCCTTTTCCGTCCACAAAAGAGGAACACTGACAACCCCCCTTTTGAAGAAGAAGGCTCATTTCCATAATGTAACCCTCAGGACATCTTTGCATTATGAAGGCTGCAACCTCACCCTTCCTTCTTGCTGGAGGAATCAGAAATGCTTCCATTAGAAGGGTACCACAGAACATCAGCATAGCACCAAGGGCAGTTGCACCTTCACTGTTCTCTAGAAAGCAGTGTAAGAAGTGAAAAGATACAGGCAAGCAATAAAAGAACAGTGGGAGAATCTGCCTCTTGAAACTTGATTTTCAGTTACTTCATCATTACATGATAGAGTAAAATAACAGGAGCTATGTGTAAAGTAACTGCACCAAACTGTATTTTTGTACACTAAACAAGCTGCACGTTTCTGCCAGCCCTCTACAACATACCTGTATGTTGTGTCATTCTGCTTTTCACAGCATAAAGCCTTCCACATTTCTCACTACTCCCTCACAACTACTACCTTTCTAACCTCATCCAAATTGTTCAGTTAGGACTTACCTTCCAGCTAAACAAGTGAATATTTTTTTCTTTTATTAGCTAATATAAATGCTAATTTCACTACTCAAGAACTAGAATGTCCTGTACTATCGGCTATTCCAAAAAATCATTCTTGAAATGAAGCTAAAGTTATCAGATTTCCTTGAGTTAAGAAAAAGTCAGAATCAAAATAATACATATAAATGAAGGTTATAGAAAAGGGGGAGAAATTTTCAAATAGGCTACAGATGACCCTCTCTTCAGATTATAGGGACTTTGAACAAATAATAATGTTTCCCATTACATCTAAACATTTATCCCATATTCTACCATCAAAAGCAGATGACCCTGTTAAAACTAATTAAATCAAATAATAAAAATATGGAAGATAAAAGGCAGCTGCAAATATGAAAACTAGCTCTATTATGGAATTGAAGGTCACTTCCCTTTTTTTGTTTTGTTTTGAATGCAGGCATTCTAATATATGCTTTCAATTGTATTGGGATAAATAATTGTGTAAGTCACACAATCACATACATATACTTTTTTTTTTTTTTTACAATACACATGTGAGATGGATCTTTACGACTTGTATTGTGAAGATAGATGATGAGTAATGAAAAAGGTAGCTTAGTTATGGTCCCCTAGAAAGTTCCTGGAAAAGAGAAGATTTGAAGTAAGGATTTCCACGGCTTATAGCCACATTTAAGGCACTGTTTAAACTCAGGAGATAGGATTGTTACCCCCACAATGGACATGTTGTTGTCAGACACGGGGCTCTACCTCTTCCACACCTTTCCCCCTCTCTTGACATCATCTAGAACAGGGGTAGGCAACCTTTCCCCTTTAAGGGCCGAGGGACTTCAGCTCCCAGAATCCCAGGAGCTATTGGCCAACATGGGACTATTGGCCAATATGGCTGAGGCTTCTGGGAACTGAAGTCCCTCAGCCCTTAAAGGGGAAAGGTTGCCTACCTCTGATCTAGAAGAATCTAAATGTTGGACTCAAGCTATCCACTCCTATCTTTTTGTTTGCCTTGCATATCCATTCAATAGGTAAAGGCAGTCTGAACATCTAGCCATAACCGACTGTAGGGGGCGGTGCTCTCCGTTACTAAGCCAAAGAGCCAGCATTGTCTGAAGAGGACTCCATGGTCATGTGGCCAGCATGATTGCACAGAACACTGTTATCTTCCCACTGAAGTGGTATCTATTTATCTACTTGCATTTGAATCCTTTTGAACTGCTAGGCTGGCAGAAGCTGGAACCAGTGATGGGAGTTCACCCCATCATGTGGCACTTGGGCCTGAAACTGCCAACCTTCCAACCTTAAGATAGGGGGGCTGCGGATGGGCGGCTCTGGGCCACCCCGCTAGCTGCGAATTGGGGCTGAGGCTATGATCCTCCCTTTTGCTGCCCCTGAAAGAGCAGCAAAATGGTGCCCTAAGAGCCAGCACGTGGCTCTTTAGCGCCCCTTCCGGCGCAACACGTAAAAACGCTGTGCCAGGAGGATGTCCTAATGGCACGCGCTGTGCGTAATGGCGCGCAGCGTCAGGATGTTGTCGGGCTAGGGTTGGGGTGGCCAGCATGCGGTTGCTCCTCCCCATCTCTGCCTCCCTTTGGACTGGTCTGTAGAGGCCCATAGTCAGAATTGGCATCTTAACCACTAAACCACTAATCCTTCAAGTACAATTAAAGTCTACCTGATGGTGCTATACCTAAATATATAGTTCTGGGAGAAGTCCACAATTTTTGAAGCCTCCCCTATGTGATAGCATGTATTTTTAATCATTCCTCTAAGTCAGGTATTGTCCATCACAAAATCTGTATTCCCTCATTTTAGTCATGTACAGAAACCCTCCGCCTCTGTGAGGTAAAGCTGATCAGGAGACTTTATAATCAAACTGTTAGGACCACTATCCCATGGCATGAACACTGGGATTTCAATCCTGAACACATTTGCCTGACAGTGATCTGCACTGAATGCAACAGCATTTCTGAATAAACATGCAGAGGACTGCACTTTGTGTTCATTTAGACCACCACATGCCAAATGGAAGAATCTAATCATATTTAAGACAACACCCAGAACTCTCAAGAACATGCAAATATTTTTGCCATGTATAACTCACTAAAACAAGGAGTCTTGTAGGATCATTATAGTGTTTCCTTTCAACATAGTTCCACACAGAGCTATATTATAAATAGTTATTTCTTGTTAGAAGTAGTAACAAACATGCCTTCAAATCATAAAGTAATACTGCATGAAATATTAATCTGCAGTTAGGTTTCTTTCACTACTCAGCAGAATCTGAACCTCTCACAGAAATAAAACTAAGGGCCTTTGCAGACTGCCAGAAATAGTGCAAATTGAGTCCACTTTAACTGCCCTGACCAAGTGCTAGGGAATCATGGGAACTGTAGTTTATTGTGGCACCAGAGCTCTCTGACAGAGAAGGCTCAATGTCTCAGTAAAAAATACAATTCCCATGATTCCCTAGCACTGAGCCAGGGCAGTTAAGGTGGACTCAATTTGCGCTATTTCTAGCAGTCTGCAAAGACCCTAAGTTATTAAAACTTTTTAGAATCCTTCAGTATCTTATTTTATCATAGAAACAAGTGCTTCTATGTCAGATCTGAACAAAAGGAAATATTTAATATCGTGGGAGGGCTGCAGAATTTCAGTTAGCAACAAGTTTAAAATGCAGATTTTCAGCCAGCTATTCATTTTAAGTAGGTATTTCCTCATTCTTGTGTGCATTATCTATTTGAAGTTCAAGGCCTGCACAGTTTATGACACTAACCCCATCCTCCCCATACAATTTACCTTTGTCCTTTTATGCTTTCATAGGGTGCGCTGCTATTTTATCACTTCCTTCTTCATATCACACATGGCATCTGCCTTTCCTCTCCCCAAGGATTTTCAGCTCACACAACTTTTGCTAATAATCCAGATTTAAGTACAACCCAGTCTTAAATCGCATTTCTTGGCGGATTCTATTATTTTATCTTGCATATATTTTTTGATATCTTTAGTCATATATTCGTGGAGACTATCATTAATAGTCTGGCACTTCTAATCAGTTAAACACTAAAATAACTGCACCTGTCACAGTTCTGAAATGACTAACAAACACGCTTATAAAAAGAAAGCAGCCATTAGCTGTATTAATATCCTTCCTCTGCAAATTCTAATGTCATCCTGCATTGCACACACATCCCATTCAGCTGCCCTGTTCCCAATAAACTCACATTCCCTTTCATTCCTCACTGGAAGTAGTGACGGAGTAGACCTCCTGGAACAAGTCACCCATATTTTTAGATGCAACAGGGTCAGGGAGGCTTTTTATGTATGAGGCAATGCTTGCTATTACCATCACCAGACATTTCTACGGCTGCACCTGCACTACAGAAATAAAGCAGCTTGAGACCACTTTAATTGTCATTAATTATTTCCATACTATGGTATTCTGGAAACTGTAGTTTTGTGAGACGTTTAGCCTTCTCTGTCAGAGAGCCTCTGGTGTCTCAACAAAGTACAATTCCAAGGATTCTGGAAATAATGCATATTGACATCACTTGAATTGCCCTGGCTCCATCCTATGGAATCCTGGGATTTGTAGCTTGTTGTGGCACCAGAGGCTCTGTGACAGCGATGTAACAGGGTCAGGGAGGCTTTTCTAGGGCTCCATCCACACTGCAGAAATAAAGAGTCTGAGACTGATTTAACTGCCTTGGCTCAATGCTAGGGAATTCTGGGAACTGTAGTTTTGTGAGACATTTGGTGCCACAACAAACTACAATTCCCAGCATTCCAGAAATAATGCAGATTGACACCACTGGAACTGACCTTGCTCAGTGCTAGGGAATCCTGGGAATTGTAGCTTGTTGTGGCACTAGAAGCTCTCTGACAGACAAGGCTAAATGTCTCACAAAACTACTGTTCCCAGAATTCTCTAGCATTGAGCCAGGGCAGTTAAAGCGGTATCAAGAAAGATTATTTCTGCAGTGAGGATGCAGCCTGGGTCATCTTTTCCAATTCAGAGGAGTTCTTCCACAAAAGGGAAAAGCATGGGTCCCTAACCCAAAGGGAACTAGCATGGTTTGAGCGTTGGAATATGACCCTGAAGACCAGGGTTGGAGTCCCAGCTTGGCTGTGGAAACCCACTGGGTGACCTTGGGCAAGTCACACTCTCTTGGCCTCAGGGGAAGGCCATGGCAAACCTCTTCTGAGGAAGCTTGCAAAAAAAAAAGAGAGAGAGAGAGAGAGAGAGAGAGCCCACGATAGGAGTGGCCTTAGGTCGCTTTAAGTGGAAAACGACTTGAAGGCCCACAACAACAAGCAACCAAGGACCCTTGAGACTATAGGCCTTTGCAAACTGCTAGAAATAGTGCAAATTGAGTCCACTTTAAGGGTTAGGGAATCATGGTAACTGTATTTTATTGTGGCACCAGAGCTCTCTGACAGAGAAGGCTCAATGTCTGAGGAAAAAACAATTCCCATGATTCCCTAGCACTAACCCTAACCCTAAAAGTGGACTCAATTTGCACTATTTCTGGCAGTCTGCAAAGGCCCTGAGAGACAGAAAAACCAGTACAGGTTATCTGAGATATTTAGCTGCCATGGCTCTGTGCTGTGTGTGGAAGTCTGGGAAGTGTAGTTTTGCGAGACGTTTAGCCTTCTCTGTAAGAGAGCGAGAGCGCGCGCCTCTGGTGCCAGGACAAACTACCAATCCCATAATTCCATAGGACGCAGCCAGGGCAGTTCAAGGGGTGCTTACGACATGAGGGTCCCTGAGCGTAAACCCGAGGGGCCCGGGAAGGCGAAGAAGGGCGACTGATTAGTCAGCCGGGCAGGGAGGGCAGGGAGCGCCAACGGATCCGCAGGGGCACTCCCGGGCCCGCCTTCCCGCCCAGCACAGCAGGCCCTCCGGGGAGGAAGGAGGGCCGGAGACTCCTTCCCAAGGGAACCCTTAGAGGCCCTCCCCGCCGGTGGCCCCTCACCGCCTCCGCCACCCCCAGTATCCCAGAGTATCCCAGAGTACCCTGCGCCCCTTCCCCCCTCCCTCCGAAATCTCCTATCCTCCTTCGAGGCAGAAAGAGGGGGACTCACCTCACGCCTCACACACACGAGCACGCGCACACCCCAACCGCCACGGCTCCCTCGCGCCTCCTGTCACGTGCCCCCGAGCACCAGCAGCAGTAGCCACGGCCCGCCGCCACCGCCTGTCTCCCTACCGCAAGCTCCGCCCCCAACGCTCCCACACTTCCTACCCCATTGATTCAGGCAGACGCTGACTTCCCGCCCCCTCGGCTCCACCCGACTTCTCATTGGTCGGGCCCCGGTGTCACTCTCCGCCGCTCTCGCCCGCAGCCACGTCCCTAGGACGCTGCCCTTCGTGGAGCACTTTCATTGGCTGGAAGCCTAGGTCGGAAATGTGCGCGGATTGGCCGGCAAGTCGGAGGAGGAGGCGGTGCTGGAAGGCAAGAGGGATCCGCTTCTTTCTTAAAGTGACCCTAGGCTGGGAGTTAGTGGATTGGTTGTGGCCTCGCTGTCGACCTTAGTTGCCTCAAGTGCGGAGAACGATGTGGACGGCAGTACTGAAAATAGACCGTTATCTATGGCTACCACCGCTCTGCAGAAATAATCCCGTTTGACACCGCTTTAACTGCCATGGTCCAATGCTATGGAATTCTGGGAACTAGTTTCCTGTGAGACATTTAGCCTTCTCTGTCTGAGAGCCTCTGGTGCCACAACAGACTACAATTCCCAGGATTCCATACCTTTGGCTGCATCTGCACTGCAGAAATAATCCAGTTTGACCTCGCTTTAACTGCCATGGCTCCCTGCCAGGGAATTCTGGGAATTGTAGTTTGTTGTAGCACCACAATTCTCTTACAGGGAAGGCAATGCTTCTCACCAAGCTACAAACCCCAGAATTCCATGGCATTGAGCCATGGCAGTTAAAGCAGTATCAAACTGGATTAGTTCTGCAATGTGGATGCAGCCCATTAAAACCAAATTTATTTTGCCAAATAAATGAAATAAGTAGTGCAAGACAGTGTTTGAAGCTCTTTTCCTCAGACTACCCTTACCTTACTCTAACAAAAAAGATTTCCCTCTCACTGAAGCTGCCACACTGCAGAATTAATGCAGTTTGACCCTGCTTTAACTGTCATGGCTCCTGCGGTGTCTGCGTCATGCAGAGCAGCAACTCATGGTGTCATCCTCGCACACTCCTCCCATACCACACCATACAGAATCCTTAATAATGATTTTTGTACTAATATTACTCATAAATCGTAAATTATAAAACCTTGACTCGTGGCTGCCCTGTAGATGAGACATCTCCATAAAAACCCTGTCCTCCACTGCTTTGCTCAGGTCCTGCAGGCTCCTGGCCATGGTCTCCTTAATAGAGTCCATCCATCTGGCCTGTGGCCTTCCTCTCTGTCTATTTCCCTCCACTTTTTCTAGCATTATTGCCTTTTCTAATGAGTCATGCCTTCGCATTATATGGCCAAAATAGGACAGCCTCAATTTGATCATCATCTTGGCTTCCAGGGAGATTTCAGGCTTGATCTGTTCAAGGACCCAGTTGTTGTCCACAATATTCTCTGCACTCTTCTCCAGCATCACGTCTCAGAAGAGTTGATTTTCTTCTGATCGATTTTCTTCACTGTCCAGCCCTCACATCCGTACATGGTGATGGGCAATGCAATGGCTTGGACGATTCTGACATTAGAGTCAGTTGTATGTCTTTGCTGTTTAGGACCTTTTATAATTCTTTCATCGTTGTCCTTCCCATTCCTAGTCTCCTTATTTCTAACTGCAGTCACCATTTTGATCAATATTTGATCCTAGGCACCATTTCAATTTCTTCATTTTTTAGATTGAATTTATGTATTTCTTCTATAGTCTTTATTTTTGTTTTCTGTATGTTCAGCATTAAGCCTGACTTTACAGTTTTCTCTTTGACCTTCTTTAGTAATTGTTCCAGATCTGAGATGTTTTCTGCTAGCAGTATGGTGCTGTCTGCTTATCTAATATTGTTGATATTCCTTCCTCCTATTTTCACTCCTCCTTCTTCTGTGTCCAAGCCTGTTTTTCTTATAATATGTCCTGCATACAAGTTGATCAGATAGAGTAAAAGGATACAGCCTTGTCTGACCCCTTTGCCAATTGGGAACCATTCTGTTTCTCTGTATTCTGTCCTACAGTAGCTTCTGTCCTGAGTACAGATTCCTCATAAGGACTATAAAATGTACTGGCACTCCTATATCTTTAAGAGCAATCCATAGCTTTTCATGATCTGTACAATGCTATAGTCTATAAAACACATATTGATTCCCCCCCCCCTGGAATTTCCTTGTATGCTCCATTATCCATTGTATGTTTGCAATATGGTCCCTAGTGCCTCTTCCTTTCTGGAACCCCACTTGGATCTTTGGGATTTCTCTCTCCATGTATGGAGTTTAGCGCACAGCTTTAAAAAAGCAACTTACCACTGCTGAATTCAATTCTAATTTGGGCTGCATCCGGCATTATCAGATGCATTTTGCCGCCGTCACCACTGGTGGGGTGCAGCCCAGGTAACTTCTGGGTAGAATACAGGCTCAGCTGGCCTTTTTTCAAAACCTGGCAGCTTTGCAAATCATCCGGCTGAGTCCGGATTCTACCTGGATATTATCCAGGCTGCACCTGGCCAGCGACACTGGAAGCAAAATGTGTCTGATAATATCCGGATGCAGCCCGAATTAGAATTGAATTCGGCAGCATAAGTTGCTTTTTTAAGCTGTGTGCTAAACTCCTATGATTGGAGTCTAGAGCATAATGTTGTTTGTGTGGGAAATTAATGCTATGGTCCTATAGCATACACACACACACACACTGAAGTTGCGAGATTTGAAAAGATTAAACATTTAAGAATGATTCTTCAAATCTCGAAACTTAAAAATTAAAAGATAGTCTTAAAACATATAGAACCTGAAGATGTCTTTTGTCTAACATGCAAAAGCAGATGGTGACCTGACCTTTTTTCAGTAAAAGAACAGCTATATTCTATGGTATACTCAATTTACAGGAAACAGATACCCTCTTTTTAGTTAATTATATTTAAAAGGCAGCTGGATACCATGTACCCCTTTTCTTTAAACTATTTAAGGATAGCTGGAAAGCATATGGTCTTTAAGATAATTTAATCTGCTATGAATGTACATGTAATGGATACGTTAGAGCAGGGGTTGGCAACATTTTCCTACCTGGGGCTGGTTGCTGGTCCCCAGGTCTTCCACCAGGCTGAGGGGGAGGGGGGAATGGCGCCGCGTGTGTGAGTGCACGCGCATGAGCATTACTTCCGGAGTACTGTGCATGCGCGAGCAAGTCGCGGCCACCATTTTAGAAAACAAAATGGCAGCTGCGACTCATTTGCACATGCGCAGTACTCTGAGAATGCGCAAATGAGTCGCGGCCACCATTTTGGAAAACAAAATGACGGCGGCGGCAGGACCAGCCTGGGGCCGGTCCAAAGGCCTCGGAGGGTCAGATTCGGCCCCGAGACCATAGGTTGCCGACCCCTGTGTTAGAGTGTTCATCTGTCATTTGTAACTATATATGTTAATGGATATAATTAGCTTAAAATGGCAGGTGTTAGTATCATGGATGAAATAATGATGAGTTTGCCAAAGAAAAAAGGTATATAAGTAAAGACCTGCTCTTTGTTTGTCACCAGACGCATCTGAGCTTGCCTCTGGTCTGGTCAGCTTGCTTTGGCTTTGCAAACCCAAAATAAAGGTTTTTGTTCCTGCTGAATTTTCTGCTTCTTGTCCAGTCTTTTTGGCTAACATACTGGGCAGGGAGAAATATCTGCATTTTTGCAGTTACAATTTCAACACACACACACACACACACACACATATTTGTGGCCCTGTATATTATTGAACATAATACTAATAGTCATTACATAAACTATTAACAACATTAAATTTATACCTTTAAATTATAATATCACACCCATAGCTTCAGTGGATTTACATGTACATTGTGTCATGTGGTGAAAGTGAAAACTTGGTGAGAAATTATGTTTTTAAAGAAAATTTTAAATGAATTTTAAAAAAATATTTTAATTAAAATTTTACATTAAATTTTTTTAAACCTGGGGCCTCTTCTTTCTCTTCCCACTGAGCCTCATCCCACTCACACCATCTCTTCAGCATTTTAAAAGAATGCAGACAAATGCCACAGCCCATTTCTGCCAAAAGGCAGATGTTTGGGGAGCAGTGGTGTCAACTCCCCTTAGGGCAGGGGTAGGCAACCTTTCCCCTTTAAGGGCCGAGGGACTTCAGCTCCCAGAATCCCAGGAGCTATTGGCCAACATGGGACTATTGGCCACCAGTGTGGCCTACACACTCCTAATGATGCCCCACATGCCTCCATTCTTTGGAATCCTGGAATTTGTAGTTTGTTGTGGCACTACACCTTTCTGATAGAGAAGACTACCTCACCAAACTACAAATCTGAGAATTCCATAGCATTGAGCCATGGCAATTAAAGCAGTGTCAAGCTGCATTAATTCTGAAGTCTAGATGCAGCCTAAAGGCAATTTACCTTTTCAATAGATTCCAGGAGGCCTTTGTATTGCTTCACTTTTTTTATAAAAAAAATACAAATTATCCAGAAGCAGGAGTGAACTTGCAGACAATTCTAGGAGTTCTCCCTCCCCAATTTTTTGGAAGGTGTGGAATGGGGCTGGGGGCTGACAGAGATAACTGGCCCAGTTGCTTTAAGTTACCACAAATATTTTATTGTGTTTGCTGCAGTGCCAACTACACAGCTACACCACTGGAGGTTATTTTACTTCTTCCAGCTGTTTTGCCCATTATGTATTCTGAAACGCAGGGGCGAAACAGACATTAAAAAAAAAGCTGGTCATTGGCCCAAAGGCAAAGGTGGGAAGTAAAGGGGAAAGTATTGGCTTATCCATATGATTATTGGCTTTTCTTTATTTTATAAGCATACTTACACAACCAACTAAGGGCCTAAGCAGACTGCCAGAAATAGTGCACATTAAATTGAGGCACTGCCCTGGCTCAGTGCTAGGGAATCATGGGAATTGTATTTTTTTCTGGGACATTGAGCCTTCTCTGTCAGAGAGCTCTGGTGCCACAATAAATTACAGTTCCCATGATTCCCTAGCACTGAGCCAGGGCAGTGCCTCAATTTAATGTGCACTATTTCTGGCAGTCTGCTTAGGCCCTAAATTAGTCTGGAACAGAAATCTCACTGCAGCAACTGTGCACATATACAAAAACATATACAGTTGACACACCATATCCATGGATTCTGTATGCAGATTCAACCATACATGTCTTGAAAATAATTTTTAAAAATCCAAAAAGCAAACCTTAATTTTGCCATTGTATATAAAAGACTTAGGCATCCAGTTTGGGTATGCACAGGGGGTGCTGGAACTAAACCCAGGCCCCACTGTCCAAAGATTATTATATGAGAGAAATAAATTTGAATTAAACATAAGAAGGATAATGAAAAGTCATATAAAAAGAGTTAAAAAAACAATAGCTATATTTGCATATAACAATTAGATAACATATATAGTTAATAAAGAGCCACTTATATACTATATACGCAAATGAAATGAAAGGGGCTAAACTCTATGTGACCTCAAGAGTTTTTTCCCTTAACTTTAGGGGTGATAAGATTTACAAATTAAAAAGTATTGAAAAGATTTATATTGTTATTCTCAGACAGAAAATGTCCTAGAAAAAGTCCTTGAAAATTAATGATCCAAATGAAAGCAATAAAAGTCTAGAGGGTCAGCCTTAAGGTCAAAATGTGGGTATCTAACCAGAAAGGGATTTTGGGGAAACTTAAAGTTAAAAGATAAAACTTTTAAAATATATCTTGCTCACTTTATAAAAGTGTTCTTTGGCTTCAGGTTTCTAACTATATAGAAAACAATTGAACAATTATTAAGTTCTTTAAAGTTTACTAATACAAATATATTAGGGATAATGGGGTAGGTTTAAATCTTTAATAATAAACAAGTTGTATATATTCAATTATAAAATATGTTAGGCTTAAATAGTTAGTTTGATTAGCTTAATAATAATTTCTATAATTAGCTAATATAGACTTAATGCCTTAAAAATATAAAGAGGGTTAATAGGAGGAAAGAGGAGGGAAAATGGGAGGTGTCTCAAGAAACCAGGATGGATGACTAAGGAACTTGCAACTGAATTATGTTTTAAACGGAACATGTATAAGAAATGGAAAAATGGGGAAATCACCAAAGAGGAATTCAAACAAATAGCTAGCACGTGTAGGGTTAAAGTCAGAAAAGCTAAAGCGCAGAATGAACTCAGGCTTGCTAGAGAGGTTAAGAACAATAAAAAGGGCTTTTGGGGGTATGTCAGCAGCAAAAGGAAAAAGAAGGAAATGGTAGGGCCACTGTGTGGAGAAGATGGCAAAAAGTTAACAGGGGACAGAGAAAAGGCAGAATTACTCAACACCTTCTTTGCTTCAGTCTTCTCAGAAAAGGCAAAGGGTGCTCAACCTAAGTATAATGGAGCAGAGGACAGAATAGGAGAATTTCAGCACAGAATAAGTAAAGAGATAGTGCAGAAACATCTGGTTACTCTAAATGAATATAAGTCTCCAGGACCAGATGAATTACATCCAAGGATACTAAAAGAACTGGCAAATGTAATATCGGAACCATTGTCAATAATCTTTGAGAATTCCTGGAAAACAGGAGAGGTCCCAGGGGACTGGAGGAGGGCAAATGTTGTCCCCATCTTCAAAAAGGGGAAAAAAGAGGATCCCAACAATTATCATCCAGTTAGTCTGACATCAATACCCGGAAAGATTCTGGAGCAGATCATTAAACAGAGAGTCTGTGAACATCTGGAAAGTAATTCCATAATCACAAAAAGTCAACATGGGTTTCAGAGAAACAGGTCATGCCAGACAAATCTGATCTCTTTTTTTGATAAAATTACCAGCTTGGTAGATGAAGGGAATGCTGTGGATATAGTATATCTTGATTTCAGTAAGGCCTTTGACAAGGTTCCCCATGACATTCTTGCAAGCAAATTGGTAAAATGTGGGCTAGACAAAGTAACTGTTACATGGATTTGTAATTGGTTGACTGGGCGAACCCAAAGGGTGCTCAACAATGGCTCCTTTTCAACCTGGAAAGAAGTGACCAGTGGGGTGCCACAGGGCTCTGTCCTGGGCCCAGTGCTATTCAATATCTTTATTAATGACTTGGATGACGGTATTGGGGGCATAGTTATCAAATTTGCAGACGACACCAAATTAGGAGGAGTAGCTAATACCCCAGAGGACAGGAGCAAAATTCAAAATGACTTGAACAGACTAGAAAGTTGGGCCAAAGCTAACAAAATGAAATTCAACACGGAGAAATGTAAGGTACTGCACTTAGGGCGGAAAAACGAAAAGTACAGATATACGATGGGGGACACCTGGCTGAATGAGACTACGTGTGAAAGGGATCTAGGAATCCAGGAGGACCACAAGTTGAACATGAGTCAACAGTGCGATGCAGCAGCTAAAAAGGCCAATGCAATTTTAGGCTGCATCAGTAGAAGTATAGCGTCTAGATCAAGAGAAGTAATAGTGCCACTCTATTCTGCTTTGGTCAGGCCTCACCTGGAATACTGTGTCCAGTTCTAGGCACCACAATTCAAAAAGGATGTGGAGAAATTGGAGTGTGTCCAAAGGAGGGCAACTAAAATGGTGAAGAGTCTGGAAACCAAGCCCTATGAGGAACGACTTAGGGAGCTGGGGATGTTTAGCCTGGAGAAGAGAAGGCTGAGAGGTGATATGATAGCCGTGTTTAAATATTTGAAGGGATGTCATATCGAGGAGGGAACAAGCTTGTTTGCTGCTGCTCCAGAGACTAGGACCCGAAACAATGGATGCAAGCTGCAAGAAAAGAGATTCCACCTCAACATTAGGAGGAACTTCCTGACAGTAAGGGCTGTTCGACAGTGGAACACACTCCCTCGGAGAGTAGTGGAGTCTTCTTCCTTGGAGGTCTTTAAGCAGAGGCTGGATGGCCATCTGTCGGGGATGCTTTGATTGGGAGTTCCTGCATGGCAGGGGGTTGGACTGGATGGCCCTTGCGGTCTCTTCCAACTCTATGATTCTATGATTCTAGGATAAAGTGATTAAAGTTTTAATATTTTTTTTGAACCTTAAAAACCTTAAAGTTTATCTAGCCATCGCAAGACATGCCAGAAATACCAGTTGTTCTGTTTAAAATAGACAGTGAATAAATCTTGTAACCATTTTTGATAAAATGAGTGCATCAAAGACAGATTAGACTCAAGGACAAATTTAAGATAGGGAGTTAAGTTGAGTCTGAATAGTGCAAATTGAGTCCACTTTAAGGGTTAGGATTAGTGCTAGGGAATCATGGGAATTGGTGTTGTTGTTTTTCTGAGACATTGAGCCTTCTTGTCAGAGAGCTCTGGTGCCACAATAAAATACAGTTCCCATGATTCCCTAACCCTAATCCTTAAAGTGGACTCAATTTGCACTATTTCTGGCAGTCTGCAAAGGCCCAAAGATGGAAAGATTTACTGATACATTTTAAATTAATTGCAAGGACAACATTTTTTTCTAAAGGTAACCGAGGGGTCACAAAAAGACCCTAACAACAGAGTCTGTGCAATGAACTTCATTAATATGTGTACCCTGCCCCCAAATGAATTGTCCCTATTTTACATGGTCATGATATATATGAAGAGATATGTTGTTGGTTGGGCTTTTACATATATGAAAAAGGTAGTCTTAAAATTGATCATGTCCAATGGGAAAATAGGATGGAAAAATGCTGTAGTAAAAAATGCACAAAAATGTATACAAATGTCTGAAATCTATGGAAAGGTGCTCTCTCTCTCTTTACCTTTTTGTAGTAATTGATTGGGGCCAATTCTGCAGAAATGAATAATTGTTACTAATAAATGTGGCTTATATAGTGTTTCACCGGTCAGATTGTTTATTAGTCCTCCTTAGCATGCCCAATAAACTTGGAAATTAGATTTCCATACCTCACATTATGTTTCTGTTAAGCTGTCCTGTCACCTCTGTCTTTTTATCTATTAGTTTCCTTTTTCATTATCTTTTCATAGATGATGATTATGATGATATGTTAATACTGAAAAACAGACTGATGATGATCATAATATTTTAATAATGGAAAATAGAAAGTTGAACAGCAAACACAGGGGATAAAATAAAGACAACAATAGTCAACATCCAGGATGTGGATAAAAGCAGTTGTAAAATTGTAAGGACAGAAAATCTCAGCAGAACAACACATTTGAGAAATATGTTGACAGGTTGAATATTGGCTTTTGTAAGTGATTAATGGAAATAAGTCCTTTGTTTGTGCAACAGAATTATTAAATCATTTTGTTAGCTTTACAGAGCCTGCATGATGGTTAAGGAAACCATGGCCCTTCCAGCTGTTCTTGATCCTCATCAATCTGGAGCACTGGCTGTGAAAACTAGATTACAATAACAGCTGCAGGAGTGTACATTCCCCATGCCGTCATTGGTTAAAGCCTGATATAGGGTGACTCTTTAAATTTGAAAGTATTTCCAACCTTGCTGTTATCTTGGCAACATTTACAAGGTTTCTGTATGTTGGAGTCAAAATCATATGGCCCTCTTCTTGTTGGGTTGCAAAGTCCAGCATTCGTCATAATTGTATATGCTGAGAAGGCCTGCTGGGAGTTGCAGGCCAATGACATCTGAAGGGCTGAACAATTCTTTTCTCTGCTGTAAGTACTGGAATTTAGGCTTTCCTCAAATATTAAGTAAAATCATTTGATTTGGGCAAAGCAGGTGTATATGAATGGGGCTAAGAGTTTTAAAACTAATTTCCTGTAGTCCTCAACCATTTGACAACATTAGTATGTGCTAACCTTGATGTAAGCTTTGTAATATTATGACTATACGTTTGCTGCATAGGATTAACAAACTTCTTAATTTGTATTATTGACAAATAACCTTTAGCAAATCATCATGTGCATAAGCTAAAGTAAGCATCGATATTTGGTGCTTTGTTCCAGATCCCCTTCCAACTTTCCATAGAATGTGAACATTTTTTATTTATATGTTACGTTGCTTTCAGACTTTTCTAACTGCACATTGCACAATTGTAGTCTTTTAACCAATGTTTATGATCTTTTCATTGTTAAATTGTTTTAATGTGTTTTTAAAAAAAATATTTTGTATGAATAAAATATTTTGGATGAATTTTGTATGAATATTTTGTATGAATAAAATAAAATAAAGTTCTTCAGGCCTCTTGCCTGTTATTTCTGCAGCATGGATATAATAATGAAAAATAAGTGATGTAAGGATTTTTTGAGATATAGGGCCTATACAGACTGCCAGAAATAATGCAGCTTGAGGCCACTTTAACTGCCCTGGCTCAGTGCTAGGGAATCATGGGAATTGTATTTTTTTTTCCTGGGACATTGAGCCTTCTCTGTCAGAGAGCTCTGGTGCCACAATAAACTACAGTTCCCATGATTCCCTAGCACTGAGCCAGGACAAAGTGACCTCAAGCTGCACTATTTCTGCCAGTCTGTAAAGGCCCTTAGAAAGCTCTGAAGCAGGGGGAGAGGGGAAATGGATGTCTGTTTAGATGTTGGAACTCCCACCTGCCCTAGGCAAGATATTCAATAGTGAGGGATGCTAGGCATTGCAGTCCAGCATCATCTGGAGCAGTGGTGTTCCTAAGATTGGTGTCACCCGATGTGGTAACTCATGGTGTCACCCCCCTCATTGACCTCTTCCTCTAATTTCACACCATACAGAATACTTAATAATTTTTTTGCACTAATGTTTGTAAGCTGCCTTGATTGGATTTCCAAATAAGCAGGGTATAAATAAATGTTGTTGTTGTTGTTATTATTATTATTATTATTATTATTATTATTATGTTACTTGTAAATCATAATTTCCATATATGCCATTGAATGTAATGCTAATAGTTATGACATAAACACCTAGCAAAATTAAAATTATATCTTCAAATTACAATATCATACACATAACTTAAATGTATTTGCACATACACAGTGAAGATTTGGTTAAAATGTAATGTTTTTAAAGAAAATTTAAAAAGAATATTTTTAAATCACAATTTTAATTTTAATTTTTTTAATTTTTTTAAAATTTTAAACAATTCTGTGACCCCTCCTTTCTTCTCCCACTGAGGTTCACCTCACTCCCACCACCTCTTAAAGCATTTTAAAGAGATACAGCAAATGCCACAATGTTTCTGCCAGAATACAGGTATTGGGGCAGGGGAGTTATTGTAAAGTTTTAATTATCACCTGGAAGTTATGGTATATTGATGAAATTTTGTCAGTGTCATCATTGGTCCATAAGTGCATGATGTTGAGAAAATCAGCTCATTGTGCCCTGTTTTTTTGTTATAGGTTGTGCCAGAAGTGACTAAAGTGACTGAAGTGGTTTAAAGCGCAGTCTGCAGACTTCTACAATAACGGTATTCGGAAGGTCAAGAAATGCTTGGAAAAATATGTAAATCTGGATGGTAACTATGTAAAGAAAAGTTAACAACTACAAATCAAGACAATTTTTCTGTCAATTTTTTTTAACGGTGATAATTAAAACTTTACGATACCCCCTCGTAACCCACTTCAGTCACTTTAGCCACTTCTGGTACAACCTGCCACAAAAATACAGGACACAATGAGCTGATTTTCTCAGCATCATACACTTAGGGACCAATGATGACACTGATAAAATTTCATCAATATACCATAATAATTTCTGGGTGATAATTAAAACTTTGATACCGTCTTGTTTTTGAGCAGAAGTGGTGTCATCCCCCTTAGGATGTCACCTGGTGTGGCCCGCAATCCCCTAGTGATGCCACTGAGAAGGGCCCCACATCTTTGTTACAGAGCTAATATTCTACCAAGGGACTTCTCATGATAAATGTCCTAGTTCTAGTTCTGCAGTATGGACGACATAGTGCTATCTGTTTAATTATTTGACATCTGTAAGGATTCAGAAAGTTGGTTCTATTACTACAGTAAGTTGTGAAGCAAAATGGATGATATTCTTAAGGTGGCTGGGAATTGTGCAGCTGGCCAGATATTGTCCTACCTCAGTTCCCAACATTTTTCAGCATTAGTTAGGCTGTCTGGGGCTGCTGAGAACTTAATTTCTGCCTTATATAGAAGGATGGCCAATTGCAATCACTGGATTAAGGCAGGGTTCTGTTTTTATATTATAGCCTTGTTCTTAATTTCAAGCACAAGTTTAAAAAAAGTGATTTTTTTTGGGGGGGGGACTATTTAAATACTTCACTTTCTCGCCAGATGGCACTATTCACAAAGACACAGTGCTGTTACTGAATATATTACACAGCTCAAACAATATGGGTAATGGGGTGTGTCCCAAACCTATTTGTTGTGCAATATAGTAGTAATTATGTGATGAACTGGTTCAATAAGTGCCACACCTATTACCTAACCTGTTGTTCTGGTTTAGTCAGGTGTCTGCAGGTCCTCCGCCCCATATGCTTCTTCTTGTTAACATTAGTTAACCTGTGCACCAAAGTCTCATTCTTTTCCTCTTAGAATCATCATAGAGCTAGAAGAGACCCCATCCAGTCCAACTGCCTGCCTTGCAGGAAGACACAATCAAAGCAATCCCGACAGATGGCCATTGAGACTCTGTTTAAAAACTTCCAAAGGAGCAGATTCCACTATGCAGCATATTCTACTGTCAACAGTTAAAGTAGAATGCTACTCTAACTTGCTGTGCTGATTAAAAGAATGATTGAAGGAAAAATGGTGAGGGGAGCTGTGGAAAGGTGTTTTCTTTTTGCACCTGCTCACAGAGCTGGCAAGATGATAGATGTTTTGAAGAATTTGGTGTTTCAATGCATAGGCCATCCACCCCACTCACCAGATCTTATTCCCTCTGACTATTTCTTGTTTCCAAACCTTAAAAAGAGTTTGAAAGAAAGGAAATGTTTGAATTATTCAGAGGCGATATCAACAGAAGAGTAGTATTTCAGTTACCAGACATCAGATTATTGGGGGGGGGGAAGGTTTAAAGAAATTCCAGAAATTATGTCCATCAAACTTCAGGGTGAATATGTTGAATAGCATGTAAGTTTCATGGCTCTAGGTGAATTGCTGTTTTAAGCCATGGGCCCTCCTGAAAAATATTTTAGCATTTTGTGCATGGAGGGGTTTCAAATGAAAAAAAAAAAAGGGGGGGGGAGTACTGAGAATTTGGGAAGCTCAGCACACAAAACACCCCGGCATCTGACATATGCAGCCCATGGGCCTTACACTGCATCTTTGCCTTGAGCTATGTTGTTTAATAACAATCTGTCTTGATATACAGGCCTTTTCGACATGCAATCTCTGCTTTAGAAGGGTATATACTGGTGCATGGGGCAGGAGAAACTGATGGGGGAGGAGTGCCTGGTACTTTTTTGAACCAGCAGCCATTCCACATCAGAGCACTGCAGTCTATATGATGCTAAGAGTAGCTTTAGGTCCCTACTTTTATTTGCATTAAAGATGTTTGTTTCCTGGTACGCCTTGCTTTATTTTAAACAATTTGTTTAATGTCTCTGTAGTTCAGCGGTTCTCAAATAGTGGGGCGTGCCCCCCAGGGGGGGGCGTGAGGCTCCATAAAGGGGGGCCCGTTACGGCTGGAAAGAGGGAGATTGTCCCAGCATGGCCCCAGTAGCTCTATCCTGATTGGCCAAACCCGCCCATGTGATCGTGCAGGGGGGCGCGAAATGTTTTCTTCTTTCCTGGGGGGGGGGGGGCGTGACAGAAAATAATGGAGAAGCACTGCTGTAGTTGTAGTGGTAATGGATACTTATTTCTGTTTGTAGCCTAGGTAGTAGATGCTGGCTCTGAGGTGGCAAGAAGGACTAATCCACAATCAGAGAGAAACATAAACATGGATTTGTAATTGGTTGACTGGCCAAGCCCAAAGGGTGCTCAACAATGGCTCCTTTTCAACTTGGAAAGAAGTGACCAGTGGGGTGCCACAGGGCTCTGTCCTGGGCCCAGTGCTGTTCAACATCTTTATTGATGACTTGGATGACGGTTTGGGGGCATAGTTATCAAATTTGCAGACGACACCAAATTAGGAGGAGTAGCTAATACCCCAGAGAACAGGATCAAAATTCAAAATGACTTGAACAGACTAGAAAGCTGGGCCAAAGCTAACAAAATGAAATTCAACACGGAGAAATGTAAGGTACTGCACTTAGGGCAGAAAAACGAAAAGTACAGATATATGATGGGGGACACCTGGCTGAATGAGACTACGTGTGAAAGGGATCTAGGAATCCAGGTGGATCATAAGTTGAACATGAGTCAACAGTGCGATGCAGCAGCTAAAAAGGCCAATGCAATTTTAGGCCGCATCAGTAGAAGTATAGTGTCTAGATCAAGAGAAGTAATAGTGCCACTCTATTCTGCTTTGGTCAGGCCTCACCTGGAATACTGTGCCAGTTCTGGGCACCACAATTCAAAAACGATGTGGAGAAACTGGAGCGTGTCCAAAGGAGGGCAACTAAAATGGTGAAGGGTCTGGAAACCAAGCCTTAGGGAGCTGGGGATGTTTAGCCTGGAGAAGAGAAGGCTGAGAGGTGATATGATAGCCGTGTTTAAATATTTGAAGGGATGTCATATTGAGGAGGGAACAAGCTTGTTTTCTGCTGCTCCAGAGACTAGGACCCGAAACAATGGATGCAAGCTGCAAGAAAAGAGATTCCACCTCAACATCAGGAAGAACTTCCTGACAGTAAGGGTGGTTCGATAGTGGAACACAATCCCTCGGAGAGTAGTGGAGTCTCCTTCCTTGGAGGTCTTTAAGCAGAGGCTGGATGGCCATCTGTCGGGGATGCTTTGATTGGGAGTTCCTGCATGGCAGGGGGTTGGACTGGATGGCCCTTGTGGTCTCTTCCAACTCTATGATTCTATGATTCTAAATCAGTACAAGTTGAGTCTCCCTTATCCAGAATTCCAAAATCTGAAATATTCCAAAATTGGCCATATAGGTGGCTGAGATGGTGACACATTTGCTTTCTGATAGTTAATTGTACACACACGGTATTTCAAGCAGAACATTATTGAAAGCATTGAGTAGAAAATTACCTTCAGGCTATGTGCATAAGGTGTATACGAAACAAAAATGAATATAATGTTTAGACTTGGGTCCCATCTCCATGATATCTCATTATGTATATACAAATCCAAAAAACCTCCAAAGTCTGAAACACTTCTTGTCCCTTATTTCAGATACGGGAGACTCAACATGTATATCCTCTGTCTTGTGATTTAATTCATCTCCTTTTTTTATTTTTATTTTTTGCATTCCCTTAGGATTCCTTTCATATTAATGGAAGATGGTGCTGTCAATGGCTATGATAAATATAGGTTTTTGTAAGTACAAGAGAAAATGTGCTAGTTGCAGAAAAGGACTGTTGCTCCCTATAGGCAGCTGGTTGGCTGCTGTGTGAACTAAATAATAGACTAGATAGACCTTTAATCTGATCCACTGTGGCCCTTTTTAAGCTTATACATTCTTACATGTCTTATTTTTGCAGATTGTTTCCAGGTCCCAAGGCTTACAATGAACAAATATTAGAAGTCTGTTGTCTCTTTAAAAGTCAATACGTGAATTTCAGTTTTGCTCAGTAATGTTCCTTCTTGTCTTGGCAGTTCTGCTTAATTAGCTTTTCAAGACGATGAAAATCTGGAGTTCACCAGAAGTGGACAACAAGGTGTTAACTAGAAGTGAGCAACTTGCGGCCTTCCAGATGTTGTTGGATTGCAGTTCCCATCAGCCCTAGCCAATGTAGCCAATAGTGAGTGGTCACAAACTGTCTATCCTTGTTTGTCAGAGTTATAAAAGACCGTAGGGCTGAGATTTTCGGTAATAAAATGACACTAAAATCAGTCATTAACATTTGAACTTCATCATAATCATCACCATAAAGTCTCCTAGTGTATCACAGATTATAATATAATTAATTGCACAATCCAGTAAGTATCTACTCAGAAACAATAAGTTCAACTGAGCTGAATGGACTTTACTCAGAAGTGTATGATGAGAGATTCCAGCTTTGGAGTATTTATCATGGCAAAGGGCAACTGAGATAAACAACAAAAGGAAACTGCCAAAGGAAAACAAGTAAAATTTCCAAATCCATAACAACTGAAGCTGGCAACAACATGAGGTGGAGAAGGGAGAAATTCAGAAATCATGTATTTCTATATAGCCCTCCCCCTTCAAAATATCTTATTTTTTAAAAAAATAGTATTATACATTTTCTTGAAAGCAAACTCATTTCTTTAATACTTGAGAGGCAATTAACCAGAGAACGATGAATTTGAGAAATCTGTGTATTGCTGTATCTGGAAAAATGTTCAGGTGTTGTGTAGAATATGTATCCTGGATCTGAAAATACAAAATTTAGCTGTATTGGGAATCTTAAACAAGAGACACTGAAGGAGTAGGACTTTGAGGCTTCTACCTCCAACAAAAGTAAAACTTTTTCATTTGGACTATAACTGGCAAATTTGACCTATACAGTACCTAAAAGTCCCCCCCCCCAGATGTTGCAATGCACAGACTTCTTGAGAAATCAAATGTTCTCTGCCTAAGAAAGGGGCCTGTGGCTTCAAAAAGGAGAAGACACAACCTGGATCCCTAGAGAAGTTGTTTTATTGGGGCTAATGGTGTTTAAATTTGTCTCAGTTCCCACATGGCCACGTGCACTGAGATCCCTCCAAAACATCTGAATTAGAACAGTAACAATACCTGATACAAAATGTAGGCTTGTGACTCTTAATACTGTCACTTTTCTTCTCCTGCATGATTTTTTTAAACATATTTTGCCTGATGAAGAAGCCAGTGGAGCCTCAAAAGCTTGTGTGATGTAGTTGTGCCTTCTGGTTGGCCAATAAAGTTATCAATCTTTTGTGAATTTTGTATTTTGTTGTATTTTGCAGCATGCCCAACATAGCTACCCCTGCATATGAGACCTTTGAAAATGTATGACCAGCGTTAATAGTACAATTGTTTTTGGTATCCCATTTCACTCTGGTCCTACCCCTCAAATACCAATAGCTCTTTTGCTCTGAGAATATTGTTCTCCAAATATCTGAGAAAGCAATGAACGATCATGTTAAAATACACTCGTTAGTAAAATAAACATTTAAGTTGCCAAAAAAACCTTTAAAATGTTTTATTTTATTTTATTGTAACACTTCATGCAAAGGTCTCTGCTCCTGCTGCTCATTTGGGTAGTGGGGGATCCCCTTGCCATAAACAGTATGTGGAGAGATCTTGTAGCACCTTTAAAACTAATTGAAAGAAAGAAGTTGGCAGCATCAACCTTTGTAGACTTCAGTCTACAGGGGGTATCGTAAAGTAATAATTATCACCCAGAACTTAATATGGTATATTGATGAAATTTTGTTAGTGTCATCATAGCCAAGTGACTTTTTCTCTTCCCAAAAATGAAAAATCCATTGCGGTGGTGCCGATTTGACAACACAGATGATGTCATTCATGAAATGGAAGAGTGGTTTAAGACACAATTTGCAGACTTCTACAATAACAGTATTTGGAGGGTCAAGAAATGCTGAGAAAATTATGTAAATCTGGATGGTGACTACATAGAGGTAAGTTAACAACTACAAATCAAAACAAACTTTCTGTCAATTTTTTTAAAGGTGATAATTAAAACTTTACGGTACCCCCTCGTACTTCCTCAGATTCTTATGGTGGCCACCAAATGCATTTGAGGAAGTAGACTTTAATCTATGAAAGCTCATGCTGCCAACTTCTTTCTTTAGTTATTCTCAAAGGTGCTACAAGATATCTCTGCATACTAATTCTACAAACTAACACGGCTATATCTTTGAATTTTGCCATAAACAGCGCATGGATTACTCTTTCATTTCTGCTGTCACTTTGACATTAAACATTCAAAACTATCTATCCAGCAGAATCTTTACAAAACCATATCTTTTTTTATCAGCTCGTTAGGGTTGTGCTAGCTATTAAATACCCGTAGTAATTATATAGCTCTTTCAGCTTTAATCGGTTTGTTTATCCTGATTCATGGGGCTTGTACAAATATAATGCTTGGAAAATATTCCTGAGCACCCAGTTTACAAAAATCAGTCAGTTCTATTCAAATACACTTTAGGGGGGAAAATATAGCAGAATGCAACTGATAAATCTGATGAAGTGGACTAGAGTCCACGAAAGCTTTTCCTAGAAATTTGTTTTCCTCAGTTTATCTCAAAAGGTGTTCCAGGATTCCTTTTTATTTTTTATCAGTGAATAATTCATTCTACTATTTGCTGGTGTTGGTGTGGTGTAGTGGTTTGAGTGTTGGATATGACTCTGGAGACCAGGGTTTGAATCCTGGCCCATGTAAACCCACGTTGGGCAAATCACACTCTCTCAGTCTCATGGAAAAGTAAAGGTAAACCCCTTCTGATCAAATCCTGCTAAGAAAACCCTGTGCCTTAGGGTTGCCCTAAGTGGGAAACTACTTGAAGGCACCTAACAACAACAACAACAAATCCTAATAAAATGCCCTGGGTTTATATTATGTTTTGTGAATGGTCACTGGGTTTTCCCCCCATACATTTAAAGTTTATCATTATTACAAGTCTGTGTTTGTTGTATGGTAATTAAGTCCTCTCTGATTGCAGTGCTTACAACACTTTGTTTTTGTGTGCCTTCAAGTAATTTCTGACTTATGGTGACCCTAAGGCAACCCTATCACAGGGTTTTCTTGGCAAATTTCTTCAGAGGGGGTATTGCCATCCACTGAGGCTGAGAGAGTCTGACTTGCCCAAAATCACCTAGTGGGTTTCTATGACTGAACCGGAATTCGAACCCTGGTCTCCAGAGTCATAGTTCAACACTCATACTATTTCACCATGCTGGCTCTGTGCACAGTCTTAAAGACAAATGACAGGGGAATACCTACTGGGTCTGATAGTCCGTGAAAGCATATACAACGATAAATCTGTTAAGTCTTTAAAATACCATGAGAATTTATTTATTTTTCTAGGATAGAGTCTACATAGCTGTACCTCTGGATTCTGGAATTCTAATTCCAGAAGAAAGCAAGGAAACATCTTTAATGCTACTGGAATATGCCATCAATGCATTTCTCAGTGCACAAAGAGCCTGTTATAGTTTACAGGCATGTGGGGGGAAAAGGCTACAGTGAAACCTGAAAGTAGAAAGGGAACCGAGTCTGCATGAAGGTCTTTGTGATGCAGATGTGTTACACAGGTTGCCATAGTAGCTGTATTCATAACAAAAGGAGGCCAGCTGCAGGGCAGAAGTAGGTCAGACTGGTCTAAATAATACTCACTTTGATCAGAAAAACATCCAGATCAGTGAGGAAAGAGGAGGAGGAGGAAGAGAAATGGGCAGGACAGAGGCAAGAGTTAAGGATGCAAAGCTATTATGTCAACTCGTTTGCAGTTCTTTTCAGGCCAAGAAATAGATCCAGGGGCAGCCTTCTAATTATATATTCATATTGTTCTTTAAGATTGTAGTAAGACAAGCCTGAACGAATGTATAATCAAACAAGAAATAGCTAATGTAGCTTTATGGTCCAAATTCCTCTCAAATGATGGGCCAAGCCTTTGCCTATTTAAAAAAATATTTGGATTACATTGTAATACAAATCACATTTATGCAAAAACATTAAAATTTTGACTTCCTATCATTCAGTTGTTGGCTAAATTCATTATATAATTAAATTGTCAATTTATGCCACTTATATTGATCTTCTGCTTTAGGTGAACATTTTTTTCTATTACTAAATGTTGATTATCTAATCTATCATGCCAATTATCAATAAAGTACCCTATTTTAATCCTAGATATACATTCCACATTTTTCTCAAATTTATGAAGCATCTTTAATAGTCTTTTTAGTCTGTCCATTTCAACAAAGTTGCATGGCTTGCATTGGCATTTTCTTTTCTTGGCAATGTTGAGTATATACTAATCTAGCTGTCCTTATCATATACAATATTATTCTTTCCTGTTCCCTTCCTAAATTATCATGAAATATATTTTAAAAATATAATTCTGGTTTCAATTTAAACTTGCATTGTTTTGTGAATTTGGATGCAGTATTCCCTTGCTTTTTTGCAGGACCACCCCTTTGTATATTTATTTCACTTGAAGCATAGCCCTTGGGCAAGTCTCTCAACCTCAGAGGATGGCCATGGCAAACCCCCTTTGAAGAAACTTGCCAAGAAAGCCCTGTGATAGGGTAGCCTTAGGGTCAACATAAGTTGGAAACGACTTGAAGGCACACAACAACAAATATCCCACTAAATCTTATTGAACTTCCACATGTGAAGCCCTTGGTGCTTTAAAAGCAATCAAATGATAGATCCATTTGACAAAGTTTTCACAATATCTTGGGGGATGTTGGCCAACCAGTTGGGAGCTATGGTTTTCAATTAAACCACTACAGTTTGGGATGAGCAAATTGGCTGATTTGACAAGAATTTCAAATTTTGTAACATAAATGCCATCAATTAAAAATGGCACATGGATTTCTGAAATGATTGGTTTTTGCCTAGACTAGAATCACCCTGTCCTCCTAGCTCAGTACAATATATCTGAACTAGAAATGCAAGAGACAACACATAAAGGGAAATGTATAACCATCTCTGGAGATTCTGCATGCTATCCATAGATTGTTCCGTGTAGATTGCACCATCCAAATCATCTTGTTGCTGCACACCATATCTATCATGTGGGGGCTTAAGAATACCCTTCTCCAGTCATGTGCCCTCCACATGTGTGGGACTGCAACTCCCAAAACCCCCAGTCAGCATGGTTGTCTTATGTGGTGTAGACTCAAGGAGGAAATGGATGTACATCTGGACCCAGCCAGAACATCTCAGTTGCAATTTTCCTTCCTTTAAGATCACAAGTTAAAAACTAATGACTGAATAATTAATTAATTAGCAGATGTACAGGCTACCCTCATTCCTGTCAAACATATACTTGCACATTGCATGTACTTTGCACAATGCTAATCCCAGGGAGGAAGTAAATTATGTTACCAGGCAGGTGAATCACTGAGTTGTTTGCTGATAACCTTAAAACTACTATATGCTCACTTGTGCATTTATGGCAGGCAAAAATATGATTGGCCAAAATAAGAAGAGCAATTGTGATACACTGCAAGCTACATGATGACATGAGTCAATCAACATGATGTCAGGCATAATTTCAGAGGGGTTATGTGTGTATCCAAAGGCAACAGTTTCTTTCCAGTTCTGAACCGGTTTATATCAGAGGTTTCAGCTGAGGCAGGAACTTTAGCAGTTACAACAAAGTGCAGCTTGGTGAGCTAAGTATTTTCAAGAACTGGAAAAAAATTGTGTTTGTGTAGATGAGTGTGTTTAGTGACTGGTGAGTGATATGCCTACCAGTGCTTTATTGGAACACCTGTTAATCAGTATAGCAAGGTGGCCAGATGGAAGTTCCCAAATAATTACACAAGATGTCCTTATCATACCAAGATCTAACCATTTAATACTTTGCACAGAAAGTGCAGTTGTTTTTCTTCTGCATTTCAGATTAGCATTTCCCCATCTTCCCCTTAATCCTTTTAATGTTGTTGGTATCTATTTGGGCTAACTTGCATCTGAGGAAGTAGATTGAGTCTACAAAAGCTCATGCTACAACTTCTCTTGCATGGTTAGTCTCAAAGATGCTGCAAAATCCCTTTTCATACTCAGCATCTCCTGTGAGCTTTTGAGTTCCATGGAATGCCACAGAAAGAGAAGAGGGGATCATACCTTCAGATGATGGATCCATTTGACAAAGTTTTCACAATACCTTTGGGGATATTGGCCAACCAAAGCCACTGGAGTAGAACACTTGTCCTTATCCCATGCAGAAGATGCCAAGACCACCATTCTTCCAGGCCTTTAAGAAGGATTCTAGTATAGAAGGACAGCAATGCTGTGACTGACTAATCTCCAGGTTGGCCTGCTCCTTGAGATATTGTTGGACTGCACCATGACACTTGGCAGATAAAATCACTCAGATACATTTTGACTTGGACTCTTATAGCTGATACAGGTCCAGTGCCTGGGTCTTGCTTGTCCAATGATCACATATGCTTTCTATTTTTGTCCAGCCTGTGGATGTGGCAAGATCCATGGGGTGGCAAAAGCCATAGTTGTAAGCTAGATCCCTCCCTTCCTGGCTCATAGAAAGGCCAGGGAATGAGAAGCTGGTGGATGCCTAGTCAATTTTACATTGGCCTCTTTTACAAATGTATAAATTCTCCCTTGTTTTCAATTTTTAATCTTTATTAAATATTATAAAATAATACAACAGCATAAAAACAAACAAACATTCCATACAAATCTCCATTCAACACGGTTTTTATATTTAAACATACATTCCTAATTAATTTTCTTCATTCCCATTCAACCAAACTTCCCAAGCTAGAAGAACTTTCTTTTTTCTTTATTATTTTTGAGCTATTTCTTATCCCATCAATCATAATACCTAATTTAATCCTACTAGATTCAAGGACTATCTTTATAAATCTAA
Organism: Phrynosoma blainvillii; assembly: GCA_026167975.1. Taxonomy (NCBI): domain Eukaryota; kingdom Metazoa; phylum Chordata; class Lepidosauria; order Squamata; family Phrynosomatidae; genus Phrynosoma; species Phrynosoma blainvillii. Next base: position 287,590,953 of record JANUYF010000002.1, on the reverse strand, counting down.
ATTATCTATAAAATTTGAAATTAAAGTTACATAACTGATATATATTATATACTTTTATATATATATATAAAAATTATATATTGATAGTCCTAAATACCTAAATCAATCCTTATATTCCATTGATCATTTATGTATTTTATTATCTGTTCCCATCCTTTTACATAATTCTTCTGATTTTCATATCTTATCATACAGGTTAATTTATCCATTTCTGCCATCTCTCTCAACCTTGCTAACCATTCTTCCTGTATTGGCACTTCATAGCTTTTCCATTTTTGGGCTAAAAGCAACCTGGCGGCAGCTATCATATAAGAAATTATTCTATTAATTTCAATTTCAAATTGGTCATCAGTCATACTTAATAGATACATTTCTGGCTTCAATTCAATTTTAATGCCTAATATTTTTTCAATTAATTGATGTATGTTTTGCCAAAATTTCTTAATTTTTTCACACGTCCACCACTGGTGATAGAAAGTTCCTATATCTTTTTTACACTTCCAACAGTTATTATTTACCTTTTTATACATTTGGGACATTCTTTGAGGAGTAAGATACCATCTATAGTGCATTTAAATATATTTTCTTTACTATTCTGTGCTACTGAAATTCTCATTGTCTTCTTCCACACCTTCTCCCATTTCTCTAAGTCAATTGTATGTCTCACGTTTTGTGCCCATTTGATCATCGGTGTCTTTATCAGCTCCTTTTCTGTATCCCATTTTAACAATATTTTATAGATATTGGATAAGATTTTTTTATTTTCACCCAATAATCCTTTTTCCAAATCTGCTTTTTCTTCTTTTATTCCATAATTTTTTATTTCTAATTTAACCTTTTCTCTCATTTGCCTATACAATAACCAATGGCATGGGATGCCACTATTATTTACTTCCTCCTGTGTTCTGATTCTATGCTTCTTACCTTCAAAAGAGATCATGTCCCCAAATGTAATCCACTTGTCTTTCATTATATTTGTGGGGATATCTAATGGGGAGTAGTAGGGGAACATCGTTCTTTATAAATTTTCCATATTCTCAACAAGGCTCTTCTAATATAATGATTATTGAAATCCTTATTTGCTTTTTCTTTCTTAAACCAAAGATAGGCATGCCACCCAAATTTTAACTCCTCCCCTTCTAAATTCAGTAAACTTGTATTGTTTAGAGTTACCCATTCTTTTAGCCATCCTAGACATGCTGCCCAATAATACAATTTAAGATTTGGAAGGCCAAAACCTCCTCTTTCTTTACTATCAAACAATTTTTTTCTTTTATCCTAGGTTTTCTCCCAGCCCAGATATACCTAGAGATTTCCTTTTGCCATTCCTTGAAGACTACTTCATTATGTATATTGGAATTGATTGGTAAAGAAATAGGAGTTTCAGCAATACGTTCATTTTAATTGAAGTTATTTTCCTTTGTTTTAAAGAGGCATTGAAGATTATCACACACCAAATCCACACTGAGATAGAAGTGGGTTGTAACTGTCACTGATGGATCTTATTGCACTGCTCTGTGCCCAGCCAGTAGGCAGCCTGTATCCAACCCAGGCTTCTCTGGCAGCTTTTCAAGAATAGGAAAATACACTGGTTTAAAATAGTCAATGTCTCTTTAAAACAAGGGAGACTTTGGGCCTCGGCAGACTACTAATTGGGTCATCTCCGAGGCAAGGAAGAGGAGGGGCAGCCGCACGCTCGGTGTCCCTTCCTCCTCCCGAGGTTGCCCTCGGAGCTGCTGGCCCTCCGCACGGCCGGTGCTCCCAGGGCAACCTCCCGCCGCAGCGTCCGCACACGCTGTGGTGGAAAAGCCAGGGAAAGTGCGCCCGACTCGTTTAGGGCGCACTTTCCCTGTCTTCTGAAAGGAGCGCTGATTTTGCGCTCCTTTCAGAGGCGCCGACGGTGCGCCGCGGTGCGGCTGCCACGGTCCCGCGGCGCACCGTCCCAGGGCGCCCTGGTCTGCTTCCCCCCTTAATATGTTTGTAAAAGAGGCCAGTGTAAAACTTCTGTTGAAAAACTCTACCTGAACCATACTATACTGAGTAATTTTCAGCCACTTTCCAATATTCTATTTTTGGGAAATGTACTGAAGTGTGTGTTGGCTAGGCGCAGGGACTCCAGGATGAAACTGATTAGCTAGTTAATTTCAATCTGGTTATGGGAGGCAGGCAGCTTTGGTTGCCTTGGTGGGTGACTTACGTTAAGAACATGTGCACTGTGTCCCTCTTGGATTGATTGGGCATTTTGGCAACTTTTGACACCATTGACTATCATATCCTCCTGAGTCATTTTAATGGAGTAAAATCTGGAGGCTATTTTACAGCATTTCTATTCCTTTCTGGAGGGACAAGCTCAGAAAGTGGTATTGGGTTATTGTTGTTTTAAATTTGATGCCTTGGTTGGTGGTCTGTGGAATTCCTCAGGATTCTGTTTTGTCCCCATGTTATTTAGCATATGTATGTATCCATATTATTACCAGGCGCCGACTGTGGCACAGATCACGAACTACTCATATCAAAAATAAGAGTAAGACTCAAGAAGAAAACAAAACCAGTGATTACACCAAAATATGATTTAAATAATATCTCAACAGAATTTACTGACAACATAAGAAACATATTTGCATTACTAATCATAACAGACCGAGAACCAGAGGAACTATGGTCTGAAGCCAGGAACATAATAAAAGAAGAATGCAGACAGGCACTTTCAATAAACAAAAAGAAAGAGAAAAAACTATAGATGATGGAAAAAACACTACAAGCAATAAAGAAAAGAAGAGAAGAGAAACAAAAGGGAGATAGGAACAAACTAAGAATTATGAATTCAACAGTACAACGGCTTGTGTGGAAAGATAAAGAAAATTACTACAATAACCAATGCAGAGAAATAGAAGACAACAACAAAAAGGGAAGAACAAGAGATCTATTTCACAAGATCTGGGAAATTAAAGGAAAATTCAAACCAAGGACTGGGACAATCTATGACAATAAAAATAACACAATTCAAGACCAGGAAGGAATAAAAAGATGTTGGATGCAATACACCAGGGGTTGGCAACATTTTCTTACCTGGGGCCAGTAAGGTCTTCCTCCGGTCTTCCGCGGGCCAAGGGGGGGAGAAATGGTGCCCCACGCGCTCACGTGCGCATGTGCAGTACTCCGGAAGTATTGTGCATGAGCGAGCGAGTCACGGCTGCCATTTTGGAAAACAAAATGATGGCTGCGACGTGCACGGCGGCGGCAGGGGTTGGCAGGAGTTGGTGGCAGTGGCAGCAGGACTGGCCTGGGGCTGGTCCAAAGGCCTCGGGGGGCCCGAGGCCGTAGGTTGCCAACCCCTGCAATACACAGAAGAATTATACAAAAGAGATGACAAAATCAATTCTTTTGCGATAATGTGGTGCTGGAGAAGAGTGCTGAGGATCCCATGGACAGCCAAAAGGACAAACAGGTGGGTCCTAGAGCAGATCAAGCTGGAAACCTCCCTGGAAGCCAAGATGACCAAACTGAGACTGTCATACTTCGGACATATCATGAGAGGAGAGGACTCTCATGAAAAAACAATAATGCTGGGGAAGGCGGAGGGAAGTAGGAAGAGAGGAAGGCCACATGCCAGATGGATGAACTCTATTAAGGAGGTCATGGGTATTAAGGGGTTGCAGGAATTAAGCAGAACAATGGAGGACAGAGGGTCCTGGAAATGTCTCATCCATAGGGTCCCCATGAGCTGAGATTGACTTGAGATCAATTAACAACAACAAATGTATGAGGTTTGACCGGAATTTGAGGTTTGATGCTACCAGTTTGTTGTTGACTGTTGTTTGTTGCTGTGGTGACCCTAAGGTGACTGTATCACAGCAAGATTTGTTCAGTGGGAGTTTGCCTTTGCCTTCCTCTGAGGCTGAGAGTTTATGATGTGCCCAAGATCACCTATTAAGTTTCTGTGGTTGAGTGACAATTTGAACCTTTGTCTCCAGGTTCTTACTCCAGTGCTCAAACCACTACACCACAGTTACTCCAGTTCTCTCTCTCCTTTCCACCTAAATTTGAGGAAGCTGTTTTGGAGTCAAGGTTTATTGTTTGGCTGAGCTGTTTGGAGGCTTTCTTATGTGTTTTTGAATGTTCTGGGCTGTGTGATTTCACTGAGCAGATGGTTTAAGAAGGCAGAGCTTCTGCTGAGTGGATGTTAGATACCAATTTGATTGGAGGCAGAGCTAACATTGCTAGTTGGATATAGGTGCTCCCTCAGTCTCTGGAGTGAACAGGAAGAGGAAAACACATTTTGTGGGGGTGTTTTACAGGGGGTGCCTGGAGTACTGTTTGTTGTTGTTGTTGCTGTGTGCCTTGAAGTCATTTCCAACTTATGGCAACCCTAAAGTAAACCTATTACGGGATTTTCTTGGTAAGTTTCTTCAGAGAGGCTTTGCCGATGACATCCTCTGAAGTTGAGAGAGTGTGACTTGCCCAGAGTCACCCAGTGGGATTTGAAGCCTATTTTCCAGAGTCATAAGCCAATGCTCAACCACTGCACCATACTGGCTCTCCTGGACAATGAACATGGAACTGTTGCAGTCATCTCCAACATTTGTACCATGTTTGTTTTCTTGCCAGAGGATTGTCAGGGGGGCTATATATGCAGCAAGCTGGTTGCTCTGCTGGAAGAGAAGGTGCAGCAGCATGAGGTCCACATACACTTCAACTTATCAGGGAGAATGAAGCTTTTTTTTATTTGGAAAGGGTAGAACAGACTCTTTTGGAAGGACAAGACATGGAGGATATCTCTAGAGAGGGGGGCAATTCCCAGATACAGGAGGCAGACACTTGGAAGAGTGTGATACACAGAAGCAGAAATATCAGGAATCATGATGCAGTTTTGGAGCTACACAATCAATTCCAAGCTGTCCCCTTAATCAGCAGCTGAGGCACAGGAACAGGGACAACAGCTTCAGTTCTCAGAGAACATGGAGATTACCTTGGAGAATGGAACAGGTCTTGCTTATTCCCTGATGAAGCAGAGAGTTGTGGTGATGGAAAGTAGTTCTCTGTTGAGAGAACAGAAGCAGTGACATACAGAGCTCATAGGATGTCTAGAGAGGTGCGCTGTCTCCCAGGGATGAAGATCCATGAGGAAATAGAGGCTGACAGGACTCATTAAGCCCACCAACCATTTCCCATTCCTGCTGATCCATGTGGGAAAAAATGATAATGCAAGATGTAGATTTCAGCATATTGCAAAGGACTGTGAGGATCTGGGTAGAAAGCCAAAAGGTCTTGGGGGGCACAGGTTGTTATTTCATCAACCCTTCCTTTTGAAGACACGGTCCAGGAAGAGAGGAGAATATTGTAAGTAAATAATTGTCTCTACAGATGGTACTGTCTGGAAAGATTTACTTCTTTGCCTGCACTTTCATGAAGAAGGACTACTAGCAGAAGATGGGCTGTACCTCACAGTGGCTGGAATCTGATCAGGAGGACTTTAAACTAAATTACTGGGGGAGCAGAGACACAGTATAGCAGAGGGCGAGGAGGCACCAAGAACTGGAGACAATTGCCTCAGTGATATGGAGAAATGAAAGAGATAGTACTGGAACCCAACACTGAGTAGAAGAAAAGACAAGGAAGCACCTGTGGAGAATGACACACGGTCTAAGATGTCTATATGCTAATGCATAGAGCATGGGAAACAAGATGAATTTGATCTTTTAATACAAAAATGCAAATAGGATTTACTAGGCATCACTGAAACCTGTTGGGATGAGTCTCACAACTGGAATGTAGCAGTGGAGGGGGTTAACTATTCCACACAGATAGCCCAAATAGGAAAGGAGGAGGAGAAATAGCTTTATATATCAACTATATGCACACCTGTGAGAGACACTATAATTTAAAGCATGGAAAACGGGTTGAGAGCAATAGCGTAAACATTAAGAGGAGGGAGACAACAACGATACAATTTTGGGCATCTATTATAGACCACAACCCCTCAGCTAGACTGAAAACTTGGATGATGTCTTCTTAGATTAAATGATCAACATTAAAATAGGAGTTATAGTAGTAATGGGAGAATTCAACCTACCCATATGTAAGATCCAACAAATTTCTCACTAGTCTTGCAGACAATTTATTTGTCCAGAAGGTGGAGGGGGCAACATGTGAGTCAAGTATCTTGGATTTGATCCTAACTGAGATTAACTGGTCTACAGGATGGCAGTAGTAGGATCCTTGAGTAGGAGTGACCACATTCTCCTGGAATTTGTTAAACAGAGGAAAAGGGAAGCCATAAGTAGTCAGACATGAACTCTGAGTTTCAAGACAGCTGGTTTCTGTAACCTTAGTGAAATAACTGGGTGAGATCCCGTAGTCAGAAATGCTCAAAGGAAGGGAGTGTATGATGTATGGGAATTTCTTAAAGGCAAGCCATTGGAATCACAACTGCAGTTCCAATTCCAATGCAAAAGAAAAATGGAGCCAGCAACAACAACAATCTAAAAATATCAGGGTGGAGGTATAAAGCCTTAGAGACAGAGGGGGAGAGGAAGAGGCGGTATCTGCTGGACTTAATCTCTTCTTCCACTGCTATTCCCTTTTCCTTGTGTGTCCTGTCTTACGACTTTATCATACAGGGGAAATCCCGTGCAGAAATGGGATTTAAAAGCTGGGGAAAACCTGCAAAAGCGGGTTGATTTTCACACACGACATTGTTAAACTATTGTTAACCCGAACGGAAAGTAGTTGAAAGCTGCTCCTTTTTACTTTCAGGATTTTACTTTAGCACAGGATATAGAGTTGAGGCTGCCATGGTTGCACTGGCCGACAACCTCCGCTTGGGTATCGACAGGGGCAGTGTGACCCTGTTGGTGCTCTTGGACCTCTCAGCAGCCTTTGATACAATAGATCACTCCATCCTCTTGGATCGCCTGAGAGGGTTAGGAATTGGAGGCACTGCTCTGCAGTGGTTCCATTCCTTCCTCTCGGGCAGATCCCAGAGGGTGAGGCTCGGTGACAGCTGTTCTTCTAGAATAGAGATTAACTGTGGCATCCCTCAGGGCGCCATCCTGTCCCCGATGCTATTCAACATCTATATGAAGCCGCTGGGAGAGATCATTCAGAGCATGGAACATGGTATCATCAGTACGCTGATGACACCCAGATATACTTCTCCATGACCCGGTTGTCGGCTCAGACTTCAGATGGCGTCTCTCCTCTCAATGATTGTCTTAAAGCGGTAATGGACTGGATGAGGAAAAACAGACTGAGACTGAATCCAGACAAAACAGAGGTACTAACAGTAATGGGCCCTAAACCAGGTTTGGGAGTACATCTTCCAGTCCTGGATGGAGTCACACTCTCCTCCAAAGACTGTGTCCGCAGTCTGGGGGTGCTCCTGGATCCGTCGCTCCAGATGTCAAATCAGGTAAATGCGATGGTCAGGAGTGCCTGTTATCAGCTTCGGCTGATACGCCAGCTGCGCCCTTTCCTGGAAATTAAGGATCTTGAAACTGTGGTACGTGCACTGATAACCTCACATCTTGACTTCTGCAATGTGCTCTACATGGGGCTACCCTTGTGCTTGACTCGGAAACTTCAACTAATTCAGAACATGGGAGCCAGGTTGGTTTCTGGAGTTTCCAGAAGAGAGCACATTACTCCTGTGCTAAAATTTCTCCACTGGCTGCCCATTAGTTTCCAGGCACAGTACAAGGTGTTGGTTATGACCTTTAAAGCCCTACATGGATTGGGTCCAACCTATCTCCGGGACCGCCTCCTTCTGTATGATCCTCCCCGCGAGCTCCATTCCTCTGGGAGAAATTTATTACAGCCTATAAAAACTAGGCTGCCGGTGACCTCCCAGAGGGCCTTTTCTGCTACCGCTCCCAGCTTATGGAACGGCCTGCCGGACGAGATCCGTCTTATTTCCACCTTAGACAGCTTTAAGAAGGCTGTTAAGAAGGATCTCTTCCGGCAGGCCTTTCCTTTATAATTATCCTGGCCCAAAGAGTCAGATAACTCCCTCCCCTTGATGCTGCTGCTATGTAGTATTGTTAAGATGTTGGTTTTATATGTTGTTTTATTTATATTTTAAATTGCTCTAGTTTAATAATCTTTTAAGGGGCGGGGGTTGTAACTGGATGTATTTATTGATGTTTTAATTGTTGTAAGCTGCCCCGATTGCATTGCAGAGGGGCGGGATAGAAATTATTATTATTATTATTATTATTATTATTATTATTATTATTTCCTATTTAAAACCCTGTTTCTGCATGAGATTTCCCCTGTGTGATAATATCCTTATTTAGATTGTAAACCTGAGGGCAGGGAACTGTCAAATTAACAATTTGTAAGCAGTTCTGAGAGCCTTTATGGCTAAAGAGTAGGGTGTAAATACTCAAAATAAAATAAAATAAAATAAAATAAAAAAGAACTTTCAGATCAGATGAGGTTAAAAGAGACATACATAGAAATGGAAGAAGGGGGAAAATAACCAAACAGGAATACAAATGCATAGCCAGTACTTATAAGGAAAAAGTCAGCAAACCGTAGGCTCAGAATGAACTCAGGAATACTAAAGGTAAAGGTAGTCCCTTCACATGAATGTCTAGTCGTAACTGACTGTAGGGGGCGGCGCTCATCTCCATTACTAAGCCAAAGAGCCAGCATTGTCAGAGACTACTCTGTGATCATGTGGCCAGCATGATTGCACTGAACACTGTTACCTTCCCACCAAATGGAACCTATTTATCTATTTGCATTTGCATGCTATCAAACTGCTAGGTTGGCAGAAGCTGGGACTAGTGACAGGAGCTCACCCCATTGTGCAGCACTTAAGCCTTGAACTGCCAATCGAACTGGCATCTTAACCACTAAGCCACCACATCATCAGAGCAACAGGAAAAAACCAAGTAAATGATAGGCCATTGCATAGGGAAGATGCAAAATGCTAACCGGAAAGGAAGGCAGAACTGCTTCACATCTTCTTTGCCTCAGACTTCTCCCAGAAGGAAAATGGTACTCTGGTTAAAAATAGAACAAATGATGCAGTAGGGAGGGCTTCAGCCCAGAATAAGTAAAGTGGTAGCAAATGAATGAATCCGTCCCTGAGGCTTAATTAGCTGCACCCAAAGAACTTGAAGATGTAATCTCAGAGCTACAGTTGACCCTTTGAGAATTTTTGGAGACCAGAACTCCAGCAGACTGGAGGAAGGAGAATGTTATCTCCATCTTCAAAAGGAAGAAGAAAGGAGCTGACCAGTAAAATTGAGGTCTGTACCTGGAAAGGTTCTGGAACAGATATTAAAAAGTCTGTGAGCACTTAAGAAAGGAATGCTCTGACTACTAAGGATCAGCATGGGCTTCTCAAAAACAAATGATGCCATATAATAAATGTATATATTTTATGACATATTTGCAAGCTTGTTAAATTGAGGGAATGTTATAGATGTAGTATATCTTGATTTCAGTAAGGTTTTGCCAAAGTCCATCATTATATTATTGCAGGCAAGCTGCTAAATTGTGGGCTGGACAGAGCTATTATATGGATTTGTAACAAGTTGATGGACCAAATTATTGAGGTGCCATAAAGTTCTGTCCTGGGCCCAGTGTTGTTCAACATCTTTATCAATGACTTTGATTATGGAAAAGAGAGTATACTTATCAAATCTTCAGATGACAACAAATTAGGAGGGGTAGCTAATATCTCAAAGGAGAGAATCAGAATTTCAAAATGACCTGACAGATTAGAGAGCGAGCCAAAACTAACAAAATAAATTTCAACAGAGATAAATGTAAGTTAAAATGAAATATAAAAACACAGGACCTGTTACTGCTGTCTTGATAACAGTACATGCAAAAAGATCTAGGGATCTTAGTAGACTACAAGTTAAACACGAGTCAACAATGTGATTTGTTATTGTTATTTGTTGTCAAGTCAATGTCATCTTATGGGGATACTATGAACAAGAGATTTCCAAGACCCCCAGTCATCAACTGTCCCGCTCAGCTCTTGCAATCGAAGGGCCATGGCCTCCTCTATTGAGTCAATCCATCTGTATTCTGGTCTTTCTCTTTTCCCACTGCCTTCACTGGCCAAAAAAGCCAATGTAATTCAAGGTTGCATCAACAAGAGTATAGTATCCATATCAAGATAATTCATAGTACCATTCTGTTATCCTTTGTTCAGACCTCATCTGGAATACCTAGTATTCCATGTCCAGTTCTGAACACCACACTGAAAAAGGGACATTGACAAGCTGAAACGTGTTTAGAGGAGGGCAGTCAAGATGGTAAAAGATTGGGAAACCAAACTTCATGTTTAGCTTGTCTAACATGGAGAAGAGAAAACTGGGAGGTGGTATGATAGCCATATTTTAATACTTGAAGGAATGTCATGTAGAAGATTAAATGAGCTTGATTTTGCTGCTCCAGAGACAGGACATGAACCAATAGATTCAAATTACAAGAAACGCGATTCCACCTAAACATTAGGAAGAAATTTTTGACTGTAAAAATACTGTTCATCAATGGAATAAATAGACTGCCTGTGAAGATGCTGGACTTCATTGGAGGTATTTAAACAGAAATTGGATGCCTATCTTTCAGGAGTTATTCATTTTGATATTCCTACATGGCAAAGGGTTAGACTAAATGGCCCTTGTGTTCCCTTCTCTCATAGACCTTTATGATTCTATGATCCTATTAGTAATGGACTAGACGAAGGCAGACAAACTGAAACTTAATTCAGACGAGACAGTTGTGCTTTTTGTTGAAAAGTGTCTCAGGGGACAGGGATTCAACTTATGTTGGATAGGGTTGCATTCCCCCTGAAGATTTGGGTTTGCAATTTGATTGTACTCCTGGATTCAGCCCTGATGGTTTCTTTGGTGGCCAATCAAGCATTTGCACAGTTAAGTCTTGTGTACTAGCTGTGTCCTTTCCTGGAAATATCTGATCTGGTCATGGTGACATATGCCTAAGTTACATTCTGTTTGGATAACTGTAACATGCTGTAAGCAAGGCTGTTGTTGAAAAATGTTCAGAAAGCTCAGCAAGCCAAAAACATGCAGCTTGACTGTTGGCCTATTATTATTATTATTATTATTATTATTATTTACTTATATCCCACCTTTCTCCCAATATAGGGACTCAAAGCAGTGAACAACAAGTTTAAAACATTACAATTTAAAAATCACACAAAAGCATTAAAAGATATAAATATAAAACTTAAAAAACAATTAAACAATTTTAAAAATTAAAACAGCTCTGCATTAAAATGTAAAATGTGTTAAAAACTCTGTACAAACTTAAAATCTAAATTACACAGCATTTAAAGCCCAACCCTTATCAGTTTGAAAAAGCCTGATGGCACTTTTTAAAAAAAATCTGCTGCCAAAAGGAGAGCAGGGATGGGACCATCCTGGCCTCTCTAGGGTTGGAGTTCCAGAGCCTGGGAGCAGCCACTGAGAAGTGGAGAAAACTTCTTGGAGAAGTGGCCTAGAAGTGGAGAAAACACTTGTTCCTTGTTATAACAGCTGCAATGACTACTGGACTGTTTCAGGGCACAATTTAAAGTGCCAGTTTTGACCTAGAAAGCCCTATACAGCTTACATATGGGTTATCCTATACACCATCAACTCCCATACGTGACTGCCCAGGCTCCAAGATCCCTGGGGGAGACCCTTCTGTCAGTTCCACTACTTTCACAGGAACATCTGGTTATGATCCAAGAGAAGGCCTTCTCAGTGGCTGCTCCCAAGCTCTAGAACGGTGGTTTCCAAATGTTGGTTCTCCAGGTGTTTTGGACTTCCAACTCCCAGATGCCAACAGCTTAGCCAACAATCAGGAATTCTGGTAGCTGAAGTCCAAATCATCTGGACAATCAAAGTTTGAGGATTACTGCTCTAGAACAAACTTACCAGGGAAGTACCCTCTTGTTACCCTTCTCTTGGCTGGCAAATATTTTTTCATTCAGGCAGGCTTTGGGGAACTGTTTTTACAGTTTTAATAGTGTGTTGTACTGCTGTTGTTTTCTTACAGCTTTTAAATTGTTTAAGTATTATAGATAATTCAATGCTAATTGTTTGTATGCTTTTATCTATACTTTCTCTGTTTTAAGCTACCTCAAATCTCGGTTCCTGGGAAACGGCAGGATATAAATAAAACCACAAGGGCAGTGCCAGATGGTGTGAAATTGGCCAGTGGATTGATTCCTGCCTTTGTTAACAAATCATCTCATCAAATGAGGCAATGTGTATAGGACCAAAGGATATGCAACAGATCTAATCCAATTTAATTGTCATTCCCTCCTGGTTCCTCCTGGCAACCATAATTCAATAAAAAAGGAGTTTAGCCACATCTTACATAGAGTGTTCAGCATCTTTACTAAACTACCATTCCTATAATTTTGTGTGTAGGGTGTAGAAAGCTGTGACAGTGAATATGATATAAATCTAATGTGCAGTTATTGATAATATTGATAACGGGCAATGGTTTTACAAAGTGTAGCCCCATTTTATTGGCTGAGTGGCCAAGGGGATCACCTTGCTATTCCCTGAAGCTGAATGGTCTTGTTGTGTCTACAGTGAAGCGATCTCAGCTTCATTAAATCTATATGCAGCTGATAGAAGGCTGGAGGGCACAATCTCACCCCTATTTTTAATACCACAAGGATGAGCCCTTTCCACACAGAATGACCCAGGTATTAGTATCTACCTTAGGAGCTGTTCTGTGAGTTCTTGCACTTTTGGGTCGAGGCAAGCTAAAATACCCAGACACTGGGTATTTTCTGCTGTGGGTATTCCACTTTGAAACTTGCTGCCCAGAGAGACTTATCTGGAGTTATTTCTATTGTATTTTCAACATACAGTGTCTATGTATCCTACTTTATAGAGGACAGTTCTCTTTTAAGACATTGCCTATTTGAAGGTATGTCCCATCCAAGTTTGATGTAAAGATAAAGAACCATGAGAACAAGGCCCTTAAGTTGCTCATGAATAGTCAGCAACCAGACAGCAGAATGCTTAGGCAGAAATACAGGCCACTTTGTCACTGTCTTCCTTGCTCTGATCTAGTGACATGTTTTTATGTTCAAATCAAAATTCCAACATGATTCTGTCCAGATATTTTGGGTGACCACTCCCACTATTCTTTACCTGGCTAAGTGGGTCTGATAGAACCTGGAGTCCAAAACATCTGGAAAGTACTATGTTCATGAGGACTGATTTAAATGACAGTAATTAAATATCCATCTATACTTAGAAAGTGGCACATGCAATCCTGTTTTCTCTTTTGTGATGATGCATTTCATTTATTTTTAATAGTGCAATAAAGCACCCTATTTTGGTACCACATGAAGATGATTTTTTTTTTTGGCCATACTTTAGAAATGTGATGTTTAACTGATGGATTTGCACCATATTTTATGGGATGATTGTACTGTACTAATAATGCATGAATTTAAATATATATATACACTATATTCTTCCAAATGTTGTAAACCAATTTTGTAAACCTTTGTAAACCATTTAGAGGTGTGTGTGTGTATTCCAGTTATGTTTCCCATAACATCATATGTTTTCAGCCCTGTTTACTTTTAAATAATCACATGTTTCCTTATTACCTGTTTCACCAAACATGAAAGACAATAACAAAAAATTAAAACAAAGGTGTATTCCCTCCCCCCATATAGTTATTTTAAAAGTTATCTCTATATAACATTTAGTCCCATTCTAAATGACAGCATAGAGAATATGTTTTTTATCATACTACTGAGTCTGCCTTGTAATCTTGCTTATGTTGACTTTTTATTCCAGAACTTTCTTTTCTAGGTTTCTTTTTGGTATCCTCCATCTGTAGCTCTCCTTGTCATGGAAGCCATTTCTCAGATTTTGCAAGATGCACGTGATTACTGGGCTGATCATTTCTCTCGTAGATTTCTACCCAGAAGGCCAGTTCTTCGCCAAGCAACCTCTTTGTCCACTTTCTATCTGTTGGACTACAAAACCCGACGAACTGAACTTGGAATGGATTACGGCTCTCCGTGTACTCAGCTGAGCAAAACAAAATTTGTCTTCCAGGATGGTGAGTGGCAAAGTGAGGGTGTCTCACCACAGATGCCCTTGCTGCAGTTATTCCCTCCTCCTGACAAAGAGTCACCTGCCAAAGCTCTGAAGAAAGCAAATAAAGCCCTACTGGAAGAGAATAATTATTTGAAACTGCAGCTTGAACTGCTGATGGACATGTTGACGGAGACCACAGCACGACTACACTCAGTAGAGAAAAGGTTGGACACTACTGGATGGCACCCGAAGATAAAAAAACCAAACAAGGTACTGATGCTTCGATCTTGATAACACCTTGGATGCAAATCCTGTGATAACTGTATTTCTGAAATAGTTTGCCTTCTTGCGTCCAGACACGTAATAAAATCTCGAAGAAGATTGTTTTAGAGTAGTTTTGGTCTTATTTAATCTGTTTTCTAATTACACTCTTAATTCTAAGTACACTCAGGTCTGCTGGAGGGCATTTACTTCAACTGGCCAGGACTACGGTAGGTTGGCAACTGTCAGCCAGAAGACATTTTCATCAGCCACCTCAACTGTGGAATGATCTGCTGGGTGAGATTCGAAAGCTGAATACGCTATCTGAAATTAAAACACTATCAAAGACCAATCACTTCCAGCCGGCCTACCCAGTCAATTTTAAACTATAAATGTTAAAGTGGGATATTTTTAATTTTATGTTGAATTATTTTAATGTGCCCTAGGTTTATGTGTTTTAGGTTAATGTGTTCAAATGGTCTCGAGCCTTGGGGAGAAGTGAGTAAGAAATAAGATGATAATGATGATGATGATGATGATGATGATGATGATGATGATGATGATTCCTTTCCTCTAGTCTGCGAGAACTAATGAACCTAATTAAAATAAATCCTCCTCCTTCAACTTTTGCTCATCACCACTACTGTTTTCCTGATTCTAGAGGCAGCTGGGAAAGAGTGCTCTGTTTCTTTCTGTTCAGCTGAAAGTGAGGGAGAATGGAGCACTCCAAGCCTAAGAAGCTGCACAAAGAGAAGGTTGCATGTGGCCCATGAATTGCATATGTGTGCTCCAAAGAACACTAATTTTCAGAAACAATATGATAAAGCTGTTACTCCTTACTCATCACATTATTCATCCAATTTATTGGGATTCTCCACAGACAGAGGTAATTGATTCCCAGACACTGGAAATAGGGGGGGAGCACAATGAACAGCATGCCAGTGTGCAATCTGACTGGGTAGTCATGTCATCTCTGCTAATATCAGCAGCTTTAATCTTTTATAGATAAATAATGGGTTAAGTAAGAGGTATAATTAAATAATTAGGAATCCTTACAACTGAGTGAAGTAGAAGCCCATAAGCTTATTAAACTGATTAAAAAAAACATATATGAATAAATGATGTGGAGTTAGGGGTGATCAGTGAGTAAGGAAGTCTGCTTATATGAGATTAAATGTTTCATAATGGTGAAAATCAAAGCAGAAAAACTAGAGTGAGGTCTCAGAAGGTGTTTGGAAACTGGACAAGAGAAGTGGCAAATGAAGTTTAATATATGTAAACCTAAAGTGATGCATGTTGGAGTGAAAGATCCTAACTTCACAGATATACCATTCAACGCCCATAGCTAAACAATTTGCAGATAAAATCATAGATCCACTTTGACCTGGAGGCTGTAGTTAATGCAGGCCCAGCAGATGTAGTCTTGGCTCTTGCTTGATCAGTGTTAATAGTTACTTTTCATAATGGTGAAAATCAAAGCAGAAAAACTAGAGTGAGGTCTCAGAAGGTGTTTGGAAACTGGACAAGAGAAGTGGCAAATGAAGTTTAATATATGTAAACCTAAAGTGATGCATGTTGGAGTGAAAGATCCTAACTTCACAGATATACCATTCAACGCCCATAGCTAAACAATTTGCAGATAAAATCATAGATCCACTTTGACCTGGAGGCTGTAGTTAATGCAGGCCCAGCAGATGTAGTCTTGGCTCTTGCTTGATCAGTGTTAATAGTTACTTTTTAACTTGTGTAAGACTGTGGACAAGATTTTTTTGGATAAATAACCACCATAAGTGTATTAGATCTTTGCTTTTCATGACCTATCAAAAAGGCCAGGGAAGATTGGCTGGGTGGGCAGAGATTAATAGCCCTCTCCAACAAGGCAGGGTTCTGACATAACTAAAAGAGACATTTATAAGACCCGTTTTAAAAAGGGTCTCCTGAATGGGTTTTTGTGTTTTTTTCAGGCTGTGTTCTAGAAGAATTTATTTATTCCTGATGTTTCGCCTGCATCTGTGGCTGGCATCTTCAGAGAATGGTGGCAATTCTGGAATGGTCTCCAGAATTCCAGCTCTATTAAATAGCCTTCTGGGCTGCTTTGCTGGGATGATATATGATGGCACTGTTTTACAGTGGCTCCATTTGTTTCATGTACTACATTCAAAAAACAGCATACAATTCCAGGTGCCCTGTTTGAAAAAGGATATTGTAAAGCTAGAAACAGTATAAAAAAGGAACACCATAGGGAGCAGAAATGGGTACAGGACAGCTAAGCACCTTTTTTGCAGGAAAAATCTACAACATTTTAGGGAGTTTCCCCATTTAGAAATAAAGAGATCAAAGGAGATATGAATCAGTGCCTGAAAAGTTGGACTACAGTTCCCAGGTTTCCTCATCCGTTCTAGGGATAACAGTCAGAAAGAATAATTCCCAAGCTGTGAACCTGATATTTATAACGTTACACATGATGCTGAAAAAGCAGAAAGTACAACATGGATCATGCACCTAAAACAACAGGTCAAGGACAGATAAAATATTTTGTGTTTATTAATTTTTTATCTCCAAGGAACTCAAGGTTCCTCACCTTTTATCCTCACAACAATCCTGTGTGGTAGTTTAGGCTGAGGGGTAGTGACAGACCCAAGGTCATCCAAAAAACTCTGGGACTAAAAGTGGGATTGAACCTGGGTCTCCCTGGTGCTAGTCTGATATTCTGACTAATGCATAACTCTTGACTTTTCACCAATGTAAATGTATAATTAATTTAGGACCTGTGGTATCTCTCTGAGACCACCATGATGGCTGCCTGGAACCAACAGGTTCAACAGCAGCATCATGCCTCCAAATACCAGATGCTCAGGAGCAACACTGGAAAAGGACTGCAGCCTTCTTGTTCTCTTTGCAGGTTTTCTAGCCTTACAAGATGAACCAGTTGGGAAACAGGATGCTGGACTGGATGACTCTTTTGTTGGACACTACGGGGATTCTTCTTATGTTCCTGTGTTGGCAGTGACTATCTATTCTTTAGTTTCCAACAGCATTGTCTTGCTTCCTACATTCCTCTTGCATTGGTTTGCAGCTACATTTATGTCAGCATTAGACCTACTGCAGCTGCCTTGTGGCAATTGATGGCTATCATTTCAGTGGAGTGGTGAATTAATTTCTGGTTCTCATCTGAACTTTAAAGAAACTATCCAAAGTGCTGGGCCTATTTGGAGCAAGTTGAAGTAAATACCCAGAATTGAGTCACTAACAGCTGGTGGTTTCATTGATATGGGAGCCACAACTGTCCATGTCCTGTAAACTGTTCCTTATTCTGAAAGAGGAATAGAATGGTGGGATGAACAGATTAATAGAATCATAGAGTTGGAAGAGACCACAAGGGCCATCCAGCCCAAGTTCATCTTATTTATTCCCCATGCTCTGTACATTAATATAGACCAGGGGTAGGCAACCTTTCCCCTTTAAGGGCCAAGGGACTTCAGCTCCCAGAAGCCTCAGCCATGTTGGCCAATAGTCCCATGTTGGCCAGTAGCTCCTGGGATTCTGGGAGCTGAAGTCCCTCGGCCCTTAAAGGGGAAAGGTTGCCTACCCCTGGTCTAGACACATCTAAGACCATGGGCCATTCCCCCTAGCTGACTATGTAATGTTTTCCTTCTATAAATCCTGGGATTTATAGTTTTGTGAGATATTTAGCATTCGCTGTCAGAGCTCTGGTGCCACAACAAACTACAGTTCCATAGCACTGAGCCATGGCAGTTAAAGTGGTGCCAAACTGCTTTGTTTCTGCAGTGTATAACCAGCCTAACAGCCTTTTCACATAGGGGGTTCAAATGGATGTACAGCCATGCTCATCCACAGATGCATTATCCATGGATTCAATCATCCATGGCTTGGGGGGGGGGGGGATATACACACACACATTTCAAAAACCAAACATTAATTTTACATTTTTTGTATAATGGACACAGATTTAGGTATCCATGGGGGTTCTGGAACAACAACACCTTAACTTTTTCAGCTTGGAATTATTTTTTGTTTTATTGCCATGATTTTTATTATGATAAAAGGCATCCCAGGCCTTTCCCCCCACAGGTTGGTCAGGAGGTACATGGAGTGTGTCTCATTCATTTTATTTATGTCCTTTTCCATACATGACTCAAGACAGTCTTCTAAGTGGTGTCCTTTCTCTTTCAGTACCAATATGGTGTTATAAGGTGTGGATATCAGGTGGTGCTGATACTCTTTTTAAGTTGTGTGTGTTTTCAATTTTTCCACATTTTCCCTACGTTTTTCTACATTTTCCTCATGTATAGGGATTATGTTAAAAAAGAGCACACAATATACACAAAGGATGATAGGATCAAATGGTCATATCATTTGATAGGATGGTAAGGAGGGGAAGTACTTAAGTTACTAGCAGTCTAAATAGAATTTGCTGTTGTTTTTTTCCTTTCACAATGCTGCAATGCTAGCTTTTGCCTAATTCCAGCAAAAGAAAACCAGCACAACTGGAAGGCACACTCTTACAAGTCACCACCACTACTACAAGCAATGTAGGTGGGCAGATGTAGTGGAAGGGTGGTCAGAGGTGGAGGAGGAAAGAATGAACAAAAACATTTTCAAGGCAGCGGATGTGAAAGAAAAATGCCCATAAATTAAATAGATACCAGTGAAGGGTGTGAAAACAATGAACATGACTCTGGGTAGGGAAAACATGGGGGGAAAGGCACTGTTACACAACCACCACCACCACAAAAGCAACCATATGTGAAAAAGGCAGAGGTATAACTCCAACATTCCTTGTAATAGATTAAATTTGTTAAAGGTATTGTTTTTTTCTGATTTATATCTCACTAGACATTAGGGAGGCTTGCTCATTTTACTTGTTCATCATTGTACTATGAAATATTCAACCCCTTAGTATGTGAGGAGTGAATGGATTTTGTTTTAGTGGCACTGATGGATTAAATAAGAATATGAGCAAAAGAAAATGGAGAATCGCAATGCATGATATGGGAGGTTCCTGGCAAGCGAAGCGAAAATCCTAAAACTGCTGATGTGGCTTTGGCGTATCCTAGCAAGGATGCAGCTGCCTGTGTTATCTATGGAAGAACAGATCATTCAGAAGGTTTGTGTAGCAAGCAAGAAGATAAACAAGATGTTTGGACTAAGACTGATAAGACTTGGAGTGTTTTCTGTATTAATGGAAAAGGACTAGAAAGGGCTGGTTTGAAAGTTTGTGGACAGAAGCCAAAAGGGCGGAGGTTGCCCAATACTATGCAAAGACCTTAAAAGATGAGATTTTCCCAACCAGCAGTGTGTTCCTGATCTGTGGTAACAGGACTCCCAACCCTTCGGGAATGAACTGATCCATCATCCAGCAAAGGGGCCATGTTTTGTGAGTATGAATGTGTGTGTGTATCAAGCGTGAGCTCTTGATGCTTAAAATTATTGTCTTATTTGTTATGTCTTAATAAATGTTACATGCATAGTGTCTAAACCAGGGGTAGGCAACATTTCCCCTTTAAGGGCTGAGGGACTTCAGCTCCCAGAAGCCTCAACCATGTTGGCCAATAGTCCCATGTTGGCCAATAGCTCCTGGGATTGCCTACCCCTGGTCTAAACCCAGATTTGGTTTCCTACGTGTCTTTGTTGAAAATCCTATAGTCTAGGGTGGCTAAATTTCTCTCTGGATCAAAAGAACAACAGAGAACCTCGGTTCATGACATGTCTACAAAGCATGTACTTATTTTATTCTGTTAAAAAGTGGACAGTGGGGGTACTTTAATAGTTATGCTGTTCCCTTGGTGAATCTTGGCATACTGGTAAAGAGAAGATCACATGGGTGTCTTGCACAGAACATTCAGCATAATAATGAAATTAAAAGCCCTAGAAATCTTTGTTAAAAATCTTACTAGGTATAGAACTGATGTAAGTGTACAATGTGACTATCCCTATTACTATTCTGTGTAAATCATTTTTGATCCAAAGTTGCTTCTTCATTCACTACAAAGGTACTGTATTTCAAAGCAGATATATTTTGTGAATAACAGGAAAAAAATACGGCTAGATCACATTATGGTTCTGGGAACACACTTGGGATTTTTAAAAGACTCACAATAATTTAAATCTCTTCATTTTTCCACCTTTTTCTCAGCATGAGACCCATCAACAGTTATGTAATATTTCACTGGAAATGTACATGCTTGAAAGCCTATGTTGGTATTTTAAACTTATAATTTAAAAAAACCACTTTGCTCTAAGTAGTAGCTCCCCATTTCAGATCAGCAGTAGCTTTTATCAGAGCATCTGCCCCTGTTTTGCCCAGCCTTCTAGTTTTTTTATGCAATGAACTGTATGGGCGCATGGGAAGACTGTTGAAAGCCAGAAGAAGCTCAGAGGATAGCAACAGATCTTTCTCAAATCCCAGTGGCAGTCTACAAGAAGCACTGTCATGTCACTCTGTGTGTGTATATATGTACCTTCAACTCACCTGTCAACTTACAACAGCCCCATGAATTTCATAAGGTTTTCTTAGGCAAGAAATACTCAGATGTTGCCAGTTCCTTCCTTTGAAATATAGCTGACAGAACCTAGTAATTGTTGGCAGTCTCCCACCCAAGTGCTACCCAGGGCTGACCTTGCTTAATTTCCAATATAAGGTGGGGTCACCTTTTAGAGTATTTAGGCCACAATTTCCCTGTAACAGAGGCATTTTCTGTTCTTTTGTTCAGCTGCTGAAATTGTTAACATTTTTCTTGAACTGGTATAGTGTACACTAGCGTGTCCTGGTTATTTTCTTCTTCTTAATTGTACCTGGTTTTCTGCACTGTTGATACACTCAGATAAGGAGATTGTTGCAGTTTACTTGGACTGAAAAGGGGGATTTAAAAACCCATTTCCCTTTGAACTAATCAGTCAGCTTTTCAAGTAATTTTCCTCAGCATGTCATAAGAATGCTTTGTTTATCCTGAGGAAAATTGGGGTGGTGGTGTCTGCAGCCTGTTTACCTATCTTTGGTTGCATCCACACAGCAGAAATAATCTAGTTTTACATTGCTCGAACTGCCGTGGCTCCATGCTACGGAATTCTGGAAATGGTAGTTTGTTGTGGCACTAACTGGTGCCACAACAAACTACCATTCCCAGAATTCCATAGCATGGAACCACGGCAGTTCGAGCGGTGTCAAACCAGATTATTTCTGCGGTGTGGATGCAGTCTTGGGCTGCAACTGTTTCCCTTCATGGTTTGATCTGTATTTGCCAAGTAATGTCCTTTCCTTTATGGCAAAACCAGAGTTGATCAGTTCTACCTTTCTAGCCTTTCTTATCATTTCCATGCAGTGGACTTTGTTGTTCTAAAATCTAAACAAAGAAAATAACCGCTTGTTACTTTTAAGTAACTCACTAGCATAGACTCATTCTTAGCTTTGCCTTCCTGATACTTGTCTTACAAGCTTTAATCTTTGCTTTTACACCCCTTTTGTAGGTTACTCCTCCTTCCATCTTCTCTTCATATCCTCTTTGAACCTAAGGATGGATCCACATTAGACTGTTACAGCACTTTGATCAGGGTGACCAGAAGTCCTCCTTTCCCTGGACATGTCCTACATTTCAACCTCCTTTCCAGGAGGAATCCCAAAATGTCCTCCATTTTGAGCATGACTGAGAAGCACAAATTTATATTTATATGAGTGTTTTAAAGCTTTCATTAGGTCATGTCCTCTATTTTTCTTGAACCTTCTAAATTTTGCAGTGCCTTGTCCTCCTTTGTGGTGAGGACATCTGGTCACCCTAGCTTAGTTTATACTGTCATGACTCCATTTTATGCACTCCTGGGATATGTAGTGAGGTACTATGATTTTTTAAATATTTCATCTAAATCAAATGCTGTAATTCGGGGGAATTCAACAGAGAATTCTAAGTACCTCATCAGACTACAAATCCTAGGATTCAATAGCATGGAAGCATGGCAGTTCAAGTGGAATCAAACGACTATAATTGTGCCTTCTTCATAGTCCCTAAACTCCCCTATTTCTTCTTCACTGGTCAGCCTTTCCTTTCCTCAGTATCATGCAAGATTCCACTTCTACCCATAATCTCCATGTCCTATTGCAGGCTGCAAGTGCCAGTTTCATTCAACACCCCTTAGGCAGGACTGCTTCCTTGCATCTAAGAAATCCACATCAGGTTAGAGAAAATAAAGTCAGCCCATCATCATGGTAATTTTCCATATGTATAGATGTGTGAGGAAGTTTTTGGAGCAGTTTTCAAGGCTGCAGTCACCTTCCATTTACAATTTGAAGTGGTTTAATAAACATCTGGAAGCTTTACTGTTTGGTTCTGCTGTTCCCTTGTCTAAAGTGGTCAAGCTAAGGACGTTATCACACGGGGGCAAATCTGCTGGTTAATCCACACAAAGCCCAAACAGAAACTGGATTAGTGCCCCGTGTTTTCACACGACGGTGCACAGAAACTGGACAGAAAGTGGACAGAAACTGGTGTTAACGGAGATCTTTTGAAATTCGGTTGTTTGGAGGAAATGCAAATGCGCAATTAAGGTAATTTTGCATTTGCCGTAATGTGATAGCCAAATGCGCATTTGGAAGCATTTCCCCTTAATTTCCCATGGTTCACCCTGCTTCGTCCTCCGTTTCCAGGATCGGCCTAAGGAAAGCTGTCAGCCTCTGCCTTTCCTTGGGCCGATCCTGTCCTCCGTTTCCCGGATCAGCCCAAGGAAAGCTGTCAGCCTCTGCCTTTCCATGGGCCGATCCTGGCATTCCACTATCTGTGCATGTGCTAGAAGCTCATTTCTAGTTCATTTACGGGATTTTCTCACTTGTGTGTGAATGTTAAATGCGGTTTCAGCGGGAGCTTACTTTAATTGCGCAATTAAGGTAATTACGTGTGAAAGC
The DNA here is from genome assembly GCA_026167975.1 of Phrynosoma blainvillii. Lineage (NCBI taxonomy): Eukaryota > Metazoa > Chordata > Lepidosauria > Squamata > Phrynosomatidae > Phrynosoma > Phrynosoma blainvillii. The sequence goes on along the minus strand of JANUYF010000002.1, from coordinate 287,567,730 downwards.
CATTTGCGGAATCAAGGTTTATTTTCGGTTTATTTTCGGGATTTGTCATTTCCAGTTTATTATCGCTTTGTGGTCCACGTGTGATAACGTCCTAAGAAACAGTTTGAAAGTGAAATTGAAAGGGATTCTAGATTATATATTGGAAAGAACTTTCCAACCAGAAGACTGCAATCCTATGTACCGTACTCTAATTTAAGACATTACCACTCACAGCACATACTTTCATGTTCAGCAGATGAAGATATTAATCAATAGTTGTTAAAAGCAGGTTGGACAAGCGTTCTATTGGTTTATCAATATATTCAGTTGTTGTGATAGGATAATTAGGTGGAGAAACTTCTGCAGCTTGTCAAGCCACTCCATGGTAGCTGAGATTAAGAGCCAATTCCAAGGTATCCTGGTTGCTTTCATAGAAATGGGGGAAATAAGCCTGCAGGTGAGGAATAGCCATACTTATCTTTGCCTTGTTCCTCTTGCTAAGTTAGTGAATATATGTATTATGAGTACAAGCGAGAAGCAAAATATACGATTTAAAAGCTGGGTGGGTGGGGGAGAAGCAAAACATGGACAAAATGGTATCCATAGCTAGTACACGCCCTTGTGAAACTGAGAGTTTTGCTGACCTTTAGCTCTAAGCCAGGTTTAGCAATCATGCTGTTCTCCAAATATTGTTGGACGGCAACTTCTAGCTTCCCTTACCACTGGCTATGCTGCCTAAGTTAGGGGATGCAGTGGCTCAAGTGGTTAAGACACTGACTCTTTTGATTGCAAGATCTGCAGATTGGCAGTTCGAGGCCCAGGTGCTGCATGATGGGATGAGCTCCCCTCACTAGTCCCAGCTTCTTCCAACCTAGCAGTTCGAAAGCATGCAAATGCAAGCAGATAAATAGGTACCACTTTGGTGGGGACTGTGCAATCATGCTGGCCACATGATCACAGAGGAGTCTCTGACAACGCTGGCTCTTTGGCTTAGTAACGGAGATGAGTTGGACATGACTTGACAACTTGTCAATAGGGAATACCTTTACCTTTTATGCTTTCTAAGACTGATGGAACTTGTATTCAAACAACATCTGGAGGGCTGCATGATTTCCAAAGCTACCCTATTCCCTTTACAAAGTATAGCTTTGTACAAAGCTTGCATTGTGTACAGTCGGCCCTCCTTATCCACAGATTCAAGCATCCAAAGCTTGAAAATATTCAGAAAAAGCATAAATTCCAAAGAGCAAACCTTGATTTTCCATTTTATAGAAGGGATGCCATTTTGTGATGCCACTGGATTGAATGGGACTTGAGCATCCACAGATTTTGTTATCCATAGGTTGTCCTGGAACCAAACTCCAGCGGATAACAAGGGTGCATTGCATTTTGTGCATTTTCATTGGGCCAATAAAGATATCAGTATTTTGTGGATTTTGGATGTTACTGTACTTTGCTATATGGCTGGCACAGCTACCCTGAGTATGTTTCCAGGATGTGAAGACAGCACATTTTAACCACTACAGGGAAATCCTAAAAAGGGAGCCAATGGATTGGGACTTTATTATTTGAGGTTTATACCTGCAACAAAGGCAATGTATATATTTAAATTGGAACATGTTTTACCAAAACAGTACTGAATTTTTTTCTAATGCAAAAGTATGGAGGCTTCTCTTGAGAGGTTCAATGTTCTCTGACTACCAAAGGGGGCTGTGTCTTCAGAAGGGATGGAGACATCTTGGATATCAGGTGTGCTAAAGGAATTCAAATTTTATCTTGTTTGTTTTGTTTGTTGAATTATTCTAATCCAAATGCTGTAATTCAGGGGAATTAAACAGAGAATTCTAAGTACCTCACCAGAATACAAATCCCAGGATTCCATAGCATGGCAGTTCAAGTAGAATCAAGCTACTATAATTGTAGTAATGTTTTGTTCCCAGTGCCACATGGCCAGGGGGAGGAAGAGCCTGCCTCCATAGATATGCCTCCACAGAACAACACAATAAGCCTTGAGAAAATGCAGGCCTGTGACTAACATCATCATATGTTTATCCCCCCCCCCCCCCCGCATGATTTTTAAAGCTTTGTCTGATGAAGAAGCCAGTGGGGCTTTGAAAGCTTCCATCATGTATTTTGTGCATTTTGGTTGTCTGAATAAATGTATCCCTGTTTTGTGGATTTTGGATGTTATTGTACTTGTTATGCTTTTTACAAAAGCAATGCCAGCATCAGCACGACACATTCACTCTTGTCAGAAGTTTACAAACAAACAACCTGCACTGCCACTGTGAAGAAACTTTAATGTTTCTTGGATTGAAAATGCTCAGAATTAGTCACCGCAGCCCACACTAGTGACTCTCTGTGGGGAGGTGAATACTGGGGAAATCCAGAAGAAGTAGTTTTCCCAAAGGATCCTTGGAGGGAAAAGATTTTGGTCCCTACAAATTAAAATCAGGAACAGCTTTGTAGGTTGTCACCAGAAGCCTTATCAATGGGTGGCCAGCAATGGAAACCTGGTCGTGGTTTTTCCCTTGGCCACGGTTCCAAATGCTGCAAAAAGGCAAGAAGGGCTTTATTTCCTCCCTTGGGATGCCTCTTCTCTGCAGAAATAATGGAGCTTGACCAGGGTGACCCGGAGGCCCTCCTTTCCCAGGACGTGTCCTACATCTCAGCCTTTTTGACCAAGAGAAATTCCAAAGCGTCCTCCATTTTGAGCATGAATTTATATTTCTGACTGTTTCGAGCTTTTCTTTGGCCATGCCCTGAACGCCCTCCTTTTCCAGGCCTTACATTTCAACCTTTCTGATCAGGAGGAATTCCAAAACGTCTTCCATTTTTTGCATATGACTAAGAAGCATGCTCTGCAGAGGGGCGGGATATAAATATTATTATTATTATTATTATTAAGCATGAACTTATATTTCTCTTTATGCGTGTGCTTGTGTTGTTGTTGTTTTAAAACGCTGTTGTTTGGTCATGCCCTCCATTTTTCTCCAAGGGCCTCCATTTTGCGGAGCCTGGTCCTCCTTTTGCGGTGAGGGCACCACATGCCACGGCTTATGGAATCCTGGGAGTTGTAGTTCGCCGTGGCAACAGGGGAGGGGCTCTCTGACAGAGAAGGCCGGACGCCTCGTCAAACTACAAACCCCAGGATTCCCTAAGAGCGAGCCGGGGCGGTTAAAGAGGGAGAATAAGGCCGCTTTATTTCTCCAGCCTCCCTCAGGCTCCCTCTCCGGCGGCTTCCCCTCAGAGAGAGAGCGCCCTCAGAGGCCTGGGAGTGCGGAGGAGGAGGCCCTTCTCTCGGTCGCCGGCTCCCGGCCATTGGCTGCCTCCTCCTCCGCCTCCTTCTCCGCCTCGATTGGCCGGGAACGGGGAGGGATTACTTAATCTGATGTCACCAGCCGACGAAGGGGAAAGGAGTTATTTATAGAGGCAGAGAGCAGCTGCGAGGAAGCCTCGGGTGAGTCCAGGAGGAAGGAAGACGGCAGATTATATATAGAGATATATACACACATATGTGTGTATATATATGTGTATAATATATATATAGGTACCCACAGCGGCGTCTTTTGCTTTCCCTCCGCGCGGGAAGAAGGAGGAAGGCCAGCCGCCATTGCCCCCTCAGCCGCGGCCGTTTTAACCGCCCTCTTCCTCTTCCTCCTCCTCCTCCCTCCCTCTTCTTTTCTCCTTATTGTTCAGCGCCGCGCTCGGTTGGTTCCAGTCCTGCTCGATCGTCGCCGGGAGGAAGAGGGAAATTAAAATAAGGAGCGAGAGAAACCCTAGGCGAGATGGATCCGTGCCACACTGAGGAGAGCGGCCCAGAGATCCCCGGCCTTGGTGAGTGGGCCTGGCGCCGGTTGAGCAGGGAGGGAGGGAGAGGGAAGCTGTGTGTGTGTGTTTCTGTGGAGTAGAGGAAGGAGTTGGGGCCTAGCGGCCGTTGAAGCCTTCGCAACGGTTTCGGCTGGCGCAGCTCCGGGGGAGGGGCCTCGGCTGAGGCAACGCGGTCTGCCCACATTTTACCCAGTGAAGGACGCCCCCCTCCTCTTATTATGTCCTCATCCCGCTTTTTTTGCACGGCTGGAGAGTGCCCCCCCTCGGCTGCCACCTCTGCGTAGTTTTAGCTCTTTTAATCTCCCCTTCTTCTTCCCCCTCCCCCCCCGCTCTGTGTTGACCACGTCCTGCCTCCGCCATTGCGGTGGGTGTTGCTAAGGATGAGCCTTCCCCCCCCTTCGCTTCCTTCCTGATTTCTCTCGCTCTCTGTTGTGGGCGCGCGCGTGCGCGGTGGTAGCAGCGGCAGCCATTCCGAGGCCTAGGCTCGTGCGCGCCCGCGCGCTTGGCGGGAGGGAGGGAGGGAGGTTTCCGTTGGTGGGCGTTAAAAAAGCCCCCTGCCGCCGCCACTGTCTCGTGCCTTCCCTCAAGGGAACGCTCTCAAGGACGGCGGTTAAGAGAAGGCCTTTTGGGGAGGGGGAAGGGAAAGGCCCGCTCCAGTTGGAGGCTCGAAGTCCCCGAAATGGCGGGGGAGGGCGGCACGTGACCAACGGCAGGGACCCAGAAGAGGCCCCGACTGCGCTCTTCTTCGCTTCTGCATCTCTTCTCCTCCCCCTTCGCTCCACAAAACCCCTGGGACCAGTGCAGCCCTTCCTCCCCCCTTGCTGTGCTCCTTTCTTGAAAAGAAAAGAAAAGGCCTGCTCGACGCAAAAGGGAACCTGCCTGGCCCTTATGTTCCCGCCTCTTGTTGTTTTTATATATATACACACACAACAGGTGGGAACTTAAGGGCCAGGCAGGTTGCCTTTGGCGTTGAGCAGGCCACCATATACATATACATATAATCATACCACACACACACATACAGTGGTACCTCGACATACGAGTGCCCTGATATACGAGTGTTTTGAGATATGAGCCGCCGAGCGAGCAATATTTTGCTTTTGAGATGAGAGCAAGATTTGAGATACGAGGAATCGCACACTACACCGCACACTACATTTCAATTAATTTCAATGGGGAAAATTGAGATGCTTTGAGATATGAGCAATTTAACATACGAGCAAGGTTACGGAACGAATTAAACTCGTATGTCGAGGTACCACTGTATATATATATACACATACAACAGGCGGGAACTTAAGGGCCAGGCTCCCTTTTGTGTCGAGCAGACCACCTTTTTATATATATATATATATATATATATATATATGCATATATATAATCCAGACCATAAAACTGATTGTAGCCATGCTCTGTTTCCTGACCCCAACCGCCATGACGTGTGCCTCCTGCAAAATATTTAAAAACAAGGAAAAAAAGCTTGGTTTTTATCAGGAAATACCTACGTATACGTAAAAGCAAGTGTGGGTGTTTAGTGGCACATAGTTAAAACAAGCAGAGGTGTAGCACAACCTGACAGTCAGAATTCAATTAAAAAACTTTAGACAGGCTACTCGATACAACTCTGAATACTCATAATAGAAGACAACACAGGGAAGGCCACCTTTTTAATAATCATTTATTACGATGAACAGATCCAATAGAAAACTCAAACATCATAATAATTATTAATAAAACAGCCTTCCCTGTTTTATCAAGATGTTCAATGCAATGGGAACCTGGCCCCTTACATCCTCTCTGTTAGTTAAAAAAGAAAAGATCATAGAACTGAATTGATGTGATCTGTTTCCTGGAAAGGACCCCAACCATCATGGCATGTGTCTCTTGCAAAATCTGGTTTTGTATTATTTTTAAAAATCTTGGCTTTATCAGGAAATACCTATGTGTAAATTCAAGTGTGGATCTTCAGTGGCACATAGTTAAACAAGCAGAAATGTAGCACAATGTGATAGACTTCTATTTTAAAACAACATGCTTTAAATAAGCGCGGAGTGAAGAAAATTTCTGCTAGTTGTGAAAATGGCTTCTGAATACTTTATAAAACTATTGTTATTATTGTTATGAAGGCGGTCTTCCCTGTATTGTCAAGATGCTCAATGCAAAGGGAAATTGGGCCTTAACGTTTCCTCCTGTTGCATAAAAAAATCAGATCATAAAACTGATGGCAGAATTGTTTCCTGGAAGGGACCCCAATCGTCATGGCATGTGCCTCTTGTAAAATCTGTTTTTTTTTTAAAGCTTGGTTTTATCAGAAAATCTATGTAAAAGAGAATGTGGCTCTGCAACATAGCTAAGCAAGTTTCTGTTCAGATTGCATAAATATTTAACCTTTTATTTCAAAAAAATCGAACTGGACAAGCTTGAAGTGAAGAAAATTTATGCAATTTGTAAAAATGGTTTAATATTTTAGAAAACCATTTTTATTATTAAAAAGGCAGTCTTAGAGCCTTTGCAGACTGCCAGAAATAGTGCACATTAAATTGAGGCACTGCCCTGGCTCAGTGCTAGGGAGTCATGGGAATTGTATTTTTTTCTGGGACATTGAGCCTTCTCTGTCAGAGAGCTCTGGTGCCACAATAAAATACAGTTCCCATGATTCCCTAGCATTGAGCCAGGGCAGTGCCTCAATTTAATGTGCACTATTTCTGGCAGTCTGCTTAGGCCCTTAGTGTTCTCAAGATGCTCAATGGAAAGGGAATCAGGCTCTTATGTTCCTGCCTGTTATTTAACAAAAATATATCAGATCATAAAACAGAGTTCTGTTTTATGATCTGATATATTTTTGTTAAATTGCAGTTGTGCTGTTTCCTGGAAGGGATTTCAGCCATAATAGCAAAATCTGGTTGTTTTTAAATGCTTTATGGTTTACTGACTTGAGATTAAATGCTTGAAACTCAAGGAACTTCAGAATAATGCAGCCTATAAATATCTAGGGGCTTAAGTCATGTTCTTAAAAACTTAAAGTTCTTAAAAACTTTTTTCAAAATTCCAGAGACCAATCTATTCTAGAGGCTTAAAAAAATCGTTATACCTGAATTACCATAAGCATTTGGCTTAACTTGCTATGATGCAAAGTACATCTCTTTAAGATACTGTAAACTGCTTTTCCATAACATCATGATTTGGGCTCACTGTTTCTTACTGGAAGAGATCCTGGTGTTTGATTTTGTTCCTAGCAAGCACAGTCACCAGAGAGCTGGAGATCATTAATCACTACTAGCAATACTAATGTATTTATTAAAATGCATATAACATCCCGTGAATGAGGTGATATGCTTAGAATGTTTTCATTCATTGTTCATAGAAAGAGACTACTGAAATCTGAATATACAAAAATATTATACTTAAACCATGTAAAGCAATGTAACATTGTTTCCATTGAAACCATTGAGACATATTGTATAATAAGTATTGATTTGTTAGTTTTTTTCCTTTGAACAAGATAGTGAATTGTCATTTCTCACAGAAACTCAAACCACAACATGAATTGGCTCTTCCCATGATGGCAGTGTCTTGAGTAAATTGTTTTACGTCCATGTAAAACTCCTGGATCCTGTTATGTAGCAACCTTTTTTCCATGTAGATATAGCAAGAAGTGATAAAAGTAGTTTATACACAAAATAAAAAAAATGTGTTCACTTCTCAGCAAGTTCAGTTCCTAAGTGGTCAAAAAAGCCTTCACCTGGGGAAGAACATGGTTAAAAGCAGTTAAAAGCAATTCTGATCAGAATCCTAGTACTAAGCTAGACAGGTGCATTGATTCATTAATTTGTAGATCAGTGGGGAAGTTGACTTCAAAGATAAATAGGGACAGGAATTCCCCTCCCCTGGTTTAATTTCTGTGCACCCAGTTGTTCCCCATTATTAGAACTAGATTAAAGAAAAAGTTCCTTTGAGAGTGAGGATGTGGATCAAATCTTATATCTGTCCAGCATATGAATTCATTTCTAAAGCACCATCTATCACTGTTTCATAAGCAGACTAGCACATGCACGTTTAATAAATGTATGTCTGGTTTGGACTTTACAAGTTCTATGTTAAACCCATGAAAAAGAAAACAAAACAAAAAACCAAAACACCTATGCCTTAATTTGATGATATTCTGTGTATTTGACACCAGTGGTAGTTATAGTGGTGATCCCTGGACAAGCTATGTGCCATTGGCTGCCAGTCTGCAGTTTCTAAGGGGGAAGAAGAATTGTAGCTGATCACTAATACAGCATGTGTCTGTAGCACATTATTAGGGAAAATGGTCCTTGTTTGTTTTGTTTTACACCTTAGCTAAGTACTGTGTTGCACCATTTGGACATGGACTCAAGTCACTAGACTAAGGGCCTCGGCAGACAGCTAATAGGGCCGTCTCCGAGACCCGGAAGAGGAGGGGCAGCCGCACGCGCGGCGTCCCTTCCTCTTCCTGAGGTCGCCCTGGAAGCTGCCGGCCCCCTGCACGGCCGGCGCTTCCAGGGCAACCTCCCTCCGCAGCGACCGGACGCGCTGCGGAGGATAAGTCAGGGAAAGTGCGCCCGCCGCTTTTAGGGCGCACTTTCCCTGAAATCTAAAAGGAGCGCCAATTTGGAGCTCCTTTTAGATTCGCCGCAGGAGCGCCGCGGTGTGGAGGCTGAGCTCCGCCGGCGCTCCAACCCGCGGCGTCTCCGGGGCCTCCGTCTGCCGAGGCCCTAAATCAGTGTTTCTGTTGAATTGGCTAACAGAACTGACATTTCAAGTGCAAGAGTTTGACTGGTTTGTGGAGCAAGATAGTCGAGAGTAATATTTCAGGGACAGCAAAGTGAAAAGAGGCTGATTAACAAAGAATTAGCAGTATCTACAGAACGCTTAGGTGAAGTTGTTGTGGGGATTCTTTTAAGTACAAAATGTATATTGAATTGAATCCAGCAATACAGATTTAAAAACAATGGTAAAGGGAAGAAGAGATACTTACTTTTTCCAATAAGTATTCTTGTTTTATTTCGTCATTTTTGAAATCTTCATTAACATCTAAAACCAGAATGGGTATGTCTCTCAGGTTGTCAAAATCCACCCTACCAAAAATTAATTCATTAGTTTATAAATTGTGAAATTTTGAAACCAGTTTACAAAACTTTAGTGCATAGTCTGAAAACTGGGTATTATTCCTTCTGCACCTCTTGAACACAAGAACTCAGTAGTAATCAACACTTGTTAACCAGTTGAGCTGTGTTAGGGCTTTCAGAATTTTATGTAGTGATAATATTAGGCCAGTGTGGTATAGTGGTTTGAACATTGAGCCATGACTCTGGAGACTAAGGCTTAAATCTCTGCTTGAGCATTTAAAAAACCCACTGGGTGACCTTGGGTAAGTCACACTGTCTCAGCCTCAAAGGATGGTACAGTGGGCCCTTGGAATCTGCTTGAGTTTGGTTCCAGGACCCCTATGGATATTGAAATTGTGGGTGTTCAAGTCTCATTATATAAAATGGCAAAAATAAGGTTTGCTTTTTGGAATTTATATATTTTAGGAATATTTTCAAAGTCTCAATAGTTGAATTCATTGATATGGAGGGCCACCTGCAATGGCAAATCTGCTCTAAAGAAACATATAAAGAAATCTGATAGGTTTGCCTTAGGGTCACCATAAATCAAAAATAACTTGCTGTACAACAGCAATATTAGATACTCTTCCTAGCACATCACAGTGCTAAAGCTTTAAGTGCAACTTACTTCATTGTCCTCTCATGAAGCCAAGTTTCATGTTTGTAGTGGAGGTTTTCTAGATATTCTAGCTGAATTCCTTGTTCTTCTTCTCTTCCTCTGTGCATCAGCCTTTCCATGCACTTCTGTATTTTTAAATGTAAAAATACAATGTTAAGCATACTGAATGGTTACTATGAAGTTCTGAAATACATATAATGCATCTTTGCCTGCACTGGGTGACACTGTACATTTATATCAGATTGGATAAAATGTGGCATTAGGGGTTAATGAAGTCTGGCTGTTTTTGCAGTCTTTCAACCCCTCCAGAGTGCCTTTGCCTGAAAGTGTAGGACTTCGTTTCCTGGAAGCCCCCAGAAACAGCAGTTCACACCTTTTCAATATATCACAAGGTTACAGTACTTTTTTTTTTAAACCACTGAAAAACACTAGTTTTTCAAATCCTTGGGAGCATTTTTGGCAGTCTGGGCTTCTGAATGTTCCAGGGACAGAAAACTGGCCCAGGAAATCAACACAGTTGTAGCAATGCTTGATCAATACTTTAATTTCACATCTAAAGTCAACTGCCGAAGTAAACTTGATACTTAAGACCTTCCATCCCACTGATGCATAAACTTCAGTTGGCTTAAACAGTTAACAGTATGATCAGTTTAATGCTAATTTGGTTCAAAATAAATAGGCTTATTAAACTTGTTACTATTAACACTCAGTGAATGTTCAATAGATAATAGTCCTCAGACACTCAGTAGTATTTTTCAAACTTGACATGAAGCATTCAAATGCCTCTAGAAGTTAAGACTTTTTAAATCCAAGTTTGGTTGCATTAAAGTATTTAGGTAAATTTCTATATTATTACAGTAATGTTTATAAACAGTTGACTCCCATTCTTGTCTCTTGGCAACAGTGAGAACTCATGGAATTTTGACATCAGAATGATAAAAGGTTTGAAGTCTAGGTTTAGAATTGTCTTTGGATTACGGTTGCTCTAACTAGGTAAGATTGCATTCTGCTTATATAAAATTGAGGCAACTTTCTTACATTTTATGTCAGCTGAGCCTTATAGGAAGTTAACAAGGACAATAGTTGTCATTTCATGTGTTTTAATCAGGGGTCGGCATCCTATGGCCTGCGCCTGCCCCCCCCCCCCCGATGCCTTTGGACCAGCTCAATGCTAGGGAATTCTGGGAGTTTTGTGAGACATTTAGCCTTCTCTATCAGAGAGCTTTGGTGCCACAATAAACTACAATTCCCAGGATTCCCTAGCACTGAGCCAGGGATGTTAAAATGGTCTCAAACTGGATTATTTCTGCAGAGTGTTTTGAACCTAAGACTCTGGAAACCAAGTTTTGAAACCCACTGGGTGATGATGAGCAAGTCACATGTTCCAAGCCTCGGGGAAAGGCAATGGCAAACCTCATCTGAGCAAATCTGCCAGGAAAACCCTGATAGGTTCACCTTAGGATTGCCATAAGTCAGAAATTACTTGAAGGTATACGACACACACAGAAATGCAGCATTAGAAAAGTCCTCTCATCTTTTAAAAATAATAATAATAATAAAAAAAATTGGGTGACAAGTGTGAAAAATCCCAGTCTACCCTAAAGATGGTTATCATATTACGTCCAGTTTTGACTCAGTAAAGAGTCTAAATATGTAAAAATTTCTGATGTCAGAACTCCATATTGATTTTTATGCCTGAGTTTGGTATTAGTATATCATCTAAAGCTAGCTGCCTTAGAAAAGCATACCTCAGGAGTTGTCCGGAGATAGATAATACCGTCTAACTCCAGGTTGGACTCAAACTGGTTCAGAAGCCATGCATGCCAGTCCTGATAAATTGCCCATTCTGTTTCATTGATATCTCCTGATTCAAATGAGTTGGAAGCAAACACATACCTATGATAATAGAAAGGTGTTTTATGTAAACAGGTGTAAATGCATTCAAAAAGCAAATTTTATAAAGCTACTAGAGATGCTTGATTAGAGTTATAAATCTGATATAGAGTCCCAACTAATATAATGCATCTTACAGCCAAACAAGCATCCATCCATTGGACTGCCCTGCAACATCTGTGTTGCGTCTCTTAATGCTCATTTCTGATAATTGAGCACCTTTAAGTACAAGTGGCTCAGAATATAGTGGCTGAGTTGAAAAATTCAAGAAAAAAATAATAATGAAATTCTTAAATTGGAATCTAAAAAAACCTCATTGCCTGTAGATAGTAGTTGTGTAATCTTCTGTGTTCTCATATCGCCCTTTAAATTAAAAAATCTGTGTAAAGAGAGCCAGTCTCTTTACAAATATGATTGAAGGCCATGGGGGACTTGCTGAATACTTGTACCTACTTGACAAAAACAGAAATGGATGCTACTCCTCCTTACGTCTAGAATGCTATTTCTGATGCAAGTATATTTATTACTTGACCCTTTCATTTCAACACAGTGTACAGGTTGAGTCTCCTTTATCTGTAATGCTTGGGACCAGAAGTGTTTTTTCTTCTCTCCAGATTTTGTAATATTTGCATATACATGAGATATCCTGGAGATGAAGCCCAAGTCCAAACATTTAAAGTAATTTGTTTTATATGCATCTTATATCATAGCCTAAAGGTAATTTTATGCATAATATTTTAAATAATTTTGTGAATGTACATTTTAACCATCAAAAAGCAACTGGTGTCACTATCTTAGCCACCCATGTGGACAATTTTGGAATTCCAGATAAGGGAGACTCAGCCTATATTTACAGTGAACTTCATCCATTGTTGACAGTATTTGCTAGTATCATGCTTACCTGTCACTATACACTGATCTCTCAAAAAACTGCACAGGATGTTCTGCTTCACGGAGTTTTGCAGAAACCGGTTTTAATTGTGCTTTAACTCGACTCAAACAGGCATAGGTCTGGAATGTATAAGCCCATCTTGTAGGCTTGCCATACAACATTTGAAGCAGGTTTCCTCCACTCTTCTGAGATGTTGAAAGCTCCTGATAACATTTAAAAAATGGGGGTTCGTCAAGTGCTATACATTTATTTAGTTTTTAGTGTGTGACTGATCCAATGTATGAATGGGTGCTTATCTCTTGTAAAAAATTAAAATTGCTTTTAAGAAGCAATAAAAGCACACAGGCATGTTACATTGAAGTATTATTATTGAGGTAGTCAACTTCCCTTTAGAAACTGAAGGATTCTATATATCCATGCCTAATCCTGAAATCTTCATTCATGTGGATTCTTTATTTGGTATTTAAAACCAATTAAAATTTATCTCCCCCCTCCACCTAATCAACAACTAGCACTTACTTGGTACTCATTTTCAGTTGTCTGGATGTTGCACCACTTGGCAATGGGTTCAGGAATAATTTCCCACTCATCGCTACATTTTTCTAGGAGGTGGACAAAGGTAGACTTCCCTGCAGCTGTAAAAAAAAAAAGCAGTTGGAAACAGGGGTTTGGCATTGGCAGAGGATAGCATCTTCTGGTATGCAGCCATTTCTCAAAATCTTGGAAGCTAGTTAAATTGTCAGCTTTCTATGCAGCCTTTGCATCACCCTTTTCTCCCTAAAGGCATTTAGAGTTCTTTGCCTTAGCTTTTAACCTCTAGAGGAGAAAATGATGGGTAATATTTAGTGGGCAAGACATGAAAATAGAGCATTGTGTACATAGGGGTAAACCAAGGCAGCAAACGCTGGTCAGTACCAAGTATGAGGAATTTCAGCTTTGAATATTGCTTGTCTTTGCATCTCTTTCGTAAAGCGTTTTATCCTCATTTCAGGCAGTCTTAGGGCCTTTACAGACTGCCAGAAATTGTGCAGCTTGAGGTCACTTTAACTGTCCTGGCTCAGTGCTAGGGAATCATGGGAACTGTAGTTTATTGTGGCACCAGAGCTCTGACAAAGAAGGCTCAATGTCCCAGGAAAAAAAAATTCCTTAGCACTGAGCCAGGGCATTTAAAGTGGCCTCAAGCTGCACTATTTCTGGCAGTCTGTAAAGGCCCTTAGGCAGCGTCTATGGGTTGTTGTCCTAATTTTGGTGCTGGAGAAGAGCAGCATAAGAGAACTCCTGCCTAGAGGCGCTGTAGACCACGAAGGGTTCGTTCTCCTTACCTCCATTTTAAGCTGGGGCAAAGGCAATCCCGCCAAAAGAGCGGGAGGCGACTCCTCCTTTGAATTTGGCGCCACTGAATATGGGGCGAGCGAGGCAGGCAGTACCAGTTCTGCCTCTGGGTCCAGGCGTTTGGGAAGCTCGGCCTCTTTCTGGGGCTTTACCGACAGGAGCCTCCTTTAGGGAAGAGGTTTCTCTTTGCTCTCGTTTAAAAGAAATTTTAAATTTTAAAAAGAGTAGCGGCCGGCGGCAGGCCCTTACCGATGTTCCCCTCGATGGAGATTTTCCTGAGGCGCTTGTGGAAGCTGCCGTCCAGGGAGCCGCTGGGGCTGGGGCTGAGGCAGAGGCGCTTGGGCGGCGGGTGCATGGCGGGCGGGCGGGCGGGCGGCCTTGGTCTTGTGGGGCTCTGGAAGGAAATGGGGCGAGTGTGTCCCGCGCCTTCCTCTCGGTTCAAGAAGCCCGCCTCGGCACCGCCCAGCCGCCTCCTTCCCCCTCTGCCTCTGAGGGCCGCCCCTTCCCTCTCCCAGGCAAAGGGAGCGTTGGGGGCCCGGGCGGCAGGCGGTCTCAAGGGCCGCCATTTTCTCTCCCGTCCTCCTCGCAGAACAGCTCTCGCCTTGGGACCACGGGGCTTCCTTTTCCAGGACATGCCCTACATTTCATGCCCTCCGTTTTGCAGTTCCTTGCCCCCAGGGTCACCAGAGGTCCTCCTCTTCCAGGACACGCCCTACATTTCTTGTCCTCCATTTTTCTTGGAGGCCATCCATTTTAAGGCGCCTTGCTCTCAGGGTGGCCGGAGGCCCTCTTTTTCCAGGACAATTGTCTGGCATTTCAGCCTTCTGTCGAGGAATTTCAAAATGTCCTCCCTTTTGAGCATGACTCGGAAGCGTGTGTGTCGTGTCCCTTCCTAGGTACGGCGACCCTCTCACGGGGTTTTCTTGGCAAGATGTCTAAAGAAGAATTTTGCCATTCTCTTCCCCGGAGGCTGAGAGAGTGTGACTCGCCCAAGGTCACTCAGTGGTTTCATGGCCGTGCTGGGAATCAAACTCTGGTCTCCAGAGTCGCAGTCCAGCACTGAAACCATGACACCGCGGTGGCTCTCAGAAGGATGGATTTATATTTATAGGAGGAGTGTGTTTAGCAGCGTTTTGTTTTGCACTGTCCCACATGTCTTTTGGCGGCCCTCCATTTTGCTGTGCCTTGTCCTCCTTTGCGGGGAGGACATCTGCCCGCCCTGTTTGTGGGGCTCGGGCACAGCACCATGGGACTCGCTTTTTTATTGTGATTTTCCACTACTTTTGAGTGTAGTATTTGGGAACTGCGTAGTTCCAGGAACTTTGTTTTTCTTTATCTCGAGGGAGAAGCGAATCAGCATTTAATTTGCAAAAAGGGGTGTATTTCAAAGGAAGGAACCGGTAAAACCATCTCTTCAAGTACTCCTTGCCTAAGAAAGCCCTGCGGAACCCAACGGGGCGCCATTAGTCGCCAGGCCTCCCTCCCTATAAATCCGTAGCATGCATGCCTACGGGCAGCCCCACCCTGAGTCATGTAAACTTAGGCTGCATCCACACTGCAGAGATAATCTGGTCTGACACCGCTGTAACTACCCTGCCTCAATGCTCTGGAATTCTGGGAACGAGCCCCGCTTTGGGGCCACCACAAACTCCGTTTCCCAGAATTCCAGAGCGATTATCTCTGCAGCGTGGATACAGCCTTTAATTCCAGGACATTGGTGGTCTAAAGTAGCGTTTTACAATGCAGTGGTCCTGGCTTTGAGAAAAGTGCGGTGGTGCTTTAAATCGGAAGGCTTTTTAGCGCTGGGGGGGGGGGGCTGGTACCCTTGGCCTGTGCCATGCTCCAACGGTCTTGCAGGCACGTACAAAATGGATGACGCTCGCAGATCTATCTCCCAGTCAACTTCATGTTTGCGCCTGAGCCGCAAACCCTAAACGCGGCTTTGTTCTCCAGCGCATGCGCACAATGCCGCCAGACCTCTGAATTGCGTAGGCGATGCCTTCTTGCGCGCGCGGCAGGGGGGGAGGGAAGGGGAGATATTTATGTTTGGATAAACGCGCGTGCGCAGAGGAGCCACTGAGGGTGGAGCGGATATTACTGGTGCTCCAAGGGCTGCGTAGGCTCCTCTCAAGGGCGGTGGGGGAGGGGGCGACGTTGGCCCCTTTTACGCCTGCGCCATCTTAGAGCTGATGTGCGCGCCTGCGCCTTGGGTTCCATTTTTGGGCACGCCGCGCCAGGCTTTAGAAGCAGGTGAGAGGCCGCGCTTACTTTTTGGAGTTTTTTTTTTAAATCGCCCTCCATTTTGTCTCCCTCGAACTCTTCGCCTCAGTCGGGGGCCCGGCCAGGGGAGAGGGGAGGGGGCTTCAGCTTCGGGCCGCCGCTGGCGGTGGGAGGAGGCCTTGTTGTGTTGGCGACGCGGAGGAGGCCCTGCCCGCACCCGGCCGAGCGGAAGCGCCGCCATTTCCTAGGGCTCCGGCTGGGACTGGGAGGGAGGCCTAGCCGCCGCTCCGGACGAGGCTAAGGGTGCGATGTGTAGGTTGCGGGGAGAGGGCTTGGAAAGGCTGGGGGAGGAGGGGAAGGGTCCGCGCTGAAGATATAAGATGAAGAGGGAATGTTTTACCTGTTATATTTTTAATTTGTTGTATGCCGCCCCGATTGCCGAGCAGAGGGGCGGGTTATAAATAAAGCTCATTATTATTGTTATTGTTATTGTTATTATTATCTGGTTCGGCGCCCTGCTCGGGAATTTTGGGCAGAATTCCCGCGGCGACGGCGGTAGCCCCAAGAGGCGCCAAACCGGATTGTTTTCCCAGTGCGGACGCAGCCTAAATGTGGCGACGCCGCCGCCTTTGTTTGCCTCGTAGCAACAGAAGGGGAAACGGAGAGCACGCTCACTTCCAGCATGATGTTGAACACCGAAGGCGGCGAGGGCTACGTGGTCAAGGTCCGCGGGCTGCCCTGGTCCTGTTCGGCCGATGAGGTCCAGAGGTTCTTCTCCGGTAAGAGCTCCAGCCTCTGAGTCTGTCTCTGCCATGATGCTCCTGTGATGCTCCTGTTTTGGGTGTTGATGTGTTTCTTTTCTCTCCTCCCTCCTCGGTTTATGTCACTGAACACATCTTTATGTTATGTTTATCGTCCTTTTGGATTGCATGTGTTGGATGTATCGCCCTTTGGTGAAAGGGTTGCTATAAACAAATACCATCCTTACCATTGTTAGTGCTAGAAATCGTTAAGTTTTGTTCTGCAGCGGAGCAGCAGGTGAGATTCAAACTTATGCTAAGCTTTCTCGGGGCATGTAACTGTCGTGGATGTACTATAATACCCTTTGGTGAAAAGGGCTCTTAAATAAATGTTATTATTAATATTAATATTGGAAAAGGTTACATTAAAAGTTCAAAAAACTGTTAAATTCTGTCTCCAAAACTATTAGTGGCAAGGATCAAAGTGGTTCAAACAATTGCAACGGTTTCCAAAGGCAAAATGCCTTCCAGGTATTTTGGACTTCAGCTCCCAGAATCCCAGACTATTGACCAAGCTGGATGAGGCTTCTGGGAGCTAAAGTTCAAAACACTTGGAGGACCAGAGTTTGGGATTCATTGCAATAGAGGAACAAGAATTCACAGTGACGTTGTGGACATAGAAATAACGGCTCTTAAACTCACATGCAGTCTTGGTTTTTATTTACTGGTTTATTTCTATGGAAAGTTTGAATTGCTAATGGATGGCAAATTCTGGAAGACCTCATTGGATTCTATGGTGTATGACTAAGAACGTGACAAATGTATCAGGCCTCAGAGGGCAGCCCCATGAATGGCTCTATTTCAGAGGCCATGCTGCATTCCATGCAGTTTCTGTTAGTACTCTGTTAGTAATTCATTCTCTCTTTTTTAGAATGCAAAATACTAAATGGATCTTCTGGGGTCCGTTTTATCTACACCAGAGAAGGACGACCAAGTGGAGAAGCATTTGTGGAACTGGAAACTGAAGAAGATGTTAAATTGGCATTGAAAAAGGACAGAGAAACAATGGGACACAGATATGTTGAAGGTTTGGATTGAATTGGCATAGTAACTGACTAGGATTTTATTTGGGTGGAGTTCAGATGCATGAGTATTTTTCTGTGTTTGTGAATGTAAAACTGTTCTCCAAATGATTTTCGTGCATTGATCTTGTGCCAAATTCCAAAATTCATTAATTCTGAGTGCCTCTTGCAGTCTTCAAGTCAAACAACGTTGAAATGGATTGGGTTCTGAAGCATACTGGTCCTAACAGCCCTGATACGGCTAATGATGGTTTTGTACGTCTTAGAGGACTTCCATTTGGTTGTAGCAAGGAAGAAATTGTTCAGTTTTTCTCAGGTATGTGGGGTAAAGTTCTAGCTGTAGTTGTGGGTAAAGATTAGAAATTTTAGTGGCACTAAAATAATAATGCCTGGCAATACTAGCAATAAAGATTAGTTGTGTTTAAACTGCCACTTTTGAATGGTCCATGTTTCAGCTATTTTTAAAGACAAAATAATTGTTTAAGCTATTTTCTGTTTGTATGGAAACTACCTCCAGAATTTCAAATACCAGCTAGAACTTTGGTTCAGCCTAATTCTCCAGAGTTTAAGGATTGACTAATACTTTAAGAAGAAAAGTAGTTACTGATAGCCTGGAGGAAAAATGAGCATGTTAATCCTTTCACTGTACTTAACCAAGCATTTAGAATCCTTGTCTACTTTCTGATACACATGAATGGGGGATGGTCATTAATGTAATTAATTAAAGACTGGTTAAAATGTGGAATGAAACTGAAATAACTCTGGTTTTCACAATTGGGCAAAGTTTTCAGTAGAACAAACTGAAGTAACAAAACAGTTAAGAGCCTTATAAGTTCTCACCACCCAATTCTTAGGAAAAGAAAAGATGGTGATGCAGATAAGTTTGCATTTAGATTATTTCTAGCGATTGACTAAATTCTTTGCTTGTGCTTTGATAACTGGTTACATTGCCCAAATGTGAATCTTGGAGTTCTTTTTTCTGTACCAACTCAGCTGCTGTTCTTTTTTTATGCACTCTGTAATAACTGGTTGTTTTCTGACAGTTGTAAATAAGGGTATAGAAGATGGTTAACTTTATGTTTACAAATATGGGTATCTTCAAGATTGGATATGTTTTTACAATATTTGCTTCATAGCTTCTTTGGAGGAGAAATGTTTATACATATCAGAAACAAGATAAGGCAAATACAGAAGAGAGTTTTACATATGAATATTTGGAATATATTGCAGTAGTCCAGATAAAATTCAAGTGTTCTCTTTGTTGAATTACAGTGATAAGATCAACTTGCGTGACTTTAAATTTTATTGGAAAATGTTCATTACTAAATTCTTTTTTTTTTACAAACCTTAAATTATTTGCATGTACAGTTTCCTAAAATGAGTATTTTTGCCAGTGCCTAATTTGATTAAAATAGAGCTGTTAAATAATTTGCATGGAATTGTTTTGAAGTTTAGTTAAAACTTATTATAATTTGTAGAATTGATGATAAGTTTATTTTAAAGTTTTTTTTAAAAAAGTTTTTAATTGATAAAAGTTTTTTTTTAAAGAGAATGTTTTGATCTAAGTGCTACAGAATGTTGTAGTCTTTTATGTAGATAGTTTGTTAAAAATCTAATAGAATGTGATAAAGTGTTCATGTTAAAATGTTTCTATTATAGTGTTGATAGTATGGTATGCTGATTCTAAATTTAAAGTATAAATTCTGGTGTATGTTAAAGCTATAAGAAAATCATGATTGGGCTTGTGATGTTAATATTACCCCCTTACTGGGGTTATTTGTCCTTGGGTTGAAGGGTTGGAAATCGTGCCAAATGGGATAACATTGCCGGTGGACTTCCAGGGGAGGAGTACGGGGGAGGCCTTCGTGCAGTTTGCTTCACAGGAAATAGCTGAAAAGGCTCTAAAGAAACACAAGGAAAGAATAGGGCACAGGTGGGGATGGATGGTTGGTTGGATATGTCGCTCTTCTTATGGTAAACTGTTGTTAAATCCATATTCTCTCTTCTCAAGTGCTTACCTTACAACATGTATTATCCCCTACTAACACCTCCCAGTTTTATTGTAAAATGTTGTATTTGTAACATATGCAAACTAGCTATAGTGCTAGTTTTGCTCTTCCCTAGATTATTTAAGGCTGTTAATTCTGAACAAGTTTAAAGATACTCAAGGAAGTTGAGAGACTATGGTTTTAAATTTTTCTAATAGCACCAATTATGCATCTTAGTTCTAAAGACACTTAGTATCTTATTACCATAAGAAAATGTGATTACTAAACTTGTTCTATACATTGATGTAACATTTTCTTGTGTAATTTTCACATATAATTATAACTCCCAAAAATGTCACAAAGGGTTATACTTGAAGTTTTGTGACTTGTTAATTAAAGCATGCATTTTTGCCTATGCTGATTTGCTATGCAAATGCGTAGGATGGGCTTGTGAGCTCAAAAAGCTTTTTGGAGTGTATTGATGGGTTAAAATTCTGGCGGAGGCTAGTTTTTTAATCCTCTTGCATATTGCCATATGAGCAAATATGGGTGCTGTTGAGTGGACATATGTCCCTCCAGAGTATGTTCTGATTATACAAAATATAAATTAGTTTGCTCTCCCAAACCCTTAAGGTTGGGATCCCTTAATGAGCATATAAATCCTCAATAAACTGATTTATTCCATTAGCCTTGGATTATCTGTTTCTGTAACTTAAAAAAAAAAAACCTGGCTTAAATTTGCCAGTTCCTAGGCTCTGGTTTTATAATGTATTTGTGTAATTCTTATGTGTAGATTTTTCAAAATTCTCAACTAGCTTTATGTGTATGAAACTTCCAGGTATATTGAAATCTTCAAGAGTAGCAGAGCAGAAGTGCGCACTCATTATGATCCTCCTCGCAAACTAATGGCCATGCAGCGGCCTGGTCCTTATGACCGGCCAGGTGTGGGAAGAGGCTATAACAGCCTTGGTAGAGGAAGTGGTTTTGAAAGGATGAGACGCGGTGCTTATGGTGGAGGTAAATATACAAAGCTTTTTTATACTTCAAAAGCAAATTAACTGTAATGAATGTATGGCTGAAAGATGCATTTCTGCATGTTCTAAATTTTGGTTTGCAGGCTATGGTGGCTATGATGACTACAACGGATATAATGATGGATATGGCTTTGGATCTGATAGATTTGGAAGAGGTAAATATTTGTCATTAGGGTAAATGAAGCAACTCATTCTACATACAAAAGATATAGTATGGACTCTACTTTCTGCAGGAATGTCAGATCACAGATATGGGGATGGATCTTCTACTTTTCAAAGTACAACCGGCCATTGTGTACACATGAGAGGATTACCTTACAGAGCTACAGAAAATGACATCTACAATGTAAGTTGCTGTCATGCCTGGCTTATATTTACATTGATCTGTTCTAATGATCAGATGTTCTTAGGCCAAAGTTCTAGTGTTAATCCTAGCTAGAGCAGACGTACAAGCTAATGTGGTCTAGTGATTTGGATGTTGGGAATATGGCTGGAGTCAAGGGTTCAAATCATGTCAACCAAGAAAACCCTGTGATAGGTCCACTTGAGGGTCACTGTAAGTCAATAATGACTTGAAGGTATACTACAGGAGTAGACCTATTGAAGCAGTGGGATTAACCTGTATGTTACTTCAGTAGTTAATTCTGTGGCTCTTGTTTTGATTGGAACTTAACCAGTAAGATTCAGGCCATATCGTTAAGATTTTCATAAGCAAATAATAGCTTGTATTTGATTTACAGTTCTTTTCACCACTTAATCCTGTAAGAGTACACATTGAAATAGGACCCGATGGCCGAGTAACAGGTGAAGCAGATGTTGAGTTTGCTACTCACGAGGATGCTGTTGCTGCAATGTCTAAAGACAAAGCAAATATGCGTAAGTTAAAGCATGTCTTTTTGCAAGTATCTGTATTTACACTCCCCCCCCACCACCATAGCAGAATAATTCACTTGTTTATATTGGTTTTGGCTCTTAACATTGTGGTAATTGCAGAACAATATGATTCATAGTTCTTCCATTTTCAGCCTTGAACAAGCCTGGATTTTGCATTACGATAGTTACATTTTTCTGTCATGTACCTTGGCCTAATGTGTATGTTGTATACATTCAGAGCATTGTCACATTTTTGTTTCCTTAGAACACCGATATGTAGAACTTTTCCTGAATTCTACAGCTGGAGGAAGTGGTGGTGCATATGGCAGTCAGATGATGGGAGCAATGGGTATGTGTAAGCAATTCGATTTCATGTTAAGTGCTGCTGATATTTAATAAAGCTGGCTAATTTGATAGTTTCTGCTTTTTCTAAATGACCTAAAACTGACGTTCAACATTTTGTCTTAATCACAGTCAAGGAAACAGAAGGGGTAGTTCAAGATTGGAACACTAACACATTGGCAGGTATATAAACCTTTTAGGTATACATTGCAACAATTGGGCTGTTAAATAAATATTGCATGTGTTGGCATGAGTGATCAGGTTGGTGGGATGGGGGTAATGTTGCAATAGGTTTTTGCAGAGTGGGAGGTTAGGAGCATGAAATAAAGTGTGGAATTGTACTAGCAGTGATTACCACAGTGATTATTCTCCCTTACCGATGTTTTGTTAAGCAGCTAGTCTCAAACTTGAGTGGTCTATTTCTGCCTTCCAATATTCTGTGGAAATAATACTTTCAGAGGCTAAGTTAGCTTGTTTGTAAGATCTTATTTTCAAAATATGGTTGATTTTGTCTGTTTGGAGTGTTCATGTTGCTTTGATACTGCTTTGCAGAATGGTTTCGATTTTGTACTTTACAATATATAGTCAAAAAAGCACACGTAAACTGCAGAAAAGATTAGCAGAAATGAGAAATAAAAAGTGTATAGAAATAATTTCTACACATTTTTCTTATAATGCTCTATGAGCTGCATATTCTAGAATAGAACTACTAGTCACTGATGTGGAAGGCTGATGACCTCTTGCAAGTTGGCATCTCCTAATGTAGTGTTTAAGTGATACATATAATATGGCTTGCATTGGGTACTAGCATGCAACTACCAAAATGTCTTAAGTTTCCTATTTTCAAAACATCAGGCTTGGTTAATACACATGAGAAACATATGTAGTATTGTGTATAAGGAATAAACATTTTTTTCATACAAGCACAATAAAAGTACTTCCCTCCTAACTGAAAAACATAAATTTTGAAATTGTATGTCATAGAAATTAATCATTGGCATAACTGGTGCCTGCAAATACTTAATAGATGAAGGAAGAAACTTTTCAAATGAGTACCTTGTGAAATGGGAACAAATCTGTTATGTTTTGGTAGGATAAACATACTCTTTTCTAAAAGTTGGTGGTTGTCAGAGTCTTAACTTGCATATCCTTAACTTGAAAGGAAGCCAATCCAGTTATGGTGGTCCAGCTAACCAACAGCTGAGTGGGGGTTATGGAGGAGGCTATGGTGGTCAAAGCAGCATGAGTGGATATGGTAAGATGTTTTTAATAATTCCATTTGTATTGTATTGGAGTATTGTACTGTGTATTGTATAATAGATTGTATTGTGGTTAGCTAGTCAATTTAAGTGAAAATAGTTTTGGCAATAATGAATTTCATATATTCCAGGACTGTACAAGTATTTGGGTTCAACTACCTTTTAGGAAACTTAGAAAATCAAATTTAGAAAAGCAAGGATATCCTAGTAGCATTTATTTTGAAAATTAAAACTGGGTAGTTGGAACCAATCCATACACACACACACACACACACACACACTACAGTTGTCCCTCCCTGCTCGCAGACTTCAAGCCCGTGGTCTCACTCTTCGCAGGAGGGACAAGTGGCTATAGATAAAATGGCAGTGCGCCATTATTTTCATTGGGGCTCGAATATGTGCGAGCTGCCATTTTCATGGGGAGAGGGGGTCCAGAATGGATTCCCTGCGAATTGGGAGGAGCAACAGTAATTCCGTCATCATGTTAGACTGCAGTACAGGGAGGGCATGAGATTATTTCAGGACCTACTTTGTACATGATTTAGAAAAAGTCTGGGAAACTAGTTTGCAATTGGCTTTATAGACTAAAGCTTGCAATTACATGGAAGGAAGTTTGCCTTTTTAATAATACAGGATTATGCAAGGTGATTCAACAGGGAGAATTGGGGGTGGGAGTGTGTTGCCCTATCTGAAAGAAGCACATCATATTTTTGTATTAAAATATTTTAATTTGCTATCTGCCTTAGGTAACCAGAGTGCGATGAACAGCAGCTACTACAGCAGTGGCAATCGCGCATCCATGGGAGTGAATGGCATGGCTGGGATGTCTAACATGTCCAACATGAGTGGTGGCTGGGGAATGTAAATTATTCTCCTCTAATTTTTCATCAACATTTTTTTAAGAAAACAAAACAAAAAACTAAGTTTAACAGTTTTGCAATACAAGCTTGTGATTTATGCTTTACTTGTAAGTGAAATCAGGATCATTTTAAACCATTCAGGTTCAGTATTTTTGAATATGCTGAAACATTCATCTAGAGTGTAAGTCAAGTAAAGAACTTCCTGTTAAACAATTTCAGCTTTCCCCCAGTTTTTGTTGTAGGAGTGTATTTGAGCAGTAAGCGTATTTAGGTTAAAACTGTTTCAATTATGTTAAATGTTGCTCTTATACCATATAACACCAAACACTGTTTTCAGTGCATGTTCAGGAACATGCTTTTTTGTACAAACAAAATATAGGAGCTGTGTTGGAAACTCAAGTGAACATTTGGCATGTTAGTTCTAGATTTTCTTTTTAATATCTTGTAAGGCACATTAAGCTTTTTAAGTTAATGGGGAAATGTGAGATGCAATACAGCTACCTTTAGAATTCTGGCCTTGGTGTTCATATGAAATCTGAGGCCTTGATTTGATCTTTCATTGTATTGTGATTTACTTTTAGGTGTATTGCGCTAAGTGAAACTTGTTAAAATAAAACTTCCTTTTAAAAACTGGATCTCCTTTTGATTTTAAGCATTGTATTGTGAGCAGTTAACTATTCAGATGCACTGATTACTTTAACTAGCATGGGTTTATCCAGTATTACAGCCACTTTAGCATCTACCTCAAGGTTAAGGGTCCTTTTTTGGAAGACAAGTTTTGCATAGAATACTACCTTGCTGGGACTTGGTGGTAGTCCTGTTGATAGTGTTTGTATCCAGTTTGTGTGGATCTAGGGAACATAAAAAGGAATGTGTAGTAGTTCCCATTTGATGGGAGAATGACACTTTAATATTTTAATTTGCAGGTTTTATGTGGTATAAAAGGTAAAAGTTTCCCCTTGACATGAACATCTAGTTGTAACCGACTGTAGGGGCTGTTGCTCATCTCCGTTACTAAGCCGAAGAGCCAGTGTTGTCTGAAGATGACTGATGACTGGTGGTCATGTGGCCAGCATGACTGCACCGAATGCTGTTACCTTCCCACCAAAGGGTACCTAATTATCGACTTGTATTTGCATGCTTTTGAACTTCTAGGTTGGCAGAAGCTGGCACTAGTGGTGGGAGCTCACCTCATCAGTCAGCACTTGGGCCTTGAATTGCTCTTCACTTTGTGTGGTGGGGTCTCAGCACAAGCTCACTTCCTTAGCCATGCCTTTTGTTAGTAGTGGCGGTTGGGAAACTTGCAGGGCTTGGATGCAGGGCAATGTTTCTGTGGTTTGAAGCAGCACCATTTTGAGACAGATCAACAGTGGAGTAAGGAGTTAGAGCACATGACAGTGGGAGATGTAGCAACAAAAAGGAGCATTCAAATTTGGGACCCTGTTAAACTTAGCTGGCAGGTTGGCTGAAGGAAGAAGTAGCAGAAGAAAACATGTTTTTTTGAGGCAGGCAAACACTTGAAGCTATGTGGAGGAGGCATATCTGGGGAAGGAGTATCGGGGTGGGGGGGGGTGGGGGGTGGTGGTGGTCAATTCTTAAAGAGAGTCCTTTGTATTAGAGTGGCCTCTACTGCTAAAACTTCTCCCTTTCCGTCTGTCAGCTTTAGTCAAGAGATTTCTCATCCTTGCTGTACAGAAGTACAAAAGAAAAACACTAATCACAAAGAAAAGGCTTAAGGTTCTTATAGTGGCAATTTTATACCATCAGCATCCAACTTATATACTGTAGCCTGTACTCAAAACAATACCATATAGAATCATAGGTTGGAAAGGGATCACAATGGTTATCTAGTCCAAACTCTGCCTTGCAGGATACTGCCAAAGTCCTCTTGAGAATGGGGCCATCCATCTTCTGTTTAAAACAGGGGTAGGCAACCTTTCCCCTTTAAGGGCCGAGGGACTTCAGCTCCCAGAAGCCTCAGCCATGTTGGCCAATAGTCCCATGTTGGCCAATAGCTCCTGGGATTCTGGGAGCTGAAGTCCCTCGGCCTTTAAAGGGGAAAGGTTGCCTACCCCTGGTTTAAAGAGCTCCAAAGGACTATTCACCAGTCTATTCCACTGTGGAACAAGTCTTGCTGTTGGGAAGTTCTAATGTTTAGATGGCATCACTTGCAATCTGAATCCATTGGTTCATGTCCTTGTGTCTGGAGCAGCTGAAAATAAGCTTGCTCCATCTTCAACATGACTTTCTTTCAAATAGTTAAAAATGGCTATTGTACCACCTCTTCAGGCTAAACATTCCCAGTTTCCTAAGCTGTTTCTCATAGGATGTGAGTTTCCAGACTGTTTACCATCTTGGTTGTCTTCTTCAACATGTTCCAGCTTGTCAATATCCTTGAGTTCTGGGGTCGAAACAGCACACTACTCTGGATGAGGTCTGACCAAAGCTGAGTAGAGTGGTATTGTGGCATCCTTTGATCTGGACACTACTTATGTTGATGGAGGCCAAAATTGGCACTGGCATTTCTGACATCCACATTGCATTGACAACTCATGTAAGCTTGTGGTCTATATGACCCCTAGATCCTTCCGATACATACTGTTGTCACACAAAGTGTTGCCCATCCTATATCTGAATTTCATTTTTCCTGCCTAAGTGTGAGCCCTTACATTGCTCTTAAGCCCAGCTCTCCAATCTATTAAGGCCATTCTCCGTGAGACTGAAGAAACAGCTCATGGGGTTATCCTTCATGCCAACCAAGTCAGGCAGGATCCTCAATTCTGATCCTGTTCTCAAGAATACTAACCCCCACCCCCCACCCCCCCCAAAATTTGGTGTCATCTGCAAATTAAGTACACCATTTGTTGTGTCATCTAAGTAATATGTTGAACAACAACGGCTCCAAGACAACCCTGTGGCACTCAATGTGTAAAACCTGGAAGGAACTGATGAGTCTGCTGCCCATGGCATATTTTACCTGTGAAACGAGTGGTTAAGCATAACTTCCTTTAAAAAACCTTTATGAAAATGAAGGGAAAGATGTTTAATTCTATTTTAAGTCTTTATTGCATTATCACTATTTCATAGGTGCTTTAGAAACACGAATCTATATTTACTTTTGAAGTATAGCGAAGGCACATTCATTTATACATTGCTTTAAAAAAATTATTCCATGGGGACACCTTTTAAGAAGCTGACATTTTCAGCTTGGACTACATAGAAATCTAGAGGGGAATTTTTCAAGTGGAACTGTCACAGTAGTAGATCCATAATTGTTTTAGAGATCAGATGTACAAATGTCAAGTACAAAGTTAAATACAAACAATAGATTTTTTGGTAATATATAAACAAAAGAAATATGACTGCACATCTCAAAAGTTGCAGCACATTGAGACCTTTTTAGGTTATAACATTTTCTGGCACTTAAGCTATGCAAAATATTCAGCTTCCATAATTTCTGTCAGCCCCGATTCCGTGAAAGAGTTGTTCGTTTATTCTCTTGTTAAACATGGGTCTCCTAAAAGAAGCCAGCTACTTTATGAAGAATTTGATGAACATCTCTGAAGCAGTAAAGTGTGACAGGTATCACAAACTCGTACAGGCTTTGGATAGGATGGAAGTGCAAGTTCATTACTGGAACATGTGTTGCAAAAGATATGTCCACAGTTTCGACAGTGGTGCTGGAAAAAAGAGACATTATTCCAACTTTTACTATCACAAAGGAATCCATATTTTTCACCTAAAAATGAAGACAGTTCTAACACCTGGAATTCATACTGGATCAGTCATGGGAGGATCCTAGATACCTGAAACTCTGAATTCCTGACATACCCTAATTTGGGGAGATTACTCTTGGTGGATTTAATGTATGCATAACCAGACGTTATATACATGTAAGTTCTTTTTATGCTGTTACTGAAGGAGACCCACTGAATACCACAAGCTGTGTAGGCTATATTTCAGAGGAAGGAACTAGTAAAACCACCTTTGAGTATCCTTTGCCTAAGAAAACCCTGTGAAATTCATGAAGGCATGCACAAAAGATGGTATGCAGCACTTGTACAATGGCAACTGAACAGATTCTGGCAGTAGTTCTCCTCCAGTCCAAATAGCCACTGGTTAGCTGTGGGGGATGCAAAAGCTCCCTGCATGCTCATCATTTGCCATCCTGGCCAGATTTTCACAGACCTCCAATGTCCCCAGTTTCCTTCACTTTTAAGAGCAATTAAACGAAGACCACATGATTTAACTAAAAGATCAAATAAAACAGATTTTAAAATAATGCAACCACACCAAGGGAAGAAAATTAGTTGAAAGGAGGACCCAGTAACATAAGAACAAGAATTCAAGAAAAGAATTAAAAGGAACTTCTTTATTACCAGCTCCTTAAATGCTACTAAATCTCTATAGATTATGAGGAAGAAAGAAGTAGAAAGGTCTCATACTGTGCTGGAAATAGTGGTGCATGATTAATCGAACAGATTAGATGCTCAATTCATAGTCCATGTATTCTATGAAAGAAACTATACAAGAGCAAATACATTACCAGTGGCATCACTTGGATGTGAAGGATGCACCAAGGGAGGGGGGGGGGTGTCACCACTGGTCCCCAAACACCTGGCTTTGGGCAGAAATGGGTTGCCTACGTCCCATTAAAATGCTGAAGAGACGATGTGAGTGGGGTGAGGCTCAGTGGGAGAAGAAAGCAGAAGCCTCAGGTTTTTGTTTTAATTAAAATTAAATTTTTTTATTATTTTTTTAAAAAAACAACCACATTTTACCAAATGTTTACTTTAACCACATGAAACTATGTATATGTAAATATATTTAGGCTATGTGTATGGTATTATTATTTATAGGCATAATTTTAATTTTGCTAGTTTATATTACAACTATTACCATTACATTCAGTGCTACATGGGAATTTGTGAGTAACACTGGTACAAAAAACCATTACTAAGGATTCGATATGGTGCGGTATGGGAGGAGATCAATTGTATGTGTGTGTGGGGACAACTTGAATGACCACACTGGGTGACACGATCCCTAGTGACACCATTGTACATTATCAGTAGCATTTAATAAATTGTTGCTGGTTTCTTGGCTTAGTGAAAACACCAGGGATGACTTGATATACACAGTTTATA
The DNA here is from genome assembly GCA_026167975.1 of Phrynosoma blainvillii. Classification (NCBI taxonomy): domain Eukaryota; kingdom Metazoa; phylum Chordata; class Lepidosauria; order Squamata; family Phrynosomatidae; genus Phrynosoma; species Phrynosoma blainvillii. The sequence goes on along the minus strand of JANUYF010000002.1, from coordinate 287,538,510 downwards.
ACTTATGTGCCAAAGAGAACTCCTGTGCGTGAAGACAGTTTTTGGAGCTCTTCTAGGTTCTACTGCCTTCTGCAATTTACATGTCTGGAGACAGGTTCTAACATGTTGTCCCTAAAGGCACACACAATGCCAAGTCTTGGCTGCTTTAGCTTCAGCTTCAGCTGGAAACTTGGTGTTAAATACTTATCCACCCCTGCAGCATGTTTCACAACTGAATTGGGATGCTGCACTCCTAAAACCCACAGAATGTCTGCTTTGGGCCCCAAATGTACTTTGTGCACTTTCATCTCTATTTCTTGTTACTGTTTTCTCAAGAGAATCCAGGCTTTACAGATTGTCCTACCCTGACACAGTTCTTTAACAATGAAACATTGATATTGGCATTACCTTTCTTCTTGAGATGGAAAATTCTTTCTCACACTGTTTGCAGTGAGTTGCCTCATCATCTTTAAGCCAGGTGTGGCCCTAATGTTGAAACAAAATGAAAATTACTATTCCGGTACTGAACACGGAACAGTTTAGAATTGCTGAAAAGTCCCCTTGGCAATCCCTCCATCTTGCTCCTTCACAAAGCCAAACCACAGGCAGGAACAGTTACAGATATATCTAGATCACCAACAGGTTTGGGGAACTAATCTGAGGCTGCAACTGCTTCTACACTGAACTGGAAGTAAATGGGACTTGCCTTTAGGGGTTAACACAGGTAGGATTGTACTTTTAGTCACATAACTGACAATGGCCATTTAGCTAAAAGCATGCCATGTTTAGAGAACAGAAAAGACCAAAGTGTCCTAACATCTTGGAAATACTTTTGATGGTGTTGCACCCCAGAGGATATGGTGATGTGATAATGTGGCGCTTTGGCTGAATACTGAACAAGGACTGTGGAGACCACAGTTCAAATCCCTGCTCAGCAACAGGGTGACCTTGGGCAAGTCACTCTCTCAGGCTCAGGTAGGCAAAACTGCTGAATAAATCTTACCAGAAAACCCTTTGATATGGTTGCCATAAGTTGGAGTCAACTTGAAGTCACATAACAATAGTAACAACAACACTCCAGATCAGGGGTAGGCAACCTTTCCCCTTTAAGGGCCAAGGGACTTCAGCTCCCAGAAGCTTCAGCCATGTTGGCCAATAGTCCCATGTTGGCCAATAGCTCCTGGGATTCTGGGAGCTGAAGTCCCTCGGCCCTTAAAGGGGAAAGGTTGCCTACCCCTGCTCCAGATGATTTGTTTCTTAAAGGAATCTTAGTTGACCAACAGTGGGCAACTGCATGGTGGCCACTGGTCAATTTCCTCCCCTGTGGGCCATCCCTCAACAGCAAGCCCAAATAGCTCAATTTTCTTGAGAAGTCCCTCTCAAAATGGTGACAGGAAGTGATGTCACATAACTTCCTATCATTTTAAGAGGGATGGCACAAGAAAACAGGTATTTGGAGCAGTATGGTGTTCTGCAGTGCTTGGGAGACAAGGGGTGGTCATTGTATGTTGAGAGGTTTTCTGAGTGATTTGGAGGCAATAATTGCCTGAAAATTTTGCTAATTTTTTAAAAATTGGGGGCAATTGGAGGAAGTGGTGTGGAGCTTAAAAGAGCCCCATGTGGCCCATGGGTTGCATGTGACCCTTGTAGTAGATTGTTAAAACTGCAGTACCTTTAACGCTTTGTTTACTTCTTTAATATCTTCCATCTTAAGCTTGGACCTAGAGAAAAAATATTTTGCATTTACATAGTACTTTGAACACTTATGTTACATTTGAACATTCATTTTATATTGTCTTGTAATCCTTACAAGTGTGTCCTACCGCACATGGTTAATGCCATCCCTATACTGCAGGTGGAGAATAAGTGAGCAAGTGAGATGAAGCTAAAACATCCCAAAATCATTTAGTGAGTTTGTGGCATAAGCAAGATTCAACCCAGACAATTCTTAAATTGATATTCCTTTTTTTGTCTGGTGTGAGAAACAACTCATAACTCTTTGTATGTTTAAGACAGTCAAGGATTAGGTGGTTAGTGATTTTCATTGTATACTAGGATATCAGCTCCATCTGCTAGTTCCTTCTGTTTACAACCGTCTTGGTCATAAGCAAAGGAAATGAAAATCCATTTAAAGGAAACATTTTTACTATATTAATCACCAATATATGCAGACTTTCGAGATATCCAGACTGCTACTTCAGGGAAGATGTTACAAAGAACAAGTAAAGTCATGTGGAAACAGGTTGCAGCCATTCAAATTGGGCAATACAATGGTTTCAGGTTTCATCTGGAGCTATTGAGATGATGAAATAAACAGTGGTTGATTTCCCCCCTCCTGAAAATAGAAAATACTTTAAACTGCCTCTGCTCTTAGGCAAACCATGCACATTCCTGGGTAAATGTCATCTTGCCTGAGGAAGAGAACTAGAGATGTCAAAAGCTTGCATGTTAAGGGAGACATCTGAGTTGGCCTAATGATTACCCCAATAATGGTTTAGGAACAAGCCAAATATGCTTACTGGCTAAGATGAAGACCCATTTCTTGAAGGGCCTGTTCCTGATCTTCACAAGTCTTTTCTAATTGTTGCTTTTCTTCTTGCAGTTTTCTCAGTTCCTATATAAAACACATGCACACACTTACATGAAATGCTATACATTTTTATAACTCCCTCTGCTCTTGTCTCTTTTCCTATTTTGGACGGACTTATAAAAACTGAACAGAGGTGGGGAGAGAAATACCTGCATTATCAGATGCATATTATTCTGTTGTAAAGCAAATGAACACCAGGAAGAGATTTTGCAGTATTAATCAAAGAGTGGCTAACATGGCTTCTACTATTAGAACAGCACTCTGAATATGCTGTAGAGACTGTGTATCGAAAGGCAGTCTGTCCTTAGACCAGGGGTGGGTGACAGGGCCCTACAGATGGACTGTACTCCTGCGCATGCGTGAGCAAGTCGCGGCCACCATTTTGGAAAACAAAATGTCAGCCGTGACTTGTTTGCGCATGGGCCGAGTACTGCGCATACGCAAATGAGTTGTGGCTGCCATTTTGTTTTCCAAAATGGCAGCTGCAACTCGCACATGCGCAGTACTCTGGAAGTACCGCCCTTCCCCCCCCCCATCGGCCTGCGGAAGACCAGGGGGTCCCCGGCCCGGCCCCAGGTAAGGGGAACTTGCCGACCCCTGATCTAGAGGGTCATACCCAAAATTGCTCTACTCTATCTATTCCTTTGTCCAGCCTTTCAATGCCTTTATCCTATGCCCCTATTCTAGAAATAGCTCTCTGGACCTTTTTATTTTGGCCAATTTTGCAATTACACGATATAATTATATTGTGCAGTATCCAGTGTTGGAGGTCTGCTCACACAATTGGGGAATCCAGCATAAGTGAAGGATTATCTCCCCAGGTACCCCAAAAACTTGCTGCAGAGGGCTGGTAGATATTCTGGAGCTGTTTTTGGATGGTTCCTAAGAAAACGGGGAGAATGTTCCATGATGTGCACCTAGTCCACTATAATATATTTCATTTAATCTACATTCCACCTTTTCCCACAAAAAGCCCAAGGTGGCTCACTACTAGGGCAGAGGTGGGCAAGTTGCAGCCACTGAGTGACATATGTTGTGCCAGGACCTTTTTTGTGCCCCCCCCCCCCGAATCACAAAATTGCCCTCCAAATGTCCTCTTGGGAACATGCAGAGCAATTTTGCCACATTTGTGCCTTCCTCTAGGCCATTTTATATCCAGGAGAGTTAAAAAGAAAACTTCTGGATCACCTCCTGTTGTAAGAAAGCCCTTGTCATGCCTTGCCTTGACGAGCCACAACTTCCTCCGGGTCCTGAGCCTACAATGGAGGAGCTCCACCCAGCTCTAGCAGTCCTGCTTTGCCAACTCCCGTGGAGCCTGTGGCATCTCAGGAGGTCACTCTGCAGCCAAGCCTCCCGATGACAGACCTGTCGGACATGGAGGAGGATCGAGGGACTGTGCCTACCTTCAGTCAGCATCGGGCAGAAATGGCAGGCCTTAAGCGCTCGAGGCGGCTTTATGAAAAACACCGAGGTAATCAAGGTGATCAGCCCCAGCTAAGCAAGTGTGGAAATTATCTGAGCTCCCTGGAGAAAGCCTCTGTCTCTGGCTGTCCTCGTTCCTTGGCCTGAACCCTTGACTCTTGGCTTATTGTGGATTACCGGAACCCTTGACCCTCGGACCGCTGACTACGCTTGGACTTCTGGGACCCTTGACCTTTGGCCTGCCTTGTCTCTCTGCTTCGTTGGTTGACCCTTCGCTAGCTGACCCTTTGTTTGGTAACTAGGGCTTGGTTTGGGACTTTCCTCAGCCTTGGCTATCAGCCCTTCTGCCGTTTTTCCAGGATAGCCCTCTCCTAGGTCTAAAAACATGGTGAAAATGGATTTTGAGAGGCTATAGTGTCTCCAATGTTTCGATGTTTCTCAGGGGCCAAAGTGGCCCCCCAAACTCTGACATCTGCACACTCTGTTCTAGTCTCTAACACCCTCTTCTCTCCACTGCAGTGCTCTGTCCCTCCTCCCAATCTCTTAGGTTTAGTGGAATTGCAGGAAAAGGGAGTGAGATGAGAATCTGAAAATAACTACATCTATTTAGCAATGTATTTACTAGAGGCCACCAACTCTCTCAGTAACTTTATTAATGCCTAAGAATTATGCCTCTTTAATAGACAATACTGGAAAATACCATGTTTGTTTAAATTCATTCATTCATTCAAGTTGGCCCTTGAATGGGGAGCAACCCATTGATTTCCACGGAGGTCACCCCTCCATGAATATGCAAATTTGCGGACTTTTAAGTCCGCAAGAAAGGAGGGGTGACTGTATATCTAAGGAGGCTGCTTCCATTTTAAAGTTCCATAACAGATAGGGAGCACTGTGTATAGTCAACATATCTGAACCTTGATTTTGGACATTTAATTTCCTTTGTAGACTTTTCCCCCCCTGAGTCGTTTACAGACTGAGATTCCTGATCCTTTGCTGTTCCTTTCATCTCATGTTAATGTATCCAAGGCAGACTTGGACTTTGATACTGAATTCAGCAACTAGGTGGTTGTCTTTTTTTGTTTCAATAAAAAGAAGAAAAAAAAAAAAACAAGCACCTAGATAAGATGTCAAAGTAACTACAGTGACTGGATCACTTGTGATGTCAAAGAGTGGAATCCAACTGGCATTCTTCTGTTGATGGAAGGGTTCCAGCCGGCATAATTGGGAAAGAAAGAAGTTTCCCTCATCTCATGGGACCCCATGCTCTCTAGTGTAGCACTGGGAGAGAGGGGAAATGCCTCCCTTCTGTACTGCAGTGATAGAAACCTGCCACCTGAAAGGAACACTAGTTAGATCCCAGCCAGAGTGCATTTAGAATTCGAAGAAAGAGACCTGCTATTATTGACAGTTCATCGCCAGCTACTAAATTTCCCCAAACCAGTTATAACAATGCTTCTAGTGTTAATACATTTTAGCTCACCTTTATACACTATATAAAAACATGCTTCCTAGATCACTTACTTTTTTCAAACCTTCTACTTGCTGTAGTTCTGTTTTTAGCAACATAGTGGTATCTTTTTCTTGATGTAGCTCTTGTTGCAGATTCTGTCGCTGCTCTTTCTCAGATTTTAATTCTCTCTCAAGAGTTGAACTGTTTCAATTAAAAACAACAACAACAAAGCCCTATGTCAGAGAGAAAGGCTGTTTCTGAAAAGTATTTACCTTTGGGGAAATTCTGGAGTAAGAAATGGAGGATAGGTAGAGTGCTCTTTTCCTGAGGTCATCAGAGAAAGATTTTGTATTTCTGTGCAAAACAATATCTGCAATCTAGCAAGCCTCTTTTAGGCATATTCAAGAGTTTGGTCAGTGAGATTCTGGTGTTTTTTTGTTCTGTTTTGTATTTTTTGTTTGCTCTGAATGGGATATTTGCACATCCTATCATAATGACTTTTGTATTTCCCCTTAGTTTCAACAGATTTACACATGGCTATAAGGAGTGAGATGTGCTGCTGTTCAGAAGACACAAACCCCAAAGATTCCCTATGTCTGTAGAGAACCGTGTAGGTCTTTAGATCATGGCTAATTAAACCACAGCAGGTTAAGCCTGGCCCATCTTTTACTATAAGACATAATCTACTGGCAACCTTTGTAGGGCAGGAATAGTGTTCAATTTTGTGGCTGACCAGGAAAACACACATTAAAGGACTTGGGGAAAAGTGCTCATGTCCTCCAATATATAAAATGGAACAGGAAAAGAGCCAAGGCTGCCTGTGACTTGTTATCAGAATGACATATCTGGGGAAAAAGATCTATACCCATAGTTTTCTTTGAGCATTTATCTACTCCACCCCCCATGGAGCTCCTCTCTGTCAGCACAAGGGCACTTCCCTCTGTTCTGGCAGTTTGGATTGCTTTCTTAGTGGCTGACTTATTTTATGAGGTATCACAAGGTGAGGTATCATATGTTTTAAGCTGGAACATATATGCCTTTTATTAAAAGAAGTAAAAGCCACAAATAAAGATAGAAGAAATGAGAGCTTCAAATAACAGGTAGTGCAAGAGTACCACTTGTTATCCAGTTGGTTTAGTTGTTGTTTCAGGGTCTCAATTCTGCTACCCAGTTCTCGTTTCAGTTTGACACTTTTATCTTCTGCATCCCTTCTGGCCTTTTCTGCATGCTGCAATCTGAAAAAGACACACACACGTGAACACTGATCACATTGTATAATTATACTGAATTTCATGTCTCACCAAAACTATCACCTCTGAACAGATCCATGCTGTACATCAACATCTTCTGTCACATTGTAGGTTAGTGCTGAAAGTTTTCCCCACTCTGCTCATTAGCTGATTTATGAATATAATCTAATATAGTAAATGTCCTGTTCATTAGTCCTTGCCCACTACTCTCTAAAGTCCAGGCCCAGGAGTGTGTGCCATTAGCTTCTGAAGGCAATGACAATAGCTTGTGGGAACTGCTGAAGCAGCCTTGCACAGGGCTACTGAAGGCCTGTCTTTTCAGCAAGAATACAGAACAGAAGACACCCAGGCCAGGAGTTGGTGCCTTCAGCTCCCAAAGGGATGATTAATGACTTGAAAGAACTCTGCTTTTATATATATTCTATGCTAAGGTGGAAAGGTGGTATAGAAATAGAATAATATATATTTTTAAAAAGCCCAGTCGTAATGCTTTCTTCTTCTTCCAAATTCAGAGTTTCTTGTCCCAGCTCATCACACCCCACACCCCACAATTAATTCCTTTTTCTGCAGGTTTCTTCATGAACCAGCATGGTGTAGTGGTTTGAGCACTCAACTATGATTCTGAAGATCAGGTTTGATTTCCCACTCAAGCATAACCCCCCCCCCCCCCCCGGGTGACCTTGGGCAAGTCATACTCTCTTAGAGGATGGCAATGGCAAACACCCTTTGAAGAAACTTACCAGAAAAACCCTATGATAGCCTTGGAATTGCCATAAGTCAAAAATGATTTGGAGTCACACAACAACAACAAATTCTTCCATATTCCATATGTTACCAATATCAAATGCAGATCTGTATCTCTGCAGCATCCATGCTGTCAGGCATGTTCAGACCAATGAAACACCAGGTAACTTCATGGTGGGTGGATTTGACTCTGCTCTGGAGAAATTCCCATCAGGCTCATTTCAACTGGCTCTGAAGCAACAAGGTGAAACGGGCCTGATCGGACACCTCACACACTGCCTGCTTGTTCACAAGCCTCATGCTGGAGGCACTGCCTCTGCCCTTTGTCTAATCTGAACACAGTTTACAGTGCTTTAGACGCTGGAGATGGATATCTCAGTGTTTTGTGTGGAGAAGGCTAGGAGTAAGTGTAAAGAGGAATCACCAAGAGACAAAAAGAATAAGGGGGATGTCTTAGAGAGGCAGCTGTGCTTTCACTAAAAGCAACTTCTAGTAGGAAAACTGATTTGGATTTTTGAAAGCTGGAACATTGTGGAACTAGGAAGATCACAAGTTAGATCAGGGCTGTGGAAGAAATTACCTGTCTTCCATTTGTTTCATAGAAGATATCAATTGATCTGTTTTGCCTTCAAAGGATGATATTGCTTCTTTTTTCTGTTGCAGAGTAGTCTCTGTATTCTGGAGAGAAAAAATTTCAAACACCTCATGTAAAATTAATAATTCCTTAAAAGTTTCAAAAACAAAACTACCCAAGGGCCATGCTTGATTAACATAATAACAAAACAGGTCAGAAAGACACTTTGCCAATACTTTCTTTCTACAGCACAACATTTCCCCCCTCAAAGGATAAAAGTATCAAATTGCTCCATTTCTGAAATTTTATAACAGATAATCTGGTGGCAGGAGTCACCAAAATGTAGCTTTGGGATTCACCAGAGAGAAAAATTAGAAACTAGGAGCAAGCCAGCAAATGTAGCCTTAACCAAGCTGATATGTTAACAGCATCCTAAAAGTTAAAGCCAATTAAATAAAAAGAAACATTAATATGGTAACTGGTCCCATCTAATCTCTAAACAAACACCTCATGAAAAGGGAGGTTGCAGTATGAACCTCTAAAATACTTATAAGGCATTTTGGAGAAGGGCAAGAAGATAAATAGTTTTCTCTCAATAACCTTCAGTACTGCCCATTATCCCAACAATAATCAGCGATGTGTACAGACAATCTTTACCTCACTGCCTGAACAAAAACTGGCGAGATAGGCTGGTGAGATTCTTTTCCTAGAAATTGCTCCAGTGGCTGCAGAAAGGCTGCCAACACCAACAGACAAGAAGTTCATTTTTCAGCTTCTTATCACTTGGTGTAAATTAATATGCTTACATCTACTGTACATTATTATTGAGGCCACATTATTAATGGCAAATGTACATCAAGTGCAATTAGGGTGAAGTTCATGCAAGGAAGCTGATAAATCCCCAGGGAATTAAAGATGGTTGAAACACCACGGTACTAATGAATGAGATATTGTATAACAGACTTTCATGCAGTGTTCCTGGCTTCATAAGGCACAGTTTTCAGAATAAGAAATGATTATAAGGCCTGCACTCCTTCCTCACCTTGACCTTAGTTTTCAAATACTGCTTCAGGATATCTTGGCTTGTTTAAACCAAAATTGTCATTATGTCCAAAATGGAAAACTGGCTGCATGTATGATCCTAGTTTAATAAGCTGATTAGTAAACAGACATGAAGCCAGAGTTCTCAATTTTGGACATAATGGAAGAATCCTGGTTTATATGCTAAAGCCAACAGGTGAGAAAGGAGGAAGTGATGTGTGGTCTTGATATTTATTCATAAAGACTGGGTTCACAAGCTGGGAACATGACTTCCTGTCCTTGAACTGGAGATGCTTGGAGAAAAATTTCAACACCAACATCACCATCAAATCAGTGAGTGACTGGGCTGGTGACATGTCTTTAGCTCCTAATCAATAAGATGCTTTAAAGACCACTTAACTAATTATGCCAATGCACTGTGCATATTCAAAGTGTTACAGACAAAGCCGTTCACTTGACACCCATACCTGAGATTTGTTAAACATCTGCAAATTGATAGCTTTAACTTCTTCTAGCTGCTGGCGAAGGGCAACCAAAGTATCTTGCTTCTCATGAGTATCTTTCTCCAACAGTTTCATGGCAATTTCCATTTCTGTTTTCATCCCAATTTGTAGTTCTAGCTCTTTCTCCAGCTCCTTAAAAATTTCAATGCAAAACTCCATGAACAAAACATTTCTGCTGTGTAAAACATGGGTCAGGACAAACAAGCAAAATTATGTTGCTTATCCACAGATCATGCAGCGTATTTTTCCAAGAGAAGTATAAAGGCTGGAATCCTAACATGGCTGCTTCAGTATGTATTCTAGGACTTTTTCAGGCCCTGCTTCACCTTAACAATGTCCCCCTACACATGTGTAAAGATTAGGGGACCTATTGGTGCTGCATTGAGCAAGCTAAAGGATTGCACTCTGTGTGTGCAAGGAATCACTTCATGCGCATGCACAGGATTTGGCTGCTCTGGACATTAAGTGAAAAATGGGAATATGTGTTCTCCCATCTCACTAAGAGATCTAGTCCTTTTGGTGTTTATAGTCCTAATCAAGAAGCCTAGTCAAATCCCCTCCTTGTTTCTCAACATCAACCAGTATTTGGGAATCTTTACAGGCAATTCTATGCAGTTAAAAGCTAAACCTAAGAACAACTCCCTGACCTAGTGTATCTGTATCCACCATTTTCCATTCCATTGTGCTGGTCTACAGTGAAAGGGAGAATGATAGAAGTATGTGTCTGTCCCCCAGTGTTACCTCACTTTATCTATGATCTTTACGTTAGGCTGCACTAGGCTTACTCTTGAACTGGGCACAGTCCAAACCACTTTCTTGGTGGTCCAGGAAAGATTAGTAAGTCCTAGTTCTCAGGAAAGTCCTGGTATGTGCTGCAGGTAGAAATGTAATACTTATAACTTTTTGCCACCTCCACAATCCCCAGTGTTTATGTGTAATCTACTTGCCAGTGTTGCATGTCTGAGGAAGGAATGATGTTCAGATGCTATTTGTATAGCTGTGTAACGCTACATAAGCATCAAGAAAAATTACATTTTTTACACATTTTTGAGATGGGATGTTGGCATACTTAATAGTACTTGTTTAGACTGGATTGTAAAAGGGCAAATGGCTCAAGGCCACACTTTATGTTCAAAAAGCAAGCAGGACTTAGACATGAATCTCCTTAAGTTGTTCCATCATAATAACCCTCACTAATGTGTCACTAAACCTGTACTAAAACTTCAACTTGAATGTTCATTGTAGAAAAGTCAAAATTACACAAGGAAAGAGCAACTATCAAGATTTAGGGGACACACTGCACTTTAAAAAAAATCTCCCTCAGATGCCCCCTACATGGAGGGCAATTTCAGTACATTAGGCTGTTTTGGACTTAAGAAAGGCTTTTTTCCCCCAACAGGAAATGACCTGGAAATAGGGCCTCTCCTGGGCTTAAAATGGCCTGAAGGAATGTGGCAAAATCATTCCCATGGGGGCATAGCAGGCGCAAAACATTTTCTCAAGTTTAAAATATATACACACACACACACACACATTTATATAGGCCCTGGAGGAACATGTATCCACCGGCCATTTTCCCCAACTGATCTGTACCCTTTGCTGTTCCTCTGCCCATGGCCAGTTCATGGTTCTTATGCACTATAGGCTTGAAACAGGAGTTGTCTGAATATAGAGACAATCATTCACTTTAGGTTAAAAGAACATGGCATCTCACCATACGGATTCTTTTTTCTTCTTTCAGTTGCTTCCACACATCACTATACATTTCATCCAGGCCTTGCCGTGACTGCTTGTATGTTTCCAGTTCAACTTTTGTGTCTTCTTTAGTTACCTAGAATACAAAGTGGTTTGTGACATTTGCCTGTGAATAAATTGGTTCCTTTATGGCAGTTGACTCCGAATTTGAAGTTACTTCATAACCCAGACATTACTCAGAACAAAACTGAATAAAAACATCGATGACTATATCAGGTCAGCAACAATGTTTTCTCTGTGATCCGTTCAGTGCAGACTTTTCTACTGAGGTGAACAGAGAGCGGCTGTCCTGCAGCAGCTCTATGCCCTTCAACTGCTTTGATTTTTCAGGGACAGTCCTGATTAATCTTCATTCCACTTTTTCAGCTTCTCCCAGTGTTGCTCTCCTTCTCCCCCTTTTCCTGTAGCTTTCTTCAATTGCTGCAAATTGAGTTAAGGAGAGGGGACAGCAGAGTTTTGCCCTTCCCAGGAAGCTCAGACAAGACCAAACTGTTTCAGCCTCTCCTATCTTATGTGTTCTGCCTCATTTACTGATGTTGCTTGGCCACCTGTGTCCCAGTTTTCATATTTGAGAGACATGCTGAGAGGGTATGTTGCTCACTATGTGTGAGCCTCTCAGATCATGTACCGCTGCTCCTAAAAGCCTCCCCATCAGCATGGCCAAAAAAAGGCAACCTTCCCAAGCTCAGACCCCAGTACATATGCAAGTGCTCTGGACTGAGGGCAGTATCTGCAGACTGGAATATCAAAATACTGCATACTGGATATTTGATTTTTTAAATGTGTATTTTAAAGAGGAAAACAGTTGGATCCAAGTTCTCTGTGACTTAGAAAAGCTCCTTCTAATTGTAAATTAGAGGTTTCCCACACTGAAGAAAGGGTGTGGGGGTGGCCATTTTCTCAATTCCTTCTGCAGTTTCCAATCCCATCTCTCACACTGTTTGGAAGAGTCCCTCAATTAGTCAGATCAGCATGGGAAGCAGTGATGGAGGCTGCCTGGAGCATAGCCAAGCCTACTGTTAGGCAGAGCAGATACCTCAGGCAGCTGATTTGGACTGTTGTGAATGCATGTTATTGTGTATTTTACTGCCAGGGATGGGAAGAGGCACGTATCAGATTTTATGCCTCATGACAAAAAAACTTGGCTGGCATTAGACAACATGCAGCTTGAATTAGGGTGTGGGGAACCATTTCTTTCTCTGCCCCAAATAACAAAATATATTGAGCAGGCCTTGGCCAAGGAAATGGGAAAGCAGAGAAAATTATTGCTTTACTTGCTTTCTCCAGCACCAGATTAATTCTGCTGAGTGTAAGGCTGAATCTAATCCTCTCTTTCTGTTTAGCATAAATGCACCATACCCATGAGGTTTCATATCATAGATATAGAATGCACTGCTTTCCCCAGCTGCATTATGCATAAGATTTGTAACTTTCTGAATGGCTATTTTGAGAGTGGCTTCTCTTTTGAAAGAAAGAAAAAAGTTACATTAATAAAACAAGTTAATCAGGGCTCCTAAGGAGTCCCTGTGCACATCTGCTCTGTAGTATTCCTGACCTCCACATGCTTTTCACTTCGTTCACGGATTAGTTCATTTTCCTGTCTCAGCTCTCTTTGTTCATCCTGAAGTGCCCGGATCCGATCTGTTGCTGCTGCCAACTGGCAAAAGGGGAAGCAGAGGAACAGAAAAGAGAGAAAAAACCATGTGTCAATGAAGTGAATATAAATATTTGTCACTCAATTATAGCACAAAATCAAAACCTCAAAATTCAGCTGCTAAGACAGTACACACAACTGTTTTATAACTCCACTACAGAGATTGCTTACAGTGGCTGTAGGTATTGTTTTAAGACTAGCTGGTTTACAGTTGTGAACTAGAAAAGTTCCAGAAATATATTAAATTATATTTAATAAACATATTATTTGTTCAGGATAACCACACCTAACAGCTGGTCACTATGCCAGTGTTGCAGGGTTTGAACCTAAAAGTTAAAGAGATAGCACTTACAAAAATAAAAGCCTTATACAGAACTTGGAGGAAATGGATCATGACGATTACATACCCTTGGGAAGAGTAGGGGGACTCTGAGGTGAGATTGCCATATATGATAGCTAGAAATGTGATCTATTGGGATCACCACAAGCTATTCTTTCTTTCCTTCTTTAACAGAATTTCATTAGTATGAATAAAGAAGAGTCAAAGGACATTTTGGGAAGACATGGGAGTATTACAAGTGGAAAATGATATCTGAAGTCCTGCAGAATTCTCTGAGGGAATCAGGCTAATCACACAATAAAAGCCCTATCTGGAACCATCTCTAATTTGCGTTTTTCATCTGGGCAGGAATCATATAATCCTCCAGATATGGTTGGACTGAAGTTCTCATCAGCTCTAGCCAGCACAGCCTGTGGGATGATGGAAGCTACAGTCAAACAAGTTTTTTGTTTCACATCAAAGCACTATCCCTTTCAGAAAAAAGCAACCTGAAAGACAGAATCCCTTACAATCTTGAGCTAGTTAAATTTTTCCTAGCTCATGTTGCTTAACTCAATGGCAAAGCACACATTTTGCACATAAAAAGTCCCAGGTTTCATCCCTGAATCTCTATCTACTAATGGGAAAGATTTCTTCCTGAAATCTCAGAGAGCCACTCCCAGGGAGTTCAGACAATACTGTGCCAGACAAATCAATTGTTAACTGTTTGAGTTGATCCCGACTCATGGTGACCCTGTGGATGAGACATCTCCATGACCCCCTGTCCTCCAATGCTCTGCTCAGATCATGCAGGCTCAGGCCCATGGTCTCCCTGATTGAGTCTAACAATTTGGCATGTGGTCTTTCTTTCTTCTACTGCCTTCTACCCTTCCTAGCACCACTGTTTAATTCCTTCTCATGATTTGGCCAAAGTACAACAGCCCCAATTTAGTCATCTTGGCTTCCAGAGAGAGTTTAGGTTTGATCTGTTCAAGGATCCAGTTGTGTCTTCTTGTCCATTCATGATATTCTCAGCTCTCTTCTCCAGCACTACATTTGAAATGAGTTGATTTTCTTTCTATCGACTTTCTTCGCTGTCCAGCTTTCACATCCGTATACGATGATGGGGAATACAATTGCTTGAACGATCTTCACTTTAGTGTTCAGAGTTCAATACAGATAAATAGTGTGAAGTATTTCCAAGTCCTACATATTTTTAGGTTGTAAACTGCATGGCTTTCCTTCACATGGTATTTTTAGCTTGTTAATTCATGTAAAGTTCTAGTCTGCTTAGAGACTTGACAGCATATCTGAGGGTGCATCTATACACTGTAGAAATAATGCAACTTTGTATGCTGTAGTGGCATCCTAGGGAATCCTGAGATTTGTAGTTTTACAAGGTCATTAGGCTTCTCTGGCACAGAATGCTGGTGCCTCACATATCTACAAATCCCAGGATTCTACAGGATGGAGCCATGGTAGTTACAAAGGTGTCAAACTGCATTATTTCTACAGTGTAGATGCACCCTCATTTTCAAAATGGAAGTCACTACAATTTTATTAAAGGAAAAAATAGTTATAAAAATAAATCTCTCTCACAAACCTCTTCCTGGAGCTTTGAACTGGTCTTCTCTAAGCATTCTATCTTGCCCTGAAGATCTCCAACAGTACAACTGTAAGAAAAGATCACCAATAGCTAATTAATTAAAACTATTCCTATGTCATCCCGACTAGGAAATCCAAACTACTAACATGAATTGTTTTTTTCCAAGTTTTTTTTAAAGAAAGGATAGATATGAATAGAATGAAATAAACTCTGCTTTTTCTGTTTCAACAGTTTTAAGTATATTTATGAAATAATGTGGTAGAATGCAAAGGCGTATTAGTGGATAACAGGCAGAAAGAGAGAAAAAAATGGATGTGGAGAAAAACATACACAATTGTCAGAACCAGGTACTAGAGAAGAGGATCAAGATGGTCTGAGGAAAAGGGGCAGGATCTTCTGAATATTTATATTAACATTTTTATTTTCACACACTAGGAATAAACCAAAGAACTTTAACCAACAAACCCTACCTTAGATGGCGGTTAAGCTCTTCCACGTAATGTTTCTGATCAAGCACAGCAGTTATTCCTCCATCTCTGGTTTCAAAAGAAAGATTTTTTTTCAGATTTGCCAGTTCTTTCAAGGGCTACATTTATATTAGAAAAAAGACTTCAAGAAAATATGACAAGCTTGCATTACAAGATTGAAAGTGCTTTTTTCTTATATGGTACCAGTATGGTCTCAAAAATATGTGGTTCAGATAAAAAAAGAAAAGGGATGTTTCCTTCAAGGAATCAGAATCAACCTGACCAATATTTGGCATCAAAGTAAATTATGACTGTCACCGTAGCAAAAATAACTCTCTTAAAAAGAATAACTATGTTGAGAAGAGCTACTTAGTTACTGCTATGAAAATATAGATAACATATGAATATGTCAAGACACAAGGAAACTAATCTTTCTATTTTAATTCCAAGGTGACATATTAAAAGATGCAAACCCATTCTAAATATACAAATCAATGGTAATGAAATTTGTGCAATTTCAATTAAGGGTAGAGATTCATATTAGCAAGGGAAAAAAACAGAAACAAAACAAAACAAAACAACAACAACAACAACCCTAGATTTTCGAACTCTTCTATGTTGTTAGTCATGTTATTATGGACGGGCTTGGAAACCATTTGTTGGGGAGAACCAGGAAAGGGAATGTTGTACAATGCGCTTGCTTGTGATTCTCTCCTCTACACTTCCTCTCATGCACAGTCACAGCATTTTAACTAATTTCTTCCGTTCAAACCCTGGAACCAGTTCATACAGTTGGAACAAATGTGGGCATGAAAACATTTATTTGCCAAATTGATGCATGGTTCTGCCCTAATGTGGGCATGTGAATTGTCTACCTTTTCACTTTTCACACTGTGCAGAAGAAATCTGCAGAAATTACCAACCCATCACTTTTTTATAAGTGCCACATTATTTCAGTACAGAATGGACAGGTTTTTTTGTGTGTAGATGTTTTGGTTTTCCCTCTTAGCACAGCATTAGCTCATCTGATACTACACAACAGTGGGTGGAAATGAATGTGCTAGTATTCATTAGCTCAACCAAAATGAATGGAAAAAGAAATTAGGTAGAAGATGTGTTGTTATTGTTAGGTGCCTTCAAGTTGATTCCAACTTTTGGCAACCATCTCATAATGCAGTGATGGCAAACCTTTTAGGGGCTGAGTGCCCAAACTAAAAGGTGTCCCAGCACCGGGTGTTACCCGGTGCCGGGGATTGGGACTTCTGAGGGGAGAATAGGACTTCCGGGGTGGGACTTCTCCCTCCCCACCCTCCTGGGCCTTCATCTGCCTCTCTGGACACAACTGAAGGCCCGGGAAGAGGAAAAACAGGTGCACGCCTGTTCCTCCTCCTCCTCCCCCACCCCGCCGCATGCCAGGAAAAATGGCTTCGCATGCCATCGCTAGCATGCATGCTATATGTTTGCCACCATGGTCATAGGGTTTTCTTGGAAAGAATTATTCAAGATAGGCTTGCCATTGCCAAATGTTAATAAGATGAGAGACTGTGACTTGTCCAGGTCACCCAATATGAGTCCATAGCTGAATGGGGATTTGAACCTTTGTCTCCCAGCATCTAGTTCAACACTCAAACAATTATACTATGATGACTCTTAGGAAGAAGCAGCCTGCTGTTAAATAGAATATGAATGGGACTGAGAAAGACAACCCCAATTGCTGAAGGGCTATGAAACAGAATTCTGTTGTCAAGAATCCTGAAACCAGAACTAATATGTTAAATTTATTCTTTACTCCTATTTGTTTTTTAGCATCTATTCTAGATTTCATTCCTCTCTGGAGGAGCTAGAGAAGACCACTAAATCAATTATACTTATCCCCTATACATTTTTGAACAATTCTGTTTTAAATGCTCATTAAGAATAAAAGCTCATACATACTCTTTGACATTGTCACTGTTTTGTGTATCCTTTAGGTAGAGGGAAAAATCAATCACTGCAACCTAAAAGGAAAAGTTAGATTTACTATAGAACTGAATT
Organism: Phrynosoma blainvillii; assembly: GCA_026167975.1. Lineage (NCBI taxonomy): Eukaryota > Metazoa > Chordata > Lepidosauria > Squamata > Phrynosomatidae > Phrynosoma > Phrynosoma blainvillii. The sequence continues at coordinate 287,521,122 of JANUYF010000002.1, read as the reverse complement.
AACTTAACATTGCAGCCAATATCCTTCAAGTAATGTGAGAAAATTATGTGCAGGGAAAGAACTGGTGTGACAACATTGCTGCCTTTTCAGATAACTATTATTATTTCAGCTCCTTTCTAGAGCCAACTCATTTTCATAGCCTCAATCAGACATCACATCAATGGGTCCCTTGCTTTAGTCAATATAACCTGGCACCAAACACTTCGCAAGCAAGATCTTTTGTTCCTGCTGCCTCTTCTGATGAGTCCTTAGCCATCTTAATGATAGTTGCTAGAGATTAACCAAATCAGTAAAAGGCTCAAGAGGCATGGCCAACTCAAGCAACAACTGGACTCCTAGGTGAAGGAACTTTCTATAGATATCTTATCTCAGGTGTCTAGCTACTGAGGGCAGGGGAATAAGGGCATTCTCCCTCCAAATAAGAACTCCAACTCCCCAATGAAACTTTTCTTCAGTTCCCAATTTTCTACTATTATGGAGAGTGAGACAATGAAAACTATCCACACCTAGAATTCTTAAACACACCAGATCCCATCTGATCTTGAAACTAAGCAGGGTCAACCCTGGTTAGTGCTTGGATGAAAGACTGCAAATACACGTGCTGTAGGCTGTATTTTAGAGGAAGGAACTGACAAAACCACCCTGAATATTCCTTCCCTAAGAAAATCCTATGAAATTCATGGGGTTGCCATAAATTGATAGGTGACTTGCAAGCACGTACACACACACACGTACAGTTCTTCAATGGCTGCTAGTGTGCTTCCAGGTGTTCTGGTCATTTTTCAAAGTACACTGGAATAATTTTGGAGTTTTGCATAAGCTCCAATACTTCAGAGATGAAAACTAGTACATGTTTGGTGGACCAATACCCGAGTGTGGTCAAGATGGCAAAAGTTCTTCATAAAGAATAACACACAAATGAGGAGAAGCTGCAGCAACTTGACTGAGATGAGAGGCTTAAATACCCTAAAGGCAAGGATTCCGTATGATCTACGAAGCTAAGCAAGGTCAGCCCTGGTTAGTACTTGGATGAGAGGCCAAAAACTAATATTAGGTGCTTTAGGCTTATATTTCAGAGGAGGTAACTGGGAAAACCACCTCTGAGTATTCTTTGCCAAAGAAACCTTATGAAATTCATGGGGTCACCATAAGTCAATGGGTAATCTGAAAGCTCGCAAGCGCGTGCACACATGCACACACAGAACGGTTACAGTGTTCACATTTTTTTTGGTATCTTTGACAGCTCCTTTTCTTTGAATGCTTAAAATGTATTTTTGAATGCTCAACTGAAATTTTAAGTTACTGTAATACTTGAAATTTGGGTACTGGAGGAAAATTTTGTTTGAGGAGGAAGAATTCTTTTCAGGAAGCTATGTCTTCATTCCCTCGCCCCACCGGATAGCTACAACCATCTTATCTGAAACCTAGATTTTAACTGTAACACACATAAACATTAAGGTTTTCATTGCATGTGTAACAGGGCTTCTGACTCTTAACAGAGAGATATTTATTACAGGTGGGGAGAGTGCAACATTGGGGAGGCATGCAGCCCCCTACAGGTTTGTTTTTTTTGGTTTTCTTTTCTTTTTGTACTTTACTGTCAAAGATCTCTTTTCCCCCTCAAAAATAAGAAGTGTATTTTTTCCACTCCTATGACCACCCCTTTAGTAATTGTTGGGAGACTATGGGCCTTTGCAGACTGCCAGAAATAGTGCACATTAAATTGAGGCACTGCCCTGGCTCAGTGCTAGGGAGTCATGGAATTGTATTTTTTTCTGGGACATTGAGCCTTCTCTGTCAGAGAGCTCTGGTGACACAATAAATTACAGTTCCCATGATTCCCTAGCACTGAGCCAGGGCAGTGCCTCAATTTGATGTGCACTATTTCTGGCAGTCTGCAAAGGCCCTATGTGGCTTCTGGATGGTTCTGGGGGAAAATAGTGGCCTTTACCCAGACCCTTATCTTGACTGACAACTGCTGCCCACAGTGGTTAACAAAATGCAGCTTTTCTTCATTATAATGTTCCAAAGACAGGAAAAGCCATATGTTAAATTTTCTTCAATTTAGGGGGGTTGTAGACTGCCAGAAATAGTGCAAATTGAGTCCACTTTAAGGGTCAGGGTTAGTGCTATGGAATCATGGGAATTGTTTTTTTTCTGAGACATTGAGCCTTCTCTGTCAGAGAGCTCTGGTGCCACAATAAAATACACTTCCCATGATTCCCTAACCCTAACCCTTAAAGTGGACTCAATTTGCACTATTTTTAGCAGTCTGCAACTCCCATAGTCCTGAATTTAGTTTCAGCCTACAGGGTCAGGAAAGATCCCTTAATTTAAAGGGATGGTTTTCACCTGGGAATCCAGATCTTCTCCTTTTAAGCAGAGGTTTGCATCAATGACATTGAGACCCACCAGAAGACCAACTATCACAGCTCCTTCCTCTTCCATCATCAAGGCATCAGGTTCATAAAATTCACTATAAAATTAGAAAGACAAAAATTACTTGGGAAAGTATCTTATTATCTACCACAATGGAAGTTTTACTTAAAGACAAATTCAGTTCAACTGTATTTTTATATGTACCATACTATCAAAAATACCTTTTAAATTAAATCTTGTTGTGAGCTTCCTTGAATTCCACATTTGGGGAAAATGCAAGATAGTAATAAATCAATAAACAAAATTAATAAAAGTTGTTTCAAAGTCAGTGCCTCTGTTTATATTCTAAAAATAAGCAAGGGGTTGGATCCACAATACACACACCATCTAACAGACTTTTTCTCCTGGCTGAATAAAGGGAAGATGTGATTCTCCCTTTGCTGTATGCTTCTGAGAATCAGTTCCAAAGGTGTGAAGGACCCTCTGGAACAGGGGGTGAGGGGTGGCATGGGGGGGGGGGCGAGCGGGCAGAGGAATCCCTAAAAGTAACCCCTATTTCCAATTTGTATGTATGGTTGTGAAAGTTGGAAAGTGAAGAAAGCTGACAAGAAAATCAACTCATTTAATTTCTACAGTTACTGTGGACTGCCAAAAACACAAACAATTGGGTCCTAGAGCAACTAGAGCTTGAACTCTCCCTAGAAGCCAAAATGACTAAACTGAGGCTACCACATTTGGGACTGCTATTACACAACATGGCTCATTAAAAAAGATAATACTTGGCGAAGCGGAAAGCTGTAGGATAAGAGGGGGAACACACAAGTAGATAGATTTAATCAAGGAAGCCACAGTCCTGAGTTTGCAGGACCTGAGCAGGGCTGCTGATCACCAGGGTGCTTGGAGGTCTCTCATGAATAGGGTTGTAATAAGCTGAAGCTTGGATGGCAATTAACAATAATAAAAATCCCATTTTACCCATAGCTGTGTTCTGAGCAGATCTTTCCTTCAAGATGTTCCCGTTGGCAGAATAAAACTCACTGAACCATTTAAATGCCTTTCTTCTCTGTGTGAGAAAAAATGTCATTCTGGAACAAAAGTATGACAATACCTCAGCAAATGTTTGTGGTCCAAGAGTACTTTCAGGTAGTCTGCCAGTTTCTTTTGCATCACAGCAAGATAAAGCCAAGCTCTGCCTCTTCCTACTGGAGTCCTACAGTTGCACAAAACACCAGCTATCAAACTCAGCACATATAAGTATATACAGTATATATAAAGGACCCCCATGAATGTGGAAAAATCGCAAATATAAAAATACTATTCTTTTTACATAAGAGAACACTCTTCTAGGAATCTCCAGGTCCTCCAGAGCAACTCTCTGGTCAACATCTGCCAGACGTTGATCATAGAATCATGCTGAAGGACCTACAAATGCCTAGAGAAGTGTTTTGTTTAGGAACTTCTACGTTTTCCAGCACAACTCTATGGCTGCTTCTGGCAGAGTTGTGCTGGTGGACTTAAGAGATTCCTAGAAAGAACATACTAATCAAAATTGCAAATAATCAAAGCTGCAAAAGTCAAAGCTGCAAATGTGGATGTCCAACCATAATATGATGATGATAGCACTTATATTAATTTTTTAATTAGTAGTCAACTAATTAATCAATACAAGGAAAGTCTTAAAAAAAGAGGAATGGGCCTAAATAGTTAACTACTTTCACCAGATTCTTCCAATAAACTGTTGTCTTCTGCTGGAAATTATTCTTTGAAGAAGAGAAGCTCATGCTACAACTGTCAGATCAACAGTTTTCAACAATCTTAGCAGGAACTCCACTTGCTAAATGAAGTGAACCAGTTTCTTGCTGAAGATAACCATTTATCTGGGAAGAACAGTTAAATATTTGGGGCCCTATCCTCTGAAAGATATTGTCTTTCCTAATTGTTCTGGTTCTAATTAATTATTAATAAAATCTGAATTATTAATAAAATTTTGACAGTCTTAAATGTAATATATTAGCATTAAGTGAGAAATATAAATAGGGTAGTCACTAATGCCCTTCTTTAAAAAAAAACAACAAAAAAGAACATTCATTTTCAACTCCAAAGTTATTTAGCTCATGATCTGATTAGTCTAGCTATTTCACCTCCTAAAATATATGATAGCACGTAATGACTATAAAACATTATGGTCTTGTTTAATTTCAATATTTTATTCCCTTATTACCTCCAGTTTGAATCTGTTTCAACTCACTTTAACTCTGGCAGGTTTCTCACACTAGTTGCTAAATCTGACGCTTCTGGACAAAGTTTCTCCACCAGTTCTAAAGGTCCAAAGAAGGATTTGTTTTGCCCAATAAAACTCTTTTTAGCTAGATAAAAGGCAAGAAAATAATTATTTTATTTCAGATCAAAGCACATAAAGCAAAGGGTCCCACAAAGAGTGTTACATTCCTGCTGACTGAAATAGAGAGAAGAAGGGGAAGGCAAAACAAAACGGGAAAATCTTCAGTCACAGATTGTTTAACACATTTTGAGAACGGGTAAGGAGAGCATCCGTTACAGGGACAAGGTAATTTGCTTACTCTTGGGCACTCAGTAAACTTAGACTAGAAATTAGAGCACCCTTGAATTGTAATCCCAAATACACTTACAAGGAAATAAGCCCCACTGAACGTAGTGGAACTTCTTCGGACTAAACACATTATCTGGCCACAACTGTCAGGTTTTTTTTTTTTTTTTTTTTTACACCTCATATGCAGCCTGCAACCTGAAAACAATGCTATTTATTTTGAATTATCTATCTTTCGGTCTATTTAAGACCGTGCTGGAGAACTCTTTTAAAAACCCTTTGGTTGCAGCTATATTATTGTAAAATCTTTTGGCACCAGAAAAACACTCAGTTTTAAGAAGACTGTCAATCCAGTGTTAGTTGTACAAGGTGAGTATACCTTATCCAAAATGCTTGGGATCAGAAGTGTTCCATATCTCAGATTTTTTAATACCTGTATTTGCATATGCACAATGAAACATACTGAGGCTGGAGAGAGACTAAGGATCTGTGAAATGGCAGGAACCCATGTGTAGCGCTTGGCATGAATCTGCACCTCCCACTATTTCAGAGATCCTTGCATCTCTCTCTCCAGCCTTGCAAATACAGTACAGAGATGCAGTTCAAAAAGTTTTGGATTTTGGAGTATTTCTGATTTTGGAATTCTAAATAAGGGATAATCAATCCATATTTGTATACACATAAACAGGAAAGAAGTTCAAAAGTATCTTTAAGTGTCATATATAACAACCTCTTCACACATATTAAATAGGCCTTACAGCATTCAAGAATAAGGTTCTTCAGTAGACTGGCTATTAACTTCTATAGGTGCCTGATGATTATCCCATGTTTATAACCAGTAAGACAAAAATCTGTAGCAGAGTTAAAATAACTTTGATTAAAGAAAGAAGGCACAAAACAACAAAAACAACAGCAGCAGCAGCAATAAAGACAGATCCTTAAGCAGATGTGACCACTTTTATATTTGAAACCACATGCAGACCAACCAAAAATCAAAGAAAACCCACCTTTAAGTCCATGCTTGAGACAGTGCTCCATTACCACAAAGAACTGTTGCAGGGGAGGGAAGTCAGAATCTAAAGTCCTGCCCAGACTCAAAGCTGACTGAATTAAGACTTTAACACTCAGCTTCATCATGTTCATGAGATTTGAACGTTCTTCCATCGTGTGGTATTTTGCTGTTGAAGAGATATATATAGATATATATAAACATACACATACACAAGGAAGAGGATTTTCAAACTATAAAACTGCACAAATAATATAACTATTTTTGACAGGCCAGCAGGGGTAGGCAGCCTTTCCCCTTTAAGGGCCGAGGGACTTCAGCTCCCAGAAGCCTCAGCCATGTTGGCCAATAGTCCCATGTTGGCCAATAGCTCCTGGGATTCTGGGAGCTGAAGTCCCTCGTCCCTTAAAGGGGAAAGGTTGCCTACCCCTGGGCTAGAGTATAAGATTGGGGGGGGGGGGGAAGGGGAGGGGGTGTCACAGAAAGAACGAATTGATCCAGGTTTTATTCAGTTCCAATAATAATAATAATAATAACAACAATAATAATAATTGTATAGTCTGCAGCACTGTTTGCACATTGTACACTGGTGCGGCCTATCTATAGACATCTGGCATACTGTGGTTTCAGTGCAGTCTTAAGAAAACCCTATAAAATCCATGGGGCCACCCACCATAAGCCAACAGCCAACTTGGGGACACACACACACACAGATGTCTACAGTGATTGTGAGAGAGAAATCCAAGGATGCAAGGAGCTCCCTTTGAGTTTCGGAGCCTAATACACCCCATAATAGTGAAAAATGCATAAATTGTCTACACCCCAATCTCTGTAAAAGGGGAAAAGAAACATTCTGGGTGCCACGTTTTTATTTCCACTTCACATTCCCTGTCTGCAAAAGAGTGCTGCTGCTTTCCACTGACACACACAGAGGATAGTGACACTGAGAATGTATCCACACTGCAGAAATAATTCAGCTCCACACCGCTTTAACTGCTCAAGGCTCTGGATTCCTGGGAATTGTAGTTTGTTGTGGCACCAGAGCTCTCTGACAGATAAGGCTACATGTCTCACAAAAAACCCTGCCATTCCCAGGATTCCATAGCATTGAGCGATGGTAGTCAAAGCGGTATCAACCCGCATTATTTCCGCGGTGCGGACGCAGCCCCACACACCTGTTTTGGCTCCCTTGGGAGACTCCACTTGCCCTTGAACCCAGCCCTCCCTATTTACCCCCCTCCTTGTACATTTCCCCATTGGTTTCTCACCTTCACCTGCGTTACCGGAGCAACAGTCCCCACCCCCTCCGAGTCCAAAGAGAGGCTCCCCATTGGCTCATAACCTTCAGGTCTCTGACCCCCTTCTTGAAAACCAATTGAAACCCAGGGTGCGCAAGCCCGACGCTCCGGATTGGCTGTATTCCCCTCCCATCTGCCTCCTCGTGTTCTGACTGGTTAAGAAGTTTTTTAGGCCATGCCCCTCCTACGATTCTGATTGGACAGAAGGATAAACCGGTTTAGGAATAGAGAGGAGACGGTGTTGTAAACAAGAATGGGGGGGGGGGGGAGTGTGTGTGCGCGCGTGGGAGAGAAAGGAGGAAGCGAGCGTTCTGAGAGTGGCGCCATTTTGGTTGCTCGCCTTAACTGGGGCCTCTGGGTCGCGCTAGCCTCGCGTATTTTTCTAGCGACCGACCGACCTCACTTTTCTGCGTTGTCGTTTGTCCCTTCCAACCTATGGCAGCCCTGATATGAACCTATCATGGGGGGGGGGGAATCTTGGCAACAGAAGACTTAGCCTTCCTCCGAGGCTGAGAGAGTGTGACTTGCCCAAGGTCACCCATACATTTCCATGGCTCAGCAGGGATTCGAACCCTGCAGAAGTAATCCCTTTTGAGACCGCTCTAACTGCCCTGGCTCAGTGCTAGAGAATCCTGGGAACTGTAGTTTATTTTGGCAGGTACCGGCGCTCTCTGACAGAGAAGGCTAAATGTCTCAGGAAACTACAGTTCCCAGAATTCCTTAGCATTGAGCCAGGGCAGTTAAAGCGGTCTCAAACTGGATTACTTCTGCAGTGTGTTTTGGACTTTTCAAAGCCTTCCCCACTTCTTTCAAGCCCTTCCTCTCAATGGCTCCTCGAATAGTTAGTTCTTAAATAATCAGAAAACATTATCTCAGCCTAAAGCGTCCCCCTCTCTTCTCAGTTACTCTGAGGGTTCTTCATTTCCCCCATGATCCCAACATCTGATCCTGATAAAATCTGCTGTAAAATGCCTCACTGCACCGAAATTATAGATGGCCTTTCACACCATAACATTTTATTTGATAACATCAATAATTACAGTATTTAGATTTGTTGGACTGCTGTTGGTTAGTTTATTTGACCTGTGGTTTCCAGGACATACAGTGCAATTTTACACAGAATGAGTTGGAGGTTGTTACCCTTGACCCAAGGTGAACACTTTGGTTCTGGCACCTAAAAAGTGTCCTTTTTATCATTTTAAAGTTACCTTTCCCCAACCAAGTCCTTTTTTACACATGAACTGTGTTGTGTGCCTTCAAGCAGTTTCTGACTTATGGTGACCCTAAGGAAACCCTATCATGGGGCTTTCTTGACAAGATTTGTTCAGAGGGGGTTTGCCATTGCCATCCTCTGAGGTTGAGACAGTGTGACAGAGTCATAGTCCAATGCTCAAACCACTATGTTGTAAAAAACTCTTTCAATCATGTCACGCTGGCGCTCTCTACACAGCCCATAATAAAAATTGGTCTGCTATCAGGTTGGGAAAGGGTATCCTAAACATGAGATTTCATCTTACCACCTGTTTAGTTAACTTTTGTTACTGATCTTCATCTCCTTAGTATCTTTCTGCCTCCCCCCCCCCCCCCCGCCACTAATAATTTGCCCTTCACACACCTTTTTAAAAGTTTAAGGAGTGATGTTAAAGCTGTAAGAGTGGTTTGGCAATGGGACCAATTGCCTAAAGAGGTGGTGGGATCTCCTTTGGACATCTTTAAAGGAGGCTGCACAGATACCTGATGCAGAAGCACTAGCTGGAGATCCTGCACTGAGCAGGGGTTGGACTTGATAGCCCAAGAGGTCCCTTCCAACTCTGATTCTATTTATGTGTTAATTCAGAGAGCTAGGGTGGTGTAGTGGCTCCAGTGTTGGATTACAATTCTGGAGACCATGGTTCGATTCCCTGTTCAGCCATGAAATCCACTGGGTGATCTTGTACAAGTCTCGCTCTCTCAGCTTCAGGGGAAGGCAATAGCAAACCACCTCTGAACAAATCTTCCCAAGAAAATCCCATGATAGGGTTGCCTTCAGGTTGCCATAATTCGGAAACGACTTGAAGGCACACAACACACACACAATGTGTTAATTTCAGATGGATTAGCACTAAGTGACTGGCTATGAAGATCGGTCAGTCAGGGGGGTTGCAGACTGCCAGAAATAGTGCAAATTGAGTCCACTTTAAGGGTTAGAGTTAGTGCTAGGGAATCATGGGAATTATTTTTTTTTTCTGAGACATTGAGCCTTCTCTGTCAGAGAGCTCTGGTGCCACAATAAAATACAGTTCCCATGATTCCCTAACCCTAACCCTAAAAGTGGACTCAATTTGCACTATTTCTGGCAGTCTGCAACCCCTCCTTTGTCAAGGACAGAAGATTCTTAATCAGAAACACAGTCTGCCCTCTTTATCCACAGATTTTTTTTTTTATCCATGGATTCAACTATCCATGGCTTGAAAATATTCCAAAAATATATACATTCCAAAAAAAAGCAAACTCTGATTTTGCTATTTTATATAAGGGACACCATTTCACTATGCCATTGTACACAATGGGATTTCAGCATCCATGGATTTTAGTATCCATGGGGGGTCCTGCAACCAGACCCCAGCAGATACCAAGAGCCCACTGTATTTTCAATACCCCTTGGTCATATGCAGAATATTTTTTCCTGCACAAATGAGTCATTGCATGCTCCCAGTTTTCCAAGCCCCTATCAGGAAGTGTGATCTGCAAATAGACAAAGCACATGTTTTGCTCATTTAACTCAGTGGGAGTCAGTTCAGAGTAGATTTTGTTGTAAAACAAAAAGACAGGCAGGGACAGTAAGAGGCTGCAAAGGGATTCACATCCAGACATTGGGAGGAGGGCATGGGTTTAGCTCAATAACCATTTTGGCTCCAGACTAATAATAGCTTCATATTTACCAAAGCTTTCGAAACATGTGACCCACTGAAGCAGATAATGGGTGGAAAGCTGGGAGGGAGGAAAGACAGGCAGAAGCCAAGAGAGGAAGAAAGGGCGAGGTTGATGAACATTTTCACTTAATTATTCAAAGGCATAGCAAGGCCTAATAAAAACACTAAAGGATTACAAAGGGGCACACTGCAGCTCACTCCAAATAACAATGTACAACAGTATGCAACAGAAACCACGACAAAATAAATTGGAGGAGGAAAACTGGTAACACTACCTTCTACTCCCTAGAAAGACATACAAGCCAGTGTGTATACAGCAGTTTTTCAGGTTTAAAGGCTAAACAAACGAAACAATCCCCCACCCCATTTCATTCCATACCATGACTCATTTTTTCCTTTCCTTTCTTCAGTTGCTCCTCAGTCCCAGCTCTTCAATTGTTTTCTAACTGTTCTGATGGATCGCCCAAACCTTCTTTATCTCCTTCTCTTTTTCCAGAAACAGCAAGCATATTAGCTTGTTTACCAAGAGATCCATGTGATGCCCTTTCCTCTAATCCTAATCCTTCTCCTTGGCCATTCCTGTTTTACTCAATCTGCGAGAGGAATATATTAAAACACAGTGTTATTTATTTTTAGTGTTAATCAGCAAATTTAGTGAGTGTTGGACGAGGACACTGCGAGACCAGGCTGGCTGTGAAAACCACTGGGTGACCTTGGGCAAGTTACATTCTCTCAGCCTCAGAAGAAGGCAAAGGCAACATGCCTCTGAATAATTCTGCCAAAACAATCCTGCGATAGATTTGCTTTAGGGTCACCATAAATCAGATACGACTTGAAGGCACACAACAACAAAACACAGTTAGGATGAGGGGGAAAGCCGAACAAGGTAACAGCAAACTAACCAACGAATTACAGCCGCCCCTCCGTCCTTAGGTTTGTATATTCACGGAGGGGCGCCAAATGTTGAAATCAATGGGGTGCGCACCCGTGGGAGTGCGTCCCATTCAAGCCTATGAGGCTTGAATATTGGTGAGTCTCCATTTTCATGGGGTGGTGGTGGTTCGGAATGGATCTGAGAACATTGGTTTCCCAATTTTTATAACAAATCTGATTGGGCCTACTGTATATGAAACTGTGGTGCACGCGCTGGTAACCTCTCATCTCGATTTCTGTAATGTGCTCTACATAGGGCTACTCTCGTGCTTGGTCCGGAAACTCCAACTAGTACAGAATATGGCAGCCAGGCTGGTCTCAGGAACAACGGGAAGAGACCACATAACACTCGTCTTAAGATCGCTTCCCTGGCTCCCCATTAGTTTCCGGGCCCAGTACAAGGTGTTGGTTATCACCTTTAAAGCCCTAAATGGCTTGGGTCCAACCTATCTTTGGGACCGCTTCCTTCCGTACAATCCGCCCCGCACACTCCGGTCCTCTGGAAGGAATCTGCTGCAGCCTATAAAAACTAGGCTGTCTGCAGCGCCCAGAGGACCTTTTCAGCAACCGCTCCGATTATGGAATGGCCTGCCAGATGAGATCCATCATATTATCAACTTGAACAGCTTTAAAAAGGCTGTTAAGATGGATCTCTTCCAGCAGGCCTTTCCTGAATAGATAGCCCAACCTGCTTATCTCTGATTCTGCTGCAGTTATTGTTTATTTGTGTTATTATTTTAAGTGTGTTTTAAACTGTCAACTGTTTTAATAGTATTTTAAGGGGTGGGTGGGATTGTGGGATATGAAATGTATATTTTAATGTTGTAAGCCGTCCTGGTTGCATTACGCAGAGGGGAGGGATGATGATGATGATCATAATAATAATAATAATAATAATAATAATAATAATAATAGTATTTACCAGGCAACACATGAATCACAGTAGAGTTGAAATCTCAAAAGGCAATACTTAAATAGTTTACAGCACAATTTGAGCTAGACAATGAGTTCTGTATTCTTTTTTTGTTTGTTTCCGTTTTCTACTTACTACTACTATTTCATCTAGTATTTCTGTGTCAGCAGCTGGGGCTGTTAGAAATTTGAAATTATAATTTCCATAATTATTTTGCAGTCCCTAGTGTGGTTGTACTATTTGTTCTTAATGAAACATCAGTGCACAGCCAAATTTGTGATGTATTAAATGAATATCTTACTTGAGAGACTGGAAAAATTTCCATTGTCCTTCTGCCAGTATGTAATTTTTATTCTGGCAGGCTTTTGCAAAATGACTGCTTGCTGAAGAAGAGACTTTTAGCTGGGGATATTATATTTTTACTAATGTGTGTTAAAATTGTTTTGAATTCAATTGTAATTTAATAATATAACTTCTTTAATTATATTTTAATATTATAACCTCCCCTCCCCTTATCTGTACCATTTTAGGTAATCTTGTGAGACACTTTTGAGTCTCGGTTTTGGGGAAGAAGATAAGACTTAAATCAAGTAAATACAGAAATAAATAGGTACACTTTTGTTTGCCACCAATAGCACCACTTTTCCATGGTGACGAGACTGCATGCTCCTGTGAGGCAAGAGGTATGTTAATTGCAGCAGACTTGCTAGTAGGGTCTCCTAAGTCAGAAAGGCTTTTGCCAGACATATGGGGGTTGCAGACTGCCAGAAATAGTGCAAACTGAGTCCACTTTAAGGGTTAGGGTTAATGCTAGGGAATCATGGGAAATGTATTTTTTTCTGAGACATTGAGCCTTCTGTCAGAGAGCTTTGGTGCCACAATAAAGTATAGTTCCCATGATTCCCTAACCCTAACCCTAACCCTTAAAGTGGACTCAATTTGCACTCTTTCTGGCAGTCTGCAACCCCCCTAAATGGGCCAAACAGGTACTGGGCAGCAGCAGCAGTGATAATCTCTCAGAGACAGTGGCAGTGGCACCATAGTTAATACTTGTTAGTACTGTACAGGAGGAGGCATGGTAAACCCCTTTTGAATGTCTTTTGCTACAAAAATCCTATGATGAGAAAATCCAAAATGAAAGAAAAGATAGTGCCAGGAGATGCAACTCTCTGTATTTTTTGAAAATATTGGATGACATTCAATGACCTACTGGGATAGAGCCAAGGACAACTACAAGTAGCACTGTAGCTAATGACGCAACTGGACTCAAGCAAAAAGGATGTTTAGCTGTTGACATGCTCAGAGGTGAAAGGAAAGTCCAAAGCTGCGCAATACTTATTATAGGAACATGGAATGTGAGAAGCATGAATCAGGGGAGGCTAGACATAGGCTGCAACTGCATTGCAGAAATAATGAAGTTTGACACCGCTTTAGCAGCCATGACTCAATGCCATGGAATTCTGGGATCTGTGGTTTTGTGAGATTCTTGGTATTCTCTGTCAGAGAGCTCTGGGGCCACAACAGACTAAAAATCCCAGGATTCCATAAGACAAAGCCATGGCAGTTAAAGCAATATTAAAATGCATATTTCTGCAGTGCAGATGAGGCCATATTAAAACAGGAAATGGAGTGTGTAAACATGGCAATGCTGTGCATTGAGTTAAAATGGACAGGAACGGGACAGTTTGAGTTAGAATACTGTACAGTGTTTTATTCAGGAAATAAATATTTAAGAAGAAATGGGGTGGCATTAATGGTGATGAGAGATGTTGCAAAAAAAGTCAAAGGATATAATGCACAGTTTGACCAAATTATATCAATAAGACTTCAGGGAAAACCTATCAATATAACCATAATACAAGTTTATGCTACAACTTTGTTGTTGTGTGCCTTCAAGTCATTTTTGACTTATGGGAACCCTAAAGCAAACCTATCACAGGCTTTTTTTTGGCATGTTTCTTCAAAGGGGGTTTGCCATTGCTGTCCTCTGAGGTTGAGAGAGTGTGACTTGCCCAAGGTCACCCAGTGGGTTTGTATGACCAAACCAGGATCCAAACCCTGGTCTCCAGAGTCACAGTCCAGTGCTCAAATCATTACACCACACTGGCTACAGAGGCAGAAGAAAGAATTGAAAGATTCTGCACTAGAGTCCAAGAGAAAATGGATCACACACCAAAACAGGACTTGTTAATCAAAGGTTATTGGAATGCAAATGTAGGAAACACAGCAGAATTAAAGGCTGTAGGAAAATTTGGCCTAGGATCAAAAAATTAAGAAGAGTGACTGATTGAATTTTGTGAGGCCATCAGTTTGTTCATTACAAACACATTCTTCAAGCAACCAAAAAGGCGACTATATACATGTGCATCACCTAATGGCCAAAATATAAACCAAATGGACTACATCAGTAGTCCCCAAACTTTTCCAGGTTACCGTCCCCTTTCCTTTTAGATGATAACTCTAGCGCCCCCCGCCCCCATGCCTATTTCTTGGTATTAGGTCCACTGTTCTACTAAGGGTGGGGGAGAAGAAAGGAAGTATCATAAGCAAGGGAAGCAGCTGCTTTTGGGTAGTTTTGCACATGAGGTAAATGAAATCCTGCTTGTCATACAACCCCACTGGGTGACCCTGGACAAGTCACACTCTCCCAGCCACAGGGGAAGGCAATGGCAAGCCCCCTCTGAAGAATCTTTTTCAAGGAAACCCCATGATAGGTTCTTCTTAGGGTCACCATGACTCAAAACAACTTGAAGGCACACAACAACAGTTACTGCTAGCAAGCCCAAGTTCCAAAGGGAGCCTGGAGCCCCACAAGTTTGTATTTGGGAGAAGGAAGGTGAGGCTGGGGCTTGGGAAAAGTGAAAGAGGGAGGCCCCTCTATGGAAATGGAGGAAAGGGGCATGCCTGTCCATTAGTATGCAACTAAGGAGGAATACAGACCAGCCAAAAGGGCCAGCCTGGGGGTAGAATCGGGGCATGGAGACCACATGCCAGCCACCTTAACTCCTTCCCGATGCCACTGTCCTGTCGTGCACCCCACTGCACAGCAGGCGGTGTCAGGGCGGTCCCTTGGTGCAGCGTTTAGACACATTGTGCCAAGGGAGTGTGGAAAAGCTGCGGTGGTGGCAAGGGTGGATTTTTGCTGCTCCAAAAAGAAGCGCCATTTGCCAGCTCTTTTTGGAGTGGCAAAGTGCCAGATTGGGGCTGTGGCATGCAGTTGCTGCGGCCCCGATCCGGCAAGGAAAGGGGCAGCGAGATGCCATCCCTTAGAGGCTGTCTGTATAACCCTTAAGAGGAAAGAGGGGCTCTGGACTTTAAGAAAGGGTCCCCCCTTTTTCAAGCACACAGACATTTCTATGTGGAGCTGGAGCTGGAGGGAAGGGCAGTGCCAGTCTCAAGCAAGCAAAAAGTTCCACCGTATCGCCACACATTTACCAGGACACAAGAAAGCCTCCTCGCTGCTCCAAGCCTCTACTTGCCTCCTTTCTCTTCCTGCTTCTGGGTTCTGGGTCTGGCACGCCTGCCCAATACCACCTAGAATCTGAAGGGTGGGATCTGGATGAATTTTTCCCTTGTTTTCACTCCTGCCTTCAGGAATCCGAAACATGGTGCTTTTCAAAGCCTTCAATCTGGGATTTTACAGTGTTTCAGCAGCAGTGGCAACCCTACTTGCAACCCCCATCCCCACAATCCCCTGGCACCTCCTTCCCCTCCCCCCCAGCACCCCTACTGCTCTTTTTCCCCTCAGCGCCCCCCTGGAGTTTTTCCAATGCCACCAGGGAGGCACTACTGCCCAGTCTGGGGACCACTGGACTACATAATCAGAAGCAGATGATGGAGAAGCTCCATTCTCTCTGCAAAAACATGACCAGGAGCAGACTGTGGCACATCATGAGCTGCTAATATCAAAAACTGAAGTTAAAGAAGAACACTTAACCAAACATTGTGCCAAAATATAACCTGAAAACATCCCTATACAATTTAAAGATAATCTGAAAATGGATTTTCATTATTAAGCCTATCTGACAGAGAGCTAGAACACTGGACTGAAACCAGGGAGACTGTCAGGGAGGAATGCAAAAGGACACTATCTGTAGCCAAAAAGAAAGAGAAGCCTCAATGGATGACAGATGAAACTCTTCAAGCAGCTAAGCACAGAGGAGGAGCAAAAGTAAAAGGTGACAGAAATAGGGTCAGAATTCAGCAACTGGTGTGTAGGGAGAAAGAGAACTACTATAATAATCAATGCAGAGATATAGAAGATGGCAACAAAAAAGTAAGAACTAGAGACCTATTCCACAAGCTCTGAGAAATCAAAGGGAAATTTAAACTAAGAATGGGGATGTTCTATGGCCAGCAGGGGAATACATTACATGACCAAGTACCATGAAAAGCCAATGGGAACAATACACTGAAGAACTATATTAAAGAGAAGAAAGGATGACAGATTTATTCAAGGAAGAACCATTTGAAGATGAACCTACAATTTTAGAAAATGAAGTGGAAACTGAACTCAAGAGCACTTGGAAGAAATAAATCACCAGGAACAGATGACATACCAGTAGAGCCTTTTCAAGCTACAGAGACAGAATCTACTGTAGTTCTAATTAAAATCTGTCAACATGTATGAAAAACAAAAGACTGGCCCACAGACTGGACAATATACATTCCAATTCTCAAGAAAGCAGTCACCAGAGATTGCAGTAATTTTCCATGTAAGCAAAGTGATCCTTAAAATTCTACACAAAGACTTTTACCATATACAGAGTGTGAAATGCCAGCTGTCCAAGCTGAGTTCAGGAAAAGGCACTAGCAATCATATTGCAAACGTATCTTGGATAATGGAGTGCACCAAAGAATCTCAGAAGAAAACCAGCCTGTGCTTTATAGATTACAGCAAAGCCTATTATTGTGAGGATCATAAAAAACACTTTGGATCAATCTTAAAGAAATGGGTGTACTACAAGATTTGACTATCCTGATGTGCAACTGTACATCAGGACACACGAGAAACTGAATGGTTTTCAATTGGTGAGGAGGTCAGTCAAAGCTGCATTTTATCAGCCTATCTGTTTAATATGTATGCTGAACATAAACAGGATTAGATTATGAAGAAGAAGGTATGAAAATTGGAGGAAGGAACATTAACAATTTACGACATGTAAATGACATCATACAACTAGCAGAAAAAAGCTTGGAATGATTACTGAAGAAAGCCAAGAAAGAAAGTGTAAAGGCAGATTTGCAGTTGAAGATTAAGAAAACAAAAATAATGACTACAGATGATTTATACAACTTTAAAGTACACAATGAAGACATTGAAACAGTTCAAGATTTTCTATACCTTGGCTTAGTCATTAATCAGAATAGAGACTGCAGTCAAAAATCAGAAGAAGACTAGGACTAGGAAGGGCAGCTATGAAGGAACTAGACAAAATTCTGAAGTGTAAAGATATGTCATTGAATGCTAAAATTACGATGGTCCATGCCATCCATTCTCCAATTCTATGTATGGTTGAGAAAGCTACATAGTGAAGAAAACTGATAGGAAGAAAATCAACTCATTTGAAAAGTGGTGCTGAAGAACAGTTCTACAGATTCTGTGGACTGCTAAAAAGAGAAATAAATGGATCCTAGAGCAAATCAAGCCCAAACTCTCCAGGATGACTAAACTCAAACTGTCATACTTTGACCATATCACAAGAAGACATAACTCTCTAAGGACAATAATGCTTCCTAAGGTAGAAGGCAGTAGGAAAAGAGGAAGACCCAGTTATGGATGGATAAACAAGGATGCCATAGCCAAGTTTGCAAGACATGAGTAGGGCTGTTGATGATATGGTGACTTGGAAGTTTCTGGTTCACAGGGTCACCATAGGTCAAAGTTGACTTGATGGCAGTTAACAACAAGAACTCACATTTTTATGTGCACTGTACACTGGTACCAAGGTACCGTTACTGCAGCAAGATATCCTAACAGCATTTTAGAGCTGTTTTTTTTTTTTTACAGATTTTGCATTTCATTTTTAGCTTTAAACTTAAAAATGACTAAAATAGTTTGAGACCTGGGTTACAGAATTGTTGTAGCATAGCAAAGACTGTTCAACAGTCTATGAAATAAATCCCAGGGAACTATGTGGGGCTTGGGGTTTATTTCCAGATGAACTGGTATAGGATTGCTGTACTGCAAGCAAGTGCACTTGCAAATATGCATGTGAGTGAGATGTTTGTTCAGTTGGAGAGAGACTGTACCTAAACACTAAAAACTATTTTAGAACAGCTGAGTTATTGTAACTGCGTGCTGTTTAAAACAGTCAGAAGCAGCTTGACATGTGAGAATAATTTTTGAATCTATGTAATAGTACACTTCTCCCTCCACATTTGCGGCTTTGACTTTGCAGATTTGATTATTCACGGATTTTATTAACGTGTTCTCTCTAGGAATCTCTAGACCCTCCAGCACAACTCTATGGTCAACTTTAACCAAAAGTCGCACTGAAAGGCCTAGAGATTTCTAGAGAACACTCCACTAGGCATTTGTAGTTGCTCCAGTGCAATTCCATGGTTGTTGACCATAGAGTTGCACTGGAGGACCTGGAGATTCCTAGAGAGGTGTTCTCAAGTGCTTTTGTTATTTGTGGTTTTTCCACATTGACGGGGTCCTGTGCCCCTAATCCCAGCGAATGTGGAGGGCCGACTGTACTGTACTATTTTATGTAAACCTATATACAGAGAGTTGGCAGCTCTTAAATGTTTGAGAAATTTCTAATATCCATAAAATGCAAATAAATTGAACTAAATCAGCTCACAGTTGTAAACCGTTTAGACACCCCATAGCGTGGTATGAAGCGGTATATAAATGAAGCTGCTTTAAATGTAACATTGTGCTAGTGCACTTTTCCTCCCTCTTGCACTCTCCCAAAATGCTCCATATGGTTTTCTACCTCTCTAGAGCAGATTATGAGGTTTAAAGGGGGCTTCAAGAAGGGAAACCCCACCCATCTGTTTCTACTGATGGATTTTCTTGTCAGCAGAATGACATTGTTGGCCTTTGCATCCCTGATTCTAAAGATATTCACATTCTAATCTTGTGCATTTATTAAGAAACTACCCTCTTTTGACTTTAGTGCAGCATATTCCAAAGTACGTGAGTGGGAATGGAAAGTGAGAGGATAGAAGAACTGTTGGCTGTTGTTGTTTACTGCTTCCCAGTTGACTCCGACTCATGGTGACCCTGTGGATTAGACATCTCCAAGATCCCCTGTCCTCCACTGCTCTGCTTAGGTCTTGCAGACTCAAGCCCATTGAATTCCCTGATTAAGTCTAGCCATCTGGTGTGCAGTCTTCTTCTTTCTACTGCCTTCTGCCTTTCCTAGTATTATTGTCTTTTCTAATGAATGCTACCTTCCGATGATTTGACCAAAAGTGCAACAGCCTGTTTCATCATCTTGGCTTCCAGTGAGAGTTCAGGCTTAATCTGTTCTAGGACCCACCTGTTTGTCTTTTGGGCTATCTACGGGCTCCTCAGTAATCTTCTCCAGCATCAAATTTGAAATTAGTTGATTTCCTTCTGTTTTTTACTGTCCACTTCTCAAATCCATACATGGTGATGGGAAATACAACTCAATTCTAACTTTAGTGTTAAATTTTATATCTTTGCACTTTAGACTCTTATCTAGTTCTTTCCTAGCTGCCCTTCCCCTTCCTAGTCTTCTGATTTCTTGACTACAGTCTTCATTCTAGTCAATATTTGACCTGAGGTATGGGAAACCTTTAACTATTTTGATTTCCTTGTTGTCAAGTTGAATGTATGTAGATCCTCTGTGGCCATTATTTTTGTTTCCTTTATGTTCAGCAGTAAATCTGCCTTTGCACTTTCTTTTTTAACTTTCCTTAGTAATTATTCCAAGTCTATGATGTTTTCCACTAGTATTATGGTGCCATCTGCATATCTTAGATTGTTGATGTTCCTTCTTTCTCTTTACTGATCCTTCTTCTGTGTCTAGTCCTGCTCTTCGTATGATATTTTCTGTGTACCAGTTGAACAAGTAGGGTGACAGAATGCAGCCTTGCTTGATTCCTTTGCCAACTGGGAACCATTCTGTTTCTCCATATTCTGTTCTAGCAAAGATAATACAAATGAACAAGTAGATCCCTCATCAGTACTATTAAATGTAGTGGCACTCCTACTGCAGAATTACACTGACAATATTATGCTTGTTTACTCAAATGCAAGTCCTGTAGAGTTCAATTTTACTCTCAGATAAGAAGATTTACAATTTCAGTCTTAAACAGAAACAACTTGGATTGGTAATATAGACGTTTATTACTGGGTGTATGCAGTACAATAGTCTGAAACTCACAAATATTCCAGAAAATCCTTAATCTGGTTGAAGGCAGATTTAGAAAACAAGTGAAAACTTTTTTTAAAAAATTAGACCACATTTCTTTAGAACTCTTGATAAACTCTTTTTTAAATAGATTTTAATAATAAAGATAATAACATCACAGCATGTGTATATTTCCTGGAATATATTAAATGAATTCTGTGTAGGAGATTGTAAGGATGAAATGTCTTTTTTCTGCATATGTTGTGTTTTCCTTCACTTCAGGACATTATCTCTGTTCCTAATAAATTTAATATTACTAGTACAGCATGGCTATTTGATAACATTAAAGCTCTCCTAAAAACATTTCACTTTATTACCACTTGGTAAGATTTAGAGTTGCTCTGCTGCACTGTGTAGATCACTGGAATTGCATGATCCTTGCCTGCAAGCAGGATGACTTGAAATATTCTGAAGTGATGGAAGAGCAGAGCAATGGTTTCCCCAGGTTCCCCCCACAATCTTGGGCACTGATGCAATTGATGGAATTGCAAGAGGAGATACTCAGCGATATAGAATGTACCAATGGTAGATTCAATGGTTAAGTTTGCTAACTTTACAGGTACTGTACAGGTTGAGTCTCCCTTGTCCGGAATTCTGAAACCCCAAATCTAAAATAATCCAAAAATCAAAACTTTTTTCATGTGTGGCTGAGATAGTGACACTTTTGCTTTCTGACAGTTAATTAAGTGTACACAAACTTTTGTCTCATGCACAAAATTATTAAAAGTATTGTAGGAAATTATCTTCATTCCATGTATAAGGTGCATATGAAACATAAATGAATTTTGTGTTTAGACTTGGGTCCCATCTCCAAGATTATCTCATTATGCATGTATACACAAATACAGGAACCCCAATTTTTAAAAATAATATTCAAAACCCAAAGTACTTATGGTCTCACGTATTTTTAATGTAAGCCGCCTTGATGGCTTTGGCTAAAGGCGGGGTATAAATAAAAATTTATTATTATTATTATTATTATTATTATTATTATTATATTATTTCAGATAAGGGAGCATCAACCTGTACTGTAATCTGGTAGCCTATACTCTCCAGACTTTGGCAAAATAGTAATTATTATGTATAGAGGTGAATGAAGCCAGACTGAACATTAAACATAATAGAAACAAGGGCAAGGGGAATAGTATAACTTTTATTTAATTATTTTTAGATTCTAAGCCTGAGGGCAGTGAACTGTCAAATTAACTATAAGCAGCTCTATAAGTAGCCTTTGTGGCTGAAGAGTGGGGTATAAATATTCTAAATAAATAAATATTTCCTTGCCTGTAATTTTGTAAAAAACAAGTATTTCTTGATTGGTTTAAACTATGAAAGTACAGAAAAAAATGAAGGAATAGCTCAGCTGCTTTTCCATCTGAGTTTCCATATGATATTTTCAAAATGGAGTTGTTGTAGTTGTGTGCCTTTAAATCGTTTCAGACTTATGGTTGTTTTTTTTTTTTTTTTGCAAGATTTGTTCAGAGGGGACTTGCCATTACCATCCTCTGAGGCTGAGAGTATGTGACTTGCCCAAGATCACCCATTGGGTTTCCATGGCCAAACTGGGATTCACACCCTTGTCTCCAGAGTCATAGCCTAATGCTCAAATCACTACACTATACTGCTGAAGACTAAACTGGTTAGTCTTAAAAGTGTCTCATAACTTCTTCCTTCCCTGTAATACTTTTCAAGCAAATTGAGAAAACTGCTTCTGGTGGCAGATATGGGGGGGGGGCAATCATAGCATTCCCTTCCAACTATTTCTTCTGAACCCCTTGGCCTTTCTTGGAGGATGGAGCTCTGGTGCCACACAGTTTGATTTGCACCTTCTGACTCTCAGGTGTCACCAGTACTGTAGTAAAATTGTATTGCCAGTTTGGCTTCCATACATGAAATGGAAGGTGGGGAAGAGGACCTTGCAAAATGTCATGGGCCATCTTTGTTAGTACAGTTCTTCTATGTAGACTTATGCAAACAGGTAGGTCACAACTTACATCAACTATTACCATTTAAAACTAGGTGGACTTCAAAATGTTTTCCTAAATATGACTGTTGTTGTTGTGTACCTCCAAGTCCTTTCTGACTATCATGGAGTTTTCTTGGCAAATTTCTTCAGAGGGGGTTTGCCATGGCCATTCTCTGAGGCTGAGAGAGTGTGACTTGCCCAGTCACCCAGTGGGTTTACAAAGCTGAGCCAGGATTTGAACCTTGGTCTCCAGAGTCCTAGTCCAGCAATCAAAGCACTACACCAAGCTGCTCTCAAGTATGCTTAGTTACAGCAATTATGGTCCAAAACACACTGCAGAAATAGTCTAGCTTGAAACCATTTTAACTGCTCTGGCTCAATGCTAGGAAATTCTCAGAATTATAATTTTATGAGAAATTTAGCCTTCTCTGTCAGAAAGCTTTGGTGCCACAATAAACTACAATTCCCAGGATTCCCTAGCACCGAGCAAAGGCAGTTAAAGCAGTCTCAAACTGGATTATTTCTGCAATGTGTTTTGGACCTAAATTTTCTTTTCATGAATTGTCAATTTGGAGAAAGCAGTGCAGTCACAGAGCAGCTGAATTTACAAGGAAATCACTTAGTCCAGCCACATGATCCCAAAAGTTGAATTGATGAAAAGACTAGAGATTAATGGCATACTTCCCTGCATCAATACAACTCAGCCCCCTACCTCAGAAATCTTCAGTGTAATAAGAAAACTAGAGATAAGTTTCACAAGAAATAACAGTAACTAGGTCTGGAAGCTGAGTTGATGTCAGTTAACAACAACATAATTATCGCCATAATTCAAGTATATGCACCAACCACAGAGGCAGAACAGGAAGAAATTGATAGATTCTATGAAGAAATACAGGAAGAAATTGACAGCGCATCAACACAGGATGTCAAGCTGATCATTGGAGATTGGAACGCAAAAGCTGGAAGCAAAGAAGAATCAAAAACAGTAGGCAGATTTGGATTAAGCAAAAGAAATGAAGCAGGTGAGTGTCTCATAGATTTTTGTGAAGCCAGCAACCTATTCATTGCAAAATCATTTTTCATACAACCAGAAAGAAGGCTACACACATGGACATCACCAGATGGTCAACACAAAAATCAAATATATAATTGGAAGTAAAAGATGGTGGAACTCTATACTGGTGGCCAAGACTAGACCGGTGCTGACTGTGGCACAGATCATGAATTATTCATAACAAAAATAAGAGTAAGACTCAAGAAGAAAACAAAACCAGTGATTATACCAAAATATGATCTAAATAATATCTCAACAGAATTTACTAACATAAGAAACAAATTTCCATTACTAAGCATAATAGACTCAGAACCAGAGGAACTATGGTCTGAAGCCAGGGACATAATAAAAGAATGCAGACAGACACTTTCAATAAACAAAAAGAATGAGACAAAACCATGGATGACAGAAAAAACACTACAAGCAATAAAGAAAAGAAGAGAAGAAAAAAAGGAGATAGGAACAAAGTAAGGATTATGAATGCAACAGTACAATGGCTTGTGCGGAAAGATAAAGAAAATTACTACAACAACCAATGCAGAGAAATAGAAGACAACAACGAAAAGGGAAGAACAAGAGATCTATTTCAATCAGCCTGTGCTTTATAGACTATAGCAAAGCCTTTGACTGCATAGATCATGAAAGGCTATGGGACGCCCTTAAAGACATGGGAGTGCCAACACATCTGATAGTCCTGATGAGGAATCTGTATTCAGAACAAGAGACTACTGTCAGAACAGAACACAGAGAAACAGAATGGTTCCCAATTGGCAAAGGGGTCAGACAAGGCCGCATCCTTTTATCCTATCTGTTCAACTTGTATGCAGAACATATTATAAGAAAAGCAGTCTTGGACACAGAAGAAAGAGGAGTGAAAATAGGAGGAAGGAATATCAACAATCTGAGATATGCAGATGACACCATAATACTAGCAGAAAACCTCACAGACCCAGAACACCTACTAAGGAAGATCAAAGAAGAAAGTGCAAAGGCAGGCTTAATGCTGAATATAGAGAAAGCAAAAATAATGACCAGGACCTTCACAAGTTCAACCTAGACAATGAAAAAATAGAAATAGTAAAAGAATTCCCAGACCTGGAATCAAACATTGATAGAAATGGGGACTGCAGTCAGGAAATCAGAAGAAGACTAAGAATGGGGAGAGTGGCTATGAAAGAACTAGAAAAGATTCTAAAATGCAAAGATATACAACTCAGCACAAACGTTAGAATCATACAAGCCATTGTATTCCCTATTACTGTGTATAGATGTGAGAGCTGGACAGTCAAGAAAGAAGACAGGAGGAAAATCAATGCATTTGAGATAATGTGATGCTGGAGAAGAGTGCTGAGGATCCCATGGACAGCCAAAAGAACAAACAAATGGGTCCTAGAGCAGATCAAACTGGAAACCTCCCTGGAAGCCAAGATGACCAAACTGAGGCTGTTGTACTTCGGATGCATCAGGAGAAAAGAGGAATCATTGGAAAAAACAATAAAGCTGGGGGAGGTGGAAGGAAGCAGGAAGAGAGGAAGGCCACATGCCAGATGGATGAACTCTATTAAGGAGTCACGGGTATTAAGGGGTTGCAGGATTTAAGCAGAACAGTGGAGGACAGAGGGTCTTGGAGATGTCTCATCCATAGGGTCCCCATGAGTCGAGATCGACTCAAGGACAATTAAGAACAACAAACAACAAATGCATGGATTAGTCCACTACGATGTCTAGTTTCAATAGCCTAGAATTTAGGGGCACTGATCCCTAAGCAAAATAAAAAGCATCTCAAGAGAGGGTGACTGTTGCACCTAGAGGGCTGAGCCCTTTCTTGAACAGGCTTATCCTAGAATGGAAGGACTTTGCAGGAAGGAAGTGAAAGTCCAGGGTAACCAGAGGTCCTCCTTTTCCTGAACCTGTCCTACATTCCTGCCTTCTGTCAAGGAGGAATTCCAACGTCCTTCACTTTAAGTATGACTAAGAAGAATGAACTTATATTTATATTAGTGTTTTTAGTGTTTATTGTGAAGTGTTCTACATGTTTCTTGAATGTCTTACATTTTGCAGTGGCTTGTCCTCCTTTCCAGGTGCCAGCGTGGTGTAGTACTTTGAACACTGGATGATGATTCTAGACGAATTCTGGCTTGATCATGAAACTCACTGGCTGACTGTGGGCAAGTCACACTCTCTCAGCCTCAAAGGAAGGCAACAACTGAAGAAACTTGATAAGAAAACCTCATGATAGAGTTGCTTTAAGGTCCTCGTAAGTCATAAATGACTTGGAGACACAAAAACTTGAGAGCCAGTGTGGTGTGTAGAGGTTTAAGTGTTGGACTAGGACTCTGGAGACCAGGGTTTGAATCCCATGGAAACCCACTGGGTGACTTTGGGGAAGACACACTCTCTCAGCCTCAGAAGAAGGTAATGGAAAACTTATTCTTAAGAAGCTTTAAAAGGCCCTTTTGCCATTATAGCCAATGGTGTGTAGTGGTTTCAGTGTTGGACTACCAACTCTGGAGACCAGGGTTCTACTTCCAGCTTGGTCATGAAACCCACTGGGTGACCTGGGGCAAGTCACACTCTCTCAGCCTCAGAGAAAAGCCATGGCAAACCCCCTCTGAACAAACCTTTGCAAGAAAATCCCATGATAGATAGGGCTGCCCTAAGACTCATAGGCACCCAATCACAACCACAAGTCCTCCTTTGCAGCGATGCCACCTGGTTACCCCCTGAAAGCCATCCTGAAACTCTCCCTTCCAGACATGCTAAAAAACAACACAAAAACTTGCGTGCCTTGAGCCCCAAAGAAAAGTTTTAGTCATGCCTTTTAACTTTTGTATATTTGAATGTCATTTTATACTGTTTTTAGATGATCTTGACAGTTTTAAATTTTATAGTAATTTTTTTTAAAATGTGATCTTTCTTGGGTCCATTCTTGGGAGAATGGTGACATACAAAAGAAAGAAAGAAAGAGAGAGAGAGAGAAAGAGAGAGAAAGAAAGAAAGGAAAGCCCCCCAACCCAAGCCCCCCAGTAGTCATAGCAGTAGAAGGAGTAAAGAGGAGGGCCATCTTTTGCTTGGCTGGGCTGCCATTGCTGAGTTGTAACATGGACATTTTCATGTCATTTAATACTGTTTTGGGATGATTTTGACAGTTTTAAATTTTACTGTAACTTTTTTTTTTTTTGTAATGGTCTGTGATCCGCCTTGGGTCCCTTCTGGGAGAAAGACGGCATACAAAAGAAAGAAAGAAAGAAAGAAAGAGAGTGAGTGAGTGAGAGAGAGAAAAAGAAAGAAAAGAAAAGAAAAGAAAACAAAGCCCCCCCAACTTGAGACCCCATAGTAAGTGGGAGGAGAAGTAAAGAAGGGCCATCCTTTGCTTGGCTGGGCTGCAATTGCTGAGTTGTAGCATGGACATTTTAATGTCCTTTTTATACTGTTTTTTGGTGATTTTGACAGTTTTAAATTTTACTGTATTTTTTTTTTTTTTTGGTAAATTGCCTGTGTCCGCCTTGGGCCCCTTCTGGGAAAAAGACGGCATACAAAAGAAATGAATAAGCAACTAAAGCAATCCCCCTCCAACCGAGCCCCCCCCCCAGTAGTAGTAGTAACAATAGTAGTAGTAGTAGTAGTAGAAGGAGTAAAGAGGAGGGCCATACTTTGCTTGGCGGGGCTGTCATTGGAGGCATTGGGTTTGGGCATGAGTCCTACCAGGGCTGCAGAGGAGGACTTGAGGTTCTCGGAGGCCTTCCTGGCCAAGGAGAGGAGCGGGGAGGACCAGGCCCCATCCTCCGCCGGCCCTTCCAGCCCATGGGCGCCGAGGGTCTGGGCCCCATCGACCACCGCCAAGCCCTCATGAGGGCAGCAGCCACGCTCGGCGGCGGCTCCGAGGCCTAGTCCTAGGCCTCCTTCTCCTTCTCCTTCCTCAGCCATCTTGAGGGCCGCGTCATATGACTCCAAGGCTCCCCGCCCCAGTTTCTGAGGAAAGTTGGCTTCCGAGTCAGACTCGGCCCTCTTTTTCTCCTGGGACACGTCCTCCATTTCAGGCCTCTGCCCAGGAGAGAGCCCACAGTGCCCTCCCTCCGTTTTGTGGCGGCACGGATGTATATCTATATCAAGGGTCTTGAGCTTTTCTTTAGTCATGTCCTCCATTTCTTCTTGAGTTTCCTACATTTTGCAGTGCCTTGTTTACCTTTAGGGTGGCCAGGCGTCCACCTTTTCCAGGACATGGCCTACATTTCCACCTTCTGTCCAGGAGGGATTCCCAAGTGTCCTCCATTTTGAGTAGGCCCAAGAAGTATGACCTGTCCTCCATTTCCAACTTCTGTCCAGGAGGGATTCCCAAGTGTCCTCCATTTTGAGTAGGCCCAAGAAGTATGACCTGTCCTCCATTTCCACCACCTGTCCAGGAGGGATTTTAAAGTGTCCTCCATTTTGAGCAGGACTAAGAAGTATGACCTGTCCTCCATTTCCACTTTCTGTCCAGAAGGGATTTAAAAATATCCTCCATTTTGAGCAGAACTAAGAAGCATGGGTTTATAAATTATATTATTATATTATGGTTAATTTTGCCTGTTAAGGAGTCTTGTTTTCATTCCTTTAGGATATTGTTGTACTTCCTCATGAGGAAGTAGGCTTAAGTCTAGGAAAGTTTTATGCGGCCAACTTCTGTCTCAAAGGTGCTGCAAGATCTCTTTGTGTGCGAAAGAAGTTGTAGCATAAGCTTTCGTAGACTTGTTCACTCCATGCCTCTAAGGAAATAGACCATGTTTAAGAAAGCTGATGCTACAGCTTCTTTCACACAGTGACTTTCGGAGGTGCTATGAGATCCCTTTGGATGCTGAAATTCCAGACTAGCATAGCTGTCTCTTACTCAGAAGTAGTATTTTGACTGCTTGAAGGCACAGGACAACCACCTCTGGATATGTTTTCTGGAAAAAAGTAAAAGTCAGATCCCATACTCAGACCTTCAGTAATACTCCCTAGTCAGTGTAATTAGATTTTTATTCCCAACTGCTACTGAACTTGGTGGGATTTGAGTAAACTTGCTTAGCTGAGTTGTCTGTGCAGGGTTTATTCAATTGTTTTGTTGTTTCAGGTCATTTTCGACTTCTGATGACTCCTAAGGTGACTCTGGGGATTGGTTCGAGGACCCCTCCATATCAAAATCTATGGATGCTCAAGTACCATTACAAACAATGGCATAGTAAAATGGTGTCCCTTATATAAAATAGTAAAATCAAGATTTGCTTTTTGGAAATTATAGATTTTTGAAATATTTTTAAGCCATGGATGATTGAATCCTTGGATAAAAAAATGTGTGGACCAACTATTAAACCCACAACCTAATGGGAAACAATTAAAAGCACAAAGAGTAAGAAAACTATAATACTCTTCTGTGATAAGTCCCTTTCTCAGCAACCGGTCCCATGTCAAAAGTGTGCCTGAATGAGAAAAGTGTTTCTGTTTGCTTGTCCAAGATCAACAGGGTGGGATGTAAGCCTTCAGGTAAAACCTCCAGCTTTAGGGACGATGGAGAAATTATTTAGCAGAGATTGTTCCTTCTATAGTGCCATCGCAATCATATACACCATTGTTGTTGTTAACTGCCCTCGAGTTGATCTCGACTCATGGCGACCCTATGGATGAGACATCTCTAAGACCCTCTGTCCTCCACTGCTCTGCTTAAATCCTGCAACCCCTTAATACCTGTGACCTCTTAATAGAGTCCATCCATCCAGCATGCAGCTTTCCTCTCTTCCTACTTCCTCCCGCCTTCCCCAGCATTATCGCCTTTTCCAATGAGTCCTCTCTTCTCATGAGGTGTCCGAAGTATGACAGCCTCAGTTTGGTAATCTTGGCTTCCAGGGAGGTTTCCGGTTTGATCTGCTCTAGGACCCAATTGTTTGCCCTTTTGGCTGTCCATAGGATCCTCAACACTCTTCTTCAGCACCACATTATCTCAAAAGAATTTATTTTCTTCCTATCCTCTTTCTTAACTGTCCAGCTCTCACATCCATACATAGTAATAGGGAATACAATGGTTTATATCAGGGGTAGGCAACCTTTCCCCTTTAAGGGCCGAGGGACTTCAGCTCCCATAAGCCTCAGCCATGTTGGCCAATAGTCCCATGTTGGCCAATAGCTCCTGGGATTCTGGGAGCTGAAGTCCCTCGGCCCTTAAAGGGGAAAGGTTGCCTACCCCTGGTTTATATGATTCTAACTTACACACCTATACAGTACATATTATCTTGCTAGCTCAGGCTAAGTTCAGCACTTTGTTTCAAATAATAGGGATCAACACTACCTCATCTTGATGGGATTAATCCCTTGTGTGGAGTTAATGGGATTAGTTTGTTATGTATCTCCCAGTATAATCCTATTTTTTTCTCCCTTTGTGCTTGAAGAAAAAGGTTCAAAATTACTGCTTTAACTAAGCATTAACACACACCCCGCCAACTGTGAGCTTTCACTGCCATCTAGCGAGGTAATCTCAAAAATTACATTGTTGAAAGATCCCTTCAAAAAGGAATGGAATTCACAGTAAAATATTGGAATTGGCTCTCTTGGTGGACAATCAATGGTCAAGAAGCAATAATATTGCTAATCATAACATTTCAGTGTCTTTCACATGTCTTTTATGGGACTACCCCCCAAGGCAGTGGGCTTGAGAATAATTGACTTTGACTGCATCCATGTGCAGAAATAATCCAGTTTGATGCTGCTTTAACTGACCTGGCTCAATGCTGTGGAATTCTGGGAATTGTAGTTTGTGTTGGCCCCAGAGCGGAGCAGACAAAATGATTCTGTGTACTGTTGTGATCTTATTATATATCTGCGTAGAGCCACCTGTCACATCCCAGTTTTCAAAAATGGAATCCAAAATCTTTGCCTGTCTGGATATATATATCCATACTGTTTAAATGAAGTAGTCATCTGATTAAATTAAATTAAATTAAATAGCCATCTGAGTGAGAGCCAACATGGTGCAGTAGTCTGAGTGTTGGACTATGGGGACTCTACATGTAAGTGTACTATGCAAATTAGTGTGCGTTTTTGCATTGATGGTTCATTGTCTTCACTTTCATGTGCAAATTGGCATCTGTTCACCCTTCCTATGCCAAAAATTGCAGCCCTTCAAATGCATGCTAAGTAGACGATCACGTGTTAATGTGCATTTCTGTGGATTTCAGCAGATACTCTGGTAAAAATGGTGACGACTCCCATCAGCCCTAATTAACATAAACAGTGGGGAGGGATAATGAGGATGGCAATCCAACAATTTCTAAAGGCCATAAGGTAATCACCCTGATTTATATTCTAGTATAAGCTAGAAATTGTACCTGTTTCAGGGTGGAACACAACTGGAAAAAAGGAGAAAAATCTGTTCTCATCCCAATCAGTGGAATTACCATAGTGCTAGAGCTTGAAAAGGTAACTTTTTGTATTACAGCTTCCAGAATCCTCCAGCCTGCATTTTTATGGACAATAGGATATGGAATGCTGGAACTGGGAATAAAAAAACCCCTAAACAAACAAACAAAGTGAAAAAAAATCCTAGCCAATGTGTTCAAGCTCTGCTCAGAGGTCAGATTTAGCTGCCACCTCCCACAAAAGTTATGTCCTTCAGTATACCTTTCATCTTTAGAGTTGCCAGATCAAGACTATCCCA
Source organism: Phrynosoma blainvillii (assembly GCA_026167975.1). Classification (NCBI taxonomy): domain Eukaryota; kingdom Metazoa; phylum Chordata; class Lepidosauria; order Squamata; family Phrynosomatidae; genus Phrynosoma; species Phrynosoma blainvillii. The sequence goes on along the minus strand of JANUYF010000002.1, from coordinate 287,490,036 downwards.
GGCTCTGAGATATCAGTCCCAAAGTCTGACACCTGGGGACCATCCCTAGTGATGTTCCAAAGGGCCCCCTCTGGTGAGATCATTAAGCATTAACTATGGATGTCCAGAGTACCCCATTCAAATAAAAACTCCAAATCTATCAAATGAGGAAAGCACACTCTTCCCAGTTGCCCTGAGGACTGGAGAGGAAGAGGATCAGGCCCTGAAATCTGGGAACCCTATTTCAATTTCCCTTATATAAATGCTGGCCTAATAATAGAATCATAGAGTTGGAAAAAACTGCAAGGGCTATCTAATCCAACCCTCTGCCATGCAGAAATATACACTTAAAGCACTTCTGAGAGATGGCCATCCAATTTGTGTTTAAATATCTTCAAAGAAGAGTTTCCCACCCTCTCTATTCTACTCTGGAAGAAGCTCCCAGAGTCAAGTAATTCTTCCTAATATTTAAGTGGAATCTCTTTTCTTGTAATTGGAATCCACAGGCTCATGTTCTATTATGAAGAGCAGCAAAAAACAAGCTCACATTATCTTCTACATGACATCTCTTCAGATTTTAAAGATTGCTGTCATATCGGGCCTTTACAGACTGCCAGAAATAATGCAGCTTGAGGCCATTTTAACTGTCCTGGTTCAGTGCTAAGGAATCATGGAAACTGTAGTTTATTGTGGGACCAGAGCTCTCTGACAGAGAAGGCTCAATGTCCCAGAAAAAAATACAATTCCCATGATCCCCTAGCACTGAGCCAGGACAGTTACAGTGGCCTCAAGCTTCATTATTGCTGGCAGTCTGTAAAGGCCCATAGTGACTTTTTCTTCTTCAGGCTAAACATACCCAGCTCCTTAGGCTGTTCCTTATAGGGCATGGTTTTCAGACCTTTTAGTATCTTGGTAGCCCTCCTCTGGACATATTCTAGCTTTTCAATGTACTTCTGGAACTGTGGTGTTCATAAATGGACTGAGTATTCCACGTTTGATCTGACAAAGGAAGGATAGAGTGGTACTATTAAAAATGAGTATTCCTTGCCTAAGAAAACCCTGTGTGGAAGTCCATACAGAACCATAAGTCGACAGGCGACTTGAGGGCACACGCACATACACACATTAATTCCCATGATTTGGAAGCAATATTTCTGTTGACGCACCCTAAAATTCCATTGGTGTTTTGGGCTGCTGCATTACCCTGTTGACTCATCCTTAGCTTGTGGTTTGCTATGACTCCAGGAACCTTTTTACATGTAGTGCTGTCAAGGTAGGTATCACCCATACAATATTTGTGCATTTAATTTTTCCTGTCTAAATGTAGTAGCTTACAATTATACCTGTTGAAGTTTATCTGTTTTGGCCCACCTCTCTGATCTGTAAAAGTCATTTTGTCCTCTGGGATATTTGCTACGCCTCCTAATTTGGTGTCATCTGCAAATCTGATATGCATGCCTTCTAGTCAATCATCTAAATTATTTTAAAAGATGTTGAACAATACTGGGCCGAACTCTATGTCACCCCACTACCCTGTTGGGTGCACTCATTGGGTTTAGTCTGTTAACCAGTCACAAACCCACTTAACGATAGCACTGTCTAGTCCCGTGTTGGTGAACCTATGGCACACGTACCATCTCTGGCACATGAAGCCATTTTGGAGGGCACAGAGAGACGGAAGGGCAGGGGGAGAGGAGGAACAGGTTCATGTCTGTTCCTCCTCTTCCCCACTGTCCCAGGCCTCCGGAGAGGCAGCTGAGGGCCCAGGTGGGGCAAAGAGGAGGTCCTACCCCCCGGAAGGCAGAGGTCGTCCCATGGAAGTCCCCCTGGAAGTCCCGCCCCCTGGCACTGGGTAACACCCAATGCCGGAACACCTTTAGGTTTGGGCGTTCAGTCTTTGAAAGGTTTGCCATCACTGGTCTCGTCCATATTTTACCAGTTTGTCTGTAAGAATATCATGGAGAACCATGTCAAAAGCCTTACTGAAATCAAGATATGCTCCATTCACAGCACTCCCCTAATCTACAAAGCTTGTAGCTCTCTCTCTCTCTGTGCGTGTGTGTGTGTGTGTGTGTGTGTGTATATATATATATATATATATATATATATATATATATTGAGTGAGAGAGAGAGAGATTTGTTTGCCATGATTTGTTTTTGAGAAAGTCATGACTCTTGTTAATTACTTCTTCCTTTCAAATTGTGCCCGATCTGACTATTTAATGACCCATTCAAGTATGTTTCCTGCTATTCCCATCAAGCTGATTGATTGGTAGTTGCTTAAGTTCTCCGTTCAGCATCCATATTAACATTTTCTGTATTAATTTATTAGAAATCTGAAAGGCAGAAACACTTAGTCCAATAAGAAGGCACCCATCTATATTTTCGTTCTATTTTTTTTTTTACTCCAATATGTGATAAGGGCTTACTATTTTTGCTAGAACATTTGACATTTAAATTATGGTAAACTTTATCAGAATGTCAAATGGTCTTTCATCTTTGAGTTCTGGCTTCCCAGAAACCAAGCTTCTCAATATTTATATTTATAAAACTTTTCCAGATATTAAAATTCATCTATGGTAGGCATTTAATCATATAAAAGGAGATGATGTATAATTGACTTAGAAACACACCTGCTTCTTCTAGACTTAATAAAAAAACGGATTAAAATATTTTTAAAATAAGGAGAAGGGATATGAGATTTTGATGAGCTGAAAATTCTGAATCTTAAGTTAGAAGGGAAAAGATTGTCTCTGTTTCTCAGACTTTTAAAGGATAGGGAATTTATTATTTCACAAAGATTCCTACAATTTGTATGAAACTTTTTTTTTGAAATTAATTTTTAAATTCCTCTTCTGAGATAGCTTGGTTTTACTCTGAATATATTTTGATCTGTTTTAGATATTATATTGTTTTATTATATTAATGTAGTTTGGCCCTTGCAATGCAGGTGGGTAGTGATTTCATTTGGAAGGGTTACTGTGACTCTATCGTGATGACTGCATTAGCTTGAGAAACACTCTCTGCCCCTTTTGAAATAGCTAGATTATGGAAATGTTACCTTGGGGGACCATATCTATAACTCTCATAGCAATAGCAAATACATTTCTATACCACTTGTTAGCACTCCCTAAGGGTTTACAATGTATAAGCTAATTGCCCCCAACAAGCTGGGTACTCATTTTAGCAATCTCAGAAGGATGCAAGGCTGAGTTGACCCTAAACCCCTGCCTGGTATTGAACTCACAACCTCGCAGTTTGTGAGTGAGTGGCTGCAGTACAGGCATTTAACCACAGCGCCACCAGGGCTCCCAGTAAACTACAATTCCCAGTGGCCATGCTGATTGGGGAATTCTGGGAGTTGTAGTACAGATTCACTTTTCCAAGGTGTTTTTCACACAAGCCACTTGTCGCTTGCAAAAAGTACTTCCCCCCTACATGGAAAGATAGCAAGAGGACAATGCTCCTTTTCAACCCATTGGTGAAATGCCGGTTTCTCTCGGGTATTGAAAGTAACCGTGACTCTGTCCTCTTTCTCATAATTGGCAGTGACTTTTGTGCATAAGCTCTTTCATAAACTTATTTTTAAAAAAACACACAATCTTTCAAATCTTTCAAAACAACTTTCTGAAGGTAGGAGTTCCAGATGATTCTTCACGTGCATCCACATGAACCCCCTTCCCCCCTGCTTTACAATTTACAAAAAAATATTGGTTTAGTAGCTGGCAGCCTATGTTCAGAGCTGGAGGGGCTGAGTTACCCCACCACTGCAAAATCTCTGACATTCAGGGCCTGTTCATACATAGCTATATTGAGGTAGAAATCAGACTACACAATTAAATAAGTCTGTGGTCCATTGTATAAAATATCTTTAGGATCTTGGGGATAGGGGGAAGGAGCACACTTCCCAGTTGATTCCAGTCCATGAACACTTCTTCTGCCACCTTTTAAAGAAAGAAAGAAAGAAAGAAAGAAAGAAAGAAAGTGGCTATGAATTAAACATGGCAGAAACATGTACCTTCACCCTGCACTATAAATGTCACTGAGCATTTTACAACAAATATAGCAAAATATATTGTTGTTGTTGTTGTTGTGTGCCATCAAATCATTTCTGATTTATGGCGACCCAAAGGCGAACCTATCAAGGTGTTTTCTTAGCATATTCCTCTAAGGGGTTTGCCATTGCCATCCTCTGAATTTGAGAGAGAGTGACTTGCCCAAGGTCACCTAGTGGGTTTCCACGACTGAGCTGGAAAACAGCAACACCTACCTACTGAAGGGAATTACTAGCTGACTTTCATTCCCTTCAAAACAAATAATTTGGCTTGGGATGAAGCATCCTATCTGATCAATCACAGGGATGGGGAATATTTTGCCTTCCAGATGTTTTGCACATCATATCCCATCATTAGACATTTAAATATAAAACATCTGAGATGGCAAAGATGTTCCATTTATGATATCTCATGAACATTGCTGCATAGAGAACAATTCCACAATATACTTGAACTACAGGGATAAAAGTTTCTACACAACTGAGTGGGAGATACCCTCAAATGCCTTTATTGATATTTTCGAGTTTTAAGTAGAAGAAGTGATGAAACTGGCTTCCAATTGTCAAAATGTGGAAGTGTGTCTCTGATTAATATTGGTTTCATCTCAGAATACTGTTTTGGGTCAAACATTTATGCTCCAAAAATATAGACAGATCCAATAGATTTCTAATGGATATCAGTGAATGATTAGCCCAGAGAAAGCCTTAGTCAAGTAGGAGATGATTATCTAAAAAGTATGTCTAACAAAGCACATATTTTTACATCAGATATAAACATAAACAGAAGAGAGACCACTGGATTATTGTGACAATGCCCTTGCTTATTTTAAGAACATAGGGCAACATCCAAGTATTCCATCCTGCTGGTAGATCAGCTTCTGTCAGTGGGAGGAGTGATTCCCTTTTCATCTGCACCCCTCTGTGCACCCTCAAAGTCTTCATGGGTTTGTAGACCATTTGGGTAACATTGGACTTCACTCATAAAAAACCCCATGAGCCCCAGCTCCATCAGATCACCACCACCACCACCACCACCATGGAAATGTAATTTTCTTGAATATTTTCATACTGTGGATGGTTGAATCCATGAATAAAGAATCTGTGGTTACAGAGGGCTGACCGTATCTCATTATGCATATACAGATATCCCCAAATCCAAAACACTTCTGGTCCCAAGCATTTTGAATAAAGGAGATTCGGGGGGATGCAGACGGGCAGCCCTGGGCTGCCCCGGGAAGCGGAGGATTAGGGCCGAGGCTGCCGGACACCTCGGCCCTGATCCTCCTTTTTGCTGGCCCAGAAAAAGAGCGGCAAAATGCCGCTCCTTTCAGGGCCAGCAAAAGGGCACCCTAAGAGCCAGTGCGCAGCTCTTTAGTGCCCCTTCCAGCGCAGCACATCAAAACGCTGCACCGGAAGGATGTCCTGACACTGCATGCCGTGCCTAATGGCACGCGGCATCAGGATGCTGCTGGCGTGGGGTTGGGGCACCTGGCATGCAGCTGTCCCTCCCTATTTCTGCCTCCAGGCTGGCCCTCAGTCTGTAATAGCACTTTCCTACTGCAACTAGTAGTCATAGAATCATAGAATCAGAATCATAGAGTTGGAAGAGACCACAAGGGCCATCCAGTCCAACCCCCTGCCATGCAGGAACTCCCAATCAAAGCATCCCCGACAGATGGCCATCCAGCCTCTGCTTAGTCAGGGACATACATATCATTGCCTCTGATTCTAGAGATTATGAGGGGGTATCGTAAAGTTAATTAAGTTTGTTTTGATTTGTAGTTGTTGACATTTCTCTATGTAGTCACCATCCAGATTTATACATTTCCCCCAGCATCTCTTGACCCTCCAAATGCTATTATTGTAGAAGTTGGCAGATTGCATCTTAAACTACTCTTCCACTTCATGAATGATGTCATTTGTGTTGTCAAATTGGCGAACCTGCAATGGATTTTTCATTTCTGGGAACAAGAAAAAGTCACTTGGTGTGAGATCGGGAGAATAAGGTGGATGCTGCAAGATCTCAAAGCCACATGCCCTTACTTTGTTAACTGAAACATGAGATGAGTGAGCTTGTGCACTGTCAGCTAGGAGATGAATACCTCTGGAGAGCATACCCCAGTGTTTCTTTTTCAGACCATCTTGGAACTTGTCCAGAAGATCGCTATAGTACGTGCCAGTGATGGTTTGCAAGGTAATGTGAGAATGACTCCATGACAGTTCCAAAAAACTGAGAGCATGACCTTTCCTGCTGACTTTTTCACCTCTGCCTTTTTGGGAGGAGGGGAACTGGCATGCTTCCACTCCATGCTCATGGTTTTGGTCTCTAGATCATACTGATAGATCCAAGATTCATCCATGATTACCAGATGACCAAAAAAATCCTCTTCATCCTGTTCCAACAGTGTCAACATCTGTCTTGAAAAGTCATGCCGTGTTTGTTTCTCGAAAGGGGTTAGCAAACGTGGAACTCAGTGTGCAGACACCTTAGACATGTGCAGTTTGTCATGAATAATTTTCTACACACTGCCATAACTGAGACCAGTTTCACTCATGATCATTTGGATAGTTCCTTGTCTGTCTTCCAGGACTAAACACTCCACTTTCTTCACTGTAGTCACATCGTCCATCAATGATGGTCTTCCAGGTCTTGGCTCATCTGTGAGGGACATCTGACCAGTTTGGAAATTCCTTTTCCACCCCACAATAGTGTCATAAGACACTATTATTTCCATAAACTACCATAATTTCCATAAACTACCATCATCTCATCATGAATCTGCCAGGCACTATTACCCTGCAAATGCAGAAACGTTATCACACTGCGAGCCTCAGTCTTCTCCATCTTACACTTTAGTCACTTTTGGCACAACCTGTAACAAAAATACAGGACACAAAGAGCTGATTTTCTCAACATCATGCACTTAGGGATCATTGACGACACTGACAAAATTTCATCAATATACCACAATAACTTCCAGGTGATAATTATTACTTTACTATACCCCCTCATATGCAGAGCAATTCCCAGCTCGGCCATGAAACCCACTGGGTGACCTTGGGCAAGTTATATGCTCTTAGCCTCAGGGAGGGCAATGACAAACTTCCTCTGAATGAATCTTGCCAAGAAAACCCCATGATAGGTCTGGCTTATGGTTGTTATTAGTTAGAAACGACTTGAAGGCACACAACAATAAATTATGAGTAGTAGTCAACTGATATTGTCTTGGAATTCATCTCACCCTTTAAAAAATACCATCCACATGGATAGCCAGAAGTACATGTTGAGGACGAGTATCTCACATATAAATTATGTGTTGTGTGAATCAACCCTTCAACCATTCTGTGCCTGTTTTACTATGCTATTCTCAATGTGCTCTCCTTACCTCTGGAAATGACAGGGCAGAGGGGCTTCCAGCAGATGTCACTGCTGTATTTCCCTTCTTCTGACTGGAAGCCTGCTATAATAATATATTGAAGAATGGGTTTAACAGGCTGTAAAGAAATCCACTGTACTGCTGTTTTAGAAACCAAAAAGGCAAAGCCCTACAGTATTCAGTGGCTAATTCCCACCCACCCCATCACATTTCAATAAGAAATAGATTTTTAAAAAACTTCTTTGTATTCAGGCTTTTTCTGATTTTGCAATAACTATTTCAATAACAAAATGAAAAATCCATGCGGTACCTAGATTATGCTTCTTTTTAATTCTCCTCTCAATCCATACTATTAGCCAAAGTGAAAAGTTGAATGAGAACAAGGGATGAGTTTTTTTGAAAAAGAGAAATGGAACATTAAGTGAGACTAATAGACATCTCACCATATAATGGCATATGCTTTCACATATTTCTCTCAATTGTCAGGAGACTCACATATCTGGAACATTATTTGTAAATTAGGGGTTACTGAAACATATACGTTATCTAAGATCATTTGCTCAACAAATATAAAGGAAGCAGGTTTACCCCTTCAGTACCCATCCTTTTAATTCTCATGTTGTTCAATCCAAGTGTTCAATATATAAGGCCATTGCAGTGAATCTGCCCTGAAACTGGAGGCCTGGGTTTTGATGGTGGCCAGACTGTGTTTGTACAACTAAAACTTGTGCAACAGTGACACCTGCTCTTGGAGATCTCCAAGCTGACCCTAGTGATGCAGTTACATCCCATTTAGACTACTGGAACAAGTTTTGTGTAGGGTTGTCTTTGAAAAGTACGGTATGTGGAAACTTCAGTTGGTTCAAAATACTACATGTGGATCTACACTCTAGAAATAATGCAGTTTGACATCACTTTTACTGCCATGGCTTCATCCTACAAAATCATGGGATTTGTAGTTTTGCAGGCACCAGCACTCTTTGGCAGAGTAGGCTAAAAATCCTGTAAAACTACAGATTCTGGCATCCCAAAGAGTGGAGCTACAGCTCTTAAAGTGGTGTCAAACTGCGTTATTTCTACCATGTAGATCCACACTAAGGCTAGTTTACAGTCAGCATGGACATTTCTGTGTAACAGTTTTGCTGGTTACCTGTCTGTTTCAAGGCAGAATTCAAAGTGCTGGTTATGAGCTATAAAGACCTATCCAGTTTGGTAGGTCATATTCTTCATGCACACCTGCTTGAGCATTAAGGTCTTCGAGGGATGCCCTTCTCTTACAGTCCTGCCACCTTCAGAGGTCTGTTGGTGGGGGACATGAGAGAAGTATTTTTGGTGGTAGCCCTGGCTGTGGGATTCCATACTAAGGGTGGTTAGGTTGATCTCTTCTTGTTGATCTTCACTGGCAAATAGGGTTTATTTTTGTTTAATTCAAGTAGACCTTTAACAGTTATGTTGTTGTTGTTGTTGTTGTTGTTGTTGTGTGCTTTCAAGCCATTTCCGACTTATACCAACCCTAAGGAAAATCATGGGATTTTCATGGCAAGTTTCTTCAGAGAAGTTTTTCCATTGCTGCCCTCTGAGGCTGAGAGAGTGTGCCTTGCCCAAGGTCATCCAGTGGGTTTCCATGGCTGAGCTGGCCTCCCATTGTCCTAGTTAAAAAAAAATACTCAAACTACTACACCACACTATCTTTCTATAAAAGAAGCTTTTAATTGCTAAAAAAAACCCTACTTGTTTTTAATTGGATTTAAATTTATCTGAAGGTTTTAATTAACATGTTTTATGTTCTTAACTTGTACGTGTTTTATTTATTTTACTAGTCATGCCCTTGAAAGTTAACACTTTTTTTTATTACTATGAACGCTAACCTTAACTGAAACCACAACAGAGAATTATGGCATAAACTAGTTGACCAGATGCAAAAGAAGCCATGCCTGCTCAGACTTCAGTAGTTCCATTGGCTCTACCGTTTTAATTGCTGTGTGTACAGGAAATTTCAGCAGATTAGGCTGGCATGCTAAACCACATCTGCTAGAATAGTGGTAGTAGTAGTAGTAATAATTTCATTATTTTATTTATTTATCCTGCCTTTCTCCCACTACTCAAGGAAGCAGACGGCGCAAAGTGCCGTTTTCGGGGCAAGGAAGGGGAGGGGCAGCTGCACAGTGGGCGCCCCAACCCCTTCCCCAAAACGTCCTCGGAGCAGCCGGCCCTCCGCACGGCTGGCGCTCCAAGGATGACCTCCTGCTGCAGCGTCCGTACACGCTGCAGCGGAAGAGTCGCCGAAGGTGCGCTGGCAGCCTTTTGAGGCGCACCTTCGGCGTTCCAGGGGCGGCGCAGCTTCCTGGGACGGCCCCATGCTGCCCGTCTGCTTCCCCCCTAACATAAAATGTAATCCTCCCCCCCCCCATAACTACTAATAGATGAAAGAACGTTATCTTATTTTGAACCAGCCACCCTAATGCAAGATGGAAAGCATGGAGACATTTGTTAAGGGGAGAAACCAGGTATGATATCCTGTCCCGTCCTATGTTAGGATCTCGTAGGGAAGTTACAAGAAAATGGGTACAAAATCTGACAGATGATGCTGTATCTGGGAAAGAGTAATATTATAGAATGTACAGATAGTTTTGAGTTTTTTTAAAAACAGGTTTCCAGTTGTGAGATTTTTGAAGTGAAGTTCTCAGACTGTTTTGTGGGATGAATGGGATGCTATCTAGCTTCTTTCTATTGATTGGTTTGTGGCCAAACAATGCCAACTTCACAGTCTATTTTCTTTTATATTATCACTGGGAAAATTCCAAGTGATTTATAGGGAGGACCTTTCTTTTTTCATCTTGCATCATAAGAGCCTAACTGATGTCTCATTCTAGAGTGTGGGTATGTGTGTATGTTTATGTTGGAGTGGTCTTCAGAGTTTGGAAAAGTCCTACAGTAGCCTCTCCCCCAGCTAACATGCCCAATGGCTATGTTGGCTAGGGAATTCTGGGAGTTTCCATTTTTTAAAAAAGTAACTCCCAGGCTGTGGTTCTGAGGCTTTTAAGATAGCTATACATTGTCTCATACAACTCAGCATGGAAGGCTAATGGTGATATTACAGGATTCAGAGGAAAGTGTCCAAGAAAACCAGATGTTCCATAGGCACTGGATATCAGGTTACATGTGCTATATATTCCACTAGTGGCAACTTCTGAGTCATCTTCATGGGAAGCCCTTCACAAAGTGAAGAAATCTAATTAGAAAGTTACCAGTACATGAATTACTGTGGCCAGGTTATTTCTATTCAGGAAAAGTTTTAGCTGGTGGACCACCTGAAGATGTCCTAAGCACCCTGAGCCATGTAATTCACAGCACTTTCTTTAGGGCAAATGCAATCCCATCCAGCGCAGGTCACTTACTCACTTGGGAACCATAAATGTACAGCCTCTGTCTTATCAGGATTCAGTTTCAGTTTGGGCTTTAATCTGAACCATTATAGCTCAGATTCAGCCCAGCTCTGGCATAGCCTAGGCTGGCTATGAGAACAAGAAATGTCACTTTCACACTGCAGTCCTGTGTCTATGAAATCCTATAAATGTTATTCAAAAGTACATTTCATTGAGTTCAATGGTCCTTCCTCCCAGGTAAGTGGTTATTGGATGTCTGCTGCTATCCTGTGCACATGTTTTTGGGAGTCCGGTTGAACTCTGTGTTGTTTGTCTTTAAATAGACATTCATTAGATTGGATTGCCATTCATTTAATTTGGCTTCTATTGCATGAAGGAATGTTTGGGTCAAATATTCCTTGTTTTGGCTTTCTAAAAAGTTTATAAATAGCTAAAAGTGTTTGATAAGAAAGAAAGGGATATACATACGGATTAAAATAAGAAATTGAATACAACACTTTAAAAATATATGACATGCCTTTGGTGAACAGCCATGAAAATTGCTAAATAGGACTTAAATAGCTTCCAAAAGGAAATGATCATTGACTCAAAAGAAATATGTTGTGAATTACAGGAGAAGATCCAACATCTGTTAAGCCAACAACAACAACAACAACAACAACCAAAGCACATTCCTAAGATGATTCCAGCTACCATAGTGATGGAAAATAAAAACAATGCTGGGTGGACATGATCCAACCAAATTAAAGCACCATGAAATACTGTTTGATTTAATGAAAGAATTACAGTACAAGGCTCCAACAAGTCCTGTGAGGAGATTTCCAGTGCTATTGAATTTGCTTGTCTACATGACGAAAACATTCCTCGTTGTATTCGAATAGAATGAGATCCCTCCACACACAATTCAGAGGAATTTGAGCTTTTTGCGGAGGGAGGGACTCCTCAAAGTTGCCAGAAAAAGGAATAGTGGTGTGCCCACAAGTATCTGCAAGGATGTGCATTATGGAAGGTGTGGTCATCTGTCCAATTTGCATGGATTTGGACAGCTGTGCATTTTCAGAAGAGAGAGGGCAAATAGATGCAAATTTGCACAGGAAAGTGAAGACAATTAAGTGTAGATATAAATGTGTGAAAATCCAGAGCAATGTGCATAACACACTTATGTGTAGACTAGCTATAGAGATAAACCTATAGGAGCCCTGCAAATTTCAGAAAGTTAGCAACTGCCTCTCATCCCTTCTTTTGCCAGAAGTCTTCTGATGCTCTTCTCTTAACAATATATTACAAAATTATACTCTCAGCCTAGCCTTACCTCACAGAATTGTTGTGAAAATGGGTTGGGAAAACCATATAATCTTCTCTTCAAATCTGGAAGTGATCAGACTTCATGCTCTGGCCACTTCCTGTTTTGAAGAAAAGTTTGTATAGACTTTTAGAAATTCATATAAATGTTTAAAGGCCTAAAAAGATGCAAATCTCCCAATATCTGCAAACATAGTAAAATGGTCAACAGTACATCCAGAAACCTTATGGGTACTTCCGGTTATTTTGGGACAATATTTATGTCATTTGGGGGCTAAATATGGAGACCCTTGGGGGCTGCAAAAATGCATTGGGGCCACATGTGGCCCGGGGCCATACTTTGCACATTCCTGATTTAAAAAGGTAAAGCATTACAGGAAAAAGGAAGGGAAAATGAAAACAAGAAAACTCAAATACAGATTTTAATCTTGAAATATTCCTCTGTGTGGTGGAATGGCTACTGGATGCCAGTGGGAAAAGACAATGCCTGATGGAGCTCACTTCACAAGAAAGCTAGGGGATGGTGGCGCAGTGGTTAAATGCCTGTACTGCAGCCACTCACTCATAAACCACAAGGTTACGAGTTCAATACTAGCTAGGGTTCAGGCTAGACTCAGGCCTGCATCCTTCCGAGGTCGCTAAAATGAGTACCCAACTGTTGGGGGCAATGAGCTTCCAGTTGTAAACTGCTTAGACATCCCATAACACAATATGAAGCGGTATATAAATGAAGCTGCTTTGCTTTGCTTTGGTGATCCTGTTTTTCTTCTCTCCCTTTTTCTCAGCCTGATGGAATGAATGCTGGACGTATTAGCCAAGATGGCTGTAGTAAGGAATGAGTTGCAGTTGTTTGTATGCACATATGTAGGTTTCCACATGACTGGGACTTGTGACTGTGCAAGGTTCCCAGCTGCGCAAAAGCTAAGCACTAGTGGCTGGTCATAAGCACTAGTGACTTTAGTCATCCCACACAGGCATCTGGGGTAGATCCAGCAGCACTGACCTTTTGCTTATAATTGTGTAATGTCACCTTCATGTGATCCAAAATCTGGGTTGGGGTGGGGTGGGCAATGGAGGAGATACAGAGAATACCTCCGTGGTGTTACATAGTTGCTAAACCAATGCTAAACAATTCATTCACAAACATGCCCACAAATAAAGGAACTACCAACCTGTTACATCCATATCTGGTGTTGCATGAATCTGTAACTCAGAATGATATTCATTTCTTTGAAATGTTATATACAACCTCTTCTCCTTCATTTTAATCAATTTCCACTTTACTCTTTTATTTTGATGTATCTTTGGTCGTGGGTGTGACTCAGACAAACAGGAAAGGAGGAGGAATAGCATTATATGTCAGGGATATTTACACCACTGAAGAAATCCAGGACATCAATCCTGGAAGCCAAGTGGAGAGCATCTGGATAAAAATTAAAGGGGAGGGAAACAACAGGGATGTTAGTGTGGGAGTCTACTACAGACCCCCAACTCAAGCAGAAGGATTGGATGAAGCCTTTCTAGAACAGATGACCACACACTCAGAAAGGAGGAATATAGTAGTGATGGGTGACTTCAACTATCCGGATATTTGCTGGAAGTCAAACTCGGCAAAATCCTCAAGGTCTAGCAAATTCCTCACTTGCCTCGAAGACAATTTCATTGTTCAAAAGGTGGAAGAGGCAACGAGGGAGTCAGCTATTTTGGATCTGATCCTAACTAACAGGGAAGACCTAGTTAATGGGGTGCAAGTGGTTGGATCCTTAGGCGGGAGTGATCATGTCCTCCTGGAGTTTATTATACAGTGGAAAGGAGAAGCCAGGCATAGTCAGACACGCATTCTAGACTTTAAGAAAGCTGATTTTACTAAACTTAGAGAAATACTGAGGGTGATCCCATGGACAGGAATACTAAAAGAGAAGGGAGTTCAAGACGGATGGGAGTTTCTCAAAAGGGAGATACTGAAGGCACAATTTCAAACCGTGCCAACGAGGAGGAAGAATGGGAGGTGTCTCAAGAAACCAGGATGGATGACTAAGGAACTTGCAACTGAACTATGTTTTAAACGGAACATGTATAAGAAATGGAAAAATGGGGAAATCACCAAAGAGGAATTCAAACAAATAGCTAGCACGTGTAGGGGTAAAGTCAGAAAAGCTAAAGCGCAGAATGAAATCAGGCTTGCTGGAGAGGTTAAGAACAATAAAAAGGGCTTTTGGGGGTATGTCAGCAGCAAAAGGAAAAAGAAGGAAATGGTAGGGCCACTGTGTGGAGAAGATGGCAAAAAGTTAACAGGGGACAGAGAAAAGGCAGAATTACTCAACACCTTCTTTGCTTCAGTCTTCTCAGAAAAGGCAAAGGGTGCTCAACTTGAGGATAATGGAGCAGAGGACAGAATAGGAGAATTTCAGCACAGAATAAGTAAAGAGATAGTACAGAAACATCTGGTTAATCTAGATGAATATAAGTCTCCAGGACCAGATGAATTACATCCAAGGGTATTAAAAGAGCTGGCAAATGTAATATCAGAACCATTGGCAATAATCTTTGACAATTCCTGGAAAACAGGAGAGGTCCCAGCGGACTGGAGGAGGGCAAATGTTGTCCCCATCTTCAAAAAGGGGAAAAAAGAGGATCCCAACAATTATCGTCCAGTTAGTCTGACATCAATACCCGGAAAGATTCTGGAGCAGATCATTAAACAGAGAGTCTGTGAACATCTGGAAAATAATTTCATAATCACAAAAAGTCAACATGGGTTTCAGAGAAACAGGTCATGCCAGACAAATCTGATCTCTTTTTTTGATAAAATTACCAGCTTGGTAGATGAAGGGAATGCTGTGGATATAGTATATCTTGATTTCAGTAAGGCCTTTGACAAGGTTCCCCATGACATTCTTGCAAGCAAGTTGGTAAAATGTGGGCTAGACAAAGTAACTGTTACATGGATTTGTAATTGGTTAACTGGTCGAACGCAAAGGGTGCTCAACAATGGCTCCTTTTCAACTTGGAAAGAAGTGACCAGTGGGGTGCCACAGGGCTCTGTCCTGGGCCCAGTGCTATTCAATATCTTTATTAATGACTTGAATGACGGTATTGGGGGCATAGTTATCAAATTTGCAGACGACACCAAATTAGGAGGAGTAGCTAATACCCCAGAGGACAGGATCAAAATTCAAAATGACTTGAACAGACTAGAAAGTTGGGCCAAAGCTAACAAAATGAAATTCAACGCAGAGAAATGTAAGGTACTGCACTTAGGGCGGAAAAACGAAAAGTACAGATATACGATGGGGGACACCTGGCTGAATGAGACTACCTGTGAAAGGGATCTAGGAATCCAGGTGGACCACAAGTTGAACATGAGTCAACAGTGCGATGCAGCAGCGAAAAAGGCCAATGCAATTTTAGGCTGCATCAGTAGAAGTATAGTGTCTAGATCAAGAGAAGTAATAGTGCCACTCTATTCTGCTTTGGTCCGGCCTCACCTGGAATACTGTGTCCAGTTCTGGGCACCACAATTCAAAAAGGATGTGGAGAAACTGGAGCGTGTCCAAAGGAGGGCAACTAAAATGGTGAAGGGTCTGGAAAGCAAGCCCTATGAGGAACGACTTAGGGAGCTGGGGATGTTTAGCCTGGAGAAGAGAAGGCTGAGAGGTGATATGATAGCCGTGTTTAAATATTTGAAGGGATGTCATATCGAGGAGGGAACAAGCTTGTTTTCTGCTGCTCCAGAGACTAGGACCCGAAACAATGGATGCAAGCTGCAAGAAAAGAGATTCCACCTCAACATTAGGAGGAACTTCCTGACAGTAAGGGCGGTTCGACAGTGGAACACACTCCCTCGAAGAGTAGTGGAGTCTCCTTCCTTGGAGGTCTTTAAGCAGAGGCTGGATGGCCATCTGTCGGGGATGCTTTGATTGGGAGTTCCTGCATGGCAGGGGGTTGGACTGGATGGCCCTTGTGGTCTCTTCCAACTCTATGATTCTATGATTCTATGAATTTCAACAGATGTTTTTTCAGAGATTTGCTTTTATTGTTTGTACTTGATAAAATGCATCTACACTGTAGAAATAAAGGTGTCCCTCGATATTCGTGGCTTCACAGATTCGATTATTCGCGAGTCCCTAGCTATGTGCGTGTGCACTCCTCCCTCTTGGGAAAAGCCGAGGACGGAGGGAACAGCTGGGAGGGTGCACACACAGAGCTAGGGACTCAGGAATAATCGAAGGAAGAAGTGGCCAGGGCACCTTCCGTACTCTGTTCCCAAGGTTCGAGAGGGGTCTCTAGACCTCCCTCAAACTTTGGGATCGAAGGAGGAGGCAGCCAGCGTGCCCTCCTTGCTCCAATCCCAAGGTTTGAGAGGGGTCCCCAGACCTCTCTCAAACCTTGGGATCGAAGGAGAAAGTGGCCAGGGCACCCTCCTTGCTCTGATCCCAAGGTTTGAGAAGGGTTTCTGGAGTGCCTCAGATAGCTTGCTAGAGCTGTTTGAAGCTTTGGAAGGGAGATGTGCAGGCACTAGTCCCCCTATTATTCACGAATTGTTCAGATTACTGTGTTGTTGTTGTTGTTGTTATTATTATTATTATTATCCCAATTTTTCCCCAGAACTGGGGCTCAGAGCGGCTTCACAATATTAAAAAAACAATACAATTAAAAACATAGAAAAGAGGTGCATTAAAAAGGAATTAAATTATTACAATGTTACAATAACTATTAAAATAATAAAATACATTTTTAAAAGATAAAACTCTATAAAAACACTTTAAAATGAAATACTTTAAAATGATGCAGCATCCCAAGCCAGTCCTTTACAAACATTCAGTTTTAAAAGCCTGTCTAAACAGGTAGGTCTTAGCCTGTTGGCAGAAGGCCAACAAGGGAGGAGTCATTCTGGTCTCCCTGGGAAGGCCCTCTCTAGCGTTCCCACCAACCGTGCTTGTGATGGTGGTGGGACTGAGAGAAAGGCCTCTCCAGAGGGTCTCAGAGCCCAGGCTGTTTCGTACAGGGAGATACGGTCTGCCAAAAACCATGGACCTGAGCCATATAGGACTTTATAGGTCATAACCAGGACTTTGAATTGTGCCCGGAAACAAACTGGCAGCCAATGGAGCTGTTCCAACAGGGGTGTTGTGTGGTTTCTGTACCCTTCTCCAGTTAACAGCCTGGCTGCAGCTCTTTGGACCAGCTGAAGTTTCCAAACACATAGAGCCCATTACAGTAGTCCAAACGGGATGTAACCAAGGCACGTACCATCAAGGCCTGATCCAGTGTCTCAAGGAACAGGTGCAGCTGGTGCACAAGCTTTAATTGTGCAAAAGCACTTCTGATCACTGCAGAGACCAGGGTCTCCAGATTCAAAGCTGAGTCCAAGAGTACCCCCAAACTGTGGACCTGTGTCTTCAGGGGTAGTGTAACCCCCTCTAACACAGACTGGATCCCTATTCCCTGATCTGTTTTCCGACTGACCAGGAGCACCTCTGTCTTGTCTGGATTAAGTTTCAACTTGTTTGCCCTCAACCAGTTCATTACTGATGACAGACACTGGTTTAGGACCAGGACAGCCTCCTTGGATTGAGGTGGAAAGGAGTAGTAGAGTTGAGTGTCATCTGCATATTGTTGACATCACACCCTAAAACTCTGGACAACCTCTCTCAGCGGTTTCATGTATATGTTAAATAGCATACTACTGTAGACACAATGAGTTCTTCCACAATAACTGCTAATCCAGATCAGTTGTGCTTATTGTATTTGATCAGAGTATAATTTGAAATGCTAACAACTGAGCAATCCTGAAATTTTATATTTCTCATCAACAAAACAGTTTTAAAAGCAGCAAGCAAACCCTGAGGTTTTTGTAGTTTTCAGTGAGTGGGGACAAACAAATAATTTTCAATGTTTACATTTATGGCCTTCCACTTTTTCTTACATACCTGGGTGATCCCAGCCCTATTCAAGTAAGGTTTTTAAAGGAATGTAGATTATTCTTATATGTTGCCTGCATGAAAATGCTCTTACATTAAAATTGGTTTGTAGTTCCAGAAACTAACAAATGGAATGTGTAAAATGTTCTAGGATGAATAATATGACATGAAAATGCAAATTTGTCAAGATACGAAATGTGAACAGCTGGATACCAATTACTATTCTGGCTGTTAAGGAAATAGAGAAAATTGGTGGGGATCTTCTTATTGGCCCACTTCAGGCAGGCAATTTAATTAGCAATCTTCTGTCACTTTCAAATAGGATAATAATTCAGACAAGTTTCATGTGAAGTAAGAGGGGCAATCTTTGTCTTCATTTCACAGCACTCTTCTGCATTTCCCACCCTCCTTACTATAAAAATTACACCTGTGTCAACCTTTGATAAATTCAACGCCTTTTAGCTTTTTAATATGTCCTGAAGAGGAATCTCAGACAAAAGTGTATAATATAAAATAATTTCTTCTGATTGTGGAAGGACCCTCTGTTTCCTAACTATTTTACTCTTTGATTCTGGCTATGCGGAGCATGAGGCTGGAATGCAAAGATAAGATCTGTTTCTTTAACAGAGCGATAGTCATGGAAGAGGATATAACTTCTTTCAGTTCTTCTCCTTTCCTGTTGGAATAAATGTAGTACTTCCTTAAGTTCAGAAAACAGCAGGTGAGCCAAGGTAATTAAGAGATAATTATTTATAAATTAATATATCAACTGGCTCTCACACACCAACAAGCCTTAGCTACTACACTGTGCTCCCTAAGTTCAGCAGTGACAACCTTCATGCCATGCTCTGTAAATCCTATGGTCTAGCCCAGGAATGGGTAACTGTGGGAGGCTCTGAAACTGCTTTTGCCTCTTTGCAGAACAGGGGGCTGCACCCTCAATGCAAAACAAAAACACAATTTTTGCCCCCTGATATCCCTCATCACCCTGTGTAGGGGCTGTGTAGGGCACTTTCCCATGTTTTTAGGCCCTCAAAAAGCCATTTTTCAAAACAAGAAGTGACCAGAAACCACTTCTGGTTTACTTCCAGTTTTAAAAACACTTTTCTTCATCCTAAAACAGCACAAGGGCCACCCCAAAACCTGGCAAAACTGCTCCCATGCCCCCTAGAAGACATTTAGGGGCAATGTTTTGATCCCTGGTGGTCCCAAATGACCCTGGGTGCTGAATGTGGTCCATGAGCTTCACTTTGCCCACCTTTGGTCTAGCCCAACATGAACTTTTTAATCAAGGAGCTAATTAACAGTAACACAAAGAATTAAACAAATTCAATCATTAGCGTCTATGCTAGTGCATTAATTTTTCAATTTCTAACGGCTGACATTACTGAACTATTTTTCAAACCTAACTTTCCAAGATCTGGTTTCATGCCTGTTTAACTGTTGTGCCTGCATCCTATGGAATTATAGGATTTGTAGTTTGGTGATGTCCTTAGAGAGGTCCTTAGAGGTACTAGTCTGGGGATTCCCAAATGTTGGTCTTCTGAGTGTTTTGGACTTCAGCTTCCAGAAGCCCCAGCCAGTTTGATCAACAGTCAGGAATTCTGGAGGCTGAAGTCCAAAACATCTGGAGGACTAAAGCTTGGGAATCACAGCTCTTGTCCAATGGTTCTCAACCACTGGTTTTCCAGATGTTGAACTTCAGTTCTCAGAAATTCCAGCCAGCATAGCTTATGGTTGGGCATTTCAGAATAGAAGCCTCAAACCTTTGGAGGACCAAAGCATGAGAACCATTGGTTTTGACATTGTCCATGCATTGTGTATCACTAAAGCACTCTAGCAGAAAGTTCTTTCACCTCAAACTGCGTAGCCCATTGTACTTCCTTCTTGAACCCTCCCTAACTGGTTTGTATATTACTATATCTTGTCCTTCTTTTCCCTAAATTTGTTATCCATGTTAGCAGCTTGTTCCTAAATGTATGTGTCAAAGGAAAGGGTAGGTGAAACAGAAATGGTAAGCGAACAGGACATGAAATGTTCTAGCTATATTTTTAATATCTGCTGTTTAAGATTCAGTTACACAGCCACAGTCTCCAGGATGTGTGACCTGGCAATTAGACAGTGATGTGCTTCATCTTGGCTTCTTTCATGTGTTTGTTCTTTTTCATATTTATGGTAGTCTTTTTTCTGTTTTGTACAGACCCATGCAGAATTATCAGTTTTATCAGTCTCCATCTAGACATGTTGCCAGGCACATATGTTTGACTTACTGAGACATTAACCTGTTAAAGCTATGGTTCCCCAGAAGTTTGCCCTGTGCTTCAGACAAGAATACATCCCATGGACAGGAAGACACTCTATTGGCACAAGGTAAATGGCATTTTCCTGAGGCCAAATATACAAAGTGTTTGAAGAGGTTACACTTGTTTACACTGACCATCGCAGCTGTCAGAACCAAAGCATGGAAAAGTTACCTTTGTGGCCTATAACTCATATGCTGGCTGGGGTTTCTGGGGTCTTGTATTCCAAAAGACAATTTTCCCAAACTCTAGCTGGATGTTTTGTGTGTGTGTGTGTGTGATGCCCTATTAAGAGACAAGCTATGGACGTTATCACACGGGGCCCAATCCAAACAGAATCCAAATGAAATCCTGACCTAATACGTATTATTTTCCAGTGTTTCCACACGACGTCGCACAGAACCCCGACAGAACCCCGACAGAAAGTGGAAAGAACCGAGATCTTTTGAATTTTGGTTTCTTGAGGAATTGCAATTGCGCGACGGGAATCATTTCACATTTGCTGTAAGTCTGATCACCAAATACGTATTGTGGCGCATTTCCCCGTCATTACCCTATGCGGGGCGGGGCCTGCGCTCCAAGGAGGAACTCCTCAGAGAGCTGGCTCTCCAAGGAGGACCTCCTTGGAGCACCGGCTCTCCGAGGGGGACCTCCTCGGAGCGCCGACCCTGTGCGGGGCCTGCGCTCCAAGGAGGACCTCCTCGGAGCGCCGACACTGCGCTGGGCCTGCGCTCCAAGGAGGACCTCCTTGGAGCGATGGCTCTCCGAGGGGGACCTCCTCAGAGCGCCGACCCTGTGCGGGGCCTGCGCTCTAAGGAGGACCTCCTCAGAGAGCTGGCTCTCCAAGGAGGACCTCCTCGGAGCGCCGGCTCTCTGAGGGGGACCTCCTCGGAGCGCCGACCCTGCGCGGGGCCTGCGCTCCAAGGAGGACCTCCTCGGAGCACTGGCTCTCCGAGGAGGACCTCCTCAGAGCACCGGCTCTCCAAGGAGGACCTCCTCAGAGTGCTGGCTCTCCGAGGGGGACCTCCTCGGAGCGCCAACCCTGCGTGGGGCCGGTGCTCCGAGGAGGACCTCCTCGTAGGACACTGCAGCGGGAGGTCCTCCTCGGAGCGCCGGCCGTACGGAGGGCCGGCTGCACCGAGGACGGCTTGGGAAGGGGTGACAGCTGCGGCAAGTGACAGCCGCGGCTGTATTGCGCATGTGCTAGAAGAGCATTTCTAGCACATGTACGGGATTTTCTCACTTATGTGTGAACGGCAAATACGGTTTCCAGGAGAGCTTTCCTTAATTGCGAAATGATGCTACTTGCGTCTGATAGCCATTTTCGTAATGTAGGGTTTATTTCGGTTTATTTCCGGATTGATTCTTTTTCACGTTCTTTTCGCTTTGTGGCCCGCGTGTGATAACGTCCTATGAACCAGAGCTAAGTGGATTTAAGTTTAAACTGTAAGTTATTATGCTCACAGTTCCTCTCTTTATTTTTTTGGTACAGCTTCTCATGTAAAATTTACTCCAAAGCAAGCCAGCTTGGTGTGAAAGTTTGCAAAAAGATTGTAAGAGGTAAGGGCAGTTTGCTATTCAAAGAATGCTTCGGGAGAAAATACAAATGCCACTGTAAGAGACCACCTTTTAATGTTTAATCTGGAAAAAGAAAATTCAGAAGAGAAAAGAAGATTCTGAACAATGACAAAAATCTGTTTCACTGGCTAGGATCATACGGAACCAAGGTTGTTAATTTTCTAAACAGATTCATTGTCACAATAATATGCAGAAGCTGGTGCTTACTTGGGCTGTAAACATTTATTTCTATAAATTCCTAGACTTTTTATTTTAAAAAGGCATAGGAGTTACCAGTTACATAATCCACCCCTGTTGACCTTCAGTTCTGAGAGTACTGGCTCAGTGTGTTACAAACCTTCATTTCTGCTTTGTTATTTAATTGGAACAGGGCTTTTGTGTCTTCAGTAACAGCATGCTATCTGAGAAAAATCCTAATGCACCATTGTTAAGGGAAAAACCTACAGCTATTACATCCTTACCTAGATATGCAACTGGAGAAGATACAGTGACCCTGATAGGGGGAAAAAGCAGCAGACCTCCATTAAGTGCTGTGGTACAATCCACATAGAATTGTGAATAATATAATATCAAATTAATTGTTCTGTTGATACAGGTTGAGGCTCCCTTATCTGGAATCCTGAAATCTGAAATATTCCAAAAACTAAATCTTTATTCATGGGTGGATGAGACAGTGACACCTTTGCTTTCTGATGATTCAGTGCACACAAACTTTGTTTCGTGCACAAAATTATTTTAAAAGTTGTATAAAATTACGGCTATATGTATAAGGTGTAGATGAAACATAAATGAATTTTGTGTTTAGACTTGGGTCCCATCTTCAAGATAACCTTATTCTGCATGTATATGCAAATACAGGTATTCCAAAATCCAGGTCTCCCCCCCCCCCATCCAAAACACCTCTGGTCCCAAGCATTTTGAATAACGGAGACTCAACCTGTATACACATATTTTACCAAGGATGCGGACAAGCTCCTTGGTAGTGTGAAAAAAACACGACCTACTCTCTCGATCCCTGCCTGTCTTGGCTGGCCGTCCAGGGGGGAAATGCAACTAAGGCACTGTTAAGGCACATAATTGATGCATCTTTTAGGGAAGGCTGATTTCCATCTAGTTTAAAAGAGGCAGTGGTTAAACCACTTTTTAAAAAGCCTTCCCTAGACCCCCTGGACAAAAACAACTACAGGCCAGTCTCACTTTTGTCATTCTTGAGCAAGGTGATTGAGAGAGTGGTCACCATTCAAATCCAAGCAGTCTTGGAGGAAACTGATTATCTAGATCCATTTCAATCTGGATTTAGGACAGGATATGGAGTTGAGACTGCCATGGTCACCTTAGTCGATGATCTCCATCTGGGCCAATGCTGGTGGAAGTGTGGCCCTGCTGGTGCTCTTGGACCTCTCAGTGGCCTTTGATACCATCAACCATGGTATCCTTCTGGAAAGCTTGGGAGAGTTGGGAATTGGGGGCACTGCACTGCAGTGGTTCCATTCCTATCTCTCAGGCAGACTCCAGATGGTGAAGCTGGGAGACAGCTGCTCTTCTAAAAGAGAACTAAAATCTGGCGTCCCTCAGGGTGCCATCCTGTCTCCTATGCTATTTAACATTTACATGAAGCTGCTGGGTGAGATCATCTGGAGATATGGGGCAGGGTGTTATCAGTATGCTTGGCATCCAGATATGTTTCTCTATGTCTCGGATTGCTGCAGTGATTAAGGACAGCATCTCTCCTCTGAATGAATCTCTTAAGGCGGTAATGGACTGGATGAGGGAAAACAGACTCAAACTGAATCTAGATAAGATGGAGGTACTTGCTATAGGGACCCCTAACCCGGGAATGGAGATTCGCCAGCCAGTTCTGGATGGGGTCACACTTCCCCTGAAGAACTGTGTTCGCAGCTTGGGGGTACTCCTGGACTCGTCTCTCCAGTTGACACCTCAGATAGACGTGACGGTCAGGAGTGCATGTTATCAGCTTCGGCTGATATACCAGCTGCGACTCTTCCTGGAGCTAGGCGACCTAGAAACAATGGTACATGCACTGGTAACCTCTCAACTTGACTTCTGCAATGTGCTCTACATGGGGCTACCCTTGTGCCAAGTTCGGAAACTTCAATTAGTGCAAAAAATGGCAGCCAGGCTGGTCACAGGTACATCTAGAACCAACCATATAACACCTGTTCTAAAATCTCTCTATTGGCTGCCAATTAGATTCTGGGCATGATACAAGGTGTTGGTTATAACCTTTAAAGCCCTACATGGCCTAGGTCCAGACTACTTGCAGGAGCGCCTTCCTCCATATAATCCACCTCGTACACTTAGGTCCTCTGGGAAGAATTTACTGCAGCCTAAGAAGACCTGATTGGCTGTGGTAACCCAGAGGGACTTTTCTCCTGGGTTATGGAGATCCATCACATTACCACTCTAGAAGCCTTTAAAAAGGCTGTTAAGATGGATCGCCTCTGCTCCACTGATATTGATATCCCCCATCTACCCCAAAAAAGATAGATGTCTCACCTCTAACTACCTCTAATTTTAGCTAATTTGTTATTTCTTCTGCTTTTAATTAGTATTTTATATAACTATTCATTTTATATTGTTATCGTTTTTAGTTTGCTTCTTTTTCTTTTTATGATTGGGAGGGGGGGTTGGGGTAAGGGATTATTTAGAAATCTGGTTTTTATTATATATTGTATTTTATTATTATTCCTATTTGTTGTAACCCGCCTCGATCTGCAGGGAGAGGCGAGCTATAAATACAATGTATTATTATTATTATTATTATTATTATTATTATTATTATTGTGTAGCTTTATAAGAAACCTTTTCCCAACTAGATGAATAATAATTGTAATGCAGTTTCTGAATTTCCAGTGTGCCAACAGACTAAAACCAAAATTATGCCTACATTTTTCAAGGTCATTAATGATCACACAAGAATCCACCTTCCCATTTCTAAGATGTACATTAGTACAATATTTTATAAATATTCGCTCTGTATTACCCACTGAAATACCATAGGTATATATACTATGCATATAAGCATACATGTTAACATGTTTGAGAGAGTCTCTGTTTCTGTTTTCATTCTTGATCTGTGCCTAAACATAGGAATCTTCTTAAACCTAGTGCATCAATCTATGTCAGTGAACAGACAGGGTGGAGCTATGTGTGTGGGGGGAGATTAAGGTATTGCCCCTCCCCAAATAAATCCTTCCCCACCGAAATGAAATTTTCCTTCAGCCACCAAATTTCTAGCATTGCAGTAACATAAAACTGCAGTTCAGCACTCAGAAACACAGTTTAGGCATCCAAAGAAAAGGGTCAAGGAAAGTTACAAGGGGGTGCAAACATAGCAAATACAGGAATTCTAGGTGTGAACAATTTTCCATATCTTTCTCTCTGCACTGCTAGAAATTTGGGGGGGGGGGCAGAATTCTTATTGGGTGGAGTCAATCCTCTCATTTGGCCTTCTTTGTAGCTACGACTTTCTTTCTTACATGTGTACACAAACTGTTTGTTGCTATTGTGTGCCTTCAAGTTATTTCTGACACATACTGTACCTGTGTTGAATGTAATGTGACCACCTTTACTCTGACTGTATGCTCCTCTCTCTGCTCATCACCCCATTGCCGTTCTCTTTTGTTGTCTCCAGTACTCTGTCTCGTGTGAAACTATCAAGACCAAGAAGTAACCATATCAATTTTAGTAATTCATTGTCCTTCAAATGATGATGATGATGATAAGTAGTAGTAGTAGTAGTAGTAGTAATATTAGTAAAATTTCTTACCTGCCTACCCCATGGATCAAAGTGGGGAACAGCAACAGATTTATATATAATATACAACATCAGATAAAATGCACTTCAGATAAAACACAGGATCAGTTTAAAATAACATATAAGATCAATATGTAGTAAAACAGTTGATCCATATTTTTAAATCATAATTTAAAATTCACCATTTAAAAATCATCTGGATTAGGCCTGCTAGAAGAGACTGGTCTTTAATGCTGTTTTAAATTCAGATAGCATAGATATCTTCCAGCAGATCATTCCACAGCCTATGGGTGACAGAAGAAAAAGCCCTCTGGCTGACAGTTGCCAACCTAGTCTTGGCTAACTGGAGTAAATGTCCCCCATAGGACCTGAATGTATGGAGCAGATTATATAGAAGAAGGCAATCTGTAGGAAAACTGGACCCAAACCATGGAGGGCTTAATAGGTAATAACCAACACTTTGAACCTCGCCCAGAATCTAATTGACAGTCTCCCTTATTCTTTCAGGCGAAACAAGATTAGGGGAAAGCCCTGCTGATGTCATGAATATCTCACCATCTTGCTTTTTAAAGTATTACATGTATACTTCAGGTAACAAAGTAGATGTGTTCCTGGGCATGACTTCTTTAATAGAAAATTTGGTACCAGAGGTAAAAATAACATGGAAAGAAAAGGGGTCGATTCCTACACCACACACACACACACACACACACAAAAGAAGCAGTTCAACAAGTTTCATCAAACTTTTTATTCAAAACTAACAATATGCACATGTGAAATGAAGCAACTGAAGTCAGGTAAGCCTTGCATAAGCACACAAAAATATTTTAAACCTATTTGAGCCCACTCAAAGTCTTCTTGCAAAATTTATCCAGGGATACCTTTTTCTTTCACTAGCCTCTACTTTTTTATGATTTCCATTTTGGAACCCCCATTAAATTTATAAAAATATGGTGCAGTGATTTAAGTGTTGGACTACAACTCTGGAGATCAGGGTTCGAATCCCTGCTCAGCCAAGAAAGCCCACTTGGTGACCTTGGACAAGTCACATAGAATCCCAGAAAACCCCATGATAGGTTTGCCTTAGGGTCATGATAACTCAGAAATGACTTGAAGGCACACAACAACAATAATAACAATCAATGATTTTTTAAAAAACATGCTGAGGATAGCTGGTAAGACAGGCTTACCTCCTTTCCCATTTTTTCTCTGTTCTGCTATTCATGCATCCACACTCTGGAGGCGGCTGCTGTTTACCTTTATTGTAGGTAGGCACATGCAGCTACAGTAGCATCAGGTAGAGAAGAATCCCATTATTTTCCAGCTCAGGATTTATTGTATTGTTTACTTCAGGCACATTGTTGCAACCCAGCACTAAAAGTGTGTTTCTCCAGCCCTTCTTTGCCATACCAATTGCTCCCAGTGCAAAGGCAGCTAAAAATATCTAGCTAGAAAGAGGACAAGGAAGAAAAACAGGACTGGGTTGATGTAAAAATACTTTGTAAAATGGAGCTTAATTGGCTGCATCTACACTGAAGAACTGATGCAGTTTGACACCACTTTAACTGCCATGGCTCAATGCTATGGGATTCCAGGATTTGTAGTTTTGTGAGATATTTTGATTTCTCTGTCAGAGAGCTCTGATGCCACAACAAACTACAAATCCCAGGATTTGATAAGACAGTGCCTTGACAGTTAAAACAGTGTCAAACTGTATTAATTCTGTGTTGTGGCAGCAGGCTTTGTTAACAGAGGTATGCTGGTACTCTTTTGACAAGTGAGGATACCAGAGAAAAATGACAAAATTTCCTCTCTGATCATCACTTTTTAAAATAATTGTGGAGGGAATGGTAAAGGGGAAGGACTGTGGTTCAGATGTTATGGAAAATGAGAAGGAATTGGATAAGGGAACTCCAACGTTTATTAGTCATCAAAGAGACAACTCTGGAAGGGAGTTCAGATGCTAGCATAAAATGTAAAAAAGCAATACTCAAATCTGTAAAATTCTGTGAAAGTACTGGTGGGTGGAAAGCCTGTAGAAAGCATCTGCTCATGTGTGATATAAATAATGCAAAAGCTTGAAAACCAGTTGTAAAAACAGCTTCCTGCATAACCAACCACAAAGCAATTAAAACAAGCAAACATATGCATTTAAAAATATACTCAAAAGTACTTTAAGTGTTTTAAGCATGAGATTTATGTAAGATGTTAATGGAATTTTAGAAAATACTACTTGGATGCCAAAGTTCACAGCTGACTAAAATCCTGTGTTATAACTGAATGCATTTTCCACTGGAAGAGATGCAACCAAACTAAGCATGCAAGTTTTAAACAAATAGCTGTTTTTGCAGCCACATTACTCAGATTTTTAGAATTATTTTTTTTATTTGTTTGGCAAACTTTTAAATTGGTCCACTGCCTTTTTTGTGCAAGAGAGACTGTATTCAACATATGGCAATTTAGAATACAAATCTGTTTTATTGCCCCCCCTTCTTTTCTTTCATAGATATGTTCTTGGCAGGATTATTTATATATGATTAGTATATTTCAGTTCTCCATGTTATGAAAGCTTTGAAAATTTCGCAGAATTTTTTTACACAGAATTCACTCAGTAGGGATTAAAATGCACTAAGGAACAAGATAAGAAAGGGACCACTTTTTCCCCCAGGGGTACTTCCTCCTCATTCATGTATCTTACATTTTTCTCACTTATGTATCTTGAGGTTAGTGTGCTTTCCTTTATGATTCTTTATTAGAGGGTAAAGAATGGCTTAATTTGCAAATCTGATTGCTAAGTATACATCTCTGAGCTAATCCCATTTGGGGAGGGAAAATAGATTAATCCCAGAGGATATGCATTCTGATTAATAGCTAGAATTGTTGTTATAGCTCATATCAATGCCCAGTTATGATAAGGACGCCAGCTAGATGGACTGGTTTACATACCTGTGCTCATGGTCTACTAGGCTGCAGTTACATACCCTTTCTTCATGACTCTGCTTTCCCAGTATGGCGCTTTCTTTCTTTCCATTAAATAAGAGCATTTGGTACAGCAACACAGGAGCTTATCACACCACCTCCATTCTTGCCATGATTGCGTTAATGCCTCCCACCCTTTTGTTTGTTTGTGAGTATTTTTGTTGTTCTTTTTTATTATTTTAAACATTTTTAAAGAAAATTATTATCATATGTAAACAACTATGTACAAAACATATCACAACAAAAAAGCAAAATAAAACAATTCATCTCACAATTTTGAATTATACTGCAGGTCTCCTTCTTGGATTCTGTTCAATATAAGTGGTCATTTTAAAGTCCAGTGCTGTCTTTGTGTAAATCTAGACTAGAATGTCTGACCAAAGTTTCAGATGAGATGGAGGTTGTCTCCTCTTGTTTCTGTCTTTGTTTATAAAGTCAGTGAGTGGGAACCATTTGTCTATAAAAAAAAAATCCTGATTTTTGTCATCCTGCACAACTTGCCATTCTGTCTGACAGTTTTTTTAAGTAACCACAGGTCCCATACTTTTTTCCACCAATTATCTAAAGAAATAATACACCACAGTATTATGACTGAATCTGTGTCCTGGAAACAATGGCTGTATTTACTTTGGAGAATATCACACGGGAGGCTTGCACCTTCCCCTGTCATTAAATTGGCTTTAAATAGTCCTAATAGTACAATTGGGGTTCACACCCCCACATGCTTTTCCTGTCCTTCTCCCGTGTTTAAAGCATAATGGAGCCATCCCCACACGCTTGTCCTGTCAGTAAAATGTAATGGAGCCATCATTTGGTAATAACGGAAGTTTCCGTTATTACCAAATGGCATCTCCATTATGCTTTAGTGATGGGACACGTGTGTGGGAATGGCTCCATTATGCTTTAAACACGGGAGAAGGACAGGAGAAGCATGTGAGGGTGTGAACCCCGATCACGTGATTAGGATGATTTAAAGCCAATTTAATGACCGGAGGAAGACCCTAAACCTCCCGTATGATATTCTCCTTGATAGCAGACATTTTTACTGGGTCTGAACAGTAGGAGCTCACGTGCAAGTACAGGTACATTTAATTCCAGAAAGTACTGAGTTAATGTAAACTGATTTGGGGAGTGGGACTGAAAAGTTTTTGGTAGTTCTTAGGAAATATTTGGGAAGTGGAAAAAAACATCAAAGGGATCCCCAAAATAAAATGAGTTTGTACAGGAACAAAATCTGAGACTTCTAGAGACTTTTTACCCCCATGGAGGTGACCTGAGTTTACTTTTTTTTGGATAGGTGAATGCTTTATTTTTATATAGTTTTTTTTAAAAAAAAGAACAGTTATATACATGAGAGCCACATGATGTAGTGGTTTAAGTGTTGGACTAGAACTTTGGGAATTGGGGTTTGATTCCCTACCTGGCCATGGAAACCCTTTGGGTGACCTTGGGTGAGTCACACACTCTCAACCCCAGAAAAACACCATGACAGGTTCACCTTAGAGTTGCCATACGTTGGAAGTGGCTTGAAGACACACAGTAATAAAAGTCCTGTACACGTCTACTTGTTGGCCAAGATCCTACATTGTGCAAGCAGAACATAAAACCCCACTTGCTTAGTTCTGTGCCCTCCCTGCATGGCAGAAAATGTCA
The DNA here is from genome assembly GCA_026167975.1 of Phrynosoma blainvillii. Classification (NCBI taxonomy): domain Eukaryota; kingdom Metazoa; phylum Chordata; class Lepidosauria; order Squamata; family Phrynosomatidae; genus Phrynosoma; species Phrynosoma blainvillii. The sequence continues at coordinate 287,459,726 of JANUYF010000002.1, read as the reverse complement.
GATCCAGGAAGGAGCTGCTTGGTGTTGCTGCTTATAGATGGGGAGTGGGGAGGGATGATGAAGAAGCAGCTGAACTCAAGCTGGAGAAGGGAAGAGAAAAAGGTATGCTCACAAATGGAGTGTGCCCTTCCTTTTCTTTCCTGGGAGCCTACAGTGGCCACATCTTCAGCAGCACTCACCACTGTCCTTTCCATGTTTTAACAACTGGGGAGGGGTTAGTTTTGGACATTGTGCAAAGAGAATAGGTCCCTGTGTCCTGTCTAAAAGCTACACGTATGTATACGTATGTACATGTATATAAGCCACACTTATGTGTGCATATGTTACTAAGAGGATGTCATCCCTTTTCAGTGAATTGCGTATGGCCTTATTCTGTTAGTCATTTTGTGAGTAGTGAATATTTCAGTTACGGTTGCTTTTATGTTACCTTATTGCTGTTGTTTTTATTGGCTTAATGCTATTACCTTACTTGTATGGATTGTTTCTTAGCTATATTAATTTTGAATTTATTATAAACTGCCTTGTGGACAACCTTCTGTTGTGAGGTGGTTTACAAATATTGTTAATACATAAACTCATGGTTTATTAAACTAAGAAAAAGTTTGGTTTTAGATCGAGGTAATAAGAAGCTTACTCTTCTGCATCACTGCAGTCATAACCAACTGTACTGATAGTTGCTTCTATTTGCATAAACAGGAGCTGTCATGATTTCCGTAAGGCTGGCTAGTCTCTGCAACTAATCAGTTTGGCATGCAGCCTAGCAAGTCTAGAATGAAGAGACAAACTTTGGTTATGCAACCTGATGGTTTCTATTTGATGAGGAAGTGCTACTAAACTTTTAGTGAGCATGGAAGGCATTTTTTTTTTCATAATTCACTATATAATATTCACCCTTAATCTTTTTTTTTTAAAAAAGGAGACAAAACGGAGGCAGGCTAAGAGCAGCTAGGCCCATCATTTTTCTGAAGATATTATGCAACTTATATTTATATTTATATTTCTCCAGTGAAAGTCATACACACCAAAGCAGTGTATATGACTTTCCCCCTCCCCACTTCATCCTTACAACAACACCTAGGCTGCGAAAGAGTGACTGGCCCAAGGTGAATTTCATGGTCCTATCATGACTTACAGGATGACTTTGAAACTAGCACTCTCTCTCAGCCTAGTCTACCTGATCTCCCACTTCATAGGACGTTATCACACCAGCGGCAAGAAAAGCAGCAAGGAATCAATCCAGAGCCATACCGGAATGATTCTGGTTGCGCAGCCGTAATTCCTCTTTGAAAGAGGAATTCAAAAGAGCTGGAATGATGCAGCGATGGTGCAAGGATGATGCAGGGATGGGCGGGGTTTGCTGCGACGTCGTCTGATCACGGGGCAAAGGATCCAGAATGATGCAGCGATGGCGCAGGGATGGGGCTGCTTTAGACCCCGTGTGATAACGTCCAAAGTCTATTGTTTTAATGCCTGTACTATGGCTCACTGGAAGAGGCACATCACTAAGATCTTTGTTGAAATGTTGCCAAACAGAACAGAGAAAGTAGATTCTGAAAGCAGCTTAACAGGATTGGTTCAGGTTGGTTGGTGTTACTACAATTCAGTTCAACTGAATATTTAATTGCTCAGAATAGAGACAATCAGTGATATACGTCTGGTGGGAAATTCATGGTAAGATTTACTCAAGGGAGGTTTGCTATTATTTTCCTCTTAGGCTGAGACAGTGTGACTTGCCCAAAGTCACCCAGTGGGGTTCCATGGCTGACCAGGAATTGGAACCCTAGTGTTCCACAATCCTAGTCCAACACTAGGCACTGAACATGCCTAGGCCCAGAGGCTGAGGAAAGGGCTTCCCCTCCATCCCAACTTCCACTACTGTGGCCTCAGAGAGAGAGAGAGAGAGAGAGAGAGAGAGAGAGAGAGAATAGCAGCGAGCATCTGCTAGACCCAATAATCCTCTCCCCCATTGCCAAACCCCTTTCCTTGTATTTTCCTTTCTATTTAGACTGTAAGCTTGATGAGAGAGAACAATTTGTAAGCAGCCCTGGAAGCCTTTGTGGCTTAAGGGTAGCAAATACTCTAAACAAACTAACTAACTAACAAACAAAGACACAAACACTCAAACCTCTACACCATACCAGTTTATGGTATTTTAAAGTAATTGACATGAAATCAAAGTCATGCTAGTGGACTTTGGTTAGCATCCCATTGGATATTGGTCATTATTTGAGATGCTTATACAGTTTTCCCTCCCCATTCACAGACTTGGAGTCCGTGGTCTCGCTCTTCATGGGGAGGGACAAGGGCTATATTTTTAATGACCTCACGCATGTATGTATGGCCCCGCGTGTGTGCCATTACTTTAAATAGGGCTTGAATATTTGCGATGCGCCATTTTCGCAGAGGATCTGGAATGGATCCCCACGAATTGGGAGGGGCAACTGTAGACTGCTTTTCAGGGATACAGCATCAGCTTACAGAGAAATATTAAAGCAATGGACAGCAGTATGAATGTATAAATAATAATGTTAAAAAAAATCACACTGTGCCACAACATTTAAAAGTTGGATGAAACCAATTCATCTTGAATTTGTAAAGCTATTCCATTTAAAGATGAAACCATTAATTTTAAAATTAATAATGCAAACACAACTATGCACTTTGTAATGATTTGTAGTTTAAACCAGAAGTAAAAATAATGGCCATAATCATAATCACACACCCATACATAAGCCCACACTGAGTTCTATATACCAACTAGGTACAAGTGCAGAAAGTATTTGAAGAAGTAGCCTACAACATCTCTTTATACTCAAAGTCATTCTATTGTTTCCCAGACCCTTCTCTTGTTCTCTCCAAGACACAGAACCTAGTGGCTCCCAGAGGGAAAACCTTAAAACACTAATCAAGTTGATAAGGGCCCAAATTCCTGCTCCTATTACTATCCAGTTTCTCTCTGGAGAAAGCAACACCCACCTGCTCAGCATTCTCTGACTTGCCTGTGGCCCATAGTCTTCCCTGGAGATCAGACAACTCTGTTGAGTATTGCCCTGCACTGTATATGGCCTTCAGAACCAAAAGGATTAAACAGTTTTTGCTGGATCACTGCTATCAACGTATGTGTTAATACTCTCATAGAACTCTAAATAGTGTTATAGGACTAATTTTTTATTAATAGAAGTTATGTTGATACATCTTCAGCAAAACCTGTCTTTCTGCATGCTTGATAATTTAATCTTTAATAATATTTTCCTCCAATTTAAATTACTCTCCTAAACTTCTAACTTGCATGAGAAATTCCATAAATCAGTTTTTTGGAGAGAGAATAGGTGAGTCATGCAGGATGCATTGCACAGCAGAGGCTACGTGGCAAGCACAAAATCTGATAAAAGACCAAAATCCTATTGAGATCTTAGTCCTTGGTAGAGTTTGTGCATTCTTTTCATAAGCAACACTTGAAAACAACCATTTCAGATTCTTGATGGAGACACTTGCTTTAAATGTCATTAACATATAGTCTGGATTTTTCTCCGTGCTTACAAATAGTGGTATATTTCCCAGATGTCTTTTTAAAAAGCAGTTAACAACCAACTGTATTTCTCCTGCTGCAGATTTATAGCCTTTCTGCCGATAATGCTTTCATCTACTTTTCAAGCCAGATGTTGGAAGTGAAATGCACCAGATTGTTAAGCTTTATTCTCCTCCTCATCCCTTCAAACCATATAAATAACTGTTTTGAAGGCTGGAAATGGTTGCAAGCCAGAGGTAATTAAAGGGCCAAAATATCATAAAGAGTGTTTATGGTTTTAAGATGGTGCATTTACCACTTTAAATTTTCAAAAACACTTCTTGGCTTGTTACAGCATTTCTATGTCTTTGGTTATCATAATTTACCACCTAGTCATTGGTATGGGATATCTGCACATTTGAAAGTAAATAAAAACTCATTAGTAAAAAAACTGGGCAAAAGGAACTTTTATGTGGTGCAATAATTCCAGGGTCCTGATCCACTCAGTTCCCAGGTCAACTAACGCTGAAGGCTTCATTTCAAAATGAAACAAAATCCCAGGTGTACCAAAATAATGGTTTGTTGGTTACATGAAGATATCAAACAGGATGTACCAATAAAACTTGAAGTAAAGGCAAAGTTAGCTGATTGAAACAGTCCTTCATCATAGTTGCTGTCCCTATGATGCCCCAACAGACTGGTTCCTGGGCTGGACTGAATCTGAATTTCACCCTTTCAGAAAGAGATTGAGGAGATTACTACACATGGCTTTTAAACTGTGATTAAACCAGGAAAAAAGTGGTTTTGGTGAGATGTATTGTGCAATGCTGCCTCTGACCCATAGCTGCTCTGTCTCCAACCTCTCACTTTTCATTGACTGGGGAAACCCATCAATGATCTCGCAATTGGGCAAGTGCCCAATTGCACAATTAGCAGTCATGAGGTGTCAGTGTCCCCTCTTCCCCTATGCCCCCTCTAACCCTCACTATTTTCAAGCAGCCTGAAGTACTAGAAATAATATACAAATGTTTACATTCATAATCTAAAATGGGAAAAATTATTAACCTATTTTGGTATTGGTTCTTCCTATTTCACTTTCAAGACTGATTATTTTAATCCTGCACATTGTATAAAAGCATATTTTCCCTGACCAAAGATGAAAATATAAAGCACTTGTTTTCACAAACAAATCTGCTGTTTCTTTCTTCACTCTTTCTCTGCAACCAAATGAAGCTAAGGATAGGTAGCCTTCCTACATAGAAATTGTAACATCCTTAGCCAAAACTTTGATAAAAGTTCTTCCTTCTTCTGAGATACTGACTATATATGAATTGCCATGAACATTATTTATTTATTTATTTGCATCATCAAAGTGCACACTGAGAATTGTAATAGGGCATGATGCTTTCTGTCATGACATCATGTTGACAGAGAGTGCATGCAATGCTTAGCGATCCTGATTAAGGAGTAAAGACCCCCAATGGATTGGAGAAACAATACTAAAGGCTTTATTATAGGAACTCTATAAGTTAAGAAAGTTACTTAGGGTGCTGATGTAAACTGGCTATTATTCTAGGGAATAGCTGAGAGAGGCCTGGAGGGAAGAGAAGAAGTGAAGAGACATCCCTATGAGTATCAGTTTACATCACAGAGGGATCAGGATATGTAGATGAGGAGGAAGGACACTTTGGGTTACTCAGACCATCTAACCCTATTATTGCTACCCTCTCTGGGGCATTTTCAGTGCTAAGCATTGTTGCACTTTGAACACATGTATCATGTTCTCCCTCTGATTGGCTGTTTTCACGTGTCTTACTTTTTTTGGCCCCAGAGGAAGCGGCTGTGGTGGTACAAGTGCCCATACTATGAAGGGTGTGGACATAACACCAGCAGCAAGCTGGAGGATAGCTCACAGATGGAATTAAGGTTGAAGTTCTACCAGTGAAACCATGCTCAGCTCTCACCACTCTGAGGACTCTCCATTTCAGGATGATAGCCACCTTAATCATAGAATCATAGAATCATAGAATCATAGAGTTGGAAGAGACCACAAGGGCCATCCAGTCCAACCCCCTGCCATGCAGGAACTCCCAATCAAAGCATCCCCGACAGATGGCCATCCAGCCTCTGCTTAAAGACCTCCAAGGAAGGAGACTTCACTACTCTCCGAGGGAGTGTGTTCCACTGTCGAACCACCCTTACTGTCAGGAAGTTCCTCCTAATGTTGAGGTGGAATCTCTTTTCTTGCAGCTTGCATCAATTGTTTCGGGTCCTAGTCTCTGGAGCAGCAGAAAACAAGCTTGTTCCCTCCTCGATATGACATCCCTTCAAATATTTAAACACGGCTATCATATCACCTCTCAGCCTTCTCTTCTCCAGGCTAAACATCCCCAGCTCCCTAAGTCGTTCCTCATAGGGCTTGGTTTCCAGACCCTTCACCATTTTAGTTGCCCTCCTTTGGACACGCTCCAGTTTCTCCACATCCTTTTTGAATTGTGGTGCCCAGAACTGGACACAGTATTCCAGGTGAGGCCGGACCAAAGCAGAATAGAGTGGCACTATTACTTCTCTTGATCTAGACACTATACTTCTACTGATGCAGCCTAAAATTGCATTGGCCTTTTTAGCTGCTGCATTGCACTGTTGACTCATGTTCAACTTGTGGTCCACCTGGATTCCTAGATCCCTTTCACAGGTAGTCTCATTCAGCCAGGTGTCCCCCATCGTATATCTGTACTTTTCGTTTTTCCGCCCTAAGTGCAGTACCTTACATTTCTCTGTGTTGAATTTCATTTTGTTAGCTTTGGCCCAACTTTCTAGTCTGTTCAAGTCATTTTGAATTTTGATCCTGTCCTCTGGGGTATTAGCTACTCCTCCTAATTTGGTGTCGTCTGCAAATTTGATAACTATGCCCCCAATACCGTCATCCAAGTCATTAATAAAGATATTGAATAGCACTGGGCTCAGGACAGAGCCCTGTGGCAACCCACTGGTCACTTCTTTCCAAGTTGAAAAGGAGCCATTGTTGAGCACCCTTTGCATTCGACCAGTTAACCAATTACAAATCCATGTAACAGTTACTTTGTCTAGCCCACATTTTACCAACTTGCTTGCAAGAATGTCATGGGGAACCTTGTCAAAGGCCTTACTGAAATCAAGATATACTATATCCACAGCATTCCCTTCATCTACCAAGCTGGTAATTTTATCAAAAAAAGAGATCAGATTTGTCTGGCATGACCTGTTTCTCTGAAACCCATGTTGACTTTTTGTGATTATGAAATTATCTTCCAGATGTTCACAGACTCTCTGTTTAATGATCTGCTCCAGAATCTTTCCGGGTATTGATGTCAGACTAACTGGACGATAATTGTTGGGATCCTCTTTTTTCTCCTTTTTGAAGATGGGGACAACATTTGCCCTCCTCCAGTCTGCTGGGACCTCTCCTGTTTTCCAGGAATTCTCAAAGATTATTGCCAATGGTTCCGATATTACATTTGCCAGTTCTTTTAATACCCTTGGGTGTAATTCATCTGGTCCTGGAGACTTATATTCATCTAGATTAACCAGATGTTTCTGTACTATCTCTTTACTTATTCTGTGCTGAAATTCTCCTATTCTGTCCTCTGCTCCATAATGACCAATCAGTAGCTGGTGGAGAACAAGGTGGAACAAGGAGAACTTGAGAAGAATTTGGCTATGTCCCCATGGTCAGAGGCAAAAGAATGACATCATCTGCTGAGATCTGCAGGGGTCCTTTGGAGGTCTTGGCAGATGAAGCCATTGTCTTGGGAGGCTGTGGTCATTGCAGAGGGAGGAAGGGAATACTCTGCAATGACCAAAATAGGACAAATAGAGGTGTATGCTGGATTTAAGCTTATGTATGTCACCAACAGGATGTGCTAGTTTTGTAAGTTTGTGAATATATGTGTACTGTTAAGAGAGACTGTAATGAATAACATGGTGGCTGTTGTAAGTTTATTGTGTGGAGCTCAATTAGTTCAAATTACAAGAAAGGGGATTCTGACTAAACATTAGGAAGAACTTCCTCAAAGTAAGAGCACCTTGACCATGGAACAAACTGCTTTGGAAACTGATGGACTCTTTACTCTTGGAAGTTTTTAAGTAGAGGCAAAATTGCTGCAGCAGATATGCAGTCATGATGTCATGGCTATGCTCTGACCTAAACCCCAAAGCCCATCTTATAAGGCAGCCAGCTGCAATGAGAGACTTCCAACTCTGTGATTCTATGATCCACCAATAGATCTATATCTGCTTTCTACCCCAGGGAGAGAGGCAGAACTTATGATAAAGAGCAACACTGTGGGACGAACACTTGTGAACCTTTCAGATGAAGTGCTACCTGCTCACTCATTTTGTAACATGTTGTCTTGAAAACAGAGAATACAGTAAGATAACACTGAGATTTCCTTAACTTTTAACATTCAAATTGCCTTATTATCCCAGGGGTGAATATGATGATTTACTTTCTTCATATGCCATTTAGTAGAATCTGTGTGGTGCAGTGGTTTGAGTGTTGGACTAGGACTCTGGAAGACCATGGTCTGAATTCATGCTCAGCCATGGAAATACACTGGATGACCTTGGGCAAGTCACACTCTCACAGCTCAGAGGAAGGCAATGGCAAACCTTCTCTGGAAAAATCTTGTTGAGAAAATTCTATAAATCCATAAATCCAAGTCAACCTGTAGATACATAAAAACAACACCACAAATTAGTACTGGAAAGTGCGTCTAGGATCCATAAGCAAAAGAAGAAACAAGTCTTCATGTGCTTATTGATAGTTATATTTTATCCTTTAAAAGGGTTTTTTTATAATCCAGTTTTGTAAAAAGCCCGTAATGTTTTGGCCTCTGTATTACTGAGTAGCCTTCTTCAGGGGCTACACATTTGATCTATCAATGGCAGAAATTTCTGGAGTTGGCTAAAAAATCTCTCTCCTGTTAAACACAATGTGTCAGGCTTTTTACAAAACAGGGTACCGGTAATCAAAAACCTTTTTAAAGAATAAACTATAACCATCAGTAATGACATGAACTCATTTCTTCTTTTGCTTGTGGAACATAAAAACAACAGCAATGCCATTTATGGTAAGAAGAATGGGATAATGATTTCCTGTCCACTGGAAGATAACACTGACTCTTGATTTGATTATTTGTGCCACAAGCTTAATGATAGTTGCTAAAAATGGGTCATAACATCTTCCTTTCATTCTGTCTCCCTTCTGACTTTTTTCTTTTCTCTCTCCTCTTTTTTTGTCTCTCTTCCTATGTTTCTCTTTCTCCCCAAGTTGCGTAGCAATTGGAACTTTTTCTCTAAGGACGTTATCACACATGGGCCAGAAAGCGATAATAAAGTGGAAATGAGAAATCCCGAAAATAAACCGAAAATAAACCTTGAATCCGCAAATGGCTTTCACACGTAATTACCTTAATTGCGAAATTACAGTAAGCGCATTTAATGTTCACACACAAGTGAGAAAAGCCCGTAAATGTACTAGAAATGATCTTCTTGCACATGCGCAGATAGAGGAATGCTCGCCGTGGAACCATGGGAAAAGCAGGGAAATGCTCCCAAATGCGCATTTGCTTTTCACATTACGGTAAATGCGAAATTACTGTAATTTCGCAAATGCATTTCCTCAAAACTACCGAATTTCAAAAGATCTCGGATAACACCAGTTTCTGTCCAGTTTCTGTCCAGTTTCTGTGCGACGTTGTGTGAAATCGTGAGGCACAAATCCAGTTTTTGTTTGGGATTTGTGTGGATTAACCAGCAGATTTCCCCCGTGTGATAACGTCCTAAGAGGCCGTAGGGATGATGGATTGGGGATGGGAAAGTAGAAGAATGCAGGTGGTTCTTTAAACCTTCTATCCCCAGCTGCAGTCCTTCTGAACATGATCTATTTCATGTGTGAATCAGAAATACTTTCCTAAGCCTCATTGCTATGAGGTGGGAATTTGTTCAAGAGGATGGTGGCAGAAAGTGGAGAGGATAAGGCTTGTTTGGTCCAAGAACTCTATTAGACCTTCTACCCTTGTTGTCTAATAAGATTGTATAACCATCTCACAGGCTTTAGTTGTGGCTTCTTGCATTGTACTAGAAGACCTTAGCTGTCCCTCCTTCAGCTCTACATTTCTTCAGTTCCAATTGCTGTGCAGAGGGTAGGGTGGCAGCATATAGGAAAGATCCTTCTTTGATCCTTCCCCTGCAGACCTTAATGCTGCATGAAGATTATAGAAGGAAGCCATGAGTTGCATCTAAAGGCACCATGAACTGGAGGTTCTCCATCCCTCTTACTGTATATGGTGTGTCAGAGGGATTCAGGAGAATAAGAAGAAAGAACCTGTCTTGATTCTATTTGTACCCCATTCTAGATATTTCCACATAGAATAAAACTGTTAAGGAAGACTCATGTTCATGAAATGCTATTGATCTACACCCACCCGTATTGCAGTCCATGCTCAAGGCCCATACTCATTTAATTAAATAAACTGGAGCAAACACAATGTTGTCACAACTTATTGTGCTCCATCCTTGGTATCTTGGAGAACAAATTGTTCTCTTTACAGAATGTTGGCTTTGTGTCTATTTTTTTTTTTGCAAGCTTATTCCAACATGTGGATTTTTGTTCAAAATTGTGCTTCTTTGATTTTAATCCCTTTATTTTTAAACTGCTTAAAATGGGTCAACAAATGTGAAAAATCAAAGTGGGCTTTTTTCTTGTTTGTACATGCTAGATCTTTATGTGTGGCAATTACCACAAACAATATTTCCATCTCCAGACAAAATTATGGAATAAGGAAATAGCTCCATCTCCTCCAAACAACAACAGCATCCCAAAGGCAAGAATTCTGCCTCACATCTGGATTAATGTCTTCTGTGCTGGAACAAGACAAACTTCATGGCCCAATTTTTCATAGTGACATGTTACAAAAATGCCTATTGCAGGCTCTTCTAGTATTTAGCGCAGGGGGTTCTAGCCTTTTTTTGGCTCATGGGCATATTTGGAAATTTGAGTAACTGTTGTGGGTGCCTTCACCAAATAGTTGCCATAGAAACAGGGATAGTTATTTTGTGAATTCTATATGCTTTCAATGTTGGTTTGATTTTTTTTCAGTTCTTCATAAACTGTTCTGAATATGGGTTTGAGCATTCTCTTCTTATCTGCTCACACATGCCTGCCTTTGTCCCTAGTTCTCACATGGCCAATAAAAAGTGTGGCCTTTGCCTTCATTGAAACACCTCAGTACCTTCTTAACTGATAACATCTCAGGCAGAATGGAGGGTTGTGACTCTAACATTCTCACCATTTTTCTCCTCTAAGATTTTTGACATCTTTACCTGATGAAGAAGCCAGTGAAGTTTTGAAAGCTTGCATAATGTAGTTTATCCTTTGGTGGCCCAATAAAGGTATAGCTGCTTGTGGTTTTTGGATTTTGAGTTTTGAGCACAAGTTATTAATTTATAATTTAGATTAAATATTCCTGCTACCAGGCTTAGGCTACTGCAGGAAACTCAATTTCTGTTATTGCCTTGTTTCTCACACAAATTTGCAAACCTCAATGTTCTCTTCTTATCTGATTACCCACCGAAGCCATGTGCCCTGAATTTAAGAAAATAAAAAATCCAACAACACCAAAACCAAAGCCAAACTGCATTAATGAAAATGGCTTCCTTCCCTTTCTGTGAAACTTGTGAATGAAGACTGATTGATTGACTGAATGTGTATAAATGAATAAAAATAAAGTTACAAATAGTTAAGAGTTAGGTAGCATGTGAGTATCCAAAGTGACAAGAACTGGTAATCTGGCAAAGTGAAACAAAGGTTTAGTATAAAAATTAATACTAAAGTGAAAAAGCTGCTTTTTAGATAAAGTATATTTTGATTTACAAATGAAAAAGTAGCAATTAAACAATTTAGATCATATAATCTATTAAACATCACAGACACCATAAGGAATTTGGTGTGTCAAAGTAAAATACCTCCTCTCTCCCCGCTCCCAATGGAGTATAAGACTGAAATGGATCAACACAGAGATGAACGAACAGACAACAGTAAAAGATTGAAGAGTAAAATAGATATAACCACTATGTAAAAAACCCTTTGTAGTAATGTAGTAATTTTATTTTAAAGAAGATCTTGTATTTTCTCAGAATGTCTGTTCAACCAGTGGATGTAGACTGTCGTGTGTCAGGGGCCAGGAGGCAGATCACCTCCCAAATCACAAGGTGCAAGAATTGCATTTCCTTGAGAACAGGTTTTCTTTTGTCTGCTGAAAGAACCTGTCAAACTTTTGACTGTAGCAGGCAGTGACAGAGCTTATTAGAACTGCACATATATAACCCATATTTTAATTCTCAGATTCTCCTTCAGAATAACAGGGTCTTTCTCCTTAACAATATTGGCTAATAGTTAAGAGCACTTTGTGTTGTTTTGATTATGCGGGTTGCTTTTCATTCTCACTGATTTATTTCTCAGCAAGAAAAGTGATTGGGCTGAGAGTGAATGATAACTGGGCTCTGATCCCTGTGAGCTAGAGACTGGCTGCCTTTATTTTATTTTTTTGGTAGGGACAGGCACTCTGCACTTGCTTTGAATCATCTTCCAAATTTGTTCTTGGTGCCAGAGTGTTAAGACTTTACTGAGAGTAAGCTCATCTGATATTGAACTTTACAGGTCAATTATTTCATTGCTGGACTAAAAAACAAACAAGTTTGTATATTAAATGTGATTTAGGATCTACACTGTTTTTTTAAACAATGCAAATGGCAAACAACAACTGGTAGTGGTAGTAGTGGGGGTGGTGACACTGGTGGAGGATCTCTCAGAGACAATGGCAGCAGCACTTTAGACTAATTGTTGTTAGCCCTATGCAGAAGAAAGTATGGTAAATCACTGCTGAAGCCTTTTACCTTGTAAACCTGATGATGAGACAATCCAAAATGAAACAAGAGAGACAGAGTACCAGAAGGCATTCAACCAGCTGTTGGGGAAGAGCAGATGAAGTATGGAAAGCATTGTGTCTAATGATGCAACTGGACCCAACCCAAAGGATGTTCAGCTGTTGACATGCTCAGAGGCAAAAGGAAAATCCAAAGCTGCACAGTTTATGTAGTAGGAACATGAAACATGAGTTGCATGAAACAGGGAAGGCTATAACTCATAAATGCATAGACATAGCCATACTTGATGTGGTTGAGCTAAAGTGGACAGGAATAGGACATGGTTTCAACTTGATACTTAATCATTTGCTTTATATATGAAATTGTCACATATATTGGAAGAATGAAATAAACATGAATATTCTGAGCCTTTTGGGAATTCTTCATACACCCTATCCTTAAGTAAAGCATAGGAGATTAAAAATATACTTGTGCGGCAGCATGACCCACACACATTGTAGAGCCCATGCACCTTAATAGCAGGCAGACTATTCTGCATGATGTTCTATAGTGCTTTGAGGCTCACATAACTGGACTTAAGACACTGTTGTTCGAAAACCAGAACTATATTGAGGTGCATAAACATCTCTGATGTGTTTCAACTAGCAGAATGTCACTATATGTCAACACATTGTAACACGAGTCTGTAACATTTTGGAGAAATGTAGAAAGCTGGTTGTCACAGAGACAAATTGTTTGAGTGTCTCCAAATAAGGAAACAATAAATTCGACATAAGATCTAGATGGTAGATATCTTGGCAGTAGTGGCAGGGGGAAACTGACTCTGATTTAAGGTGATAGTTTAATTTAAGGCCATTTCAAAATTTGGTTGAATTGGTTTGAGGATGTGCATCAGAAATAACTAAAGGTATGATCTGCATACAAGGCCTCCTCCAAGTTCTAGATGTAAGTTATGATGCATTATCACCAGTGATTTATTTACATAGCGCCTGAAACCCTTAATATAAAAAGCAACCAACTAACGTGTCTGATAGAGCTAGAGCTATAGAAAGAAATAATGCTCCTTGACAGCTATCTAATTACTGTATGCTTTGCAGTTTGAACAATAAGCCCTAGTGGCGTAGTGGTTAAACGTCTGTACTGCAGCCACTCACTCATAGACCACAAGGTTGAGAGTTCAATACTAGCCAGGGCTCAGGCTTGACTCAGGCCTGCATCTTCCGAGGTCGCTAAAATGAGTACCCAACTGTTGGAGGGCAGTGAACTTACAGTTGTAAACTGCTTAGACACCCCATAGTGTGGTATGAAGCAGTATATAAATGAAGTTGCTTTGCTTTGCTTTGCTTTGCTTTGCTTTGCTTTCTTGCAGCTTTTGCAGAAATATTATTGGGCTTTTTCTCACTAAGGGTGTTATCACACCAGGTTCATAACTTGCTACAATCCTGTTAGTCTAGGAAATGGAAACTGGGTTGGGGACAGTTATTATCACACAGCTCTTCAGAATCACCATGCTGCTGCTTCTGTCCCTTAGTAGAGCTGGATAGTAAAATGAGCGTACAGGGTTGGAACCAGAGTGAGAGAGTTGATGAACCAAATTCCATTGAAATCAGCAGCCCCATTGATTTGAGTGGAAACCACATTATGCTTAGTCTATCTTGAAGCCCATGACACTTTATATTTCTGTAGAGCTTCACATGCAGAATGCAAACTTCTGCTTTGATATGGATATAATATAATTAGAAAGAACTTCTTAAGTGCTGTCAGGATAAATCTGTTTTTACACCTACCTCTTCCTGATTCTAACCACTCAAAAGAACAACTTTGCATTCTTTCTATATTTCTTCCACCAGTTAATCAACAGATTTTAACAAATTTCCAAGGTCATAAGCATGTCCTTTGGAATTTTGACATTTTTGCTTTGCCGTATGACAGACTTCATTTGTAAATCTCTTTGGCTTGCAAAAGCAAACTTTTGCAGCCTCTCTAGCTGGTGTTCTTTCTCATTAATTACTTTTGCCATCTTGACCACACTCTGATGTTGTCTGGCCACACATGCCCAGATTTTCAGCTGTGAAATGTTGGAGGATATGGTATCTGTGGCAAAATGCCTGGTATTTCACAAAGTGCATTCAGGTGCATGCATCTATAAAGAGCTGTCTGATGCATACAACATTTTCTGATCAAGTGTATGCAATCAATCAGTAACAGGAAGAAGGGAAGCTGGTCAATATATTGTGAAAAGTCTTGGGCTGAAGTGAATGGTTTGACTTTGATGTGCCATTTGGTTTCTGTGTAACATTTGCCAAGTAAAATCATTACCTTAGAGACACAAGATTTATTGACACGTACAGAGCTGAAAATTAGCCAAAAGGTTCCCACATATAGGGGGTGGAACTTCTGGGCATAAGGGGTGGGGCTTCTGCCCAGAAGAGGCGGGGCTTCCACCTGGAAGGGCGCATTCCGCCCCTCCTTGTCGTGGCTCAGTTTTTCTTGGGAGAACCAAGCCACGGTAAGGAGCCAGGCTGGCTGGCCGTGCCTCCCTGCCCCTCCTTGCTATAGCCCAGTTCTCCTCTGAGGAAAACTGAGCCATGGCAAAGAGCGGCAGGGTGTGTGTGAGCACTTGGCCTGGCTCCTTGCTGCGGCCTGGTTCTCCTAAGAAAACGGAGCCATGGCAAGGAGGAGTGGGGCGGGAGCCAGACTGGGTGTCACCCTCCTCTGGGGTGTCATCCGGTGCACTCTGCACCCCCACACCCCCCAGTGACGCCACTGGCTTCAACCTCATAGAAAAACAATAAGCAATACTATTTAGCATTGTTTTGCATCAAGAAAAGCCAAATTTCATAATCAAAAAGCCCACACTTCCTCTTCTTTCATTTGTTTGTAACATTTTGTTCTGTAAATAAAGGTGTATATTATCACTTTTAATTCTTTGAAATGTTGTAAACTTCCTTTGAATCTGTGATGAACTTTTGGTGGTGCTTTTTTAATCCTTTATTCAACATCACTTGTTTAGAAATAAACCCCTGCAAGATAAGCTGTCATGGACTATATTTCATGAGGTATCTTATTAGGATATAAAAATTCCTTAGTTGTTAAGGACCCACAGGACTTTTTGTTAGTTCTTTGCAGCAATAGATTAAAATGTCTTGGCTACTTCCTTGGAAATTGTGAGACTGTTGTGTCTTCTATTGGGCAACTCAAGAGGAACGGAGATGATCCTTGCTGGAGAACCCTCAACCTGCCAGATGTTGATGAAATATTATTTTTATCATGCCTCACCAGTGGACAAGCTGCAAGAGTAGATGCACATCCTCCAACTATCCTCATTTGGCAGAGACAGTCATGATTAATTTTTTGTCATCTCACTTTTTCAGATGCTTTAAAAATGTTTCACTTTTCCCCTCTGGCCTAAACAATAAAGGAATTACTATTTTGTGGATTTTGTTGCACAGTCAGCCATCCATAGTCACAGATTTTTTTAGCCATGGATTCAAGTATCCACAATATCTTTTAAAAATATAAATATTTAAAAAAATATAAATTCCAAAAAGCAAACCTTGATTTTGTCATTTTATATAAGGGACACCATTTTATTATGCCATTGTATATAGTGGGACTTCAGCATCCACCGATTTTGGTATCCAGGAGAGGTGGAAGTCAATGGCTGTTGTTCATTCCCTAGCATCTGAAAAGTCCAAGTATGCTGCCTCTGAATACTGTGGTTTTATTGACAATGCTGTCTGTTGATAAAAGCAGAACTTGAAAAAGTTACTTTGTGGATAACAATTCATAGGATCCCTCTGCCTGCACAGGTTCTAGTTTTTTTTACTACAATTTCCAAAGCCTCCCTCCATCTCCAGCCATTGTGGCCAATAGTATGCTGGCTGGGGGATTGTGAGAACTAGGGTCTAGATAAGACTAGCCTACCATCCTGAATTATTACTTCCAAGTTTGATGCAAAACAGTTCTTGCCTGGAAATAGCTGAAATGTAATAGTCACTTGATATGGTAACATCTCAGTTTCTGTGAAATTAAAAGTCCTCCTGGTATTTTTTAAAACTATTTTTCAGATATTGTTCAATCACTTAACAGGGCCATTTGTAGTTCTTTATTTTCAGCACTATAGTGACCAACCCTCTCCCCCTAATACCATCACAAAATACCACCACAATAGCTTCTAAAGTTCTTCTTGTATAATTCCTTTCTATGTGAACATTAATACCTGTTTGTGTTCACTGTCATGACATTTGGGCATCCAACTCAACATTTTGATTGTGCAACAGCCAATGTGGGGGGAAATAATAAGGAATTCTTGTGCGCACTCTATCCTCTTTGTTGGGTTGTCTAAAATGCATGGCATTGTCTGGTGCCCAGATCAAGAAGGGGTATGGTCATACAGTAGGCCCTTGCTATCTGCGAGGGATCCACTCCAGACCCCCCCCCCCCACAGATAGTAAAAAACGCAGGACCTCAAGTGCCATATATTTCAATGGGTGTGCACTCCTGTGTGTGCCATCACATGCGTGTGGGGCCATTTAAAAAGCTGGAGCTTGCCGTCCATGGAAGCTCAAATTCACGGAATGCAAACCTGTGGACAGCGCAGGTGTACTGTATTTCTAGGCCATCTCATAGAAAACATCCCCTGGAGGTTTACACACACACACACACACACACACACACACACACAAACACACACTTTTGCCATGCTGGCACACCCATGAGCAATGTGCTTGGCACAGTCTTGTGTCAAAACAGAGCATTGAGCTGGGCCATATGATGCTATGGCATTTTAGAGGGGCCAGTGTCTTTAAGCGTGTATTCTATGTGATGGTCAACAACTTTATTGGCTTCTTATTTGTTATTAGCTTTACAGTGGGTGGAATCTGTCGGTTGCTTAAGCATTTTGGC
The DNA here is from genome assembly GCA_026167975.1 of Phrynosoma blainvillii. Classification (NCBI taxonomy): domain Eukaryota; kingdom Metazoa; phylum Chordata; class Lepidosauria; order Squamata; family Phrynosomatidae; genus Phrynosoma; species Phrynosoma blainvillii. The sequence goes on along the minus strand of JANUYF010000002.1, from coordinate 287,442,382 downwards.
CCATTGTTCCCATTCCTCTTGGGTAAAAACTGTAGCGTACCCAAAGGCCTATTTCTTGATATTAGGTCTACTGTTTGTGCAGCAGCCAGCCAGCCAGCCAGCCAGTGAGTGGTGTTTACCTCAGCTGCACCTAGCTTGCCACTGCCTTCTCCTCTGTGAATATGGCAACAGCCCAGGCCTGCTTCTCCCTCTCACCTGCACAAGCTTTTGCCACAAGGCTGGCACAGGCATTGCTCAGCCAGCTGCTCAGTTGCTGCTCCCAAGGTGACTGTGTGCAAACAGAGCAGCAACTGAACAGCCCATTGAGCAGTGACCAAGAAGCCTCTCGCCCACACTAGCCTTTGCTGCAAGGTCAGCACAAGTGAGAGGTTTCTTGGCTGCTGCTCAGCCAGCTGCTCTGTTGCCGCTCCCAAGGTGACTATGTGCAAATGGAGCAGCAACTGAGCAGCTGGTTGAGCAGCAACCGAGAAGCCTCTCGCCTGTGCTGGCCTTGTGGGCAAGAGGCTTCTTGGTTACTGCTCAACTGGCTGCTCAGCTACTGCTTCTTTTGCACCTGTCATCTTGCAACTGAGCAGCAGCTGAGAAGCCTCTTGTCATGCTTGCTTTGTGCCAAAGGCTTGACCATCTACTCAGTTGCTGCTCCCAAGGTGACTGGGTGCAAAGGGAGAAACTTCTCCCCAATGAGGAAGGACTCTAAATCCTTCTTCACCAGGGCAAAGAGGGGCACAGCTGGCTGCTCACTTTTCTTCTTGGTGAGGAAGGACTCTCAATCTGAGAGAGGCAAAGGCCTTTTTCAAAGAATCAACCCCAGATACTCTCCCCCTCCTCCCCCAGAGATGTGTCTTCCCCACACAGCTTTAGGTTGTCTCCACACGCACACACAAACATTGTTTCTTGTGCTACCATTTTTCTTGGTCTGTCCAATAAAAGAAATCAGGACCAGCAGTATAGCGCCAACTTGCCATCCAAGCCCTGGCAAAATTCATAAAATTTAAGCAGGGTCTCAATGTGAAAGCTCCTTTTTGCTGCCACTTCTCTCCCACCACCATGTACTCTATCTCCTCATCCTACCATGGTCATAAAGGTGCTAGTTCCCCTTGTCTTTCTTGAACACCAATACTTTGACTAAAGCCCCCCTGCTGCCCTCTTTCCCCCCCTGCCCCCTGCCAACCTTTTTCCCTCACTGCCCCTCTAGACCTTTCCACTGCCCCACTTTGGGAATCACTGATCTAGAGCATTTGCTCCCATTTGACTCATAATAAGGGCAGCAGGACAAATGGGGAAGAGCAAAAACTGTTTTTCATTGAGTTGGACATGACACCTTTTATTCTATTATTTCCTATAGTAGTCTGATGATTTCCTTACGAATAAATTATTTTGTGGGGAGTTTAAAGTTTTGCTCCCCCCCCCCTTTTTTTTTTTTACTGTACTTTAAGTTTCAGAGATCCCTAACTCTAATTAATCCATTGCTGTAACATGCACAAATTTTGGTAAGACCTTCCCCACCTCCCCATACTTCATCTAAATGTTAGATTCTAAGCATGGAGTAAAACATATCTATTTGCCTGTCAGATGCTTTTGGTTATGCTGGATAAGACTGATGGGAGGGCCGAAATGAGATAGCTTGAGGGCCCAAAATTCCCTATCTCTGATCTAAATTCTTTCAATTTTCATGTGATTGCCATAGTGCTATGTTCTATGAATGCTCACTGTTGACAAAAACATGACAAAAATGTTTGGGAAACATGTTAAGGAAAAAGCAACATGGGATATACAGTAATAGAAATAAAAATATGTATGTGAATGTCAAAGTGACTAAGCAGGAGCAATCAGGAAGATACACAGGTGAAAAAGATAATATAATTAAGAAGCCTTGAGAGCCAAGGACAAAGTTATAGAAGGTATATTGAGAACACCTGTGATAGATTGCAAACACCTGAGACTCATTAAGTGGTCAAGGTAAAGTGATGAAACACTTGGGTTGGTCTTAGGTATGGGATGATCTATGTGGACCAATCAAGATGTATGTACACACCCACTGGGTGGAAACTGACTGGTGGGTGGTGTCTAACAATGGCTATAAATTGCAATGTTTGCTAATGTACATTGTGGAGTAGTGTGGAGTGTTTTGGAGATATTGTGAAGTGTAGAGATTGTGATTTGTAGGGCATATAGTATTTGTGTATATAGTAGAATAAAGTAGATCTTTTATATAAGACTACTGAGTTGTCTGGTGTCTTGAGGGAAGATACAAGAGCCAGAAGAATCCTGGAGAAGTTTGGATACATCTCAGGAAGAAGAGAGAGAAGGCTTGGAGAGTTTGTCAGGGTCTTCAGCCTATTCTCTGAAACTCTGCTGCTTGGGAAAGAAGCATCAACCACTGATCAAAGCTGGTCAGCTCTGCTGCATAACAAGGTGGAGAGTTAGAGCCAGAGGTGAAGAGCTACAACTCCCATCATCCCTGACAAGGGTTATGGGCCCAGATACTAGAGCAACCAGCATCCACAGAAGCTGAAAGTTCCAGAGAGTGGAAGAAGGTTTTGTGGAGCCTTGTGAGTAAATCATTTTGTATTTTGTCTGCTGTGCATACTCAGAGGGACTGTGTCAAATTGAGTCACTGCACAAATTAAGATGGAGATACTAAAGTTTAGTAAATTAAATAGAAACAACTACTCTACCTGGAAAATATATGCCCAATCTCTACTCATAAAGGAGTCTCTGTGGTCGACAGTTGAAACAGGGCTGGCAGCTGATGCTAATGCAGCCACTCGAGAAAGAGACGCTAAAGCAAAAGCATGTCTTTATCTCATGCTAGAAGAAGACTTGATTAACGACGTAAGAGATAAAGTGTCCGCCAAGGATGTGTGGGATACTTTGCAGAGATTACACACACCTTCAACTGCGTTTGCAAAAATGCTTTGGTCTAAAAGAATTTACAGACAAAAGATGACAAAAGGACAGTGTGTGATAGAACACTTAAAATCAATGCAAGATTTATTTGTGCAAGCTGAACTGAGAGGAGTGGAAATTAGCAAAGAGCAGCAGTGTTACATTTTACTGGAATCGCTAGACTCTTCTTGGGACAACATTACAAATAGCTTGCAAAATTTGCCAGAAGCTGAGCTGAACAGAGACTTAATTGTTGCAAAAATATTGGAAGAAAACTTGAGAAGAAAGTCTGAGCAGGGTGACTCAGCAAGTTTAAGGACTGTGCCAAAACAACAAACAACGCCTGAACTATGAAAGCAGGAAGAAGCAGCTTCTACAAGGGAGCAACGGAGGTGCTTTTATTGTAAAAAGATTGGTCATCTGCAGAGACATTGTAAACAATTTGCTGCTGAGAGAAGCAAGCAAGGAGAGAGCAGATGGCAGCCGCGGCAGTATCAAAAACAGTCCAAACCTCCATTTTTGAAGGACAGTGGTAATAAAAAGGGGTTGGCAACCATGATTAAGGAAAAACAAAATACTAATTGTAAATGGTTGATTGACTCAGGAGCATCATCTTCAATGTGTAACAATATTAATTTGATAAGTAATAGAAAATCAGCTAATGTAAATACTGTAGTTTTAGCTGATGGGAAAGAGCTCAGTACTGTAAATCAAATGGGTACAGTTTACATTCCAGGGCTAAAGGAAAACTTTAATGATGTGTTACATGTAAAGGAGTTAGAAAATAATTTGTTATCAGTGAGCAGGTTAACAGACAGAGATTACACAGTCATTTTTGAAAAGAACATGTGTAAGATAAAACTGAATGGGGAATTGCGAGGCATAGGCTTGAAAAAGGATAAACTTTATTTTTTGGAGGACAATATTGATTGCTACAGGGTTGAAAATGCTAATAACATAGACAATAGTCCAATTCATAAAGACTGCATACATGAACTACACAGGAAATTTGGCCATGCTAGTTTCAAATGTTTAAATAAGTTAATCAGTATGTGTCCAGATTTAAAAGTTGCTGAATGCAAAAATCACTTAGATTGTACTGTATGCAATCAGGTAAAGGTCAGAGCTTTTCCAGTAGCCAAGAAAACCAAAAGAATTGCTCAAAGACCATTTCAGTTTGTACATGCAGATGTTGCCCAAGCTAATTGTTTATCTTTAGGGGGAAGCAAATATTTCCTAGTAATTGTTGATAGGTATACAAGGTTTGCATTTGTAAGAATATTGAAAAACAAATCTGACGCTGGGCAAAGTCTAAAAGCATGGGTGAGAATGGTGGAAAGACAATTTGATATTAGAGTAGGCACCATTGTTACTGACCGGGGAGGAGAATTTCTAAGTAATCAATTGTTTAATTGGTTTCAAAAGGTGGGAATAAGGCATGAAACTACTAATCCCGCTTGTCCTAACGAAGACGGTTTAGCGGAGAAAAAAATACAAGATATAAAAAGAATAACTGCTTGTTTGATGGCAGATGCAGAGGTAAAAGATAGTTTCTGGGCGGAAGCAACTTTGACAGCAGTACATATTAGTAACAGACTGTATCATTCAGAAATTGAAGACATTCCCTACAGGGTATTGTATGGGAGAGTGCCAAATTACAAGTATTTGAGAGTCTTTGGACAGTTTGCTTATGTTTACATACCAGCTTGTTTCAGGAAGAAAGGAGAACCCAAAAGTAGAAGGCTTAGGTTTTTGGGGTATTCAGGAAATAGCTACAAGTTTCATTTAGGTGGAAGGGAAGTGCAGTATTCTAGGTCTGCAAATTTCGAGAGACATGCCGGTTGGGACAAATTGCATGCCAATAAGGAAGTTTTCTTGAGGTTAGGAAATTCAAGTGAGCCAGAAACACAAACTGAACCAACTTCAGGAAACGGAGGGGTTTCAGTTAAGCCAGAAGCATCCACTAGCAGCAGTGATAGTTCTTCTGATAATGAGACACAATCTAGACCCATTACTACTAGAATGACTGAAGACAAGAGATTTAGTCATAGAACTATAACTCCCAGTACAGAAAGTGAGGATGAAAGAGGAAGATCAGCAGAGTTTATTCCCAGACGTAGTCACAGAGTTAGGAAGCCACCAGATAGGTTTGTTGTGACAAATGCAAGAGCTTGTTTAGCAGTGGAAGAGCCTGAAAGTTTTGAAGAGTTGGAAAGTTTGTCTAGAGAAGAACAGGAAAGATGGATTGATGCAATGGATGATGAGTTTGGTTGTCTGGTAAATAAAGATGTTTTTGAAATAGTTGATAGACCCAAAGACAAGAAAGTAATTGGTTGTAAGTGGGTGTACAAAAAGAAAGAAATGCCAGATGGAAGTATTAAATATAAAGCTAGGTTAGTAGCTAAGGGTTTTGCACAACAGCAGTATGAGAACTATGATAAGACATATTCTCCAACTGCAAAGCCAGAAAGTCTGAGAATGGTTCTGGCTGTAGCAGCAAAAAGAAGTTTAGTTGTAGAACATTTTGATTTTGAAACAGCCTACTTGAATGCTAGTTTAGATGAAGAGATCTTTATGGAGCAGCCACAAGGTTTTGAAGAAATTGGTAGTCAGAAAGTTTATAAATTAAAGAAAGCATTGTATGGGTTAAAACAAAGTGCCAGAGCATGGAATTTGTGCATTAATGAAGAGTTAGCTAAACTAGGATACAAAAGGAGCATTGCAGATGCATGTGTCTATACAAAAGGAGACATAGTGTTAGTAATTTATGTAGATGATTTGTGCATGGCAGCAAAGTCAAGACAGGAGATTGAATCAGTAAAAAAAGAGTTGTCTAAAAAGTTTGTTTTGAAGGATCTAGGTTTATTAAAGTCTTATTTAGGTATTGGTGTTGAGTGGACAGAAGAAGGACATTGTTTGTTAAGTCAGAGAAAGAAAATTGAAAATTTGATTGAAAAGTGTGGATTACAAAATGCTAAAATAGTAAGAGCTCCAATGACAATTGGTTTCGTATCTGAAAAAACAACTAGAGATTTTGAAGACAAGACTTTATTCAGGAGCATAATAGGATCTTTACAATTCATATCTTGCCACACCAGACCAGACATTTCGTATGCTGTAAATGTATTGTCCAGAAGAGTTAATGATCCAAAAATTGAAGACTGGACAGCAGTAAAACACTTATTAAGATATTTGAAAGGAACTCTAGATAAGAAATTGGTAATTAGAAACAGTCATTCAGATTTAGATTGCTATGTAGACAGTTCTTTTGCATCAGAATTAGGAGACAAGAAGTCAATTACAGGAATAATAATCAAGTACAGTGAAAGTCCAATAGTCTGGAGAAGTAGGAAACAAACAAATGTAGCGTTAAGTACGACGGAAGCAGAATTCGCAGCTTTAAATGAGATAGTAAATGAGGTACAGTGGGTTGAGCAGTTATTGAATGATTTAAATGAAAGTTACAAGATACCAGTAGAAATTCTGGAAGATTCACAGTCATGCATAGCAATGGCTGAAACTGAAAGTTTGAAGAACAGAACAAAATATGTTGGAGTAAGATATCAAAATGTGCGAGACATGGTTCAGAAGGGTAAAATAGAATTGAGATATATAGAAACACAACACAACATAGCAGATTTGTTCACAAAAGCATTGACAGCAGAGAAACATGAAAGACTGACACAAATGGTAGGAATGACATTGTAAGACACATGCAATATTTTATTTCGGAGGGGATTGTTAAGGAAAAAGCAACATGGGATATACAGTAATAGAAATAAAAATATGTATGTGAATGTCAAAGTGACTAAGCAGGAGCAATCAGGAAGATACACAGGTGAAAAAGATAATATAATTAAGAAGCCTTGAGAGCCAAGGACAAAGTTATAGAAGGTATATTGAGAACACCTGTGATAGATTGCAAACACCTGAGACTCATTAAGTGGTCAAGGTAAAGTGATGAAACACTTGGGTTGGTCTTAGGTATGGGATGATCTATGTGGACCAATCAAGATGTATGTACACACCCACTGGGTGGAAACTGACTGGTGGGTGGTGTCTAACAATGGCTATAAATTGCAATGTTTGCTAATGTACATTGTGGAGTAGTGTGGGGTGTTTTGGAGATATTGTGGAGTAGTTTTGGAGATATTGTGAAGTGTAGAGATTGTGATTTGTAGGGCATATAGTATTTGTGTATATAGTAGAATAAAGTAGATCTTTTATATAAGACTACTGAGTTGTCTGGTGTCTTGAGGGAAGATACAAGAGCCAGAAGAATCCTGGAGAAGTTTGGAGACATCTCAGGAAGAAGAGTGAGAAGGCTTGGAGAGTTTGTCAGGGTCTTCAGCCTATTCTCTGAAACTCTGCTGCTTGGGAAAGAAGCATCAACCACTGATCAAAGCTGGTCAGCTCTGCTGCATAACAAGGTGGAGAGTTAGAGCCAGAGGTGAAGAGCTACAACTCCCATCATCCCTGACAAAACAGCTTGTTGTTTCTTCTTTTCTCTAACCTGAATTAGAAAAGTGTTCTCAGTGTTAGAAGAATTAGCTAATAATTTCTATAATATAATGTATGTACTTTTAATTGTTGTCAGCCGGCCTGATTGTGCTGAGGGGTGAGGTAATAATAATATTTCTAAATCCTTCTTCACCAGGGTATCATCATCATCATCATCATCATCATCATCATCATCATCATCATCATCATGTTTTTGGTGGAATAATTTATTTCCTGGAAGGAAGCAACAATTTATAGTATAAACAGGGAAAGGAAAATTGCTGAAAAGTCCAATTAACCCCCCCAAAATTCTTCCAGAATCCATGGATTTAGGGACAGTGGGCCCTTGATATCCTCTGGGGTTTGGTTCCAAGAGCGCTGCATGATGGGGTGAGGTCCTGTCACTAGTCCCAGCTTCTGCCAACCTAGCAGTTCAAAAGAATGCAAATGCAGGTAGATAAATAGGTACCACTTCAGTGGGAAGGTAAACAGCTTTTGGTGCAATCATGCGGGCCACGTGATCACAGAGTAGTCTCTGACAACGCTGGCTCTTTAGCTTAGAAACGGAGATGAACATTGCCTCCTACAGTTGGACATGACTTGACAAGCTTGTCAAAGGGGAATACCTTTACCTCTTTACCTTTTTTGGTTTCAGGACCCTGCTGTGGATATCAAAATCTGTGGATGCTCAAGTTTCATTAGATACAATGGCATAATAAACTAGTATTCCTTATATAAAATGACAAATCAAGGTTTTCTATTTGGAATGTATATGTATATTTAAATATTTTCAAGCAGTGGATGGCTGAATCTGTGAATTAAAAAAAATTCATGGATACAGAGGCCAACTGTATTTTGTCTGTTAGCCTCATTTTTTGAATTAGAAAGGCTGCCATTTGGTAACTGATTTTATATATTTTGCATACTCCAGATGAATTTGCTTTAGTTTTCTGCTGGACCTATTAGTACATAATGCGAGGAATGTTCATGGTTTCTTGCACAATACACAAAGAATGCTCATTATTTAAAATGTGGTACATAGATTTCAACAACACAGTGCTTCCCACAAGGGGGCGCCATAACAACTTACCTTGAAAATACTGGTGATTGCAGAAAACCAGGCACAGTAATGCAAGCATATTGCTGGAATTTAATTATAGATCAGTCAAGTTGTACTTACTTTTTCACAGGGACAGCATCATCTATTATTATTATTATTATTATTATTAATTTCCCGCCTTTCTCCCAATACAGGGACTCAAAATCTTTTCTGTGTAAGGTAGTGCAACGTATGGTCATCCTCTGGTGAATAACCAGACCAGACTGTCCAAAGTCAGTCAAACTATTATGGACCAGAGGCAGAAGATGCTGTAAAAAACACATATTTCCCCCTCTGATTGTAAAAATACGACATAGTAATTCAATAAAAAAGAACTGGTTACCCTTTCATGACACCTAAACCTACTGGCCCAAAGTTGCCACCTCAGCCTTTCCAATCTAACCATTTTGTCATACCATCCAACTGTCCCAATATGACAGGGACAGTCCCAGTTAATCCTTTGTTGTTCCAGTTTTTCATCTGCTTTTAAAATGCCCCAGTTTTTCCTCTTCTCCCCCCGCTTTCCCCTCTGTCCCTGGCTTAGTTCCATTGCTGTAAATTGAGTTAAAAATGCAAAAGCAGTTTGTGCTCAGTCAACTCAGCAGGGGAAGAGGAGAGAGTGGAATCTTGCTGCTCCCAGTAGGCTCAGGCCTTGACCACACTTTAACATTGCCACATGTGTCCCAGTTTTCATCCATGAAATGTTGGAGGATATGTTTTGCATTGTTCTATTTAAGGTGGTGAAAACATCTCTTTAGACTTTATTACATGGGCTTTTAAAATGTGAAAATAGCACCTTAGGCATGATGCTGTCTCCATCCCATTGCTGCCTTGCCACCCAAGTGTGGTTACAGTACATCTTGTCATTGATGGGAAAACCTGTCAATGAGCCTCCAAATGTGCAGCCGTCCCATTAGTCCCCAGGTATGATAAATTCTTGATGTCTCAGTTCCATGATTGGGCAGTCATGTGGTGTCAGTATCCTCTCTTTCCCCCTGGCAACCCTCCCCCTTGCTATTCCCAATTAGCCTCCCTGCTTTTTATTTTCTTTTATTATTATTTTTTTGTTTAAAAATATTGTATTAGCGTGCCTCTGGGATTGCATTAAAAATGATAAAAACTGCCACCAATTTTTAAAAAAACCCCAGAAAGATACACTGGGTAGCATTTGGGCAGGGATTGCAGAAGAGAGGTCATGTTCCCACTTGTATGTATAGTGAAGACGTATAGCGTGAGAGGGAACGCTTCAAAACCAGTATGTATCTGGTTCCCTTTATGAGCGCAATTGTGGTGAGAAAAGGGTTCATGTGATAAACTCCTCAATTTCAGGATAACAATGATTGCATGATGATCCACCTTTTCCTTTCCATGACAGTACACAAAACTTTAAGCCTACATGGCTAGATTCCTGGGTTTAACCTAAATACTAACATAGAATAAAGGTGAAACAAATTGTTCTTGAGTGGGAACTGGGCCTGCACATTACTGGGCAAGGATAAGGAAACTTGCTTAGCCTGAGGGCCAAATTAAATTTCACCAAAATCCACAGGGGTCACATTGGGAGAAATAAAGAGTGGGAACAAAAATATCAGCACAGTTTAGATCACTGTTACTCTCTGGGCCTTTGCAGACTGCTAGAAATAGTGCAAATTGAGTCCACTTTAACTGTCCTGGCTCAGTGCTAGGCAATCATGGGAACTGTATTTTTTTCTGAGACATTGAGCCTTCTCTGTCAGAGAGCTCTGGCGCCACAATAAACTACAATTCCCACGATTCCCTAGCACTGAGTCAGGGCAGTTAAAGTGGACTCAATTTGTACTATTTCTGGCAGTCTGCAAAGGCAGTCACTAAGGACTTTATTGTACATAGTTTTTAAACTACGGTACAATTAAAGATGGAAAATAGCACCTTTGTGATACTGATCACATGACATCATTGAAGTGTGGTTAAAGTGTGCCTTTTCATTGAAGGGGAGCACTGTCAATAAGGTTCCAATCACACTGCTGTGCCATTACTCCTCAGGTGCAATAAGTTCCTCCCGAGGCAGTCTCCTCTCCCCACTTCTTCACTCCCCCTCACTTTTTGCAAACAGGCAGGCTTTCTTCCTTCTTGCTTTTTCTTCTTTTCTTTTATCTTTTAACTTGCGGTTCTCTGGGAGGAATCTGTTACAGCCAATAAAAACTAGGCTGTCTCAGACCTCCCAGAAGGCCTTCTCCGCTACCGCTCCCAGACTTTGGAACTGCCTGCTGGATGAGATCCGTCTTATCACCACTCTTGCTGCTTTTAAGAAAGCAGTAAAGACGGATCTCTTTCGGCAGGCCTTCCCGGAATAACTCGCAATCCAGAGATGAGGTTTTAATCTCGTAGCCTCCGACTCCTGTTTTATTGTTAGTATATGTTTTTAACAAATTTTAATTTAATTAATGTGGCACTTTTTAATTTGATGGTGGTTTAATTCTATTTTAAGGGGATGGGAGGGTGGGATTATGGGGTGAGGGAACGTTTTTTTAACTCTGTTTGTTTTTAAACTGTTGTACCCCTCCCCGATTGCCACGCAGAGGGGCGGGTTATAAATAAAAATTATTATTATTATTATTATTATTATTATTATTATTATTATTATTATTATCTTTGTTTCCCTAAGGAGTTTATCACACGGGGGAAATCCCATGCAGAAACGGGGTTTTAAATTGAAAAAAAACCCCACAAAAGCGGGCAGATTTTCAGACAACGTCACTGTTAAAATGGGGTTAACCCGAATGGAAAGTAGTCAGAAACTGCTTCTTTTTACTTTCCAAAAATCCCGAAAGTAAAAAGAAAGCAGTTTTTGACTCCTTTCCATTCGGGTTAACCCCATTTTAATAGCAATGTATGTGAAAATCTGCCCGCTTTTGCGGGTTTCCCCCACCTTTTAAATCCCGTTTCTGCACAGGATTTCCCCGGTGTGATAAACTCCTAAGTCTCATTGCCATAACTCTGGAACTGCATTAGAAACACAAACCAAACCAAACCAAAACCAACCAAACATCAAAAACCATGCTGTGTAGGGCATAAGCCTGGGAGGTGGGGTTAAGGTGGAGTGCAGAAGAGATAGTAGAAACAGCCCCTGCCACGCTAGTGAAGGGGCATGTGATAAAGAAAACTCCCAAACTGGTTAATACCCATTTCTTTTTACAGCTGTGGTGAGAATGAGGCTTGTGTTATAATGTCCAGAGTCTTAGGAGACCCATTTTAATCTTTTGCAATGGGGAAGGACCCATAAGAAAGCAGAAAAAAATCAAATAGTGGTATGATGGGGAAAGAGTCTGGCCTTTCCCGAACCCCCCAGAGGACTGGATTGGGAACATGCATCAGAGGAGGGTAGTACAGAGCTTCATCACTGCATTTCAGAATAGTTTTGCTGTGTAGTTCTATTGCTGTCTGCCATGTATTCTAGCCCTACTAGGAAAAAAAAGATGGATTTTTTTTTGTCAGTGTAGCCCAGCATTATCTTAGCATAGTTTAACATAGAGTTGAGAAATATGTGGCCCTCCAGATGGTAGACTCTCAGTATTCCTTGCTACTGTCAATCCTGGCGAAGGCTGTGGAGAACTCTAGGTCAGCAACATTTGGAGGGCGCATGATTCCCACTTTTTGGCTTTCCCAGTAAGATTTCTCGAAGAGGCTAACTGTCCAAAATCTAGATGTTGACTGGATCTTGCTTTTGTTAAATTCACTTATTCCAGTGAGACCAGACCTTCCATCTGTGGATTGTTGTTGTTGTTAATTTCTCTTAACTGACCTGCACTTTATCCAGGCATTCTATACCACTTGTTATGTGCTGTGATTAAAAATGCAGTAATTTCACATTGGCAAATGTAATACTAAAAGAGCTTTGTCCAGCAATTCCCAAGAGATTTCTCATTTTAAACTAAAGAATGTTATGTTCTTTTCCTGTTTGTGAGCTCAAGTCTAAAAAGCAACATATAACAATCTCAGCTAGCTGTCTGCCTGACTATACAAAGCTCCACAATTTCTTTACTTCTTTACTTGCTGATGTCTATACCTTCACCCACCTGCTTGAGCCACGGAATAAAAGCAGTAGTCCACAGAGTCAGATCTCAAGCTGCTTTCTGTCCTAGTTCTGTGAGAATTAGGGGGGTTGCAGACTGCCAGAAATAGTGCAAATTGAGTCCACTTTTAGGGTTAGGGTTAGGGAATCATGGGAACTGTAGTTTATTGTGGCACCAGAGCTCTCTGAGAGAGAAGGCTTAATGTCTCAGAAAAAAAACCAATTCCCATGATTCCCTAGCACTAACCCTAACCCTAAAAGTGGACTCAATTTGCACTATTTCCATAGTAATCTTTGCATGCCTATACTATTCACTAGTTTATATGCTGGCTGACTTCCTATTGGTTTGATTTACTACACCTAGTCTCTTCCTACACCACTCCAACCTGTAACCATTTTCTTCTTCTCTGTCTCTCCTGCATTAGATCACTGTATTAGAACATTGATTATGAACAGTGTGGTGTAGTGGTTTGAGACCAGGGTTCAAATCCTCACTGGAACATAAAAAACCCACTGGGTGACCTTGGGCAAGTCATACTCTCAGCTTCAGAGAATGGCAATGGCAACCCCCCTCTGAAGAAACTTGCCAAGAAAAGCCTAAGATAGTTTCACCTTAGGGGTGCCATAAGTAAAAAATGGCCTGGAGGCACACAACAGCAACAACAACGTGTAAGTAAAGGTATCTGTGAGGGGTACGGGACTTGGTAAAAAAAAACTTGACTTGGGGATTGTGATTCAATCTATTGTGGAATGGGTATGCTTCCCTTGAAATATAAGAAGTAATCTGGAAACATTCCATGAGTCATCATTGTTCCTGGACTTCCAGGCTGCAGCAATTAAGAAAGAATGTCTTTCCTATGGCCTGCCCTGCATCAGCCTATCGTGGCAGCAGTCATCTTTTGATCTGAAAACCATCTTTAGTTACATTGGCCAGAGTTCAGTATCACACGTATGGATGCATAACCTGGAGTTACTCATCCATAACCGATCCATATTCACAATCCCTTTGTAATCATGATCATGACACTATTGCCATGATCATAACAGTCCCCTGCAACCTACTGTATCAGGCACCAGCTGCACCGAGAGGAGGCTGTCGGTTCTGCTGGCAATCAGGGCACAGGTGGATGGTGTTTCCAACCCCTGCCACCAGCAAGCAAGGCCACGACAATCAGAAGCAAGACTTTTGTTGAACTTTCATGTTGCAGCCTCCCTCAGTGGAAAGGGGTGGTGGTGGAAACATAATTCACCTCCACCTCAATTGCCAGTCCCTTTCTCTTGGTGCAGCTCATGCCAAGTAAAATAGGTTTGGCAGGGTTGGGTCAGGAGCATTACTTAATATGCATATATAACTAAGTAGCCCATTGTTTCTTGAGCACTGCACTATCCCATATGTGGAGCTACCCTTGAAGGAGGGTTTGGGAGGTTCAAGATGTGAACTGGTGCACCAGCATAAAAATCGATTGATTGATTGCTAAATCTCATTATATTATCCAGTACTAATCCTAGCAGTTCGAAAGCATGCAAATGCAAGTAGATAAATAGGTATCACTTTGGTGGGAAGGTAAACAGCGTTCAGTGCAATCATGCTGGCCACATGAACACAGAGTAGTCTCTGACAATGCTGGCTCTTCAGCTTAGTAACGGAGATGAGCACTGCCCCCTATAGTTGGACACGACTTGACAACCTTGTTAATGGGGAATACCTTTACCTTTACCTTTAGTACTAATCCAGTATTAGTACTGAATAGTTAGATTCAGTTATTATAATTTTAATGGTTTAGTGCAGGGGTGGGCAACTTCAGGGACCACATATGCTCCCCACTATATCTGGGAGTGCCACAACTCCCCTTTTACTTTTTGTAAGTTTAAAACTTTTTTGTTTTTGTTTTGCTGAATATCCTCCTTCTGCATCTTGTGTGTGTGTGGGGGTTTGACCTATTTTAGGACCAGGAACAACCTTTTCTCAACCAGAAGGTGACTTCTAGTTTTGGAGGGTTCCTCCCTGGTAGGACAGCTCAGGACCTCTCCAAAACATAAATAAATTGCCTCCCCACTACTACTAGAAGGCATGGGGGTGTTAGAAAAATTATGACAAAAATTGTATGGGGGGGCATGGGGGATTGGGATGTACTTTGATCATCCTTGGTTTATTATTTGATCCCTTTCCAATTTTTGATTGGCATTTAAAATAATTGATAGAGGCTTCAAATAAATCTTTTAGTGAAAAAGTGGGATGGAAGTACATACATGAAATCCCAATATTCCTAAAAATTAGTTCAAGATACCATCTGTGTTTCTCCTCCCCATACCCCCCCCCACTTTATGCTCACAACAACATGGTGTGGTTAGTCTGGCTGAGAATGAGTGTTCATGAATGGATGACCCAAGATTATGCAGTAAATTTTATAACTCAGAACTTGTAGTCCAAGGCTGGTATCTGAATCTTTCACTCTGTGCCTCCATTTTCAAAGATAAAAGAAAGAAGCCTCTCGAATGTAAAAATAAAGTATGGTAAACCAAATGAATTAAATATACAACCACAACAAGAGAGCAAGACAAAATCCCAGATAAAGCTAGAAGGATTGAGGGTAATGCATATTGTTAGACGAAACATAAGCAATTCAGTTCTTTCATTTCATGCAGATTCTACAGCATGAACTGGGCTTTATTTTCAAATAGAAATTATCAAATGTATATTTTCCACTACCTTTGCATGATTAATGAGATGGACTGATCTTTTCTGCAAGTGCATAATAAACACCAATCACATTGGTACATGGTATATGGAGAGGTTTATTGCTATATTACTTTATGAAATTATTCTTTCAGAAATTGTAGCTACTCAATGAATAATTCAAAGGAAAGAATAAAACAAAATCTAATAAACCCTGTGTATGACTGAACTTTAATTCAGTAATGTGTATATACATTTCTGTGTTATCTTAAGGTGTGATAGTCTGAAGTCTACAAATATTTTCTTAAAGTAACTTGTTTATGGGGAAGGGTAATGCTGATGTACTAACTAACTAGCAAAACTGTGAATATATGGATCTGTTCCAAAGGAAACAAAACAAAAGTCTCCTCCAGATAGAGACAAATGAAGTATGCAGGCCTAACCCATCTTCTGTTCTAACAGGCATGACAACAGGTTGGTAACAGGAAAATAGTCTCCCCTGGTTGGCATCACTAAGGTTGACAGCCATTATTGTGTTGGGCTGTAAGGGGAAAATTCCATTATGAACAGCTGGAAGTCAGATAGGATTTGGATTCCAGAGAGTGAGGGTCTGGTGGAGAAGGTTTCAGAGTGGAAGAGGGTTAAGGTCCAGAAGAGAGAGAGGGGCCTAATCCCTATACTAAACTCCAAGGGAGGGAGTCAATAAAGAGAAAATCCTGAGGGGTATTGATAGCCTTAGAAGCTGATTAAGAAATAGGGGTAAAGGTACCCAAAAAAGGGCTAAGAGTGTCCTGTGAGGGTAATTGAAAGTGTTTCAAGGAAAGGAGTGTTTTAGGGTATTATTATTTGTAACTGTAACCAATTATAACAAATGCAGCAAGACCAAGTGAAGCACTGTTACTTGTATTGTTACTTTATGAAACATTTCTCTACAGTGTGAATGAATATCCACGCTATTAAACCTTATACAAAATAGGTTATACCAAAGAGTTTTAGAAGAGAAGGTTGGTGAAGGAGTGGCTTTTTGTATAGGGTGGTGGCAGCTGCGGGATGAAAAGGGTCCATAGCGTGGCCACAAATGAAAGGCAAGGAAAAGTGCACTTCACACCACACCATAAAGAAGCCTTAGTAAAAAAAATTGTACTAATGTTACTCCTAAATCGTAATTCCCACATATATCATTGAATGTAATGGCAATAGTTGTGACATAAACAACTAGCAAAATTAAAATTATACCTTTCAATTACAATAACGTATGCACAACCTAAATGTGTTTACATATACATAGTTTCATGTGGTTAAAGTTAAAATTTGATAAGATGTGATATTTTTAATTCTTTATATATATGGGAGGAGGCCAATGAGGATGTGACATAACCTGGGGCCTCTCCTTTGTCCTCCCAGTCAGCATTGCCCGACTCAAACCATCTCTTCAGCATTTTAAGGGGACGTAGGCAAATGCCACAGTTTCTGCCAAAAGGTAGATGTTTGGGAAGCAGTGGTGTCACCTCCCTTAGGGTGTCACCTGGTGCGGCACCACTTGCACCACCCGCATCCCCTAGAGACACACCTGGTTCCCAGCCTAGAAGTGCCAAGCTAAAGTGAAACTATCTAATAGGGCCTATTAAACACCAAATAAACCTTTACGTGCCACTGGACAGTTGTTAACGTTGGTTATGATGCCAACATGATTTCTAGAACCCAGTTGCCTAGTAAAGGGGCCACACTTACTACAGGATGCCATATCTAGTTTGACGCAAATTTGCTAAAGAAATGGATTGGGGGAAAGATATTGTCATTGCCTTTATAGTAAGCAGTATAAGTAAAATGCAGCAAGAAAAAATAGCACTGAAGAAAGTAGTACTTAAAGTATAAAATATGTAAAACAGCATGAGAGACAGCAGCAGAGGAGACAATTTTTGGCAGGAAAACAGCATGAACCCCATTCAGATTTGGAGTACTATGCCAAACTGGAGCCATGACTGCTCATTTTTCAGAATGAAAGAGGCAGATTTAAGCACACTTTCTAAAAACTACATATTTTTATTTTATTTTGGATACCAGCCATTTGTCTCTAAAGACCTTTATGGTTGTCATGCTGAATTCTGCACTTTGCTAGGATCCTGGCAGAAATCCTAAAAGGAATGTTGTTGTTGTTGTGGTGGTGGTGTGCCTTCAAGTTGTCTCCAACTTATGGCAACCCTAAGGCAAAGGCATTTTAGCATAATGTTTGAAAACCCTAAGTCAGACACCTAACTGCATTGATTGGATTAGTTACAAGATTCACTGGCGTAGGATGCTTTGGAAAGGAATATTCCATATATGATTATAGGAGTCTCACTAGCTTGAAAAATGAATGGCAGGAAATATAACTGTAAAGAAAGAAAACACATAGACCTAAAGTTCTGTTCACACAGTTAAATATTATCTGAATCTTTTCTATGACTTCACTGTTTTTCACAAAGCAAGATTGTGGGAATCTTTATTAGTGAATTTCACAGCTTCTGTCACTGCTCAGTTTGGCTGTAGCTACAAAGTTTGGTTGCTTAACCAATTTCTAGGGATGGTATCTGAGGAGACGGTAGCCCTGAGGTTGTCCAGTTATTCTGGCAAATCCATCATTCTTCAGGTGCTGGGTGAAAAGCTGAAAAGTAGTGGGTCTTTTAGAGAGAGAAATTAATTATACAGATTTCAGTGATGCTCAAAGGCCTTAGTTAAGAAGATCAAAAGAAGACTAAGGGTCAGAGCAGACAAGCAGGAAAAAGTAGGTTTTCCCAAACTGGTATGGAACCCCATTGTCCACACCGTCTGCTCCCAAGGTGGCTCAAACACCCACAAGTAGTCCGCACCATATTGCATCAAGCTGTGGGTCATGATTATTATCATTTGCCTCCTATGCAATGCATGCACACCATCGCATGAACACCATGAATTACCTCCTTTGTCCTGCCCAGCTATTATTCCACAGGACACCCTGCATGACTAGTGGTGTGCCCAAACATACAGTCTCATGTGAGATGCACGACCAGTATAATGCATTGGGGTGCTCACTGAAACGTTGGCAAAGCACAATCATGCCCCCTTTCCCCCATTCTCCCCATGCCCCCTGTTGGACTGTCTAGTTTGTGTATATTGTAATTACATCTATTGCATTATTGGTGACCTGCCATGTTTGCCCTACTTTCGCATTTTTCTTTTTCTGGATTCCTGCACCCACGCCATACTGTTTATATGCCAGTGTGATGGTGCAATTTTTTTTCTGTTGAGTCAGAGTATCTGAGCTTCTTTTGCTCTGAATTTTAGCCCTGGAGTGCGGCTTCCTGTCGATTTGGATTCAAACCGATTTGAAGCCGCTTTATTTGGGCACTGTGAACAAACACTAAGACTAAGGCCCGAAACAGATGGGCTGAAAAGAGCAGTGCACAGCTGTTCCAGTGCCATTCATGCTGGGACTGCGACAACCACATGTGCCCAGTCCTGATCTGGGCCACCACCATGGTCCTGAACTGGACTGCTGGAAAGGAGTGGATTAATCTGCTCCTTCTTGGCCTGGTTCTTTCAGGATGACATGGTGTTAGTGTAGCTTCTGGCTGTGTTCGGGGCATGTGTCATCTGAACGCTACACCCTGAATCCAGCTGGAAGCCCTGTCATTTGGCCCATCTGTTTCAGGCCCATGTCTAAGACTGATCAGTGAAGGAACTGGATATGATCCTCAGGTGGAAAGTTATATATATAAAGAAAACATACCAAAATCAGAATAAAAATGCCATAATGCTTCCAGTTTCCATATATGATTATGAAGACTGGATAGTGAAGAAAGCTGACAGGAAAAAGAAGATCAGCTCATTTGAAATGTGCTGAGCAAGAGTTATATAGATACCATGGACTGCCAAAAAGATAAATAAATGGGTCCAAGCACTAATCAAGCTAGAAGCCAAAATGCCTAAACAGAGGCTTTCATACTTTGGACACATCATGAGATGATAAGAGGCATGGGAAAAGATTAGTGTGCTCAATAAAGTTGAAGGTAGTAGGAAAAGAGGAAGACAACATTAAAGGAGGATGGACTCAATCAAGGAAGTGTCAGCACTAGGCTGTGAAGAACAGTGTCTCTTTCTAAATGTCTCATTCATAGGGTCATTGGAATTTCAAAATGCTAATGCATATGGTTTTAAAACTGTTCTAATCTTTTAAACCCATTTTAATTTGTTAATCTTATTTAGTATGTTTTTATTCCATGTACATTTTTGTTGCTTTCAATTGTTTTATGTTGTCTGGATTGATTTTACTTGTATGCCACCCTGAGATCTTTTTGTTATAGGGCAGGATAGAAATATTTTAATAATTTAAAAAATTAACTAAAATAAGTGAGAGTTTGCATCCTGTTCAACAATTCCAATATAGTAAGCCAGACTTATGAGATCCTTACTGTTGGGGATTTACATTTATGGTCATGAACATCCAGACGTGACCCCCCCCCCCCAACCTACTTTTACAGCCTGTCTCCAACTAAAGTGCATCTGAGGCACTGGAGACTGGTGTGCTGCAAAATGATGTCCACAGCTTGCTCTTGGTTTTGGATGTCTTGGGACAAACAGCTGTGGTAGTCTCTCCAGCTGCCTGTTTCCAGGGCACCCTGCAGCCAAGAGAACACTGTGGACATGATTTCCCAGTGCTTTGTTTTCCAGAATCTCAGAAATGCCTTGGGTTGAGCACTTCCAGGCTGAGAAGGTATGCTGTGGGGGCATTGTCAGTTGTACCTACAATGATGGAACTTCATTATGTTGGACGCTGGTGATGCAGAACCTTAGCTAAAATGTTTATTGTCTAGTGTCATGTCACAAACTATAGCCAGTGTTGTTTGGTTGGTATTTTGGCAAGATCACTAGTGAAACACAAAATTTGTTGGCTCCTAATAGAAAACAAAAATAATGAAATCAGAGAATCTAGTAATTCAACCTAGGCAATGAAGAAACAGAAGTAGAAAAAGGGTTCTCATAAACAGGATCAAACATTGATAGAAACAGGGACTGCAGTCAGGAAAACAGAAGATTAAGAATGTGGAGGGCAACTAGGAAAGAATTAGAAAAGATTCTAAGATGCAAAGATATACAACTGAACACAATTAGAATTGTACAAGCCATTGTTTTCCCTATTCCCTAGAGCTGGACAGTTAAGAAAGAATTCAGGAGAAAATCAATTCCTTTGAGATGTGGTGCTAGAAAAGAATACTGAGGATCCCATGGACAGCCAAAAGACAAACAAATGGGTCCTAGAGCAGATCAAGCCAGAAATCTTAATGGAAGCCAAGATGACAAAACTGAGGCTGTCATACTTTGGACACATCATCAGACTCCTTGGAAAAAACAATAATGCTAGGAAATGTGGAAGTAAGTAAAAAAAGAGGAAGGCTGCATGCCAGATGGATGGGCTTTATTAGGGAGGTATGACTTTGCAGGAATTAAGCAGAGCCGTGGAGGACAGGGAGTCTTGGAGATGTCTCATCCACAGGGTCACCATGGGTCGAAATCAACTTGCGGGCAGTAAACAACAAATGAGGAATTAAATTCTCTCCTGTTTTTGTTGGAAGAGCCTTTAAAAACAAGCACAGAAAATTAGGTAAGTTCCAAAGAGAAGTTTCCTTTCTCTTATACTGATGTAAGTAGGATTTGCCTGTCTTGACAATTGATGAAATGCTCCCTTTCCATGGCCTCATTAGGTATCTGCAGCATCTATATGACACACATGGGATCAGTTAGCTACAAAGGAGGCTTCTTAATGTTAGATAAAGGCTGGAATCATGACCGTACATCTGTTACATACAGACAATCTTGGGTGACATTATAAACCGAAAAGGGCACCAAGCTTTTGTTGATTGTACACATCTCTCTTGAAAAGATCTCTATAAAGAATTAAAGCTAAAATGTATGTAAATCATACTAAAATGGCCCAAAGAATGCCATTTATCTTATTATAATGCCATTTTCTGTCTTTACCAGTTGCATTTGGGCTAAGTCTACCATTGTATTAATCTGTTCCAGAATTTTAATGCATGTTTGGAATGCAGTTCATCATCCCTGAGGGGGAAAAAGCCATATAATTTTACCTTAACTCTGTCTGCACTGGTAATGCTAGGAAGACTACTACAAAGACATTTAAGGACATCAGAACACAAAGTGCTTTGCTTGGAAGAATATCCCAGTGAAAAATAAAATTGTCTTTCTGTTTGCAACTTAACAAATGTATAATGATGTGTGCGTGCAGTGCTTGCGTGCGCACGTGCAGTTCTGGACTGAGGGCTCCTAGCCCTGCAGATCAATAGGCACAGCATTATTGTCTTTTCTAATGAATCATGCCTACTTATTATGTGACCAAAGTATGACAGCCCCAATTTGATCATCTTGGCTTCCAAGGAGATTTCAGGCTTGATCTGTTCAAGGGCCCAATTCTTTGTCTTCTTGGTCATCCATGATATTCTCACCACGCTTCTCCAGTATCACATATCAAATGAGTTGATTTTCTTTCTGTTGGCTTTCTTCACTGTCCATTTCTCACATCCACACATAGCAATGGTGAATACAATGGCTTGGACAATTCTAACTTTAGGATCTTTTCTAGTTCTTTCATAAGTGCCTTCCTGTTCCTAGGCCTGAAACAGACAGGCTGAATAGACCCACCGGTGCCATTTGCACCAGTACCATAGCAACCACATGTGCCTGGTCCCGATCCAGGTTGCTGCTGCGGTCCTAATCTGGGCTGCTGGAAGGAGCAGATTCTGTCCACTCCTTCTTGGCTTCTAGATGTGTTTAGAGTGTGTGTTATCTGAATGCTACACCCAGAACGTGGCCAGAATCCACATTGTTTGGTTTGTGTTGTTGGGCCCTAGTCATCTTCTAATTTCTTGACCGCAGTCACCATTCTCATCAAGGTTTCATTCTACGTATGGGAACACTTTAACTATTTTGATTTCATACTGTCTAGATTGAATTTATGTATTTCTTCCACGGTCATTATTTTTGTTTTCTTTATTTTCAGCACAGCTTGCCTTTGCACTTTCATCTCTGACCTTGCTTAGTAATTTTCCCAAGTCTGTGATATTTTATGCTAGGGATGTGGTGGCTCAGCAGTTAAGATGCCGACTCCAATGATCACAAGGTTGGCAAGTCAGTAGTTCGAGACCCAAGTGCCATGTGATGGAGTGAGCTCCTGTCACTAGTCTCAGCTTCTGCCAACCTAACAGTTCAAAAGTATGTAAAAGTGCAAGTAGATAAATAGGTACCACTTTGGTGGGAAGGTAACAGTGATCTATGTGCCTCAGCAATTAGTCATGCTGGCCACATGACTATGGAGTCGTCTTTGACAATGCTGGCTCCCTTGGCTAAGTAACAGAGATGAGCACCACAATCATGTCAAAGGAGAAATCTTTACTACATAAATATAGTTT
Organism: Phrynosoma blainvillii; assembly: GCA_026167975.1. Taxonomy (NCBI): domain Eukaryota; kingdom Metazoa; phylum Chordata; class Lepidosauria; order Squamata; family Phrynosomatidae; genus Phrynosoma; species Phrynosoma blainvillii. The sequence continues at coordinate 287,419,721 of JANUYF010000002.1, read as the reverse complement.
AATGATTTGTCTTATTTATTAAATATGTATCTATTTGTGTATCTGCTTTTTTATTATAGGAAATTACAGTCCATGGCTTACCTGTAAATAAACAGGAGGGTGAAATATTAATTTTTTATTAAGATCTTAGTCCTTGTTCAGGAAGTAGAGTATTAATTTGTGAGTGAAGTGGATTATGACTAGGCAGATTTATGTTATATATATATATGTCATGTGTCGATTTATGTTAGTGTTGATTTATTTATGTTTGTATGTTTGGATTTATGTATGTATATGTATAATAGTATGTTTTTTTTAAACTCAATAAAATTCAATTAAAAAAAAAAAGGAGAAATCTTTACCTTTACCTTTAGCAGTATTGAACATTTCTCTTTCTAAATTTTGTGCACTGCTTTGAGGGCCTCAGGACCCAAAAGTGGTATGAAAGCCTGTTGGTAAAATTATGCCAGTTTTAACAATGCCAGTGTGGTGGGCAATTGGGGCAGCAGGAAGAAGAGGTCTGCAGGAGGAAGTAAGGCACTAGAGAAATAAGACAGCTCAGCATCCATTGTGCAACCTCCCTTGTGCCACCTGGAAAACATTGAAACAGCTAGCCTAGTGCAACAGATGGAATTAGACTTACAGCAGTAATTAGATTTACTCCTCTCTCTCTAAAATACTTAACTACTCTTTTCCCATTCTTCCACCTCAGCTCCCTCTGGAAGTTTTACTCCCTGGTGTCTCAGGAACTTTTCTGGTAGATAGTTGGTATCATGCCAACATTATTCAGCTTCCTTTTGTTCAGGAAGAAAATACTTCTGCTTTAGTAAGTGACATTTCCAACAAATTAAATCTGTGTATGAACACAGGTTTCCCAGGTGGTTGGCGATTTTGCGGTTCTCATCACTATGTAATCTGAGTATACTTGATTAAAATCTTTAGTTATAGGTGATCTTCCAAACTTCAGTATCTTATCCTTTCAGAGTCTGATATTTATATAAGCTCTTCCAAGCACAAACAGAGGGGCAAGGTAAGCACAGCATGTTTATTCTGGTTTATGTAATCTGCTTTCATTGTCTCCTCTCCTCTCCTCTTCCTTACCCTCCCCCCAGAACTTTATTTTTCATGACACTCTTCTCCTTGATAAAAGGAGCTGTTTTTCATACCAGCCAGAGCAAGATTCCTCGCAGTTAGAAATTAACAGAATAGTGTGTCTGAAGGAGAAAACAAAATTGTGCAGAATACAACACCTTGATAGACCTGACTCTGAAAATCTAGGGAAACACCAGGTCAAAAAAACCACACTGTAGGTCAGAAAGGAAGCTGCATGTTAACATGTTAAGTAAGAGCTGCTACACGAGACTGCAGGGTGGATAAGTGCAGTGAAGTTTTGAGAAAACAGTAATTTAATGGGGGAATCTAAACAGGTCCCTTTAAAACATCCATTTTCACATTGTTGCAATGTATATTTTATATTCCAACCACTTCACTACATTTTGGACGTTTTCACACGAAAACGTCCAAAGCCGCCTGGAGCCATTCCGGAACGGATCCTTCCACTCATTCCGGAATGGCTCCGGTGGCGGCAACCTAATTCCTTTTTTAAAAAGGAATTACAACTCTGGGGCTTATGCTGGTGGGCGTCTGGAGTTAGAGCTAAAAGGGGCGGGGCTTGCTGCGACGGCATGTGAACACGCGCAGCAAGACCCGGACTGACGCCAGCTAGTGCCGGGGATGGCGCTGGATGGGGTGGGGCTTGCTGCGACGTCGTGTGAAAAAGTTGTCAATGGAGCCGGAGTGGGGCCGGACGGAGGTAGGCTAGCGTCCGCCTAAAGCCCCGTGTGAAAACGCCCAATGTTTCTCTACTGCCTTCTCAAACATTCCTCTTACTTTCGCTATGTCCCTCTATGAATGAGTCACTTCCTCCCTCCCTCATTTGCTTTTACTGATTTTTTTAATTTCCCAGGTTTAATAGCCCTACCCTTTTTCTGACCCCTCTGCCCCTTTGCCACAAACCCACACCCTCACTACCCTCGCCTTCCCACATCCATGGAAGCAGGAGTCATTTCCCTTTCATTCTTCTATGGAAAAAGTGGCTGCTTCTAAATTAAAAAACATCATTGAAGCCCTCAGGGCGCCATCCTGTCCCCGATGCTGTTTAATATTTATATGAAACCGCTGGGGGAGATCATTCGGAGGCATGGAGCGCGGTGTCTTCAGTACGCTGACGACACCCAGATATATCTCTCCATGTCCAGATCATCGTCTCAGACTTCAGATGGCGTCTCACCTCTTAATGACTGTCTAAGAGCGGTAATGGGTTGGATGAGGAAAAACAGATTGAAGTTGAATCCAGACAAAACGGAGGTACTCGCAATCACAGGCCCGAAACCAGGTCTGGGAATACAGCCTCCAGTCCTGGGCGGGGTCACACTCCCCGTAAAGGACTGTGTTCGCAGTTTGGGGGTGCTCCTTGACTCATCGCTTCACATGACTAGTCAGGTGAATGCGGTGGTCAGGAGTGCCTGTTATCAGCTTCGGCTGATACGCCAACTGCGCCCTTATCTGGATATGAGGGATCTGGAAACTGTGGTACACGCCCTGGTAACCTCACGTCTGGATTTCTGCAATGCACTCTACATGGGGCTACCCTTGTGCCTAACCCGGAAACTTCAATTAGTACAGAATATGGCAGCCAGGGTAATCACGGGAACATCAAGGAGGGAGCACATAACACCGGTGCTTAAATCCCTCCACTGGCTGCCGATTAGTTTCCGGGCACAGTACAAGGTGTTGGTTTTGACCTTTAAAGCCCTACATGGCTTGGGTCCATCTTATCTTAGAGACCGCCTCTCCCCGTATGATCCCCCCCGCGCCCTGCGGTCCTCTGGGAGGAATCTGTTACAGCCAATAAAAACTAGGCTGTCCCGGACCTCCCAGAGGGCCTTCTCCGCTACCGCTCCCAGACTGTGGAATGGCCTGCCGGATGAGATCCGTCTGATAACCACCCTTGCTGCCTTTAAGAAGGCAGTAAAGACGGATCTCTTCCGGCAGGCCTTCCCAGAATAATATCTGTCCATGGAGAGGGACAACTTGCTCATTGACCACTGACTCCGGATTGAGTTTTTAATTTATTCTTGTGTTGTTTTAATTATTTTTTGGTTTAATCTTGTTTTAAGGGGTGGGTGGAGGGATTATGTTTGGAGAGAATGTTTTTAACTGTGCTGTTTTAAAATGCTGTAACCCGCCCCGATTGCCTAGCAGAGGGGCGGGCTATAAATAAAACTTATTATTATTATTAACTTATTATTGTCTATTATCTTTCTAACCTTGCTTCCAATGCAGGAAGGGCCAAAGAAAATGAAATACTTTCGTTAATAACCTCAGTGGCATGACTGTATATAAAGTGCTGTAGTGTGTTGTAATGGTGTGCCAAATAGATGGAAACATCATCAGATGGAACCATAAGTAGTTGGAAAACCATGCTCAAAGAGTTGTCATCAGTGGTTGTGCTTCAAATTGGAAGGAGGTCTCAAGCAAAGTGCTATAAGGTTCTGTCCTGGGACTGACACTCTTCAATATTTTTATCAATGATTTAGATGATAAGCCGGATGGGATCCTTATCAGATTTGCAGATGATATGAAACTGGGAGGGGTAGCTAACACTTTGGAAGATAGGAACAGATTTCAGAAGGACTTTGATAACCTAGAAAACTAAAGTGAAATTAATAAAATGAAATGCAACAGAGACAAATAAAAAATTCTAGATTTAGGCCAAAAACCCAAATGCACAGGTATAGGATGGGGGATACTTGGCTCAGCAGTACTACATATGAAAAGAATCTTGGGATTATTGTTGATCATAAACTGAACATGAGCCAGCAGTATGATGCTGCAGCAAAGAATGCTAGCTTAGCTTGCATTAATGCAAACATAGGGCCTAAGCAGACTGCCAGAAACAGTGCACATTAAATTGAGGCACTGCCCTGGCTCAGTGCTAGAGAATCATGGGAACTGTATTTTATTGTGGCACCAGAGCTCTCGACAGAGAAGGCTCAATGTCTCAGAAAAAAATACAGTTCCCATGACTCCCTAGCACTGAGCCAGGGCAGTGCCTCAATTTAATGTGCACTATTTCTGGCAGTCTGCTTAGGCCTATAGTTCCCAAGTTGAGGGAAGTAATAGCCCCCTATATTTTGTGCTAGTCAGGCCTTACCTGGAGTACTGAATTCAGTTTTGGGTACCTCATTTGTAGAAGGATATAGTCAACTTTGTTTGAGTTCAGAGAAGGGCAATAAGGATGGTAAGAGATATGGAGAACAAAACATGTGAGGAGAAGTTGAAGGAGCTGGGCATGTTGAGCCTGGAGAAGAGACGTCTGAGAGGAGACATGATCTCATTCTTTAAATACCTCAAGGGCTGCCACAAAGAGGAGGGTGCAGTCTTGTTCTCTGCTGCCTAAGAGGGCAGAGCTAACTTTAATGGTTTTAAGTTACAGGAAGGTAGATTTTGACTGAATGTTAGAAGGAATGTCTTGACAGTTAAGTGCAGTTTGGCCATAGAACAAATTGCTTAGAGAGGTGGTGGGGTCTCCTTCTCTGGATGTCTTCAGAAAGAGGTTGGACAGGTACCTGCTGGGGATCTCTAACTGGAGATCCTGCATTGACTAGGGGTTTGGAGCCAATGACCCCCTTCCAACTCTATGATTTTATGATTCTAATGCAGGGGTAGGCAACCTTTACCCTTTAAGGGCCGAGGGACTTCAGCTCCCAGAATCCCAGGAGCTATTGGCCAACATGGGACTATTGGCCAACATGGCTGAGGCTTCTGGGAACTGAAGTCCCTCGGCCCTTAAAGGGGAAAGGTTGCCTACTCCTGTTCTAATCCCACTGAAAAGATGGGAGGAAATAGGCTTAATTTCCATGTCTTTTAAAGTAAATACTATCTTGATCTTGAGGTGAGCTGTAAACTCCTAAAGCTTCTTGGAAAGACCAGGGTGGGCAGACTGACTGAGAGGGGGTCAAATGGGGATGGGGGAAGGTCAATGTCACTCTGTCAGGTCTTACGCACTGGAAATGGAGTGGTGGTGGTGGGAAATTGCACCTGATAGCTCTGCAGAAGGGATGGGGAAGGTATGCCCCCAGTCCCTTTTTCTGAAAGCCCACATATCCCCCAGGACCTCACCAAGGCCCTGGACCCCATTTTTTTTGGGAAAAATTCCCCCCTTCAAATTACAAAAATGGCTAAAAACCATTGCAAAACACAGTAGCTTTGCTCCTACAACAAAGTCAAACATTGGCTGATAATAAAATTGCAAGTGAAATTTTGCCACTTTCCATTATGCAGCACTGGTACAGGGCAGCCTGCTGGGGTTGCTGTAAGTTTGCCAGAGTGAAAACTGGAGAGGGATCCTTTGATGGTTGCATGGAAGAGGGAATTTCAGCAAGTCTTGCTTGCCACATTGGTATCACTAGGGCTGGTGTCACCTGGTATGGTAACTCATGATGTCACCCTCCTCTACATTTCTGCACATATGGATATATGTGGTGTTTTGGGATAATATCATCATGACACCATGCTACCATCATAAAAGTGGAAGGAAAACAGCACCATACACATATAGAAATATATGTTAGATTTTTAAGTGAGATGGGAGCAATGAAACTATTTTTCCAGGGTGGAATAGGGAGGCGGGAAAATACCACCATACATTTTCAAATGAATGCTCCATCTATTGTGCCAAACTTTGGTTTGGATTTGTATTTTCAGGATTTTAACACACAGGGGGTGAAAAGTAGAATTAGAGCAGGATAGCTGCATCAGTGGCTATACCTTATGATATGATACTATGTCTGTCCAGTAGCTAGTCTGTAGTCCATCCATTGCTGGAGCCTCCTTCTCACTGACAGGCAAAACCTGTCAATGCCTCCTAATCATGCTGCTTTTCCATTGTTGATGCATGTGTGATAAGTTCCTCCTGTTGCAGTTTTGATATGCAGACAGTCACATGGTGCAAGTGGGTGTGATTCTCTTCCCCCCCCCCCATCTATTCCCATGCAGGCTGTTTTTCTTTTTTCAATTTCTTTTCTTTATGTTAACTTAATGGATTGCCATGATCACCAATTGGCACTATAAATAAATGCAGACTTAAAGGTATGCTGGGAAGGCGGCAGGGAGATGGAGGCTGTCTTGAGGAAGACAGAGCCTAGGACAATAGCAACTCCATCACACTTTTGAAGAGCTGTGTGACAATGAGTGTCCCCAACCTGGTATACTTCCGTTTCCTAGACTAACATGACAGCGTGGGTGGGGAAAAACCTTATGAGCCTGGTGTGATAAAGTCCTCATAAACTGATGAGAACAGTTAGTACACATCATCATGGAATCAGTTACTCCAAGGATGGTGATCTAATGGTTCCTTTTAGAAGGCTAGAAAGACACTGATAAAAGGTGGGGAAATTTGACAAAGGTGGTGAAGATGGTGAGCAGTTGAGGTTGGAGGGCACACCTCACTTCTGTTGTCAGCAAAACAATATCAGAAATGAGGTGCCTATGATGGAAAGAAATTAATATGAGATTTGAAAACATGTTGAAAAAAGGAATCTCAGCAACCTGAGGGAATTTAAATTTGCTGGTTTATTTTGGAGAGAAAATTGTAGTGACTGTTATAGGAATAAAGGCTGGATCAATCAGAAGTAGATGTGTGTCACATGAATTCAGACTAAGAAAGCACAAGCAGCTAGGTATGACCTGATCCACCCCTTGAAATGTCACAGTTCTCTGGCTTAAATTCTCAAGTGACAAAGGGACAAATATTTCTTATGATTCTTGATGGGGGGGGAGGGGGGGGAGAGAAATTGAAGTCCATGGGTTGCATCTGGCTACATATCCCCAACTGTTGCAGCTGCTGAACCTCCTCTGGTGACACCTGAAGCTCACTGCCTCTCAACATTAAAAAAGTACCAATTTTCAAGTAATTTTTCAACTGAACACTGACTATAAATGTGGCGATTTAGGTCACCACTTTCCAGAACTCTCAACCTGCCAAGCCCTTCACTCTATGAGGCAGAAATTGGCCAAAATGGTGATTGAAAATGATGCATCATCACTAGGACATGCTGGTGTGATCTGCTGGGTTTGTGTGTGTGTGTTATGGGGCAACAGTTGACCCCCACACCTGGCACAGTTTCCCACCCTTGCTTTGCAGTGCTTTCCACCAATGGGCCTAATAAGCCGTTATGGCATACTTGTTACCAACTCAGAACCAAACCTCTCCTTGCTGCTATGTCAGTCTTCTTTAATCTGGTATCCTTCAACTCACTATCTTCGACATGCTGCTTGGGGCTGATGGAGGTTGTAGTCCAAAATGCCCAAGGTATTTCACCAAAGGTGAAATAAGAACACCATGTTTGGTCTTTCATGGGTTCCTGAGCATGGCAGCCAATGAGGCAGGGAAATTGTTTTGTGCTTCTTTTATTTGGTTTTATGGTGATGATGCATGAGGGAGATTTGAATTGGTGGAAGTTGTGAGTCTCCAGCAGCCTCTATTTAGGCCCTATCATTCTGAGGAAATGTATGTACAATCTGTAACCTTCCTGCATGTTTATGCATTTCAAATACAAATGTGAAATCACCAGCCCTCCCTGTCCTTTTACCTTGCAGATGGGTTGGACTACAATAATAGAGCATGCTAACTGCAATTGGGAATGATGGGAGTTGCAGTCCAACCCCTGAGGATGGAGCCAGGTTGGGGAAGGCTGATCTAATAAACAGATTTGTGCTTTATTTCCAAGCCAGAATGCATTTCTGTGTAATAAAAATCTGATATTGTTGGAACCCAAATCTTCTGTTGTGGCTAATTGCTTGATTACAATATTTTAACTCCTTAATATTGATCGGATCTTCCTTTGTTAAGTCCATTTCCCCTAGTAATACCAGACCTCTGACCTTCAGTTTCTTGTTTTTTTCTCATTGTTTTGATTGACTTTCTCTTTCCCCAGAAAAGCAAGACCTCTGTCCTGGCTGCGTTATGTTGTCAAAAATCTTGTAATTTCCCCCGAGACATATGTGATACTCATGATTACTTTCTTCTAGCAACTCCCAACACATTTTTATATTTCTAACTAAAAAGACATCCTACTAATGCCACATGATGAACTGTGGTCTAAATTCTAAACTACAAGATCAATACATCTCTAGCTTTCTGCCTAGCTATACCTTCATCTCCCCCCAATATTTCCACTTTTCTGAAATCCAAATTTTTATTCACCCTTGAGTTATGATTCCTCTTTCTCTGAGTTATAATTTCTTTTGTGTGTACAATTTTTCTCTTTAGGTGTTCAAAGCGCTCTCCAAACTCTGGTCATAGACTCTATGATCTAAGCCTACAGACACTTTTATTCTCTCACTCTCTCATACTGTGTGTGTGTGTGTGTGTGTGTGTGTGTGTGTATGTATTCCAATATAAAAGGCTCTATATGCTCCTTTGAAGAGGAATGTTAGGAGGAAGCAGGTAAGAATGTTGAATGACATTTACCATTAAAGCATAGGTCAGGCAATGACCAATGGATGTTTTGGTTTATTGTCCATGAATCACAAGTAATTGGCCAAATCAGAAGCATCATTTCAAGGTTTCCTAAGGGAAAACACATTCTAGTGCCTATGTGGAGCACAACTCTTGATAAGTTAAAAAATCTTCAATTAGATATATTCAAGAATTTTTTTAAAACAGTATTTCAAGAGCATTCATAGGCTAATTTTTATGCCACATAATAAGAGTGCAGATGCTTGCCAGATACCATCATGTATGTTATGAAACATAATAGGTAGGGGATCTGTGCATTCTCTGAACAAGTTTTGAGCGAGACTACTATAACAAGCTATTTATCACATTGTAGTGAAACTTGTTTTAGATTGTACTTCAGGCAGCACCTAGAGAAGAAGCTTGAGTTTGCTGTTGTTGTTATTGGCCATCAACTTGACTTTGACTTATGGCAACCCTATGAATGAGAGACCTCCAAGATTCCCAGTCTTCAGCTGTCTTGCTTGGGTCTTACAAATGCAGAACTGTGGCTTCCTTGATTGAGTCAAGCCATCTGTAAGGTGGTCTTCCTCTTTTCTTATTGCCTTCAACTTTATCAAGTATTGTCTTTTCCAATGAGTCACATTGGCTTATGGTTTGTCCAATGTATGACAGCTTCAATTCAGTCAACACTGAGGTATTTCCTTATTATAACCTAGCACACAATGTAGGGGCTAAGCAGACGGCTAATTGGGCCGTCTTGGGGGCAGGGAAGGGGAGGGGCAGATGCACGATTGGCACCCCAACCCCTTCCCCAGGTCATCCTCGGAGCAGCCGGCCCACCGCACAGCCGGTGCTCCGAGGAGGACCTCCCGCTGCAGCATTTGCACGCGCTGCGGCGGAAGAGTCACCGAAGGTGCACCGCAGCCTTTTTGGGATGCCTCGGTCCCGCAGCGCAGCTTCCTGGGGCGGCCCAGGGCCGCCCATCTGTTTCCCCCTGTAGTTAGCCATTTGTACACATCATCTCTGCAAAAGATCCCAACGTTTCTGGGTTGTTTGGATGTAAGCGTCGTCATACAGATTTGTGTATATATGTGAATGAGGACATTTGGCAACAGTATTATATTTTCAGTAAGTATATGTCAGCTAGGATTTCCAGATTTCAGGGGTTGGAATCTATTCTCTGGTCCTCAGGGTGAGAGGAAGGAATCTTTGAGTGAGAGCACTGCCTTAGAAAGTGAGTGTGGAAATATTTTGCTTATTTGTGAGGCTTGGTGTTTTTGATTCAAATGTGTTTAATGCTTAAAATGACCTAAATACTCTAAAGGTACCAGATCCTGTCTGATCTCGGAAATTAATCTGGGTAGCAAAGCAAAGCAAAGCAGCTTCATTTATATACTGCTTCATATCGCGCTATGGGACGTCTAAGCGGTTTACAACTGTAAGCTCATTGCTCCCCAACAGTTGGGTACTCATTTTAGCAACTTCGGAAGGATGCAGGCCTGAGTCTAGCCTGAGCCCTGGCTAGTATTGAACTCGCAACCTTGTGGTCTATGAGTGAGTGGCTGCAGTACAGGCATTTAACCACTGCGCCACCAGGGCTCCTGGTGCTTAGTTAGTCCTAGTTAGTACTTGGATGGGTGTCTACCAATGAATTCCAGGTGCTGTAGGCTATATTTCAGAGGAAGGAACTGGCAAAACCTCCTCTGAGTATTCCTTGCCTAAGAAAACCCTATGAAATCCGTGTGGACCCATAAGTCAACAGGTGACTTGAAGGCGCACACATTCAATGCTTAAAATATGCTGCTTAATGATTTCACCAGGATAGCATCAAGAATTGTCCCCCATGACACCACAAGGTTTTGCTTGGTCCCTCTAGACTCTGGCAAATAAATAAATAAAGAGTTCTCTTCCCTGGAAGCCTTCAGGAGTGGCAGCTTACTTTTTAAATAGATGACAGGCCTCTTCTACATTTTCTAACCTAAAAAAAGCTCATGATTTTCCTCACCTATGTATCTAGCATATAGCATGGCTTGATTTGTCATTATGTATTGGAAGATAAACATGGGCTTCATCCTGAAGTCTATTGTTGGCATATAGGAACATACAGCGTGGGAAGGAAAACAGTTTAATTCCAGGGAATAAGCATTCCTCTTAACATCTAGTTTGATTCAGAGAATGCTCATATACATTTTCAACAGAGCAAATGGATGCTATGACTATTTGTGAATTAACTGAGACACTGATTCCTTGCAGGATAAATCTCTTGGTCTTTAACTGTATTGCAAATTGATACAAGGTTCTAGATGGAAAAATACTGCTCCTGAATTTGGCTTATTAAGTCTTCTCTTTTCTCAGTGTTATTTATTCTGTTGCTGTGTTTCATTACTCTGTGTTAGCTACTTGTCAATGGCAAGTTTTTTTTAAACACCTTAACTCAAGTTACAGAAAGATTAATACTGCCATGATTGCTCCATCCAATTTTAAAATAAAATCTCTATTTCAATTATACAGAGCTTGTACGACTACCCTGAGCCTGATCTTTATTTTTCCCCATTGCAATCACAATTTCCCAATATTAAGTCTTCCAATATCCCACTTTCTTTATATCAGCTTGTGCTGTTGCTCAGCAACGGAAGATTTGCTCTTTAAAATTATCCAGGGTTTCTAGAGCCAGCTTTCCAAGCTGTGCAGTAGTGAAGCAGTAATGCCTTCAGTATTTTGAAAATATGTCTATACTTAGTTTAAATGCTTTATCAATGGTAGCTCCAGTTAAGCTAAAAAAATAAAAATAAAAAATAGATAGCTGACCATTAAGCATTTCATGTGGTTAATTTTTAGAAATGTCTCTCATTTTATAGACTTGATATCAGATAAATTAGAATTCTATTAAATTATAACTGTTCTGGCTGTGAATCCCTACAGACTTGGACATTGTATAAATATTCTGTTTGGTGATCTTAAAACTGGTTGCACACACCCAGCTTTGCAGAGCTGTGTGCTACTCTTTCAGTATTCCCCAACCCCTTGATAATAAATTGATTAAAAAAACTTTCAAGTTCAGAATTTAAATGAGAAGTAAAATTATCAAGTGAAATTAGAAATTTGTTGTTGTTATTACAATGCCTTCAACTTGACTCTGATTTATGGCAACAGTCTCATTTGATTTTCATGGCAAGACTTATTCAAAGAGGGGTTGCCAGAGAGGGATTGCCATTGCCTTCCTCGAAAGCTGAGAGAGTGTGACTTGCCCAAGGTCACGCCATGGTTTCCATGGCTGAATGGACATTAGAGCCCTGATCTCCCAGAGTCCTACTCCCAAACTCAAACCACTACACCACTCTGGTTGCTTCAAAATTAATAATAGGACTCCAATAATTTAAAGCCAAAGCTTATTGGGTTTATAGCTGTTAATGTAGCTTTGGTATCTGCTTAGGGAGTTATGGCTGTATAAAACAAGATTGTTGCATAAAGTGATGTGAATGCCTCCCATTGTATTCTTTCCCAGATAAAGCTAATACCTGCAAACATTATGAGCTTGGAGGCTGAGCATGTGGTCAGGCTGCTGCTGCTATGTCAGACCTTCTGCTTGCCAAAAAATAAAAATAAATAAATAAAGAGCAATCTACTGCTTATCTAGAAAACATACGAAAACAAAGATTTAAGTAGTACCAAAACTGAAGCATAAGCAAGCAGTGGCATTACTGCCCAGCTGTCAACCAGTGCAGGGGCAGGGCTTCCAGGGTTGGGCATGCCCCTTACCTTGCTGCCGTGTGTTTCTCTGCTCATGAATAGAATGGCATGTGGCAGAGAGCTTGTGTGTACGCTGGGCACTCTCCTTTGCTGCTGCATGCTACTCTACTCATGAGTAAAATGGTGCATGGCAGAGAGGGGGTGCACTGGGCATTCTCCCTCACTGCCGTATGCCACTTTACTTTTGTGTGGCAGGGAGGGGGAAGGCACTCGGCCGGATGTAGCTCCTCTTCTGGGGTATTACCTGGTGTGGTCCACATCCCTCTAATAACACCACTGTAAGCATGATGACATACTTACCACCATATTATCATTATCCAGCTTGTCCTGCTAGGTCTCCTGCACCTTACCTGTTTGACATGCTGTCCAGGTAGTCTGTTTTTCCAGACTAGGGCAGCCTCACGCTGAGGCTGACCTGGAACCAGAACCTCTTCCTGAGAGAGGAATGACTGGCATGGATGGGAGTTTCTTTGGTCAGGGAGATATATGGACCTAAATCAGGTTAGATTACACACTTATGGGCCCCCACTTGTACCTCTAGTTGAAAATAATGGTGAGGGTCCTGAGGATGAGGGAAAGGAGGAACAAAAGATATCAATGGGTTGTGATGCTCTATACTTTTGTGCCCATGGCGTATAGTTGCTTCCACACACTAGGCACCTCATTGAGGCAGACAAAAGAGGATGGGCCACCATTAACTAAAGAAATAGACCCAGCCAGATGAGCTGATATTCTTAGCTTGCAAGAAGGGCAACAAACAGGTCATGCTGGAACAGATAGCCCTTACTACACCTAGGGCTGTTAGTGTGGGACAGAGGCAGCAATTTATTGAATGCCATTCTATTACCTTTGACAGGACAAAGAGGTTATATGATGTGTCCTCAGTTTCTGACCAAGGGCCTATTGCCAGTAAAAATTTATACTTTTGGACTACATCTCCCAGAAGCTCCCAGCCAGTATGGTCACAGAGGGATTATGGGAGCTGAAGTCCAAAAAAAAGCAATATTTCCAAGCTCTCTTAATTGAATGATTCCCTGGCAAACACAGATACTGACCGAACATAGAGGTGCACAGGTGGAGATGCTCTTTTGATGCCAATAGCTGGTCCCATGAAGTAATTTTTATCAGATTTCTCTTTGAAGAATTGCAGCATTTTAAATATTTGCATACCCATGTTTTTCATCATCATGAAACTACTTGGTGGATTAAAGAGCTTATGGGTAATATTATTCTCTGAGGAAATATATCAATACATCATTAAATTGGAGTATCTGTTCCTTTCTGTTTTCTGTTCTCTCCCTGCTTTTGCCCTTTTCTTCTGTGCAGTTTTAATATACAAAAGCAAATATTTATAGTTGTGTTAGCTGGGAATTGATGCCACATCTGCTGGTTTGTCAGTTACATGTTTTAAGAATGCCCAAAAGACTAAAAAAAAGGAGAATTACTTGATGCTGAGAACCATGTAGGAAAATCTGGAAGGTTGTAAGTAACTGAAAGAATTGTAGAGGTGTTAAATATTTTCCCACCCATGTATTTATCCAGTTACACCTAATCCAAAAGTGGCATGGGGGTGAATCTTTCTAAGGGAAAAGATACTTAGAGGGGCATCTATCTAGTGCAGGGGTAGGCAACCTAAGGCCCGGGGGCCGGATGCGCCCCCCCGAGGCCTTTGGACTGGCCCCAGGTTAGTCCTGCCGCCGCCGCCCCCCCCCCCGCCGCCGCCGCTCGCCATGATGATATTGATTATTGTTGTTATTACTTGCTCTTGGGGTTTTCTTGGCAAAATCTCCACAGGGGTTTTGCCATGGCTTTTCTGGGGCTGAGAGAGTGTGCATGCATATTTTTTAATTTAAAAAAAAAATAAAAAAATATTTTTATTTATTTATTTATTTTTGGTGCTTCGGCCCCCCACTTGTCTGAGGGACAGCAACCCGGCCCCTGGCTCAAAAAGGTTGCCTACCCCTGATCTAGTGGAAAAGAACATATAGGGAAGATTCATGGGTATTGGGTTATGTTCTCTTAAATTGTTGGAGATTACTGTATATACTCATCTATAAGTCTTAAAATGTTTATGCCCAAAAATTGACCCCAAAATCCCAGGTTGACTTATTTATGGGTCAGTATGATAATGTGATAACAGCTATTTCAGATTTCCCCAGGCAGTGGGAAGAGCGTTTCTTTTTCTCTTGAGACAAGCAGAAAGAGTCCTAAGTGATTAATTGCTTTTAAACAAACAGAGTCCTTCTCCTGCCCAAGCAAAGTGAAAGCATGCTGAAGCAAAAAGCCTCAATTAAAGACACACACACACTGAAGGAGCCTCCAAGTTTTACCTTTGACTTATCCATGAGTCATGGCAAAATCCATAATTTTGGCCCCCAAACCTGCCCTCGACTTATACACGAGGTCGACTTATAGTCAAGTATATACGGTAGTTTGCTTTGTTTTATTTCAATGTGTGCTGTTGGTTTGTTGAATATTTTCTTTAAGGCCTAAAGCACTTAAGAAATATGCCTGGAGGCTGAGGCAAACTGAACCAACAAATGGGGAAAGTTTCCTTTAGCACATTTTATTGAAAAAATAATCACAAGTGCATAGATCAGATTTGTTAATTGGGCTGTAGGGGCATATTTTAATCACTTTTCAAGACACCAACCCAGTATCTTTGAATTATTTTAAAAAATTAATTAAGTGTTTATCTAGGCCCTGGAAATTAATCCCCAAGCTCTCTTCAAGTAACTTCAGTTGTTCCAAACAAATCAGAACAAATTCGTTTTAAAAGTTCTAATGTTTCAAATATTTGGGAAACATATTAGTAATGTTTCCAGGCATATGACTTAATATACAATATATTTAGTCCTTAAAACAGCACGTGTATGTCTCACTAAGCAGGTTTATGCAAAAACTCTTAGAAATAAGCCTTTGTGTAGTGGGAATTCTCACCCTTGATTTTCTGCATTCAACTTATTTGGGGGAAAGGGATTTTACAAACCTTGTTATGAATGGGCTGGGCATTCACTGGGTTAGGGTTGCAGGACCCCATAAAAGTGGAAAAAACACAAATAAAAAACCACTATTTTTTAGCATGAGAGATCACCTCTCTAGCATAACTTCTGGCACAATTTGATCATTGAGTCACACTGGAGGACCTAGAGATTCCTAGAGATAACATATTAATAAAATCCGCTAATAATCAAATAATCTGCAAAAATCAAATCTGAAAATGTAGAGGGCCAACTGTGGTCCCTTAGTTCAAGGAATGTATTAAAATTTAGCATTGCTATATAAGGAACTCTTGCAAGCAGTGAGGATGTGGGGGACATTGCTTGGCAGGAACACACACAGACATTATTGTGATGGAATGCAAAAGTCCAAAAAGCTGCAGAGAGCTTGTCCCACATAGGCTCATATCTAGATTCTGGATGACCTGTCTGCAGTGGTGACAAGTGGCTCCCATGTCAGTAAGGTCAGTAGTGAATATATTCCAGGCCTTGGCTAGCTTTAGAAGAGTTATTTAAGAACTTGTGTAGGTGCTGCTGTTGTTGTGCCTTCAAGTTGCTTCTGAAGTATGGTACCCTAAGGTGAACCTATCAAGTGAATCTATCAAGTTTCTTCAGAGGGGGATTTGCCATTGCCATCCTCTGAGGCTGAGAAAGTTTGATTTGCCCAAGGTCATCCAGTGGGTTTTCTTGGTCCAGCTGAGATTTGAAACCTGGTCTTCAGAGTCATAATCCAAAACTCAGACCAGTACCTGTTTAAGTGAGCTCAGACTTGCTAGAGAGGTTCAGAAAAAAGAAAAGAAAAAAAAAGGGTTTTTTGGGTATGTCTGTAGCAAAAGGAAGAAGAAGGAAATGATAGGGTGATTCCATAGAGATGATGGTGAAATGCTAACACGGGACAGAGAAAAGGCAGAACTACTCAACACTTACTTTGCCTCGGTCTTCTCACAAAAAGAAGAGGGTGGTCAACCTGAGGAACATGGAGCAGATGATGCAATAGGGGAAATGAAGCACCAAATAAGTAAAGTAGTACTACAGGAATACCTGGCTAATATAAATGAACTCATATCTGTAGGACCAGATGAACTACATTAAAAAACAAACAAACAAACAAACTGGCAGAAGTAATCTCAGAGCCACTGGCAAAAATCTTTGAGAATTCCTGGAGAACAGAAGAAGTCCCAGTAGACTGGAGGAGGGCAAATGTTCAAAATCTTCAAAAAGGGAAAAAAAGAGGACCCCAAAAAATTAGTGGCTGGTTAGCCTGATATCAATACCAGGAAATATTCTAGAGCAGCTCATGAAACAGAAATCTGTAAGTATTTAGAAAGGAATGCCATAATTGCAAAAATTCAACATGGGTTTCTCAAAAACAAGTCATGCCAGACTAATCTATCTTTTAAAAAATAAAATAAAATTACCAGCTTGGTAGATGAAGGAAATTCTGTGGATGTAGCATATCTTGATTTCAGTAAAGCCTTTGACATGGTCCCCTCAAACAAGGTAGTAAAATGTGGGCTACATAATGCAACTATTAGGTGGATTTGTAATTGGCTGATTATTGAACCCAAAGGATGCTCAGGAATGGCTCCTCTTCATCTTGGAGAGAAGTGACCAGTGGGGTGCCACAGGGTTCTGTCCTGGGCCAGTGCTATTCAACATCTTTATCAATGATTTGGATGAAAGAATAAAGGGCATGCTTATCAGATTTGCCAATTATACCAACTTAGAAGGAGCAGCTAATACCCCAGAGGAGAGGATTAAAATTCAAAATGACCTTAATAGATTAGAAAGCTGGGCCAAAACTAACAAAATGAATTTCAACAGAGAGAAATGTAAGGTAAGGTACTACACTTAGGGAGAAAAAATGAAATGCACAGATATAGGATGGGGGACATCTGGCTTGGCAAGAATTTATGTGAAAGGGATCTAGGAGTCTTACATGAGCCTCCCTCTCTTTCCTGCAGTGACATAAAAAAAAAAAAAAAAGGATGAAAACACCAACTTTTCTAAAAAAAACCCCACAAACAAACAAAAAACCCCACAAACAAATACTTCCCTTTCTTTAGCCTTTGGATATCAACTTTATATTATCAAATATGTCCTTTTATCAGGATTTACTAAGAAGCTTATTGCATAAGCAATTAAACCAGCCTACCTGAGCTGGCTTAACATTTAAAATGGGTGGCATCTTGATTTTATCACAAGGATTTTGCCGCTGAAATCGCCACCTGGGTGCAGCCCGGGTCCATTGCCACTCCTAGGGTGCTCTGGCAGCCATTTCCTTAGAATGAATCCTTTGCTCTGTCTCTGGAGCTGCAGAAAACAAGCTTGCTCCATCCTCAATATGGTTGGGAGCCTTCCTGTTCTGTTTCTGTCTATCACACCAAAACAGGGGCTCTTTAACACTACTTTGGTACCAGATTAACTGCTATGGCTACATCCTGTGGAATCCTGTGATTTGTAATTTGGTCAAACATTTGAGCTCTCTGGCTCTGAATTCTAAATACCTCACAAAATTACAAATCTCAGGATTTCTTAAGATGGAGCCATTGCAGTGAAGGTGCTATAATTAAGGAAGAGACATAGTTCTCTGTGTGCCATTATCATGTATAATTGTAACACTGATAGGGAGATGAATCTGGGAAGGATGTGTCCGATGCAAACTGCTTAATAAAGTGTGAAAACTGGTGACAGTTACACAATGGAATGAGGATATGGGCAGTGTAGGACAAAGGCTTTTAAAGGAAGATGATATGATGCTCTGGTAAAAGTTGAGGAACATCAATCTTCCTATTTCAAAGACAATGTTTAGAACTAAAATAGAATCCTTTCCACCTTTCAGGCTACAAGTCCTATAAACACTTAACCTAGAAGTTATGTCTGACTAAACATGTATAGGATTGCATTATAAATTGGCACATTTCTGTCATGCAAAATGATGCAAGAGTTGCATGTCATTAAATGAAATGAGATAAGATTCCGACTAGGCAGTGATAACAGCTTTATTGCTCTTTTCAGCAGCATCCCTGTCCTGGGTCAGGACCTGCAGATCCTCCATTAATTAACTGGGGGAAAAAGGCTTGTAAGTTGCTGCCAATACTGGCAGTTGCCATGTCGTGCATCACGAAGGCCAGCAACCAAACAAAGCAAATGTCACATTGCTTGTGGGCTGAATGAAATAATATATCAATATCAGTGTCTATTTCTCTTTTTCAGTGGTTGGCCTTTTGTCACTCATTCTTATTATTTGGACTGTTATCAAGGCTTGTTTTGCTGGGGAAACTGCTAGGAACATCTGATCCCATAGAAAGGTGAGAATTAATTAAGCCCTGATGACTATGGGAGAAGGATTTTTTAAAAACAGTTAATGTCCAAAAGAAAGAACAGAGCACGGTGCTCCTTTTCTCTCATTACCTGGAAAGAAGTGCTTGACATAGTGCAAAATGCATAGCACACATTTTATCTGTGAGAAATTCCACTTAGAGTGTTTCTTTCTACATAATGGGTTGGAACCAGAGGTCTCTTCTTCCAAATGAAGGGATCTTTCTACTTTTCGTCAGAGGGGAAGCAAACATCTAAATATATTTTGTGCTGTAGCAGTATTAAGCAGAGCACTGAAGCTGGGTGCAAATTGTACCTTTAGGTAGAGTAATAGAATAACAGTTGTTCAGTGGGGTTCAGTCAGAATTATTCAGGACTTGAATTAGAGGCCTCAGAATGTATCCATTCCTGCTCCTTCTGGTGAGCCAAATGGGGCAATGGAGTAGATGAGGATGGGTGAATAATATCTTCCTGTCATGGCTCCACTCTCAATGCAGTCACTTGGTTATTTATTGGCTGACATGGTAAAATGTATGCTTCTAGGGCTACATCTAGCTGCAGAATTAATGCAATTTGATACCACTGTATCTGCCATGCTCAATAATATGGAATTCTTGGATTTGTAGTTTTGTGACATATTTAGTCTTCTCTGCCAGAGAGCTCTAGTGCCATGGCAGACTACAAATGCCAGGATTCCATAGGATGGAGCCATGACAGTTAAAGTGGTGTCAAACTGCATAAATTCTGCAGTGTGACAGCAGCCTGGGAATTCTGACTGCAGATAAATTCTTGTTTTGTGTCCAGATCCCCAAAGCTTGCTCAAGGTCTATCAAACTTTCTGTTTCTTTGTTGTCTCCATGTCTTCCCCTCTCAGTCTCCTGTTTTCCCTATCCCCTTTATTTTATGTAACTGCCATATTATGTAATTGCAACCCTTGTTTGAGTTCCCTTTTAGGGTTGGCCCTGTTATTAGGCAGAATGAAGCAGCTACCTTAAGCAGCATATTTGAAGTATCATAAAAGGGGCATGGTCGGTTGTTTACTATTTTAATACAGTATTTCCAAAATTATAGATACAGCTTGCAAAAATCCCCCAACCAGCATATCCAATTGTAATCCAAACTTCCAAATTCTGGAAATGACAAAAATGTAATATTGCAAAACTGAGATTTTTTTTTTTTTTACTGCAAGGAGATACTTACAGAATTTTCTTCCTCACATGGCCAAATACCTTGGTGGTTTTTAGTACTCTGCATCTTGATTGTGATCATAGGCATAATTTGCTGCTCAGATTCAGGCAGAACAATGTCTTGGGCTAACGCTTCTCCCTTTGATTGGATTTTTTGGTTCAAATTCTCTCCAGCAATTGCCTTCAGATTGATCTGTCTGCCAAATCTCTACAATGTCTGCCTGACTTCAGACTGAGTCTTGCTGGGGTCTCATTTCTTCTTCCATCATGTGCTCAGCTACCTTCTTCCCAGGGCTGATAGGCTGTTTCCCTGTTACTTTTTTTGAAATTGTCAAGGGGGTAGTCCTATTAGTTTGCTCCAGCCAAACAACATAGCTTTGTGGCACTCAGATAGATTTATTTTAGCATAATCCATGTCTTCAGATGCATGGAGTGCAGTGTTAGGACTTCAGAGCATACATGGCAGCTGATGAGATCAGAGTGAAATTGGCCAACCTGATAAGTCCGTAAGGAGAACATGAATCTAATAGCATCTTCCTGGCCGTATTCCTTAATAATTGATTGTAAGAGTCATACCAGCTCTGACAACAGACATAATACATAGCCATCATGAGGACCAGCCATTACGATCTATGAATTTGTCTGCTTCTGCTTCAAAGCCACCCAGATTGACACCCATTATAGCATCTAGTAGCAACAGATTCCATAGCTTAACTATTCCTTTCTCAAAAGACAATTATCTTGCCTTTTCCACCATTCAGCCACACTGAATGACCCTGGCTTCATGAGAAAAAAATGCACTCAACCCTTGGCTTTTTACTAAAATATAGAGCCCAAATAGAGCGATAGCAATAGCAAGTACATTTCTATATCACTTATCAGTGCACTTAAGCACTCCCTAAGTGGTTTTCAATGTGTAAGCCAATTGCCCCCAACAAACTGGGTACCTAGCGACCTCAGAAGGATACCAGGCTGAGTAGATCTTGAGTCCCTGGCTGGTATTAAACTCACAGCCTTGTGGTTTGTGAGTGGCTGCAGTACAGGCATTTAGCCACTGCACCACCAGATGGGGAGATGCTCTGGTGCCTTGATCATTCTAGTTGCCCTCTTCTGCATCCTTATGTATCTGGGTTAGGTTCTTGTGAGACCTTGTTTCCCATGGTTCTAAGGCTCTTAATATTGCTGCAGTTGTTGTTGCTATTGTCATATGCCTTCAAGTAATTTCCAACTTATGGTACCCTAAGGTGACCCTATCACAGGGTTTTCTTGGCAAGATTTGTTTAGAGGGGTTTGCCTTTGCCTCCCTGTGGGGCTGAGAGAGTGTGATTTGCCCAAGATCACCCACTGGATTTTCATAGCTGAGTGGGGATTTGAACCCTGGTCTCCAGGGTCATAGCCCAATGCTCAAACCATTACACTGCCCTGGCTCTCTTTGCTCGCATGGTGATTGCCAAATTATTTTTTAAATATTCCATTTCTCCAACATTCAGACCACTACATCATGCTGGCCTGGTCCTAATACACAAAATGATAGTTATGTTTTCATTTCCCTTTTTGTAAAAACAAAAACAAAAAAAAGCAAACAAACACAAAATAGATACAGCATACACAAATAGATATACAGTTGGGCTGCTGCATCTATGCATTCTTTATCCATAGATTCAACCATCCCTTGCTTGAAAATATTAAAAAACAACAAACCCCCAAAAGCAAACTTCGATTTTGCCATTTTATATAAGGGACACTATTTTACTAATATATATTTTGTCATCCATGGAGCCATGGAACCAAACTTCAGGAGATACCAAGGACCCACTGTAGTGTGTTTAAAAATTACAAACGTTACAGATGCCAAGGTAAGAACCAAATGACATTAAAGCAGAATTTGATTAAGACTCTAAGTACCCAGATTAGCAAAGCTTAGAAACCCCTTATGTCTTATATCCCATCCTGATGTTCTTTTCCCGTGCTCCTTTTCTCCTTGGATTTCAGTTCTTTTTATTTCTGGCTGAGTGCTTGTCTATCTTTTCCCTCTGCTCAGTCTCCTCTATACTCCTTAGAGCAACTTTCTCTTCCTCACTCAATTTCTACCCTTCAAATGCTTGAAAAGTTTAGCAGCTCTGCAGAGAAAAGAATCAAATGGAATGGTAACAGGCTCTCTGGAGAAATGAATATCCCACACTTCTAGGAAACATTAGGGATGTCTGCCATTTTAGTAACCAGAGGTAGTTCTGCAGTCTATAGACAAATTTCATTAATCTGGTTTAAACACAACCCCAATGACACTCCTGCAAGGTCCCCTTAGTATCCATGCCAAGGTTAAGGAGTGTAGGTTTCACAGTGTTATTCTAAAAGATTTGTGTGTATGGGGAAGGGCTTAGCGTTTCCTTGGTACAGACGGCCCCTTTGTGGCATCTTCCCATTGGCTTGGGGGTGTGGCATACTCATAACGCATGCTCCCAAGCCATCAGGAACACACCGTGAAGTTGCCCTGCTGCCCACACGGCAGCAGATTTTCAGTGCTCCAGCGGTGCGGTGTTTAGACACTGCACACCACAGGAGTGCTGAAAAAGTGCTGTGGCGGCAACAAAACTGGCCTTTTCCCGGCTCAAAAAGCTGGCCTTTTCCCGGCTGTTTTCTGCCACTTCTTTTTGAGCCAGGAAGATGCCACATTGGGGGAGTAGCATGTGGTTGCTGTGGCGCTGCAATGCATGGCTCCACAGCAGCTCCAATCTGGCGTTTTTGGGTCCTCTGTTTCAGCCCTTAGTGTTTATTTTACTACTGTTTATGTCTTGCACATGTCCTTAGGTCACGTATGGGCCTCTACGGACTGGCAAGAAAGACTGGCATTGGGCCCGTCACCCACCCCAACTCCACCCCTAAGCTGCTGGGAAGCTACTTGGCTGACCAGACGGCAGGTGGATCCATGGGATTTCTGCAGTGCAGCATTTAAACATGCTGCACTGAAGAAATGCAGGAAAAATGCCACTGCAGTGGCAAGGGCGACTTTTTTCTGCTCCCAAAAGGAGTGGCTTTTTGCTGCTTCTTTTGTGGGTGGAAAAATGCCGGATCAGGGCTGTAAGCAAAGAGGTAGTGGCAAGCCTTTCGCACTGTCTATACAGCCCCTATGCTTCCCTAAGAACTGAGACTGACTAAAAATTAACAAACACGTAGTTTGTAGTTTAAAACAATGGCTTTAATCTATATTTACATAAAAGGCTATATCCTAATCTAACTAGTGAATAGTTCAGGTAAAGAGAAATATGTATCTCACCATCTTTCCAAACAAAGTTGAGAGGAGAAAGTTGGGAACAGCTCAGTTGAAAGTCTTGAGAGAGAAGTCTGTTAGTCTCAAAGAGGGAGTGACCTAAGTCGCATGATTAGTTTTTGAATGAGAGAGAGAGAGAGAGAGAGAGAGAGGGAGGGAGGGAGGGAGGGAGGGGAAATCCCTATCTACCTAAGGAGGGGGAAAGAGAATGCAGAGATTTTCCAATAATTTTGCCATTGACTTCCTGTGACATTGAGAGAGTGTGACTTTCCCAAGGTCAACCAGTGGGTTTCATGGCTGAGCTGGAAATTGAACCCTAGTTTCCAGAGTGCTAGTCCAAGGTTCAAACTACTACACTAAACTACTACTACATTGGCTTTCATCGGATCATAAAGAGAATATGTTGGAAATAACTGGTGTCCATGTGAGGAAAATAGTTAGATGGTTCACGGTGATTCTTTGATAAGCAGTTAAATTAACTTAAGAAGACTCCTTGGTTACTCTGCATGGCCCCTATTGAATTCCATGAGATATAAACTGCTGAATTGTGTGCAAGAGTACAACCCAGAGGAACCATGCAATGAGAGTTCTCACTGATTTGTAAAATTATTCTTTTTATAACTTCTTTTTGTTCTTGGGAGTGTCACACCTGACTGGGGAAGATGGGACTGACTCTGCCCTATTTACCTGGATGAAGGTAATGTGCTCTTTTGTATGGGAAAGACTAGAGAGATGTGATCTTCTTGGAAGCTGGACTTTCTTGTGTGTTGCAGTATGGAAATTACAAGCAGCCTTAAATTAAACAAACAGAACAGGATCAGCTCCCAGGTGATGAAAAGAATAACAAGACTCAGAATCAGATGCACCTGCAGAATGTTTACAGCTGGAAGAAACATCTTGGAAGTATATTGCAGGGAGACAAAAGGGAGCAAAACAAATACCGTGGTGTGGAAAATTCTATTAAGACCTTTTCACACTACAGATTTACAGCACTATGATTCCACTTTAACGGTCATGTGTGCATCCTATGGAATTCTGGGGTTTGTAGTTGGGTCAGAGGCCAAACCCTCTGAGGAGTTCATTGGCTGAGAATCCTAAATGCCCCTCCCTAAATTGCAAGTGAAAGCCAGTGTGGTGTACTGGGTTGAGCGTTGGATGAGGACACTTGGAGACCAGGGTCTGAAACCTACCAGGTGACCTTGGGCAAATCACAACCTGTCAGCCTCATGGAATGGCAATGGCAAACCCCTCTGAAGAAACGTGCCACAAAAACCCCATGATAGGTTTTCCTTAGGATTGCCGTAATTGTTTTTAACAGAGGGGCGGGGTATAAATAAATGTTATTATTATTATTAATATTATAAAATAAGTCTTCAGAGAATGTCAATGGAGAATTTAGGAAGTCTGCATGGGCAGTGCCAGAAGTGAGTGTAGAGGACAAGCACCATCCAAACAAGTAGCTTCCCACCCCACAACACTGTTGGGTCTTCAGGTATCAAAAAGACAGACATTTTCACATACAAATTATAATTGGATCACAAATGGGATATTAAAATTACAATGTAATCCCAGGCATCCTTGATTGTGAAACATACTGTTTCTCTCTCTCTCTCTCTCTCTTAAAAAACAACAACTAAGATGTATGATTTGTGGGAATCATGCAACCTTCCAGAGGTAGCAGGACTACAGCTGCAAGTGGCTTCAGTAGGACAGCCAGTGGTGAGGTATTTTGAGACCTGAAATCCAGTATCATTCCCGCCCCTGATATTCCCTCCCCTGATAACATAAAGCTCAACCCCTCCACACTTCTTCTCCTTTTGTGTCCTTTCCCAATATATGTCCCTCCCCTCCCCTTTGCTGCCAGTGCAGTCCTGAAAACTGCCAGCCTATGGGAAAAGATCCTAAAAGAATCTATTGGAACAAATGTTTTCAAGTATGTTGATTTCAGTATGTACATTCTTTCCACTTCATAACTGCCAGATGGAGATTCCTAAAGGGTGCAGCTTTGCCAAGAATATTTGGAAGGGGGATACACCTGAAATACTTAATAGCTGCTAAGCTCACAGGTCAATTGATTTGTAATAAAGATATAAGGAAGTTTAAGGCCAGTGTCCTTACCTGATTGGGTTGATGACAAATTATGATTTGCCAAAACCAATTCTTGAGTCATGGATTTATTTGAGTAGAGCTTTTCTTGGCCTCCCCATCATTTTCCATTTCTTGGGGGATTTCTTACTAACAGAATGAAAATCCACTAGCATTTAGGCATTTCCAATCCATCCTTTTCATAGATCAGTAAATACCACCACAAACCTGGCAAGTTTGCACCTTAATTTGCATAAATTGTCACTCCTGGTTCCACATAAAATCTCACAGAAACATCTCTGGACCACTTAATTAACAATTTGAGAACTGGAACACACAGCTAAGAAAGGAGGAGAGTTTTGTAATATAAAAGAGAAGGTTGCTTCCTCTGTCGCTGCTTGACAGACCTTGCAGCTGCATGCTGAAATACAAATGCACCACAACACACTTAATAAATGGTAGGAATAAATCATACATGAATTTGTTTAATGGCCCACAGTTGCAGTGGGGTAAACGTTTGACCCACTCAAGTAAACAAGCACATGCTTAAGCCATATGGTGGATAGTCAAGAAAATATGTCTAATTTCCTGACTAAATATGAATAAAACATTGGCAACTATCCTGACAGATGAGCTAGGAACAGGCTAATCTGTAAGAAGACTTGACTTTCTGAATCTGCAAGCCCCATTTTCCCCCCAAAAGTAGTCATGAATGTTGCATACCATTTTCAGAAAAAGACACACCATAAATTTCCCTCAGCATGTTTTTGGAAATAAATAATCACTTGCTGCATAATGGGGATAACATATAGCCATTTTTATAAGAGGGTGGGGTGAAATACGCAGTGGAATATTTGCTTGATCTTCCTTTTAATTTAAAAGTCGTTCAGACTCAAGTGTTAGCTGCTGATAAAACCCAGCTCTTTTTCTCTGCCATCTCTGGAGCAGGTATAGCCATGTTAAGTTCTGGACCTGTGTTTGGACGCAGCCATGGATTGGATGAGGTCCACCAAACTCTGGCTGAATCATGACAAGATGGAGGCCTTGTGAGTGAGTGGTTCCCATGTCCAAGAGATAGGATGATTGCCTATTCTAGATTGAGTTTGCATCTGGCAATATTCCTGGGTCCATCTTTGTCACTGGAGGCCCACATGACTGGTGGCATGAAGTTCCTTTTATTAATTCCAGCTGGTAAACAGTTGCAGACATTCTTGGAGACAGGGATAGCTTAGCTAGAGAGGTCCACACTGGAGTAGTACAACCTCAAGGCTGGACTATTATAATGTACTCTGTGTTGGGCTGCCCTTAAGAAACTGCACCTGGCACAAAATGCTTCACCTATGTTCTGAGTTAGGCTACTTACCAGATTTATGCTATATCTTTGAATTGTACTTACTAGCAGTACATAATACCTCTCCTGAAAGAATTGCACAGAGTACCTAATAATAATAATAATAATAATAATAATAATAATAATAATAAATTTTATTTCTATCCCGCCCCTCTGCATAGCAATCGGGGCAGCTCACAACAATTAAAATACAATAGTTAAAATACATTCTAATATCCCAATCCCTCCCCTTATCCCTCCCACCCCTTAAGACAGAATTAAACTTAAAAGATTTAAAACAAAAGTCAATAAATGAAAACAAAAGTATAAGATAATGGTGGCAGAACAACAGAGAGCATAGGGAGAAGATTCGATGTTCATTCCTCTAAGGAGGATCAATCTGGGAAGGCCTGCCGGAAGAGATCCGTCTTAACTGCTTTCTTAAAAGCAGTAAGTGTTGTGATGAGACGGATCTCATCCGGCAGGCCATTCCATAGTTTAGGGGCAATGATGGAGAATGCCCTCTGCGTGGTCTGTTTAAATTTGGATTTCGGTTGTCGGAGTAGATTTTTCCCAGCTGACCGAAGGGCATGAGGGGGCTCATATGGGGAGAGGCGGTCCCTAAGATAAGTTGGACCCAAGCCATGTAGGGCTTTAAAGGTCAAAACCAACACCTTGTACTGCGCTCGGAAACTAATTGGCAGCCAGTGGTGGGATTTGAGCACAGGTGTAATGTGCTCCCTCTTAGATGTACCGGTAATTACTCTGGCTGCCATATTTTGTACCAACTGAAGTTTCCGAGTTAGGCACAAGGGTAGCCCCATGTAGAGTGCGTTGCAGTAATCCAAGCGTGAGGTTACCAGTGCGTGCACAACGGTTTCCAGGTCTTTCTTATCCAGGAATGGGCGCAACTGGCGTATCAGCCGAAGCTGATAACAGGCACTCCTGACTGTCACGTTCACCTGACTAGTCATGTGAAGCAACGAGTCAAGGAGTACCCCCAGACTGCGCACACAGTTCTTGGAGGAGAGTGTGACCCCATCCAGGACTGGGGGCTATAATCCCGGGCCTGGATTCGGACCTGTAACCGTGAGCACCTCCGTTTTGTCTGGATTCAGCTTCAATTTGTTTTTCCTCATCCAATCCATTACCGCTCTAAGACAGTCATTGAGAGGAGAGATGCCGTCAGAGGTCTGAGACGATGATTTGGTCATGGAGAAATAGATCTGGGTGTCATCAGCGTACTGAAGACACCGCGCTCCTATTTGCTACCAGGCCAAGTTGAAAGTTTTGTTGTTAGGACTTTATCACATAAGCCTCAGTCTCACCTCAGTTTGCCACAATTACATTATTAAAAGACCGAAAACATACCAGTTTGGGAACTTTTATTACCACTCCAATAGTATGATGAGGGTTTTTTGTGCCATTGATGGTCCCCTCACACTCTTTTCCTCATTCCCCACCTCCTTGCCCTATGTCCTACCCAGCATGCCTTTAAAAAAAAATATTTGTATTTGTAATGCAGTTCTGGAGTTATGGGAATGCAATTGTAAAAAAAGGATGAAAGAGGAGGAGGAGGAGGAGGGGTAGAAAAGTGGGAAAGAAAAAAAAGAGGATGCCTAGGAATAGTGAGGGGGATAGGGAGAGGAAGTCACCATTTGACTGCCCAATATGTATTGGGACTGCCATGGACTGTCACTTATCACAGCTGTGGAGTAATAGAGTGGGGTGGTGGGAGCATCATTGGACACTTATTGATGGGTTTTCCCATAAATTAATAGATGTCCTCTAACAACACTTGAGAGGCTCAGCCACAATTGATTGGAGGCGACGTCATGCAATAGGTATTGACAAAGGTACTATTATCTTGCTAACGTTGCAATTTAAAACCAGCATGTGATAAGGTCCTTAGTTTATAACAACTTGGGATCTGGTTACCAGAGAGACCTTCTTCTCCTTATAGATCCATATGGTCTGTGAGATCATCAGGAGAGGCAGCACCACATACTGCCAGGTTCCACAAAGTCATTGTTCAGATCAGGATATTTAAGGGGATGGTACATGTAGTATGGTCTTCCCTTTGAAATTTGACATGCTCCAACTTTTTCTTATTTTTAGAGATACATTAAAATATATATTTATGCAAGGCCTTCCTGTTTCGTCCATCCTTTCTTGATTTACTATCTATTTCATGGACAACATAAAAAATTAATTTGTTTTTTGTGTACATTTTATTTTTTATTGATGTAAACTGCTTTAAATGTTTTGACCCCAGAAATCAGGCTACCAAAATCCAAACCCAATCACAATTACTTAGGAGATCTTCCATTGAACAAATTAGAGTGGTCGATGTTAATGTGAATATTCTAGAGGGGATCAAGAAACTGAGATTGGAAATTAGACAAGAGATGAATGATTTTAAATCGGAGATACACCATGACATTCGTACGGAGCTCCAGGAAATTAATCATACAGTAGACAAAATAACTGGAGAACTAGCCATAGCAAATAAAAAAAATTAGAATTTAGAATATAGAAGCGATAGATTTGGCGAAGAATTAGCGGAAGTTAGAAAGGATTGGGAACGAGATTTGGATGAAAAAGCTGTTTGGGATCAGAAGCTCAGGGAAAAATGTGTCAAAATTCGGGGGTTATTAGAGGACAAAAATGAAAATTTGACGGAACTGATTGTATTTAACTTGTCAAAATTTTTGGGAAAAGATCCTTCTCAGTTTCATTATGAGATAGACATAACCTTCTGACTCAATTCGATGGTAGCAAAACAAAGGGGACTACCAAGGGATATAATAGTATATTTTGTGTGGAGGCAGATATGGGATCTGCTTCTTAAAGTTCATAATGAGTCTCCGTTGGAAATCGATGGTCAGCAACTGCAAATTTTAAAGGATGTCCCAGCTAGACTGCTGAGAAAATGGAAGGAATATCTCTTCTTGACAGCTTTCTTAAGACAGGAAGGGATTCCTTATAGATGGAGAACCCCTGAAGGTTTAATTTTTTGGTATAAAAAGAGAAGGATAGTCTTAGGATCAGTAGAGGAAGCAAGAAAATTTTGGGACCAAGAGGAAAACAAGAGAAAAGCTAGAAAGGAGACAAAGGAGAAAGATTTAGAGAAGGGGAAAGCTCCTCTTAATGAGGAGGATAAAACATAAAGGAGAGAGAAATCACATAAGAGAGATGCTGAAGAAAACAGTAGGGGGAAGAAAGTGCAAGAAGAAGATATGGAGGAAGCAGGGGCGGTCAATTGGAGATATAGAAAAGAACTGAGTGGATCAGAGGAAGATCTTTTAGGTGATTCAGAGGATCTTCAATGAAAAAAATCGGGTGAATTTTCAGAAGAAGAAGGGGATTTATGCGAAGGTATATGAAAGTCAATTAAATTAATAAGATAAAGAATAAACGTTAATTTTGTATACCATAGTTTATATCACAATAATTTAGGTTATATGCCACATTAATGTTCTTGACTTTATTTTGACATATTATTTATGTATATAGTCACTTGTGTTTAAACATGGACAAGATTAGGATTGTTTCATGGAATGTTAAGGGGATGAACACACCGAATAAGAGGAAAAAGATTAATTACCACTTGCAGAAATTAAGAGCGGAAATTTATTGTTTACAAGAGACTCATATTAGATTTAAAGACATTAAATATTTAAAGAACAAAAAATTGGGTGAAGAATTTGTGGCATCAGCAAAGAACAAAAAGAAAGGTGTTGTGATTTATATAAAATCCAGGTTGAATCCCAAGGAAGTATACGCGGACAATGAGGGACAATTCGTAGTGGTAGAGATCAATGTGATGGGGGAAAAATGCTATTAGTAGGATTATATGCACCATTAACCAGCAAAGGAGAATTTTACAAACTTTTGACTGATAAGTTGGAAAATTGGAGCGAGGAAAAGATTATAGTCATGGGTGATTGGAATGGGGCCATTGACCCAAAAATAGATAGAACGTCATCAAAGGAAATCAAATCCTTACAGGGTAAACTTCCACTAAGCTTTTTTGAAATGCAAGATAGATTATCATTAAATGATATTTGGAGAATTTTATATAAGAACATCAAAGATTATACTTTTTTTTCACATGTGCATAATTCATGGTTGAGGATAGACATGTTTATGGTCTCGACAGCAATTTGTAAGATGGTGCAAAAAATCGAGACGCTGCCGTCAGTTTGGTCAGATCATAATCCTATCATGATGAGTTTAAAAACTATCCCCAAAGA
Organism: Phrynosoma blainvillii; assembly: GCA_026167975.1. Lineage (NCBI taxonomy): Eukaryota > Metazoa > Chordata > Lepidosauria > Squamata > Phrynosomatidae > Phrynosoma > Phrynosoma blainvillii. The sequence goes on along the minus strand of JANUYF010000002.1, from coordinate 287,389,022 downwards.
ATTTCGATGGCAATTAAATATGAGAAGTTTGAGAAATGAAAATACGATTGTGGAAGCAAAGAAAGAACTGCAATTATTTTTTCAGCAAAATTTAAATAAATAAACAGGAATTAACATAGTATGGGACACCTCAAAGGCATATATGAGGGTTTTTTTTTTTTAAAAAAAGGGAGCTGAATTGAAAAAAACAAGAGAAAAGCAGATAAAAAATTTGGAAAGTGAAATAAAAAAGATTGAGGATGAATTGAAAATAAAACCAAATTGTATGAAATTAAAAACTAATTTGCATATACTAAGAGGTCAAATTTCTATTTTAACATCTGAAGAAATACAGAAGAAAATTAAGTATATAAAGCAAAGAGACTTTGAACTCTCTAATAAAGTGGGAAAGCTATTAGCTTATAAATTAAGAAGAGAACAGGGAAAGAGATCAATTTTAGAATTAAAAATTGGGGATAAGAGTTTTACATCCCAGGAACACATTAAAAGGATATTTTTGGAATACTATACTAATTTGTATAGGAAAGATGACCATGATGGAGATAATAAAGAGAAAATAGAGGTATATTTACAACAATTGACTTTTCCGGTGTTACCTGAAGAATTTAAGGCAGAATTGGGAAAAAAAAAAATCACACTCCAAGAATTACTCGATACGATAAATGAGGCCAAAAGTGGGAAATCCCCCGGCCTCGATGGTTTTATTATGGAATATTATAAAAAAATTTCAACTCAATTGGCTCTACCACTTTTAGAAACAATGAATACTGTATTAGATGACAAAATTCCAGCTTCGTGGTCGCAAGCCAATATAACATTAATTCCTAAGGAAGGAAGAGATCCAGCCAACCCTAAAAATTATAGGCCCATTTCGCTTTTGAACTGTGACTACAAAATTTTTACCAGTATAATGGCAAATAGACTAAAAAAATGGTTAAGTAAATGGATAAACGCTGATCAAGCAGGTTTTTTGCCAGGAAGGAAAATCAAAGACAATACAAGAAATCTTTTGAATTTAATTGAGTATTTTAATAAAAATATTGATAAAAAAGGAGCAATTTTTTTTATGACATGGAAAAGGCTTTTGACAGTTTTTCATAAAAGCAACGATTAAGAAATTAGGGATAGGGACTAATTTTAAAAAATGGATTGACATGATTTATCACTCGCAGGAGGCTAAAATTTTGGTAAATGGTGAAACCACTAATTCTTTTAGAATTGAAAAAGGGGTGAGACAGGGGTGCTCGCTTTCTCCGCTATTGTTTATCATTTGTTTTGAAATATTGGAAAAAATAAGAGAGGAAAAACAGATTCAAGGTGTAAGAATCAAAAATAGCGAATTTAAGTTAAAAGCCTTTGCAGACAATTTAATGATATTGTTAGCGAATCCGATTCTGGGAATTACTAAATTGAATGAACTTATTAATGAATATGGGAAATTGACAGTCTTAAAAGTAAATAGGGACAAAACAGCTATGTTAATGATGAATCTAACTAAGGAGGAAAAAGAGAAATTAAAAGAAATGACAAAGTTTAGAGAAAGTAAAATGGTAAAGTATTTAGGCATAAACTTTACAACCAAGAATTCAGAATTATTTAAAAACAAATATGAAGTCAAATGGAGAGAAATTAAGGTGGATATGAATAGATGGAGTAACTTAAATTTATCAATGATGGGCAAAATTGCAACAGTAAAAATGAATATACTTCCTAAAATGTTGTATTTATTTCAAAATATCCCAGTAATGATCAGTGATGCACCGTTTAAAAAATGGCAAACCGACATATCTAAATTTGTATGGGGGGGGGGGGGTAGGAAACCAAGGATTAGGATGAAATTGCTCCAAGATACGATAGGAAGAGGTGGCATGGGTATGCCTAACTTTAGAATTTACTATTATGCCTGTTGCGTATATTGGATAATGGACTGGATTAAGCTGGATAATGAAAAAAAATAATCTAAAATTAGAAGGATTTGACAAAGTTTATTCTTGGCATGGTTATTTACTATATGCCAAAATCAAATTACATAAAAATTTTAACGACCACTATTTAAGGAGGGCTCTTTTAAGGGTTTGGGGCAAAGTGAAAGAAAAATGGGACGATAAAATACCGTTATGGACTGCAGTTGAAGCAGTTGCAACCAGAGAAAACAGATTAAGAAAAGACACCTGGTTAACATGTCTAGAGCTGTTGAAAAAAGATAAAGGAGAATTAACAATTAAATAGCAGGAACAGTTACATCAGGAGGGATACAAATGTAATTGGTTCACTTATCATCAGCTAAAAGAGAGATTTCTGTTAAATAAAAAGATTAAAACAATTGGCCCCATGAATATAGAATTCGAGGAAATAATTAAAGCTCATGATAAACATAAAATTTCAAAAAATTATAAATTACTATTAGGCTTTGAGATGGAAGAAGATCTTATCAAACCACAGATGGTGAAATGGCACAGGATATAGGACATACCATTGAGCTACAACAGTGGGAAAGAAGCTGGAAAACAAGACTCAAATATACAATAAATTCGGACATTAAAGAAAACTTCTATAAAATGCAATTTCGATGGTACCTCACACCATATAAATTGGCAAAAATGAGAAGTAGCTTTATAAATAAATGCTGGAAGTGTGAGAAAAAAATCGGTACTTTTTTCATTTATGGTGGCAGTGTAAACATGTGAGAACTTATTGGAGAAAGATTCATAGAGAAATGGAAAAAATATTTCAAAGAAAATTGAAATTTAGTCCACAAATATACCTCCTTGGGATGATAGAAGATGAAAACCTGGAGAAATTTCATGGTAAATTATTATTTTATTTAATAATATATATGCTGCAAAGTGGAAGTCAAAAGTAGTTCCAGATATTTGTGAATGGGTAAGAAAAATTCTAGATATAATGGAAATTGAAAAATTAACTTCAGTAATGAAAAAAAGAGATAAGGTGACGATTAAAAATGAATGGAAACCATTGATTAAATATTGGAATGCTGAGAAAGACTCGTTTTTCTTAATTGAGATCGTTAATGCTGTGGTTATTGGGTTAACTGTGATAAAAAAAAAGTTCGAGTATAGGGTATATAGTAAAAATTTCACAAATGAAGTAAGGTTATATTAGGAGTAATCATAATATAAGTGTGACATTAAACTTAAGCTGTTCTATTAATAGAAGTGTTAGCTGTGGGTGCGGTAAATAACAGATCTTTTCCGGCTAGGAAGTCATTTTATTTGTGTGTTGAGTCTTAAGTGTTGTCTTGTTTTGATTTATTGTTATGTCTGATGTTTAACTGTGTGTAGATTTTTTTTGTTTTAATGTCAATAAACATTTTAAAAAAATTTTTTTGACCCAAGCAATATATAAACATTTGTGATGAAATAAAGCTATGGGTGGGATTCAAAATAAAGCAACTGAAATAAATTAGTACGTACTTAAGTTAGAAGTTTAAATCCCATTGATTTCAAAGGATCTGCTCCAAGAAAAAAGAAAAAGGATAAAAAAGATTATGTCCACATATGGTAAGTTAATCAAATGAACCCATGGAATGGGATATAGCTATGATTAACTTGTTCCTGTGATTTCAGTGGGATATAAACAGATTTGGCTAAAATTTTATTCAATATTAGTGGAGTGAAATAATCTGCTAATGTAAATACTTGAGAGTGTACTAGGGATGGAAGTGGTGATGGGGTAGAACTGCTTGTGAGTGTTGACAAAGAGGGATGCCAGCCACAGCATTGCTGAGGAACTACTACAAGTGGAAGGACTGGATACAGTGTGACACCCCAAGAGAACTGCAGGATTTGACACTAGGGATTGTCTGAGAAATTGCCTCCTTTCCCATATAAACCTGCCTTAGCCTTAAGATGAGACACAGAAGTCCTGTATTATACCTTTCTCTATTTTGTGTCATCTGCAAAGTGATAAGGATTCCCTCCACTGCATCATCTTAGTCACCGATAAAAACGTTTAAGAGTAATGGCCCTAGGATACAACCCTGAGGCACTTCACTTGAGACCCGCTTCCAGTTTGAAGAACAGCCATTGATAATGACTCCTTGAGCATGGTTTCCAACCAGTTATGGATTCATCTGGCAGTGTTCCTATCTATTCCACGTTTAAACAGTTTGCTAATCAAAATATTATGGGGATCTTATCAAATGCTTTGCTGAATCTGGATAAATAGCATTCCCATCATCTATTAAACCAGTGATCTGATTTAAAAAAATATATCAGATTAATTTGGGAGGAATTGTTCATGGTAAGACCATGCTGGCTCCTACTTGTCACTGCATTGTCATCAAGATACTTGCAGATAGACTCCTGTATAACATTCTATTAAGTATTTTATTTACTTACCCACTTTCTACTATTTACTTGCCCCTTTTAATAATTTTAACTTAAAGTGTGTGTATTTGATATTGCATGTTCAGTTTTTCTATGTTTTATATTTTTGTTATAAGCTATATCATGAGGGCTTGCTATGAAATAGTTGGCCAGAAATACAATAACTACAAATTAGGCACTCATAAGAAGGCAAACAGTAAAATTGATACAAGCCAGGAGGGTGGTCATCTCTGAGTGTAGGTTGCAACTATTCTGACAGTGCACTCCTATGGATGTATTTTCAAAAGTAAGCCCCATGTCATATTCCCAAGTAAGTATGAATATACAGTTGGACCTCCACATTTGTGTCTTTGACATTTGCGGATTTGATTATTCACAAATTTAATTAATATTCTCTCTAAGAATCTCTAGGTCCTCCACTATGACACTGAGGTCAACTTCCACTAAAAGTCACACTGGAGCACCTGGAGATTCCTAAGGAGTACACTTCTCTAGGCATTTCTAAGTCCTCCAGGGCCATTCTATGGTCAGCTTCTAGCAAATGTTGACCATAGAGATGTGCTGGAGGATCTATAGATTCTTAGAGATTTTCTCTCAGGTATATATATATATATATATATATATTGCAGTTTTTCCACTTTTATGGGGTCATGTGACCCTAACCCCAGAGAATATGGAGGACCCACGTAGTTAAATGCCATCATTCACTGAAGGAAGTGGCTAATCTCCAGCTGACAGGAATGTGGAACAATTTATAACTGATATTATAACAGGAATCATTTGTAAGGAGGTTACACAATTTGTTAAGAAAAATATTGAACTTGATCATTTAAAAATAATAAAGCAGGTAACTAGTGATATTTGTTAGTGTTAATGCAACTTCAAGTTGACTCCAACTCACAAGAACCCTGTCCAAGGGTTTTCTTGGCAAGATTTCTTCAGAGGAGGTTTGTCATTGCCTTCCTCTAAAGCTGAGAATGTGATTTGTCTAAAGCAGGGGTAGGCAACCCTTCCCCTTTAAAGGCCGAGGGACTTCAGCCCCCAGAATCCCAGGAGCTATTGGCCTACATATTATCTAGATCCATTTCAAACCGGCTTCAGGACAGGTTTTGGGGTCGAGACTGCCATGGTTGCCTTGACCGACGATCTGCATCTGAGCATCGACAGGGGTAGTGTGACCCTGTTGGTGCTTTTAGACCTCTCAGCGGCTTTTGATACAATAGATCACGGCATCCTCTTGGACTGCCTGAAGGGGTTAGGTATCGGGGGCACTGCTTTGTATTGGTTCCGGTCCTTCCTCTCGGGTAGGTCCCAGAGGGTGCTGCTCGGGGACAGTAGCTCCAGTAAGAGGGAACTCACTTGTGGGGTTCCCTCAGGGGGCTCTTTTGTCCCCGATGTTATTTAACATCTATATGAAGCCGCTGGGTGAGATCATACGGAGTTATGGTGCTGGCTGTTATCAGTACGCTGATGACACCCAAATCTATTTTTCCGTGTCTCGTTCGTCGTCCTCGAATTCCAATGGCATCTCCTCTCTCAATGAATGTCTTCGGGTGGTAATGGGCTGGATGAGGAAAAACAGATTGAAACTGAATCCAGACAAGACGGAGGTGCTCACGGTAGCGGCCCCGAAACCAAGAATTGGGTTGCAACCTCCAGTCCTGGATGGGATCGCACTCTCCTCCAGTGACTGTGTTTGCAGTCTGGGGGTGCTCCTTGACTCGTCGCTCCTGATGACAAATCAGGTAAATGCGATGGTCAGGAGCACTTGTTATCAGCTTCGGCTGATACGCCAGCTGCGCCCTTTTCTGGAAGTAAGGGATCTCAAGACTGTTGTGCATGCACTGGTAACCTCATGCCTCGACTTCTGTAATGTGCTCTAAATGGGGCTACTCATGTGCTTGGTTCAGAAGCTTCAGTTGGTTCAAAACATGGCAGCCAGGCTTATTTCTGGAACATCTAGGAGGGACCACATCACTCCGGTTTTGAGGTCCCTCCACTGGCTGCCTATTAGCTTCTGGGCCCAGTACAAGGTGTTGGTTATTACCTTTAAAGCCCTAAATGGCTTGGGTCCAAGCTATCTCAGGGATTGCCTCCTTCCATACAATCCTCCCTGCACTCTCTGGTCCTCTGGGAGGAATTTGCTGCAGCCTCAAAAATCTAGGCTTGCGGCGACCTCCCAGAGGGCTTTTTCTGTTGTCGTCCCCAAACTCTGGAACGGCCTGCCAGACGAGATCCGTCAGTTGACATCACTGGACAGCTTTAAAAAAGCTGTCAAGACGGATCTCTTTTGGCAGGCCTTCCCAGACTAATCACCCCAGCCTTGGGTTCCTTGACTCCTGCGTTCCTCTCGTGGCCCCATCAGTTGTTGATGGATGAGGAACGCAGTAGAGGTTGATTAGGGGGTAGATTGGTTTTTCTTTTTGGAGATATGTTATACGGGTTTTATTGTAAGCCGCTTGGATTGTCTGGCAATAAGCGGGATACAAATAAACTTTATTATTATTATTATTATTATTATTATTATTATTACATGGGACAATTGGCAAACATGGCTGGGGCTTCTGGGAGCTGAAGTCCCTCGGCCCTTAAAGGGGACAGGTTGCCTACCCCTGGTCTAAAGGATGTACCCAGGGGATTTCCATGACTGAGTGGGAATTCAGACCATGCTCTTCTAGAGTCTTTGTCAAATACTCAGGTCCCTACCCCCAAATTGGCTTTAATTATTCATATTAATGTACTATCAATTTATGTGCACCATCCTCTATGGTGCTAGTTTCTCTTTGCATCTTCTCTAGCAACATTAGGAAGATCTCCCCCACATTGTGACGATCATGGAGTCCTAAATGGAGAAGTTCTTCGTGCAACTCAAGGAAGAACTGCTGTGGGGAAAAGCCAGAGCTAATGCTCTTTCAGGATTACACCCTGTGGCTGGTTATGCGGAGAGCAGTATTTAATCAGGCGAAGCAGCTGGATAGGAAGAAGGATTTACAGTGCTTTATTAAGTACTCAGCAATATTCCATATAAGGAAGAGTGGAGGAGAGAAGAGTTGTCAGTTAAACCCCCTATGGAGGCTGAAGTGTAGAAGTCTGGAAACTTCTGACTCTTTGAGGTATCTTTGGAGTAAATGATCCTGCAATGCATGACTGGACTCTCCCAGAAGTCTCAGTTGCTTGAGAGGGCTGCAGTTTGACAACCTGGCACCCAACAGAAGGCTTGGGAAAGGAACAAATAGATTTCCTGACCATAAGCATTTCCACTTTTAAGCCACTATACAGATTGCAAATTTTAATGGCCAACAATTAACTTCTCAAGCTTTGACTAACCATTACAAATAGTGCAATCTCATACATGCATACTAAGAAATACCTCCTGTTGAATTCAGTGTGGTTTCCTTCAAGACAGCAATCTAAGCAATATTTAAGCACTGCATGAGGTTTGTAGTTGCTTGATAGTTACCACATTAACTATATCATAGATCTTTTGGTATGAAACTGTGAGATTTGTAGTTTTCTTTTCTTTTCTCCCTTCAAGTTGTTTCTGACTTACAGTAATCCCAAGGCAACCATACTGCAGGGTTTTCTTGGCAAGATTTGTTCAGAGGGAGTTTGCCTTAGCCTTCCTCTGAGGCTGAAGGAGTGTGACTTGCCCAATGAACACCCAATGTGTTTTTCTGGCCAACTAGGGATTTGAACGCTGGTCTCCAAAGTCATAGTCCAGTGCTCAAACCACTATTTCATTCTGGCTCTATAGTTTTGTTAGGTATTTAGAATTTTCTGCCAGGGAGCTCTAGCACCTCACTAAACTACATAACCTAGCATTCTGTATGATGCAACCATGGCATCATTAAAGTGGCAACCATGATAGTTAAAGAGAGATCTCATTATCTCTTTTACATCTGATTCACTGCACGTGGCAAGTTTGTTCCACTCCTGTAGTTGCATACGCTACCTGAATTGGTCTCTCAAAATGTTTTTGTTGAAAGTACATTCCTTGACTCTAAATGGTTTTGACCTACAACTTCTACAAGGCCCTAGCCAGTGGGAACTAGGTGAGGGATTATGAGAACCGCAGTCTTAAAATTCCAAAAGGTTACTATTGCCTACACTTGTCCGAACATTTATTGCTTTCCCTATCCCAAGATGCTATTGAGGCTGCTGCTGCACTGCATAATTAATGTAGTTTGACGCTGCTTTATCTGTCATGTCTCTGTCCTGTGGAATCCTGGGATTTGTAGTTTGTTCTGGCAGTAAACTCTCTAACAGAGAAGGCTAAAAATCTCACAAAAGTACACACCCCAAAATTCCATAGCATTGAGCTATTGCATTGTCAAACGTCTTTAATTCTGTAGATGCAGACTGAAAGGGAAAATTCTGTGTAAGTGTGGGAAGAAATGGAAAAAAACAAGACAGTTTTAGTGCTGGTGCTGAGACTTAGACAGATGACATTGCAATAGTGCTAACTGCTAGAAATAGCAGAGAAAAGGACCTGCTAGCAACCTTGGCCCTTTTCATGCAGCTGTACACAATGGAATTCAGGCTAGGTGCTCCTCTTGTCCATTCGCCTATAGTTGTTCATGTGGAGAACTGTACAGGTGGGTGCCATTTACACAGACTTTAATGATGCCAGCCACAGATGTTGGCAAAACATCAGAAAGAAACTCTTCTAGAGCATGGCCACACAGCCCGAAAAACCCACAAAAAACTATGGATGCCAGCCATGAAAGCCTACGACGTCACATCTGACATGCAGTTTTCCTCTCTTTCTACTACCTCCTGCCTTTCCTAGAATTATTGCCTTTCCTAGCATTATTGTCTTTTCTAATGAATCTTGCCTTCTCATGAAGTGCCAAAAATATGACAGCCTCAGTCTCACCATCTTGGTTTCCAGGGAGAGTTCAGGCTTGATCTGTTCTAGGACCCATTTGTTTGTCTTTTTGGCTGCCCATAGTATCCTCACTCAGCATTCTTCTCCAGTATCACATTCCAAATGAGCTGATCATCTTCCTATCCACTTTCTTCACTTTCCAGTTCCCACATCCATACATGATGTGGCTTGGATGATTCATACCATGGCTTGGATGATTCTGACTATAGTGCTCAGTTGTGTATCTTTACACTTTAGGATCTTGTCTAGTTCTTTCATAGCTGCCCAGCCCATTCCTAGTCTTCTGATTTCTTGACTGCAGTTTCCATTCTGATCAATGTTTGATCCAAGGTATGGGAAATCTTTAACTATTTTTATTTCCTCGTTATCTATCCTGGATGATGTAACTTTGCTGTGGTCATTATTTTTGATTTATGTTCAGCAGTAAGCCTGCCTTTGCACTTTCTACTTTGACTTTCCTTAGTAATTGTTCTAATTCTATGATATTTTCTGCTAGTAGTATGGTGTCATCTGCATATGTTGATGTTCCTTCCTCCTAATTTCATTCTTCCTTCTTCTGAGTCTACATCTGCTCTTCATATATTTTCTGCATACAAGTTGAACAGAGTAATAGAATGCAGCCTTGTCTGACCCCTTTGCCAATTGGGAACATCTGGTTTCTCCATATTCTGTTCTAACAGTAGCCTCGTGTCCTAAGTACAGATTTCTCATCAAGACTTTCAAATGTAGTGGTACTCCCATTTCTCTGAGAGCATTCCATAGTTTTTCATGGTCTATGCAGTTAAAGGCTTTGCTAAAACCTATAAAGCACATACTGATTTTCTTCTGGAATTCCTAGGTGAACTCCATAACCCATCGTATGTTTGCTATGCGGTCCCTAGTTCCTCTTCTTTTCCTGAACCTCACTTACACCCCTGGGATTTTGCTCTCCATATATGGTATGTACACTACTTTCTCTCATATTCCCCAACATTTTTGTGGGGGATGAAACATATCTTTGGACAGCCATCATGCATAGGACCTTGGATAAGACTGCATTATCTCCAATTCAGCTGCCATGATACAGGGCTGTGCTTCTCCATTATGTGAGGCTGGAGCCACCCAGTAACATGTTTTGAGTATATGCTACAGACAACATTGAATGTAGGAAGAAAGCATATATTGTATAATTTATGCAAATGGGAGAATATTAAATAGATTTCCATTTTGTCACACTGCAACACCGTAGTACAGACAGCATATAAAACAGTAATGTACATTGAAAGTAGTTCCAAATGGTTCTACCCATTATGGACTCCGATATATTCAGGAAATCATATGTCAAAACAAAAATAAACTCCTGTGAAAGAAGTGTGTGTGTATGTGTGTGTGTGTGACACAGAGAAAGAAACAGAGCGAGGAAATGAGAGGGAAGGAGGGAGAGAGGGAGAGGTAGGATTCTAGTGTACAACTGTAAACAGACAGCATAAGAAGACTTCATTAGCACTAAAACTGCTAGAATTTTATGTAGCAGTTTCACCTATATCAGATAAGAACTCACAGAAAATGATATTCCTGGTGAGAATGGACACTTGCTGTCACTCAGTGGTGGAGAGCTGTGTTATGTATCTGCTTCTGACCATTGGCTTGTTGATAAGTGAGGCTGTGGTCACTTGAGTGGAAAAGGGGAAAGACTCAGAACAGCAGGCAATGTCAAGTGCTCTGGCTGCTTTGAAAGGTTTCCTAGTATTAAACTCTTTTTTTTTTTTTTGCATTTCACATCCTGAATCTAGGTAGTCCTTGATGCTGGATGTGACAGCCAGTTCCAGTGTTATCTAGATTTGTTCTAGATGTCTGGAAACTGTACACAATAAGCTATATTTATACAGGACATATGTTTATAGACCCACTTGTATACTCTGGGAGGATGGCAAAATTCCATTAGCTCCATTAAACTAACCCTGTGACTATCTAGAGTCATGCGCCATTAATATGAATTTATGCACACATATTTGACTTATCTAAAGAGTCCTGGGAATCATTCAAATGACTTGACTTCTCAAATGTTTTCAACTGTAATGACATTTTGAATTCCTCCTTGCATGAGTAATAGGGATGGTGCTCAGAAAGTATTTGTTGCACTACAAAAAAACACTTTAAAAATGCATCCTCCCAAATTTCTGGTTTACTTCAGATGGTTCTCTCTTCTAAAACTAAGAACAGATGCAATGGATCATACAGCTGAAAAACCAATAAAGCCAACCCCCAACCCATCCGCTCATCTTCCTGCAATCTGGATTCAATCATTTAATTTTTATTTTTTCAGACTGTAAACAGGCCAGTAAACTGTGACATGTGCAAATATCTCCCATGTTATGTAAATACTTCCCCATTGTATGCCACATTGGCATGAGTGGAAGTCATGTTGATGTAGACTTTTGCAGATCAGAACCTAAGTTAATAAAGATGTTATTCTACTACATAATGTTTATTAAAATCATGCTGAGGGACTGATTCAGAACTTATTCTGATTTGGAAACCCCAAAACAATTATATAAATCTGCCTCTTGAAATGATTGTGTATGTGTGTGCACCTTCAAGTTGCTTGTCAACTTACAATGAGCCCATGAATTTCATAGGATTTTCTTAGGTAAGGAATACTCAAAGGTGATCTGATGTCTTTAGGGTATATAGGCCCCACATTAGGAACAGATGTCTTAAAAATATCCTAGCCTACAGGATTGAACAGGCAGGTAGAATCAGATTCAATGTTAGAAGGAGCAAACCCTTAGAGACAAATCTGTATGACCCCTTTTCCAGTTGGAAACCGTTCTATTTCTCCATATTTTCTCCTAATGGTGGCTTCTTGTACTGAGTAGAGTTTATGCATTAGGATGATCAAATGTTGTGGCACATTCATTTCAAGACACTTCTAGTGTAGCATAAATACAGTCCCCCCCCCGAAGTCTCATCCCCCTCCCAGAAGTCCTGCCCTCTGGCACTGGGTAACACTTGGTAACATCCGGTGCCAGAAGGCTTTTTATTTTGTGCACTTGGTCCCTAAAAGGTTCACCGTCACTGGAATAACAAATTGCCCTAGAGACTACACTTATACAACTAAGAAATGCGTGCATCTCTTGCACAAACATTTTTATGTTAGTGTAGTGCCCCATCAGAAGATGCCAGCCACAGATGCTGGTGAAATGTCGGGAACAAATTCTTCCAGAACACAGCCACATAGCCCAAAACCCCCACAAAAAATATGGATGCCAGCCATGAAAGCCTTTGACTTCACATATTTCAGCCATTGTTTCCATTTATAAAAAGTAATTGCTATCCAATTACTTGATACCAGTAGCAAAAGCAGACTGTATAGTTCTTAAATTTTATTGATTTAAGGACCAAAATTAGGATATAATTCTTTGCAGACCACTGCAGATTGGTTGTCTACATAGCAGGATACTTGTTTTGTAGAGAGTGGAGCCCATTTTTGAAAAATAAATGCTTGGTTACTGTTTTTGTGACAGTACTTAAACAAATAAATAAATTGAAGCATGAACATATTAAAAAGAATTAAGATGCTTTATCAAAGCAGAGGCAGGAAGTCTGAAACAAGGGGCAAGACCTGATAGCTGCTTCAGTATTTGACAGGATAGAATTTTTATTTGTCATGGAAAGGAGAGGCTGAGATAAAGTGAAGTTCTCGTCATGTGTGAAGAACATGTTGTGGAGGCTTCTCTTTAAATATCATGTCGTATTTACATTTGAATGTAACTGCACTTGGGATAGAAAGTCTTGCAAATGCTTCTTCCTGGGAACTGAAATATAATAAAAAGTTAATATTATTTGTATAGTTTAAAATGATGCAATGCAAGAATCTGAAGGTGCTAATCCAGATGGACAGTTCCTAGTACTACCAATCTAAAGTCCTTGCGTCTTTGGGTGAAATGGGACCGTTAGTCTAAATCAGGGGAAGGCAAGCTTTTTAAGACCTGGGCCAGTCTCCCGTAGCCCAGGTCTCGGCTGGGCCGAGGGGGGGGGAATGGCGGCGTGCAAACGCATCGCGACTGCCATTTTGATTTCCAAAATGACGGCCGCGGCAAGCGCGGCTGCAGAGCAGCAAAAACGTGCCGCAGTAGTGGCGGCGGCAACCTTCGGCCTGGGCCGGTAAGTCCAGGGACCGGGGCCTTAACCAGCCCCTGGGCCGTAGGTTGCCGGTCCCTGGTCTAAATCAACACCAAAACCAATTCCATGGTGAGTTTTCTCAAAAGTAAAGACCCACTGACATCCACTGGAATGGATTCCCCCCTTCTGTGGTTCTTTACTGCAAAGTAAACTGTGTATTGTTACACCTCAAAGACTGCCAAATGTCATTTCACCATAAACGTTTGTGACTTGAAGCCTAATTCATTAGAAACAAGTGGACTGAAGTCCAGGAAAGCTTATGCCAAATAGAACATGCATTATCTGGGCTCCCTTGTTTGAACTCCTAGCAGGTGCACTGTGTTTGCTGAGATGTGAAAGGAAGCATCTTTAGTTTCATTTCATTTCATTTATTATTTTTCTTCTCTTCTCTTCCCTAGTACCCTGGAAGAGAGATGCTGCTTTCTCCCCAAGGGACTCTTCTGTGGGAATCATATATTTTTTTTTGGGGGGGGAATAGCTGAGGTCTGTGGTTGGCTTCTAGAAGAAAGAATAGCAAACTTGAGCATCTCTGTGTGAAGACATACTTATACACATTTCCTTACCTCTCCAGAAAGAGAGGGGTTGTTTGTGTTCCTTTCCAGGTCAGGAGTGGAAAGAGGGTTCTTCAACAGCAAACAGTTTTTAAAAGTAGAGGAGCCCCGAGAAAGATAAAGGAAAGGCTGTTGTACTGTCATGTGAATTTTGGAGGAAATGGAACTTGTGTTTGATTTAGAGAGGTTCAATTTCTGATTTTTAAAAAATGGTTTACTCTTGAGATTTTTGAAATAAGATTATGGCAAGCATTCAATTTTTATAATGTTTTGGGAAGACAGCTGTCATACGCTCATTCCTTCACAGAGTCAAGAGAGTAAACAGTTTAAACATAGCTTTATGAAGGTATTACTATACTGGCTTTCACACAGGGAAGTTATGAAACTAATTTCAAGTGTGATGCTTTGATATATAAATTCATATGGAATATTAATATTTAGAGATTATACAGAAGCTTTTGTGACTCCTAGGATATATTCTTCTGTTCATAGGTGGTGGATAGGAATTTTATCCATTTATGTGTATCTAACAGGATTCACATGAGTAACAGAAGGCATCAAATTCCACCCATTTTAACTTGTATAAACAAAGAGACTTTCATATACGTTTAAGTATTGTGATGGGAAAGAAATCAACTTTGAAAACATCAGAGTAAAGTAAATAAATAGTAAAAACCTAAGTCTTTTAACTCACAACACTTACTTTTAAGGTATCTGCTCTATAAATTGTTATTTTTCTTATTTCTTGTGAAGGTATTTCCTTACTGAACATTGGTATCTTGCTGTCCTTCACAGTCATTGCATGTTAAAAATACAACTATGCAAATTGAATTATTCTGGAGGCAGCCAGGTTCTTTGGCACTAAAACCCTCAGGCAGAGAATAGGCCCACAGGCAGAAAGGTTGTGAGGACAGATTCATTACAAAACAACAGAGGTGGGAATCATGTGCCCCTCCAGATAGTGTTGGACTGTAAATCCCATCAGCCCTTACAATCAAAACCAGTGGTGAAGAATGCTGGGACACCTATTTATTCCAATATGTTTGAAGTTATTTATTGAGCATTTCTAAACTTGTTGCTTTTAAAGTGGTTTTAATTGTTTAACAGTTTTATATATTGTTCAAATTATTTATGTTTTTAATCTCTATTGTATGCTGCCCTGAGAACCTCTAATAAAGCACTGTTGTCATAAATAGATAAATAAATAAATGTGTGTGTGTGTGCGCGCGCAAATGAATTTTTCACAAAAAGTCCCAATGTGTAAAAAAATCACCAAGAATGTGCAAAACGTCTTGTTGAGTGATCATTGGGAATAAAATTTCTTTCATTATTTGTTCTTCCATGAAAGACTGAAATGAATGATATAAACAGACATTACATCCCTAGCTGTACATTCATGATGGAAAAAATGGAATTGATTACAAGTAATTCTTTTCTACCCAGAGACTTCCATGGTCTGTCCAGGATTATGCTCATGAGGCTGTTGTTGTTGTTGCTGTTGTTGTATGCCTTCAAGTTGTTCTTGACTTATGGTGACCCTAGGGTTTTCTGAGACTGATAGTATGTGACTTGTCCATGGTTACACAATGGGTTTCCATGGCTGCAGTGTGAATTGGGCCTTCTTAGGGATCATTCCACTTTTTCTCTCTGCCTCCTATTTGCTCTTTCACTGCTCTGAAAGTAAAACTAATTTAGTCTTCTTCCTGTTCTAGCTTAGCCTAGCACTCTTAGAGAGCTTTCCTATCTCTGATGGAGTTCCTATAATAAAAGTTCAGTTTATTTCCTATAGCCATTGGTGTGAATACTCCTTAATCATAATGGCTAGCTACTACATACAAGCACTCTTAAAATGTTCCCATGAAACTGGACACATACAACCTCCAGACTTGCATTTCCCAGGCAATTTAGAGAGTTAATAATTTAAAATTTAATTTAAATTTAAATTTAAAATATTCAGATATACTCTGTCAATGCTGGAACAGTTTACCTTAGAGTTTTAATTAAAGATGTGGCATCTTCACTGATAAAGATAAGGCATTTCAAACTATCTTGCCTTAAACCATACGTGTGTACATATGTGTGCATGTGTGTGTGAGAGAGATAGTTATAACTATAGTTATAGTTATATGTATAATTTGAAGGTAAATTTGTTGCCACTGAATTTTTTACATAATACCCAAGAGCACAAGCCAGACATGTTAGTTCATTTAACAAAACTGGAATGTTATATTTCCTAGGCTTATGTATTCTGCCTACCCAAAATTAGCCTATGATTGATATTTCTTTTTTTTATACCTGAAAACATGTCCATGACAGCATGTATAATGGAGGATAGAGTTCAAATACAGGACACCACTGACTCAAAGGCAAAATACTTAAGCAGTTAGGATACACTGAAATTCTGCACTGACCCTTAAAACCTGCTACTGCAGAATTAAAGGTTAATCTGATTTATATATCAATCAGCCATGAACAAGCAATATCTTGCACTGAGAAAACAAAATATTAGAGCTTTCTTCATGATAATGAATTTGCATTTCAATCTACCTGTCACTGCTGGAGCTGTAATCCTGTAATCCATTTGTGTTGCAAGCCTGTAACCATAGTTCATAGGAAATGATCATCTACCCCCCTAACTTCCCAAGCACCAGCACATGAATGACTCATCCAAAATGAAAATATTGATTTATAATCTGACAAAAAAGATCCTTTTTACAAAGTCTTTTTATACTTGCTAGCACTCACTTTCTTTCTCATCCTCAATATTTTGGAAGTTTTTTTTTTTTTTTAAAAAAAAGTAATATGGACACTGGGAGGATGATGGAGGGCTGGAGAAACTCAGACTTTGGGTTGCAGCTGTGTATCTGCAATAAACAATGCACTCAAGCTTGAGCTGGGAAAAATGGGATTCAGCTCTAGCTGGTGTAACTGTAGCTGTGTGTGCCTACCTACAAGAGGCAAGGTAAACTGCAGGTAGTGCCAGAATCCCTGGCTGAGCATATTTGACCAGCGAAACAAAGGACGTTATCACACGGGGCCCAATCCAAACAAAATCCACACGAAATCCTAAACGACACCGGATTATTGGCCCGTGTTTTCACACGACGTCGCACAGAGCCCTGACAGAACCCCGACAGAAAGTGGAAAGATCCGAGATCTTTTGAATTTCAGTTTCTTCAGGAAATGCAATTGCGTGATGAGGGTGATTCCGCATTTACCACAAATGTGATTGCCAAATACGTATTGGGGAGCATTTCCCCGTCATTACCCATGGTTCCCGCGAGCATTCCTCTATCTGCCCATGTGCAAGAGGCTCATTCCTCTATCTGCGCATGTGCAAGAGGCTCATTTCTACTACATTTATGGGATATTTTCGCTTGTGTGTGGACGTTCTTTGCACTTGCTGTAAATTCGCAATTAAGGTAATGACGTTTGCGGAAACAAGTTTACTTTCGGTTTATTTTCGTAATGCCTCATTTCCACTTTTATTTTCGCTTTCTGGCCCATGTGTGATAACGTCCAAAGAGAAATAGCAAGGGCAGATAAGTCTGCTTCACCAGTTACTCTTAGCATGCTAACACTCCCCCCTCGAGATCTACAAGTTTGGCTACTAAAATAGAAATCATAAGAAAACTGAAGGCTGGTGAAAAAAAGTCATACCTAGATACATTTTGGAAGAGGTGAATTCTAGAAGGTTCAAAATGTTCCTGATTACTTAGGCAAAGCTCACCTGAGTTGTTTCATTTCACATGTGCATATTATTAGTTGCTGAAACATGTTGAGTTTCTTTTCCTTTCTGTGGTGTAGGAATCTGTTCCTTTTCTTTCCGCATTATTCCTGCCTCCAGTACCAAATTTTCTATTAAAAAACTATTGTCCAGGAACACATTGACCTCATTACCTGAGGCGATCATACACATGTTTAAAGTATGCAGCAACCAGAGTTTTCTCTTCAAAACCCAGCCAGAGAAATCCTTGTAATCAAGTTCAGTCATGCTTAATGCAGCTCATGGCTGAAGCAGAGGTGTGCCTGCTTCATTCCATTCCTTTCTTGGACTATGGACAACTGGTGGCCTAATATAATTATCATTGGGGATGGGGACATTTGAATGACATTCCTTTTGCCTCAGATCTTGAGTTTCTTAGATAGCTCCTCTGTCTCTTTCCTACTGAGCACAGAACTGTGGCCACTTGATATATAATGAGGCCACATTGTGCCTTAGATCTTGAGTTTCCTAGAGATAGCTCTTCTGTCTCTTTCCTACTGAGCATAAAACTGTGGCTCCTTGATATATAATGATGCCACATTATGGCTGACAAGTTGCTTGCAATCTATATCTGCAGTCCTGATTCAGATTCCCTGTTTATGAGCTTTGTGCATGCATTAAGTCTGTGTGCATACAGATACTTCTGGATTGCAGCCAAAGATACAAACTGGTTAAAGGGAGAGAGACACTGGCCTCTCCAAAGAGGGGAAATGTGTTGGGATGTGGTGGTATTGGTTACTGTACTGCTTTGTTTTTCCTAATCTAATCAATGTTTTGCTAATCATATATTTCAGACTATTGCCTTTCTGAAATATGTTGTTCCTCCAAAAGGCAAGCTGTTATGTGAAGTGTGATAGTGGGTGTCCGATCCCTCACCTCTTCCTATTTTGAGGATGCTTTCCCTCTACCTTTTTTCCCTTCTTCTCTCCCTCATTTGTTGTTTTTGTGTGCCTTCAAGTTGTTTCTGATTTCTGGTGACCCTATGATGACCCTGTCATGGGGTTTTCTTGGCAAGATTTGTTCGGAGAGGGTTTGCTTTCCCTTTCCTCTGAGGCTGAGAAAGCATGACTTGTCCAGTGGGTTTCCATGTGGGGAAGTGAGGATTTGAACTGTGGTCTCCAGGGTCATAGTCCAATGCCCAAACCACTACATCATTCTGGTTCTTGGCTTCTCATCCTTATCCAGCATTTTAATTTTTAATATGTTTTTAAACTCTAAAGAATTAGTGCTAAAATTGTAGACTTCTTTGCTTGGAAAAGCACTCCTCCATAAACTCTAGTCATATTTATTGGGGGTCAGTGGAGAAAATGGAAGCCAGTGTGGAGATTTGAATCCCCGGTCATCCATGGAAACCCACTGGGTGACATCTCTCCATCCCTTCCTCAGAGGAAGGCAATATCAACCCCCCTCTGAACAAATCTTGCTAAGAAAACTTCATGATAGATTTGTCTCTGGGTTTCCATAAGTCAGAAATTACTTGAAGGCAAACAACAACAACAACAACAGTGAAAGATTAAGAAAGAGAGGAAGGAAATGTTGCGTTTCCCCACTTGAGCTCCCAGGTTCTATAGACAATTTCTGCATACACACCTCTATCCCCACTCCTTTCCAAAGCTTGTAACAACCCTAAAGTGAATCTGTCATGGGTTTTTCTGGGGCTAAGAGCGTGTGACTCATGCAAGGTCACCCAGAAGATTTCCATAGACAAGTGAGGAATCATAGTCTAACACTCAAACCATAACACCAGCATGGCTTTCCTTGGAACAATGTCCTCCTTCATTTCCCCAATTTAGCACCACCAAGCAAAGCTAAAACTTACTAGTTCAGAGGGTAGGTACATGGGAACCTATTGTTTTAGTGCTATGCTTTTAGAGAGAGTAGGAAAACAAAAATAATGTCCACAGAGAATCTACATAAATTCAACCTAGACAATGAAGAAATAGAAGTGGTAAAAGAGTTCTCATACATGGGATCAAACATTGACAGAAATTGGGACTGCAGCCAGGAAATCAGAAGATTAAGAATGGGGAGGGTGGTTATGAAAGAACTACAAAAGATCCTAAAATGCAAAGATATACAACTCAGCACAAAAGTTAGAATCATACAAACCATTGTATTTGTTATTACCATGTATGGATGTGAGAGCTGGACAATAAAGAATGAAGGAACTGGAAAAAATACTATGAAAGAACTGGAAAAGATACTGAAGAGCAAAGACATGCAACTGAGCACTAAAGTCAGAATCGTTCAGGCCATTGTATTCCCAATTACCATGTACAGATGTGAGAGCTGGACAGTGAAGGAAGCAGACAAAAAGAAAATCAACTCATTTGAAATGTGGTGCTGGAGAAGAGTACTTAGGATACTGTGAACAGCCAAGAAGACAAACAAATGGGTTCTTGAACTGATCAGACCAGGGCTCTCTTTGGAAGTAAAGATGATCAAGTTGGGACTATTGTACTTTGGCAACAAAATGAGAAGGCATGGATCACTAGAAAAAACAATACTGCTAGGAAAGGTAGAGGGTAGAAGAACGAGAGGAAGACCACAAACCAGATGGATAGACTCAATCAGGGGGGTTATGGGGAAGGGCTTGCAGGATCTGGGCAAGGCAGTGGAAGATAGGGATTCTTGGGGATGTCTCATCCACAGGGTCGCCATGAGTCGGAACTGACTTGAGGAAAGCTAACAACAAAATTATAAAGGTCCTTCTTGGGCACCAGTTCATTCCATGCATCTAAGGAAACAGACCTAGGGGCTATGCAGACAGGTCGCTCTGGGCTGCCCCTGCTAGCCGCGGATTGGGGTAGTGGCAACCCCACGCTAGGGCCCCGATCCTCCCTTCTTCCGCCCCTGAAAGAGTGGCAAAATGCTGCTCCTTTCAGGGATGGCAAAAAGCCACCCTAAGAGCCAGTGTGTGGCTCTTTAGCGCCCTTTCTGGTGCAGCATGTTTGACCGCTGTATCAGAAGGGCGTCCTGATGCTGTATGCCATGTGTAATGGCACACGGCATCAGGACAACGTTGACGTGGGGTTAGGGTGGCCGGCGTGCAGCTGCCCCACCCCATCTCTGCTGCCATCTACTAAAGCTTATACTACAACTTCTTTCACACAGTTAGTCTCAAAGATCCCTTTACAGTCTGTACAGCAATGAGTACATGTATCTTGGAACTGGAGAAATCCAGTTTGTCTGAGGAGACTGGAATAGGGATGGTAGGAGAAGAAACAATATATTTGAACTCTTCTTTGCTACCAACAGAGGTTTATTTCTCTCACATCCTCACTGCTACTGCTGCTGTCTTAATTCTCCTTTTTTTTGCAGGACAACAACAACAACAACAACAACAACAAAAAACCCCAACAATAACAAAATGACAACAATGTAGGACAAATCAACACATACTGCCTCTCTTGAAGAGCCCATTGACCATATAGGATGGGACTGACAAGAAAGGTCTTAAATGAAGACCAACTTCTGTTGGTGTGCAAACTTGGCAAAAAGGTGGGGGAGGACTATTCTTATTATATAATAATAAGAGTATTATTTTAAATACTCTTAAAATATTTACACTTCTGTTGTTCTGTGCCTTTTTTAGGGGGAGGTCTAGATTTATGGAGTAGCTTAGGTTGTTGGTGGAAGTGGAGAACTGAAGTAAACTGTATATAGATAAAAATGCAACATGCTGTGAGCATATGCTCATGTGCGTGACACACACACACAAAGTAGAAATTTAATGTGTTCCTTATTTTTGAGCTCTGTGTTCTTCAGATGTGGAGTGGATGGGGGGGGCAGGGGGATGACTTTAAGAGGCAACCACAAGAGTGCCTGGAGTTATATAGATGAACTGTATAGAGGACAATGTATACAATTCTTTCTAGTGCATATTGCATCTTCAGTAACCACTAAAAGAACTTGAAGATGCTATGCTCATTTGACTCTTTGTATACAGCAAGAATGCACTAGTGGATTATTATAGGTTCAAGAGCTGGGAAGGTCTGAATTATAATCTTTCTGATCTGGTGATTCAAAGCGCCATTTAATTTCTGCATGTCTCAGTTTCTAACTTTAGAGTGAACAAAAACATTGTTTTCAATTTTAGCTTTGTTGTTCTTCATGACTGGTTACATTTTACAATAAGAAAGTCAGTGCAACCTCAGCATTTTGATGCCATTAATGTTAAAAAGAAAGCAGAGCTTGAAAAATTACTTTTCAGGGGGACTATATTACATTATAGTGAAACAAACAGGCTATATATGGCTAGTGATCTGACATATCTCCTTCTACTTACCAAAACTGTTTTACTCATTAGCAACTTGGAAGATTTAACTCTAACAAAATTAATGGAAGGCATAGACTTTCTCTGTTGGGACTCTATACAACATGAAGATCTTCAAACAGATTAAAATGGAAATGCATAAATTGTATGTATTACCTATGGAGAAACATTATGCAATTTATGTTCTTTGTAATGTAGTGAATTCTTTGTCTCACCATAACCAATTGCCTGTTAACAAAAAATAAAAGATGCTTATATTTTCTATTAGGTATCATAATCACAGAAATCCCTTTCACTTATGTTTTGCATTTAGAACAAGACTGTGAGGCCCTTATCTTGCCACTGAAGTCACAAGATATCCCCGATCCTACCTTGATGGCCATGTGTCAAGTGTAGATGTCTTCAAGCCTATGAATGCAAACCCCTATGAATTTTCTCCACATTCTGGAATCCCACACATGCTTTCTAATTCAAAGGAAATTAAACTTTTCCAGGCTGCCTGGGGCACCTCAGAGCTCAGGGGAATTGCATTTGAAGGTGGAGAGAGGGAAGCACTCAACAGTACTTATTTCTTAGTTTGCTCTTGAGCTGGCCCTTTCATCGAACAATTTTGGCTACTTGAAAGCATCTTAACACTGAGTGGAGAGGAGATGTCACTTTTAATTTCCTTGAATCTATTATATATCAGTAGACATTAGACTAGACTGCTGCATTACTGAGTGAATCAAAGATGTATTTACTTTGCTGTGCTCTCGTGTACTGTAAAGGAATAAATGGCTGCTAGGAGAGCACTGTGTGGCACTTAAAATTTTACTGTTGAACCCGCAGGCAGACGAATATGCCAGAAATAGCATGGTGGTATCCCCAAACTGCCCATATACTCTGTGTCTGCATGCCTGTCACTATTTAAAGCCCACTGTGGACAAATTCTTCAACTGTATGATTTGAGAGATTAGTAGCTGTATAATAAGGCAGGCTTTTCTTGCGCTGGTTGTTACCTAGGCATATTTACAGAGAATATCCTTAGTGTTCATTTCACAAAAGTTACAGATATAGCACCAATATCTATCTATTCTCCAATGTGTTGCCTGAGTGTGTACATTTCTGAATGTACCACTTTTGGCAAGTGTTAGGTAGGTAATACGTTTGGTAACATACCACATCTCCAGAATGAAGAAACCTCAAATATCTCTCTTACGGCCACTGGAGTAATATTTGTATAAAAGAAGAGGCAGATCATTTCCTTGATTTCATAGCTTCTGGATTACTTTGCATCAACAGGACAGTTCTTTTTCTAATAAAGCAAGCAGGGGCATGGGAGTGGGGGAGACACCTGCAATGAAAAGCAATTTTAATGTCAGAAAATGCTTGATGGGACATGCAGTCAGACTGGAAATGTAAAGATGTATGGGCCAGACATTTCCTGTGGGAAAAGTTCAGAAAAACAAGGGTTAGGCAGACAAACAACAGGTGCTAGACCAGGGGTAGGCAACCTAAGGTCCGGGGGCCGGATGCGGCCCCCCGAGGCCTTTGGACCGGCCCCAGGCTGGTCCTGCTGCCACCACCGCTGCCCCCCGCCCCCGCCATGATGATATCGATTATTGTTGTTATTACTTGTTCTTGGGGTTTTCTTGGCAAAATCTCCACAGGGGTTTTGACATGGCTTTTCTGGGGCTGAGAGAGTGTGCATGCATATTTTTTATTTTCTTTAAATAATTTTAAATTTTTTATTTATTTATTTATTTATTTTTGGTGCTTCGCGCCCCCCCCCCAATTGTCTGAGGGACAGCAACCCGGCCCCCGGCTCAAAAAGGTTGCCTACCCCTGTGTTAGACAGTAACAAAGGAGCCAGCTCTAGTGTGTTTTGAGAACAAGGGACACTGTAATCAAAACACACTATGTAGACATGTTATGTCACATGGACACAGACGTCAGTAACATGGGTTGGGCTGGAGGTCTGGGAAAATAGAACCCAACCAATCATCGTAGATGTATACACCCCAGTGGGTGGTAGCTTGAGCAAACAATAATAATACCTTGTCCATGTGGGAGGGAGAGAGAGAGGGAGGCTTGGAAGGTTCAAACGTGTTTCACAGGGTTAATGTGTTGCAGGATCTGTTTATGTAAATATTCAACTTATGTAAATATTCTTAGTTGTAGAATAAATGTAGTGTTCTTAGACTACAGCTGGTGTGTTTCCTGACTGCTGGTAAGGCTAGAGAGCTGAGGCAGTATCATCTGGATCCAGAGGAA
The DNA here is from genome assembly GCA_026167975.1 of Phrynosoma blainvillii. Classification (NCBI taxonomy): domain Eukaryota; kingdom Metazoa; phylum Chordata; class Lepidosauria; order Squamata; family Phrynosomatidae; genus Phrynosoma; species Phrynosoma blainvillii. Next base: position 287,364,775 of record JANUYF010000002.1, on the reverse strand, counting down.
GAGGTCTGGAATCAAGCAGGAAAAGATTGTCAGCTTTTCCAACAACTCTGCTGTTTGGTAACTGCAACACACATCATGCACAATTCACTGACAATGCTGGCATCTCAAACTGTGACCTGCTGTATTCAAAGCAGAAGCTCTGTGGCTGCATCTACCCTGCAGAAGTAATGTAGCCTGGCATGCTTTAGCTGCCATAGCTCAGTGCTATGGAATTCTAGGATTTGTAGTTTTGTGATCTATTTAGCCTTCTATGTTAGAGAGCTGTGGTGCCATAACAACCTACACTTGACCACCTTAAACAGCTTTAAAAAGCTGTTAAGATGGATCTTTTCCAGCAGGCCTTTCCTGAGTAGGTAACCGACCACCAAAAATAATTATGCCTGTCCCTGATTTTCGTTGTAGCTATTTTGAATTATTTGTTTATGTAATTTTAAAGTATGTTTTTATATTCTGTCTGTTTAATTGTATTTTAGGGGGGTGGGCTATTGGGCGATGGGATGTTTGTTTTATCTTGTAAGCCCGCCTCGGTTATATTTTACAGAGTGGCGGGATATAAATAAATTTATTATTATTATTATTATTATTATTATTATTATTACAAAACCCAGGATTCCATAGCATTGAGTCATGGCAGCTACAGTGGTATCAAACTATACTATTTCTGCAGGGCAGAAATGGTTTCTTCCCTAAGTGCACACTTCCATCACAGAATGACCCATGAGTGAGAGGCACAGAAAACAGTATTTATTCATTCATTCATTCATTCATTCATTCAAGATGCCACATTTCTCCCAAACTGAGACCCAAAGCAGCTTTATTCATATTAACTGCTATCATGTCAACTATGACTTATGGCAACTCCATGAATGAGAGACCTCCAAGTTACCCTGTCATCAACAGCCCTCCTCAGCTCTTGCAGACTCAAGGCTTCCTTGACTGTGTATACCTGGCAGCTTACAAAGATTGAAAACAAGATTAGCTTTATAAAAAATCCCTTGATAATCAAAAAGTTAAGACAGTGTTAAGGAAATCTCACATTAAAATACTGTAATTTTTTTTTTTAAAAAAACCATATAATTAAAAGATGACAAAATAAAAAATATAGCAAACGGACCCTACAGAAGGCTCCCTGCCACCAATTAATCATGACAAACCTAGAGGGAGAAATTGCATGGAATAAAAGATCTTTGTCTGCTGGTGAAAGGAGAGCAAAGAGGGGTCATCCTAACCAGTGGATGGGAGCAACCACTGAAAAGGCTCTCTCTCAGATGAGTTTATGTTGTTGGTGAAACTTAGAGGAAGCCCTGTCCCAAGGATCCTGACTCTGGCAGGTTTGTATAGGAAGATAGGGAGGTAGTGTGAGACTATACTTTTGTTCCTTTGTTGCTGTATGCCTTCAAGTAATTACCAACTTATGGTGACTATCGTGGAGCTTTCTTGGCAAGATTTGTTGGGGGGGGCTGTCTTTGCTTCCTCTGAGGCTGAGAAAGTGTAACTTGTCCATGGTCATCCATTGGGTTTCCATGGCTGAGTGGACATTCAAACCCTGGTCTCTAGAATTGCAGTCCAATGCTCAAACCCCTACACTGCCGGGGCTCTCTTTGTTTCTGTGGTGGTTGCCAAACGATTTTATAATTTTATAATCACTGTGTTTTTACTCACTTAATGCAAAGTACATCATGTAAACAATTAATAACAATATGAAATCAAGTAAATAATTGATGGTGATGTTGGTGCTCGTAACTGTGGCAGCACCAGGTTTCTTTCACAAAATGTGTTCCATGAAATTTTCCTACCCAGAGACCACATCCACATTTTGTGATTTCCCAAGGCAGTTCTGTTGAGCCTATGTGACTCTGAAACAGAATTTCCTTTCTGTGAAGTTAGACCAAGGTGGGCAAAGAACAACCCTGTGGCTGCATGTCACCCCCTCAAGCTGTCTTATATGGCCTTCAGCCTCTTCAGATACCCTGAATGGCCTTTTTTTCTGTCAAAAAAGAAGGGGGAAAAAAAAGCAAATTGTCTCTCCCACAAACCTTCAACAGTAACATTTGTCTTAAGTGGGCGCACATGCCTTCTTAACATTAAAAATTCTGGCTGTTCTTCCCTTTTTTTTACCATTTTGGCAGGCCATATTGTCAGTGTGTGGATGATGGGTGTTGCAGTGATGCTCTTTGACACCCAGCAGAATCTGCAGGACAAGCTGGCTGCTGTGATCCACAGCCACTTTGTATTTCTTACCATCAACTGGCTCAGCTTCTCTTCTTCAGGATCCTGTCTTCCTCAGTCAAGAAGACACATTGTAAAGTCCAAAAGCATAGTTTTATTAATGCATATAAAAGAAAAATAAAATAGCTAAGTAAAATCCATTGTGATGAACTTGTCCAGTTCAGCCATGAAAGATTACATCTTTAACAATCCCAAAAGCTTAGGATCCCAACTTGTTGCAGTTGAAAGTTAAAAAGAAGTTACTGATCCATGTTTCCAGATCTAGGAGTTACATTATAAAAGCAGTATAAACATACTAGAGGCCAACTCCTGACTCCATGGTTAAAGCCACTGCTGCCAGACACACACTCACATCTTGAAACATGAAACATTCTAGACAAAGGCTTCTCTAGGCCCTTCCCATACTCCACCTTCTGGGTGTTAACCTTATGCTAATTGGATAATGTCTGTATGATGTATATTAACCCAGCCTCTTGCTGTCCATCATCCACCACGTGGTTTTCTTTCCCAGCCTAACAATGTTTATGTATAATTGTTTATCTTTTTGATATCTCTTGCTTTCCATAACAAAGTCTGTGTCCATGAGTTGTACCTTTGGGAAAGTATATGTTTATGTCTGTGAATCTGGTGTTAGATTCACTTGGTTCTCTAGATGTTGTTCTCATGAGGAAAATTCCACACACACATCTCTACATTTCACCTTTGACTGTATAACCCAGGGGTAGGCAACCTAAGGCCTGGGGGCCGGATGCGGCCCCCCGAGGCCTTGGGACTGGCCCTAGGCCGGTCCTGCCGCCGCCGCCGCCACCTGCCATGATGATATTGATTATTGTTGTTATTACTTGTTCTTGGGGTTTTCTTGGCAAAATCTCCACTGGGGGTTTGCCATGGCTTTTCTGGGGCTGAGAGAGTGTGCATGCATATTTTTTTAATTTTTTAATGTTTTAATTTTTTAAATTTTTATTTATTTATTTATTTATTTATTTTTGGTGCTTTGGCCCCCCAATTGTCTGAAGGACAGCAACCCGGCCCCCGGCTCAAAAAGGTTGCCTACCCCTGGTATAACCCATCCATATCCTAACACATATTACCTGAGGAGTGTGAGAAAATTGGCCTTTGGACCCATTGAAGTTGCCCACGCCTTCATTTTCCATTCTCCAAAGCTCTTTACATCTTCACAACAGGTAAATAATTCAAAAGTTCATGCCACAGTATTTCTTGAAATGAATGAAACAGATTTCTTTTCTGGCTATTTCCAAATGAAGTTAGATATTTATGTGTTTTAGTAAAAGTTAAGTATATTGTCATGATTGTGACATTGCCATGATTATGAAACATTTGCCATACGATGTCATGTGACCTAAATGCACTTATGCCATGGGTTTTGGGTACTATCACATCGCCTTCAATAATTCAACTTCACCCCCCATTTCAATTCCATCAGCTGTCTAGCAGTCAAAGAAGACAACACTGGGCTAGACAAATCTGTGGGCACATTTCCATTCTCAATATTAGGTTGTTATTATTATTATTATTATTATTATTATTATTATTATTATTCTGTTTATATCCCACCTAACAAATTATTCATGTCTAAATTTATTGTTTCTTTCCTGATTATATATGTCTGATGCCCCGGCCTTTGGTCAAAAGGGTTTTTATAAATAAAAATTGTTGTCGTTATACATTACATTTTTTTGTTTTACTATGTCTATCTTTCCCCGATTCATGCTTTTCACATTCCATATTCTTATAATATATGTCATGCAGCTTCAGAATTTCCTTTCACCTCTGAGCATGCCAACAGCTGAACTTTCTTTCAGCTCAAGTCCAGTTGCATCAGAAACCACAGTGATATTTGTTTTTGTTCTCTGTCCTTCCCTAGTTGCCTTCCAATCTGCAAGTCTCATCTTCTGTACCTTACTGAACTTACATTCTCATTCATCCCAACAGATGGGCAGTTCTGTCCATTTCCCCCAAATCTAAATTCTACAATTAAAAAAAAATTCTGATGCAAAATCATCTGAAACAAATTTCTCACCCCTCCTTATTTGAGCTTTGTAATAACTTCTATGTGAAGAACAATACTGAGATGCAGTTTGCAGAGAAAATTTTTGAAATCAATTTTAGAACAAGGTAGCTGACTCCATGGTCTTCTGACTATGCTGTTGTGATTCCATTTGATTTCTGATTTTGCTCTGGCTGCCTCTGAAGCTGATATAATTACTGCTTCTGCATCCACACAGATCTGTCAGACAATGGCTTTTTAAAGCTTCCCTGCCATCCACAGACCTCTTTCCAGTTTTACATTCAATTTTCTGTCTTTGATTTTGGAAACGAACAAAGGTCAGATCTGACATTTTTCTTGTCTACATTCTGTTGTGATATTTTCAGTTCCTCCATAATACAGAAATAAGCCATGCTACCTGAGGATGATATAAGGTTATTCCAAAACACTGGGAGTAGGCTTCTTTTACACATTACATTATATAGGTAGACACAAAAAATGTGGTTTATGATTGCAACAAATAACTATTTGCAAGCTTCGGTATTGTCCTGGGTTTTGTCATCACAAAAGATATGAAGGAAACAAAACACTTCACATTCTCACATTTTACTGGAAACAAGAGATCACATTTTTTAAAAAAGAAATAAAGGTACCATATATTCTATAATTTTTCTAGTTTTGTTTTCATATTCTAATCCTAACTAGTTTGCCTAAAATCCCTTTAAAAGCTTGCTGCCTTATATTATTCAGATAAAGACATGAGAAGCTTTTGCTTGCTATGCCAATGCTATTAGCATTTATTTGTCTGGTTCCATGCATCATCATCATCATCATCATCATCATCATCATCATCATCATCATCACCACCACCACACTTAACTGACCCTGATCATCAATCATGTTAATACAAATACAAAAATGAATACTCTGGATTATCTTCTGAGTGGAACTCCCCCCCCCCCCAGCTGTTATCAGCTGAATCCAGATAAGCAATGTCTGTGAGGAAAGGTTTGAACATCCAAGGCTGTTTAACTTAGGGAGAGGAAGAAGGCAAAAAAGAGTAAATATGACAGTGATGTATAAATTATGCATGCTGTGAAGAAAGTAGATAGGGATTCTTTTCTCAGAGTACTAGATCCTAAGATTGTCCAGTGAGGCTGACTGGTGGGAGATTGAAGGTGGATAAAAGGAGACATTTCTTCACACAGGGCATAGATAAACTGGGAAATTTGCTTCTCTGAGATGAAATGGTGGTTGCCAACTCGGGTAGCTTTAAAAGGGAATTAGAAAAAATCATGGAAAATGGGGCCATCATTGGCTACTAGTACTAGAATGGCTGTATGTCCCCTGGAATATCAGAGCTGCCATGTGTCTGAATTTAAGTTGCTAGGGACTGTGAAACTGCTGCTGGGTAAACATTTGGTCTGACCCAGCAGGGCTCCTTGTATGTTCTCTATGCAAAAGTGTTACAAGGTACAGTTGCTTTCCAGATGTATTATATTTCACTTATACAGTTACATGCTTTAAAAAATGTAGGAGTCTTTACTTACCTTACTCCTAATCTGCATTGACTTTCTGGCCACTCTTCTAAAAATGAAGGACAACAAATCTTTAAGGCAATATGGAATTATTTTATTGGATAAGTTGGACTCCTTGCATTGGGTCAGGATTATGGGATTTGTAGTTAAAGTCATCAGTTTGGGGAAGGATGGTGTTTCATGTTGTTTCATGAGCTCAAATTGTTTCATGAGCTCACAGCTTTCTTTCTCCTACTGGTCAATGCAATAGCACAATCTTTCTAACCTCAGCATATTCTCAAGGATAGAAACATTGGCTTGTATGGGCCCCAGAAGGCCAATGAATCAAATTCCCTGTCTGGAGCAAGGAAGATACCCCAAATCAAAGCCAGATAATTGTCTAATATTATCTTAAAACCCTCCAAAGAACAAGATTTCCACATCTTCTCTAGACAGGCTGTTCCACAGCTGCAAAGATCCTGGCAGTAAGGAATAATCTCTGAATGCTGGACATAAACATTAAACACATTGCTCCTTCTTATTCAGAGAAAAGGACTGGACAGATGTTTTCACTCCTTTTTTCTGTCATCATTTTATAATTGCAGACTGTTATCTTGTCTATTACTAGGCTAACCCAAAATTCCTGTGGACTGGATTTTTGAGAATTTGGTGAGTCTGCAGTAGTGTATTCACTTCCTTGGAAGTAAGTCCCATTAAATGGAATAAGACTTCCTCCTGAGGAGGCATCTCTCTGATTGCCCTGAGAGTCATTCAGTGCAATAGTTTATTTTCCAATGCCATTAAGCCTGGCAGCTCTACTTGGTTAAGCTTGGTGAGGCAGTTGCCTTAGGGAGCACAGCACTGGAGGTGGCAACTGCATTATTCCCCCTGCCTCCCCTGCTGCCACCCAATACCATTGCATAACCTCCAACACTTTACAGGATATATATGAACAAACAACATCAAAGAGTTGGCCAGTATGTTTTTAATGAGGAAAAACAGATAGGCTCAGAGATGTTGCAGCACTTTGCCTTTGCCCGAGTCTACAGAGAAGGGCAAGACTTCACCACCTACTCTTCTCTCCTCCCAGCTGAGTTAACTCAGGCTGCATCTGCACTGCAGGAATAATGCAGTTTGACACTGCTTTAACTGCTATGGCATTCTGGGATTTGTAGTTTTGTGAGATATTTAGCCTTCTCTGTCAGAGAGCTCTGGTGCTCCAACAAATTACAAATCCCAGGATTCCATAGTATTGAGTCACGACAGTTAAAGTGGTGCCAAACTGCACTAAAGAGACAGGAGTGAAACCATGCCTCATCATCCATTCAATGACACCCAACCCCAGCTCAGCTGTTGAGGGAAAACCTACCAGATGGCAGTCATTGGGATGCATGGGAGCTGAAGCCACTGTGTGTTTCTCACTGTCATGTGGGGGGTGAGACAGTAATGATAGGCACTTGAACTGGGCCCAGACCCCACAAATACTCCATGGTGGTCTCCAGAGTGGGAGAAACTGGCACAGAGGCCACCATTCTTTCCAATGGATCCAGCCCAGCACTCAAACTATTGTGCCAGCAATTGTAACACTGCTTTAAACCACCACATACCAAAATCAGCAACCCATGATAGAACATGATCACACCAGAGCCTACATATACATGTCCAGGGAGGGAGGATGAAGAAGAAATACTGATCGGATTTATAATTTATATGCTCCCTAGAAGGATTGGAATAAAGACTTCATCTTCCATCTTGTTTCCAGCCAGCAATTAGCCCTCTTGCTAGCTGATTTTTTTCCTGCCATTTTCAGGAAGCCTCTGCTTGGTGTAGGACTCCCAGGGAAGAAGATACACTGCTGGAAGCAAGTAAAGAGTGGTTTCCCTGTGTCTTGACCCTCATATAGTCAGCAAAGGAGAGCTACTGGTAAGGATCCCATGCTTTTGTGAGTTTTACCCCCCCCCCCCCCCCCCCGTAAATTTCCAAGTAGATGACCAGACCGAGAGGCAGGATTCCCCCTTTACTCACAATGAATAAATGTTTGAGTAGCACAGAAGGAGACAGTGGCAATAGCAGGAGAGAAACTTGTGGGTCTCTAAAACTAAATGCTGGAAAGATACAGATTTAAGATCATGTTTCACTTTGGACGTTATCACACGGGGGAAATCTGTTGGTTAATCCACACAAATCCCAAACAAAAACTGAATTTGTGCCTCACGATTTCACACGACGTCGCACAGAAACTGGTCAGAAACTGGACAGAAACTGGTATTATCCAAGATCTTTTTAATTTTGGGAGTTTAGAGGAAATGCATTTGCAAAATTACAGTAATTTCGCATTTACTGTAATGTGAAAAGCAAATACGCATGGACAATTCTCTTTTAAAACCTGGAGGAGGGCAAAGAGGAGGAGGAGGAGGGGCCTCCAGGGAGGGAGAGTCCCGGGCTCCTGCCACGCAGGGAAGGCAAGGCAAGGCAAGGCAAGGCAAGGCAAGGCAAGGCAAGGCAAGGCAAGGCAAGGCAAGGCAAGGCAAGGCAAGGCGAGGGAAGTTTGGGATGGAGGAGAAGTTTGGCATTTGGGATGGAGGGAAAAGGAGGGGAAAGAAGGTTTCCCTCGCAGCAGCTGCGGGTGGATGTGGGTGCAAGTGTGGGGTGTGCTTGTGGAGCAACTTGGAGCTCCATCTCCATCTCACCATGAAGTTCTCACCATGGGAAATGCAGGACCCACCCTGGAAAAAGGAGGAGTCTGGCCACGAAACACACCCATTTCCAGTACATGTACGGGTTCTTTTCACTTGTGTATGAAAGTTAAAAACGTCTTTTTTTCACTTTTAACTTAATTCCTTTATTACTGTAATTACGTGTGAAAAGCTTTTGCGCAATTAAGCTCTTTTTTCGCTTTCTTTTCGGGATGCTTCATTTCCACTTTATTATCTCTTTAACAACGAAACTGGCCCACGTGTGATAACGTCCTTAGAAAAGAAAAGAGCCAGAGTTCAAGAAAAGAGGCAGGCACAAGTCTGAAAGTTACTGTACCTCCCTTTCTCCCCCCACCCCCCAGCAGTGCTTCTCAGGCATTCTAATGTGGGGGACTAGGGAGTTTATTGCATTCCCTTTTGTTAACAATCCGGGCACTGCCTGGGGATGTACACAAACAAGGGAAAATGGATTTTATCACACTCAAAACAGTTGGCAAGCCACCTCCATGCCATTGCTCAACCACAACCCATCCCCGAGCTGCACTGCGCTGGCTGATTTTGCAAGAACGGAAGCTTTCTGGCTGAGCATGGGTCGGGGATGGGTTGTGGTTGAACTATGGCATGGAGATGGCTTGCCAACTGTTTTGAGTGTGATAAAACCTGTTTTCCCTCTGTCACGCACACTGATGTGCGGCCCCAGCCAGTGCCCAGATCATTAAGAAAATTGAGTGTGATAAACTGCTAGTATTTTCTTCACCTGCTTGAATATGCCAGGGATTGGTACCATATTTATACCCATTGGCTACAACTCTTCCTTCCTTCCCTGGAAACTGCAAACTGGCAGACGTCTTGCAGAGCAGCACCAATCCATACATCACCAGTTTGAGTAGTACTCCCCTGGAGGGTGTTTCTTTTTTTTGTCCTCTTGCATGGTCTCTGGTGACTAACAATGGGAGCACAATAATTCAAAGTCCTCTTAGAAAACTTGCTATTATTTTTGCTTGCATAGATAGGTGTGGCCCATTTTTTGTCCAGTGAACCAGGAGATGAGTTTTGTCTGTTTTCCATCATGCTGTGTTGTTCAGAGCTTCTCGTTACTGGCTTAAGGGCCCAGCAGAGGCTATCTCTATGGGGAACTGAGATTCCACCAAAGCCCCACAGAGTTTATTGCCACATAAAAATGGTCAAGCTTCTCTTTGAATGGTGTGTCCTTTCCAGTGAACTGAACTCAATGAGAACCTGCTACATATGGAATCAATTGAGGGCAGGATGAGTAAGGGCTGAATCATGAATAAAAATGGAGGTTATTGAGACTGAATCCAGATAAAATGGAGGTGCTCACAGTAGAGGCCCCGAAACCAGGTATTGGGATACAACCTCTAGTCCTGGATGGGATCACACTCTTTGTGAAGGACTGTGTTTGTAGTCTGGAGGTGCTCCTGGATCAGTCGCTCAAGATGACTAATCAGGTAAATGCGATGGTCAGGAGCGCCTGTCATCAGCTTTGGCTGATATGCCAGCTGCGCCCTTTGCTGGAAGTAAGGGACCTTAAGACTGTGGTGCACATACTGATCACCTCTCGTCTTGATTTCTGTAATGCGCTCTACATGAGGCTACCCTCGTGCTTGGTCTGGAAACTCCAATTAGTACAGTACAGCCAGGTTGGTCTCGGGTACATCTAGGAGAGACCATATAACACCTGTATTAAAGTCTCTTCACTGGCTCCCTATTAGTTTCTGGGCCCAGTATAAGGTTTTGGTTATTACCTTTAAAGCCCTAAATGGCTTGGGTCCAACCTATCTTCAGGACTGCCTCCTCCCATACAATCCACCCTGTGCACTTCAGTCCTCTGGGAGGAATTTTCTGCAGCCGATAAAAACAAGGCTGTCTGCAACTGCCCAGAGGGCCTTCTCAGCACATGCTCCCAGATTATGGAACGGCCTGCTGGATGAGATCTATCAGATTATGACCTTAAGCAGCTTTTAAAAAGCTGTTAAGACGGATCTCTTCTGGCAGGCCTTTCCTGACTAGATTTCCTGGCCTCAGGAGTTAGCCCGCCTTTTCCTTCCCATTTTCTGCTGCTGTCACTGCTATTGTGTGTTATTGTTTGTTGTTGTGAGATTATTTTAAACATGTTTTAATGTATATTTTGTTTAATACTTTTTAAGGGGATTTTTAGGCTGTGTTATATTATATTGTAATATATCTGTTTGGAATTTTAATGTTGTAAGCTGCCCCGATTGATTTGCAGAGGGATGGGATAATAATAATAATAATAATAATAATAATAATAATAATAATAATAATAATACATGATAGCTGAATCATGAGGCACTGCATCATGTGAGAAACCCAATTGTAAATGAACCTCAGAAATCAATATAAATTTAAACACAATGGATATATCTGGGTTGCAGATTCTCAGTACAAGCAATGGTACTGAACTGTTCAAGTAATCAACATCCAAACTTACAAATAAATCTTGAGAAGAGGATGTCAGATCGTAAGACTACATTGAGATATTGTGAGCTACAAGGCCCATCAGCCCTGGCCAACATAGCCATGGTCAGGTGTGATGAGGATTGCAGTCCAAAATGTCTGGAAGGACCCAAATAGTGCATAATTGTCTTAAGGTACATGTGCACTGTAGAAATTATGTAATTTGCTACCACTTTAACTACCATGGCTCCATCATATTGAATCCTGCGATTTGCAGTTTTTTGAGGCACCAGCACTCTTTGACAGAGAAATCTAAAGACCTTGTAAAACTACAAATCCCAGAATTCCATAGGATGGCGCTACAGCACTTAAAGTGGTATTGAACGGCATTATTTCTACAGTGTAGATGCACCCTTAGATAGTGAAGGACAAGCTGTGGCAAGACTTGAGCTTGCACAGAATGCTCCTTTCTTGTGCATGTGCAAGGAAAGGACAGTGAGAACGTCTAGTGTTTACAGTTACATCCTAAGAACTGAGGTTTGTTCTAACTAAGCAAATCACAATATGAAACCATGGTTTGATCTTTGTTTACTTCATATTAGTATTAGAACAAACCATAGTTCCTTGAGCCCTATTCCATCCAATATGGAATTGTAGCCGTTCTAAAGTAGGGGTGGGAACTGTGGGGTCTTCCAGTTGTTGGATTGCAAGTTCTAACTACTCTAGCCAGCAGTAGTGCAGAATGCTGGGAACTGCAGTCCAACAACAGCTGGAATACTATACTTTGCTCAGCCTTGTTTTTTTTTAAAAATAATCCAATACAATAGAAATATAACAATAGGTCCATTCATTGAAATCTCATATCAGTTAGTAACCTGATTGCATATTAAAGCACTTAACCATCTTAGGAAGATGAAGCGGGCTGGACAACGACTAGAATGCGAATGGCGGAAGACTCGACTCTTATCTGACAGAACTCGCCATAGGAAACATCTTGATTCCTATCGGGAGGCAATGTGTGCAGCGCAGAGATCTTTCTGTTCTGCATGTATTGCGACTGCAGAGTCCCATCCAGCAGAGCTGTTTAGGGTGGTGGGGGAACTGACGCAAGTACCTCCTGCGCAGAACCCTCTACTTAACCCAACAACGGCCTGCTGTGACGCATTTAACATCCACTTTTCAGATAAAGTTTCTCGGATAAGAGCTGACCTAGATGCCAGTGTTTTGACAGAAGCCATAGACGAGGTGTCCAGCAACTCCGTTGATGCCATTTTACTGGATCAGCTTCAATCTGTGAGTACCGTTGATGTGGACAAGCTTCTTGGTAGTGTGAGGAGGATGACCTGCCCTCTCAATCCATGTCCATCTTGGCTGGTCGTCCAGGGGGGGTGACGCGTTGAGGGTATTCCTTCGGGATACTATCAATGAGTCTTTCAGGGAAGGCATCGTTCCATCTTGTCTAAAGGAGGCGGCGGTTAAGCCACTCCTGAAAAAGCCTTCCCTGGACCCCCTGGACTGGAATAACTATAGACCGGTCTCCTTGCTGCCTTTTTTAAGCAAGGTCCTCAAGAGAGCGGTTGCCTCCCAACTCCAAGCTGTCTTGGATGAAACTGATTATCTGGATACATTTCAAACCGGCTTTAGGACAGGATATGGAGTTGAGACTGCCATGGTTGCACTGGCTGATGACCTCCTCTTGAGTATCGACAGGGGTAGTATGACCCTGTTGGTGCTCTTGGACCTCTCAGCGGCCTTTGACACAATAGACCATTCTATCCTCTTGGATCGCCTGAGAGAGTTAGGAATCGGACGCACTGCTTTGCAGTGGTTCTGTTCCTTCCTCTTGGGCAGATCCCAGAGGGTGAGGCTCGGGGACAGTTGCTCTTCCAGAATAGAGCTTAGTTGTGGCGTCCCTCAGGGCGCCATCCTGTCCCTGATGCTATTTAACATCTATATGAAGCCGCTGGGAGAGATCATTCAGAGGCATGGAGCACGGTGTCTTCAGTATGCTGATGACACCCAGATATATCTCTCCATCACCCGGTCATTGGCTCAGACTTCAGATGGCATCTCTCCTCTCAATGATTGTCTTAAAGTGGTAATGGACTGGATGAGGAAAAACAGATTGAGACTGAATCCAGACAAAACGAAGGTACTAACAGTCACGGGCCCGAACCAGGTCTGGGAATACAACTCTGAATCCTGGATGGAGTCATACTCTCCTCCAAGGACTGTGTTCGCAGTCTGGGGGTACTCCTAGATTCGTCGCTTCACATGACAAATCAGGTGAATGCAACAGTGAGGAGTGCCTGTTATCAGCTTCGGCTGATACGCCAGCTGCGCCCTTTCCTGGAAAATAGGGATCTCGAAACTGTGGTACATGCTCTGGTAACCTCACGTCTGGACTTCTGTAATGCACTCTACATGGGGCTACCCTTGTGTTTAACTCAGAAACTTCAATTAGTTCAAAACATGGCAGCCAAGTTGCTTACTGGTACATCTAGGAGAGAGCACATTACACCAGTGCTGAAATCTCTCCACTGGCTGGCCATTAGTTTCCCAGTACAGTACAAGGTGTGGTTATGACCTTTAAAGCCCTACATGGCTTGGGTCCAACTTATCTTCGGGACCGCCTCCTTCCTTATGACCCCCCCCCTTGAGCACTTCGGTCCTCTGGGAGGAACCTGTTACAGCCCATAAAAACTAGGCTGTCGGCGACCTCCCAGAGGACCTTCTCTGCCTCCGCTCCCAGATTATGGAATGGCCTACTGGATGAGATCCGTCTCATTACCACCTTTGACAGCTTCAAAAAGGTAGTCAAGACGGATCTTTTCCGGCAGGCCTTCCCTGAATAACATCCCGGCCCCAAAAGAAAAGGAGAAAACATTGATTCCAGCTCTTAACTGCCTCTGCCAAGCTGCTATTTTTACATCCGTACTATATTGTTTTTATCTTGTATTTTAATTTAGCAATAGTTTAAAATATTTTTAAGGGGCGAGTGGGTTAGGGAAGGGATTCTTGGATTTTCTTTAACTTGTGATGTTGTTTTAATTTGTTGTCTGCTGCCTTGATTGCTCTGCAGAGGGGTGGGATAAAAATAAAATTATTATTATTATTATTATTATTATTATTAACCAGAGTCTTGGATAAGATGTTGAAAATTTTGATATTGCAAAGTGTTGTTGATGTAATCAATAAAGGACCCTATTTATCTTAGAAAGAATTGTTCTAAGTTCAATTTTTGTGTGAGAAGTGGCCAAAAGTCTATTATACATGTTCTATTTCTAAAACAATTAATCCACAGTGAGTTTCTACTCCTTGCTAATCCTATTTCTTCTTAAGGTAGGGAACAGATAATCTTATAGCAGATGTAGGAAGATTTAGCTGTACTCTCAGGGGCTGGGATTTTGTCTCTGATTGTGCAGCCATTAATCAAATATGTTTCACCTGGTTTTATGCTAAAATAAAAAAAGATCATAGCAGGGCACATTGCCTTCAGGTACTGACCTTTCGACTAGAACACTGGGCCTTTATTGAATGTAGGTCACTAGAAATGTGATCTGCATGCCCTGAAGGGATGTACAGAGTTATCCTGCAGCAAGACTGAATGTGTGTCTTTAGATGGAATTATGGGATGGGAATAGAAGGTGGAGTATTCTGCAGCAGATCACTGTTCTGAGATGTGTCCCCCCCCCCCCCCCCGTGTCCTTATCTTCAAGTTAAACAATGCATTCCCTTGTCTCAGTTTATTCCTCAAGTTTTCTCAGACCAAAATATAACCAATAATTGGGAGTGCTGTGGGACATTCCAGGATCAGTTCAATGGTGTGCATAGTGATCTCACAGAAGTCTTTCTGTTGAGTGGAGAGGGGTGACTTTGATAATGATAGCAATGGCATGGCAGAAGTTCCCTTCCTTCCTTCCTGGCCCCCTGCTCCTTTATCCCCACACTACAGTTCTGGCATCCTTTGTTTGGGTTGTCCTTCATTTAACTCCTTATTTAAAAATTCATGGTGCTAAGAGATAGCTTTGATTTCTCCTACTTTTCCTACTAGTAGTCTTATTCTTACTCTCTTAGGACGTTATCACATGGGGAGTCACAGGGAGAAAGTGGAAATAAATGGGCATGAGCGGAAGTCTTTAATTTACGGGATTTGTCCTGTTCCGCCTTGTCTGATAACTAAATTCAAATTTAAAAGGGGGTTAATTCAAACGAAAAACTGATCTTTTCATTTTCGGGATTTTTGAGGATTTGAAAAGATCAGGTTTTTGTTCGAATTAACCCCCTTTTAAATTCGAATTTAGTTATCAGACGAGGTGGAACGGGACAAATCCCATAAATTAAAGTCTTCCACTCGTCCCATTTATTTCCACTTTCTCCCCGCAACTCCCTGTGTGATAACGTCCTTACTCTTATTGAAAGCCAGTGTGGCATAGTGGTTTGCATATTGACCATGGAAACCCACTGGGTGACCTTGGGAAAATCACACTCTTTTAGCCTCAGAACATTGCAATGGCAAACCCCCTCTGAACAAATCTTGCTAAGAAAAC
This sequence comes from Phrynosoma blainvillii, assembly GCA_026167975.1. Classification (NCBI taxonomy): domain Eukaryota; kingdom Metazoa; phylum Chordata; class Lepidosauria; order Squamata; family Phrynosomatidae; genus Phrynosoma; species Phrynosoma blainvillii. Next base: position 287,349,336 of record JANUYF010000002.1, on the reverse strand, counting down.
TTCATGATAGATTTGCCTCAGGTTTTCCATAAGTTAGAAATGACTTGAAGGCACACAACAACAACACACTTACCCTGAGCTCTGCTACTCATCTCCCTCTCATTGTTAAAACAAAGAATAAAAAGAAATCTCCTCCCTGGTTCTACTTCCTATCATTTCCCTTTATGTCCCAGTCACATTGCTGCTTGTGGCCCTTCACTATGGTGCCAGTTCTTTCCCCCTTAACTCCATCTCAGGGATTCACTGATAAAACCAACCCAGTTACTAGCAGCAGTAGCAACAGGTGGATGGATGGACTCAGCAGCTTCCACTTCATATCAGCTTCACAGCAGCTGTTGCAGGCCCTATTCAGATGGTGAAAACAATCCTGGATGAATCCAGGTTGAATCTCTGTTGTTCACATGCATCCCACATGTATCCAATTAAGTTTCTTTTTGGGGGGGGTCTGTCAAAAAACCACTTAATCCAGGATAATCGATACCAGTTTTTCCCCTGAGTTTTAAAAAAAGGTTTGCATCACCGGCAGTGTGAATGACTGGTGCAAATAGACCAGGAATTAAACTCTGCATGCCTTGAACACGTTTCAAATACATTCAACTCTGTTTATTCGAGTGCTGGCATGTGTGAGCACCAAACTCCCAGAGATGCACATAGATGTGGTTCCATAGTGTGAATAACAAACCCAGAATGCATGAGTGAGATCGTTTGTATTGTTCCACTAAAAAAAATGGCATCTGAGTTGAGAAAAGTTGAGCCAGCTGGCTGAGAAAAGCAGGACTGCTCTTGGGATGGGCCTGCCAACTGGTGGGGTTACAGCTGAAGTGAGTGACACCAATGTGGGATTGCCCTTTTAGGGGAGCCACATTGGGAAGCACCAGAGCAGGGGCACGTGCTCTTGAGGCAGTGTGGTATTATGGTTTGAGTGTTGGACTAGGACACTGGGAGACCAGGATTCAAATCCCCGCTCAGCCATGGTAACCCACTGGGTGACCTTGGGCACACTCTCTCAGCCTCAGAGGAAGGGAAGGGCAAACCCTCTCTGAATGTATTTTGCGAAGAAAACCACATGATGGGTGTGCCATAGGATCCCCATATGTCAGAAATGACTCGAAGGCACACAACAATACCCTCCTCTGCAAGCAGTGCTGCCAGACTGAAAACTGGAGAGGTCTCCTATACTTTTAATTTACATAAACAGGTAGCAAGCAACACCTGCTGAATTTCCCTTTTATATATCCATTAAAGGTACAGGAGCCATTTCCAGTTTTCACTTTAGCAAGAGAAGGGAGAAACTAGCAGGGGTAGGCAACCTTTCCCCTTTAAGGGCCGAGGGACTTCAGCTCCCAGAATCCCAGGAGCTATTGGCCAACATGGGACTATTGGCCAATATGGCTGAGGCTTCTGGGAGCTGAAGTCCCTCGGCCCTTAAAGGGGAAAGGTTGCCTACCCCTGAACTAGAGTGTTTCAATATTGTTTGCTGGCATTTATCACCCATCAGGGAGCTGCCAGTCTATAGCAGGAAGGATGCATTTTCAAAAGAGGAGATGCAGGTTTTCAGGGAGCAGCCATCCCAATTGTAAAGGGCAAAAAAAGATATGGAATGATGGATACATTTTAAAGATCAAAGAAATGGCAACATGGTGCTGGATTCCCCCAAATTGTCCTCAGGTCTCACCCATGATGTCTGGCAGGTTACCACTCCTTACACTGAAAGCATGGTGGTGTTCAGCTCTTTTGGTTACCAATGGGGTTGAGTTGTTGCTCATTTTTGATCTCTCAATCAGGTATTTTTAGAGGGCTGATGTAAATTGTGGGGTGGGGTGGTGGCATATGCAAAATTCGCATTGAGAGAAAAACCATTACCATTTTAAAATGAAATCTTGCAACATCATGACAGAGAACCTTATTACTCATAACAAGAGGTGGAGAAAGTGTGGCTCATAAGCCTAAATCTCCCCTTTGAGAGCAGACCTCTCTCCCTCTCTCTCCACTTTTAGACAGGGAGAACGGATTTATTATGTGATCCAGAATGGATTTATTCTGTAGTTTGAGAGGGAAGGTCCAAGCCTAGATCTTTCCTTTGAGAGCAGACCTCTCTCTCTCTCTCTCTCTCTCTCTCCACTTTTAGAGAGGGAGAATGAATTTATTCTGTGGTCCAAGAGATGACCTTCTGGATCCCATAGGATTACAGCCTAGTCCTAGATCACTAGTTATAGAATCCTAGAATCACAGAGTTGAAAGAGACCACAAGGACCATCCAATCCAACTCCCTGCCATGCAGGATCACATAATAAAAGCAGTCCTGACATATTGACATCCAGCCTCTGAAAACCTCTAAAGAAGACACCACTACACTTTGAGGCAACACATTCCACTGTCAATCAGTTCTCCTCACCATCAGGAAGTTCTTCCTAATTTTGTGGCATAAATGAATGGAAGTGAGTTTTGCAAAGGCCTTTGCCTAAATGCATTAAAGTTACAATACCTATCAGCAGGAGGATTCATAGTTCATGCTTAAGCTACCTATGAATACACATCAGCCATGACATCTAAAAAAAACATTTAAAGTATTTCATTATTATTGAGAGAATGAAAAATTATACATTTTAGGTAAAACAACACTTTGTAATTTGAAAGGATATTTTCCTCTCTGTTTCATTAAGGATCTTCAAAGTAGCATTACATTTAAATAGACAAAAACAGTTTTTGACGGTGGTATGTTTGTGGGGGTTGTTCTTTGTTATAAATGGTGTATTTTTTCTTATACTTTAATTTTGTGGTCTAATGAATAAATGTCTAATATTTAATATCTATTATATTATTTTTTTAGATAATGAATAGTCTAATTTTGTGTAAGACTATCTGCAATGTCTTTAGTTTTAAAATAAAATCCTATTTTCATCAACATGTTTTTCAAAGGTGGTATATTTTAAAAAGGAAGAATAGTATAATGTATTAGCACTAATTAAGTAATATGGAAACACATTTTAATTTTGGTTTTGGCTCAAATATTTGCTCGCTTTCTATCAATATCTGTGGAGAACAGCTTAGCCTAAGAATCATTTCTCAATTACTCAAAAAGCTGAAAGGAAGCAGGTTACACTTCCTGGAATAAATACTTTGAATCCTGGCATGGTCTATTTAGACATTTTGATTTCAGCCTTACAGTATCTTTTAGCAAATAGCTTCTTGTTTAACCATAATCATGGCTGTTTGAATAAAGACATATTTCAGGGAGAAAAGATCATCATCACAGCCACAGTAACACGCCTAATAATAATAATAATAATAATAATAATAATAACAATAATAATTTTTATTTATATCCCATCCCTCTGTCAGACAATCGAGGCGGCTTAGATCATTAAATGTAAATGTAAATGTCCTCCCCCCCCCTCACCTTTGTTATATTAAAAAAAGAACACAGAGTATAATTTTTTTCCTTATAAATACAAGACTAGAAATAGCTTCTAAATAAGAGACAGGTTCAAATATGGTGGGAAAGGATCTGAGATACGTGGCTAATAGAGAAGCTTGCATACAATGAAAAGATAATAAAAGGATAAGATAATAAAAGTGAGAAGGAGAAGGGGCCTGGCGGCATGAATATTCCTCCATACCCAGGGGTTGGCAACCTATGGCCCGCGGGCCGCATCTGGCCTGTGGACCCCCGCTTAACACCCCCGCGGCCTCCGCCCACTGCTGCGCCTTTTGGCTGCCCTGCGGCCGCCATTTTGTTTGCCAAAATGGTGGCCGCAACTCATTTGCGCATGCACAGTACTCCTGCGCATGCGCGAACGAGTTGCAGCTGCCATTTTGGAAGGGCCCGCTGGAAGGGACCGGCCCCAGGTAAGGGAAGGTTGCCGACCCCTGCTCCATACCACTTGAACTAAGAACAGCTACATCTTGACAAAATGCAGGGCTGTGACTAACATTGTCATATTTTTTTTCTTTTGTATGATTTTTAACACCTTTGCCTGATGAAGAGGCTAGTGGAGCTTCAAAAGTTTGCAAATGTATTGATTGGCCTAAGAAGGGGGGGTCACTGTTTTGTGGGTTTTGAATGTTATTGCACTTTTCCCCCATGGATTTGTTCAGAGGAGGTTTGTATCTCACCTTTCCCCAAGGACCACAACATACCACATTATGTAGATAATAATCCCATATTGTCTCTACACTAACGCTGTGAGGTAGATTAGGTTGAGAAAACTAGTGATAAGTTTGCCAAATGAATGTAATGGATACAAAGGATTTCAATGTGAATTTTCATGATCTAAACACAACATTTCACCCACTATACTTGGAACCACTAGTTATGTTGGCAAGTTAAAATCAAATGTTACTGCTTTACTACTTGGCTGTACTGACCTGTGAATTTCACGGTAGACATGATAATGTCTTCTGTAGCTGAGAATACATGTAAGGTAAGCCTGAAGAAAAAAAGGATTAATAATGTTTCATTAAGGTGATTTTAGATACAGTTCTGAGGATTTGATCCAAAGTCATTTATTTGGGAAGAACTGCAACCAGATACATTTTCCAACAAATATATTTAGGAACTCAATGCTTCTGAGTTCTAATAAATGTGAAGAGGAAAAGGGGGCTTGGGGGAGATACAGACAGAACAAAAGGTGTGGGTTAGGAGTTTATCACACCCCCCCCCCCCGTGACTTACTTATGGCAGGATAGTGTCGCTTTCGGGATGCAGTCGGGTATTATCACAGGGGAAATGCCACTGGCAGCATTGGCAGCATTTTCCCTGTGATAATATCCAACTGCATACTGTAAGCCATTCTATCCCACCAGAGGTAAGTTGCTTTTTTGGGGTGAGATAAACTCCTTAGAGAAAAACTCCTTTTAGGCTGGATTGGAGTCAGGGCAAACAGATACCCGGCCCCAATCCAGCCAGATTCCACCCAAAAGAGCAGATAAGATCTGCTTCTTTTGGGGGGCAAAAAAAAGCTACCCTTTCTCCTAAAGAGCTGGCTTTTCCTTCCCACTGGTCCAGCTTCTCTCCCACTTGAGGGCTTGGCACATCTAAATGCCATGCTCCCAAGCCAGCCCCAAGCAGGCTGTCTGTTTTAGTTCTTAGATTCAATTCCCCAAAACAATTCCCCAAATTTCTTTACCCTCCTATACCCCCAAACAGTAGATAAATTGGGTGACTCCATGGCTGGGGTTTGACATTTATGGTGGAATCTTTGAGTACAAGCCAGTGTAAGCAATGTGTGGGATTACAATCACTTTATGAAAATATTTCAGAGAATCTTTCATGTCCAGCTCTTACAGCGGAGCCAGGCATGCCATGTTCAATTTTCCAGAGGACACATTCACTATTATAAGGTCACAGCAAGAAATCTAAGTGCTGCAAGCAATCTTTTTGTGGGGGAAAGAAAAGAAGGAATCTTCTTGTTTGGGCTCAAGTTCTTGAAGTCTTTGCATTATTAATGGCAGAGTCCATCCAAAGTCTAACACCTGGATATCCTGTTGATTTAAGTCAGTGGATGAAGCACATGCTTAAATACAGTGGGCCCTTGGTATCCACTGGGGTTTGGTTCCAGGACCTCCTATAGATACCAAAATCCATGGATGCTCAAGTCACATTATATACAATTGCATAGTAAAATGGTATCCCTTATATAAAATTTACAAAATCAAGGTTCGTTTTTTAGAATTTATATATTTTAAAAATATTTTCAAGCCATGGTTGGTTGAATCTGTGGATAAAGAATCCATAGATATGGAGGGCTGACTATGGAGCTATGCAGACGGGCAGGAAAAGGTGACCTGAAGCTGCCTTTTCTGTAAGCTGCAGCAACTGCCCTACCTGCCCCAAGGATGCCCTAAATGGGGATGGAGCAACCACACTGGGGGGAGTCAATGCAGCTTTTCTGAGGCTGTATTGAAGCCCCAGCAATGGCACCACCAGCCCCAAGGATGCTGCAAAGGGAGATGGAGCAACTGCGTCAGTGGGCAGCAGCTGCTTTAATTTTTTTCATCCTTTCAGATGCATGCGCACGTGTGCAGGAACATATCCCTGCACACCAGCACACCTCTTTCATGCAAACTACTGTGCATTATAACAGCAAGCGTACATGGAACAGAATGCATTTATTGTCATAATAGAGGACAGTTGCTAGGGCGCATTCATAGGGTTACAATTAGGGTTAGGATTAGGGTTCTAATATTCAAGTGCACCTGTGCCAGTGCATCCACACCTGGAAGCATAAGGCGCTTTAAATTAAAGCCTGCATCGTAGAGTGCATGTTCTGGATCGCCGACTCAATTTCCTCTTCACATGCAACGGTGCATTTATACGGCTGTTTTCTGGTGCACCAGTGTTGCTGAATACATACACACATGTGAAGGTGCGCCTCTTCACCAAAGGAGTGGAAAAAAGTGGCTCCTTTTTGGAGCAGCTTTTCTCAGCATACAAGAAATGCCTACAAGTCACCCTCAAAGCACTTCTTTTTGCTCATCTATATAGCCCTTGTATCTCTGAAATTAGCAGGGCTTAGGAGATGTTAAGATGCTTCATGATCTGAGACTGCAATTCTATACCCACATATAAAGGAGTAACCCTCATTCAACATAGTGGTGCTACCTTTTGAGTATGTGAGATTGTCATTCACTGCTATTAATATCCACTGTAATGGGATGACTATTCAGAACCTCAGAATCAGAACTACAGAGGTGGAAGGGACGTAGTCCAACAGCCTGCCAATGCAGGAATCCATAGCCAAAGCATTCCTGACAAATGATGAGCAGGACATCTGACCTTAAAAGCATAAATGGTAAAAATGTGGCAAAGTTCAAAATATTCAAATATAGTCTGGTGTTTGTTATGGGAGCCATGAAGTCTGGAACTGATTGTCCCAGCGGAAACCACTGGGGATGCTGCAAGTTTTATGAAATATTGCATGTACGATTTAAGTCTAGATTATTTGGAATGCCATTATCAACATGCTAAAACACTAAGATCTTCAGATGATGGCTTTCTCTCAGACCCACCACCATCACAGGCTTGCCTGGTGAGGACATGAGAAAGAGCCTTCTCAGTGGTTTCTTCTGCCCTCTGGAATTCCCTTTCGTGTCATTTTTGCTGTCAGGCAAAAAATTTCCTTTTCAAGCGGGCTTTTAATATGTAAATGTACCCAGGGAGGCTTTTTATTGGGGTGTTGGCGTTTGTATGCTTTTAATGTTTTCTTAAATAAATAAATATGGAAACACATATCAATCCACAAGAAAGCAGATACAAAAGACTGCAGCAACCATAGGACAATAGCACTAATCTCACATGCAAGCAAAATAATGCCGAAGATTCTGCAGCATAGACTACAACCATACATGGAGAGAGAACTTCCAGAGGTGCAAGCAGGATTCAGAAAAGGAAGGGGCACTAGGGACCACATTACAAACATATGATGGCTAATGGAGCACACCAAAGGATTCCAAAAAAGAATCAGCATGTGTTTATAGACTACAAGAAAGCATTTGCATGTATAGATCACAAAAAGTTATGGCATGCACTCAAAGACATGGGGGTGCCACTACATCTGACAGTCTTGATGAGGAATCTATACCAAGGACAAGAGGCCACCATCAGAACAGAATTCAGGAAAACAGAGTGGTTCCCAATAGGCAAAGGGGTCAGGCAAGGCTTCATCCTATCACCCTACTTGTTTAACTTATTTGCTGAAAAAGGAGGAGTTAAGATAAGAGGAAGCAACATTAACAACCTAAGATATGCGGACAACACCATAATATTAGCAGAAGATGTTCAGGAATTGTAACAGTTAATAAGAAAGGTCAAAGATGAAAGTGCAAAGGTAGGTCTGATGCTGAACGTAAAGAAAACAAAAAATAATGACCACAGAAGAAATACACTAATTCAATCTAGACAACAAGGAAATTGAAATAGTTAAAAAATTCCCATATCTAGGATCAAACATTGAGCAGAATGGAGACTGCAGTCAAGAAATAATAAGAAGACTAGGAATGGGAAGGGCAGCTATGAAAGAACTGGTAAAGATAACTGAAGAGCAAAGACATACAACTGTGCACTAAAGTTAGAATCATTCAGGCCATTGTATTCCCAATTACCATGTATGGATGTGAAAGCTAGACAGTGAAGGAAGCAGACAGAAAGAAAATAAATTCATTTGAAATGTGGTGCTGGAGAAGAGTACTTAGGATACTATGGACATCCAAGAAGACAAACAAATGGGTTCTTGAACAGATCAGACCAGGGATCTCCTTGGAAGCAAAGGTGATCAAGTTGAGACTATTGTACTTTGGCCAGAAAATGAGAAGGCATAGATCACTAGAAAAAAACAATAATGCTGGAAAAGGCAGAGGGTAGAAGAAAGAGAAGGGGACCACAAACCAGATGGATAGACTCAATCGGGGGGTTATGGGGAAGGGCTTGCAGGATCTGGGCAAAGCAGTGGAAGATAGGGATTCTTGGAGATGTCTCATCCACAGGGTCACCATGAATTGGAACCCACTCGAGGGCAGCTAACGACAAAATGGTTTTATACTTTTTGCTTAACATGTTTTTAATGATGTTGTGTTTTTAACTTATTTTATTGTTGTGATGTTTTTAATTGTTTTAAAAAGTTGTATCACTTTAAATGTATCTTTTGTGAGCTGCCTTGGGTCCAATTTAGGAGAAAGGTGGCATAATAAATAAATAAATAAATAAATTTTAAAAAATTTGGACACATACATTACAAATTCATCATTACTTCTGTCCTATCAGTTTATTGGGCAGCTGAGTGGACAGCTTAGCAACAGAACACCCAGTTTATCTAGAGAATAAAAAATCCAGTATAGGCACTTGAAAATGAACAAGAAACAAGAGACTATGGGCCTTTGCAGACTGCCAGAAATAGTGCAAATTGAGTCCACTTTAAATTGAGGCACTGCCCTGGCTCAGTGCTAGGGAATCATGGGAATTGTATTTTTTCTAAGACATTGAGCCTTCTCTGTCAGAGAGCTTTGGTGCCACAATAAATTACAGTTCCCATAATTCCCTAGCACTGAGCCAGGGCAGTGCCTCAATTTAAAGTGGACTCAATTTGCACTATTTCTGGCAGTCTGCAAAGGCCCTATATCTACTTATAGAGGTGAAATGGTATTTGTATAAACCAGGGGTAGGCAACCTTTCCCCTTTAAGGGCCGAGGGATTTCAGCTCCGAGAATCCCACCAACATGGCCAAGGCTTCTGGGAGCTGAAGTCCCTCGGCCCTTAAAGGGGAAAGGTTGCCTACCCCTGGTATAAAGTGTGGCAACAAGATGATCAAGGCATGCATGATGATCAAAGCTGGGTTGGTGCTCTACTGAGAACCTCACCAAATACAACTGGCACTGGCCAAGATCTTGCTACTGTTTTGTTCCTCATATCCACTGGTAGCACTTTGTGGGTGACCTTAGGCTGGGGTGAAAATCATGAAGCCTGTGGGTTATATGCTTGTGGTGGTAGAGGAGCATCTCCAAGTCGAAGAATTGGTTTCATGACTCCTGGAGTTTGCCTGCCTCTGCTTTATGGGTGATTTCTCTCCTCAATAGAGAGGAGCTGCCAGCTGTTATGCCCTGATCCCTCCTTTCCTCCAAAGACAGTGTAGAAAAATCAAAAGACTGGTGTGTTGGTGATCTAGATGTGGTTGAGCAGTTTGTCATTCCACACCTCTAGCCAGCGGCATCACTAGGGGGATGCAGGGGATTTGGACCCTATCAGGTGACACCCCAGAAGAGGGGTGACACCTAGCTGAGCACACCACCCACCTTCTTCCCTGCCATGTGTCATTCTACTCATGAGTAGAGTGGTGCACAGCAGCGAGGGATAGTGCCTAGTGCATCCCTCCTCCATGCTGCCTGCCATTCTACTCATGAGTAGAGCAGTACATGGCAGCAAGGTGAGTTGTGTGCTCTTTTGGCCCTGCCCCCAAAAGCCCATCCCCTCCACTCCAGGTGACACCCTGGGCAGCATCTAGCTAGGGATGATCAAAACTGTAGTGAGCAACATTCAGCATACAAAAGATTGCCTACCCCTGGCCTAAAATGTGGTTGGGAAGTCTAGTAGGGCAAATATGAATAACAAACCTAAGTTGGTTTAGATTGGCTTCACTTGTCATAGGCAAAGATATAACTGCAATAACAGCTATAGCATTTGGTACCTTTCGGTCATGGATCCATTCTATGAAATCTTGGAACAATGTTACTGTTTGGATTGCTAGCTGGTAACAGACTGAAACAGTGAGCTCTCTCTAATATCATCATGTCATCTTGAAGAGAAATGATTGGTGGGGTGCGGCAGGGTGATACCCTGGGCCTGACTTTGTTCAACATCTTTATAAATGATTAGGATGAAGAGCAGGATAAAGGATTATTTGGATAAAGGAGAGGGGAAGCAGATCACACCAAATTGAAAATTGTAGCTAATACCTCAGAATCAGGATTCAAGATGATCTCAAGAGATTTCAGAATATTATAAATTTCAGTAGGGATAAATTCAAGGTCATATGTTTACGGAGGAAAAACCCTATGCAGAAATATAGGATGTCTGATGCCTGGCTTAACAGCAGTACATGATAAAGTATCCATGGTCTTAGGAAAGTACAGTCTAAATGTAAATTAACAATATAAAATGGTAGCCCAAAAACAAAACAAAACCCTAATGCAGTTCTAGGCTGCATCAGCAGAATGACTGTCCAGATCAAGTGAAATAATAGTTTCAAATTATTGTCCCTTGGCCATATCTCACCTGAACATTGTGTCTATTTCTGGGGACCACATTTTAAGAAGGATATTGACAAGTTGGAATGCATCCAGAGAAGTGTGTCCAAACTGGTGAAGGATATAGGATCTACAGGAAAACAGATTCCACCTAAACATTAAGAAGAACTTGCTGATGGTAAGTGCTGTTCAACAGTGGAATATGCTGCCTTGGAGAATGGAAGACTCTCCTTCTTTGGAAGTTTTTAAAAAGACACTGGATGGTCATCTGTTGACAGTGTTTTGATTATATATTCCTCCATGGCTGGGAGTTGGACTGGATGGCCCTTGGGGTTTCTTCCAATTCTATAATTTTATGATTCTAAAGTGATATCAAGCTGCTATACCTGGGAAGTGCAGGTTCACTGATAACAGCTCCTTACAAAGAATCATGGGAGTTTTATGAGATCATTTAGTGAAACAGACACATGTGTAATCTCATGCATCAAATTAGTAACATTTAAAATGACCATAAGTTACAGTAGAGAGCCATCACCTTTATTGGATTTCCTTTTTGGTGCTGTTCTTATTAGCATTTTAACTTTTTGAAATGTCTGTTTGGAACATATAACTCTCTGTAGCAATCTTTCAGCAAAAGGTTACACTTAAATCAGAAGGTTCTCTCTGCTTCATGTCCTTTAATAAAAGGTTTGAGATATTCTGCAGCATCCTAGGCATATTGAATTCCAGTCTGAACTCATTTTAAATTGTTGACTGGATATTAAATTTTCCTCTCCTTTCATGCTTGGACCCTGCTCTTCTTCCAGAATTTAACTATAATGTGTTGAACCAAAACATCAAACTAAACAATATGGAAAAAAATATCTAATATAATAACGCAACATTAATCTATCAATAACATTTCAAGTCAATACCTGGGGGAAAACAATTAATAAACATGACAACAACATAATCCTATATACAATTCTTTTGCAGTAATTTCTTCTGTATTTAGTGGGGCTTTCCCCACTTTGTATATGTGTTCAGACTAGAAGACAGTAAAAGTCATATAACCGCTTGACACAATCAGAATAAGCAGCTTTCCACCTTGGCTTTGGCCTTCAATTCCCATTAGCCCCAGATAACATAGTTAATGGTCAGATATGATAGAGCTGTAGTCCAAGACATCCATAGGCATCAGGTTGGGGGAAATTGTTCTATAGACACAATAAAGGTGCTTTAAAAAGAGTGGGATTGTTGTTATTCAGAAAACATTCTCCAGGTACAGATATTTGTTAATGCAAAAGTGAAAATCCTGGGGGTTGTAAATAGGATGAAAGTGGCAGAAACTCAGAGGATACAAGTATGGGGTGTTCTTAATTTAAAAATTACAAGGACTTGTTCCTTGAAAATGAACTGTGGTATTTCATGGGACAAATCTTGACTCTTTGGCAATAGGATAATTACTCTGCTGCCCATATAGGTACATTTGTTTTATTATGATTTTATAATATGGTGTGTTCACATGTGAATTATGGACCAATCAATATATTACCATTTTTTAGCCTTGTTTTACCCCTGAGGAAGACATTTGTCGAAACGCGTTTGGATCTTAAGATATTCTTTGCTTTCTATGCATCGCTGCTTTCTATGCATCTCTGCACAGTGTACTGCATTGTGTATACACTGTATCATTTGAATATATTTTAGATATTAAAAGTGGATATTTAGATATTGCTTTCTGTGCATCCCTGTACAGTGTATTGCATGATTTATACACTGTATATTTCAATATAAGAGAATTCTTTGTTATTGTATCACTTGAATATATTTTAGATATTAAAAATTATTTTTATGTTTTATTTTGTGAACACACTAATTTTTTTCCCTAGACCTTTTTGCTTCTACTACTGTTTAGGTTTTTGGTTTAGGTTATTACCTTGTTGTTTAGATCAGTTTCACAAATTTATTGTGGACCATGATGGCTACTAGTATAGACATGATTAGTTATTCTGAAGACCATATTGCCAATCTACTCAATACACCCTCCTCCTTTGGGGATCAACAAGATAATGTCATTGTGGAAAGGGGAAATTGGACTAAATTTAGACATCTTAAAGAGAAATGCATGGAATTGAATATGCATGCAGGGGCCCTAGGGGATTATTGCAGAAATTATAAGATACCAAGGGGACTGAGAGTACTGAAAGAACCAGGAATGTTCCCTAATAATGAGGAATTCCAAAGAAAATGGTTCGCTATTTTAAACAAACGTTCTATGGATCTTGTGATCTTATTAATAGAAACATCTAATGTTGAAATAAATAAACATAAAGTGGAAATTAATAAAATAGAACTAGAAATAAAAGACACAATGGATACAACCCCATTTCAACAGAGAATCTGTAACACAGATAAGAATTTGGAAAAAGAAGCTACAAAAATTAGAGAGAATAAACTGAAGAAATTTCCAAGGGATCTTTGGGACTATCAGGAAGATAAAGTGTTTAATTGGGAAAAATAAAAGTCTACAAGTGTACCCAGAAAATCAATATCCTTTGCTTATGAATCATCTGATAATGCAACTAGCCCCGATGAAAATAGGAGTAATACCTCTTTAAATGTTAGTAGTGAGAATTCTATGGCCTCAACAGGACAGTCTTCATCTTTTTTAAATGTAAGACAAGACATACACACATACAACATGAGAAAAAGACAGGACATGACCTCCACCAGGATCCCATGCAAAAGAATATTGATGATCACGAGGTAGTTAATCTATCTAAAAGAGAATTTACCCCTAACCAACTTCAGGTATTAAAAAAGTTTTATCGTTTGTCCCTACACCTCAAACAAATAGGTTCCAAACAATGATTGAGGTGCAGGGATTATTCAGAAAAATTAAGCTTGCAGATTTCTTCAAAACTCATCAGCCTTATAAGGAAAGAGAGGTAGGTAACTTTAGGGCAAAATCCACTTTTAATCCAGTAACAACAAATCATAATATCTTAGCATTTGAAGATATGATCCTCAAAGAATTAAAATTAGCCCAGGATTAATTTCCTCCAGTGTGGCATAATGGAACACAATTAGAAAATTTGGCTTTAAAAGAAGTGAGCCAACATCAAGATGTTGTTTTCAAGGCAGTAGATAAGGGAGGAGCAATAGTAGTATGGGATAGTAAGGATTATATAGCTGAAGCTCACAGACAATTAGGAAACGCCATACACTGTTCCATGCAGTCAGGACCCAACAAAGAAGTTAAAAAAATATTTCTGGGATAGTATATGAGGCACTTGTGAATGGATATATTAATAAAAATACACATGATTTTTAATTACAATCAGAATAAAGAATACCCTTATTCTATTTGTTACCGGTAGATCAATTTTATCTGGCTGTGGGTCTATATTAGAACCCCTTTCTGAATATGTGGATTTCTATTTGAAGCCCTTTGTTCCACAAATATCAGCATATATTAAAGATATGGGACACTTTTTGCAAATTCTGGAACAGACAAAATTACCCAATAATGAATATTTTTAGTGACCCTCGATATGGCATCTCTTTATACCAAAATAGTCCATGATGAGGCAATGGAAATCATAGAATCTACACTTAATAAGAGAAATGATTACTTACATCCACCAACACAGTTTTTGTGTACATTGGCTGAGATTGCTTTGAATTTTTTTCCCCTTTCGTTTCAGGATCTGGCAAGTCTCTGGTATTGCACCAGAATTAGCAAACCTATATATGGATGGTTTTGAACATCAATATATATTGAATCAAGATAACATATTCAAAGCCTACATATTAGAATACAAAAGATTTTTAGATGATATCTTCATCATATGGAGTGGCACAGAGACTGATTTATTTGAATTCTATACATATCTGAACAATGTACACAACACTATAAAATTTGAACTAAACTGATTACTTTAGGATCATTTTTTGAACTTACTGACAATTAAAACAGGGACCTCATTACAAACAGACCTATATAGAAAGAATACTGATTCAAAATCCTTTTTGAGGTATGATAGCTTCCACCCTTCACATATTAGGAAAAACTTACCTTACTCTCAATTTATAAGATTGAGAAGAAATGGTAAAGGCCTAATTGAATTTGATAGACAAGCTAAACCTTTGATTGAGCAATTTGTAATAAGAGGATATCCTAAAAAGAGATTAAAACAAGCCTATTTTAGAGTAAGGATAATGGACAGAAAAAGTTTACTCCGGAATAAACCCAAGAAACAAAAACAGTCGAGGATGCTAATACCTGTAACGTTTAACAGACATAAATGATCTATTCAGGCAACTGTCCTTAAATATTGGGATTTACTTCAGACCTCCCTGGTAGTTCAGAAAAACCTTTATTTGTATATAAACATTCAAAAAAATCTTAAGGATATTTTGGTCCATAGTAAGTGTAACACTCAGAAGCTTCAGCCATGCATTATGTTAAGAAAAACCAAAGGGAATTACCCATGTTGTAATTGTAGCATCTGTAGAAATTGTGTTAAGACTATGGAATTTGTCAATCCTGTTAATAATAAAATCTACTATATTAATGACATGTATACTTGTGATATAAAGGGTGCCATATATGCAATCCAATGCCCCTGAAAACTCCTATATGTTGGAATGGCCACCAGGAAAGTAAAAATGAGGATCTGTGAACATAAAAGCTGTATAAGAAATCACAGAACCACTGCACCTATGGTCCAGCATTTTCTACAACATAATCATATGGAGAAGGACATCAAATTCTGGATAATTCAGAAATTGACTGGAACCAGTGAGAACCTGGAGAGGAAACTGAAACGAAGAAAGCTCTTTTGGATTTTCACTCTACAAACTCAGAAGCCAACTGGACTAAATGAAAATTGTAACTGAGCAGAAGTTTTATTGGTTTTCCCCGCCTATATATTTTTCCCCCTCCCCAAGTTATACTATATTATCCTTTCTGTAGCATCATGGTTTTAGCATATGTAATGCATAAAAGGATATGTTCCCCCTGCAAAGTAATTTCAATCACTCTGTAACAGGTGGGGCAGATTGTAAATTAGGAGGGAAGAAAAAGCTCTTCATTTGGAAACACCTACAATAGCCTTTGCATATCCTTTGAGCATCCAAGCTACAGTAAGTATTGGGAAGCAACATTTTTTTAATTTAATTTTTATTGAAAATACATACATATAAAAATAATAATAAATAACACATATTTACATTTACACAATAAACACAAAACAAACACAAAACATTACGATTAAAACAAGTACACATATAAACATAATAACATAAATTCATCAAATCTTGCTTATCTTCTTTCTTCCTCTTCTGGGTGTGACATCAACATTTTTAAGTAACTTTAAATATTTTTCTAGATTTTAAATGCATACATTGATATGTGTTTTCTACAGGAAAATTATTTTACAAGCTTGATTCAGCCTACTTACATGTACAGGATGACTCTTTGGCAATAGGATAATTATTCTGCTGCCCTTATAGGTACATTTGTTTTATTATGATTTTAAAATATGGTGTGTTCACATATGAATTATGTACTAATAAGTATATTACCATTTTTTAGCCTTGTTTTACCTCTGAGGAAGATATTTGTCAAAACGCGTTTGGATCTTAAGATATTCTTTGCTTTCTATGCATCTCTCCAGGGTGTTGCATGGTTTATACACTATATATTTTGATATAAGAGAATTCTTTGTTATTGTATCATTTGAATATATTTTAGATATTAAAATTATTTTTGTTTTATTTTGTGAACACACTAATTTTTCCCCCTAGACCTTTTTGCTTCTACTACTATATCATGGGACAAACCTGTTTCCTTAGACCTTTTTGCTTCTACTACTATATCATAGGACAAACCTGTTTGTAGGATACATGTGTAAAAATTAGCTTGTCACATTCAAAATGTTCATTTTTCAGGCAGCGATTCTAGGAAGTAGGTTCTGTAGGACCTACTTATGAGTAAACATGCATACCCTTCAACTGTCCCAGTTTGGCAGGGATAGCCTTAGTTAATCCCGTCATCCCACTGTCTCAGGTGCTTTTAAAATGTCCCCGTTTCCTTCTCCTTCTCCCACTTTGCCCCTTTGCTTCCTTCAGTTTCTGAAAACTGGGTTCAAAGTGCAGAAGCATTTTGCACTTGGTTAATTCAGCAGGAGGGAGAGGAAATGAAGAGGAAGAGTTATGCAGTTCCTAGATCAGTATGTAAATGCAAGGGTTTCTCTGCTTAAAAAGGTAGCTTTGTTATGTTTTTCCTCATTAATAACTTTTGCTCTCTTGTTGCCCAGCTATTCCCCTTTAACCAAACTCTGATGTGGCTCAGCCACATGTGTTCTGGTTTTAATTTTTGAAATGTTGGAGGGTATGAACATGCATGAGATAATGCTGTAAGCTGTCTTTAAAATGCAATCTCTGTGAAGGAGGCCCTCTTAAATCCCCCCTTTGAAAGGATGCTTTCAATTGTCATCTGAGGGAAGTGAAGACAGTATCAGAAATGAGTGAGGAAACCTTAGCGTGAACAAGGTCATTATGGAAAGCATGGAAAAGAGTGATGGAAAACACTATCTTGACTGACAGTGTTTTTCAGTTTAAGATAATACGTCTCACCAGCAACAGCACTGGTTACCTTGAAATAATGGGATTTGATATATATTGATGTCAAAAACTTAGAATAAATTCCACCAATACCAAAGAACATCAGCAACTTGATGTCTCTGTGTGTGAATGATTGAAAAATGTCATAGCAGGAACGGATTCTCCAAAATGCCAAGCCTTTTGTTCAGCCTTGATCCTACCCCCTGTATTCTTTAGCTATTAAAACACTTTGGAGGATGAACCAATTGTTTCCAAAGAGGGATGGGATCAATCCATTCAAATCAACTGAATTCATCAAAGGAGATTCATTACATATTTATCGCTGAGTGAGAGAAAGAAACCCACAAAAAATGTTAGTAGGTGCACAGATGAGGCCATCCCTTGTATCAAGTTGCAATGGCTGTATGTGTATTGCTTTTTCAGAAACAATCCACCCAAGACAAATGTTTAACCTTTGCTCACCTGCTCTACTCTTCTGTTTCTAGGCTTTGGGTTGTAGTAGCTTCCAAAGCAATTTCTTGCCGACTCTGGTGCTGTCGGTTGACCTGGGGATTCAGTGTGCATGCTGTTGCTGGGTAACTGAGAACAAGGGGGGGGGGGGGAAAGAAGCTTGCAGGTTAAAGCTGCTTCTGGAAAGGTTGCTGAGTTTTAACAAGGTTTGTAAATGTTGGAGCTTGGAAAAAGTGGCTTTTGGGGAGTAAAACTGTCAGAGTCTCCAGCCAGCGCAGCCAGAGTTGTAGTCTGAAATGTAGCTTTACCAAGCTCTGGGTGGAAGCCATACTTGTTTAAAGTTGCAGTGATGTCCTGTGCACATTTACTCAGGAGTAAGTGCCATTAGGCATAATGGCACTTATTTCTGAGGGTACATGTGGGATATTCAGTTTCCTCATGGGAAGACTTTGGGTCTATCCACACAAGCCAAAAACCCCATTCTCTTTTCATTCCCATGTTGAAGAATCTGGATGATACAGGGGCCAATCCCAATTGTCCAGATGATATCATCCCGGGGTAGCCGTGTTGGCCATATAGCAAATCCAACAACATCAAAAATCCACCAAACAGTGATGCCTTTATTGGCTAAACAAAATGCACAATATACATATTGCAAGCTTTTGAAGCTCCACTGGCTTCTTCATCAGGCAAGATATTAAAAACCAAACCCGGGGGGGGGGGGGGAGGGGGGATGAAGATGTTAGTCATAAGCCTGCTGTTTTTGTTTGTAGTGCAGATGGAATGATGTCTGCCCAATTCTACACTGAACCCAGGGCATAACTCCCTTCAAATGGTTTAAAACAGGGGTAGGCAACCTTTCCCCTTTAAGGGCCGAGGGACTTCAGCTCCCAGAAGCCTCAGCCATGTTGGCCAATAGTCCAATATTGGCCAATAGCTCCTGGGATTCTGGGAGCTGAAGTCCCTCGGCCCTTAAAGGGGAAAGGTTGCCTACCCCTGGTTTAAAACAACTCTCAGTTTGCTCTGGTTCTTCCCAGAAGATCTGGAGCCTTCCATTGTGATGCTGGGCAGCTGTTTACATGTCCCACTGTGTCATCCAGTGCTGCTGCTGTGAGTTACTTACTTTGAGGTCAGAATGAGGCACCCAGCCATGTAGTCAACTCTGGGCACCTCAGTGGCATCAAAGAGTGAGCGATGCATTGGATGCACATGAGAACAGCTGCCCAATGTTGCAGTGGAGTGCCCAGGTAATGATGGGAGATTCAGGGATGCTCTGGTCCCTGAATACTCCAAGCTGCTCCTGGATTATTCTGGCCTGTGCAAGACACTACCGTGGAGACTAAAGACCTAGAACTGATCATGAATATGTGAATGGATTTAAGCCAAATGAAATTAGCACTGTCTCCATTAGTTCTTGAATTAGGTCTTGTGGTTTTTGAGGTTTTGTCCAAGGGGCATAAGCTCCTACCAGCCACGCTGGAGGGAGCTCCTCTAGTGCCTTTGACCAAACTGTAAATCCCAGGATTCCATAGGAAGCAGCCATAACAGTTAAGGTAAAATTATAACGGTATAATTTTGTAGTGTGAATGGGCCCCTGGTGGTCAATCTGTTGGCATACCAGATAAATGTTCCTCCTCTCTCTCTTTCACACAGAGCACTGAAGCAGAAACAGCTTAAAATGTGCATGGAAAGAGAGAAAAAGGAATTAAAGGGAGAAGAAGCCTGGTGGAAGGTGGGGATGGTGTGGTGAAGGAAGGTGCCATGGGACTTTTTTGGGGTATTCCAGAGCTGACCTCACAAATCTGAGCACAATCCCTGATTTATAGTTATAGTTCATGCAAGAGTACTGTGTATGTTTGTGTAGGTGGGGGAAGAGGTTGATCTCATTCTAGTTCAACAATAACATCATTGGAGTTCAGCAATATAAGAAAAATGCTGTGGAGTTATTGAATTTTTTTAAAAAGAGGCATCTTTTGGACAGAAACAGAAGCCTGTGGATTGCAAAAAAACATCTGAAAGATAGGGAAGAGGTGAAGACATTGGGTGAATTTAGGGAGAATGTAGCAACCCATGTAATAAGCAAGATACCTACAAATGTACTATATATATTAAAAAAAAGATCAGGTAGGAATTTTAAAAATCTTCCATGAACAAAAACTTGGGACATGGGTGGGTGACTTTGAAATAAGGAGGGAGCCATCCCAAGGCAATCCATGCTGGCATATCTAATACTAAATTTAGTCTGCTCCAGATGTTTGGCTGTGTAACATAACTACTTCCTTCAGCCTCTGTAAGACGTCAAAATCTCTAAGGTGGAAAGAAGTGTTTCCTTATATTCACATCTTGTGGATGTAAAGTCTGCAAGGTTAGTGGGAAACATAGTTCCCAGGGATAAGAAACCTTTCGACCTCCAGATGGCTTGGAATACAACTCCCACAATTCTTTACTATTTGCCATGGTGGCTGTGATTTCTGGGAGCTGAAGTCCAACAACATCTGGAGGGCCAAGGAATTCTGCTTTGTGGCCAAGGGTCTCAAAGGCTTGTGTGTTCTGTAGAAAATATAAGTTGTGTTTTTCTAATAAAGAAAATGATACACGCACATAAAATATTTTTTAAAAAAAGTTAGGAAAAAGGGGGGAAATGCCTGAAAGATCCTGTAATTAGCAAAACATTGTTTGGATCTCAGAAAATGAAGCAGTTAAGTAGAGCAATAAAAAAAATTCCCCTTCCAATACATTTGGCTAGTCTCAATGAACCCCAGGCTACTTGTGGTGGGCCTATGCCCATTTGATGAAAATATGAGGTTGGAGTTACTGCTCTTTTCCTGGTTGTTTTTGTAGCCTGTTATTTGTTCTTTTCTTAGGGCCTTTGCAGACTGCTAGAAATAGTGCAAATTGAGTCCACTTTAAGGGTTAGGGTTAGGGAATCATGGGTACTGTATTTTATTGTGGCACCAGAGCTCTCTGACAGAGAAGGCTCAATGTCTCAGGAAAAAAACCAATTCCCATGATTCCCTAGCACTAAACCTAACCCTTAAAGTGGACTCAATTTGCACTATTTCTGGCAGTCTGCAAAGGCCCTAAGTCTGAATTATAGCAGTAAGGCCTGCTCGGGTTTTATGGGGCCAGCTGCTATGCATTCATATTCTACACAAGTCACTCAGTCTCAGGAGAAGGCAATGGCAAACCTCCTCTGAACAAATTTTGCCAAGAAAACCCAGAATAGGTTTGCCTTAGGGTTGCCATAAGTCAGAAATGGCTTGAAAGTGAACAGCAAGAACAACAAGAATAACAAGAACAACAACAACAATACACCAGTGGTGTCACGAAGGCGGTGTTGGGGTGCAGATTGCACTGAGTGACACACCATAAGGGGGGTTACACTGGGCAAGTGCCCCCCAACATCCCCAATGTGCACTACAGTGCATGTCAGGCAGGGAGAGGGCCTGGTGCCCTCCGTCCCTGCCCCATGTGGTAAACGCAAGTAAAACCACATGGGACAGACACACTTGACAGCAAGTTGGGCATGTGTCCTATTGGCTCCGCCCCAAAGCCCGCCCCTCACACCAGGTAACACCCCAGTGTGGGACACCACTGCACCACAGACACTGAGACACATTGGGCTTTTCCTAAAATAAAACAGTGGACCAGCAAGCACTTTGAGATGTGCCTCCATTCTCCCTCCCCCTCATGGACATTTTGTTCATGTTCTTCTTTAGCAGTCACAGATTCTTTGGTGGCCCAAGGGGTTATAGACTCAAAATAATTCCAGTTCTAACCTATTTTCCCCCAGCCCTTTTTTTGCATACGTTTCATTGCTCAGGTTAGAACAGGGGTAGGCAACCTTTCCCCTTTAAGGGCCGAGGGACTTCAGCTCCCAGAAGCCTCAGCCATGTTGGCCAATAGTCCCATATTGGCCAATAGCTCCTGGGATTCTGGGAGCTGAAGTCCCTCGGCCCTTAAAGGGGAAAGGTTGCCTACCCCTGGGTTAGAATCAGGATTGCCCTAGTGGGATGGGACATGTCCTCTTGGGACAGGTGGACCTCAGGGTCCTCCCTGGGATCTCCTGAACTTTCCAGACAGCTCTGATCTGCTTTCTTCTCTTTTCTTTCTTTTGCTCCCTATGGTAAAGATGGCGTGCCATTGTTTGCCTTCTTTGCCATTGGCCTATAAACATTTGTATGTTCATGGAGCTGCTTACAAATATGCAATCTCACTTGTTTCTTCTGTTCCCCCCTCCCTTTTTGGTTTGGGGTAGCTTCCGTACAGAGGAGGTTTCCCCTCCCCCATTCCTTTAGTTTGGTCAAAGCAACTGTTCCTCCTCCTCCTCCTTTACAAAAACAAATGACAGGGCAAAAAAGAGGCACAACACAAAACAGTTGGGCCACTTTCATGGATTGTGAGTCCCAGCAGCCCCAGCCATCAGAGCCAAAGGTGAAGAATGCTCTTCATGCATACATTAAGAGTTGTAATCCAGCAACATTTGGATGGCCACTTCCAGTGCATGCAGAAAATACCCATGGTGGGGCTCCAAAGCCTGGTCTCCAGAGTTGTACTGCACCCAATCCTAAAAAGATCTACTCAGAAGTAAGGAACAGTCCAGAGGCTTTATTCTGAGTAGTCCAGCTTGCAGCTAGGTCTTTGCCTTTCTCCCTGTGTTGCTTGCTATCCCAGGAAAACTTCTCTGACTGCTGGAGATTCCACTCAGAGTTCATGGTGGTAGATGAACCTCTTCCTGCCACCTGGAATCCCTTCCTTGTTCCTTTCGCCTTTCCCAACACGGCTTGTTCACCCTCCCCATTTTGCCTGTTATTCCAAGTAGACTTCTGAGGCTGTTGGAGGCTCCACTTAGAGAACAGGGTGGGGTAGACAATCCCCTTCCTGCCTCCTGGAGCCCCCACAATCTTCTTCCCTTCCCCCCCCCCCCCAATGCCTCCCTCCTGCAACATTGTGTTATTTTATTGAGTTATATTGCACTATAGTATTTGTTTCTTTACAAGTCTGGCCAGGAATTGCAACTCAAGTAAGAGCTAGCAGTGGAAGAGGGGTGGCTGACCACCTGCTAGTCCTTGTCACCTCTTCTTAGTTTAGCACCCACACACATAATTTAAGCAAATGTTCACTTTTGATCCTTCTGGGAATTTGTCAGGAATGTGTCACCTTTCCCTGAGAGGTAGGGATAATTAACATGAACTATCTCATTCTGTGACGAGCAAGAAAAGTAAAAAAAATTACTGCTTGCCCCTTCAGGAATGAGATGAGTAAGGGTAATTTTTACAACACTAGCAGGCACCAATAAATTGGGGTACAGTGAGCATGATATGTGATGTATCATAGCTGTCCACAGGCTTTAGCCAGTCAGGGGAGATGTTTTGTTTAACTCGTTGTGCCATTGCACATTTGCACACTCGTGCTGCCAAAAAAAGATTCTGGATTGTTTCCAATTGCACTCTATGTGGCCCATGCATATTCTAATTCAATGGAATTTGTCAAATGGAATTTGGAATGAAAGGAGGAGCTGTAGGGATGTCATGGCCAGGGTTGGTCCAGAGTAAAACCAACTCATGTACTCTGACAGAATGACTCAAAATAATCTGGGAAGGTCCTGGAATGATCTTCAATGTAGACTCTGTTTTATCTTTTTCTTCCTTAGTGGATTTTTTTAGGTAGAAAAAAGATGGGAGAAATGGTGAAGAAACATAAGAGGGTTACAAATTTAAGACAACATTGAGCCAAACTATCTGTAAGATGTTGGGAACAGATGATTATAGGACAAAAGACTTGTCTGGAACCACCCTGGTTTACCCCTGTACAAGCCCCTGCTTACTGATTGGTGCCAATGGAGTAACCCCTTCCTCCAACAACTTTAATTCCAGAGATGTGCATGTGAGTTTTCAAATTCAGATGGGGAGCGGTGTGAGCATAATTTTCAACTATCCTGATTTGGCAGGAACATTCAGAATTAATCCTCCATTGTTCCACTTTTTCAACTGCTTTTGAATTTTCCCTATTTTTCTCTCCTCCTCCTCTTGGCTAAGTAGGTTGGATCCTACTGTGTCCCTATTCCAGTGAAATACTGCTCCAGGAATACTCAGATGTGGTTTGTCATTGCCTTCCCCTGAAATATAGCCTACAGCCTGGTGGTCCCCCATCCAAGCTCTAACCAGACTTGACCCCACTTAGCTTCCAAGATCAAACAACCTGGTGCCTTCAGAGTATTTATGCATTCCATGCATTTTTATAGTTCATTACTGTGTTTGTTTAAATAATGTCTGTTGAGCCACACTCTCATTAGTATTTGTCCATGCATTTTAATAGATGAATATGGTGATGAGACCTAAGTTATCAAAAAAATTAAATAATTGGGTCTAATCATACCTTACAATCACAGCAGAAATCAGAGTGACTTCATACTTGTAGAGACATGGTGTACCTAGCTGTGAAACTTGAAGATTTTGAAGATATATAGATAGATATATATTGTGCCAAAAATGTCATGACCCAGACAATACATTCAAGACTATTTAATTTTATCCTTAAGAAAGTTTTGTTTGCAAGTGGAATAAGACTTTTCATAATTGTTCTTTGACACACAGGAGACATCCTTTCAAAACCGAAACAGAAGGGAAGAAGATGTTGGTGAAAGGCAATATTATGAACCTTTTTTGCAAGAAGTCTTTTCAAGGCTGCACAAGGCGTATACATGAAGTAAAGTCAGGAATGAAAACCAGATGTTTTGAATTGCACCACAGTGTCTTAAAACATGTCTGTGATTCAATATTCCATTATAAGAAATGGAGATGCCTGGAGATTTTGTGGGAATTAGCCTAGGTTTGTGTAGTGGGACTGCAGCAATAAACAATGGAAATAGTGAGTAGGGCCTGAATGAAATTCTAGATCAGGGCTATTGGCCCTCCAGATGCTTTTGACTTCAGTTCCCAGAAGGCCCCACTAGGAGTGTGAGTGATAAAGGATTGGGGAGGCAGGGTTGAAGTCCAAGACAACTAGAGGGTTTCCCACTCCAGCTCTACAAACTGGAAGTGGAAAACAACAGCAACAAACAACAGCATAGGAGTCTTGTAGCACCTGAAAGACTAGCGAAGTTTTGCTCTAGACTATAGCTCACACCATCAGTTATGTGGAGTGTGATCCCCTCTCTCTCTCTGTCTCTCTCACACACATATATACACAGGTGTAAAGGAGGGAAATGTATCTGTTGAGGTTGAATAGTAGTATCATGTGAAAAGTACACTGTGACAATTCAATTAGAGCTCAAGCATATGCCAAGTGATTCTTCAGAGAAGCATAGCTGATGATAACACAATCTTAGAACTGTTGAGTAAATTAATACCTGTAGTTTGGTAGGAAAATATTGCTTCTGTTCAGACCCAAATGAAGAGAACCATATTCTCTGATAAGCTGCTGTTCTTTGGTATCATGCTGGAACTTGCCAGAGCTGGCGGGGGTGGGGGTGGGTGGGGTTGTTTTCCTACAACCTTCTTTATCCTGCCTTTTTTTAATTTCAAATTTGTGTGCATTTCTTCTTTTGCATAGATTGATCTCTTTGTGCATGGTATAATGAAGAAGGGTGTTCCCTGTAGATACATTAGACTGCATTGCAATTGATTACTCTTTTAATTCATTACAGCAATCTGAGCTAAAGAAAGCACAGTGTAAATTGTTGTTAACTGCCCTCGAGTCCATCTCGACTCATGGCAACCCTATGGATGAGACAGCTCCAAGAACCTCTGTCCTCCACTGCTCTGCTTAAATCCTGTAACTCCTTAATACCCGTGACCTCCTTAATAGAGTCCATTCATCTAGCATGTGGCCTTCCTCTCTTCCTACTTCCCTCCACCTTCCCCAGCATTATTGTTTTTTCCAAAGAGTCCTCTCTTCTCATGATGTGTCCAAAGTACAACAGCCTGTTTGGTCATCTTGGCCTCCAGGGAGGTTTCCAGTTTGATCTGCTCTATGACCCACTTGTTTGTCCTTTTGGCTGCCCATGGGATCCTCAGCACTCTTCTCCAGCACCACATTATCTCAAATGCATTGATTTTCTTCTTATCAACTTTCTTAACTGTTCAGCTCTCACATCCATACATGGTAATAGGAATACAATGGCTTGTATGATTCTAACTTTTGTGCTGAGTTGTATATCTTTGCATTTTAGAAACTTTTCTAGTTCCTTTCATAGCCACTCTCCCCATTCTTAGTCTTCTCCTGATTTCCTGACTGCAGTCCCCATTTCTATCAATATTTGATCCCAGGTATGGGAATTCTTTTACTGTTTCTATTTCTTCATTGTCTAGGTTGAATTGTGAAGGTCCTTGGTGGTCATTATTTTGTTTTCTTTATTTTTCTTTTCTTCATTATTTTTCTTTTCTTTGTTTTCTTCAGCATTAAGCCTGCCTTTGCACTTTCTTCTTTGATCTTCCTTAGTAGGTGTTCTAGGTCTGTGAGGTTTTCTGCTAGTACTATGGTGTCATAAGCATATCTTAGATTGTGATATTCCTTCCTCCTATTTTCACTCCTCCTGTCCAAGCCTGTTTTTCTTATAATATGTTCTGCATACAAATTGAACAGATAGGGTGAAAGGATGAAGCCTTGTCTGACCCATTTGCCAATTGGGAACCATTCTGTTTCTCCGTGTTCTATTCTGTCAGTAGCCTCTTGTCCTGTATTTACAGTGTAAATACTGAGCTTTAAAAATAAAAAAAAGTTTTATTTTAAATACAGTATATTTAAAAAAATACACTGTATTTACAGTGTAAATAGTGAGCTTTAATTTTTTTTAAAAAAGAATGTGTGCAATGTATTGGCTTTTATTAGGACAAATGTGTCAGGAGATTGAAGTATTTGTTGCTGTAGTTCTTGAGGTTTTGCTTTGCTTTGTTTTTAAAATATTTAAATACTGTTTCTGTTCCAGAATATTTTTGGGCAATTCCCAGCACCAGCAGCAACATTTTATTTCCACTCTTGCATAAATACAGGAGACAAGTGGTGTTTAAAAAAGGTAATATTTACACTGTACTTTCTTTACCTTGGATTGCTCCAATGCAACTAGTTTTAGGGGCATACCTTTCCTCAAACGAAAAGTGACAGATACGGCACCCCCTTTTTTGGATACACTCTTAGTCCTGCCTTCCTGATTTTTGGGTTCCAGGTTTTGGGGTGCCAACTTTTGAGGGTGCCAACTCTGGGGTTCTAGGTTCTGGGTGCCAGGTTTGGGGGTGCCAACTTTTTGGGTTCCCCATTTTGGGAGTTCTAAGTTTTGGGGTTCTGTAGGAGCCTTCCCCAAATCTGTGGACCCACCCTGAACCCCAAGAGGGTGGCTATTTTGGCTTCACAAAAGGTGGTTTTTGGGGTATGGGTGACCCCTCTCCAAACTCATCTCAGGACTCCTGACCACTAGGAACAGGTTCCATCCCTGTCAGATCATCAGTGTAGTTTTGCTGTGTGTTTGAATGTGACATGTAGCAGCCATTTTTGTTGTACAAAGCAAAGATTTTGGGGTATGTGTGACTTGTCTCAGGACCCCCGACCACTAGGAATGGCTTTTGTGTCTCTTGAAGATTCCCTGAGGGTGTGCTGATGCTTTCAGTGTCTCAAACTTTTTTCTAGGGTGGAGTGTTATACATTTCTGAGCTGGTCTCAGCATCTCCAATAGAGAGAGTCCAGGCTAGTAGAACTCAGAGGAGGGAAGAGGTCCTTCACTCTTCTGCAGCAGGCTTGGAACTGAGCTTCATAGCTCTGAAGTGCAGGGAGGCTACGAAGAAGGGGTGGGACCATTTTTTCTCCTCCCCTAGGAGGGTGCTTTCCAGGGTAGGTCCAATAACGAATGACACTGATTGGCCTGTTTCCCTCTATCCAAACCAATGAAAGTCATTGAGTTAGGAACATGTCCTCCCCTGCAGTGTCAGGTGTACGGACCTCCCTAGGGTTCCTGCTCTCACCCTGATGTTGCATTCTCCCTAGGCTCCCAGGGCTCTTTCTCCTTTCCTTCCCCAAGGTAGAGCAGCATCACTGGTGTGTTCCCACCAATAGAGCAGCCATTTTTCATGGAAATATTCATTTTGGGGTGAAGTGTGATCCCCTTGCTTTGATCATCCAAACTCTCTTGATGATTTTGGGGCAAGAGTGGTCCCTGAGCTCATCTCGGGAACCCCCGACCATTATTATTATTATTATTATTATTATTATTATTATTATCCCAGTCTTTCCCCAGAACTGGGACTCAGAGCGTCTTCACAATATTAAAAAAACACAATACAATTAAAAACTTAAAAAAAGAGGTTCATTAAAAAGGAATGAAATTATTACAATGTTAAAATAGATAGCTATTAAAAGAATAAAATACATTTTAAAAAGATAAAACTGCATAAAATACTTTAAAATGAAACACTTTAAAATGAAACAACATCCCAAGCTGGTCCTTTACTAACATTCAGTTTTAAAAGCCTGTCTCA
This sequence comes from Phrynosoma blainvillii, assembly GCA_026167975.1. NCBI lineage: Eukaryota > Metazoa > Chordata > Lepidosauria > Squamata > Phrynosomatidae > Phrynosoma > Phrynosoma blainvillii. The sequence continues at coordinate 287,321,068 of JANUYF010000002.1, read as the reverse complement.
ATAGGTAGGTCTTAGCCTGCTGGAAGAAGGCCAACAAGGAGGAGGCCATTCTGGTCTCCCTGGGAAGGGTAGTCCAGAGTCTGGGGGGCAACCATGGAAAAGGCCCTCTCTCACGTCCCCACCAGCCGTGCTTGTGATGGTAGTGGGACAGAGAAGGGCCTCCCCAGGGGATTTCAGAGCCTGGGCTGGTTCATGCAGGGCAATACAGTCTGCCAAATAGTGTGGACTTGAGTCACCTAGGACTTTATAGGTCATAACCAGCACTTTGAATTGTGCCCGGAAACTAACTGGCAGCCAATGGAGCTGTTTCAACAGGGGTATTGTGTGGTCTCTGTAACCTGCCCCAGTTAACAGCCTGGTTGTAACCTTTTGGACCAGCTGAAGTTTCTGAACACTCTTCAAAGGCAGCTCCACATAGAGCCTGTTACAGTAGTCCAAATAGGATATAACCAAGGCATGTACCACCATGGCCAGATCTGGCATCTCAAGGAATGGGCACAGCTGGCGCACAAGTTTTAAATTTGCAAAAACACTCCTGATCACTGCAGAGACCTGGGCCTCCAGATTCAAAGCTGAGTCCAAGAATACCCCCAAACTGCAAACCTGTGTCTTCAGGGGGAGTGTAACCCCATCTAACACAGGCTTGATCCCAATTCCCTGACTTCTGACTGACCAGGAGTACCACTGTCTTGTCTGGATTAAGTTTCAACTTGTTTGCCCTCAACCAGTCCATTACTGATGACAGACACTGTTTTAGGACAAGACAGCCTCCTTGGATTGAGGTAGAAAGGAGTAGTAGAGTTGAGCATCATCTGCATATTGGTGACATTGCACCCTAAAACTCTGGACAACTTCTCCCAGTAGTTTCACGTATATGCACAGGGGACAACACAGAATCCTGAGGAGCCCCATAGGCCAATGACCAGGGGGTCGAGGAGTAATCCCCCAGCACTACCTTCTGGTTTCGCCCCTCCAGGAAGGAACAGAGCCACTGTAAAACAGTACCTCCAAGTCCCATCCCAGAGAGGCGGCCCAGAAGGATACCATGGTCAATGGTATCGGAAGCTGCTGAGAGGTCCAGTAGAACCAACAGGGACACACTCCCACTGTCCAGTTCCCTACATAGGTCATCCACCAAGGCGAGCAAGGCTGCCTCTGTTCCATAGCCAGGTCTGAAACCAAATTGAAATGGATCCAGATAATCCATTTCCAGAAACCCTGGGAGTTGGGAAGCCACCACACATTCCAGTACCTTGCCCAAAAATTGTAGGTTGGACACTGGTTGATAATTATCCATTACCGTCAGATTCAGGGATGGCTTTTTAAACAAAGGTCTCACAACTGCCTCTTTTAGGCATGTTGGGACTTTGCCTTGTTTAGGGAGGCATTGACTACCTCCTTCACCCATCCAGTCAGTCCCTCTCTGGCCTGCTTAATCAGCCAAGAAGGACAAGGATATAAGACAGGTGGTGATTTTCACCTCTCCAAGGATCCTGTCCACATCATCAGGCTGTACAAGTTGAAAAGTATCCATTAATGCTGGACAGACAGGTGCCAAGGTTATATCCACTGGGACTGTATCAACTACAGCATCCAAGTCAGAGCGGATCTGAGCAACTTTATCTGCAAAGTGCTGTGCAAATTCTTCACAGTGCGCTGCTGAGTGGTCTGCATTTTCTACTTGAGGGTGAGTGTGTAAAAGACCCCTGACCACTCAGAACAGCTCTGCTGGATGGTTCCATGCAGATGCAATACTGGCAGCAAAATATAATTTCTTTGCTGCCCACATTGCCACAGAGTAGGCCTTCAAATAGGCTCTGGCCTGTGTTCAGTCAGATTCACTTCAACTCTTCCACCAAGATCGCTCTAGTCTCTGTCTCACTTGCTTCATCACCATCAACTCCCTGGAGAACCAGGGAGCTGGTTTGGCTCCACTCCATAAGGGGGGACACAGGAGCGATTGTGTCCACCGCCCTGGCCATTTCCTCTTTCCAAAGGTCGGCCAGAGCTTCAACAGCATTGCTTGCAAAGATGACAGGAAAGGGCCTCGGCAGACGGAGGCCCCGGAGACGCCGTGGGTCGGAGCGCCGGCGGAGCTCAGCCTCCGCACCGCGGCGCTCCTGTGGCGAATCTAAAAGGAGCTCCAAATTGGCGCTCCTTTTAGATTTCAGGGAAAGTGCGCCCTAAAAGCGGTGGGCGCACTTTCCCTGACTTATCCTCCACAGCGCGTCCGGTCGCTGTGGAGGGAGGTTGCCCTGGAAGCGCCGGCCGTGCGGAGGGCCGGCAGCTTCCAGGGCAACCTCAGGAAGAGGAAGGGACGCCGCGCGTGTGGCTGCCCCTCCTCTTCCGGGTCTCGGAGACGGCCCTATTAGCCGTCTGCCGAGGCCCAAACTCTCCAAGAGCCCTCAGGAATCCATCTGGATCCATCAGCCTCCTGCAGTGGACCATCCTAATAATTCTCCCACCTCTGTGGAGGTTTCGAGGCCCAGTGATTCTAAACCTGACCAGATAATGATCTGTTCATGAAAATGGAACTGTGGAAAGTTCCACCATACCAAGATCATCACCACGCCACCCAGCACAGAAAACAAGGTCCAGTATGTGCCCAGCAGCCTGAGTAGGGCCAGATACCACTTGGGACAGTGGTATTAAAAACAGTAGAAAAATGGACAGTGGAATAAAGAATCTGGCAAGCTTATCACACCACATTCTTAAAACAGGGCTAGGTCACTTTAATTGTTCTGACTACTTCCTGTTGCATTTTGGGGTTTGTAGTTCAGTGAAGCTTAAAGGCTCTCTGGTTGAATGTTCTAAATGCCTTTCCCTAAACGACAAGTTCCAGAATGCAATAGGAGGTAGCCAAAGCAGTTAAAGTGCCCTAGCCCTGTTTTAAGAGTGTAGAGTGATAGTCTCCTCAGAGTTGCATGATGGGCCCCCTGCAGAAGTCCTGGTTTTATACCTCAGACAAGCAAGGCAGCTGAGCTGGATGAAACCAGTGCCTGTTCAGTCAAGGCCTCAGTCCTGCAAGAGCCCAGTCCAGTGAGGGAAGCAAAGGTCCAAGGCAGCAGAAACAGAAGCCTCTTTCTCCCTGCAGCTTCCAGACAGGCCCTGTGGGCCTCTGTCTCTCTTCTGGTGTTGTATCTAGGAACAGCTTTTGTGTCTCTCAGAAATTCACCAAGGGTGTGGTGCTTTCAGTGTCACAAACTTTTTTTCAGGGTGGAGTGTATACACATGAGCCTCCCAGAGGTCCCTGTTATCAACCTGATGTTGCATTCTCCCTAAGCTTCCAAGGTTATTTCTCCTTTTCCTCCCCAAGAGCTGTTTCTGCATAGAGAAGCCCCATGTGTGTGTTCCACCTAATAGAGTAGCCATCTTTCATGGAGATATTCATTTTGAGGTGACGTGTGAACCCTCTCTGTGGTCATACAAAATCTCTTGACCACCAGTAACAGACTTCCAACCTTCCTGAATGCTTCATCATTCAAAGGAAAACTGCTTTCCATTTTTGGAATTTCCATTTTGCAGCCCATATTTTGTTCTTCTTGTTGCACTAGCTTGCATTTTGAGGTAAGGTGGGAGCCTTCCTCCACACTCAGTCTACCATCTGTGACCAAGAGGAAAAGCTTTCCTTGCTGCCATGGCTGGATCTTTAATTTGGGAAGTGGCAGCTATTTTTTTCTTTTGCAGAAGTGTGTATTTTGGAGCAATGTGTGCTTATTGCTCCATCCTTGACTCTAGGAGCTGGTTTCCAGTTCACCACAGGCTTTCCAGTTCTCACAGCAGTACACACCTCACAAACAGGGGCTATTTTGTTCTGCTCAAGGGTGGATTTGGAGTAGGTTGGGTGCCTTACCTGTACATGCCCCACTACCCTTGACTGGTAGGATTAGGCTTCCATGTGGATAGGCAAAGAGGGTCATCCCCTTCACCGAAGATGTGTCTTTGAGAAGAATAAAAAGAATTTTTCAGCAACACAATTTTGTATGTATTTCACAACTTTGAGGGGGTAAATAATAGGGCAAGCTGCTCCCTATCCTGGGGGGAAGGGGGTCAGAATGGTGCAGTTTGGAATACTGTTGATCAGCCAGGCCAGCTAATGAGTGGTAGGGAGATAGGGGCATGTTCCATTCCCACAATAATTTGTGTTTGCTTTTTACAGGACTTTTGTTTTTCCTCACACAAGTGTTCATTTTAAAATAGAATGTGGCCCTTCTATACATTCAATACATACCCTCCTTCAATAGGAACATGTTTCCACCGCATCATATCTGTGCCATCATTTTGAAAACACACAGAGCACACATTATTGATCTCACCTATGCACATACACGCCTCCCCTGTCTTTACAAATTGGGTATGTGAGAAGTTAGTAGCAGTGTCCTCCATAACACTATGCCCCTGGAATATATGTGTTCTGGCCCCTGCTCCAGATCACACACCACAATTGCTGCAAAATGTCTAGGCAGGAAGTCCAGAAGAATCTATGAAAAATGTTCGAGGGAAGATACTGGAATGAGGTCTGAGGATAGCAAAGAAACATATGGATTTAGGGGACTGATGGTGGTATGGAATGGCCAGGGGGCTGTCTGATGGTAATTTTCTGTTCCCCCAGTGCAGAAAAAACGTGGAGGCTCTGCAAAGAGCAATCATGGGAAGGTTCTAAGTGTTGTTTGGTGTCTGATTGCAAAGCAGGAAGATGAAAAAACAGTAGTGTTTAATTTACAGGTAAAACAGTAAAGCAGAGAGTTATAATAAAGGGAATTTATTAGTGGAAAGATTAAAAATGAGGGAGGCTAGGAGTTTAGAAAGGGAGTAGGAGCCCTTTTGACAAACTTTCCAAACCCAGAAAAGCTCTGGATTGGAAGTGCTGTTAAAAGACTGACACAAAAGAGTAAGATGTATACTTCTCACAATTTAAATAGATACATTTTACAATTTTTATGTCAAAGCCTGCCAATTTTGTGAGAAACTCTTTATATAAAACACATAAATATAAAACACAGCTTTTTGGACATGCAATTTTTTTCCCCAGTGGAAGAGGGGGATGACAGGGATTGGATTGGATGGCCCTTGTGTTATCTTCCAACGCTATGATTTTATGATTCTAAGCATACTTAATTAATGAAGTGGTGGATTGGGGCTGAGGCTGCCCCACGCCTTGGCCCCGATCCTCCCTTTTGCTGCCTGGGAAAGGAGTGCTAAAATAGCACTCCTTCCACAAGCTGTGAAAGAGCGCCCGAAGAGCCGCCATGCGGCTCTTTTGTGCCTCTTCCGGCTCAGCGTGTCCGGACACTGAGCCGGAAGGACATCATTGGAGCGCCCGTTGTGTGCAATGATGGGTGCTCCGATGACGTCCTCAGGAAGGGGTTGGGGCACCTGGTGTCTGGCTGCCCCTCCCCTTCCTGGGATTGAAGGGGACAAGAATACTTAAACTAGCTGATATAGAATATTGGTCACATATACTCTCTCTCTCTCTCTTCTGTATGTCTATATTTTAAAACTTTTGGCACTATTAATTCTTTTTCTTTCCCAGCAGGAGTAATACACCTTATTTATCATTGGTAGTTTTGACCAGATAAGTAATAATTCGCTTTATATATGAAACTGTTACAAACATGACATAAACAACAATATTTTAAGCCTTTTAGGAACTTGTCAAATCCCCTGTGCTTAAGCAATGGATAGATGATTTAAAAAAGCTTGTATAGCAACAGCCTTGTATGACCCTCACACCATAATAGTAGGCAGACTGTTCTGCCTGGCATATTATAGCACTTTGGGGCACACTTAGCTGGACTTAAGACACTGTCTCTTTCATAATTGCACTAATCCACTGCTTAAAGAATAGAGCATGACAAGCCACCAGGGCAGTGAAGTCCATGTGTACTGGAACAGATTAATATGGGTTTCAGAACATTAAAGAGGAAGGTTTTATTCCTGTTGCTTGGAAAAGATGTTTAACATTTAATCTCTGGTTCCTCATGGCTTGCATGCTCTGGCCTAAAGGATTTAGGAAGGTAGACCTTTTAATAGTTCTTAAGTGCTTTTTGAATTGTTGCTAGAAGAATTTCTCACTGCGCTCCCTCCTTTTTCCAAAATTGACAGAAGCTGTGAAAAATTCACTTGTTTTACAGTAAAATTAAACATGAACTTCCTGTTTTGATACCTTTATTGGGCTAACCCAAATGCAAAATATACATGTTGCAAGCTTTTGAAGATTCCCTGGCTCTTTCATCAGACAAGGTGTTACAAACCAAACAGGAGAAAAAAAACCTTGAAGATGTTATTCATAGGTCTACATTTTGCTGTTTCTCTTCTTAGGGGCTGTGTAGACAGACAGGAAAAGGCGACCTGAAGCTGCCTTTTCTGTAAGCTGCAGCAACCACACCATCTCTCTCAAGGATGTCCTAAATGGTGACAGAGCAACTGCACTGGGCGGAGTCAATGCAGCTTTTCAGAGACTGTATGGAAACCCCAGCAATCGCACCGCCAGCCCCAAGGATGCCGCAAAGGGATATGGAGCAACCGCATGGGTGGGCAGCGACTGCTTTAATACTTTTCGTTCTCTCAGATGCATGTGCACATGCACAGGGGGCACATCTCTGCACACCTGCACACCTGTGCAGGACCGGTCATAGGCTAGTATACAGTCTGTCACTCTCTGGGTACAAAGGCGACTGAAATTTGGCATGCCTGCACACCTGTGCGGGACCTGTTATAGGGTGGTATGCAGTCTGTCATTTTGTCTGTACAAAGGTGACTGAAGTTCGGCATGCCTGCACACCTGCGCAGGACCTGTCATACACCCACATACCATACAAGGATTCACTGATCTTGGCTTCCCCCAAGTAGTGGGTGCCGTAGACAAGTGCCGCTGTCTGATTGTGCCACCCTTGGGACAAAGGAATGAGTTTGTCAACTGAAAAGACACCTACTCTGTTGTCCTCCACAAAACAAGCCCCACACAGATCAGAGGGGAGGGGAGAGATACATGCAAGGGAGGTTTGTGTGGACAGACTGGATACATGTAGCTGGTGGTCATGCAAGGGACATGGTCAACAGGACACATGGACAAATGTTACTCCAGGAGCCCCCCCAATCATGCCAGGAAATGGTGTGCAGGTCTTATGCACACCTGCGCAGAAGAGGTCACAAAAGCCTCTTTCATGCAAACTACTGTGCATGCTGACAGCAAGTGTACATGCAACAGAATGCATTTATTGTCATAACAGAGGACATTTGCTAGGGCGCATGCATAGGGTTACAATTAGGCTTAGGGTTCTAATATTCAAGCACACCTGAGCCAGTGCATCCACACCTGGAAGCATAGGGTGCTTTAAATTAAAGCCTGCATTGTAGGGTGCATGCTCTGGATCTCCAACTCAATTTCCATTGTACGTGTGATGGTGCATTTATACGGCCATTTTCTGGTATACCAGTGTTGCAGCATACATACACACATGCTAAGGTGTGCATCTTCACTGAAAGAGTGGAAAAAAGCAGCTCCTTTCTAGGCTTAGGTCTGCCAGATATTGAATTATATTACGTGGCAAGCGTATTATTATGGGTAAAAGATTTTACTTGAAAAGTCAAAATTGTTGGAATTAGAAGGAATTGATCTAAAAATGAGATGGCATTCATATCTTTGTTATGATAAAATTGCTTTAGACAAAGGATTTAATAACCATTTAATAAGGAAAAATCTTTACAGAATATGGAAAAAATATAAGAAACATCTATATAAGAAGTTACCACAATGGACCTCACCACAAGAAGCCCATCATAAAAAAGAAGCACCTGAACAAGAAAATTGGATTACATATGAAGAGATGTTAATAAAATCCAAATATGGTCCTACATTAAAACCTAGAGAAAAAATACAGCAAGATAAGATCAACATTAAATGGCTCAAGTATATGCAGATAAAAGAAGATTTTAAGAAAGATGTAGAAAAACATGGAATTGAGGAAGAAATTTTTTTTTGACAAAATACTGAAAGAAGGCGAGAATCATTGGATAAAAAAGACATATAAGTGGCTATTAGAAATAAAAACAGGAGAAGAAGTGATAAAGCAAAATATGATAATATGGATGCAGAATATAGGACATACAATACCCTTACAAAGTTGGGAAAACACATTGAAATACTGCAATTCACAAAATGTAACACATTAAAAGAAAATTATCATAATATATTACACCGGTGGTATATCACTCCTTCAAAATTAGCTAAAATAAACAAAAATTATGAAAGCAAATGTTGGAAATGCAAGGAAGAGACAGGAACCATGTACCACATGTGGTGGAAATGCAAGATAAGTAAAATATTCTGGATAGAAATTTGGAAATTAAATCAGGATGAAAAAAGCATTATACTTTACGTGGTCACAACAGCGCGAATTATCTTAGCTAAATACTGGAAATCCGAAGTAACACCAACCGTAATGGAATGGCAAACTAAATTATTTGAATTGATAACAATGGACAAATTATCAATGTACACAGCAGGGAAATCATTTCAACAATACAAAAAAAATGAGAAAAAGTAATGAACAAAATATAGTTGGAGATTATTATTATTATTATTATTTCTCTGTTCAATTGTTGTATAATGATTTTTGTAATATGTATACCACTGTCACCTCTTCTATAATATATGATTTATTAAATTATGAAAACCAAATAAAAATTAAACTATATAAAAGAAGAAAAAGAAAAAAGCAGCTCCTTTTTGGAGTGGCTTTTCTCGGCATATGATGGCTAGAAGGCGCTTTTCTGGCAACTTTTAGGTGTGCATCGTCTAAATGCCATGCCTACAAGTCACCCTCAAAGCACCTCTTTTTGCCTGTCTGCATAGCCCCTTAGTTAAGATGTTATGGAGGCTGGTACCTCCTCCTCCTGGCCCTGTGGTAACTGGGAGATTCTCAAAGTCCAGGAAATTTAACATCCATTTGCAACACAAAAAAAGATACTTTCTTTGGAATCCAGCATGTTTCCATCCTTTGTGAGGCTACAGGTCTCTTTTGTAGGTGGAGGGCATTGGATTTCTCAAGAAGCCTCATGCTTTTGCATCAGGGAAACTTTGGGTGGTGTTGAGGTAAAACATGCCAATCCAGTCCAAATTTAAGAAGAAAAAAAATGTTTTACCTTTGTTGGAGGTCGAAACCACAAATAGGAAGGTCTGGAAAAGTACTTTGAGTCACTATGGGGGGAAGCAGATGGCGCAAAGGGCCGTTTGGGGGGCAAGGAAGGGGAGGGGCAGCCACACGGTGGGCACCCCAACCCCTTCCCGAAGGCATCGTCAGAGCGCTGGCCCCTCCGCATGGCCGGCGCTCTGACAATGCCTTTCCGCTGCAGCATCCGCACACGCTGCGGCAGAAGAGTCGCTGAAGGTGCGCCGCCAGCCTTTTGCGGCGCACCTTCGGCGACTTGTGGAAGGAACGCTATTTTAGTGCTCCTTCCAGGGGCGGCGAAGCTGCGCCACAGGGCTGAGGTGTGCGCCCATCTGCTTCCCCCCTTTATTAGCTTAAAAGGTAATTATTATTAAAAATATTTAGCTACCATCCTCTTCATAGAAAGGCAGGCTATAAAATAAACAAATACAATTGCAGTTAAAATTTATAAGCAATCTCTTACTTTCATTTCTCCCCAAAGTAACTAAACAACTTCTTTTTACTTTCTTTTTAAAAAGCATATCCAAATTCCACAAGTTAGTAGTGGGCTGTGGAAGCAAACACACTCTTCATCTGACTGCTTTGTCCTTGCCTTAACATCCATAACAGAGCACCAGTCAGTAGTATAAACCAGAACTTGAACCAAGTGATATTCCTCCTCTATAATTTTGTGAGGTAATCCTCACCCAAACTATAAAAGCAACTAATAAGTAAATTTATGCTACACAAGGAGTGATTTTTTAAATTAAAATTACAATCATAATGAATTGTAGTTATGCCTTCACTATTGGGAAAAAGAAAAATATACCGTCAACCTATGATTGGTTAATCAAATGTGTAGAAATGATGGGGTTAGATAAGTTGATGATTTGTGTGAATAATAAGAAAGGATGGGATAATGATTGGAACCTCCTGATACAATATTGTAAAGAAAGATGGTCTTACCTGAAATTATGACTATCATGACAGTGACAGGATAATGTAGTAGATCAGGGACAGACAACCTTTACCCTTTAAGGGCCGAGGGACTTCAGCTCCCAGAAGCCTCAGCCATGTTGGCCAATAGTCCCATGTTGGCCAATAGCTCCTGGGATTCTGGGAGCTGAAGTCCCTCGGCCCTTAAAGGGGAAAGGTTGCCTACTCCTGTAGTAGATGATAAATGAGAAGCGCTTCTAGTTCTGTAACGTAATATATAGAAGAGAGAACATAACTAGGTCGAATTATCCAGCTTAGTCATATTAACATAAGGCACAAAAGATTGAGCAAATGGATTGTACAGTACAATTGTGATTTAAAGAAAGAATGTAATTATAGAAATGTTTAATGAAATCACAAGAGTTTGAGAAAGCTGATGAGAAGATAGAAGACGATGTTTGTTTTTGTTAGTGTTTGTTTGTATGGATATGTATGATTTCTGTAATATGTTTGTAAGTGAAAGTAAATAAATTTTATAAAAAAAGAGAACTTATTGCAAGTTACACCTTGTTTGTAATGAATTATTTTCAGGCTTTCTATTAGGAGGAGCTGAATGAGAGTCAACATCTTTGATCAGATGCCCTTCCCACATCTTATGTATCCTTTTTCCTTGCATCTCCTTTACTACAAGATGTAAAACCTCCCTTCAGACTGTGTAGTTGTCTCACCTTTTCCATATTGATCTGAGTTGTCCCTAGTCTTTCATACTATGACACTTCTACTTGTCCCCTGCCAGCTTTCAACTAGTTTTGTATGCTGTCAGATGGTTAGGCTAAAAAAGGCATGAGCAGCCTGGAGGAGGCCTTTCAGTGATGGAGTACAAAAGGCTTGGAAGGTCACAGAGATAGGGACCCTCAGAATCCCAAAGTGGCTAGAGGGTGAAGAACATGGGAAACAAGAAGTTAGGGAAACAACAAGTTACATGACTTACAAAGAGTATGTTGTGTGTCAGATATGCTGCAGGTTTTAATGTGTGTTGAGATTTTTACTATGATCGCTGCAGACTGATTATGTTGGAAATTGTTGAAATTCTGTCCTTTGTTAAATAAAGCTCTGTGTATGTGTGTGTTAACTGGCAGCTGGTGATCCTGACAGTGGCTGGCAGAGGGAGGAAAATTATATAATGTCAATATTCAGTGCAGTATTTCCATATCAGTGAACTGGTTGGGCTGGGGTATCCCTGTCACCCTGCTGCTATTCTTCTTAAAGGCCATGGAGGCCATGACTTATTAATTATTTATTTAGTAGAGTGGCCAGCATTCAATATTGAAATAATAATAATAATAATAATAATAATAATAATTTGTATTTTCCCGCTTCTCCCTGCGGATCGAGGCGGGATCACAAGTAGTATAAAAAATACAAGACATAAAATATATGGTAAGATCATAACAACAATGTCCCCCCCCCCCACAGTAAAACCCCATAATCCCTATAATTAAAACCAATACCCTACCCAGTGAACAGGTTGGTAATCATCTTCACATGTCCAGGAGGTAATATCGATGAAACAATTAGTCTTTTACAAATTAGGGAGGTCAGGTGGGTAAGCCCGGCAGAAGAGCTCCGTCTTAAGCGCCTTCTTAAAGGCTTCTAGTGTATTAATAAGATGGATCTCCTCTGGCAGGCTATTCCATAGCTTAGGAGCTGTTGCTGTGAACGATCTCTGGGAAGTTACCTTTAATCTAGTATTATAATACTCCAACAAGTACTTCCCTGATGTTCTGAGAGTTATGGTTGTGCACCTCAAGTTGTTTCTGATTTATGCCGACCCTATGGCAAACCTATCATGGGGTTTTCTTGGCAAGATTTGTTCAGAGGGGGTTTGCCATTGCCATCCTGTACTCTGAATTTACTAAGGACATTATCACACGGGGGCAAATCTGCTGGTTAATCCACACAAAACCCAAACAGAAACTGGATTAGTGTCCCGTGTTTTCACACGACATCGCACAGAAACTGGACAGAAAGTGGACAGAAACTGGTGTTATCTGAGATCTTTTGAAATTCGGTTGTTTGGAGGAAATGCAAATGTGCAATTAAGGTAAATTTGCATTTACCGTAATGTGAAAAGCAAATGCGTATTTGGAAGCATTTCCCCGCATTTTCCCATGGTTCCGCGGGGTGTCCTTCCCCCTCAGCAGACGGCTAATTGAGCTGTCTTGGGGACAGGGAAGGGGAGGGGCAGCCACACGATCAGCGCCCCAACCCCTTCCCCAGATCATCCTCGGAGCAGCCGGCCCTCCCATGGCTGGCGCTCCGAGGAGGACTTCCCGCCGAAGAGTTGGCGAAGGTGCGCCGCAGCCTCTTGCGGCACACCTTCGGTGACTTGAAGGACGGGTGGCCATGGGTCACCCCGGGAAGCTGCGCTGCGGGGCCAAGGTATCCCCACACCTCGGCCCCACGGCGCAGTTTCGCCGCCCCTGAAAGGAGTGCACCTTTGGTGACTCTTCCGCCGCAGCATATGCAAATGCTGCGGCGGGAGGTCCTCCTCGGAGCGCTGGCCGTGCGGAGGGCCAGCTGCTCCGAGGACGACCTGGGGAAGGGGTGACAGCTGCGACGAGGAATAGCTGTTGTTATGTGGCATACACAAGGTGGTATTCTTTCCCCAATGCTATTCAACATCTACATGAAATTGGTGTATTTTCCTGTATTGGGACAAAGGTGGGATATAAGAAAATCATCATCATCATCATCATCTGGAGGCACTGCAGGGTGCTATCAGTATGCTGATGACACCCAAATATATTTCTCTATTTCTTCAGACACAGCCTCAGCTAAGGATAGTTTGTCTCCTCTGAATGATTGCTTGGAGGAAGTAATGGGGAAAAACAAATTGAAGCTGAATCCAGGCAAGACAGAGGTGCTTACTCTTAAAGGTCCTAACCTGAGTTTGGAGGTGGGTCAACCAGTCCTGGATGGGGTTACACTCCTGCTGAAGGAATGTGTTCACAGCTTGAGAGTACTTCTGGATCTGTTGCTTCAAATGATAGCTCAGATAGATGTGACGGCCAGGAGTGCTTACTATCTTTGACTGATACGCCAGCTGCAGCTATACCTAGAACTGGATGGAGGACCTAAAGATGGTAGTGCATGTGCTAATAACCTCAAGGCTGGACTTTTACAATATGCTTTACATTGGTCTGATTTTTGTTTTTGCTTTCAAAGAAACGGACTGGATCCTGAGGTGGTATGTTTTCAGCTGCAGCCCTACACATACCTTAGGCTGCAGCCTTGTTCTTGTTTCAATGGGATCTAATCTTATAACTGAATTTCTGAGTATACATGCTATATTTTGTGCCCATACATAGTCATCCAAGTACATGAACACAGCTATTGTCATTGTGAGACAGGACCTGAGAATAACAAAAAACCCTTCCCTCTCCAGTTCCATTTGAAGTATTTTTAAACAGCCTTTTCTGTTGAAAACAATCTTTTCTGTTGAGTTTTTTAAAATCTGAAGAACAAAGTTCCCTTGAAAACAATGTGGTTCCACTTATTTAGCCCTCACCCAAAGAAGACAATTTAGATTCCAGAGTAATTTTCCTGGAATTCACACAGAACTGGACCTATGAGGTAGAAATTGTACTACCTTGTAACCTGAAGAGTTGTAAATAATGTTCCCAAGTTTTATCTGCCTACTGTGTGCAGCAGCTCTCTTTCAAGACAAAAAGTAGCTGGGACAATCTAGTACATGGTTAAGAGCAGTGCACTGGTTTTACTGGTTGACAGAAAAAGCTCTTCCAGGCACTAACTCTCTGCAGAACCTCACAGGCTAAAGGTTTTAAAAAATGGACAATTAACCAGAATGACTCCAAGCAAAAATGAAGTAGAAGGACAAACTGTGTTTGCAGCAAAAACAATTATTTGTTTATCAAAAAGACAGAAAAAAGATAGCAGCAGAAACCAACAGAACAGTCTGTATTCAATGCAAACTATTTCTCAAAGTAAAAGAGGGGGAAACAGCATGGAAGCTAAAAATCCTTCTCCCAACCAATCTAAGGGGGCTAGAGGAGTCTAGCTAAGCTTAAGGGGCTACAGACAAAAACACGCACATGGATTTTCTCACCCTCCAGTGTGAAGAAGATGACTGGAGGCTGGATCAGCAGAAGTCAGGGAAGCAGGTCTTAAGAGAGAAGAAAGTCAGAGAGAGATCCAAGAGAGGAATTCTCTCTCTGTATCTCTGTTTTTAAAATCTTTCTAACTTGGTGGGCAATCTCTGAAGAGTGAAGGGAACACTTCTGGGTGGGGAAAACCATGACCGAGACATGTGCTTGCAAAAGTGCAAAGGTGAGTGTTCCTTTAAGTCAGGGGTAGGCAACCTTTCCCCTTTAAGGGCCGAGGGACTTCAGCTCCCAGAATCCCAGGAGCTATTGGCCAACATGGGACTATTGGCCAACATGGCTGAGGCTTCTGGGAGTTGAAGTCCCTCGGCCCTTAAAGGGGAAAGGTTGCCTGCCCCTGCTTTAAGTGGTCTGAGCAGTAGAGACAATGGGTGGTGTACACCGGGTAAAATGCAAATCAAATATAGATATTTACCTTCTTTAAATCCAGATACATTTGCCAGAGATATCTGCAAGCTGCACAATACCTCACACTAGGGGGTGTAGTAGTCTGAGAGAGTTCAGCAGGTCTCTATTCTGTGGAGGTAAACAAGACAGTAAAAAGCAGTAAAGACGGATCTCTTCCGGCAGGCCTTCCCGGAATAACTGTTGTCTGTTGGGAGATGAGTTTTATTTGATTTTATTATTCCAATTCCTTGTTTTTGTTTGTCTATTGTTGTATTCTATTGTTGTATTTTAACTCTTTTTCTAGTTTAATTCTGTTTTAAGGGGATGGGAGGGTGGGACTATGGGACGAGAGATGTTTTAACTTGTCAGTTTTAATATGTTGTAACCCTCCCCGATTGCTCTGCAGAGGGGCGGGCTATAAATAAAATTTATTATTATTATTATTATTATTATTATTAGTTAAGCACTGATTGCTCTCAATCAATGCAACCATTTCATTGTCAGCAGGAGGAGGAGAAGGAATTTCAAGTTTGCAGGTGGCTTGTTTCCCCCCAAGATGGACAAAGGATCCAGGCCACTATCAACCCTAGCTTGTCCATTATGAATTTTTAACAATTTGTGCAGACTTTGAAAACAGATAGCTTCCCTTTCTTATGCATCAAAGTCTAATGTTCATATTTATTGATTATAATGTGTAAGAGCATATTGCAACTGGGGTAGTTCTTTGTCCCAGCCAATGTAATGCATTTCAACAAAAAATGTCCTAACTTATTTTGTGATTGAAGCTTGATTCGGAGAAGCTGGTGTGAGTGCACAGATGAGAAACTATCCTTGTTCCTGCTCAAACAGAGAGAAATTGGGAAACACCTGTTACCTGAAATCCCACACATGCAAAAAGAACTATTTTTTTTCAAAGATAGCAAAGATAGCAAAGTATTCTGTTTGTGAGGGTGAAAATATGCTTTGTAGACAGACCAGTATTGGCATTCATGGTTCCCTGAAAGAGACACACTTCATTGCAATGTGTCTTCCAGTCATTTTCAACTTATGGCAACTCTAAGGCAAAGCTATCATGTTTTTTTGGATTTTTTTTTTTTTTGCAAGATTTGTTCAGAGAGAGTTTGCCTTTTGCCTGGAATTGGGCTAGTGTAGGTCCCTTTCATTTTAATTAATTTTGCACTGGAGAGGTTCTTCATGGATGAGGCCTTCTCCCCATGCTGATATTATGATCTTGGCACCATGAAATGTCTAGCATCCATATTAATTCATATGAATATTGGCTCAGCTGCAGAAATTTTGGGCGGATACTGCTTCAAGTTTTGTTTTCTTTTCTCTGTTGTTAAATTGATGAGGAGATAGAACCAGAACATTATAATCACTTGTGTGTGCCTGTGTGTAGTGAACTATTTTAATCTGTTAATCATTCTGTTGCTCATTGTTATCATTTCTAATGCATATGGGGAGATGTAAATTATGCAGGCTTGCAAGATGGGCTTAAGTGACTAGGAAATGGAACATCTGTTCTGTAGGTGAACAGAATGGAAGCTAATCTTGCATTGCTAAAAGGACACTCTGTCTCTCTGTATATGTATTCTCTGCATGTTTCATTTAGGTTTTGTGGAATGATGAAAAGATTGTCTAGTGCATGTTAAAATGTTTGAAGAATGACAGGTGCATATAATCTTTAAGCTTTCCTACAGATTAGGGTATATGAGTTGCAAATATCTGTTAAAACATATGTAATGTAAATATGTAAATACAATTAATGCATTTTATGACAAGGCAACAACAAGAATGAGTAGCCTGGATTCTGGTTTTGGTCTCACGGCCCATTATATGAATGGAACTTACAAAAGTGTGGACCTACTAGGCTTCCATTGATTTGTTAGACTGCATATCCCATGATCCATTATTGCCTATACCAGGTAGAACTGATGGTAGTTGCAACCCAACACCCTCTAAAAAGCCATGAATTCCACATCCCTGCCATAAATGATGAAAAGCACTTGGAGTGAGAGAAAGGTCTTGTTGCAACAGACCACTGTGTATTTTTAGTTCAGTGGTTTGATTTAGGAATGAGAGATAGCGTATTGCACAGGTATCACTCCTAATTGGCAGAAGGTGCTACTCTGGGAATTCATTTCTATCCTGTGCTATTTATGTATGATGCTGTAAGGTCCATGTTGTAGTCATACTTTAAGCATCATGTTCCAGCTTAGGATGTTATCAGATACAGCTCTATTCCTCCATGTTTATCACATGGGGACAATTATAAGTTTAAATGGTGATTACCCCGTCAAAATCGTGCATTCACGATTAACTTTTTCACACAATGTCGCGTTCAAAGCATGATTATCCCAGAATATCCTGTGATAATCGTGCAATTGCGCTAATGGTTTTCACACAGTGTCATGATGTAAAGCGATTAAAGTGCCATTTTCCTGTGAATAACCAGGCAATAATCAGCAACAAATCATTCACGGGATTTCTCTGTGAATGATTTTTTGCTGTTTATTGCCGGGTTACTCCCTGGTTATTCCTGGGATAATGGCTCTGTTAATCACATTTTAATCATGTTTTAATTTCGATTGCACAATTTTTATGGGTTAATCACCATTTAAACTATCAATTCCCCCCCGTGTGCTAAACTCCTATGTCTCACAAGAGAGCCACAACTGTCACCTCCCTTCCTCCCTTCCTCCCTTCCTCCCTCCCTCCCTCCCTTTAAAAAAAAAAAAGAACTTTGGTATGCCAGCTGGGAAAACAGCCATAAATCCTCAAAAGTTCTGGGAGTGAGAGGAAAAAATGGATGCATCTAACCAATACACAGTCGGGGTGGTGGTGGTCAAAAAATGGCCTTAAAGATCCAACAACCCCAAATGGATGGTGCAATTACACAGTTGAGTCACTGGGTGACACTATACTAGAATCATAGAATCATAAAATTGGAGGAGACTACAAGGGCCATCCAGTCCAACCCCTTGCCATGCACGAATGCACAATCAAAGCACTTCCATCCAGCCTCTGTTTAAAAACCTCCAAAGAAGGAAACTCCATCACACTCTGAAGGAGCGTGTTCCACTGTTGAACAGCTCTTACTGTTAGTTCATACTTTCTAATGTTGAGGTTATATCTGAGCACAGTCAATTTTTTCCTGTGGCTATTCAGTCCTTCAACAATTGTAGCAATAACAAAGTCCTTATCTAGCTTCTTTACTGGTGTGTTCTGTAAGGTTTTCATGATACTGTGCTGTCCATAGTGGCCAAGGTCCACTTCTCAGTTTTGTGGGTGAGGATGTCACATACAATATATATAGTTCAATTTCACCAAAAAACACAAGGAATGCTACAGGAATTATGTTCAAATGCCACATTTGGTAGTTAAGAGTTTCAACTTGCTATTTCATACTGCAGGCTGCTATTTTTTCTGATAAGTGGATCTCAAGGGAGGCAGCTCTTTATGCAAGTGGTTCTATCTGTGAGTTAAAACTGTAGCCTATTGGGTAAAGCAACAAATTGACCTATCCTCTTTAGTAAATCTGCTGGTCTGGAAAGAGAAATTGTTACTGGATATTTCTAGGAACACTACAGGAGAAATTTACTGTACAGTCGGACCTCCGTATCTGCGGGAGATCCGTTCCAGACCCCTCCCCCGTATACCAAAATCCACGCATGCTTAAGCCCTTTTTTTCTGAATGGCAGTATGACATGTGCATGCTTGCTAGCATGGCTGTGCACACATGCTGCCATTAAGACAAACAGGGGCTTGCTGTCCGCAGATGGTTAAATCCATGGATGACAAGTCTGTTGATATGGAGGGCAGACTCTACTAGTACTTCCCAGAAAGAATCTGGAGAAAATTCTCTTTTCAGATGGGATGGTTTGATGACATTCTTATATCGCCTGTTCAAAGTGTCTTTGTCTGGAAGATCCCTTCATATTCATTGCTTGATCCTTCACTTTTAGATTTGAATAATAGAATCACAGAGTGGAAAGGGACCCCATGGGCTTTCAAGTTCAACCTGTTGCTCAGTGCAAGAAATCTAGCTAAAGCATCCCCAGCAGGTAGCCTCTTTAAAAAGACATCCAGAGAGAGAGACCCCACCCAGTGGTGTCACTAGCTAGGGTGTCACCTGGTGCAAAGTGTGTCACCTAGGAAGGGTGTGCATTCACCTCTCTGGCTGCTTCATCGTTGGACTTCCTCCCCAAGGAAAAAGCCTGGTGACAAAACAACTGGGAAGGGTGAGTGTTCATTCTTCCTCTCCATAATCACTGGGCTTCCTCATGAAGGAGGAAGCCTGGTGACCGAGCAGCCAGGAAGAGCACATGTTCACCCCTCTTGCTTCTCTGTCCTCAGGCTTCCTCCCCAGACAGAAAAAAACAGCAACGGAGCAACTGGGAAGGGCAAGTGTTCACTCCTCCTCTTGTCTATCCTCAGGCTTCCTCCCCAGGGAGAAAATCCAACAATGGAACACCCAGGAAAGGCAAGCATTCACCCCTCCTGCACTGAAAGGGAAAGAGGGCCCAACCAGGTGTTAATCCTCCTCTGGGGTGTCACCTGGTGTGTCTACACACACCCACACACCCACACCCACCCACCCACACACACACACCATGAAACCACTGAGCTCACCACTTCTCTAGGTAATTGGTTCCATTATCAAATAGCTCTTACTGTCAAGAATGTCCTTTAAAATCTACCCTGCTGTAACTTAAAAATCATTAGACCTTCTCCTTCCCACCAGGGCAGCAGACAGCAAACTTACAACCTCCTCTTTGTGACAGCCCTTTAGATTTCTAAAGAGAGCAATCATGTCATCTCTCAGTCTTCTCTTCACCAAGCTGAACATGCCTAACTCCCTCAATTTATCCTCAAATGCTTTCTGCTCCATGTTATATTATTCTTGTTGCCCTTCTCCGAACCTGCTCCAACTATATATTCTTCTCTGAACCTCCTCTAACTTGTCTATAACCTTCCTAAAATGAGGTGTCCAGAGCTGAACATAGGACTCCTGATGAGGCCTGATTAGTACAGAATATAGTGGGGCTATTACTTTCCCTTTCTTGGAAACCATTGACCTTATCACAAGGGGGAAATCCTGTGCAGAAATGGGATCTAAAAGGTGGGGGAAATCCACAAAAGTGGGTAGATTTTCACATACATTGCTTTTAAAGTGTGCTTAAGCCGAACGGGAAGTAGTCAAAAGCCGCGTCTTTTTATTTTCGGGATTTTCCGAAAGTAAAAAGAAGCGGCTTTTAACTACTTGCTATTCAGGTTAAGCACACTTTAACAGTGACGTCATCTGCAAATCTACCCACTTTGGTGGGTTTTTTCTATTTAAAACCCCATTTCTGCACAGGATTTCCTCCGTGTGATAAAGTCCCTAGGCAAAATGCACAAAATGCAACATGTGAGCTGTCAAAGCTCCACTGGCTTCTTCATCAGGCAAAGGTGTTAAAAATCATACAGAAAAAGAATTTTTATAATGACGGTAGAGTCACAGGCCTACATTTTGTCTTAAAGTGTTCCTTTTGGTAGGTAAGACAATTTAGTGACTCATTCCATTACTCCTAATGGAACTCATTACTTTTGTTGGGGTAGAATCTATCTAAAGTGAACCACATTGTGAAGAAATTCCCTTAGAATGTCACCAAAAGCGTTTTAGCTCCCCTGACTCCCAATGATGAG
The DNA here is from genome assembly GCA_026167975.1 of Phrynosoma blainvillii. NCBI lineage: Eukaryota > Metazoa > Chordata > Lepidosauria > Squamata > Phrynosomatidae > Phrynosoma > Phrynosoma blainvillii. The sequence continues at coordinate 287,300,721 of JANUYF010000002.1, read as the reverse complement.
AAAGGCTGAAAAAATGGGTTTCCTGACACTTTGAGTGGGAAGAATAACACAGTAGCAAGAATTTGAGGCCATTTCCACCCAGTATTTGCACATCTGGAAGTGTTCTGGGAAATTATTTGAGCAGAAATACATGTGTTCTTTGCATGACAATTGTGCATGACAGTCATGTTTATTGTGTGAATAACCATATTATTTTGTGCAAAATCTCTAGTGCTAGTATGTGGTAAGGTTGTGCGAGATTGAACTTTTCTGAGCAAAAAAGGCAGTCTTGTACAAAACCCTGCATTCTTGTGCAGAAAATCTTCTAGCTAAAGAAATAGCTATATGTGTGTGTGTGTGTGCATGGGGGGGGGTTGTGCAAGACTGTTGTTTGCAAAACCATAAATATTGTGCACACACACACACACACGAAACAACTCATCAGTTTTTTTGACTGCATGATTGCTGGGTTTTGTGAAAGATTTTTGTGTTCAAGATTTCGGGGGGAGGGGGAGTTGCACACAAAACAACAATCTTTCATGAACAAACACATGTGGCAGTCTGGAAACAATATTGTTAAGTGTTTTTTGGGTGGTCCTCCCCAATTCTCATGCAAAAACTCACATGTATTTATGTGCAAATTATTTCATGCAGTGCTTTGGGATGTGCAAATATTGGGGGAGAACTGTATAGAAATATTTGGGTGTTTGTTTTTTTGCAACAGACAGAAAACTGTGGAAACTATTTCTCCTCACTCGTGAGGACAAAGTACTTCATTGTGTCCCTGCCAAACAGTTGTCCCACCATTACACTAAATGGGAATCCTCTTCTTCCAGATGCTCATGTCATGTTTCTGAAAAAATTCCAGTATACTATTGCTGACCACATCCCTCATATCTTTTGTCCTTTACTTCATCTCTAGAGACTACTGGATTCCCTTTCAGATAGGCAACCACACGCATGCACGCGCGTGTGCTCACACACACATACAAATCCTTGTTTTGTTTTGTTCCAAGAAAGAAAAAAAAGCTGAATCAGATAGCCCAGTCACTGATCTTCCAACCAGAGGAAGACTGTTCTTAGTACCAATAGGAGCTTCCATCCAATTGTGAATAGCCAGCAGGAAAAAAATTAATTCTGATCAAGAGCACCCCAGAAGCAAAAGACTGAGAGTCCTATCTCATGGCCCTGGCCTTGTTCAGCGTCTCATATCTCCCCCTTGCGACAGCTGTTTGTTAAAAAGAAGCAAGCACATGGGGGCAAACAATTTGAATAAACTCCACATCTACTCCAGTAGATGATATCTACCATTCCCAACAAATATGCACAGATGCATGCTTACCTGAGAGTAAGACACATTGAATAAAATGGATGTTGTTTTTGTTGTTGTGGTTGTGTACCTTCAAATAATTTCTGCCTTATGGTGACCCTAAGGCAAACTTATTATGGGTTTTCCTTGGCAAGGTTTGTTCAGAGAGGGTTTGTCTTTGCCTTCCTCTGAGGCTGAGTGTGCCTTGCTAAGGTCACCCAGTGGGCTTCTGTGGCAGAATGGGGATCCAAACCCTGGTCTCCAGAGTCTCAGTCCAGTGTTCAAACCACTGCACCACACTGTAAATTTGCATAGGAAATAAATGTTTTTTGTATTTTGAGCCCATGATCTTTCTTCCTTAATCCTGAAGACCAGGAAAGTCTTTGCTAACAAGGCTTTAGAAAGAAATCTTTACCGTACACTGAGGCAGCACTCTTATACCCAGAGAGTAACGTTCATTGCACAGAATGGGATTTATTTCTAAATAGGCATCCATAGGGCTGCATTGTTCAAGTGCCAGAAGTCTATGGACCCATGTGTCTTGTTAATTTGAAAGCAGTGTTCTGGGCATTAACAAGTCACATGAGTTTATAGGAAAGGCACTAGGAAGGCTTTTTGCTTTGATATTAAACAAGCCATTACTGCTAGAACAGAACTAGTAATTGCAGTGTTTTGTGCATAATATCAGTTTAACTGTAATTGCTCCCATTAACCTCTCAATTCACTCAGAATGTTTTCATACTCTCAAGAGCATGTAGTAGTTTTATATTATGGGAGTGTGGACTAACCAGGTTATGCCAGTTGCTTTGTGAACTGCTGAGTTCATTTTCCTTACAACATCTGGATAAAATGTGCACGGAGGGGAAGGCACAAGGAATAAGCTGTGATTATAATACCTTAAAAAAACATCACTTTTACCTCATCAACATGTTGTGTGGCCTTGGCTGAACTTTAAAAGAACTGAGACCTAAGAATTCTCATAGTGTTGATTTCCCTGAAATTTCCTTTTCATGAGGATAACTGGAAAAATATATAGAATTATGAGTAAGAAATGTCTTGTGATTTCAGAAGAATCCATCTGCACGTCCATGCAATTCTGTATCATCATATGGAAACTTTGGCTTTTACTGTTATTGTGGTAAAAGATTGTTAGCACTGCTAATAAAACATTCTTTCAATACCGCTGCTCAACAGTTTTCCTGTGGAATATTCTAAAACCCTCCTGTGCTTGCTGGTTTTTCTATTAAAGGGAAGAATTTGCTGAGCTACCAGCAGAAGGACAACTCCCCCAGGAAATATGGCTCTGATTATAGTTGTAATAAAAATGACCAAGTGGGCCCCAAGTTTGACTGTTACTAACACATGTATACGCTTCTATGACATGGAGGATCATTTATAACAAATTCATTTATAACAAATATGCTAGGTTTCACAGTTCTAGACCCTAGCGCCACACATAGCATGGGATCACAAACTGGCAAGTAGGCGTCTCTGAGTAAATTATAAGGGGGCTGCTGGGAGGAACTCACCTGCAAACTGCCTAAAAAGAGAAGGCATCCCAATTTAACTGGATAAGCTGCTGCACGACCACCTACAAAGCATATTTGTTACAGCCATGGTTGATTTAGCATTGTGGGAACTGGCTCAGAATCTTTTGACGCTTTCCTTCGCTCTCAGGTTCCCTCCCGATTGCCAAGGTCTACAGGCCTCACCAGCTCCCTGAATTCGTTTTACTTTTTGCTGGCATTCATCAGCTGTGCCTCATTCAGAAGATGCCTGCCCCCTATTCTGACTTAAAGTATCATTTTCTTCCAGTCTTTTCAGAGACTTATGTGTGTCTTACAACAGGCAGCAGAATGTATATAGGTACAATCAAAAGAGACAGATGCATGATCAAATTGTACAGCCAAGAGTAGCTAAGCCTCTAGGCTACTTAGTATTCAAAACAAAATTGATCGCTGGTTTGATTTCCCCCTTCTCCTTGATGTAAAGTTTTAAATAAATGGATGCTTCATATCTCCTTTAAATTGTCCAGATTTATTATACTGGGCTGGAAAGACTTCAGGCTTATAAGGTTTATTTTAATTTTTTTTTTTATCAGAATATCAAAACTTGTCACTGATCCAAATGCAAAATAGTAGCTTGATAATTTACAAAACAGTAACTTCAACGTCCTGGCAAAGTCAGATTAAAATTGGTGGATCTAAGTGGAGCCAGTTTTCTTTGGTAACCTACAAGCCATGCATTGGAATGACTTGTATAGCTATAAATTGGGAAATTCAAACAAAAATCCACCAAACAGTGGTACCTTTATTGGCCAACCAAAACGCACAACATACTTGTTGCAAGCTTTCAAAACTCTATGGGCTTCTTCATTAGGTATGATGTTACAAACCAAACAGGAGAAAAAATTGGAGATGTTAGTCAGATGCCTGCATTTTGTCATTTTTGTCCTTAGTTAAGATGGTAAGTGGAGGGTATCTTTTGCAGGCTGGTCCCTCCTCCTTCTGTCCATGTGGCTATTGGGAGATTTGCAAAGACCAGGAAATTTAAAGTCCATTTGCATCTCAACAAGGACCTCTCTCTTTCAATCCAATATGCCTCCATTCCTATGAAGTCACAGGCTTCTTTCTAGGCAAAGGACAATGGATTCCTCAAGGAGTCTTCATGTTTTTGCATCAGGAACATTTGGGTAGGTGTTGAGGTAAAACATGCCAATCCAGTTCAAATTTAAGAAGAAAAAAATGTTTTACTATGGTCCTAATCCACAGGCTCACTCTTCAAGGTTCCCCTGTTGCAGCTACAATGTGGTATCTCATAATCAGGAAACATGCAGGGGTAGCTGTGTTGGTCATTTAGCAAATTCAAACAAAAATTCACCAAACAGTGATACCTTTATTGGTCAATCAAAATGCACAATATACTTGTTGCAAGCTTTCGAAGCTCCACTGGCTTTATAAATTGGGATATTCAGCAACTGTAAGTTTTGGTTCAAAGCCTAATTCAGTGGTTCAGAAAGAACGTGGTTGATCTCAGATTTATTCAGAGGCCACTTGATTGTCAGAAGAGATTTCAAATCAAAAATTCAAATATTTTATGTCTCCCTTTGATCATAACTGGAAACCAACAAACAACTACATTTCCCCCCTCTTAGGGCCTAAGCAGACTGCCAGAAATAGTGCACATTAAATTGAGGCACTGCCCTGGCTCAGTGCTAGGGAATCATGGGAACTGTAATTTATTGTGGCACCAGAGCTCTCTGACAGAGAAGGCTCAATGCCTCAGAAAAAAATACAATTCCCATGATTCCCTAGTACTGAGCCAGGGCGGTGCCTCAATTTAATGTGCACTATTTCTGGCAGTCTGCTTAGGCCTTTAGTGACTCAAGTTGCATTTAGATGTATAGCAGTCTCTTTGGCAGGAATTAGATCAGCTAGATTTTGGGCAACTGAACTCAAAAGATTTGTTTTTGTACTATGCACTTTTAAATTTTGATTCACTTAATTATTTAAAAAAGATGAACTGCCAATACTGTACTTAAAAAAAGTTATTGCAAAAATTGGAAGAAATTTTCAGGCATAGTTGGTCCTTCAGAGAAGATCAAGTTTGCCATGCTTCAGAGAAATAAGTACAAGAATGTTGTGCAAGGGTGTCTTTTGCAGCTTTGCATTTATTTTTATTTTTTTTAACAAAGGGGTAATCCTACTTTTTTTGTGGACAATAATTAGAAAAGTTTGCTAAAACATAAAAGCGGCTCTAGTTACAATATAAGTACTTTTTTTTTTTAACAAAAAGAAGTGTAGTCAATTTTGTGGAGGGGGTGTTCAAATGGGCAGGAGAGACATTGAAGGACTTGAACTTTCAGCATTTTCCCAGGACGCATGCCATGCTCCACTCTTCCAAGTTTCACAGACTCAAAAAGAAAGAGAAAAAGAAAAGAAAGAAACACACCACCGCCAAAGAGTACTAAATACTGGAACTATCCTATGATACACTGTATCAACATCTCTCTCCTAAAATAATGTGGTTGGAGAACCGTAGTAAAAATGTTCACTGTGATTAGAAGATGGAGTTGTCAGTGGCATGACTAGGCTTTGTGTCACCCGGTGAACGTGACTGGAAAGGGCTGATGGAAGGTGGTGGTGGTGGTGACCTGCCCCTCCCTCCTATTATCCTGCCCTCCTGGTTCACCTGCCTCCCTGGTTGCTTGGCCACTTGCTTCCTAGCCAGGCCTGGAAAGGGCAGCTGGATGGTGGTAGCAGATATAGCCTACCCTCCCCTCCCTCTCCTACTGCTGCCTCACTCACTCATTCACTCACTTGCCTGGCCATCACCTGCCAGGGCTGCCAGGCAAGTGAGGCAGTGGGAAAGAATGGAAGGAGTGTGCTTGCCCCTCCTTCTAGATTGCCTTGGCTTACTTCTTGGCCAAGACTGCCAGGGCAGCAGAGACGAATGAGAGGGCACCAGGTGCAGCAGTACCATATGTACTCACTCCAGGATTCTATAGGACAGAATCACGATAGTTAAAGAAAAATCATAGTGCTATAAGTGTATTGTGTGAATGGGACCCAGGTAAACAGCAGCACACATTCTCCCTTTCTAAATCCCTCCCTCCTCCCCTATCCAACCTAAGGTTCACAAGACAAGTAACACAACTGAGCATGTGCAAACCAGACCTTAAGAACCAAAATAAACTCCCAATTGCATTTTTTTTAAAAAAAGATGGCAAAACAACTTATACTACAACTAGGACACAGAGCACATTGAACATTATCTTTGGTCTAACAGAACAAACTGTTTCTGAAAGATACTGTACAAACAAATTAACTGATCAACCCAAAGAAAATTTATGGAACCCCCCCCCCCGAACATATCTGTCAAACTGTTTCAGGTCATTTGCCAAACTTTAAGCACACTATTCTTTAGCCCTTTAACCTCTGAACTGACACACACCATGTTCAAACTCAAAACAATCTCTCCAACATGGCCAAAATTGAGATCAATCAAATGAGCCATTTCCAAAGGATTTGGCCCAGTGACCCTATAATATATACTTCACCTTTTCCTGTGAGTCAGTGCATCTTACTTGGGCTTGAAGCCATATCTATTAGGTAAAGGTAAAGATATTCCCCATTGACAAGGTTGTCAAGTCGTGTCCGACTGTAGGGGATGGTGCTCATCTCCATTACTAAGCCGAAGAGCCAGTGTTGTCAGAGACTACTCTGTGCTTGTGTGGCCAGCATGGTTGCACAGAATGCTGTTTACCTTCCCACTGAGAAGTGGTACCTATTTATCTACTTGCATTTGCATGCTTTTGAACTACATTTCCAACGGATTTGGCTCAGTGACCCTATAATATATACTTCACCTTTTACTGTAACATCAGTGTATCTTACTTGGGGTTGAAGCCATATCTATTGCCATTGTTGAAATATGAAATATTCAAAGAAACAAAACTGGGTCAATTAAATAGCCTTTATATTATTCCTTTCCTTCAATATTTTCTTGTCACTGTCATCCCCTTTGTAATTCTTTTCAGTGTGGCCTGTGGAGATAGGTCCCAAAGCTGAAGAGCTATTTGAGTGAGAACTTCTTTCTCTCCAGATTGATGAAAGCAGGCGTGCATTAGAATGAGGTCCTCTGTAGCTCAATTTAGATATCCATTTTCTCACAGATATAGTAGGATTTCTTAGATGCTGTTATTTATTGACAAGTGTTTTTCCTTTAAAAATTGCTCCATAAATCTCTATCTACCTCTGCTCCTCTCTCCCTTGATTTGTCAAATTGTCAAAAATGGCTGTGCTATTACAGTATATGTTAAAAAATGAAGCAGCAAGAAGACATGGCGAAAGAGAAGGGCGCAAAATAGTCAATAAAAGGAAAGTGTCTTCCTGTAAAAAGCAGGAATAAGGTTGCAAAATGATCAGTTTTAAATGACATTGGCCTGTTAGGAACATAATAAGCTGCCTTATATTGAGTCAGTCTAGGCCAGTATTTTCAGGTAGGATTCTTTTAGTCTTACCTGTAGATCTCTGGTATTCCCTGGAGACCTCTAATCTAAGTATTAACCAGATCCAGCCTTACTTAGCTTCTTACATCAGATGAATTTGATTTGTTCTGTTTGATAAAGTGAAATTCCATCCTGTTGTTTTCTATCTAGTCATTTGCATTCTCTGTTTGTTGTTAGATAAAATACACCATTTTATGTTTGGACATGCTTACAGAATAGCAATAGAAAAAACACAGAGATCTTTTTTTCAAAAGCCAGTTTCTGTTTTCTTTTAAACCAGAAATGGAGATATATTTCGGCACACTAGGTAGAAACTAAAAAGTTTGTTTGGGCTAGTGACATTTGCAGGTTTGTTTGCAAACCTATATATTATGCGATACCATTGCCAGCTGGAGTTGTAAATCCAACCAAGAATAAGGAGTTTATCACACGGAGGCACATGGAGGCAAATCCTGTGCAGAAATGGGATTTTAAAATCTGCTAAACACCCACAAATGCGGGTTATTTTTGAGATGTGTTGGCAGAAAGAGAAATAATGCAAAAATAAGCTGAACAGATGGTCAACAAAAACCACTCCTTTCTACTTTCAGAAATTCCCAAAAGTAAAAAGGAGCGGGTTTTGTCAGCTTTCAGTTCAGGTTATTTTTGCATTATTTCTCTTTCATGCAAACGTCGTCTGAAAAACAATCTGCAATTGTGCGTTTTGTCTACTTTCTGTTTAGGTTAACCCTGATTGTCATGTGAAAAAAAATCCACAAAGCAGGTTGTTTTCACTTTAAATCTAGTTTCTGCATGGGATTCGTCCTGTGTGATAAACTCCTAAGATTGTCCCTTGCTTTCTACTGGCATAATCCCTCTGTCTGTTGTTTCTAGAAGTACCAAATGCTCACAGAGCAGCTTGGTCACAGATCTCTAAGAATCTGATAAAAGCTGCATGCCCTTTCCCAAGAAAAAATACACAGAAATCCATATGCACACACAAAATTTTCCATGCAATCAATTTTATTGCATTGAAAATTGTTTTCTTGCTAGTAGACTAATCTGGAACAAAGGAAAACTCCCATAAACACTTGAAAAGATCAAAATTTTATCCTATAATTCACTGTCGCAGGAAAAATTCAAAGTAGGAAGAAGGAAATTGAAAGGATTCCTGATTTTTTTTAATTACACACACACACACACACATTGCTGTGCTACTACAATGATATTTTTCTGGCTTTCAATTGCTTGACTTTGCTGCTGGACCATGGAACACAAGGTACAGGGCCTGCTTCATTTGCACATTCAAGTTGTTGCCCTGGCAGTACGCTAGGGCAGGGGTAGGCAACCTTTCCCCTTTAAGGGCTCAGGGACTTCAGCTCCCAGAATCCCAGGAGCTATTGACCAACATGGGACTATTGGCCAACATGGCTGAGGCTTCTGGGAGCTGAAGTCCCTCAGCCCTTAAATGGGAAAGGTTGCCTACCCCTGCGCTAGGGTCTGGTGGAGACCTACTGCCTTAGTTACTCCCTCACCAGGTTGCTCCTCCCTATTGTTTATCACATAGTTTAAATTAAATAGCTCAATAGTTCTATAAAGTGGCCCTTATTCAATCCAAGGTCTTGTGTCTAGTCTCTTTATTTCCACTGTGCATCAACAAACATTCCTTTGATGGTGTATAACACAGCCATGATATATGAAGTGGCACATGCATTATCCGCTTCCTTTTAGATATGGGAAGAGTATAGATGATCTTCTAAAACAAAGCAAATTACTGTCTTCCCCTGGCTATCAAAGATGATACAGTTCAGGAATACTCAGTGTCCAGACAGAATTTTGAGTAGCTTGTTCCCATAAAATTTAGAATGGGGGTGGGTGAGTGGAATTCCCCAGCCCTGACAAGCCCAGCAAATTTCCTAGTCACCCTTCCTCAAACACCCACATCTTCAGTAAGAAAGTAAGACAAGAAAGAAATGGAATAGGAGCCTGGGTGCATTTGTTATGCCTTTCTGTTTTAAAGTCCTTAAAAAGCCTCTGTGGAAGGTGGGTTGGTGTCATTCCTTTGTTGGCTTTGCCAAGTAACCAACCAGCACTCTGAGAACCTACATTTTAGAACTTTGGGTGTTGAAATTCATGACTGCTGATGAACTAGAACACAAGGCATTATTAATCCACTTTTCACTTCTACATTGATGAACAAATGTCTGAATGAACATGGAATTGTGAGTTGTTCTCTTTAGAAAGTGTGGCGGCAATAGTAGTTCTGGAATGTCTGACTCTCAGAGGAAGAAAGCAAAATGTCCCCTGCACCCTCCTGTGTCAAACAGATCTTCATTCTTTGAGAACAAAAGTAGCTTTTTCAAATGATAATCCATCTCTGTTCATGAGAACAGTTTATGCAGGTCATCTTCCAAATCAGAAAGGCATTACACAGCAATCCCTGAAGGACCTTGCTTAGTTTCCAGCTCTGGTTTGAAGGGATTTTTGATTGCATGGACAGAGAAGTCAGACACCAAAATAGAGCAGCCTTAAAAAACCTCTGAGGTCTTTATTACACAGTTTTATTCTATTTGGAAATGACTTGCTTAGACAGACACATATATATTTTCTCTAAACTGGATGTGCAAACTCATCTAATTCAGTAGCAGCAGAGAAAATGTTAGCTGCTCAGTGTTAGGAATTGCTTCCATGGTCATTAAATGTGTGTTTGCTGCCCCTTTGGAAGTTTGATTAACTTGGATGAATGTAACCAGGAATCTCCAGACTTAATACAGTTGTCCCTCCATTTTTGTGGACTTGAAGTCTGCGAACCTCAATTATCTATGGGGGACGAATGGAGGGGCACAAAATGGGGTGTGCGCCTGCTCCCCCTTGCGGACATGCGCCTCCATTCAAGCCAATAGGCCTTGAATATTTGTATTTTTCCTTTTTCACGGGGTGGGTGGGTTCCGAAATGGATCCCCCACAAAAAAGGAGGGACAACTTTACACATTTTGTCTAATTTGCAGCCATGGATCTCAATCTTCAGTTCTGAAATCCTGCCATGTCATTTATTAATTGTTACTATGTGCCATCATTTACATTATCATTGCTTAATATCATTTACTATTAGTTACCTTTCTAACCCACCATTCTTCTAAAGAGGTCAAATGGTTATATGTGGCTCTCTTGCTTGCCACTTTGTCAGCACAATAATCCCATGATCTCAGGCTGGGGAAGGGTGACTGGCCAAGAGCCTCAGAGTGATTTTCATGGATCAGTGAGGATCTGAGTTTCTCCAGGGTCCTAGTTCAACACTTGAATTCCTATACACAGACATTAAGCACTCTATTGTAAGAAGAGAGTATGACTTACTCAAGGTCACCCAGTGGATTTCCATGGGGATTTGAACCCTGGTCTCCAGAGTTGTAGTCCAATGCTCAGACCACTAGACCATGTTGGCTCTCAGATTGTTGCTAAATTTGTATTTGTCCAACACTCAAACCACTTGCTCAATGCTGGCTCTTGTATTGGTCACTACTAGGGTGGAAAACCTTTGTTTCACTATATATTAATAATATTCCCACAGTCCCCTTATGCTTGCTATGCTGGACCAGGCCAATGGGTGTTGTGGTTCAAAACATCCAGAGGGCCAAAGTTTCCAATCAATGCCTACTTTAGTAAGAAAAGAGTCTCATTAACTGAAATGGACCTAACTGTACTCTGGAAATAAGAATTGTGCTCCTGAGTTTATTATGGAGGTAGCAACAAGATTACGAATGCTTTCTTGAGAGTAATCCTCTGTTTGAAGGACTGATCTATTTAAGGCTCTGTCTACTCCAAGTCCTGTTTAAAGCTAAAGAAAGCTAAAAATTGAGACTTGGGGGCTTGATGTTGTCCATCAATATTTAGCCTCTGAAAATTTGGTCACTCACAATTGTGGAAGAATTGACATATCAGATTAAACACTCTAAAAATAAAATTCATAACAATAATTGTATTAATTATTGAATTTCATTTATTACACATGTCAATCAAAATAAAGATATGTTGATATCTCCACAAGCTCGTATACATACTGCTCTTTCAAATGGCACTTTATCTTGACCCATTATCATGTTGTTAGATACATTGGCCAGAATTCTATGTCGCCTATCTAGCTATGTAGTACCTTAGTTACATTCCCAGACTGACTTTGAACCCCACATTTTTTCTTACCAGGTAGACATTATTGTGATAGTCAGGGGTCTGTCATCTATCATAGGGTTTTCTTGACAAGATTTGTTCAGGGGGTGTTTGCCTTTGCCTTCCTCTGAGAGAGTATGACTTGTCCAAGGTCACCCAGTGGGTTTCCATGGCTGAATGGGGATCAGTCTCCAGAGCTGTAATCCAATGCTTAAACCACTAGACCACATATGCCGATTTTATACAACCCCACATCTGTTTTGTTGTGTGTGATGGATTATTTCTTTCTTCTTCTTCTTCTTCTTCTTCTTCATCTTCATCTTCATCTTCTTGGCAAAGTGATAGCCCACTCCAGCTCCCATCACCATCTGCTCTGCAGATGCTGGCATTGCAAATATTCTGTCTAGCCAAATTGTGATCTTGAATCTGATTTTCCTAAGATGCCTTTCATACAGACAAAATGCAGTGTCTTGATTCCCTTAGTCATTCTTGTTCCTGTTAATCATGGTGTAAAGTTAAGACTCCTTGGGCTTTGAGCACTCTAATTAATATAAAGGAGGAAATGGCTAAAGGAAGGAGCCACTAACTAACTAACTAAGGGGGGTTGCAGACTGCCAGAAATAGTGTGAATTCAGTCCACTTTTAGGGTTAGGGTTAGAGTTAGGGAACCATGGGAACTGTATTTTATTGTGGCATCAGAGTTGTCTGACAGAGAAGGCTCAATGTCTCAGAAAAATAACAGTTCCCATGATTCCCTAGCACTAACCCTAACCCTAAAAGTGGACTGAATTCACACTATTTCTGGCAGTCTGCAACCCCCCTAACTCTCCCTCTCCCCCCCCCCCTCTCTCTCACACACACACACACACATTCTCTCTGGCGATGAAGTAATCTCTGTCCCTACTTATTAAGGTTGCCATTGTAGTTGACAGCTGTATTGCTGGAAGTTAAATATCTGCATGTAAGTAATTTTATTGCATTTATGGAAATGAGAAAAGGTAATTAGAAACATCCAGATATTTCCCTTTGCTCCCTGAGGGCAGCAAACTGTCTTCTGCATGAATTTGCATTCTTCAACAAGAGCACGCTTGCAATAGATGTTGGGCTTCCAGGTGCAAATTGCTTTACTATGCATCCCAAATTTGTTTCCTTAAATTTCCATTTTCTTTAATCATATTTGCCCCCTTAGCATGTTGTCTCATCCTTGGGCAGTAACACTTTTCCCTGTGTCAAACTGTATTCGTCTCAAAAGAGAAATATCCAGTCTGCCCATTCCAATATTGAAGTTTCCATTCTGCCCATTCCAATATTGAAGTTGAAGAAGAAGGAAAAGGAGGTTACCAGCTTTAAGCTGCTGATTCCTTGAATGACTGGTTTGGTTGGGAATCATGGTGCCAAGGGTGTGTCTGCCACGGGGCAGCTGACTGCTCAAGCCACCTTCCTGTATTGTCTTGGCTCCATAAATCCCACTCTCAGAATTAGAAATTCCAGGGACCAGTAGCCTCTTTCTCTCTGGCATCACTCTTTCTTGCTTGCTTACCTTGTTTGCCACTGTCATTGTTTTCTTCTTGCCCAGGGGATTTTTTCTTTTCTTTGACCTTTAGCAGAGCTATCCAAAGCAATAAACCTATTCTGAGGGTTGGATTCAGCAACCTTTATAAAGTTCAGACCAAAATACAGAATATGATCCAGGCCAAAGCACTGACATTGGAGCTGCTGTTCTTGCCACCAGTGCCTTTGCTATTGGTGTAGCTACATCAACAGCACCAATAGGACTGTGGTTGTAGGGAGATATGGGAAAGATCTCCTCTCTAGGACCAAACTATACATCAATTGAGGATTTTCTCCCAGTGTAAATAACAGCCTCGAAGAACCCATTTTCATCAGGACTGGAAAAAGGAAGGAAAGGCTTATAGCAAGCTGCATCAAATCCCACAGTTGGTATAAAAGTGTGATGATGATGATGATACAGCTGAATGAAATCACTATAGTTAGATTCACAATAGCACAACTGCAAAAAGTGACACAATTTAGAACATGCCACATTCTCCAATGATACATTGATTCCTAGATTCTTGGATAGAATCAGAACCATTGATTTTCCAAAATTCCAATCAATAACATCTGGTAAACTGTGTAACCAAGAATAAATAATAGTTTCTTCCTCTCTGCCTGTTGCAATTTTGATAATTATCATCCTTCCCCAAATGCTCTGTGCATTAACAACAAAGCAAAACAGGTGCATTACTGCAACTAGTCTGGCTCTCAGACCCTGTACAGACTAGTAGACATTTCTAAGCAGGATGGACCAATGATCAGAACTCAGAAAATTACCTTCTTGTACTACAATCCCCAGAATTCCAGATCAGCATGGCAACTGGTAGTGCTTCTGAGACTTGTAGTTCAAAAAGTGGAATTTCCAAGCTTTTTCCAGTGACTTGGTCCAGCTTCCTTTGTCCATGTGCACTTTGCAACAAGCAGTTGTGGCAGGGCCCCATAGCAGTCATGGCAGCTGCTTATAGTAAAGCGCCTTGCAATCAGGAGAGGATGGGATGCTTCTTCACTCACTGCCCCCTTCTGAACATCTCAGTGTGGCAGGCTGGCTTCTAAGGTGGGTTTTTTGGGGTTGCATCAGGAGACATAGCTACGAAAGTGGGGCTCTGTTATTGTAGCAATATCTTCTGAAACAGAATTCTGCTCCACATCTGTTTATCTGTATTTTATGGATTGAACAAAGATGTCATTAGAAAGGCAGTAGCAGCAAAAGCCACATTTCTTAAGGAGGGCAATTCAAGGCTCTGCTGAATTTGTCTAAATACTTGGGCAATGAAAGCAAGCATTTCTTGTGCACTCCAAGATACATCACAGAGCTGGAATCTTCATATCAAGACAGTAAATCTGTTGCACATAAGGAACTGAGTAGAAAAATGGGGCAGGGAGTTGCATCAGTCATCAAATAACAATTATACTCATCATTAAATACAGATGGCTAACGAAGGATAAGGCAACAATTACATTTTATGAGTTATGATGGGAGATGAAACATGGAGGGGGAATTAAGATGAAGCATTTGCCACAGGCCATTAAACTGATCTCACGGAAGTGAGCCAAATACTATGGAAGTCGACAATGAAGAGTTACAAGGCTCTATCTTCCAATACGTATTAAAAGATGGACCAGAAAAGCTCTTAAGGAGTGTTAACATTTCATGGTTTTGGGATATTGACCAGAAAAGAAGTGATTTGGGATTGGTAGTGACAGGCTGCAAAGATAGAAATGTACAACCCACAATGAGAATAACAGAATTGTCATGTACAGAGATGAAATATAGGGCTGGCAGCACTGATTGTTTAATCAGAGAGATTTCAGGGGTTTCAAAGAGGCCAGGAGGTTGAAGAACCTACTCTTAGAGTAATTTATAAAAGCTACTAGTCTTTGTAGCTTTGCAGGATACTTTGGTTTGGAAAGAAGCAGAGGTGTGTTGTCCAATGACTATAAGATTCGGTTCAAATTTTGTGATTCAGAAAACATACCTTCATGCCTAGTGTTGCCAGTCAATGGGAATTAATAAATGCTTATAACTTTAAAAATGTATATCAGTATTGCATGAGATTTGTAGGCTTCCAACCTTCAGACAAATAGGTTTAGCAGGACTTGTGCTTCACATCTTTAAATTATCATTTTAATTTAAATCAGCACTGCAATCAATTAATTAGAAAACTGGTCCAAAACTTCCAAAATGAATTTTATCATGGAGAAATGCAGGGTACTACATTTGGGTAGTAAAAATGAAATGCACAGATATAGGATGAGTGACACCTGGCTTGACAATAGTATGTGTGAAAGGGATCTAGGAATTTTAGTGGACCACAAGGTGGACATGAGTCATCAGTGTGACATGGCAGCTAAAAAAACCAATGTGATTCTAGGCTGCATTAATAGGGATGTAGTGTCCAGATGGAGGGAAGTGACATTGTATATAGAGTGATACTTTCTTTTGTTTTGATTAGACCTCACCTGGAATATTGTGTCCAGTTCTGGGCACTACAATTCAAGAAATGGTGACAAGCTGGAGCATGTCCAGAAGAGGGCAACCAAGATGGTGAAAGATCTGGAAACCATGTCCTATGAGGAATAACTTAGGCAGCTGGGCATGTATAGTCTGGAGAGGAGAAGGTTAAGGATAACATGATAGTGATGTTTAAGTATTTAACCTGGAAAGAAGTGACCAGTGGGGTGCCACAGGGCTCTGTCCTGGGACCAGTGCTATTCAATATCTTTATTAATGACTTGAATGACAGTATTGGGGGCACAGTTATCAAATTTGCAGATGACACCAAATTAGGAGGAGTAGCTAATACCCCAGAAGACAGGATCAAAATTCAAAATGACTTGAACAGACTAGAAAGCTGGGCCAAAGCTAACAAAATGAAATTCAACACGGAGAAATGTAAGGTACTGCACTTAGGACCTTATCACATGGGGTCTGAAGCAGAGCTAATCCAAAGGGCATCCACAGCTAATACATATTATTTCCCCGTGTTTATACACGACGCTGCCCCAGAACACGGAGCTAATCCATATTGTTTCCCCGTGTTTATACACGACGCTGCCCCAGAACACG
This sequence comes from Phrynosoma blainvillii, assembly GCA_026167975.1. NCBI lineage: Eukaryota > Metazoa > Chordata > Lepidosauria > Squamata > Phrynosomatidae > Phrynosoma > Phrynosoma blainvillii. The sequence continues at coordinate 287,284,656 of JANUYF010000002.1, read as the reverse complement.
GAGCTAATCCGTATTGTTTCCCGTGTTTATACACAACGCTGCCCCTGAACTTGGCAGAACACGGAGCTAATCCGTAAGGAATAGAGAGATTTTAACATTCGGTTTGTCGGGGAAGTACAAGGGAGCCTTCGCATTCATTGCGCAATGGTAGGCGGGGAGAAAATCCCAGCGAGGGGAAGGGATTGCCTTGGCAAAAGGCAAACCGGATTGGAGAAAAGAAGGAGAGGAGGAAGGAAGAGGGAAGAGGGAGGCGATCTCTGTCGCATTTTCCCCCACCGACACGCCACTGTGGGCTGCCTTCACTTCTCCAGCCCTCCAGCCCTCCTCCCCCTCCTCGGTCCCCTTGGCTGCCTTTCCTCCCGACTCCTTCCTCCCATCCTTGCCATCCACATTCTGCGACGCCGGCTTTTTGTGACGGGAGAGAAGGGAGCCTTCGTATTAATTGCGCAATGGCCAAACAGGCGATATTCCGTTCATTTCGCTATAGAACTGAATTTATTCCTACTTCGGTTATTTTTCGTTTATACTTCGCTTCGTGGCCAGCGTTTGATAAGGTCCTTAGGGCAGAAAAACGAAAAGCACAGATATATGATGGGGGACACCTGGCTGAATGAGACTACGTGTGAAAGGGATCTAGGAATCCAGGTGGACCACAAGTTGAACATGAGTCAACAGTGTGATGCAGCAGCTAAAAAGGCCAATGCAATTTTAGGCTGCATCAATAGAAGTATAGTGTCTAGATCAAGAGAAGTAATAGTGCCACTCTATTCTGCTTTGGTCAGGCCTCACCTGAAATACTGTGTCCAGTTCTGGGCACCACAATTCAAAAAGGATGTGGAGAAACTGGAGCGTGTCCAAAGGAGGGCAACTAAAATGGTGAAGGGTCTGGAAACCAAGCCCTATGAGCAACGACTTAGGGAGCTAGGGATGTTTAGCCTCAATTCAAAAAGAGAAGGTTGAGAGGTGATATGATAGCTGTGTTTAAATATTTGAAGGAATGTCATACTGAGGAGGGAGGAAGCTTGTTTTCTGATGCTCCAGAGACTAGGACCCAAAACAATGGATGTAAGCTCCAGGAAAAGAGATTCCACCTCAACATTAGGGGGAACTTCCTGACAGTAAGGGCGGTTTGACAGTGGAATACACTCCCTCGGAGAGTAGTGGAGTCTCCTTCCTTGGAGGTCTTTAAGCAGAAGGTGGATGGCCATCTGTCAGGGATGCTTTGATTGGGAGTTCCTGCATGTCAGGGTGTTGGACTGGATGGCCCTTGTGGTCTCTTCCAACTCTATGATTCTATGATTCTATTTTCTGCTGTTCCAGAAACTAGGACATGGAGCAATGGATTCAAATTACAGGAAAAAAGATTCCATATTTCCACCTAAACATTAGGAAAACGTCTCTGAAAGTAAGAGCTATTTGACAGTGAAACACACTGCCTTGGAGTGTAGTGGAGCCTCCTTCTTTGGGTTTTTTTAAACAGCAGTTGGATGGCCATCTGTTATGCTTGTATATTTCTGCCTGGCAGAGGGTGGACTAGATGGCCTTGTGGTCTCTTCCAGCTTTATGATTCTGTGAAATCAAACTGGCAAAAAGCATTGCTGGGCCACCGCTGACACATAGCACCTGAGTATACAGGATCACTTCCTCATTGTAGGCATAAAGATGGATTTCAGGACATGACCAAAACAAATCCAGCAGCATATACACATCAGATTAAATTGCTTTGACCAACATTGGCCAGAATTCTATATAGCTCAACATACTGCAGTAATTCTGCATGTGAAACTGCATTACAGCTGGCCATTCAACACCCCTCACTTACCATACATCTGAGCAGCTCCCCAATTGCCATTTCTTGCCTGGTGGAAGGGGGACAGCATTGGAGATATTGACATGTGTGATGTAATAATTTCATGCCAGGCTGTGGGGACATACAAACATGCATTTCCAACCCTCTCCCACTCTCCACCAGGCATGGAATGGCTGTGCCCAGGGCTGCGGCAGGTCACTGGTAAGTCTGGAGGGGGGACGTTGGTTGTTGTGGAGGAATGGAGGGATTACCAGCCTCCTCAGTGACAAAAGACACACACAAGTCTGACTTGCATATGCACTAACTGTATGCTAGCTAATATCACCACTTTGTGTGGTTTAAGTGTCTGTCTGTTCAGCCACATGGCCTCATTCAGTCCCAAACCAGTGCAAGAAGCTAGAGCATTTGCTCTCTTCAAAAGATTAGCTATGGTGACACAAAAGCCAAGTGCCATCTACAGAATGATGGCCCTCTTTCCTATATCTAGAAGATATCTCCCAATAGTTTCATGTAGTTGTTGAAAAGCATGATAAACAAGATGGAACCCTGCCTGCCAGAAGCCATGGGACAAAGCAGCTGACTCCTGGATTATATTCTGGACCAGAGTATGGTCCGAGCATGGCCCTCCAAGTATTGTTGGACTGCAGCTTCCATCAGTTCTCACCAATGGCTATGCTTGGTAAGGCTGAGAGCTGTAATTTGAAAACATCTGGAGGGCCACACATTTGCCCATCCTTTTCCTAGACCTATGTATGGAATGACTCAAACAGTTTTAGCACAATGCCACCAAGTCCTATTGCAAGTATGTAGATCCAAGGATATGGTTAAGGTATTATAGCAAATAGGTATGGAAAGATCCAGGAGAGATCATATATCTGTTGTTCATATTTTGGGGCTATTTCAGTCTCAGAACCATCTGTAGATTTCTTTTGCTATGTTCCAGATCTGTAGAACAGATGCTTTAGCATCCTTAGCAGTTTCTTGAGCTGCTCCTGAGAGGCGGGGTGGGTGGGAGAGAATCAAAGCCTATCGGGTTTCGGACCATGCTATGGCAATGGCTTTCAAAGATATCATGGAATGGCTCAGGATCATTATTTAGGCCCATTTTTCCCAAGCACACTGGAATCATCCCAGCACCACTGGCTCCTGCCCATTGTTCCCAGACACTACCTGTATTGGGCATAACATGCTTACCAGTTAACTAACAGGTCAAGCTTGCGCTTGGGGTAGGGCTGAAACATTTACTTCATCAGTAGTGCTTGGGGCCTGACACCTGCTGGAGCGTGCATGGTTGTTGCTGTTGCTGTGTGAAGCACATTAAAAAATGTTTCTCGAGGATTGATGTCCCCTGCAGGCTTGTGCTCATATTCACCACCTAGCCCCTCCCCAGATGGAGTCACCACACCTGTGCTTGCATCCATACACCTGACTCTGTGAATGTGTTTCCTGAATTTATTGAAGCAAAGGACATACAATCAGGTAAGCAACTGAGAGTCAGTGTGGCATAGTGGTTTGAGTGATGGACTATGATTCTGGAGACCAGGGTCTGATTCCATGCTCAGCCATGGGAACCCACTGGATTACCTGCCCAAAGCTCTCAGCCTCACGAGAAGTGATGGCAAACCTCTGAACAAATCTTCCCAAGAAAACCCCATGATAGGTTGGCCTTAGGATCGCCATAAGTTGAAAGTGACTTGAAGGCACACAACAACAACAGCAACAAGTACCTTAAGGGAAGTAACTCAAAGTCTGGTAGGTTCTTTCTGTCAGACAGTTTGTAAGTCTGAGTTTCTATGTTCTCTGACCCAAGACAGGCCTTCCTTGTCACTGTCCACTCTTCCTCTCTTGCTAAGATTCATAGGCTTCTAGGAGGGACTACACTGCAGATATAAAGAAGTTTGACACAACTTTAACTTCTGTGATTCTATATTGCATAATCCTGGGCTTTGTAGTTTGGTGAGGCATTGGAGCTCTCTGACAGATCAAGTTGAATACCTCACTACAAATCTCCAAGTCCCAGGATTCTACAGGATGGAGCCATCACAGTTAAAGTGGTGTCAAATTGCTTTATTTCTGTCATGTAAATGCTCAGCTAGTCCCTAAAGAGACCCTAAAGGTCTCTTTCAAGGGCTCCAGCTCATTCTTCTCCCTCCAGAGTACTTTCTTCCTCACCCTATATTCCACATGGCTGCTCATTCATGGTCCAGACATTGTATTTCGGTTCCCTCACCCACTCCTGGAAGGCTGGAATTAGGCTAGCTCCCGGCAGCTCTGCTTCTTTCTTCCACCTTCACTATCACATCCCAAATCAACCTCTCCCCTTGAATTTCAGTTGCTAGCTGGCTCAGGTCAAGGGCAGCATGGGAATTCCTTAGTGAGACTGTGGGAGGGAAGGACTCTAGCTACCTGTAGGCCAAGGCTGCTGCTCTTGACACCACTGGAGCATGGGGATTTTGGGGCTCACCTTCATTGTTGAAGCTTGCACTGTCACTTGCTACCCCTTTCAGTACTGCTCTCTCCTTTTTCTCCTGTTGCCGGCATGAGGTCGTCCTCCTTCTTCTGTTCCCATCTTCTCCCCAGTTGACTAGCCAGTCTCCTTGTTTCACTGTTCCTTGCCCTTCCTTGTCATCTCCAGGTCTTCTTTGTCCCATGCTGCAGGTGGGCCAAGAGTCATGCAACATTTCTTGGTCTCTTCCTTTCCAGGAGTTGCTGTCTTGGCCAATGTACAATTGGCTTGCTTTGCCTTGGCACCATCACCTTTGCCACTGCAATGAGTCCCTCTCCACAGTAGGTTCCTGCTAGCACTCCATTGTGACCAAAGGTATATAAAATTCATCTGGATAACTAAGGCACTTCAGTTCCAGATGAGACTCAGATTTGAAGTCATAGGCTTTCATGGCCAGCATCCATAGGTTTTTGTGGGTGTTTTGGGCTGTGAGGCTATGTTATAGAAGAATTCAATCTTCTAGAACACGGACCCCCGCCGACCCCCACCACCACCACAGCCGTGCAGCCACCATGCGTGCCCCCGGCCACCATTTTGTTTTCAAAAATGGCAGCCACAACTCGTTTGCGCATGTGCAATACTCCTGCGCATGTGCTAACGAGCCATGGCCGCCATTTTGGAAAACAAATTGGAGGCCGTGGCATGCGCGGTGGCAGCGTGGCCAAGATGGCGCCGCGGAGGACCCACGCGGCTGTGCTGGCCATCTCGGAGGCCTGCCACTGCCGAGGGAAGCCTTCTGAGGGGCACCCGTGGCGGCGCTGGGCCTCTTGGAGGCCCGCCGCAGCTGAGGGAAGCCTCCTGGGGGGGCCCTGCGGTGGCGCTTGGCTTCTTGGAGACCTGGCGCTGCCGAGGGAAGCCTCCTGGGGGGCCCCTGCAGTGGCACTGGGCCTCTCAGAGGCCCGGCACCGCCAAGGGAGGCCTCCTGCGGGGCACCAGTGGCGGCAGCGGGCCTCTTGGAGGCCTGGCGCTGCCGAGGGAAGCCTCCTGGGGGCTCCGCCACTGTGCACGAGCACGTGTGATGTGGGGGGCAGCGACCGCCATTTTGTTTTCCAAAAATGGCAGCACGTGGGCATGGGGGGGCAAGTGCCGCGTGCATGCACGCGCGCACCAGCTCACAGCCCCATTCCCCCCCGGCCCATTGGCAAAAAAGGTTGCTGACCCCTGTTCTAGAACATGGCCTCACAGCCCCCCCCAAAAAAACCCTATAGAAACTAAATTACCATTAAAAACCATTGAACCCAATAGCACTTACTTATGACTAAATATTGAATAGGATCATGCTATGGATCATGGCTGAGAACCTACATCACCATTTATGTTTAATCACTTTGCGAATCCATAGCTAAGTTGCAGAAATACAACAAGTGAAGCACAAAGATATGAAGTGCAAATGTGATAGTGAAGTACCAAAATGTACATCTGGGCACTGGGAAGAGTGCATCAGGCACTTCTGATCCACATCAGGCGTGCCTGTTGTGCTCAGGAACTTCCTAGCTAGTGTCTGGATGTGCATCAGAGAGTGCCCTGGTGTGCATTGGTGCTCTTTTCACATCTGGCCATGGTGCACTAATCACTCCACTGCAATAGATGCCCATGTGTTGTAACATCACAGGAATCCCAGGTGAATATGGACATTGTGAAACCACTCAGTTCAGTTTTGTGCACACTTAAGACCATTTTCAAAGATGCAAGTTCCAAGCAGAATACTAGCCCATGATTCTTGGAGTGACCCGTGCAAGTAATTTATTTACCTTCTCCACAAACTAGCAAAAAATGCATTCCAGCACAGTGTTTATCTAGCTTTGTTAATATACAAATAAAATAAAATAAAATAAAATCTTTCTAAAAAAAAATTATATCTTTAAAAGTTGGGGCCAATCCTATTATGGGGTTTCAGAGCTTGGAAAATTATTTTTTTAAGATTATAGCTCCCAGAATCCTAGCACCAACAGCTGTTTGGGGGCTTCTGGGAGTTGTAATGATAAAATGTGTTGATTCCAATCTCTACTTGTTTATTTCTTCTACCCAGTAACTCTTGGGAGTGACCTGGATACAATCTCAGTACTGGTAAATTTTAATGCAAATGTCTGCTGTCTCCTCTTTAAAGAAGAATAGCAAGTGCAAGTCCTTACATTCAGGGAGCATGTTAACAAATGCAAACCCAGCCACTTTTTTCTCTCCCTTGCCCCAAGAGTAAAAAAGATAGCAAAATATTTTGTGTCCTTTGAATTGGCTTTATTGAGGCATTTCCTGTTGATTTATTTATTGCTGTGTTGTATTAGCAGAGATCTTGTGCCGAAAATGCCAGGCATCCATCCATCAGCCACCTCCATTTGGAACTTAGGGGGGTTGCAGACTGCCAGAAATAGTGTGAATTCAGTCCACTTTTAGGGTTAGGGTTAGAGTTAGGGAACCATGGGAACTGTATTTTATTGTGGCATCAGAGTTGTCTGACAGAGAAGGCTCAATGTCTCAGAAAAATAACAGTTCCCATGATTCCCTAGCACTAACCCTAACCCTAAAAGTGGACTGAATTCACACTATTTCTGGCAGTCTGCAACCCCCTCTAGTTGAGCTGACCTTATCACTCGGGTATGCAGCTCCTTGTAGTTTTAAGCAGTTTGCCATTAATCCAGCCCAGAACAGAGAGTTCTTTATAAGGAGTTTGTATTCATGATTACATAGTAAAGAGAAAACTATATACATCCATGAGTGGATACCTCCATAGACAATTTGCTGAATAGCTTCTAGCCCAGCCTCTAACCCAGCCTCTTGCTGTGAGTCATGTGTCATGTGATCCTGGCTCATTGTTTACGTGTTATCTATCTGTTCCCAGACACTGACCTTGTGTGAAATTGTTTACACATTTGCCACCTGCAGGCCCAAACTCTTTCCAGTAGAAATTTTATCTGTACATTGGACTATATATCCCAACACTCCTAACATTTCCCTAATATGGAATCTCACCTAGAATGAGTTCTAGATTTCTATAGAATGTGTTGAAATCTCTGCCCCAGGTCATATGTCAGAGACAAAGATATTCATAGAATCATAAAGTTGGAAGAGACCACAAGGGCCATCCAGTCCAACCCCCTGGCATGCAGGAACTCAAATCAAAGCATCCCCGACAGATGGCCATCCAGCCTCAGTTTAAAGACCTCCAAAGAAGGAGACTCCACCACTCTCCGAGGGAGTGTGTTCCACTTTCAAACAGCTCTCCTTGTCAGGAAGTTTCTCCTAATGGTGAGGTGGAATCTCTTTTCCTGTAGCTTACATCCATTGTTAAGCAGTTGTAGTTAATGGATACAGATATGGTGCTGGTCCTTGGCACACTGAGAGAAAAAATCCTCCTAGTTCTCTGCATGAGAAAGCTTAAGAAACATTGAGTTAGAGGATGGAGGGGAAAGAGAATGAAGGCTGAACTGGTTCTGCTGCTGGTAGTGTGAGGATACGGGGGAAGCATTGTGGCTATAAGATCAGCAGTGGTGTGTTTGGTGGCCTTTTGGGGGAAGGAAACTGTGTTAGAAGAATATAAGCTGGAAAACATATTGATGCTTTTTGATGGCTCTGCTGCTTGCAGAGATGGGAAATTTAGCAACAGTGACTGTGGTGGCAAATTTGATGGCAGAGAAACTCTGAAGATGGGAAGACACAAATAGCCTACAAGGGCCACATATTGCTCTCTCCTGCATTCACCAGAGACCCATAGTCTGGTCATTGAGGGTGGTTATGTTCACACTGCAAGACGAGATCTCTCCTGTCCCACTCCCCTTCTGCTTGGATCATGTGCCACCCAGTGTCTGCATTATGGACCTCACATTGCAGCTTAAACCTTCATGAAGAAACATCAATACACTTGGCAAAGTGACTCTCTCATGTGCCCAAGGAAGCCAATGATTTCCAAAAAAAGGCTGAAATTGCAAGAGTACTCACTGGAACTTTAACAGTGCCTGGAGAGATGGCTAATTCTTTGTACATATTATGATTATGAAGATTATTTGCTCATTCCCTTTCTCAGGTGTTTTAGGACACTGGGAACCAGATCTCAATGATCTGCTTGCCTTTGTAAATGATCCCATTGTAATGCCATTTTTGGCAATCTGGATGTATTTCATTTCAACTCACAAACACCTTTGGAAGACTCTGATAATACATTCTGCCATTTGTCCCTTTGATTTTCTTCTGGCTAAAAGAATGATTGGATGAGAGGTTGGGACTATTTCTGTTCTTTGATTGTGACTTTTCAAAAGAGAGTTTTGCAAAATCACTTTTAAAAAACATGCATGTTTCATCTTATTGTAATAGTTTATTCATGTCAAGGGGTGGTGGTGGTGAGATTCAAAGGACAAAGGGCTTGGAAATGTCAAGGGTAGTGGAAATGACAAAAATCCCTCTTGCTTCTTCTCTTAAGTTTTCAGATATTGTTCAGCTGCAAACAAAGCATAAACATTGCATAAAAGGGGAATCAGGCGAGCTAGTTAATATGGTTTTGTCTTGGCCTTTTTGATGCCCTACACATTTGGTGCAATATATATATATATTTTAGTGTTGTCTCCTGAGAAGATGTCATCCAAAATTTCAGGGAGGATTGTACCTCACATCTAAGGCATTTTTATATTGGGCTGGGCAGCTTGCACAGATGTTCCTGGACTGCAGCTCTCATCAGCCCTGGCCAGCACAGCCAAGGAACGGCAGTCTAGCAACATCTAGAGGGCCACAAGTTGCCTAATACTCTTTATCTATTTCTTTATCTGTTTTATTCCTGCTCATCTCCCAACTGTAACCAATTCAGTGCCACTTTCAATAATCTCTCCAGGACCAACCTTTCATCAGGTGGGGACAGGCAGTTTCCTCAAGCAGCAGATTGTTAGTGTCATGAAAGGGCAATTAAGGGATAGTTATTAATATATTATTGCATTTTTGCTGTCAGGGCCTGGGAGAGCTATGTGAGTGTGTGCATGCGTTCCTTCAGTGGTTTATCATTGACTAGTCTTGGACATTCTTTGTATATATCTTGAGTTGAGGACAGGTGGTGGTGGCAGTCTTTCTGCTCCACCATTATTGTTGTTGTTGTTACCTTCAAGTGCCTTCAAGTCATTTTCAACTTATGGTGATGCTACAGTGAACTTATAACAGTGTTTTCTTGTCAAGATTTGTTCAGATGGGGGTTGGCTTTCCCTTCCTCTGAGGCTGAGAGAGTATAACTTGCTGAAGGTCACCCAGTGGGTTTCCATGGCTGAGTGCAGATTCAAACTCTGTTTTCCAGAGTTGTAGTCCAGTGCTAAAACTGCTATAGAACACTAGTTCCACCTTAGACAGCAGAATGTCTTGAGCTGGCCCTGGATCATCCTTCTTTTGCTCTACTCCACTCACAGATACTAGATTATTGCCCAATTTTGGGCAACTTTACCTGCAAATTCACAGCTGTTCCCAGCACACAAAACGATGTGTTCCTTCTACTACTTCAGTGATGAAGGATCATACTTACAATATTACAATTCATTTCAGAGAGTATCACCCACTCTCATAATGCTAAATCATATTCGGCTGAACGATGGACTTAGATGGCTTTGAAAGGATGCTGGAGGAAAAGTCTGTCTCTGACCAGACTACTAGCCATAAGACTGGCCTTACATTAGACAGATGGAAGCAGACACTTCTGGTAAGGGAAATAGTGCCAACTATTCTTCCCAAATCTCCTCCCCCATCAGCCTCCTGGAGGGAAAAGGTGGGTGTGTCACATTTCTTGTTCTACAGTCCTTAGTCTTCCCTGATTCCTTCAGGTGCTGTAGAGAATTCTCCCTATCCCATTGCCAGCATGGAAAGGAGGCTTCTACACACAGAAAGGAGCCAGTTGGCTTCTACACACAGAAAGGAGGTGCCATCTTGTGTTTTGCCACAGGTAGCAAGAAGCTGTATATTGATTAGTCAAGATTGATATAGGCTAGCTACAACATCTTCAAGGGAAACCAGGTCTGAAGACCTAGTGAAAATGCAACCCAGGTTTACAAACAATTGCCATTAGGTGCATTGGTCCAAAAGTACACAAATGGATACATATAATAAGATATACATACAATATAGCGTTGAGCACCATGGATAGCTGTCTTAAAATTTGGACTAACATGGAAAATAGAGCAACACCCCCACTGATGTTAGGAGCCTCGAGCTACTATTGATATATTTCCTCCAAGGAGCTCATCACACATTACCCCCATTTTATCCTCATAACTACCTTGAGTTAGCCTGAGAGATGGTGTCTGAGCCTGGTCAGCCAGCCATTTTCCTGTGTAACTGGAGCAATAGGCTTGGCACAGCATTTGATCAGCTACACTACATTGGTTTTCATGACAGTAGCTGAATCCTGGTGGTGACATGAATGTCTGAGAGCAGGTCTAGTTACCTCACACTGAATGTGCCAAAGGCTGGCAAAAAACATTGCCACTTGGCACACCCATGTCCAGGAACACCTTTGTACTGTGGACATAGAGCTTCAGGAGTTGTCCAACACTAATCTAGTGTCTCATACACATCCCAGTTGCTAGCTTACCAGAGTGTTCTAACCAATAATATCTCCATTTTGTCAGGGTTAAACTGTTTGTTCATTCTCATTTTGTTGTTGTTGTTATCTGCCCTTGAGTCGGTTCCAATTCATGGTGACCCTGTGGATGAGAAATCTCGAAGAATCCCTATCTTCCACTGCCTTGTCCAGATCCTGTAAGCCCTTCCCCATAACCCCTGCCCCCAGATTGAGTCTATCCATCTGGTTTGTGGTCTTCCTCTCTTTCTTCTATCTTCTACCTTTCCTAGCATTGTTGTTTTTTCTAGTGATCCATGACTTCTCAATATGTGGCCAAAGTACAATAGTCTCAACATGACCATCCTTCCAAGGAGAGCCCTGGTCTGATCTGTTCAAGAACACATTTGTTTGTCTTTTTGGCTGTCCATAGTATCCTAAGTACTCTTCTCCAGCACCATATTTAAAATGAGTTGCCGTGGTGGCGCAGAAGGAGCCCTGGTGGTGCAGTGGTTAAATGCCTGTACTGCAGCCACTCACTCATAGACCACAAGGTTGCAATTTCAATACTAGCCAGGGCTCAGGCTAGACTCAGGCCTGCATCCTTCCGAGGTCGCTAAAATGAGTACCCAACTGTTGGAGGGCAATGAGCTTACAGTTGTAAACCGCTTAGACCCTCCATAGCGTGGTATGAAGCGGTATATAAATGAAGCTGCTTTGCTTTGCTTTCTTTCTGTCTGCTTCCTTCACTGTCTGATTATCACATCCATACATGGTAATTAGGAATACAATGGCCTGAATGATTTTGACTTTAGTGCTCAGTTGTAAATCTTTGCTCTTCAGTATCTTTTCCAGTTCTTTCATAGCTACCCTTCCCATTCCCAGTGTTCTTCTTATTTCTTGACTGCAGTCTCCATGCTGGTCAATGTTTGATCCTAGATATGGGAATTCTTTAACTATTTCAATTTCCTTGTTGTTTAGATTGAATTAGTGTATTTCTTCTGTGGTCATTATTTTTTGTTTTCTTTACGTTCAGCATCAGACCTGCCTTTGCACTTTCATCTTTGACCTTTCTTATTAATTGTTACAATTCTTGAACGTCTTCTGCTAATATTATGGTGTTGTCAGCATATCTTAGGTTGTTAATGTTGCTTCCTCCTATCTTAACTCCTCCTGATTCTAATTCTACTTTTCTTATGATGCTTTCAGCACACAGGCTAAACAAGTAGGGTGATAGGATGCAGTCTTGCCTGACCCCTTTGCCTATTGGGAACCACTCTCCCCAAATTCTGTTCTGATGGTGGCCTCTTGTCTTTAGTACAGATTCCTCTTCAGGACTATCAGATGTAGTGGCACCCCCATGTCTTTGAGTGCATTCCATAACTTTTTGTGATCTATACAAGCAAATGCTTTGCTATAGTCTAAAACACCCGCTGATTCTTTTTTGGAATTCTTTGGTGCATTCCATTAGCCATTGTGTGTTTGCAATGTGGTTCCTAGTGCCCCTTCCTTTTCTGAATCCTGCTTGCACCTCTGGAATTTCTCTCTCCATGTATGGTTCGAGTCTATACTGTAGAATGTTGAGCATTATTTTGCTTGCATGTAAGATTAGTGCTATTGTCCTACAGTTGCTGCAGTCTTTTGTATCTCCTTTCTTCTGGATTGGTATGTATTTTGAGTGTTTCCAGTCTGTTGGCCACTGCTCTGTTTTCCATGTTTGTTGGCATATTTCAGTTAGCATTAAAGTTGTATCTGCTAGCAGTTCAATTGGGATATCATCTGTTCCCGGTGATTTATTTTTTCCAATTTCCTTTATTATAGATTCAACTTCACTTCTTAGAATTTGGGGTTTGTCTTCATATGGCTCCTCATTCCAAATATCATTCATTCCCTCATCTCTTTTGTATAACTCTTCTGTGTATTGCCTCCAGCATTTTTTATTTCTTCTTGTTACTGTAACATATTCTTTTTTTCTCTCCATAGAGCATCCCTGCCCGCAGTCTGAACTTGGCTTTAATTTCTCAGATTTTTTGATAGCAGTCTCGTGTTCTTCCCTTTTTGTTCTTGTCTTCTATTTCTCTTCATTGGTCATTGTAGTATTTCTCCTTATCCCTGCATGTCAGACATTGGACATATGTGTTCATATTTCTCTCGGTGTTCCTATCTCCTTTTGCTTTTGCTTTTCTTCTTTCTTTTATTGCATGAAGTGTTTCATCTGTCATCCATTGTTTCTTATCTCTCTTTTTTGGCCACTGTTAGTGTTTTCTTGCATTCGTCCTTAAATTATGTCTTCTGTCCACAATTCTTCAGGTTCCCAGATGATTATATGCAATAGTTCAAATCTGTTTCCTACATTGTCCTTGAATTAATCTGAAATGTTATTCAGGTTATATTTTGGTATAATGATGGTTTTTGCTTTCTTCTTCAGCTTAACTCTGATTTTTGTTATGAGCAGTTCGTGGTTTGTGCCACAATCAGCTCTTGGTCTGGTTTTGGCCACACGGATAGAGTTTATCCTTCTTCTACTTCCAATTATGTAGTCCATCTGGTTTTTGTGTTTACCATCTGGTGATGTCGAGGTGTATAGTCTCCAACTGGTTGTATGAAGCAGGTATTTGCAATGAATAGGTTATTGGCCTCACAGAATTCTATCAGATGCTCTCCTTTTATTTCTTGTTCCTAATCCAAATCTTCCTACTATTTTTGATTCTTTTTTGTTGCCAACTTTAGCATTCAAGTCTCCAATGATTAGTTTGAAATCTTGTGATGGTGTGTTGTCAATTTCTTCCTGGACTGCATCATAGAATCTCTCAATTTCCTCTTCATCTGCATCTGTGGTTGGTGCCTATACTTGGATTATTGTGATGTTTATAGGTTTATCCTGAAGCCTTATTGATAGTATACAGTCTGACTTTTAGTTGTATCATTTGAGTGCTGTAGCTATAGCTTTTCTTAATATGAAAACTACCCCATTTCTTCTTGTTTTTTCATTTCCTGAATAGATTACTGTATAGTTGTCTAAGTCAAAGTGACCCGTTCCTGTCCATTTTAACTCACTCCTAGTATTGCTATATTCATGCATTCCACTTCCTTCTTTACTATGTCTAGTTTTCCCTGGCTCATGCTTCTTACGCTTCATGTTCCAATTACATGTGTAATGTTGCTTCTAACTATGCTTGTTTTATTGGACATGTTTTCTGTCTGGCCTCCCCCTCTCTAGTTGTTGGTTTTTGAGCTGTCTCACCTAAAGGGTTTTCTTGGTGAAATGGTCTCGCAAAGAGGGACACCTTTTGCCTCCTTTCACGCAGTGCTGACAAGTATCAGCTATGGTGACACTACTATTCTCTCTGTGAGAGTTGACTTCAGTGTCACCACCACTACTGCTGCAGCCCAGTAGCTGTTCTTATATTTTATGCCTGTCATTCCCTTCTTTCCTCCCTCAATTCTCTTTTTCCTTTCCTTTTTACACTCCTAGATGTTTTCCCCACCCTCTCCTCCTCCTCCCCACCTCCCACTTTGTCCCCATAGGTGGCATCAGTGGTTTTCTGGTCTTCTTGTTGGGGAGGGCCCTGATGTTCCTGGGCTGTGGTGTTGAAGCCCCCCTTTTTGTCCATCGCCTTTCTGGTCTCACAGGGGAGGGGAGGCTCTGACGTACCTGGGCTCCCAAGCCTGCTTCTTTGTCCCTCTGGATGGCAGTGCGTCATCCAATCCCAAACTGCTGCAAGAGTATTTGCTGTCTCCGAAACTTAGAATATGAAGGAAACAGAGCTGAATGCCATTGATAGAGTGATGTAAATAAATGTAAATAAGATATAATACAGTACAACCCCGATATGAATGGGGGTTATCTTCCAAGCCCCCCCCCCCCATAGATACCTGAAACCATGAATAGGAAACCTTATTATTTTCAATGAGGCGAATGACTATAGAAACACAATGGAGGATCTAGAAATAAATGCCTAGAGAGATCACTCTTCTAGGCATTTCTAGGTCCTCCAATTTGATTCTATGGTATGCTTGGGCTGGAAGTTGACCATAGAATAGCACTGGGGTACCTAGAAATGTCTAGAGAGAACACATTTTTTCAGACCTGTATAAGTGAAACCATGGAAACTGAATTTGTGGATATGGGTGTCGTACTGTAACTGTATTTTGTATATTAATATATTATTGTTCATAATGTATTGTTGCTGGTAATAATAGTTGGCTTTGTACAGTTCTTCAGTGGCTGCTAGTGGTTGTGATGTTTCTGAAGCAGTGAATCTGCTCCAGGTTTCAGGCTGAACGTAAAGGGAACTATCTAAGGTACTGAACCCTACCACAGACTAAAAGTAAATGTTCAGGCTAAAGGATCACTGCCTCACGGACTATGGATCCACCAACTGCCACTGCAGTTCAATTTAAACTCTAACTTTAAACAAACAGTTCAATTTCTCTGCCACATCTTTATGCAACTGCATTCTGAGATATAACCCTGGTCAAGACCTGTAAGATTTTTGAGTGGAGTAAAAAATTTAAATACTTACATTTAAATGCTTTGATAATTTCTCATGAAAAGCTGGGCATGCCCTTAAGGAGAGCAAGAGAATGAACCAATGCCTCTTTCAAGGGAAGTTTTTAATCTTGTAATTTGTCCATTAATATTTTACTTGCTTTTTCAACTGCCTTATTCCATGTACTTTTAAATTGAATTGTTTAACTGTTGTTAATCCTTGTAAAAGAGGATTTTAGCTACACTTTTATTTTAAATTGTGGTAAGCCACTTTGGGCCCCTTGACAGGATTAAAATAGGATATATATATAATCAGATCTAGATGCTTGATGAAGAATTCAACCCAAATTTGGTGGAAAGAATATGATTTCCTTTGAAGAGCTTTGTGTTCAAAGCTGGAAAACTACTTTTTGGAGTAAAACTGCCTGTACCTCCCAGTCAACATGGCTGGTGGCCACACTCGTTGGAATTTTCTGGTAGTTGTAGTAGGGAAAAAATATGTATTTTTCTGGTCTGAGCCACTTAAGATTCACCAAGTCTCATAAAACTCACCAGTAATGTCCGAATTAATAGGTTCAGAAAAAGGCTGACTGAAGTCTCCTTGACTTCCCTAACAATAACTACAGGGAGCACATAATAATAATAATAATAATAATAATAATAATAATAATAATTTTTATTTATATCCCGGCCCTCTGCCAAGCAATCGGGGCGGCGTACAGTATTCAAAATATCAAAACAAGTCACATCAAATCAGACCCCATCCCTCATTCCCACCCCCACTCACCCCCCAAAAAACAAATCAAACCAAACAAATTAAAGACAATTATTAGAAATCTACAATATAAAATATACAGTATACAATATAAAAAACATGATTATATGATTGCATTGCCGCAGCTGCTCTGGGTGAAGGGGTGGGCTAGATAGCTTCTGAAGAAACCTTCTTCCACCACAACCACTACAGATGGTAAATGGCTGGGGGATGGGCTAAATAGCCTCCAAAGAGGTCTTCTTCCACCGCTGCCACTGCAGATGGTAAATGGGTGGAGGGATGGGCTAAATAGCCTCCAGGGATGTTCTCTTCCACCGCCGCCACAAAGGGGATGGAATCAAAGCTGGATAGGGCACACACCCTTCCACGGTGGTGGTGAGGAGGGAGATGATGTCCTAGGCTTGGCTTTCTTGCCACGCCTGCCCTCACCATCGCCGCTGCACTAGTGTAGCCACTGGTTGGGCTGGGGAATGCTGGGGGCACCTTTTGAAGGTTCCCTCTGAGGCCAGGTGTTGCACTGGGGGAGGAGGGCAGGCAAACAAACACACACACCCGCCACTCCTCTTCTCAGCCTCCTCCTTGGTATAGTTAATTTTCTTTCCAATTAATAGAACATCCATGTCTTAACTTTGGCAGAATCAAGCTCAAAACATGGATGACAATGGAGCAGGAAAGTCATAATGAGAAGCTACTACTCCATTCAGCTGACTAATTTGCGCTGGCAAATTGAATTTACTTGGTCTATAAATGAAAATATTGAAATTCCGTTGGGTCCCTGTTGCAGATTAACATAGTTAATTTAGTGTTTCAGCAATGATGTATGTGTGTTTCTTTCGCAAAATGTAGATTTTAAGCTATAGGAGACTGCCGATTTATGAAGAATGAATTTTAAAGGGATCAAGTATAATCTGTGTCCACCCCTTTTCTTGATTTTCATTCAATTTTTAAAAAACGCCTTACAGGCATATTTACTCAGATGTAGGCATCACTGCATTCAGTAGGGCTTAACCGGATAAACCTGGATAAGAATACTTTAGAGTTTGGGTGTTTGATACAAGAATGTGATAGATGACTCCCCAATGTATGTGGGTTTTCCCAGTTGGGCTGGTGGCTTCTTCCAGGTCCATAGGGTGGCAAATCAGTTCTGGGAGCTATCCAAGGTGCTGAACTCCTGTCCCATAGTTTCAGTGCCCTGGGCAGCTTCTTTAAAGTTCAGACTTAAACCCAGAATGGAGGACTTGGCCCTGATCCCACAAATGTATACAGTGTATGTGATGGGCAGGAAAATCATTCAGTTGTGGATTAATGTTTTCCTCACTTTAGATTGTTTTGGTAGCCAAGATGGAAGGGACCCCAGAATTATTGGTGCAATTGAATATAATGACTAAGGGTGAATATACACTGTAGAAATAATGCAGGTTGACAGCACGTTAAGTGCTGTAGCTCCACCATATGGAATCCTGGGATTTGTAGTTTTACATGGTCTCTAACCTTCTCTGCCAAAGAGCGCAGTGCTTCACTAAACTACAAATCCCAGGGTTTTGTAGGATTCAGCCAGGACAGTTAAAGTGGCATCAAACTACCTGTACATTATTTCTACAGTCCAGATTTCTACAGACCAGACGCACCCTTACAGAAGAAGAATCTCATAGCTGGAAGGAATCTTTGTCAACCAGAAGGGTCTGATGGGAGTTTTGTGTGTGTGTGTGTGTTGGGGAATGCTGTGACCCACACCAAGTGGCCTATGCCATAATATATTTTCAATAATATCTCTGAACACCCTGCTCTCATCAGTCTCCAGCAGCTAGGTGGGGCCACCAGTTCAAGTCCTGCCTGGGAACTCTTTTTCACACACCGCAGCATATCCACATCCTTTTTGACTTGTGGTGCCCAGAACTGGACACAATATTCCAGGTGAGGCCTGACCAGTTCAGAGCCATCACAAATGGGTCTTCCTTGAACTATATGGAGGAAAATAAGAAACTTTGAACAATTTTTTTCTCCCGTTCAGCCTTCATATTTGGACTGAACTACAGAGTTCGATTCCCAGCTTGGCCATGAAACCCAATGGGTGGCCTTGGGCAAGTCACACTCTCTCAGCCTCAGAGGAAGGCTGGGTAACCCCCTTCTGAAGAAACTTGCCAAGAAAATCCCATGATGCGTTTAGTCTTAGGTCAGAAAACTTGAAAGCACACAAGAATATTCTAAGGGCTTCAGGACAGCAAGGATGGTGGTGGGATCCTAATGGTTTTGCTTGTGGGTTTCTTTTTGGTGCAACCAGTTGTGCGATCTCGCCCCCTTTTGCCTAAGGTGACCAGAGGCCCTCACTGCAAAGGAGGACAAGGCACCGCAAAATGTAGGACAGCCAGGAACAATGTAGGCCAGGACTAAAGAATGGCTCAAAACGCTTGCTATAAATGCTTGCTATAAATGCCATGCTTCTTAATCATGCTTCAAAGAGAGGCAGACATGTAGGACATGGACTGGAAAAGGAGGACACACCTGGTTACCCTCTCCTTGCCTTGGCTCTCTCTTTTGTGAGAAGAGCCGCCTTTTGTGGAGTGGATGGGCTGGGTGTGTGTATATGTGTGTGTGTTGGGTTGGTATCAGGGTGACCGATGTCCTCCTTTCCCAGGACCTGCCCTACATTCCAACCTTTCTGTCCAGGAGGGATTCAAAGACGTCCTCCCTTTGGAGCCTGGCTATAAGAAGCATGAAGTGTTTGGAGCAGGGGTAGGCAACCTAAGGCCCGGGGGCCGGATGCGGCCCCCCAAGGCCTTTGGACTGGCCCTAGGCCGGTCCTGCTGCCACCGCCGCCGCCGCCCCCCATGATGATATTGATTATTGTTGTTATTACTTGTTCTTGGTGTTTTCTTGGCAAAATCTCCACAGGGGTTTTGCCATGGCTTTTCTGGGGCTGAGAGAGTGTGCATGCATATTTTTTTATTTTTTTTAATTTTAATTTTTTATTTTATTTTATTTTATTTATTTATTTATTTATTTATTTATGGTGCTTCGGCCCCCCAATTATCTGAGGGACAGCAACCCGGCCCCCGGCTCAAAAAGGTTGCCTATCCCTGGTTTGGCGCTTGTCTTGGCTGGCGTCCTGCCTTTCCTCGGGAAGGTCCTGCCTTGTCCTCCTTTCCTTTGCCTTTCGCTGGGGAGGAAGGCTCCGGATCCCAAGGCAAGGCAAGGCTTGTCCCGGGTCGGGAAGCAGAGTCCGCGTCGCTGGAGTTGGGTCCCGGAGGGCGACGGCAGGGAAAGCCCGGGATCGGAGCTGCCAATCAGAGGAAGAGGAGGAGGAGGAGGAGGAGGAAGAAGAGGAAGAAGAGGAGGAGGAGGAGGAAAGAAGAAGAAGAGAGCGCCGGGAGCCCCGAGTGGCTGAGCTAGGAGGGCAAAGCAAAGCAAAGCAAAGCAGAGCAAAGCAAAGCAGAGCAAAGCAAGGCAAGGCGTGGACGGGGGCTGAGGGGTGAAGGCTGGGGGCTCCCCCCTCTCCTCCTCCTCCTCCTCTTCCTCCTCCTGTTGTGGGTCAAGGAAGCCAGAGGGCGGTGCCGGCTGCCCTCCAATGTGGCCGGAGCCCTTCTTGCAGGGAACTTTAAGGCTGGCCAAGGATCGGGCTGCGCGGAGAAGAAGACGCCTCCTCCTCCTCCTCCTCCTCCTCCTCCTCTTCTTCCTCCTCTTCTTCTTCTTCCCGCTGCCATGGGTCCTCCGCCGGCCGGCATCGCCTCCCTCCTTCTCCCGGCCGCCTGGTGCTGCTGCTGCTGCTGCTGGTCCTGGGCGCTGCTGGTGGCCCCCGGAGACCCCCAGAGTGCCCCCAAAGGGCCCCCAGGTAAGGCAAGCGGGGGGGGGCAGCGCCTTCAAGGGACCGGGGGGGAGGAAGAGGAAGAGGAAGAGGAAGAGGAAGAGGAAGAGGAAGAGGGAGGAAGAGGAGGAGGAGGAGGTCTGCTTGCCTGCCTGCCTTGCTTCCCCCCCCCCCCCCGCCGCCTCCTCTTTGCCCGGCTCCCCTTGAGGCTCTCGCTCCGTCTCGCTCAAGTTCAACCCGAGAAGGACTTTCTCTCTCTCTCTCTCTCTCTTTTTTTGGGTCGGCCAGACTTCTCTCTCTTTCTCTCTTTCTCGGTGCCAGGACGCTGCCCGGGCGAGGAAGGGGTCTCCTTCTCCTCCTCCTCCTCCTCTTCTTCCTCTTCCTCCTCCTCTTCCCTCCGCCACGTGTGGATGCTGCTTCTGGCAGAATGGGACCAGGGTTCAGTTCCCAGTTCAGCCGCGGAAACCCACTGGGTGGCCTTGGGCGAGTCACACTCTCTCAGCCCCAGAGGATGGCAGTGGCATTCCATCCCCCATGAAACTTACCAAGAAAACCCCTTAGGGTTGACATAAGTCGGAAACGACTGGCGGCGTTGTGTCATGGAGAAGAGGGGTGTGGGGGATGTGTTCGGGGGGGGGGGAGGCTTTTGGACCCCGGTTGTTGGTTGAAACAGAGGAGGAGGAGGAGGAAGCAGAGAGTCCCCCTGAGGAGCCTTTTGTTTGCCCCCAATTCCCCATTCCCAACCCCTAGGATTGTTGTTGTCGTGTGCCTTATGGCGACCCTATTCCGGGGTTTTCTGGGCAAGTTTCTTCAGAGGAGGTTTGCCACTGCCACCCTCTGAGGCTGAGAGAGTGTGACTTGCTCAAGGCTTCCGTGGCCGAGGTGGGAACTGGACCCTGGTCTCCAGAGTCCTCGTCCGGCGACGCCACGCTGGCTCCCTCCCTCCCTCCGTCCAGCCCTGGGACCTGCTTGCAAAAAGAAGAAACTTTTGGGTCTGTGAGGAGGAAAAGAGAGAGAGAGAGAGAGAGAGAGTTTCCGTGGCAAAAGGCGGGAGGCGGGAACCTCACCTGAACTCTCCTCCCTGGCAGAAAAACCTTCCTGGGAGCCAGTCAGTCCATGGGGGGAATTAAACTCCGGGCAAAGAAGGACCCCTTTCGGCCGGTTCTTTGAACCCAGGGAGGGGAAGGGAAGGGAATGGCTTGGCAGGGAGTTTGAAGACGCTCGGGTACCCCCCCCCCCACTTTTCCATTGGCACTGCCAGTCACCAACTTTAAACTGGACTCTTGGTTTTGGGGAAAGGAAAACTGCTTCAAGCAAATGGCAGCTGAGGGGGGGGGTTCCCCCCAAAACACATCCCATGCACCCCTCTTCTCTCCCCCCCCCATCTTTCCCAACTTCTCCTCTTTTAGCAGCCCCAGAACCTGGTCTATATTCTGAACCTGGCCTCCTTGACTCCCTATAGTGGGAGAAAGGCAGGATACAAGATTATTATTATTATTATTATTATTATTATTATTATTATTATTATTCAGGGTGACCTTGGGCAAGTCACACTCTCTCAGCCTCAGGGGATGGCAAGGGCAAACCTCCTCTGAACAAACCTTGGCAAAGAACCCACATGATAGGGTTGCCATAAGGCCAAAAAAACTTGAGGGTACACAGTAGCAACAACAACAACAACAACAACAGTGCTCTAGAAGCAGTTCTGCCCTTCTATCCCTCCCTACATCTTCCTTCTTGAATGTGGGGTGAAGTGCTTGGTTCATTTAACCACTGGAAAGGTGAGATGCCATGTCTCCTGTGTCCTATTTGCCAAAAGTCCTGGTGCTCATTCTCAACCCCTTGTAGCCGAATAAACTTTTTGGTGTGTGAGTGGTACTGAGGAAGGAAAAGTGGAAGCCAGCATCAGACAATTGCAGAATGCAAGGCAGGGAGCCACAATGTGACTGAATTATTACTCACTGTTTACTTCTATGTACTTTTTCTCTCTCTTTTTCTAGACCATGTTTTGGGAGATCTAGACGAATACAGGCTTGTTGTCCCAACTAGCACTGACTCAAAGGGCAGGTTTCTCTCCAATGTGGTGTCAAGAGGTTCAAAGCAACGCCTCCGAAGGGATACCACTGGGGATCTTCTGCACCAGGCTGCTGCGAGTGAGCAAATTTTCTACAACATCACAGTTTTTGGACGAGAATTTCACTTTCGGCTGAAACCCAACCACAGGCTGGTAGCTCCGGGAGCCACAGTGGAATGGCAAGAGGAGGATTTAAACCTGACTTCTGTGGAGCCGCTCCGCGGGGATTGCCTCTATGTTGGGGATATCACCGACTTGCCTAATGCCTCTGTTGCCATAAGTAACTGTGATGGGCTGGTAAGACTCTTTTGTTGTTTAATGCCTGAGAGAATTAATGCCTTTCTCCTTACCACCCCCCTACCGACCCTGGATCTTCAGCTTCAAATACTCCCACCCCAATAACACATCATGTGAAATCAAATAAAGGAAATCCTCCCTTACATGCAATAAGGTGGCAAGGAATCAGTAAGCTCTTTTTATAGGTAGCAGAGCAGCCAAAAATCACTCTGAACTGACACATAACTGCTGTGACAAATCATTAATTATCAAGGTGAACAGCCCTCTTGAAGCTTTTCAGCACATCTAAAACAGTGACCTAATGTTGGCATCTGTACATTTTCCATCTTTGTAATATTCTCTGTCATCTTCAGCATTAGCAGAGGCTATGAAAGGGTGTGTGGTGTGTGTGTGTGTGTGTATTTATAAAGAAATCATAATACCGAATGCCAAGCTGCAATGTAGACTCATTGGTTTTTGTCTTTGGAGATTACATTTGTTCCGAAACTCTGATCCTTACACTTTTTAAAGGGGCCTTCCTTGTTCCTTGATTGCCAAGGCAAAAGGCAGGGTATAAGAAATAATAATAATAATAATAATAATAATAATAATAATAATAATGTTACATTTCTTCTCATCTGCTTACCAGGTTTTCCCAACCTGGGGCCTTCCAGATGTGTTGGACTATAACCCCTCATTGTAGCCCTGGAGAGCCCTGTTGACTGTTGATGATGGGGACTGTAGTCCAACAGATTGGGAGGATGCAAGGATAAGGAGTAATTCATTCATGGAACATGTGCATGTACCTTATGTGGTAACCATCTATATGTTTAAAGAGCAGTATATATATATATATATATATATATATACAGCTTGGAACTAGTTTCTATTTTCCATTCCAGCACACAAGTAGAGAGGTCAAACTGTCTTACACTATATGTTTTAAATTAAACTAATTACTATGCAGAGCGAACTTTGCTTCAGTTTACTTTGTGGAATGAACATCTGATTACATCCAATATCATCTTGTTTATATAGTTTGGGAGAGAAACCAACTAACATACAACCGGTACTGCTTATATGATAAATGGATTTAAGATCAGATTATGCCCTTCCTGTGTTGTCTGACTTCTTTCCAGAATCTGATTAAAAAGAGGTGTGGAGGTGGTGATACAGTTGCCAACTTTTTTTTTGGCAGGGTTCCTGTGCCCTTTAATAGCACAGGCATTTAGCAGGTGAAACATCTGATACTATTTCATCTCCTGCGATATTTCTGCACCTCACACAGCTATTAAAAGCACAGAAACTTACCAAAAAAGTGTTGGTAATTGTAGACGGGGGGGGGGGGGGAGCAGACGGCTTAAAAAGCCGTTTTGGGGGCAGGGAAGGGGAGGGGCAGCCGCACAGTGGCTGCCCCAACCCCTTCCCCAAGTCGTCCTCAGAGCAGCCAGCCCTCCGCACGGCCGGCGCTCCGAGGAGGACCTCTCGCTGCAGCGTTCACACATGCTGCAGCGGAAGAGTCGCCGAAGGTGCGCCAGCCGCCTTTTGCGGCGCACCTTCGGCGACTTGTGAAAGGAGCGCCAATTTAGCACTCCTTCCAGGGGCGGCGAAGCTGCGCCGCAGGGCCGAGGTGTGGGGATACCTCGGCCCCGCAGTGCAGCTTCCCAGGGCGGCCCATGGCCGCCCGTCTGCTTCCCCGCCAGAGGTCTCCTAATTTGGTTTGTGGTGTCCAGGAAGACAGAGTTGTTGAGACTTTAACTTATGCTGCCACCCCTTTACTATTCTCCATGGTGGACTTAAAAATCAGCTTTATTCTGTAGTGTATGAATGTCTAGGCCAGGGGTAGGCAACCTAAGGCCCGGGGGGGGGGGGGCGCGGATGCGGTCCCCCAAGGCCTTTGGACTGGCCCCAGGCCAGTCCTGCTGCTGCCGCCATGATGATATTATTGTTGTTATTACTTGTTCTTGGGGTTTTCTTGGCAAAATCTCCACAGGGGGTTTGCCATGGCTTTTCTGGGGCTGAGAGAGTGTGCATGCATATTTTTAAATTTTTTTAATTTTTTAAATATTTATTTATTTATTTATTTATTTATTTTTGGTGCTTTGGCCCCCCAATTGTCTGAGGGACAGCAACCCGGCCCCCGGCTCAAAAAGGTTGCCTACCCTTGGTTTAGGTAGTGTATAAATGCCTAGTATTTTGAAAGACAAAGGCCTTAGCATGGAGAGTAACAGAGAAAGATACAAGTGGGTCCCACTTTACTCCAACCTGACACTTCTACATGAGTTGAACAATGTCTTCCATAATTCCCAAGCAATGCCCTTTAGGGCTGGGTGGGATGGGAGTTATAGTCCAATCTGAGAGGCACTTGGAAGGGGAAGTCTGTTTTAGGGCAAAGGTTCTCAACGTTTCATCCTTATGTTTTGGAGTTCAACTCCCAGAACCCCGGCCAGCATGGACAATGGTTAGAGATTCTGGAAACCACATGCAAAACATGCAGAACCATTGGAGAAGTTATGTTTTAGTGTGCAGATGGACACCTTTTCTATTCTGTGGGAGGTCAAACTGTTTTCAAGATATGATCTAGGGCAATGCTTCTCAAACTTTCTGATGTGTTAGAATGGCAATCCCCCCGTTCGCCCCCCCCGTCCCCCATATGCCAGAAACTGGTGCCTTGTTTGCACCAGATTATTCTATTTGTATAGTTTCATAGAAACTTGAAGTGGATGGGCTGCAGGCCAGCCACAATCGGTGGTCCACAGATTTGAATGGCACTGTTCTAGGGGCTGGAGATGTATCTTTCCACAAGTAATCAGACTCAGTATTTATTTATTTATTTATTTCATAACCAGCTTCACTCTAGTTTTACAGTTCTAGGAGCACATCTGTGCAGGCATACTGTTACACAGTGATATATACATTTACTCGTGTGTGTGTGTGTGTGTGTGTGAGAGAGAGAGAGAGAGAGATGTACTGTAATATTTAACTATTGAAGACTGGCATTACATACAGTGTGACTGCAGTCTTCTTTTTCTTGTGATTAAGGCAAACTTTATTGTAGGCAAAATTTATGGGCAAACTTTCCCCTCCTTTAAAATGTCACAGGCTGACAAGAATTAAAATGGCCGCTTGTACCATATTTGCCCCACCACAACCACCAGTCAGTCCTTCCTGTTTCAGAGTATCATCTTCATTCAGAGGTGTCCCTCCATGTGTTGGTGGACTACAACTCTGGGAACCCTAGCCACCATGGCCAATATTCAGAGATATTGTAGTTGTAGTCAGTTAGGATCTGAAAGGCTTTATGATTTGTGAAGTCGTAGGCTTTCATGGCCGGCATCCATAGTTTTTTGTGGGTTTTTCGGGCTGTGTGGCCATGTTCTAGAAGAGTTTCTTTCTGACGTTTCGCCAGCATCTGTGGCTGGCATCTTCAGAGAAAACTGGAATGGAGGAGAATGGGTCTATATATACTGTGAGACCCTGGGTCTCACAGTATATATATAGACCCATTCTCCTCCATTCCAGTTTTCTCTGAAGATGCCAGCCACAGATGCTGGCGAAATGTCAGAAAGAAACTCTTCTTGAACATGGCCACACAGCCCGAAAAACCCACAAAAAGCCTTATGATTTCTATGTCTGTCCCAAACAATGGATTTAGGCCAATGATGGGTCACCCAAAGCAATCCAGGTGTTGTTGGATGATAACTTCCCTCATATATGGTCTCATTGAATGAGGCTAATGGAAGGTGGAGTTCAACATCTTCTGGAGCACCACAAGTTCTTCTGCCCTGATTTAGACTAATACAAGAATGGAGCCAGATAATTGCAAGAAAACTGTAATTGTATATTTTGGCAACTGTTGGCAAATGTAAAGTTATTGTCATTCTCACTGTGGTCCACTAAGGAAATACTATGAAATACTATTCCTTTCTGGATGGTACTGGGTTTTTCTCTCTCTCGAGACAATTTCTAGGACTGGGATACAAATGATCCATTTGATATAAGCACAGCAAAGCCTTCAAGTTCTCAGTTAGCTCAAACCCTTCCCTCTCTTTTCATGCAATTCAGTCCCAATATTTAAAAAAAAAATTATTTGGGGACATTTTGCAGTAGGATGAAACCAGGAGAAAGTGTGTCTCTGCTAAAGTTCCTGTAGTGTCGTAAGAGCACTTGAGTTTTAAGGATAATCCCTTGGAAATGTGTCCTATTGACTTTTCTCTGAGTAAACATGGTTAGCATTGGACTGATAGTTAATTGGCTACCTCCCTGCTGAGCTTGCATTTAGTATGAGCGAGTGACAGTCTGGGTGAATGATTGGCATGCTCCTTTCCAAGATGTTTGCAGTCACTGTGGGAATTCACCAAAGCCAATGCCATGAGCAGCAGGATTGAGAGGGGAAGAAGATGATGGCTAATTAAGTGAGCAGTCCTAAGGGTAAGGAGGCTGGCATATGGACTGCCCAGTCTTAGAGGCTCTGTTCCATTTAAAGCAAAGCTTGGGCAACTTACGGGCAGGGGAACTTTAACTCCCGAAATCTTCCAGCCAATGTGGTCGAAGTGACTAGGGGAATTCTGGGAGCTGTAGGCAAAAAAAAGACCTTGCCAGGCTCTGATCCAAAGGCCTTCCAGGCAGATGCTATTAAGATAGAAGCAAACCTCCTCTGAACAAATCTTGCCAAGAAAACCCCATGATAGGTTCACCTTAGGGTTGCCATAAGTCAGAAATGACTTGAAGACACACAACACACACAAACAAACAACTAAGGCTACCCAGCCTCTCCCCAATGCCTTTTCCCTACTTTTACTAAACCTCCTCTCATGTTGGGAGCAATGAGAGCGAAAGGAACTTTATGTGCTCTTAGGTGCATCTAGATTTCACATGGTGGTGGGAGTGTGGCTGGGATGGAGAAGTCTTTGGATCCTGTGGCCCTGTTCCCTTCTCTCTTTATCCACTGTTACATTCCTTTCACATCTCTTTTTGCTGCTTTACAAGGTTGGAAGTTCTGACCTCTGATGAAAGCTGGTGGGTGGAGGAGAAGATCAGGGCTTGGAGTGGGAGAGCAGGTGATTAGATCTGCCTTGCTGAGGTTGGAGCGTTGTCAGTTTGGAGGAGGATCTCCAGTTGATCCTGTGTCTCCTGTCAAAGATGTAGTTCTAGGATCATAAGACTGCAATCTAAATCTGGCTGAATTTTCACTTTTCCTTCTCTGCAAATTTCAGTTGAAGTCCCTCAGATATGTATTGTCCTGCCTTCCACCTCAAACAGTGTCGTGGCATTTTAAAACCTAATAAATTTATGATGGCATGAAGCTTTGTTGACTATAGCTCACCTCATCAGATGCATGCCATCAGTGTCAGTGGAATTTCATCCCTCCTTTTTTGGTGTATATAGTACACATAATATGCATAGTTGGGTGGGCTGGTAACTAATGAAGTCAGAGGGCAATTAAATGCAGAAGGCTCTCTTTTTGCTGCTTTACAAGGTTGGAAGTTCTAACCTTTGATGAAAGCTGGTGGGTGGAGTGAGAATTATATTATTAATACCAGTCATTCATGAAACTGTTGCTTATCAGCATCCTGGTACTAGTTAAACCTACTAACAGATGTAGGCTGGCATTCTGCTCCTTCTTACCGGAGGGAAGAAGAGGAAGAGGGGAAGACAATTCAGATAATGGATATCTGGCTGCTCCGGACTCCTGGGGGAAAGAAAATTTGGGTGCATTCAGTTTGAGAGCACACCCTCATTTCTTCTCCCAATTGACCTGAGACCAGCTGCTTCTTTGTAATTTGAATTGCCTTCCCCTCCACCACCAATGAGGAACAGCAGCAGAGCCCTTCCTGAGGTCTGATAACTGCCAGTTGGTGGGAGGATACAGTGTATGTGCCAGGGAAGGCACACATAGAATTTTGGTTGTAGCTTCATAAGAAACTATTATCCGGATTCTGACCTCTATTGATAGACCTGAAGTTCTTAATGCTATTGCATTTCAGTGATCTTTCTTTCTCCAATCTCTTTCTCAAGTTTCCTTGGTAATTTAGGGTTAGTTAAAGAATGTCTTGCAAAGCTGAACTGTTTTCCCTAACTTTCTGAAAATTGCACTTTGTGATATCAGATACATATCAATTTATTCTAGAGGTGAGATGCATGCAGGCCTTCAGATGCCAGCAAAGCTATTGGTGAGGAATGCTTGGAGATGCATCTGGAAAGCTGCGTGACTCCCACCACGGATATATTTTTTTGCATAGAGATTGGTTTATTAGCCTCAGCTGGAATGCCGATGGACATTGTTATTTTGTATGGAAGCTCATACTATGGTAAATCTGTTAGTCTTTAAGATACCACAGAACTCTGTAATTTTTTCTTTTGTTTATTGATTTTTAATACTAGCAATCTAATATGCCATCAAAATGAAAATGCTATACACTCAGAAAATACATACAGACAATAAAGAAACAAAGAAGGAAAAGAGTAGAGAACATCCCCCATGATTAAAACACAGTAGGGCTCTGTCCCCCTTCCCCAGTCTTGACTGTAATGAAAAGATAAATAAAAAATAGAAAAAAATTACATTGTTCTACCATTACAGATCCAGCTAAAATGTCCCACTAGAATGACTAATAACCATAACCACAAATTATTACATTGTAGATTTCTTATTGCTCAAAAAGTCCAAAAATTATTTCCAATCTTTCAATAAAAATATTCTTCAATTGGCTTCTCCTTTAGAATCCACATCACTTTGGCTATTTGGCCTAACTCAGCAACCTAAACAATCCATTCTTCTGTCACTGGTGCTTCAGTCTGTTTCCAAGCTTGTGCAAACAATAACTTTGTTGCTGTTATCATGTACTAAAGAAGTATTCCATATTTATTATCTACTTCTTTATCCACAATGCCAACAGAAACATCTCTGGTAACATTACAAAATCTATCTTTAACATTTTTTTGAATTAGCATATAAATCTTAGATCAATAACTTTTCATCTTCTTACAAGTACACCACATATGAAAGAAGGAGTCCATATTTATTATCTACCTCCAGTACTGGTCTGAAACATGCTTAGACATTTTCAACAACTTATTTAGGATTAGGTATCATCATACATCATCTTATACAGGTTTTCTTTTAAATTACTACTCAAAGTAAATTTTCTATCTTTGGACCACATTTCCCCCATTTGAATATTATGCCCAAAATTTTTGGTCCACCTTATCATGTATTCTTTTTCAGGTTCATCTTCTGTCTCTAATTTCAAAAGTTGTTTATACATTTTTTAAATTTCATGTTCATTATCTTTACACAGCTCTAAATAAAATGCATTTTCTCCAATCTCTTTTGCTGCATTTATCTCATCTTGATTAAACCTATCCTTAAGTTTCATATAAGTAAACAAATTAAGATCTTTGACTTCCATAAGAAACATTTTTTGATTGGACTCTGTTATTTTTGCTGCAACAAAGTAATACAGTTACCTGTTTGGCAATGAATCATTCTTTGTTCCCTCTACTTCTTCTTTGGTTCAGCTTGTCTTTCTTTGTCTAGGGAAGTTGGAGTGATACAGTAGTAAAGGTGT
Organism: Phrynosoma blainvillii; assembly: GCA_026167975.1. Taxonomy (NCBI): domain Eukaryota; kingdom Metazoa; phylum Chordata; class Lepidosauria; order Squamata; family Phrynosomatidae; genus Phrynosoma; species Phrynosoma blainvillii. The sequence continues at coordinate 287,254,833 of JANUYF010000002.1, read as the reverse complement.
GTGTCTATTATTGTGTCTACTACTAACACTTTAGAATGGAAATAATTGAGAGAGGAAAAGAGGCAGAGTATGTTTTTCCAGCTTCTTTGCTTGCATCTCAGAAGACTGGTACATTTATATGGCTCTCAGTTATAGTTTTTTGTAAAGTAGATTACAAGAGCAGGTCATTAGTTGGATAACATGGGGAAAACTGTGGGCTAAGGTTTGGAGAGTTTGTAAAGGGCCTTTCCTCCAAATAATTCAAGAACTAGTGTATGTATAGTTTTAGTAGACTAATATTGTGTGAGATCTGTTCTTTGGCCTCAAAGTCAGCTAATATATTTCTTGCCAAATTCAAACAGACAACACACCATGGTCCTGAGGGCACCTCCTGCCACAGCCCCAAATGGACCACGGGTAAGAGCAGATATTTTCTGCTCCTTTTAGGGCTGGTCTTGGGCAGGCGGCCCTGGCGCAACCATCATCTAAATGCCACACCCCCGGAGCAGACGGAAGCCACTCCTGTGTGACCATCTGTTTCGCTCGTAAATCCCACTTAAATGGAGGCTACCAACTGCTAGTGTTAGCAAATGAAAAGAAATGAAGACTGATGATCCCAGTGAGCTTTGCCTGAAAAGACAGAATACATCAGCAATAGGAACTAAGTTTGTTCTCAGAGGTAGCAATGAATTATTTCAATTTTCACTACAATAAAGTCTTCAAAAACTATGCAGTTTTCAAACACTATTCACAATTTGCGACTTATTCTGCATGAAATTTGCATGTGGTTATTTTGCACAGAAAGCAGTATTTTATGCACAGGACTCAGCATTTTCCATGTTGAAAATAATATTTTCATGCATAAATACTAATTTCTGCTCAGACAATGCTGTTTTCTGCACAGAAAATAATCTTTTCTTTGGAAATCAATTATGTGTGAATTTTATGGAGAATAAATCCCCCAATACAGCATTTTCTGCACAGACATTAATATTTCTGTGTTGAAATGTTATTTTTCCACAAAGAAAATGCTGTTTCCCCCCACAAAAATTACTGTTTTCTGCAAAAAACAACCACATGCACATTTTGAACAGAATAAGTTCTAAACTATAAAGGATTCTTCTCATCAGGCTTTCTCAACACTCTAAATACATGTTTTTCAACAATTTTTCATATATTTTCAAATATTCTTTCCATCCCTAATAAGTAAACAAAGAAACCATTACCAAAAAAGCCAGTGATCTGCATAAAATTTACATATATTCAGTATAAAACTTGTAACCCATATAAAACTTGTAACATAGGCTTCCTTCCCATAATGACACTAAAATGATCATCCCATATGTACAACCTCCATAAGCCATGAAAAAATTTGTTGTTATTCTGAGTTGTGATTTTGATTGTGATATTGTTACATATTCTACATTCCTGACAATACCCACTTTTGCACCTTTTGTTTAATAATAACACCCAATCTGAGAATCCTGACACATTTGCTATTTTGTAGCCTTTTGTTCATTAATAAAAGGATTATCCTGTCAAAGTTGTAATTATTTTGTTCAAATAGACCAATTTGGGTATAAATATTAGGCCAATTAAGATTAGCCCTTTTCATTGCAGAATTATGAAATAATTCTTCAAAGTCAATTTCTCTTGCATGTCCACACTCAAAAGATAGTTATGTGGTTTAAATGCTGTTGTCCCATAGTAACTCACCTGCAGTTCTTGATAACTGCTACTTTCTTTAGGTTCTGCCACAGTTACTGTGATTGTGCAAATGTCTCCTTAGGGCTATGCTCATGTCACTGAAAACTAGTTGTTGCCCCATGTGAACCTTACTTAATAATCTAAGTGGGTTTACTTTATATTCGTTTCCAAAGTCGACTTGGACGATTGTTTTTCAGGTACAACATTTCACAAGGAAAATTCTCAGAAAGATTTGTGGGTTCTTTGGGAAGCCAAGATTTAGAAACTTTTTTCCCTGTTCTCTACACTCTGATATCATATACATTATGTCATATGCGTTAGGGCTGAATGGAATGGCTAAATGTTTCTGGTTGCTTTAGATATAAGATCTAATGTGTTGACAATGGCCAGCATCCTGTTGGAAGCATGTGCAGGGACCTTTGGAAGTGATTAAACAGTTTTGTCCAGTCTGAAATAGCTGTGTTCACTTCAAGGCACCTGGAACACAGGGAATTATAACTCTTGATATTAGAGTTAAAGTAGTAGAATACAAATCTCTCTGGCTGCAGATTAACATATGCTGTATCTGCACTGCAGAAGTAATGTGGTTTGACACTGCTTTAACTGCCATTTCTTAATGGTATGGAATTCTGGGATTTGTAGTTTTGTGAGATATTGAGCCTTCTCTATCAAAGAGCTCTGGTGCCACAACAAGCTACAAATACCAGGTCTACATAGCATGGATCCATGACAGTTAAAGTGGTGTCAAATTGCTTTATTTCTGCAGTGCAGATGCAGCCATGAGCCTAGTTTACCTGTACATACACTCTGTTGTAGAGAAGAGCCTTAGGCTGCAGCCAGGTCAGGAGACCCAGTAGTTCAGAATGTTGCTTGAGGTTGGTATAAGACTGCTTCTGATTGGCTCCAGCAAATCTCACAAAATCTGGGCATGAAATACATAGATACAACAAAATAAGTTTCTATAATTGTCAACTTTTCTCATAATAATGAGGATAACAGCCTGACCTGGGCTTTCTGAATATCTGAGCCCTAGTAAATCATATACATGCCCCTCGATTTCATCAAGTGCGTTGCAGTGTGATCACATGAATTGTGCTTTTCTGTCTTCTGTTCAGATGCTCAGTGTGGAAAGGCAAATTCTTAAGGATCTTTATCTTCAGCCCAGACTTGGCCTGGACAGCCCTTCAAAGAGAGGAATGCTCTCTGACAACTGTTCAAATAGCTACACTAAGTCAATCAAGAATATAATCAGTTCAAAATATGTTTTGATGGGGTACAAATTGCAGTCACTATGCCAGCAAGCAAATCAAAACCAAAACCCAACAATATTTCAGTAAGATGTATTCCTTCTCTAGTGCATTAGTAGTCAGTTGTTGGCTTAGTCAATTTATTCAGGCAGGATTTCTTCCATCTTAATGACTTTATCACACAGTTTTTAAACCACCATAAAAGTTGGATAATAGCACCTTTGGCATACCTATTGCATAATGCCATCTCCCTCTCATCACTGCCTTGTCTTCAAGGTGTGCTTTCCCTGCACCTTGCCATTGATGGGGAAAACCCATCAATAAGTTACCAATCATACTAGTATAGCACTAGCCCTTAGGTGTGTTAGTTGATTGTGCAGTCATGTCAGTATCTCCTCCCCTCCCCTGTCATCATTTTTCTGTTTTTTTAAAAAGCTAACTTTCTTTTTCTTTCTTTCTCTTTCTTTCTTTCTTTCTTTCTTTCTTTCCTTTCTCTTTCTCTTTCTCTTTCTTTTTTTCTTTCTTTTTCTTTTTGGTTAAACTGCATTATTATAATGCAGGGAGGCAGGGTTAAGTATGTAGGCAGAAGAGAGCATGTGGGACCAGCAACAGCCCAGTCCTGCTATAGAAAGGATGTGTAGTAGGGAGTACTCCAGACCAGTATGTATGTACTTCATTTCAGAATGGGGGTTGTGTGATAAAGCCCTAACACTTGTGCATGAATACCTCTGGCAGTATTTCTGATCACAAAGTCCGATTGCTCTGCAGAGGGGTGGGATATAAATAATAATAATTATTATTTTTTTATTATTATAGCATTTAAGCTCCATGGTTGGACCCTCCAACAATGTAATTGCCAATACCAACCCCTGGAATTTACACTGCATCACACTCTTTCTCCCTCTCTATATTTGTGTCAATTATCTTAGGCTTTAAATTTGCAATAAGGGAGCATTTGTTGGATTGTTCTGTTGCTATTCTGGTGGGTAACAGTATTTTAAAGCTGGTCAATTTCATACCACATGTGTTTGCCAAATAATAGATTTACTCACAGGATGGGAAGGGAGCCAAATGTCATGAAGTTTGACCCATCAGGATTCTTCATGCTAATGAGCATTATACCTTCTCCTCCTCTGTTGCAATAAAGATTTCTGTTATGAAATGCTATCAAGTTGACTTTGACTTATGGTGACCCTATGAATGAGAGATCTCCAGAAGACCCTGTTATTAACTTCCCTGATAAGGTCTTGCAGATTCAGAGCTGTGACTTCCTTGAATGAATTAATCCACCTGTGTTGTGGTCTCCCACGTTTGTTATGCCCTTCCACATTACTGAGTATCATCATTTCCAATAAGTCATGTCATGTCATATATCCAAAGTACAACAGCCTCACTTTGGCCACTTTGGCTTCTAGGGAGAGTTTGGGCTTGATTTGCTCTCTGTCCCATTTCTTTGTCTTGTTACTTGGCAGCAAAATACCTGGTCCTAATGCATATAAAACATATTCTCTTCCACTCAGGGACATTCTTTCAGATTCTGGAGATGTTTCTTTTTGGACCACAGCTCCCAAATCTGAGAGCTGTAGTCCCAAAACTGTAACTTTCCTAGTTCTGTATTCTTTTCTCTAGATTATAAATGCAATTGTATTCATTTGTTTTCTACTATTCAGTGGCTAATTACAAAAATAATTGCCATATCTTTTGTAAATGAGTATATGGCAAAACCTTTTGTATGCCTGGAGCTGATTTTGATGGTTTGAAGCCCAAAGGTGGAAAATGACACAGTAGATCATCAAGCAGTAGCAGCTGATGGCTATTTGAGGGATAGGTATCAGTACTTTGGATAGCTCCCTTAAAGTTTAGAATAAAACCAAGATTCATTGCATCACTAATATGGAAGACACCAGCTTCTACTACAGTAACCATTAACCATTTCCACTGAGATAGAACACCTTGTATTAAAAATAACAAGAGGAAAAACTCTCTCTATATATTCAACATTAAAATGGAAAAAAATAATTCTGAGGCAAGGGAATCCAGATTCTGAAAAGACAGATTTATTGCCTCTGATGGACATTATGCATGCTTGTACAGTCAGCTATGCCCTTGCTAGTCAGATGGGTAGGAGCCACAAGGAACATTCAGATCTGTCTGCTGGAAATCTTGTACAGGTCACACTCTGGCTTCTTCTTTTGCCCACAAGCTTTGTATTCAAAATCATTCATGGCATTTCTTCTCTGAAAAAAGAAAGGAAGGAAGGAAGGAAGGAAGGAAGGAAGGAAGGAAGGAAGGACTCGAGGGGGTTCTGGCCTTCACTTAAAATCTCACAACTTCTGCAAATGGATACAAAGTATCCCATGACAGAGCTGTCTAATGTTCCCTGTCTTGGAATAATTGTCTGGGTATAGATGCTTTGTGTACTGCCCTCAGACCATCGCATAGGCTCTAGGGTAGTGGTCTCCAAACATTTTTGGGCTACCATTCCTTTCTTCTTGGGTGATAACCTTAGCATCTCCCCAATGCCTATTTCTTGATATTAGGTCTACTGTTTGTGCAGCAGCCAGCCGGCCAGTGGCATCTACCTTGCCATTGTATCCTCCTCCTCCTCAGCCTCTCATATGTGAATACAGCAGCAGCAGCAGCTGCCCAAGCCTGCTCCTCTCTCTCACTCATGTCAGCCTTACAGCAAAAGTAAGCCTAGCTGGCTGGCTGCTCGGTTGCTGCTCCCAGTGTGATCAGGTGCAAAGAGAGCAGTGTCTGAGCAGCTGGTAGAGCATCAACTGGGCAGCTGGTCATCTTGGAAGCAGCAACAAAGCAACTGGCTGAGCAGTGATTGAAAAACCTCTCATCCATGCCAGCCTTATAGTAGAGACTGGCACAGGTGAGAGGCTTCTCAGTCTCTGCTTGACCAGCTACTCAATTGCTGATCTCAAATGAAAAGGGAGAAGCGTCTCCCTGGTGAGGAAGGACTCTCAGTCCTTCCTCACGAGGGTGGAGAGGGGCACAGCTGGCTTCCCACTTTTCTCCCCAGCATGGAAAGACTCTTAGTCTGAGAGAGGTGAGAGAGGCAATGGACTGTTTTGTAGAATCACCCCTGATACCCCTCTCCTTCCCTAGAGATGTGCCTTCCCCACACAGCTTCAAGTTGTGCCCCCCCCCATACAAACATTGTTTCTTTTGCTACCTTTTTTCTTGGCTGGCCCAACAAAAGATAGCAGGAGCAGCAGTACAGCTTCAGCCTTTCAGCCAAGTCCCAGCGAAGCTCACAAAGCTTAAGCTCTTTATTTGCTGCTGTGTCTCCCTCACAGCCACATTTTCTAACGCCTCTTCCGCATTGCACTTGTAAAGGCCACTCATTCCCCTTGTCTTTTTTGCACACCAACACTTTGACTGAGTGCCCCATCTCTCTTTCCCCTAGTGCCCCCTGGATCTTTCCACTGCCCCCAGGGAAGTGTGTCACCCACTTTGGGAATCACTGCCCTAGGGCATGAATAGGCAACATGTGGTTCTCCAAATGTTGTTGAACTACAATTTCTGTCACCTCTAGCAAGAAAAGCCAATGGTGTGGGGGATGATGGGACTTGCAGTCTGACATGATCTTGCAATCCCAATGTTGCCCATGCCTGCCCTAGGTGTAATGGTGGCATGCCCTGAGTGTTTGAATGTGACTTCTGCTGAACTGATATAAAATGGAGAACAAAGCTTGAAGATTTTGTTTTGTTTTGTTTTGTTTTGGACCACAGGTCTAGAATCACCAGACAGTACTGGATAAGTTGGCTAGGACATTTTGGGGGTTGTAGTTCAAAAGGTAACATTTCCAAGCTCTGTTGGTTATGTGGTAGCAATTATAAAAAGGATATTGAACTTTATCTTTTCCTGCAGAAACTCTACAATTCTCCTTGGTTTCGTGGCTCCCGCAAAGCCTTATTTTTGGTCTAGCAGCCAAATCAGGAGGAAAGAAAACAGTGTGTGTGTGTGTGTGTGTGTGTGTGTGAACTGAGGAACTTTTAGAGGGAAAGGCATGGATGGTGGCTCACACTGACCCACTACCTGCAAGAAATCCCACTAGCCATGGACTCTGCATCTCTTTTGTGGCGACTAGTTTTGAAACGATTATGCTGCCATCATTTCTACTTAGAGTTTTATAACTTTATAATTTTGTCTCTGCTGCTTGAGCATGTACCTACCTGCTTCCATTGGTGAGAAGTGAAGAACAATGCTTTGAAAAACAAATAATTAATGTGATCATTGAATCAAATGTTGAAATGAACTGGAGTTATGTAGAGCTGGCATGAGTCTTTTCTCACTTCAGTCAGTCATCTTTTTCCTGTGGTTTTTGAGATTCATCCCTTCTTTCTGGCAGTTCTGAGAGAGGCAAGAGTAAAGGATGATTAACACTGTGGACCTGAAAGCCACTTGCTTGAGGAGATTCCATTGGAATTAAAGGAACTTCTTGGAGATGGTTTATGACTTCAAGCCAGGCAAATCTGTAGGTTAAATTAATTTAAAAAGCTCTGTAATTAGTATGTTTGATCATGATAATCATTTTTATTTCAGTGAGGATTTGAATGTTGGTATGCTGAAGGCTTGTGTTCTTTGTTCTGTAATGAGGACTTACTTTTCAAACTGGTCTTAACTAGGAATTTCTAAATACCAAAGCTTGGCTGTACTTTTCTATCAGAGCAATCCTGAACAAGTTGGAAGCAAGTCCTGTTGAACACAAGCCTATGTCAACCTAGATACACTGGACTACAGTTCCCATTGCCTCCCAGCCATTATATGCCACTGTACTCCAGTCCATTTGAATGGCACCAGGTTGGGAAACTGTCCTAAATATATTTAAGAGTGTACTGTACATACTACTTGGGATACGCTGAAGCATAATTGAGTCTCTTAGCATTTGTCTTGTGTGATTATTATTCATGAAGGAGAGAAGGATGCATTTGAGTCAAGATGGATTTTGTAGTTTTGTAATTTTGTAGTTTTGCCATTGGATGAGGAACTACCTTTAGGTGTTCAGAATGCCCTTGGCCTACCAAACTGACAAGGTATGATGCCAATAGTTAAATCCTGAAAATGGCTAATAGGCAAACTGTGGCATGGCTGAACTAGAAAAAGAAAGGGAGGAAGGAAGAAATGACAGTAGTGTCCTGAATGTTTTAATGACAAATTGTAAAATAGACAAGGGAAGAAAACTGCATTGTACCCTCTCAGGCATCACATAGTATGTACACATTGGTGATTTTTTTTACTGTCTTGGAGGCCATCAGGATTGATGCCTTACTTGCTCCTCCTGTTATCTACTGTGGGTTTCCTGGTAATGGAGGTAGCTGGATAAGTTCCCTTGCATATGGGCACATTATTGGAGGGGGATAAGGCTGGTAGCATCTTTAGGGAGCTTGAGTGACAGTGGACAAGAGGGCTTCTGAGAACAGTGTCTACACCCCATATCCACACCCCAAATCTGGAAGCAGGCCTGTAACCTCTGGTTATTTGTGGGAAAGCATGTTTATTGTGACTAATACTGAAACTAGATGTTATGAAGAGTACCTGCCTATCAACAAAAGCTTGAGGGACAGGAGAGGTGGGCTGCTGGATGCTGTTTGTTTGCTTGCTCTTTTTAAAACATGTATTTGTGCAGAGCATCTGTTTTTGACCTGATAGTCTCTCTGTGGCATAATGCTGATATTCTATCCATCTTATGCTTTACATGGTAACTATGTTTGCCTTGGCTAGATGGTATTTGTCAGTTTCCTTCTGCAGTGTGAAGAGCTGACATGTGCTGGAGATGGCTAACCAATCAGGATCCCACAGCATGGCTCACCAAATGTTTAGGGACATGGCCCCTCTCTTTTATAATTTACAGTTTCCAGGAGGGGAAAAAACTCGTGTAACATTGATGTAGCTGTGGAGAACAGGATTGTTGCATAAACTGCGAAAAGATTGCAAGTGAGAGACTATCAAGTTCCACTTAAAAAAAGCACACACCTCCAAAATAATCCCTAAAAGATATTTGAGGGAAGCCATTTTTGGCTACTTTCCCAGATGCTAATTTGCCTAGAAGTGCCTGGTACAGCAGTAGTGCAATTTTAAACTTCTTTAATAGCAGTGGTGCTAGCAGTACAAGGCACATCTTGGTGAGTTAATGACAATCACTGCTTCTAGCCACTCATTAATCTCTAGAAAGGAACTTGGGGCTTTGACTGCTACTGCTTTAGGCCTCTGTGTTCAGTGACCTAACAAAGCCCTTTTGGAATGTGGCAAGTTTAGATACATTTATGAAGACAATAATACAGCTGAATGGTTAAAAGGAAAGGAGAGCAGTGGGGGTGCAGGGAATTTATTAGGACTGTAAAGAGTGGCCAAGTTGATGAGGGCACAGGTTGACAACCTGTAGCTTGCTAGACTACAAGTTCCATCATTCCTCATCATTGGATATGTTGGCTGTGGCTGGTGGGAATCATAGAATCATAGAATCATAGAGTTGGAAGAGACCACAAGGGCCATCGAGTCCAACCCCCTGCCATGCAGGAACTCCCAATCAAAGCATCCCTGACAGATGGCCATCCAGCCTCTGCTTAAAGACCTCCAAGGAAGGAGACTCCACTACTCTCCGAGGGAGTGTGTTCCACTCTCGAACCGCCCTTACTGTCAGAAAGTTCCTCCTAATGTTGAGGTGGAATCTCTTTTCTTGCAGCTTGCATCCATTGTTTCGGGTCCTAGTCTCTGGAGCAGCAGAAAACAAGCTTGTTCCCTCCTCGATATGACATCCCTTCAAATATTTAAATACGGCTATCATATCACCTCTCAGCCTTCTCTTCTCCAGGCTAAACATCCCCAGCTCCCTAAGTCGTTCCTCATAGGGCTTGGTTTCCAGACCCTTCACCATTTTAGTTGCCCTCCTTTGGACACTCTTGGACACTCCTTTGGGAGTTGTCAAACCGACCACATCTTGAAAGTCATACAGTTCCCATCTCTGGTTTGAGGTATCAATTCATCCACCCACCCATCCGAGACTGCCTTATATTATCAGGTGAGAATATTTAAGTATCTAGCCTAGTTTTGTCAACTCTGACAACAACAGTAATTCACCACATTACTATCATCTTGAACCTTAAAAATAAAACAAAACCCTGGGGATTGAGTGCCAGGGATTAAAACGGACCTTCTACATGCAAAGCATGTGTTCTACCAAAGATGTTAAAATTTGTCATTGCTTGATGCTTTCCTGTTTTTTTCCCTGTGCTTTTAGACCTTTTTATTTTCTCTTTGGGGCTGGAGATACTATCCTTTGCCAAATGGATGTGAGGCTGCTTGGACAAGGATTTCCATATAGTCAAACAATCCAGATGCTATCTATTCCAGGAACAGTTGAGTGCTTTCCCTCCCCCCCCCCCCCCCCGCTTCTTCTGTAAAACTGCCTCCAGTTTTGCCTGCATGATCCTGGCAGTCCAAGGATGTTCCAGTAGTTATAGCTGTGCAGCTGACCATATGGAATGAGCAGAGAATGTTATTTGAGTTTGTAATTCGTCCAAAGGCCTACAGACTGCCAGTTGCTGAATGGAATGCAACCTGCATGAATTGAAAACTCTATTAGCTTTGTAAGATAAATGACAAAGTGAAAGCTAAAATACAAATAAAAAATAAAAATATTGTGGTACACATTTACTTTGCTGTTCAAGTCTTGCTTTTGACTTAATCAGTTTCATAATTTGGGTCTCCAGATCAATTATGATGTATTTTATGGAATATATAATGGAAAAGTTTAAAAAATACTTACCTAGTTCACATAAGGTGAAGACTGAACCAGGAAAGTAAAACTAATGAACATTTGGATGTGTCTGCAAGACAGATGCTGCCTATCTGCACTGCATTCCCTTTTAACATGATAAATATTTGGGTGCACATCCAAATGTGCATCACCATCTGAATTCAAATGCAAGCAATCATGAATAATTTATATGACACTAGAGGTGGACCATGGGAGCAAGCATGGTATAGCGGCTTAGTGGCTTGAGTATTGGACTTGGATTCTGGGATACTATAGTTCAGATCCTTGTTCAGCCATGGAAACCCACTGGGAGACTACAGTTCAAATCACTGCTCAGCCATGGAAGCTCACTGGTTGGACAAGTCACATTTTCTCAACCTCAGAGGGAGGCAGAGACACTTTGATGGAACATATCTTGCAAAACACACACACACACAAAACACCATGATAGGTATGCCTTCAAACTTATAGACGTTGAAAACGAGTTCAAGGCACTCACCACCAACAAAGGGCTGTACTGGAATGTTGCATAGCTAAAGTGAATCTTTATATGTAAAAATGTCTATGTTCAAAATGCATCCATATACACACATCTATATACATTAGTGTTGTTGTTTTATACCCTCATGTGAATGGACTCTCGGAGTCTTAGTAGTCAACAGTGTGATGCAATGTGATGCAACAACTAAAAAGCCAATACAATCCTAGGCTACATCAATAGGAGTGCAGTGTTGAGATCAAGGGAAGTAATAGTACTACTCTATTCTGCTTTGATCAGACATCGCTGGAATACTGTGTCCAGTCCTGGGCACCACAATTCAAAAAGGATGTTGACAAGCTGGAGCATGTCCAGAGGAGGGTGACAAAATGTTGAAGGGTCTGGAAACCATGCCCTATGAAGAGTGACATAGGGAGCTGGGTATGTTTAGCCTGGAGAAGAGACAGTTAAGAGGTGATATGACAGCCCAGTTTAAATATTTGAAGGGATATCATATTGAGGATGGAGGAAACTTGTTTTCTGATGCTCCAGAGAATAGGGCATGGAATAATGGATGCAAGCTACAGGAAAAAGAGATTATTCCACCTAAAAATTAGGAGGAACTTCCTGACAGTAAGAGCTGTTCAACAGTGGAACACACTCCCTCAGAGAGTGATGGAGTCTCCTTCTTTGGAGGTTTTAAAACAGAGGCTGGATAGTCATCCGTTGGGAGTGCTTTGATTGTGTCTTCCAGCATGGCAGGAAGTTGGACTGGATGGCCCTTGTGATCCCTTCAAACTCTGTGATTCTATGATTCAAGTCATTTATGACTTATGGTGACCCTGTCATGAGGTGTTCTTGGCAAGATTTGTTCAGAGGAGGATTGCAGTTCTTTCCTCAGTTGAAAGAGCATGACTTGCCCAAGATCAACCAGTGGTTTCCATGACTGAGTACAGATTCAAACCCAGACACTCAAACCACTACACCACACTGGCTTCTTTGTATATGTATATGCATGCATGAACACTTTGAATATATATTATGTAAATAAAAACAAACCCCTATTTGAAGCTTATTTCAGCTGTATCTCTAATGTTTTTAAAAGTCCAAACAAAAGTTACTATATATGCTTTCTTTTGCTAAAACACAGAACAATTTTGGTTAGCTTGTTAGTACCTTCTACAGCTTTTTCAGTCTCACAGCTTTGTGTTGAGCTGAGCAAAATTGTGGTCTGGGTAGTAGAAAATTTCCATGGGCAACCCACATTCTGATCACTGTAGTTCAATAGAGGTGTACTACAGATTGTTCTATTAGTTTTGTCTTCATCTGTGCATTTTCAGCATCTTCATTGTCAGTGCACACATTTGAGGACCTTATTGCAAACAGACTGCTAATTTTTGCAGCAAATTGAAGCTTGCCTTGTTTAGCATTATATTTTTGTGGCATTTATTCATTGTAAAAAGGGAGAGGGGAGAGGGAAGGATTTTTTTTTGTACTTTTTGATTAGTGTGAAGAAAGAACACTGCCTCTTTTGATCTTTTGGCAAATTAAGCTAGACAAGGGGAAATGTGTAAACCTTGCTTGCAAAACTGCATTTCCTAAACTGCCATTTGTCATTCTGAGTGGGGTCTTCTCTGCAATGTATGCATTCACCAGAGGCCAGATTGCTCCTTATGTACCAACAATAAAAGTAGAAATAGACCACTGAAAAAGAAGATGAGGTAAGATGTTTATTTATATAAAGGACACAATTACAACAAATAGAAATATAGTACTTCCCACCAGTCACCACAAGGGGAAATTTGACCATCCTTTCTGAACAGTCTTTCAAAGAGTAGATGAGGACAATTTGAAAATCATAAGATGCAACTGAAAAGTGCTAGAGAAGGGATTTGAAGTAGAAGGAAGGGAAGTTGTAGGAAAGGAGGAGCAAGCAAAATCATGCTCAAAATTTTACAACATAGGCTCCAACCATACATGGAGAGAGAAATCCCAGAGGTCCAAGCAGGGTTCAGGAAAGGAAGAGGCAACAGGAATCACATTGCAGATATACAGTGGCTAATGGAGTGTAGCAGGGAGTTCCAAAAGGAAACCAGCATGTGCTTTATAGACTACAGCAAAGCCTTTGAGTGTAGAGATCATGAAAGGCTATGGAATGCCCTTAAAGACATGGGAGTGTGAACGCATCTGATAGTCCTAATGTGGAATCTCTACTCAGGCAAAAGGCTACTGTCAGGACAGAAACAGAATGGTTCCCAACTGACAAAAGACAAGGCAGCACCATATCACCTTACCTATTCAACTTATATGTAGAACATATTGTAAGGAAAGCAGGAAGAGGGAGGAGTGGAAATAGGGGGAAGAAATATCAACAATCTGAGATATGCTGATGACACCATAATACTAGCAGAGAACCTCACAGACCTGGAACACCTACTAAGGAAGATCAAAGAAGAAAGTGCTAAGGCAGGCTTACTGTTGAACATAAAGAAAACAAAAATAATGACCATAGAAAACTTACACACATTCAAGCTAGACATTACTAAATCAAACTAGAAATAGAAATAGTAAAAGAGTTCTCATATCTGGGATCAAACATTAATTGGAACAGGGACTGAAGCCAGGCAATCAGAAGAAGATTAAGAATGGGGAGGGTGGCTATGAAAGAACTAGAAAAGATCCTAAAATGCAAAGACATACAACTCAGCACAAAAGTCAGAATAATACAAGCCATTGTATTATCTATTACCATATATGGATGTGAGAGCTGGACAGTCAAGAAAGAAGATAGGAGGAAAATCAATTCATTTGAAATAATGTGGTGCTGGAGAAGAGTGCTGAGGATCCCATGGACAGCCAAAAGGACAAACAAATGGGTCCTAGAGCAGATCAAGCCAGAGATATCCCTAAAAGCCAAGATGACAAGACTTAGACTGTCATACTCTGGACACATCATGAGAAGGCATGAATAGTTGAAAAAGACAATAATGTTAGGAAAGGTGGAGTAAAGTAGAAAGAGAGGAAGGCCACATGCTAGATGGATGGACTTTATTAAAGAGTCCACGAATATGAGTTTGCAGAAGCTGGGCAGAGCAGTAGAGGACAGGGGCCCCTGGAGATGTCTCATCCATAGGATCGCCATAGGCACGCAAAGGCAATTAACAACAACAAAAGGAAGGGACATGGTTACCCTGCCTTAGAAGCTACCTTCTGCTTTTCAGTTTTCCTTTAGGGAAGGGGTGGACAATGTCCAGAGACTCAAGGCTTATTTTTCATCTCACAGAGCCCACTATTTTGTTTCATTGTAACATTTGTTGTTTTCTTCTGTACCATTGAAGGGAGAGGAGACAAGGTGCAGAGGAGGCCTTGCTGCTCATCCAGGCATATGAGAATAAAAGCAGCCATTTCTTTTGCGTATTTTGTTTAAAATCAGAGAGGTATTGAGGGATCTGGGAGGATCCCATGAGTTGATGGATTTCTATCCTTTATTTAGGATGAAGAACAAATAATAGAAGTGGTAGTAGTAATAGTTGTGGCAGCAATAGTAATAACAACAACTATTGGGCCTTATGTTTGTGGAGAAAAATCATGAGAAGCAACAATATTTGGTAAAATAGGAGAGCAGGATTGTTTTGGAGTTCTGTATGTCTGACCATGGGACTCCCACTTTATGAACAATGGTTATAAAGTCAACTGCTTGAAAATGACCTGGACCTATTTATGGAATCAAGATTTCAGACTGGCTGGCTTCAACATTTTGATCCTCAGATATACTGAACTTGCTACCTGCCCAGCATCTTGATTTACATAAGCCTAGGCTGAAAAACAGTGCAGCTATTCAATTCAGAGTTTTGCTGGCATACATTATCCATTGGAGGGGAAAAAATCCTGTTATTGCTGTCAGATTGTAACTTTTCTTTTTGTGTGCTCTGAATGCATCATATTTCCACAAGCTTCTCATCTGAGAAAGGGATGGCATAATTTCCTATATCAAACAGGTGGACACCATCTGCACAGAATGTTCCAAAGCAATCACAGTTGATATCTTAGTGTTATACAGTAACCCTCTGGATAAAATGGAGGTATTTGCTTCTTCTGTAACTCTCCGTTGTGCTTGATTGCTATGATACAACAAGCCTGTTTGGTCCCTAAGCTACATGGGGGATACTTTTCTGTCCAACATTGAAAAAACCTCCTGTGTACCTTAAGAGAGGAGTGAGAAAGATGAAGCCCTTCAGATGTTGTTGGATTCCAACCCCCATAATCCACAGCCAGTATTACAAATGGTCAAGAATGTTGAAATTTGCAGAATACAGGTTCCCACCTCTGCTTTAAAGCCTCTCTATACTTTCCATGCATTATGTAAAATATGCATATGCCCTCTCTATACTTTAATACCCTCAAAGTGCCCAGTTTAGTAACGCATTTGTCCAAAGTCATAATTACTTCAGTGAACAAACAAAATATCTTGTTCGTGGACAATTGGCACCAATCCTCAAATTGCTACCATTCCAAAGATATTGCTGTATTTATTCTATATACCTTTTTTTACCCTATGTGTGATGCAGTAACTTTTCTGCAGTGCTGTAGTTTCCTTAGCTGTTCTCTATTTTTGAATTCTCCTGATTTATTTCCTGTGTTAATTGTTTCTTCACTGTCCCCGAGCAATAACAGGATTATTTTATTTTATTTGTATGCTGCCTTCCTCCCAGAGTGGGTCCCAAGGTGGCTCCCAAAGGAAGTCAATTTAAAACAATTAAAAATGTAAAACAATTCCCAGTCAAAAGTTCCCATACTTACCCATTAAAAGCCTGCTTAAACAAAAAGGTAGCCTGTTGGTGAAATGAAAGCAGGGAGGCTCTCTCTTATGTCTGCCACCTGTGATGGTGGCAGGATGGAGAGAAAGCCTTCCCCTTTAGATGTAAGGACTCTTGTAGGTTCATATTGAAAGATACAGTCTTTCAGATAGTCTGGCCTAAGCTATATAGGGCTTTATAGGTCATGACCAGCACTTTGAATTGAGCTTGAAATTGAACTGGTAGCCAATGAAGCTATTTCAGCAAGGGGGTTATATGCTTCTTACAAGTGGCCCCAGTCAATATTCTGGCTGCAGCATTTTGGACCCACTGAAGTTTCTGAATAGTTCCAAAGGCAGCCCCATGTAGAGTGTTACAGTAGCCTGAATGTGATTCAATCAAAGAACATGTCACCATAGCCAGATCTATGGGCACAGCCGGCACACTAGTTTTAGCTGTGCAAATGGACTTCTGGCTATGCTGAGGCCTGGGCATCCAGGTTCAGAGTTGAGTCCAGGAGAACACCCACACTGTGAGCCTGAGATTTCAGGGGAGTATAACCCCATCCAGCACAGGCACAGTCCCAGTCCCATGAACTGCCTTTCATATGACCAGGAACACCTCTGTCTTGTCTGGATTAAGTTTCAGTTTGTGAAGTCGTAGGCTTTCATGGCTGGCATCCATAGTTTTTTGTGGGTTTTTCGGGCTGTGTGGTCATGTTCTAGAAGAGTTTCTTTCTGACGTTTTGCCAAGTGAAACGTCAGAAAGAAACTCTTCTAGAACATGGCCATAGAGCCCGAAAAACCCACAAAAAACTAAGTTTCAGTTTGTTTGGCCTCACCCAATCCATTACTGATGACAGACATTGGTTAGATACCAAGACCTTCTTTGGAATCTGAGAAGTAGAGTTGAGTGTCATCAGCATATTGGTGACACTGCACTCAAAACTGAATGACCTCTCCCACTGGTTTCATGAAGAAGTTAAATAGCATGGGGAACAAAACAACCCTGAGGGACCCCCGCAGACCAACAGCCAGGCCATTGAACAGGAGTCCCCCAGAACCACCTTCTGAGTTTGCCTCTCCAAGAAAGGCTGGAACTACGGCATAACAGTGGGCCTTTACAGACTGCCAGAAATAATCCAGCTTGAGGGTCAGTGCTAGGGAATCATGGGAATTGTAGTTTTTTCTGAAACATTGAGCCTTCTCTGTCAGAGAGCTCTGGTGCCACAATAAACTACAATTCCCATGATTCCTTAGCATTGAGCCAGAGCAGTTAAAGTGGAGTCAAGTTGCATTATTTCTGGCAGTCTGTAAAGGCCCAGTGTCCTCAAGTCCCATCTCAGAGAGTCAGCCCAGAAGAATACCATGACTGATGGTGTCCACTTCCCCGTCCAGTTTCCTCCATAGGCAACCATTTTTCCTGTTCCATAACCAGGCCTGGAGCCAGATTGAAATGGATCTAGATCAGGGGTAGGCAACCTTTCCCCTTTAAGGGCTGAGGGACTTCAGCTCCCAGAATCCCAGGAGCTATTGACCAACATGGGACTATTGGCCAACATGGCTGAGGCTTCTGGGAGCTGAAGTCCCTCGGCCCTTAAAGGGGAAAGGTTGCCTACCCCTGATCTAGATGGTCTGTCTCATCCAGAAACCCCTGAAGCTGAGAGGCTACCAAATGTTCCAGAACCTTGCCTGCTAAAGGAATGTTAGAGACTGACTGATAAATTATTCAGAATGGTGGGATCAAGGAAGGCCTTTTTTAAAATTTATTTTAAATAACAGCATCACCACAGCTTTTTAAAAAGGCAGGATGAAAACCTCCCTAACTGCAGTGAGTCACCCTTATCCCTTGCCTCTCTAGGTGGAATGAGAGAGGCACCATTTTGTCAGCCGTAGGTGGTGAAATGTCTTGGGAATGTATCTTTCATGGCTTGTGATTTAAAAAAAAAAAAAAAAAACAAGAGGGAAAGATTTTGTGTGTTGGTGCGACTGGCAATGTGATGGTGACCAGGAATGGCTCCCATCACATTCCAAGGGTGATAATTTTTTCCCTAGATATGAAGAAGTTTCCTGACTGTTTTAAAAGAAAAAAGTTTTAAATAGTGCAAAAATAGCCAAAATAACCCCCCTGCCAGTCATGTTTGAAGTAATGAATGTTACTTGTCATAACCGAAACATTTCATCCTTAATATTATAATATGAAAAAGTAACATTCTTAGCCCTTGTTGTTTTGAAGCTAATTCACTGTCAGTAATGTAATTACTTTTAATGGGTCCCTTACAAATGCTGATTTAGCAGCCAGATTAAGGTTTGATACAATGCACTATGTTTAGGAAATAATTCAGTGAGATTTACTTTTGAGTAAAAATGAACACAATTGGATTGCACGTCTTTCTGTGTTATGTGTTTGGCAGATCACTTCACTTTGGCATGGAGAAAGAGCAAGAGACCAGGCCTTAAACTGTTCTTCCTTGCTGTGAATCCCATCCATCATGACTGCATTTACAGCTAGCCCAGTGCTGCAAATCTGCCAGATGATGCTGCAGTCTTCCATCTATCTGTTTTGACACCCTACTTTCCCTGTTGGTTTAAGTTTATGCATTTTAATGATGGAGAAAACCTGAAATTCTTTAGGAAGCAATTACATGGCAAAAACTCAACAATTTCTTAAAATGCAAAGTTAACAGAAGAAGAAATCTCAAGTGCAATTCATGATGTTCAGGCCTAGTCATCCAGTTCAACACCTATACCTCTATATTGCGAAGGCATGTAGTGGTGAGTAAAAAAACAGCTTGGAAATAACTTTTTACACATAGGTGTTTATCACACAAGCTGGTACACTGCAATTACAGCAAGATAATAGCATTTTTGGCTGATACTTATCACATGATGATAAGTTGCTGCTTTGTATTTAAATCATTGGTGGAGCTCACCTTGTCATTGATGGGGAAAACCTATCAATGGCTCCCACTATTTTCCATCTCTGCCTCTGGTGTTATGGGTCCCTTTTGTTGCAGTTCTGATACACGGAGTTGTGTGGAAGGGCATAATTATCCTGTTCTTCCCCTCCTTCTTCCCTTGAGACAACTGGCTGGTGTGATAAAGCCCTGGGAAAGGGATAGGGAGGCTTAGGAAGATTAGCTCTGATTTTACTCCTCCCATCCAAGGACCCCCCCCCCCAATCAAACACACCCTCCCTTTAGGCCTATTGCTCCACACCTTGCTCCTTCTCCCATCATTAGCAGAATTGTCCCGTCTGACAGGGTGAAGGGTATTTTGTAAATACATCAACAATTTTGGATTTTGGAATAATTCAGATTTCTAGACGAAGGATATTCAACCTGTAGTAACTTTGAACTATGAAAAAAAAAGTTTAAAAAAACAGCAACTGTAATCAAAGACATCCCCACTCCTGGTGTCACCCTACAGGGGGGCAGAGCTCCCTTGGGATGGCACACGAGGCAGCAGCACCAAGGTGTGGGGTGCACATGAGACCTTTCTTGGTGCCACTGGATTGTTCTCCTTATGAGGGTAATGAGGCAATGGCACCATGCTTGGGGTGTGTGCTTGGCCTTCCTTGGTGCTTCCACATCATTCTCCTTATGAGGAGAATGAGGCAGTGGCACTGAGGTATGTTGGGGGGGGGGGCTGACCACATATCACCCTTCTTCTGGGATGTCACCCAGTGCAGCCCCCCCCCCCCGAGTGACACAACTAGCCGTAATTGTTACAAACTACTGGGGGACCTTGAGACAGTAACTGTGACTAGTTATTCTACAAATAACTTTCCAAGCTCTGGAGAAAACACAAGAAGTACCTGTACCCATATATCTAAAATCTAGCAGGGTCAATCCCTCTTAGAAAGGAAAATTCCCCCTACAATTTTTATTCAGTTCTTACCAACAGAAAAGTAGTTAGGACCATCTGTTTTATTTCTTATGATAGGAAAAAACATGAAGATCTGGATTTCCAAATCAAGATATGGATTTATTCCCTAGTTGAACCAGGAGGCCTTTAAACTGGGCATCTTAAATCAGGGCCTTTCTCAGAAGGTTGAATCTGAAGGTCAGCAAACACCCCTACTTTCCTAGGTCACAGGCAGATGTCTTTTATAGTCATGATCCCTGAGCTGGAGATGTTGGGGACAGAACCAGTCCTCACTTTTTTTGGCAAGAAAAGTTTAGGTTCTGCTTTCTACTTTGGCCCAGGTTTTGCAAAGAGATATCTGATATCAAGCTATCCCTGAGAGAAGCTTGTCTATGACTGAACTTCTCATGTAGTATCGAAAATGGATTCCTTAAAAAACACACCCTGACAGGCTTTGTATTGGAACGAGAAACAGCTGGCTTCTCAGCCACAGGCTAGAAAAGTTAATTTTGGGAACTATAATTTCCTCAGCCCCCCAGCCAATGTGGCCAGTGGTTGTGCTGGCTTTCAGATTCTGGGAACCATGGTATTAAAGTTAACGTTTCTAACCTCTGCTTTCTGCGATTGTTTTTATTCAGAGTCCTACCATTTCTCTGCAAAACATATTTATCTTTGTTCCCACAGCTGCCACTAGGCTGCCACATTTTGCAGGTTAAGCAATACACTCCTGGAAAAGAATGGTTACAACTTTGTTTCTTTAGATATATCCCTGTCATGCAACCAATGGCCTAAAAACAAACAAAAGACCTCTGCTTCCATCAAAGCATTGATAGTTTGAGATTATACAGTATAATAAGAATATATTAAAAATCCTTTTCCACCTCTCAGAAGGAGGCCATGGATTATTCACAACTGTGGTTATTTCTTTAAAAGATACATGACAAAGCTTTTGCAGCTTCTGGCAGCTGAGAGCAGCTGTTTATGACTGATGCATGCTTTTAATGGTTTTCTTCTTGGTGCTTCTTTGAGGTTCTGTAGCGAATCCACATGAAAATGCTACCTACAGTATAAGGATTATTGAAGCATTACCTGGTTTAAGCTGCCACCTATATATATATATATATATATATATATATATATAGGTGGCAGCCTAAAACAGGTAATGTTTCAATAATCCTTATACTGTAGGTATATATGCTTACTTGTGAGCAAGCTTGATGAGCACAGAAGGACTTACTTCTGAGTAAAGATACATAGTATTACATTGCAAAGTGTTCATTTAATATCTGTTCTATCTCTTATATCTTGTTCCTTGATAAGGTAAATAATGTATTTAGATCTCTATGAAAATATTATGAGGGCAACACAAAAGTTAGAAATATATGTATTTTTACTATTTTCTTCATGTTGCTTTCATTGCATCAATGAGCAGGTAAAATCATTTACCATGACAATCATATCGGAAGTAAACACCACTATTTATATTATAAGGCTGTACACACAAAGATAAATCCATTGAATTTCTGGCTCTAACAAGGCTGTTAAACACATACTAGACATGCTTGATTGACTAAGTAGTGGCAAATCTAGGGATGGATCAATCTGCCAGTTTAAATTTCATTCAGTTTCTAATTTTTCCAACCACATATTAATTTGCTCTCATTTTCTATCTGTTTGCAAATATTTTCCAAAAAAGCTGAATTAAAATTCACAGCAATTTTTGTGCCCTTTTCTTCCAATTCCAATGATGGCTAACCTTTTAAAGCATGAGTGCCCAAACTTAAAAGTGTTCCCCGTTGATGGGGGGTGGAACTTCTGGGGCATGGGGGACTTCTGCCTTCTGGGGGTGGGTGGGACCTCCTCTTCCCTCTTCCCAGGCCCTCAGTTGCCCCTCTGGGTGGGGAGAGGGGGGAAGAGGAGGAACAGGTGCACACCCTCTCATGCTTTTAACTGTCTTTGGAGGGCACGTGGAGAGACGGGAGGGCAGGGGAAGAGGAGGAGATGCCCTCCCATCTCTCCTCATGCCCTCCAAAATGGTTTGACATGCCAGAGATGGCATGCATGCCATAGGTTTGCCAACATGGCTATAGACACATTTTTGTATGTAATTTGATTTAATCGATTGAATGGTTCCATATTTTAACCCCCTCCATCATTTTTATGAACATCTGCATTTTCTGTGCACACTTTTCCTCTAATATACTACACATTTTGTATATGTTTTTGTGTTGGGAGGACTGTGTGGCAAAATTCAGAACTGTGAAAAGCATCCCAGCATAGCTGCATTTGGTTCTTTTATTGATCTTGGAAGTGTGAACTAGAAAAATATGCATTATTATGCATTGTGGTGATGATGATGATGATGATGATGATGATGCACTAATGGAGAGTTTTTTTCCTTCTCCCTAGATCCCTGGGTACGCTACTTATAATTGATCAATATCTGTTTTTATGGCTCCACAAATTAAGAGAGAGTGGGGCTAATAAATATGTGTGAGAGATGACATGATTTGTATCGCTTTTAAAACCCAGCAAAAGCTCTTAGTATAGCTCACAATAAAACAAAAAATTAAATAAGTTAAAAGTAAGAACATAATAGATCCCCCCAATTAAATTAACACAACAGAGGAATAAAAACAGGTACCTGGAGCAAGATCAAACCCGAGGCAGCTGACATCATAAACAGACATGGGAAAATAAAAGTCTTTCCTTGGTGCTGAAATGTCACCAGAGGAGTTATTAGGAGAGCCTTATTAAAGGATTCCAGAATATGGGTGCTATAGCAGAAAAGGACCCTTCAGTGACCTTTTCAGTGACAATTGTATGGGCAGATCAAGAAGGCAGAGCAAGGGTGAACGATAGTCTTTGCTACATGTGGGTTACAGTCCTCTTGAAGATACAGGTTCACAAATTGTATTCTGGGATTCAATCTTGAACCTGGATTCCCAGGTTTCTGGAAAGTTCTGAGATATGTCTCAGGGAGCATCTACACACTGTAGAAATAATGCAGTTTGACACCACTTAAGTGCTGTAGCTCCATCCTTTGGAATAATTGGATTTGTAGCTTTACAAGGGTTTTAGCCTTCTCTGCCAAGGAAGGCTAGAAGTTGTGGCCAGCTATTTTCAGAATCCTACATCTAGATGGACGCTGGAGGTATTACTAAGGGGATTCTTAGAACTGTAGTCCAAAAACTGTGTTACTAAACTCTTGTTATCTCAGTCCATGATGGTTTGCTGGCTTAACTGGTAGCAATTGATATGTGTGCACAGACCACTTGTGATGCCCCTGGGACTGGGATTGCGGCAACCACACACCTCCTTTTTGCAGCTCCAAAAAGAGTTGGCAAATGGCATTCCTTTTTGGAGTGGCAAAAAGCCACCCTTAGCACCACTGCTACAGCTATTTTGCACCCCTTTGGTGCAGTGTGTCTGCATGCTGCGCCAATGGGGCACCCTGATGCTGCACGGCGTGCAGTCGGGTGCACGGCGTGACGGCGACATTGGGGTGGAGTCAGGGTGGCTGGTGTGTGGTCGCCCTGCTCCAACTCCATCCCCAGGCCAGCCCTTTTGGTTAGTCTGCATCGGCCCTTTGTCTGTAGGTTGCTATTTGCTATGATGGGTATGTGGCAGGAATGGTGGAACCTTTGGGAACCTCTCTAAATATTTTGAGTTTCAAATTCCAGAAGTCTTAGCCACCAGGGCCAATAGAAAGGGACTGTGGGAACCCTAGTTCATCATCTGGAGGGCCTAAATCTCCCAGCACCTTGTAGATGAATTCCTCAAGTTTGGAGCCATAATGCCACTAAATCCCAGATGTTGGGATCAGGGAGGACAAATGTTTGTAAAAGGTGGTTGCCTTTGTGCTTTGCTTTTGTACTTCCCAAAAGCCTCTGTTTTGGCCTCTAGGAAGACAAAATACTGGATAAGACATATCTTCCCTCAGATCCAGCAGGACTGTTGTTATATTTTTACAGAAGTGATATTAAATAGTTCTGGAAATATTTTAAAAAGAGAGCCAGCTGTTCTGCTGGTATATAAATAGGTATGTGCAAGTTACCTTCTCCGGGATTTCCTCCACTTGGATGAGCAGAGAGTGTTGGCTGGAATATGAATGGTGTGTGTGTGTCAAAGCACATATGTGCAGCAAGACAGAAAGCTATAATTGAATCCAGGATTCTGAATCACTTACTGTACAGTTTTAGTTGTGCAGTGGTTAAGTTTGAATTTTGTATATTTTAGGTATGTTAAATTTATGCATATGTTAGGTGTGTTAAAAATTAAAGTTAAAAATAATAGAACATAATAGACCTCCCCCAAAATTTCAAGACTCTTAATACGGTGATTTGATGTTCACTTTCAATAACTGGATATTGTCAGGATATGTATATTGTGAACAGTGATCTTGAGTTTACTAATGACTAGTGGGATGCCCACCAAATCAGACCATGAATAGCAGGCTGCAGTTAATTACATGGGTTGTGCCTTGCCCTCATTTCCCATGTGCCCTACTTTGTACAGCTTTCCTCTTAGATTTCCTGCTGCTTCATCTTTCCCTGTGCTTCTGAGAACTGGCCCTGCTCCAGCTTTTTTCCTAGTCCTGGAAAGGCAGAGCTTGGAATGTTACTCCTCTCCCATCCTCCACTGCAAAGGAACTCACAGGTCCCAAGTCTCCCCTGCCCCCCTGGTTTGGTCCTCAAGAAGAGAGATAAATATCAGGGCAAGGGCATTTGCTTGAAAGATATGTATACACTTTAGTTGTTGGGAGCCTCAGTGTGACACATTGCATTAATGGGATGTGTCCATATATTGACTCATAATTCAATAAACTGTCTATCTGTCTATCCATTCATTATGGCCCACCACAGCTACACTGTACTGATTTTGCTCAAAACATAGCTCAGAAAACATTCATAAGCTGGACTGCATTTCCCATGTGTCATTAAAAACAGTGCTTGAAAAAGTGTTAAAAGACAGACCTGCGGAAAGTGCCCCCCCTTAGATACAAAGGTTGGGAAACTAAGGGCTTTTGTAGACTGCCAGAAATAGTGCAAATTGAGTCCACTTTAAGGGTTAGGGTTAGGGTTGGGGTTAGGAAATCATGGGAACGGTATTTTATTGTGGCACCAGAGCTCTCTGACAGAGAAGGCTCAATGTCTCAGAAAAAAAAACCAATTCCCATGATTCCCTGGCACTAACCCTAACCCCAAAAGTGGACTCAATTTGCACTATTTCTGGCAGTCTACAAAGGCCCTAACAGTCCTTTTCTCATTAGACATTAGATGTGGTGTTTATTGTTTGAATGACATATTCTGAACAACTGTGGCTGATGTTTCAACTTGATGGTTTCACCAAGGGATAACCAGAGATAAACACAGGTTTAAGGTTCTGGCCCTGAAATCTCAGAGCCTGGGATGCTCCTGACTGGAAAGGCCTGGTCATTACTGTTATAGTTCCTGGGACTGAAAATGTAACAGTTGTGTTGGACATTTTTAATTGTTAGTGTATCCATTCTCCTGTCATTTTTGACATTGCAAAGGCCCTCCCCTGAAGGCTTTCTCCAGATGGCTGTGCATTCCCTGTTCCTGAAAATTGACCTTTCTCATTGAAATATAATTACACCAAAACTGAAGCCATGCAGGACACACAGGGTTTTCCAAAAGGCTAATGGTGCTTTCAGAAGCCTGTTGGAAGCACCAATGGTGTCATTTTTGGCCAAAACACCTTATTGAGCTGTAGTTCTAGAGTGTCCTAGAGCAACCAGGGGACTATACCTCTATAGCAGGAGTGGGCAAAGTGTGGCCTTTGGGCGACATGCAGCCCTTGGGATCCCTAAGTGTAGTCCTTGGGACCTGCCAGAAGTCCACCAAAGCCCACACATCTTCATACACCTTGCCCACTTCTGCTATAGAGGCAATTATTATTATTATTATTATTATTATTATTATTATTATTATTATTATTATTATTTACACACACACACACACATATTAAAAAAGATTTTTAGCCCAATTTTCATTGCCTTTTTTTTTTTTTTACATAAACCAGGTAAACTAACACTGACATCTCTTGTTATGTAGCTGCAGAATCTACATGGATTCTCCATGAACACTAGATATGCACTGATAAGTAGTATAGAAAGGTACTTGTTATTGCTATTGCTATGTGCACAAGAGCCGTGTTTACACTGGTCCATCCTATGCTACATTGTCTCAGAAACCCCCCTCCCATTTTTAATTATGCCCCACTTTTCGTTTGGAGTAGGCTGTGCTAGCTAGTAAGTAGAACAATAAATACAGGAATCCTGTATAATCTTGTATAATCCTTTCTTCCTTCTACATTGAAATGGCAGGCTGGGATGGGTGAGTGGTGGGAGGAACAGATACGTTCTTGGAGGCACAGAAATTATGTCAGGAATCTGTTGCATAAAGATACCACCATAGACCTATGTACATAGGATTCAAGGGTGGTGAGTGTACAGCCCTCCAGATGTTGTTGGAGCACAGCTCCCATCATCCTAGACAGCATAACCAATGGTGAGGTTTCATTGGAATCATAGATATGAGACCAGAATTACAGCAGCTGTGATTCATGGCCTACATCCAATTGCTAGTCCCAACTAGAGTACACCCTTTGAATCAATGGGATTTATGTACGTGTTGACTCTTCAGTGTTGATCCAGTGTTTCTAACTCTAATTAGGCCTTGCTAGATTTGGGCCTATGTGTACATTCATGTACAAATAAGAAATAAAGAATGTTAAAGTAATCTGACAAAATGTCAGTAGAAAATCCACAAATACAGCTGATTTGTAAAGAAAGAAACAGCCAGGCTGTTCTTAAAAGAGACAAACGTTGTAGTTTTCTTTCCATTCACTCCAGGCAGCAGTGGAATATCAACAGATTGGAAAGAGTTTGCAAGCAGGAGAGCCAACTCCCATTGATGCCTTGCTCACCCATTGCTACTTCCTCTGATACTGCCTGCAAGTTTTTATTAAAAGGAGCTGCTGCTGTTTTAACTGTGGTAATTTCTCAAGATCAGCCTCAGCAGCCTTAGCAGCCAACCAGTGAGCCCAAACCCAAAAGCCCTAAAAGAATGCTTGACTCTAACTAAAGAAACCAGTTTTACATACTATACAACTGCTGCAATTTGGTAGAGACCATGCTGACTAATCCCACTTTTTCAGCTGCTTTAAAAATGTTCCAGTTTCTTTCACACTTTATCCTTTCATCCTCAGCTCACCTCAGTTTCTGTAAACTGGGTTCAAAGTAGAAAAGTAATTTGCATTCAGTTTACTCAGCAAAGACCAGAAGGGGATGTATCTTGCCCTTCCCAGTAGGCTCAGGCAAAAGCAAACTGCTGCAGCATATCCTAGCTTGTTTGCTCTTTCTCATTACTAACTTTTGTCATCTTGACTACACTTTGATATTGGTTGGCCATATAGGTCTCATTTTTCATCTGTGAAATGTTGGAAGGTATGGTTTTACGCATTCCAAGGACCAGCACCTATCCAAGCTTCTCCCCCTGCCTCCTGTCATCTCATACGCCCCAGTGGGTGTTAAGCCTCACTGCAACAATGAGAAAGCAAGAGTCTAGAGATGACAAAAAATAAAGTAGTACTGAAGTTACTGTGGCAAAGTATCTTTAGATATTCTCAAAGTATTTAACCCTCCCCCAAAGAAAACTTTTCCCTTTACTCTCTGAAGAGGCAAATTTCAAATGCCATGCTGTTCTCCCCTGAGACATCTGAGCTTAAGAGACAAAGTTGAAAGGATTATTTTTTAAAAAAATACTTTAATGATATTTTTC
Source organism: Phrynosoma blainvillii (assembly GCA_026167975.1). Lineage (NCBI taxonomy): Eukaryota > Metazoa > Chordata > Lepidosauria > Squamata > Phrynosomatidae > Phrynosoma > Phrynosoma blainvillii. The sequence goes on along the minus strand of JANUYF010000002.1, from coordinate 287,227,184 downwards.
TATAGTTTGGTTTGTAGCTTTCAGACTTATAATTTGATTATACATGGCTTATTATGCAAATTATAGATATTAATTTCATATTACGCCCCTGCAGCAGGTTAATAAATATATGCACTTTGGAAAATAAGGCAGAATAGTAAAGAATGCACATTTTTCAGATTCACTACTACCTGAACCAAAGGAGATTTCCAGACTAGGTTTTCTGGCGATGGGAAAGATTACTGGAGACTGTGATGTTTTATATAATACCTGTGCCATTTACAAAACCAAATTTATTTTCCTTGTTCATGACATATTTATTCCAGTGTTCCACAAAGGTGGTTTATGAGATTCTTCTATTTCTCTTTTTATTTTCCTAAGAACCCTGTGAGGTAGGTTGGGCAGAGGGACAGCTCCTGATTCTATGAGCGTTGTAAGCTAAGTATAGAGCTAAGCACTATACTAGGCTGCCTCTGCTTTTTAGCCTTCTTTCATCAAATGAGTACTAGCTGTGGAAAATTGCTCAGGTTACCTAACTAATATAAAGAGATGGAATGCAAAAGACTACTAAGTAGCCAGTCAGCAGTCAGTGCGAAGAAGGAGGGATGTCCCAAGATGCTTTTCTACCTGAAAAGCAAAGGACTTGGATGGGGATTTTCTTATTCCACTGATGAAAAGGCACCACAGTGTCCTCCAGTACCCCTCAGGGGAGCTGATTGGTTTAGGCCCTAAAACTTTAGATTTTGCAGGACAGGACATGTAGGGTTGTCAGACTGAAAACTGGAGAGGGCTCCTGTCACTTTAATGTTTGGGTAGAAGAGGGAATTTCTGTAGATGTTGCTTCTGAAATACTCTGTTCCACACAACTATTAAAGGGTCAAGAACCCTCTCCAGTTTTCAGTCTGGCAACCCTAAGGACAGGTGATGTGACACAGGTCAATAGAGGGGAATAAGCAGAGACTCAGAAGAAATGGCCAAGGGACTGCCTAGGGAGATGAGGGAACAAACACATGCCTGGGTCTGTGGTTCTCAGCATGTTTCTCCATGGATTAATAGATATGTTGCTCTTTTTGTTTCTCATTTGCAACATATTGTATAATGGGTGCTTCAAAAATTGTCATGTTAAAAAGTGAAGCAGTCTTGAGACTCTGATTTCTGTGGATATCTGATCTCACTCACTGTTGACCCAGTCTCAGACTCAGAAGGAAATGGGTCACAAAAGATGTGTGAATGCAGAATAAGTTCTGTCTCAGTGGAGAGATTTGCCTGAATAAAGACATTTTGAAGCCATGGAGTTGGTGCAAGGCTGGAACTTGAATTCGCAGAATCTCTTGTTCCAAAAGGAGGGAAAAAAGGAAGCAGCCCTACTCCAGCTGTCTGTTCCTTAATTACACATTTTGTACCTGAGTTAGTATTTTGTGTGATTTTTATAATGCTTTGTCCCGTTTTGCACAGACATCATGGGGCCATTCCATAGTCTGTAAGGCTTTTGTTATTGCTGTTGCTAATAATGCTGTTAACACTGAATGTGAAATATATCTAAATTATACCTGGGGAAAGCATTTTTATAATGCATACTTACTGTACTTTATTGAGGGAAACAGATTCTGGCAAAATCAAAGTCCTCTCTAGATTATATTTACTATCAGAAAAGCTGGTCAAAATGTTTCTTGCCTGAAACAAGATCTTTACTTATAATATTCAGAAATGCTTTGGTTTTGGCCAGACATTTTAATTTATGTTGGATTTTAGGTCACAGTAGTGCCTTGTGGTAGGTGTGGTGAGTTCTAGTAAGGTTAATTACCTCTGCAGATCTGTGGGTTACTATCTGATCCACTCTGCAAATCCTCTGAAGCATAGTGTTTTCAGCACCAAAACCTGTATCCAGAAGAGTTACTTTTTGTAATTGAACAGCCAGGTTTTTTTTAACATCCCACCTTCCCCAAAAGACAGCACAGAAGATTATTTTGCTTGTAATCTGAACATTTTGTTATCAAAGTTTGGAAAAGTTTTTTTTTGGACTGTAATAATAATAATAATAATAATAATAATAATCCGTATGCTAGCTGGGAGTCCTGGAATCTGTAGTCCAACAAAGTATACTGTACTTTCTAAAGTCCAGTAAATCATGAACACAAAAATATTTTTAAAAGTAATTTGTTGCTAGTTTTTTTTTAAAAAAGTAACTCATTAACATTACATGCTACTTAAAGAGTTATGTGTTGATAGTGCATTATTGATATGATCTTCTTTAGTTACTTTTTAAACTTGTAAAAATACACATACAAGTATTTATATATCTAAAAATGATTAATAGAACTGAGGAGGAAGTTCCCCAGCAAGGCTCTTGACAGTGAGAAGGCCTTGTTTCTGGTGGTCAACCATCTCACTTCACGTATGGGAGCAGTTGGAGCAAGACCTCTCCTGATGATCTTAATATTCTGCAGATGCTTTTAATACAGTTCTTCAGATACTCTCACCTCAGATCAATTGGAACTTTATAGGTCAAATCCAGGTTTTTGAATGGTCCCAGAAACAAACAGGTGGACAGTGAAATTCTGTAAACAGTGGAAGATAGAGTTTGTTCCATTTATTCCAGATAGCAACTGACAAACTGTTTTCTTGCCTAGCTAAAGTTTCAGTCTTCCAAGGCAGCACCATAGTATCAAGTTATAGGTAGCTGATAAGATCAAAGTTTCTATGAAGGGAGGTGACACACCAACCAAAGTTGATCAAAGCTGCCTTGAGCCACAGACTCTAGGATTGAGTAAGTGACAGAGGGTGTGAGCAAATGCCAAGTTAGAAGAAGGGAGAGTAAGGGAAGGAAGGATTAGAATAGAGGGAGGAAGGAGGAAAATAGAAAGGAAAAGGGAATATGAAGAGAATATATGGAAGGGAAAACTGGAAGGAATAGAAGGAATGGATAGAAAGGGAAGAATGGAAGATGATACTAAGATAGGGAAAAGGAAGGATATGATGAGAAGGGCGAAGAAAGGTATAGCCAGGATGGAAGGATGGACAAAAGATTGGGGAAAAATTTATAGAGATATTAAAGAGAGGAGAAAGAAGAATGAAAGACTGTATGATTGATTTCTTTAGGATCATGATATTGATAAAGACAAAACAGGATAACACCAGTAGAGATCGTTTTTTAATATCTATTATTGTTATACATTGTATACATTATATATTTATATATTAAAAAGCTGTCTTCAGCCACAGACATCACCCATGAATCCATCTGACTTCAAGGTTGGGTGTAATATTCCTAAGGCCTGATCCATTTAGGGAGGAATGAGTAAACTTGTGTTCTCCCTTGATGTTGGTGAATTTTGGTTTCTGTCATCCCTCACTGTTGGCTGTATCTGACTGTATCTGATGGGAGTTGCATGCCTACATTTGCAGGTCACCAGTGTCCCACCCCATCTTTGAGGAAGCATTCCCCATCTGGCACAGATCCCGCTGGTGCTGCAAGAAGCAGCTAGGCATCCATGTGAAAAAAGCATTTATGCTGCTGAGCTAGGAATGTAGTGGCTTAAAATGGGTTTTGGATGCTGTTCCGCTGAGTGGCAGAGTATTTCTTGTGGCTACTTCTAATTAGTGGAAGGTGACCTTGCAGTTCTGCCTTGGTAGCAAAGGGAGATGATTAAGTTCAGTGGTCAAAGCACCTTATTGAACACCACATCACATATCTGTCTGCTTCACTTTACTGTTGCCCCTTCCTGACAAGTGGCCTGACCACATCCACTTATATAAACCCCAAATTAACTGAGTATAAAAGCAAACTCCATATCTTTTCCTAGGACTGTTTGGTACATATAGCCCATAGCTTTTGTTTGGCACAGCAGACTGAAAATGAAAAATTTCGCTAGTGGCGATTCAATTCCCTGCACATTTATTTGAAACATATATATAGTGACAAGGAAACAGACTCATCTCTTCATATAACATATTGGTAGCTGACATTTCTATCTAAGGCCTTGTCTGTTCAGGCCAGGATACTCTAGGGTCAGCCTGGAGTATCCTGGTCCCATAACCACCCCAACCTACTCCTGTTACTTTGCCCTCTGTTTTTGCACCACAGCAGCTGTCTGCAAGGTGTCCGGCTGGGCCACCCACTGCATGTACTGTTCATGGCTCACTTCTGTGGTCAGAATGAGGTGCCCAATAGACCTCAGAACAAGTGACCTCCTGGCAGTGGTGATTGTGCTGGTCAGTCCAGTGGGACACCTGTGCAAACAGCTGCCCCAGAGAAGAAATGGAGCATTCTGGATCTTCCTGGAAGATCTGTTAATACTGCTATGTCCCGGTTTTGGTGTCGGACTGTCAGGATGGATGGCATCCAGAAGGAAAATGTCCTAAATGCTGCAATATAGAACAAGGGTGAAAGGTAACCTGAGTTCAACATGAAGCCATGATGAATATGCATATTGAAGTATGCTGAGTCAGAGGAAGATGATGACACAAAGGCAGGACATGAGGTCATTAAACTTCAGTACTGCAAAATCATGGCACATGTAAGACAGGAAAGTTTGTTGGCTATGAGGGGAACAGTTACAGGTTTTCTTTGGGTCATGGAAGAGTGATGTTCTCCAGGAGTGCAAATTTTGAAAAGCACTCAGGTTGGGAGAAAATCCACTGCAATCAGGATATTTTCATACCACTGGGTAATGTGTCACCAAGTATCAGAAATGGAGGGGTTGATATGCCAGTGGCTACAACAGAGGAAAAACCAAGCACATCACATGACAGCCATGTCTCAGAAACAGACACAAATGCAAAACATCACAACATGAAAGTTTGAGCAAAATCCTGCTGTGGTAGAAACAGGAATACAGCCTAACAGTGACAATGAAGATGAGTCAGGAAGGACAAAAGTCATAATTCCCAGGAGGACTCAGAGAGTAAGGAGAAAACCTGACAGATTTGTAGTGCAAGAGGCAAGGATCTGCACTGTGACAGCAGAAGAACCTGACTGTTTTCAGGAGTTGTTGTCGTATCCTAAGGAGGAATAGGAGAAATGGAATAAGGTGATGGATTAAGAGTTTGAATCACTTATTGAAAGAGAAGTGTTTGAAATAGTGGAAAGGCCAGCAGAACATAAATTAGTTGGATGCAGGTGGGTGTATAAGAAAAAAGAGATGCCAGATGGTACCCAGAAGTACAAAGCCAGGCTTGTGGCAAAAGGGTATTCACAGGGGAGATTTGAAAGTTATAAGACATTTTCTCCCACTGCCAAGCCAGAAAGTTTAAGAATGGTGTTAGCCTTAGCAACTAAGAGAGGACTTGTAGTCAGGCATTTCAATTTTGAAACAGCATACCTGAATGCACATTTGGAGGAGACCGGGTATGACTGTGCTGGCAGCAATAACGTATACAAATTAAAGAAGGCACTGTATGGTCTGAAGCAGAGTGCCAGGTGTTGGAATAGATGTATACACAAGGAATTGGTGAAACATGGTTAACAGTCCAGCATGGCAGACATGTGTGTATACAAAGTGTGACATCATCTTGTTGATTTATGTAGATCGCGGTAGGCAACCTGTCCCCTTTAAGGGCCGAGGGACTTCAGCTCCCAGAATCCCAGGAGCTATTGGCCAACATGAGACTATTGGCCAACATGACTGAGGCTTCTGGGAGCTGAAGTCCCTCTGCCCTTAAAGGGGACAGGTTGCCTACCTCTGATGTAGATGATCTTTGTGTGGCAGCCAGCAATGAGATTGAAGTGAAGAAAGTGTAGGAGCAGTTAGCCAGGAAGTTTAAACTAAAGGATTTGGGCAACTTGAAAAGCTACTTAGGAATAGAAGTAGAGAGACCAGGATGGGAAGTTTTTGTTGTGTCAAAAGAAAAAGATTGACAGAATTGTTGAAAAGTGTTGTTTGAGCAATACAAAGGTGGTCAGAAGCCCAATTATACCTGAATTTGTCAATGTTGAGTCTGACAAGATGTTTGAGCATAATGAATTATATCATTCAGTAATTGGAAGTTTGTTGTTTATTGCAAACAACAAAAGACCTGACATACTTTTTGCAGTAGGGTTGTTGAGCAAAATCCAGGCTGTACGATTGGACAGCTTTAATAATAATAATATAATAAATTATTTATACCCTGCCCCTCTGAGAACAATAGGGGGGGCTAACAAGTTAAAAATACACTACATCCCAATCCCATCCCTACCCCATCCCTATCCCCTTAAAAAAAAATTAAATCAGATAAGATTAAAAACCAATAGAATAAAAATACAGCAATTAGCTCCAACAATATTAATAACAAGAGAAAAGGAACAGAAAACGGCGACCTTATGCCCCTTTACATGAGACTCTGAAAGGAGTCTCCAGGAAGAGTTCCTGGAGAATTCCTGGAGAGTTCCTGAGGCTGGGATAAACTATCCTGGAAAGGCCTGCTAGAAGAGATCCATCCTGACAGCTTTTTAAAAGCTGTCTAAATATGTCAATTGGCGGATCTCGTCCGGCAGGCCTTTCCATAGTTTGGGGGCGACAACAGAAAAAGCCCTCTGGGAGGTAGATGAAAGCCTAGATCTTTATGGCTGCAACAGATTCCTCCCAGAGGACCGGAGTGCACGGGGAGGATTGTAGGGGAGAAGGCGGTCCCGGAGATAGTTTGGACCCAAGCCATTTAGGGCTTTATAGGTGAGGACCAACACCTTGTACTGGGCCCAGAAACTAATAGGCAGCCAGTGGAGGGATCTTAGTACTGGCATAATATGGTCCTTCCTAGATGTTCCCAACACTATTCTGGCTGCCATGTTCTGTACTAACTGCAGTTTCCGAACCAAGCACGAGGGTAACCCCATGTAGAGCACATTACAGAAGTCCAGACATGAGGTTACCAGCATGTGCACAACAGTCTCGAGATCCCTTACTTCCAGAAAAGGGCGCAGCTGGCGTATCAGCCAAAGCTGATAACAGGCACTCCTGACTGTTGCATTCACCTGATTCACTGTCAGGAGCGACGAGTCAAAGAGCATCCCCAGACTGCAAACACAGTCACTGGAGGAGAGTGTGACCCTGACCAGGACTGAAGGTTGCAACCCAATTCTTGGTTTCGGGGCCGCTACCGTGAGCACCTCCGTCTTGTCCGGATTAAGCTTCAATCTGTTTTTCCTCATCCAGCCCATTACTGCCCAAAGACATTCATTGAGAGAGGAGATACCATCTGAATTCGAGGCCGACGAACGAGACATGGAGAAATAGATCTCGGTGTCATCAGCGTACTGATAACACCCAGCTCCATAACTCCGTATGATCTCACCCAGCGGCTTCATATAGATGTTAAATAACATTGGAGACAGAATGGCACCCTGTGGAACACCACAGGTGAGCTCTCTTTTAGCTGAGCTACTGTCCCCGAGCAGCACCCTCTGGGACCTTCCCGAGAGGAAGGACCAGAACCACTGCAAAGCAGTGCCTCCGATACCCAACCCCTTCAGGCGGTCCAAGAGGATGCCATGATCTATCGTATCAAAAGCAGCTGAGAGGTCTAGGAGCACCAACAGGGTCACACTACCCCTGTTGATGCTCAGACGCAGATCATCGGTCAAGGCAACCATGGCAGTCTCAACCCCAAAGCCTGTCCTGAACCCAGTCTGAAATGCATCTAGATAATCGGTTTCATCCACAACAACTTGGAGTTGAAGAGCAACCGCCCTCTCAATCACCTTGCTCAAAAATGGTAATAAAGAGACTGGCCTATAATTATTCATATCCAGGGGGTCCAGGGAAGGTTTTTTCAGAAGCGGCCTAACAGCCGCTTCCTTTAATCATGATAGAATATGTCCTTCCCTGAAGGACACGTTGATGATGTTCATAAGGAACCTCCTCAACACATCCCCCCGGACAGCCAGCCATGATGGGCAAGGGTCGAGAGGACAAGTTGTTTTCCTCACACTACCAAGAAGCTTGTCCATGTCATCGGTACTCACAGATTGCAGCTGAACCAGTATAATTACATCAGCGGAGTCGCTGGACACCTCGTCTATACTTTCTGTTAAAACCCTGGCGTCTAATTTGGCTCTTACCTGAGAGATTTTATCTGCAAATAAGTTGTTAAATGCGTCACAGTAGGCCGTCGTTGAGTTAAGTAAGGGATTTGGTGCAGGAGGTACCTGTGTCAGCTCCCTCACCACCCTAAACAGCTCTGCTGGATGGGACTCTGCAGATGCAATACGTGCAGAGGAGAAGGATCTCTGCACTGCACGTATTGCCTCCCGATAGGACCAAAGATGGTTCTTATGGTGAGTTCTGTCAGATAAGAGACGAGTTTTCCGCAATTCGTGCTCTAGTCGTTGTCCAACCCGCTTCATTTTTCTAAGCTCTGGTGTATACCAAGGCTTACGATTTGGAGCGGGGTGACAAGGACGCTTGGGAGCGATTGTGTCGATAGCCTTGGTCAGATCGGTGTTCCAGGTATTGACCAAAGCCTCGACAGGGTCACCGGCATTTCCAACCATCAAACCCTCCAAGGCTTTCTGGAATCTAATTGGTTCCATTAGCCTTCGGGGGTGGACCATTCTAATAGGTCCACCATCCCTGGTGGGGTGGATCGAGGCTCTCAGTTTCATCTTGATCAGGAAATGATCCGTCCATGACAAGGCAGAGGTCCCAATGACCTCTGCCCACAGATATTCCTGTTCCGTACTGAAGACCGCATCGAGTGTATGATCCGCGCAATGTGTGGGCCCGTTGACCAGTTGGGATAGGCCCATGTTAGTCATGGTCTCCATGAACTCCTGAGCTGCACCTGTTAAACTGGTCTCGAGTGGGATGTTGAGGTCTCCCAAGACTAAAAGTCTGGGAGACTCCAACAGCAGCTCTGAGACCAGTTGCATCAGCTCGGTTATGGAGTCTGCTAGACAACAGGGTGGTCGGTATACTAGCAGAATCCCCAAACTATCCCTGGTCCTCAGGCTAAGGTACATACACTCAAAATGGACTGTGTTCCAGACAGGTATCCTGGTCAGATTGGTCTTGTAAACCAGAGCCACTCCGCCCCCCCACCCACTTCCCCTCACCTGCTCACTAACAGAGTACCTGGCAGGGAGGGCCGGCACCCAGGTAACCACGCTATCCTCTCCCAGCCAGGTCTCTGTGAAGCAAGCCAGGTTGGCATCCTCATCTAAGAGGAGATCATAGATGATGTGCATTTTGTTTTTAACTGACCTGGCATTGCAAAGGAGCAGAGTGAGGTTCTGTGGGATGGTTGGTCTGCTCTCAAATCCATTCTGGGAAATGGAGGGAACTGAAGGCAGGATAGCTTTCAAACAGCGATCCCATCTTCTTTTGTAACATTTGTTCCCTCTGTTCCAGCCATACCTCCCGTTCCCCAACGCAACTCTAATAGCTGCCCCCAACTCATTCCCGACCTCAGGCAAACAAGGGGAAATTGAAGCCACTGAAAATCAGATAGCTCAGGAGCTGCAGGCCCACTAGATGTCCTCCTTGCCTACTCCCCCCCACTACAGATGGTAAATGAATAGAGGGATGGGCTAAAATAGCCTCCAAAGAGGGCCCTTTTCAGCCATTGCTGCAGGTGGCAAACAGGCGAAGGAATGGGGTAAACAGTCTCTGGAGGGGGCCCTCTTCAGCTGCTGCTGCAGGTGATAGAATGATGGAGGGACGGGCCAAAATAGCCTCCAAAGGGAGCCCTCTTCAGCTGCCACTGCAGGTGGTGGAACGGATGGAGGGACGGGCAAAAATAGCCTCCGAAGGGAGCCCTCTTCAACTGCTGCTGCAAGTGGTGGAACGGGCAGAGGGAAGGGCCAAAATAGCCTCCGAAGGGAGCCCTCTTCAGCCACCACCACAGGTGGTGGAACGGGTGGAGGGACGGGCTAAAATAGCCTCTGAAGGAAGCCCTCTTCAGCCGCCACGACAGGTGGTAGAACGGGCGGAGGGACGTGCCAAAATAGCCTTCGAAGGGAGCCCTCTTCAGCCACTGCCACAGGTGGTGGAACGGGCAGAGGGACGGGCTAAAATAGCCTCCGAAGGCAGCCCTCTTGAGCCGCCACTGCAGGTGGTAGAATGGGCGGAGGGACGGGCCAAAATAGCCTCCGAAGGGAGCCCTCTTCAGCCCTTTAAAGCCCTTTAAAGCATGTGGTAAGATATTTTAAAGTGACCAGAGACAGAGACAGATGTCTAGTGATGAATGGAGGCATGTCTTAGCTGGAATGCTAAGTAGTCAGGCGTTTTGCATCTCTTTTGCATCTAAGACAATGGACAGGGAGTTGGTAACTTGTTTAACCATCAGGTTTGCTGACAGTCCAGTGGTTTTGAGGTCCAGGAAGCAGAATTGTATTGCTTTGAGTACCATGGAGGCTGAATTCTCTGCACTGTCAGAGATAGCCAGCAAAGTTCAGTGGGTCAGGCAGTTGTTGGTAGATCTTGGGGAATCATGCAACACACCAACAATAATAATTAAAGACTCACAGGTCTGCAGTGCGATGGCAGAAGCTGAAAACATGAAATGTAGGACAAAATACATTGGAATAAGATACCAAAATATGCATGAGTTGGTACAGAATGAAGTTCTAAAGCTTCAATACATTAGTTTGGAAGAAAACATTACAGATATACTCACCAAAGAACTACCTGTAGAAAGGCATGAGCAAATGGCAAACAGGTTGGGTCTTAGCTCAGAGGTTCACAGTGAAACCCCTACACCAGGGGTAGGCAACCTTTCCCCTTTAAGGGCCAAGGGACTTCAGCTCCCAGAATCCCAGGACCTATTGGCCAACATGGGACTATTGGCTAACATGGCTGAGGCTTCTGGGAGCTGAAGTCCCTCAGCCCTTAAAGGGGAAAGGTTGCCTACCCCTGCCCTACACCATAAACATATGGGATGTACATTACAGGGCATCGAAGACATTTTGGAGGGGATTGTCAGGATGGGTGGCATCCAGAAGGAAAATGTCCTAGATCCTGCAATATAGAACAAGGGTGAATGGTAACCTGAGTTCAACAGGAAGCCGTGATGAGTAGGCATATTGAAGTGTGCTGAGTCATAGGAAATGATGACACAAAGGCAGGACATGAGGTCATCAAGTTTCAATACTGCAAAGCCATGGCATGTGTAAGACAGGAAACTCTGTAACACACCAGTTGGGGGTTGGACTAAAATCTCTGCTAGGGATTGTGTATATAAGGGAGGAGTTCCAATGCTCCATGTGTGTGGTGTATAGTGAATGATGGTGGAGCATTATGTCAATCTGTGTAAGTACCTGTATATATTGCAATGAAGATTAAAAGTCTCTCAAAGAGAACTCAGCAGTTGTTGTGTCTGCAGCTTCTATGTGGGAGAAGGATTTCTCCAACTTACATGAACTGTACAGCAGAGCTTTCTGTGGCATTTGTTCCTGGAACAAATTTTCTGCATGTGGGCTTCGGGTCACACACATGATGCTAGACATCATTCAGACTGCCCACACCAGAACTAGAGTTTGGGATGTGTGATATCCAAAAAGGATAACAACAGAACAAGCAGTGGGTGGGGTGGGCCTTTTGGCTCATGCAGACAAGTCCTTAATTTTGGCCATAAAAACAGGTTATGTCTGTCTATGGTTCTGCAACATGTATGCATGCATGCATGTGCTGGTACATAAATAGGTATGACACACACACACAGAAATAGGATACTGCTATGTGCACCATTCTCATTTTTGCATGAGAATTGTCTGGAGTCAACCCTGGGTTGCTTCTGTATTTTGTTCATCACAAACTTCAGTCCCATTGATCTCAGTGGATCTAGCATGGCTCTAACCCAGGACTGGGAATTGTGTGGACTTCCAGCTGTTGTTGGATTGCAACTTCCTGCATTCCTCACCATTGCTGGCTAGGGTTGCTGGGAGTTGCAGTTGAGTAACATCTGAAGGGTCACACAATTTCCACCTTGTTCTAATCTAACAAATCCACTGCTATTTCCTACATTTCTCTCTGTTTTCCTCATGATTTCAGCTATTTCATCCATTGTCTAAAAATTTAAGGAAAGTGGACCCTTATGAAAATAGTGCTGGGGCAGTGAAAAATGCATCCTCACATTAAAGGTTTTGGATTTCTAGGCTGCCCACTCAGTGATGACCCCCATATTCCTTGAGAAGATGTTTGCAACTAAACAAGAGCTCCCTCCTTTTTCACTGTCTGGAAATATTTCTTTCGCTGAAAAAGAATGTGGTGCAGTTGCTGAGAAACAACAAGAAGATCACTTGAGCAGCCAAAACATTGTGTTTGGAGATGGATTGGTTGGGAAGAAAGATAAGAGATGGAGAAGAATTTAAACACATCTGATCAGCATTAGGAACATGAACTGTTTGGGCTCATTTGTAATTTGTTACTGTAGGGGCTAAAGTGCAAATACATGGCCTCAAGAAAGGTTAACCCTTCCAGTGCATTCATGTAATTGTTCATGTCATTGTTCAAGTTCACGCTTCAGGCCTTTCGAATATATGGGAGGAAGAGGAACTTCAGAGATGTAGCTATAGGAGAACAAAATGAAGGCATTGCCCCCCATAAGGTTTTCCCCTCCCCAATTGCAATTTTCCTTTAGTCCCCAAATATCTATCATTGCAGAAACTTAAAACTTCAGTTGAGCATTTAGAAATACAGTTTAGGCATTCAAAGAAAAGGGGCAGGCAAAGTGACCAAGGGATGGTGAACACAGCAAATATAAGTGTTCTAAGTAAGAAGCATTTTCAACCTCTCACTCTCTGCATTCTAGAAATTTTGGGGCTGAAGGAACAATTCATGGCCTAATGAGAGGTCTGGCCCTAGATTTGGGACCTAGAAAAAAAGGTGGTACCAAATCACAGGGAGCGTTTCCATGGACAGAAGAAGATGATCTCATCTTCAAAACATATCCTCTGTATGAAGAGGCTAGGATTAATGCATATTCTCATTCCCTGTCTGGATATGTTAATGTTAACCATATTTAGAATTCCTTTGCACTTCAGTTAGGGACTGTTTTATCTGTGTGACCCATATTGCTCAGATAAGAGTCTTGCCCTTTCAGCCAGGATATATGGCATGCATACCCTCCAATATGTGTGTCCAAACAATCTAAGAGTGTGGTCAAAATGGCAAAAGTTATTAATGAGGAAGAACACACGCTAGGACAGGTTGCAGCAGTTTGCTTTTTCCTGACCCTACTGGGAAGGGAAAGATTCCACCTCCTCCTATTTTTCCGCCTCTGCTGAGTTAACTGAGTCCAAACTATTTATGTACTTTGAACTCAGTTCACATTAACAGTACTAGGCTAAGAGCAAAGAAGTAAAGTGAGAGGAGTGGAGAGAAACTGGAAAGAAACTGGACATTTTAAAAGCAGCTGAAATAGTGATATGACAGAGGATTAATTGGGACTGTCTCTGCTAAATCAGGACAGTTGGAAAGCACAGGACAGGTTTTTAGCAGATGTCTTCAAAGAAGCATAGCAGGCTGAGTCCACTGGCTGCTTGAACTGAAGAACCAGGTGTACGTGAAAGTTCTTAGAAGGTCTTATAATTCTTTCATGATGCGTGCCAACCTAGTTGGTTTTTGGATGGCTCCTGCAGCTTTGACTTGTCTTCCAAGAATTTCTGCTTTCACACAAAAACTGCTGATTCTGAAACTGAATTTCTTCTTGTTCTCCTCATGTCCTGTAACCAGAGCCAGCATGTTCTATTCTGGATTCTTGGTAAGGGCTACTACATTTAAAGTATATGTAACAAGCTACTTGAAGTGTTTTGCTACTTGAAACAGGTGCATATTACTTGTAAATCTGATATTTTTAATATGAGAATATTTTAAAAAGAGAAGATCCTGCCAAACTGTGGGGTGCAAATTTTTGTTTGCCAGGGTGTTAATCCTTTTAAAGGTAAACTAAAATGAGCAGGTATGAAAGTTAAACTTGTTAGAGTTCAGCTTTCATCAGCAGAACAACAAAAGAGTGGGCCAGACTGTTTATTCTAAATCTGCCTTCCAAAAAATAAAGACTAACTCAAAAAGACAAACATGTAGTTTGTGGTTTAAAAACAAACAATAATGGCTTTGATAAATATTTACACAAAAGAACTAAAACCTAATCTAACTGGATATAAAGCAGGAGGAGCGATGTTAACCTCCCTCAGAGAGGTACTGTTACAGACTGCTTACTGGCCGTTTTTAATGTTCAGAGAGTCAGGGCCTTTGCAAACTGCTAGAAATAGTGCAAATTGAGTCCATTTTATCTGCCCTGACTCAGTGCTAGGGAATCATGGGAACTGTATTTTTTTCTGAGACATTGAGCCTTCTCTGTCAGAGAGCTCTGGTGCCACAATAAACTACAGTTCCCATGATTCCCTAGCACTGAGTCCGGGCAGTTAAAGTGGACTCAATTTGCACTATTTCTGGCAGTCTGTAAAGGCCCGTTAAATTGCCACTTAAGAATGACAGTTAGAATGAGAGAGGGAGGAGCGAGGATCTCCCTGTCTAAATCAAATGGAACAGAAGAATGCAATCATAAATTTTCCAACACACACAATTTTCTATATCTACTGAGAAATGAGCTCTATGAAGAGCTCTGTGGAGGAGACATACCCCTTCTGCAGACCAGGGCGTCAGGGACGCCCTGGCCCGGAGCGCCGGCGGAGCTCAGCCTCCACACCGCGGCGCTCCTCCGGCGACTCTAAAAGGAGCACCAAATTGGCGCTCCTTTTAGATGTCAGGGAAAGTGTGCCCTAAAAGCGGCGGGCGCACTTTCCCTGACTCAAACGCCACGGCGCGTCCGGTCGCTGCGGCGTGAGGTCATCCCCGGAGTGCCGGCCATGCGGAGGGCCGGCGACTCCAAGGGCGACCTCAGGAAGAGGAAGGGGCGCCGCTCGTGCGGCTGCCCCTCCTCTTCCGGGCCCGGAAGACGGCTCAATTAGCCGTCTGCTGAGGCCCATAAATTAGGTTGCAAAGATGTTCAAATAATTTTGTTGGTGTTAACTGCTTTCTTGTCGGTCTCAACCCATGGTGACCCTATGGATGAGATATCTTCAGTCCCTCCATCCTCTACTGCTCTGCCCAGCTCCTGCAAACTCATATCCGTGGTCTCTTTAATAAAGTCCATCCATCTAGCATGTGTCCTTTCTCTTTTTCTACTTCCCTCCACCTTTCCTAACATTATAGCATTTTCCAACGATTGATGCCTTCTCATGATGTGTCCAATGTATGACAGTCTTCTAAGACATGTCATCTTGGCTTCTAGGGATATCTCTGGCTTGATCTGCTCTAGGACCATTTGTTCGTCCTTTTGGCTGTCCATGGGATCCTCAGCACTCTTCTCCAGCACCACATCTCAAATGAGTTGATTTTCCTCTTATCTTCTCACATTCATACATGGTAATAGGGAATACAATGGCTTGTATGATTCTGACTTTTGTGCTGAGTTGTATGTCTTTGCATTTTAGGATCTTTTCTAGTTCTTTCATAGCTGTCCTCCCCATTCTTAATCTTCTTCTTATTTCCTGACTGCAGTCCCCGTTCTAATCAATGTTTGATCCCAGATATGAGAACTCTTTTACTATTTCTATTTCCTAGTTTGAAAATGTGTAAGTTCTCTGTGGTCATTACTTTTGTTTTTTTTATGTTCAATAGTAAGTCTGCCTTTGCACTTTCTTCTTTGATCTTTGTTAGTAGTTGTTCCAGGTCTGTGAGGTTTTCTGAAAGTATTTTGGTGTCCTCAGCATATCTCACATTGTTGATATTTCTTCCTCCTATTTTCATTCCTCCCTCTTCCATGTCCAAGCCTGCTTTCCTGATGGAAGGAGGGGGTTCAAATATTTATACATAGCAAACACTAGTAAAATATTTGCATCCTAGTGAATCTCCCATAACCACAATCTTCCTTTTTTCCTCCTTGTGAATGACAAAATGAATGTTATAATTAGTCTGTTGATTAAATGGAAGATTTCCCACTAGAAAAAACAAAATGAAAGTGAGCCCAAGCAAGCCTGAAGCCTAGGCAGGCATCTTATCTCTTGCCAATGGAAAACCTTAGCCTTACTATTTAGCCATGATTAAACCTTCCTGAATTACTTTCTCTCTTCCACTAATTGGTTAGTCTTTTGTTATTCTTCAAAATAGCCCAGGCCCAGTGCTGAGCAATACACACATTTGCTTCATTTTAAGAAAATAAAAGAAGCCTTTGATAACACTCTATTTCCATTCCCCTATAATGGTAGAGATGGGCCATGTAATTCCCTTCAAAATGAGTCAGGCTCACGTTTGAAGTGATTAAAAAATGGATTTGGGTGATAACTTTTATGAATGGATAAGAAATATTTATAATAAACAAAATGCAAAATTGATAATAAATGGAGAGAGAAGTTCAAAAATTTGATATACAAAAAGGCGCTAGACAAGGATGTCCGTTATCCCCATTATTGTTTATTATGGTCTCAGAAGTGTTAAACAATAAAATCAGAGAAGAAATGGATATAAAAGTACTAAAGGTTAAAGGACAACAGTATAAGTTAAAAGCTTTTACAGATGATGTAGTAATATTTTTGGAAGAACCATGAAAACCATGAATACAGACAATTTTATCGGAATTTAAAAAAAATTCTGGAATAAAAGTAAATAAAGAGAAGACAGTAATGCTTACTAAAAACATGACAAAAGAGGAAGAAAATAAATTACAAACTACATCAGGATATAAAATGGAGAAGAAAATTAGATATTTGGGAATTTGGATTACAAAAAGAAATGCAGATGTATTTGAAAATAATTATGAAAAAACATGGAAAAGAATAAAAGAAGATCTCAATAAGTGGTCAAATTTAAATGTATCATTATTGGAAAGAATAGAAACAATAAAAATGATGGTATTATCAAAGATGAATTTTTTGTTTCAAAATATTCCTGTAATTCTAAATGACAAACCATTTGTACAATGGAAAAAAGATCTGACAAAATTCATCTGGTCAGGCAGGAAGTCTAGGATAAAGTGGAAGACATTAATTGATCAGCAAAAGAATGGTGGCTGCAACTTACTGGACTTGAAGATATATTATCACGCAAATGCACTTGCTTGGATTACTGACTGGGCAGATGGCACACATATATGTGGTCTAACAAGACAAAGGTACATAAAGAATTTGAACACCGCTATATCAGAAGATCATTAATCAAAATTTGGTTACAATACAAAGAAAAATTCTACAGAAAACTACCTTTATGGGTGTCACCACAGGAAGCATTCTTTGGAAGATGGCGAGAATTACCAGATTGGTTAAGATACCGAGATATTTTAAAAAAGACAAAAAGAGGATCATACGAATTAAAGCCAATAGAAGATTTGAAAGAACTAGACAAAAATTTCCATTGGTTTCCATACAAACAGCTGACAGATAGATTCAAAGTGGACTACAAAAAAATTGGGTTTGAAGAAACCGATAATGAATTAGATCAGGGGCTGGCAACCTCCGGCCCGTGGGCCGGTTCTGGCCCAGGTCCCCGTACTTACCGGCTCAGGCGGACCCCTGCCGCTGCCGCCACCACACGCCGCCTCCGCCTCCACGCGTTTCGGTAGCCGTGCGGCTGCATGGCACGACCGCCATTTTGATTTCCAAAATGGTGGCCGCGACGCGTTTGCGCATGTGCAGGAGTACTGTGCCTGTGCAAACGAGTCGTGGTTGCCATTTTGGAAAACAAAATGGCGGTCGCGAGTGGTCGCGGCCGCCAGTTTGTTCTCCAACGAATGTACTGAAATATTAATATAAATGTGATGTGAAATTAATGAAATATAAATATAAATAATCAAAGATTTTAAAGTTGTCTTATAACACACAGAGGATATAAATGATATAATACATTGATCATGAAGACAATAAGAGAAAGGGGGGATGCAGACGAGGGCGTCCAAGACGCCCTGGTCCGCAGCGCCGCGGGGCCAAGGCAGCCTCACCGCGGCGCCTCCCCGGCGAATCTAAAAGGAGCGCCAAATTGGCGCTCCTTTTAGATTTCGGAGAAAGTGCGCCCCAAAAGCGGCGGGCGCACTTTCTCTGACTCAAACGCCGCGGCGCGTGTAGTCGCCGCGGCGTGAGGTCAACCCGGAAGCGCCGGCCGTGCGGATGGCCGGCGCTTCCAGGGGCGACCTCAGGAAGAGGAAGGGGCGCCGCTCGTGCGGCTGCCCCTCCTCTTCCTGGCCTCGGAGATGGCTCTATTAGCCGTCTGCCGAGGCCCTAAGTAAAAAAATAGTTGAGGACAAATTGGAGGTTCGGTGGAAGTCAATTGTATATATGTAAATATAAATTGAAAATGATATCAATATTTCATTGTAATGTGTGTGTGAAAGAAAATTACTTTTTAATAAAAACTCAAATTAAAAAAAATGAGTCAGGCTGCAGAAGTCTAATTTGGAGACACAACAGTGATGAAAGGAGTGCATGGTTAGGGATGTTACATAAAATCATGCCATATCTCTGTGTCTTGGGGTGTTCCTACAAGGGCTGAAGGTTTAAATCAGGAGTGGGGAATGGCTGGCCCTCCAGATGTTTGGATGGCTGAGGCTGAGAGTGTGACTTGCCCAAGGTCCCCCAGTGGATTTTCATGGTAGAGTCAAACCACTATGCCATACTGGCTCTCATTCTATGGTGAGATGTATTGCATTTCTATTTAGCTTATAATGATTCTTTCTAAGTTTGAGTCTATGTATCCCATACAAAATTTTTATGCAAACTAGCAGAAAAAAATTGTCCTCTTTTTGGAAGCCCACCTTACCCTATAAGGAACTGCATTATCCATTACTAGGGACGGGTTGAGAGCATTATGTCTGAGCTTCAGTTTGCACCCATATTTAAAGTTGTCAGCTGTTGCTGTATTTATTTCTATCTTATCTTAGAGGATACTCTTTCTTCCATGAAGGATCATGACTCTGCATAACATAATAGATGTTTCTTATTTTGGAACATGGTAACCCCAAGGGTGTTATGCTCCAGAATACCAAGTTCCAAAATACAATCAATAACATGCTGGGGTTCATGGTGTTAATATTCTGTTATTACTGGCAGGCTGAACTCATATAACTCTGCATAGGAAATTAAGGCATGTTCTGCTTGTAACTCCTTGAGTCCCAATAAAAGAAAAAAAAGAAAAAAAGAATCACTTTAATGTTTATTTCACACGTACTCATACCTATTCATTGGTTTGCAATGAAATTATCATCAGATTTCTAGATGGACTGACTATATGTTTACAAAATCATCTTGCAGATTTCAGCTGTGGTCAGTACGCAGTGGAAGGTTCATATGAAGAGACTATAATGCAAATATTTTAGTACTGTGGTTTGTTTTTGGAATTCAGGATGCTGCTAGTTGCCAAGGACAGCAAAATTGTTTTCTCTAAAGTATCAACACCATGAATAAAAGGGAGAAAAACAATTTAAGCTTTTCTGGCTTTGGAAGAGCAGTGTAATTGTCTGTATTATGTGTTGTTGTTTTGGTATGTTGAATCTGATTGTCTATAACCCAGTATCACATACTGTCAATCATGGAAAGCAGAACTTCCCTACAGGAATTCAGAATGGAAATTTCTGCTCCTGCTTTCTTATTTGTAATATAGAAGCTGAAACATTAATGCTAGTATGAGGCTGGATGAAAGCGAGTTACTGCAAAGTTGTAGACTGTGGACTCCAGTGCATCCTTTGGCCCTCTGTGAAATATAGTATCCACTCTTGATGACAGTTGAAATAGGCAAGGGATCTGGACATAGAGAGGAGACCTCTAGCCAGGCACTTTAAGATGATATGTACACTGAGAGCAGAGGAGGAGGAGGCTTTGTAAATCAACCTAAAACAATAAAAGCTTAAATGTGTTCAGCACAGTGTTTACAGTGGTTTAATTTACTCTTTCAAATAAAATAAATGCTAAGTGCTGAAGTGCTTGTTTATTTCATAGATTGCATACCCACCAACATTCCACAGATGAAAACTGAGACATGTGTCAATATCTGAGTGTAGTCAAGACAGCCAAAGTTACTAATGAGAAAAAACAGACAAGCAAGAAGAGGCTGGAGCAGTTTGCTTTTGCCTGAGCCTACTGGGAAGGGAAAGATTCTGCCTAATCCTCTCCATGCAGTTGAATAAGTTGAGTACAAACTATTTTTGCACTTCTAGTTGAGTTAATTGAATCCAACATTTTAAAGTAAATCTAGAAGAAAAAGGGAAAGTGGGAGAAGAGAGAAACCAGGACATTTTTAAAGCATCTGAAAAAGCAGTATAGTAGAAGACTAATTGGTATTGTCTCTACTAAACTGGGAGAGGTGGAGGGTATGAGACTGTAGAGAGCCTAAGAACTGAGATTCCATTAAAAAGAGGAAGATTTTGAATCCTGTTTGCAAAGTGTCCCTTTGCTCTTTGTTAGGAATAGGTCTATTACCTGCCTTTATGATAACAAGAAAAACATGACAATTTAGAGCAGGGGTCAGCAACCTTTTAACCCCTGGGGCCGGGGGGGGAATGGCATTGGGGCCAGCCGCCCGCCCGCACATTATTGCCCCCCATGTGCGCATGCGCACGATGCCCGCTGTCATGCACGCGCATGTGGGCCGCCATTTTGGAAGGCCCAACGGCACTGTGCGCATGCGAATTCGCATGGCACAGGAGCCGTTGGGCCTTCCAAAATGGCACCCACCACTGTGTGCATGCGCGCACGAGCACGGGTGCCATTTTGGCATCCAAAATGGTGCCCGTGCTTGCATTTTGGAATGTCCAACTGGCGCTGGCACCTTGCGCATGTGCACAGCACCATGGGACTTTCCAAAATGGCGCCCCCCACGCGCAAGTTCCATTGGGCATTCCAAAATGGCACCCGCCACCGTGTGCATGCGTGTGTGTGCTGCAGCGGCGGGGCTGGTCCCAAGGCCTCAGCTGCCCACACCTGGCCCGCGGCCCGGGGGTTGCCGACCCCTGATTTAGAGAGTGTGGGTGGGAAGGTCTTTTTCAGTGAGCCACATCTTCCACTGTCTCATATCTAGCAATGATCCTGCTAGAGACCGCATTGAATTTCCAGCTGTCTTAGAGCAATGTGAAGTACTATCTTCTCCATATCCCAAACCATAAATGTTCCCCCTGGAATAACATAAGAAATGATTGCTCTGTATTGCACATCATTTATGAGGATGTGATGATGGAATTAATTGAACTCTGTTAGAGCTTTACCAGTAAGATTTCTATGACCGATTTTTCATTCAGATGAACTGAATCTAAAGATTTGTTCAGATATTTGATGATATCCAAGAGTGAGCATTGGGCCTGTGCATTCCTCCTTTGCACTTCACCCTTTCTATCCTTCCTTTCCATCCTTGGCACTGGAATCCTGCTTTTGTTTAAACAAGTAATGGGGAATCTACAGTCTATAGGCCATATGTGGCCTACAGCCAGGAATGTGAAATGACAGAATAATTCTTCTCATGCTTGAAGACTGGTGGGAAATAAAATTACAGTTCTCCCCACATGAGAAGTGTGAGATAATTACAATGTCTCTTTCCTCACAAGGGGCAGTGATCACCCATGAAATTTGTTGTTCTAAAAGTTTTACTGCATCAGTGCAATAAAACAGCAGGGGTGCAAGAATGTGTGCATTTCCACACTGGAAAAGTCTAGCAAGTGACATAGAAAGCTTTCTTGCCAATGAGGTGTTGAAATTGTGTGTTGTTGTTTTTGCAATGATGGGATTCAAATTTGTCAAAGCTAAAGCATAGAATATGTCACACAAGGGAGTGTGAAGGGGAGGTAGCTTGGTATAGTTTATGAAGAAGATAGAGTGAAGAAGACAAGCTGGGTTCAGTTTTGACTACAAGTCCTATAGCTGGAAAGGGGATTATGGGAGCTGTAAACCACAACTTTTCCAAGCTCTAATTCTCTCTTTCTCTACCCTGCTCTCTTCAGCACATACTATAATGCACTGAACTCAGTGGAGTTACAACAAATTTCAAAATAAATTTCCTGCCCATTTACTTCATTTGCAAATGAAGCATCTAAAAATTGACAAATGATTGTCACATTCCTACCCATAGCTGAATTTCGTACAGCTTCCAGTGCCTCATCCCTCTCTGTGCCTGAGCATGTACATGAACACTTTTCAAAACTGTGAACTGACTGCCTCTGTGTTTTCAAAAGTCATCCATATCCAGGTAGGGATCCCCTCCTTGCTTGAGCATTTGAGTAAAATGCTTTGAGAGGGGGGATCCACTCAATATATGTGTTCTATAGGAATCCCTGCCCTGGCAAGACAGGGCAGGGTACTAGCAGGGAGAGTAGGGTCCTTGAAAAATGCAGATCTGTCACTGGCTGTGGGTAGAAGAGACAAAATTTGATACAGAGAGTGAGAAAAGCTGAAAAACTAATTGAGTGGCAGAAAGAATGAGAGAGATTGAGAGAGATTGTGTGTGTGTGAAAGAGAGATTGAGATGACTCTAGCCATTTGGGATTGTGTGGGTTTGCAATACAGTTGTTTCCTTCTATCTGACATGGTTTATCATACCAAGAATCACAGGTCCAAAAGTACCTTATGCCTAGACATGATGGAAATGTCTAGACATGATGGAAACGGATAGGATGACAATGCTATTAAATGAGAGTCTCACCGGAGGATGGGACAATGATTGGAAATCACTGTTTTGTGAAATGAAACTTTTGCGAAATGAAATGATAACTAAATAAATTCTGATTCTGAAACCAAACAATGAGTTAGAAAATGGACTATAGTACAATTTAACATAAAAACACATGATTAACATTGTAACAAACCGCTTAGTATTTAAATCAGCTAAGATACTTACAAACCCAATTTAGTAACAAACACAGGAAAGGAGAAAAAGGAAAATTGTAGGAAAGAATAACAGAAGAAGATTTAAAAGGTGGATTCAAGTTTATTTGAAAGATTCATAGTGTTATAAATATAAGAAATAGATAAAATGGGAAGTGGAATAGAAAAATTGCAATATCTTAAGAAGAATATTATTTATATATGATATACTCTATTGGAAACCCAAACAAGAAACACAGTATATAAATGGGGATGAGGGGAAAGGAAAAGGGAAAAATAAACTCCTTTGGGGGATGAAAACTAGAAACATATAGCAATCTATATAAATGTATTGGAGATGTCACGTCTGAAAATCACTGTATGTTTCATCTTCTCTATTTCTGGATTACAAGGAAAAATAAAAAAAATATATTTTGAAACACCCCCCCCCCCCGCCCCCAAAAAGTTCTTTATGCATAGGCTGGCAGGAGGGACACTTGATAGGAAGTGAGAAGCAATGTACTAGAAGACTGTGGCTACTTCTTTTTGTTTCACATTCTTTTCAGCCCTTGTATATGACACTAGATGTTGGAGATCAGGAGGAATTTAAAAAAAAAAATCTGCTTCACAGGTATCCCACAAATCATTCTGAGAATTTTCATTGTGAAATGTTATACCTAAAAAATGTTTCAAAGTGCTCTATCGAAAATACTATGAATTATTCAAGTCACATATTATTTAACAACATTTACAAGGAAAGAATTCAATTATAATCTATTCCCATTTTATACCCATTTACATAATGACTATTCTGAAGAAATTTACTAATGTGAGTATTTTATCTGATTGGTTTCAAAAGTGCAGCAATTTTGTAGGTTAGGAATGGCTTTAAATATTAAATCATGAAAAACTTAGGCAAGTTGACCCTCAAAGAGAACTTTTTGTTGAATGTTTCATGGGAAAAGATGCAGAACCAATATATGCAGTGTAGGTAGCCATGTACACATTTCCATAGAAACCACTCATCTCCATGTTCCAAATGTGTCGATATTAAGAACTTTTGCAACTATAAATCTTTGAGACGTATGATTAATTATCAAAATACAAAATTGGGAGGAATAGAAATCATGTTATCATGCCAGAAAACAGCTGAAGTATGTTTCTTGCCCACACTTAGCCCTGTCAGATGCTAACCAGAAGAAAAATAAGAACTCTACAGCCCAGTAGGGACCTGAGGATGCATAGTGGATGCCGAATGCATATTGGCTAAGACTCTAGACATGAACACTTCATACTGCAAAGCTTTGTTTCAGGTCCCACTCAGAGACTGGGAAGTTGCTTTTAAAATTAATTTAGTTCTGTTACCTCTTATGGAATATAAGAAGTAATTTGTTGTTGTTACTTATTATTGTGTGTTAAAAGTGGCTCATTGAATTTGTTATGTGTGCTAAAATAAGTTCTGACTTATAATTAGATTAGTTTTTAATATTTCTTTACTTTTAAATTTATTTTTTTTTGGTGGAGTTACATCTTTAAAAATTAAGAAAATTATCTAAAATTTGAAAAAAAAAATACCAACACCCAAACATAAGACTTTAAAAAATAAAAATGACCAAACATTATTAATTCCTTGGAAAACAGTATTGATATTACAGTTGTTACTGGGTGGAGTCTCCTTCCTTGGAGGTCTTTAAGCAGAGGCTGGATGGCCATCTGTCGGGGATGCTTTGATTGGGAGTTCCTGCATGGCAGGGGGTTGGACTGGATGGCCCTTGTGGTCTCTTCCAACTCTATGATTCTATGATTCTATGATTCTATGATTCTATAAGAGCATGTTGTTTTCCCTTCGTTTCTCCCCAAAGTAACAAGGTACAAGTCATGATTTTACCTGTAAGACTTTAAATTGAAGGTAGGGTTAGGGATGCCAGAATGAAAGCTGGAGAGGGCTCCTGTACCTTTAATGGTTGTATAGAAGATGGAATTTCAGCAAGTATTGC
The DNA here is from genome assembly GCA_026167975.1 of Phrynosoma blainvillii. Taxonomy (NCBI): domain Eukaryota; kingdom Metazoa; phylum Chordata; class Lepidosauria; order Squamata; family Phrynosomatidae; genus Phrynosoma; species Phrynosoma blainvillii. The sequence continues at coordinate 287,202,458 of JANUYF010000002.1, read as the reverse complement.
TTGTTACCTGCTTCTATAGCAGGCCACACATGCTGCAGTTCTCTCTTCTGCACACATATTAAAAGTAGAAAAACCATCTCCAGTTTTCAGTCAGGCAACCCTGGGTTGTCTACTGCTGACTTTTTAGTGAGAGAGGTTGTCATTGGAAGGCTAGGAGAAATGCATCCTGAACCTTAGAGAATGTTTCCTGGAATATCAGTCTGTCAACAGCCCTCAGGTATTTCAGAAGAATGAAAAAATGCAGTAAGCTTCCAAATGCCAGTTGATAATAGAGAAACTGAGCCTTTATGCCCTGCTTGTGTTAGGCCTCATTCCCATTACGTTATAAACCAGTTCACAAGCCAGTTTGAAGCGGTTTAAATGACCCTGGTTCACACTTGAGCCGAATTGCTGAAGCGGTTTGGCAAGGCCTCCTCCTATGTTAGACCCATTTAACGTGTGTCTTTTTGACTCTAATTTTTTCCATGTCTTTTGTAATAAATCGATTCAGCGCAAATGTGAACGGGATGCAGATTGGAATTGATTTAAATTTGCCCTTTAAATTTGCCAGCCGGATGAAGAGGGTCCATTTTGAATTGATTCATTTGTCATTGTGAACAACAAGTGGGTTATTTTACAACAAGAAAATGCAATCGGGGCAAATGTAGTGTGAACTACACTCCGCTGCTGAACCGATCCATTGATTTGGATCACAAAGTGATTTATTTATAAGTGGGAATGAGGCCTTGATCTCTTGTTATTTGTCTGAGTTTTCAGCTAGCCATTTCTCAGAGTGAGAAGGCTGTTTATTTCCAGCAGCATCATAGAGTTTACAGAATTTCATACTTCGGGGCTGTCAGTAAGCATTTGAATTCATCCTTGAGAAGGGCAACCTGGGAGGAAACTGCTTTAGATGGGCAGAAATCCATTGTGACCCATAAAGAGCAATTACAGTTGTAACAGTGAAGCCATATTGCATGTAAAATCCTTGTCCTGTCGTGATTTGTTTGACTGAGGAAGATAACCACAGAAAACTACTTCAAGTGTCATTACAGACATATGGCATCTGTATGTGGGGCATTTCCCCCACTCCAAGAATGGAAGTAAATTGCAGATGGTAATACTGCCATATAATTTAAACTTTCAGTCCAGCTTGCTGTCTGGTTGAGCTATTTTTGCATGTTTTTTTTTTAAATGAACATATATACCGTGATACAATTTACTGAGAAAAAACTGGAGACAGGGATTATCCCTGTCACCCACATGCTCAGAGCAACTTCAGACACCTCTTCCTGGAAATGTTTTGTGTCTTGCTGTCAGTATGCTGTGTGTGGAATTCCTTCTTTGTCCTCTGCTCCAGCCCAGGGCTGGGCTACTTCTGAGGCTACAGCAGCCATTTTGGCCCTCCCTGGAACTTTGTAGGTGGCACCTTTCAGCATCTCTGCCCCTCCCGCATGAAAAGAAATTACAGTCAACACTCCACATTTGCCACTTTGATTTTTGGGGATTTGATTATTCACGGATTTAAATAATATGTTCTCTCTAGGGATCTGTAGATCCTTCATCATGACTCTGCTGGAAGCTGACCATAGATTCACACTGGAGGACTCAGAAATTCCTAGAGAAAACTTCTCTGGGCTTTTTAGGTCCTCCAGCATGATTCTATGATCAACTTGTGACAGACATGGACCACAGAGTTGCACTGGAGGGCCCAAAGATTCCTAATGAGGTGTCCTCTCAGGTTTTAAAAAATACTGTTTTTTTATTTGCAGTTTTCACTTTTATGAGGGTTCTTCACTCCTAACCCCAGCAAATGTGGTGGGCCCATTGCACTCCATAATATAGTGGGCCCTTCCTATATATGGGGGATCCATTCTGGCACCCCACCCCCCACATATGGGGAAAATATGTAAGCTCAAAGCCCATTAGTTTCTATGGTGGTACTCTTCTCCGTGTGGCGCTACACGCGCATCTATGGCACTCAGACCATTTTGTTCTCCTGGGTTTGTTATACTCATAAGCTCAAATCTGCGTACAGCAAGCCCGCATATGGTGCAGGCATGCTGTATATCATATCTCCCTCCCCTTGCAGGAGGAACAATTTGCCCTCCAAATATAATACCTGTCTCCTCCTCTTCCCCCATCTTTTTATTTTATAGCAAAAAACAACAACCAAAAAACCTTTTAAATAAACTTTTAATAAAATAGACATTTTTGGTTAAAAAACAAAAGGTTGGGGGCGTTAGAATTGTATTTAAAGGGGAAACCACCCACCAACTAGGGACTGGATCTTGAGGACTATAATTTTCAGGGTTGGAGGGACTAGAGGGACCTTGGGGGTGGTCCCACATGACCCCAGTTCCCACTGTGTTCACACTTTTTTTAGAGTAGCCATTTTGCATGGATGCACATTTCAAAAGGACTCTTATAGATTACATTGAAATGCCAGACATTTGAAAGTCTGTGGCCAAGGACTTTTATAGGCCTTCTTGTTCAGTCTGCTGGCCAGGTGCTGACTGTGGCTGGGCAACTCCAAGGCTCCTGTTTCCTTTCCTTTTGAGGTCTTATATTTAAACAGGTTTGGACTGGACAACCTTTCATATACAGGACTCCGACAAATAAAGGACTGTTTTCTGTAAAGTAGGTAAACTAGTCATTTGGCTTCTATAAATATTTTATTATCAGACATTATCTAAAGGCAGCAGATCCCATCTACTCTCATAAGGTAAGCAAGATTATGCCTGTTTGTACTGTTAAAGGAGACCACCAGGGAAGACCATGTTTGTAAGCTTTATTTCAGAGGAAGGCAATGGCGAACTACTTCTGATTATTCCTTGCCTAAGAAAACCATATAGAATTCTTTTGGTTGCCATATATGAATAGGGGACTTCAAGGCACATACTTTAGTTTTGTCCTGTTAAAGTCAATGGATTTTACTTCTGCATCAGCATGTGTAGAATGTCTCTATTAATGTGCTACCTGGTGGCATGGGTTCTCCATGTGTAGAATACTATGCTTGGCACCTGTCAAGCCCTAGGAAGACCTGTGCAGCTGTCACTTACCAGTGGGGAAGGGAAGAAGGGGGGCCTTTACAAATTTTCTGCTAAATTTCAGTAGCAGATTTGGAGAGTAGGGAATGGAAGGGTTCTTTTTGGTGAACCACAGATTATGCATTACACTTCTATGCTCTACAGGTTTACTTGGGATCAAGCCCCACTCTGTTCAAAGAACGTCACCCTTTAATACATGCATTTTGGATTATATTCTTTGACTTTCATTTAAATGATTTTTCTCCCCCTTTTTTGCTGAATCATTTTGCCATTTGTGTGTTTGTGTGTGTGTATGTGTGTGTGTGGGGGGGTATTGGTTAAGGGAAAACTACCAAAACGTTAATTTTTGTGTCGGAGGTGGCCCAATGAAAAGAAGACAGGATTTCACTTTCTGGTGAAACCATAATAGTTGTTCAGAAGAGATAATTTTAGCAGTTCTACTGGTCACACCAGCTACACTGGCTAAAATTCCTTCTTTTTCACAAGTTGAAAGTGCTGGAGCCCTCTCCACCCGGTCACTCTGGTTGCCATTAATCTCTAGCTATGAGGAATGCTTGTTGCTTTTGTCATGGGCCTTCAAGTCATTTCAACTTATGGTGATCCTAAGGCAACCCTATGATGGGGTTTTCTTTGCAAGATTTGTCCAGAGGAGGTTTGCCATTGTCTTTATCTGAAGCTAGGAGAATATGACTTGCCCAAGGTTACCCAATACATTCCCATAGCTGAGCAGGGATTTGAACCTTGGCCTTATGGAGGCCTAGGGGGGCTGCAGACTGTCAAAAATAGTGTGAATTCAGTCCACTTTTAGGGTTAGGGTTAAGGTTAGGGAATCATGGGAACTGAATTTTATTGTGGCACTAGAGTTCTCTGACAAAGAAGGTTCAATGTCTCAGAAAAATAACAATTCCCATGATTCCCTAGCACTAACCCTAACCCTAAAAGTGAACTGAATTCACACTATTTTTGACAGTCTGCAACCCCCCTTAGTCCAACATTCAGACTACACCATACTGGATCCAGTGAGGAAGGCATAAGAAGTTAATTCTGGTGATTGCTAGATGCATTAGCTTTATGTTTCTGATCATTTGAATGAAAAGTTTGTTAAGCTCATGCCTGGTGCACCACCACATTTTAGCTCCTCTATCTATGTGACAGTGCACAACAGTATTAGTTACAGAGGCTGATGGAAGTTTCCCAAACAAAAAGTGTTCACAAAATACTGGTGGCGTGGGAGTAGTAGTGCAAGCACAACCCATTGCCAAATGGTATGCTGCATAGCTGGCATCCTGTCTTATATAACACAAGGATGGGGTGCCTTTTGCATTCCAGATGTTTGGGCCTCATGATAAGGATGTGTGTCATGATAAGGATGGGTGGGTATACAGTACAAAACATCTGGAGGGCAAAATGTTTCCCAACCCATGAAATAAGATTCTGCAATTACTTTGTGTCCACTGGATTTATAAGAACTGCTTGATTTACTCATCTGGAAATACAGACATGACAAGTAAACAAAAAGTAGCACTGATGATAATTATTTATAACTGCTGTTTGGCCTATGCATAAATAAACCCTTCCTATTTTAAGCAATGTTGTCCTGAGAATAATCTCCCTGGTTGCATTTTGTAAATGAATGGGGGATTGAAAAATGATAAAGAACAGTGCGCATCTTGTTAGTAATGTATATAAATCAAAATAAAATATCTAAATACATCTGGGACTGATGTTAATATTGATTATAGACATATGCTTAAAACAATATGTAGGGCAATGGGTATCTCCCCATGTTTCTTGTCTTCAGTGTAAAAACAAGTTAATTTACATTTGGCTTATTTGCAGACCCTTGAGAGAGGACAGTTGTTCTAGTAGCTACTCAGATTCAGAAATAAAAATTATGTGTAAATTTTAGCAGCAGGTTATTTTTCATTTTAAAATGCAAACTAAGGAACAAATAGCATGTTTTTGTTTGAGAAAACATTCAGCTGGGGTAGCAGAATCATCTTGGAATTTTTATTTTTATTTTAGTTATAGAGTGCATCTATGTCACATAATTGTTACTATGATGAACTCATAACTGTAGTTTACAAAATGTGGCTTTGTTTTGCAAAATATGCGAAGTTCAGAAGTAACTGAAATGTTCATGTATTAATGAAAGCTTCACAAACAGGCAACATCTGTAGGAGCATCATTTCAAGAGGACTGATGTTATAAATAATGACAGAAAAAGTGACTGGAAAGTAATTATTTATTTAGGCTTAAATTCAGCATTGCTGGAGAGCCATTGTGGTGTAGTGACCAAGCATTGGACTAGGATTCTTGAGAATGGAAACTCCTTGGGTAACTTTGGACAAGTCACACTATATTAGCCTTAGAGGAAGACAATAGCAAACCTGCTCTGAATAAATTTGACTGAGAGACCCTATAAGGGGATCACCATAAGTTGGAGTTGAAATGAAGCCACATAACAGCAACAACAACAAATTCAAAATTTTGGCAGCAGATGTTCTCTAGACTTTCTCCCTTTCCACATAGGATTTGCAATGTCCTCAGCAGGTTTTAAGGATCCTGCAGGGATGTGATGAGGAGGAATATTCCCATCCCAGTTCTGCCAATGGAAGAAGTTCCAGAACTTGGAAGTTTTTACTTTTTAGGATTACTGCTCCCAGAATTACCCTTGGCCATGCTGGCTGCAGATTTAGTTGGTTTGTAATCCAAAAAAAGTATATTTTACAAGTTCTGAAAAGTTCTGTCAGCACAACAACTATATGAGAAACTGCTTTTTAATCTGCTGGATTAATATCCTGCCCTTCAGTTGCCTATTGGCTGTAAAAATGGGTCACTTATTCTTTCATCTGAACAAAATTAAAAAAAAGAAAGAGAGAAAGAGAGAAAAGACACATATGAGGTTAGTCCTGTTATACTGCTTTACACTAGCTATAACTAATGGATCAACTTGAAATGGTACTAAAATGAAATGGCTTTCAACCTCCATCTAGCTATAAAATATGACAGTTTACAGGACTAGGCTTACATTGATGCAACATGAAGAGAATGATTTCAGATATCTAATCCCAAATAAAGTGCAGTTTTTCTTCTTTGAAGTCTTTCAGTACATTTTAAGAAAAATGAGCATAGGAGAGAAATCATGTTTCAGGCAGGAACATGTATAAAGTATGTACAGTCTATTTCTGCAATACAGATGTGCTATATGGAGATGTTGCTCTTGTGTACAGTCATTTCTGACTTATGGCCACCCTAAGGCAAGCCTATCACAGGCTTTTCTTGGCAAGATTTGTTCAGAGCGGTTTTTGCCAGTGCCTCTTGCTAAGGCTGAGAGTGTGTGACTTGTCTAAAGTCACCCAGTGTTTTCCATGGTTGAATGGAGATTTGAACCCTGGTCTTCAGGGCCATAGTCCAACACTCAAACCACTCCTCTATGCTGGCTTTTCATAATACTAAATAAATGTTTCTTTGAATTTTATAGGCTCCCCTGTTTCCCCAGGACTCTTTAATTTTGGGGTCCTGCCTAGATGCTTGCTGATTTAAGGCATACAGGCAGTAACTATCTTCTCCTTATGTCTGATATCTCTATCCCTCATACCTTTTGTTTCAAAGGCACTGTTTGCTTTCTTTGAAAAAGTGTTTCTCAATTCAGTACACATTTCCAGGATTTAGACGTGTATGTTTTGCCCCCTTCATTCTTAGTTCCATAAAGATCTGCCTTAATTGATGAGAACAGCACATTCACACACAGTAATAAGCCAGAATTGTTGGGTAATCTTAGGTTTACTATAAGTGAATGAGTGCTGGTGCACATAGCCTGTCATTTCCTGTTTAGCTCCTCCCTCTCATGCAAGCAAATGGTTTGACTGGCATAATGTCTGAACCTGAGATCCTTGTTTACTTTGGCCAAACAAGCCAGAATAGCCAAGCCAACAGTAAATTCTCCATTGTTCCTGGCTTTTTTGGGGAGAAGCAAATAGGCATTGCAAGAAGTGCACCATGCCTGGTTTGCTTAAGAATATTTGAGGAAGAGAACAAAGTTAGAGCAAACAGGATGTATGCACCATCATGCAGCACATTCATGGTAGAAATCAGTAAAATTTTTAGCTTAGCATTATATGCAAATGCTGCCATTGCTCAAGCTGAGTTTCCAAATTCTTTCTGGTTTCCTTTGGAGTTATGTTTTTACTTTGTGTGGTTTACTGTTACAATTTCTTTAAAATAATAATAGCAAGAATGTCATTCTGGAAAAGACACAATCTGTGAATTCATAGCTCAGCTATTTTTTATAATGCCCCAGAGACCTCAGACGAAAAGTAAATTCTGAACAAGACATTTGATTCCTACATCTGACCTCCGAGATGATGGAATTGTAGACAAAATCCCATTTGCAGTTTCTGCACATTATCTATGTATAAGAGAGTTCTGATATATTCCAGAATTTGCTTAATCTGTTTTATGGAGGGAGGCTCATCACCTGGCCTACCAATAAGCATTGTTCCTGGCTTCATTTGTAAGGAAGCATTTCTTTACATATACAGTGGATTAATCCATCAGGCTACAAGAGATACAGAGGTGAGAAGCAGAGCATCTCTCACTGGCTCTGCTGAGAGGCATCTATATTTGGCTCTTTTAAAACTTTTATTCCCCACCCTCCCCGCCACATTTGCTTTTTCCCCCCTTTTCACTCTCTCTTTTTCCTTTTCTGAGTCAGGTCTTTTAAACCGTAAGCCTGTTACCAAGAATTGTCTTGTTTTTATCAGTTGTTTATGAATTTCTCAGGGATCTAGGAGTTCTAGTAGACCACAAGTTGAACATGAGTCAACTATGTGATGTGGCAACTAAAAAAGCCAATGCAGTTCCTGGCTCCATTAATAGAAGTATGGTGTCTAGATTGAGCGAAGTAATAGTACCATCCTATTCTGCTTTGGTCAGACCTTACCTTGAGTATTTGTATCCAGTCCTGGGCACCACAATTCAAAAGGACATGGACAAGCTGGAGCATATCCAGAAGAGGGTGATTAAAATGGTGAAAGGTCTGGAAACCATGCCCTATGAGGAGTGAATTTGGGAGCTGGGTATGTGAAGAGTTGTCTAAGAGGTGACATGATAGCCATGTTTAAATATTTGAAGGGATGTCATACTGAAGAAGGGGCAGACTTGTTTTCTTCTGTTCCAGAGACTAGGAACAGAGCAATGGATTCAAGCTACAGAAAAAGATTCCACCTCAACGTTAGGAAGAACTTCCTGACAGTAAGAGCAATAGTGGAATATGCTGCCTTGGAATGTGAAGGAATCTCCTCCTTTGGAGGTTTTTAAACAGAGGCTGGATGGCCATCTGTTGGAGGTGCTTTGATTTTGTCTTCCTGCATGCCAGGGGGTTGGACTGGATAGCCCTTGAGGTGTTTTTCCATCTCTGTGACTCTATGAATCTTTTCAGCTGAAGTGTTCTGGAGAGATCAGGACACTTGAATATCAACCACCACCTTAGACTCAAGCTTAAGAGATGTAGAATTTATATTCTATCCAGCAGCCAACGGATGGGAATCGTGTGGTCCTCCATATGTTGTTGGAGTGCGCTTCAGTCCAGTAGCCCTACCATCGCAGACAATGGTGCAGGATGCTGGGAGTTGCAGTCCAACAATATTTGGAGGGCCACACTTTATCAGCTCTTGCAGTAGCCCCAGGTAGACTGCTGCTTTCATCCCATGTCTGCCTGTGTAATACCTGAGGCAGAGTAAACTGTGATTAACCTAGAATATTCTGAAATCTAGCCTGGATTTGCCCTAAACATTACACTCTTCCTTTTCTGTTAGATTTGAAAACTACAAGCATGACAAATGGGATTGAATGGTTTAATTTATTGATGAAATGATTGATAAATCTTCTGAGATATAATTATAATCAGGGGGGTTTAACAATTCAGGCTCAGCTTATTTGGAAACTTCTTTCAGGAACCCATGTTTCATTTCTTCTGTGTATTTATTTAATTCCTCCCAAGATTGGTTCTCCAGGCAAATTTGGATTGAGTAAAATCTTGAGGATAAGAGCCGTAATAATGTATCAGCAAAGTGCTGTTTTTGTACCCATTTCAATCAGAACAGAACAGAATTGTACCATAGTAGAATGAATTGCCAGTAGTTATGTTGGGTTTTTCTAGATAAAAAGTTGTTGATAAAAGAGAGGAACTGTGGTGTAAGTGGGCTACAGATCTGCCTCCCAATTCATGTTTTCCTATGTTTCACAGTTTAGCAGTCAATGAAACAATTTTTAGTGATCAAATAAGGAATGATACCTTGGTTATTTGAATTTGAGAGGGACGGTGCATACTGTTTACTGAGAAATAAGCCTCACTGAGTTCTATTAAGCTTAGTCCCAGGTAATGGGTAATAGTAATAGGAGCAACCTTTGAAAAATTTCAAATACAAATTATTAATAGTTATCTAAAGCATTGCCTATCAATACCTAAGTGACTCTTGTGAAAATTGCCAAAGTATTTTAACTGAAGAGGGTAAGCATTTTTTGTTCTTAAACTGCAGTGTTAAGGAAAAACTGAGACATTCCCCCCTTTAAAAGTAAAATAAAAATAAAAGTGGTGCCTGTTAAAAGCTGTAACTCCTTTTGCAGCAGGCACTTTACTTTGTGTTTCCTAGTCCAAGCTGTCTGTGCTTATCTCATTCTTGGCATCATCCCATTTTCAACTAAGACGTGGCAGTAAAGTATTCTGAGGCTGTGCCAAAGAGAGATTGTTGTAGGAAAAAATGTTTCTTGCATGTTAAGCTGAACGTATAAGCTGCTAAAGAATTAGGGTAACACGTTTGTGCTGGAAGTTTGAGGAGGGTAGGTAGTGCAAGCAAGCTAGTTGCAGGACCCCATAAAGAGCAGTGAATGAATAGCCAAGGAAAAGCACATTTTGTTGTTGTTGTTGTATCCCTTCAAGTCATTGCCAATTTATGGCAGCCCTAGGGCCACCCTCTCATGGGGTTTTATTGGCAAGATTTGTTCAGAGAAGGTTTGCACTGCCTTTCCTTGAGGGTGAAAGCATGTTACTTGCCCAAGTCACTCTGTGGGTTTCCATGGCCAAGTGGGGATTTGAACCCTATTACTTCCATAATATGAATATTCTGTCATCCAGGCAGTTACAGTGTCATGTTGGGGATCTGGTCTAGTGAGGGTAAAATCATAAGAGATGCAATTTTCTAGTTCAGGAGATGGAAATATTCAATTAAATTCATAATTTTGTATGAGAAAAAACTCTCAGATCAAATGAAGTCAGCATTATGCATGGTCATACACCAGCTTTAGGGCTAAAAGCATTATTTGATTGCCATAATTAGTGCATTAATCTCAGATTAAAGAGGTGGAATTTTAAATTATGGTCACATCAAAGCAGTTTCCTATGAGATGGTATTCAGCTTTATAGAATTCTTGTAGACAAATGTACATGCAGCTTTTGTTTATTATAATTTACCAGTTCTGAGACTTGTATTTAACAAAATTAATTGTTGATTTCATTTAGTACTCATATATTATCCTGTTTACTAAGATTAAGTAGCATTTACCCTCCTTGGTTAATTATTCAATTAAAAGGAAGGCTGTTGGGTAAACGTTTTAGTGGCTTGGCAACCTTAATTTTGTTTGTTAGCATCAGTGGGATCTTTTCTAGTGATTTGATCCTTCTCTATTGTACCACAGGAATGCATTGTCTGATTCTTTTTCTTCTTCTTCTTCTCTTTTTTTTTGTGCCGTATTTTTCGGCATATAAGACGCTCTGGCATATAAGACGCACCCAATTTTAAAGGAGGAAAATCTAGAAAAAAAAGATTCTTAACCAAATACTGTAGTAAAATATTTTATATCAACTGTATAAAGTTAACAGCAGTTTAAGAACAATTTTAAGTTGTAAATGTAAGTTTAAGCCAGCAGCAGGGCCAGGTATTGCACAAATTCCCTGCCCAACTTTCTTGCAAGTCTCCTGTCGCCTTATGGTGACTCCATGAATTTCTTAGGAATTTCTTAGGCAAGGAAGACTCGAGAAGTGGTTTTGCCAGTTCCTTCCTCTGAAATACAGCCTGCAGCACCTGGGATTCTTTGGCGGTCTCTCATCCAAGGACTATCCAGGGCTGACCCTGCTTAGCTTCCAAGATCAGATGGACTGGTACCTTTGGAGTTTTTAGGCCATTGGCTTATGGAGTAATTTATGGCTTATTTTGACCCTACCATGAGGGTTTTCTTGGCAGATTTCTTCAAGGTTTTTTTTTTGCCATTTCCATCCTCTGAGGCTGAGAGAGTGTGATTTGGCCAGAGTAATCCAGTGCCTTGGAGTAATTTCTGGCTCATTTTGACACTACCATGAGGGTTTTCTTGGCAGATTTCTTCAGAGGAGGGAGTTTGCAATTTCCACCCTCTGAGGCTGAGACAGTGTAACTTGGCCAGGGTACTAATCCAGTGCCTTGGAGTAATTTCTGGCTCATTTTGATCCTACCATGAGGGTTTTCCTGGCAGATTTCTTCAGAGGAGGGAGTTTGCCATTTCCACCCTCTGAGGCTGAGATAGTGTAACTTGGCCAGGGTAATAATCTAGTGCCTTGGAGTAATTTCTGGCTCATTTTGATCCTACCATGAGGGTTTTCCTGGCAGATTTCTTCAGAGGAGTGAGTTTGCAATTTCCACCCTCTGAGGCTGAGACAGTGTAACTTGGCCAGGGTACTAATCCAGTGCCTTGGAGTAATTTCTGGCTCATTTTGATCCTACCATGAGGGTTTTCCTGGCAGATTTCTTCAGAGGAGGGAGTTTGCCATTTCCACCCTCTGAGGCTGAGACAGTGTAACTTGGCCAGGGTAATAATCCAGTGCCTTGGAGTAATTTCTGGCTCATTTTGATCCTACCATGAGGGTTTTCCTGGCAGATTTCTTCAGAGGAGGGAGTTTGCAATTTCCACCCTCTGAGGCTGAGACAGTGTAACTTGGCCAGGGTACTAATCCAGTGCCTTGGAGTAATTTCTGGCTCATTTTGATCCTACCATGAGGGTTTTCCTGGCAGATTTCTTCAGAGGAGGGAGTTTGCCATTTCCACCCTCTGAGGCTGAGACAGTGTAACTTGGCCAGGGTACTAATCCAGTGCCTTGGAGTAATTTCTGGCTCATTTTGATCCTACCATGAGGGTTTTCCTGGCAGATTTCTTCAAGGGGGGGACTCTTTCCACCCCCGTCCTGGGTGCTCCAATGGACTCTTCCTGGGATGGGAGGATGTCCTCTGACCCCAGGAAGAGTCCATTGAAGCACCCAGGATGGGGGTGGAAAGAGGAGGAGCACATTCAACTAGCCAGGAAAAGAGGACTCTTTCCACCCCCATCCTGGCTGCTCCAATGGGCTCTTCCTGGGATGGGAGGAGCCCACTGGAGCATCAAGGCTGAAGTTGAAATGAGGCCTACTTTTAGCCTAGGCCTCGGCAGTTTGCCCTCAGCTTGTATATTCGCTTCATTAGGCGCAGCAACTTCCCCACCCTCGTTTTGGGGAAGAAAAAGTGCATCTTATATGCCGAAAAATACGGCAATTGTCTTGTATCTGCTTTGCATGTTAAACTGTAGAAGTAACTGCATGTTTTGCATGAATTCCAACTACAGGATGAGATAACAGATCTACTGGTATCAGGACAGAGACTGAGGGGGGTTGCAAATTGCCAGAAATAGTGCAAATTGAGTCCACTTTTAGAGTTAGGGTTAGTGCTAGGGAATCATGGGAATTGGTTTTTTTCTGAGACATTGAGCCTTCTCTGTCAGAGGGTGCCACAATAAAGTACAGTTCCCATTATTCCTTAGCATTGAGCCAGAGCAGTTAAAGTGGACTCAAGTTGCACTATTTCTGGCAGTCTGCAACCCCCCCCCCCCCCCCCGAGTAAGATCCTAATGGCATCTGTCAAGACTTGGAAGGGGCCTTGTTTCTCTTACCTTACCAGTAGCAAAGGGAGGGATGGGGGAGGCAGTTCAGACTATAGAAAGGCAACTGGTCTCAGCTCAGTTGTGAGGGGAATAAATGAGGATGTACGAGAGTGCTCCCCCTTTTTCTTCCCCATGGAGCTCAGAGGAGCCAGATCTTCATGAACTCCCCCCACCATGCCCCCAGTAAGTGAAAGTGGGAGGGATCCTCTTGACAGCTGTTAGGCAGAGGGAGGTTTTTGGGCAGAGTGCAAGAGCAAGAAAATAGCCCTCTTTGCCCCTTTCATGGCACAGGTATGTACACAGTACACTTAGGCAGGTTTGGGCTTTGTTTGCACTGGCCAGGATACTCCAGAGGCAGCCCAGAGTATCCTGACCCCGCAGCTGCCCTGTTTCCCCCATTACCTAGCCCTCTGTTTCTGTGGCAAAGTGGCTGTTTGCATGGCATCCTGCTGGGCCACCTGATGTATCCACTGCCACCACAGGTTGCTCACTTTTAAGGTCAGAATGAGGGGTCCAATGACCCTCACATGCTGGGTGCTGCATTCTGATCTCAAAACAAGCAACCTGCCAAGGCAGCAGATGAGCCAGGCAGCCCAGTGGGATGTCTGTGAAGACAGCTACCGTGCCTTAGAAACTGGACCTCTGGATCTTCCTGGAAGATAAGGAGCAATAGCTAAGATTTAAAAATGCATTTTAACCTTGTTTTGCCTAGTACCAGTGTGTGATGTGCTGGATGTCATCCAGATGCCCACACCAGAACCAGAGTTTGGGGCATGTGTTGTCTAAATAGGATGGTACCAGAATAGGAGAGAGGAATTGGCCTTTTGACCCATGTGAATAAGGCCTTGAGTCACTAATAGAATCCTGGACCATGGTATGCCAATCATATGTTGCTGTTCATAAACAGACATGAAGTATATTATATCACACATCCTTTATTACTCTGTGTAAGGTAAAATGTTCATCTCTAATCACCTTCTTGGACATTAACTTTAAATAAAATATGGTCCAAACTAGAAGAAATGTTTGACATCTCCATGATAGGACCACCACTGTCATTTTTAGTGGATAGTACTGGATTGGTACTGGGCTAGTAATGTGGAGGCTTTCCATTCTTCCCAGCACTATTTTAATTGTGAAAATTCCCTCCCCTCACCTGAAGGTAAAAACAAAACAAAAACCCTGATAGGGCTTAACCCAGTTGCTAGTGTCAGTTCGAGTAGATACATTGACTCAACTGGAGTTAGATAAATGTTGAATTAATGATTCCAATTCATTCAGTGGGTCTGACCTAGATGGGACTAAACATTGGATTTAGCCCACGGACTTCCTGTGTTTGAGCACTTGGGTTAGAATAAAGTTTTCTGGTTAAACAGGCAACCTCTCCAGAGTATTTCATTTTCCTTACCGACAACTCTGCTTTGTGTTTTAAGTATTGTTTTTATAACAGTTGCTATAAATATAGTAATTTCTTGCTGTAAAGTTATTTGCGCAGCAGACTTTACAACAGTGCACAGCTTTCAGTGACAAAATAAACCATTCTCTCACAAAAGGAACAAGGAGCGGTCCTTTGAAATAAGCTTGTACTGTAGCAGATAGGAAGAAAATAATTCCAGTTCCAAAGGGAGGATGCTGCAGTTATGTTTGTACAAACAATCCACTAGGTTGGAAGGATGGAACAGCTTCCAAATGATACAGAGGACTCTCTCTCTCTGTGTATGTTTGTGTGTGTGTGTAAGAATACTTCAAAGTATTGTAATCTCAAATCCTGCAGCCATGTGGATTTCATTACATGTTTATGGTCAAAGAACCACATGGAGTACAGAGAATGGGGCGAAACCTAGAATAACTAATCACTTACATTTATTCTTTAACTTTTCTAGAATAGAGATGATCTTTATTCATAAACAGTTTGACATTAGGACTGAGTAGTGAGGTGATAGAGTTTGCTGATGACATTGAAACTGAGATTCAATCAACCAACCAGTCTCCAGGCTTTGAGGGTGTAACTTTTACAAATCTGTGTTTGAATCTCTTTAGTGCTGAATTAAAGTTGCCACTGAGTGGTTCCTAATCTTTAAATAGTGCATGACAAGTGGGTAAAACATGTTCCTCTCTATGAGAATAACTCTACTTGTTGAATCTATTGGTTCAAATGTGAGAAAAATATTGTTCCCATAGCCTCCAATTGGTAGAGACAATTTCAATTAGTCCTCTCCCATCCCATGTTTTCAGGTGCTTGTCAAATGTCCCAGTTTCTCTTTCCTCCTCCCACTTTCCCCATTCATCCTTATTTTACTGCAGTTGCTGTAAACTGAGTTCAAAATGCCTCATGGACAGCAAGAGGTGTGGCCTTAGTGAAGTCCTCTGCATCAAACCTCCCTTCACCACTATGTTAAATTCAACTCTAAGATCTTTAGTAAAATGTAACTCTGTGATCCTCCACTGACATGTTTCTTTCCCTAAAATAACATCTGTACCTGATGAAGGAGCCTGTGATCTTCGGCAGCTTGCTTAATGTTTTATGCACCTTTTCGTTGGTTTAATAAAGGTATCATTGTAGTGTGTGTATGTGTGTGTTATATTGTGCTGTATGACCAACACAGCTATCCCTGTATATATATATGATTTAAAATACTATTTGGTCAAGCAAAGGGCCAGGCAAAGTTACCAAGGGGATGTGAACACAGCAAATAGTAGAGTTCTAGGTGTGAATGATTTTCAATGTCTCCTTTTTGCTATGCTATAAATTTGGGGACTGAAGAAAACTTCATTGAGGAGGAAAAATTATATGGAAGATGGCAATTTAGCACCTGTACCTACACCCCTATCCATAGTTCTCACATTTTGGCACTAAAATCTCAAGGCCTGGTTCTCCTGACCTGGCTACCCTAATTACTCACTTTTCTGCAGCTAGTCAGAATAAACATAATGGGATGTCTTTATGGTTGCTGATCTCCACAATCAGGATTTTCTTCATTTGTCTCATTCAGGGGGAGGGGGAGGCGATATACATGTATAGCTGGAACACTCAGAACAGCCAGGGACAAATGACATGTGAATCATAATTTAAGAGATGAGAGAAATGGATATGAATAAGCCATGAACTAAAAAGTAAGAGAGCTTGTATATAATACTTTGTCATCTTTGCTAAATGCATTTTGAGGTGGGGGTTTGACATAAAAACCAGTATCAACATAGAGGTTAATTTTACCATGAAAGACAAAAAAAGAAGTTATCACGATAAGCCACATGCCAGCAAAATGTGAAATCTGTTAGTAAACAAAATAGCAAAAATTGATATTTTGCTTTTTCACGAGATCAACAGATGAAAAAGGAGAAGCAGGATCCTGTCTTACCATATATTTTTTAATTAATTGCCTTTCCTCTTTTGCAACTCCCTTTATAGTAACTAATCCTCTTAATGAGGGAATTGGAATATTGTTCTTGGATGGCAAAAGGAGCAGCAACACAACAAAAGGGCTAACAGGGCTTGTGACCCAACTTCTATTTAAACGAGCTTGAGTGTAAGTTAATAAGACTTGAATTCATACTATAACTGAGGAGATACATAAAGGAGATTATCGCATGTCTTAAAATCCCAGCTTATCTTTCCCAAATTCAAGTCTAATTCGGGCTGGAGCTGGGTCCTATCGCATAGCTTTCCCCCCAAAAAACTGTCATCCGAATGCAGCCTGAGTACAGCCTGGCTCACTTAACTCGCTTTGTGGTCATTTTTCAAAAGTTGGAAGCTTCTGACTTTAGAAAAATGGCCACCGAAGTAAGTTAAGTGAGCTGCATTGGAGCCTGGCTGTACTTGGATGTTATTTATTTTTTATTTTTTTGGAAAAGCTATGCGATAGGACCCAGCTCCATCCCGAATTAGACTTGAATTCGGGAAAGGTAAACCTGGATTTTAAGACATGCGATAATCTCCAATCTTTAAGTCAACTTTTTTTAACCCTAAGTAATAGGGGGAAAAATCAATTAGCTTGTTTCTCACTAGAAATGAATTGAGTTCTTCAGCTTTAGTTTGCTTCTGTGTATGTTTCCAGGCAGAAAAACATCCATTATAGCAGACTGCAATCGGTAGTCAGTAACCATTATATTGTGCAACTGGGTATTGATGCTTAAGGTTTAGGAATGGCAATTTGAAAAACTTGGTGTTTTTGTTTTTTAATTACACCTCTCAGAAACTTCAACATTGACTTGGATTTCTGTGAGTTGCAGTCCTACTAAGTAATTATTTTAAGCTCTAATAGAAAGTTTATTTTATTTTATTTATTTCATTTCTATGCAGCCTTTCTCCCAGGAAGGGACCCAAGGTGCTTACAAGAGAAAAACATCTAAAAAACTTCACAGTAAAAATTTAAAAACAATTAAAATCATCTACAATATAAAGTTAACATGAAAGCATACAAAAGTGAAAAACATAACCCCCCCCATAAACCACCCTGTTAGGATTTTTTTTTACAAAGCTTGCCTGAATAAAAACATTTTTACTTGCCGATGAAAGGCAAGGAGTGAGGGAGCCAGCCTAGCCTCCCATGGAAGGGTGTTTCAGAGGGTGGGAGCAGCCACTGAGAAGGCTCTCTCTACTGTCCTCACCAAGTAAGCCTGCAATGGTGACAGAACCAAGAAAAAGCCTTCCCCTAAAGATCTTAGGGCCCTGGTAGGTTCATGTAGGGAGATATGGGGGGGTTGCAGACTGCCAGAAATAGTGTGAATTCAGTCCACTTTTAGGGTTAGGGTTAGTGCTAGGGAATCATGGGAACTGTTATTTTTCTGAGACATTGAGCCTTCTCTGTCAGACAACTCTGATGCCACAATAAAATACAGTTCCCATGGTTCCCTAACTCTAACCCTAACCCTAAAAGTGGACTGAATTCACACTATTTCTGGCAGTCTGCAACCCCCCATGGTTTCCCAAATAGTCTGAACCTAACCCATGTAGGGTTTTTAAGACAAACCAGCACTTTGAATTGTGCCTGGAAACGAAATGGTAGCCAGTGAAGCTGTTTTAGCAAGGGAGTTATATGGTCCCGATAACTGGGCCCAGTCAGCATTCTGGCTGTGGCATTTTGAACCAGTTGAAGTTTCCAAACAGTTTCCAAAGGCAATCCCATGTACAGTGCATTACAGTAGTCCAAACAGGATGTAATCAACACATATGTCACCATAGCCAGATCTGATGTCTCAAGGAATGGGTGTAGCTGGCACACTAGTTTTAACTGTGCAAATGCACTCCTGGCCACTGCTGAAACCTGGGCATACAGACTCAGAGTAGAGTCCAGGAGACCATCCAAGCTGCGAGCCTGAGATTTCAGTGTAACCCTATCCAA
The DNA here is from genome assembly GCA_026167975.1 of Phrynosoma blainvillii. Lineage (NCBI taxonomy): Eukaryota > Metazoa > Chordata > Lepidosauria > Squamata > Phrynosomatidae > Phrynosoma > Phrynosoma blainvillii. The sequence continues at coordinate 287,184,146 of JANUYF010000002.1, read as the reverse complement.
CACAGGCAAAGTTCCTATTTCATAATCTGCCTTATAACTTCTAATGTTAATATTATTTATTCATATATTTCCTGCATTGTGGCTCACAATATAATTTAAAGTCAGATACAACTAGAACACATTATGTTATACTATTAAAAATTCAACCACACAAATTATCCTATTGAAAAACCAGGGAATTAAAAACAATTTTAAAACAATTCAAAGAGGGTTTTGTTTTTGTTTTTAAAAAAATCAGGAATGTACAGCACTCTCCCATTTATAAGCTTCCAGTGCAGCAGCTAGTCCAGGGGTAGGCAACCTTTCCCCTTTAAGGGCCGAGGGACTTCAGCTCCCAGAAGCCTCAGCCATGTTGGCCAATAGTCCCATGTTAGCCAATAGCTCCTGGGATTCTGGGAGCTGAAGTCCCTCGGCCCTTAAAGGGGACAGGTTGCCTACCCCTGAGCTAGTCTGTTGCCTCCAACCTACGTGAATGGAAAGTTCTTTGCTTACCAGCAGAAGGGCAACAGAGAGGAGGTTCTGGAATTCCCTTGAGAACGAATTCCAGAACCTGGGAAATGAGTTCCAAATACAATCTGAGGCACGTGACATTCCTTTTAACTAGCCAGAGGAAGAATATTTGGCCATTCAGAGAATTACAGTGGACCCTCTGTATTCACAGAGTCTGCATTCATGGATTCAACCATCCACGGCTTGAAAATATATTTTTTAAAAAATTCAAAAAGCAAACCTTGATTTTGTCATTTTATATAAGGGCCCCCCATTTTGCTCTATAATGAGACATGAGCATTCACAGATTTTGGTATCCATGGGATGTGTGTCCTGGAACCAAACCCCAGTGGACACCAAGGGCCCACCTTATTCTGAACTTTAGATAAGAAGGACATGAGTGAAAAGAGAAGGAGAAAGTGGGAAGAATTTTGACTTGTCATATTTTCTTGTTGTATATTTGGTTAAAATGTTTGACTATTTAATGTGCAGTATTCATTTTTGTCAGTACTATCTAAATTAGAGGTAGGCAACCTTTCCCCTTTAAGGGCCGAGGGACTTCAGCTCCCAGAAGCCTCAGCCATGTTGGCCAATAGTCTCATGTTGGCCAATAGCTCCTGGGATTCTGGGAGCTGAAGTCCCTCAGCCCTAAAAGGGGAAAGGTTGCCTACCCCTGATCTAAATTGAGATGGAGTTGCAACTTGAGTCTCCCATTCAAACAAATGTTGATGTCACCTGACTCCAACTCATGATCAGCAGTGGATACATAAGTGTGTGTATGTATGTGTGCATGCACGTGTAGGCGTGTACACACACACACACACTGTAGCCATAGATTAGGATGCAGAGCAGATGGTTTGTGTGCAGAAGGTTGGATTCCAGGTGTAATCCCTGCTTATCAAACACAGGAAATAGGTGAACCTTTCTGGGAAGGGCATTCTATTGCTGGATACTACCTCTGAAAAGGACCATTCTCCCAGTATTTAAATTTTAAATTTAAAAAATTAATTTTTTAAAAAAGTATTCTTTAATTTTTTTTAAAAAAAACATATCTTATCAAATTATCACTTTAAACTATGTAAATGTAAACATAGTTAGTCCATGCTTATTTCAAAGGTATGGTCTTAATTTTGCTAGATGTTTATGTCAAAATTAATGCCATTACATTCAATGATATCTGGGAAATATGATTGTTTATGGGTAACATTAGTACAAAAGACATTACAGTCAGCCCTCCATAACAGCAGGCTAGCCATCCATGTTTTGGAGTGTCCATGGATAGCCCCATTCCATTATCATCAGTGGCAGTATGTGCACACAGTTGTGCTGATGTGGCCATGCACATGTTGGCATCCAGTGATGGTAATGGGACTTCAGGTCCCATGTATTTTGGTATATGTGGCGAGTGGGTCTGGAACTGAACACCTGCTGATATGGAGGGCTGACTATACTAAGGATTATGTATGGTGTGGTATGGGAGGAGGTCAATGGGGGTGTGTGACACCATGAGTTACTGCACAGGGTGATGCCAGCCCTAGTGACCCCAGCGCTAGTGACACCACTACTTCTACTACCACATTTCAATGCTAGTTCTGGGGAATGTGAGTGAGAAGATATTAATGCACTTAGGTCCTTTTATGTGCCTCTTATAGGTGGACAACTATGAGAGGTTGAAAAAAATTGGTTTACAGAAAAACAAAAAAGATAAATGCATCTCTTATGTAATATACAAGCATATAACTATATAAAAAGTTAGGTAGCAAAAAGCTTATTGAATCTGAAAAAGAGAAAGTTCTTTTTTAATTTTTTGGTTATCTTATTATTACTACATAAAAGATGAAAATGAGAATTTGTCCTAAGAAACAGCAGGACCTGCCTGTGCATGTGAGTCTTTCAGTTCTTATGAATGTGAAAAATCTGCCTCCTTTGGGCCAGCTTTCAGAAAACTCCTCAGTGTGGACTTGAAGTACTATGATATAAGTAATTTTAAAAATCTAATTGACTGTCTGTTATCTATCTTATCTATCCATCCTTGCATCTCATATCCTTTAAAAGGCTCCCAGAGAAGCTATCAGAAAGTTAAAATTAAAAGGATTCTTTTTGAAACCAAAACATTTTAAAAATAACTTTAAAACACCACAGGATAAACATGTATAAAAGGAATTAGTGGAATTAAACATGAAGCCACATAAACACAATGTAGAAAGGATTGCAAAGCCTGGCAAAATGTTGGGGCAGGGGGCAATTTTTCTTTCTGCGGCCCCCCACCAGACCAGTGATATTATGTCTCTTCTGACTATCATATTGCCTGATTTTCAGCCATTTTTTTTCTTTTGGGGACTTGCAGGAGTTGGGAAAGCAAAGTACTGAATTTTCTGGGCTTTTTCTGAGACATCAGGAGCTGCACTTTCAGGGCCTCCTCCAAGGGCTGTACAGTCTATTTTTTGTGGCCCATAGCCTACTCTTTACCCACCACTGGATCCACTCTGGCTGGATCCTTTCTAATTGCCCAAATGCCAACTGTCTTTGGATGTCAGCCTTCCTTCTCTTGGCATAGTGAAATTTCACAGTCTTTCCTTCCAGCTGGTGTTTTGACCTTTTCAGCTGAAATGTGAAATGCACAATCTTGTCAACACAAGCCTTACAATGGATGGCAGTCAATAATTTGCTGAACCTCTTTGTGTGTCTTCTGATCACCTTTTTTTCTTTTATAATAATAAAGATAAATGAAGGGATGGATTTAAAAGTCATATTTTCCTTCAGTGTGAATGAAAAGAGCTTGGCCCCCTTTTCTCTTTTAAAAGCAATTATTGTGAAATTTTCCTCCAGTTTTCAAAGCTTTATTTTCAATTGGCAGAAGAAATTCAAACCAAATGTGGGGAAAATCCATAAAATATAGATGGAATCTATGAAAATAATTGAGTAAATAGGCTCTGTTCTCTAGTAAGGCATCTATTTGTAGAGAACATAATTTGATTTTGAACAAACATATTTGTTTTTAATCCTTTCGCACACAAACTTAGGCAGTAGAGTTATTGCATAGCCTTCTGTGGACGGCTCTGCAGTCTGTTCTGATTTTCCCAAGTAGCATATGCATGCATGCTTTTTTTAATATAAAAAACAACACAAAAACGCCCACAAAGATTTTTATGACTTTGCTTGAAATACATTTTACTTCTGAAATAATGATTGTAGAATACACAGTTTGATGGAAGAGTAAACCAGTACAGTAAAGAAGGATGTCATTAATTTTTATAAGACTGGAGATGTAGTGAGAGATTTAAGCTAGTTTTCATTTCCCAAACTAGATTTAACTAATGTCACATGACCATCCTTACTGCAGGTCCAAGAGAAGCTTCTGCTTTTTAGTCCTACTATCTAAAGTGTGGCTGGCAATTTCTCTTGTTCTTCTGAGCTATTTTGTGCCTTAAAAAAAATCAAATAGTTCCCCATTAAAATGGGGGGAGGGAAGTTTTCTTCATATCTGTCTCACATTTCTTTTGACACCACTTTTTAGGTGAGGCTGATCGAAGTGATTATCTGAAATTTTCTGCATATTTTAACCATTCCTTTTTTGGGGGTGTGCATCAGGGAAATACCCCAAAGGCACCAGATCTTGCCTGATCTTTGAAACTTAGCAGGATCAGCCCTGGTTAGTACTTGGATGGGAGAGCACCAGTGAATGCCTGCTGACTTGTAGGCTATATTTCAGAGGAAGGAATGGACAAAACCACCTCTCAGTATTCCTTGCCTAAGAAAACTCTGTCAGAGTCAGAGGGTTGCCATAGGTCAATGGGCAGTTTGAAGGGGCGCACACATGCACAAACATAGGCAGATCAGTTCTAACAGGAATTCATCTGCAAGGTGGTAGTCCACATGACTCATGTGATTTGGCTTTGAAAAATTCTCAGTATTCTGCCTGTATTAGAAACTAGATTGTCATTTTCCTTCCTTGCAATTGCTTCACTTTTTATATGCTTTAAAATCTACCATTTACTCTGAGGTAGAAAGGCGCAAGGGTGATAAGGAAGAGGCAATGGGTTTCAAGGGTGAGTGGATTATGTCAAAAATGTGGCAGGCAGTGTTTCAACCAAAGTAAAGCACAAACTCATATCTCTCATATAGGATTTCCAATGAAATAGAGAGCAGAACTCCTGTCCCTCTAATGGTTGGGAAATTGACTGCTGAAATTCTCCCCTCTACACACCATTAAAGGGAGAGAAGCCCTGCTCCTTACTTCACTTGGCAACCCTACTCCCAAACCTTGATTCCAGATAGTTCATCACCAATAACAGGGCTGGAGGAAGTGTGGCACATGGGCTGCAGATGTCCCATGCCCATTTTAAGGTCCCCAAAGCCCCAATATATGATAAATAAAAAAGAACCCACCCCATAAAATAAATTGGCTGCCCTGGTACCACTAGAGCACTTAGTTAAAACAACATGGATCTGACAGACTGTTGGTCCTCTAGTACTTCTTTTCAGGAGCTCCTTTTTATTTCTCTGTTCTGGTTTTGCTGAATAGGATCTATCCTGTTCAGTCAAAAGAACACATACAGTCATAAGCCAATAAATACATACAGTGCTTTAGCTGTACATTTTTTTTTTTGGCGTTAGTAAAGAGTTTAACTTGTTAACTGCCATCAAGTCAACTTTGATTTATGGCGACCCAATGAATGAGAGACTTCTGCTCAGGTCTTGCAGACTCAGAGCTGTGGCTTTCTTGATTGAATCTATCCACCTGGAAAGTGGTCTTCCTCTTTTCCAACTGTCTTCAATGTTGCCAAGCATTATTGTCTTTTTCGGTGAGTCATGCTTTCCATGATATGGTCAAAGTACGACAGTCTTGGGTTATGCATACTGGCCTAAAGGGCCAGCCTGAGGGTGAAGTTGGGGTGGGGCAGCCGCACGCTGGCCTCCCCAACTCCCCCCTGATGCTGTCCTGATGCCCCACACCTGTCCGCATGGCACGTGGCATCAGGACATCCTCCTGGTGCAGCGTGTACACACGCTGTGCCAAAAGGGCATGGAAGAACTGTGGTGCTGGCTCTTAAGGCAGCCTTTTGCCACCTCTAAGAGGAGCGGCATTTTGCCGCTCTTTTGGGGGCGGCAAAAGAGAGGATCAGGGCTGCGGCCCCAATCCACCACTCACAGGGGTGGCTCTGTGCCGCCCCTTTAGGTGGGTCTGTAAAGGTCCTTAGTTTAGTCATCTAGGCTTTTAGAGAAAGTTCAGGCTTGTTTTGCTGTAGGATACATTTATTTATCTTTGTAGTAGTCCATGGTATCTGTAGAAATCTTTTCCAGCACCACATTTCAGAGGAGCTGATTATCTTCCTATCAGCTTTCTTCACTGTGTAGCTTTCACAACCATACACAGAAACTGGAAATACAATGGCATGAACAATTTTAACTTTAGCATTCAATGACATATCTTTACACTTCCGGATCTTGTTTAGTTTCTTTATAGTCGCCTTTCCAAGTCCTAGTTTCTTTCTGATTTATTTACTGCAGTGTCCATTCTGATTAATGACTGCATTTAATAACAGGGTTTAATTAGATGACCTTTTAGGTACTTTCCAGATCTACAGTTCTACGTTTTTATATACAGAATATGTGTATATCACAATGTACAGACATGAGAGCTGGACAGTGAAGAAAATGGATGAAAAGAAAACTAATTTGAGATGGGGTGCTGGAGGACAGTGCTGAGAAAACTCTGGACAGTAAAAAAGACAAACAAATGGGTCCTTGAACAGATCAAGCCTGGACTCTTCCTGTAAGCAAAGATGACTAAAATGTGGCTGTTGTATTTTGGTTACATCATGAAAAGGCATGATTCATTAGAAAAGACAATAATGCTAGGAAAGGTAGAGGGCAGCAGAAAAAGAGGAAGACTGAATAGCAGATGGAATGACTCAATCAGGGAGGCCATGGGCCTGAATCTACAAGACCTACACAAAGTAATGAAGGATAGGGGTTCTTGGAGATGTCTCATCCACAGGTTCACCATGAGCTGAGGTCAACTCAAGGGCAGCTACCAACAAAACCCAACATACACAGAATGACTTTTTCCCATATGTCCAGTGTAAGTGGACTTGGGGCCAAATGATATAGAGTAACTTTTGGAGAAACATATTTATGGTTGTTAGTGATAAAATGTGACCCCAAAAACCTACCTTTCAAGCCAGACAGCACTCCAACCAAAGGGTTTTCAAGGTCATGCAGATTGGGCTGGTGGGAAATTATATCTGCAGTGCTCTCTTGAGGTAAGTAGTTGAAGCAGGATCCTACAGGTCTCTCCAGCTGTCTGATCACAATTCCCTTGATGGTGGGAAAGTACTGTAGGTGTAATTTCCAGGTGCCCCAGTCTGCAGTGCCTCAGAAAACCTTTGGTTGGGGTGCTCTCTGGCTGAAAATGTAGGTTTATGGAGGATGGCATCTTCAGAAGTGACTACATGATGGAACTCTGTTGTAGTTATGTCTGTTGATGCAGGATCTTAGCCAATATGTTGAAACAGAAGTGTTAGGACACAGTTTGGAAGTTACTGCTTGGGCAATGAGGACATAAGAACATTGCTTATTAAAATATAACATAATGATCTATAACACTGTAACTTGTTTTAATATTATGCATAATATTTATTACTCTTAAAATATTAATTGGGAGAATGAATTACTTTAAAAAAATATCTGTTATGAAAGAGTGTGCCTATTTAGCACAAACTACCCATATTAATTCCCATATAATGAATTTTAAAATGCATAACAAAAAACAATAGTATTTTTCCTCCTATTGCAAACAGCAGGTATCCCACTGTTTGTACCAGTATCATGTGTGTGCATGTGGGACGGGGGGAAGAGAGTTTAAGGTTGCTTCCGATCCCTATCTATTTTGGGTTCTTTTGTGCCAGCTTTTTTTTTTAAAGCCATGCATATCCAAACAATGTGACTGGCTTCAAACCTTGTTTGGTCTTGAGCTATCCTGGCTTTTATCTCAGAACATTCCTCTCCTATGTTCTACAACACTAGACCTTCCCCCTGCCTGACACAACTCCCCACAGGTTGCACCCTGCTGCTGTCAAAATTCAGTGTTGCAGCAGTGACTGCTCTTTCTTTTGAAAACAAGCTATGAAGGAAGTGTGCAGCTTGTTATAAAGCACAGTTGTGCTTCTGGCAGCATAACTGTGCTTTAAAGCATGCCTTTTGGGTGCATATTTGCACACTGATAAATGAATATTGCAAACACAATCACAATGGTTTAAACAGTTTGCAAACTTAAATTTTAAATTCAATAGCAACAATACAACATGTTCCATATTTAACCAGAACATATAGAGTCTCCCAATATTCCATGCACCCCACAAAACAGTGCAACAGTGCTTTCAGTGCTTCCATTAACTCCTGAATCCAAATGTTAAAATCATATTACCCAATTCAAGGTGATAAGGGCGGACACCTTATCCCTGGTAAATACAGTTTATTTCTTCTCCTCTCCATCTTTCTACTAAAACTGAACTGATTGCATAGCCCTTTCCTTAGAATACTCCTCAACATAGCCCCTTCCTTAAAAGAGTTACTCATCAGTTTCCATGTACCGGAATCTCCCAGCCAGCTAGATTTACTAGTATTCCAGGAATTGTAGTCTAAGAAAGCAACTTTTTCAAACTCTTTCCATGCATAACTATTTATTTATATATTTATTTTATTTCTATCCTGCCTTCCTCCCAAAAAGGGACCTGTGATGTCCAGCCTGGACTGTTTAAATTCTCCCCTGTATTTTCCTTCATTTTCAGTTTAGTTTGAGGATAGGAATGTTCCACTGTATTAGTTTGTGGGAGGAGCTGTAGGAATCCCCTGCATTTTTCTAGTTTTTGGTTTGCCCCTTCCCAGCAAGCTCTGCTTTAGCTTGGGATTTTTTTAGTTAGTTTTGCTTAGGCAGGCTTGGTTTTTTTGTTTGGTGGCAACAGGCTCAGGCAGAGGGAAAGGGCATTTCTTACACAAGCAGCCAAATGATTTACCATATAGCCAACTTATTTACCAAATTAGCCAATTTAGTTACCTGTAGCTGTTAATTCCAATAAACATCAACATCAAAGAAAACAAGAGCACCAGAAGCTGAAAGACCCTGCACCAGCTTCATTGAGAAGGAGATCAATCCAGGAACAAACCCAGAGAGATGACAACACTGAAGATCATTAAACCTGAACTGTAAAGTACCTTTTATTTTAAGCCTATTAGAGCTTGGGAGGAGAAACCCTTTTTTTTTTGTTTTTCTTTAATAAATTTCCCTCTTTTTGGACTTTACACTCCACTTTGGAGCCTTTTTGGGTTAGAGATTGATCTCACCAGGGTACTGGCATTGCACACCCATATTTGCCACTACCTTTAGTTGGGTGTGTCTTCACAGGACCCGAGGCAGCTCACAATATAAAACTTGTTAAAACAACATGTTTAAAAACAATTAAAATAACCTAACTAAAACACTAGAAGGTTAAAATTTAAAACATACAAAAGTTAAAACCATAATCTAATCTAAACCACCCCCACCCCCAAATAAAACCAGGCTTGCATGATTTCATATTTCATATTTCCCATGTCATCTTCCACTGTCCTTTGTAGCTTTCAATATAGTTTTAATAGGTTTTCTCATTTTGTGGAAACATCCACTTTTCCTGCAGGCATGAACACTTCCATTTTTCCTTTCAAAGTGTCAAGGCCATTAAAATACAATTTCCTTATTTCATAATAATGAGACCTGGATTTTTAAATGTTGTCTGGGCCAGTTTAAATCTGCCTGAGTGGCTGGGCTCTTAGGAAACAAAGGATGAACAAGGAAACAGAAAACTAATCAGAAAAGATAAAGAGGGGAACACTTAGCTTATTCTTGGTGGAAGGCTTGACACTTTTCTGTTCTAGGCTTTTAGTATTTCTGGGTTTCTGGTTTTGGTTGGTTTTGGGTTTTTTCTATTTTCAGTGAGAAATGGCTGTTGTATTTCTTTTCCTAGTGTAAATCTTCTCTGCCTTTCTCCTTAGTTGCTTTGAGCTTCTATGGTCAATAGCAAAAAGTGGGGGAAATGGCAGGAGACCCTTATTTATGCTGGCTTTCAGTGGAATCAACTTCTTAGTTATCCCCCAAACATCTTGAACTAAACCAGTTTCAAGCCTATTGAATTTATTACAAGCTACGGTAGCCATGGCTGAAATCTCCATTGCCAGACAAAGTTTTTTTTTTTTTTTGTAAAAAAAAAAGACACCTGCCAATACTTTCACTCTTTACTTTGATGGGAGGGAAACATTCCTCATTTTTGTCAGTATACTTTCTAGTCTCTGTTTTGCCTATTTCTTTACTGGGGGAGGAAGTTGCCCTCCCCACCACCACCTCAAGAAATGAGTTTATGGGTTTTGGAATAGTCTATTGGCAAAAGAGATGGAATAAAATGCCAAGATTTCTTTTGTGACATGCAGCCGTGTGTCAATGAAAAGATGGAGGGTGTAATGGGAAAACCTGGAATGACAATGAAGAGGAAGAGAGTGTTTTCATCTCCTTTGATCCTGAGGAAGCAGACAAAGTATCCTTTATTTATTAGTTATCCTGGCTCAGTCATGAAATTAGGGATAAAGAAGACTTTCAGCTAGCCAGGCAATACAGAATACTTACAGTGCATGCCTAAGCATGTTTATTTAGATGTAAGTCCCACTAAGCTCTGTGAAGCTTTTTTACTAGAAAGTGTGTTTAGGATCAGAGCCCTGGGCCAGTGGCCAAGCTGATTGAGGATTCTGGAAGTTGTCATTCAAAAAAGGCCCCCCCCCCCCGGCTGGCCCTAAACTCAGATTGTGATTTCTGTGGTTGATTAAAGTTCAATACTGCAGTACCACTAGTGTTTTATGGGTAAAAATGTCCCTGTATCAGGATCTGCATGAGACATTTTGCTGCCTGAGGCAGAGCAGTGAGCATCACCCCAGCTTCCAAAGTGAAAGTGGCAGTATGCTAGTCAATTCAAATGATTTTGGCAGCTGAGACACAAATCCTCATAAGTTGCATCAGTCATAATAAACTACATAAGTAACACATTGCTGCCCGGTTTTGACAGACACAGGATCTGCTGGTTGAGACACCTGGATTACTCTGCTTGATGATAGGACAGCTCCATCTGGTATTCTCAATCCAAGTTGCTGAAAACAGTCATTCCTTTCAGAAGTTCACTGTTTTTCTTGCTTTATGAGGGCCAAGTTCTATATTCACTTCATTGCATGTAGAGTAGTACCACATTGTTGTGTATAATACAGAGATAGCTACGCATGCCTTTGTTATTTAGGACAGCAACAGCAGAAAGATCAAAGTTGTTAGAATAGTTATGGAATATATGCCTCCATACCCCTGTCAACCAGGTACTCATGAGAAATCATTCCCAAGGGCTGTCACATATGGTCATTTTGCTCTGTCAAATTCTGAATTGCCACTCATGCTCTGTTTCTGTTTGTGGTCAATCTGTTCCCTGTTTATTGCAGGTGGAGTTATGCATGCTTTCCAGGCTGTTTGCCTGAACTCTGTAAGCTAAGCTGATTTATTCAGGTGTGGTAGAAGATGCTGTCCAAGTATTTGTGTTAAAGAAAGATTCATCTGCTAGTTCCATTGGAATGGAAATGGAGCCTCATCTTATGCTTCCTTTCAGATAGCAGAATGTTTTGGGACTTTGTTTTGTTGAGTTCACTTTCAGGATGTTCTGTTTGTTGGTGGGAGGGCCTCTGCTCCACCTACACCTGATTGTTAGAGAGCTTCCTTTCCTTATGCACACTACAGTCAATCCCATTCAACAGTCCCCCTCAAAATGTGTAACACCACCAGATCATTTGCATGTACCTAAATCTGCATCCAGTTTGCTGAATCCAGTGTGAACTTTTTGGTGCTGAGCTGTGTTTGTGGTCAATCCCCAGCATGGCTGGTTCATGAAGGACTCAGGGAAATTAGCAACCCAAATTCTGATGCAGCACAATGGCCATTTGCTTTCACCTTGAGAATAGAACTACCCATATATATGAAAATTTAGGATAAAACACTTTATCTCAATCTAAGCCATGCATCATCAAAATAGCCATATTATGCCACCATTGAAAAAACTTTCTACCAACCTTATTTTTGCACTTTTTATAGCATGTGATGACAGTTTGAAATCATTCATTGTCTTACAAACCTGTATGGCTCTTTGATCAATCTAACAAATAGACATAGAGTACTGTATATGTTACAAATAGACATAGAAGGACCTTTTAAAGAAAAGGGCAGAACTAATGCTCTTGTTGTCAGTTTCTAGTCCCTGGGCAACAAGGGACTAGAGTGTAGAGCAGCCCACCACTTTTGCACTGTTTTACACTGCAATTCCCATTAACTCCAGACAGCTTGGCCAATGGGTGGGGTGACAGGTGTTACAGTTATTATTATTATTATTATTATTATTATTATTATTACAGTGCAAAACATCTGAAGGACACATGGTTGGGCAGAAAGATAAAAGGAATGCAAAGATTTTATTCCTGCCACCAACTGCATAGGGAGAACTGGGAGACAGACTAGCTGAATCGAGAAGATGCCATGGGTTTTAATGGTCTTTTGCTTGTTCTGATTTCCAGTCTGATCATCTTGTGTGGACTTGATATGGGGCAATTCTGATAAATCTTCCTTGATTCTTCAGTATCCAAACTGTTTGGATTAGCCTACCTCAAATACTTTTGCTTATCTAGCAAAACCATGTACCTAGCTCACCATCTACCTACCTCTGTTTGTTGTTGTTGTTGTTGTTGGGCTGTTTCTCAACTTCTGCTTCATCAGATCATGTGCAGTACTGATATGATCATATTTGTGATTCAGGGCCCTGTTCTGGGACTTTAGGTCTGAGCTAGAGGTGGGACTGATAACCACTCCAGTCTCCTTTGGAGCTTACAAAATGCTAAAGATGACTGGACTTCTTCAGACCTCAGTTGTGGACACTCTTAGCCTGAGAAGCAAGAGGAAGGACATTTGCTATTGCTTTGGCACCCACATATGCTTCTGCATCAACCTTTTACACACATAATCTCTCTCCATCTATTTTTGGATAAAAGAAAACCTGTCTGAAATCTGAGATGTAAATACTTTATGCCAAATGAATCTGGAAGAAATTGCAAAAGATTAAAAAAAAAACAAAAAAACCAGACCTCTACTGTTTTTCAGTAATTTAAAATGTATGTCCCAGGCTTGGGACAGAGCTCAGCAATAAAGGCATACAGTTGGTCTTCCATATCCATGGGTTTTGCAGCTATGGATTCAACCAGCCATGGCTTGAAAATATTTTAAAAATATCCAAAAAGCAGATTTGCTATGTTATGTGAGGCACACCATTTACTACACCATTATATAGTGGGACTTGAGCATTCAAAATTTTTGGAATTCACAGCAGGTAGTTGTGGTGATCCTGGAACCAAACCTTAGTGGATATTAAGGTCCCACTGTATATACAAAAACAAAACTTCTAAAAGCAGATTGTAGAGGAAACTACACTGGCTTAGCACTCCTCCATGCTACCAAAATAAGGGCACATGCTGTTGTAAACAGAGGAAGAAAGGAAAAATGGCTATTGGATTAGCCCAGCTCAGCTATGTTCCCTCCAAACCTTGTGCCCAAAGGGACTGCATTGGGTATCAGTAAGAGGAGTGGGGGAATTGTATATTAGCAGCCATAGCTGGAGCCAGAAGTGGGCAGGATCTGTTATGTTAATGGGGAAGGCCAGGGCTGGCATTCCTTTGCCTTCCCCCTCCTTCCCTCCATATATCATACACACACATAAAATAGAAAAATGTTTGGTATTGCCCTGATATCAAAATACCTATTCCCTAGTTTTTAGAAAGAAGAGGTATGAGCATTTTGGAATTTAGGGAAAATAGGAATAGCTATTGTAAGAAGACCAGAGTGGCATAGTGGTTTGAATATTGTACTATGGCTCTGGAGATGAGGGTTCAAATCCCCTCTTGGCCATGGAAACCCACTGGGTGACTTTGGGCAAGTGCTGCAGTCCCATGATATGGCAACCCTAACCTAAGTTGGAAATGACTTGAAGGCACACAACAATAACAACAAAAACTTTTCTTCTCAGAGGAGGCAATGAGTAATTTAAACATTTTTCTTCCTGCTTTGAGAAAATCTTTGACAACCGTAATGTTTCCAAAGATTATTCTTTGTTTAGTAATTATCTATACAAAACTCGCATGTTGTATTTTGATGCAAAAATCAGCATTTCTGCTTTCAAAAGGATGAATCTGGTGTGGAATAAGTCTCCAACTACAGCATTTTCTGCACAGGAAACACAGAAAATGCTGTTTGCCTCACAAATCAGCCATGTGAACATGTCATGTAGAATAATTCCTGAACCTTGAAGGCTCTTCTCAGTCCAGGATTCTTCTCATCATGGATTTCCAATACTTAAGAAACTTTTAATCATTTTGGGGGAATATTTTCAAAGATTCTTTCCATCCAAAGGCTGAATTTTATTTGACAAATATTAGAGACTTTAGAAACGTGACATTGGTTTATCCAGTCCCTTTCAATTTGTCTGCCTGCTACCCTGTATGCTGTGTCACTTCCTATCACCATTTTGAGAGAGACTGCAGAGGAAAATGGAGGCAGATGGCATAAGTACAGGGTTCTGGGGTACTTTGGGAGTGGTTTGAGTTATTTTCATGTGTTTTCATGCATGGTGGCTGCACTTTGCCCACCAATGGCCTACAATGAATAATTAGTATGTGGATGGGAAGAAAGACTTGCTGTTCCCACTTCTGACCTCTCCACATATATCAGCTCCTGTGGCTTCAGAGCACACAGCCATACAGGTTGTAAATGTGCAGGCCATGGTCGCTTGGTCAGGGCCTCGCATTTTTCAGCCCCTCCTGTGCATACAGTGTTTCCTGTTCAGAAAATGCTGTAGTTGGAAACTTATTGTACTGAGTGGGAAGATTGTACGAAATGGGCTCATGAACCTGGTGAATGAAAATGACCTCATACTTAACTAGATTAAATAGCTTTGTAAGCTATGTGGAATCCATGAGTAGTTGAAATAAATGCTTGTCTGTGGAAATGGATATGAATATGCAAATACAACTGAAACAGCAGAGAAGGGGGGAGAATAGGCAGTGACAATTGCATGCTACTAGTATCCTTTCAAGCCAGTTGATATATTTCTTAATTAGGATGCTGCCTTTCGGTTTAGGGAATAATTAAGTAATTTAAGTGAGAAACCTAGAGAGAGAGTGGAGTTGGGAATAAGGCATCATATTTTTAAAAGATTGTTCATTATCAGACACTGTAGAAAACCACTGAATATTGCATACTTTCATATATTCACATTATCATGGAAATTATTAGTCAGATAATCCCTTCCGCACATTTACCTTCTCCACCATATATTCTCAATTAGCCACAAGGAAAGTGGAAGCTGATCGCTGCTGGGGAAATTGTTGAAGGCTTATCATTCTATTTAGAAAAATTAAAGAGGTGGTAGGTTTACAGCACAAACAGATAAAGATAAAATATTCCCATGAATTAAATACTTGCCTAGATTGCAAGTGCTGGATTATTTTTTCCATGTTTTTCCCCGCATCATATTATACCTTTCTCTCACACTATCCTAACAAATAACATTAACTGGTCTTCTGACTGGGAGTGAGGCTTGCCATATATTGGATTTAGATAGGGACACATGAACTGCATTTTAATTGAAACAAGTTTCAGTTAGTGTCCTTTCCAGATGGACTGTTCATACAACTGATCATCAAAAAACATTATACAGTAATTCTACCTTTTCCTCTTCAACAGATTTTTTGTGGTAACAAAAAATATGTGGAAGAAGCAGGGGAGACTCTAGCAGGATTACACATAAAGTTTTTTATTCAACAAGGTTGTAAAATTAAATTGCCAATTATATAACAAGGAGAATGTGAGAGAATTAGGGCTGAATCTACACCTGTAAAATAATTCATACTTACTGAGATTCCAGTCCTTTTTGAACACACAACATTCCTCAGGATTTGAAGTGAAAGCACTTCTTTTTGATGGCGGGAGGGGCTTTAAAGCTATTTAAAAAAAACCCTAACACCAATCCTTTTTACTCTGCAGTTTTTTGGAAAAAAAACATTTTAACAAATGTGTCCTGTCCTCCAAATTGCAATTGGGGTGGAATCAGGGGGTGAAGTGGTTTCGAGGTGGGGCAGGTTTGTGGGAGATTATCTTGGCATCTTCTCGAGCATGGTGTCACTATTTTTCATTATTGATGTGCAGCTGCTTCACCATCAGTAGCCCCAGGAAAGCCCATGAAGGACAAAAGAAAGGAGGAATAAGAGGACAGAGGACAGAGTGGTGGGGTGGGAGACAAGAAAAAAGAGGAACAGTGGTGTTGACTAGAGACCAGTGGGTGAAATGGTGGGAGCGGGGAGATCAGAAGGTGTGAGTGGGGCACTGTCTGGTCTCCTTTCACGCCTCTTTCCCCTTCCAAGCACTGCAACAATATGAACAGTATTCAAATGATCACATATTCAAATTTCTGAAGGTTCGCAGGGCTTCTGAGTGTCCTTCAGACATTTGAATATGTGGACTTTCAAATACACTGAATTAAAAAAAAGTCAACACCACACTAAGCTAAACTCCTTTGGAATACTTCCTGCTGTGAACTTTGCCTGCCTCCCACCCCCAGGCTCAAGTTGTGTATGTTTGTTCTGGGGTGGGGAGGACTGGAGGTCATGTGTGTGGGAGTCTTCAGTTTTTTGCCCTTCCTCTGCCTCATAGTACATTCCTAGAGAGTTTGTGGATATGATCACTGACTGGAGTCCAGACTGTTGCAATGCCTGGTGATGGGAAAGGGCTGAAAGGAGACCAGACAAGCCCCCCCCCACCTTTTGCTCTCACTTCAGCTTCACCCATTCCAAACTAGTCAATGCCGCTGTTTCTATTTTTTCTTGTCCCCCAATCCAACACTCTGCCCTCCATCCCCTTTTTATCTTCTGCTCTTTGTGGGCTTTCCTGGAGCTGAAGCTGGTCAAGCAGCTGCACATCAACAAAAAAAGTAAACACTTGCTTGCCAGGTGTGGATGACAAGTTAAACCCCTTAGGGACCCTTCCCACCATGAACTTTGCCCACCTCCCACCCACCAGGCTGAAGCTGTGGACAATCAGGGATCAATACCTCCTCCCACCTGAAGGACCCCCAACAATGCTTCTGTCTGCTGTTCATATACAGTGTCATTTTATATGTTCCTACACAGAAGTATGCCTAGCTGAGTTCAGTAGGACTTACTCTTGGGTAAGAGGGGAGAGGATTACAGCTTTATTGGAGAATATATTCTTTTGGATTCAGCAGGAAATTGATTCAAAGAAACATGGGGAGAATTGGTCTGAAATTTTTGCTGGATTGGGAATGATATGCTCACAAACTAATTGTTCTATTCTGTAGGGTTGTATTTAAAAACCCTGCTTATTTTGAGGGAAGATCATGTGCATAACTTTAAATGTTGTGTCCCAGACTGAATGAGGAGGTATTTAATTGCCCCAGGGTGAGGGAACTTCATTCAATGGGAATGCAGGTGGTCACTAAGATTGACAGGAAAACAAGAAAGCCAATGGTTGATATGGATATGCTAATATAAATATATATGCATACATGCTGGGAAGATTTTTTTAAAAAACCCTCACACAGCCACTGCTGTTGTGTGACCCAAAATAATCTGATTCATTAAACATGTGGACATGGTAGAAACCCCCTTTTATGCTGATGTGACTTTGGGTGGGGGAAATGTGTGGCTTTCAAGACCAATTTGAGTTTAGATTAAAACTGCTGAGTGTGGTATTAATGGGGTCAAACCAGGGCAGGATACTGCACATTGGAGCTGAATTCTTTTGCAGGTGTAGATTGCAAAAGAGCTACAAATACTACGACTTACAGATGATAGTCACAGCCTCAAAGATGCTCCCTTATCACTTTTTGCTCTTCAAAGAATTGACACAGTATAAAAAAATACATCAAAATTAAGATAGGCATGGTGTAGGTGATATGACAGTATCTGATACAAAGCTTATCGCTTCATATAACTTTTCCCCAAGAAATCAGTTGGTAAAGATTTTAATGTTTGTATATTCTCCACAACATGTAGTGCAGTGAATGCTACTGATTCAATGTGTGTTTTCGCTGTGGGAGGATATTAATAAGAGGTTGAGAAAATTACTTTTGCTAGGCTATACCTCCCAGAAATCACTACCCCATTGATTTGCTGGTAGGGGATTCTAGAAGTTGTAGTCCAAATAAATAACATTTCCAAGCTCTGAGATCAACAATAATATTTTGCACAGAGTCCAGTACATTGAGATACCTGGCATTCAATCAATATGAACAAGATTCTATCTCCTTTTGTGCATTAATTAAATGAATAGCATTTCACATCATCAACAGTTTTAGCAAACTGCAATAGATCATACTGATCATACTGCCCCCAAGTCTGTACAGTTTCTTTTTGTACCATCCCCCAATATTCACACAGCAAGCATGGATGTTTGCAAAGGAAAGCCTATATGGGTAGACCTCTATGCATTCTGTAACCCTGCTCATACAGGGTTACAGAAAATATGCATAGAGGCGCAACATATGGATGTATATATGGTATGTATGGATGTAGTGGGAGAAAAGGTATGCACACTTTGAAGAGTGGAAGACTTCTGTTGTCTGGCCCTGGTCACTTGGAGATCTAGGAAAATACAGTTGTCCCTCTCAATTTGTGGGTGATCCATTCCGGACCCACCCCCCCGAATAAAAAAACCACGAATATTCAAAGCCTATTGGTTAAAATGGGCCTGTGCTCCTGCACCATTTTGTCCCTTCCCGCTTGCCATCTGCAAAGGAACAAGACTGCAGAGTCCACGTCTGTGAACAGGGAGGGACAAGTGTAATCTATATACAGCCTTCTACTACTATGTGAATCAGGACAGCCACTATAGCATATGAAGTCATACTGGAGGTTACCTTAAATACATAAAAACCTAAGAAGATATCCTAAGTGAAGGAGTGTTCCTTGAGCCTCCCCTGGCCTTCTCAGACTGAGATCTCTGAGATGAGCAGAAGAAGCCCATCTCTCAGTCACACCATCTTCACAAGTATGGTTGGTGGGAGCACAAGAGAAGGTCTTATCAGAAGCTGCCCTTAGACTGTGGAACTCCCTCCCTAAGGTGGCTAGAAGGGCATCTTCCTTGATGACTTTCTGCAGGCAGGCAAATATTTTTTAAAAAATTCAGACAGGCTTTTAGAAATGAAAGCTTTTAAGGAAAGGGCTATAAGAGCTGTATCATTTTAAATGTTACTGTTTCACTTAATCTTTTTAAAATGTGTTTTTAAATGGTTTAATAAGGTTAATAGTTGGATGTGGTTTTAATATAGACTGATTTGTATGTTTTAATTATACCATAATCATTTAAATTTTTGTAAGCTGCCTTAAGTTCAAGTCTTGTGGAAAAGGATATAAGTAAAACTGATGATGGTGTCATCATCCAGGAACTGGGTATGCATGTAAAAAATATCTTATATTGCATGTAAATATGAGTAACAAGCACTATGATATCCTGGTTTTCTTTCCATAATCTGAAGAGGCTCTACTCCCAGGAGGTCCCACCAATGGATTTTCAGGAAACCCTCTCTCCACTTCCTTCATCACAACTTCTCCCATTTATTTGGATCTGGCAATGGCAACACTCTCTTTGCTGTCCTCTGGGGCCTGGAGGGGCTACTGTGGGAGGAGGGGGTGAAAAAGTCCCCTTCTACCGGCTCAATTGTAGGAAGAGAAATGTAAATCTAGCCTTATATATCTCATTGTAAGATACAATCTGCAACCTGGGATGTCTGTTTATACATCATTGCGCATTATCACTGGGACTGCAAGAACATGTTGTGGTGTGGGAAGCACCTCTTAAAGCAGGGGTAGGCAACCTTTCCCCTTTAAGGGCAGAGGGACTTCAGCTCCCAGAAGCCTCAGCCATGTTGGCCAATATTCCCATGTTAGCCAATAGCTCCTGGGATTCTGGGAGCTGAAGTCCCTCGGCCCTTAAAGGGGACAGGTTTGCCTACCCCTGTCTTAAAGGTTCCAGCCAGGAAGGCTTGCCAATTTTATCAGATACTCTATTACACTTCCCCTCTTTTCTATGTTTCGTGGCATTCCGTGGCCATGAAGTACACCAGTCCCTCATGGGTATGTTTTTACTTTGTATTTTTGTGATGATGAGGCTCTCCTTCCTTAGGTTTCCCCCCAAGCTTTTGAATGTTTCCCATTGCTTGTGAATGCCTGGATGGGACTGTTATGTCTACATAAGGGCCTGTAGTCAGAGAATATGGTTGCTGTTACTATATAGCATATAACAAATAATGTTTAGCATATGGGAATTAATATTCTATATATTGGGACACATGCTCTGAATTATCTTGCAGGCCCAAATAATGTTCCATTATAATGCTCCTTTTCTTTTGACTTTTCTTAATGCTTAAGAATAAATCTGCACTGTGGTATACTGAGATTTATTCCTAAATCCCCTTACTGACAATTGACCCCGTGCAGCTGAAAGCTTAGATTTAATTTAAGCTGCTATTGCAAAACCCACATCTTATTTCTAGACAAATATCCCACTTGTATATGGAAGGAAGCGGGAAGGACAGAACAATTTTAGCCTGTCATTAACTTCCACCCTGGGCTCAGGTTCACACAGTTTCTTGAACAGTTTCTGTTTCATTTTCTTTCCTATCCAAAATTTGTGTGGGCATTTCCAGCTTCCAGAACTTTTTATATTCCTGATGGCAAATCGATGGCACGTGTGTCACAGGTGGCACATGGAGCTCTTTCTGTGGGCACGCACACGGTGGGACTCACCTGCCTCTCTGCCGAGGGCTCAGAAAGCCAGAGAAGCCTTGAAGGAACACAAGAAGTTAACTCAAGGCCTGCTGGGCAACCTCCATCCTGCCTCTTCCACATTCTCATCAGCCACTGATTAGAGGGAGCCATCAATCACCCGGTTCTACTTCCTGGGGGGTGCCACCACTGAAAACAGTGGGACTTGAACATCCGTGGATTTTGGTATCCTTGGAGGGATCCGAAATGGATCCCCCACGGATACTGAGGGCCCAATGTACAGGATAACCAGATGTTCTCACCACGAAGAAGGACAAGGCATTCAAGAGAAATTGTAGGCATTGCACAATAAAAGCTAAAGATACTAATGTAAAATTGTGCTTTTTAGTCATGCTCAAAATGGAGGACATTTTGGAATTCCTCCTGGACAGGATGATGAAATATAGGACATATCCTAGAAAAGGCAGACGTCTAGTCACCCTGTGCCTAAATCATGTTAATTAAATAATACACTAGGGGTGTATTATTACCAATCTACAGGTAAATACTACTACTACTACTACTACTACTAATAATAATAATAATGATGTCAGCATCCATTGTTGTTGTGTGCCTTCAAGTTGTTTCTGACTCATGGCAACCCTAAAGTGAAACCATCATGGAGTTTTCTTGGCAAGTTTCATCACAGGGGGATTTACTATTGCTAGCCTGAGGCTCAGAGAGTATGCCTTGTGTGTGTGTGTGTGTGTGTGTGTGTACGCGCGCGTGTGCATGTGCGCGTGCGTGCATTCAAGACATTCCTGGTGACCCTAAGGTGAAACTATCATGGGGCAAACTTCATCAGAGAGGGATTTCCATTGCCGTGTGTGACTTGTGTGTGTTGTGCCTTCAAGTTATTTCCGACTTATGGCGACCCTAAGGTGAAATTATCATGGAGTTTTCTTGGCAAGTTTAGTCAAAGGTGGATTTGCTATTGCTGGCCTGAAGTCCTGTACCCTGAACGTCCTGCCCCCAGAAGGTGGAATTCCCCTCTCGAAGGCAGAAGTCTCACCCCTGCCCCCTGAAATTCCCTCCCCCAGCACCAGGTGAGACCTGGTGCGGGAATGCCACTGAGTTTGGGCACTCAGTCTCTAAAAGGTTTGATATCATTGCCCTGTATCAATAGATTGGTTCTAGATCAACTGAAAACTAAGGGAACAGAATGGCACCCCTCCATATATATAACTCACATCATTACACGCATTGCCTTGCACATCTTTAATATGATATATACGTGCGCATGCACGCACGCAAGCACGTACACACACACACACACACACACACACACTACAGAAAATGGAATACGAGAAGGGACCAAAAACTGGTCTAGAGTGTATGGCCTCAGCACAATGGCATCTACAGTTCTTAATGTTGATTTATGGTTAGAAAGTGTGCAGAGTGTATGCAGGACTGCCTTTCACCAGCTCCATACATCCCTGGATCTGTAACTTGCTGTAGCCTTCCGGCATTCCATGAACCAGACCAGAGACCATATTCTCATCAAAAGAAGGGACTTTATTCTTCAGATGCAGAATTAACATGGTAACTATTTATATTGTAGAAAAGCCATTAGAACAAAGAAAACTTCGTGCCAAGCCATGCCAAGCCCAGCAAGCCACTCAAGGAAAAACTCCACCCCCAGGGTGTTACCTTTATAGACATTTGCTAAACAGCTCTAAACCCAGCCTTCTTCTGTGTGTCATATGTCATGTGACCCTGGTTCTCATCAAACCCGATGACCTAATCTGTTTACACTCTTTCTTCCATGTTCCCAGGCTCACTGACCTTGACTGTGTTCTCTCTGTGTTGTTTACTTGTAACCCACCTGCAGGCTGAAACTTTCACAGTAGAAATTTTCTCACATCTGTACATTTCCACTTTGACTATAAATCCCAACACTTAATGTATTTATTCTTAATAACAGCCCCAGTCAGGATTGGGATATGGCACATGGGAAAGGAGGTCCTACTTTCGACCACTATTGTAGGGGAAATTGTCCTCCCCCTCCCAAACTGCTGTTAGCTTTAGAAGGGACATTTCCATTGTTGTCTCTTATTTTCCAAGAGCTGGCCAAAACATTTCAATATATTATGTGGGTAACTGTAGGGATCTAGAAGTTCATACTGGCTACCCAATGGTGACATCCCCCACCTCATCCCATTGATCCCCTCTCCCCATGCCTGCCAGTGTATTACCTGGCCTTCCCTTGGCCTTTTTAGGGTTTTTAAGAAGGCCTCTTTAAAACAGAACATTTAGAAAATTTATTTAGAAAATGAAACTGGGATCCAAGGAACTGTGTTGATGGATTTTGGCTGCAGCAGAAGAGAAACAAAGATGCAATCGTAAGGACTGAGGGGTGGGAGAGGAAGATTGTTAAAAGTTGAAGAAAGGAAGCTGAGCAGCATACACACTCACCAGAATCTTCCTTATTGCCAAGTTGCTGTTTACATCATCAGATCAAACAGATTTTTTAGGACCACTATAAAAATAAACAATAAAAGAGAGAACATAGCATGATTTCTGCAAAGAAGCAAAGCTCCTGCTTTGGGGAATATATTATTAGGATATTTTTGTCTCCAGAGGCATCAGCTTAGGCCAGGGGTGAAGACTCTTTTGTGGCCTTGGGAATGAATTCTAATTTGGGGGATGGTTTAAGGGCCTGCATTCTAGCACTGAGTGAGGCAAAGGGCATAAGATGGAGCCAAGGTCAGAGTAGTCTGTGCCAAAGCATAGTTGACACATCAGGAATAGTTCTTGACTGTTTAGACTTTTCTCTACTAAGCAGAAAAATGCACAGCTCAATTCTGTTCAAGACTACTCAGGAGTGAGCCCAAGTGCACAAAGGGCCTGTACAGACTGGTCACAAAGGCTGGACTGGAGGTAGAGTTAGGGCAGGGTGACTGCACACTGGTCGCCCCAACTCCGCACGACACCACTGTCACGCCACGTGCCCCACCGCATGGTGCGCGGAGTCAGGGCACTCCCTTGGCGCAGTGTGTAGACATGCTGCACCAAAGAAGTGCAGAAGAGCCACAGCAGCAGCAGTAAGGGTGCCTTTTTGCTGCTCCAAAAAGGAGAGGCATTTGCCAGCTCTTTTTGCAGCAGCAAACTGCTGGATTGGGGCCATGGCATGTGGCTGCCACGACTCCTATCTGGCACTCCTAGGGGTGGCACGGAGCCACCCCTTAGGGGCCATCTGTATGACCCCCAAAGTCTCCTGCCTCTAAGGGGCTATTCAGACATCAATTTTTTTAGCACAACAATATGAATCGTGCATTTTGGGTTATTTATTCACACTATGGAACCACATTGATGTATCAAGTCCCATTGCTCACATGTGCAAGCATTCAAATAAAGATGGAGTTGATAATGCGAATGCATTTGGAACACATTCAAGGCATGCAGTGTTTTATCCCCTATCTATTTGCATTGGCTAATCACACTACCGATGATGGGGATCTTTTAAGAAAACATTCAGAGGGGAAAACGATATCAATTATCCTGGATTAAGTGAGTTTTTGCAGCTCCCTCAACTTAATTGGGTCCATTTGGGATCTGTGTGAACAACAGAGATTAAACTCAGATTCATCCTGGATTATGTTCACAGTGTGAACACCCACTAAAACTCAGCTCAGTTTCACACAACAGCTTTCTTACCTGAAAAGCACAGTTCAGTTTCATGGAATACCTGGCTTATTTGAAAAACACAGCCACTTCTATGCCACAGCTTCCTTACCTGCAAAGTAAAGCTCAATTTCATGCCATAGCTCACCTGCCTGTAGAGCAAAGCTCCATTCCATGCAACAGCTAGCGTGCTTGCTTGCCTGCAAAGCTCAGCTCACTTCAATGTAAAGTATTTAAACCCCGAGAACCTTTAAAGGCTACCTCATTCCCTGTCACTGATCAAAAATGCAGCAGCAGATACATAAATTCCTACAGACAGCATCCAGCCTGGAGCTAGCACTTTCTCATCCACACAAGACATTTCTACTAAGGACTTTATCACATGGGAGGCAAGCGTCCTCCTCCTGTCATTAAATCATTATTAAATCCCATCAATATCACACAATAACACAATGCTTTTCACACGATGTCGCCATTATCGCATGAATAAAGCAGCCATTATCCCATGAACAAAGCAACAAAATCACACCACTTTTTAATAATGAGATGGTGACATTGCACAATATTGTATGAAAAGCATCACGTTATTGACGGGATTTAATGACGATTTAATGATGGGAGGAAGATGCTAAATTAATCCACTTGATTTCTCAATCAGAAGTAGCTGGCAGTTTGAGGAACATGAAACTATAGAAGAATACAATCTGGTTTGGTATAACTGCCATCAAACTAGCAAATAATCTTCTGGTTTAATGAGTGAGCAGGGAAACGTCTTAATGCTATATAAAGTCATGCACATAATATTTAGAGTCAGCATGGTGTAGTGATTTGTGTGTTGAACTATGACTCTGGAGACCAGGGTTTGAATCCCTATTAGGCCATAGAAACCTGCTGGGTGACCTTGGACAGGTCACACTCTCTCAGCCTTTTATGTGACAAAGTACTACATTTCATCCCCACTGCATTGCTTCCTTTACAATCAATACAGCATTAATTTTCACTTACATTGAATTTCCAATTTCATCTCAATATTTTGTGACAGATGGACACAGTACAGATTTTTTTTACCACCGAAAAAATAGATTACAGGGAATTTCTCATTGTCTCATGGAGACCTTGAACAAAAATGGCCAGACTCATCTCTCTTTATTTGATAATAAACATTTGGCACTTGCCAATTATTCTAGTGAAATCCTGTCCAAAAAAAAAAAAAAAGAGTGGTTTTATTGACTGATCTAAAGGCTTGAGGAGGGAATGAAGGAAGGTTAAAGTGTGTGAGCACTGTGTATATAATGTGGAGCAGAGGAGAAGTGAGGGGAAGCAGATGATAACCCTTTCTTTGTTCCTTTTCCCCACTATGTGTCTCACTGAAGCTGTTTGCCCCTAAACATCTGAACCAGACCTAGGAAAAGGAAATAGTTAAATAGAATTGCAGTACTGTTTCCAGAATTCCTCAGCAAGAATAGTCAGGGGCCTGGTGGTTATTGGGAGTTTGAAAAAGTAGCTTTTCTAAGCACTGATACACAATGAATAACACAGCAACACATTTGGAACCTAGGGGAGGAACTATTGAGGCGGTCGGATTTGAGTAAGTCAAATGGCCTGCCACTTTTCTGCTCAAAATGGTTCCTTCTTTAAGTTTTAAAAAATGTCCCTCAGTATTTGCATAATAAACCTTCACTCAACAGAGGTTACCCCTTTGGGATCTCCAAATGCTTTTTCACAGAATAGCATGAATGTTTGAATCCTCAGATTTATAAGACTCTTTTGCCTTATCTGTTATCAAACCTTCCCAAATGTGAAATAATGCTTTGTCATGCTGGATTTCCAGTCAGTATTTACTCAGGCCTTATGGGCTTTCAGGCAATCCTTTTAATTGTTTTAAAGAGGTTAGCATGGGTTAGAATGTAATTCCGTACAGCTTTTCCTAGCTGTAACTCTCATGGGATTCAAGGAAAGTCACAAGAAGACATGCCTAGCATTATGCCATTGAAACCTGGCAACTCACTGTTATTTAGATGTGGCAATGTCTTCTTCTAGCCTGCTTAGTCCCCTACAAGAAGAACCCACTGTAGAGATGGCTCAAGACATTTTGCTGTCTGAAGTATGTTAGGCAGACTAGTAAAAGACATACAAAGCTGAATAACTCACTTCAAACTTGACAAAAGAGCTTTGTAATCAAGTCTGCAAATGTCTGAACAAAAGGCAGTAGATAAGTGGATACCTGTTCCCATATAATTAAAATAGTATAATACAGTATAATATAAACACATAAGGCAGAAAATCCCACATCTTTATATTCCTCCCTCTGTCTGTAAAGTAAAAATACATTAGTAACAATGTTAGTTATTAAAACACAACATTAGTCTAACTAATGGTTGCCCCTGTCCCCTCCAGTATTTTGTGAGGAGTGAAAGAGAGGGTTAAGGAGTGACATGATAACCATATTTTAACATTCGAATGGATGTCATCTTGATGATAGAGCAAGCTTGTTTTCTTCAACTCCAGAGACTAGGACATGGAGAAATGAATTCAAGCTACAGGAAAAGAGATTCCACCTCAACATTAGGAAGAACCTCCATTCCCGACCAGTGGAACACACTCCCTCCCTCCCAGTGAAGTTTTCCTTCCACCCTCAAGTTTCTAGCATTGCAGTATCTTAAAATGTCAGGTGAACATTTAGAAATAGACTTTAGGCACCCAAAGAGGAGGGTCAGGAAAAGTTACCATGGAAATGTGAACATAGCAAATGTATGTCTTCTAAGTGTAAACAGTTATCAGTGCCTCACTCACTGTACAACCCTTGCACAGGAAATTTGTTTTAAACTTGTCAGAGTACAGTATTTGTTTCCTGTGTCTTGACAAAATGATGAACAGTGCTGGTTGACTACCAAAACACAAATGTGTCATCCAGAGCAGGAGTGGACAAATTCCAGGATGCCAGCCCTTGTTTCTATGTCAGTCTGATTCCCCTCCCCGTTGTATTCTTTCAGTTACTTCTGGATTTGAAAGAAAAGGCTTTCTGAGATGTAAAGCTGCCCTGGAAGCAAAAACCTGGATTTTTTCCAGTTAACTTAAAAAAATACCTGGGAGCAAGAGAGCCTGGGGTTAGGTGTGGCTCTAATGCTTCTAGTCCCCATATCTTGGGAAGGTGGCCATGCCTACTCTAGTGTTAACAACTTTCTTTCCCCCTTTCAATGACTGATTGTCCCTAGAATCCCATTTGTGGGGTATTTGCAGTCCTGCTCATATTAATAAGGCTATCTCTCTCTCTGGCTTTTCTTCGCAAACGAAGATTCAGGAAGGACTCATCCCACGGTTTCTGCAAAAGCGCTGATGACTAAAAAGGCCAATATGAGATGAACAAGTTCGGTTGCAGAAAGCACAGCAGAAGGTCTCCTTGGGTGATGTTTCCGGGTTGTGATTCTTTCTGTGTTGTCGTTTCTCTTCGAGACTTGTTTGACGTGAGTTCTCAAATAAAGTTGCAGCATTGTGGATAGTGCATCCCCATGCCTCCCGATGTGAGGCCAGGGCAGACCATTGTTGGTGATCAATTTGGCCAAGCCTGAGATGTTGTTTCAGGGAGTCCTCATATTGCTTTTTTGGGGCACCCCTCTTACGCTGACCCGTGGCGAGTTCACCGTAGAGTACTATTTGGGGAGGCGATGGTCCTCCATCCTAGAAACGTGCCCTGCCCAGTGCAGCTGCGTTCTCAATAGCATGGCCTCGGTACTGGTGATCCCTGTTTGCTCAAGGACAGCAACATTCATTACATAGTCAGTCCAGTGTATATTTAGGATTGTGCATATACAGCACTGATGAAAGCGTTTGAGGAGTCGTAAGTGTTGGCAATAGGTGACCCATGTTTCAGACCTGTAAAGGAGAATAGACAGTACAATGGCTCTATACACACTGATTTTTGTGCTTCGCCTCAAGTGTTTGTTACTCCAAACTTGTTTGTAAAGTCTTCCAAATGCACTATATGCCTTTGCTAATCTGTGACTGATCTCTTTGTCAATCTTAGTGTCTAAGGAGATGATGTTTCCCAGGTAGGTGAACTGCTGAATGGACTTAAGCACAGATTTGCCTACAGAAATGTGGGTATGGTGGTGTTCGTCCTGTGGTGCAGGCTGGCAGAGGACTTCCATTTTCTTCAGGTTGATTTCCAGCCCAAACAGCTCTGCAGCTGTTGCGAAGCAAGATGTTAGGTGCTGCAGAGCTGCTTCTGTGTGGGCAACAAGGGCAGCATCATCAGCGAAGAGCAGCTCACGGACTAGATAGTTTAGAGTCTTCGTGCGAGCCCTCAGACGGCTTAAACTAAACAAGCTACCATCAGTATGGTAATGTATATAGATGCTGTTTGCTTCTTCGATCTGCTGTAGCCCTTTGGAGCATCATGCTGAAGAAGATTGTAAATAGAGTTGGAGCAAGAACACAATCTTGCTTCGCTCCATTTGTTATTAGAAAGGGCTCTGAAAGAGCATTGCCATATCTGACTTGACCATGCTGGGCTTCATGTAGCAAGATAATCATTTTAAGGAATTTGGGGGGACATCCTAATCTTTCCAGGATCTGTCACAGACCTTTTCTACTCACAGTGTCGAAGGCTTTAGTGAGGTCGACAAATGTTACATAGAGTCCCTTGTTCTGCTCTCTACATTTCTCTTGCAGTTGTCTAAGGGCAAATACCATATCTGTAGTACTCCTATTGGCTCTGAAGCTGCATTGGCTTTCAGGAAGAAGTCCTTCTGCAATAGCAGGAACTAATCTGTTCAGGAGTATCCTTGCAAGGATTTTTCCAGCAATAGAGAGCAGTGTTATACCACGATAGTTTGAGCGATCAGATTTTGCTCCTTTTTTCTTGTACAGAGTGATGATGACTGCATCTCGGAGATCTGATGGCAGTTCCCCTTTTTCCCAGCAACTCACAAGGAGTTTGTGAAATTTAGCATGGAGTACATGACCTCCATGTTTCCTAGCTTCAGGTGAGATTCCATCAATCCCAGCTGCCTTGCCATTTTTCATCTGCTGTATGGCCTTGAGGGTCTCTTCCAAAGTGGGAGCTATGTCCAATTCATTTTTCATCATTTTTTGTATCATATGTTGGATAGCTGAGCCTTGGACTACTCGGTTGACACTGAAGAGACTTTGAAAATGTTCAGCCCATCGATTCAGGATGGAGGCTTTATCAGTAATTAGTGTTTGTCCATCTGTTCTGTATAAGGAGCTTTGGGCCTGATAGGTAGGTCCAAACACTGCTTTAAGAGCTTCGTAAAATCCTCTAAGATCACCCAGATCTGCACAGTGTTGTGTCTTTTCTGCTATATTGATCCATCACTTGTTCTGAATGTCTCAAAGTTTTTGTTGAAGTTTACTACATGCGAGATGGAAAGCTGCTTTTCTTACATGGCAAGTTGGCTGGGCAAGGTATGCCTGGTGAGCAGTTCTCTCCTTTGCCTGGATCTCTTGGTTGTTTTCATCAAACCAGTCTTGATTTTTTCTTGTGGGAGAACCTGAGGGATTCTTTCAGAGACTGGAGAATACTGGGTTTGATACGTTGCCAAAGTACTGTGGGAAAAGGATCTGTAAGATGATCTTCAAGTTTTGTTTGCAGATTTGCCTGGAAGTTGTTTCTCATGGTAGCTTGTTGACTTGGGGTCTCCTCTTTAAGATGCCACCCCTCTTAGATTTGAGTTTAAGATGAAGATTTAGTTTACATCTTACGAGGCGATGATCTGTTTGGCATTCTGCACTGGGCATCACGAGTATGATGGACATCGCGAATGTTTTCTCTGGCGGACTAGAACATAGTCAATGAGGTGCCAGTGTTTGGATCGAGGATGCATCCAGGTTATCTTCAAGCTATCTTTCTGATGAAAGATAGTGTTTGTAATAGTCAGCTGTTGTTCTGCACAGAGCTCTAGCAAGAAGCATCCGTTATCATTGCAATTTCCAACACCATGCTCGCCTAAAACACCTTTCCAGGCTTCTGAGTTCTTTCCTACTCTGGCATTGAAGTCACCAAGGATAATAATTTTTTCTTCTACAGGGACTTTTTGTATGAGGTGGCATAGGTCTGTGTAGAATTTATCTTTCTTTACAGGGTCAGCTTGCATAGTTGGGACATATATACTGAAGAGAACAACATGTGGGAGGCGTAAGGAAATAATGCGATCAGAGTGACCTGTTGGCAAGGTTTCGAGTCTGGAGGCAATGGAGTTTTTAATCGTAAAGCCTACTCCTGAAAGATGTTTTTCAGTTTTGGGTTTGCCAGACCAGTAAAGTGTGTAGCCAGTGCCGTGTTCTTGAAGGCTGCCTTCCTCATGGAGACGAACTTCACTCAGAGCAGCAATATCAATATTAGGTTGTGCTAGTTCATGGGCTATTAGAGCAGAGCGATGCTCAGGACATCCACTATCTGCAGTCTTGCATGGTTCTGATGTTCCAGCATGCAAGCATCAGTCTATTTACACCTTTGGAGGCCGGTGTGTGCCTTTGTTTCTTTGTCTTTGTTCGACTGCATCAGAAGATGCCCATTGGCATTGGCTAGCCAACCGGGTAGATGGGGATGAGATTTCGTTAGGCCACCTTTTCTAGGCCCCTCTCCATGTAGAACAAGCAGTGCTCTCCTTTAAAAAGGCTGCTTGGTCGATCAGGATGCTGCTGAACAAAACTGTCATCTCCCGGGTCAGCCTCAAGCGACCAAAGTCCTGAACCACCTGCATGCAGGGTTGGGTCTGTGGCTTCCATGCATCTTTACGCCTGCCGTTTCATCCCTTGTGTGTTGCTAAAGAGCTTTTTCGGAGATTGGATTTATCCTTTGAGCCTGTGCAATGGATTTTTCTGGTAGAGCACAACATGCACAGAACTGGCCTCACCTTTTAAACCAAAAGTTTGTCTGCTGTGGCCTTGCATACAATAAGGTCCTTGGGTTGTAGGTTTGGTTAGAGCTTCCTTCTCTTAGATGGTTGACCTTACAAGGTTAGACGAGCACCATCTGCCTGAGTTTGGGATTAGAGTTTTCCTTCTCCTAGTATGGTTGCCATAAGGCTAGAGAGCCCATCCTGCCCTTTGACGCTCTTTGTCAGACCCTTTGGTTTTGACCAGTCTGGCATGGGAGGCCCTACCTTATGCCACTGCCAGCATAGCTCAAAACCTCATTAGGGTGTGCAAGCCTCTCCCCCACGACAAGGGGGTGTCAATGGAGAGGAATAAGGCTATAATAAAGCACTAATGATGCAGCTTTATAATTGGCTATGAAACTGCATTAGTTCTCATCTCTTGAGAAACTTCCTGGACTGCAATAATTAAAGTTAAAGTGGCTTATGATAACCAGTGGCTGTGAACTGCAAGGCTTTTTCAGAATTCTTGAAAGGAATAAGACTGCTTGAATGATCAATGTCAGTAATCCAGTAGGTACAAATTTGGGAATTTCTACCTCTTTTCCTCCCAGAGGCATACCTCATTTATTTTAATTTTAGAAAGCTTATGTCAGGTTCACCAGTGTGATGTCTGCTTCTGGGACTAGTTTGGCAGCCACGCACTGGTTTTTTGAAATTGCCTACTACTGTTTGCTCTGCAAGAACTAAATAATGCTGTTTCTTAGAAAATACCAGACAGATTAGCTGTAAATTGCTTTTGAACTGATATAGCCTCATTCAGGTCAATGGGACTGTCCCTATATAATTGCTTCTTCACATCTCATTATGTTAGACAAGTTTTATGAAGTCTCTCATTACTGATGTTGATAAAGTTTCTCAGATTTTCTTTCTTTCTTTTTTTTTTTTGACATGCAACGGCGTTGACATTTGCTCCATTTCTCTGCATTTTTTTACCTTCACTCTATAGTCATAATGTCAAAGAGACCTATAATTAATCAGGGTATCATTTTAAAACATGAATGAAAAATTAAATGATAAAGCCACATTATTTCCATTCTTTGCTATCAGAGCTTGGGAAAATTGGGTTTTTGTAACTAAAACAAGAGGTTAAAGAAAATATCTTTTGGACTATAACTCCCAAAATCCCCCCAGGCAGTGTAGTCACTGCCTGGCAGATGCCTGGCGCTGCCTGGCAGATTTTGGATGTTGTAATCCAGAGGGTATCTTCTTTAAAGTTTTGTTGTAGTTACAAAACCCTTCAGAATGATGGTTTAAACATGTGAGTTCTAAAAGAAACATACACAGGAACAGAAACATTTTTTGCCAGTGTATTTTGACACCATGCAGGAGTAGGAGAAAGAGGAACAGGAACAGGAGGAGGAGAAGAATGCCTGAAAACATATTACCCTTTGCAAGAGGCAAGTAGCAGAAGCTGGCTGGAACAAGTGGGAAATGAAAATGAAGTGTGACAGCAACAACAAATGAATATGTACTGAATCAGTTATCAAAATAAACAGTGGAAATATATAAATAAGAGAAAGACAATTTTAAGAGCTAGCATGGTGTAGCACAGGGGTAGGCAACCTTTCTCCTTTAAGAGCCGAGGGACTTCAGCTCCCAGAATCCCAGGAGCTATTGGCCAACATGGGACTATTGGCCAACATGGCTGAGGCTTCTGGGAGCTGA
Source organism: Phrynosoma blainvillii (assembly GCA_026167975.1). Lineage (NCBI taxonomy): Eukaryota > Metazoa > Chordata > Lepidosauria > Squamata > Phrynosomatidae > Phrynosoma > Phrynosoma blainvillii. The sequence continues at coordinate 287,151,528 of JANUYF010000002.1, read as the reverse complement.
AGTCCCTCAGCCCTTAAAAGGGAAAGGTTGCCTACCCCTGGTGTAGCAGTTTGAATGGTGGCATAGGACTGGAAACCAGAGTTTGAATCCTGGCTCTGCTATGTAAGCCCACTGGGTCTTTGGGCAAGTCACAGTCTCTCAGCCTCAGAGGATGGCAATGTCAAACCCGCTCTGAAGAAACTTGCCAAGAAACCCCTGTGATAGGTTCGCTTTAGGGTCACTATAATTCAAAAATGACTTGAAGGCAAACACCACCACCAATTGTGTCCTATTGTATTTTAAATTACTAGAATCTAAGGATCAGTTGATAGTTGCCCTTGGTTCCCTTGGGTATTTTAGGATGTTCAGTTGGAGCAATTAGACATTGATTTAATTGTGTTTACCCAGTTGATCCTTTGGTTAGGACAGGGACTGTGCCTCAGTTATAAAGGAAAGTCTGGGGGGAGGTTTAAGAAAAACCAGAGCCCTCATCCTCAACTTCCCAGTTTTATTCCTGTGTGGCCTTCTGAAACAATAGCTAATATTAGTTAAAGGGTGCTGGTGGTAAACAAGTCTGGACATTTGCCTTTTGTGATAGTCTCCATTCCAGACAACTTTGCCACCTCCATAATTTAAGAAACAGAGAGGAATCAGAATTCTCAAAGGAGCTCACTAATGTTGCAATGCTGATTCCACAGCATACGATAAGTGATTCTACATGTCACAGGGAAAGTAGAGAAAAGTGAACATGAGAGTAGTTTTTTGTGGGTTTTCAGGCTGTGTGGCCATGTTCTAGAAGTTTCTTTTTGACGTTTCGCCAGCATCTGTGGCTGGCATCTTCAGAGAATACTGGAATGGAAGAGAGTGGGTCTATATATATTGTGAGACCCTGTGTAAGGGAGGAGTGATTCCCATGTAAACTGTGTATTGTTCTGTGTTGAATAGGTATTGTTCTGTTGTTAATGACATGGCTTCAGGGTGGGAGGATATGCAATTAAGGATATTGTCTGCTATTGTCTGCTAGGAAAGCCCCTGACCCTGGTTGGTTTCCCATTTGCATTTGCTGCTGATTTTTCTGGCTGGCCCAGTCTGCAGTGTCTCTCATGTTCCTTGACTCATGTTTGGACACTGTGTTTTGTGGTCTCTCCTGTCCTTCACTGAGTGCAGCATTTGTTGGATTTTCTTGGTTGGTTTGTAAACCATTTGGAGGTTGTATTTCCTCACCACTTTCCTTTTCACTTTCTGTCTGTGACTCCTTTGATATATGGTAAAAATACCTTCCCTTTGGGTGGTTGCTCATCTTCACTCCTCTGGGTTTTCTTGGGTCTGGCAGCCCTTCTGATGTCTGAGCTGGAGTAACCATTTGCCTGTAGAGCCCAGTCTAAGTGCTTCAATTGCTCTTCCAAGAAGTGGGGTTCACAGATGCATTTTGCCCGGTCTACCAGTGTTTTTATTGTGCTTCTTTTTTGTCCTGGGTGATGGTTGCAGTTCTTGTGCAGGTGAAACCCAGAGGAGTGAAGACGAGCAACCACCCAAAGGGAAGGTATTTTTACCATATATCAAAGGAGTCACAGACAGAATAGGGAAAGTGGTGAGGAAACACAACCTCCAAATGGTTTACAAACCAACCAAGAAAATCCAACAAATGCTGCGCTCAGCGAAGGACAGGAGAGACTCTCTCACAGCCGCAGGAGTTTACTGCATACCATGCAGCTGCGGACAAGTCTAAATAGGAACCACCAAACGCAGTGTCCAAACACGAGTCAAGGAACATGAGAAACACTGCAGACTGGGCCAGCCAGAAAAATCAGCAGTAGCAGAACACATTATAAACCATCCTGGGCATAAAATGCTGTTTGAAAACACTGAAATTCTGGACCATGCCAACAACTATCAGGTCAGAATGCACAGTGAAATCCACAAACAGTTGGATAACTTCATCAGGAAAGAAGAAACCCTTAAAGTAAACAAGGTTTGGCTACCAGTCCTACAAAATAAGAAAATCAGCACTCAGCAAATGCAAATGGGAAGCCAACCAGGGTCAGGGGCTTTCCGAGCAGACAGTAGCACACAATATCCTTGATTGCATATCCTCCCACCCTGAAGCCATGCCATTAACAACAGAACAATACTTATTCAACATAGAACAATACACAGTTTACATGGGAATCACTCCTCCCTACCTAGGGTCTCCCAGTATATATAGACCCACTCTCTTCCATTCCAGTATTCTCTGAAGATGCCAGCCACAGATGCTGGCAAAACGTCAGAAAGAAACTCTTCTAGAACATGGCCACACAGCCCGAAAAACCCACAAAAAACTATGGATGCCGGCCATGAAAGCCTATGACTTCACAATGAACATGAGACTCTCTGTTTTGACAGGATCTCTGTGCTGCACATAACATGTAGTCTTGCCACCTGTCCTTTGCTAATCTGAAAAGGATATCTGGTGGGAGATTTAGAAGGGTAGCTTTAATTAATATCCGTAACTAGAACACTCTTTTTCTCCCTTGTGGGTCCCATTTCCATGGTTGAAATAGCAAGCAGTAATGAAGACATTCCTTCTTTTCCCCAAATTTATTTTTATTCATTTATTTTGTTTCATTTATAGCCTTCTTCTAAAATGAAAAAAAAACAAGTTTTCAAAGTGGCTAACAACATGAGTGCAAACCAAAGTCAGCAAGGAAACGGTGAAAATTATGAAAAGCAAATTAAACCAGTGGAAATCAATTAAACTGCAGACAGGAAAGCAGTGTGACAGGCCAGTTTGAAGGGAGATGCCTTCCTGTCTTTCCTAAAAGCAGAAAGAGTAGGAACTGATTGCAAACTCTGAGAGGAGAGCTTGCATTCCACAGTCTGAACAAATACCAAATACAATAAGCTAGCCTTCCAGGCCCTCCACCCATCCAGGGTTTCACTTTCATACCTACCCAGTTTATCTTTGCCTGTGAACTTATTCTTTTGTTAACTTTCCTGTTATTTATTTTTGAATTTGAAAATCGAGTCCAGCTGTAGAAATCGAATGTAGTGTGTGGCACTGGCATATGCGCCTGTTCCCTGGAATGGATTTTTATTAATGTATATCCACGATACTTTTTATGCATATCAAAAGTATAAGACTGTGAAAATTTTACAACTGAAAAATGATTTTACAAAAGGTTGGCTTTAAAAAACACAAAACAACCAACAGTGAAGTTTATTTCAGCTGGAGACTGTTCTGCAGTGGTGATGGAGGCAATTTAGATAGGATGGGGGATTAGGCTGCTTATGATAGGCACAGAGGTGCTTTCATTAGAAATGTGATGTCCCTCCAACAGCTTCAGAATGAAATATTTTATTGGGATTTAATTCAGTTCCTTTTGAAATGTCTGTCCACTTACTTCAGTGCGAATTGGACAAAATAACAGATTTCAGAATACAGTAATGTAGAGGTCCAAGGGTAACTGTAGTTTGAATATCTATTCACCTGCAGTTTGTCATCACTAGCCTGATATCATTATACTTCAATAAAGGTTTAATTTTAAAGAAATATTTGAAGCATACCTTATCAGTAGAATTTTCAGAGTCAACCTGATTAACCCAAAGCCATGAAAACATGAAATAGGTGTTACAATAAGTGTAAATGAAATATCAAGTATGGAGTTCTTTGTTGCCCGTGACCTTTTAGATTTAACTCCACAATTCTGAGAATTTAGATAATAAAATTCTATCATTTGTTTGTTTGGCAGCATGTGTGTAGATGACACTTTAAGAGTATTCCCCAGAATGAGTTGGAAAAGAAATTCCCATTAAGTAAGACTTTTTAAATAAATATATCCAATTTGCCACCTCAAGACTATTAATGAAGAAGCACACGTGCATTTCATTGGCTTCCCATCATTGAGAAGAAACTGTAAGCAGCCAATCCTCTTTACTTTGTTTGACTTTTCAAGTAAACATGACTTAGCATATATCTGAAATGTATACACAAGCCTTCTTTGGTCTGTGGGGAAAGTACATTGAATTGTGTAGATTAGAAACATTGTATACTAAAATATGTTCAAATTTCCATGTTAAAAGGAACATGTTACAGAACTTGGATAGAACAAGAATGCTGGATGGGATACAGAGAAATGTAATTAAAATGAAACGGACAAGATTCAATATCCCTGTCCCTAAAGAGCTTTCAGATTTCAGGATGTACAAAGTCTTGGGAGTTATAAGGCTACTGGATATATATTGCTTACCCATTTTTTGGGGGGGAATATGTACAGAACATCTCAAGTTATAATCTTCAAATAGTCTGTTCTGAAAGGAGTGGCACACCAGCTGTATTGAACAGCATAAGGCACTTTACTTGAAGGAATGGTTGTAGGCCTTCTACAGCATTAATATCTATAGCTCTGATTTTTTTTTTAAAACAACAAAACAGATCTTTACATTTCCAGTGTTCTGTCCCTCTGGAGAACTGCTAGTAACATGTTCTGTCCCAGGTACTGTAGTTGCTAGAATTTCTGCTTTTAAAAAGAGGAAATTCCTAATGCTTACATTTGCAGAGACCATTTTCTGCATGGCAAAATGATATTTTCCTAAATAATAATGATGCAGAAGGCATTGTATTGTGTTACTTGTGTCTTATAGGTTTATACCAGGGGTAGGCAACCCAAGGCCCGGGGGCCGGATGCGGCCCCCCGAGGCCTTTGGACCGGCCCCAGCCGGTCCTGCCGCCACTGCCGCCACCCGCCATGATGATATTGATTATTGTTGTTATTACTTGTTCTTGGGGTTTTCTTGGCAAAATCTTCACAGGGGTTTTGCCATGACTTTTCTGGGGCTGAGAGAGTGTGCATGCATATTTTTTTTAATTTTTTAATTTTTTTAATTTTTAATTTTAATATTTATTTATTTATTTATTTTTGGTGCTTCGGCCCTCCAAACGTCTGAGGGACAGCAACCCGGCCCCCAGCTCAAAAAGGTTGCCTACCCCTGGTTTATACCAAAGGGAGGGTACTATACTGTAGAAAAGCAAAGACAAGAGCCTTGATGCTGACCAAACTCCTGTTGGGTTGGGGTGTGTGTGTGTGCGTGTGTGTGTGTGCATGTGTGTGTGTAGACATTGTCATCCGGAACTACTGATAAGGAAAGATGAAATGAATAGAGCATAATAAGAAGGGCTTGAGTTATCTTTGAGAGAATGAGGCAAATCCTCTAGGATGGGGAGGAGAGAACTGCATGTATCATCTAAACCAGGGGTCCCCAAACTACAGCCTGCGGGCCGGATCCGGCCTGCCGAGGCCTTCCTACCAGCCCACCGCCACTGTTTACGCCCACCGCTGGATGTCATTTTGGTTTCCAAAATGGGGCCCGAAGTCATGCGCATATGTGCACCATCACGCGTGCATGTGCACAACTCCGGGCGCCATTTTGGAAGACAAAATGGTGTCCGGAGTCGTGCTCATGTACGCGCGTGCCCCCGCGCCCCCCCCGGAACCGGCCCCCGGATCAAAAAGTCCAGGGACCCCTGATCTAAACAGTCTGCCTTGTTGCCTCTAAGCATATTGTTTCCCAAGAGTGCAATGCAATCAGCCAATGGGAGCACCATCTTGTCACCTTAGGCAGTAAAAGAGTGTTGGACAGCCTTACTAATAAAGGACAAAGTATCTGATCAAAATAAATACAAGAATGTCAGGTGAAGAACAAGTAAGTGATTGAATATGGGGGAAAAGCAGCAAGACCAAAGAATATTTACCAGTAAAAGAGTAAAGAGTGGATTTTATTGCATTATTCTTGGAAAATGGGATGCCCACTAGTGTAGATCAACAGGTGGACAGGTGGGAACTCTTAAAACACAGGAATAATCTTTTGTTCTACAGGTTTTCCCCCCACTAGAAAATGAGAAGGGTTAGCTATTGAGGCATTCTCACAAAGGGAGATTTATACAATAACTTCCTCTCCCTCAAAAATCTCTCTCTCTCTCTCTCTCTTGGCTTTTGATTTAGCTATTGAGACGCTCCTAAAAACTGGCATTTGTAATATGCCCAAATGATTTTGAAGTGTGTGTCTTTGATTTCCTACTTAGGAGTTGTTTGCTAGTGGATTCCAAGGCTGTACTTGATAAGGCATAGCTGGGAGAGGAACATATCTAGTGGAAAATGAAAAAACAGCAAAGTTGGCTGCTATTAATTATGAATGGCTCATCAGTTGGCATCCAATGGATCCTGTAGGTGTGCCTCAAACATCATGTTAAGGGTATATTCACTTTTTATTCACTTTTCAACTACTGTTGTCTCTGGAATCCAGTTTACTTTTAGATGAATGACAAATTGTTTAAAGTTATCTAATCAGTTATGTGTCCAACCTAAACATTCATTTTCAAGCTTTTAAGTGCTATTCATTTTGGCAGTTCCTTATGACTCCATCAAGAGAAACCTCATTAGTCATGATCCCTGTTGCTGAGTAGGGTATATGATAACAGTGTTAGGAATGTTCTCTGGATTTCTGGCATTAGAGAGGCATCCTTGGCATTATATTACTTTATACTTAGCAATCCCCATTTATATTTGAGAATACCCCTGCAAAGAAAATCTGGTAAAATGATTTAAGGTGTCATGCATTAAAGAAGTCTTTCCCATTGACTTCAGCAGAAGTTGTGTTGGACCTCATTAGATGTTTTGATGACTGCTTCTTGTTACTGTTGAATAATTACATCCCAAGGGTAGAAAGGCATACTGGTAAATGTATTTTCCACAAATAAAAAGTACGTAAAGGGATCTTGTAGCACCTTTGAGACTAAGGGCCTCTGCAGACTGGCCCAAAGGGCTGGCCTGGAGGCAGAGATGGGGCAGGATGGCCGCCCGCCAGCCGCCCCAACCCCACATCGGTGGCATCCTAATGCCGTGCACTGTTACGCATGGCACACGGCATCAGGATGCTCTCCCAGCGCAGCGTCCTGACATGGTGTGCCAGAAAGGCTGCTGAAGAGCCACATGCCAACTATTAGGGCGGCCTTTTGCCGCCCCTGAAAGAAGCGGCATTTTGCCTCTCTTTTTGGGGAGGCAAAAGGGAGGATCGGGACCACAGTGTGGGGTTGTCACGGCCCTGATCCGCTGCTTCCCGGGGCGGCCCAGAGCTGTTTGTCTGCAGCCCCCATAGAGACAAAAATTGATGCCTAAGCTTTCGTAGACTTAATTCTACTTCATTGGGTGTGGGAGGAGGAGAAACTTATAAATGACACTGACATTATGAGTTTTTATTAGTATGGATGAAGATCCATTTCAAATTCAAGGGGAGAGAGGTCTGATTTCTTTTATTCTGGTATAAACCATAGAATGTAGCAAACCTATTCTAAAACATATTTCTGTTCTAGTGGTCAGCATAGATCACACTGTGCTAGGACACAGAAGGCTTGGCCTAGTGATCTGCCATTTATTTCTTTGCGTTACTTTCTTGTAACCCACCTCTGACCTAACAAGGCCAAGGTCATCGCAAGCATCTCTTCTTCTAAAGACTTTTCCATGTATACGATTTATGTCTGCTGTTCTATATACCAACAGTGAACCATTTGTTCAAGCATGGATTCTTATGTAACTCATATGGCACCATCCACCAATCCTGTGTCATCGAAATTGCATGATAACAGCATAAGCATTCCTGTGCTTGCATATGCTCAGCGGACTTCTGTCCCCCATGCTCTCCTTGAAGGGAGATGGATTCCCAGCTACTACCTCTGCCTTTTCTGGTCCTGAGTAGATTGGTGGTCAAATAAAGGGGGTGCATTGTATGGGGCACTCCAGCTACGAATCAGCTGGGCTCTGCTTGACTCCCCATCCCACATTCATGAGTAGCTGCTTCTTTTGGCCCTGCCCTCACCAATGCATGTTTGGTGGGGACACAGGACATTCTTGGTGGCTGCTCTCAGGCTCTGGAACTCCTTCCCAAATAAAACTAGACTGGCTCCCACCCTGTTGTCTTTATGCCTGCAGGAAAAGCCTTTTTATTCAGGTTTAGTTTTGACAACTAAACCTTTGGAAACTGACCTTGCTCTTGAACAGGCATATTTTAAAATTGTTTCAATTTATTTATGCCTTTATTCATATTAACATTTGTTTCATATAATTCTTTTGGGGATTTTTATATGTAATTGTGGGCTGCTTTGAGCCCCACTTTTAGGGGAAAACAAACAAGTAGGATTACTCACTGTTAGGAGCACACATACCCCAACCACTCAATTCCGTGCAGCTTTCTTTGGCTGAGGTCTTCCTAATTAAGATCAGCTTTCATGTGCTGGCAAACTTTTCACAGTGTCTTTGGGATGATCTGGAAGCAGTATAAATTAGTTAGTATGCATAGAGGAAAGCCACCTGTACCAGTTTATTCTCAAAACATGACCTGTGGAGCATTTTTAAAAAAATAAAAGGTGCCATGCATTCAGTTTCCCAGAGGAAGGCAAATAGGCTGCTTTTGTGAAGACTATGAATTTGCAGTTCCAGCTTATATGCTAGGGACAATGTGGCATTGGCTTTCATAAATGGAAAGTCTACAGCACACGCTTGAAAAATATAATGTCAGATGTCTGCTTCCTTCCAAAACTATTTTAGAGGCCTTGAATATAACAAAGAATTTTATAGAGAGAAACTTCTCCAAGTGGCTAGATAATGTATCCAAAGGATCAGAGTAACAAGTGTTTATTGAAAAGAAAAGGAGGCATTTCTCCATTCTGCAACAGACACTGCCAAATGGCTGTGTTGTCTTGTCTAGGCAATTTATTTTGGTGCCATTATATTTCAGGCTGCAAACACATTTCCCCAGTAAAAGGCCCAGAAGGCATAACACATCTCTGCTAGCTATTTGTTCCCACATGTCTGCATGAGTCCTGAAGCACCAAGTATCTCTTGCATATATGATGTGTATTAACAGCTATATTGCATTGGAACTCAAGGGCAGGATTTGACCATCCTTGTGGGCCTGTGGCCCCATTTAGACTTTTGAAAAGGGATCCCAGGCACCACTACCATAGGAAACTGTGGTGAGTGACCAGTCCCAAACATGTTAGGAATATCCCGTTCTCTGGGCTATGTGGGAGTATTTATGCATTCATACCCCATGCATACAATCTCTCTTGCTTTGGTTCTACCCTTCTCCTTTTTCCCCCCTTCCTTCTTTTTCTCTCTCTGGCTTCTCTTCTCTTTCCTCATTATTGCAGCTCAGTGGATTAATTTGCCCATTTGTTCAATGATGGGAAGAGAAACTGTCCTGTTGAAAAAGAGGGGGAAGGCCACCACTGCCAAGGACTCTGCTCCCCAGGCCTTTTACCCCCCCTAGTAGGGCACTCCCTGCTTCAGAACCACGATAGTGTAATGGTTGGAGTGTTGGATTGGGACTATGAGAGACAAGGCTTCAAATCCCCACTCAGCCAGGGAAACTGATTAGGTAACCTTGTGCCAGTCACACTCTCTCAGCCTCAGAGGAAGGCAGTAGCAAACCTCTGAATAAATCTTGCCAAACACACACACCACCACCACCAAAATCCATGTTAGGTTTGCTTTAGAGTTGCCTTAGGGTTGTAGACAGCTTGAACAGACACCACCACCATTACCATCACCCTTTTAAACATTGTTCAGTTCAATGGATTAAAGAAGGAAAGATGCTTTCTAACACAAACAGACAAGAGGTTAATGACAGAGAGAGAGAGAGAGAGAGAAGAAATATGTATTCATATATATGCATGTGTGTGTGTGCACATGCATGTGCATGTTTCGTGTGCCTTTCAGTCATTTCTGACTTATGGGAAACCTAAGGCTAACCTATCTGGGGTCTTTCTTGGCAAAATATGTTCAGAGGGGGTTTGCCTTTGCCTTCATCTGAGACTGAGAGAGTTTGATTTGCTCAGGGTCAAATAATACTAAAAATATGATCAATTAATCAAATAATCAGTTTTTATATGTATAAAATGTGCACAGTTCAAACTATGACATTTTTATTTTTATTTATTTATTTTGGTTATTTATACCCTGTCCTTCAGCCGAAATGGCTCCCTGAGTGGATTACAAATTGTTAATTTGATAGTGAGGAGTAAGAGTGAAAGCATAAATCTTCAGTTGAAGGAGAGAAGATGGCCAAAGGTCTTGGCATGTCTTCAACAAAGCAGACTCATTTCAACCAATGGTCTTCCTCAGTGGCCAGTAAAAATCTCTTGTATTATTTCAGTTCTTTTCTCCAGTGTGAGCTCAACACACCAGTATAAAATCTTCACAGAGTAAAAGTAAACATGCCTCTTTTCCATTACTACATGCCACTAGTCACCACTGCTATTCTTATTAATCTCCTGATTTTATTTTTCATTGGTTTTGCAAGTCAGGTCCTTTCCTTCTCTTCTGCTTTCTCTTAGAATGATGTTCTGACAAAAATTAGCTGGAGTGGGGCAGAAATTCACCCCACCAAGATTCTTCCCATAAGATTCTTTGGCATGGGGTGGGCTTCTCTTCTACCCACCCTCTGTTACTCCAGCAGGGCAGATTTGCAACCATTCAGGTATACAGGGGACAGCTCATTTTGCTTGAATAGGGAAGAAAGAAGGTTAACTAAAGGGGTGGGGGGGTGAAGTCTGCACCTGCCAAGGGCCCTCCTGGTCCAAACATCCTTTGCTGGTGTTCAACATCTTTCCATTCTAGCTGCATTTTAGCAAGGCAACCTTTGACTGACTTCTTTGGCTCTCTGCTGGAAAAAAGTAACTGGATGTGGATGCCTCAGCAAAGGCAACCGTGGTCAAGCCAGCAAAAAGGGATTTACTTCCCAAGAATGTCAGCATACAGTGATCTAGTCTGACTGTTAATTTTCCTAGAGTTTGTAAAGTTATGATTAAACTATGGGCCTTTGCAGACTGCCAGAAATAGTGCAAATTGAGTCCATTTTAACTGCCCTGGCTCAGTGCTAAGGAATCATGGGAACTGTATTTTTTTCTGAGACATTGAGCCTTCTCTGTCAGAGAGCTCTGTTGCTACAATAAACTACAGTTCCCATGATTCCCTAGCACTGAGTCAGGGCAGTTAAAGTGGACTCAATTTGCACTATTTCTGGCAGTCTGCAAAGGCCCATGACTCCCTGAATCCCCCAGCCAGCATTGCCCCCAAAGAGGTCAATAGGAATGATTGGTCAACAGCAAGCAGCTTGGGAGCACCATGAACATAAATGGAATAGTTTGGAGAGAGAAGACTTTGCAAAAAGCTATGCCCCCATTGAGCAGGACAAGTAACCTGCAGTAGGAATAAAATGTAAGAGAAAGTTGGGTCTGAGTCTTAAATTCCCAGTGGTAACCCACAAAGCACAGCCAAATGCTCATTTCAGAGAAGGAAAACAGACAAGTGGATGACTTCTCAGTCATCCTCAGGTGCTGAGAATACTCTGATAGAGTGCTCTAGTGCTGTAGTTTGGGCTGGGGGAGTGTTCTAGAACTCTAGCAAAAAATTCCTTACCATACTCACCAAACTACAAATCCCAGGATTCCATAGGATGGAGTGATTTTATCTATGTACTTGAATTACACTGTGATGACTATAGAGCAAACATATCTCCATTCTTTTATTTGATAAATGAAGGAAATTATTTAAATAGAATTGATATAATTTACTGAAATGAAATGAAATAATGTACATTAGGAACCTTATTTCCTAAAAAAAAATCCTTTCAAATGATTTCTCTCCTTCTTTACAAACTAACAGGAAGATACATATTAACCTTTTCCCCAGAAATTCATTACCCAGAGCAGTTCCTGTTTAATAGTTCTCAGTTCTTTCCTTTTATTTGTTGTACATTTCCTTGAGGAACACGATGGGTTGAGACATGATAGACTAATGCTTTAAATCAATAATAAAAGAACCATCTTAGCCCAAAACCAACCCACACACCCATTCTTAATAATCCTGAACACAGAAGCCACTCTTTCTATGATCAGGGTGAGGACACTTTATGACTACTACACTGTTGCTGCTGCTGCTGCTGCTGCTGCTGCTGCTGCTGCTACTACCACTACTTTTTCTTGTCTTTGCTATCTAATTTGACTTGAGGTGATGTAATTAATGAGAGATCCTCAAGAGCCCCAGTCATCAACTCCCTTGCTCATAGAATCATAAAATCTTAGAATTAGGAGGGACCACAATGATCACCTAGCTCAACCCCTTGCCATGCAGGAATATACATCTAAAGTGTTCCTGAAAGATGATTATCCAACTTGCACTTTAAAAACTCCAGAGAAGAAGAGGCCACCAACCTCTGAGGCAGTCCTTTCCACTGCCAAACAATTCTTATAATAAATAATAGGAGCCCTGGTGGTGTAGTGGTTAAATGCCTGTATTGCAGTCACTCACTCAGAAACCACAAGGTTGAGAGTTCAATACTAGCCAGGGCTCAGGCTTGACTCAGGCCTGCGTCCTTCTGAGGTTGCTAAAATGAATACACAGCTGTTGGGGGGCAATAAGCTTAGACACTGCATAGCGCGGTATGAAGTGGTATATAAATGAAGCTGCTTAAAAAAGTTCTTCCTAATGTTTAGGTGGAATCACTTTCCTTGTAATTTGAATCCATTGGCTCATATTCTAGTCTCTGGAGCACCAGAACATGAGTTTGCTCCATCTTCTGCCTGGCATCCTTTCAGATATTTCAAGATAGCTATCCTGTCACCACCTAGTGTTCTTTTCTCTAAGCTAAACGTAAGATCTGGTTTCCAGATCTTTGATCATCTTGGTTGTCCTTTTCTGGACATGTTCCAGGTTGTCAATATCTTTCTAGAGCTGTGCCGCCCAGAACTGGACACAGTTGTGAAGTCTGATGAAAGCATAATAGAGTGGCTCTACTATTTTCCCTCTGGACACTGTATTCCTGTTGAATTATATTGGCTTTTTTTGGCTGCTGCATTACTCTGTTGACTCATGTTTACCTTGTGGTCTTGCAGACTCAAGGCCTTGGCTTCCTTGATTGAGTCCATCCACCTACAGAGTAATTTCCCTCTTTTCCTGCTGCTTTCCACTTTACCAAGCATTGTTTTTCCCAGCGAGTCAAGTTATCTCATGACATGTCCAAAGTACAACAGCCACACTTGAGTCACCTTGGCTGTCCGGGAAAGCAGGCAAAGGGCTGATAAGACAGCTGGCTTCAAACAAACAAAATCCCCAGCACAGCAAGTCAGTGTTACTACACAGTAACTCTACCATAGGGTTTACCAAAAGAATTGTCAGACGGTCCGAGGTTTGAGGTATCAGATAGGCAGATCGATAAACAGTCCAAGGTCAAGGTTTCCGGATAGTCAAGGTGATCTAGGAGACACGGAGCCAGAGACAAAGTCTTTCCCGTAGAAGAGTCAGATATTCACTGGCAAAGCACCACCCATGCTCCAAGTTCTTAAGAAGGCAAGGAGCTGGCCTTCAGCTGTGTCTGATTATTAACACGCTTCTGCTGAAGCCTCCGTGATCTTTGCAAGCCCTCTCTTTCTGCTCGACGCTCCTTAAAGGTAGGCACACTGCCCAGATCCTCCTCCCTGACTACAGCATTAGGCAGCCCTGACTGCTGAACCTCTGGAGGGCCCACAGCCTCTGCTACAGCAGAACTAGGGCCAGCCTCTGGCTCTTCCACTACAGGTTCAAGTCCCAGGGGCCCTGGCTCCTCCCTTACAGGTTCAGGTCCCAGGGGCTCCAGCTCATCCCCTGAGTCCTCTGAATCGTCCTCCAGGCAGGGCATGACATTGGCTTCTAAGGAGGCTTCAGACTTCATTTGTATTAAAAATCATTCATTTTTTAAACAGTCCATGGTATCCATAGAACTCTCCTTCAGCGCTACATTTCAAATGAGTTGATTTTCTTCCTGTTCACTTCTTTCATTTTCCAACTTTCACAACAATACATACAAATGAGGAGACTTAGGGGTCATAAAAAAAGAGATAATCTTTTAAATAAATGCCTTCGTTCAGTAAGGCTTGTGATAGATTATAGGCATTTTTTGCTGCAAAATAGCTTTTAAAACATCATATCATTTCTGCCTTACATTTTACACTTCTACCACAGAGAAGGCAACTTTTTACTCTTTTAGACAAAAGGATCCCTGCATTCTGTAGGAATGGCAGCTTGTACTTTCCTTCTAATTTTTCTTTCTTTTTCTTTTGTAATATTACACTTGCTAGGAGAAATGCTGTAGACTGCACATGTTCTGACTATATATCTTTTGGAATATAAAACATCTCTCTCCCGTGTTGTGACATGCTTTGCTCGTGGGCTTTTCTTGGCGATATTTTGGGGTTACTGTCTCTGCTGTGCAGGCTGATATATGAAATTAATCTTGTACAACATCCCATCTTGGGGTGTGTTAATTTTTTTTTTTACTCCTTTAACTGTCTTTTTTATTCTTTCTGTAAGAGATGATGTTAAAGCAGGTTTCTTCAACCCAGCACCTTTCAGATGTACTGGACTTCAACCTCATCACCTCTCCCAACATGACCAATGTGGGACTGGCTTAGTGAGCATTGTAGTTCAATACATCTGGCAGGCATCAGGTTGTGGAATGCCTTTATACCCTTATTACCAGTTTGCATTAACTTTATTAATTTCCACATAAGTACAATGAGGGAATCAAAATATTGTTTGTAATCTTTAGAAAGAAACTTACATTTCCCTATTTTTTTGTGAGATTTGGATTTTGTTTTATATTGCTGCATGGTCAACACTGCTACTTCAAATATGTTTTCTAATTTATGTACATTTCTCATTGTACCTTTGCATACCCTCCAACATTTCTCATATGAAAGCCAGGACACATGTGGGCAAGCAACATCAGAGTGTGGTCAAGGTGACAAAACCTATTGGTGAGGGAGAATACACAAGCTAGAGGAGGCTACAGCAGTTTGCTTTTACCTAAGGTGGTAGGAAAGGGAAAGACTTCACCCCTCCTCTCCTCTTCTGTTCTATTTTTGCACTATTTTTGCACTTTGAACTCAATTTGCATGAACTGAAAGAAGCTACAGACAAAGAGGAAAAGTGGGAGGGGAAGAGAAAAATCAGGACATTTTTAAAGCAGCTGAAAAACTGGGAAGAAGAGGAAAATTGATCTGAGCTGTTGGAACATTTGGAGGATATGCCTCTGCTGGGGTCAAATAGGTATTGGCTACAATCAATGGGAACAACCTGAAATTAAATCAGATTAGTCCATTCTTAATCTGGAGGGCACTGTCCAGTCCCTCCAAAATTGCACCAGGTTCTGTATTTGCATTCTTCTCCTTCTACACCATCAAAAGGCAGAGTTGGCATATCAAAGTACTCTTACAAAGACTGCAGCCCTTGGAGGATTACAATGTACATTATATGATGCTCCTATAAAAGGGAACCTTTGAAAGGGTGAACAATGTGCATTTTTTGACAATGGATCATATCCAAAAATGTGTCTCACTTTGATGTACTAGTAAGACTAAGACCAGTATTCGTGAAGGAATTGACTGTGATGTGATAACGATGGTATTCTCAAACCAGCCATTTCTTAATTAGTTTTGAACTTGATATAGAGATTGGGGGAGGGAGGGAGGGGAGCTATTAGAATATGAGAGATAGAGAAAGAGAGAGAGTGCTCTGTGATTTTGTTCTGCAATAATCTGACATTTGAAAATCATTTTCCCATACACTGAATGGAAATGAAAAGCTGAAATGTCATAATATTTCATAAACCAAGTACTTCTGAAATGTCTTCATTTGGAAGTGTCAACATGAAAAATGTCAGTATTTTCAATCAATACTCCAATTTTTTGGTTTGTTTCTAAAAGTTTTTGAGAAAATCTTAGTGAGCTAGAATGGTTTGTTTCCATTTTGTTTTTGTTTTTTCAATAATTATCAATGGGAAATATGTATACTTCTTTGGGGTTTACACTTTCCAGATGATAAATGTGGTATGTGTTAAATTGAAGGCTTCAGATTTTTTTTTTTTAAAAAAAGAGAAGATTGAATATATCTGATATGTTCTAAAATCTTCCTTCAAGTTTATTTCTATGGAGAAAGATGTGGAGATTAGATACTGCAAAACCAATCTACTATACAGGTTGAGTCTCCCTTATACAAAATGCTTGGGACTAGAAGTATTTTGATTTGATTTTCAGATTTTTTTGGGGGGGGATTTCAGAATACCTATTTTTGCATAATACATAATATATAATTCATAATGCAATATCTTCGGAATGGGACCCAAGTCTAATGTGTTTATGTTTCATGTACACCACATACACATAGTCTGATGGTAAGCTTATACCGTATTTTAAATAATTTTGTGAATGAAACAAGGTTTGTGTGCATTGAACCATCAGCTACTCATGAAAAAGTTTTGTTTTTTGGAGTACAGTATTTCAGATTTTGGAACTTTGGATAAGGGAGACTCAACCTGTATTGTATTCTATATAGCCTTTTTTGGAACAGGGCTGGAACATGGAACCATTAGGCAGAGTAAGGGTGAGAGGGCCTTGGGGAATGTTTATTACACACACACACACAAACTTTTTACTGCATTCTTTCTTTCTTGTCAAAACTTGCTTGCATTTTTAGCAAAATCTTTTATGGCATTCCCCTACATTTCAAAATTTGCCAATGCAATTTTTTTTTTTAAAAAAAAGTTTGCTTGCCATGTTTTAAGCTTGCCTTGAAGTATATATTTTACTTCAAGTTGAAAGTAAACTAGAAAGTGATTCCTGGTACATTAGGTATCAGCGGTTGAAGTAGTGCTTCTCCTGGACCTAGAAAAGCCCAGAGAGACCTCCAAACATATACAGACAATCACTTCAGGAGGCACATGTAGAAGAGCAGCAGGACTCCAGCTGTTGGAGGACAGAGCTCTGTATGCCACCCTACCTGTCCACTCAATTAGCTGGCTATCTTCATGTGCAGCTGAGAAAATGGTCTCGCTGTCCACACTTGGTGAAAACTCTACTGTCAGTCTGGTCCACTTCTGCACATTACATTGGGGTAGGTGGGATATATATTGTCTGCTGGGAAAAGACTGGTCTGGCCCTGGGTGGAACTGGAAGTACCATTTTAACCCATGCAAGACTCACAGCAGCTCCAAGATATAGAATATATAGCCATGATGGCGAACCTATGGCATGTGTGCCAGAGATGGCACGTGAAGCCATTTTTGTCAGCATGCAGAGGGTGGGGAGGAGGAGGAAGAGATGTTCCTTCTCCTTCCTGGCTGTCCCAGGCCTTCAGCTGCCTCTCTGGAGGCAGCTGAAGGCTGGGGATGATGCAGGGGCAGGAGGAGGAAGAGGCACGCACCTGTTCCTCCTCCTTCCAGACCCTCATCAGCTTTCAGCTGCCTCTCCATAGGCAGCTGAAGGCCAAGGATGGTGTGGGGAAGGAAGAGGAAGAGGCGTGTGCCTGTTCCTCCTCTTTCCAGACTCTCTCTGGACTTCAGCTGCTTATCTGGAGGCAGTTGAAGGCCAGGGACGGTGGGGGGAGAGTGGGAGGAAGAGGCATGCACCTATTCTTCTTGTTCTTCTCCCCTCACCCCCAGGCCTTCAGCTGTCTCTGGAGAAGTAGCTGAAGGCCTGGGAAGATGGAGAAAGAAGTCCCACCCCAGGAGGGCAGAAGTTCCACCCCAGCACTGGGTAACACCTGGTGCCAGAAGGCCTTTTAGTTTAGGCACTCAGTCCCTAAAAGGTTCCCCATCACTGATATATAGGCTCAAGGATAGGAGCCTTAGCTTCCTGTTGTTGCTTCATATCAAGAAGCTGTATGAACTACTGGTGGCCACATGAAATTCCAGGGCAGAGCACCTTGCTGTTTAGTTAGTTCAAGGGAAAGAGAAGAACTGTGGGGGGAGTATATAGGGCAGTTGTCCAATGGATTAAAGAAGACAGGTTCAGTAGCTTGCACAATGAATTATCTACCATCCAACCAACTATGAAACAAAATGAGTACAAAATACATTCACATTTTATCTTGTATTTCAGCTAATCAAAGTAGCATAACAGAGTGACCATAGTATTTATCTTAATACATATTTTTGCCAATTTCCATTATCTCCAATTGCCCTGATTTGAAAGTGACAACCTGATTAATCCTGTTATTCCACTTTTCCAGCTTTTTAAAAAAATGTCCCAGTTTCTTTCATCTCCTTCCACTTTCCTCCTTTGTTCTCAGCTTCCATTGGTGAAAACTGAATTCAGACTACAAAAATAGTTTGTACTCAGTTACTCAGCAGGGGGGACAAGAGAAGAGGGAGTGGAATTTTGCACTTACCAGTACACTTAAGCAAAAGCAAACTGCTGCAGCTTCTCCTAGCTTGTGCAGTTAGCCCTCCATATCGATGGATTCTTTATCCACTAATTCAAGCTTCCACAGAAATATATAAATTCCAAAAACAAACAAACAAACTTTGTTTTGCCATTTATATAATGGTCATCATTTTACTATGCCATTGTATTTAATGGGATGTATACACCCACAGATTTTCATATCCACAGGAGGTCCTAGAACCAAACCACAGGGGATACCATGGGCCCACTTTGTGTTCTTCCCCATTAAAGCTCTAAACTGCTTGGGACTGTGATACTTGAAGGAGCACAACCCTATATATACCTGCCCCAAAACTGAGATATATTGGAAGTGCCTTCTCCTGTGTCCCACTAATAAGGGAAGTACTTTGGGAGAACCCCTCCAATGGGGCAAGGGCTTCTCTGTGGTAGCATCCCAGTTGGGGAATGTCCTTCCCATGGCATCCCAATTGGCACCGATATTGGATCATTTCAGCACCATGTTGAAACTTAGCTTTTTATTAAAGCTTTTGGGCCAACTGATTTTATCCAGGATGATCATGTCCTATGCTTGCACTATTTAAAATTGTTTTAACTGGTTTTAAATTGTCTGGTTTTACATTAATATATATTCATATATACAATATATTTTACTCTTTTAAGTTTATTGTTATTATTTATTATTTGAAATTGATTTCATTGTAAGCTGCACTGAGATTTTGAGATATAGGTCATGACTGTTGGACTCTCAAAGCACTATAGCATGTTGGCTTCCAGGGTGCAATATAAATAAATAAATAAATAAATAAATAAATAGCTTTTGCCATCTTGATAACTTTTGTCATCTTGACTATATTGTGAAGTTGCTTGGTCACATGTGTCCCAGTTTTCATCTGAGAAATATTGGCAGGTGTGCGTTTTTCTCCATTAAGAATCTGTATGTAGAATATTCTATTAATATTTGTTCATATTCTTTTTTTATAATTATTATTAAAATCTTAAGCATACATATCTATTCTAAACATTAATTACTATTTGCTTTTATGCATAAGACATAAGACATAAACCATAAACCATAAACCATAAACATAAAACAATTAAACATCTAACATAACATGAAATGACATGAATGACTTCTTCTCCTTTACTTTGAATATTCCTAGTTTCTTGCTTCTTTTATTTTCTTGTTCCTGACTTTCATTTTTCTTCTAAATAAACAATATTCTATATAAACAGTATTCTAAACAATATTTTGTGACTATTCTTTTCTTATAGATCCCTCTTCTTGTCCCACTCTGTTATTAACAGACATTTCTTCCTTTCTTCCTTTATTATTCTCTTTGAAATATTACCCCAATTAACATAAATTTATTAGTCATCAGATACTTTTCTTTGTCATTTCTTTGTTTGTTCAATCCTATTGTCCTTGTCCCCCCCCCCCCCATCTTTGTGAGAGGTATTTAACTAAAACTGACCATTCTTTCTCATATTTATTTCTTGTTCCGTCTCTCAACAAATATGTCAGCTTATCTGTTTCCATTATGTCATACAGTTTTATTAACCATTCTTCTATGGTTGGTTCTTCTTTGTTTTTCCAATTTTTTTGTAGATTATCCTTGCTGCTATTATCATATAAAAGATCATTTTTCCATATTTTCTCTCTAATTCCTCACAAATCATTCCCAGTAGATAAATTGCTGGGTCCATTTTTATTTTAATATCTAATAATTTTTTTACTTCTGTATGTATTTGTTTCCAGTATTTTTAGCTTTTTTACACTCCCACCATATGTGGATTAGTGTGCCCTGTTTTTCTGAGCAATTCCAACATTCTGCTGTCATATTTTTGTATATTTTTGGTAGTTTCCCCAGGGTTAGATATTATCTGTATTGTATTTTGAAACAGTTTTCCTTTAAATCATATCTTAATGTATATTTCGTTCTTCTTTTCTAATTTTTCTCCCATTCTTCTAGCATTATAGGTCTTCCTATGTCTCAGGCCCAATTTATTATGTATTGCTTCACTGTTTCTTCTTCCATTTCCATATAATAGTATTTTTTCATTCTGACTTTGATGCATGTGGCATTTTACAGAGTAATAATAATCACCCTCTCTCCTGCAAAACCCTGCTACCCCAAGAAACTTGCAATTGAAACTTCAGTCCCTCTCCAATGCATTTTCTCCAGGTGGGCTGAAATGCATGTAGCTTTGTATTTTGTCTTATATTTCCTCCCCCCCTTTTTTTTAAAAAAAGGAAAATTAATGCTTAATCATTGTTAAGGTTAATGGCATCTCAGCTTTGCATTTGATTCTAGATACCTGAAACAAATTATGTCTGGTGTATTGGAGAATAATAGAACAGATTAATTGATTAACCTGAGAGTCCAGGAGATGGGGAAATCTACTGCCCTCTATGGATAAAATATCCTTTAAAATTGTTATGATCACCTTCTTCCATCAAGGTCACATCTTAGCAAACAGGAAAAGAAGTCTTAATAAAAATGATTGCATTATTAACAAACAGCAGCTTTCATTCAAGTACCTTTGTCTTAGCTATGAAAAGTTCTTGGACTCAGAAGATATGCTCCAGTGGAGAGTAAAAGTAAGCTCTTCAGCCAAATTAACTAAACAAACATTTCTTTTTTGTGTGAGATCTGATATGCCAGTAGATGTCGCATTAGGGAATCTGCTTTTTAAAACACATATTTTTGTGCAATCTTTCACCTAGATGCATGCCCTGTGAATTAAATAAGTTGGTCTTATGTGATTCCATGTCAACGAATAAACAAGTTAGATTCATTTCATATTAAGGATCCTGAGTTCATTAATAACGTGTGCATGTGTGTTCATATGTGTGCACTTTCATGTCTCCTGTCAACTTATGGGTCAGCTTAACCATGAATTTCATAGAGTTTACTTAGGAAAGGAATACTCAGAGAAAGTCTGGTATTTGTTGGAACTAGCCAAGTACTAACCAGAGCTGACCCTGCTTAGCTTCCAGGATCAGACAGGATCTGGTAGCCATTAATTATATTGTCATAAAAATGTAATTCTTCTTTCACAACTTTCAGACAGCCAGTGATTCTGTATTCTCGGTCATGTAAACCCTGCTGGGTGACCTTGGGCAAATCACACTCTCTCAGCCTCAGAGGATGGTAATGTCAAATCCCCTCTAAAGAAACTTGCCAAGAAAATTCTGTGATAGGGTCTCCATGTGTCAGAAACAACTTGAAGGCACACAATAACAACAATACAATCACAGCCTTTTGAAAGCTAAGGGCAACATAACTACAGGACATGCATTAGATTCTCAGTTCAGTCCCTCAAGGCTATGTCCCAGTTTTGCCTTACTCCAGCCCAACATTTTGCTCTCTCTCTCCCTCTCACTGTGAAACTGGCTCCAAACTGTTTGTCTGACTGCTACCATCAGTTGGAAGATGTCATCTTCTAAAACAAATAGGTTTTATATTTCAAGTGCTACAGAGAGAAATTCCTAGCTGTCAAGGAATTACACCATTACACCATTGTTGAATGCCCAACTACTCATGAATGACCATTCATAGTAAATAAGACTTTTATGATATAGGGCAATTCTGGATTAGGCACTTCTGGTAGGGTAAGCTTGCTCTTGTGTGCCTTCAAGTCATTTCTGACTTATGGTGACCCTAAGGCCCTAAAACTATCATGAAGTTTTCTTGGCAATATTTGTTCAGAGGAGGTTTCCCTTTGCCTTCCCCTAAGACTGAGGGAACCAAGGTCACCCCATGGATTTCATGGCCAAGTGGGGAATCAAACCCTGGTCTCCAGAGTCTCAGTCCAACACTCAAACCACTACACCATGTTTAATTTAATTACATTATGTTGGAGCTTATGGCATTGCCAAAAAAGCTGGCTTACTTTTTCCGGCTTCAATCTTGTTCCGGGATACACCGCTGATTCTGCCACAATGCCGCTGGCCAAATGCAGCCTGGGTCAGACATGGGTCGAAGCCATGTTCAGCCAGCAAATTTTTGAAGTCAGAAGCTTCCATTTTTGAAAAAGTGCTGGCTGAATGCAGCTTAGACCTTTATCTGACCCGGGCTGTATTTGGCCGCCAGCATCATGGCAGAATCAGCAGCAACTTACATGTGATAACATCCAGGGCTGTCCTGGAAGAAGATTGAAGCTGGAAAAGGTATGCTGGCTTTTTTGGCAATGTGATAACCTCCGCTGTCCCTGCTGCCTTTAAAAATATACAATCCTGACACCAATCAATCAATCAATCAATCACTTTATTTCCATCTCATCTTTTCCCCAAAAGTGAGACTCAACGCAGCTGACAGAATAAGAGATACAAGTAAAACCACATATATGTCACTATCACCCCACACTATTATAGTGTCATTTAACTGCCATGGCACCATCCTATGGAATCCTGGGATCTGTTTAGGGAGGAGCACTTATAATTTTCAGCCAGAGAGCTCTTGGGCCTCACTAACCACAAACCAGAGAATTCAACAGGAGGCAACCGTAGCAGTTAAAGTGGAATAAAAGTGCTATAACAGTGTAGTGTGATAACTAAACATATACATATACAAAAAGATAAGATTAAAATAATTTCAAACTGCCTATAGAATTAAACCTATATAAAACATTACTTTAAAGCTGTAGATTCTTACAGCACTAAAACAGAAAACCCATGATAGAAAACAATATGTTCCCAAATGCTTGCTAGAATGGAAAAGTCTTCACTCCGTGGCAAAAAGACAACAAGGAAGGAACCAGCCTATGCTCCCTAGGAAGGGAATGCTAGAAACTAGGAGCAGCCAAAGAGAAGGGCTTCTTCCAAGAACCAAGCCTGCCCATGAAGGTGGTGGGACTGAGAGAAGATCTTAGATCTTCCAGAAGATCTTGGAATTTGGACAGGCTCATATGGGAGGATATGGTTCTTCAGATAGTCTAGACCTGAGATGTATAGGGCATTATAGGTCGTAACCAGCACTTTGAATTGTGCCCAGAAACAGACAGGCATTTGAGATGTAGCAATAAGCCCTGGTTAACAATCCAGACCAGTTTCTAAACATTCTTCAAAGGCAGCCCTACATATAATACATGACAGTAATCCAAATATTAACTTGTATGCATCCTATATTTTATGTATTTGTGCTCCTTTGTTTCTCTAAATGGGAGCCAGTGTGCTGTGGTGGTTTGAACTTTGGGACTATGACTCTGGAGACCAGGGTTCAAATTCTCATTTGACCTTGGAGACCCACCGGGGGGGGGGGGGACCTGGGGCAAGTCATGCCCTCTCAGCCTCAGAGGAAAGCAATGGCAAACCACCTCTGAAGAAACTTGCCAAGAAAACCCTGCGATTGGTTCACCTTAGGGTCACCAGAAGTCAGAAATGTCTTGAAGACACAACAACAACAACAACAACAACAACAACAACAAATCTTCCCTAAAAATGGAAAAACTGGTTTATCATTTTAAAATTGCAACATTCATCTCATGTGGAAGTACTTTTGGTGAGGCTTTGGGAGTGGGGGTTCAGTGATATAGCAAGATGAAGACAGAAGTAAGAGGATGAGAAGAAGTAGGAGAGGAAGGGTGGTACTGTATAAAACAACAAGAACAACAACAACAAAACATCTAGACAACATTGTATGAGAAGAACAAAATCAGCAAATCAGATGTGGGCTTATTAGTATTATTATTTTTTAGTGAGATGAGTGCCATTAACTGCACACTTACATTTGAATATGGCATTGTGATGAATGGCAAGCACAAGAGAATCCTTGATTGAAATCCCATGTTTCCATGGGAACGCAAGGCTAAGAGTCATGGTGGCTGTTTCTACAGGATGTTTCCACTTACTATATAAAGTCTGACCCCCCCATATCTATGGGATTGGTGACAGTAATTTCACTTGTCTGTGTCTGGAAAAAAATGGCATCTGGAGGTCCTCCAGCACAACTCTGTGGTCATCCTCCAGCAGAAATATAGCATTTGCCATTATCCATGGTTCTTGCTAAGTCTGGGAATGTATCTTCCACAGAAACAGGAGTTGGACTGTATGTTGTTTTCCATCTATGACAAGGATGGGGAGCTGAGGAGGTCCCAGAGGGCTGCACTTTTAGTTTTGAGTGAAACCAGAAGTGACCGCAAGGTGATTAATGTGCTTTGGAGGATAGAGTAATAAGGTACTGGGGCTGCCCATCATTTTAGTAGAGAATCACACACTCCTAGAAGTTTGCAGAGATGTCTTTCTCCATTTTACTGCAAATAAGTCCCCCCCCCCAGAGGGCACTTGATGGAGTCTGGGGGTGGGCTGCCAGCCTAAAGAAAGGTATGTGATAATCTGGGGGGATTTGGACATTATGCAGGGGTGTATATATGGTTATTTAGAGTATTCTAATGGCATTTTAATAATTTCCCCATGATTATTTAAGCACTATATGGCCCTTATATGCCAAATGCTTTGCCAAACAAGGTCAAGTTTACACTGGCTTCAGTGCAATATAGGATTTGACTGTAAATGTGTTTTTCTATGGTTTGCTTCCATGAGTCACTACTAAAATTGGAAACATTCATTTCTGCACATCTGTCAGTTGCACCAGGTGCTTGGATTGCTTTGGAAACACATGTGAGCTCTCTGTGGTAGAAGAAGCATCATTAGGTGGTCTAAGTTCCTCAGCTTACAACATGCACCTCTTGCTGTGTGTTATGCGTCATTTAAATGTGGAATCTGAAACCAGTTGACAGTGAAGGGTGATGTGTATTGTATGTGTTGGCTTTTTCTGAAAAAGAACATTTAAATATACTTTACATCAGTCGTGCTCGGGGTAATTCTGCTCAGGATAATTTTAGTTCATGCAGGAAGCTGAGGTGTCATATATCTGCTCCAGGTGATACACATTAGGAGAGTCAAAGGTACTTTTAAATGTCACACAAATAGACTCACAGTGGGCCACTAAGAATTTGAGCCAACAGGATTGCATCTTTGTGAGCATTTTAAGGTTTGTTCCTTGCACACAAGCTTTGCAACATTCTGTTTCCTCAAGAGGTTCAAGACAAACCACAGATCAGAAGAATATGGCAGTGAGAGCTTGAAAAGATAATTACTTTTGAGACTACAACTCCTAGAATCCCCAGCCATCCCAACTATTGGTCAGCTATTTTCCCCTCACATGCAAGGATGAATAATTAAAATAGTTTTCTCCCCACTGTGGTAGAAAATTATTATTCTTCCACAGTATTTTCTCATGGTTCTGTTATTCTTCCCAATAGGGGTTTCTCGACTGTTGGGAAGCCCATTTTTTGACCTAGCAGTGAATAATTGTATTATTTCCATCCTTACCATCGTTACTAGTGGCCCCAAAAAAGAAATTGAGGGAAGCCAGCCTGAGTATAAAAGTAAGGCATTGTGTGTTTTGTTAAGCAGCAGGGTGAGCAAGGAAGCCAGGACAATTAGCTCCCCCACCACCACCTTTTGATCTTATATATCCCATATGCTGGAGTATATGCATATGGGAGAGAAACATTTCATTCTTTCACCCACCAGGCAGAACAGACAAGAGATAAATGTTGTCCCCAACCTAGTGTCTTTGCTTTGGGATCCTCCATCTATGCTTGCTCATTAGTTGAAAGTTGGGGGTGAAGATCTCTTAAAGAAATCAACCCTATCCTCTCTATTTCCAGCTCTCAAGCCCCTGCAGCCCCTGTAGCCCAAACAGCATTCTGCCTGCACAAGATAGAAGCATATCAGCAGGCAAAAGAGTAATCCAGATGTTTGAAAATGCCTCAGATATCTTGGGGCAGGCTTCAAATGTTTGAGAAAATGCAGGGGGGACTGTCAACGGTGTGGAAATGAAGATGGAACAGAATGCTGAAAAGGGGAAAGAGTAGAAAAGACAGGAAGAGATGCATAGGTTTTTTAAAAGGAATAGTCACACATATCATTGTCTCACTGGACAAAGCTGGATTAGGTCCTGAGTGCAGTTGAAAAAGCAGGACCCACTTGTAGACTTCCCCACCTCTCCACCTTCCCAAGCTCTCAGGGCTCTTTCCCCTCTATTTCACAACCAGAGTTGCCTCTCACACATGAGAGGTCTCCCTCCCACCACTCTTGCCAGTTTCAAGGAGGCTGTCCCTCATGCCTCATGGAATTCTTTCTATCCTCAAATTCCCCAGTCTCATCAAAACCTTGATTTTCTCTCTTCCTTGCATTACAGCCCCAAAGTCATCACTGTTAATGGTGCTAGCTTGCTTGCTGTAATAGATGTTGGACAGGTTGTGCTTGCAAGGCAGTGTGCACTTCTGGCTCCACCACTTCTATCCTTCTGTCCTTGTGTTCCCTGGCTTGCCGTGTGCAATGTATTGCATGCAAAACCAGGGTGGTACATACATATACAGATGGGTTGTTGGCTTTCATATGAAGGACAAGGACACTCACATACTTTAGAGACACTGATGTGGGACTGCCAACATTCCAAAGGCACCCTGCCTCCCCTTGACTGGACTGGTGAGAATCAGGTTAGGCCCAGAAAGAAACAGCAAATGCTTCAGGGATGAAGAGAATGCCTTGACCAAATGTGGACCTGGCACATTTGCTGTCTGCACCATGGATAATCCAGCCTTGCTGGTCTGATACAGAGAAGTGCCAAGGGAAGGAAGGACAAGTTGCCCATAAATACAACCTGCCACAGTCAGCAACCTGACTTGTAGAAAATGTTCAGCTGTGGCGTTGAACCTTGGAACTCATGTCATTAGGATATGTTGTGCTGGCTTTCTCTGCTGAAGAGAAACACTTTCCCAAAGTCTTTTCCTGAGGAGATGGTGTTTATTTTGAAGGGGAATACCTGAACCTGTGCTACAGCTCAGTCCTGCCACACAGGCTACATAAGCAGAGAATGAAAACTGTTCTGTATGTGTTGTCAGGAACATCAGAAAATAAGCCCACAAACAGAAGGAAATGGGGAAAATTAAAAATAGATAAAAGAAAGAAAACCTGATTAATATCAAACAGACCAGAAATAAGAATAATAACCCAGACTTCAGAAATATAAAAGGCAAAGTCATGGAAAGGTCTACCATGCCATTGGGATTTATTTCAATTCCTTTCCCCAGGCTATATTTATTTGCTTCTTTAAAAATAAAATAAAATAAAATAATGAAATAGTTAGTTTGGATTTTACTCCAGAAATAGGGAGGTGAGAGGACAGTTGGTTTGACATACAATGACTCAGAAAGAGTCTTTGAGGATAGTATATGCACTGTCCTAGGGGCTTACTGAACAAATACTTTCCCCTGTCTGAAAGTTCCCAAGAGGCTGCTAATAGGCAGAGTATCTGAGGGTGGACTCGTGTCTTCTTCTTTTAACCTTTGCTGAAAGGCCCTACCATAATCCAGCATGGAACTGGATGTCCTTGATCCAAGGGAAAGAATGAGAAACATGTGCTTTGCTATTTAAGAAAATGCCACAGTTAACTAATGCTATCTGTTTTTTTGTTTTTTGTTTTTTGGAAGGCCGGCTAATTTCAGGGTTTCCATCCATTCACTTATCCTCCTTCTAACTTTGCCAATGCTTGCTTCTCTCGTCTTCCTCTCATTCAGAATTCCTTTTAATTATTAATTCAATTTATTAAGCAAATCCACCTGGAGCAATGCCTAATACAAATCTGATCAAAGTGTCTCATAAAACCAAAAAATGCTAGGAGTTTCTTTTTCTCTTTTACAAGCTGTTATTGGCTACAGCAAAGCATTTGATTGTATAGATCATGAAAAATTATGGAATGCACTCAAAGGCATGGGGGTGCCACTACATCTGATAGTCCTGATGAGGAATCTGTACCAAGGACAAAAGGCCACCGTCAGAACAGAATTCAGGGAAACAGTGGTTCCCAATGGCAAAGAGATCAGGCAAGGCTGCATCCTATCACCCTTCTTGTTTAACTTATATGCTGAAAACATCATAAGAAAAGCAGAATTAGAATCAGAAAAAGGAAGAGTTAAGATAGGAGGAAGCAACATTAATAACCTAAGATATACAGATGACACTATAATATTAGCAGAAGACATTCAGGAATTGGAAC
Source organism: Phrynosoma blainvillii (assembly GCA_026167975.1). Classification (NCBI taxonomy): domain Eukaryota; kingdom Metazoa; phylum Chordata; class Lepidosauria; order Squamata; family Phrynosomatidae; genus Phrynosoma; species Phrynosoma blainvillii. Next base: position 287,123,229 of record JANUYF010000002.1, on the reverse strand, counting down.
AGTTAATAAGAAAGGTCAAAGATGAAAGTGCAAAAGCAGGTCTGATGCTGAACATAAAGAAAACAAAAATAATGACCACAGAAGAAATACACTAATTCAATCTAGACAACAAGGAACTCTAAATAGTTAAAGAATTCCCATATCTAGGATCAAACATTGACCAGCATGGAGACTGCAGTCAAGAAATAAGAAGACTAGGAAGGGAAAGAGCAGCAATGAAAGATACTGAAGAGCAAAGACATACAACTGAGCACTAAAGTCAGAATCGTTCAAGCCATTGTATTCCCAATTACTTTGTACAGATGCAAGAGCTGGACAGTAAAGGAAGTAGACAGAAAGAAAATCAACTCATTTGATATGTGTTGCTGGACAAGAGTACTTAGGATACTATGGACAGCCAAGAAGACAAACAACTGGGTTCTTGAACAGATCAGACCAGGGCTCTCTTTGGAAGCAAAGATGATCAAGTTGAGACTATCGTACTTTGGCCACATAATGAGAAGGCATGGATCACTAGAAAAAACAATAATGTGAGGAAAGGTAGAGGGTAGAATAAAGAGAGGAAGACCACAAACCAGGTGGATACACTCAATCAGGCGTGTTATGGGGAAGGGCTTGCAGGATCTGGGCAAAGCGGCGGAAGATAGGGATTCTTGGAGATGCCTCTTCCGTAGGGTTGCAATGAGTCAGAACTGACTCAAGCTAACAACAACAAAGTTGGCTAATACAGTTGGTCCTTGTGGGGTGCAATTTGAGTTTCCCAGGGTGTTAACCCATTTAAAGGAAACCAAAAATATGCAGGTATGAAAGTTAAACTTGTTAGAGTCCAGCTTTCATCAGCAGAACAACAAAAGTGTGGGTCAGACTATTATTTTAAATCTCTCTTCCTAAAGAATATGGACTTACTCCAAAAAACAACAATCATGCAGTTTATAGTTTAAAAAACAATCAATAATGACTTTAATAAATAAATACATAGAATAACTCAAACTAATCTAACTGGTGATGGCTTGGGTAAAGAGAAATAAATCTCACCATCTTTTAGATAACAGGAAGATGGCACAACAACTGATTGCTTGAAGTAGTTTAGAATCTTGGGAGATAGCTGTTAAACTGTCTCCAAGAGCCAGTGACCAGTCACATGATAGTTAGAGTGAGAAAGAGAGGGGCATGACTGTCTAACTAAGGAGGGACAAGAGAATGCAAACATAAATTTTCCAACAGTTTCCATATCCACGGATTCTGCATCCACAGACTCAATCATCCACAACTTGAAAATATTCAAAAGAAAAGTCCAAAAAACAAACACTGATTTTGCCATTTTACATAAGGGACACTATTTTACTATGCCATTGTACATAATGGGACTTGAACATCTACAGATTTTGGTATTCAGTCCTGGAACTAAACCCAGCAGATATCAAGGGGCCACTGCATTTGCTAACCTCGTGTATCTGAGGATCAGTTCCCCAAGAATATCTTAAATAGTATCCAGAAGGATAGCTATGTTAATCTGGTACCCAACGGAGGCTGGGGGCTTCAATGTCAGAGGACTAGTCAGTCCTCTCTGAGAAATCTAAGGTGCTGGACTTATTTTGTGGGTAGGTTTCAGCACCTTGGATAGGTCCTTTACAGTTCAGAATAGGCTTGTACAGAGTTTTTAACGCTTTTTAATTTTTAAAGTGTAATAGTTTTAACTTTTTAAAACTGTTTAATTGTTTTTTAAACTTTGTATTTATCTACATTTTAATGCTTTCCTATTCTTTTTTAACTTGTACTGTTTTAAATCTGTTGTTAGTTGCCTTAAGTCCCTGTATGGGGAGAAAGGCAGGAAATAATAATAATAATAATAATAATAATAATAATAATAATAACAACTTGATCCACTGACACCAATGCTTTCATTGCTGTTGTGGCAGATTAAAAACTAATATATTATACACACACACACATGTATGTGTATAATATATTAGTTTTTTAAGATATCACAAGATGCACACACACACACACAACTTTCTCTCTCTCTCTCTCTCAAATCATTGTCATTGTCATAATGGCATATGCTTCCAAGAGAGCCACTGTGCTTTATTGATTTGAGTGTTGGACTACGACTCTGGAAGACCAGGTTTATATCTCTGCTCATCTGTAGAAACCCACTGGATGACCTTGAGCAAGTCACACTCTTTCAGTCTTAGAGGAAGGTAGTGACAAACATTCTAAAAATAATTCTTACCAAGAAAATCTAGAATAGATTAAAATCCACTTGAAGACACAGAACTATAACAGTACTTTCATGGATTACAGTTCAGTAGAATAGACGTTTAAACCATAATAAATGGTAGACTTGAAGGTGCCATCAGACTTCTTGTTGTTTTTGAAAAAAATATGCATATTTATTTTTACATATAATACTACACCAGTTGAGAGCAATAATAATACATGACAAAATGTCCACTTGACTCTTGTGAACCTGTTCAGTACTGTGTATAGTTCATATAGATATTTTGGCCTAAGTTCTATTGGTTAGTTCAAACTATACTAGACACACTGAATCAATAGCATTTACCTATGCCTTGGCTTTCCAGTCAGCAATAAATTCAGTAGGTCAATAATTGGGAATCAGACTTTCATTTCAAATGTATGTGTATGTCCGCATTCGTTTTATTTAAAAAATTCTAGAAATCACAATTGTTTGTTTGAGTTGCTGTTCTTATTCCCCCCCCCCCCATCACCCTATATCAAGATGTCAAGGTGGCATACACTAACATCAGTTTAAACAATGTAAAATTTAAAATTTTGGGATACGATCAGGGAAGGTTTGGTACCATCTTGTTTGAAGGAGGCAGCAGTCCTAGACCCTCTGGACAGAAATAACTATAGACCAGTCTCCTTGCTACCTTTTTTAAGCAAGGTGATCGAGAGGGCAGTTGCTTCCCAACTCCAAGGAGTCTTGGATGAAACCAATTATCTCGATCCATTTCAAACCGACTTCAGGACAGGATATGGAGTGGAAACGGCCATGGTCGCTCTGACCGATGACCTCCGCCTGGGCATTGACAGGGGTAGTGTGACCCTGTTGGTGCTCTTGGATCTCTCAGCGGCCTTCGACACAATAGATCATGCCATCCTCTTGGATCGCCTGAGAGAGTTAGGAATTGGAGGCACTGCTTTGCAGTGGTTCCGTTCCTTCCTCTTGGGCAGATCCCAGAGGGTGAGGCTCGGAGACAGTCGCTCTTCCATAATAGAGCTTAATTGTGGTGTCCCTCAGGGTGCCATCCTGTCCCCGATGTTATTTAACATTTATATGAAGCCGCTGGGTGAGATCATTTGGAGACATGGAGCACGGTGTCTTCAGTACGCTGACGACACCCAGATATATCTCTCCATGACCAGATCATCGACTCAGACTTCAGATGGCGTCTCTCCTCTTAATGACTGTCTCAGAGCGGTAATGGATTGGATGAGGAAAAACAGATTGAAGTTGAATCCAGACAAAACGGAGGTACTCACAGTCACAGGCCCGAAACCAGATTTGGGAATACAGTCTCCAGTCCTAGATGGAGTCACACTCTCCTCTAAGGACTGTGTTCACAGCTTTGGGGTGCTCCTTGATTCGTCACTTCACAAGGCTAGTCAGGTGAATGCGACGGTCAGGAGTGCCTGTTATCAGCTTTGGCTGATATGCCAACTGCGCCCTTATCTGGACATGAGGGACCTGGAAACTGTGGTACATGCTCTGGTAACCTCATGTGTGGATTACTGCAACGCACTCTACATGGGGCTACCCTTGTGCCTAACCCGGAAACTGCAACTGGTACAGAACATGCCAGCCAGATTAACTACGGGAACATCAAGGAGGGAGCACATAACACTGGTGCTTAAATCCCTCCACTGGCTGCCAATTAGTTTCTGGGCACAGTACAAGGTGTTGGTGTTAACCTTTAAAGCCCTACATGGCTTGGGTCCATCTTATCTTAGGGACCGCCTCTCCCCGTATAATAATAATAATAATAAAATTTATTTATACCCCGCCCAATGGGGACCCAATCAGGGCGGCTTACAAGTTAAAACAAGAATCAAATAAAACACATAGTACAGAGAACCCCCCCTTAAAACAGTATTAAATCAAGCAAATTTAAAATTAACACAAATTAAAAGTAAAAAACTAAAAACCTACACAGAAAAACTAATGCGCAACTGAATGATCCCCTCCATCAAGCGATGGGGCCACGTAGGGGCATCATTAGCGGCAGTTTATGTCCAGGGTGGGGGGGGGGGTACTAGTCTGGGAAGGCCTGCCGGAAGAGATCCGTCTTAATAGCCTTTTTAAAGCTATCCAAAGATGTTAATAGACGGATCTCGTCCGGCAGGCCGTTCCAGAGGCTGGGGGCGACAACTGAGAAAGCCCTCCGGGAGGTAGCCGCCAGCCTCGATTTCTGAGGCTGCAGCAAATTCCTCCCGGAGGACCGAAGAGCGCGGGGAGGATTATATGGGAGTAGGCGGTCCCTGAGATATCCCCCCCATGCCCTTCTGTCCTCTGGGAGGAATCTACTACAGCCAATAAAAACCAGGCTGTCTCAGACCTCCCAGAGGGCCTTTTCTGCGACTGCTCCGAGACTGTGGAATGGCCTGCCGGACGAGATCCATCTTATTACTACTCTTGCTACTTTTAAAAAAGCAGTAAAGACGGATCTCTTCCGGCAGGCCTTAGCGGAATAACTCTCCAGCTTGTCCCTACCTGTCCCTTTCCTGTGGCTCGCTTCATTGTTGTTTGTTATTGTTTTGTTCCATTTTATTATGTTGTATTATGTTTTAATTTTCAATAGTTTAATCCTGTTTTAAGGGGTGGGAGGGTTGGATATGGGATAAGGAATGTTTTTAAATTTGTATGTTTTAAAATGCTGTAACCCACCCCGATTGCTGAGCAGAGGGCCGGGCTATAAATAAAAATTTATTATTATTATTATTATTATTATTAAAATCACAAAATGTATTTTAAAAATGATTTTATGAACTATTGACATATCTTGTTTCATACGCATGTCACAGTGTAGTCTACCATGTTTCAATATTTGACTGTGTGTGTATGCACAGGTGCTGTATCATATGCCTCTTTATCTGAGAATGGCCACTATGGGCCTCGGCAGACGGCTAATTGCGCCGTCTTCGAGGCCCGGAAGAGGAGGAGCCACCGCACGTTCGGCGGCTCTTCCTCTTCCTGAGGGCGCACCCGGAAGCGCCGGCCGTCCGCACGGCCGGCGACTCCCGGTTGCCCTCACGCCGCGGCAGCCGAACGCGCCGCGGCGTTTGAGCCGCCGAAAGTGCGCCCGCCGCTGTTAGGGCGCACTTTCGGGAGAATCTAAAAGGATCGCCATTTTGGCGGTCCTTTTAGATTCGCCGCAGGGGCGCTGCCGTGCGGAGCCTCCGCTCCGCCGGCGCCCCGACACGCGGCGGCTCGGAAGCAGTCGTCTGCTTCCCCCCTATGTTTTGCTTCACAGACAGTATAAATCTGAGTAGGAAATAGGCAGATTACAATCTGCATCCTGATTGGCTCCTTCTCCCCTCCTCATATGTTTCCTAGACATATAGAACATTATGTATCATGGATACAATTTTCTCTTTCACCCCTCCCCCTCATTTTCTCTCTTGCACTCTCTCTCTCTCTCTCTCTCTCTCACACACACACACACACACTTACACACATGCACAGAGGTCTTCCTTCCCCCGCTTATAGTCAGCCCTCTTTTGCTTTATCATTAAGTAGGGATGGTCATTCTAGAAAAAGGAGCATCAATTGTCTTCAAATAGAATGTTTCCTTATTTTAATTAATTAATCAATTAATTAATAACTATAGGTTTTTGTGGGTTTTTCGGGCTGTGTGGCCATGTTCTAGAAGAGTTGGGACACACAGCCCGAAAAACCCACAAAAACCTATGGATGCCGGCCATGAAAGCCTACGACTTCAAATTAATAACTAGTTATCTATACATGTCCTCTGTATGTCCTGCACCCCTTGAAATCTCGGTCTGGCATCCTTAAGACTACAGTGGGATCTGCCTTCAAGGTAGAGTCCCATATTCTCCAGGTATGTGATCTGGGGCTGTGTGCCCTACTGTATGTCAGGAATGCTATGCTAACTTTCTACCTGTCCTTCACATATATATTTGCTAATAAATCAAAAAGTTCAGCACCACAGGGCTAAGTGATGGCTGTGCTGGCAAAGTCAAATCCAGGTAAAACTGCTCCCAGAACTTCTCCTGGCTCAGACAAATGAGGAGCCTGTATAACAATACATTTTGGGCTGCCTTCCAGAAATAACATTGCTAATCCTTCCTGCTTTTACAGATGGTGGCACCTCTGTCTGCTTAAAAGAGTTGCCATATGAGGCCATATCCACACACTCTACCTTAACGGGTAGAAAAAAAACACATTGTAATCAGCCAGCTATTTAGCATTTGTGTCATAATATTTCCTTAGGGCCATTTTCTTTCTTGTTCTCCCCCCCCTGCAATGATGTCAGAGTTAATGGGCTTTATTTCAGCAAGCTGTTGGACAGATGTTTGCATAGCCTCTGGAAATGCATACTTTCTTGGAGTGCCGCAAACCACATTATTGGAAATACTGAAGTATATGAGGCAACTTTGGGATAAACAGAATGTGGAACAAACGTGCACAGAGTCAACATGGTTCAAATATTTACAGCTCTATTTAAAAACTCATTGGGGCCTGGCGTCTTTATGGCAGATTCAGAATTGGTGTGAGGTTATCCACTTTGGCCACATAGGATGTAAAAGATGGACTTGTATATGTTAGATTGAAATTGACTAATATAAGCAAGAAGCTGGCATAGATTCGTCTAGCAATATATTTCTGTACTGCACATCTGGGCAACTGCTAGGGGACAGGGACCTTGGTGGACCACTGTTCAGTTCTTTAAAGGATTTTATTTTTTTTAAATTAAAAATGTCCCCCTAGAAGGCATGGGAGGTTTTAGGCCTTGGAGTTAAGGATCCTGGAGCTGTTTTCAAACTCTGTGTGTGTGTGTGTTTTGGTGTCAATATTGTCAGGAGGTTGTTCTTAATTTTGCTTGTTTGCAGGAGTGGTGGTGGGTTAATTTCTCTTCTTATCTATTATCATTCAAACATGCTTAGATGTGGAGATTCATGCAAGCACAATGTATACATACAAGTGTCCTCCATGTGTACAGTATAGCTTACTCCCAAGTAAATGTTCATTGGAGAGACTGCAAACAACCTTTGTCATCCCTGGGAGGGCTCAATAATAATTGTCTTAATATTTCTTAGTGCTTGGACATTTAATACACTTCTGTTTCATAATTTCTGAGGGGCTCAGCTGCATAGCAATAGAGTTAAAAAATCTCAGGGCCTGACACTAAGGGTCTCTACAGACTTCCCGAAAGGGGCAGCTCCATGCTGCCCCTGGGAGCATTGGATCAGGGCCATGGCAACCGCACTCCGCACCCCCTATCCAGTACTTTGCCACTCTAAAAAGAGCTGGCAAATGCTTATCCTTTTTAGAGCAGCAAAAAGCCGCCCTTGCCATGGCTGCAGTGGCTTTTCAGTGTTCCTTTGGCACAGCGTGTATGAACACTACACCAAGGAAGTGCCCTGATGCTGCCTGCCATCTGTTTGGGTGGGCAACATGACAGTGGCATTGGGGCAGAGTCAGGGCAGCTGGCGTGTGGTCACCATGCCTTGACTCCTCCCTCAGGCCAGCCCTTTTGGCCGGTCTATATAGCCCCTATGTCTCCAGTTTTCATGAGTTGTCTCCAAAGAAGAGACAAAGGTACAATTTTTCCAGTTTTGGTGTCCTCCAATTGAAGCAAAAGGAAATGGCTGTGTGCAAATCTGTAGCATAGCTAACTAGAATTCCCAAGGTGTACCGGTAATCGATTTGTTGCTGCAGCAGCTTCTTCCTTCCTTCCCAGTTGTGGGGTGTCGTGGTCTATCCTCTACTATGCTCTGCATCCACCTTCTGTCTAGAAGCAAATTGGCTAAATTAGATGTTCCTTATCCTATCTGGGAGCAGCCCCTTTATCTGAGATTTCTGTCTTAATTTTTAAACAGAAAAATACATAAGGCTTAATGACATCGCCAAGGGCTGTCCCTAGGTCACAGGTTTTGGCCTGGAAATCTCAGGGCCTGGAATGATTCTGAACTGGCTACTCTACATAGGAGTCAAGGTAGTCCAAATTTGCCAGGTCATTTCACGGGGTGAGTGACCTCATTATAATCTTAGGAGGTGGCTAAAGCCTCCCTATCATCCTCCTGTCCCAGGATCCATATCTGGAATGGACTTTTTTTTAAAGGTAGTAACAAGAAAGTAACATCTTGTTTACTTTCTAGTCTTAAAAACCTATTTTCTAGGCCTAAAACAGGGGGGCAAAATTGTCTCCCTGGACCTCAGCAGTTGAGTGTAATCTCCCCTAATATATCTTGGCTCTTCCATGATGTCCTGTTTTTGCCCTCTAGTAGATCCAGAGCTTGGAAGAATAATATTTTTGGATTACAAAACACAGAATCACCCAGCCACTGGCCAGAAAGCAGCTTTCCCAACATTTGTCCTTGAAGCAATCAATCCTCCTTCCTTCTTTCTTTCTGTCCATTTTTTTAATTGATGCTAACCCAGGGATGGGAATTATCTATTATTGGACTGGAACTCCCAGCATTCCTTACCATTTGCTCTGTTTTCCCAGTTCAATAACACCCGAAGGGCCTCATGATGTGCTAACTCCTGTTTGGGTGGACCATACTTAGTTTCTGCCATCTGTGTTGCCCTTAGTCATGAGACAACTTGCTGACAAAAGCCATGGACAGAGGCTTTCTAGAGGTTTTGTGCTTTTAATTTTGTGCAGGCAAATATTAATGTAATTTTAGTGTTTGGAGGAAAAATTCTAAATGTTATAATTCTAAGAGAAGGTATCCCTTATGAATAGGAAAGACAGATGAAGGTAAATAGTAGCAGTGAAAAACAAAATAAAAATAAATGGGGGTCAAGATTGCTGTTCTGTATGCAGTCTAGTCACTGTACCAATTTTGCATTTTACTGCAATCAACAAATATAGCTATTGCTCTCCATGCTATATTGCTGTTATTACTACTCCCCCCACTAAACAACATACACTTTTCACTTCATCCCTTCTCTATAGTATCTCATAATGCACTCCTATAAATGTCTACTTAGAAATAAGTTCCACTAAGCTCAATGAGACTTATTCCAGCTAAGTGGGTACAGGATTGTAACCTATGTGCATATTGGGTTGCCCTTGTCTGTTCACTAGCTCACATTTCATTTTCTTTCTCCTGGTGTCCAGAGTCTTCCTTGGTATAATTCTGTTTCGTTAGTTCTGCCTGAAGCATCAAAAACTTCTCATTACCGTTGCCATAGCACAGATGGCATGCAGAAGGAACAATGTAAAAATGTTAAGCCCTTGTTCCTAAATGAAAGGGCTAGCTTTTTTTTTTTTTTTTTTTAAAACTGTTTCATATATCAGTAGCTGTAGTTTTAAAACAGTTGAGAACATACTGATGTGGAAGGGAGCAGGCAATGAGAAATCACAGGAAATCAGGGGATTTGCGACAAATTTTTGCAGGTGGTGTATCTCTGTTTGCAAGATACTTCATTTCATTCTACACCCCCGTCCAGTTTTCAGTCCCAATTCCCTGCAACAGCCAGGCAGTATTCTATGACCACTGAGCTTGCATAGACTTTTTGATGGACCTTTTCCCTAAATAAAAACTTTATTTTTTAAAAAAATCTTGCATTTCCCACATCAGATAGTTCATTCTTATAAACGGATGGTTCCAGAGTATCAGGGAGGGAGTTCTGCCATATTCCCACCCTCATCTGCTTTAGGCCTGGGGATATCTTTTTCAAAACAGTAACTTTTAGTCTCTTCTTGTTTTGAATAATGCCCTCTCCTCCAAGGTTCGGTGAGGGATGTCTCTAGATTTGAGTAGTTGCCCACCCCTCGATTAGAAGTACTGTACTTTCAGCAAACTGATATCTGGAATGGCTAATCATTTCAACCAAGTTCTTCTATAGTACAACACCCTATTTAATCACATGTACATTGGTTTCGGTCACATATAAATACCATCACATATAAATCTCTAAATGGCAGATAGATGCACCTTGTGTCTAGTGCATTAATAAACCAGATGAGTCTAAAACCACATTTAAATTCTGTCTCTTAAGTCCATCTTTTCTTTGGAGCACTCTCCTTATCTTGCAACAGTTTCTTGATACTTTTTCTTCCTGCTTTATGAAAACAGCTTGGGACTTTGCTTCTTTTACGGCCTCTTAAGTACAATGTCTCAAGAAAATGACTGCACACAGGGAGAAAAATTCAAATCCTTTATAGGAACACAGTGAGGAAAACTCTTATGATCATTAAATTTTGACGCTGATAAGGGTCTAAATACAAAGCTGCTTCTTGGGATTCAGGACTTATAGAAGTAGACATGAACCAGTCACAAGGTCATATTTAAGCACCAACTCCAGATTGCATTGATAGCGGAGTATACCTCTTTATTTCATCATCATTTCCATCCTATAATGGTAGGTGTCTCACATTTCAGGTCTCTGGTGAGTATGTACAAAGTTATCTTCCAGTCCAAGAAGGAGTATATCTATTTTCAGACTCTGTTGGTGCACTTCTATACATGGTATTTCCATTGATTTTACAGTATGGGAAGTGGCCTTTAGAGGTTGATGGGACTATTTGGAAATTTTGTTCTTTCCTTGTGGAATAGAATACTCTTAGATTTCTTCATATCAATCTTCTCAGTATTCACAGTTCAATATTTAATTAAGAAACAATCACCACCTGTTTGATATTCTCTAAAATTATAGAAATTCTGCAGCTGAGAATTAAACTAGCATTTCTATATCCCTGCATTTTCTGTCTGCTCTAGCCCAACGTCATCTGTGCTTGAGCTAACCTTGTTACTCATTTTTGAACCTATTACTTACATTGAAATTGGGTGAATTCAGCACCTTTGGATCTTAATAAAAATACATTTGTAAACTTCATGAAAAAATTGTGTTGCTTTTCCAAAAAAGGCAGGATCCAGGAGAAAATTAAGTGGAGAATACAGCAATTGTTGTGCCCAGCTTGCGGCAATAGTAATCACGCCGTGGCCCTTTGAGTACACAGGCTCTATCACATTTATCTTTTTCATTCCCAACAGTTCTTTAATAATTCTTTTTCCCTTTTACATCAAGTACGGAATATGTTACCAAACCATGTTCTTGCCAAACCTCCTTTATTTTACTTTAAAGAAAAAATGAAATGTGAAACTGCTCTGTTAACTATTGATAGTCCTGATTCTATAGCCAGTAGAGCAAGGTGGTTGAAATTGTGCATGAATGAGGTGACAGTGGAGGGCCAATAAAAAACATGAGAATCAGGGGCCGATCTACATGTAAGTGCGCATAAGAATGTGCATTTGCATCAACAATTAATTGTCTTCCCTTTCCTGTGCAAATTCCTATGTATTTACATCTATTCACCCTCCCTCTCCCAAAAATGTGCAGCCATCCAAATTCATGCTAGGCAGGCAGATGTCCACATGTACAATATTGTGCATTTCTGTGGATTTCCACAGCTATTCCGGAAAAAACTGTGAAGCCTTTTCTGTGGTGTTTAAGGACACCCCCCTCCAAGCCCAAACTCCTGTGAATCATGTGTGGCTGGATCTCATTTTGTTCTACTGGAATTAGGAGTATATAAGAGTGCAAACTAACCCAAGATCTGATGCTGATTTGTTTTTCCATTTGTTGTCAGTGGAAACTGCCAGGGCGAATCCATTCCTGTGGTAAGACAAGACCTGAAATGGAATTCCCTTTGTACTTGAAGAAATAACTCCAGAACAATTCATTGGTCTGAATCCTTACATTGTGCCACATTGGTGAAATAATGCAGTGTGTAGCAGCAAGGTGAGGGGAAACAGCAGACAGTCAGCTCAGCCAGAAAGCCATCCTGCCAGCTCCTAGCCAGTTCAGTAGCCAGCAAGGGAACTTTTATCTCCTGAGAGAGATGGTGTTCACTCCCATTCTTCTGTCACTGTCATGGCCATGGCCATTTGACCTCTCTTGTCCAGCTGTCACTTGTGTGCCACCATATTTATATTAGCCAATAGAACTGCACCCTTTATGTCTGTTAGAAGTACAGACATCACTGCATATCTGCAGATTCTTTGTCCATGGATTCAACCATCCACAATTTGAAAATATATATTTTTAAAAAATCCAAAAAGCAAAACTTTTGCCATTTTGTATATGCCACTGTATATAATGGGACGTGAGCATCAACAGATTTTGGTATCCATGGGTTCTGGAACCAAACTCCAGTGGATACCAAGGGCCCACTGAATTTAGATTTATAGGGGCTCAGAAAGTTACCTTCATGCCTGGGAATGGTCCATGGTGTGATGGGAAGAGTAGGTCTGAATGATCACCCTGGAACTGGGCCTTTAGCCACCTAATCTTCTAGAAGACAACTGCTTTGCCAACAATAAAAGTAAAAGTAAAATATAATATATTACCTGTAATAACATCACCTGTTTTTATAAATGTATATATTATCAGTAAGTGTCATTATGGATATAGTACTGATGTTTTCACAGAAGATTCCAGTCCATTATCCTTCTCTGAAGTGATTTCAGTTGCTGGGAAGACTTTATTGTAGTATAAATATAGTGGGAGGGGGAGAGTTGGCAGGTGCCACACACAAGTAAAGAATACTGTGTGCATCTTCTGTCTACTTAGGAGTCCATTCATTGTACATAACTTGTAAGCTAAGGCCCTGGTGAGGAGACTAAGGGCTAGAATTGCATGGTGGTGGTAGGGAATGTTCCTTGATCTCTGTGGAATTTATTTTGGGATTTTCCCAAGGTTAAAAAGTGGTGTGATTTTGCTGCTTTTTGCACAGATTAATGTCAGGTTAATACTAAAGTTGCCTGACATCATCTGAAAACAATCCCACTCTTGCAGGATATTCATGGATTCAAACCCCATTTATCCATGACGCTTCCCTCCCATGTGACAAACTCCCCAGTTTCTATTTCCTCCTCCCACTTTCCCCCTTTGTCCTTAATTTACTTCAGTTGCTGCAATCTGAGTTCAGGTTTCAGAAATAGTTTGCACTGAATTAATTCAGCATGGGGGAGAGGAGGAGGTGGAATCTTACTCTTCCCAGTAGTCTTAGGCAAAAGGATACTGCTACAGCCTCTCTTAGCTTTTCTGTTCTTCCTCATTAATCACTTTTGCCATCATGGCCACACTTTGATGGTCACAAGCATCCCAGTTTTTAATCTGTGAAATGCTGGAAGGGTATGCTTTAGAATTTGCATTTTCCCAATGCAGAGTTTAGAGAACTTAGGCACCAGATAAGCACATCTTCAAGTCCACGGGCCACAAGAGGTATGAGCCATGTACTCTTGGAACATCAGGCCCTGCTCTCATATGTATTTACTAAGCCTGAGTTGTTATCCAGTGACTGAACCATGAGGCTTGTGCTGGCAGAGCACTCTGAGGGTCAGGTTACAAGCTACTGGGCTATTCACTTGGAACTATATTGGGAGTGGGAGGGCGGGGAGAAGTACATTTTCATAAACAGCAAAGATGAAGCCTAACATAAGTCATTCTACTTCATTTGCTTGGGGTTGCCCTGTGTTTAATGTAGAAAGCAGACTAATAGATCAATGGAATGTTACCCAGGGAAATATGTTTATAATATGTTTAACATTTTCTTTCCCGGCCCTAATGGGATTGTACATGTGTAAACATGGTTTTTAAAAATTTTTTGCAAGTAGCCAGCTTTTAGAATTTTAAATAAAAGAAAAAAATACATGGCTGGAGTTTAAAACTTCCTTTCTGCCCAATTCCTAATTGAAAACTGTATAAATTATTTTAGCTTTAGGGTAGTTGTAACTTAAAGTAGGAATGTGGTGGAAGGTTGTAATGCTTTATGCTTCTCCTTTAGTACTCCAGTTACATTTTTAAAAAACTGATTTACCATTCACCCAATTTATTTTGTGTCTTTCTGCTGCCAGAAAAATCAGTATACTATCCCACTCACTGTTTTTAAGCACCATATTAAGGGTGGATGGAAGTGTACTCTTATAAAAGGTGAAGTTGCAATTCTATGTATACTTACTTCGGAATATGTTTTATTAACAAATATGGGGCTTACTTCCAGTTAAACAAGCACGGTATCAGGTTTCCACATTAACAAATATCTTAAAAGCTGCAACTTTATACCTCAGTTTCTGAAGAAAAGCTCCTTTTAACCCAGTGAGATTTAACATCCTGATTTCAGCTGGGCAAGTTTCAGTAGTAGAGTCAAGTGGTCCATACTGTCCAACATTTCACAGATAAAAAGTGGGACACATTTGGTAAAACAACATTAGAGTATGGTCAAGATGGCAAAACTTATGAAAGAGGAAGAACAGAAGAGTTAGGAGAGGGCACAGCAGTTTGGTTTTGCTTGAGCTTAAAGGGAAGGGCAGGATTGTACCCTTCCCCCAGTTAATTGAGTGCAAACTACTTTCACACTTGAACTCAATTTGAAGCAACGGAAGTAAGCCAAAGACAAAGTGGGAAGTAGGAGGAAGAGAGAGAAACTGGAACATTAAAGAAAAACAGCTGAAAAGGTAGGACAGTAAATGATTAATCAGGACTGTCCCTGCCCAACTATGGCAGTTGAATGGTGTGACAGTCCACAGTCAGCACTAGTAAAGCTTCATAAAGACAGCAATGATCTGGCAAAAAAATAAAAAAAATAAAAAAAAAATCCAAACTCAGCAACTGCAAAACAGCACCATGATCAAAACAAACAATGTCCTGTTAGAGAATCAGGCAAGCCAAGTATTGGGGATTCTAAGTTTATTTCTACTCCAGGGTCAGATGATGGCAAGGCAAAACATGATAGAGGTCCAGATATTCCAGAAATGCAGATATGGTCTGGTTGAGGAATGCATCCCTTCACCCAAAAGAACAGTGTTCATTTGTTACTTTTTCTCATTACTCTTGTTTTTAAAAATTTAGGCCATTATCTTACTTTATATGGCTATCCTGGCAGCAATGAGCAATAGCCACCTCTTGACACTGGGCTTGTCTGGGGATGATGGGATTATAGTCAAACACATTTGGAAGACCCTGGGTTGTGGAAGACTGGGGTACAGTCACAGCAACAGCAATAGCAGCTTCTGCACTATGCAGTCTCCAAGCAGTTTACAATGTGTAAGCTCATTGCCCTCAACAATCTGGGTACTTATTTTAGTGACCTCAGAAGGATGCAAGCCTGAGTCAAGCCTAAGCCCTGGCTGGTATTGAACTCCCAACTTTGTGGTTTGTTAGTGAGTGGCTACAGTACAGGCATTCAACCATTGCACCACCGGTCATGCCAACACATATCAGAGGCCAGCTCTGATATGTTGGCAAAGGTTTGAAAAGATTTGTAGAAATAATATTACTATATATTGTTTTACACTTTTGTACAGTGTGCTTGCACCATATGCAGGCTTGCCATATGTGGATTCAAGGTCACACGAATGGTGAGCCCCAGCTTTTTTAATAGTGTGTGTACCTGGGGCACACGCACAGCGCAATGCAGAAGAGCGCACCACCATTAAAATTAACGGGACTTGAGGTCCTCTGAAATTTTGCTTATGGGGGGGGGGGGAGGCTGGAACGGATCCCCTGCATATAACAAGGGTCCACTGTATAAGTATTTGAAGGGTTGTCATATTGAGGATGGAGCAAGCTTGTTTTCTGCTGCTCCAGAGAATAGGACATGGGATAATGGATGCAAGCTACAGGAAAAGAGATTCCACCTCAACATTAGGAGAAACTTCCTGATAGTAGGAGCTGTTAGACAGTGGAACACACTCCCTCGGAGAGTGGTGGAATCTCCTCCTATGGAGGTCTTTAAACAGAGGCTAGATGGGCATCTGTTGGGAGTGCTTTGATTGTGAGTCCCTGCATGGCAAGGGATTGGACTGGATGGTCCTTGGGGTCTTTTCCAGCTCTGTGATTCTTTTTCCTTATACTTGACTGAATCCTTTTTGGTGGGGTGGGGCGGGGCCCTCCACCCACTTAAAATTAAATTCTGGAAGAAAACATTTTGTTCCTAGCTGTGCCACAAACTTTGGAAAGGAGAAATAAACCTCTGCTTGTGTGGCAAGAAAGAAATATACATACACTTATACTAATGAGGAGAAAAATGACTGTTAATTAAAGCTGGGGCTAGAGGATGGGTCTGAACTCCAGAGCCTTTGAGAAGCAGTTGTAGAAGCTGTGCAGTCTTACTTCATTATGGGCCTAGAACATGATGTGAATGTGAATGAGGAGACAATTAAGGCACTTGCTGAGTGTTCCACCGGAGGAGACATTTAATTAGCGGTAGGACCTCAAGCTGTAAAACCTGTAGATTGCTGTCAATTCTGAGTATGGTGGCAAATTAAACTTATAATGAAAGGAAAGTGAATTTGAGAGATGCTGGTAGCATTTGAAGGGACTGGGAGGATGACTGTTGCTTCACCATGTTCTTTAATGTGGCGAATCAGGACAGTGCTCCTTGCGAGGGAAAATGATCGTGGAAAAGAGAGGGGGGATGTTAATAGTCAAGAGAAGGAACTTGCTTGTCAGAAAATGGGAAGAAACACTTGCCCTTTGCCAAGGGCAGCACACCGGGGAAATGTATTTACAGATTTGCACTATTTGGCTTAGAGAAGTCATCAGCAAATCCGCAATCTTGGGGCAGCTTTTACACTTCACAAGTGGAATGTGTTTGTAACGTAATCAGTCCTGCAACTTGATGTCAAAGTATTTGTGCATTGGGTTGGGGTTGAAGCTGTTCGCATATACCGTAGTTTCTTTAAATCTTTACTCCATTCACTTCCATCAGCAGTTAGCAACTGTTCAACTTGGTGAACCATAATAATAGGAGATTATGGCTAAGATCCTGCTAGTGACTCATGAGACATAATAGCTCCACATGCCTTGTTTCATGCCTCTCCTCCTCCACTTCAGCTTCTAAGCTACATGGGGCCACTGTTACAGTGGAGGAGAGAGGGAAAGAGGAAGGCGACTGGGCAGTGGGGGATGCCTCTCTGCCCCCTTGCTGTTTGCTATAAAGACAGGCAGAGGAAAGACAACATTATTGTTGCTCTACCTCTCTCTAGTGCAAACTGCAGTGGGATGAAACATGGGGCCCTGCTGCTTAGTCCCTCCACCTCTCTTATAGCAGAGACCCCACAGAGCTTGGCAGTTGAAGGGAGGGTAAGCTTTTGGTTGGGAGACAAGAGACTAGCCTCTTACACCCCACTTTGTGCGTGCCTATGTCATTAACAGGATGCCAACTTGTATCAGTCCTTCTCAATAGGTAACTTCAAGGGATCAGCAAAGATGTCTGAAGTAAATAAAGTAACATGCCTTTGGGCTTCTTTACTGCTTTGCTGTCAAGTTGTGTGACCAATGTTGCCCATTGATTATATGGTGATTATATCAGAATGATCACACACTTTCATAGGTGTGAAACTATGAAATACCTGACTGAACTGAGAAAATAAATAAATGATTTTTGTGAGTGTAAGGGTAAAACAAAAAAACCCCAAAACTGAATTCTAAAAATCAGTTAATGCTAAATGTTGATCAATCTTTTATCTTGCTTTAAGAACTCACATTTTGGACTATAGCTCTGAGAATTTCTGAGCTTGCATAGTAAGTGGCCATGCTGGCTTATATATTGTGTGGAACTGTAGTCCAACCTAATAGCTTTCCTGACATCTATCTGCTTTAAATTAACAAAATCAAACTTTTACAAATAAAGGTGAATTAACAGGAGTATTGGAAGGGGTCAAGACTATAATGTCCTTAATTTTGTGTGGATCCAGGAGACATATTCCTGACTGAAAATCCAGGTTGGTTCATTAAAATGCTTAACTTAATGTTTATGGGCAATAAAACTGAGCCAATTTTGTCTGGGAAATCTTCTGTTTAGGATTGGAAACCTGAACAGAAAAGTGGAATTCCTCCAGCATATTTTGTGCATTCTTATATAATAACCTCTATATAATTTTTGACAATAACCAACTACTGTAATTTAGTGGTAGCATTTCTCATAATATTTTAAGGGAGGAGAGTAATTTGAACTGGCTTAGTTTTTTTTTTTTTTACAGCACACAAAGAAACAAACTGTACTGTGAGTAAAAACTGGAAGCTGTCCACCAGGCCTGGCTATTGATGCAATTAGATAGAAGAAAAGATATGCCCCCAAACAAGATATTTGCAGATATTCTGGAACTGGTCCTCCTCCTTAATTTTAGCAGCTGGAATTTTAATAAACCAAGGCCTGAGTCCTGTAGAGTTATTCCAGAAAAAGTCTAAAAGATTTGGTGAATCAGTTGCTGAGTTTTACCTTTCTAGAAATGAAAATGGAATGTGGCCTCTCTGTTATAGTCATCTAGAAATCTTCATAAGGAAATTGCTATAACATTATAATGGGCAGTGGTGATATTTAATCTAGGCACTTTTTAGCATTATTCTTGGTCCAAACAGCACTGTGACAAGTATGGAAGCAATAAAGGAAAGAATTTATCATGGACAAAGCATTCCTGAAGCAGCTAACACCTTCTCTGCTGTGCACTAGGGCTATAATCCTTTACTAATTTTGTTCTCAGAGGAAGCAACAGATAATTTGACCAAGTTGATCCCATTGTGAGAAGTGGTTGAAAACAGCACAAAGACTGTTTACAGTTCAGGACTTATTCTGTGCAAAATTTGCACATGCTATGCTTGTTCAGAAAACAACATTATTTCTGCATAGTCAGAAATGATGTTATTTGCACAGAAAACGTAGTAGTACAGGGTGTAGTGGTGTGTGCCACCAAGTCATTTCTGACTTATGGCAAGCTGCAGGCAAACCTATTAGGTTTTTGGGGGCAAGATTTGTTCAGAGGAAGTTTGCTATTGCTTTCCCCTGAGGCTGAGAGTATGTGACTTGCCCAAGATTACCCAGTGGTTTTCATGTGTGAGCTGGGAATCAAATTCTGGCCTCCAGAATTATAGTCCAACACTCAAACCACTCTCTACACAGAAGATCTATGTGGCATTTTTTCAAAGAAAGCATCATTTTCTTTACAGGAAATACTATTCTCTATTTCTGTGCAGAAATCTATTTTCTGTGCAGAAAATGAAAGTTTTGTGCAGAATAAATCCTGAATTGCAAAGATTCTTGCCAGTCCAGGATTCTTCTCATCAAGGTTTCCTGAAACTCAAGAAACATGTTTTTCAACCATTTTTGTAATATTTTCTAACATTCTTTCCATCCCTTCTGCAAGTAGCACCTTGCCTAGATCCTTTAGTTCATTTTTGTTGCATCGAAAAACTTGGATGTACCATGAAAGAGTTTTTGTTTCTGTTTTTTTGTTGCAAAAATATTCATGTGAAAGAACTCAAGAAGTTCAGAATTTGGAAAGGTTTAAAACAAACAAAAACAAACAAACAAGAAATCCACTCCCAGACTCTCTGAGCCAGTGTGAGTAGGCAAGATGTGAGCTACATATAGGGGTGGATGGGGAACTCCCTCTTTCAAAAGACCAAGATTTTTTATTGAAGGCCAGTCATGGGTAATTAAAACAATAAAAACACCTGTCAAGCACAGCCACAACCCAAGATGATGTAGCTGGCTAAAACAAAACAAAACAAAACAAAGAATGTAATTTTAGACTGTATTCGCAGAAGCATATTATCCAGATCGTGACATGTAATAATTCCTTTTCATTCATTATACAAGAATGGGGGAAAGCCAGACGTTAGTAAAGGGTTCCATCAGTTTTACTACAACTCAGAGAATTTTGAACATTTTAGTACAAAAAAGTATCTTTGCCAATATCAACACGTGAAAAAAGATTCATGACTTGCATGTTGCTTCTGCCTCCACTATCCTGATCTTCTCTGTTCCTAAACCTTCCTCAGTGAGCATGACGTTTTACAGAGCGCTTGTGGGCTTGGCCATGAGTAGAAGAATCTGTGTGATCAGGACCTCTCCTTTGTCAGGTTTGTCCATCCTCTTGAGGTTTTGTTCAAGTCTGAATGACCATCTGCAACAGGCAACTTCATACATGGAAAAGCAACTTCCACAATCTGCAAGTTGTGCTGGCTGGAGGATTCAGAGATTTAGGCAGAATACAGTGGTTTGCAAACTTCTGTTTCTCCAGAAGGTTTGGCCTTTAGCTCCCAGAAATCCTAACCACTGGCCATTCTGCTTGGGACTTCTGGGAGTTGGTCCAAACCGTCTGGAAGACCAAAGGTTGAATACCATTGCTACACTGGAAGCTGAATTTGGGACCAATTGGGCCTTAAAGGGGAGGGTGTTTCACAGATGGGGAGCCACAGGTGAGAAGGCTCTCTTCCATTTTCTCATGCAGTGTATTGACTCCACTTATGGGATGCAGAGGCAGGCCTTAATCCTCAAGCAGGTTGAGTACCAGATAATCAATGCATCATAAGGCCTTTGCAGACTGCCAGAAATAGTGCACATTAAATTGAGGCACTGCCCTGGCTCAGTGCTAGGAAGTCATGGGAACTGTAATTTATTGTGGCACCAGAGCTCTCTGACAGAGAAGGCTCAATGTCCCAGAAAAAAATACAATTCCCATGACTCCCCAGCACTGAGCCAGGGCAGTGCCTCAATTTAATGTGCACTATTTCTGACAGTCTGCAAAGGCCCTTCGTGTAGTAGTTTGAGTTTTGAACTACAACTCTGGAGACCAGGGCGTGGATCCCTGCTTGGCAATGGAAACCAACTGTGCGATCTTGGGCAAGTCACACACTCTGCCTCAGAGGAAGGCAAAGGCAACCTCTCTTTCCAGAACAGATCTTGTCAAGAAAACCCTGTGATTCCTCCATCGCTTTAGGGTTGCCAGAAGTCAGAAATGTCTTGAAGGCACTCAACAATAACAACAGAAAAGTAAACAGGAATAAAATATGGCATTCAGCAGCTCAACACAAAGGAAGCCAGAGTTTCTTACTTGTATTGTCCAAGTGCTATCTTAATGTCTTTTTGGAAATTGCTGACATGATGATCATTGGCAACCTTCTTCTCATCCATGTGAATAAATGCTGGGCTTCAGATATTCTTTCCGTGCAATATTAAAATTAAAAACAACCACCACCACAGCCAGCCAAGCTTGAAGGTTTATCTTTGTGTTTCAACTCTGATAAGATGAAAGATCTGTGGAAGGATGAGTCTGATTTGTGGAAATATAATATTTACTGAACTGTAGAGCAGAGGGCAGCAGTAACAAGGTTTGTGAACTTGATTTGTCTACTGTTACTCCCTCTATCCTTCCTTAATTTCTAGTCTTTCCAGCTGTCTCCATTGCTACTTGCAATTGCAAGTTTAATTTTTTTTTTTTGTCTATGTGACTGCAATCTTTTTGAAATTTAAATGGCTGGGGTGGTCAGTGAGAAACATTAGGACAAGATGCAAGACCAAAGTAACAACAGGAGATGGAAGAACCAATCCTGCACTTCTCTGCCAAAGATGGGGAATATTTGGCCCTGCAGATTTAGGGCCTTTGCAGACTGCCAGAAATAGTGCACATTAAATTGAGGCACTGCCCTGGCTCAGTGCTAGGGAATCATGGGAATTGTATTTTTTTCTGGGACATTGAGCCTTCTCTGTCAGAGAGCTCTGGTGCCACAATAAATTACAGTTCCCATGATTCCCTAGCACTGAGCCAGGGCAGTGCCTCAATTTAATGTGCACTATTTCTGTCTGCAAAGGCCTATAGTTGGGACTGCAGCTCCCATTGACCACAAGTAGCATAACCAATATTGATGGGAGTGGTAGTTCTACAACATTTGGAGGTTTACACATTCTCCTTCCTTGTTTTATACCACAAGCCAAACACCTGCATCAATTCATAATCCTACTAAGTGCAAAAGAAAAAAGATACTATTCATGAAGTAGTGTACACCAGGGATTTTAAAAATTGCATATATGAGGATTATCCTATAATTATTTCATTTGGTGTGCAGAAGTTCACATTTCCTCACTTCCATTCTGCAGTCACCATTGGCTTCATTAATCTGTAACAAGCTACATTTTGTTTTTCATTGTGTCACATACCCTCTGAGGGGAAAGGGTAGTCAGTCAAATGTGATTTCGAGATCCCTCATCAACTGAAGGTTAACAGACCTTTCTGTTTTATGTTTGTGTAGTTCAAGGCCCAAAGTTGTTTTATTGTTATTTCAACTTCTTTTTCTGTCTAAACCTCTATGAGTACTGTGTTCTGTTTTTCAGCCTAACACTAATATTGAACAGAGAATCTATAAGTTCCTACCCCACAAATGGAAAGAAAGAAAGATAATTGATTCAGATCCTGCTGATGTCACAATTAGTATACCTTGGTAAAATGGGACAACTGCTGTAGGTTGGACACATATGACTTGAATATAGGACTATGGGGATGTTCAAACTTGGCAAAATTATGTGAAGATGGAAAATAGTCAAAACTGGCACTGTTGTTTTGCTTTAGTGCTGATTGTGCCATGCTAAATTGGGGTGTGGGGGTACATTTAGAGATGCATACATTCATCAGTTCTCTATTTTTCTTTCACGTTTTTCTTGTTTCACCTCTATGCCTGATCTAGGACTCTGAGAGGGCAGGGTTCAAGTCCTCACTCTGCCATGGAAACCTATTGGGTGACCTTAGGCAAGTCATACTCTCTCAGCCTCAGATAATGACAATGGCAAACCTCCTCTGAAGAAACTTGCCAAGAAAATCCTGTGATAGATTAGCCTTAGGGTTGCCAGTCCAAGCCCTCATTAATTAGATTCCAGAAGAAATCCTGATTCTCTATCCTTATGCGTCCCAATCCAAGCCCTTGTCAATTAGATTCGAGAGGTAATCCTGATTCCCTCTCCTCATGTGTCCCAATCTGAGTCCTCATTAATTAGGTTCCACAAGAAATCCCATTAGTCCAATATTTTACTTTGCCCTTCCTTGTCAAGCTGAGACAATGATGTTGTATTTTCCTGCTGTAATAAAGAATTCACCTTGCTTACTCTCTGCATCCTAACTGCTCTCTGGAGAGTACTAAAGTGTGCTTAAGCATATTGCAAAGGTTTATTCAAAATGTCTGTGGCACAGGCAGTCATTTGAAATATTCCATCTTTGCCCTGTCACTTTAGGCTGGCATGATTCGCACTGACAAGGACGAGTTTTTCATTGAACCTCTGCAGAAGGGGAAGCATGAGGAGGAGGAAGGTAGGACGCATGTGGTATACCGCAGGGCAGCTGCCAAGAAAACACTTCCAAGTGAGCACCCAGATATCCAGCATAGAGGTAAGGCTGCAAAGTTAATGATAAGTGAAGTTTAAATCTTGACTAAAAGCATGTGCCCAATAGCTGATATAATTGTTAAGTTACCATTACCTTTATGACCTTGCTGAGGAATGTTTCTCTTGTTTTCTTACTGGTTTCTTTTTTGGCTATTACTGGTGAAGTAAAAGAAATAATTGTTTAAATGGCTCTCAGTTAAACATGTTTTGAGGCAACTTCTTGAAGAGATTTTTTATTCTGCCAATGTTGAAATGAAAATGTTGGACAATGGTGGCCTGCTGCACCCTAGTAGAGTTACCAGGAAAGAAACCATTGTAGTCAAAGGGAACAGATATGAGTGTGGTTCCTGCTCTGCCCTGTCCTGCATGGTGCAGTAATTTGAGTGTTGGACTATCACTTTGGGAATCCCCCTGGGTGACCTTGGGCAAGTCATACTTTCTCAGCCTCAGATGGTAGCAATGGCAGCCTCTCTCTGAATCATTGTTGCCAAGAATACCATAAGATTGGGTTGCTATCTAAGTTAGAGTCTTAAACTGAAGGCATATAACAACTACTCTGCCTTATTGGTTGCTAGTCTGCCACATCAGAGAGCTTAAGAAGCCCTGGTGTAGTAAATACAATGTTATAATATCCATTGTGTTAAGAATGGGCAAAGGATGGCCCTAGAGCTGTGCATGATCCCCTTCATAAGTCTGCTTTTGCTGCCCTTGATGCCTCCAGATTCCCTGGATTGTTCTTTTTTGGCCCTCAAAAGGGTGAGTTGTTCCTTCTGGAAATCTGCAGCAGTGGAGGTTTATGTTTCAGTAGGTTACAAAGCCATGTTGGACTGTTTAACATCAAAAGCAACCTGTTTTGAAAAGCAAAAGTGGGTTTTTGGCCACTTCTAATTTTGTTTCTTTTTTCCATGTTGGAGGGCATTTTTAGCTGTCCATGGGACCCTCCGACCTCACTGGAATTGCTCACCCCAGCCCTAAGACAATGGGCCAGTCACTCCCTGACTTTCATTTTGACCTGCCTCAGAAGCCTGTTGTGAGAAGAAAAGTAGTGAGAACCACCTTGAGGTAGCTTGTTCCACTGACAAAGAGCTCTTGCCTTTAGTGAGTTCTTCCTAAAGTTTAGTCTAATAATCTCATTTCTTGCAGCTGTTTCTGATATTCTGGCCAAAATCTTTTTTGCCATGGAGGGGAGGTTTTGTTTGCCATGGAGGGGAGGGGAAGCCACATGAATGACCACAACACATCTCAATTGGAAGGAAAAGGTCACAGCTTTATTGACAACATCTGAAATGTTGGGTTGGCCCTCAAAGCATGAGGTCTGGATCTGCATTAATCAACCCCTGATTGATTGATGAACCCATTTGCTTGGCCACAGCCAACCTTTGGGATGACTGGTTAAAATCCATCCGCAACTCAGACAACTGGTTGATTGCATGCTTGCATCTCGGGCCCTTGTCACCAGGGGACACTGAATCAGTGTTGCCCCCACAATGGCAACACCACACACTCTCACACCCCCGTGTCCTTGACAGATTCCCAATCCAGTGCTACGCAGCCCTGGAACCACAACCCCAAATCCAAGACCTATGCTATCACCCTGGAAAGTTGTGACAGCATAGTCTCTTATCCCAATAAGAGGGAGGGAGGGTGAGAAGAGCAGAGGTAGAATTGTGCCATCCTCAGACATCATATGGCTTTAAATAGGACCAATGACCAATCAGAAGCAGGGAGGGGGAGTTCCACCCCTCCCAACCCCTCTGTCAATCAAGGGCACTGCCTGGCTGTGACACCTGCCAATTAGGAGGCACTTCCTCCCCCCAGTGCCCTCTGGGACTTGTAGTCACGGAACCAAGGAGGAAGTACCTCCCCCTTCTAGACCCACTGGCCAATCGCAACCTGGCTAGCCTGGCGCAAAGCCTGCCAGTGTTCTGCCAGGTAGGGCTGCTTCTATTTCTGAGGCTTCTCTCCTGCAGTGGCAACGGAGCCATCTCAGTGAGTCAGGTAGCCCTATTTGCCATGGAGGGGAGTCACCACAAGAATGACCACAACACATCTCAATAGGAAGGAAAAGGCTACAACTTTATTGACAACAGCTGAAATGTTGGGTTGGTCCTCAAAGCATGAGGTCTGGATCTGTCATCAGTTAATCCCTGATTGGTCGATGAACCCATTGCTTGGTCACAGCCAAGTTTTGGGATGACAAAGGGGCAGTTAAAATCCATCTGCAACTCAGGCAACCTGTTGATCGCATGTTCATATCTCTGCCCCTTTTCACTGGGGGGCGCTGAATCGGTGTTGCCTCTGCAATGGCAACACCGCACACTCTCAGCACCCCCAGGTCCCAATCCAGTGCTACACATTCCTGGAAACCATGCTCACCAGATCCAAGATCTGTGCTATCGCCATTGAACCTGCTTCCCCCACTCAGGGGACACCTTCCGCCAACCCAATGCAGCTGTAATCCCACCCTCAAGAGAGTCCTGAGCAAGAGTCCATTCCTGGGTGGATGTAACCCACCTAAGACCCAGATTTCCACCTGCCCAGTCTTTTTATGGAGTCCACCAGCATCCCACATCCCACAGAGGTGGTAGCATCCCCAATACAGAATAAGTTACCCCCAAAGTCCTCCAGTGGCAGTCCTGCACTCTGTACAGCCAAGTGCAACACTGACATCACCTGGAACTGTGTCAGCAGAGAGCCGTCGATGTGAGTGCAAAAAGGGCCATTGATCGGGGTGGGTGGGTTGCCACTTAAGGTCCGTACTGGGCACAGATATGAGCTTTGGACCCTTTGAAGCACAATGGAAGATTCTCTGCCATACTGGTCTTACTTGGACCCGTGAAGAACTAAACAAACAGTATTTCCAACAAAAGAAACATCATCCTTCTCCAGTGCCCATTTGGAGCTGTCAGACTTGGAAGAAGGCACAAACTGCCCCACCCTCAAGTGCCCACATGTGTCCTCCTCCAGCCCTCTAATGTTCTCTTCACAAGGAGGGATGCACAAGGGTCCTGGGACCCCCCAACCTTAGAGAAGAAAGAGATGCCAGCCAAGTGGACTGCCATGGTGGAATCCCAGCCCCCCTCAACCAAATCATGAATTGAAGGATGGTGGTGGACTGTATTAGTGGGCCCAGAGGCTCGATGCCCCCCAAATGTGGACAACTTGGAGATGGCTATTTTGTAGGCCTTTACAGTGGCTGGAGCCAGCGAAGACAGGACTCCCTGCATCATAGCAGATTTCCAACCTTCCACAATTCCTCTGGAAATGGCGTGGGCGAGGATCTGCTCTAGGGGCCAGCTGGTGAAACCTGGCCTCCTGGAAACGAGAGAGAGAATCTGCAATTTCAGTTTGGAGGCCTGGCACAAAGCAGGCCTTAAAAAGTGATGTTATTGTGAAGACAGCAGAGCACAAAATGGCGAACCAAAAGCATGACTCTCTTGGACCTGGAGCTTTGGTGGTTGAGGATCTTGACAACTGCCTGGTTGTCTCACCAAAAACACACCGCCTTGTTGGCAAAATCCCCACTCCAAATGTGCACTGCTACCACAGTGGAAACATGAGTTCATGGAGGATCCCTCCCTAAGCCCAGTGAGCAGGCCAGCGTTGGGCACACCAGTGGCCTTAGAAGAAGATCCTGAAGCCCAAGCTCCCAGCAGCATCAGAATGAACTTGCAGGTCATGACCAAAGTACCTCAAGCACTGCAGAGATACACCATTGAAAACCCTGAGGAACCCATCCCACATTCTTAGCTCTTGCTTGATGTCTTTTGTGAGGTGGATGTGATGGCGAGCAGCTTTGACCCCCATCATGATCCTGGCCTGTCAAGCACAAAAGGCTCTGCCAGGTGGGACCACCCTGCACGCGAAATTAGGGTGTCTCAAGATGGATTGAACCTCCTTAAGGGTGGCCTTGTATGACAAGAGAATGGTCTGAATTTTTGAGTGTAGGGCCTGAAGCTTTCCTCCTGTAGGTGGGAAACACCGGCCACCAAGTCAAGCTGTATCCTGAGGTAGGTTAGGGATATGGCCAGGCCCTCAGTCTTTTCAGCCGCTAACAGGACACATAATTCAGCAGTCAGACTCTGGAAGGGGAACAAGAGTTTGGCACAATCATCACTTCCAGCGTCAGCTATGAACAGGAAGTCATCAAGGTAATGGGTAACCAAGGGGGAGGTTGCACTGCGCATAACCTCCCATTCCAGGAAGGAGCTGAAAGTCTCAAATGCTGCACAGCTGACTGAGCAACCCATTGGCATGGCCTTGTTGAAATACCACTGGCCCTCAAACTTGAAACCCAGGAGACAGAAATCATCAGGGTGCACAGGGAGCAATCAGAATGCTGGTTGAATATCACACTTCACTAGGAGGGCCCCCTGCCCACAAGACCTAACCAATTTGACCGCATGATCAAAGGAGGCATAGCAGACAGAGCAAAGCTCAGGCATCGTTCACTGATTCTCTTGGGGGATATGACAGATGGTGAATGAGGCAAAATTTCCCCAGAACTTTCTTGGGCACCACCCCCAGAGGAGATACCTTGAGGTTGGACATGGCCAGTGAGGGGAAAGAGCCAGCCACTCTGCTGGCCTCACACTTTTTTTGTATCTTGGCCTTGAGGACCTGAGGCATTTTACGGGCTGACTTGAGGTTTCGGGATTCAAAAGCTGAGTGAGTCTGCAGGGGTCCTTCGTGACAGCCCACTTGAAGGATCCTCTGGGCCTGGCATGTGGGCCAACATCAAGCAACTAGATGTTGCTCTCAATGAGCTCCCACCTTTCTGAGTCACTTTGGGAAGTGCGCTGGCAGAAGAACACGTCATAGGTGATGGCTGCAGCCTCCCCCCCCCCCAATGGATCTGGCTCCCAAGACATTGAGCATGTGGTTGATCAGGTGCTAGGCCTGCTCAGGGTTGGCCATGGCAACAATCCCCATGAAAACCCCGTAGCCTTCCATCCAGTTGACAAAGGAGCACTCTCCCTGATGGGCCTTAGCTTCCTTTTTGCTTTTCTTGATGGAGGTGACTGCCCCAGCCTTTCCCCCTTGGGCCATCACAAAATGAAAACAACTACGTAACACCCCCTGAGGATCTGCTTTCTAATTTTTTTAGACAGATGGAGGCCTGGGGGGTTCTCACCATATGAACACTTAGGGAAATCAGATGCCTGTTGGTCCACCCACACACCTTGCAGGCCCAGGTTCCTGGAACTGCACCTGATGGCCCATGAAGGCATACCCGGGACCAGGGCCCACCCAACCAGTAATCGTCTCTGCCCAGAGATGAACCAGAGCACTCACTGCGAGCCTTCTTGGTCCTTTTCTTGGCAGTGCACCTCTGCTTTCGATCCTTGTGCTTGTCACTCACTGAAGGAACACTGGTAGTCATACTGGCCTCTGAGCTGGTAGTGGAGGAACTGCTACTAGATGAGCTTCTTGAGCTGGAGCTGCTCAAGGAGATGTCCCGTTGTGTCTGCCCTCTCTTTTTGGCCCAACCATGCTCCCATGAACCAACCTTCCCCACTTGGACAATGAGGACCATGATGGTGCGGGTTAGCTCCACCATTGCATCCTCATGTAGAATTGGAAAAGGAATAGGCAAATCTGGGGTTGCTGGTGAAGCCAGAGGCCTCTGTCTCTTTGACCTGGGAGCCACATCTTCCCAGGATTTCCTGGGTTGACTGGCCTGGCCCCTTGTGGTAGGGGAGGCAGACCCTGCCCCCTGTTTGGACCCCTTTGAGAGCATATCTTATGGGACCCCTTAGGGGGTTTTCTTGTGACTGAGGAAGAAATCTGGGAGGGGGCCCTAGCCCAATTGGATTGTTGCAAGCCGCCACTCCTCTGCTGGGCCACCTCACCACTGCTGATGAGGCAGCTGTGTTGGTGCCCACACAACAAGAATTGCTGCAGGGACAGCCAGGCTGATGCCACTACAGTGAGGTCGGCCAGGAGCTGTTGCCACCACTGCCAAGCCACCTTGCGATCCCCCCATGGCTGTAGGTGCTGCCGCAAGCCCCCTTGACCATCCCGTGTCCCCTCTCAGCTCACCACTTTAATTGCTTTCCGTGTGGCTTGCCCTCCCTTGAAGAGCCAAGCTAGAATGGTGCCATCCTCGGACACCACATGGCCTTAAATAGGCCCAACGACCAATCAGAGACTGTGCGAGGGGAGTTCTACCTCCCGCCCCCTCCGCCAATGATGGGCACCGCCTGCCCATGACACCCCCCCCCCAATTGGGAGGCACTTCCACCACCACCACCTCAGTGCCTCTGGGACTTGTAGTCCCAGCACCAGGGAGGAAGTGCCTCCCCCTTCTTGCCACACTTGCCAATCCCAGCCCAGCTAGCCGACGCAAGGCCTGCCAGGGTTCTGCTGAGGTGGGCTCTCTCTCCTTCTGAAGCTTCTCCCCTGCAGCGGCAATGGAGTAGTCCCAGTGAGTCAGGAGGCCCTATTCCCCCTTAATCTTTCTTTGCTTGTTAGATTAGAAATTTTTGATTAAATAGTTTCTCTCTAGCAGCTCAAATTGCTTTTGACTGAAGGTCCCAATCGATGATTCCCAACACCTCCAGCTGTAAGCATCAATCGGCAAGGGATGGCTTTAGATATTGGAGAGCTGTTGCCAAGCATTGACAACTTCCAGGGACAGAGGGCTGTATTGCTCCCTTGAACCCAAAAGACTGCCACATTCCCATTTCCCCCTTATATGCTTCACTCACTCCAATTTCTTCCCACTATTTTTTTTTAAAGAGGAAAAAATGGCCAGTAGTGTCTGTCAGACTTTGAAGAAAACAATTGGCTATTCTGCCCTATTGTTGGGCTCTCCTTACTTGCTTTAGGCCTAATCAACCTTAATACAGGCCTAAATCACCCTTGAAAAGAGGGAGAAATGCCTAGTTATACCTTTTGCAGCAGAATGGTCAGCAATTTTCCTGTTTTGCTCCTGGAAAGCAAACCAGACTCTCAGCACAAAATCACAACATCCCTTGGGTTTACCAGGAGAAAGTCAGAGCTCATCAAAATGTTGACTGAGAAGCAGAGGTAGTCCACTCTGGTCCAAGTCATCCATGTTTCATTACAGAGTCCAGGCAGGCAGGCCAAAGGGTAGCTGAGCAGAGTAGTCAAGACTCCAAGCAAAGTTCAAGGCAAACAGTCACAGAACATGGCACTAGTGTTGTTTTGACCAGAATGGTTGGTTGTCAGCAGCACTCATCTGGGAGAGGTGCTGGATCATTTATAGCTTCCCCCAGTCTCGCAGGATCTTGTCATCCATGGATTTCAGCATCCGCAGATGACAAGCCCCCATTGTCCCTGTGTCACCACTAGGGAAAATGGGACTTCAGGTCCCACATTTTTTGGTATCCATGGGGCAGTCTGGAACAGATCCCTCATGGATACCAAGGTCCAACTGTATAAGCATTCTGAGCATCTGCAACTTTCTTTATCTTGATGTCTCTCAACTGGGGCAGGCATAGGTAAATCCCCATCTTCCTCTGAAGAGTTTGTCTGCTGGGGATTCCGCTCCTGTGGCGGCAGACCTGACATGTCCTCTGGGTTCTCAGACTCTCTATCAGAACTTTCATTATCTGACTCAGAGTCCATCCCAGGAGGAAGGGCATGACTTCTATGAAAAGGGTGACAGACATTTCCCTCCCACATGCACACCCTCCACAGTCTACACTTTTGATCCTAGCATGAGCAGAAGTAACATCTGCTTCCAGGATTCAGCCAAAATAGGACAGATTTTACATTTTTTTCATTGTGTGTGAGTGTGCAGTCTTAAACCATCACATTTTTGTTGCAGTTGAGTGGGAAGATGTGGTGATTCTTGCCCAAAATTTGGCCTTTTTCCCCATTGGGGGCTTCAGGGGTCTCCTGGCTGTAAGCAGGCTTCATGGTGGATCAGCCTTAGGGTAAGTTGATTAATTGCCTGACCTGGTATAAAATGGCTTCCAATATTACAGCAGAGAGTATCAGAGCTGGGGCTGTTTCATATACCTAGTTATAGCGCTATGATTCTACTTCAACCGCCATGGCTACATCCTGTGAAATTCTGAGGCTTGTAGTTTGGCCAGAGGTACTACAGTAGCTCTCTCTGGCTTAGAATTATAAATGCCCTTCCCTCAACTGCCAGTCCCAGGATTTAATAGGATGGAAGCATGGAATTAAAGTGGAATCAAAATGCTTTAATTGTGTAAAGTGAACAGGCCCCTGGTATAAAGTGGCTTCCTGAATTCTAACTGTGGGTCCAGTTGAGTCAACATTCTTTCTGCTAGTCTCAAACCAGAGCCACTTCTTGCACAGAAAACATGAAAAATAATTAGATGAACATCACTGTACTTATTTCCCTGATTAGCCAGGTAAGAAAGCATCCATTAGAAGAAAGAATGGCAAAGGTGATGATAGGGAACGACGTTTTAAATAAATAGGGCGTGAGGAGCTTAGGCAGCATCCTTGCCATATGTACAGAGCTGTGGTTATATTACTGTTGGTGACCATTCATTTTAGAGTTATGCATTTTATGGAAGATACAAACTAAAGGTGTTATTAGAGCTAAAGGAGGGAAACAAGCTTTGCATGGGAAAATTTTCTTTTAAAAAATACCTTCAAAAAGTGGCCATGCTGGTTGGAAGATTCTGGGAATCATGATCCATAAAAGTAACAAATCCTCTCTTTGTGTGGTTTATTGCCCTCTAGAATGGAATGGGGAAAGAAAATGCATGAAAGGGTCCACATTCTAATCAGCCATTTGGGTGGGGATAAAGCTGCTTTTGTGGCAACATGTCCATGCTAGAAAGATGGGTATTTAGGCTCCTTATCTGTCACACTACTTCAGTATCAGCCCCTGAGAAATATATGCACTATCCATCTCTTCTTCAGGGTAAACATACTCAGCTCCCTAAGTCTCTCCTCATAAGGCATACTTTCCAGATCATTCACCATTTTGGTCACCCTCCTCTGGACACACTCCAGCTTGTCAACATCCTTTTTGAACTGTGGTGCCCAGAACTAGACACATTATTCCAGGTGAGGCCTGAATAGAATGGTACTATTACTTCCCTTGATCTAGACACTATACTTCTACTGATGCAGCATAGAGTCACATTGGCCTTTTTAGTTGCCGCATCACACTGTTGACTCATGGTCAACTTGCAGTCTACTAGGACTCCCAGATCTCTTTCACATGTCATCTTATTAAGCCAGGTGTCCCCCTATCCTATATCTATGCATTTCATTTTTTCTGCGAAAGTGCAGTACCTTACATTTATCAAATTCATTTTGTTAGCTTTGGCCCAGCTTTATAATCTATTAAGGTCATTTTGAATTTTGATCCTCTCCTCTGGGTTATTAGCTACTCCTCCTAATTTGGTGTCATCTGCAAATTTGATAAGCATGCCCCCTATTCTTTCATCTAAGTAACTGATAAAGATGTTGAATAGCAATGGGCTCTCTGCCACCCCACTGGTCACTTTTCTCCAGGATGAAAAGGAGCCATTGTTGAGCACCCTTTGGGTTTGGCTGGTCAACCAATTACAAATCCATGAAACAGTTACCTTGTCTAGCCCACATTTTACCACCCTGTTTGCCAGAATGTCATGGGGAATCTTGTCAAAGGTCTTACTGAAATCAAGATATGCTATATCCACAGCATTCCCTTCATCTACCAAGCTGGTAATTCTATCAAAAAAAAAAAAAAAAAAAAAAAAAAAGGCCAGATTTGTTTGGCATGAGTTGTTTGTCTGAAACCCATGTTGACTTTTTTGTGATTACGGCATTCCCTTCTAAATGTTCACAGACTTTCTGTTTAATGATTTGCTCTAGAATCTTTCCTGATATTGATGTCAGACTAACTAGATGATAATTGTTGGGATCCTCTTTTTTCCCCTCTTTGAAGATAGGGACAATGTTTGCCCTCCTCCAGTCTTCTGGGACTTCTCCTGTTCTCCAGGAGTTCTCAAAGATTAGATTAAGACAATGGCTCTGAGATTGCATCTGCCAGTTCTTTTAATACCCTTGGACATAGTTCATCTGCGGCTGGAGACCTAAATTCACTTAGATTAACCAGGTATTCCTGTACTATTTCTTTACTTATTCTGTACTGCACTTACCCTATTGTGTCCTCTGTTTCATTTTCCTCAGGATGAGCATCCTTATTCTCACAAAAAGAAAGACCGAGGCAAAGAAGATGTTGAGTAATTCTACCTTTTCTCTGTCCTCTGTTAGCATTTTGCCATCTTCTCCACACAGTGGCCCTACCATTTTCTTCCTCACCTATGGACATATCCAAGCCTGGGCTCATTCTACACTTTAGCTTTTCTGACTTTACTCCTATATGTACTAGCTATTTCTTTGAATTCCTCTTAGGTGATTTCCCCCCTTTTCCATTTTTTTATACATCTCCCATTTAAAACTTAGTTCAGTTGAAAGTTCTTTAGACATCCATCCTGGTTTCTTAAGACACCTCCAATTTTCCCTCCTCATTGGAACATTTTGAAATTCTGCCTTTAATATCCTCCTTTTGAGAAACTCTCATCCCTCCTGAATTCCCCTGTCTTTTAGTATTTCTGACCATGGGATCACACCTAGTATTTCCCTAAGTTTACTGAAATCATCTTTCCTAAAGTCTAGAATGTGTGTCTGACTGTGCCTGGCTTCTCCTTTCCACTGTATAACAAACTCCAGGGGAACATGATCACTCCCACCTAAGGATTCCACCACTTGCACCCCATTTACCAGTTCATCCCAATTGGTTAGGATCAGATCTAAAGTAGTTAATCCCCTTGTTGCCTCTTTCTCCTTTTGGACAATTAAACTGTCTTCCAGGCAAGTGAGGAATTTGCTAGACCTTAAAGCAGGGGAAGGCAACCTTTCCCCTTTAAGGGCCGAGGGACTTCAGCTCCCAGAAGCCTCAGCCATGTTGGTCAATAGTCCCATGTTGGCCAATAGCTCCTGGGATTCTGGGAGCTGAAGTCCCTTGGCCCTTAAAGGGGAAAGGTTGCCTACCCCTGCCCTAAAGTTTTGACTGAGTTTCAGCATAGTTGAAATCACCCATTACTACAGCAACTGTTCTTTTTGAGTGTGTGGTCATCTGTTCTAGAAAGTCATTATCCAATTCCTCAGTCTGACCTGGGAGTCTGTAGTAGACTCTCACAATAACATCCCTGTTGTTTCCCTCCCCTTTAATTTTTATCCAGATGCTCTCCACCTGACTTCCAGGATTTAAGTCCTGGGTCTCTTCACAGATGTAAAGATTCCTGACATATAATACTTTTCCTCCTCCTTTCCTGTTTGGCCTATTTCTCTTTAAAAGTTTATATCCCTCTATTACTACATTCCAATCATGAGACTCATCCCACTAGATTTAGTGAGGCCTATTATATCGTATTTGCTTTGTTGTGCTAGGATTTCAAGTTCATCTTGTTTATTTCTCATGTTCTGTGCATTAGTGTAGAGATATCTAAGACCATGGGTCATCCCCCTTAGCTACTTGTGTAATGTTTTTTCCCTCCCACTGTTGGTTCCCTGCATTATTTGCCTTGTTCCCTCTATAACAGTTTGACTATTATCTTCAGCCCTTTATGAACTCCTGCCTTCCAAAATACTGTCTCCCTCCCCCACATAATGCAGTTTAAAGCCCCCCTGATCAAATTATTGACACTATTATTGTAACCTGCCTTGAATCCCATTGTGGGAGAAAGGCAGGATATATATCATTGAAATAAATAAATAAAAATAAACTATTGGCAAAAATGTTTCTGTGAGGTGCAACTCATTCCTTGCCAGAATTCCCCCTTCCTGAAACTTCTGACTGGGGCTATATTTATATAGAGAACTCTGGCTTTCCCAGGCAAGTCTCTGACTCATTTCCTCTGAGCACACCCCCCAGTCCCTTAAAGAAGAGAAAAAAAAACCAGTGAAAAATGGGAACTCCTCAAACACAGTTCCCAGCTCACCTTCTGCTCTGTGCCCTGAGTCTTCCAGGGCGAAAGTTTGACTCATGCCTCTGGTAGAAGTTATGAAAAACTAGGCTCCTAGCTCCACCTCTAGTGACTCAGAGAAACCCCACCCCCTCAGAAATAATCATACTAAGTTTGAAAAAACTCACCCAGTCAAAATGGCCTCCCTTCTTCTCCCTCTGCAGTATAGTTATGCTTCTAGTTAGTATAGGATAATGAGTGGCTTCCATTTATGCAAAGAACAGTGAACTGGGGAGGGGGGCAGGTGGTCTCATTGCCCATGTAGGAAAGGCACATCTATGTGGTTGTCATTCTTTCTGATACAGATTTCTGAGTTAATAACATGGCAATGTTGGGAAAATATTTAGCTATCACATATTTTTTTCTTTCAAACAAAAGAGCTTGAACATGATACACACCTCATGCTGATACTTTTAAACATCTTAGATGTTAAAATAAATATTCCTGAACAAATAGAACTTTGTTCAATCATTAATACCATGTCTTCACTTGAGAGAATGCCGCTTTGTGGCAGCAATACCTCAGAAACAACTGGATGAAATACATGGCATGGGGCATGGACCTAGAATGGGATGGGGGACAGGGAGGGCTCAACCCTACCTGAAGACTAGACTCAGGACGTTATCACACCAGCGGTAAGAAAAGCGGCAAGGAATCAATCCAGAGCCATACTGGAATGATTCTGGTCACGCAGGCCGTAATTCCTCTTTGAAAGAGGAATTCAAAAGAGCTGGAATGATGCAGCGATGTCGCAAGGATGATGCAGGGATGGGCGGGGTTTGCCGCGACGTCGTCTGATCACGGAGGCAAAGGAACCGAAATGATGCAGCGATGGCGAAGGGGTGGGGCTGCTTTAGACCCCGTGTGATAACGTCCTCAGAGTGCTGTACCCTACTGAAATGATTTGGCAAAACTGGAAAACCAAGACTTATTGTGCCTCCCCAGGAAATATAAATAAAAAGTGTCCCAAATGATAAAGTGCTAAAAAGTATTGAGAGAGCTCTTGTTGAGTCCTCCTAGGAATAATAAAGGTTGCTTGCAATCTATCCCTATGCACACTTAGGGCCTTTGCAGACTGCCAGAAATAGTGCACATTAAATTGAGGCACTGCCCTGGCTCAGTGCTAGGGAATCATGGGAACTGTAATTTATTGTGGCACCAGAGCTCTCTGACAGAGAAGGCTCAATGTCCCAGAAAAAAATACAATTCCCATGACTCCCTAGCACTGAGCCAGGGCAGTGCCTCAATTTAATGTGCACTATTTCTGGCAGTCTGCAAAGGCCCTTACTTGAGAGTGAGCTACACTGAACACATGGAGGGCATTTTCTAAGTACACATTGTGCTACTAAGTGTCTTCATATTTAGGAATATTTGAATAATAAAGGAAAGGAAAAATAATTTTCTCTCCTCTTGTAAGTACTAGCAGGTATAACAATCTGTAATAAAACAGGTATAGCAACTTGCATGGCAATTTTTTTTTTTGTGGTTTTTTTCGGGCTGTGTGGCCATGTTCTGAAAGAGTTTCTTTCTGACGTTTCGCCAGCATCTGTGGCTAGCATCTTCTTTCTTTGAAGATGCTAGCCACAGATGCTGGCGAAACGTCAGAAAGAAACTCTTTCAGAACATGGCCACACAGCCCGAAAAAACCCACAAAAAAAACAAAACAAAACAAAAAAAACTATGGATGCCGGCCATGAAAGCCTACGACTTCACATTGCATGGCAATGTTGAGCCCATCACTTTAAAAACAGTTCTAGTATCCTGGGCACACGTTACTCTTGTTTGTAATTATTTTAATATTAATCCTCATTTACAAACTACTTTTGACCAAATACAGTTGGCTCCCCTCTTCTGTGGGCTTGCCATCTATAGATGGCCTACTCCATTCATTCCAATGACAGCATGTGCGCACATCCACACCAGTACAGTCATGCACACATCACACCACCATTGGAAACCATGGGACTTGAGGTCCTGCAGATTTTCTATCCACGGGTGTGAGGGGTGGGTCAGGAACAGAACTCACCCGGGATACAAAGAACTGACTGTATAAGGGATTCAATCAAGCTTCCACAATTAACATAAACAGAGTACTAAAGTGTTACTTTCCGTTACATTATTGTTGTTTTTGTTTTTGTTAATATTTACCAAAATACACCTAAAAGCAGAAAAAAGACAAAATGATCCCTCCAGAGCAATGTTTCATAAATAATGAATAAATGTCAGTCAATACATTTCAAAAGTAACAAGCTGTTGCAATATTTTGCAATAAGGGCATCATTAGGTCCTCTTTACTCTAAAAGTCAGCTAATGGGGGGATGCGACGGGTGGCCATGGGCCGCCTTGGGAAGCGGCAGATCGGGGCCAAGGCTGCCCCATGCCTTGGCCCTGATCCTCCCTTTCACCGCCTGGGAAAGGAGCGCTAAAACAGCACTCTTTCTGCAAGCCGTGAAAGGGGTGCCGCAAGAGCCGCCATGCGGCTCTTCTACGCCTCTTCCAGCTCAGCGTGTCCGGACGCTGAGCCGGAAAGACGTAATCGGAGCGCCCGTCATGTGGAAGGGGTGGCACTCTGATTATGTCCTCAGGAGGGGGATGGGGCACCCAGTGTCTGGCTGCCCCTCCCCTTCCTTGCCTCCAAGATGGCGCAAAGCACCATCTGCAAAGGGGGTAATGTTAGGTCTTTGTCACTTGCATCTCCTGACTTGTTGCTTCCAAGCTTTGCATTTTTATATAGGTGAGATTAAAGTTATCTAAGCCAGTGGTTTTTCAAAGTTTGATCCTTCAGGTGTTGGGATTTCACATCTTGGCCAGCTGGCTTTTTAAATGCTCCCAGCTGGTATCCCATTGGCTGGCTTTCAGCTGCCTCCTGATAGGCCAGCTGGACATTCTATTCACCACACACACCAATGCTGAAGGCCCCCTACCGCCCCCTTTTCCCTCACTGCCCCCCTACTGCCCCACTTTTCCCTCAACCCCCCCGGGACCTTCCGCCACCCCTGGGGGAGGTGTACTGCTCACTTTGGGAATTGCTGTGCTAGGTAAACAAACAAATAGCAATGGAAACTATTGTTTTGTTTGATCTAGCAGCTAGAACAGAAGAAACTTTAGGTGGTCTATTCTTAATATAATGCACTTTAAAACATCTTCTTGCTGATCTCTTCAGAGCTCCAATTTTATATTAGCTCACTGCCCCCTTCTCAAGTGTGGTTAAAAAAATGGAAACTTTACTGCATTGCCATTTAGCTTTTATCTTTTCCAATTTTTTGCCAGTGAGGCTTTTGTAACTGTGTTTTGTCCAATTCATTTACCAGGGCTTGCAAGCTTTATTTTTGCACTAAACCCCTCAGAATCCCCCATCCAGTGCTTAAGTTGGCTTGGGGATTCTGGGAATTATTGTTTGAAATAACTTTCCCAAGCTCTGATTTGGACTGTGGTTTGGAAGCAAGGCCAGCTGACTAATAACATTAAACAGATGAGGGCATCAGACACTCTACTAGGGAAAACCATGGTAAAGAATAAGTGTATGGCTGGCAGAAATCTCCACAAGTGTCCTCCCTTGACCCATACTTTCTCATTAAGTTTCTGCCTTCTACATTATACAAAGCTATGTTGCATCTTTTCCACAGAAATTGGACTCCTTCAGCACATTAGGCCTATCCAGAGAACCTTTCACATCAATGCCTTGCAGACGTTTTGCCTTATAAAGAAGTGGAATGTACTAGAAGAGAACATATGCTAATATAATGGCGCAAGATTGTGTCAAGCTGGAGATAATTTCAGCTTTAATCAAAATGTTTTATGAGTTTTTTTTTAAAAAAAGGAAATGTGTCTTGGCAGGGCAATCAGGATTCTGGATGAGATCGAATGACAGTAAGAGGCTAAAGGAGATAAAAATTTCCAGCATTTCTCACACAGAAAAAAAAAACTACATGGACTGGAGAAATTAGAGTGTCTTCAAAAAGCATTGTTACTAACAATTCAAGCACAAGAGTAATAATATGTGAAAGGATTAAATGGAAGATTCTCATTTGTATTGATATGTAGCCACAAGATAGTGAGGAGAGTTTTAATCATTTTACATGTTCTTCTTTGTAGTCAGAAAAATTGTTCATTATTTTATTTTCTATTTTCTAATAGCAATTGCACAACTGAAGTCATAACAACAGAGGTAATTAGCTTGCAATCTTACACACTATGATAATGGGCTCTCCCATTCATTATCTGAGCAACACAGGTGAGGGTTATAGTCTCTTTTCACTCAGGTAAACAAAGGGTTAATAATTTTATGGTTTGAGATTACATTTATTGGGAGACAGCATTACATAGGAACAGAGATCACAAGAGACAATTGCCCAATGAAGATTACCAGTTTGAGGGGAAATGTAGAAACTTTGGGATGCTTCCAAGATGAGAGGTATAAAAATATGGTGCTACAAGTCACAAGAGAGACTTGAAACTGAAGACAGAAAACATATATAAAATTTCCACTCTGGATATCCCCCCAGAAGCTTTATTTGCAAAATGGGAAGATACTGGGAAAAATGGCTGAATTATAAAGATAATTTGGAAATCAAATCAAGAGAAGAATTAGAAATAGCAGGAATAACATGTTATTGGCTCATCCTTAAGCAATTGATAGAGAGATACAAAATGGATCAAAACCTAGAAGGATTTGAAAAGGAAGAAAAAAATATAGAGAAAACAACAGAGAAAAGATCCAACACAAGACAGCTAAATTTTGTGAGTTTATTACAAGAATTAGAGGAAGAAATGATTAAAGAAGCAATGTTAAAATGGGTAAGGCATGTAGGACACCCAATTGAATTAGAAAGAATGGGGAAATCATGTCATAAAACAAATAAATTTAACATATTGTCAAGATTTAAAAGAAAACCATTTCAAAATGCTGCATAGATGGTATATGACAGCAGAGAAATTGGACAAAATCTATAAAACAGATAAAAACAAATTTTGGAAGTGTAACAAGAATGTGAGAACTTTTTACCTACCACATGTGGTGGATGTGCCCAAAAGCGAAGAAATATTGGAAAGAAGTGCATAATTTGACTATGAAGATGATTGGCAAGGAAACTCCAGTACAACCTGAATTATATCTTTTAAACATGACTGACAAAACTGGGGAAAAATATAGAAAAGGGAATATAGAGAATATTATTATATGTAATCACAGCAGCCAAAATTACATATGCTCAAAAATGGAAGTTACAGGAACCACATTTGATAGAAGAATGGCTGATGAAGTTAACAGACACAATGGAAATAGACAGACTAACACACTGGCTAAAAGAGAAGTCAGCTGAGAAGAATGATAGAGAATAGAATCCTATTATAAAACTATGGAGGGAAAAATGGTCAAGTCTAGAAAGAATAATATAAAAGAAAGACTAAGGCCCCATTCATGCTACAGAAATAAACTGGTTTGGAACCAGTTTATTTCCATGATGTTCACACTTGCCCTGGGTGCAATCAATGCAGTTTGTGGGGGGAAGGCCGAAAAGCCCAATTAAACCAGTACGTTTGGCGCTGGACCCCTTAACAGTTATTTTTTTTAAGAGCTGCATCGATTCACATCTTTGGTAGTGTGACCACACTACTGAATCAATTCAGATCATGCTACATTGTTCCCGAAAATGGAGGCACCTCCATTTTAAATCAATACGGTGGCAGATGTGAACGTCCACAGGATTAAAATGTCATGGAGAGATTCGGTAGCCTTTAATTGTAGTGGGAACATCAAACCAATTCTGAATTGGTTCTGAATCGGCAGGGAGATGTGAATCTCTTCATTCAAAAAAGTAAGTGTGAATGACTCCTAAGAGACTTACTATAATGTCAATAATAAAGAAAGATGAGGAGGAGGTTTGAGTGGGGAAATAATGACAACAGATATGTAATATAAGTTAACACATAAAAGAGCTAAAATAATGGAACGATTATTTGTAGAGTTAGAGCAACGATAGAAAGGGGGAACAGGAACTATGTATCTTAACCCAGGAGTGTTGCATTCAGTAATAAATAAACAAGAAACAAGTCAAGAAAGAAGCTATTCACTCAAGGAATATGAAACCTCGGGGAGTGGTTGTTGAAAATTGTGGTTCTGTATCACCAGTATGCCAATTACACTCAGCTCTCCTTCTGATGGCCCTGTCTGCATCAGCCAGGATATTCTGGGACTAGCCCTGAGTATTCTGACCCCACAGGTGCTCCCATCTACTGCCATTACCTGGCCCTCCATTTTCACACCTGGGCAACTGTCTGCATGGGCATCCCACTGAACCATGTGGTGTGTTTGCCATGGGTTGCTTGCTTCTGAGGTCAGAATGAGGCATCCAGCAATGGTCACATGCGAGGCACCTTGTTCTGACCTCAGCAGCAGACGTACTAGGTGGGCCAGTGGAGTGCCCATGCAGACAGCAGCCACACTGCAGAAACTGAGCACTCTGGATCTTCCCAGAAGATCCAGAGCAACATGTAAGTTTTAAAAAATGCCTTTATATGTGTGTTTTGCCCTGCTACTGGTGTGGGATATGCTGGATGCAGTCTGAACTGGTTGCACTATAACAGTGTGTTGTCCGAACAGGGCTACACCAGAATGGGGGTGGGTGGGAGAACAGGCCTTTTGGCCCATGCAGACAAAGCCCTGGTCAGTTGAATGACAGTTTAAGGAAGAGTGATTCAGCCTCTTCAAATCTTTACATTACATTTCCCTTCAAATCTCTGGTTCACAGCTTGGCTATACTCCTTCGCTCCTTGATAACCAGATTTCATTGGTGGCCAGAGTGCATTTGCCCATTTGTGATGATGTCAGATTTGCCTATTCCTTAGTTATATCCCATTTAGATATCTCTAATATACTCTATATGGGGCTCCCTTTGGAAACTATTTGGAAACTTCAGTAGGTCCGAAATGCAGTGATTATATTGAGGACTGGGGCTGGTTCTAGGGAACACATAATGCCTTTTTTGCACCAGCCACACTGGCTACCAGTCCATTTCCAGGTGCAATTCAAAGTCCTGATTATGACCAATAAAATGCTACACAGTTTAGGTCCAGGCTATTTGAAGTGCTATGTCACCTAATATGAACCTGGTTGAGTTTTAACCCTGCTGAAAGGGTTCTCTTGGTTCCACCAGTCCCAAGAATATTTATATCCAAATGCATCTGAGGAAGTAGACTTAAGTCTATGAAAGCTCATGCTACCAACTTCTTACTTTCAGTTAGTCTCACAGGGGCTACATGATCTCTCTACATACTGATTCTACAGACTAACATGGCTATAATCTTTGAATTCTACAAGGATATTTGGTGAGGACACATAAGAGAGTCTTCTCACTGGATGCTCCTAGACTGTGAAGTTCCCTCCTGTGTGAGGCTTAGGGCCTTTGCAGACTGCCAGAAATAGTGCAGCTTGAGGCTACTTTAACTGTCTTGGCTCATTGCAAAGGAATCATGGGAACTGTATTTTTTTTCTGGGACACTGAGCCCTCTGTCAGAGAGCTCTGATGCCACAATAAACTACAGTTCCCATGATTCCTTAGCACTGAGCCAGGACAGTTAAAGTGGCCTCAAGTTGCACTATTTCTGGCAGTCTGTAAAGGCCCTTAGTTGGCTCCCTCTCTTTTTCTCTCCTACAGTTACTGGGTTGGGACAGAAAGATATTTTATGAAGTGCTGTCTTCTCACTATGTTTTAAAATAATGTACCAATTACTGTTTGTTTAATGGTTTTTAAATGTTTTTATTATCAGAATTTTTAACCATACTTTATTTTAATCCATAGTTTAAGCTAGTGTTGTTTTCTGGGAAAAATGCAGAACATATACTGAATGAATAATAAAAATTTCTTCTAAATGAGATATTGGTTGCTATTGAAATTGGGTCAGTTATCTTATAACTTTGGAGTAGACTGACTAGTGGCAATGAAAACCATGAAACAGTTACATTTTGGACTATACCTCCTTGAATCCCATTCTGGCTAGTCCAAAAAAGTAATATTTTATAGCCCTGGATATTGGACTGTTTATAGCTGTTATTTTGCATTATGATAAATAGCAGAACTAAACAATAGTTTTGTGAATATATGGTTAAATATATGACACAATGTTTTCTATGTGTGGAATACAAGTTTGCTACTAAGACAGAGTTTTGTAGATTCTGAAGATATTTAAGGGGAAGAAGTCTTTCATCATAGTTTATCAACCTGACAAGGGCAATTGATTTTCTAAATATATTTTCATTACTTTTTAGAAATTAGTGCATGTTTGTTTCTCTGGAATTCTTGAAATGAATAATAATTTGGCAAAAGGCTGGCTACTGACCATACTAATTTAAAGTAACTCAACCAGTTACCTTTATAAAGGAATTGTTTCATTAGTAAATGGACATTTCCACAGATCCAGTCAATATTTCCCTTTCAGTATATATCCCTGGTGATTAATGAGAGTTCTCTTATTGTGCAGTCGGTACGGCAACAATGACAGTATTTTTGTCCTCTTCCTGTATTGTGTGTGCATGATAAATACATCTGTCTTTCTCTTGACTTTGTAAAAAAAGAAGAAAAAGAAAAATAGATTCATAGAGCTTTTCAGCGACGTGATGGATTGTGAATTCTACTGTGATCCAGCTTCCCTGAATAAGAAGCAGGGTTATGCAGTTCTGAGGAAATGAGTCTCAAGGGATTATTAGGCCAATGGTTGTCACTATTGCTAACCACTAAGGTGGCTGATGAAGCTTATTTTCTTTAAAAAAAGAAAAGAAAAGCTTTGAAGCAGTTTTATCACCAGACTTTGGATACATCATGGAGGATCTATTTTCATAGTTCAGATAATGTGGCATAATAGATGGACCCTTTGGCTTTTTGTTTATCTGTTTTCTTCTCCTGTGTAAGTTTTTTTTTAAAAAAAAGAAACAACAACCTCAGTTTCTAGAGGTGTCATTACTTTCCTGGTTTTTTTAAAATAATAATTTAACACCTAAGTAAATTTTGATTTATGACCAAACCACGTGAGTAAAATGTAATCTAACAGTTCCAAGAATCATCATCATTATCATTGTCATCATCTTTATTTGCACTCAACAGATCATTAAGACATCACATTAAAACAGTCATTTTAATAAAAATACATATTAACACATAGTAAGACATCTAAGATAAAATAGTTGTAAAAAGATAATGTTAAATGCAATTATTATAATTATTATTATTATTATTAATAAACAACT
This sequence comes from Phrynosoma blainvillii, assembly GCA_026167975.1. Lineage (NCBI taxonomy): Eukaryota > Metazoa > Chordata > Lepidosauria > Squamata > Phrynosomatidae > Phrynosoma > Phrynosoma blainvillii. The sequence goes on along the minus strand of JANUYF010000002.1, from coordinate 287,078,641 downwards.
TTATTTTTATACCCCGCCTTTTGTCTGAAGGCAATCAAGGCGGCTCACAACAATTGCATGTATAAAACACCCCCACAACAAACAACAGTAACATAAAAACAAGTTACCCCCCCCCCTTAAAATTACATGATGTTAAAAAAAATTAAAATAGCTGGCATACTCACACCAGTGATTATAAAATGTGACATACCTAAACATAAAAATCTAAACATAGAAACATAAAAACATAAGAGAGGGAGAGAGATATGCATTAGATATGGTCTGATTTCATTCAGGGAAGGGCTGCTGGAAGAGATCCATTTTGATGGCTTTTTAAAAATTCTTCAAGCTAGTTGCTTGACGGATCTCAGCGACAGAAAAAGACCTCTGGGAGGTTGCTGTTAATCTAGTTCTCCTTTGTTGGAGTAAATTCCTCCCAGAGGATTTTAGGGTGCGGGGCGGATTATATGGAAGGAGGCGATCCCTTAGATAGGTTGGACCTAGGCCATGTAGAGCTTTAAAGGTCATCACCAACACCTTATACTGTGCTCGGAAACTGATAGGCAGCCAGTGGAGGGATTTCAAAATTGGTGTAATGTGATCCCTTCTGGATATCCCGGTGACTAACCTGGCTGCCATATTTTGCACCGTAGTTTCCAAATTAGGTATAAGGGTAGCCCCATGTAGAGGGCATTACAGAAGTCGAGTTGTAAGGTTACCAGTACATGTACTACAGTTTCTAGGTCCTTTAACTCCAGGTAAGGGTGCAGTTGGTGTATCTACTTGATCAGTGACTAACCTTTGGAGCTCTGGAACAAAATGATCATGAGAGATTAAAGAAAGCAATGTGAGAAAAACTCTATAACAGGATAGATTTGATCTTTGATAGCCATCTAGGAAATCTGATATGAAATCTAGCACCATCGAATCCAGTGTGACAAGCCTTTGTCACAACTCAATGTTTAGCATCTGTGTAATTGATGAATGTGTATGACATGACATGGTTAGCACAGTGGCCTGTGCTAGAGCTGCATTAAATACTTTCAGGGTACAGCTATAGCCCCAAAGATTGTTTGTGAATTAAGGGAAAGAAACAGTCAGGTGATTTCATTTTCTTAAATATGAATGAAAGGAGAGGGTCCTTTGTAGATACATGTTTATGCACCATGTTTGTGTAACAAGGGATGCAGTGGTTCAAGTGGTTAAGACGCTGACTCTGTTGATTGCAAGATTGGCAGGTTGGCAGTTTGAGGCCTAGGTGCTGCATGATGGGGTGACCTCCTGTCACTAGTCCTAGCTTCTGTCAACCTAGCAGTTCAAAAGCGTGCAAATGCAAGTAGATAAATAGTTACCACTTCGGTGGGAAGGTAAACAGCGTTCTGTGAAATCATGCTGTCCACATTCAGCTTAGTAACGGAAATGGGCACCACCCTCTATGGTCGGACATGACTTGTCAACGGGGAATACCTTTACCTTTACCTTTGTAAAGTTTGCATCTTTTATTGAATTATATAGTTTCTTAGCATTAGACCTAAACAGAAAATTATGTTTTTGCAAAGGCTGAGTGCAACAAATTATGCAGTTGAGTTTCCCGCATTTGGATAAAGACAGTTTTAATTACAGAAAAATGTATTCATTTTTCTATGTTTCAAACCAAAATCAAATGTTTATTTTGGTTCATTTTGATAACATTGGATCAGCTCTTAAATGTTTCTCATAACATCCTCTTGGATAGGGGAAGCCTTTATTATTTGTCTATGAGTGATGTGGGAATTGAGTCCAAAGACTATTTTTTCCCTTGTGACAGAAGAGAAACTCCCTTCTTTGCTTTGCCTGTGTAAAGGTAAAGGGTGCAAAAGACACATTTCTCATCCCCTACACTCACCATAAGTTCATTCTATTATCCTATATACAGCACTGCCAGATCTGAAACAGAATAAAGTCCAACCACCATTTCTGTGGGGTTTTTTTTAAGTCTTTGTAGGTATCCAGAGGTCCTCCAGCATGACTCTGTGGTCAACTTCTGCTGGAAATATGTGGTTTGCTATTAACACTGATTTTCACCATGTGGAGTAAGTCTAGGAACGTATCCCTAGTGGATGCAGGGTCGTACTTTATTTTATAACTACATGATGCACAGGAGGAGGAATTCTGGCTAGCTGTGTTTGCCTTTTCGCTCCTAAAACATGTTTGTAAAGTGCTGGGAAAAGAACGGCTTTTTTGAACTCATTTTAACCAACAGATTTTGTTGGTTATTGCAGACTAGAATATAGAACATAATCTGCTTCTTCATCTCTTCTTTCCCCCTATTTACTTCTTTTAATATGCTAACATCTTGCATCCCAGATCAACAGCTCAATCATGGACTAGAACAGTAGGTTCATGCCATATGCCTAACCCCTGGTTCCTTTTGCTACTCATCCCACCCTAACTCCTCTTGCTCCAGGAGTAGAAGTGAGAGCATTCTATAGACAGCAGTGGAGAAATGCATTGTCATTGTCATTGCCCTAGCCACCCACTCCAAAATGTAGCCAAAAAAGGAAGTTCTTGTATTTGGTATTAAATGTGTACCTGCAAGTTGCATCTTGGAACAATGAAATTAGATACTCTATTCATTTATCTATATAAATTCAATTGGTATTAATGTTCAGTAAGTCATAGAAGCTCTTTAGTTAGCCTTTGGTTTTTGCAAAGGCTGTAAAGTTCCCTGAATGGCTAGAAACCACCACCTTATTTTTGAGTGCTACAATTTTACCTCTGGACTGATAAACAGACAATCAGCCCCTTGAGTTTGTATGAAGGAGGATGTTTTTGATAAGCACACCGGAACCTATTTTAGTCTTGAAGTACAGAAGAGGAGGGGAAGTCATAAGAGGATGTGCTGAAAGTCACATTCAGTGATTTTTATCTAGTGATCTTTAGCATTTGTCACTGAAGCCCATCTGATTCCCTCCTGCCTCAACCCTAATTAAAAGATTTGTATACTAAACATACTGGAAAAGTTATATATATAAAGAATCTGGAGTTATTACTCCTTTTGGATACTTGGAATGGTAGTCCAGAAAGGTAGTATTTCCAAGTACTGATTATATTACATTATTGTATGACATTATTACTGTTGTGCAAAGGGATCTTGTAGCACCTTTGAGACTAACGAAAGAAGCTGGTAGCATGAGCTTTCATAGACATGAGTCTGCTTCCTTTGAGGAATCTGAGGAAGTAGACTTAGGTCTACGAAAGCTCATGGTCCAAGCTTCTTTCTTTTAGTTATTCTCAAAGGTCCAACAAGATCCCTTTGCATACTGATTTTCCAGACTAACACGACTATGTCTTATAATTATTATTGTTACTGTTGTAGTTTTGCTGCTGTTCCCTCCCCCTCTTCCCCCTTAAAAATCCTATGTAATGAAAATATAGAACACTAGTGTAAATCATAAAAAGTAACACAATAAATTGGCATACTATAAAAATCTTATGAGTTCATTTTCATTCATTTCATAAGTAATTTGTGCTCAATCAAAGAAGGGAGAAAATCTTTTGTATGGGCTCAATAGTAACATCCTGTAAAAAAAGTGATGAGTCAAATATTTTTCAGGGATTCTTTGCTGGCAATATGATAAAGAAATGCCATATTTTAATAAAGTCATTGTTTTCATCATGGCAACCTAAGAGGATGTTCCCAAGTTAAAATGCTTTAGCAATAAATTTTGGTTTTCATCTTTAAAATGATTGACCAAAAGATTACTCCCTGTGGATCACTCTTACTGGAGTCTATTTTTTATGGGGAAAACACAAACCTAAGCAATAAAGATCTTATATGAATGCTAACAGCAGCAGCGTGACTAGAAATTATGCATCATTTGAGACAACCGTCAGGACACCTTATCAGCAATGACTGTCAAGCATATGAAGGGTAACCTTATGTGAAAAAATAACATACAAAGTGCAACAATGGACAAGGAATAGTGAAGACTTTCTTGTTTGACTTCTTCCAGGCCTATGCTCAGTTCTTGGAAAGTGCCAGTGAGCTCCTGGACACATTTCAATTTTAAATCTTTAATTTCCCAGACTCTCTGGATCTGGCACACCTTAGAGATATTCCCCTGATTAAGAGAGCCCTCCTGCTACCCATTAAGACCATCCAAATAAATCTTCTTCTTAGTGCCAATCCCCATGAAATTCAAAGTGCTGTGTCTAAGAAGTGACAGCTCTGCATATTTCAAAGTCCCTTAGTAGAAAAGCTCTTCATTGCATGTCCTCATTTTCAGCTAGAAGTCAAGCTAAAGTGTTACTTGAGCAAATGTTCCATTGTAATACAATAGTACTTGCTTTTGACCTTGATTTTGAAGACAGTATTTTGATCAATTTTTAATGCTTTTTATGTATGCTGTTCTAATTATTTGAAGCGTCTACACTTCCAGGAAAAGAGCATGAGTGAACATGGAAAGCCCTGATTACATGTTACATCAGAGATGCTTTATGTTAATGGAATATGTATGCATGAGTAAGTATACATGTGGCAGCAAACATGCTTACATAAATAAGGTCCTCAGGCTTGATGAATCAACAAGCTGATCCAGTATGGGGGCTGCTCATGTCCTTTCCATTTTATTTTGGCATGAACAGCAGACAGCACTCTCCAAGTAACCAAAGTATTTTTCCATTACATTGACCCGATGAAGTAGTTCTCAGTGTTTTATCTGTGAACTGAAGGAATAACTAACCTGAGAAGACTACCCAAGTAATAACTTACAATAATTACCAGCCTGTGCATATCTGCTTAGAAATAAGGCCCATTGCTCTCAATAGTGCTTACTCTCTGGTGTATTTGCTCAGGATTTCAGCCTTTGGGATAGAAAATATATTAATGTGTGTGCTTTGTTCACCTGGGGGGGGGGGGAGAAATTATGTGATCACATTATATCACTTAGATCTCATATGTTCATCTTTGTAATGCTAGGCAGTATTTACAATATTATAAACACTTTTACTGCATTGGCAACTCCTGAGCATTTTTGGAAAGGAACAAAGGGAATCCAATACAGTATTGGAGATGACTTGAAGTGAGGAGTCTAGACAATTTTCCAGCCAATTTGTTTTTCTTAAAACTCTCAAATCAAATTAATGGCATTCTCACGTTGAAATATTGCTTTTGAGTTTTGAGTTTATATGTGAAGCAAGAATTCCACAATTGTTTCAGCTCTAATCTAGCAGTTTTATTAGTACCCTCTAGGTCTGCACATATGCCTGTGCATAACATATGCTATTTTAAATTATATATTCTTGGAGGATATTGTTGGCACATGACATTTGGGCTCTTTCCTTAAAGTGTCATTAGCATTGTATCCTGATAAACAATGGGATGTTAGACAAAACTAATAATATGCCCAGCTCTTTAAATCCTTGAGTGAATCCTTAAATGCTCTTATCGTGCTTTCTTCCATTCCCTGCAGTAGAAGAGCCACGTGCAAGTTCTTAAGTGATATAAAAATTAATAAGATATTCCATCTGGTTTTGAGTGTTCTCAGCTGTGTGTCTGTTTGGAGGAGATGTGCTGCTTGGAATCCAGCCTAGAAAAAGATCTTTTTGATGTGCTGTCAGTGTGTCTTAAGCCTGGCTGGAGAGAACAGTTGTTGGTGATGGTACCAGGGTCAGTGCTATCATCAGAACCACATGCAGAATGAGGACCAAGACCTAGCTATACATTCAGCTAGTTCCATAGCCTTTGGAAGAGCTCAGAGTGCTGCCAATAGACACTCTGCTAGTAAAATGGTTTTGATGTTCCATGTTTTCCTGATTTTAGCACTTCAGATTCCAAGTTGGATCTGGAGAGGAAAGGACCTGGCTTGTTATGTGGCATTTCATAGCGACTGTAGATGTTCAAGAATTTCTTTTCCTCTGCATTTATTGTTCTGCTTTCTTTCAGTCCCAGCAGTGCCACAGGTATGTTTTGTGAAGAGACAGGAGAGGGTGTTCTCAGCAGCTCCTCCTAGATTATGGAACTCCTTCCTGCTCTCCCATGTGAGGCTCAGCTGGCCTCTTCTCTTTTTTCTTTTTGCTGGCAAAAACCCTTTCATTTACACAATCTGTTAACTGGCTATAGCATTAAGGTCTTTTCATGAGATGTGCTGTACTTTAATTTTCATTATTATATTTTAAATACTTTAAAAACCATTTTAAATTGGCATTTAAAAAACTGTCATAGTGAACATTTTAAAAACTTGTACTATTAGTCACTTCAAAGGAAGACTGGATACAAATTAATCAAATAAACAAATCCCCTTACCAGGTTTGTACTTGCTAAACTACTATAGGGATTCAAAATTCCAATTGCATCCTTTACTGAATTTTGTAAAAAAAAAACTTCTGGCACAAAAGGTGTACAGAAATACAAACAAAAAAGGGTATGTTAGGATAAGATGTGTCTAAAAGTGAGTACTTTAGCATAATGAAAGCCATATAGAATTATGCACTTTACACATTTTCTTGCATTTTTAAATAACTTACACAATCGATGGTCCAGAATTGATTTTTAAATGTACACATGTGAAATTGACATGTGCTGGCATTGAACTGAAATATTTGTCTGTCCCTAAATGGTACCATTGCTTTTTCTTCATGGGATCCCATCTCTGATTCTGGGTCAGAGATTTTGGGGAGATAGACTTGCATACCTTCCATTATAGGGGTACCCTTGCATATATTTATTCTCAAATCAGAATCTCACCTCTTTTCCCCATATGCTGCCCCCATGAATTTCATAGGGTTTTCTTACACAAGGAATACTCAGAGATGGTTTTGGTAGTTCTATAGGCTACAGCACCTGATACTCATTAGCGTTCTCCCTTCTAAGTACTAACCAGGCCTGACGCTGCTTAGCTTTCAAGACCAGATGGGATCTGATGACTTTAGAGTATTTGGCCCCTCAAGGCAGCTTACAGGATAAAAAAAATGCAAATAAACCATATGTAGCTTCAAAAATTAAGAATAAAATATTGTCTATAAAATTAAAACCATATAAACCATGAATTTATATGAATAGAATAAAAATAAAATAAAATAAAATAAAAACAATCAAAGTCTGCTGGAACAGAAGAGTCTTCTCTTGATGCTGAAAGGACAGTAAGGAGGGAGCCAGCCTAGCCTGCCTAAGTAAGGAGTCCCAGGATTTGGCACAGACACAGAGAAGGCCCTCTCCTGTGTGCCTCCTAAATATGCCTGTGAAAGTGTGGTGGGGTTGATAGCATCCACATGGCACCAAGAGACCATTCATTTATGAAGAAGTATTCAGAATTTTCCATGTATGGTTGGAGTCTATGTTAAAGAATTTTGAGCATGATTTTGCTTCTGTGGGAGATCAGTGTGATGGTCCTATAGTTGCTGCAGTCTCTTGTGTCACCCTTTTGTGGATGGCGATGTATATTGATCTCTTCCAATCTGTTGGCCATCTTTTTGTTTTCCACATCTGTTGGTTAGCACTAGATATGACTCTGTGAATGTGGATTGCAGCAGTTCAATTGGAATATCATCTGTTCCACGCAAGCAAAATCATGCTCAAAATTCTGCAACATAGACTCCAAACACACATGGAGACAGAAATCCCAGAAATTCAAGTTGGGTTCAGGAAAGGAAGAGGCACTAGGGACCACACTGCAAACATACAACGGCTAATGGAGCGCACCAGGGAATTCCAAAAGAAAATCAGTATGTGCTTTATAAACTATAGCAAAGCCTTTGACTGCATAGACCATGAAAGGCTATGGAATAACCTTAAGGACATGGGAGTGTCAGAACAGAACACAGAGAAACAGAATAGTTTCCAATTGGCAAAGGGGTCAGACAAGGTCGCATCCTTTCATCCTATCTGTTCAACTTGTATACAGAACATATTATAAGAAAAGCAGGCTTGGAAATAGAAGAAGGAGGAGTGAAAATAGGAGGAAGGAGTATCAACAATCTAAGATATGCAGATGACACCATAGTACTAGCAGAAAACCTCACAGACCTGGTACACTTACTAAGGAAGATCAAAGAAGAAAGTGCTAAGGCAGGCTTAATGTTGAACATAAAGAAAATAAAAATAATGACCACTGAGGACCTTCACAAGTTTAACCTAGACAATGAAGAAATAGAATTAGTAAAAGAATTCCCATACCTGGGATCAAACATTGATAGAAATGGGGACTTCACTCAGGAAATCAGAAGAAGACCAAGAATGGGGAGGTTGGCTATGAAAGAACTAGAAAAGATTCTAAAATGCAAAGATACACAACTTCTAGTTAGAATTATAAAGCCATTGTATTCCCTATTATCATGTATGGATGTGAGAGCTGGACAGTTAAGAAAGATGATAGGAAGAAAATAAATGCATTTGAGATAATGTGGTGCTGGAGAAGAGTGTTGAGGATCCCATGGACAGCCAAAAGGACAAACAAACGGGTCCTAGAGCAGGTCAAGCTGGAAATCTCCCTGGAAGCCAAGATGACCAAATTGAGATTGTAATACTTTGGACACATAATGAAAAGGGAGGACTCATTAGAAAAGGCAATAATGGTGGGAAAGGTGGAGGGAAGTAGGAAGAGAGGAAGGCCACATGCTAGATGGATGGACTCTATTAAGGAGGTCAAGGGTATGGAATTGCAGGATTTAAGCAGAGCAATAGAGGACAGAGGGTCTTGGAAAGGTCTTATCCATAGGGTTGCCATGAGTCGAGATTGACTCGAGAGCAGTTAACAACAACAAATTCAGAATTCTCAGCCATGGAGCTCCTCTGGTACCTCTGACCAAATTACAAATTACAGGATTCCACAGGAGGTAGTCATGGCAGTTAAAGTGGAATTCTGATGCTATATTTGTGTAGTGTGACTGTGTCCCTGATCTCAACACCTTATCATTTTCTCAGCACAGCTTTAACTGCTACACACAAGCAGGAACAGAGGAGGTGCAAGAAACTGCACACTCTCCTTTGTCAGTCTTGTGTCAAGACTGAATTGGGAGCATGTATATCTTCTCCAAAATGAAACACACATATGGAACTCATGCTTCATTACTTTGGAAGACCAGCATGAGTTCTCACTTTAGATAAGTTACTCTGTGCAAGGGAAGCTATTTCTCCTGGTCCTACCATGGATTCTGTAATCTACTTCAATCATGAGAGCAAGTGGGTCATCTATAAGAACATCATGTAACTCAAAGAGACTCTTGGGTACTTCTAAAGCATATCAGTTTCCATGATGTTACAAGCTAGAAGTTCTGTGATGAAATTTCAGTGACCTACTAGCCAAAGATGGCATCTGACATTCAAAGGGTTCAAATAATCAGATACTGTTATCTATTTATACCAATTTGCACAGACTTTTCGCATATGGTGTGGATGTACAATGAACATCAATAATAATTAGAGCTGAATAATCAAGGTTCAGATTGTGTGGAAAACATGTTCAGCTCATAAATCATCACTTGTTCATTAAAAGCTTTAATTTTAACTGTCAATATTGTTCAAACCCAATTAAATTTTCTATATCACACTTTTAAAAACTAGATTTATCTATGTATTGCTTTTCATGACAAGCTACAGATTTCCACCTTGTCTTGATCACCATATCCTGCTAATTTAAAGGCTTCATGTCAGCCTCTGAAATGTCACAAAGTGTTGCCATGGAAATATCAATGCAATCTAACTCCCCGAACACACAAGACTGTTACAAGAAAAACACCTGGAGGTTACAAATAAAATTAATCCTAACACAAGAGCTTCACAACAGCTATTCACCTAACAATTTAGAAACCATTTCTGTGCCTCCAAATATTGTGTGGCTTGTCCAAAGTACCTACAATTACATTTATCTTTTCAAAAATTAGCTTGCAAATACAAGACATCTCATTGAATTGGGACTTTAGAAGGGTTGATGGGTTTTACTGCTTAAAACAACTGAATGCAATAAAATCCTTCAACTGTTCTAAAATATTCAAGCAGGAACATGAAAGAAAGACAGTCTCTCTTCTTTTAAAAGCTAGTGACCTCTTCTGAAGGCTGGCAGGAGAAAGAAAGTGAGAAAAAAAGAGAGAAAGTATCAATCCTATTTTCTTCCCTGGGATGGTAGGCATGGAGAATGATTTTTGAAGAGAATATTTAGCTTCAGGTAGAAACCCTTTTTTTTTTAGTATTTTATGACATTCAAAGTCAGCCAGTGCTTTCTGTACAAGTACTTAATAGTAAAATGCTTGCACACAAACAGTGAGGGGAAAAAACTATTTGGAAGCAAAAATGCAGCTAAAAAGGAAGTTATCCTTGACAAGGTAATCTACTACTTGTTGTGTCCTTCAAGTCATTTCTGACTTGACAACTCTAAAGTAAACCTATGGTGACCCTAAAGTGAACCTATTATGAGGTTTTCTTGGCTAGATTTGTTCAGAGAAGATTTGCCTTTTTCTTCCTCTAAGGTAGTGCAAAATCAGTTTTTAAAAGTTCAGAGGGATTTGCCTTTGTCTTCTTCTGAGGTAGTGCAAAATCAGTTTTTAAAAGTTCAATAAGAATGGCAAATTTGTCCATCAAGTTCTTAGTTTGCAAGAACCCTAACCCTAACCCTTCACCACTGGCCATGCTGTCTAGGACTGAACTGTAAGAGAAAAATGAACGGAATGACTGCAGTTGCCCACTCTTACTGCAGAGGTTCTGAATCAGTGTTTGAGATTGGAGAACTTGTCCAGTATCTGTACAAGCTGGACCATTTCCTGAGTAGGGTGATCAAAATGGTGAAAGGTCTGGAAACCATGCCCTATGAGGAACAGCTTAGGGAGCTGGGTATTTTCCCCCCAGAGAAGAGCAGGTTAAGGGATAACATGATAGCCATGATTAAATATCTGAAGGGGTGTCATATTGAGAATAGAGCAAGCTTGTTTTCTGTTGTTCCAGAGACTAAGACATGAGGCAATGGATTCACACTATTTGAAAAGAATTCCATCTAAACATTAAGAAGAACTTCCTGACAGTGAGAATTATCTGACAGTGGAGTGTGCTGCCTTGAATTGTGGTGGAGTCTCCTCCTTTGAAGGTTTACAAACAGAGGCTGGTTGGCCATATGTTTGGGGTGTCTTGATTGTGCGTGGCAGGAGGTTGGACTGGATGGCCCTTGGGGTCTCTTCCAACTCTAGGATTTTGTGAATGTAACTGTGATGGGCTGAAGAAAAAGTGCATCTTAACCCAACCAGATGGAGACATCCCTGATCAAGAATACTGTAGTGATAGAGGGTCCGCCTGTTTTGGATGAGGTTACACACTCCTTGAAAAAAATTGGGTTTGCAGTTTTATGCACTTCAGTCTAGCTTGGTTACATCAAGCCTGGATTACTATAATGCTTTTCATGTGGCACTGCCTCTGTAAACTGCAGTTGTTGCAGAAATGTAGCACTAAAGTCCTGATCCAAGAATTGGGCATAAGAGAATTTATTCTTTTTGTTACAAATATGCTCCCCCACACCTGTGTAGAGCAATTTCACTATGTTTTAGCCTATCTCAGGTTTAATTTTAAGTGAAGGGAGCTGCAGGTTCCTGTGGAAGACTAATACAGCTCCCTAATATTGTTTATACCTAGAAATAAATCTCACTGTGCTCCAGAGCAGCTTACACCCAAGTAAATAGATATGGAGTTGCAGATAGTAGAGATTGCAGCCTACTAGACTAGCAGGACCATTTGTATTACTTTAATTTGGTATAGCATTGTGTACATTAATGGTGTGGTAGTGATGGTGATGGTGATGGTGACAATGACAGCAACAGTCTAAGTATGTACTATCATGCATATCTCCTGTGCAACAGTTGCCATTACCTTCAGAGCTGTATGATAACCACTACATGGCGGGGGGGGGGGGGAATCCTGATTTTAACCGTAGTGTTTAAGAACTCTGGTCTATTATATTCTGGGCAGCACACTACTTGAACTTGTGTCAAGGAAAGATACATGTTGACAGGAGACAGCATAGCTGCATGAAAATAACATTGTGAGCCTGATTTTCAACTAGTGAGGAGGAAGCCAGGATGGAATGTATGCTATATAAAATGAAATAAAACCTAAGAGGAGAACTTAAGCATAAAAGCAATGCCATTGCCATCTGTTTCCTCAGAAAGGTGGTACCTGATTTTATTTATACAGACTAACAGTTGTCAACCTTTTCCATTGAGTCATACAAAGGAATAACAATGCCATAAAAACAGACATTGGCATGCCCCACTGAAGCACACTTAATGCTTGGGAAAGGCTTTATGCTTGAGAAATCAAATCACAGATGGTAGCAGCTGGACTTCTTGCTCACAGGGTCTGACTTGTTTTTTTTATTTAAAAAAACCCTGAGGTATTGCCAGCTTTATTATCTTAAAGGACATACTTTTGTTAATGATGGTAGTTGTGATGGTCATGGTAAGAAAGGAGGAATAAGATTACTGGTGAAGGCCTTTCAAACAGATGTCTGACCCTTAAGCTGTAGCCCACATCTGTTGTCCCCAGATGTCCCATGAATCCATTTCCTCTGTCCTTACTGGTCTGGCAAATTTCAAATTCTGTAAAGGAAAAAAAATGCAATTGTAACCAAATTAAGGCTGCAATTCTGTGCCAATTTCCCAGGGAAAGTAAGTACCAGTGAGAATATGGAGAGTGATTTTTAAGTAGAGAGACTTATTTTTGAGTAACAGTACAATTCTGTACATGCCTATCCTGAAGTCAGTTCCATAAACTTCAGTGAGGTTTATTCTTGGGTAAGTGGGTATAGGACTACAGCCTAAATGATGCCAACTGTGTAATGTTTTTTTAGTCTGATATATTTTTAAAACAGTATGTGCAAGGTTTGGTCCTTACAACCATAGTGCTCTGAGCACTGGCTTCAAACGGCAGCTGCACCATTGCTTTCACATATAGATGAACATATGTGGGACCTCTTGCTTTCTTCTCCTTGCTTTTTTTTAAAAAAAAACTTATTCCATCTGGAGCTATAATCCCATCCAAGTGATATTTGCTCTCTCTGAATTGTGCTGTGTTGTTCAGACTCTAAATCCTCTGCATTCTCAAGGAAGCCATTATAAATTAGGCTTTCACTTTCTGTATCATCTCAAACATCTGTTCCTATAAACATCTTATGCACAGAAGGCCTTTCTGATGTTCCTATTAGATTGCGTACAGTTTTAATCTACGTAGGAAAGCCTTTTCTTCACCCTGGGGTAGAGGTCCTTTCAAGCTCTGAAAGAACAAGCTGATATTAGGGATACATGCTGATATCTAGGGATGCAAACTACATCCTGCTTGCTTAATGCTGACTTCAAGAAGACCTGCTCTTAAATCATTTGCATGAGAATGGCAGCCTAATTGTGCACTTTTGTGCATATTACTCAGATGTAACTCCTAGGAATTACAGGGAGGTTTACTCTCAGGTAAATGGGTATAGGATTAGAGACCCAAGGGTGGAACAGACCACTGCAAAAGGGCAGATTGCAGCTGCCCCAGAGCTAGTCACTCTGCAGCCATGTCAAACACATGCCATGACCCCAATCTGCCCTGATGCTAGCCCAAATCAAAGCCGAAAAGGTCTGCTCTGATTTGGGCTGGTAAAGAGCTCCCTTTGGCTGCCCTGGCATACCCCCAGGGTGGCTTCTGGGCATTTTGGGGGTGTGTGGCATGTAAAGCCATGTTCCCAGGGTGTCTGGAAACCACCCATGTCTGGTCAGCCAGGGCAGCTTCAGGATGTCTTGGGGGCATGTGGCCACGCCCTCAAGCTGCCTGGAAGCTGGCTTTACTGTCCAGTCTGTACAGGCTCCCAGTCTTCCAACAAAATGATATTATGCACCAGTTACATTCATTGGAGGGGCCTAAATACCCTTAAGGCACCAGATCCCATCTGATATTAGAAGCTAAGCAGGGTCATCCCTGGCTGATACTTGGATTGGAGACCACCAGTGAATACCAGATGTTGTAGCCTATTGTGTTAATGAGATTTATCCCATTAGCTGGGCAGTAGGTACGCTTCTTCCCAAGTAACAAAGGTTTAAATGATGTGAGGAGGTTAAACTACATTTTAATGGGGCTCAGCATCATAGAGGTGGTGAGGAAGCAATTACCCAATGAGATGGCCAATTAGGCAAAAGTGTGAACCTTTGATTTTCTTCTCAGCAGAGACTATAAAAGTCTTGTGTGACCATGATATGAGATATTTTAACAAAGGGAGCTTGGTGGCATTGGTTCCTGTCCCACCTAAATAAACTGGTCAAGACTGGGCAAAAGAAGACCAGACTCCTAGCTATTCATCCATGAACATCAAGGACTACAGATCCCATCTGATCTGTGAGCAGAATAGGAGAATGTATTAGTTAGTCACATCAGGGGCTTTTTATTATTTTTTTCTGGCTTGGCTGAAATCATCTAATCTGTTTGTAACTAGCAACCCCTAAGTGTGCCTGTAGGAAAGATAGTCATTCATGTAGAGACATTCTTTTGCAATGGAAACTTCTTGCTAAGAATACAACTTTTTTCTTTAAAGGTATGTCTGCCTCTTACACTCCTCTTTCATGTGCCTTTGTTCAGTCTAGTCCACTCACCAGGTTGGAGGAGGGGAAGGAACATCTCTGCATCATCAGAGGTGGAAAGTGCAAGTGGAATCCCAGAAGAGTCCCACTGTGTTGCCATGCAAGGGGAATTCAAATTGGTGGGTAGTGGCAGGTTATAAAATAAGTGCTCTCTGGAGGTCCCACTGAAAGCATGGGAGGATGCTCAGCAGAAGTAGGAAGAGGGGGGCACAGAAGCATTCCACCTATATTTCAGAGGAAGGAATTGGTAAAACCATTCTTGGGTATTCCTTGCCTAAGAAAACCCTATGAAATTCACGTGGTCATCAAAATTGGACAGGTGACTTGAAGGCATGTGTGTGCACGTGCACACACACACAAAGAGAGAGAGAGAGAAGAAAACAGGATTGCTACTAAAGCCCCCTCTAGCTGTAGAGGACAACATTCAACCAAGAGGAGGGAAATACTTGGTATGGTGAAACACTTGTGCTCACAGGACTCCACCAGCACAAATGAAAATATGTGATGGAGTTTATGGCATGATAGGAGATAGGAGATAAACCGAAGATGGTCACATCCTAATTCCAAGAGTTGGAAAGGTCACATTTTTGACAAATGGCCTCAGAGTCCCCAGTGATCATGACCACTGACCATACTGTTTGAGGAGCATTCTAGGAGTTGTAGTCCAAAAATAACTTTCCAAGCTCTGCCTGGATATTAGGCATTCCAAAAACAATATAATGTTTTATTTTATCCTATCATTTTTAATTATATTTTAGTGGTTAAGTTTTAATGTATCTGTATCTATATTCATTTGAAATGGTCGGAAGACTTGTTCAATAAAGATGTTCTGTTTTGTTCATCCCCAAAAACAATATAAGTTGTTCATAATAAAGAACAACAAATCCTTTCCTATTTAAATGAATAGGGAGCCCTAGACAAGAGTCCTCTCTTCCTCTTCTCCCAATGGCCTTTCTACTCTGCAATTGAACAGTACTATAGAGGAGGAGCTAGAGCCAAAGTGGTCAGAGTGCTGTGATTTTTTTTTTCACATGGAGAACTTTTTTCTTTATTAAATTCTTTATTTTTATTTGTTAACAGGTTTTATAGCTTTGTAAACAATCAATATAATCAGCACAAAATACATTATATGAGTCTTGGGGTCAACAGAAAGAGTTTTGCAGAAAGATGATTTATCCTGGGATAGTGGAAACACTCATAGTTCAAGGTGTCATCTCACTCCGTGGCAGCTGGTGCAACTGAGTCCAGCAGGGGTAGGTAACCTTTCCCCTTTAAGGACTGAGGGACTTCAGCTCCCAGAAGCCTCAGCCATGTTGGCCAATAGTCCCATGTTGGCCAATAGCTCCTGGGATTCTGGGAGCTGAAGTCCCTTGGCCTTTAAAGGGGAAAGGTTGCCTACCCCTGGTCCAGAGTGTCTCTCCAAAATTTAGTCTGATGGTTGGAGGTCCAATATTGTTCATGTTGTTATTAATATATTCAATCCTCAAAAATGTGTGTGCCTTTTTTGTCCATTGCAAAACTTGAAGGTATAGGAGAGTTTTCCTGACAACCATGTGTCCCATATCCTCTTCCACCAGTTGCTCAGTTGAACACCTCCTGTTTTCCAACATCTTACAATTTCAGCTCTGGCCACTGAGATGAGGAATGTGATAAGTTTTTGATTTTTCAAGTGGTTATTGTCCTTGCTGTAAATCGATAGTGTTAGAAGACCTGGACAAAATCATACAGGTTGTTTTACAATATCAGAAATTTGGGTTAAAACAACATTCCAGAAAGCTCTAACCTTGGGACAATCCAACCACATGTGTAAATAGGAACTGAGAGTTTTACAACCTTTCCAGCATTTTGGGGAGGTGTCTTTTTCCATTTTTGATAATCTTATGGGTGTTAAATACCATCTGTGCATGGCCTTTAAGGTTCCCTCCCTCATCAATGCTGACTGTGATTTATGGGTGGGGGGGAGAGTCCAAATGCCTGACCAAGTGGTAGATATCCATGTTTATGTCAGATTGCCAAATTATCCTGGCAGGTTGACTCATGCCATAGGTGGATTGTATTAGATTTGTATACATTATGGCTGCCCCACCTTTAGACCTTTGTCCTTTTGCTACACAAATGTGTTCATAAAAGGTAAAGGACAGGGGCTACCATACTTTATCAATTTGCTTTTTGCAAAAGAGAGCACTTGCAGTACTTGGAACCAGAAGGATTTGGCATGTCCTGAGGTATTGAGCAAATTTTCTGTGATTTTGAGTTTTCCATGTTCAAATAAATCCATAATTCTGTATAGGCCACACTCCTTCCAACATTTGAATTGAGCTAATTTATCCACTTCATGAAAATGGGGTGTAATAGGAATGGGCAAATAGAGGAAGGATCAGGAGCTAGTATGTGAACCCATTGCTTCCAAATAAGGAGGGAGTTGTAGAGAAACGGGTTTGGAATCTCCTTCAACACTCTCCATGTCCTTATAGAGAAAAGAAAATGAAGTTCAGCCAAACTATAACTATCTAGTTCCGTGGATATTCACTTGGTGGAATATTGCTCCATGACAAATTGGGAGAGCTGGTTTAGTTGGAAGGCATGATAATAGAGTTTGACGTCTGGGATCGCCAACCCTCTTTCCCCGGGGATTTAGGGAGTCTGGGTCTTTTTCTGTTGAATATATAATCATTAATCATCTTTTGCCAGAATTTGAATTTGAGAGGAGTTGGACAAATAGATATAGATTAGAACAGAAAAAATAAGCTTGGGACAAGAAATATCTTTGCAATGGCAATCCTCCCAAGAATGGAGAGGTTTAAGCATTTCCACTCCCTTATTTTTACTTTCATTCATTTAGTGACATAGTTATAGTTCCTGGGCACCAACTGAGATAAATCTTTTGTGATAAGAATGTCTAGATCAGGGACCGGCAACCTACGGCCCGGGGGCCGGTTAAGGCCCCGGGCCCCGGACTTACTGGCCCCGTCCGAAGGCTGCCACCGTCGCTGTCGCCGCGCGCCACCCCCGCCGCCGCACACCACTGCCGGGGAGCGTTTTCGGGCGCGCTTGTCGCGGCCGCCATTTTGGAAGCCAAAATGGTGGTTGCGACGCGTTTGCGCATGCGCAATACTTTTGCGCATGTGCAAACGCGTCACGACTGCCATTTGGCTTCCAAAATGGCGGCCGCGCATGCGCCATGGCAGCTGCGGCGGTGCGTGCTACGGCGGCGGCCGTGGTAGTGGCCGCGCCAGCAGCGTGCGCGGGGGGTCGCGCGCACAGGAGGAGGGTGCGTGCGCGCTCTGCCATTTCCCCCCCCCCTTGGCCCAGCTGAGCGGCAACCTTTTTGAGACCGGCCCAGGTCTCAAAAAGGTTGCCTGTCCCTGGTCTAGATACATTAATCTAGAGGGGCATAGTTCTAATTCAGAGACTTTTGTCAGCTTGTCCTGGTCTGAAGGTAGAACATTCAGATACATCAGTTTAGATTTTTGATAATTGATCTTAAGCGCTGAGTGCTTCCCAAAGGTGTCCAATATCTTTTTTATTTCAGGAAATTATGTTTCAGGTTTTTGCACTGCAAGTAGAATGTCATCTGCAAACAGTATTATTTTGTGATGATGGCCATTGATACAGGGCCCCACAACATTTGGGTTTGACCTAACTAGTTCAGCTAGGGATTCAATAAAAAGTGTGAACACTGCTTAGTGCCTCTGTGAAAGTTGAAATGATATGATATGATACCCCATTAACCAACACTGTAGCTCTGAGTGTTTGTATAGATGTTCTAGGATAGATATAAATCCATTGTCAAAATTCATTTCCTTTAGTACACTGAACAGGGAATGCCATTCAACTCTGTCGAACACCTTTAATGTATCTAGTGAGAAAAGTGCCAAAGGAGCTTTTGTCTGGGATGAGTGGTGAATCAGGTTAAGAACTCTATGGATCAGATCTGACATTCTCCAACCTGGCATAAAGCCTACTTGATCTGGGTGGATATAATCCAGGACAAATTTGTTTAGTCTATTTGCCATGACAGACGTGGTTTCACATCTTGTTTAATAAAGCTATTGGCCTGAATCCTTTGACTGGAGGGTTCTCATCTTGTGTCTTCAGCATGGGAATGATTCTTGACCTGTGCCAACTTTTGGGAGGGAGACCACCACCCATGTCTTCATTAAGTAGTGAAGGAGTTAGTTCATCTGTAAGAAGTTTATAGAATTCACCAGAGAAGCCATCTGGGCCTGGGGATTTGAATTGTTTTAGTTTGCTTATAGCCTTTTTTATTTCCTCCAGTTCTATTGGTTTGCTCAGAAAAGAACAATGTGATTCAGAGAGTTTCTTT
Source organism: Phrynosoma blainvillii (assembly GCA_026167975.1). Taxonomy (NCBI): domain Eukaryota; kingdom Metazoa; phylum Chordata; class Lepidosauria; order Squamata; family Phrynosomatidae; genus Phrynosoma; species Phrynosoma blainvillii. Next base: position 287,059,767 of record JANUYF010000002.1, on the reverse strand, counting down.
ATTTATAATGATTGTATGGAATCAATTGTCGATGAATCACATGTGTTTTCTGATGTGTACAAATCTTTATAGAATCTGTGGAATTCATTTAAAATATCCCTGGAAAGAGTGATTGAGGGGCTGATCAGATGGTCCCTGAGAGGTGGCATCACGCCGCCCCTTTCCTTGCTGGATTGGGGCCTCAGCAACCACATGCTGCAGCCATGATCCAGTGCTTTGCCACTATAATAATAATAATAATAATAATAATAATAATTTCTATCCCGGCCCTCAGCCAAAGCAATCGGCTCTAAAAAGAGCTAGCAGATGCCATTCCATTTTAGAGCTGCAAAAAGCTGCCCTTGCATGGTGGTGGCTTTTCAGCACTCCTTTGGTGCAGTGTGTGTGAATGCTGCACCAAGGAATTGCCATGATGCTGTCTGCTGTCTGATTGGGTGGGCGGCATGACGGTGGCATCAGAGCGGAGTCAGGGTGGGCAGCATGTGGTTGCCACTCCCCCACTCCACCCCCAGGCCGGCCCTTTTGGCTGGTCTGTACAGCCCCTAAGTCACCTTTGCTGGAGGATACTGTGGTGATCAATCTTTTATTCGGTTTCTTTTTAACTACTCTGGCGAACAGGCATGAATTTTTGTTGTTAATAATAATAATAATAATAATAATAATAATAAATTTTTATTTGTAGCCCGCCCCTCTGCAGAGCAATCGGGGCGGAGAACAACAGGATTTAAAACAGAACGACATTAAAACAATCCCTCTCCCCATACTTCCTTCCTCCCCCCACCCCATCCCCTTAAAATAGAATTAAACCAAGGAATGATTAAAATACTATACTAGTTAAATTAATTAGTTAAAACCAAAGTTGTTTCCCCCCCCCCCCCCGAGGAGTCAGACAATGGGGCCCCTTATGGGCTGACAGCTAATCCGGAAAGGCCTGCCGAAAGAGATCCGTCTTTACTGCTTTCTTGAAAGCAGCAAGAGTGGTAGTAAGACGGATCTCATCCGGCAGGCCATTCCAGAGTCTGGGAGCGGTTGCAGAGAAGGCCCTCTGGGAGGTCTGAGACAGCCTAGTTTTTATTGGCTGTAGCAGATTCCTCCCAGAGGACCGCAGGGCGTGGGGGGATCATATGGGGAGAGGCGGTCCCTAAGATAAGATGGACCCAAGCCATGTAGGGCTTTAAAGGTCAAAACCAACACCTTGTACTGCGCCTGGAAACTAATTGTTAAATTCATAGTGATATGGTTTGGTATATTGTAGTGAGACTTGGATTTTCCTATTGTCTAGATCTGCTAGTTCTGTCCTTTTTTTTTTTTTTTAAAGTGTGGCATATATGGTTGGGCTTTTGGTGTTTATGTGTGCCTGTTGTAACTGTTGAATCTCAGCCATAAAGATTTGTCTTCCAAATCTCTAAGTTTCTTTTTCCTATCTCCCTCTTGGATGAGTAAACGCCTGAGTACTGCTTTTAGAGTGTCCAACAATAGGGCCTCTGATGTGTCTGTCTTTTTATTTTCTTTGTAAAAATTCTTCTCTAAATCACTTTTTAAAGTCTACATTGGACGGGTGGTGGTGGTGAATCTCCAAATCCATGTTTTCAGGGTGCCAGGACCAAGTCTCCAGTTCATTGTTACCAAACCATCATCGGAATGGGAGATAGGATTGATTTCGACATCAGTGACTCCAGGAAGGAGCACTTTGGAAATGAAAAAATAATCAATCCTAGAGTATGATTTATGGGCATTAGAGAAGAAAGCATATTGCCCATCTTGCGGGTGCATGGCTCTCCAGGGATCAATAGGTGCAGCTTTGGCAATGATGTTAGGTGGGGTGGAGTCTCAGTCTCTTCTTGGCGGGCTGGCGAGACTTGTCTAGATCATAGTCTAAGGGCCTTTGCAGACTGATAGAAATAGTGCAAATTGAGTGCACTTTTAGGGTTAGGTTTAGGGTTAGGGAATCATGGGAACTGTATTTTATTGTGGCACCAGAGCTCTCTGACAGAGAAGCTCAATGTCTCAGAAAAAAAAACAATTCCCATGATTCCCTAGCACTAACCCTAACCCTTAAAGTGGACTCAATTTGCACTATTTCTGACAGTCTGCAAAGGCCCTAAGACTTCATTTGCATCACCATCAATGTTGATTTCACCAATTTCATTGTCCAGAAAGGTCTTAATAAAGGATTGTAAAAAAGTCTGTTGATCATTATTGGGAGAATAAAAACTACCAAGGGTGACTTTCCTTTTGCAGAAAAACATGTGATAAGAGACCCAGCAGGGTGCTTTATAATTTTGCAGGGGTCTATTGCATGCCTGCAATAGAGCCCTGCAAAATTATAAAGCACCCTGCTGGGTCTCTTATCACATGTTTTTCTGCAAAAGGGCATGACTTATCAAGCAGAATTGCTACCCCTCTGGCTATAGTCTCCCATTGTGTATTGGGTTGGGAACACTGAATTGGAGAGTATATTTCCTGTTCCCCTCCTATGCATCTCTTGCAGAAATGTGACGATGAGTCTTCATTTCCTCAAGTAGTTTGTAATTCTTGTATGTTTAAGGGCAGAGCCTAGCCCCTTAACATTAAGTGAGACTATCTTAAGGTTATCCAGGGCAGGGGTGTGGGGGTTGAATAGAGAACCACATTAATACAAGCCTACTCTTTACAAGTGAGTGGAGTTTAGCATACATAGGTACAACTGAGACTGTTCCCCAAGGATGGAATGCAAATAATAAAAACATAACTTACATCAACATTAAACTTTAAAAACATTATCACCAAGAGAATGAACTCACAAGGCCTGGTCAGCGGAAGCATGGCTGAACACAATGAGGTATGTGTGTGTGTGTATGTATATATAGAGTGCCTACCCCAAATGACATATAGAGGTTGAACATCAATATAAACACATTGAAGCAGTGCAATAAGTTTTCATAATGTTTCATTGATGTTAATAAGAAAGAAATTGATGCATTATGTGGCAGGCTTCACCAGGGGGAGCAGGTGAAATGGGAGTAGGCTTTTTGCACCATAATAAGAGCAGGAAAGATGGAGTAGCAAAGTATACCAAAATGGAGGCTCAGAAGGTCCCCTCTGCAGGACAACAACAAGAGAACAACAAAATCCAAGATGGCTTCCCACTTAGCTTATTTTTTAATCTGGTCAGATTATCCAACATCCAGGGGGATTCAGTGTTTGTGAATCTACTCAATTTTATCAGTGCTTGACAGATCCAGCTTGAAGGGTGTCCCTCAGTCTGTTAGAGGTGATTTCTTCATGCTTGCATTCTTTTTCCTTTAGTGATCATCCTCCATTCAGAGGTATTTTGATTCAATCTGAGCTTACCTTCATCTTTTGCCTCTTCTGCTAGGTCCTTGGGTACTCTTATGTCTAGAGCTTCACAGATATCGATCAATTGGCTTTTAGTTGATGTGATCATGTTTCTGTTCTTGTGGGTGACAATTAGTTTTAATGGGAAGCACCAGCTGTATTTTATCCCAGCTTCTTGTAGAAGGAGGTGAGTGGTTTGAGGTCATGTCTTTGCTTCAGTGTCTCAGGTGAGAGATCCTGGTATACCTGGACTTTGTGACCTTATATGACAAGTCCTTAATAAGTGAAAGGTTGCTCAGATCTAGAGAATTTGTGGGGTAATGTGCAAATCAGATCATTATATCCTGCGGCTGTGTGGATGTTCCCGACCTCGGGGCATGTGATCTATGAATCCTTTCTATGTCTGAGTTTCTGAGGCTTAAATTAGGACAGATGTCATTAATCCACGTAATCATGAGGGACAGAAGATTAATTGATCCTTCATGCTGCTCCACACCTCTCAAGCAGATATTGAGGTGGTGGTCTCTGTTTTCCAAATCCTCAATTTTTGTTTGAAGGTGGTCAAGAGAGTTTTCTAATATTTCAATCCTACTGGAGTGGGATATAGTTTGCTGTAGAGCTGCATTTTCAGTCTCTTCTGTGTCTCCAATCTGTCTTGTTAGGGCTGATAGGTTGGCATCTACCAGTTCAAGGGCAGCAGCCCAGTTCTTTTGGAGGTCTTTCACTAAATTCTCTGTTAGGGGGGTTGCAGACTGCCAGAAATAGTGTGAATTCAGTCCACTTTTAGGGTTAGGGTTAGAGTTAGGGAACCATGGGAACTGTATTTTATTGTGGCATCAGAGTTGTCTGACAGAGAAGGCTCAATGTCTCAGAAAAATAACAGTTCCCATGATTTCCTAGCACTAACCCTAACCCTAAAAGTGGACTGAATTCACACTATTTCTGGCAGTCTGCAACCCCCCTTAGTTTCTCCAATAAGTCTGGAAAAGAGAGCTCTGCTAGCGTTGGGTGTCCGTTCTTCTCTCATTTGTTCATTCTTTTAGGGCCACGCGCCATCTTTGATTCCATTGATGAATCCGTCTCATCTGAGGATTGTCCAGGATCTTTTGCTGAGACACAGAGTTCTGCAATCTTTTGTTCTGCCAAGTGTTTTGTCCCTTGCATTAGGGATCCCTTGGCAGGTAAAAGCTTCAGGATCTGTTGCTTAGAAGTGCTTCAGTTATTCAAAATGTCATTGAGGCCACACTCCTCTCATTGTTAGATTTCAGCCATGTTGGCTCATTGGCCATGCCCCCCGTGCTGTGATATTTTTGATTGCTAGGTACAGTGACTTCATCTGCAGTCCTACAAGAGCTTCCTTGATGCTTCCCTATAGTCTTCACTACAGCAAGGGGGGGGGATTGATTTTACTAGGAACATATAGTTTTGAGTGATTATCATTGCAAATATTTTGGGATGGCTTGCCTATTAAAAGCCCATTAAAACCCATTACTTTGAAAATTGGAGGAACTGGATAGTAGGTACGGATCAATACAGCGGCCTCCTCTTTTCCTTTCTTTTTGCCTATGGGGATTGTCATGTTGAGAGCTCCTCAATTCAAAATGTACCACTATACATGTAGCTCTGGAAGTTGCCTCCTCAATTCAAAATGTACCATTGTATACCATATATGTAGTTCTGGAAGTTCTCTCCTGTGATCTTACTGCTATAACTTTGTTATTCTTTTCTCATTTTCTCACTTTCAAAAAACAGTTCTTGTTCCCTCTACTAAAGCACCAAAACACATACATTTTGTGCAGTTTTCTTAGTGTTACCTGTGAGAAATAATTTAACTCTTCAATAGCACTCGCATCAATTTTGGGGGAAATATCTATTTGTTGTATGCAAGCCAAAGCCAAAGTACATATTTGTCATATGCAAGGACTATCATAGGAGGCATACTAATTTATTCCTGGGCTCATACTTTTGTTCTTTGTGCAGTGGCACATTACCACAGTTGCCACACATTGATTAGTGCCTTGCACATGTATATTATATAGGATTGTTTTTCAACAAGCAACGTTGTGATTTGTTGGTGACAGCTGAATTTGTATGTATGTTGAGGGCTGGGCATCACTGCTGGTGAATGGAGGTTTTGTGCTGTTGACTTTGCATCTGGGAGCTCTCTGGATCATGACCATGCTATTCTGGCATTAGCTGGGGTGTAGTGCCCCCATGATGTACTGGGACCACAGGATACATCTTATCACTTCCTGAAACATAATCAGAGCAAAGAGACCACTTTATGGCCTCAAATTCCTCTCAATCCATTAGTTCCATGCAGTCTGAAACCACATTTTAAAACAACTGCCAGAATACAGTGGAAGAGATATTCAACAGGTTCTAATGCCAATTACAAATACAGTGAGCCCTTGGTATCCACTGGGATTTGGTTCCAGGGCACACATATCCACACAATCTGTGGATACCAAAATATGAGGATGTCCCATTATATACAATGATGAAGTAAAATGGCATCCCTTTATATAAAATGTCACAATCAAGGTTTGCTTTGTGGAATTAAAAAAAAACCCTCAAGCCGTGGATGGTTAAATCTGTGGGTGCGGAATCTGTGGATACAGAAGGCCAACTGTGGTAATTTAAAAAACATTTTCACGATAGTTCTTTCTACAGTTCTAAACAATTTTCCATTCCCCCCTCCATGCTTTCAGTCTTCAGAATCCTGCCTCTTCTTTCACAAAATTATTTCTTGAATTATAAATAACCACTTCAAAGTCTCAGACTTAGTTTGGGATCTTAGCAAAAAGAGGGCGGGGGAGGGGGAAACACCCTCTGACTGATTTTTCTTGCACATTAAGTTTCACTAATGTCAGTGGAATACTAGGGGCAGCTGGTGGTTCTTTGTGGATCCCTTGCTTCTCAGATCATGGCCACAACAAAATAACCCTGGTACACAACAAACTGGAGAAAATAAGGCCACAACTTCTATTGATTATATCTGTCTAGAAGGTTGGCATTATCATGGGACCTGGTCCAGGTATCAGCCAACCTGCCTGTTGGTTGATGAGCTGAATACCGGAGGATGACAGCTATGAGATTCCACATGGGTGGATGCCACTGTGTGATTTCCCCTGTCACTGGAGCACATCAGATTCCCCTTGGGAGCTTGGCATGCCTGTCACTATATACACCTTTGAAGTCCCTTAAGGATACCCCTTCAATGTTCATTGGACATTCCAATTTAAAAATGCCATCTTTCTGTATCTGGATCCCATGTACCCCCATCTAATGTTGTGATGATATATAGGCACAATAAAGTCTCACACTAAGGGTGGGTGGGCAAGATGAGAGTCAAAGCTAGACTGAGCCCAGTATGCTGGGGGAGCTGGCTTATATTATCCCATGCTGAACCTGAGGAAATCTTCCTGTCCTTCCCCCAGGTCATACCCACTAACCAACAGCTTGGTTCCCATTGGCTAGTGGTTCCTCCATTCTCCCAGAACCTGCATGAAGGCACACAGACTTCTGGGAAAAAGACAGACTCTAGCAGCACATGGAAAGGCTGCTGCCCAATCTGCTGAGCACCCTGGATCACAAACCATATTGTGGCAAGATGTATCACCATGGTCCACAGGGTGATGCCCTGCTGTCTGAGGGAAGCCAAGTAGAGCACCATCACCTGTTCAGACACTGGCCAAGCTGCCTTGTAGCCCTTCTGAGTGGCAGAAGCAAAGAACCTTCTCACCAATCTGCTGTAGGTGGTCAATGTCATATGTGCCACTTAGGCATTCCATATATTATTATATTATGCTATATTCCCATGTTGCCACAGTTCTTCCAGGAAACAGTAGGGTTCAGGTCTACTTCTGGAACTAGGGCCTGAAACCTGTCATCCTGACGTTGAACTGAGCCCGCTATGCTGGGGAGCTGGCTTATGTGCTCCCATGCTGGGCCTGAGGGAATACCTCCTGTCTTTTTCCCAGGTCCCAGCCCCCAAGCCAACAGCTCAATTCCCATTGACTGATGTATCTTGCCATTCTCCCAGAGCCCATGCAAAGGAGTGCAGGCTTCTGGGACACAAAAACACTGCCCAATCCACTTATTTATTATTTATTTATTTTATTCTGTTTATTTATATCCCTCTTTCCTCCCAACACATGGACTCAGCCACTTAGCCACCCCCTCAACCACAAACTCGCCTCCCAGTGAGTCTGGAAGCACACATCCTTCTTTCTACTTCTTGTAAATCTGGCTAACATTACATGTTTTACATACCCTCCAACTGACCTAATTTGGCAGGGACAATCCTGACTACTGCCCTCTCACTTTTCAACTACTCGTATTTTCCGGCGTATAAGACAACTGGGCGTATAAGACGACCCCCAAATTTTCCAGTTAAAATATAGAGTTTGGGATACACTCGCCATATAAGACGACCCCTCTTCCAATGGGGGGAAATGAGAAAGTGTTGGGGGGAAGGACTGCCAATATACTAGGTGATGCATTCTGGAGTATGTACAATTTGCAGCCAAGTAAGTGACCCTGGGCATGTCAGACACTCTCAGCCTCAGAGGATGGTAATGGCATCCCCCATTTGAAGAAATATGCCAGGAAAACCCCATGATAAGGTTGCCTTAGGGTTGCCATAAGTCAGAAAGGACTTGACACACAAGACACACAAGAACAACAAAAAAGTCTGCATAGGTACATAGGTAGTACATGGGAATAGGAGCCAGCATGATTTAGTGGTTTGAGTGTTGGACTAACACTCTGGAGACCTGGGTTTGATTCCCCACTCTGCCATGAAATCCACTGGGTGAACTTGGACAAGTCACACACTCTCAGCCTCAGGGGAAGGCAATGGCGAACCTCCTCTGAACCAGTCTTGCCAAGAAAACCTCAGGATAGGGGTTCACCTCTTATCCACTGCTGCTTCCTCCTCCTGCCTGATGCCACACCATGCCACCCCTTCCTCCCCCCTCCTTTAACCTGACTTCCTCTCTTTCTCCTCCTCCTGCCTTGCACTGCGCCACCCCTTCTTCCTCCTCCTCCACCCGGTGTATAAGACGACCCCTGAGTTTGGAGAAGATTTTCCTGGGTTAAAAAGTAGTCTTATATGTCAGAAAATACAGTACTTTTTAAATGCCCCAATTTCTCTCTCATCCTCCCACTTTCCCTGTTTGACCTCTGTTTACTTCAGTTGTTGTAATCAAAGTTCAAAATGCAGGGAAAGTTTTCAGTCAATTTATTCAACAGAAGGGAGAGGAGAGGAAAAGGTGGAATCTTGACTTTCCTTGTAGACTCAAGCAAAAGCAGAGCACTACAGCATCTCCTAGCTTGTGTATTTGCCATTTTGTTCACACTTTGATCTTTCTTGGTCACAGATACCCTGGTTTTCATCTTTGAAATGTTAGAGGGTATGGTTTGAATGATGTAAAGTCACACACTCTCAGCTTCAGAGGAATGCAAAGGCAAACACACTCTGAACAAATCTTGCCAAGAAAACCCCATGATAAGTTCTCTTGAGCTTTGCCATAAGTCAGAAGTGACTTGAAGGCACATATAATATATAATGAAATGATGGTATTTTCTTTATCATTTGACTTCCCAATCCTCATTTATTGGAAGTGTGACCATAGTAACTGTCTCATTCTATCAAAGTTATCTTCGGATTAAATTAAGTTAAAACATTTATCATTTTCATTTGTCTTCTCTATCTGCTTTGGGAATCAAAAAGACAGTAACCTAGAACAGTAAAATAACCCCTGTGTCATAACATTTTAGATCTTGTGTTTTTAAAGGCAGACTGTTTGACAGCTCACTCTTCAGTGAAATAAAATATGTGTCTCGGAACAGACTCCATGCAGCAATGTGCTTTTTCTATTTTCAAAATATGCTTTGCTGGAATGGTTTTTATTACAACAGTTATATCCTGAGCTAAGTAGTTGTGGTTAAAAGATCCTAGTTTAATCACTATGTGTGTGAAAGCTTGTAGAACTAGGATCAAGCGACACTGAAATTTAGGCAATCCTGCCAGAGCTCTAGATGTTATCCGGACACTTGTTAGAATGTTTGTTTTCCTTTATGAGCTTTTAATTTCTTTTCATAATGTTTCATGTGGTCAGTGGCCACATTTTCTAGATGTAAAATAGATAAATAATACATTATGCAGGAAGTTACATTTCAGCAATATTTTAAGTGCCAAAACTTCTAAGCAGTGCACTGATTGGTCCTAATTGATGGCTATATGAAGAAAAATATACTCTTGCTGGTAAAATCAGAACATCTCTATTGACAATTTTTGGAAATGCAATAAAGTAATCTGTTTCAAAGGAATGACCCTAGGATTGTAGGAGTGAAAAAATGGAGGCATAAATCTGTCTCTGTTTGTCTCTTTTTTCTGGGGTGGAGGGCAGAATGGAGAGAATGTTCTCTTCATGAAAAGCTAAATATAAATAATTGTGCTATGGTATATTCTAACTACAACATAGTAAATGATGCCAGGCTAATGTATCCAGCCTATTGCTTTAAAAGGATAGCTCAGCAATTCAGCAAAAATCATAGCCTGTTAAATCATGAATGTCAGCAGGAATTGATGGGAACCTAAATTAACAGAAAATAGAACTCAACGGTATCACATAATGAAAAAACTAGAAGTGAATGGCACTTACAAATATCCCTGGGTGTTTTCTCTTCTTTCATTATTTTGGAAGAGCATCTTTGTGGGGGGGTGGGGAGGGACAGGAGAACCAGATGAAAAGTTTGCACCCATCTGTTTCCCATCTGTAAGGAATACTCCATCTTATGAACTCATCTGGAAAGTAACAAGGAGTTTGACCTGAGAGAACTGAGATGCTAGCATGCAGATGAATGACTCAATCAATCCACTATTATAAGACACATTGGACACATAAAATTTCTTCTTATTGAATATGCTGTTGTTGTTAGCTGCCCTCAAGTCAGTTTTGACTCATGGCGACCCTGTGGATGAGACATCTCTAAGAATCCCTATCTTCTACCATCTTGCCCAGATCCTGCAAGCCTTTCCCTATAACCCCCGTGATCGAGTCTATCCATCTGATTTGTGGTCTTCCTCTCTCTTTTCTCTATCCTCTACCTTTCCTAGCATTATTGTTTTTTCTAGTGATCTGTGCATTCTCATGATGTGGCCAAAGTACGATAGTCTCAACTTGATCATCTTTGCTTCCAAGGAGAGCCCTGGTCTGATCTGTTCAAGAACCCATTTGTTTGTCTTCTTAGTTGTCCATGGTATCCTAAGTACTCTTCTCCAGCACCACATTTCAAATGAGTTGATTTTCCTTCTGTCTGCTTCCTTTACTGTCCAGCTTTCGCATCTGTACAAAGTAACTGGGAATACAATGGCTTGAATGATTCTGACTTTAGTGACCAGTTGTATGTCTTTGCTCTTCATTATCTTTTCCAGTTCTTTCATAGGTGCCCTTCCCATTCCTAGTCTTCTCCTTATTTCTTGACTGCAGTCTCCATTCTGGTCAATGTTTGCTCCTAGTTATGGGAATTCTTTAACTATTTAAATTTCCTTGTTGTCTAGATTGAATTTGTCTATTTCTTCTGTGGTCATTATTTTTGTTTTCTTTATGTTCAGCATCAGATCTGCCTCTGCATTTTCATCTTTGATCTTTCTTATTAACTGTTCCAATTCCTGAACATCTTCTGCTAATATTATGGTGCCGTCTGTTAGCGTGGTTACGCAGCGCGTGATGGTCCACGACAACGTGCAGCACCAGTGTCACCACCTACTCAGATGCAGGCAGTAGCTTGTGAGCTGAAGGAGCACCTCTCCCTTTCCAGAAAGAGTAGAGACTCTACAGACAGACATCTCTCAAATGAGGCTTTAATCTTGGTTCCTCTATGTACAAGACTATATGTAGCAACAACTCCAACCATCCAACACCCACACTATCAACCAACAACTCACCAACACCAACCCATGTGTCCTGAGGCAACTCCCTTATATACCCAGGGTTCCATGTGGCCTTCTGGCCCTGCCTCTTCCTCTGGACACCTGTCACTCATCCATGGTGACTTGGCAGTTTTGCAGCCTTTTCGGTGCTTTCCAGCACCTTGTGACCATCAGCCGATATCACTTCCTATGACACAGCACCTGGTGGAAAGTGCTGTGTCATTATGGCTTCCAGTGACCCTTTCATGCCTGGCCACTTGTGTATAAACCCACATTGGACATTTTCCTTGAGACACTGTCTCCACATCATCCATATATCTTAGGTTGTTAATGTTGCTTCCTCCTATCTTAACTCCTCCTTTTTCTGATTCTCATTCTGCTTTTGACATGATCTTTTCAGCATATAAGTTAAAGAAGTAGGATGATAGGATGCAGCCTTGCCTGACCCCTTTGCCTATTGGGAACCACTGTTTCCCCGAATTCTGTTCTGACAGTGGCCTCTTGTCCTTGGTACAGATTCCTCATCAAGACTATCAGATGTAGTGGTACCCCCATATCTTTGAGTGCATTCCATAATTTTTCATGATCTATACAGTCAAATGCTTTGCTGTAGTCTATGAAACACATGCTGATTCTTTTTTGGAATTCTTTGGTGAGCTCCATTAGCCATCATATGTTTGCAATGTGATCCCTAGTGCCCCTTCCTTTTCTGAATCCTACTTGCACCTCTGGAATTTTTCTCTCCATGTATGGTTGGAGTTTATGCTGCAGAATTTTGAGCATTATTTTACTTGCATGTGAGATTAGTGCTATTGTCCTATAGTTGCTGCAGTCTTTTGTTTCTCCTTTTTTGTGGATTGGAATGTATATCGAGTGCTTCCAGTCTGTTGCAAGGGACAAAGATAAGGGAACTCTGCATTCAGAGAGCAGCACCCTTTCAGCTGGTTGAGTAACTTCTGATCAAAGGAGAATCCTCTACTTGTTTGAAGTTGCAAGATTGGGTTGAAAGTTCAGGCTTCAAGCTGTTGGTTAGGGCTGATGCAGGCTGGCACTATAGGCCAGCCTGAGGGTGGAGTTGGGGTTGGGCAACTGCATGCCAGCTGCTCCAACTCTGCCCCATCTCTGCCCTGATGCTGCGTGCCCATCTGCATGGTGCGTGGCATCAGGACTCTCTCTTGGTGCAGCATGCATACATGCTACGCCAAAGGACTGCAAAGGAGCCATGGCGACGGCTCAAAGGGCGGGGTTTTGCCACACTCAAAAGGAGCGGAATTTCCTCGCTCTTTTGGGGGTGGCAAAAAGGAGGATGGGGCCATGGCATGTGGTTGTCACAGCTCGGGGCAGTCCAGAGCCACCCTTACAGGTCATGTGCACCAACCCTCAGGGCCTATACAGTTGCCAAAAATAATCCAGCTTGAGACCACTTTAACTGCCCTGGCTCAGTGCTAAGGAATCATGGGAACTGTAGTTTATTGTAGCACTAGAGCTCTCTGACAGTGGTCTCAAGATGGATTATTTCTGGCAGTCTGTACAGGCCCTTAGTTAGTTACATTTATGTCCCTTTTTTTCTGACAAACTCAAGGCAGCATACATAGTCTCCATCTCTCCATTTTACTTTCATAATGGCTTATGAGGTAGGTTGACTGAAAGGGTGACTGCTCCAAATTATCCTGAGGGAGTTTTATGGTAGGGACTAAAATCTGGATCTTCCAAGTTCTAGTCGAATACTCAAACTGCTATACTACACTACAGTAGTCATCCATCCATTTAATATTCTCCCTCCTTTCCCAAAAACATGGGCACAAGGTAGCTTAGAACATTAAAAGACATAATAATATAGATGGAAACATACAAATATTATTGTTATGATGTAAAGCCATATGAACCATCACTTCCCCAATGCCTGACATAATAATAATTTTAAAAAGCCTTTGCTGGCCAATAGAAGGATAACAAGGTGGGGCCCAGTCTTGTCTCCTACGAATGGACTGTGAGAATCTGGGAACAGCCACTTTTCCTTTCTAAAAGTCCTCTCAGTGCTAACTTTGTATATTCTGGCTGAATCATGATAGGATCTGTGCACTTTGATGTTTTAAATAGCCACACATTTAGTTAATTGAAAACATGATTTTTTTTTGTATTGCCTGCAAAATCTGTTAAAATTTCAGACATAGTGAAGTCTCTTGTTTGCAGTGGTTTTTGGATTAAACAATAAACAAGTTTGTGTGTGTGTGTGTGTGCGCGAGAGTGTGCGTGTGTACTAAAGATTAGCAAGTCTTCCTTCCTTCCTTCCTTCCTTCCTTCCTTCCTTCCTTCCTTCCTTCCTTCCTTTAATTGGAAATATTTGGAACTGAATGTAAGACTTTCTGTATTTGAAGCTTGTACTCTGCCTCTGATCTGAATTTAGGCCTTTAGGAAATTTAGAGATGACACCAGAAAGACAAACATATGTTCACATATAATTATCTCTCTTTTAAGCTCATGTCGGAATAGAACACAGTTCTTTAAAGACACAGAAATGATGTGCAAATCTGTTTTATTTGCATTAAGTAGTATACTCCCATCTTCATTTTAATTACAATTAGGTCCTGTTTTCATATTAATCTGCATTTATATTTTAAAATACTCTCTGTCTATCCATCTATTGATATAGAAAATGTGTTTATTAGTTACATTTCTGCCCCACATTTCCTACAGCAAGTTCAAAACAGCATTTATACTTTTTCCTTGTTTTGGTTTTTCAAGCCTATGATATAGATCAGACTGACAGAATGTGTCTGACCCAAGATCGCTCACAGAGTTTCATAGCTTAATCTCCTTTGTCCCAAGCCCCAGCATTTTAACCACTGTACAGCTGATGTGTTTTCTCCCAAAAATCATATGGAAATGTATACTTTTCTCCTCAAAATACTATAGTATTCTCAAAGTCTGAACTGGGGAAAAACTAGTGAAACCATTTGGAGAAGTGAACAATTTTGTAGCTATATAAGTTCTAGTTCTTAGATCAGTTCAAGATAGGATTGCTTGATCTCATGGTCCCTCTATGTAGCCCTCAGGGTGTGGAAAGGGAATCTTAACACAAAGGCACTGCCTCAAAAAGGGTGTGTGTATGTGTATGCAGTGGTGTGAATATCTGGGGTGTCACCTGGTGTGGAGAGTATCACACAGGAAAGGTGCATGTTTTCCCCTCCTGCATAGAAGGGCAGGAGGGCACAACTAGGTGTCACCTCTCCTCTGGGGTGTCACCCGGTGTGGTGTGCACCAACTGCACCTCCCACTGATATCACTGTTTGTGCATATGTGTGTGTATGTCCTTAGTTGTTAGATGTAGGGTGCATCTACACTGCAGTTTACACTACATAAACAATGCAGTTTGACATCACTTTAATTGTTATGGCTCCATCCTACAGAATCCTGGGATTTATAGTTGCAGCCTTCTCTGCCAAAGAGTGTTGGTGCCTCACAAAACTACAAATCCCAGGATTCTGTAAGATGGAGCCATAACAATTCAAGTGGTGTCAAACTGCATTGTTTCTAGTTTGTTTTTATCTCAATCGCATAGTCCATGCAACTGTGGTTGATAAATGTGTCATGTTTAATAACATCACCAGGGGTTGCCCCCAGTGGTATCACTAAGGGCATCACTAAGGGTTTCCATAGTGAAATTTTAAGGCCTGGGATAATCTTGACCTGGCAACTCAAGAGATGTAAGTCTTATTTATTTATTTATGGGATTTATATCCTCCTTTACCACTTTCTCCCAAAATGGGATTCATTTCCTATGGCCATTTACAAATGTGAAATTCCTCATGGAGGACTAAGCACATGGCTGATTTTATTAATTATCTATTTCTTTGGAAACAATGTTTTTTTAAAAAAAATCACATATATCTGATAAACAATATAAAGAAGCCAACAGAGACGATACAAGAATTTGGAAAACACACTGGATTTAAGATCAATAAAGAAAAAACAATAATACTAACAAAAACATGTCAAAAAAGGAGGAGGAAAAGTTAAATAAAATAACAAAATTTAAAATAGAGAAGAAGGTAACATATTTAGGTATTTATTTAACAAAAAGAAATACAGACCTTTTTGAAAATAATTATAGCAGATCCTGGAAAAAGATTAAGAAAGACTTAACTAGGATAAGATTAAGATTATCATTCTTGGGAAGAGTATCAGTTATTAAAATGAATATCTTGCTGAGGTTGATGTATCTGTTCCAGAACATACCAATCATTAATAACGAAAAATATTTGGATATATGGCAAAAAGAACTGGCTACTTTTTTATAGGAAGGAAAGAAGGCGAGAATAAAATGGTCAGTACTAATGGAAACTAAAGAAAAAGGGGGCTGTGCACTCCCCAATATCAAGTTATACTTTTATGCTTGCTGTGCTACCTGATTGAGAGATTGGGTTAATCTATATAATGAGAAATTACTAGCAATTGAGAGCAACAACTTAAGATATGGACTACATGGATATATGTAGTACAATAAAGTTAAAGAAAATAAAGATTTTGAAAACCATTATATAAGAAAAGTCCTATTAAAGGTATGGAATAAAATAAAGAAAATATTTTACAGAAAAATGCCGATGTGGTTCTCCTCCCAGGAAGCTCTTTTTCAGAGGAGCAAAAGCAATAAAGGTGGATGGAGTAGATATGGAGATTTATTATGGAAATGTAGAAGAAATGAATTTGAGATAAAAACAAGAGAGCAATTAGAGAAAGAAGGAAAATAAATAATTGGTTCTCATACAAACAACTTAGGAACGATTTAATATGGACAAAAGAACAAAAGGTTTTGAAGAACAGGTACTGGAAATAGACACTATATTTATGGAAGAAAAACCCCATCACATAGCTAAATTTTATAAATTAATGAACAAGAGAGAACTGGAGAAAGAAACTATTAAACATGTAATGATAAAATGGGCCCAGGATATAGATAGAAATATAGACATAGACCATTGGGGGGAAAAAATCATGGAAAAAGACAAATTAGTTTAAACTTTGTCAAATTCTAAAATAAAATTTACTTAAGATACTTAAGAAAATAGGTGGTATTTGTCTCCATCTAGACAAAACAATATGTATAAAATGGGAGTGGCAAATTGCTGGAAATGTCAACAGGCAAAAGGGCCCTTCATCCACCTGTGGTGGAAATGTAAGACTGCAAGAAAATTTTGGAAAAAATATACATGCAATAATGTCTGAAATACTTCAAATTGAACTGCCTCTAGAACCAGATTTTTTAAATTAAATATGCCTTTTATGTTGAACTCCAAGGATGAAGCTAAATTAGGAAGAATTATATTATATATGTTAACGACAGCCAAAATATGTTATGCCAGATATTGGAAGAGAGAGATAATACCTCAAACAGAGGAATGGTTAATCAAGTTAAAGGAAATGATGAATATGAACTTATTAATGGCATTAATACAGGATAAACCAATAACAAAGGTAGAAGAGGAGTGGAAGTCAGTAAGAGAATTTTGGATTAAAAATGGTCATGCTTGGCAAATATAGAAAAATAAAACACATATATGTAAAAATTAAAATCTATTTTCTTGGTTATGAAGAAAATATATCGAATTAAGAGTAGCAAGGATGAAGAAAATTGGAATAAGCAAAGTGATAGTAATTAGGATGAGATAATTAATTATGTAATATGCAGAAACCTCAAGAATATGAAGGGATTAAGAGAAACTGGAATATTATTTGAATTTAGGGAAAGACAGCCTATTTGGAAGTTTTGGTTGGTTAGTGTCTTTTTTGTTATGTAGTTGTATATGTAGATAGATCAATATTGTATGTTGTATGCAAAGCATATAAAGTCTAATAATGTTGAATGTTTTTAAACTTGGAAATGCATTTAATAAAAAAATAAAAAATATAAAAAATTAAAAATTAAAAATTCACATGTAAAAAAAAGATGTCCAGGATGTGATTGTTCAGAGAACTTGTCCATCTCATCTGGAGGCCTTCTGATAGTTTACAGATTATAACCTGTCAAACATCGAAGAGTTTTGGGCCAGGATTTCTGAGAGAACACCTACCACTGCAGAAAGCACAAGAGAAATCTTGCAATAGACTGTGTCCTTTTACTTTTGTGACATTTAAAAAGGGTTCTTATATATCACCCAGCCTGAAAGATGTTCTACCATTCTTGTCAAGCATTATTAAAGGTCCTAAAAACAAGAAGCTTAAATCATCTTGTACTTCTTCTTTCCTTCTGTCTGAAGTTGTTCAAAGAAAACACTGGAGAGCTACCAGATGCTAGATCATAAAAACCAACTGATGGCAGGTGTGCGTTTTTGGCATTATTTTTGCATTTTGTTGGTTTCCTGAATACCTGTTGAGAAATGGTTATATAAAAATATTTGTAGGAACGATTTGGAAATAGTACTCTGAGGAAAGGCTGAACAGCAACTCTCTGTAATACTGAAAAGTCTCTTCAGTGTTCTTCACCTGTAGCTAATGATTTTGCTTAGACTTTGCATAACCAGATTCACCAAAGATACCCAATAGTTTCTAATAGTACTTTGCAGACAAATAGGAGTTTGCCTGTGTTTAAAAAACTTTCCTGTGGTTACATCATGGTTAATAATTTAACAGCTGCCAGCAAACAGAGAAACGTGTGTCTCTGCCTTTTTCCAGTAGGTTGGCCAAATGATATGAAACTTTGGTTTTCCCTCTTTGTTTGCTGTATCTACTCAGTAATTCTGAGCCATGTCATTATTACTATTGTGCAGGCTTAGGAAATGGGGCTTCACCAATCTGAAATAAACTATTTAAAGCAATTACCAATCAAAATGAACCACTGTTGGGAATGTTGTTGTTGTTGTTGTGTATAAAGTTTCCATGCTAATCCTTTCTACCCCCACTCAATCCCAGTGGAAAACTGGTTATTATACAAATATATTGCATAATGTGTTGCTACACTTGCGATTCCTCTGATAAATTGAAGATATTAAATATTTGCCAGTGATTGAGAGATGGTAGGATTAGGGAATAAAGTTGAATTTACTTGCCCTAATTTATTCAAGTAGGTCCAATCTCATTCCCTTTACTATTGCATAAATTACTAGATTTCAAGGCAATAAGGATGCCTTCTCTCTCTCTCTCTCTCTCTCACACACACACACACCCAAAGTATTGAAGTTGCATTTTCTAATAGATAGATCCTAGATAGTTTCACAATTTGTAAACAAAATTGTAAAAGTCAAAAATATTAGGTGCCCTTTCCCCAAGAAGGAGCAGTAGCAGAGTTTTTGAAGGAATGAGTTACAAGCAAATAGTTATCACTATTGGACTAATTGTTAGAGGGAAGGAATATGAGTATAGCAAAGTTACATTTCCAGAGTAACATAACAGATAGGAGAAGTATAAATTTGGAGAAATAAAGAGCAACATTCTCAAATTTACTTTTCAAAGCTCCCCTCCTTGAGGCATTTTTAGGCGTTTTGAGTGAAAATTTCAAATCTAATGTCATTGTCATCAATCCTAAAATATGTTCTGCACAAAGTAACAGGGACATAACAAAAAGCAATTCATAGTATAACCATAACACCATACCATGAAGGCCAGAAAGAATCAATAGGTTGTGATTGGCTGGTTTCTTTCACCATTAACTCTTCAGCAATATTAACTCTCTTGTCACTTGAAAATAGGAACTCAAGAACTCAAGAATTCTATTTTCTTTTCCATAATCCAGTGTGGATTTAAATGTGGCTCACTTACTGTCAAGAGTTAAGACACAGGCATCTTTGTACACTTCTGATGCAATTGTCTTGGAAGTGTGGCTGAAGTTTCTTATACAATTTGAAAATTAAAATGTATAGATTTAATCAAATTCTTATATGATAAAGGCTGAATTTTATTGATGTTGGTCTTTTCTCCTTCAGTCCGAGTGTAGTGCAGGAGTGTAGTGCAGGGATGAGAAGTTGGGGAAGCACCATTGTGCAAGTGGAAGTGCATTTATGGAACATTGGATATTGCCATCAAAAATGGAAATATGTTTAGATTTGTACTCATCTTTGGGCTTTGTATTTAATAAGAATGTTAATAAGAATTAAATAAGAATTTAATAAGAGTGTACAGTAGAGGTGGGGAGGTATGCTGGTGGTCATGAATATTAAAATGTTTCTGTGCTTTGGCAGTCTGTTATATAGGTTGAGTTAAGTTATATAGGTTAAGTGAGTTTTACTTCATTAGTGAGACCAAGAAAGCCTAAGCCTCTGATTGTTTCATAGGTCCATAGACCTATAAATTCTTTTGCTGCAGATGAGTGAAAAGATTATTTCCATGAGACAGAGAGAACAAATGCAAAGGTTTTAAGTGGAAGTTAAAATCTTACACCTAATGGCTACAAGAACCGAATTGCTGAGAGATATCCTTGGTTTCCTTTTTCCTCTTTGTGTGTAACTACTTGTTCATCTTCAAGGGCAAGTCTGAAGTTTCCTCCTGCAACTTTAAAAGTTGCATAATGCAAAACAGAAGATACCACTTATAAATTAATGCATGTTATAGACGTAGAATTTTTTTTTGTTCTTTTTACCCCAGGATGCACACAAAAAAGTGATTTAAACCACAACTTTAAAAATAGCCATTTTATTATACAGTTGCACTCAAATTCACAGATAATGACTGGTCAGTTCTTGGACTCTTTGGTGTAATAAGTATCTGGTCCACATGACACATTTTTATTAAGGCTAAAGTTTAGTGGATTTGAGACTTCAGATCATAAATCTGTACACCTATACCTATACTCATGCACAAATGTCCAATGTGGACTTAAGCATTCAGGTCACCTGTCAATTTACAGTGACAAATTAAATAGAAGAGGTCAGGCAAGGTTTAACATATTTAATTGATTGCCATTTGATGGGGTGGTCCAGATTAAAATTAAGCATAAATTTTAATGGAAGTATCCTTGTAAATCAATGGCAATACAGTTGGCCATCCACATTTGCGACTTTGACTTTTGTAGATTTGATTATTTGCCATTTTGATTAATATGTTCTCTCTAGGAATCTCTAGGTTCTCCAGCACAACTCTGCCAGATGGTGACCATAGAGTTGCATTGGAGGACCTGGAGATTCCTAGAGAGGTGTTCTCTTAGGTAAAAAGAATAGTTTTTGTGGGTTTTTCAGGCTATGAGGCCATGTTCTAGAAGAATTTATTCCTGATGTTTTACCTGCATCTGTGGCTGGCATCTTCAGAGAATGGTGGCATGGAGATGTTGTTGGGTTTCCAGATGTGGGAAAGTTCTAGCTGTGAAAGTTTTAGCCTGCAGGTGGATTACACGAAAACAACATAGCCAATGTCAGTGTGCGTTGGGGAACACAGGATACAAGAGAATAACAAATTAGGTCATCAGAGTGTGTGAGAACCACCGGTCGCATGACACAAGACACAGGAAGTAGGCTGGGTTTAGAAGCTGTTTAGCAAATGTCTATAAAGGTATCAGCCTGGGGGTGGAGTTATTGCTTTGAGAGGTTCTGCCTTGAGTGGATTGCTGAGTTTAGCCATGGAGTTTCCTTTGTTTTCTGCCTGTATGATGGATGTTCTACAATGTAAATAGTTATCATGTTAATTCTGCAACTGAAGAATAAAGAACCTTCTTTTGAAGAGATTTTGATCTCTGGTCTGATTTCATGGAATGCTACAAGCTGCAGGGACCTACAGATCCAGAGATGTATGGAGCTGATGAATGGTAGTCCTGCACACACTCTGCACACTTTCACCACAATTCAACAGCTGTGTGAGGTATATATACTGTGTGACCCTGGTTGGAGTGATTTACATGTTAATCTGTGTATTATTCTGTTATTAAATGGCAAGGCCTCCAGGTGGCAGGATATGTGAGGAGGATTAGTGTCTGATTAGTGATCCATTGTCTGCTGGGAAACCCCCTGACCCTGGGTGAAGTTCATTTTGCATGTACTGAGTTTTAATTTTGGTGTTTTTCAGGTCTGGTAGCCAAATTTTGTTTACTTTCAGGGTTTCTTCTTTCCTGTTGAAGTTGTCCAAATGTTTGTGGATTTCAGTGGCTTTCTTGTGCATTCTGACCTGATAGTTGTTGGCATGGTCCAGAATTTCAGTGTTTTCAAATAGCATTTTATGCCCGGGATGGTTTGTAACATGTTCTGCTACTGCTGATTTTTCTGGCTGGCCCAGTCTGCAGTGTCTCTTGTGTTCTTTGATTTGCATTTAAATTGTGTAGGTAACTGTCCATGTGTGTAGGTTTTCTGTATACTGTGTGGATGGTGAAACAGCACCAGAAAAGTCCACAACATGGTTCTGATATGTGGATGACACTTTTACCATTTGGAGCCATGGAGAAGATGATCTGACTGTGTTTTTTGACCCATCTGAACAACATTCCATTCCAGATAATGGGGGAAAAAGGAAGGAACATTACCATTCTTGGATGTCTTGGTCATCCACAAAGTGAACCAACAATTGGGACACACGGTATACAGAAAATCTACACACATGGACAGATACCTACACATGAACTCCAGTCATTACCCAGGACAAAAAAGAAGCACAATAAAAACATTGGTGCAAAAAGGATCTATGAATCCCACTTCCTGGAAAATGAACTGAAGCACCTAGACTGGGCTCTACAGGCTAATGGTTACTCCAGCTAGACATCAGAAGGACTGCCAGACCCAGAAAAACCCATAGGAGTGAAGACTCATAACTACCCAAAGGGAAGGTATTTTTACCATACATCAAAGGAGTCACAGACTTGATAGGGAAACTGATGAGGAAACACAACTTCCAAATGATCTGCAAACCAACCAAGAAAATCCAGGAAACTGCACTCAGCAAAGGGTAGGAGATACCCTCTCACAGCCACAGGAGTTTACTGTATGCAGTGCAGCTGTGGACCGGTCTACATAGGGACCACAAAACACAGAGTTCAAACACGAATAAAAAAACATGAGAGACACTGCAGATTGGGCCAACCAGAAAAATCAGCAGTAGCCGAACACATTATAAACCATCCTGGGCATAAAATGCTATTTGAAAACAGTGAAATTCTGGCTCATGCCAACAATTATCAGGCCAGAATGCACAGAAAAGCCATTGAAATCCACAAACACCTGGACAACTTCAACAGGAAAGAAGAAACCCTGAAAGTAAACTAAGTTTGGCCACAAGTCCTGCAAAACAATAAAAATCAAGACTCAGCACATGCAAAATGAACTTCACCCAGGCTCAGGGGATTTCCCAGCAGAAATTAATTAATTAGACACTAATCCTCCTCACATATCCTGCCACCCTGAGACCTTGCCATTCGGCAATAGAACAATACACAGATTAAGATGTAAATCACTCCAACCAGGGTCACACAGTATATATACCCCCCACACCTCCATGCCACCATTCTCTAAAGATGCCAGCCACAGATGCAGGCAAAACATCAGGAATAAATTCTTCTAGAATATGGCCTCATAGCCTGAAAAACCCACAAAAAACTATGGATGGCAGCCATAAAAGCTTTCAACTTCACAAAAAGAAAAGTGTTTTTTTTAAATTTGTGCTTTTTCTACATTCCACATTCCTTCACTCCTAACCCAGCAAATGTGAAGGAATCACTGTAATATCCTTCTGCAAGATCACTCCAGTTGCCTACGTTTCTTCTGTTTAGAATCAAAGCAGACATGAAGTGGAATATGTTTTCCTTCCTCCAACTGGATTTCCTTCAAAGACATGTGCGTCAGCAATCATACTTGCAAATGAAGGCAATTTTTATTTTCCATTGTTCATAAAACAAAGCATGCAAAAGCAAGTTGTCCAGGCAAAGAAAATCATGTGTTACAACAAACATACATCTTTCACTATTTAATAAATGCACCAACCAGCTTAGTTTTTATTCTCAGTTGTTTTGTGGATAGCAGCCTGGTGCAGAGAAGGACGGAATGGGAAGTGATCTTGCCTACCTGTCCTAAATCATGTATTTGAAAAATCACTGAAAATGTGGAGGCTATTGAAAATAGTTACCATTGCAAATAATATGTGTTGGCCAGTAGCGTGCCTTCTGTTGTGATTGTTTGTCAGAAGCATGGATAATCTTCATGATTATTTTGTAAATATTGAAATTTAATTATATAACATTTTAAAAGGGGAAAAATCAGGGATGTGGCATGGGGGGGGGATGAAGGTATCATCTCTGAAAATAAATTCTACCTCATCCCAAGGAATTTGTCCTTTAGTCCCTTTTAGTTGAGCATTTGGAAGTAGTTTAAGCATTCAAAGACAGGGTTATAATAGAATTCTGCAAATCCCCAATCCTAACACTTCCAGAATGTACTAAAAGTTTGTATATGTACAAGGAAGTCTTTCCATGTACGTACATATTGTATGCTGCAGGACTCACCTTTGGAGGATCTACAGCTGTGTGTGAAAACTCATTCTCAATATTCTATTTTAAATTGATGTGCTTTTTTGAAAGCTTCTCAGTGTACTTTCAAATTAAAATGCCCCTGTGCAAGGTTGTAGTTATTGGGAGGTGTGGGGTTTTTTTGGCTTTGAATGAGGTCATTGCTCCCAAAGTAAGAATCTACTCCCCTAAATAAAATTATTCTGTGGTTCCCAAATGTCTAGCATTACAAAGAGTGAAACACTGAAAATAATTCACACCTAGAATTCTTTTATTTGCTGTGTTTGAATTCTCTGGAGAACTTTGCTGATCTCTTTGCTTTAGATGTATTTCTAAATGCTCAGCTGATGTTTTAAGTAACTGAAATGCTAGTATTTGGGGACTGAAGGAAAATTCCATTTAGGGATCAGAAGTCCTATTGCAGGCTAAGGCCCTCATTACCTCCTCCCCCACTACATCCCTGTACTTATGAAATATTTTTGCCAAAGAAGTACCAGTTATAGTGACTGATAACCAAAACCTTCTCCCCATTTTTTGTTTCTGCTTCCAACCTCAGTGAAATCTATCTTAGTACAAGACACCAGATCCCATCTGCAATTGGAAGCTAAACGGGGTCAGCCCTGGCTAGTACTTGGATGGGAGACCACCAACAAATGCCAGGTGCTGTCCGTTATATTTCAGAGGAAGGAACTGGCACAACCACCTCTGAATATTTCTTGCCTAAGAAAACCCTATTAAATTCATGGGGAAATTCATGAGGTTGACAGACAGCTTGAAGGTGCATGCACGCATAAAGACACACACCATAAAAATATGAATACATAGTGAAAAACTAAGTGTCTTTCCAGCAAATTGAAAGAGCAATAGGTCAAAAACAAACTGTTGGACCCCAGGGCAGGCAGCCACCTCCTGCTGGAGCAGGGTAAGTGTTGGCAAGCGATTAGATAAGAAGCATAAAGCTAAAGGAAAATAAAAACTTTTATTTTTGTGTCTATGAGAGGAAGTGAAAAATCTGCTGCTACAACAAAGGTCAGCCAAGGTAACATGGAATGGGGCCTAGTCATGTGCTGGAACTATATTAAAAGTCAACCCAGAGTTTGGAATTTTCCCTGCTTAAAAACATTTGCAAAAAAAAATTGTAATGCAGATGTTGAAGAACAGATACTGATTCATTAGGAAAGGAAACAACAACATATGTCGTTGCCAAAGACAATGTATTTTTTTGTGTCTTGATGTTGCACACGTTATCAAATTTTTCTTCACTAATTTCATTTTCAAAATTTTACCAGTTTTCTTCTGGCTGTGAAAATGCCTTCAAAAAACTGCAGTCTTCAGAGACTAAGGGGGGTTGCAGACTGCCAGAAATAGTGTGAATTCAGTCCACTTTTAGGGTTAGGGTTAGTGCTAGGGAATCATGGGAACTGTTATTTTTCTGAGACATTGAGCCTTCTCTGTCAGACAACTCGGATGCCACAATAAAATACAGTTCCCATGGTTCCCTAACTCTAACCCTAACCCTAAAAGTGGACTGAATTCACACTATTTCTGGCAGTCTGCAACCCCCCTTAGGGGGGATGCAGACCAGGGCGTTTGGAGCGCCCTGGTCCGGAGCGCCGCAGGGCTATGGCAGCCTCACCGCGGCGCCTCCCCGGCGACCCTGAAAGGAGCGCCAAAAAGGCACTCCTTTCATAAGTCGCAAAAAGAGCGCCCTAAAAGCGGCGGGCGCCCTTTTTGTGACTTATCCTCTACAGCGCTGTGGAGGGAGGTCGCCCTGAACGCGTCCGGCGTGCGGTGACCCGGAAGCGTTCAGGGCGACCTCAGGAAGAGGAAGGGCCGCCGCGCGTGCGGTGGCCCCTCCTCTTCCTGGCCTCGGAGACGGCTCAATTGAGTCGTCTGCCGAGGCCCTTAGTTTGGGAATGATTTTGTGCAAAATTTGCACATGATTCCCCCCTCCCCCCAAAAAAACAACATTTTCTGAAAATATTATTTTCTTTGAAAATGGTGTTTTCTGCACAAGGAATGCTGTCTTTATTCTGTACAAAGTTCTCATGTGTTTTTTTAAAGGCTGAAAACACCATTTTCTGCACAAGAAACAGCCTTTTTGTCAGGCCTGGTGAATTCTTTGTTGATGTCTCTCAACACTTATGAAACATGTTCTCAACATTTTTTCAAATGTTTTCAAATATTATTTCCTTTCTTGGTCAGTATAAATGGTTGCTCTTTTGCATCCTCTAGTATAGTTGATCTTTACCCTCCAAACCCTATAAGCAAAGCATTCTTGCTATGAATGATTTCAATATATAAATCATGTGACATGCCAGTATATAATATATAAATCACATGACATGTCTTATGTGACATGCCATTCCTTTGTTCTTTCAGTCTGTTAACTGAGTGCTTCCTGTTTTTATTTAATGGTAACCGGTACCTTTAGATGGCACCCCATAATCACAGAATCATAGAGTTGGAAGAGACCACAAGGGCTATCTAGTCCAACCCCCTGCCAGGCAGGAATATACAGTCAAAAAACTCCTGACAAATGGCCATACAGCCTCTCTTTAAAACCTTCCAAAGATGGAGACACCACCACTCACCACCGCAACATATTCCACTGTCAGACAGCTCTTACCATCAGGAAGGCCTTCCCAGTGTTGAAGTGGAATCTCTTTTCCTGTAGCTTGTATCCATTGTTCTGGCTCCTGTTCTCTGGAGTAGCAGAAAACAAGCTTGCGCCATCCTCAATATGACATCCCTTCAAGTATTTAAATAGGGCTATCATATCACCATATCAATCTTCTTTTCTCCAAGCTAAACATACTCAGCTCTCTAAGGCGCTCTGTAGATGGTGTAAAGCACTGTCTTGGAGCCAGGGAAGGGGACGAGCAGCTGGACGCCGGGCGCCCCAACCCCTTCCTGATGACTTCATCAGAGCGTGCGCCGTTGCACACAGCGAGCGCTCTGATGACGTCCTCCCAGCGCAGTGTCTGGATACGCTGCGCCAGAAGAGGCGCAAAAGAGCAGCACGGCAGCTCTTTGGGCACTCTTTTTGCTGCCTGGGAAAGGAGCGCTATTTTGGCACTCCTTTCCCAGGTGCCAAAAGGGAGGATTGGGACCGAGGCGTGGGGCAGCCTCAGCCCCAATCCTCCGGTTCCCAGGGCAGCCCACGGCTGCCCGTCTGCACCCCCCTTAAGTCTCTCCTCATAAGCTATGGTTCCCAGACCCTTCACCATTTTAGTTGCCCTCTTTTGGACACACTCCAGCTTGTCAACATGCTTTTTGAATTGTGGTGACTTAGGGGGGTTGCAGACTGTCAGAAATAGTGTGAATTCAGTCCACTTTTAGGGTTAGGGTTAAGGTTAGGGAATCATGGGGACTGTATTTTATTGTGGCACTAGAGTTCTCTGACAAAGAAGGTTCAATGTCTCAGAAAAATAACAATTCCCATGATTCCCTAGCACTAACCCTAACCCTAAAAGTGGACTGAATTCACACTATTTTTGACAGTCTGCAACCCCCCTTAGATGGCCAGTGTATACAGAGTAAACATGTTCCTTCTTAGTAGTCAGCAATAGCACCAATGGGTACATCAACTGAAGCAGACATAGGGGCATTGGCAGTATATGCTCACAGGTTTTTATGCAGTTAATGGAACATAAAAGTAGAGTATCAGTATGAGGCCCATAAAAGGCAGTGTTTTGTTTCTTTAATTTTGATTTCTTCTTTCTTAATATTTGAGAAAGCTGGGAAAAGGTTATTTTTTTGACTACATATAGCAGAATCCCCTGTATCTTTCTCCTCCCCTCTCTCCTTCAAGAACGAATGGCACAATCCACAGAGCATCGCTTCATTGCTTGATCCCTGTAAATGAATGGGAATTATGCAACAGCAATGTTCACAAGGGTGCAATGTAAATATTTACCACTTGTGATTGAAGACAAGATGCAGAGAAAAACAGATACTGGAAGGTTTAAGAAAGATCATAAGTTTAAAATAATTTTTAACCATAAATCTTTTTTTTTGCACATCTGGAGTTAAAAATACTATTTTATTCCATTATTATCATTACCAAAAATGCAGCATGTAATATTTATTTTCTTATTAGATTAATTGAAAAAAGGTTTAATCCAGAAATGAAATAATTGGCTTTATCCTTTAGATTTGGAGAAAATTCATCCCCTACTTGTAGTAACACCAGTGAGAATATGCAACATTAGTGCTGTGGTCTCAAGTTTCTTCTAAAGACTTCAATTTAGGTGTTGTGAAATCATAGCATTGCTTTGTTTCCATTTTTTGTCAGACAGTCTGTAGCAATATTTTTCTAGCTCATGCATCTTTGTTGTTGTTAAGTGCTTTCAAGTTGACTCCAGCTTATGATGATCCTATCATAAAGTTGTCGTGGCAAAATGTATTCAGAGGAGATTTGCCATTGCCTTCCTCTCAAGCTGAGAGACTTGCTTAATGTCACCCAGTGACTTACCTCAGCAAGTTTTAAACCTGTTTCTCCTTGGGTCTTAATCCACTCAAACCACTATTCCACATTGGCTCTCATCCACTGTGGACTGGCAAAAAGGCTTTTCGTGACTATTGTATTGTACCTTTAACTGCAGGCATCCTATTAACTAGCCTTGCCAATGTTGCTG
Source organism: Phrynosoma blainvillii (assembly GCA_026167975.1). NCBI lineage: Eukaryota > Metazoa > Chordata > Lepidosauria > Squamata > Phrynosomatidae > Phrynosoma > Phrynosoma blainvillii. The sequence continues at coordinate 287,031,458 of JANUYF010000002.1, read as the reverse complement.
GTTTGAATGGACTGTGGATTAATAATAGTTTTTCATAGGACAGACCTATATGTGTATGCTCAGAAATAAGCCACAATGAATTCACTAGGCTTACTCACAGATAAGAAGATACAGGATAGCAGCTATAACGTCTTAAATAGCTTTTCTTAATTGCCCCAGTGTCCGTTTAGGTTTGTCTTCTGGATTTCCTCCTATTATTTTTTTTCTCAACATTTTAAAAATAGAGAAATAGCTAACAATGAAAAGGAACTGGCTGGATTTACTTTTAAATAAAGTGTGTGTGACTTCAAGGCATCACCTGTTGACTTCTGGTGACCCCATGAATTTCATAGTTTTTTTTTTTTTTAAGGCAAAAAATATTCAAGAGGTGATTTGCCATTTTCTTCCTCTGACATTACGTTCTGCAGCACCTGGTATTCTTGGCAGTCTCTGTTTCAGGTACCAACCAGGCCTGAAATTACAGAAATCTTTTGGCTATGAAGAACAACATTGTTGTATAATATAGATCTATATTAAAGTGCTCTGTGGAGCTTCTGTAAAGCAATACTGTAAAGGATCCTAGTGTGGAAATAGTCCTCATATATGACAGAATAGTTGAATACTAAATCCAGCTATTAGAAGAAACTGGAAAAACCACTGTATTGATAGGATATGAAATGTGCATACACTTTTTGCTTTCCTCTTATGCTGCCAGCTTTTGGGAGTCTGGAGGCTTGCAGCCTTTTTATATAACCTGCTGATATAGAAGCATAGAGCTTGGATGGATATTACGAAGTGCATGTTGATAATACTACTCCCAAAGCAATCTCAGCCCAGCTGTCTAAAATCCAAAACCAATCATCTTTTCTAGATGTTTGTTATTTCTTTCCTTTCCTTTCTTTTTGCTTCTGACTGGAGCTGGTTACTGAATCTTGAAATGGGTTATTTTTGAACATGTGTCCAAACCAGTGGTGAGTGTGTTTGAGCCAGTGGAAAGAACTTCAGCTTGTTACTGAAACCATTTTTTCCATGTATTTAATTTAAAATCATCATGTTGTCATAGTATACCAGATATGAACTTTGTTCTTCCAGGCAAGATCTGGAAGGACTTTTATGGCATAAAAGATTTCACAATAGGTCATCTAGCCAACAAAAATTCACAGGCCCCTTAAAGGATGCTAACATTTATGGCTTTCTTCTATCACCTCTCAGCACACAGCTTCCCACTGGCTCCTGCTTTCACGTCCAGTCCTCTGCAGCAAAAGATCATCAATTATGACTTTAGAGCTGGACTTAGCCCAGTGATTGAAGGGCTGCAAAGAAATGCAGGCCTGAGGGATCTTCCTTGTTTCCCAAGTCCTTTCTCAGGAACTGGGAATACTTCTGCATTAGTAGGGGATATTAAGAAGCAATCCAGGCCAAGTTAAATAAAACAGTCCTGTTTCTTCAGCAGTTGGTATGGTGCTGTTCTCACGAATTGAAGATAATGTACATTCAGAAGTCTTGGAAATGATTGAGCTGGTCATCAGGTGATATATATATAGAGAGATACTTAATCAGGGGTCATCAGTTGCTGAGATGATTTTAGGAATATGCACATCAAGTTGTCTTTTGTGTATGGAGTCATACACTACCAAATCACTTGCTAGGAGTTAAGTAAAACACACAATTTGTTTCAAAAACGTTATTGGAAACAAAACACGACTCTCTGGGGTGTCAGGCAGAGATTATTTCTAGGGTTGTTGTCTGAGATTGTGGAGGTGACTTGGTTTCAACCTGGCATCATCTTCATTGAAATCATGTGGTCAATCCCCAGTTGCAGCTGTTTCGTTAGTTTCGTTCCATATTCTAATGGCTCAATAATAAAATGGACAGTGCTGCAGAAACTTTATTGGTTTGGACTACAACACCTAACTTTTCAGTGATCGTGATGGCTGGGGGATTGTGAAAACTAGGCCAAAAAAACCCTCTTCCAAGCTCTGGGACGACTTCATTAGCAAAACTGCAACATATGTCCCAGAATATATAGACTTTTGTTTGTGCCTTGTCTAGAAACTGTTCTCAAGTGGAAAATTACAGACACACACACATCTTTACATTTCACCTTTGACTATATATCCCATTCATATCCTAACAATTATTAGGATTGTTAGGATATGAATGGGATATATAGTCAAAGGTGAAATGTAAAGATGTGTGTGTGTCTGTAATTTTCCACTTGAGAACAGTTTCTAGACAAGGCACAAACAATATTTAGAAAAACAGGGTGAATCAATGCCAGGTGGTAACAGAGACATCAACAATGTACTTTCCCAGAGGTAGAACTAATGGAACCAGACTTTGTTATGGATAACAAAGAGATATCAAATATTAAACATCGTTAGGCTTGGGAAAGTTACTCACGTGGTGGATGATGGACAAACAAGAGGCTGGGTTAACATACATCATACAGACATTATCCAATTAACATAAAGTTAACACCTAGAAGGTAGAGTATGGGATGGGCTTAGAAAATCCTTTGTCTAAGAATTGTTTATTGTTCAAGATGTGAGGGTGTGTGGCTGGATGCTACAACAAGTTGGATCCTAATGCTTTTGAGATTGTTAAAGATGTAATCTTTCATGGCTGAACTAGACAAGTTCATCACAATGGATTTTACTTAGGGGGGTTGCAGACTGTGAAAAATAGTGTGAATTCAGTCCTCTTTTAGGGTTAGGGTTAGTGCTAGGGAATCATGGGAATTGTTATTTTTCTGAGACATTGAACCTTCTTTGTCAGAGAACTCTAGTGCCACAATAAAATTCAGTTCCCATGATTCCCTAACCTTAACCCTAACCCTAAAAGTGGACTGAATTCACACTATTTTTGACAGTCTGCAACCCCCCTTAGTTATCTTGTTTTTACTTTTTATATACATTAATAAAGCTATGCTTTTAGACTTTACAATGTGTCTTTTTGACTGAAAAAGACAAGATGCTGGAAAAGAGAAGCTGAGCCAGTTGATGACAAATCTACACAGTGGCTGTAGATCACAGCAGCCAGCTTGTCCTGCAGACTCTGCTGGGTGCCAAAGGACATACTACAACACTCATCATCCACACACCAACACATACAACATTCCTAAACATAGAAACAAATGCATCACATCACTTAAATAGTTTGATTTGTGTCTCAATTGTAAGTCAACCAAAGTTTAAGACCCACAGAGCCAGATCTAGGGATGTCATGATGGTTATCATGGAACTACCTCTTGAGCTATTCCAAATGCTAGAGCTTTATTATAAGATAAGGGATAAAACAGACAGCATTATTTTACAGTGGAGGAAATGTGTACTGACACTGCAAGCAAGTCTCATTGTATAAATCTTTAGTAGGAGAGAATTGCATCAATTTATGATAGAACTATTGTGTAGAAGGGACTGTGGGAGTAGTCTAGTCAAATCTGTATTTGGTGTATGCATGGGGAGGAATACAAATGTCTGCTAGGTTTTAGTCCATTGAAGTAATTAAAAATCTCCACAGAGAGCTATTCCAGACTCAGGTTATTGAAACTGTCAACCTATAGTGTTTATGTGGCATTCTGCACTCCAGTAGCAGTGTAGACTATTAATATATTAAAGGTGATATGTTAGGGTGATAATTACCAAGTAACTTGATCACAGATGTCTCTTAGAGGGCCAGGAGAATATTCTTTCAGAAGGGTTTAGCAAACTGTATTTAGGTTCTAACTGCCTATCATTCTTAGGTTAAAGAAATATCATCTGTTGAGTCCGATTAGCTAGAAACAGAGGTATTTTCCATTCCTCTGTACTGTGAGATTTGGTACATTTTCCCTACACCATCTGTATTGCCCTTTTCAACTTCAAACATTTTTTCCACTTCTTACACTCCTTATTTGAACTTCTCATGGGATTAATGATTCTGGCTTGCTCCCAAATATGACATTGCTTTAGGGTAAAGTGTGACCCATGGGCTGCATGGGTCCCAGGGGCCCAAAATGCATTTTTTTAATAGGTCTGCATTTTCTTTGCTCCAGAATGCCTCCAGAAGCTTTCTAGGAAGTATGGGGCATTTCTACCACATTGTAGGCCCATACTGGGCCAATATAGGCCCAAGAGAGGCATTTTTTTGAAATAGGGAGTTTCCATCCAGTATCTGTTGTTTTTTTTTTTTAAAAAAGGCCTCTCTTGGGCCTAAAATGACCCAAGAAGGCCCAAAATATGGTGAAAATGCCACCTTGTTCCCTAGGATGCATTTGAGGGAAATGTGTATACTCATATTTGTTGTTAACTGCCCTCAAGTCAATCTCGACTCATGGCGACCCTATGGATAAGACCTTTCCAAGACCCTCTGTCCTCTATGCTCTGCTTAAATCCTGCAATTCCATACCCTTGACCTCCTTAATAGAGTCCATCCATCTAGTACAGGGTAGGCAACCTTTCCCCTTTAAGGGCCGAGGGACTTCAGCTCCCAGAATCCCAGGAGCTATTGGCCAACATGGGACTATTGGCCAACATGGCTGAGGCTTCTGGGAGCTGAAGTCCCTCGGCCCTTAAAGGGGAAAGGTTGCCTACCCCTGATCTAGCATGTGGTCTTCCTCTCTTCTTACTTCCCTCCAACTTCCCCAGCATTATTGCTTTTTCCAAAGAGTCCTTACTTCTCATGATGTGTCCAAATTACGACAGCCTCAATTGGGTCATCTTGGCTTCGAGGGAGGTTTCCGGTTTGATCTGCTAAAGGACCCACTTGTTTGTCCTTTTGGCTGTCCATGGGATCCTCAATACTCTTCTTCAGCACCACATTATCTCAAATGAATTGATTTTCTCCCTATCATCTTTAACTGTCCAGCTCTCACATCCATACATGGTAATAGGGAATACATTCTAACTTTTGTGCTGAGTTGTATATCTTTGCATTTTAGAATCTTTTCGAGTTCTTTCATAGCCACCCTCCCCATTCTTAGTCCTCTTCTGATTTCCTGACTGCAATCCCCATTTCTATCAATGTTTGATCCCAGGCATGGGAATTCTTTTCCTTTTTCTATTTCTTCATTCTCTAGGTTGAACTTGTGAAGGTCCTTGGTGGTCATTATTTTTGTTTTCTTTATGTTCAGCATTAAGCCTGCCTTTGCACTTTCTTCTTTGATCTTCCTTAGTAGTTGTTCCAGGTCTGTGAGGTTTTCTGCAAGTACTATGGTGTCATCAGCATATCTTAGATTGTTGATATTCCTTCCTCCTATTTTCACTCCTCCTTCTTCTGTGTCCAAGCCTGCTTTTCTTATAATATGTTCTGTGTACAAGTTGAACAGATAGGGTGAAAGGATGCAGCCTTGACTGACTCCCTTGCCAATTGGGAACTATTCTGTTTCTCTGTGTTCTGTTCTGACAGTAGCCTCTTGTCCCGAGTACAGATTCCTCATCAGGACTATCAGATGTGTTGGCATTCCCATGTCTTTAAAGGCATTCCATTGCCTTTCATGATCTATGCAATCAATCTATGCAGTCAAGATCATAGTCTATAAACCACATGCTGATTTTCTTTTGGAATTCCTTAGTGCACTCCATTTGCCATCTTATGTTTGCAATGTGGTCCCTAGTGCCTCTTTCTTTCCTGAGCCCTGCTTGAACCTCTGGGATTTCTCTCTTTCCAAGTATGGTTGGAGTCTATGTTGAAGAATTTTCAGCATGATTTTGCTTGCGTGGGAGATCAGTGCTATAATCCTATATTTGCTGTAGTCTCTTGTGTCTTCCTTTCTGTGGATGGAGATGTATATTGATCACTTCCAATCTGTTGGCCATCATTTTGTTTTCCATATCTGTTGACATATGTTGGTTTGCAGTAGAATTGACTCTGTCAATGTGGATTGCAGCAGTTCAATTGGAATATCATCTGTTCCTGGTGATTTGTTTTTCGCTGTTTCTCTTATTGCAGTTTCCACCTCACTTTTTAGGATTTGGGGTTCATCTTCATATAGCTCTTCATTCCATGTGTCCTTCATGGACTACCAAGTCACTCCACAATCTCCAAAAAGTGACCCCAAAATCCTGAGTTGACTTACCCATGGGTCAATGTAACTACTCTAACTCTTATATATAAAAAAGGAGCCATCCCCGGTGAAAGACAAGAGTGTGGAAAGCAATGATTCTCCTCTACTGTCTGATCCATTCAGCCTTCAGTGTGAGCACAGAAAGTTATGTCTGCTGGAATTTTGTAAGTTTTTTGGTATTATTATCCTTTGCTTCATCCTTTGGATCCTTTGTTACATGCCCCTACGTTTTATCCTTGAATTACCCACAGGTCATATCAAAATCCATATATATGAGGTCAACCTATAGTCAAGTATATATGGTATTTATTTATTTAGAGCATTTATACCCTGCCTTCCCACCAAAAAGGCTCCCAGAGCAGCTTACAAATTGTTAGTTTGACTATGGAGCTTATCGCATTGCCAAAAAAGCTGGCTTACCTTTTCCAGCTTCAGTCTTCTTCTGGGATACACCTGGATGTTGTCACATGTAAGTCACTACTTATTCTGCCATGATGCCTCCAGCCAAATACAGCCTGGGTCAGACGCAAGTCAAAGCTGTGTTCAGCCAGCAAATTTTTGAAGTTGGAAGCTTCTGTTTTTGAAAAAGTGTTGGCTGAATGCAGCTTCAACCCGCATCTGACCCAGGCTGTATTTGGCCGGTGGCATCGTGGCAGCATCAGCAGCGACTTACATGTGATAACATCTGGATATATGCCAGAAGAAGATTGAAGCCAGAAAAAGTAAGCTGGTTTTTTTGGCAATGTGATAAGCTCCATAAATCTTATCCATAGTAAGTTAGGATAACTCCTAAATCTTACCCAGAGACTTACAATCTAAAGAATTTATCACACCAGCCTCAGTCTCTCCTTGGTCTTGTCACAATCTCATTATTACAAGAGAATGAAAATATACAGGTTTTGGAATTTTTAATACTACATCTCTCTTCAGTAGCATGACGGGGGCTTTTTGTGCATTGACAGTCCCAGCGCTCTCTGTTCCTCATTCCCCCTTAACTCTGCTTCCCTCCCCTATGTGCAGCATGCCCTTCTTTCTTTCTTTTCAATTTGTATTTGTAATACAATTCCAGAGTCAATAATTTCTAGTGCTAAAATAATATTCAACAAATTGTAGTGTTAAAACACAATTAAGTTTATTTTAAAAAGTTTCAAGATAATGGCAGTTTTAAAAAAAGAAAAGAAAAGAAAAACAAATACAGCATCTACCCCTTCAAAGCCCTTAGCAGCAAATCTATCAGCCTTGCCTGAATATGTGGTAAGTAACTTTTTCTGAGCTCTGGATTTTGATTCTGTAACTGCATTAGGAACAAGGAACAATTTCAATTCTTTACCTTCTGACAAAGTGTCTGAAGGCTGGCTGATCTATGTGAAATATATTTCTGTTTGATATATGGGTTTTAGTTGTTAACAAAGTCAAAGAAAGTTTTAATAAATGACTTAAGTGCAAGTAATTGCAATGTCTCAGTATTCTGCACAGGGAGAAATTAATATACAAGATGAAAATGTCAAAATGAAAGGTCAAGGAAGTGAATTGAAAAAGAAAGTTGAACATTAACTAAAAGAACCTATTTGTTGGTGGAAGCTCCCTACAGTATTAAAAAAGGTTAGAAGGGGATATATAATGACTGAATATTTCACACTTAATTAAAATGTTGCATAAGGTATCCAAAATGTCCTGTTTCATTTTGAAAGTGGGACAATTAATGTAATGAAAAATACATATTCATTATTGCAGGATTTTGTCTTGGCAGAATTTATATGCTGGTGATTGTTCAGCAGAGGTCATTTCAAGAGGTATATACAATACAATTGTCTTGTATGTGCATATGCATATCTCTGTGTGGCTGTGTCTTTTCAAAATATTTGAAAACCTTCACTTTTGCAAGGAATTTATAGATGGATAATTCTGATTAATTGAGGGGGATTAACACTCCAGTCCTGAAAACGTTCTCCCTTTTTGGAAATTAGTTGCATTGAGCTGTATTGAGTTAAACATAATTTCCATGTGAGTAAAGATATGAGAGTCAGTGTGGTGTGGTGGGCCGGTGCTGGATTTGGCCTCCAGAAGACCAGGATTTGAATTCTCACCCACCCAGGGAAACTTACTGGATTCTCTTGGGGAAGTCTCACTCTTTCTGCCTTAGACGAAGGCAATGGCAGACATACTCTGAATAAATCCTGCCAAGAAAACCGCATGACAGGTTTGCCTTAGGGCAGTGGTGGTGAACCTATGGCACATGTGCCAAAGGGGGCACTCAGAGCCCTCTCTGGGGCATGCACACCATTGTCCCTGCACAGAGTTCGCCAGAAATTGTTACTAGAAAGCCAGAGGGATGAAGCACTTTATGATAAATAAGTGGGTTTGGGGTTGCAGTTTGGGCACTCAGTCTCTAAAAGGTTCACCATCACTGCCTTAGGGTCTCCATAAGTCATAGTTGACTTGAAAGGAAATAACAACAAATGCACACATAGTATAATGGACTTGTTGCTTTATCAGCTAAGTGGATGGCTGCAGTACATCTCCACAACCTAGTAATGATCTGACAATAGAGATTGACCTATCACGCCATGTTCATGCATCAGCCAGCATTAATACTGTGGGGGCTATTTTTACTGCCTTTACCAAAATAATGCAGAACATGAGTAGATATGAACAGAGTTGATATGTGGAGGGATGATACACCAATATGCCAGTCTCAAAGGTGTTGTTTTTTTTAAAGATGTGACTGTCAAAATAGATATATTATGTATCAGCAGGAATCTGTAACGAGATTATTTATTTATTAAAATATTTATATCATGTCCTATATCCATGGGTCCTAAAGGAGAAAAAATTTAAACAATTGAAAACAATTGAAAATAATAATTTTAGCATGCTAAAAGTATATGGATTTTAACAGCTTTAAAAAAAGATAGGTTAACTCCAGTTAAAGCCGTTTTTAAAAAAGTTTATTATTTTTGTTATCATTACATACATCTTTAAAAAACATTTTGTTATTGTTATCAGTCTATATACATTTATATTATATAATTTTCTTCTTCCAATTCATCTTGTTTTTCATCTTTGTTTCCTTCGCTTCTATCTTCTTAATGATTTCCTTAGTTCATCATTCTGGATTGTTTCTTTTTTTTTCCCCAGTTGATTTTCTTCTCCTCTTTTTAAGTTAAAACTGCCAGTTAAAGCACTTCAAAACAAATTTAAAACCACACACATACAGATCTGGACAAAATCAATGAGTCTCCAAAGGCATGAAAGGATAAAAAAGCATGTTTTTGCTTTATCACCTGAGAGTTCTTCTCCCACTAAGGTAAAGGTAAAGGTTTCCCTTGACATGAATGTCTAGTCGTAACTAGAGCCAGTGTTATCTGAAGACGACTTCAGTGGTCATGTGGCCAGCATGACTGCACCAAATGCTGTTACCTTCCCACTGAAGTGGTACCTATTTATCTAATTTATCTAATTGCACTTTTACATGCTTTTGAACTTCTAGGTTGGCAGAAGCTGTGACTAGTGACGGGACCCCACCCCATCACATGGCACTTGGGCCTCAAACTTTTTTTTTTTTAAAAGTAACACTATTGTAGTGGGAAAAGAGGTCACAGGTGATAAAGTAAAAATGTGCTTTTTTACCTAAGCCAAAGGCTTAGGTAAAAAAGCACATTTTTACTTTATCACCTGTGACCTCTTTTCCCACTACAATAGTGTTACTTTTTAAAAAAACAACAACATGCTATGAAAGCTCTATTGCTCTGCTTCCCATCATATCTAAAACCTATCTGGGATAACAGAACTAGTTTGCGCTAAAAGCTTATCACACACTGCCAAGACATTATCCTTACCTATTTTGGCAACAAGCTTACACACACAATACACATACATGTGCACACACATTCTCCTGCCCCTACAAATTATAAATGAAATATAAATGAAAACAGTCTTACATTTAAAAAGACCTTTTTTTCTGTGGGTGGGAGGACACTTTCTGATCTGTTAGACCAGTCTAAGTGCTGGCAGATAAAAGCAAGCAGGAAGCAGCTACCGATTATCAATCTGATCTATCTGCCAATGCTTAGCCTGGTCTAACTGATCAGAAAGCCCTGATCAAAAAGTTTTAAAAGGTCTTTTTAAACATAGGACTGTTCATTTTAGATATTTCATTTATATTTAAACGTAGTCTGAAGATAGTCTAAAGGTAGAAAAAAAGTAAAAATGGGTTAATGAAATGTATACTTTCTTAAACTGTCTGTTTTGCACTTATATTTCTGGACTTCTGTCTGTGTGTGTAAAAGAAAGAGAGAGAGAGAGAGAGAGATTTCAAAATGGGGATGGAAAGGGGGCAGAGGGGAGTCAAAGTTTTGCCTTCTCTTCCCTTCTCCTTCTCCCTGATCACTAGAGCACCTAAACCATTCCCAAAGCACGCCAAATGCACCCACTGACCACCCCCTCACCAGCCAAGATCAGCATGACAGCAGGATTGATCTATCCCACTGTAAAGTGGGACACAACATTAGTGGGAAATGGGGTCAAAATACTTTCCAAATGGTCTGCCCCCAGGAGAACAACAAAGAGGGCCAACATCATGTGATAATCCTCAGGCAAAGACTTGATTATCTAGCTCCAATTACTATTTACTGCCATGTGTGCTAAAGTCCTTGGTGCCCAAACGACAAAGATGGGCACCAGTTTGACCCCTAAAGAGCGAGCATTATTTCTGGATTATTGCTGACAGGATGCATGGATGAAAGACCCAGTGACTTGTATACAACCATCCTGCTATTTACAGTGAACTGTGCCATTCCATGATTTCCCCCCATAGCAAATTTTGGTGGTCAAGTGCTTATACATTTGGAAGTGAACAGGTGCCTCTCAAAACTAAGCATTACTCATGACACTCCTGAGGAGTCCAGAAGTAGACACTATTTTAAATTTTAAACAGTTAAAATAAAATTTAAAATGGCTCTGTGCTTATTTTTATATTTCAGTTTTGAAAGTAGTGAGCACACAGAGCAGGATACATTATCCCCTACTGATTTTGCTGGAAAAGGGAAGAGTACTGTGTCCTAATTGATGGGATTGTACCATGTCTTCTTTTAGCTAGGCTGGTAATTTATTCACCTTCCCCAGATGCAGAACCTCTTATAGGTAGTTAAACTCTGCTGTGTGGCTGTGTTTGGAATTTCCCCTCTTTGTTATACTTCAAAAAGCTAAAACCGCTCTGCTAAAAACACATAGTTTCAGTTTATATGAAAAATCCAAAAAACTTGACAATCTTATTGGCTTTCCTGGCAAATTACAGAGGTTTAGCTCTTTTTGTTTGGCAAACTCAGGTAATACTCCTCTGTTCGGTAATGGTTTGGGGTTTCAAATCCAATTGCAGACCAGTTTGTTCCATGGCACTCAGGAAATTTCAATTATAATTTCCTTATAATTTTCAGTGACCTACATCAAGATGTTTTTTTCATTCCTGCTCTTTTTCCAATGATTGACAGGACTTCGAGCTTGTTTTATTTCTGGTTCACTACCACAAGCATGGGGCCACAGCCTCACAAAAATGAGGACTTTGAAGCCTATAGCAAGTTTCCTATTCACAATGACTGACACTTCTTAGTATAAAGTACATTGTTGTAGGAAGGAAGACTTAATTGTGAAGGAGCCAACATAAACCCTGAGCTAGGAAGTAAAATTAAAGTCAGGGACTGAATTTATTTGAATAGAAAACATTATTACTGGAATTCACATCTTTTCTGGAGAACAGCATTTGCTCATCTCTCTCTCTGTCTCCTTTCTTTTACATAATACCTTAAGGACCAGTTGCCAATAAAGATCCTGAAAAAATTCAACAGTTCACGCTCAGCTGAGGTCTGACACTGATGATTAAATATTATAATCATGAATATATAATCATATATGTGGCACTGAGTTCTTACAAATGTATATGTTTATTTACTTCCCCAAGTCTCCATTAGGCACATTCACCCATACTATCACAGTGGATCATCATACAGGAGAAAGAAGTTCGATGAGATGAGTGGTGTTGTGCTGGCACAAAGGAGCCCGTTTACCTTTAGTGGGATAATAAAAGGCTACAACTTTATTCATCTGTACAGAGGTCATAAATCACAGTTTGACAGCCATAAATCATTCACATTGTTATCCCTTTGACATATGTGTACATATGTACATATAACCCATGTTATAATTCATGTTGTAAATGAAACCATAAATCATGTCCTTCCATAAATCATACTATAAATCAATCTTATGTCAATATTCCAATCATAAATCAAGCTATAAATCAAGTCATAAATCATCCATCAATCATGGTGGCAGTCTCCCAAAATGACCAGTGCAACCAGCAGTCCCTCCTGATATATCAGGCGGGCTCTGTGCCAGTTTGATGCTTTGGAGCAATTTTTCTTTATCCCTTCTCTTAAATTTTGGTTAGCCATTTCATTCAGTGCTTTTCTCCTACTCTGAATATTTCTGTAACTAACTAAAACCTGCCATGTTTGGGAGAAATCTGTTACCATCCACAAAGATGTTTTCATTGTTGTCATTGTTGTGCAAAAACTGACACAATGACAGATTTAAGAATACTGTGTATTTCACCCATACCATCATAGTGCACCATCATTTTACAAAGTTGGTACAGTCATCTCTTTGTTAAAGAATATGACTTGTGAAATAGTTGCCTGTCTGCTACAGAATGAACAATTGTATTAAGATATCTTTCTGATAATCAAGAATCTTGCAAACCAAACAGGGGAAGAACTACCTTGGCATGAAATTATTTCAGTCTGAGTGTGACGTGGAAACAAAAAATTGCATCAGGGTTGGAGGGGAATGAAACCCACCAAAAAACTGGAGTTTGGGGTTGGTTTGGTTTGTTTGTTTGTTTGTTTGTTTAAACTGGGTTTTTGTTTGTTGTTTAAACCAGGTTGGGGTTTTGTTGTTTTTGTTTTCTTTTGCTTTGCTTATGCATTAACGTGTAGGACTACGCCAATATAGGTCTAAATCAGACAATCAATTAACAAAATGCGGTTCAGATGTTATGGACACTAAATAATAATTGTTCTTTACAAAGCACTCTTTTAAAGCAAGTGGTTTTGATTGAAGTTATGTTAATTGAAAGATTTGTTTCTGAATGTCATTTTTCACACTATAAAATAAAGTGATTTAAAAGAAGCAACTGACACTGGATACTGGTCTAACAATGAACAAGTGTCAACAAACTGTTAAAAGTTAAATTGTTTAAACTAAAACAGTAATTGTTGTTCCAGTAAGAGGGTTGGAAAATAATAGTAATATCCAGACTTTTAAAACAAAATATGAATAATCAATTTTAAAAAGCAGGAGTGGTTTGCTGGTTACTCGGCCTCATGTATCCTGGTTTTCATGTGTGAAATTTTGGGAGGATGTGTTTTCATAGCAACTGCTGCCAAACACTCAAGGAGCAGAAATATTCTGCTTCCTAAAAGTTGTATCAGATTTGTGTCAATTTTATTCTTTATTTTCTATTTATATTACTTTCCCAGTTTTTATTTATCATCAAATCTATTCTATTCATGTAAGCCTTCACTGAGGCTATAGACTTCTTCCTCTCTAGTTTTCAAATTAGCATAACATAGCTAGGACAGTTGCAAAGGGTCACTGATCTTATCTGGTAAATATTTCAGCTTTCCCCAGAAATGTTGCAGAATCATAGCATTTTCTGGCCATTGGTCCCCAGTTTACAACTTTCTCTGTCTCCTTGTATGAACACATGTCTGAAGGTATGTCAGCATAATAATTCATGCATCTTACAGAGTGAGTTCTGGTTCACAAAAGCACTTAGCCCTCTGGGGTGGGGAGGTAGTGGGATGCATATGCGTGTCCCTACCTCCACTTTGTGTGCATTCAGCTGAAGGGCTACATACAAAGGAAACAGCAATAACAATGCAATTTTCTGCACACTTAGGGCTCATCCACACTGGTCAGAATACTCCTGGGCCTCATTCCCACTATGTTATAAACCAGTTTGCTAACCAGTTTGAGATGGTTTAAATGACCCTTGTTCACATTTGAATCGCTGAAGTGGTTTGACAAGAGTGGCCCTGCACTAGATCCATTTAACATGCGTCTTTTTGAAACTCATTTTTTCCATGTCTTTTGCAATAAATCGATTCAGCACAAGTGTGAACGGGATGCATATCGGAATCGATTTACATTTGCCCTTTAAATTTGCCAGCCAGATGAAGAGGATCCATTTTGAATTGATTCATTAGTCAATATGACCAAAAAGTGCGTTATTGTACAAGAAAAAGTGATCAGGGCAAATGTAGTGTGAACCACACTCTGCTGTTGAACTGATCCATTGATTTGGATTGCAAACTGATTTATTTGTAAGTGGGAATAAGCCCAGGATGCTTCTAGAATATTCTGGCCCTAGAGTTTCTCTGGATTCCCCCTACTCTGTACTCTGTAGCAGTACTGGGTGGTTGTCTACAAAAACATGCTTGCTGTGTCATCTGGTGCTGCTACTGCTGGCTCTAGTTGTTCCTTTTGAGGTCACAACAAGATGCCCAGGGTCACATGGCTGGCGCTGTGACCTCAGAGAAAGCAATTTGCAGCACTAGTAGTGATACTTGGTGACATAAAAGTGTCTTGACAGCTGCCCTATGTCGCTGTGGGGTGCACTGGCTTTTCCTGCAAAATTCAGAGCAAAAGGTAACTTTTTAAAACTAGTTTAAGCGTGAGATGGCTGGATTTAGAGCAGGATTGGCCTTACGTCATGAGGACAGTCTACACTCGAATTAGGGATTTTGCCCTGAATCATGAAGACAGATCATTGTGAGGACAGGGGAAAATCGCTTCTTTTGGCCCATGTAGACATGCTCTTACTTGGAAATAAGCCAAATTGAATGTAGGGAAATGTACTGCAGATTAGCATGCATAGGAATAGGCTGCAAATCTGTTACTCTTTAAATGATTACATGACCTTTTGCTGCTTTTGTTACACCAGTGTAATATGACTACTCTGCTAGAATAGTGAGTTATCCCAGCTGCTGGACAAATCGGTCTAGTTAGACGGGTGTTTCTGTAACAAAGCATTAAAAGAAAGAAGAAAATAGGGTGATTGGCAGTTTCAATAAACACTTCAGCTGCCTTCCATGCTCTATAAGTCTTTGCTATGTTGTGCAGGGCAATCGCAATAAATTCTGTAGGACCTGTGTGGTTTCTGGAGCATAGTAGCCCAAAAAGCTTTATTGATTAGAGCCCGTTCATCTCTTCTGGTTGCAGGGCATAATAAAAAAAAGATATTGGCCAGTCTGGTGCATAATATATTGTATGACTTATTTAAAGAGCATTGTGTCACAGCACTGTTTCAACATTTGAAAGAGGCTTACATTCAGTATGAAGGGGTAAAGCTGAGCTGTGGTTTTGTTTTCAGTGAATTGTTCAATTTAGTGGTTTTTTTGTGTGCCTTTAAGTCATTTCTGACTTATGGTGACCCTAAGAGTAACCTATCATGAGGTTTGAGCAGTTTTGTTTGCAAAGTGCAGTGAGCTGAGTGGGCTGTGCTTTTATTTTGTTGGGCAGAATTTGGGACTTGGCCTGTGCTATCCTGCCTGTCTGCTTAGGGCCTGAGACACGTCTGACCAAGTGACATCAGAGCATGGTCAAGACGGCAAAAATTATTAAAGAGGGAGACCACACAGTCTAGGAAAGGCTACTGCTGTTTGCTTTTGCCTGAGCTTACTGGAAAGGCCAAAGGTTTGTCCTCCTTCTCATCTTTCCCCACTGTTGAGTTGAGTACAAACTAATTTTGTACTTTGAACTCAGTTTGGAGCAAATGAAGTAAGCTGTGGGAGGAGGAGGGAGAAGCAGGTACATTTTAAAACCAGCTGAAAAAATGAGATGACAGAGGATTAATCATGGCTGTCCCTGTCAAATTGGGACAGTTGGGGGGGGGGTGAGTTCATATTAGAGGCAGAACTATAATAGACCAACTCCAGTTCTTGTCAATAGTAGATCTGGCATCCAAGCACAGCTATGAAAACCTATAGGATACTATTTAATTACCAAATCTCTCTTGATATGCATCAGAAATCATTGCTCGTCTCTTTGGAGGAGTTATTTGAATAAATTAAGGGAAGAGAGTTATTTCAGAAAGCGAGAAAGATGATAGAAAAATATCCTCAGGTGCAAATCCATTTCAGCAAGATGGAGTCAGTTTACCTCACACCTGAACATGGTCAGGACAAGCAAATAAGCATTGACTCCTAGAAAAGAATGACAGTGAAAACATAGAATCATAGAGTTGGAAGAGACCACAAGGGCCATCATGTCCAACCACCTGCAATGCAAGAATACACAATGAAAGCACCCCTGACAGATGGCCAGCCAGCCTCTGTATAAAGACCTCCAAAGAAAGAGCTCCACCATTCTCTGAGGCAGCATGTTTCATTGTCAAACAGTTCTTACTGTCAAGACACTCTTCCTAATGTTGAGGTAAAATCTCTTTTCCTGTAATTTGAATCCATTGCTCTGGGTAATATTTTCTGAAGCTGCAGAAAACAAACTTGCTCCTTCTTCAGTATGATATTCCTTCAATAGGCTAACATGTCCCCTCTTAACTTTCTATTCTTCAGGCTAAACATACCCAGCTCTCTACGTCTCTCCTCATAAGGCATGGTTACCAGACCCTTCACCATTTTGGTTGCCCTCCTCTAGACACACTCTAGGTCAGGGGTAGGCAACCTTTCCCCTTTAAAGGCCAAGGGACTTCAGCTCCCAGAAGCCTCAGCCATGTTGGCCAATAGTCCCATGTTGGCCAATAGCTCCTGGGATTCTGGGAGCTGAAGTCCCTCGGCCCTTAAAGGGGAAAGGTTGCCTATCTCTGCTCTAGCTTGTCAACATCCTTTTTGAATTGTGGTGCCCAGGCACAGTATTCCAGCTGAGGTCTGACCAAAGCAGAATAGAGTGGTACTATTACCTCCCTCAGTCTAGGCACTATACATCTAATGATGCAACCTAGAACTGCGTTGGGTTTTTTTAGCTGCCGCATCACACTGTCGACTAATGTTCAGTTTGTAGTCTACTTTGTTGTTGTGAACCTTCAAGTTGTTTCTGACTTATGGCGACCCTAAGATGAACCTATCATGGGTTTTACTTGTCAGGATTTGTTCAGAGGGGGTTTGCCAATACATTCCCCCGAGTCTGAGGGAATGTGACTTGCCCAAGTCCACCCGGTGGGCTTCATGGCCGAGCTGGGTATTGAACCCTGGTCTTGAGTGGCAGTACAACACTCAAACCACTATGCCACATTGGTGTTCTATTAGGACTCCTAGATCCCTTTCACATATACTGTTTGTCAAGCCATGTGTCTCCCATTCTACATTATATAATTTTTTTCTACAAAAGTGTAGTACCTTACATTTCTCCTTGTTGTTTTTGGTTATTGTTTTTTGGTATGGCAGAACATTCAATCATGTGAACTTTAAACAACAGCCTGAAATGGTACTTCTGGAACACCTCTTCCTTTTCTCCTTAGTGAGAAAGGGATGTGAAATTTGTGGTTCATGTTAAGGCTATTTATCTGAATTGGATTTGAACCTTCTTTTATTTATCCAGGTGGTGTATATTCAGATGTTGTAACACTTTTTATAATCTTGCTTCACTCTCACTTTCCCCCCTCCCTTTCATGTCTCTTTCTTCAGTACTTAATCCACATATTGCTCAAGTATCAAGACATTG
This sequence comes from Phrynosoma blainvillii, assembly GCA_026167975.1. Taxonomy (NCBI): domain Eukaryota; kingdom Metazoa; phylum Chordata; class Lepidosauria; order Squamata; family Phrynosomatidae; genus Phrynosoma; species Phrynosoma blainvillii. Next base: position 287,013,697 of record JANUYF010000002.1, on the reverse strand, counting down.
CTCACCGCCTCTTGTTTCCATGAAACGCTCAAATATTATATACTGTGTTATGAAAGCCACACTTCTCAGCTGTTGCCCTGAGGTCTAGATCAATGTCACACCCACACACCATATGAGAACAAAGCCATATTTATATTCATTTGGCTTTTGATGGCTCCAAATATTCCTGGTTTGTTTGAATTTCATTAGTAGCTTGAATGAAAAGTTTTGACAATATTTGAGCTTAAAATTATCTCCATCTCATCTCTTTGCCTCAGTCATAAGTTTGCTTCAATAATATCTTTCAATCATGCATTTTCTTCAGATCTGAGATGCCCTCCCTCCTTTTTTCTAATAGTCAAACACAGCTACCTCTTTGAAAAGTGTTAAGTACAGACTGTCATTCCACAGGTAGACATGTAGTGGGTATACACCTAAGATCTACAAGTCACTTATCACACCTTGATATGTCTATCATGTATCTCCAGTTGCTTAGAAATATGGCTCTCCTCTCCACTTTATGGTTTTTAGAGTTGCAACCACCAAAAGGTGGTTTGACTGTTGGACAACCAGGGTTTGAATCAGGGTTTGGCAACCAAGGTTTGAATCATGGCTCAGCCATGTAAATCCACTGTGTGACAAGTCACTGTCTCAGCCTCAGGGGATGGCCATGGGCATCACCCCTCTGAAATACTTGCCAAGAAAGCCCTCTGATAGGTTCATCTGAGGGTTGTCATAAGTCGGAAATGACTTGAAGGCACACAACATCACCACAACCAAAACACATATGATCTGATCTTAGGCAGAACATTTTCAGCTGATTTTCTGGTGCAGGGTTGGGGGTCAGAAGAGGTATGTGGAGAAACATGCATCATCTGAACACTTTACATTACTTTTGGTGAAACCTACGTCATTCTCAGTGTTTTGTGGAAGTTGGGAGGGAGAACCTATTACAGTCGCCCCCCCCCCCCCCGTTTTCGCAGGTGATCCATTTCATCCCCACCCTCCGTGAAAATGGAAAACCTCAGATATTCAAGCCCAATTGGCTTGTATGGCCGCACACTCCTGTACGTGGCTGTGCATGTGAGCTGTGGGTGCACACACCATTTTAGCAATGGGGCTTGCCAGTCCACAAAGGACTAATACCGTGGACTCAAAGTCCATGAAAACAGAGGGGCAACTGTACTACCTTACCTACTACAGTGCATTACCATGTGTTTTTTTAGATGCTTGTACAAATATTCCAAACTCAATGTATTATAACAGAATACTGGCATCCAAGTCAGCTCTTATCTGAGAGATTTTATCTGTAAATAAGTTGTTAAATGCGTCACAGAAGGCCATTGTCGGGTTAAGTAGTGTTTAACTTGTGTGCTGGGGAAACCCGTGACAGCTCCCCTACCACCCTAAACTGCTCCGCTGGACGGGACTCTGCAGACACAGTAAGTGCAGAGCAGAAAGATCTCTGCGCTGCACGTATTGCCTCTCGGTAGGAATCAAGAAAATTCCTATAACGAGTCTTGTCAGATAAGAGTCGAGTTTTCTGCCAGGGCACTCCAGTCATTTTCCAACCAATACCAGACTACTGATATACATATCTATTAAAATATCTTTCTTTTTCAGGAAAGAATCAATATAAAATGTTTGGCAAACCTTCATTTTACTAAGGGCCTGAACAGACTGCCAGAAATAATCCAGTTTGAGACTGCTTTAACTGCCCTGGTTCAGTGCTAGGAAATCATGGGAACTGTAGTTTTTTCTGAGGCATTGAGCCTTCTCTATCAGAGAGCTCTGGTGCCACAATAAACTACAGTTCCCATGATTCCCTAGCACTGAGCCAGGGCAGTTAAAGTGGTCTCAAGCTGGATTATTTCTGACAGCCTATACATGCCCAAACTCAAATAAAACGTGCATGAAACTTACACATTATCATTATTATGAATTAAACCATTTGTATTTTATTTTCCTGTTCCATGTCTCTGCTAGCTGGGCCCAAGTACAGAAGAAACAGATGAGATTTTAAAGAAATATTTAACAAATAAAAAGATAAATGCATAGATACATGGCCTAAATACCTTAAAGACACACCTTCCATCTAATCTTGGCAGCTAAGCAGGATCATCCACACTGCAGAAATAACCCTGGTTAGTACTTGGATGGGAGATTGCCAATTAATACCAGGTGCTGTATATTTCAGAGGAAAGACCTGGCAAAGCTACCTGTGAGTATTCCTTGTCTTTAAAAATGCTGTAGAATTCATGGGGTCACCATAAATCAACAGGCAACTTGAAAATTTGCATGTGTGCATACATACGCATGTGCACACATACATACATAGGCATGTTTTGTATACTTTAGAGAATATTAATTTAAGATCAAGCCTGCTACAATTCCCTACAATTCTTCAGCTAATGTATTCATAGACATGGTTTTAACATAATACATATCAACATATTAAACATTTATCACACAAACATTTATTACTGTTTCTTCACAGAGAAGGAAATATATCACTTGCCCTTTTGATATTTTGCCTTGTGCTACCAACTTTTTTGCACAAGTGGTGGTGACACTAAGGCTGTCCTTGTCCACCTTGTTCTCTGACAACTTCTAGCCTCCATTTTGTTTGACCCATAATGCACCTCTGATGGACTTTGGATAACTAATGATTTTTTTCCATTCATAATGCTCCTGGAAATGATTTTACAATACAATAGTGTTGCTCAGAGGTGTATTATGGAGAAACCAATGTGGTGAATGCCAGCAAGTGGCTGAAGAAAGGAGCTCAATGTGGCTATAAATTATTATTTTGCAAGCTGTGAATGGTACAGAAAAATGGGGGTAGAACATTTTTGCTCAGCTTTACAATAAAAATACTTAATGTAAACTTTAAAGTATGGATCACATTCCAAAGAATTAGTTGTTGGATAATTGTGTATACATCACATATTTTAACACTGGAGTTAGTTTAAAATCTAGTTTTCTATTCAATATCCATAGTCACAGTTTTTTGTGTGAAATATGATTTTTCTAAAATTCTATCAAACTTGTCTTTGCAAGACCCACATTTATTATTTGAAGTAGACATCAGACATGAACAAAGCTTGGAAATGGTTAGTCACTTGAGTGCATTGGATGGATCCGGAGGTTGCTTCAATAGTGAAGATTTCTTGGATTTAAGTCTGGTGGCATTCAGAGGGCTACATTATTTCCACCCTGTGTCTCAGGTTCAACCAACACTAATAACTAAAGAAGTTGTCTTTAAAAAAAACAACCTCAAAGCATATTTAATAATTTCCACTGTAGCATAAAAATGCTGTTGCTTGTTTTCCAGATAATTTAGGGATTTTTAAAATATATATTTGAGATGTAACCCTGTAATCCTATACATTCCAAGACATATGATGAGGCTCCAGCTTCAGAGGGATTGAGCCATCTTCCAGTCACCATAGAGAATGCCATGAGGCCCTTGGAAGAAAGAAGACCTGGGCACTCTGAAACAGCAGACAGTAGTGGCAGATCACTTTCATGTTAGTAAGGTGGTGAATCCATTCTATGCTTTAACCCAGATTAATCTCCTCAAACAGATTCAGCACCTTGGATAGTGCCTTTAAACTCACCAGCTACCACTGTCTACAGCCCTGGATTCCTTAAACCATGCCCCCCCCCCCCAGGAAGAGAAGAGCAGATGTAGCTTAGAATTTGTCAAACTTCCTTGCACTATAAAGGTATTTTTATCTCATTAAATGGCATGGGGAAAGCCTTGCAAAAGATAAGGAAAAAAACAGCTCCACCAGTACTTGTCCTCTATTGGGAAGAAGCCAATAGAGCTTTGTGCATAGTGAAGGTGCCATCTTTGGAGCACTACTTCCTCCACTCCTTCTTTTTTAGGATTGCAACCTGAATTGTTTGCAGTTGTCTTTACAGTGGGCCTGCCACATCAACAGGCTCATATTCCATGGTTTGGAGCGCCCACAGCTTGCCACACTCTCTATTATTCAATGGCAGCAAGTGTATGCAAATGCGATGACAACAGATGCATGAATGTTGCCACCTATTAAATGTGGGGTGTGACTGTTTGTATTGTTCCCATCCATGGGGGAGAGGGCAGAACCGAGCCTCTGCAGATGGGAAGGGTCAACTGTATTTTATTTGTTTTACAATACTGGATTGCATTTTTTCCATAAATTAATAAATAGACTGTTTGTAAATAAAAGGGCTAGCATATCACATTTGCCAGTTTTAATTCAAGTCTTGTCCTGAGCCTTGGCATTTTATCCTCCACAAATTGCAAATGAGATTGTTAGAGATGTCAGTCACAGTGCCAAAGGGTTGCCTATTACAATCATTAAGTGTGCTAATTCTCTGTAATTTAATAATGTTTTGTTAGAGAATGGACTAAGTAGCTCATTGGTAAAGGTTAATGAAAATATCCGTGAACATGTTCACTTTATGAAGAAAAAGGTTTACAATCAAATATTGGTCACAGAACAAGATAAAAATGGAAAGAAATTTCCAAACTGTATAGAATCAGATTTGGGACAGAGGATTCATTTCTGTTTTTAAGCAGCTTTCAAGTCATCTCAGTGGAATCCTATTGGTGCTCTGTGCTAGCAATTGCATTATTTGTGGACTTATGCAGTGAGGAACAGTGGTCTACCAGTTCATTGATCATAAATATTATGTGCTCTGCACTCAGAGCATTTTATATTGGCTCCAACAAATTTCACAAGATCTGGATAATTGTAACATCAACTGCAGAATTAATGCAGTTTGATGCTACTTAAATTGTTACAGCTCTATCTTATGGAATTCTGGGGATTTTATAGTTTGTTGTGGCACCAGAGCTCTCTAGCAAAGAAGGCTAAACATCTCACAGAACTACAGATTCCAGAATTCCATAGCATTGAGTTAAAGTGGTGTCAAACTGTGTTAATTCTGTAGTAAAGGTATAGCCATAGATAGTACCCACAGTTTCAAGAAATATCCTCAAGCTTATTCTACAGTTTAGACTCAGATTTTCTCCAAATCATAATTGGAGCTGTGCAGTTCACTCTAGTGCTACTTAAAGTGGACTGGTGCCAGTTGTAGCCTATGGGCACAAATATCACTGGCATACTGGGCAGAAAAAGATTTTCTGTCCCTAATATTGGATAGCTTAAGAGGCACTGCTTTACACCACATCTCTGGGCTCTGAGAAAGTATACTTCTCCCCTATATACTTGGGTCCTGTTCACAAGTGAGAAAACAGACCTTTGTGTATTGATCTGTCTCCATGTGGTATGCCACCCAGATAAAGGGATGGAGTTCTTTTGACTTCAGCGTCATCCAAGCACATTTTTTCCCAGTCATTGTTGTAGTAAAATGTTTTCTGAAACTGAGCTCAATAGTGTAGCATTTTGTCAGTACATGGTGCCTGATGTTCAGTTCAGACTTTGGTTTGCTTTCACCTCACAGTACCCCACTTGCAGTTTAATTCAGCCTCCTGGATTTGTTCAATTTCCTTATGCATGATATGCAGTATAGGTTCCAAATGCAACCTGTACTGTGAAAAGAGGATTTATGAAGTATGAAGAGGCTTACGTGGCTTAGAGGAAAATGCAGTGGGCAAGATAAAAGACAAATAGAGGGCATTTGGACACAGAAAAAGAAAAAGGTGAGGAAGAGGGATGTTACAGATTTATGGTCAGCAGAGCAGGGGAAAGGCTGGAGTTAGACCTAGGCAGACACAGTGACTAGCGGTCTCCATATCATTGCAATGTTGGCAGTGGGCCAGAAATAAAACATAAAATATGTAGACAGGCTATACTAAGGTAGGTGGAGATAGAAGGGAAATTTGAATCTGCTGGTTGATTTGCAGTAGGTTGGCAAGGATTTATGTCTCCCAGCTAATTAATAACCACAGCAACAAAAATGACTTCCTGAAATGCAGAAAGGAAGAAAGTGAAGGGTAAATCTAGTATGGAAATTTTTTGTGTGTAGAAAAACTCTGATCTATATTCCACTGGTTACTAATGAATTCCGGGGTTCTGAATACTTGAATTCTAAAGTCCTGTGCAGGTGCTAGCCTTTTCATATGTAAAAATAAAGTAATGATGTGGATATAGGAATTTATGTAGCCCTGTCCACAATGCCCCTGCATGCCTGGCTACCATTCAGACATCTATGCAGGGTATGGAAAGAGCTCTTCAAGCGCATTCATATGAACCCATGGAACTCAGATGAGTCAAACACCAGCAGAGGCTTAAGCGTATTTCTTCTGTACCATACTTTGATTTCTCAAATAACTAGTACTCAGAGGGATTTGAGCTGAAAAGCAAAGTAGATGCCAGCTGGAGTTACCCTATTCCAATATTGATGGAAAACTACACATGATAGGCTTTGTCCAGCAGTTACCATTGAACAACAGGGAATCTATTTTAATCGGAGGTAGGATGAGCAAATGTTGTGAATACTTCCCCCGATCACTGCCATTTTCCTAACGTGGGCACACTTCCATTTTGAGGAGGTATATAGAAGAAAACCAATTGGGCCAGACGGCAATGGGAGGGGAGCCATTTCCATGGGAGAAATAACACATCTGTGAAACACCAACCACATTCTGGTCTTAGAGTTTTTATAGATAGATTTATAGATTTGTGTGGCCCAGTGCTGCTATCAACAAAGGAGATCATTTCATGCAGTTACACCAGGGAAAAAAAAAAAGCAGTTTTGGCTATAGTTATTGCATGAGAACACTTCCGACTCGTAGCTTCTCTGTGCCCGACCTGTAGTTCCTGCATCGCTTTTCATTGACAGGGGAAACCCATCAATGACCTTGCAATTGCACAAGCCCCTGGGTGGAAAACATTGCGGCCAGGGCAACTGCATGATTGGCAGGTATGTGGTTTCAGTCTCCCTCCTCTCCACCTCTCCCCCCTCCCCTTGCTATCCCCAAGCAGCCAGATTCCCGGGGGGGGGGGGGGTTCCTGGCAGAGCTCCAGAATTGTGTGACAAAAGTGGGACTAAAATGAAATAAAATAAAAATACTGAAAGGCATGCTGGGTAGGGGATAAGGCAGGGAGGCACAGTTAAGGGGAGTGTAATGGCAACAGCAACCTCAGTCATATGATTCTGAAGACATGCAATATTGGCTGCTGTGAATGCAGTATGTTCCTTTCCCCCCCACTGGCACAATTGCTGCAAGAAAGGGGCTCATGCAATAAAGCCCAAAGTCAATTTTGTTATGTTAGAGTGCAACAAGTTATTTAGAACAAACTCTTAATTGTTCATCCATCTTACGAATCCAAATGTCAGTGGCCTGAATTCAGTTGATGGGCCTGTGGTTGCAGACTGATAAAATGTTGGTGGGGCAGACGTTTGGCTTTTCCCCACTGTCTTTTACACACAGACCGGAACCCCAAACACAACAGTCTCAAATCCACCCAGTTTTTCACATGCTTTTATACAAAGGAATTATATGACATGGAGATGCTTTGCTGAAAGGAAAATTACATAGAATATGATTAAGCCCATGAAGGCATCCAAAAATAGTTACTTCATTCTGGCTAGTATATAAGGCAATTAAAATTCATGATCAAGTTTTTGTTGTTGTTTTTTTTAAATCAAATCCTCTTTATTCTTGAGGTAATGCATCAGTGAGTTCCAGAGAAGAAGAATTTATTAATAGCCTTACTATTATTTATTGTGTACTTAATTTCATTTTTATTACTTTTAGCTTTTGCAAAGAGTAAAATTAATTAAACATTGTATGAATACAAATCAAATGTACAAATGTTTGTGATGGCAACTGTATCAAATTATTTTCCTTTTCTAAAGAGGAAATTCAAAATCATCTGTGGAAGTGGAAGCCTCATCAATCTATTATATTTTATTACTTGGATGTCTATATTACACATTTGTATCAATAATATATTGTTGTATATACTGTTGTAACCTATCTGTTTTTGTTTTTTTTACTTATAGTAGCCTGTGCCTCCCTCTTTCTCATTTTTGCTTTGGATGAGATAATAACCTTTATGTTTGGACATCCTTTTATTAAAGTCACTTGAATATTAATATGAAAAGATAAGCAAAGGATAACAAAAATGTGATCCCATTTATTTACCTTCATATTGATATCGTAGTCATGTGAATGATATGATCTCTGTAATGCTGTTTGCATTTGCTTAGTGTATTAAGCAAATTCACCTCCTCATATTCTACACATTTCTCTGTCAGATGATTTTAGAATTCAACCAAGGTGGAACCCCACTCCCTCTTCCCTTCTGCAAGACTCACCATCCTAGAAGATGACATAGTTCTTCTTCATCTAATTGTAAGCACATAGCCAGATCCTTCTGAGCTATCCCTGCCCCCTGGCCATTATATTCCCGTGTCAGGGAGGAGAAGGCCGCAGGAAAAAAGGTGACTCTTAAGGGAGCTGATGATCATTAACCAAGAGAGGTAGTGAATTACTCCCTCCACAGTGACCATAAAAAGACATAGTCTGGTATTATACCAGTGCATGTGACTAAATGGGACTAAGTCAGCCCATTTTGGTATATATATATATATATATATATATATATATATATATTTAAAGCAAGTCACAAAATCTCTATAGTGCAATGGCATTCCATGTCTTCTGTCTGCCTGCTTGTCAGATACAGTGCACACAGTATATGATATGAAAAAACAAAATAACTTGTACTCATGTGTAGGCATACCCATAACCATACATGTTATTTGTTCTTGTTGTTCTTGTATGCTTCAAGTCAATTTTGACTTATGGAGACCCTAAGGAAAATCTATCATAGGGCTTTCTTGGCAGGATTTGTTCAGAGGAGGTTTGCCATAGCTTTCCCCTGAGGCTGAGAGAATGTGACTTGCCCAATGTCACCCAGTGGTTTTTCATGGCTGAGCAGGGATTCAAACCCTAGTCTCCAGAGTCATAGTCCAACACTCAAACCACTATGCCACACTGGCTCTCACATACATACTTATGTATTCAAAAGTGCCACCACCTTCTCCACAACTCCATGTGTATGCAACCTACATTTCTGATTCCAGTGCCAACCCAATGGCCATCCTGTGTCCAGTTGAGGACAACGGGTGTCCAGGAAGCATCTGGCTGAAAAAATGCAGCCCAATACTGCCTGGATGTCCCAGCCACGGGGGGGGGGGGGGGGGGGTGCAGGCAAAAAGGTTAGTTCTGTGCAAGAACCAGCACAGGCATAACACTTGCATATGTCATCAACAGAATTCTGGTTATTATTTTAAAGTCTGACTTTGCATTTTAAAGAGTTGATTTGAGGAAGTGGGACTAAAAGACCATTTTCAGGTTAGCCCTTATTCACAAGTTATTAAGGTTTCAAGGTATAACATTGCACAGAAAATCTCGACAGCAGCTCACCTGTCTTGAACACTTCTCCTTTGGGGTAGTAGATTTTTTTTATTTAAAGACAGAATTTTTCAATATCCTTTAGAGTTTTTTGAAAAGTCTTTGGTCTTGTTACTACTAAAAATTTCAGAACTGAGTCTATGCTATGCTCTTATGAATTATACCTTATATGATATGTCTTGTGGGCGCATGTGTATTGGTTTTAAGTGTTGTTTTTTTTTTTTGTGAAAGCCATGCAAGTCAATACTATGTGGAGCTCTTGGCTGTGGCACTTGGTTATGAAATGTTCTCCCTCTCCTGACCTGGCTAGGATTGTCATTCATCCCATTTTTTCGTCATGTTATCTGAACCTTTGTGTCTCACTGATTGCACTCCGGGTGTGCTGACCCCTGCGATTTCCCCAAATGCAGGAAACTCGACTGCATAATTTGTGGTAGTGACTTGCCCAATGCCACACAGTGGGTTTTCATGGCTGAGCAGGGATTCGAACCCTAGTCTCCAGAGTTGTAGTCCAACACTCAAATCACTATGCCACAATTGTTCGATCTTTTACTATTGAGTTTATTTCTGTATAATTTTATGTTGAATGCTTTTATTGGTCATATCCTGTCCAGAAATCTATTGTTATAGGGAATATTAGAAATACAGTACAACCCCTGTGGGACCAGTATCCATGGTTTCACTTATCTGTGTCCAAAAAAATATAGACATCTGGAGGTCTTCCAGCATGACTGTATGGTTAACTTCTACCCAAAACACAGGGTTCACTATTATCCACAATTTTTACTATCTGCAGTAAGTCTGGGAATGTATCCCCCATGGATACAGAGGTGCCGTATTGTAAAATTAATATCTGTCAGACACAAAGAAGAAATAAAAGATATGTATTTTTCTTTGTGGATAATTCTCACAGATGCTGATTAACACAAGCACCTCAAAGCTTCCTTAGCCACTAGGGTGTTATGACATACCTATAGGAAGTGAAATGTGACAGATAAGTACTTTTGTGTTTTCAATTTCTTACAGAGACTGATCTAAGCAATCTAGACAGCATGGTGAATGTACTGAAAGATGAGATTGATACCTCACGAAAAAGAAGGAGATATCCAAGGCATGCAGCTGATGATGATTACAACATTGAGGTGCTTTTAGGCGTTGACGACTCAGTTGTACAATTCCATGGGAAAGAACACGTTCAGAAATATCTTCTGACACTCATGAATATTGTGAGTTATTATTATTATTATTATTAGTAGTAGTAGTAGTAATAATTGTCAGTGTTTAGGATCAGATATGATTTTGGTTGCTTGAACTTTGCAAATCTTTTAGGTCTTACAAATTTCAGGTCAAAGATGGAATTTTACTAACAGTGGGTCTACTGTAAGTATGACTTCTGCACTGCAGCAGTGGCATCACTAGGTTGACATCACCCAGTGCAATAACTCATGGTGTCATCCCTCCCGTGTTGACCTCCTTCCATACCACATCATAAAGAATCCATAATAATGTTTTTTGTAGTATGATACTAATAAATCATAATTCTCACATATCACTTCATATAATTGCAATAGCTGTGACACAAACAACTAGAAAATTTAAAATTATATCTTTAAATTACACTATCATATGCACTGCTTAACAGTTTAATAGTTTAATGTGGTTAAAGTGAACATTCAATAAGATGTATGGTTTTAAAGAAAATTTTAAAATAATTTTTAATTGAAAATTTAAAAACATATTTAAAATCTGAGACCTCTCTTTTCTCCTCCCACTGAGCCTCAACACATTCACAACATCTCAAGCATTTTAAAGGGACACAGGTGTAAGCCACTGCCAGTTTCTGCCAAAAGACAGCTGTTTGGGAAGCAGTGTTGTCAGCGCCCCTTAGGGTGTCACCTGGTGCAGCCCACACTCTCTGTAACCCACTACTGATGCCAATGCACTGCAGAAATAATGCAATTTGATGATGCTCTAACTGCCATGGCTCCATCCTATGGAATCCTGGGATCTGTAGTTTGTTGTGGCACCAGAACTCTCTGACAGAGAAGGCTAAATATCTCATGAAAAGTACAAATCCCAGAATTCCATAGCATTGAGCCATGGTAGTTAACACAGTGTCAAACTGCATTATTTCTGCAGTGCAGATGCAGCCTCAGACTAGATCCAAACCAGGCTAATGATGGAACTACTTTCAAGTATTTACTGTTGGTGTCTACACTAAATGCTCACTGTAGTAACCAGAAATATAAGTTCTGCATGGAAAATTAACATGCGACCTGAATCACAGGGATTTCATATCTTGGTGAGATAGAGTAGAAAGATGGAATATTAAATAAATAACCACAAGCAGGGTCAAAAGCTTGCCCTTGGATATACAGTGGAGCCTTGGTATCTGCTGGGGTTTGGTTCTGGGACCCCCTGTGGATGCCGAAATTCGTGGATGCTCAAGTCCCATTATATACAATGGTGGAGTAAAATGGTGTCGCTCATAGAAAATGGCAAAATCGAGGTTTGCATTTTGGAATTTTTTATTTTGTTTAACATTTTCAAATTGTGGATGGTTGAATCCATGGATAAAGAATCCATGGATACAGAGAGCCAACTGTATTCATATTTATCTGGCTGCTTTTTTAATTCAACTGTAAAAAAAAAAAAGCAGCACATCTGAAGTACTTCTGAGAAAAAAATGTATTGATATTTTCTTTTCTTCTGTGAATAGCAGAGGGTGGTGGCAAACAGTGATGGCGGTACCTCTCCTACATGCCAACATCTAATAGCACCCAAACATCAGAATGTAAACAAAGTAAAGATTAATTCAGAGATGTGACAGTCATCTAGTTTTTTAGACAGCTGCTCTAACATACACAACAGCCTTTGTTTGTTTTAATCAGATCTTTCTGACTTTCATGACTAACTTCTGTTGATTTCGTCTGATGAGAAGAAAAAAATTCAAATGTTTACTCTTCACTGGAGCAATTATGAGAGTGGGTTTCCTCTAGGTTAGGGTCAAAGAATATTTATAAATTTTATCATTTTCAATGTGAAAATGGATTTTTTTTCAAAAAAGTTAACTGTCATGGATTTATTTTTTGTCCTTGAATAAAACTGTAGAGACCAGCAGTATTTCCTTTTGAACAGTACTGTTATTTTACACAAAGCATAATGTTTTCGGCACAAAAACATCTTTTTTGCACCACTGATTTTTTTGTTACAAAGGCCAATGTACAAAAAATCATTTTTGTAAAATAAACAAAACTCTCATAATAGCACCAGAGAAGAGTCAACATTTGATTTTTTTTTCTTCTTCTCATGCACAAGAGTAAAATAAGGAAGTTCTATGTCCTTCTCTAGAGGTGTCACTAAGGCTGCACCTGCCCTTCAGAAACAATCAAGTGTGACACCACTTTAAGTGCCATAGCTCAATGTCATGGAATTCTGGGAACTGTAGGGATGCCACAACAAACTACATTTCCCAGAATTCCATAGTGTTGAGCCATGACATTTAAAGCGGTGTCACACTCTATTATTTCTGCAGTGTAGATGCAGGATCCAAGAAACTCTGCTTAGCCAAATCTGTTGACAGAACCACTGACTTTGATACTGAAATAAAGATTTGTTCACCATCTGAATGCAAATTTTCTCCGGCCCCACTGGCTTATACCTCTAGCCCAGCTCATTCCATCAAAGCTCTGTCTAGTTGCAGTGATCAATTCCCTGCTATTCTGATTACAATAAGCCCATCTCTCTATGTACATGAGAAACGTTCATTTTTTTAATATCCTGGAATATGGATTCTAATGTATATAATCTGATAGAAGCAGTTTATCTATTAAGAAACATCTTGGCACTTTATTATTTTGCTTTTGTATTTGACTACTTTTAGAAATTGTCATTTAAGATGTTCCATTTCAGTGTGAAACTTGAGCTTTATTAGTAATGGCATTAACCTTTTCCCATAGTTCAGTATTCCTTGAAAATATATTAAAGGTGATTAACAAATAGGCAGAGGTAGAGATAAATGAAATAAAAGAAACCCCTGAGCAGATGAGACATACAGATGAAACAGATAGTTTCCAACATCAAGTTAAAAGAAAGTGTATAACCCCAGTAGTCCTGTGCCAGAATACAGAAAAATGTGCCAGATACACAGAAACATTCTGAAAAAGAATGTTTATATTTCATTTCACTTTAATCTGTTTTAAGACATGAAATAAATTATAAGGAGTAATAATATTATAAATAGAATGTATTTTTGATTTTTTATAAATTGTCCACACATTTGTTATATGTTTGACAGACTGACAAACATTATTTATCTGCTGGTTTTTAGAATACTGAATCAACTGCTGAATGATAAGTCAACATCTATGTATGTCCTATTGATTCAGTAGATCTGTTCTAGATGGCAATTGGATTGAGGCCTGTAGTTTTTATTGTTTTAATGTTACTTGTAATTCACTTTGGAAGGATTAGTACCCTAAAAATCAGCAAATAAATGACTTCTCATAAGCAGTTAATTCAGTAGATCTGTTCTATTTGGAATTAGTAATTAGATTTAGGCCAGTTTAAATAGTAGATTAATTTTTAAAAATTAACACCTAAAAACTCATCAGGATCTTTCCTGCAGGAAACATCTGGTAGAGGAAATCATAACCATATCTCCAGATAGTTTGGAGAGCACAAAATATAGTTTTGCATTGTTATTCTAATTATGCAAATATTGAAATACCATGTGTCCTCCCAGATGTTATTGAACTGTAAGTCCCAGCAGCCTCAGCCAGCATAGCCAATGCTGAGAAATGTTTGGAATTACAGTGTTATTATTGTTATTGTTATTATTTCTATCCCATTTGGGACTCAGAGTGACTTACAATGTTTTTCTTTTTTAAAAAATTGTTAAAACTCCATAAGATATGCAAGTTAAAACACAATTGAGTAATGAGAAAAAATAAAAATAAAACCAGGTTAAAACATATATTATTAAAACACACAACACCAGCACAACAGTTAGTAATATCTTGCACATTGTGTAAGATGGGCCTTATATAATCACTCATCAAATGTCTGTCAGAATAGAAAAGTCTTTGCTTGTCTGCAAAAAGAAAGTAAAGAGGATGCCAGTCTACAGCATCCAAATGCCCACATTATTCCCATTCCTGCTTTAACATTGCTCCTTATTAACCTTTAACAAATTAGCTCTTTGAAGAGCAAGAGAACAGTGTATATTTTGAGGTGGGTAGGAGGAAAAAAAGGAAGAAAGATACCAATCAGTGACAAAACTTAACAGGTTTAAAGTTTGTATACTTTAGGATAGCATTTCCCAGCCTGGAAGTGTTTGGAGACATTAATTTTTAGATTATAACTTCCTAAATCCCCCAGAATCACCATCATCATGGTCACTGCCATCATTGTCACCACCACAACCACCAATTTTATTTGTATCTTAAGAATCCCTAAGAACTTCCTCTCAGTTTCCTGAGAGGAAATTCGGAAAAGTTATCTTTTATATGATTTATGCAGCAAGATCGGTTTTGGCCAAAAAATGGAAAAATAAGGAACAACCCTCAATACATGAATGGCGACTCAAATTATATGATATGATGGAACTTGACAAGCTGACTTGTATGTTAAAGGATCAAACAAGAGATAAATATGAATGAGATTGGCTACCAGTCACTAAATATTTATCAGAGAGAAAGGGGAAATAAGAAAGGAATCATGTTTAAAACAAAAGATATTATATTGGAAAATATGTAAATTTGGGTGAGAGATGGTAACACTGTCATAGAGGGGATGCAGATAGGCGGCCCTGGGCCACCCTGGGAAGCGGAAGATCGGGACCGAGGCTGCTGGGTGCCTCGGCCCCAGTCCTCCCTCTTTCCGGCAGAAAAGTGTGGCAAAATGCAGCTCCTTTCAGAGCCGACAAAAGGGCACCCTAAGAGCTGGCGCACGGCTCTTTAGCCCCCCTTCCGGTGCAGCGTGTCAAAACGCTGAGCCGGAAGGACGTCCTGACATTGCGCACCATGTGTAACGTCACATGGCATCAGGACGTCTTTGACGAGGGGTTGAGGCAGCTAGCTTGTGGCTGCCCCTCCCCATCCCTGCCTCCAGGCTGGCCCAAAGGGCCCGTCTGTAGAGGCCCTTAGACATTGTGGAAAAGGGAAGATAAGGTGTGGAATAGAATAAGATAAGATGTATTGAGTTAGGAATAAAATGTAAAACGGATATAGAGAAAACTACGTGAAGATTGTAAGAATATTGTGAAGATGTTGAAAGTCTTTAAAAAATTACAAAGTAATATTCATGATAAAGGAAGGGAACTCATTTTAATGTCAGCATTTTATAATTTTTTTCTTTATGGATTTTTATGTCTATGTATATGTTATCTATGTTTTTGTTGTTTTAAAATAAAATAAATTAAAAAAATAAGAATCCCTAAGAACAGGGATTCGAGGCCCTTTATAACATTAAGACAATTACAACAAAAACATACAGAATTGTCTATGGTGGTTGGTGGATTCTGGGAGCTCTAGTCAGGAAAAGATAACTTTTCCAAGTTTTTTCCTTGGCCTGTCAGCTCCAGGTAGCTATTCCAGATCACTATCTGATCTCTTTCCTCCCGGCTTCCTCTGTAGAAGGATTGGGCAGTGGTGAGAACTCCAAGTGATGATTTTACTCCTTTGTAGTGTTTATATGGAGAGTTGTTTGTATGATTAGTTCCCATAATCTTCAAATACAATGTTCTCTCCTTTTTCAAACATTCATCCCAGGAAGAAGGCGTACATCCAGCTTCACCTTTCTCATGGAACTGAGTGAACTTCCTTCACCAGCCCATCAAAACAGTGTCACAGCCCAAGCTGACTGCATGGCTCATTGCACATTCAATACATCTGTTTTGTATTGGATGACTAACCAATATCCCTACTGGACAACATAGATGCAAGTATGAAAGAAAGAGTGAGAGAGGGGTGGAGGTGCATGTGTGAGAGTGAGAGCTTGTGGGTGGTGTGGCCAAATAGCTTCAGTGGGTGTTCTGATTTTTATCCATTAGTTTAGAAATGAGGTCACAGTCCCAAAAGGAATTGTGAACCAAATGATTATTCTTCCCCCTCCACATGTTGCGAAGGAGCAACTTCATAATGACTTATCAGCAAGGATCTCAGCAAAATGTCTTGGACTCTTTTTCCCTTGCCACATTTTAGGCTTCCATTAACACATCTGCACCATTTCATAGTCTTTCCTCCATTGCTTTCTTCAGAAAATGCTGTGTTGTCTTGATATGCAAGGGGCTGTCTGGAGTTCTGTCCAGAATATTTGACTTAATTAAAATGAGATCTCTCAAAAGCCTCATCATTATGAATGGGGGGGGGGGGGGGAGAGGGTCACTTTAACATCAACTCCAAGTGCAGTGTTTTACATTTATGCACAGTAATAAATAATGCAATACAGCAATTATTTTGGAGCAAATACAAGGTGGTACTGTCTGTGTTCTTTGCCACTCAGTCCCAAACTCTCTCCTTTCTGTATCATTCTACTTTGGGCTTTTTTTTTCTTTTGAGGATATTGGAAGAATGAAGTGAACTGGTTTCCACAAAGACCCACAAATTCTCTCCCCACTCTTCACATCACAGGATGGGGAGTAGCTACAGGGAGGAAGGGAAATGAGAGATTGCCCTACCACCCAAAGAAGAATTGCTGCCCTTCCAATGAATTTTTCCTTCCACCCCCTTATATTTTTAGCATCTCATTAATTTAAATTTTTAATTGAACATTAAGGAAATACAATTGAGGCATCCAAAGAAAAGATCAAGCAAAGATACCAAGACGATGCAAACAGCAAATATCAGAGTTCTGCGTGTGAATAGTTTTCCATGTCTTTCGCTCTGCAATGCCAGAAATTTGAGATCAGATTGAAAATGTCATTGGAAGGCAGGATTCATATTTGGAATGGCAGTGCCCTCACTTTGCCTTCCCTGTGGCCTCACCCCTGCCCCATGGGTCCCAGCCAGCTCTGGCCAAAGTAGTGAGCTCCTGGGACTGGTGAGGGGGTAGAGGTATACTCTCTGGGCTGGTGCAATACTTTGGAGATGACTGCAGCTGCATCTGCACTGCAGAAATAATCTGGTTTTACACTATTTTAACTGCCATGGCTCAAGGCTATGGAATTCTGGGAATTGTAGTTTCTTGTGGTCCCAGAGTGGAGCTCATTGAAGTTTGCCATCTAAGACTTTTGACAACTAATATCTTTCTCATGACGTGATTTGCTAGCATTTCCCCAGTTCAGATTTTGCCTTTGATATGTCAGTGCAAGGGACTAAAAGTGAGAATGATACATTATTTTGGATGATTTAATGCAGCCAGTTTTCAGAAGTGGTTGGAGGATGGCGAGGGAGATTGGGGGGAAGGGAGAGGAAAAAAGAGAAGAAGGGCCCAGATGGTACAAAGGACAGGAATGTCACCTTTTCTAACTGGCATTTTCAAGAAAGCTCATAAATTAAATCTAAGCTTAGCTGTGGAAAAGAAGATTATGTGTGATACAGTTCATTGTTTGTTTGTTTGTTTGTTTGTTGTTGCAGAGTCATAGTTGTAAAATTGGCTTGAATTCCAATGACACAGAACAGGGGAATCTCAGGCTTTCACTGAGGAGAATATAGCAAGCAGAAAAATCAGGCAAAGCCAACTACAACTGAGCAGGTTTAGGGTCCATCTCCACTGTAGAAATAATGCAGTTTGACACCATTTTAACTCCCATGGCTCCATCCTACAGAATCCTGGAATTTATAGTTTTGTGAGGTGCCAGCACTCTTTGACAGAGAATGCTGAAGACCTTGTGAAACTACAAGTCCCAGGATTCTATAGGTTGGAGCTACAGTACTTTAAGTGGTGTCAAACTGCATTATTTCTACTGTGTAGATGTACCCTTAGTTACTGGCACTTTTTCTTACTATTAGCTCCAACTCCATAAGATTTCCTTGTCAGTTGCTCCTTCTAAGCATCTAAAATAATGGTTAATTTGGATCTGTCGCAAGAAATTTTGTCTATTGTCCAAATGTTCTGATGCATGGAATGCGTCTTATCACCCTAACCTACACACAACACTTCTTATCATTATCTAGTCTATATTTCCTATGATAGCTCTCCATAGGCAATGAAATTGTAACAGCTAGCAACCTCCCATGCCCACACTCATTGACTGCTAGTTTGCTTTATTGTGACTTCCTGTTTGCTTTACGACACCCACTCTCTTCTGCATCACAGTAATATTCAGCCTTTTTCTTTTTCCCATTTTCTCCCTGTGTTTGATTTTGCAGAAGTAATTGTAAGTAAAATTACTTTCACAGTGGGCCCTGTGAAGTTTGGTTCCAGGATCTCCCATGGATACCAAAATCTGTGGATGCTCAAGTCCCATAAAATGCAGTTGCATAGTAAAAGTATGTCCCTTATATAAAATGGAAAATTTGCTATTTTCAAGCTGTGGATGGTTGAATCTGTGGATAAAGAATCAGTGGATATGGAGGCTGACTGTATCTCAGGGGTAGGCAACCTTTCCCCTTTAAGGGCCGAGGGACTTCAGTTCCCAGAAGCCTCAG
The DNA here is from genome assembly GCA_026167975.1 of Phrynosoma blainvillii. Classification (NCBI taxonomy): domain Eukaryota; kingdom Metazoa; phylum Chordata; class Lepidosauria; order Squamata; family Phrynosomatidae; genus Phrynosoma; species Phrynosoma blainvillii. The sequence continues at coordinate 286,994,746 of JANUYF010000002.1, read as the reverse complement.
CCATGTTGGCCAATAGTCCCATGTTGGCCAATAGCTCCTGGGATTCTGGGAGCTGAAGTCCCTCGGCCCTTAAAGGGGAAAGGTTGCCTACCCCTGCTGTATCTGTTTTTACAAAAGAGCGTAACCCTCTGCTGGACCCTGTGGGTGAGTGGACATAGGACTGGTTGTTGTTCATTTTTTTTACCTTTTCAATTTGATTACTCTGTTTACAAGGTCCATTTGTAGTAAGTGGATTTTTCACCACACTGTCATGAGCCTCTTTTAAAAGGTTTGCAGCAAGGCAGAAGATGGCCATATATGTGATGTAACATGTTTAAAAGCGCCTTACTACAGGCATAGACCTAGGAGCTTATTGCACCACTAAATACAATGTCTTACCTCTCCCAAATTCAATTTTAATTCAGGCAGCATCCAGATACTATCATAGGGATTTTGCCACTGAATCCGCTGTCCACGTCCAGCCTGGGTCCAGCCTTGGTCCCAGTAGCACTGCAGTGGCCATTTTTTAAAGTCAGAAAACTCCTGGTTTTGAAAAGAGTTGTGCTGAGTGCCCCTGGGACCTGGGCTCAACCCAGGTTGGACTGGGTGGCAGATTTGGCAGCAAAATCCCTGCAATAGTATCCAGATGCTGCCCAAATTAAAATTGAATTCGGGAGAGGTAAGACATTTTATTTTAGCAGTGTGATAAGCTCCCTAGTCTCCAATAACAACAATTATATGCAGTCCTCCCATTCCCCATCTGTGTTATCCAGTTGTAGCTATATACTTTGTTGTGCCCTTGTTCATCTCACTTTACCCTGTTCCACAATACTCTGGCTTCTTCTGTATCTTCCTTTTGGCTTTTTGGTACATCCCAAATTATTTGGTTTATTTGGTTTAAATCTTGCCTTCCCTCCAATGATCTCAAGGTGTCACACCTGGTTTTTCATGACTTTATCTTCATGACAAAGTTATGAGTGAGGGTAGTCTGAAAGGGATTTGCTGGGAAGTTCATGTATTCATGAATGAATGGGGGCATGAAGCTGAATTCCACAGTTCTAAACCAACACTAACCACTACATCACACTTCTGCTCTAATACTCTAATACAGGGGTGGGCAACCTAAGGCCCGGGGGCCGGATGCGCCCCCCCCTGCGGCCTTTGGACCGGCCCCAGGCCCCCCATCGCCGCCGCCGCCCGCCATGATGATATTGATTATTGTTGTTATTACTTGTTCTTGGGGTTTTCTTGGCAAAATCTCCACAGGGGTTTTCCCATGGCTTTTCTGGGGCTGAGAGAGTGTGCATGCATATCTATCTATCTATCTATCTATCTATCTATCTATCTAAAAAATATTTTTATTTTTATTTACTTATTTACTTATTTATTTTTGGTGCTTCGGCCCCCCCAATTGTCTGAGGGACAGCAACCCGGCCCCTGGCTCAAAAAGGTTGCCTACCCCTGCTCTAATACATCACTCCATAGTGATGGTGGTGGTTGTTAGCTGCCTTTGAGTTGAATAAGACGTCTCCAAGCCCCCCTAGCCTCTACCTTTCTGCTCAAGTCCTATAGGCTCAGGCCCATGGATTGAATCTATCCATCTGACATGTGGTCTTCCTCTCTTTCTACTGCCCTCTAGCCTCCTCAGTATCATTGTCTTTTCTAACAAGTTGTGCCTTCTCATGATGTGGCTGATGTATGACAGTCTCAGTTTAATCATCTTGGCTTCCAGGGAGAGTTCATTCTTGGCTTCCAGGGAGTTGATTTATTCTAGGACCTTTTTTGTGTGTGTGTGTATGTCTTTTTCACTGTCCACTATATCCTCCACACTCTTCCACAGCACCACATCTGAAATGAATTATTATTTTTCCTATCTGCTTTCTTCACTGTCCAACTCTCACATCCATATGTGGTACTGGGGAACACAATGGACTGGACAATTCTAACTTTAGTGTTCAACTGTATATCTTTACACTTTAGGATTTTATCTAGTTCTTTCATAACTGTCATTCCCATTCCTAGTCTTCTGATTTCTTGATTGCTGTCTCTGTTCTGATCAATGTTTGATCCAAGGTATGGTAAATCTTTATTTCAATTTCCTTGTTATCTGGATTGAATTTACATAAATCCTCCATGGTCATTATTTTTGTTTTCTTTAACATTAGGCCTGCCTTTGTACTTTCTTCCTTGACTTTCTTTAGTCATTATTCCAAGTCTGTAATGCTGTCTGCTGGTAGTATGGTGTCATTTGCATACCTTAGATCAGAGGTAGGCAACCTTTTTGAGCCGGGGGCCAGGTTGCTGTCCCTCAGACACTTGGGGGGGGGGGGGGGAGAGCGAAGCACCAAAAATAAATAAATAAATAAATAAATAAATAAATAAATATTTTTTTTAAAAAAGAAAATTTAAAAAATTTAAAAAATATGCATGCACACTCTCTCAGCTCCAGAAAAGCCATGGCAAAACCCCTGTGGAGATTTTGCCAAGAAAACCCTAAGAACAAGTAATAACAACAATAATCAATATCATCATGGTGGGTGGCAGTGGCGACGGGTGGCGTCGGGGGGGTGGCTGCGGTGGCAGCAGCAGGACCGGCCTGGGGCCAGTCCAAAGGCCTCGGGGGGGGGGGCGCATCCGGCCCCCGGGCCTTAGGTTGCCTACCCCTGTATTAAAGTATTAGAGCAGAAATGTGATGTAGTGGTTAGTGTTGGATTAGAACTGTGGAACTGTGGGGGGCGGCGGCGGCAGGACCGGCCTGGAGCCGGTCCAAAGGCCTCGAGGGGGGGAGGTGCATCCGGCCCCCGGGCCTTAGGTTGCCTACCCCTGCTTTAGATTGTTAATGTTCCTTTCTCTTATCTTCACTTCTCCTTCTTCCATGTCTAAACCTGTTCTGTGTATGGTATTTTCTGCATACATGTTGAATCAAGAGGGTGATAAAATGCAGCCTTGCCTGATCCTTTTACCAGTTGGAAACCATTCTGTTTCTCTATATTCTATTCTTACAGTAGTCTCTTGTCTTAAGTACAGATTTCTCATCAGGACTATCAGATGTAGTGACACTTCCATTTCTTTAAGGGCATGCCATAGCTTTTTATGATTTATGCAGTCAGAGGTTTTGTTATAGACAATAAAGCACATGCTGAGTGTGATTTCTTTGGCTCGCTCCACTACCCATCGTATGTTTGCAGTGTGCTCCCTAGTGCCTCTTCCTTTCTTGAACCCTGCTTGGACATCTAGCAATTCTCTCTCCATAGAGTGAGAGTTTATAGTCACTCCAGCCCAGTCTCTTGAGAAGAGAGCAGAAGGTGAGCTCTGTTGGGGGAGGGAGAGGGGATCCTTGATTCTGGCTGTTTTTTAAGGCTTATGTGAGATGTTTGTTTCTGGCCCTGTGTTATCCATGACCACATGGTCTAAGTGGGTGAGGCATCTACTGAGTAACTGAATTTCTTGGCAGGCAGAGCTAGCAGTCAGCAGCACAAGACAAAAGACCTACAACTGGAGGGAGGAGCAGGGAATAGAGTGATAAACAACTACTGGACAGAGGAAGGCAATAGTGAATAATAATAATAATAATAATAATAATAATAATAATAATAATAATTTTATTTATATACCGCCCTGTGGTGAGCCAATCCGGGCGGTGTACAACAGTAAAACATCATACATCATACAACTAAAATAATATAATTCCCTCCTCCCCCTTAAAAAGTTATTAAATCGTATCTCAATTAAAACAGTTTACAATCTGCTTGTAGGAACCTCTCACCAAGAAAACCCTGTGATGAGACAGCCCAGAATAGAACAAAGGAACAGAACAAAAACAGAGAGGAAAAAGGGGAGGTAAGGGAATACTCACAAATAGAGAACAACACAGAAGAACACAAAAAGACAGGCATCCAGGCAGCAGACACACCCAACAAAGTAAAGAACATTTGAAGCAATACTACACATATTGTAGGAACATGGAATGTGAGACGCATAAGCCAAGGGAAACTAGACATAGTAAAAAAGGAAATGGAACATGTAAACATAGCAATACTAGGGGTAAGTTTGCTGAAATGGACAAGAATACTAAACAGTGTTCTACTCAGGAAATGAAATGAAAAGGAAAAATGAGATGGCTTTCATTATCAGGAGAGAGATAGCAAAGTCTGTCAAAGGATACAACACAAAATCAGACCGAATCATGTCATGTTAGGGAAAACCTATAAATATTTATTTATTGTTTGTTTGTTTGTTTGTATGTTGCCTTTCTCCAATGAAGGACCCAAGGCAGCTCACAGATAAAAATAAAATAAAATAATTTCAATAAAATTCAAAACAATTAAAATCATTTACAATCAATAGAAAATCACATTGAAATATACAAAAATTAAAATCATAACTAAAACCTACCTGCTCCATAAAAAAACACCAAAATGCCTGCTTAAATAAAAATATTTTGGCTTAATAATAATAATAATAATAATAATAATAAATTTATTTGTACGCCACCCCTCTGTGCACAATCGGGGCGGCTAACAACAATTAAAAATGCATACGATATAAATCCAAAAGACCCAATACCCACCCACCCCTTAAAAAAGTATTAAAACAAACAGTAGTTAAAACATCTTAGATTAAAATAACATAGAATAAAATAAAACCAATAACAACAAGATAGATAGAACAAACAGAGTAGCGGCAGCATCCTAGTTAGGAGAGGGCAGAATAAGGGGGTTCCTGGGGCCAGGAAGTCTAATCTGGAAAGGCCTACTGGAAGAAATCTGTTTTAACAGCCTTTTAAAAGCTGTTTAGCATTATAATCTGACGGATCTCATCTGGGAGGCCGTTCCACAATCTGGGGGCAATTGCCGAGAATTTAATGGCTGGAGCAAATTCCTCCCAGAGGACCGGAGTGTGTGGGGAGGATTGTATGGGAGGAGGCGGTCCTGAAGATAGGTTGGACCCAAGCCATTTAGGGCTTTAAAGGTAATAACCAACACCTTATACTGGGCCCAGAAATTAATAGGCAGCCAGTGGAGGGACTTTTAACAGCAGAGTTATGTGGTCCCTCCTAGATGTTCCAGAAACCACTCTGGCTGCCATGTTTTGTACTAACTGAAGTTTCCGGACCAAGCACAAGGGTAGCCCCATGTAGAGTGCATTACAGAAATCCAGTCCCTTACTTCCAGAAAAGGGTGAAGCTGGCGTATCAGCTGAAGCTGATAACAGGCACTCCTGACCGTCGGAGCATCCCTAGGCTGCGAACACAGTCCTTTATGGAGAGTGTGACCCCATCCAGGACCAGAGGTTGTAACCCAATTCTTGGTTTCGGGGCTGCTACTGTGAGCATCTCCGTTTTTTCTGGATTCACTGTCAATCTGTTTTTCCTCATCCAGCCCATTATTGCCTTAAGACATTCATTGAGAGGAGAGATGCCATCGGGATTCGAGGCTGATGATCGAGACATGGAGAAATAGATCTGGGTGTCATCAGCGTACTGATAACACCCAGCTCCATGACTTGCCAATGAAAAGCAAGCAGGGAGGGACCAGTCTAGCCTCCCATGGGAAGGAGTTCCAAAGAATGAGAGCAGCCACCGAGAAGGCCCTGTCTCATGTCCTTATGAAGTATGTCTGTGATTTTGGTAGGACTGAGAGAAAGTCATCTTCTGAAGATCTTAGGGCTCTGGCTAGTTCATATGAGGAGATATGGTCTCTCAAATAGTTAAACCTAAGCCATGTAGGACTAGCATTTTGAATTGTGCCTCGAAATGAACCAGTAGCAGTGAAACTGTTTCAATAAAGGTGGTTGGAGTGTTTGCACAGTTTCTAAAGGCAGCCCCATGTAGAGTGTGTTATAGTAGTCCAAACAAGATGTAATCAAGGCATGTATCACCATCGTCAGATCTAGCATCTCAAGGAACGGGTACAGCAGGTGCACTAGCTGTAGCTTTGGAAATGTCCTCCAGGCCACTGCTGAAACTTGGGCATCCAAGCTCAAGAGTTGGATATTACCATAATCCAAGTATATGCACCAACCAAAAATGCAGAAGAAATTGAGAGATTCTGTGACGCAGTCCAAGAAGAAACTGACAACACACCAAAACAGGATTGCATGATAATGATAGGCAAAAAACTGTAGGAAGATTTGGACTAGGAACAAGAAATGAAGCAGGAGAACGACTGATAGAATCTTGTGAGGTCAGCAATCTATTCATCAGAAATATATTCTTAATACAACCAGAGAGAAGACTATACCCATGGACATTCTCAGGTGGCCAATACAGAAAATCAAATAGACTACATAACTGGAAACAGAAGATGGAGGAGTTCTGTTCTTGCAGCCCAAACTAGACCAGGTGCTGACTGCAGGACAGATCACAGCTATTTTTCACTAGTTTGTGTCAAATGTTATTGCACAGATGATTATTGATGCATTTATTGATTTGATTTGATCGATGACCTTCCTTTCCTCACAAAGAATCCCAATTATGCTGTGCTGTAAATACCTAGATAACATGACTGTGGTATTAATGTAAGGCCTTTGAAAATTGTTTATACATTTAGTGCATGCTTTTAAAGCAATCTTGTATTTAGCTTGTAGGCAAAAGTTGAGAAGGCCAAACAGCTTGAGGGAGGAACTTGACAAAATATAATTTGGTCATGAAACCAGAAGAAAGGCTGTGACCTTTCTAAAGCTAATGTTACTGTCAAAGAGGGGACAAAGAATCCTATAATGCTACATTAGCTTTGCCAACAGCACATCTGTTTTGTAGATTTTATTTTATTTTTTAAAAATGAGGCAGAGTCTCATCTGTTCAGAGGCAGATGAGTCTTGGAGCATTCACTGTGTAGTCATACAATATAAAAGAATCCAGTTTACTAGCTTTTTGTTACTAGATTTGGTTATACAATGCCAGTTGTTTCTGTTGTATGGTCCAAAATTGCTATGCAGTTCCAAGCCCTTTGTGTCTTTTACCCTTCGAAGGATAATCAGAGCTGTCAGTCAGTAGGAAATAGCTGCCTCATACACCAGCTTTGGGAATTTACCTTTTTACTACATCTTCCACAATTCCTCAGTGGCCATGCAGGCTGGGGCATTCTGGGAGTGGTAGTCCAAATAAGTAATTTTTTCCAAGCACTGCTTGAACCAGACCAGACTATTCTTCCCTCCTGTCTCGTGTTGTTTACTTTGATTGGTGGTGTTGCTCTGGAGCCTGTTCACACTACACAAATATACTGCTACATCCCACTTCAGCTCACATGGCAAAATCCTATGGAATCCTGGAGTTTTTGGTTTAGTGAGGCACTGGAACTCCCTGGCTGACAATTCTAAGTACTTTTTCCTAAATTGCAAATCTCAGGAGTCCATGGGATGTTCCCATGACAGTCAAAGTGGAATATAGTGTTATAAAATTAAGTAGTGTGAATAGGCTTCTGCTACCTAACACTTAAGTTGAAGTGGAAGATTGAAGCTAGTCTTACTGCAAGCAATGTTTGTGCACTGTCACTGAACCTTGATACCTTCCTATTTAGTATTGACAGTAAATATGTTTCAGGACAGTGGGAAAACCCAATCAGAAAAATTCATTTTGTTTCTTGGGGCTTATCTATATTTTCCAGAATACTATGGGCTGCCCCTGAAGTATTTTGGACCCAAATCCCCCCCCAACCTGTTGCAGGTTTTTGGCATATAATGGTGGGCTGTCTTCCCACACAATCCATGAAAGCAAGCAGCAGTGCTGCTCTGAGGTCAGAATGAGGTACCCAGCTATGTTATCAACACTGGGCACATTGTTCTGACTGCTGTGGGACTTGCAGTCACAGAGGACGTTTTCACACTGGGCTTTACACGGAGGCAAACCTACCTCCGTCCGGCCCCACTCCGGCTCCAGAACCTAAAAGTTCAGACTACGTCGCAGCAAGCCCCTCCTCATCCTGCGCCATCCCTGCCTCACTCCAGGGTCTTGCTCGTCGTGTTCAAACTACGTCGCAGCAAGCCCCGCCCCATCTTGCGCAATCCCTGCGCCATCCCTGCCGCTAGCTGGCTTTAGCCCCATATTTCTAATTCCTTTTCTAAAAAGGAATTAGAGGGGCTGCTGCCGGAGGCAATCAGGAGCCCTTCCGGCGGCTGCTGTTTTCGCCGCCGGAGCGGCTCTTGATTGCTTCCAGGGGGCTTCCAGGCGGCTTTAGAGCCGCCTGTGTGAAAACGCCCAGAGAACCTCCATTGGGATGCTCACAGGGACTGCATAGGAAGGAAGCCAGCCATTGCCACCACTTATTGCTCTCTCTCTCTCTCTCTTTTCAAAACCCGGGGCAAAAGATAAGTCCTTTTAATGCAGAACAAGGAGCAGAAACGTGAAATCAAATCCGGGCATTGTGATAGTAGCCCAGATCAGATTTGGGGTTTTGGACCTGCATAATGTAAGCAGCACTCAGAGAACCATAGAGCTTGGCATCAGGGTTTATAAGTAATGTGGACAAGCCCACAGTATTGTTATAGGGATAAAATAGCCCCTTTAGCATATCAGAGGAAAATTTTGTTTTTTCTTATTTAGAATGCTGTCTAGTTACACACTTCCTGTTATAGCCATGTATATCAAAGATCAGGAGCCCATTCCCACTACACAGTCATAGCACTATGGTTCCACTTTAACTGTCATGGCTGCACTCTGTGGAATCCTGGGAGTTGTGGAATCTATGGAATCCTGGGATTCTTATAGTTTGATGAGCCATTAGAGCACTCTGGCTGAGAATTCTAAATGCACCTCCCTAAACTGTAAATCCCAGGGTTTCATAGGATGTACCGTAATCATGGCAGTTAAAGCGGAATAATAGCACTAAATTGTGTATTGTGAATGGGCCCCTGGATGTTATCCAAGGGCTTCATCACTCCTGCTCTGTTAGTTAAGGATTACTCAAACTTTAATTTGAGGGTTGTGGAACATGTGAGCCTCCTGATCTTGATGGATTGCAACTCCTATCAGATTATGGTGGTAGTGATGGTGATATTTATGTGCATCCTGCCTTTGTTCCAGTCTGGACTTAAGGCGGTTTACAAAACCTAAGACAGATATAGCCCCCAAAAATTGATTTTGTAAAACCTTTAAAATCAGAACAATAAATATAAACAACACATCACATGAAAGGTCCTTGCCCCTTAAGTAGTCTGCCATCAAAGCCTGCTGAAACAAAGAGGCCTCCACCTCCCTATGATAGGATAGGGTACCAGAGCTCATGGAGCTTGGCATCATTTGCATACTGATGGCACAGGACCCCAAAACTCTGGACAACCTTTCCCAGGGGTTTCATGTATATGTTAAATAGCACAATAGAACCCTAAGGGCCCCACAGGTAACAGCCCAGAGGTCACATAGACATCTCTCAGTACTACCTTTTTGCACACACACCCCTTCCAGGAAGGAAGAGAGCCACTGTAAAACAGTGCCTCCGCTCAGAAGAATATCATGTCTGATAGTACAGCAAACCGCAGAGAAGTCTCTCAGAACCAACAGGAGCACACTTCCCCTGTCCAGTTCACAAAGTCATGCACCAAGGACCTAGCACCCTCTGTACATTATTCTAAGTCATCGTTCTCCAGCTCTCTATCTACTATCTTTAGATGCTCCTTCTACATTCATGTCCTGCATATCCTAGTTCTTGCTTACCCATCATTTTGTCTGACACTCTGATCTGGCCTTGAATGAGGACAAACTTCATGATATGTTGTTCAGCAATAGGGATGCCCAGCTTTGACTAAGGTCTTTCACCCTGAATATGGATCAAATAGTACTAATTCTGACTACTCATAAGTAATAAAGCAATGGCTATTTTTCAAAACTGCATTGCATGGAGAACTGTTCCCACCCAAAGTTGTAGCAAACTCCTGCCTTTGCCTGTCCCACAAGCTGGAGTGTATTAAACTCATAGGCTCCAATGTAGCCAGGGGTAATGTGTATGTTGAAGCAAATATTACTAGCTGGAAGAGAAACAGTGGCTTATTCTTTCTGACTCAACAGCTGCACAATATCATGCTCACATTTATTAGCTATTTGGAAAGTTTTAGTCCACTTCTGCCTCCTCCTTCATTGCAAAACAGCTGACTGGCACAATAGCTGATTTTCAAAAGGACTTACGTGGATGGGGTCTTGGCCACTTTTCATGTAGTGCAATTAGGGACATACTATTCCAGGTGCTTCAGGCCTGGTCTAAAGTGTCTGTCCAGTGTTTTTAACTTAGCCTTATTAAAATGACTTGTGTTGTGTTATCATCCATCACTGCTGAAGAGTCAGGCTACTTATCTAACACATATTCAAACTCTAATTAAAGCATCTCTGTTGGTACTTTGTTGCATTTCATTCTCCTCTGGCCTCAACTATTGCAGTTCCCTTTCCGGCCTTGGCAGACGGCTAATAGAGCCGTCTCCGAGGCAGGGAAGAGGAGGGGCAGCTGCACGCTCGGCGCCCCTTCCTCCTCCCGAGGTTGCCCTCAGAGCTGCCGGCCCTCCGCACGGCCGGCGCTCCGAGGGCAACCTCCCGCCGCAGCATCTGCACACGCTGCGGCGGATAAGTCAGTGAAAGTGCGCCCTACGCTTTTGGGACGCACTTTCACTTACATCTGAAAGGAGCGCTGATTTAGCGCTCCTTTCAGGGGCGCCGACGGTGTGCCACAGTGCGGATGCCTCGCTCCCGCGGCGCACCGTTCCGCGGCGTCCCGGACGCCCTCGTCTGCTTCCCCCCTTCCACTGTATATACCACACCCAATGTATCTGCAGCAAAGATAACACTTTATGCAGGCTCTAGTCCATGAAAGATTATGGAGAATATCACACGGAGGCTTACTGTGGTTAAAATGTGGCTAAATTGTTCCTAAAGTGCACTGGTGTGATCGTCATGCTTGTCTCTCGTGGTTAAATCGCATCCGCTCTGCTCCCATCATCAAAACATTCTCAAAGCAGCTATTTCTTCAATAACAGAAGTTCCCGTTATTGAAGCAATGGCTGCTCCACATCAGCATGCTTTAGGAACAATTTAGCCACATTTTAACCATGGTAAGCCTCCATGTGATATTCTCCTATGTGTTAACAAATGTATTCATCATTAAGGTTCCATGAGACTTTTCTGTTTCTACTACAACAGAATAGTGCAACCGCTTCTTTGGAAAGCATGATCACATCTTTAGTTTTTCATGCAGAAGTGTCCCTCTCTACCTGCATTTTTCTATTCTTAGGGGGGATGCAGACGGGCGGCCCTGGGCTGCCCCAGGAAGCAGAGGATCGGGGCCGCTGCTACCACACACAGCAGCCCCCGATTCTCCCGTTTGCCACCTCTTAAAAGAGCGGCAAAATGCCACTCCTATTAGAGGTGGCAAAAGGCCACCCCAAGAGCCACCGTGCGGCTCTTCTCTGCCTCTTCCAGTGTAGCGCGTGAGGATACTACACCAGGAGGATGTCCTGATGCCACGCGCCGTGCGTAAGGGCATGTGGCATCAGGACGTCTTCGGGGAGGGGTTGAGGTGGCCAGCATGCGGCTGCCCCTCCCCTTCCCTGCCTCCAACACACCGCAAAGGGCCCGTCTGCAGAGGCCCTTACTTTAGGTTTGCTTGTATACTACTAAAACTGTATTCTAGTCATTCAATTTCATCAACAGTCCCAATAGTTCTTCAGAGGTTCAAGCTGCTGTGATTCACATGTGCTACTTATGTTCCATCTTTATCCCAGTCCTACATTGCATTCTCATAGACAGATCACTGTCAGATGGGGTTTAGGCCTTCTGTAACTCAGAACCTCTGCAACAGGGGTTGGCAACCAACGGCCCATGGGCTGGACCGAGGCCTTGAAACTGGCCTGCGGCGCACAACGCCAGTGCCTTTGGGCATTCCAAAATGGTGCCTGTCGCTGTGCACATGTGTGCACAAGCACAGGCGCCATTTTGGCATCCAAAATGGTGCCTGTGCTCACATGCGCATGTGCACAGCAGCGGCCGCCATTTTGGAAGGCCCCACGGCGGCTGCGCTGTGCAAATTCGCATGGCACAGCCGCCGTGGGGCCTTCCAAAATGGTGCCCCCCACGCGTGTGGGCGGGAGCAAGTGCGCACTCACGTGCACGCGCATGCCCGGCCCCTGTGCCATTTCCCCCCCCCTCCCGGCCCCCCGGCAAAAAAGGTTGCCGACCCCTGCTCTGCAGAGTTTGGAGACTAATTAAGATGACCCACTTCAGAAAACTGATAGAGCAGATGGCTCTTGGGGATTTTCCTGTTGCCTTGATACTGCTGCCTTGATTAGTAATTCTGCTGCAACATTGCAGAATTATTTCAGTTTGACAATGCTTTAACTGTCATGGCACCATCCTATGGAATCCTGGAATTTGTAGCTTGCTGTGGCACACCAGAGCTCACTGCCACAATTCCATAGCATTGAGCCATAACAGTTAAAGCAATGTCAAACTGCATTAATTCTGCAGCATAGTTGCAGCCACTGACTACCCCACCAGATATTAATCAATCCATGACAATGCAATTATAGACAGTTACTCCATTTCCTGATCACCACGTCACCCAGCACAGAAAACAAAAGTCCAGAGTGTGGCCAGGAAACTACCTTCAAATAGACATGTTTGTACGACTGTGAAGGAATCCCAATAGACCACTGCAGTTCTCCTCCCTACCCCCACATCTCAGTTGCTGCTGCAGAGGAAGAACCTTGATGGGCAAAGCTGATTAATACGTACTTTTCAACATACACTGTGATTTCAAGTCCTTAGTAGGAATTTCTGGGACTCAGCTTTCTTTAAAGATATTCCAGGCCTCACCCTTGTATTTTCAGCTTTTTAAAACTGGAAGTCTTCACCCATTTTACTTAAAGAAAAGCACTATTACAGGCAGTATGCTATCTACTTGCACAAAAAGCATGAAGCTTGTTACTAGTCCTATGTAGGCTTTTGTTTGAAAATACAAGAGGTATGGGAGGGGGACCCAAATGCATATGAAAGCCTGCTGACCCCAGTGTCCCTGGCATACCAGCTCTTCTAAAGACTTCTCCATGTTGAGTGTCCTTCAGATGGCGTAGTTCACTGTTCTTGGCAATGACTGCAAAGGCATCAGAATATCTAGCAAGCTCACTGCAGTTGTTTTAAAAATGCATGAAATTTTGTTTTTAATTGCCAATGGCAAGTAGATAACTTTTGGTAGTAGGTTTGAGCAGCTGAAATCATGATTATGATGTTGCTGTTTGTCTAAATAGCTTCAAATGTCCAAATAAAATAATATTATCCTTGGTCAGCAAGTAAGCATGAAGTATAATCTAAGCATGACAAGCACACTGTTTCTTTTATGCCTTTCCAGTAAATCTCAGCTTTGTAATTAGGTATTAGTAGCATAAAATGGTTTTTCAACAAGGCATGCTCAGCATTTTCCCTGCCAAATATGATTTTGTCCTAGTGTTACAGCAAAGTCACACCATGAGTGCAGTGTTATTTCTGAGGGTTTTTCAAAATTAATTGATTTTGCAGACTGCCAGAAATAGTGCAAATTGAGTCCACTTTAACTGCCCTGACTCAGTGCTAGGGAATCATGGGAACTGTAGTTTATTGTGGCACCAGAGCTCTCTGACAGAGAAGGCTCAATGTCTCAGAAAAAATACAATTCCCATGATTCCCTAGCACTGAGCCAGGGCAGTTAAAGTGGACTCAATTTGCACTATTTCTAGCAGTCTGCAAAGGCACTTAATCTTTGGTTATTAGGCTTTAACAAAACTGTTCTTGTGTGTTCCATATGAATTCATTTTTAATATATTTTTAATGTTTTATTGTAGGTTAATGAAATCTATCATGATGAGTCCTTGGGTGCCCATATTAACGTTGTGTTGGTCAGAATCATCATGTTGAGCTACGGAAAAGTAAGTAGATTTTTTTAAAAAAAATATGTCCAAAAGTACTCCAGAATTTTATTTTATAAAGAGTGGCTTGTAGTTGTTTTGTGGTCTATACTGCTCTGATTTTATGAATATTTTTGGCATCAAAGTCATTGGGTTAAGTCTGGTATTGTACTAGCAAAAGACAACATGGATAGTGGATCTTTGACTTCCTCTCCTTTCCCTTGCAGTTTCTATAACCCCCCAAGAAGCCTCTACAGGGATTCAGGGGGTCATCCAAACACCAAAGGCTGTGTCTTTCAGGGCCTCAGGGGTTTCAATAGCAGGATACAAGGAGTGTGGACCACACCAGGTCACACCTAAGGGGGGAGTGACACCATTGTTTCCTTGCCTTTTGGCAGAAATGGGCTGTGGGCGTTTGCCTGTCTCCTTTAAAATGCTGAAGTGATGGTGTGAGTGGGGCAAGGATCAGTGGGAAGATAAAGAAGAGATGCAAGGCTTTAAAAAAATTAAAAAAATAAAATTTAATATTTCAATTTTTAAAGTTTGTTTTAAAATTTTGTTGTTTAATTCTTTTAAAAATTTCTTTTAAAACATCACTTCTTACCAAATTTTTACTTTAACCTCATGAAACAATGTACATGTAAATACATTTAGGCTGTGCACATGATATTGTAATTTAAGGGTATAATTTTAATTTTACTAGTTGTTTATGTCACAACTATTGCCATTGCATGAAATGATATACAGACATTTCAATTTATGAGTAACAATAGTATTCAAAACATTGCTAAGGATTCTGTGTGGTCTGGTATGGGAGGAGGTCAATGGGGGGATGACACCATAAGTTACCACACCAGGTGATGCCAACGCTAGTGATGCCACTGCAGGTCCTCAGGCAGAAAAGGGCAATCTCTTGTGTCATGGAGTTTGTATGAGCACTGCTTCATACAGAGCTTGCCTTCCACAAGGGCAATGTCAGACATCTCCCCCATAGGCCAGGAGTTAGACTTTTTTCAGGGTTGTACAGCAGTGGTGGTGGAAGGAAGTCAAAATTTGCCAATTCAGAGCAGCCTTTCTCTCTATTTCCTTACTTTCTTCACAGCAGCAAAACCTGTGGGCCTTTGCTGTTCATGCCTACACTGGTGTGGCTTCATCGGTGTAGCACACCACCAGGCTTCTTGCCATAATATTTAATCAGAATTAGTCAACACATGCAGAAGGCTTCTGGAACTTAAAGATTGGGAGAGATGGAGAGAAAAGAAGGTGACACACATATAAGACTGTTGTTGTCATACCTGAGTGCCTCAGCATATCAGGTTCTTGTCCCCATGAGGAAAGTTTCCACCAAAACATGTTGACTGTTAACAATAATGTTTAATAGCTATTTTTTTCAGGTACCATTTTGAGTCTTGCCTGTCTCTTCTCATCTCCACTCCCTTTTCTATCGAAACTTTAAAGACTTAACAGATTCATTATAGCATAAACCTTCATGGACTCTTCATTATTTATTTATTATGTCCAAATATCATAGCTCTTTACTTCATCAGTGCCACTAAAGTTATACTATCCATGACAATGCTATTATAGACAAGTCCTCCACATCCAGATTACCCACTCTGAAAATAAGTTCCAGAGTTAGCCATCAATGACTGAGGCCAGATAGGACTTGAGACATGGCAGACATGAAGTCCTTAACTGGTCCTGACAAGGCAGCCTCAGCATGGCTAATGTAGCCTCCCAAAAACATAACCATACAACACAATTCTACAGGAACATGGGTGTATTATCAAAGTCAAAATATTTTTCTCCCTTTATGGTGGAACACAATATGGGTGGTAATGGAACACATACAAGGAAATGGCACTTCTATGCCTATTACTGCCTTGCCCTGTTCTGAAAGAACACTGCCTTTTAATTTCAGTCACATCTGTCTAAACTTGTTTACCTGGAATGTCAAACTAAACATAGTTGATTTCAACCACACATGCATTTCTCATTAACATATGTCAAGAACTGCTCACCTCTGATTATATGGGGGTCCATCCTTTCAAATGATTGGATTTGAAATAATGTGATTGTGGTTTTTTTTGGGGGGGGGGGGGTTGGTAATTTTGCTTGTTATGGCATATGTCATTAATTGATGTTGCAATATTAATGAAATAATACTAATTATTATTGTTATGCTAGGGAACTATAATTTTTCTTCCCAAGTAAGTTTTGAATGGTCTTTTATATTATTTTGAGGTATTTACGCTTGTTTTATTGTATGCAATATGCCACACTTGCTGGAGGATAACCCAGACAAACCTATATGTTGCACAGCAACAAGTTTCTCAATAGTCTAGGGATTTCTTAATGCAATCCTTTCTCTTCTTAGTTTTAATATTCCCACCTCTCAGAGTAAAATAATCAGGTAAGTAAATCTGAAACAATAATTTTTAAAATTGTTCTGGAAATTTCAATACCAAAAGGAGTTACCTAAAGTTGTTTATAATAGCATTTTGTATTTAATATGTTGAAACTGCAAAGAACTTAGAATCATAAAATCACAGAGTTGGAAGAGAGCACAAGGGAATCCAGTCTAAACCCCTGCCTTGAAGGAAGACACAATCAAAGCATTCCTGACAGATGGAAATCCAGCCTCTGTTTAAAAACATTACACTCCAAGGCAAGAACAGCTGTTAGTGTCAGGAGGTTCTTCCTAATTTTTAGGTGAAATCTCTTCTCCTGTAGTTTGAATTCATTGCTCCATGTCCTAGTCTCTGAAACAGCAGAAAACAAGTTTGCTCCATCTTCAATATGACACCCTTTCAAATATTTAAATATCGCTATCATGTCACTTGTACATAACCAAAGACTGTGGAAAGCATGATAGAATGTATCATCATGCTGTGTTGTAAGTATTCCGGAATGGCAGAGACAAATACTTTCAGCTTCCATATTCCAGATGCATGTGCTCTAGGTTTTGAATTTATTGCTCCAGGTTTCTGCATACTTCCATGTACAGTGTTCTCTGCCTGTAAGTGATCCCCAATAATGTGGCAGTTTACACCATTAGTTCTTGGATGGGTGACCTTTCAGGATGTGGCCTTTCGTTTCCAAAGTAACCACATGGATTTCAGCTTATAATGGCAACTTTGGTGCTGCCTTCAAGGTCAGTGGATCTCATTTTAGGGAGGTTGATCTGCAATGGTTGCTAGTCTGAACTTTAAAGGTGCTATCCAAGATGCTGAACCTGTTTTAGGGATGGGGTTCAGCAATCTTTCAAATCCAGACTTAAACCGGAAGTAGATTTACCACTCCACTGACATATGGGCCACCAGCTCCCACTATTCAAGATCTTAGATTATGGCAAGACTTCCATTTCCATTTCCATTTCCTGTAATCTCATTAAAATTATTGAATGTAGCCTATATTTGATGACCCACCATGGGATAAAATGACCAGTCACAGAACATCAGATTAAATATGGACCACTTTATTTGACCTAGGAACTCGTTCAAGTTCTGTTGAACTTGGAAAGAAGCAAGAGGAGGGAGCAAATTCATGTGAGATCCGCTGAGGCCAGGTTTCACAACTACCTCCTCTTTTATATTCTGTCCTCACCACCTGCCCATTGACAACATATTTACAAACACCACCCACAGCCAATCATCAAAGTGCCCCAGATACACTATGGAGTAGGCCAAAAAAAGTTAAAAGGGAGAAAATTCCTACCCATCCCCAAAGCAACCAGCAAAGCTCACACTGCATTGGAAGTGGGAGGATGGGCCAAAAAGTGAAGAGCAGAGAGACACATGAAGGGATGGATAGCCCTTAAACAGACTCTGTCTCCACCCCCCCATACACACAGCATCTTGGTATCCTGCATCAGATGCAGTAACCTCTGTCCTCTGACCATGGAGGCCATCAAATGCATCCCCTCCCCTGCACTGCCATTCGCCATGCAGGTCCAGGTATATATTTTTTTTAAAAAAAACTTTTCTTAATCTACATTGTACATCACAAGATGTTTGTTAGCCAAAACAGAGACTGATGTTGAGAGGCAAGTTTCTCCTCAATTTTACAATGCTTTTCCATCGTAAGTTTCAATATATTACTCTAATGCAACTTGGATAGTTTGTAGAGAAATCTTGTAGCACCTTTGAGACTAACTAAAAGAAAGAAATTGGCAGCATGGGCTTTCGTAGACTTCAGTCTACTTCCTCAGATTGTTTCATACTAGCTTGCTTGTTTTTCTCAAGTTTACTTTTTCCAGCAAAATCTGTTATTTAGGATTTGGGATAGGAACAAAACAGCCAAGCCAACCATATTTGAGAACAGTGTTTTGCTGTGACCTAACCCCCTGCACCTTTCTCCAGTGCTGTCTATAAAAAATAGTTGGCTACAATTAAGAACTGATGTGTGTGGGAACAAAGTTAAGCTCTGAAGAACAGTCAGATGGTTACATCCATCATTTGTGCCTTCATACTCATGTCTTCCTGCTGCACCAGACAGATCCTTTTATTTTACAGACAAGTTTTTCAATATGTACTCGCCTTGTCTGTTCCCTCTCTTCTGAACTATAGCACCCAATCTCTAGTGGAAACTTTCCCAATATCCTTCTTTCTGGCTATCTCCTAGCCCACCCTCTAGATCAGGGCTAGGCAACATGCAGCATGCATGTTGTTACATGGCAAGTCCCAGTATTTTTCACCAGGAGCATGCTGGCTAGGGTTGATGGGACTTGCTGTCCAACAACATCTGAAGAAGTGCATGATTCATTTCCAGTCATGACAGCTGAAAGTTGGCATTTTGTATCTGTTCAAAAAGAATGCTGCAGATGATCATGATCCTCATTGGCACATAGGAGGAGAGAGATTAGCCAGTTTTCAAAGTGTGATGTTGTTTTCTGAATTACATTCAACATCTTGAATTGCATTTGGAATCAGAACTGGGATTCAAAACACACAGCAGAGTAGAAATAATATGCTCTTTCTACCTACTTACTGTATGTGTGTGTCTATATCTTTATCACTCTCTCTCTTTTGACTCCTTTGTATTCACACCCATTCTGAATGATAAATCACTTTCATTTTTATGAGATAGACAGTATGCCATGTTTTTGTTTTTTTCCCCCCAAATCGCATTACTTGTCAGATGCTGCATTGGCTAATATTTTATTTTGGATATTCTGTGTGTGTGTGTGTGTGTGTGTGTTTGTGTTCTTGTCATGAAATAATTCTCACAGTTCTTTAAAAACAAAATGTCAGTTAGTTGTTAGAGTTTGTCATTGTTGTTGCTGGTTCTGTTACCATGGGTACTGAAAGCTTGCTTCCTCCCTCCCCTTTTTCCCTTTTCTCTTTCATAACAACTTGCCCAGTTCATATGACAGAGGAAAATAATATAATCTGAGTAAACAATCAATCTGGAAGAAAATCTTTTGAATTGGTTTAGTGCTTGTACTCATTTTTTTTTACAGTGAAAGGACACATTTTAGATCATCCCAAAGTTGGATGCTCTGTGAGTTAAACTTGACTTATCAATTGGATTATTATTGTCCATTTTAAAATTTAATAAGATAAGCATTTCATCCACAATATGTTTCTATAGATTCTCAAGGATGGCACAGGAATGGCTGGAGCACCATCTAATGGATGTGTTTTGAAAGACCCCTTTTCAGGTTTAAACAAAGGCACATTAAGTATTTAACCTGTTTGTTTTGTTTTGTTTTTTTGTTGTTTTGGAACTATCCAACTTTCAGAAGACAATCCTGTGTGTGAACACTGATGTCATTCTGCTTCCAGCACCATCCCCAGACAACGGGCAGGAATCAACAAGCTTGGTGTAACCTCAAAAATTGCCAAAGTAAATAATAATAATAATAATAATAATAATAATGGGAGAAAACCCAGAAGGGAAAATATCCTCCTACAAATCCAGTGAGGTCTAACTGAATTCAGAGAGCATGGAGTGGCACATGCCTATTGGGCTGAGGTCAGAAGACTGAGGAGTGGGTATCGAGGATGGAATGAGGTTTTCTGGAATAGGGCATGGTTGGCCATTCAACTAGAACTCCAGAGAGGAGTGGCTGGTGCCTTCCATGTCAATTTTCCCTGGGTTTTTATCTGACTTTAAAAGGTCTATCCAAGGTAATAAACTCCAGTGGGAACCATCACTGCCACAACTAGGGTTATAGCTCTGAGAATGAGGGCATTGTCTCTCCCAAATAGGAATTTTGACACACACACCCCATACAAGTTTCCTCCATTCCTCAAATTTCTAACATTGCAGCAATGTAAATTTCAAGTGAACATTTAAAAGTAGAGTTTACACATCCAAATAAAACAGGCAAGCAAAGTGACTTAGGGCCTTTGCAGATTGCTAGAAATAGTGCAAATTAAGTCCACTTTAACTGCCTTGGCTCAGTGCTAGGGGATCATGGGAATTGTATTTTTTTTCTGGGACATTGAGCCTTCTCTGTCAGAGAGCTCTGGTGCCACAATAAACTACAGTTCCCATGATTCCCTAGCACAGTTAGGGCAGTTAAAGTGGACTAAATTTGCACTATTTCTGGCAGGAATGTGATCGTAGCAAATATGAGTTCTGTGTGTGAATGATTTTCAGTGTCTCACTTTCTGCAATACTAGAAATTTCAAAAATGAAGGAAAATTGGGGGGAGGGTATAATTGTTTTATTTTGAGAGCAATGTCTCATTTTATCTCTCATCCCACCCTACCATAGCTATATCTTTGGCTTCCATATTTCTTCACTTAGGGCCAAAACACACTGCAGAAACAATCCAGTTTGAGACCACTTTAACTGCCTTGGCTCAATGCTAGAGAGTTCTGGGAACTGTAGTTCTGTGAAACATTTAGCTTTCTCTGTCAGAGAACTCAGGTGCCACAACAAACTACAGTTTCCAGAATTCGCTAGCACTGAGCCAGAGCAGTTAGAGTGGTCTCAAACTTGATTATTTCTGCCATGTGTTTTGGCCCTGTGTTACAGATCTTGATTACCAAACCCTCTTCTTTAAAAAATCGGCCAAATAAAATTCCCAGTAAGAATATATCCACTTTACCATTTATTTATGAATTTTCTACTATGCATCTCAGAAGTATTCTAAATTGACTTCTGCAGTAAACACTATATAACAATACAGTCAACTTAAGCATTAGAACAATATTTTCAATTAGAAACAATTAATAGCAGACAATTATATAACCAAAAATTCACAACATAGGGTTAATCTCATCCTGTAAGGGAAAAACACTGCTAAACAGATTTTCCCCCCTAAATGATGGCAATGATTTGGGAATTTTTTAAGGATGGGTATATTAATTTTTGCCATTACCACTGTTATTGCTGTTGTTTCTCTCTGCTTGGGCACTGTTTGAGTTTCAAAATCTGGACCTAGACAGAGCACATCACAATATTCTAATCTAGAGATTATTGAGGTTTATATGACATAGGGATAGATCAGACATCAGCAGTGCTTGGACCAAAATGGGGGTAGGAAAGACTGGCACAGTTGTCTACCTCACATAAGATAGAAGCAAAATCTTTGCCTTCCAGAAGATGGTGCAGGTTATACACCAGATATAACTGGGGAAAGGTTGTTACCAATGCTTGTATTTCAAGTACCAGTGTCAAAATCCATATGAGGCAAACCCATGCCTTACGCTGAGGTGGGGGTGGGGGGTGGGGGGGAGCAGGATAGGCCATCTACCTACTCCATTGCAATTGACCCATCTCTAACCATTTTGTTGTTGTTTGCCATCAAGTCAACTTCAACTTAAGGTGACCCCATGAATGAAAGCACTCCAAGTCACCTTGTCACCCCACACTGTCTGGAATTAGAAGGCAGCTGTCCTCTTGATCACCTTGCCCCCCAAAAATACAAACATAGTTGAGGAGCAGCCTTTGGAAATGCCTCCACATACATAGGAAAAAGGTGGGTTCCATAGCTATGGTTTACTAGAGGGCAGAAGACATAGAAATGGGAAAATAATGAGTGTACTCTCCTTTGATCATGGTAAAATAAAAACACTGGTATCATGAGAGTCAGGGATTGAAGGACCAGTGTAGATATCCTATGACAGTTCATCATTGTTGTTTCTTGTTAACTGCCCTCGAGTTGATCCTGGCTCATGGTGACCTTGTTGATAAGATATCTCCAAGATGCCCTATTTTCCACTGCTCTGCTTAGGGTAAATAGAGTCTATTCATCTAACATGCAGTCTTCCCCTCTACATCTCTCCACCTTTTCTAGCATTATTGTCTTTTCCAGTGAATCATTCCTTCTCATGACATGACCAAAGTATGACAACCTCAACTTTATCGTATTGGCTTCCAGGGAGATTTCAGGCTTGATCTGTTGTAGGACCCATTTGTTTGTCCTTTTAGCTGTCCATGGTATCTTCAGTACTCTTCTCCAACATCACATCTCAAATAACTTGATTTTCCTCCTATCTGCCTTCCTCACTGTCCAGCTCTCTCAACCATATGTGGTAATAGGGAGAACAATGGCTTGTACGATTCGAACTTGCACGCTCAGTTGTATATCTTTACATTTTAGGATCTTTTCTAATTCTTTCATGGTTGCCTTCCCCATTCCTAGTTGTCTTCTTCTTTCTTGACTGCAGTCTCCATTCTGATCAATGTTTAACCCAAGGTACAGAAACTCAGAGATGTCCTTTGAGAAAAGCCATGGCCAAGAAGGATGCAAACAAAGAAAGAATGCTAGAAATCTTTGAATTCCCTGTCATATAAATAGTCTTTATTTAGTAATCTGTGAACTACATAGAGAGGCACAGAATTCATTTAGGTGATAGAATAAGAGGAATCTTACCAAAATCAAAGTATGGAAGCCCTTTGGCTGAAGGCTTACATTGCCCTACGGCTCCTTGTTGGGATGCATCATGGACAAAGTGAAGCCTTGGAGGAAGAGTGGTATCCATTCTCAGGATTTTGTTATTTGAGAGCAAAGAGACCAAAGAATGTTACTGGGCACCTGATGTTCAACAACAAGAAACAAGACTGATGTATAATGTCTCAGATAAAGTGTATGACTTAGCATCTGTTGAGTAGTTTTGAAACTAGTATACACTGGAGACAAATCTAACTGTTGATTAACAGATCATTGCATTCTGAGGTCATGGTAGAATGAGCCAAGTAAACCAAATAAGTATGACAAGAAAATGTGGTGGTGCTAGAATACTAAGGCTTAATATCCTATGAAAGTATACTTGAATAATGAGTCTTGTAAAGTATGGGACACCCAAAGTTTTTACACTGGTTGAACTTTATTTCTACCCTGAATGAAAAGTTGTGAAGAACCATTTTTCACTATTTTAGAACTGGTAGGATTGCTAGCCAAATACACAAGTTGGTACTGTTTGCCAAAATGAGCTGTACAACACCGTACCCTGCTGCTACTATTCCTCCTGCAGTAGGTGAGCAGATAAGAAAACAAGCATATACCATATCCCATATGGAAAATTTGCTTGCAAGGACCACTGCAAGATCAAAGTGATATGCTGTGGAGTAGTTGGCACAAAGATTGACCCTTCATTAGGCATCACTTCCTTCAGCAGAAACTATTTTGTTATTGTGGGAGAAAAGTGACCCATGGTTCCATTAACATTTGGGCCATGATTGTGCATTGAGTTGTGCACAATATAGGCTCAGCGCAAGCACCTCCATACCTTGTTCCACACATGTAACCCAAGGCAGCCAAGGGAAACAAAATGAGGTTGTCATTCCAGACCTCAAGTGACTCACAGGTGATATCTGGAAGAACAACCTCATTCTTCATCACTCTGCTATGGAACAGACACTGTCTGGTTGTGTCTCTCCCATCCCTCCCTTCCCTTCCCTTCCCTTCCCTTCCCTTCCCTTCCCTTCCCTCTCTTGCAGCTAATAAACAGTCATGGCAATACCCATGGGATTGACAGTTGCCGGAGGTGATGTTGGACACTGTGCAAGGAGCTGCTGGATAGCTCCTTACACAACTTTCAGAAAGGATATATAGATGCATAACTTTGGGCTACATGTGTGTATGTGTGCAATGGGATTACAGCCTTTATCATCCTATATATAAATAACAGTAGCTATTTCCCTTCATGGTTTATGTTTGTTTCCTATTTTGGGGCATTCAAAACAAGTCTTTTGTTGATTTGAACTGGAAATAAGAGAGTAATATTTTTGAGACACAGAAACATCTCCAAGAGGACTGAAAGCTACTCAAAACAAGTGTTCCACCTTCTGTCAACATGTGTTTTCTGTGCTCCAGAGTACTTAGATATTGTGGAATGCAACTGATTCTGCATCTACAAACTCTGCTGTGGATATGGAACATTTTTAATATCCTGCAATACATTGGAATTTACATGTAGTCAAGAAATGTCCTAGATTAAGTCACTAAATGTCAGGACTTTTAAAATCCACTTGGTCAAAATGCTAGACAAATAGAGCTGTCTTCATACTGGAAAAATTACAATGTCAGTGCCATTCATATTCAACACCGAATGTTTATTGCCTTATGGATATAAATGTGGCATCATAGAAGAGGACCTGAACTGATTTCCCCCTCCCCCAAGGATGAACAACTTTCAGAGTTTTGGACTGGGAAAGCACCCACTCCACTGGGACCTAAGAAGGCTACACCCTTCCGGTCCCCTCCATTTTTGCCCTTCCCAGAACTCCCATCATCTATTGGGGGCTTTTTCAGCCCCATAGGCTAAAGGCTAGAAGGACATTTCTGGTATGGGGCCTAAAACAGGTTGGAGGGGGGTTGAAAATTGGGAGGAGCACAGGAGTGGCAACAGTGATTTTTGGGAGCTCATGCAGCTTGCAAGCAATACTTTGTCTCCCCTTCCACACACACACACACACACACACACACACACAGACTCAAATTTTCTGAACAGATACCTTCTACCTTCAGTAAAACCTAAAGTAAAAATAGCAAAGTAAAAAAAAAGGTACTGTATTTTAAGGCCTATATAATTTTATATCCTGCATATTTAAGGCCTAAAACAGAGTACTGATTTTTTTACTTCAGGTTTTACTTCTTAGATTCTTGTATCCGATTTGCATGATTCATTTGTACCATGGTCATTCTTGCTCATGTCCAGTGCCAAATTTCCACCTGGTTTGAAAGGAGATAATATCTAAAGATGGTACAGTGGGCCCTCCACATTTGCTGTGGTTAGAGGTGCAGGACCCCTATGAAAGTGGAAAAACTACAATAAAAACCCATTTACTTTTTACCGGAGAGAACACCTCTCTAGGAATCTCTAGGTCCTCCAGCACAAGTCTATGGTCAACATCCAGAAGAAGTTGACCATAAAATCACACTGGAGGATCTACAAATACTTAGAGAAGTGTTTTCTCTAGGAATCTCTGGTCCTCCAGGGTGACTGTATGGTCAATGTCTGACAGATCTGTGCTGGAGGACCTAGAGCCATGATGGCATGCAAAGCCATTTTCCTCGGCACACAGCGGGCAAGGAGGAAGAGGAAGAGGTGGACACCTCCTTCCCAACCCTCCTCAGCCTTCAGCTGCCTCCCCGGAGGCAACTGAAGGCCGGGTATGGCATGGGGGGAGGAAAAGGAAGAGGTGCATACCTGTTCCTCCTTCTTCCAGACCCTCCCCAGCCTTCAGCTGCCTCTCCAGAGGCAGCTGAAAGCTGGGGACAACATGGTGGGAGGATGAGGAAGTGGTGTGTGCCTGTTCCTCCTCTTCCTCCCTCATTCCCTAGGCCTTCAGTGTCTCTGGAGAGGCAGTTGAAGGCCTGGGAGGGCCTGCCCCCAGAAGGCAGAAGTCCTGACACCCAGTGCCAGAAGGCCTTTTAGTTTGGGCACTTGGCCCCTAAAAGGTTTGCCATCACTGACCTAGACATTCCCAGAAAGAACATATTAATCAAATCCACAAAAGTAAAAGTGGAGGCTCAACTATATGTTCACAGGTATTACATTAATTTGAAGTCCACCACATTGCTTTGATGGAACATGTTATAATTATGAATTCAGGGATGCTATTAGCTGAGCTCATTTCTTTAGTATTGTGAAGGCTTGGAGGGTTACCATACATGTTCACCAAGATCTATGCATGAACTGTAGCTTTCTGTGAATTTTTTGGTAGTTCTTTCTAAGATTTCTGTCTCACGTGCTGTATGTTGTTTTCTTTCAAAATATCAGCTGCGTTCCTTTGTCCAAATACTTCACTTTCTCCTTTTTCAACTGTATGATGAAGACCCTACAATGATAAGGACTTAAAGCACTTTGTTGACATATAAATAATATTTGTAGCTAATGTTATCATAACATTGTTGCCCTGGTAACATGATGTTTGCAAAGGGAAGGCTAAAGTTCTCATGTCATAAAATTTTCTGGAATATGATAAGCGTTACAGTTAGTCATTCAGTTTATAACATCCCATGTACAGGACATTTTCATAAATTAAAGAAAGTGTATTCTTCCAGGAATATGTATTTGTTAAGTAGCAGAGGTTTGGACAGAACCCTATGTTGTGCGTTCTCTTTAACTGAAATTATTTTGGGGGGTTCGAATTCGAAGACATAGCCATGTTAGTCTGGATCAGCATGCAAAGGGATCTTGTAGCACCTTTGAGGCTAACAGAGAGAAAGAAAGAAGTTGGTATTATAAGTGTTTGTAGACTTCAGTCTGTTTTCCTCTACAAAAGCTTATGCAAACTTTTTTCTTTCCATTAGTCTCAAAAGTGCTACAAGATCCCTTTGCCTACTGATTTTAAATATCAACTCTTGCTTTGCCTAAGCTGTGATGGTACACTTTCAGGCTCATCCACCATTGTAATTTATCTGCCCTCTGCATCATTTTTACTTAAATTGTCATCTTCAATTGTAGGCTCACACAGAATAGACGTGTTTCAGAGATGTCAACAAAAGTAAACTAGAGTGAAGAAGACTTGCTCCCACAACACAAGTAGCTAGCTCTTCAAAATGAGACTCATATAGCCAGCTAGGGGGAAAACCCACTTAATTGTACATTAATGTTGGCTTTGAGGTAAGAGTTCATAAAATTAAGAGTAGGTGGCATTGGGGGGGAAAGTGTGTTTCCTTTGTTTGAAATTACTCATTGATTTTGCTCTTGAGATTTGTCAGTTTATTTATCTGCCCTGTTGTATTGACCAAGCCTACCAACTGTACCTTCAAAACATTGATAAAGTGGATTGATGTTTGACTGTTTCCTTAATTGTACCTGCTTTGTATTGCATACCCACTTTTTCTACTTTAGTTTTTTAAATATTTATTATTTATCCCAAACAAAAGTTTTAGGATATATTATTTACATATAATGGAAGAGATATTCCATTTAGTACTTAATATTTCTTCAATATTCTTCAACATTTGCTTTTGTCTATCTGTTCCATCTATTTCTTAATTAAGCTCTTACTTCTCATCTAGTCGTATTTAAATTCCATTGAATTTTCTTGTCTTCCATAAAATAATTCTTAAAGTTTATTGTTTTTTTCTGCTATATGCTTTCTATCTTCTTTCCTGTCCTGTTCTTATTCAACTGTTCTTTCTCCCTATCCCCATTCTAATAGTTTTAATTTTCATAGATGTTCTTTAAATTTGGCCATATATTTTTCCAATATTTTCTAACTTGCGAGCACTCTTCTCCTTTTTTCCTCCTTTTTTTGAAGATGTATTTTTCAACCATTGTGTCCTTTTGTCCAGTTCCATCATGTCAGGTAATTTTATTAGCCATTCTTCATACGTAGGTAGTTCTTCCATTTTCCATTTCTGAGCATATTGAATTCTGGCTGCTATTATATAAATTGATTATCCAATTTTTCTTCTCAAAATCTTTCTCCAGTACTGATGTCATATTTACTAAAAACAGTTCTGGACATAATGGAAAGACCCTGCTCAAAATCGTCATCATGTGTTTATGGATTTCTTTCCAGTATCTTTTGTTTTTCTGTATGTCCACCACATATGGTAGAAGGTCCCTGTTTTTTCTTGCATTTCCAACATTCTTTTTCTTCTATTGTATATATCTTGTTCAATTTATTCAGAGTAAGTGCCAGTGATATAACATCTTAAAATGGGTTTATTTCCAAATTTCATTATTTTCACAATGCAAATTCATTTTTTTTAAAACAAAGACTTCTCCCAATCTTCTAAGCTAATTTTTCATCCTATAAATTGAACATATTTTATAATGATAAAATACATATAAAGTACTTTTTAAATGATTGACCAGAACTATTGAATAAAATTGCTCAGTTCTGAATACTTAACTTTCCACTTACTGTTTCAGTAGATACTTATCATCTCCTAAAACATTCATTATTTTGTTTCAAGCTTGGCAATTGAAACAAAATTTTCAAGCCTGGATTTATAGCTGAAATTATTAGAATTAAAGGACTGAAATTTCACTTTGTAAATTCCTTTATGGGAGGGTAGGACAAAGGAAATGGCTGGATCCAGGTTTAGTAAGATTTAAGAGTGTTATTGCAGTTGTTGCTGTTGTGTCTATCCAAGTTGACTCTGACTTATGGCAACCCTCTCATAGGGTTCTGTTGGCAAAATTTACTCAAAGGGGCTTTACTGTTGCCTTTCTCTGAGACTGAAGAGCATGACTTGCCCAACATAATGCAGTGTGTTTCCATGACTGAGTGGGATTCGAACTCTAATCTCCCAAAGTCCCAGTCCAACACTCAGACCACTACACCATACTGGATCTCATATTTAACAGTAGATGGACTAAAAGAGTAGGTATATTTGTCATGATTTATTCATGTCCGATTAATTTCAGTGGGTCTGCTTAATGCATGACTTGGTTTCAATCCAACATAGGGGGGAAGCAGACGGGCAGCACGGGGCCGCCCCAGGAAGCTGCGCCGCGGGGCTGAGGTATCTGTTTCTGTATTATCCCACACAGCTCTTTTAGCGCTCCTTCCACAAATCGCCGAAGGTGCGCCACAAAAGGCTGCAGGCGCACCTTCGGCGACTCGTCTGTGTACAGAGGCTGCAGTGGGAGGTCATCCTCGGAGCGCTGGCCATGCGGAGGGCCAGCTGCTCCGAGGATGTTTTGGGGAAAGGATTGGGGCGCCCACCGTGCGGCTGCCCCTCCCCCTCCTTGCCCCGAAAACAGCACTTTGCGCCATCTGCTTCCCCCCATAGTGTGTTGTTTTAATTTAATGTAATAGTGTGTTGTTCAAAGGGATAAATTCCAAAGGGAAGAATGTAACAATTATTTATCAGGAGGAAAATGCCTTTATTCATTTTTTATGGAACAATTTCTCTCTCCCCCCCCCCCCTTTATTCTTCCTACAAGAACAACAAGATTCTAATATGCACTGTAAATTCAAAATCTTGCAAGAGTGTCTGAAGCTCCAGTGAAGAAAATAGGCCCAAATTCAAGCATGAAGGATTTAACCAGTATGTTCAATCCATTCCCAAAAGCTCTAAGTTTCCCTTAGAACTGACAGTAGGTTTTGTTCTGGGCAAGCTCCTCTGTAAGAGCATTGAAAAGCTTCCCAAATAGTGAATCTTTTCAGAGCTGTGTGGGATAATACAGAAACTGTTTTCAGCTAGAGACAGCTGGCTGAAATGTTTCAGATCTAGCAATGGAGACATTCTTGAAAGCCAAAAGAGAAATGGAAGTATATCTTGTCGGGCAAAATAATCCCCCCCCCCCGTCCTGTTGTTCATACTCAGCATTGGCAGTCATGTTAAGTTAGGACTCAAACATTTCAATAGCGGGGGGGGGGGGCAACAAACCTTTGAATTTGCCTGTAGAATACAATATTGGCAGCTATTCATGTTAATAATGATTGCATGAAGGAATAAATGCTGTTATTTGAATGCAATCCAGACTTTTCCTGATCAGTTGACATGGTTGTCCCTGGGACAAAGTCAGATTGTGCTTTCTGTAACTATTGAATTTAAATGATGTCATATTGAAGATGGAGCAAGCTTGTTTCCTGCTACTTCAGAGACTAGGACACAGAGCAATAGATTGAAACTAAATGGAAAGATATTCCACCTAAACATTAGGAAGATGTTTCTGATGGTAAGAGCTACTGGACAGTGGAATATTCTTCTTTGTAGTGTGTTGGAGGTTTTTAACCAGATGCTGGATGGCCAACTCTCAGGAGTGTTTTGGTTGTGTATTCCTGCATAGCAGGCGTTGGACTGAATGGCCCTGATGGTCTCTTCTTAATCTATTCTATTATTCTGTTATGAACTATCTAAATTGTTTTCTGTTAGTTGATGATTGTTTGAAAGTGATTTTGTTTCTTCTGTTCCATCATGAGAACAGTCGATATGGCACATTGGAAATTAGGTTTCTTACCAACGGGCTCTTGATATCTTCACAAAGAGGTTGAAGAGGAATCTCGGAAGGTGTCTTACATTGAGTCTGTCTTGATCAATATTCCTTACACAGTGAACTGCTCTCCAGGTTTTCTGGTCCATGTGGTGATGCCAAATGGGAAACCATCTGTACGCAAAGCTTGTACATCACAGTTGAGCTACAGGTCTTTCCAAAATGAAGAATGCTTTAGATTCATAATGTAAGACACACAGTCAGTAATATCATGTTATGCATAACCAAGTATTTGAAAGATCTAAATGTTTCAAGAAAAACAGGCAGCAGAATTGCTATGATAGGAATGGTCAGTGTTGAGTCCTCCCTTTGACCTTTTCTCCTTTCTGCACACATGTGTCTATTGTCTATTGATTCTTTATTACACTTCCATGGCAATTACAAAGTTCACAACAAAATCCAAGATAGAAATAAATATAAAATAAATCTTACAAATTATTAAGTAAATTGAAACAAGAGGCAATTCCAGGAATTTAATAAGAACCCAGACCAGTTTAATAAACATATTCTCTTTGTGGCAGATCAAATGTTTTGAGCTGCCATAGGCCCATAGCAAGAGATAGGCAGGGTATAAATTAAATAAATAAATGTCTATTTGGATTAAAACATTCATGCCTGGCAGAATGATGTTGTGAGGGGTTTAAACAAACCTCCCTTCACAAGGAATTCTACCATCAACTACAATAATCTGTTGACACAGGAATTTTATAGAAATAAATGAATCTGACTGAGCCTGGGAAGATTGGGGAATTATAGTGGCTTTACATGTGGAAGAAATTAATATGAGCATATGAAGAGTTCACAGATTTCATGGTAGCCTATGAGGCGCTTGAAAGTATAACACTACTACATATAGAATAGACAAAACCCAGTATTTAAGCTAATAAACTCTTCACCCTCTCTATAATATTCCAGTGATAAGAGTTTACATACTTTTCGCTGGGACATTTAATTTGTTTTTTGTTTGTTTGTTTGTTTGTTTTGTTCCCTTTCTCTAATTTTAAGCCACAAGGGAGGGATTTTACTGTGGCTGCTTTGCCGCTATATTCTGGTTGTTTCTAGAAGGGTCAGAGAAACATTTGAAAGTTCCAATATTGCTCTGCACCATGACTTTGCTCCTGGACAGGGTGTGCACACACGCGCAAGAACCTTTAAGGCCTCTGTGGTTAATCATCATATAGACTGGAAGCCCTTGCAGAGGATACAAGGTAGTGATAAGCTTTCCTCTGCTGTAATCTATTATCTGCATTCAGTAAACACCAATATATTTCATAAGATCTTCTTTCAAATGAGTGGCTTGAGCTAATGTGGTCCAACCTTGATGGTGCTTGTCAAGCCCAGTGTGGTTAAGGCCTGAGACTGAGGTGGGAATGTAGGAAAAGTCCCAGTAGAGTACAAGGCAGAATGATTAGTCATTTTGGCCTGCAGGTCACATTGACAACGCACACAAGTTTACTTGTCTTTGAAATGTGAAGCACACTCAGGGTCACTGGTACTAATATCAGTGAAGAATCATTCTGTAGTAGGTCTTTCCTGGTAATTTACTTGGGCATAGGAAGCAGTTTTACGCAATGGAATACCTATCATAATTTCTGTATTGTCTAGTCCCCAATGTGCAGCAGTATAAACCAGATGAAATACTAGTTAGATTATGCAGGATACTCCTTTGAGTAAACCAATGTTTCTAATCAATAGCAATTTAACAAGTAACATTTCTGTGCCACTTATCAGTGTCCTTAAGCACTCCCTAAGCAGTTTACAGTGGATAAGCTAATTGCCCCCAACAAGCTCGGTACTCGTTTTAGTGATCTATGGATAGGGTTGCCATATTCCACTTCTTAAAAATCTGGGCACCTAGTTTGCATATTTTGAAAATATTCTAATTATGCAAACCATTCTAATTTACATTCTAATTATGCAAATTCAGCACATTAATGTTTGCATTTTTTCTTCCACTATGTTTAAGCTTTGTACATTTTAAAAGTAAGAACTGGTCTGACAGAAACAGTACAGACCAATGTTTAAAATGCTAGGCTTGGAACAGAGAAATCAAAATGTCTATGATAGGGGAACCTACCATAGGGTTTTCCTGGCAAACTTCTTTGAGGGGCGGGAGGTGCCATTGTGAGGCTAGTCCTAGCAAACCCAATGAATTTTGCTTCTGAGTAGACCTTTTCAGGATAGTGGTGTATTTATTCATTTGTCATTCTAAAGGGAGGCAGACAGCATGAAAAGCCCTATGATAGACCAGACCCTGAAGCATCCACCCCCCTTCTTGTCTCTACCTCCACCTCTTAAGGCTTAAATATTTTCAGGATTATCCCCCACACACACACACGCACATCTTTAGCCCCTGCAACCCTACTCCCCATCCTTAGCTGCTTATTTGTCCTCTAAAATCTGAACTACCATTGCATAAGTTAAGCCATCTGAATTGGAAACAACACAATATATTTGCTTATACTGTGCAGAGAAGTGGGTATTTTATACTTACACCTCTTTTTAAAATTCTTTTTCTTTTTTCCTTCTTCCCCTTCCTCCCCTCCTGTCTAGCCTGCCTTTATTTACCCCCCCCTCTCTTTAAGGCATAAAGAGAGGAGAGGGGGAGAGAAGACAAAAGTGTCTCTCAACCTCACTGCCTATCCAAGATTTAAAGCCATGACTGCTGTAGGCTATCCCTACCCCCTCCCTGGCTCCTTTTTCCTCTCTGATGTTAATAAGGCCATCATTACCTGCCTTTGATTTTAATTGTTTTGCTCACTTCATAGAAGAATAGGAGGGGCGGAGAGTTTCTCAGTTTTTGACAAAATGCAGCTTGGAACAAAGCAGGAATCTGGGATTTGTGGCTTCAATCACGCCCAGCTGGCCAGGACTTTTTGAGACCCTCCAATCCGTGATTGTCCTGGTTTCCCAGCACATGTGGCAAGCCTACCTAGAGAGGAATACAAGGCTGAGTCAACCCTGGAGCCCTGCAGGATCCAGCTTTCAACCTTGTGGCTGTGAGAGGCTACAGTACCGACATTTAACCACTGCGCCACCAGGGCTCCTCAAAGTGGTCAAACTTTAGTGAGGATGGGACATGAAT
This sequence comes from Phrynosoma blainvillii, assembly GCA_026167975.1. NCBI lineage: Eukaryota > Metazoa > Chordata > Lepidosauria > Squamata > Phrynosomatidae > Phrynosoma > Phrynosoma blainvillii. The sequence goes on along the minus strand of JANUYF010000002.1, from coordinate 286,961,461 downwards.
TTTTACCCCAGCATTTGCTGTAGGCTGTAACTAGAATGAAAACTTTAATAAGTTGGGTTTTTTTTTTATGGAGTGGGGAAGAAAACAAAACTGGAAGTGACTGGATGACCACATGTGCATTTGTTCTTTGATGTTTGCAGGGGCAAGGTTGAAGTGTACCCCAACTTCCATAAAAATAAACCCACTTTATCAGATGCCCACAGTCCTCTTGCAGCTTCTCTTACACTTTCACATTCAAAACACATGCCCACTGCTTTGGGAAGGGAAGCATGATGTATGGCTTATTTATAGCTTATACCTTTAAAAGCATTAAAAGCCGAAGATACATCAATACTCCACCCTGACCCACTTCTCTGAATTTTAAAAGTATGAAGAAAAAATAAAATATGCCTGTCCCTTTCACAACTTAGGTGCCATGTGTGTATTCTAATTTTCCACTTTGGTATGCATACGAAAGTACAAAAAAGTTGCATAAGAAGGCACCTTTTGTCCCATGAAAGCAGCCAAAATACAATATTTATTTTATGTGGCCCCTTCTTTGCATTGTTTGGTAACTGCAAACTTAAAATAAAGTACAGCATTTAGTCATGGTGTTTTTCTACCTTCTGGGATGTTAAGTCCCACATGATTTAATGAAAATGAGATTCCTGTGTCAATAGCCATCCAAAATGGGAGATTTATGTTTCTTTTGTGTCACTTCAACTCCAATTCTATTAGCTTATGAGTTGAATACCACCACAGTCAAAGGGGAAGAAATTACACCTACCCACAAGTTAGTGGGCTTAGACTAAGGCCTTAGTTTGTTGTTGTAGCATTACTGTAATGGAACTGTAACACATTGTTGGAAGAAAATCATAAATGTCAAAAACTCTAGGCTGAGACAAGCTGGTTAAAACTGTATAGTAACCAGTCATTGCTTTCTTTTTATATTTATTTACCTTTCCTGATCTAGTCCATGAGTTTAATTGAGATCGGTAACCCTTCCCAGAGTTTAGAGAATGTGTGTCGCTGGGCCTACCTACAACAGAAGCCTGACACTGGACATGCAGAGTATCATGATCACGCCATTTTCCTCACAAGGCAGGATTTTGGTCCTTCTGGCATGCAAGGTAAGATCCATCCTAAAAGGCATCCCTTCTTTAAATTGTGGTCATTGTTAAGCAGGTCATACTTCTGTCACCATTCACTGGAAGTGAGTTCTGTGACACCTTAAAGCCATGGTGGGCAACCACCCCAGATACTGTGACTGCACATGACTTGTGAAGGCACACAGAGAACACGGGGATAGGGAATTTCATCATGTTTGTGTGACTTCTCTGGTCTGTTTTAGGTCCCAGGTAACTGGAAATAATTTCTACTTTGGGAAAAACTCCCTACCACTGTAAAGCAAAGCAGTGGGCTCAAATGTGCCAAAATTAAGCCCCACACTAACCCGTAGGGCACTGAGGGCTTATGCTATAATTTAAAAAAATAATGTGAGGGGCTGAGAAGGTGAAGGATTAGCATTTGCATGCAACCTCATACCACATTTCACCCACTCCTGCCTTAAAGACAAACATATTCACAAGAGCATAGACTTTTGTGGACTGGAGCCCATTTCAGAAAGAAAAAATAAAAAGTGTAATCCTGTAATTTACATATGTAATTATCATTATCTATGTATTCTGCTTTGCAGCTCCCTCAGCATATGTCATATATACTCAACTATATGTTGACCTCATGTATAAATCGGGGGCAGGTTTTGGGACTAAAATTATGGATTTTGATATGAGCTGTGGATAAGCTGAGGGTAAAACTTAGAGCCATGTAAGAAAGGATCTAAAGGGTGGAGCAAAGGAAAATGATGCCAAAGAACTTAAAAATTCCAGCAGGCATAACTGTTTATGGGGCTTTGCAGATGGTGCAAAGCACCATCTTCAAGCCCAGGAAGGGGAGGGGCAGCCAGATGCCCCAACCCCTTCCTAAGGACGTCATCGGACCACCTGCCGTTGCACACAGCAGGCACTCCGATGACGTCTTTCCGTTGCAGCGTCCAGAAACGCTGTGATGGAAGAGGCGCACGCCGCCTCTTCCGGTGCCATTTCTGCAGCTTGAGGAAGGAGCGCTATTTTAGCGCTCCTTCCAGGGCCGCTCACAGAGTGGATTGGGGCCGAGGAGTGGGGCAGCCTCAGCCCCAATCCACAGCTTCTCTGGGCAGCCCACGGCCTCCCATCTGTAGAGGTCCTATGTTCATAGTGAAAGTGGGAGGGATTAGAAAATAAAGGCTGTGTGTGTCAGTGCTACCAGGACAGACTATGTTCTTGCCTTTTACCAGTGATTGGTTCCTTTTTTAAAAAAAATAAGAGTTAAAGTACTGTACTTACAATGACTCATGGATAGGTTGACTTGGGGTTTTGGGGTCAATTTTTTAATTAAAATTTCTAGACTTATACATGAATATATACAGTACTTACAACCCTTTCCCTGACCTACCATATGTGTGCATCTTTATATCTGTACTCAGTATAAAAATACATACCTCCTGCTGCTTATGTAGCACCACAACGTTGGGTCTGCTTACTAAGGTTTCTGGGAACTGTAATTTGAAACATCTGCACAGATTCTACCTCAGTATGTACCTGTAAATTACTTTATTTATCTGACAATAAGAGCTGTATTCCATGAAAGCTTAATGACATAATGAACTTGTACTTTTTAAGATGCCACAAGACTCTTTGGCCAAGATCTAGTTCTCGATGTCTCCACTGGATCCTAATGCTTAAGCCAGAACCAACAGTTCTCCTTTCTACTGTATTGGATCCTAATGCTTATGTCAGAACCAACAATTCCCCTCTCTGCTAAAGCCCAAATACCTACCCTAAAAGATACTGCAATGGTTTTGAATTTGTTTCTGAGCACAATTCAAGATGCTGGTTTTGAACTACAAAGCCCTAAAGAGCTTGGGGCCAGAATATCTGAAAGACTGCCCCCTCCTATATGAACCTGCCCAAAATGTGAGGTCTTTAATGGAAGCCCTGTTGCATGTCTCAACACATAGCAAGGTTGGGCTGATGTGCACACATGGCAGGACTTTATTTGTATTAGCACTCAGACTGTGGAACTCCTGGCCAAGGGTGGTGAGGCTGGCTTATCTATGATGAGCTTCCAGCAGGCTACTGAAATGGTGCAATTAAGAATAATTTTTTAACTTCAAGAATATTTGGATTTGCTTTTCAAGATTTTCATCTCTGCATTATTTTAAATGTTTTTACATGATTATGCAACTTCTCAGGGGCCCTGATGGGCTGGGAGGACATGTTGTTATTTTGTGCCTTCAAGTCATTTCTGACATATGGCAACTTGAGGGCAAACCTGCCACAGAGTTTTCTTTGCAAGCTTTGTTCAGAGAGTGTTTGCCTTTGCCTTTCTCTGAGGCAGTGAGGCTGTGACTTACCCAAGGGTTTCCATGGCTGAGTGGGGATTTGAACCCTGGTCTCCCAAGTTGTTGTTCAGCTCTCAAACCACTACACCACACTGGCTTTCTTGGGCTGGGAGTCCATAAATAAATACATTCCTGCTTTGGAGGATGGGGAACCCTCTAGAGCAGTGGTAGCAAACCTATGGCACAGGTGCCAGAACGTGCACTCAGAGCCCTCTCTGTGGGCACACACACTGTCACCTCAGCACAGAGTTTGCCAGAGTTTGTTATTAGAAAGCCAGAGGGATGTGGCACTTTGCAATAAATAAGTGGGTTTGGGGTTTGGGCACTCGGACCCTAGAAAGTTCGCCATCACATTGTTCATGAGCATGTTTTTGTCAGCATGGAGAAATGCAAGCGGAGGAGGGGGGAAGGAATTCCCAAGTGTGCTAGTGTTGGATAACTAAGGGCCTAAGCAGACTGGCAGCTGTGGGCTGCCCTGGGATGGTGCGCCACGGGACCGAGGCATCCCCACGCCTCGATCCTGCGGCGCACCTTCGCCGCCCCTGAAAGGAGTGCTAAAATAGCTCTCCTTTCACAAGTCAGCGAAAGTGCGCCTCAAAAGCTTGTGGTGCACTTTCGCTGACTTTTCTACCGCAGCGTGTCCGGACGCTGCGGCAGGAGGTTGCCCTTGGAGCGCTGGCCGTGCGGAGGGCTGGCGGCTCCGAGGACAACCTCGGGAGGAGGAAGGGGCGCCGAGCATGCGGCTGCCCCTCCTCTTCCCTGCCTCCAGGACGGCTCTATTAGCCGTCTGCTGAGGCCCTCAGAATACTGTTGAAACTTGACCTTTGTTGTTTTTGCTGCAATAGCATGACATGGCTATCCCTCTGGCAATCAATCAGTGGAATAAAACCTGCTGATATCTGCCCTTAGAGTGAACATTTAGCCCACTGCTGTTTCTCTTGCAGTTGGCCTTCAAAGCTTTTTTCTGACTGCTTTAGTCTAAATTGAATTTTCAGCTTCAAAGACATTTCGGGATACTTTTTTATTATTATTAGCCAAACCAAAGAAACCGTACAAGTTAGCAGACTGGCCAAAATACATTGCACATACTTTTGGAAACAGAGTGTACATTTTCTCAGTTGGAAGGAATGACCAGTTCTTGAAGTACAATTCTAACTGAATAGAATATTTCATACTCTAGAATTTTGAGAAGTCTTATGCCTAAGCTAAGCCTGGTTATTTATTGAAGGGATTCTTTAAAACACACACACACATACACACAATTGAAAAGTATACTTTAGTGTTTGTTCTCTTTCTAAAACCCAACTGGTCAATAGTTAGCAGTGTTACAGTGCTTTTACCTCTACATCCACCAAAATATCCTTGATGCAAACACACAGAGACTTCTTGAGGTATTCATTGTTCTCTGTCACAAAGAGGCCTGTGGCCCCACTGGAATGGAGATATATTGGATTGCAAAAGAGGGGTCCCTGTTGAGATGTAAATGGATTTTAAATTTCCTGGACTTGGAAAATCTCCCTATAGCCACAGAGCCAGAAGGAGGAGGAGCCTGCCTGCAAAATATTCCTACCCCACCATATACCATTTTAACTGAAGACTGAAACAACATGTAGGCATCTGACTAACATCTCCAATTGTTTTTCTCCTGTTTGCCTGATGGAGAAGCCCATGGAGCTTCGAAAGCTTACAACAAGTATATTGTGCATTTTGGTTGGCCAATAAAGGTATCACTGATGAATTACATCAGTTCACTAGGAATTATGGATAATATGGTCTTATGTTTCAACAGTCTAATGGTCTCATTGCATTAGTTCTTTCCAAAATCCTGTTTGTTTCCCTGGCTGTTTGCTGCTGTCACTTACAATCTCTAAATATACACATTTTTCTGGCTAGCATATTTAATTTTGGTTTTCCTGCCCAATAATTTTGTAGTTTAATACGTACTACTAGTAGGAATGGATGGATCAATCCACTTCCTACCTGAGCCATTGTTGCATGTGCTCAGTCATTTGCTTATACTTTCCCATTCTCTGTAGATTTTTCTTTTATCCATGAAAACTTGTGTTCAAATTGTAAACATTTTCTTCCTCAAATAGGACCTTATTTTATGAAACACCTACCTAGAACTCTCATGTACAGACTGCAGTATAAAATCTTATTAAATGTTATAACCAATTTTGAAAATTTCTCTGGAGAGAGAGAAAGGATTTGATTCCCCTTCCTCACGATAAAAGCCTCTGGCCAAATTTTGGAGTATATGTAACTTTATATTTTTATTTTATTTACATCTCCCTTTTTCTTGACATGGGGCCCAAGGCAGCTTACAACTATTTAAAACAAAATATAGGTAATATCTTATAGAAAAGTTAAATAACAATTAAAGAAACAATTCTATTAAAAGCACAAAGCTAAAAGAGTTTGAAATGCATTTAAAACATTTAAAAAATCACAGCTCAACACTTTAAAAGACCCTTCTGACACTTAAGCCAGTGGTTTGAGTGTTGGACTGCTATTCTGGAGTAGCAGTCCAACACTTAAACTCAGGGTTCAATTCCCAGCTCAGCCATGAAACCCACTGGGTGACCTTGGGCAAGTCACATGCTCTCAGCCTCAGTGGAAGGCAATGCCAAACCTTCTCTGAACAAATCTTGCCAAGAAAACCCCGATAGGTTTGACTTAGTGTCACCATAAGTCAGAAACAACTTGAAGACACACAACACCAACAACTCTTCACCTGAGAAGAGCCAAAGGCCTGCCTAAATAAAAAGGTCTTTGCTTGTCAGTGGAAAGAGAGCAGAGCCAGCCAACCCTTCCCTGGTACAGAGATGTACAGCATGGGAGCAGCCACAGAGAAGGCTCTGTACCACGTCCTTAGCAGGTATGCCTTTTATGGTGGTAGGACCAAGAGAAAGCATTCTCCTGGTGGTTTTAATAACTGAATAGGCTCATAGAATATACCTGAATAAGTTCAAAACAACTTTATAAAATAGTTACTAAAAACTTCTAGTGGGATTCCTGAATCCAGGCTGATGACAGAAGTGGGCTTATATTTATGCTGTAGGCAGGATACGTCAGGTGTTGTTAACTGTTTGAGTTTAGATTGATCAGTGTGGATGGTCAGTGGCTCACAGCAGTGTATTTTAGAACAAATGCTTTGATCCAGTTTGGGTTTAATCAAAGCTTACCTACCCATTATAAATGTTCTGTGCATAAACCAAGTACAAGTGGATGTGTTTAGTATCAGAGCACTACTTTAACAAATTTAAATTGGTCAAGTACTTCATTTGCATTTTCCTGTCATTAAAAAAAAAGATTTCTGACCTTTTATAAATAAGTATGAATATCACTGTTGAATTGTACCCATAAGAAGTTATTTTATTTCATTCTAATACCCGTATTTCAAAGTCTTACCTTCTCCATATAGGCTATGCTCCTGTTACTGGCATGTGTCATCCAGTGCGAAGTTGCACACTTAATCATGAAGATGGCTTCTCCTCAGCATTTGTTGTGGCCCATGAAACTGGACATGTGTAAGTAACATTGCATACCTTCATTCTGATTGATATTGCATGATTAGTAGAGTGCGGCTCCATTTAATTTCATTGGAAAGCAGAGCCAGCATGGTCAAGTGGTTTGAGCATAGGACTAGGACCTCTGGAGATCAGGGGTTCAATTCCCTGCTCATCCATGAACCCACTGGGTGATCTTGGACAAGTCACATGCTCTCAGCCACAGGGAAAGGCAATGGCTAACCTCATCTGAAGAAACTTGCCAAGAAAACTCTGTGATAGGTTCACTTTAGGGTTGCCATATGTAGGAAATGATTGAAGGAAAACAAAAACAAATGCTTCCTTCTCCCCTTTACACTAGGCCATTCTTGAAGTAGGGGAATATCTACACACCTTGCTTATATTCACCTGTCCCTTTAGTTTACCTGAATGCAACTTATTCAAGCTCTGAGGAGTGAGTTCTACAGTAGGTGATTGGAGAGTACAGTGGGCACTTCATATTCACTGGGATTAGGAGCACAGGGCCCCCATGAAAGTTGAAAAACCACAAATAAAAAAACAACACTTTTTTACCTGAGAGATCACATCTCTAGGAATCTCTAGGTCCTCCAACACAACCCTGTGGTCAACATCAGCTGGATGGTAACCACAGAATTGTGCGGGAGGACCTACAAATACCTAGAGAAGTGTTTTCTCTAGGAATCTCTAGGTCCTCCAGTGTGACTGTAAGGTCAACTTCCAGCAGAGACACACTGGAGGACCTGGAGATTCCTAGAGAGAACCTATCAATTAAATCTGCAAAACTCAAAGCCGCAAATGTGAAGGGCCACTGTATTGGCAAGCTGGGAGTGATGTGTGTACACTAGATCAGAGGAAGGAAAACCTCAGTTGAGCTGTCTACTAGGGGTGGACAAATCCATCTTTTTTTTCACTTTCTCCCACGTTCAAATTTGGAGACATTCTGAAAATCCCATGGAGAGCCTTCAAAAGTAGAGCTGCGGAAATTCCCTTCCCAACATGTATTGAGGACAAAGTGGAAGGCATAGGAGCAGCATGCTTCATCCTAATCTTCCTCAGTCCTTTTCCACTTCCCATAGCATGGACAGGCAGAGAGAGAATGCTAGAATCAACTATTTTCCTTGTGTGAGGATATCTGCACACATGCACACTTTCTATTAGAATAGCTTACAGTTCCTTTTCTGTTTCTTTTCAAAAGTATTGGCTGCAGTCATGTCCTGTTAAGAATCATCATTTATATTAGCTTAAGCAACAGTACTAAAATTTTTGAACTTAAATCAGCATCTGATTTATCTTTGTTTATGCCTGAATATTGTACTAAAGGGAACATGAAAAAGAGGTAGAAAGATGCCTGTATTGCTTCACAGTAAGATATCTGCAATGTTAAGGTACAAGGATGCATTTTCAGGAGGAAGCCTCCAACAGTCAGTGCCTGGTTGGAAGACAACTAAGACCCACCTCCCGTGTAAGCTTCTGTGAGCTAGAGCTTGGATTGGGGGGGTGGGGGGTGGCTTTTAAAGCAATTTGCTACATAACTCTTCACAAAACCTCCAAAGAGTATTTTTTTGCCATTTAATGTAGCAGAATTGTTTTTGTGTGATTGACTGTATTACTTGCTACTTTTCCACTGATTTTTCATCTCTAGTGCTGGAGGGACCAATTTTTAAAAGTAAGAAAATGGCCTAGAATCTCCTTTAAATGCCCTCAAAGCATTCTTCCTGAAAAAAAGTGAAATGAGTCAGAGGTAATAAATTATGAGTAATGAGTTAGGTGGGGAAAATGTAGCCACATTGCCAGTCATTGTTATACAGTATGACCCTCATATCTGCAAGAACAGTGTCTGTGGTTTCACTTACTGAAATCTGAGAAAAATATAGTCTCTTTAGGCATCTAAGCTAAACTAAATCTAGCAGTTGGAAAGCATGCAAATGCAAGTAGATAAATAGGTACCACTTTGGTGGGAAGGTAAACAATGTTCTGTGCAATCATCCTGGCCCCAGGATCACAGAGTAGTCTCTGACAATGCTGGCTCTTTGGCTTAGTAACAGAGATGAGCACCACCCCCTATGGTTGGACACGACTTGACAACCTCGTCAATGGGGAATACCTTTACATTTACCTTTACCTTACTTAGGCATCTGGAGATCATCCAGAATTACTATATAGTCAACATCCACCAGAAATATAGGGTTCACTATTATCCACGATTTTCACTTTCCACAATAAGTCTGGGAATGTTTCCCCATGGATACGGAGGTCAGTGGCTGTGTGTGTGTAATTATACCAAAATATCAGGTGGCCCAGTTATTTGGATCAATAATAATAATAATAATAATAATAATAATAATAAATATTTATTTATATTCCGCCCCTCTGCAGAGCAATCGGGGCGGCTTACAACATTAAAATTTACATAAAGATATGTTAATACAATGTAAACAGAACCTAAAAATCCCAAAACCCACCCGCCCCTTAAAAGGTAAGTTTTAAAAGGTAGTCTAGGCCTGATGGTGCTGAGCCTGGTGTCTCTCTCCCAGATGACATCGGATAGAATGGAGGGAGGGCTTTTCTTCTTATCCTAGGCCCGATGGTGCTGGGCCTGTTGCCTCTCCCCCAGATGACATCAATTTTGACAAAATGTCCACCAGTCTATGCCATAAATAATATGGGATAACAATCCTACAAGCTCTGCTTCAAGTTGTCTAGGAAAGAATGGGGTAGTAGTAGAATTAGATAGATAGATAGATAGATAGATAGATAGATAGATAGATAGATAGATAGAGCAAGCATTGGAAAAACTAATAAAGAACATAAAAAATGTGTGTGTGCACACACATACAGAATGATAAGAAACACACAATCTTTAACAGGCTTTGTTGTGCTGACTTTTCCTCTAGATTAGGCATGGAACATGATGGCCAAGGAAACAGGTGTGGGGATGAAGTCCGGATGGGAAGCATCATGGCCCCCCTTGTCCAGGCTGCATTCCATCGCTTCCACTGGTCTCGATGTAGCCAACAGGAACTGAATCGCTACCTGCAGTGAGTAGAATGATGGAACAGAATCTACTGTTTGGGTTTTCTACTGTAAGGACAATGTTTGTATATAATCATTGTATTGTACAGTTGGAATTCAAAGAAAAAGTGCTCAGGCTAGAAAGCTGGGGACTACCTTTAGGGGCAAAAAAGATTAAGTCTGTACCCCTTTATTGGTCAGTATGCCCCAGTAAGTAAAAGGGAGCTTGCTTCTGGGTAGACATGTATTGGGTTGCTCTGTAAAAAAAAAAAAAAAAAAAAGGCTTACAAAGACAAAACATCAGTTAAAAATATCAGGAATGCATGTGGGTTTTGTAAAAATCTGGTCTCTTTTTAAAGTTCCATTTGTTAAATAAAGAGAACCAGTCCCAGTTCTTTCTACCAACAAAGGCTGAAAAGATTCTTTGATGAATAAAAATAATTCATTTTTAACAGAATGTCTGGTGCCATCCTTTGAAAATGTGACATAGGTATATATGAATCATTGTTACCTGAGCATTGGTAACTCTGAGGATTGAACATAATATACCTATGTGGGGCTTCTCTTGAAGATGGTTCTGAAGGTGGTACTGAATGGTGTAGATTTTAATGAATGTAGAAAAGAAAAATGGAGCACATTTTCACCATAAAATTGAAACAGACAGAAAGGTTCATATGAAAGGAAATATGTCTACAGATATTCTAAATCCTGCGGGCTTTAAGGGTGATTACCAACACTTTGAACCAGGCCTGCTAAATTCACATAATTAATCCTGCTGATAGGTGTTCTGCTGCACTTGGACCGCCTTCAAGATTAGATCATGTACAGCACATTAAAGCAATTGATACAAAAGGTTACAAGTTCATGGAAATGATGGTCAGGTTGCTCTCCTCAGAGGCACACAGCTCATCAGTTTGTTGGATTCTGATAGTAATTCCAAGCCCAGAAGTGCTTCTAGAATGCATCTTTGGTCTGATTTTCTCTCAAGGAAGAGACAAACCCACCTCAGGCCTGCTCAACAACTATGATTCTGTCTTGTCATATGAGCTATGAAGACTTGCATGACTACATAGCTGAGTGTCTCTTCATATACTCATACTCCTCTTTCCCTTCCCATACTTGTGAAGATCTTTAGATCTTGCTAATGCCCAAGAAGAAACCATATTCTGTGAGGTGTTCCATGTCTTGTGTTTGCTTTGCAATCTGAAGGCATGTGAAGAAGTGGGCGTGTGCAGGAAAAGATCAGTGAGATGGAAGTGATGCTTAATCCTTTCCACACATTCCTATTCTTTCTTGTAAATGAAATGACTTCTCAGGTTAATTTAATTCTTCCCTTGTCCTCTAGCCAGGCTGTAATACTCAAAAGTTGACCGTGTAGTAGGGATGTCCTAGGGCAGGAGTAAGCAACCTAAGGCCCAGGGGCCGGATGCGCCCCCCCGAGGCCTTTGAACTGGCCCCAGGCCGGTCCTGCCGCCCCCACCCCCTGCTGCCCCCTGTCGCCTCCCCTGCCCGCCATAATGATATTGATTATTGTTGTTATTACTTGTTCTTGGGGTTTTCTTGGCAAAATCTCCACAGGGGTTTTGCCATGGCTTTTCTGGGGCTGAGAGAGTGTGCATGCATATTTTTTTTAATTTTATTTATTTATTTATTTATTTATTGGTGCTTCGGCCCCCCAATTGTCTGAGGGACAGCAACCTGGCCCCAGGCTCAAAAAGGTTGCCTACCCCTGTCCTAGGGCCTTTACAAGGAAGATATGATGGGCATGGCAAAGATTAACACAAGTTCTCATCAGTTTATTCTTTCCTACAAATGCTAGTAACCCCTGCATATGTGTTACTATTCCAAATGCAGATTTGGAAACACAGTAGGTGAAGCAAAGTTTTGTTCTCCTTTCATTATGCCTCTGGGAGGAGGAAAAATCCTTCAGGACCTTCTCTACAATGTCCACATGGAGCTACAAAATTATTCTGTATAGCTAATTCAACATAGACTCCAACCATACATGGAGAGAGAAATCCTAGAGGTTCAATGGGGGTTCAGGAAAGGAAGAGGCACTAGGGACCACATTGCAAACATACAATGGCTAATGGAGTGCACCAGGGAATTCCAAAAGAATATCAGCATGTGCTTTATAGCCTTTAGCAAAGCCTTTGACTGCATAGATCATGAAAGGCTATGGAATGTCCTTAAAAACATGGGAATGCCAACACATCTGATAGTCCTGATGAGGAATCTGTATTCAGGACAAGAAGCTACTGTCAGAACAAAACACGGAGAAACAGAATGGTTTCCAATTGGCAAAGGGGTCAGACAAGGCTGCATTCTTTCACCCTGTATGTTCAACTTGTACACAGAACATATTATAAGAAAAGCAGGCTTGGACACAGAAGAAGGAGGGGTGAAAACAAGAGAAAGGAATATCAACAATCTAAGATATGCAGATGACACTATAATACTAGCATAAAACCTCACAGACCTCAAATACTTACTAAGGAAGATCAAAGAAGAAAGTGCAAAGGCAGACTTAATGCTGAACATAAAGAAAACAAAAATAATGACCACTGAGGACCTTATTTCAGCCTAGACAATGAAGAAATAGAAATAGTAAAATAATTCCCATACCTGGGATCAAACATTGATAGAAATGGGGACTGCCATCAGGAAATCAGAAGAAGACTAAGAATGGGGAGGGTAGCTAAAAAAGAATAAAAAAGATCTTAAAATGCAGAAACATACAACTCAGCACGGATGTTAGAGCTGGACAGTTAAGAAAGATGATAGGAAGAAAATCAATTCATTTGAGATAATGTGATGCTGGAGAAGAGTGCTGAGGATCCCATGGACAGCCAAAAGGACAAGCAAATGGGTCTTAGAGCAGATCAAGCCGAAAATCTTCCTGGAAGCCAAGATGACCAAACTGAGGCTGTCATACTTTGGACACATCATGAGACAGGAAGATTCATTGGAAAAGACAATAATGCTGGGAAAGGTGGAGGGAAGTAGGAAGAGAGGAAGGTCATGTGCTAGATGGATGGACTCTATTAAGGATGTCACAGGTATGGATCTGCCAGAATTAAGCAGAGCCGTGGAGGACAGAGGGTTTTGGAGACGTCTCATCCATAGGGTTGCCATGGGTTGAGATCAACTCAAGGGCAATTAACAACAACAACAATAGCTAATGCATCTGCACATATGTCTTTGAAAAACATTTAAAGCTCATTTGTGCATACTAGCTCTTTGGAAAACATTTTGCAGTAAACTTTTTAAACTAGTATTTTTATTACTTACTTTTTCCATGGCTTTTCAGGTCAAAGTCAGAATTATTATATACTGTACTTGTACAGAGGGATTTTAAAATCATTTGTGTTTCCTAAGTCACATTGCAGTCTGTCTTTTCCCCTCAGGCCTACATTTTTTAAAAAATCTAGGCTTAGTATTTGTTTTTACCTTTCTTCCTCTCCTATATTGCTCTCAGAAATCAAACAAGTTACAGAACTAAAGAACAAAAGGAAACATTGTATCAGGTGTATCATGAAAATGAAGCAATATCCTAGTTTATTTACAATAACTTTTTGGGAAGACATTTTGACCTTTTTTAAAAAAAACAAAACCCCAGTAAACACTAGTATAGAGTTAGGAGCCCTGGTGGCACAGCAGTTAACTCAGGGGTAGGCAACCTTTCCCCTTTAAGGGCCGTGGGACTTCAGCTCCCAGAATCCCAGGAGCTATTGGTCAACATGGCTGAGGCTTCTAGGAGCTGAAGTCCCTCGGCCCTTAAAGAGGAAAGGTTGCCTACCCTTGAGTTAAATGCTTATACTGCAGCCACAAGGTTGTGAGTTCAATCCCAGGGGCTCCAAGATCCACTCAGCCTTGCATCTTTCCATAGGTTGGTAAAATGAATACTCAGCTTGTTGGGGACAATTGACTTACCCATTGTGAACCAGTCAGGGGTTGTGCTGACTGACATCACATCCTGGAGGAAGGACAGCAGCCACAGAATTCCTTGGGTGGGGGAACTGCAGACAACACAGGCAGCTCTTGTGGGTCATGAAATCATGACCTGCTCAGGAAAGGGACTACCCTTTTGTCTGCCCACTAACTTTCATACTAGACAATTATAGTGCTATGCTTCAACTCATTTGCCATGGCTGCATCCCATAAAATCCTGGGCTTCATAGTTTGGTGAGAAAATAGAGGTCTGTGGCTAAGTGTTTTGAATATCCCTCCCTAAACTCAAGCCCCAGGTTTCCACAGAATGCAGTCATGGCAGTCAAAGTGGAAACAGTGCTACATTGTATAGCATAAAAGGGCCTTTACACATCATGACAACAGACTGAAATGCCAGATTCCTCACAGTCCAAAGAACCTGAATGAACAGAGATGGGACACTAATGCTAGAACACCCCCTCCGAGATCCTTGCCCTGGATGTGGTACAGCAGAACCTTCAAGATACTCCCTTAAAGAATGCAGTTTTTTGCAAAAATGTCACAGACAGAAATGTAAATGTTTTGTCCTTGTCCCAATTACTTTTCACATAATTCTTACAAAACATTCAGAACCCCCATCCATAACCAGATAAGACATCAGCAAATCAATACAAATCAGATAGTGAATAAAATTTATACTTATCATCATTGTGATTATTTTTTAGAAGAGAGAAATTGCATCAATTATCAGTCAATTTTTCCCCAGCCAGATGAATAACAAACAATACCAAAAGTTATTATAAAGTGGGAAATTGACTTATCCCTGTTCTAGCAACTTATTTACCCTTTTCAGATCACTCCTCTGGGGTGTTAGGTATAATAAAAAGTTTCTCTCCAACTTGCTACTGTAACAGTGGACAGACTGTTGTCCTGTCTATTGCAAATCTAGTAGGCTGATGCTATTCTCAGTGTAACATATGTCTTAACTGTGCTTTGTGAACTCATTTCTCAGAAAGCATGCCCTTTATTTTGCTTGGAATAATCATGAACTGAAACCCCAAACACCATAAATGTCTCACATTCCATCTGTGATTTTTCCCCACTGCAGTTCCTACGATTGTTTGCGTGATGATCCCTTTGACCACGACTGGCCTTCCCTTCCTCAGCTGCCAGGAATCCACTACTCCATGAACGAGCAGTGTCGCTTTGATTTTGGTTTGGGCTACATGATGTGCACAGCTGTGAGTACTCAGCCAAGTTCTGCTGTACCACATCCAGGGACTTTGCAGCTGTCCGTGAAATGGTTTTAGAAGGCCATTTAAATAAGAGCCTCAAGAGAAGAGCAAGTGTCCAACTAACACAAAAGCAAAGCAGAATAAGCAGAGGTGTCACCAAAAGTCATGTCAGCATCATGTGTTTGAAATCAGAATCCCAGAAATTAGTCTCTCATTCACTGGGTCATCATAAGTCAAAGCTGACTTGAGGGCAGATAACACAGTTTTATTAGATGTGTTTAAAAATTGAGTGAATGTGGTAAAAAAAAAAAAAAAAGAGTGTTTCATTACACTGCTTTAATTCTCAGACAAGGCTCCAAACTTTGCTCGTGTAATGCTTCTGTTTTCTCTTATGAAGCATGAGCTGACCTGTGTAAGAACATAAGAAGAGCCATCAAAGGCTTATCTAGTCCAGCATTCTGTTCCTGCAAAGACCAATTACCTAAATATCTCTTGGCCAGCCTGCAAGCAGGACATAAGTACAATTGCATCCCCCCAGTTATGTTGGCCAGAAAGTGGTATCAAGAGGGATATTGCTTCTGATACTGAAGGTAATCTATATAGTTATCATGACTAGTAGCCACTGATAGTTCACATTGGGGTGCACAGGGATTGCCTATAATGGCTTCTTAAGAGATGCAGATGTTGGTCTCTGTGTATCCCATTCAACACTTTCAAGGATAATGTGGATTTTTAACTTTAAAGCATTTATTCACAGACTTGTTTCCAAAGAGTAGATTATTTATTCATCAATAATTTAACAGTTAAAAACATCTTCCCAATTTAAGAAATAAAGTACTCAACATACAGGAAAAATACAGCACAATTTTAACATAATGTTTCAAATATCAAGAAAGGAGAGAGACTGAATTGAAATTACACATTAAACCTCATCTAGACAGATATGGCATTTTCCCCTCTAGAACAAAATTTTGTTGCAGAATTCATGCAGAAGAGGTCCTGCAAGGTGAGTATTTTACTACATTGTCACCAGAAGAGCTCTAAACAATGTCAGTGACTTGTGTGTATGTGCCTTCAAATGGCCTGTTGATCTAAGGTGACCCCAAGAATTTCCTAGGGTTTCTTAGCCAAGAAATACTTAAAGGTAGTCTTGCCAGTTCTTTCCTCTGGAATATAGCTACAGTGTTGGCAGTCTCCTAGCTTAGCTTAGTGCCAGTTATACCTTTTAAAAAAACAACTTGGGAAAATATGTTAAAGATGAATTGATTGTAAAGGCAGTAAATCCCAAATCTTATTTATCTCAGTTTCTAAATGTTATATGTTTACTATAAATATATAAATAATAGGTAAATTCCACTTTGGATTTCTTGGCCCTGCAGCATAGTACAATATTTTTGATGATGTTGAGTAAGAAAAGCATCAAAATAGAAAAACCTGTTCAGATAAGCATCCTTTGTTTATCTGTTGTTGCTGTTTTATGGTACACATGAAGTAAGGGTCTTTTCTGGTAGAATTGTGTTTCCATGCATTAATCTACATGGGTAAGTAAGGGGGGTTGCAGACTGCCAGAAATAGTGTGAATTCAGTCCACTTTTAGGGTTAGGGTTAGTGCTAGGGAATCATGGGAACTGTTATTTTTCTGAGACATTGAGCCTTCTCTGTCAGACAACTCTGATGCCACAATAAAATACAGTTCCCATGGTTTCCTAACTCTAACCCTAACCCTAAAAGTGGACTGAATTCACACTATTTCTGGCAGTCTGCAACCCCCCTAAGAATCCTTTCCTTTCATATGCTTTTGTACAACAGATACACTCCTTTTTTCATAGAATGTTAGATACAGAAAGTCCATGAACCTACTTAAGTTATAAAGTCAGCCCAACTCTTTGGTGCTGCAAGTTTTAGGACACCTGTCAATAGGGGTGGCTGGTGGATCCATTGTCACAGTGGCAGTGAATCCACTTGTGATGTTTTTAGCTTCTTCCTTCACAGGTTATACTGGAGTTCTCCCAGTGCCAAGCATCTGTCAGGAATAGAACATGGCATCTGGATGGCTCTCACTATGGCCCTGGAAGGAGGAGGGGCCAAAAAACTGATTCATCATTCCCATAGCCAAAGATCTCAATCCTTGCTGAGATCTACCTGCATGTCTCACCCTGGTCTGTGTCCTCTACAATGAGTCCCCTTCAGCTGGTGTGGTTAATTTTTATGTACAAGGAGATCTAGAATTAAAACCACATCTGTGTGATGTGTACTGTGACATGATGGTTTCCTGGCTCCCAGTAGAGAATGCATGTGCCTAGGTTGGGATAATCATTCTGCTGCTTGAAATTGGGAGTAATCTATTGTATTTGAATGGTCCAAATGACTTCCGCTGTTCTAGGTACAGGCCCAAGCTGTACATTCTGTATAGTCTGTATGAGAACCATCACTTCAGACATATCTGTGCAGTGTGTTTGTGTTTGTGTGCATGTGTGTGTGTGTGTGTGTGTGTGTGGATATGAACACACACACACACACACACACACACACACACAAAACCAACCCTGTCTCACGTTGGCTGGTGAACAGTAAAAAAAATCATAAAACAAATACAAAGTATGAATAGAATGCAAAATTCACATTTAAACAAAGCAAACAATTCTCTCGTGTACACAGCAATTAAAACAGTAACAGCAGTGAAGTGTGAGCCAGCCTTGACTGAATCAATTGTAGTTCCTTACTGAGCAAAACTTTGGATTGGGCTCCTGATACAATGGTCTCTGTTTTATCCAACTTGGAGGCTTAATGCTTATTCATTGTCTAGTGGATAGACTTCAGCAGAGGGATTCCTTCTTCCTTGTGTCCGTATATGTGCCTTCAAGTGGCCTGTGGATTTAAGAATTTCATAGGGTTTTGTTACCCAAGGGATACTCAGAGGTGATTTTATCAGTTCCTTCCTCTGAAATATAGCCTACAACACTCAGAATTTGTTGGCAGTCTCTCATCCAAGAACTAACCAGGCCTGACCCTGCTTAGCTTCCAAGATCATATGGGGTCTGGTGACTTTAGGACACTTATGCAGTGTCCCTTCTTCTCTACTCATTTTTATACTGCAAGAGTGAACAGGTTGGGGTGGAATCCCTGGAGGCTGGGGGTTTGGGCAAGTGTATGAGGGGTGGGACATCGTGTTTATTGTGGAGGCTTCTGGGTTGGATTAGGCCCACAGGCCCGAGGCTGGGGATGGAAAAAATATAAGAAAAGAGTGTTGTTGGTTTTTTTTTTAAAAAAAACAACAACACATGTTTTTCAATTTCTGACAAACCCTGATGAGAAAAATCCCAGACTGATGAGAATCCTCACAGTTCAGTATTTTTTTCTGTACAAAATTCAAATGTGGTTATTTTGCACAGAAAACCTTTTCTTTATAAATTGTACTTAAATCCCACTTTTTCTCCAGTGTGCTTAAAGCTTATAGTGGTTTCCTCTTCAACAATTTGTCTTGACAATGTACAGTCAGGCTGAGGGGGAGCAGTGACTGGCCCTGGATCACCCATTTCTGCCATCTGAGCTTAGTACACCACACTGGCATTCATTTGCCATTTGAATCTTTGTTAGATATTATGTAAAGGGGAAACATTCAAAGTAACTTAAGAATATAAATCCTTCTGTTCTAGTTCCGCACCTTTGATCCCTGCAAGCAGCTATGGTGTAGCCATCCCGATAACCCTTATTTCTGCAAAACGAAGAAAGGACCTCCATTGGATGGAACCATGTGCGCTCCAGGAAAGGTAAGATATTGCTTGGCATATCAATCAATGGGTGAGAAAGGTACAATTAAGGAATAGACAGGGACAGAAGAAAGGGAAAGGGTGAGGCTTTATCACCCCTTATGATCATATACAGTGAGCCCTTGGTATCTGCTGTCCCTGTGGATACCAAAATCTGTGGGTGTGCAAGTCTCATTATTTTCAGTGGTATGGTAAAACATTGTCCCTTATGTAAAATGGTAAAATCAAAGTTTGCTTTTTGGATTTTTGAAAGAATATTTTCAAGCTGTGAATTGTTGAAGTCATGGATGCAGACACTATGGATACTGAGGGCCAATAGTATTCTTTTGGGATATTATACTTTAGTATACCAGAAAGTGATCATCTTGGAGGCTAAGAATCACGTCCATAAAAACAACAGAAGTTTAAAATATTTATGTGCCAAAAACCTAAAGCTAATTTGAAAATGTAAAGTAGAGAAGAAGATTAGGAGACTGACATAGGTCCAGTGAATGTACCTTCTATAATCATAAAAGAGATACAAAGAAAGAGGGTCTCATACCCTTCCACAGTTCACAGATGAAATCTGGGACACATGTGGCAAAGCAACATCAGAGTGTGGTTAAGATGGCAAAAGTTATTAATAAGGAAGAACAGGATAGGCTGCAACTGTTTGCTCTTGCCTGAGCCACCTAGGAAGGGAAAGGTATCTCCCCCCTTCTCCTCTCCACATTGCTGAGTGAAACTACTTTTTCACTTTGAACTGAGTTTGCAGCAGATGAGGACAAAGGGGGAAAGTGGGAGGCAGAGATGAGATGGAAATTTAGCTGAAAAAGTGGGGTATCAGAGGATTAATTGAGACTTCCCTTACAAATTGGGACACTTATAGTGTATGGAGTCTACCATGACTCCAACACCATAAAAGCAACATCTGAAAGTTGACATGGAAATTAAGGGCACCCTTGGGATGTGCATCTTGGGATTATTTTGGTTTTTTAAAAAAAATAAATCAATTAATTTTAGTTAATTTAATTATGGTTGTGGCCTACAGTACTATCTTCTGAGAATGGATGTCCCAAATCTATATAAGGCCTTGTCTGCACTGGCCAGGATACTTGAGGATATCCTGGATATCCTGGAGTATTCTGACTTCAAAGCTGCCCCAAGCTGTCCCTGCTACATTGAATTCCATTCCTGCACTGTGGTGGGTGCCTGCACAAATGTCCTCCTGAGCTGCCTGGTGTATCTGCCACCACCACAGCCCACTTACATCTGAGGCCAGAATGAGAAACCCAGCGATAAACACAAGGCTGGGTGCCTTGTTCTGACTTCAAAACGAATGGTGGTGGTAGTGGATGTGCCAGGGAACTCAGCAGGATGTCTGTGCAGACTGCCACCATGGCACAGGAATTGAGGGCTCTGGATCTTTCTGGGAGTACTAAAGCAACAGGTAATTTTTAAAAAGCCATTGTATGGCTGTTATAACCTGATTCTAGTGCAGAACATGCTAAATATCCTGTGCACTGCTCACGCCAGAACTGTGGTGGTGGTGGTGGGAAATGGGCCTTTTGGCCCATACAAACAAGAAGACAAGGCTGGCAGCAGATCTGAACAATTCATTTCTTCTCTATGTAATTCCATGATTTGTAGCCTTACGTGGAGTCTAGAACTCTTCAAATTGTTAAGAGAGAGGGGATGCCTACTGGCTGGTATGTGGGAGGAGAAGAGGGGGAGGATGAGTGAGGACCCAAAGATGTAGGGGAAGAAATCATTAAGAAAGAAAAAGAATGGAAGTGGAGAGAAGGGGAGAGAAGAGAAGAGAAAGAAAAGTGAAGGAGCACTGGATAGATAAGGCCTAAGCAGTTTTTAACCATGGCAAAGCTGGTACATCTGCTCATAATTTTATAAGTGCTACAAAGAGTTGTGGGAGAACAACTCTGTAAAATAAGTACAAGGAAGGGCACTATCTCAAAGGACATTAGGCTTGGATTACTTGCCCCAATCATTGTGTATCAATGCCACAGAAGGGCTTGTGGGAGTGTGTCCTTGGTGCTATTGTTAGGTGTGAATCTGCCTTCCAGTGAAGTCTGTCTCTGTTTATAATGGCTCATTGTGTTTATCTTTGCTTTTCTTTCCATCCAAACTCCTATTAATTAATGTCTTTAGAACATTCTCAGTAAAAATGAAGCTATAAAGCATCTGTTTAATTAAAGGAATTAACAAGGAAAGGACAGTGCCTGTGGATTCTAAACCTTTTTATTTGTACCTTATACATAACAATTAGTAGTTATGGGTTTGTTCTAATGAAAAGCCTTGTAGTTTACAATGACCTATGACAAGAAGGAATAAATAGAAATGATGAGTGTAATAAAAACAAAACAAAGCAAAACACAACATAATGCAGTGTTACAAATCTCCTCTCCTGGGAAATGTATTTATTGTTACTGTACAGCACAAAATATGCATGTTAAAATAACTGAATTATAGTCCTTTTCAATAGTTCTAGAAAGGATTATGCACAGGCCAAATATTACAAAATAAAATCTATAAAACTTCATTTGAATTGCTGGTGTAAGAAGTTTGCAGATCTGACCTTGCAGGGCTTTTCTGTTTTTCATTTCTATTATTCCTTACAAGCCTGAATGCATACATATTTTATGATGTTATTAGACTGCTGCTGAGCAGGTGAAAGGAAGAGAAAGGGGAGGGTGAAGGCAGCTTCATTAGGCCCCTACATATCCCCTCAAAGGAGAAAGTTGTTTTTGCATTATCATCTTGTCTTTCAGCTGATGAATAGTAAGAAAGATAGCAATACAACCTAGGGGCAGAACAGCAATAGGTTGGCAATATATACAACTTCCTCCTCACTTGGGACACATTGGGTTGGAAATAAGACAAACCACTTCCCAAAAGCCAGAAGGTTCCTGTCGTTATTTTTGAAGCCCACCCCAATTTGTCTCTCTTGGATCATCCAAACATTTGCCAAAAATAATTGATTGGGAACTCCTTATGCTACCTCCTAGACCTACCCCCCCAAACCTATCTTTTCAGTAGTGCAAACCTCCCTATGCATGGCCATATTTGGGGAAGGGGTGATAATGGAGGTTTTAGGGAGCCTTTTTGTTGTTGAAAATAGAATGGCTGTAATAGTGAATTGTCATGGCTTAAGGCAGGAGTCCAACATTGTAAGTACTGACCAAGATGCTACCAAGATCTGTCATCCTACAGTCCCTCCAAAATTCCTTTCTCTTCCTTTCCCCTCCACTCATCAGCCACAAAATTCCAGCTCAGCAGATGAAGACACTCCCCAGTCTGGTGTTGGGCATGTTGCTACAATGAGCTGGAAGACCTTGGGAATATACATTTCCCAACAACAGTTTTCAGGCCAGCCTAGCTGACCATTTCTTTCCCTGTAGTTAGCAGCCGAGGTGGGATGTAGTAGAAGGAAGGTGAGGATTTGGTAGGAGAGCTGACAAGGTGAGGACTAGAAACAGACTAAAATCCCAGTGAAAGAAAATGGTGGGTAAAGCAGATTTAATGCTACTTCTTCTTTGAGGCAAACACTAAATGTCTCTGATAGTCGCATTTTGAAACCTGCAAATGTATGCCTGTGACATAACTAATTACTATTTATATATATTGCTCACTTTACTAAACATGGACATACCAACCCAGCAAGGGCATTCTGTCCATGGAATTCGATTTCTTTGAGTGCCTTTCATAACATTAAGAGTGCTGCTTGGGTCACATGCTGCACCCTGCACTATATAATTGTCTTTCCTTGCTGGACTGTAATCCTGCATGTTGTATGAAATGGATGATTCATTCCCAAAGCTTTGGTAGCAACTGGTAGAAGCCTTAGTAATCTGTTATGGAACCTTACACTTTGGTAGGACAGGCTTGAAAAATGCACAGATCAATAAAGCAAAATCTACAATAAAGGTAATTAATTACTTGTTGTATGCCTTCAAAGTTTTCCCATCTTATGGGGACCCTAAGGCAAACCTGTCATAGAGTTTTTTTGGTAAGATTTATCAGGGCGTGTATATGCCCATTCCCTTTCTCTGAGGCTGAGAGAGTGTGACTTGCCCAAGGTTACCTAGAGGATTTCCATGGCTGAGAAGGAATTCAAACCCTGGTCTCTTGAATTCTTAGCCTAACACTCAAACCACTATTCCATGCTGACTCCGAAATTTCATCATATGTCCCTGTAATTCTGTACATAAAACTATTGACCAGGAGTGGCAAATCAGTGATCAGTGATAGCTGGTGGCTTCCATGTCAACAGGATGCTGAATCCACTCTGGATTCCATTTCCTGACAACCATTTTGCTTGGCTTGGCTTGGCCTGGCCTGGCTAAACATTACTTTCCTGTGGCGTGCTGCTGACGTGGGATGTAGTAGAAGGAGACTTTAAAGGAGCTATTGAAAGTGCTATTCAAAATACCTTCAGCCATCAACCTGCTAATGTGTCTCTGATGGGATTCCATCAGCTGGCTCACTAAGGGGCTTTGCAGACAGTGCAAAGCGCCATCTTCAAGCCCAGGAATGGGAGGGGCAGCTGGACGCTGGGCACCCCAACCCCTTCCTGATGACATCATCAGAGCACCCGCCATTGCACATGGTGGGAGCTCCGATGACATCCTTCCGTCGCAGCGTCCAAAAATGCTGTGACAGAAGAGGCACGGAAGAGGCGTGCGCCGCCTCTTCCAGCGCGCTTTCCACAGTTTGAGGGCTTCTCAAAGAGTGGATTGGGGCCAAAGAGTGGGTGGAATTCTGCATTTTTAGTTTGGTGAGAAACTACAGCTCTCTGGCTAAGAATTCTGTTTCTCCCTAACCTGCAGATTCCAGGATTCCACAGAATGGCAGTTAAAGTGGAATCATAGTGTTATAATTGTCTAGTGTTAAAAGGCCCATAGTTAGCTCAGTGTTCTATGAAACAGAAGGTGCTTCATCCAATTTACGTGGTGGCAAGCACTTCAACCAAGTTAGCTGATGGCTATCTCTCATAGAACATTCCACAGCTTGGAAACATGGCTTAGAACTATAACATGAAAAAGTTGGCTGGGTAATTTTAGGAGGCCTAGTCTGAAAATTCCCATCTCATGAGTATTCTTCAACAGAACTTTTAAGTAGTTACAATCAGGATAAGATAGATCAAATCTAATTATCTCTCTTCCATTTCCAGTGAGGTACTCCTTCTCTGTGTTGCTTTTCAGTTGCTTCTCCACTTCTCTTCTGCTAGTTAAAAACAAAAATCCCAGTTGTCCAGTATTGTGCAGCTAAGCAACCAAGGTCAATTTTAAATATAAATTGTTCACAGTGTTTTCTATTTAAGGAGTTTCACTCAGCCTGTCACAGAAAACACTCATTTTCTTCATTCTTTCCCTGCAGGTCATTATACCAGTAGTATGCTTATACTAGTAGTATGCTGCTTCAGGGGTGGTAGGTCACACCAGTCTTTCAGAACCATAGGGGCTGCACCTGCCTCATTTTTTTTCACCTAAAATTGGCCAGTTGGACTTTCAGATGTCTCCAGGGATATATTTTTGCCATTTGTAGTCAATTTAAGGGACCATGGGTCTGTTTTAGATCCTGGAAGGCCTTCTTTCAAAACAGGAAGTGACTTCCATGTCTTTGTAAAGATTTTAAATAGTTCATCTCATGACGAAATAAAATAGAGGTTCAGCCTGATAGTAATGCCTTTCTACGTGGCTTACCACATGACATTGCAATTTTTCAGTTCCCTTCCTGTGTGAGACAGTCATAAGAGTGAGTCTTTTGTCGAACAGATTTTTCCAGCTAGAAAATAAGACTCACTTTTATTACTGTATCCCATGGGAAGAGAGCTGAAGAGCTACAGCATTATGTGGGAAGGCACGTAGAAAGCTGCTATTATCAGGCTGAACTTCCACTTTCTTTCCTTGTGCAATAAGCTCCTAAGTGTCCTTGTGTACATTGTCCACTTCTGCCTTCTGTACATATGTCTGTACAGTTTTTAATCTATTTTAAAAGCTCTTTTGGTTTGAGCATTGAACTATTGAGCTTATCGCACAGATAAAACTGGCTTATCTGAGCCAGCTTAAAATTTTAAACAGGTGACATCCTGATGTTATCAGAAGGATTTAGCCACTGAAATTGCCACCTGGGTCCATCCCCACTTGCAGGGATGCTCAGAGCACCTCTTTTCGGAGCCGGGAGTTTTCCAGCTTAAGGAAATGACCACCCGAGAACCCCTGTGAGCGGGGATGGAGCCAGGCGGCAGATTCGGCAGTTAAATCTTTCTGATAACATCAGGATGCCACCTGTTTTAAATTTTAAGCCACTTTTATTATCTGTGTGATAAAGTTGCATAGCTCTGGTTTCGAACCTCTGCTCAGCCATGGAGACCTACTGGGTGACCTTGGGTAAGTCACACTTTCTCAGCATCAGAGGAAGGCAAAGGCAAACCCCTACTGGGCATGAAGTGGAAGATGTTTGCCTTAGGGCAGGGGTAGGCAACCTTTTTGAGACCTGGGCCGGTCCCGCCGCTGGGCCGAGGGGGGGGGAATGGCGGCATGCACGCGCGCCGCCGCCGCCGCCGCCACTGCACAGCCGCCTCCGCACACGCCGCGACCACAATTTTGATTTTCAAAATGGCGGCCACGACTCGTTTGCGCATGCACAGGAGTACTGCCCATGTGCAAATGAGTCATGGCCGCCATTTTGAAAATCAAAATGGCGGCCGCCACTCGCAACCGCCATTTTGATTTCCAAAATGGCAGCCGCAACTCGTTTGTGCATGCACAGTACTCCTGAGCATGCGCAAATGCGTCGCGGCCGCCATTTTGAAAATCAAAATGGCGGTTGCAGCGCACGCAGCCGTGCTGCGGCAAAAAATGCGCAGCAGCGGCAACCTTCCGCCTGGGCTGGTAAGTACGGGGACCTGGGCCTTAACCGGCCCTGGGCCGTAGGTTGCCGGTCCCTGCCTTAGGGTCACCATAAATCAGAAATGATGCAACAGCAGCAGCAACTAGTAAATCCTAATTTTTCCACTTTTTAATTTTTTTAAATGTTTATTGTTGAGTTGACAACATCAAATATATTAAAACAAAATGTAAAATATATTATTGCTATTACGCCTAGTATGGCATTTGGCAGAAACACTTTCTGGCTTCTTTGAAGTGATGAGGGATTCCTTGTGTGTGCTGGATTGTATTCTCTGATGAAAAACATTTGGCTCTCATGTAACAAAAAAAAAAAAATAGAACTTTATGTCATCTTGCATTGTTAAGAAATATGTGCATTTCTATCACCCCTATCTGTTCCCAGAAGACTTTTAAAGGGAAACAGGAGCAGGAAAGGCTGTTACATTTCAATAAATTGGAAGATGTTTATATGCCCACTATACATATGCAGTAATGTTAATGGTTCTATTCGGTATTTCCATTGCACAAGAAGTTATGTAAGTCTGCTGGTAAAATGTTCTCAGTTAATACTGAAACAAGCAAGGATTTTTAAAAGACCTATGACAAATGCAAGTGAGATTATACATATATTTGTCTATAACAGATCTCAGCTAATGTATTTGCAAAGGCTTAATTCTCGTTGAAATGGTAAGCCTGTTTCTAGCCTGTACTATTTCAGTCTGGAAGTGGGGACTTAACATGATTGGGTTGTGTCTATGGGGAAACAGTTCCCTGAGCACAGAATGCTAGCATGCCAGCACGAGCAGTAGACCAGAACCCTTGTCTTTGACCTCTGTCTTTCTTTGTGGAATCTGTAATGGTACTGCCTGCATACAGGAAGAGAGGAGCCAAAGAGGCTACTTAAGATGCCAAATTTGATTTGAGTAGTAGCAAATATATTATTTAAAGTCTTCTAAAGGCTCTTTCAAACATTTTCATAATGGTAATATGATATTATGATAGAGAGCCAGCATGGTGCAGGGGTTTGAACGTTGGACTACACGCCTGGAGATCAGGGTTCATTTCTCTGCTCAACCATGGAAATCCGCTGGTGACCTTGCCTTGGGCAAGTCACATTCTTTTAGCCCCAGAAAACCTCATGACAGGGTCACCTTAGGATCTCCATATGTCAGAAACAACTTGAAGGTATACAGCAACAAGAAGTATAGTATTAAATGGATTGTGCTAATCATTTTTACAGTTTCCACTCATATAGTTTCCACTCATACTTTTCTTGGAAAAACTTTGCAAATTAATTCTTCTGGCCACTGATGTCAGTCACAAATGGTCATCAGAAAGGATGTGATGATAAATATTCTACTGCAGAAGCCAGAGTCAGGACTGGCCCTTGGTTCATGACTGTGTACCATATGAACCATACGTCAGCTGCTCTGGCAAGAGTACAAGTACAATAAACAGCAACCATCTTTAGATAATGTTTGTATGATCATTGTAACTCTTGGTCTGCATATCTTCTTAGCACTGAGCATTCTCTCAGTTACTAAATCAGCCATGATAAGACAACAATACAAATACAGACTGAACTTTCCTTAAGCTTAAAAAAAAAGGAAAAGAAGGAAAGAAGTAGGTTTCTTTTCCCTCAGTTAGGTTCTTGAAGGAAGCCAATAGCTCTCAACTCTTTGTCCAAATATTTTTTTTAAAAAAAATGGAATACTGACAGGGAAACAGAACAGAATTATAATCAATTAAAGATGTTGGTTTGGAAAAATCTATTCCCTTCCCCACCCCACCCCCAATTTTAAAGACATGCAGTTATCATGATTTCATACCACTATTCCCAGTGCCTATTATTAAAGAACAAGCCAATCTAAACATGGTTGGTGTGTTTGGGAAATATCCTGGCTTTGCAAGTGCTGAGGAAATTAAGTGCCAGAAGTGGTTATGATGTTGATTTTATTTAGCTAGCCTTAGCTCACAGAAGTGTTCTCTTAACTTTTCCCAACCACAAAGACTGGGGGTGAGGGGAGAAAGAGATCAGTCCAAGGACCTCCAGTAAGCAAAAGGATCAGCAATTCAATGCCCTGAACTGTTGCATTTTGCATGTAATAGTTGCCTGGGGATGATTGCCTACCTGATTGAATGGGTTAGATCTGTGGGTTGATCAGAGGATTTGCATTTATGTAGGTGATACATACTTTGATGGCATGAACATGGAAGGAGGGTGTTGGCATGCTTGAATGAAAGGGAGATGCTGCTGCTGCCATGGTCCATAGGCACTTGTGATTTCTTTCCATGCTTATCCACTGCCAAATGCCACCCATTCATATCCTTGGGTGTACATTTGGGTACTATAGAACTATTAATTGGCTTCTTTGGCCAAAATCTTGTATAATAGCTGATGGAGTGGAAATCTACATAAAATCTCCACTGGGCTTCTGCACAAATCCAGCCTGAAGGTGTGGGGTGCTGGGGGTCTGGCACAGCAACATCTGCTCCTTTTACCACGTTGTATGACTGCAGCTGAATAGTGCACAGGAGCTTCCAGCTTCCCCACCACAACCGCTGGTGGGTCATGCAAGTATGTCCCAGTGCTGTCAATCTGGGGTTACATGGGATGGGGTGGGGTATTGCACAGGAAGTACTGGATACCTCATTCCACAAGAATAGAAAAAGGTTGTACATTGGGTTAATGGGAGGCAGTTGCACATGTGTATGTCACAGATAGGGTTTTGAATATTTTCTCCCACAAGTGTTAAAGTTTAAAGAAAATCAAAATGTTTTAAGTGAGGGAGTCAATTGTGGGTTTTAATTTTATTTCACAGTCTGAAATGCAATAAAATTCAGCAGCAGTCTTATATTAGCAATAGCAATAGCAGCTTCATTTATATACCACTTCATACTGTACTAAGCAGTCTCTAAGTGTTTTACAACTGTAAGCTAATTGCCCCCAACAAGCTGGGTGCTAATTTTAGCGACCTTGGAAGGATGCAAGGCTGAGTCAACCCTGAGCCCCTGGCTGGGATTGAACTCACAACCTTGTGGTTTGTGAGTGAGTGGCTGCAGTACTGGCATTTAACCACTGCACCACTAGAGTATATAAAATATTTAATTTTATATGCAATTGAAAAATACTAATGTGTTTGAAGGTTGCATTGGGTCTCTTCCTAGGGACAGGATGTTTTTATAACAGCATGGTATTAAGATGCATTTGCATCAATTATAAATATTTTCCTGGTAACTTTCCTTCATTCATGCAAAGAGATAGCAAGCCAGCTCCACCAGCATAGTTATGTGAGTCCAGGCTGCTTAGGAAGGAGAATGAAGGTAGTCAGCCTGGCAGTTTTCCCAGTGCTGTCCTGACTGTTGCTGAGCAAACCTCTTGCATAGGGAAGTAGTGGATACTTCCTTACACAACACAATGGAATGTACATTCCTTAGCATTCCTAGCAGTTGTGCTAGTATAAATCTACAGTTTCCACCCATTAAGTATTAGGAATGTAGAACAAATATGGGATTATCCTGTACTAAACCAGATTAATTCAGAAAAAATTAGACAGATCACACAAAACAAAGGTTGCAGATGCATACTTCCTTCATATCATGGGAGAATATCTCAGTACCTGCACAAGTTCTTGGCCTACAGGGCAACATAATGTCTGGAAAAGATGCAAGCATATTTTACTACCTCCTCAGCCAATATAGTGGGTTGGACGGAGGCTAGGAGTAAGAGCCAATTGACAGTGCAATACGCTGCCTCAGAAACTGGTGGAGTCTCCCTCTTGGGAGGTTTTTAAACAGAGGTTGGATGGGCATCTGTCAAGAGTGTTTTGATTGTGTATTCCTACGTGGCAGGGATAGATTGGATGGCCCTTGTGGATTCTTCTAACTCTATGATTCTATTCCTGCTTGCATGTAAATCTTAGGGGACTGGATGAATTTTGCTTCAAATAAGTGTCACTAGATATTTGGCTGCACTTAGTATCTATGCTAGACACTCAGGCTGCACTGAAAGCTATGCAAAAAGTTACTCATGACTAACTGCACACAGATTCTAGTGGTGCCAAAATACATTTAATTTTGTGTGGATTTACTTTGATCAGCTACTGAACATGATGACTCCAGGCTGAAGCTGTTTCCCAATTCTGGGATCTCTCAAACAAGGCAATTGCCCCTCTCCAGGATCTTTCCTCAGTCTGTTCCCAACCCACATTCTCCACACTCTATCAGTGCAGAGGTGAAAGAAGCCAGAGGCTTCTCTTGGCCCCCCAAATAATCACAGGGTATGAAGGAAGAGCCTTTGACTGCTTCATCTCTGAGCATGGTACCCCACAAACAATTCTATTGAGGGAAGAAACCAATCCTACCTTTCATCCCACCAGTATCAACTATTTGCAGGTGGGGAGTAGAAAGGAAGACATTTGATTCAGAGAAGATGTCTTCCTGGCCCAGTCTGCCATCCTCCCTCCAACAACTGATTCATTGCAGAAGGAAAAAGCAATGGCCAGAGGCAATGGAATAAAACAGCTTCTCTGCCTGTCTCTTCACTGTTTTTGCTTTGTGAGTTCCCACTTGTCTCTTTTAAGTTTTTCCCCCCCACAATAGCTGGAGAATTAAATAGAAAGATACCATAAAGGAAATTAACCAAGGGGAAAAATTCTCCAAAGGCAATCAGCACAGTCCAGATGATTTCCCACTGAGAAAGCTGACCTCAGCTTCTCCCAGACAGGAGACAGATGGATAAATATGTGCTGTGTTAGTCACCGCAGAGACAGAGGATCTTGGACTCTCTGAGAGAATTTTCACTGGCTTCCACACAGCCTTTTTCTGCTGCTACAGCCTTCATAAGCAGTCATCTCTTAGCAGATTAACAGATGTTGTAGAGTAGACTAGACCTGACAATACATGCTATGTCTTCAAAAAACAGAGAAATGTAATGTCCCATATAGGCAGGGTTTTACTGCAACATTAAAAGAGATTTAAACCTGTGGAGCCATATAGAGTCTGGTTACCTAGGATAGGCTGGAACTGGCCATAGTCAGATGAACCTGTTGAACTCCCATCACTATTCCTTTGTTACTTAGATTTGAGTCTCATGCCATTCTATGGGCATAGAGAATGTATGTCTTTATGAAATAATCTGAGGAAATGAATTTTGCCCATTCAAAATCCATAAACTGTGACTCACTGAGCTCAGGCTACATATTATCTCGAACTGCTGCAATAGGCAACTTATTATTTGTTGTTAGTGGTCAGGAGAAGTGAGCTGTAATTCACATGGCCACCACTGGTCATTGGACTATTTTGTTATGCCTTCATTTTCCATTCATTCAAAATCTTCCTTCTTCTCCACTTTTGGAGTAGGCTGCCATTGTGCCAGACATAACATTTTCTCTGATGGATTTGAGAAGAGATGAGAGCTGTTTGGCTGATAAATCTAAATCCTTAACCAAGAAATCGTAGGAGTCCATGAGATGAAACCATGGCAGTTAAAGTGAGTAGTAAAAAGGAGCCCCAGATTTTGGTACATTCCATGGTTGTAGATGAAAGAAGACTTTCATAATCACCTAACAGCAGACCCTCCACCTCTCTGCAAATGTTACACAGTGCATAGAGGGATCCTGCTGAATAAGTTGGGTTATAATGCAGATGGTAAGGGGACCTGCAAAATGAGAGTGGAGAAATCTTCAATAAATGGAGCTCTTCAATCCATAAGTGCAGATCTATGGAATGCAGATCACAGTGAACTGTAAATGTTGCATATGCTACATCCATAATGGGTGTTGGCTTCCCTGTTATATAACTATCTTGAAAATCAGGGTCCTATTAAGATGCCCTGTTAAAGTAATTTAGATGATAACAAACCTTCACAGAAGGGCATGATTTCACTCTTCATTCATTCTAAAGTCAGAAGCTGGGGTGGGGGGTGGGGGGGAATAACTCTGCCCTGGTGGACTCCATTCATATAGCGAGACCTGTACCACCTCTTACACAGCTTTTCCACAAAATCAGTTAGGGTTACTTTAAGATAAACTGCTATGACCACCTTGATGTAAATTTATCTCATTCCAACAGCAACAAAAATGAAAATTGTTAAAAAGCCATTTATGGATTTTTTTTTTAAAAAAAAGCCAGTCTATACTATGATAACAGTTTTTTTTATCAGAGTGAGCCAAAAAAATGTATAAAAAGTGGGACCACTTTTCATGTTTGTTTTGTCTTATCAGGATTTTCAACACTTAAAAACACCCATGTTTTTCTATTATTTCTTAAAATTTTAAAATTTTTCTTTCCATCTCTATTGTTATGTACCTTCAAGTTGACTCCAGTGTATGCTGACCTTCCCTTCTTGGTAAGATTTATTCAGAGGAGGCTTTCCTGCCTCTAAGGCTGAGAGAATGGACGTTTTCACACTGGGCTCCCTAAAGCCGGCTGGAGCCCTTCTCCTAAAGCTGGCTGGACCCTGTGCCGCTGACACCGGAATGACTCCGGCGGTGGCAGGCTAATTCCTTTTGCCACCCGGAATTACCTGAAGCCGGAGTTAGCCAGGAATTAGCTTGCCGCTGCCGGAGTGAGGCCGGACTTAGGGCTCTGTGTGTTTGAACACACGGAGCCAAAAGCCGGCCGGACGCAGGGATGACACCGGAAGGGGCGGGGTTTGCCGCCGCGTGTGTGTGAACACACGGGAAATGGCGCCGGAGTGAGGCCGGCGGGAGGCCGGCTAGCGTCCTCAAAAAGGCCAGTGTGAAAACGTCCAATGTGATTTGCCAAAGTCACCCATGGCTGAGTGGGTGGATTTCAATGGCTGAGTGTGGATTTGAACCCTAGTATCTCAGACTTCAAACCACCACACTGGCTCTTGGCATAGCAAAAAATTGGAGCAGTGTGCACTTTAGTCTAGTTTAATTTGACTCTAGATCCACTTTCTGCCAACATGCAGCATCCCACAAACTACCCCTGAGGTAATGTGGCCTTACAGAAGATTGGCCATGCATCCCTTGGGGAAGGCTGTGTTCCATCTTCTTTGAAGGAAGCGGTGGTTAGGCCGCTTCTGAAAAAACCTTCCATTGACCCTCTGGACATGAACAGCTATAGGCGAGTCTCTTTGTTCCCTTGTTTGAGAAGGTGATTGAGAGGGCTGTTGCTCTTCAGCTCCAAGCTCTCTGGGAGGAAATCAATTATCTGGATCCATTTCAAACTGGCTTTAGGACAGATTATGGAGTGGAGAGTGTCATGGTTGCATTGGTTGATAACCTTTGTCTGGGCTTCAACAGGGGTAGTGTGACTCTGTTGATGCTATTGGACCTCTCAGTGGCCTTTGACATGATAGATCATGACATCCTCTTGGAATGCCCGAGAGCATTAGGAATTGGAGGCATTGCATTGCATTCCTTTCTCTCGGGCAGATTCCAGAGAGTGAAGCTCGGGGACAGTTGCTCAGCAAAAAAGGAGCTTAATTGTGGTGTCCCTCAGGGTGCCATCCTGTCCCCAATGCTATTCAACATATATATGAAGCCGCTGGGAGAGATCATCCGGACACATGGGGCGGGGTGTTATCAGTACGCTGACGACACCCAGATATATTTTTTCCATGTCTAGGCCTACAGCTTTGTCTTCAGATGCCATCTCCCCTCTCAATGAATGTCTTAAAGTGGTAATGGACTGGATGAGGAAAAACAGATTGAAACTGAATCCAGACAAAACGGAGGTATTAACGGTAATGGCCCTGAACCCAGGTATTGGGACACAATTTCCAGTCCTAGATGGGGTCACACACTCCTCAAAGGACTGTGTTTGCAGTCTGGGGGTGCTCCTAGATCCATCACTTCAGATGTGACTAATCAGGTGAATGCAGTGGTCAGGAGTGCCTGCTATCAGCTTTGGCTGATACGCCAACTGCGCCCTTTCCTGGAGGTTAGGGACCTCGAAACCGTGGTACATGCACTGGTAACTTCTCGTCTTGATTTCTGCAATGCACTCTACATGGGGCTACCCTTGTGCCTAGTTTGGAAACTTCAATTGGTACAGAATATGGCAGCCAGGCTGGTCTCAGGTAAAACCAGAAGAGACCATATAGCACCTATCCTAAGATCCCTTCACTGGCTGCCTATCAGTTTCCGGGCACAGTACAAGGTGCACAGTACAATCTTCGGGACTACCTCCTTCTGTATAATCTACCCCGCACACTAAGGTCCTCTGGGAAGAATTTATTGCAACCTATAAAAACTAGATTATCTGCAACTGCCCAGAGGACTTTTTCTATCGCTCCCAGACTTTGGAATGGCCTACCAGATGAGATCCTTCATTTGACCACCCTAAACAGATTTTTAAAAAGCTATTAAGACAGATCTCTTCCGATAGGCCTTTCCTGAGTAGGTAACCGGCCACCGAAAACAGTTAAGCCTGTCCCTGATTTTTGTTTAGCCATTTAAAAAAAAAAATTGTAATTTTTAATTATGTTTTTATATTTCGTTTGTTTAATTGCATTTTAAGGGGGATGGGCTATTGGGGGAAGGGATTGTTTGTTTAATCTTGTAAGCCACCTCAGTTGTTTTTACAGAGATGCGGGATATAAATAATAATAATAATAATAATAATAATAATAATAGATGATGTGTTTTTCCCCCTTCGCATGACACCACATACAGAATTATCCATTTAATTTATGCCCATGGCAGATTTCAGTGGAACTAATTAATACTTGCAATTTGCTCTTTCATTTCTACCCATGTATAAACAGCAAATTACAATCTAACCTGCTGTTCATAGATGTGTCAAGAGAGCATATGCATGTATTTACCAGAGGGGCAGTTAGCCTTGTTCCTCTGCTGCAACAACAAAACAAAAAGCACCAAAGAGTTTTGTGGGATTCTAAAGACATTATACATTCTGTTTTGCTGAAACCTCCATGGACTGCAGCCCACCTGCCACATATAATAGTTTATTACAAATAAAACCCATGGATCTTTAAGGTGCCAGAGGCTTCTTTTTGGTATGCACCTTTAACTCTGTCTAATCATGGGACTTACACACAAAGGTGGGGATAGAAAGAATGCCCAAAGAATTGGGGCAGAAGGTGACAGGGGAATTTCTTGAGAGTTGGGAAATCCCAAGGAAGAGAACTCTGTTTTGCCCTGAAAAAGAACCATGGTCCTGTGATCCTGTACTGAGCAAAAGTAAGCAAAGCAGGTTCATTTATATACTGCTTCATACCGCACTATGCAGTGTCTAAGCAGTTTACAACTGTAAGCTCATTGCCCCCCCAACAGCTGGGTACTCATTTTAGCGACCTCAGAAGGATGCAGGCTTGAGTCAAGACTGAGCCCTGGCTGGTATTGAACTTGCAACCTTGAGGCAAATTAGCTGAGTCTATCCCCCCACAAAACTCCTCTAATTCCTATGTCCTAATACAGCTAAGTAGTGGCCAGGGGAAGGCAGACAGCAGCCAAGGATCATCTTGCTGTGTTCTGATAGCTGAGCATAGCTATCCTGTGGGATTTCTGAAGGATGCCTGCATTGTTGTGCTCTAGCTACCAGAAGATAGACAGATGATCTTTGGCTGCCCCTACTGTCTCCTGACCATGGCCATTTAGAGAGACCAGAAAAACAGTAAATCTTAGAGGAGGCATTTCTCCCTGCTGTGAGAATGTCTTCAAAAACTGCATAGTTTTCAAAGATGTTCTGGCAGAGGACAGAAAATTGAACACATTATTTGCTATTGTTTCCCCCTACCCTGGGGAAAAAGTTAACAGAGAGTTGCATCCCTACACAGGGATGCCATCTCATTACTGGAAATTGTGTTGTGTGAGCTGGTGATGAGAGGTGTGTGAATTTCACTAAGGCCAAGATACTGTTTAAGTGCCAGCAGAGTGGTAATATCTGCCAATGTACTTTCGCTGAGCTTTTAACGCTGCCAGCTGTGAAACCTCAGCATAGGATTGCCAGGTGACCATTTTCATAACAGATGTCCCTTACTTGAGGGCTGGAAGCCTAGTCCCTTATAAGACTGGCAGACGTCCTATGTTGCAAGCATGTCCTCCTATAGAGACTGAATGCAAAAGAGTCACTATTTGTGGGTTTTGGTATTTTGAGAAAAAGTGAGGCCATGTTGCAGGACCAATCATGTCTGAAGCTCACTCCCAACATATATAATTATGATATAATTAAAACAGATTCAGTGCTATTGATGCATACCTAAAATGAAATTATGTATGAATTTTCATTAAGACAAAACATTAATTCTCAGCCCTACATATCATGGATGAATGTCTTAGTGGCATTTTGAAAACCTGGCAACTCTCTCTCAGTTTGTAGTTGCAGGGGTGCAATCGCATGGCCATTCATTGCCCTATTGGAAAAGGCTTTCTGGGCAACATATAGCTAAGAAGAAGAAGCTACTTTTCCATCCTAGACCTTCAGTGTACTTGCTGGAGGTCTAGGAGGCTGATAGCATTTTCACTACAGCCAGATTGCTTCTAGGAACCTCATATGCTTTAAAACTGCAGTTGTGCACTCATGGAATGGGGAATCATTGTACTACATCCCATGTATTGGGTAGCAACATGCATGCACTTGCGTCAGCGTGCCCATTGGCACATGCCACCATTGGCTAATATGAGGAAGGTTGATCTGTGGGAGCTCCAATCCATGGATAGCTAGTACGTACTTTTAGCTTTTAAATCTGTTTTAACTTATTTGAGTTGTTTATTATGTTGTTATCTTGTTTAGATTATTTATTGATTTAAATCTGCAATTGTTTACATTGTTTTATCTGTTTGCTGCCCTGAGATAGCTCAATAAAAGTGTATTTTAGTAAAGAAATTTTAAAAAATATTTTTATAAATAAATAGTAACAAATATTGTATATAAAAGAGTCAACCTGTGAACATGCAACATTGTCTTTATTTTTGTCAGATGTTTACTTTTTAAATTATAGGTAGTAGTTACAGTGCAATAAATTCTGAGCATTTCTGCTGTTGTTGATGGTTACCTAATACCTTCTTACACTTTTCCTGCAAAAGTTGTTCACATTCTAGATTTAAATGATATTTCATGTTGTGAATTCTTTGTTTCTGTTGGCAGTGGGAGTTTAGTCATATGTTTTGCATATGGTGCCTGCCAAAAGCCTAGATGCAAAATCTGGTTAAGCTGTATAAAACTTATTGTGGGGCTGATTATTAGGAAAAGCAAATGAATGGTTGCACTTGTTGCTATAGCCATCTGTGTGTATGCACGTATGCCTTGATCCTCCCATACTGAAAGAAACTATGGATATATATGAGCTGGAAATGTAGCTTTATAGTTGAAATCATTGCTAGCTCCTCATCTTATCAGTATATATTTATATAAATGAAGATGTTCATAGTCAACATTTCTTAATTAATGTGTAACTCTCCACATGTCTTGGGCTGCTGTCTTGGGTTGAATGCTGTGGAATTCTGGGATTTGTAGCTTTGTGAGATATTTAATCTTCTCTGTCAGAGAGCTGTGGTGCCACAACAAACTACAAATCCCAAGATTCCATAGGATGGAGCCATGACAGTTAAAGCAGTGTCAAACTGCATTAATTCTAATTAATTCTCATTAATTAATTAATTAGAATTAATTAATTAATTCTAATTAATTAATTGTGGCAACAATCTTGGACTACAAATTCCATGAGCCAGTATGGCTACAGCTTTTTATCATCCCTGACCATGGGTGATAGAAGCTGTAACCCAGAATAGCTGGAGGTTACTAATTTGGGAAAGGGCATACCTACTGGTCTAGGGGTAAGTCCCAATTAACTCATTCAGTTGTATGTCATTAGGGCCTCTTGTTGTCAAACTGGCATTTGTCATGAACAGTTTCCGTTTGTGCCCAGATTCTGTCAAAATCTGCTCCAAAATCTCCAAGAGAATGGAGAAATTCGCCTTTTACAATTGGAAGCTGATAAATGTATTATCAATTTTTGTCCAGCAGAAATAACTTCTGAGGAAAAATGCATAGGATTCATTAAAACTTGAAAATGAATTTCAACTGGGACAAATACAAAATACTACACTTAGGCAGAAAAAAAATGATATACACAGATATAGGATGGGTGACACCTGGCTTGAAAAGAATACATGCAAAAGGGATCCAGGACTCTTAGTAGACGCAAGCTAAACATGTGATACTGCAACTTAAAAAGTCAATGTGTTTGTAGGCTACATTAATAAGAATAGAGGGAAATAATAGTACAGTTGTCCCTCCAGATTTGCTGACTTCCCCTTCACGGTTTTGAATTTCCACAGACAGGAAGCCAAGAGGGACAAAATGACATGTGCACCCATGGCACATGTGCAAAGCCGCATGTGGGAGCATGCCACCATTATTTTCAATGGGGCCTTGAATATTTGCGGTGTGTGTTCTGAGGGGTGTGTGCAAAGAACATGTGTATTCGGGAGAGATGTACAGGCAAAACGCAGGAATAAAAAGTTTCCATGTAGTGGTGGAGTATGTAAGGAAAGTATATAGGGAAAGTTCAACAAATACCTGTGGTGTGTGGAAATAGTGTATTGCCCCCCCATTCAAAAAAAAAAAACTTAGGAAAAAAAAATAAATGCTGAGATCTTGCATTGGGAGATGAAAGTGTCTCATGTAGCTTGTCTTCCTAGCTACATCTCCTGCTGCTACTGCCAAAAAAACACCTTGTAAGCAGCACACACTCCCCATGGCCATTTCTGTGCTGTTGGAGAGTGAGGGGGTGGGAGGGAAGTGTCCAACTATTATTATCCTGACACTGGGGGTCCTTGGGAGGTCCCTTCAGATGATGTCCTTGCAACATGTCCAGCTACAGGAAAACGGCTGAACACATCCCTGCTTATCCTGTCATTCTCTGACAGTATGAATATGGGGGGGGGGGGGGGAATGCACTGTTTACATGGTGAGTTGGAGGGAAGACTTATGTCACTGAATGGCTGGAACAGAATTTTGAATTCTGCAGTGACCAAAATAGTGAGTTACAATAGTGCAAGTCTGATTTGAAAGCCAATGTGGCATAGTGGGTTGAGTGTTGGGCTTCGACTCTGTTAGACTATGGTTCGATTCCCCACTCAGCCATGGAAACCCACTAGGTGAACCTAGGCAAGTCTATTATTATTATTATTATTATTATTATTATTATTATTATTATTTCTTACCTTGCTGCCCCATGGATCGAGGCAGGGAAAATAATAATTAATAAACAAACAGTTAAATCAGTTAATTGGCATCAGTTAAAACACACATCAATTTAAAAGGACAAATAAGATTTACAATCTCACATATACAATCCATATTTAAAATTTATCATTTAAAATTCACAATTTAAAATCATCTGGATAAGCCTGCTGGAAGAGACTGATCTTCAATGCTGTTTTAAATTCAGACAGTGTATTCAGCTGACAAATCTCTTCCAGTAGGTTATTCCACAGTCTAAGGGCGACTGAAGAAGTAGGCCTCTGGCTGACAGTTGCCAAGCTAGTCCTGGCTGACTGGAGTAAATATCCACTAGAGGACCTGAGACTACGGGGTGGAT
This sequence comes from Phrynosoma blainvillii, assembly GCA_026167975.1. Lineage (NCBI taxonomy): Eukaryota > Metazoa > Chordata > Lepidosauria > Squamata > Phrynosomatidae > Phrynosoma > Phrynosoma blainvillii. The sequence goes on along the minus strand of JANUYF010000002.1, from coordinate 286,922,139 downwards.
TATATGGGAGGAGGTGATCCCGTAGGGAATCTGGACCCAAACCATGTAGGGCTTTAAAGGTAATAAACCAACACTTTGTACCTTGCCTGGAAACTAATTATCAGCCAGTGGAGTGGTTTTAATATTGGTGTAATATGATCACTCCTGGATGTCCCAGTAATCAGTCTGGCTGCCATATTTTGAACTAATTGATGTTTCTGAATTTGGTACAGAGGTAGCTCAATTATAGCACATTGCAAAAGTCCAGCTTTGAAGTTACTAGTGTGTACACTACCATCTTTAGGTCCTCCAGCTCTAGGATGGGGCGCAGCTGGTGTAACAGCTGAGGTTGATAGTAAGCACTCATGTCCACCTGTCTGAGCTGTCATTTGGAGCAATGGATCCAGAAGCACCCCCAAGCTGCAACATGTAGCTTCATCCAGAACTGGTTGACATACCTCCAAATCCAGGTTAGGAGCCTTGATAGTAAGCACCTCTGTCTTGTCTGCATTCAGCTTCAATTTGTTTTTCCTCATCCAGCTCATTATCTCTTCTAGGCATTCATTCAGAGGAAACACACTATCCTTAGCTGAGTCTGTATTTGAAGGCATGGAGAAATACATTTGGGTGTCATCAGCATACTGATAACACCCTGCCCCATGCCTCCGGATGATCTCTGAGCAGTTTCATGTATATTTGAATAGCATTGGGGATAGGATGGTATCTTGTGTTATGCTGTATAACAGCTCCTTTTTTGAGGAGCAGCTATCCCAAGCATCATCATCTGAAACCTGAGAGGTAGGACTGCAACACTGAAACACAGTGCCTCCAATTCCCAAATCCTCCAGACGTTCCAGAAGGATACCATGGTCAATGGTATCAAATACCACTGAGAGGTCCAAAATCACCAGCAGGGATACACTTCCCCTATCAATGCTCAGGCAAAGATCATCCAGTAAGGTGATCATAGCAGTCTCATCTCCATATCCTTCTCTGAAGCTGGTTTGAAATGAGTCTGGATAATTTGTATCATCCAAGACTGCCTAGAGTTGGAAGACAACTGCCTTCTTGATCACATTGCCCAGAAAAGGGAGATTTGATACTGGTCTATAGTTGTTTAAGTCCAGTGGGTCCAGGGAGGGCTTTTTTAGAAGTGATTATACCACCGCTTCTTTTAAACTTGATAGAAAACGTCCCTCCCTGAGAGATGCATTAATAATATAAATTGATAATATAATCTAATTGCATCTCCTCCCTGGAAGACCAACTAAGGGCCTCTGCAGACGGGCGGCCATGGGCCACCCTAAGAAGCCGCAGATTGGGGCCGAGGTAACCACACACCTCGGCCCCAATGCACCCCTTTTCAGGCCCTATAAAATAGCAGAAGGACGTCATGGGAGCGCCCGTCGTGTGGAGCGACGGGCGCTCCAATGACGTGTTTGGGAAGGGGTTGGGGTGCCCAGCGTGAGGCTGCCCCTCCCCTTCCTTATCTCCAAGACAGCGCAAAGCGCCATCTGCAAAGGGGGTTAGAAAGACAGGGATCAAGAGGATAAGTTGTCTTCCTTACTTGCCCAAGCAACTTGTTCACATCAGCGGTACTCACCAATTAGAACTGATCTAGTACAATACTATTCACAGAGTCACTGAACACCATATTGTCAACTTCTGCTACAGTTGACTTATCTGAGAAAGTTTATCCGTGAAGTAATCATTAAAAGCATCACATCAAATTTCTGAAGGTTCTAGAATTGGATTCAGGAGGGAATATTTCATATTCACAGATGCAATATGTGCATGGTAGTAAGCTTTCTTCACTGCACATATTCCCACCATGTGTGCTCCAGTCATCACCCTTCCCATGCTCTCAGGCAATGGTAAACCTCCTTGCCAAGAAACACTCAGGAAAGGGTCACCTTAGAGTCACCAGAAGGCACACAACAACAACAACAACAACAAGTCTGACTTACACCGTTGTAATTCACTCATGCGATGCCAACCAAAGATTCATTTTACCATGGCTGAACCTTGTCCTTGGGTTGTGGCTGCTGTCCCACTATAAAACTGTCCCAGCATCTTTAGGTTCTGATCATGCTGAAGCAATATTGCTCTTGGTTCAAAAAGGGTTCCCTACTTATGGTATAGAGCAAACATGCCATGGAAGGTTGCAGGTGAACATCCACTTGCCCTGCCCATTCCACCTGCCATCTGTGTGGTGCACAAAATGTTAGGATGAGGCTTGTGAACACTGAGTACAATGTACATAGGTATAATCCACACGATGGGGTTGTCTACATGATGGGGGAGGGGAATGATTTGCCTCCAAATCTGTGCTAATCAGGACACATAATGTATGGCATTTTCCCTGAATCTGGTATGATTAGGACAGATGACAGTGGGCCCAATCAGCAGCAACTCAGAGTAGAACTCCTTAATATGGATTTTAAAAAACTCAGTTTGCTGCAGAGTTTCCGGGAAACTTTGGTGTTTCCTGCATGTGCCCCATCAATTCGTGCTGGATTTGGGAGGGGGAGGACAAATCATCTGGCCAATGCCACCATTTTCAGTCAGCTCCTGCCACTGTCAGCTCCCAGAACCAGGACATATTGCTGCCTGGCAGGAAGCATAATTAATTTTCCCATCCAGAACAACATTTGTTTGTGAGGTGCCTAATGCCTCATTGTGACCTTAAAGCGTGCCACAAGGAGTAGCACGGAGGAGGGGAAAATTTCATTCCAGGTGATTTTTCCATCCTCAGGGACACTCCTCGCAGTGACCTTTGAGGTCACAACAAGGCACTGGATGCCTCACAAGCAGGGGGGGGAAATAAATATTGTTCCAGGTGAGGAAGGTAAATGGTGGCCCTTATCAGGCAGCAATCTGTCCTAGCTCTGGGAGATGCAGCAGTGGTGGGAGCTGACAGTGGACTGCAACAACAGCAGTGTAGACAACTGCTGAGGATAAAAGTGGTGAAGGGTAGCTCTGGGGCAGGGCAGAACAGATGAGGAATCCATTTGGACTTTTCCACCAAGTGTAGATGGGCCCAATGATAACCCTACACTTTTCAAAGGATAACAAGCATGGACTCCATGCATATAGATTCTTTCCAACATTATGTTCAATAGGAACCAGTCTGTTGAACCTGGAGGTGAGACAAGGATGGGGTAGGGAGGGTGGGAACATTCTGTCTGGACCATGAGATACTGCACATTAGGAGCCTTATCTAAAGTACTGCTCAGAACACACAGATCACCTGTTCAAAAGCTGGAATCAGAATAGCTTGGATTACCACTTGAATTTTTCAGTAAATTCCACTCTGTATAAGTCACTATGAGAAAACATTATTATTTTTGCATAGAGATTATCAAAATGAAGAATTTTCTATAAAAACAGTTATAATTTGGAAGATGGGCTACATTTAGTTGAAACCCTCATAATAAAAATATACTGTAGCTATCTTTTCGCACAAACTTCCCAGAAGTATCAAAATAATTACAGCCTGTAATGTACTCTGAATGTACACAGTACTATAAAAATACAAAATATGAATAGTTCCATGCTGCTTATTACAAGCTCATATTAGCTATACACTTTTCTCTCTTACTGTGGTAGGCAGGGTTTTTCCACCCTCAAACGTATAGTTACATCTTTCAAAAATCAGGTACATTATTGAAAGATAACTGAGCATAGCTGGGTAACAGACCCCAATATCAACTGTTAAAACATTGGGATTTACCATTGAATTAAATATAAATCCAAATTTGTTTTTTGTAATGTTACAGCTTTAGCTAGAAGAGAATGGCATAATGTTGAGTAGAAAAAGTCTCCAGTCATCAGAACTGTGATGTTTGATTTGCCTCACTTCAAATGTGTTGAGGCCAGGCTGGGCTAAGCATTTCTACCAACCTGCCACATTTCTATGTCACTTGTAGTGTCTGCTCCTCCATCTAAAGATATTCTGTTACAGTGAAGCAAGGCTGGATTTTTCCTCATAACTCATTACTTTTGCTTAAGCTCATAGTATTTTATACATACAAGTGTGTGTATGTATGTGCTTTAATTAGGAGATGGATATGATGGGGCATATGCACAGGATTAGTCGGGACATACCATGTGGTTAAGGAAGGCCACTACTCTTATTCCTTTCCATGCAATGGACCAGACTAGGGGTGCATCTACAATGTAGAAATAAACAGTTTGACACCACTTTACGTGCTGTAGCTCCATTCTGTGGAATTCTGGGATTTGTAATTTTACAAGTCCTTAGTCTTCTCTGCCAAAGAGTGCTGGTGTCTCACAAAACTACAAATCCCAGGATTCTGTAGGTTGGAACGTGGCAGTTAAAGTGGTATCAAACCACATTATGTCTACAGTGTAGATAGGACACCCTAGGAGATGAATCTCATTCAATCCACCCTAGTATTTTTTTAGTTTAGATGTCCAGCAGAATATGCTACATGAATGTATGAGGAGCCTGCAATTTCCTTTAGACAGGTAGGGAAAATTAATCATTAGACCACAGTTATTAATTTTCCCTACCTATATAGCATTAAACTGAGTGGAAAATGTTGTTGCACTTCCAATGTTGGCAGTAAAACTGATCAGCTGAGTATTTTCACTGGTAAAAACGTGAAAATCTGATCCAGAAAGTTGGGGGCCCTGCCAGAACCTAGGCAGTGACTCTGGAAGCTACAGCAGGAAGGGAAAAACACTGAAAAGCACATCCCCCATTTGAGGTTGATGGGAGCACTCTCAGCAAAATTCCCTTCTGGGGACATTCCCAACAGCGAGAAAAAATGGATCAGTTCAATTCCATTTATTTCCAAAAACTAAGGCAAAAGATACACAATATAACTAATTATTTTTAAAAAAACTATGCATACATATATATTTTTCTCTTTTAGCATTGTTTTAAAGGTCACTGTATCTGGTTAACTCCAGATATCTTGAAGCAAGATGGAAACTGGGGAGCATGGAGTAAATTTGGATCCTGTTCACGGACCTGTGGAACAGGAGTGAAATATAGGACCCGGCAGTGTGATAATCCACAGTAAGTTGAAGCTAAAGCAATTTGTTTCCATGAAAGCTAATGCATGTTTGTTAACATCTCGGAGGGATCACATTACTCCGGTTCTGAGGTCCCTCCACTGGCTGCCTATCAGCTTCCGGGCCAGGTACAAGGTGTTGGTTATCACCTTTAAAGCCCTAAATGGCTTGGGTCCAAGCTATCTCAGGGACCGCCTTCTCCCATACAATCCTCCCCGCGCTCTCCAGTCCTCCGGGAGGAAATTGCTGCAACTTCAAAAAACGAGGCTAGCGGCTACCTCCCGGGGAGCTTTCTCAGTTGTTGCCCCTAGACTCTGGAACGGCCTGCCGGACGAGATCCGTCAATTAACATCACTTGACAGCTTTAAAAAAGCTGTCAAGACGGATCTCTTCCGGCAGGCCTTTCCAGATTAATTATCTAAGCCTCGGGTATAAATAAAAAACATTCTCCCCAGTGATCCTTACGTGGCCCCATCATCGATGGTTGGATCTCACTGGCTGGACACATACTCTGGGTCCTCATTTTATCTATTTTAAATAGCTGTGTTTCTTGTTTTAAAATTTACTTGATTTAATATTGTTTTAAGGGGGGGTGGGGGGTTACTGTATATATATGTTTTATTGATGTACTCATTCTTAATTGTAAGCCGCCCAGATTGATATTTCAGAGGGCGGGGTATAAATAAATTTTATTATTATTATTATTAATGAAATTTTATTAAATTGTAATAAAAATATAAAATATTTGGCTATGATGAGAGCTCTTTGTCTTGAAATTACTGTGATTATTCTGTTGTGTTATTTTGGATGGCTGAACTAATACAGACTATTTATTAATATTGGGTACTGATTTAGGATGATATTATGGCCATGATCCTGGTTACCACTGTCGTACATGCATAGCCATAGTCTGTGTTGTTGGCCTAATAGGCAATCTGCATCCAAATTTACAATTTTCAGGGAAGTTTAAAATTACTAGTTATTGCTTGTGTGGAAACAGAAAGACAATATCTGTTTATGAGTATGCTGTATATATTAAATATCACAAGTGCTTGCTGGATTGAAGACAGTAAATCAAAAGCTTTTTGAGATATTTTGACTTAATATCAAAAAGTTTAAATACTCTTTGTTCTTATTGAAATCTGTAGCATTCACTGTATCATGTCAGCATGCTAGCAATGCAAATGCCCCTGGTTGTCCTGCCACTATTATTCAATGGCCACATGTGCACATGGATGCATGCATATTGACACCCATTGAATAATATGGGGTGAAACCACCTGTGTTTTTCCCCATCTGTGGGGTGTGTGGGGACCAAACCTCTGCACATGGAAAGGTCCATTGTACATAAATCTCATTGATTTCAGAATCAACATACATTCAAAGTGCAGTTTTGTCACACAACTAATGGAAGGGCATAATGTGGCCATGTGTTACGTGTCCTACATGCCTAAACTCAAACATGTCTTACATGCTTAAAATAGGTTGAAGAAGCAAAAAGTGAGAACATAATGGACTGCTTAGAAGCAAAAAGAAAAAAAGGCATGAGATTGCACTGTGGAGGGACAGCCATCTGAGATTACAGGGAGTGCAAGTGGCCTCTGGACTCCTGGAAGGTGCCTGCTCTTGCAACCAACCTGGTTTGTGGTTGGTTGGGTTCTTAAAAGATGCAGCTATCACCTGTTGGCAAAGATTTCAATGATTTCATGCGATGATACTTAGCATTTATATGGGGCATTTTCAGTACTTAATTGTTAAATATCCAAGCAACAAGGATGATGATGATGAAATGAGATGATGATAAACTGTGGCTTTTCTAAGGCCACCTATCCTACATCCAGTGGACAGACTTCAAAGTATAGTGTTTTCTCCTTTTGTAATAGTAACTCCAATGAAAGAACTAATGCTGTTTTACTTAAGTGAATATTTACTTACAATTATTACTTTTTCTTATTCCTAGCCCAGCCAATGGAGGCCGCACATGCTTTGGCCCAAGCTATGAATTCCAGCTGTGCAGCACACAAGATTGTCCTAAAGATTATGAAGATTTCAGAGAGGAGCAGTGCAGGCAGTGGGATCCTTATTTTGAATATCAGAATATGAAACACCACTGGCTTCCATATGAGCATATTGACGGTGGGCACATTTCTGCATCCTCATTTAACTATTGCTATAGGGAACTGAGGACTAATGTGCCCCATTTAGAAGACAAATATTTCCAAAGCTGAAAAGATATTAGAACAGATGTCTTTTAGTGAAGACACTTTCAGACAGGGGATGTTGTAGTTCATTTACTCAAACTTTTTAAGTACTCATATGGAATTTGGCTATAAATACTAACCTTTGATAGAAAATTTGTTTTAACAGGTGGATACACTGCTGAGGTAAGAGATAAATATCTTTTCCTGTCCACCTTCTCTTTCTAGTTTTGGTGCTGTCCACTTTTATAGAATTTCATGAAAATCCCTCCACATAGAATTCAGCTCTCCCTTAGCAAGTTGCTTAGAACTCTGGATCCACTGCAAAACAAGAACACAATTTAATCATCCTACTATGAGACTTTAATTTTATTTTTTTTTATTAAAGAATACTTATTACATTAAAGTATTTTTCTCATCATTATCAAATATGTATATACATTATATACAGTTGACTTACCTGTACATCCAGTTTGTATTCAACTATTCTCATTTTATTCTTATTGTCTTCACTTTTAAATGTAATATATAAACAGATCCTCTGTGTGTTAAACCAACAGCTTATATATTTCTGATCATTTCTACTAAATCCTTAAATAAATCTATTACAAAATTAAACTTTTCTTCTTACAATATTGCAATATTGGGGTCCAGTCTTGCTCAATTTCTTCTGTGTTTTGTTTATTTAATCTAGCAGTAAGTGCATCCATGCTCATCATTTCTGTAACTTTTCGAAGCCATTCACTGATTGAGGGAACTTCCATCAATTTTTTTTTTGCTATTTTTTTTTTATTTTTTATTTTTTTTTGCTATTCTTGCCACTGTTGTCAAATATAATAGGATTCTTCCATGATTCTTTTCCATCTCTTTTGGAATCTTATTTATCATATTTAATAAGTATGTTTCAGGAAGCATATCATAACTTATTTTAAGTGCCTCACATATTGTTGTATGAACATTTCTCCAGTATGTTCTAACTGCATTGCTGTTCCACCACATGTGAAACCAACCTCCAGTAGCCTGATTGCACTTCCAGCACTTGTTATTGTTTCTTTTATATATTCTAGCCAGTTTTGTTGGTGTTAAATACCATCGGTGCTCCATTTAAAACTAAAATTTTCCCTTTTGTTGTGTCCAAATTTTTAGTAATGATGTTCTAATATAGTGATGTTCAAATTCCTTGTGTACGTTAGTTTTATTATACCACATATATCATGCCACCCATATCTTAAATTAAAGCTTTCTAAGGTCAAGATTCTTTCTTTATCTAGTTTTATCCAGTCCATAATCCAAGTTAATGCACTTGCATAGTAATAAATTTTTAAATCCAGCAGTTTACAGCCTCCATTTCTCTTCTTATCAATAAGAGCAGGGGTAGGCAACCTTTCCCCTTTAAGGGCCGAGGGACTTCAGCTCCCAGAATCCCAGGAGCTATTGGCCAACATGGGACTATTGGCCAACATGGCTGAGGCTTCTGGGAGCTGAAGTCCCTCGGCTCTTAAAGGGGAAAGGTTGCCTACCCCTGAATAAGAGTCTTCCATTTTATCCTGGGCTTCCTTCCTGACCAAATGAATTTCATTAAGTCTTTTTTCCATTGTATAAATGGTTTCTCATTCAAAATTACTGGTATATTTTGAAATAAAAAGTTCATTTTAGGCAATACTGTCATTTTAATTGCCTCTATACTCCCAAACAGTGATAGATTCATTTGTCCATTTATCCAAATCTTCTTTTATTCCTTTCTATGTCTTCTCATAATTATTTTTCAATAAGTCTGCATTCCTTTTGGTTATCCAGATACCTAAGTATCTGATTTTCTTCTCTATTTTATAACCTGATATGATTTGTAATTTTTCCTCTTCTTCCTTGGTCATGTTTTTCACAAGTATCACAGTCTTTTCTTTGTTTACTTTAATACCAGAAACTTTTTCAAAATCCAATAAAGTTATTTGTAATTTTCCAATCGAATTTAGTGGTTCTTCTAGAAAAAGAGCTATGTCATCTGCGAAGGCCTTCAATTTGTAATGTTGTCCCTTGACTCATATTCCTTTAATGTCCATATCATTTCTTATCTTATTGTTTAAAATTTCTAGAAGAGACTTTAATGGAACTTCAATTTACAAAGTGAATTTTTAAAAATAAGCATATTTTGAAGAGATAAGTCATAGGATTCTTTTCTCTTGTAGCGAAAGAGAGATGCCACCTGTACTGTGAGTCCAAGGAAACTAGCGATGTTGTGTATATGAAGCGGCTTGTACATGATGGAACCCGGTGTTCTTATAAAGATTCTCATAGTATCTGTGTACGAGGGGAGTGCCTGGTAGGTGATAGCAATTTCAGGGATTGATTTTCTTTCTTTTTTTAGTTTGACATTTATAGAAATGAATATAAGCTTACCATTATAGTGCCATATTTTCTCCATGACTAATCTAGATGTAAGTAACTTCATAAACCAATACTTTTTATGATGTTTGCTGTTACTATAGGAATAATGGGTGGGGGGAATACTTAGCCTTAGCCTAAGTGAAACTGAGAAAGTTCTCTGAGGCTGAATCCATGCTGCAGAAATAATCCAGTTTGACACCACTTTAACTGCCATGGCTCAGTGCTATAGAATTCTGAGATTAGTTGTTTTGTGGGAGAGACATTTAGCCTTCTCTGTCAGAGAACTCTGGTGCCACAACAAACTACAAATTCCAGGATACAATAACATTGAGTCATGGCAGTTAAAGTGGTGTCAAACTGGATTATTTCTGCTGTGCAGATGCAGCCCTAGTGACATCTTTTCTGTAGCCAAAATGGGTTACATAAGAGGAAGTCATTAACACCCTTAGGAGAACTCCCAAGTTTGTGATACAACAATTATGTAGAAAAAAGAAGACACCACCCCAGCATCCCAATGAGAACTGAGCATGTGCTCTGTGGCCAAAGCTGTAGGGATGTGAGAGAGTAAAAGCATGTGTGTGATGGTGGAAAGGAACACCAGCAATGTAATATTTTGTTGTTTTTTCCACTTGTTGAAGTTATTACCTGAGTAAGGACAGTTCATATGTACTTACATTTATTTTTACTTGGGAAAACATGTGGTATGCACCAACATGTATACCTCAGAGGAGTGCACATACCCACACTGGCAACCCTTGCTTCTTCCAGCCCTCATATTTTAAAACTTGCTATGTAGGATGAGAATTTCTGGTGCAGGTTGAAATGTCCTGTATAAATGGTGGACATAAAGATGGGTTGTTTGTTAGTGCTCCTTCCTATGTGACACGAGTGCTGCTGTGCAAGAGTCACTGTGGTATGTGACATCTCTGTTCCATTCCAGGAAGAAGTAAAGATCTCATAGGTCATATGGAAAGTGAGCACATAGTCCTAGATTCTGGGAGCTTTAATATAGATTGAGATGGAATTCATTGTCCAACTTTTTCAATCTGCTTTAGCCTTCTAATGATAGATAGTAGAACAGCACTGTTGAGGGTGCATTTTTCATAGTGCTAAGATTAAGTCAAATGGGCCACTTAGTTCACTGATTATAGCTATTGGTTGGGCCCACATAAGCAATAACACAGGTAACTTTAATGTGACTTTGTGTACACAGCTGCACCACATTGTTATTTCATGAGATTAAATTATGCCAAAGTAAGTAGTATCTAGCATTCTGCTTTTAAGTTCTCTCATTCTCATGGGACTGCACACTGGGGTTCATTGCCAGGCTATATAACTGAATTCATTGGTATATCATTTCTTCAAGTTGACAGGGAAGGAAAGCTGTGCTGTTGTCCTGAATGTTATTTACTCAGTAATGTTGCCCATGGGTCAAAGATGAGTGTGAATTGAATTAAATACCTGCATAAGCTCACACCCTGAATAGTAATATGTTCTTGAAGCACTGTTATAATGAATTAATATCAGGGTTTAGTTAAAGAAACATTTAGAAACTAGTTTATGCCAAAAGAGGTCAATATTAGCATCCTATGTGTATATCAATTTGGCCTTTCATTAAGGTACTTTTTTCTCTGTTCCTAAAATCTTGTTTTTAATATCTTAACATGACAAAAATTAAAATACAAATGAAGGCTTTCACAAGGAAATAATGGCTTTTGGTCTTTGTTTGCAGAAAGTTGGTTGTGATAAGGTTATAGGATCCACAAAACAAGAAGACAAGTGTGGTGTGTGTGGTGGAGACAACACTCACTGCAAGGTGGTAAAAGGAACATTCTCCAGAGCACCAAAGAAACAAGGTCATTCCATTTTGAATGTCATTTCTCTCTCCCAGAAAAGTGTGTCAGAAGACTGAAAAAGGATTTTTCAAACTTTGTCTTGGTAGCTCCTTTGGGAGCTTTTTTAATCGAGTGGGGGACAGTGCAGGTGCTTTCTTTAAAGGGTTTAAAATTGAAGGGCTTTAACACTGGTGTAGAATGGAGCTTGGAAATTAGTTAGCAATTGGCAATAGCATTTTAAGGTTAGATTGTTGGAGGTAAATTTAATTAGTTATTGTAAAAAGGTTAAAGAGGAAATTAAAATTGGATTTATTGCATCATTCATTAATTAAACTAGTTAATTGTTAAATCATTAAATTAAATTAAATTTAAATCATTTAAAATTAGTAAAAATGGCCAACTTTCCAAATTAACAAATTGAACCAACATGAAACGTTATTCATGTCTTCAAAAAAAGGATGCTAATAATATCTAACAATTAAAATGATGAATACTAAATGCACTGTTGGAGATTTTAATTAATTAAAGCTAACAAATTAATTTTAAAAAGCCTGATTAAACAAGCTCTAGTCTGTAGGAAACAGCAATTTACAATAGTGTGAGAGTTTCATCTTCACTGCAGAAAAATATTATTATTTAACCTCTTTGACATGAAGTCCAAGATAAAATTGCAAAGCTTCCTTCACTTTAGAAAACCAGGAAGCTGTTTTCTATGTTCCATGGAATATAATGGGGTTGGGGGGAGAGTTTTCAAAATAAGAGGCTTTGCTCAAGAAACAGTGTTTCCTGCACAAATGAATATTTCACAAAAAGTCCTGAAATGCAAGAAGTTAAGTGACATGTACAAAAACACTCATAATCTTGTGTGTGAGAATGAAATAAGCAAAGATTTACATCCCTGTTTGCAAAATAATGTAAGATAGAAGCACAACAGTCAGCTAATTCCAGGGAAGAGAGACAGTAGAATACAAATCAGAAAAATCATTAGATCTCTTCTCATAGTGGTACTCTTTCAACTTGAAATTAATTCTTCCCACTGACATATCTGGAGTGGAAGTCATCTTGATATTAGAGGACATAATCTTCTACATTATGCTTCTTTTTCATTTAACAATATACCATATCTCTTTCCATGGTGTGGGTTCTATAGATTCCCAGTCTGGTGCCATACTTTTAAAAAGGCCCCTAGTTGATGAGTGATGCAAATGAAATCAGTACTTTTAACTGTTTACTTAAAATATTTCCACCACATCTTTTGACATGGTATATGGATGGGTGGGGGTTACAATTAACATTTACCTTTGCTTATAATAGTAAGCCATACTGTTTTTAATGTTGCTCTACAGGTTACATTAAAATGTTTGAAATTCCAGCTGGTGCAAGGCACTTGCTTATACAAGAGTCTGATGCCACTGTTCATAATCTTGGTGAGTATTACATAGCTGAATTCTTATTTCCATAGGAACCATCCTCACATGGCAATAACTCCAGCCCTTTGATCTTTGGGGTGACTTTTTCTGCATTTTATTGGCCTGCCCTAGATTTGTATAATAGCATTATGATATTAGCGGATTTGGGTTTTATTTCTTTTCTCATTGTGTCCCAAACTGAATTTGACTTTTTCAAAACAGCTTAACACTGGGATGGCATTTTCCTCTGGTTGTTCTTCATACCCTCAAGCCTTTTTTGCTTAGTCACTGAACTTAGATGCTACTGTTAGAATAAAATATGGAGAAACAGAATGGTTCCCAGTTGGCAAAGAGGCCAGGCAAGTCTTCAGATTGTCACCCTATTTGTTCAAGTTGTATGCAGAAAATATCATAAGAAGAGTAGGTTTAGACCCAGAAGAAGGAGGAATTAAGACGGGAGGAAAGAATATCAACAATTAAGATATGCGGATAACACCATACTACTAGTGGAAAATATCAAAGGCTTGGAACCGTTACTATGGAAGGTCAAAGAAGAAAATGCAAAGGCAGGCTTAATACTGAACATAAAGAAAACAAAAATAATGGCCATGGAAGAATAACGTAAATTCAACCTAGACAATGAGGAAATTGAAATAGTTAAAGTTACCATACCCTGAATCAAACATTAACCAGACTGGAGACTGCAGTCAAGAAATAAGATTAGCATGGGGACGGGTAGCTATGAAAGAACTAGACAAGATCCTAAAGAGTAAATATATACTACTGAGCACTAAAGTTAGAACCATCCAAGCCATGGTATTCCTTATCACCATGTATGGATGTGAGAGCTGGACACTGACATAACTGTCACCAAGAGAGTTCCAGCTATAATCTACCCTGCATCACACTGTAATATCAATGTCTGGGGCATTGTTGTTGTGTTTTACTAAATTTGGGAACTGTTTTTTTTCAAATAGTTATACACAATTTTCAGAATTGGCCTGTTTTCATGTATAGCTCTGTATGTGATTTATTTTATAGGCTCGTAGATATGTTGGATGCTAACAATGATTATTGTGCACAGTGTTCTTCTGTTTGTTGCAGAATTCCTATTCAGCTGGTTCATTGTATTTTTGCATAAATTTCCAGCTTCTAGCATCTTGGCCATTCTGTTTCAGATTCCAAGCCATCCATAATGAGGATGTTCAATCAGTCGCAAAGCTTAAACAGTAATTGAAATCCTCTCCTTACAATTCAGTGGATCAATAACAGACAGTGTCTTGTAGACTGTTATTAATTAGAACTGGGTTCACATCATATGGGTGGGTAGCTCCACTCTGCATCACCTAGGTTTTGCTTCAGTAAATACTTCTGTTCTGTGTAGCCTCTTGGGATTAATTGCATTCCTTACAGAGACTTATTCCTTAGGTCAGGCAAACTGTTTCTGAAGCAGCATGAGCAAGATATAAACTTTCAATTCTGTAAGTCTGATAAATGTATTGATGCTGACAACATTTCACAAAATGAGTCTCACTTACAGGAAAGGGTGTCATTTTTCCAGAGCAACAGCAAAGGGAAGCATGAAGTTCATGAAACTGTCATATTTTAATTTGAATTTAGAGACAGAGATGAAAGGGCCTAAGCAGACTGGCAGAAATAGTGCACATTAAATTGAGGCACTGCCCTGGCTCAGTGCTAGGGAGTCATGGGAACTGTAATTTATTGTGGCACCAGAGCTCTCTGACAGAGAAGGCTCAATGTCCCAGAAAAAAATACAGTTCCCATGATTCCCTAGCACTGAGCCAGGGCAGTGCCTCAATTTAATGTGCACTATTTCTGCCAGTCTGCTTAGGCCTAAAGACACCTTAATTTTTTTTAATGTAGAAGTCAGCTAGGAAATTCAGCAGTACAAAGGTCAGCAGTAAAGACTGCAACAGATGTTACATTTGAAATATGGAAGAGAGAGAGGATGAGATGGTAGAATCCTTGAGTTCAAAGGGGCCTCATTTAATCCAATCACCTGTGCAGAGGAAAGATTTGTTGTACTTAACATCTCTGCCAAATGATTCGGCATAGAAGATGCCCTCCAGTAATTAATTTCATTCACTAGTTTCTCTTTTAAGATTATAAAACATTTTACTTTTATCTAAAGGAGCAATAGCGTAATAACCCAGGCCCACACCCTTACAGCCTATGTGCTGTATGTTAGCCACGTGAGAGAGTTGATGGTCTGTGAGAAATTCATTTTTATTTCCACTTGGAACAGCCAAACCAGAAGTTGTAGGATACCTGAGGCCCATTCATGGTACACAATTATAGCACTTTGAGAATACCTTAATGACCATGGCCGCATCATATGGAACCCTGGAGTTTGTAGTTTGGTCAGAAGAACCTGAGGAGCTCCCTGGCTGAGAATTCTAAGTACCCTCCTTGAATTGCAAACCCCATAATTCCATAAGATGGAACCATGGGTCTTTTGATACTATGCAATTATAGCATTATATTCCTCTCTAATTGTCATGGCAACCTATTGTGAAATCCTGGGATTTGTAGTTTGGTGAACCATTAGAGAGCTCTTGCTGAGGCTTCTAAACCCCACTCCTTAAACTGCAAACCCCAGGATTCCCATAATGGGATCATAGCAGTTAAAGTGAAATCAAAGTGCTATGCAGGCTTTTACAGAATTCATTATTCATGGATTTGATTGATACGTTCTCTCTAGGTATCTCTGGAGCCAGTGGTGTAGTGGTTTGAGTGTTGGGCTATGACTCTGGAGATCAGGGTTCAAATCCCGGCTTGGCCAGGGAAACTCACTGGGTGACCTTAGGCAAGTCACATTCTCCCACCCTCAGAGGGAGGCACTGAACTAATCTTGCCAAGAAAACCCTGTGATAGCCTTGCCTTATGGTCACCATAAGTTGGAAACAACATGAAGGCACACAGTAACAAGGAATCTTTAGATCCTCCAGCATAATTACATGGTCAATGTTCACCAGAAATCATGCTTGTGGACCTAGAGATTCCTAGAGAAAACTCTTTTCTAGGTATTTGTAGGTCTCCAGTATAATTCTGTGGTCAATTTCTGACACATGTTGACCACAGATTTGTGCTGGATAACCTAGAGATTCTTAGAGATGAGTTCTCTCAGGAGGGGGGTTATTTGTAGGGTTTTTACTTTCACAGGGGTCCTGTAGCCCTAAGTCCAGTGAATGGGTCCACTATATTTGTGTAGTGTGAAAGGGCCCCTCATGTTGGATCCAACGATACTGTTCACTGATGTAATTGCTTCAAAATATGTCCTGACTGCTATCAGGCAGTGCAGAAATTGTGGGGAATGGCAACAGGGAGAATGTCCTGTTAACTTAAGATGTGACGGACCCTACCTTTTTAGGATTAGGTCATTCCATCCATTCCACAGGTGACCACAGTTCAACAAGATTGCCAGCACTAGTGATTCCCTAGAGCATTCAGTAATCCTGAATCCATTAGTGGGTGGTTTTAATCAGTCCTCTATCCATGCACAGAGTTCTAGAAAATGTAAACTCTTAATAATAGTAACAACAGAGTATTTTCAAACACTCCCCATTCCAACAGATCACTTTCCTTATGGCTCCAAAAACTAGTGGTGTCCACCTGCTCTCTAAGGCCAGATGTTAAAAGAAACAAACCTATGGAGGCCATGGGATCCTGAGCTATTCTTAATGAGGGTATCAACATGAATATTAAACTCCTTAAACACAGGGCCTTTGCAGACTGCCAGAAATAGTGTAAATTGAGTCCACTTTAAGGATTAGGGTTAGGGTTAGGGAATCATGGGAACTGTATTTTATTGTGGCACCAGAGCTCTCCGACAGAGAAGGCTCAATGTCTCAGGAAAAAACCCCAATTCCCATGATTCCCTAGCACTAACCCTAACCCTTAAAGTGGACTCAATTTGCACTATTTCTGGCAGTCTGCAAAGGCCCACATGCTGCAGTCCTGTATAGCTCAGTGTAGTTTACTAGTTCTCCATACAGACTTAAGCTAGGCTGAACCATCTACCATCCCCTTCAGACTGATTTATTTCTTGAATCTATACCCCCACCTTTCTCCTGGGATGGGATTCAAGATTTGCTGTACAGCATCTGAAGCCCATGACCATTCCCTGCCTCATAGGGAACAGGCAAGATTGAGAAGTAGCTGGCTGTCTCCCCATCGCCAGATGCAAAATGAGTACAGCAGTGCTGAAAACACTGGAGGATGCTAGCAAATCTCAGTGGCTGATGTAATCACTTCATATCTGGCTACAGGGACATAGCCAGATAGATCTCTGATCCTGACCTCTCCCTGCAAGATAGGTGCTGCAAGGGAAGGAAAGAAGGAAATAAATACTGACCTCTCCAGCACCCAAAAAAGGATACATGCAGCCATGATAGAAATATATACGTGCATATTCCACTAACAAGATGCCAGGCACAATCAGTTTGGGAAAAATCAGCTTCCCCCTCTAAAACCCCACTGCACTCAGGTAGGGAGACAGCAGAGAAGCTCAGTTTGTGGAGGATACTTGCCATTAAAGGCATAGTCTCACAATGTACCACTGCAATTTCTCCTCCACACCCATCAGATCTCATCTACTGCTACTGCATGCAAAAGCCAAATGGAGATGACCCCTCCTTTCCCTCAACCAGAATTCACACATTTCAGCTGGGTCATCCAAGATCAGTGGCTGCTAGTAGCTTCAGTGTCAGTGTGCCATTGAATACAAACTTTAAAGAAGCTATGCAAGATGGGTGGGCTCCTTGGATAGCTTCATTCACGTAAAACCTGGAGTGAATTTACAGCCCCACTGGCATGGAAGCCACTAGCTACCATGGTCCAGAATCAAATCCTAGACCAGTTTGCTCTTACCAGTCATTCACCTGGTGTTAAGCACCAGCATTTTGTACCCAATGAGTTTCTTCTAGCATTGTCCGGAATCTATTGTTTCAGTGATAAACCAGGAGGGATCTCTGCCCCTTTCTCTGCCACTGTTCTGTTTCACCTCCCTGGCCATACTTCACCCTGCACACTATAACTGAAATAGCTTCAACCCTTCTTTCTTGCATGCCAGTGAAGGACATATACAGCCTAATAGACCTAGAGAGCTCCTCTATCACTATAGTAACACCACAACCAAGAACACTTAAAGTGAACTGTCTGAGGTAGAAAAGGAGGTGTCAGCCACAACAGGCTCCTCACTCCAGCTCAGACCAGGCCCCACAGCCTTGTAGCCATCCCCTTTTTGTATCAGGGAGTTAAGCAGGAATTCCTCCCTACAACATAAGGGCCTCCCTCTCACCTGGCCCTAAATAAAAGATGATAATCTCTTGCCATCCTTCCAAATTGAAAGTGCAGCCAAAACAGTACATAGCCAGTACTTGTATGTTAATTTTTCTCCTCAGAATTAAGAGTGCCTTTATGTGACAGCTTAGTTTGCTGATTCAGTTGAAGGTTTTTATTCAGCATAAAGCAAAGCAAAGCAAAGCAAAGCAGCTTCATTTATATACCGCTTCATACCACGCTATGGGGTGTCTAAGCAGTTTACAACTATAAGGTCATTGCCCCCCAATAGCTGGGTACTCATTTTAGTGACCTCGGAAGGATGCAGGCCTGAGTCTAGCCTGAGCCCTGGCTAGCATTGAACTCACAGCCTTGTGGTTTATAAGTGAGTGGGTTCCAAATTTAGTTAGGATTTTCTCAGATGTCTCATGCAAGGCACACTGAAGTTGATTAAAAAGCGAGTCAGCAGGTTGTTGTTGTTGTTTTTATCCATTAGAACAAAAAAATCATCAAATAATGCACCAGATACATCAGTTTCATCTGTTTCTTTACTCTTTCTGTGGATTTTTAAAATGCAAACCAGTTTTACAGAAATGCATCTCCTTCATTAGATAACACCAGCTGATGCCCTGATTTCAGGACTGAAACGTAGAATCAAATGAATGTTATAACAAAGGTTCAGAACTGGTCTTTTATCAGTTCTTAGATAAAATAGCTGACTTCATGAAGGGCTATCTTCCAAGCAAGAGGGCCATGAAAGGGAGAGTCAGCTGTGTTTGCTGCCTAATGAAAGAAGAAAAACACCACACTGAGACTGCAAAGCCAACATTTCTCCCCACCCGATAGTATCTCTTCCCCACACATACTCAGTTCTTGCATGCTATACATACTGAATGTTCATGGAAGACTGTTTGCAAGGATCTAAGGGCCTTTACAGACTGCCAGAAATAATGCAGCTTGAGGCCACTTTAACTGTCCTGACTCAGTGGTAGGGAATCATGGAAATTGTATTTTTTTTCTGTGACATTTATTCTTCTCTGTCAGAGAGCTCTGGTGCCACAATAAACTACAGTCCCCATGATTCCTTAGCACTGAGCTAGGGCAGTTAAAGTGGCCTCAAGCTGCATTATTTCTGGCAGTCTGTAAAGGCCCTAAGTTAAAAGGAAAATAAACTGTTGTACAAGTCCACCTGAGCAAAAGGAGTCAAGTTTAGGATGCTACAGCTAGCTAAATGTTTGGGAAACAGAAAAGGAGGCATAGCGGAAGTAAAGTTACACTGATTATATAAGTTATATAAAGAGAAATGAGACAGCATGGCATAGTGGTTTGAGTGTTGGACTAGGACTCTGGAGAACAGGATACAAAACCCAGCTTGACCTGGGAAACAGATGTTTGACATTGGACAAAGCTGAATAAGATTTATTTTCTAAATAAGTCGTGCCCAGAAACCCCTACTAGAAGATTGTGATAAGTCAGAAGGCACCTATCATGTGAAGAGGCGAGATGTGGGAGAAGTTAAAGAGGGGAACATCTAGCTCTTAACTATGTGTTTCCACTACTACTGCCCTTATAGAGTTATAGCACATGTGTTGCCCTCCAGTTCCATCAAAGCAGCAGCAGCTCCTGGCACTAAATAAACAAATATTGTTCTTTTTCTGTTACAGAGGTGGGCAACTACAAGGTCATGGAGCTGCACATGAATCTCACTGAGGCCATGTGCCCTATGCCTCTCATCTCTGGTTTTTATTTTTATTTTTTAAAAAAACAACAACAACACCCTTTTAAAAAAATCCAGAATGCAATTTGGCCATGTTTTTGATTCCTCTGGACTGTTTTGGATCCAGGAACCCCTTTTTCAAGTCACTTGCCACTTTTTAGAAAGCCCCCCACCATGCCTAAAACAGCCCACAAGGACCCAAATCAATTCATGTCCACAATACTCCACCACATACCCTAGAAAGGATGGGGTGTGTTTCAACTATTCTTTTTTAAAAATAATATAATAAAATAAAAATAAAAATTGTGACCCTCACCCTACATTTTTCCCATCCCTGCTTTGCTGTCTTTTCCTTGTCCTTGCTGCCTTTCCAAGATCTACAGATTAAATGATGGCCAAAGTTCTTCTATCAGACTGGGAGTTTCACTAGGGAGTTTGTCACACAGGGAAAATTGGAAGTTTAAATGGGCCAGAACCCTTGGTTATCCAGCGTATTAGGCACAATTGAGCAAATGGTTTTCACACGATGCTGTACGCAGACTGCTTAGAATTTAACAGAAAGTTATATGAATCATGGAATAATCATTTTCAGGAAAATACTGTGTTTTCATTTCCGTTTCATTCACAAATTCACTTTCTTTGCACAATTCCTGTACTATAAAAACCATTTCCAGGATTCTCCCCATTTTTATGCTTGTTGCCGGATTTTCCCATGGTTCTTTAGGGATAATAGCCAGGGTTCTTAAAGGAACATCTTCTCAGGCAAAGGCAGAGGCACACAGACACACAAAAGAAAATTCTTGCTTCTTCATCCCACTCCTCTCTCTGTGTGTGAATGTCTCTCCTCCTCCAGCCAGGGCTCTTAAGGAGCAGCTGATGCAAGGGGAGAGAGAGAGAGAGAGAGAGAGAGATAATGAATGAATGGCTCCCAGTCTGAGCCAGCAGCGATCCCCAAACTGTCCCCTTTAAGGGATTTTGGACTTCAGCTCCCAGAAACCCAGACTATTGGCCAACATGGCTGAGGCTTCTGGGAGCTGAAGTCCAAAATCCCTTAAAGGGGACAGCCTTCCCTCCTGCTGGCTCAGACCAGGAGGCAATCACTGAGTCCCACTCTGGGAGAAAAAGACTGAGTTGTATGAGCAGCCAAATGCAAAAAGCAAGAGAAGGTGCACTCCAAGGAAGAGGAAGGTGAAGCATGCCGGCGGGGGCGAGTAAGAAGGAAGGAAGAGTGAGTGGTAAGAGCAGTTACCATCCATTCGTTCATTCATTCACTCTCCCCTCTCTCTCTCTCTCTTCCCTTTAATCCACCATCAGATCAAATTCTCTATTGGAAAAAATGTATCCTGAATGTTCAGAATAATATATAACCGAATTGTTATTTGTGAAGAAGAATTGTGAATATATGTTAGCTGTACAGTGATAGACAGTGACATATATTTGGCTCATTTACTAACACTGAAAAGCGTGAGGAAGAGAGGAGGGGAGAAGGGGTTTGAAGGTTGTGACCACTGTTTTGACTTGTATTCTATTGTTTGTTTGTATAGTAATTGTATATTATATTTTTGGTCAACTTTTATGTTTAACAGGATCTGGGGTTTTTTAAGATGACATGTCACTAATCTGAATAAAACAGATTGTACTTTTGTCAGGAACTGTCTAACTTCTTTTCTTTTCAGAAAACCAAAAGCGAGAACAACAACAATAGAACTCACATTGCCTGAGGATTTAAAGTTTATCATTATTTTTTCTAGCTATCAAGAACAGAGAAACAGGGAAATTTATTTTGAATGAAGACAACTATGTGCCAGACTCAAAAGTGTTTGTCAACATGGGTGTGGAGTGGGAGTATCGGAATGATGATGATAGAGAAATGGTACAAACTATGGGTCCTTTACGTAATGGAATCATCGTTCTAGTAAGTCATATGAAGAATGTCTAGGTTACTCTGAGTCATGCATACAGTAATTTGTCAGTTGCATCTGTTCAGATATCTATTTTAAGGATCAAGGGTGTATTGAATTGTTTCTCTCTAATGTTTCATATTGCCACTTTTGTTTGTAAGAGTTTCAGAGCAGGGCTTGGAAAAATTATTTTTTGGACTAAAGCACCCAGAATTCCCCAGCCACCATGACACCAGCTCTGTACATGTGCATCACTCAAACAGCATCCAAGTAAACAACATGAAAATATATCATCCATATATAAAAAAATAAAATAAAGTATCCTAAAGTGACAAAGCAACTGTGCTAGCAGGAGCTGTGCTATGCTGTTGAGCACCAAATACTAAAAGTACAAGATTATCAATGCGATGAATTCGTTCTTGGAGAATTTGGCTACTTGAAGTGAAGTAGCTACATTCGTTCTTATCACAGAGGAGTTCAGAAACATGAAATACATTGTCCAGGAAACTTCGATAAAGGGGGTTCCATGCAGATATTGCACTAACAGGAATAATACATGAGAACATGGCTTATCAGTTCCCCCTCTCCAGGGTCAAAGATGCAGTTGCATCACATTAGGGGATTTAACTTTTAAGCAGGTTAGTGAAAGCTCTAAAAGAGAATGCACAAAAATGGTTTTCTGGCTTATATAACTGAAGTGCCCTATTAGTATAGATTGTTTATTTATTTTTATTTTATTTACTTATTTAGTTTCTATTTTACCTTTCTCCCAATACAGGAGCCAAAATGGTTTACAATATAAGCTAGGAAAGCTAAAACAGTACCTAGTACAAAAGGTTTTTTAAAAAAACAACAACAACCAATCTAATTAAAACCTTTAAACAGTTCAAAACACATTCAACACATATTAACATTTTGTTAAAATACAGAATATCATTGAATATCCTTCTGCCCTGCTCAGTTTCTGCTCTGGAGGCCTGTTTAAATAATAAGGTATTGCCTGTCAGTGAAAAGAGAACAGAGAGGAAGCCAACTGAATCTCTGGGGCAGCGTGGAGGTCTTCCACAGTGCAAGAACAGTCATTGGGAAGGCTGACTCCCTTCCTCATGTCCTCATAATGAAAGGGAGTGGGATGGAGAGAAAGATCTACAGATTTACAGATGATCATAAGATTTGGGTAGACTCATATATGGAGAGATGGGCTTTCGGATAGTATCTGGATTGTATACGTCATTTCCGGTTTATGGCAAACCTAAATGGATCCATCATGGGGTTTTCTTGGCTAGTTTTGTTCAGAGGGAGTTTGCCTTTTCCATTCTTTTAGGTGGAGAGTGTGTGACTTGCCCAAGATCAGCTAGTGGGTTTCTATGGCCAAGTAAGGATTTGAACCCTAATCTCCAGAGTCTTAGGGGGGAAGCAGACGAGGGCGTCCAGGACGCCCTGGGCCGGCGCGCTGCGGGGCCGCAGCCTCCGCACCTCGGCGCACCGGCGGCGTCCCTGGAAGGAGCGCTAAATCAGCGCTCCTTCCTCAAGACAGCGAAAGTGCGCACTAAAAGCGGTGGGCGCACTTTCGCTGTCTTTTCCGCTGCGGCGCGTCCGGTCGCCATGGCGTGAGGTCATCCCCGGAGCGCCGGCCGTGCGGAGGGCCGGCGACTCCAAGGGCGACCTCAGGGAGAGGAAGGGGCGCCGCTCGTGCGGCTGCCCCTCCTCTTCCCTGCCCGGAAGACGACTCTATTAGTCGTCTGCCGAGGCCCTTAGTTCACCACTCAAACCACTATACTCTGATGGCTGTATATATTGAGACTATATCACAATATTTAACATTTGTGATATGAGATAATATGTATTGGATATGTTTCCCACTAAATATTGTACATATCAAACAGATACATAGCCCTGAAAAATAATCCGATCCTCACTCTGGGAGGATTATTTTAGGCTGGATCCACACTCAGAAATAATCCAGGTTGACACCACTCTGACAGAGAAGGTTAAATGTCTCACAAAACTACAATTCCCAGAATTTCATAGCACTGAAGTAAGGCAGTTAAAGTGGTGTCACCCTGAATTATTTCTGCAGTGCAGATACAGCCTTTCCATTATATGATTCTTAATGTTCAATTTCCCCTGTTTTATTTATTTATTTGGAGGGGGGAAATCACCATACTGTCACACACAAATAATATTCAAGGCATCAAAACAATGTTAATAGCCTCAGAACTATAGAGATAATTTTGGTGTGTATCACTTCTGCTCATAAATTAACATGAATAATAATCTTAACATTCTAAAAGTAAATCCTTGATAATAAATGTCACTGATTTCAATAGGACTTACTTTCATGGAAATAAGAACACGGTTTTAGCATAATAAAAAGTTTAGAACAGTTATTTATTTATATATTATCCAAAGGGTAGTGTGATCCCCAAATGGTTGTGTAATCCATAAAATATATTATTAAAAATATTGAAAGACAATGACAAAATAGCTAAAAAGTCATGGAACTATATCTGTATTCTAAAACGTTGAGGTTAACATATGTTTAAAGTGTCCCTATAATATTCTAAATATCATTGCTTGAAGAAGAGAAGACTGAAAGGTGATTAGCTAGCCATCTTTAAATATCTGAGGACATGTCACATAGAAGATTGAGCAAGCTTGTTTGTAGCCCCAGAGAGTAGAACAAAAACCAGTGATTCAAATGGCGGAAAAGAGATTCCATTTAGAAAGAACTTCTTTACTGTTTAAAAAAAAACTTTCTTTGTAAGCCTTTAAACAGAGATTAGATGGGTATCTTTCAGGAGTGCTTTAGCTATATAGTCCTGCATTTCTGGGTGTTGGGTCTCTTCCACCTCTTAAGATTGTATAATTCTATGATTCTTGCTAAAAAGGTATTGGTATCTTGTCCAAATAGGCAATTCCTCATGGTAATGTCAAGATTTCATTGACTTACAAGTACATGATCCATGAAGATTCCTTAAATGTTGATAACAACAATGTTTTGGAAGACTCTGTGACATATGAATGGGCTTTGAAAAAATGGTCTCAGTGCTCAAAACCCTGTGGAGGAGGTAAGAAGTTCTGTCATTTTTTAAAAATGTAATTAATGGTGTTACACATATATATATAAATACTTGTGTTTCTTACTTGCATTTGGATTCTCAATATGTAGTAACCAATAGATGAATTCATGAAAAGCATGATGTCTGATATTATTTCCCATGTTGGATCTCCGCTGACTTTTCTACTCAGTGCAATAAGTTTGTAATCACAAGTGATGCATTTGCATTTAAGAACCCAACCAAAGTGTAAATGACATTTTAAAAAATGTCTAAGTATTCACATTGTCAGTTGTACTTTAATAGGAGAAAACCTGTGAGTAACATGAAAATGTGAGGCTGGAGAAGTCCACTCCAAGCAGGGCATTTATTACAGTCCATTAGTCATAACATAATGCACATCTTGAAAATGGATAGCAGATAAAATGTATTAGGATAGTTCCATGTGGTAACAACATAAAATAAATGAATAAGTGCTTACAAAACACTGGGGTGTAACAGTTCTGACAGTGAATTATACTCTGTAGCCCCATAGTACCTAACATCCAGTGTTTGATAGGGATATAAAAGTGTGTTTATTTCATTTCTCTTTCTCCCTACTAAGTGAGCTTACAAGAAGTTTTACACACTTCTCAATGGTTTTTCATGCTCCAGCACTTGGTTGGGGGGGATTCATTTGTGCAAAATGAATATTCTTCACACATCGGGCAGAAGGCATCAAAAACACTGGAAGAGTTGTTTATTTCGGCACGTGGTTGTTGTACCAATTTACAAATTTTCTGTGAAGTTGAAGGCTTTCATGACCAGCATCCATAGTTTTTTGTGGGTTTTTTGGGCTGTGTGGCCATGTTCTAGAAGAGTTTCTTTCTGACATTTCGCCAGCATCTGTGGCTGACATCTCTGAAGATGCCAGCCACAGATGCTGGCGAAACATCAGAAAGAAACTCTTCTAGAACATGGTCACACAGCCTGAAAAACCCACAAAAAACTACAAATTTTCTGTCACCAACCAGGCTGTGAGACTAGAGTATACCAACATGAATCCCACAGTCAAAATCCTACTGGGATTACATAAAACTGCTGGTT
Organism: Phrynosoma blainvillii; assembly: GCA_026167975.1. Taxonomy (NCBI): domain Eukaryota; kingdom Metazoa; phylum Chordata; class Lepidosauria; order Squamata; family Phrynosomatidae; genus Phrynosoma; species Phrynosoma blainvillii. Next base: position 286,896,226 of record JANUYF010000002.1, on the reverse strand, counting down.
GCTTGAACCAGTACTTCCAGGTAGGTCCTGGAGCAGGTTGGACGCAATTTGTTACTGTTGTGACAACTGGAAACGGGGTTGCTGTTTTATATACTGGTGCTTTCACATGATCACAGTGAAGTGACAAAAACTGCCATACAAACTCCCATGAATGGTCTCAGGGGCTGAACCAGGCCACCTTGACCCTGCAAAAGAGATACATTCACATTTGCCCCCCTTTTAAATAAAGTAAAGAGGACTGTAAGGGTGGAGAGGTGGATTTTGAATTGTGTAGAAGCACTTTAAAATGCTCAGAATAAAAAGAACTCTGTTTCTTAAGGTTATCAGTTTACAAAATATGGTTGCCGGAGGAAAACAGACCACAAGATGGTTCATCGCAGTTACTGTGACTCTATCCAGAAACTGAAGCCCATTCGCAGGGTGTGCAATCTCCAGGAATGTTCCCAGCCAATGTAAGCATTTCTCTTTGCTGGAAGAGCTTATTGCTGTTGTGTAATAATTAGCTGAAGCAGAAATGTCTGGAGCTATCCTGAAATGACCTCTCCTTTATTCCCCTCCCCTTGTAGCTGTTTTGGGTCAGGATTGCTATATAGCTATAATTTTTAGAATATTACCAAATCAGATGTTACGCAATGATCTGATGGGATTGCCAGTATTTTGCTAGGTGGGGAAAGAAAAAACATTCCTATAAATAATTATTTCCACTGATTCCAAGTCAGATTTTCAGGGGGGAAGTATGGAATAATAATTTCTGTCTGATGCTTAACCTTGTGCTTCACCCATATTTAGTTCATCAAGGTATAAATAGATATGAAATGGCCTTGTATACATTAATTTTATGGTGTGTGAATTTTTGAATACATACAAATATTTATAGGCTGTTTTTGAAGTAAACGCCGTACATCACCAGTGCTAATCCAAATGCCAATAAAACATACTAGGTTTTAAAGATGTGTGTTTGTAGGGAGAGTGGGTGAGGAAGGAATATCTTTGGTTCACAATAAGTAGCTTTGTTATGAATCATAATATTTCCCATTTGTTGGCTTCTTTCTTTTGTGTAGATATGTGTGTTTGTGCATAAAACTGTGTGTAAAACAAATCCTTCTCACCAGCCCCTGAAGTGGCCAGAATTCCTCTTTTTTTATTATTATTATAACATAAATATTTTACAAAGCTATAATCAAAACAACCATATTAACATTACCCGGCTTATAAATCAATACTACCCGTACATCTCTGTTTCTGACTAATTATACAATTCATTTCCATTGACATATCCCGTCTATAAGATGTTAATTAGTTTTATCATTCAACACTTCTTATTTTACAAGATTCTCTTCTCATCTCTAATTTCAACTTTTCTTTTAAAGTATCTTTCCCATATAATATTTCCGATAACACAGATCCTTTTGAATTATTAAGATGTTATATTCCCCATCTTTTATTACAATATAAAAATAATGAATTCCACATATTATTAATCTCATTTTTTGTTTTCCCTTCCTGTAACTGTTCTTTTCTATCCAACTCTGCGATGTCTATTAATCTAAACAACCAGTCATCCATGACTGGTATTTCTTCTGTTTTCCATTTACTAGCTACTAGTACCCTAGCCGTAGTTATCATATATACCGTATTTTTCACCCTATAACACGCACTTTTTCTTCCCCTAAATGTGCGTGGGGAAGTGAGTGCGCCCTATAGGGCGAAGGGCCGAGGCCGCGGGGAGAAGGAGCCCTCCTTCCCCCCGCGACCTCAGTCTTTGAATGGACTGGTGCTGGGATCGAAGCGATCCCGGCGCCAGCCGATTGAAAGACTGAGGCCACGGGGAGAAGGAGGGCTCCTTCTCCCCGCGGCCTCAGTCTTGGAATCGGCTGGTGCCGGGATCGAAGCGATCCCGGCACCAGCCGATTGAAAGACTGAGGCCACGGGGAGAAGGAGGGCTCCTTCTCCCCGCGGCCTCAGTCTTGGAATCGGCTGGTGCCGGGATCGAAGCGATCCCGGCGCCAGCCGATTGAAAGACTGAGGCCACGGGGAGAAGGAGGGCTCCTTCTCCCCGCGGCCTCAGTCTTGGAATCTGCTGGTGCCGGGATCGAAGCGATCCCGGCGCCAGCCGATTGAAAGACTGAGGCCGGGGGGAGAAGGAGCCCTGCTTCCCCCCCCCGGCCTCAGTCTTGGAATCGGCTGGTGCCGGGATTGAAGCGATCCCGGCACCAGCCGATTGAAAGACTGAGGCCGGGGGGAGAAGGAGCCCTCCTTCCCCCCCCCCGGCCTCAGTCTTGGAATCGGCTGGTGCCGGGATTGAAGCGATCCCGGCACCAGCCCATTGAAAGACTGAGGCCGGGGGGAGAAGGAGCCCTCCTTCCCCCCCCCCGGCCTCAGTCTTGGAATCGGCTGGTGCCGGGATCGAAGTGATCCCGGCACCAGCCCATTGAAAGACTGAGGCCGGGGGGAGGAGGAGCCCTCCTTCCCCCCCCCCCCCAGCCTCAGTCTTGGAATCGGCTGGTGCCGGGATCGAAGCGATCCCGGCACCAGCCCATTGAAAGACTGAGGCCGGGGGGAGAAGGAGCCCTCCTTCCCCCCCCGGCCTCAGTCTTGGAATCAGCTGGTGCCAGGATCGAAGCGATCCCGGCACCAGCCCATTCAAAGACTGAGGCCGGGGGGAGAAGGAGCCCTCCTTCCCCCCCCGGCCTCAGTCTTGGAATCGGCTGGTGCCGGGATCGAAGCGATCCCGGCACCAGCCCATTGAAAGAATGAGGCCAGGGGGAGAAGGAGCCCTCCTTCCCCCCCGGCCTCAGTCTTGGAATCGGCTGGTGCCGGGATCGAAGCGATCCCGGCACCAGCCCATTCAAAGACTGAGGTCGCGGGGGGAAGGAGCCCTCCTTCCCCCCGCGACCTCAGTTCAATGGGCTGGTGCTGGGATCGGAGAAGTTCTCCGATCCCAGCACCAGCCCATTGAACAACCGGCCTCCGGCTAAAGGGAGGAATCCTTTTTTCTTGGATTTTCCTCCTTTAAAATTGGGTGCGCCTAATATGCCGGAGCACCTTATATGGCGAAAAATACGGTAATATTAGTTTCCAATTTCTCTTCTTTTCTAAACCTTGTATCAATTGTACCATATTTAACAAAAATATTTCAGGAATGAAATCAAATGTTGTATTGGTAATTTCCATAATTATTATATGTACCATTCGCCAAAACTTAGCTACAACTGGACAAGACCACCACATATGAATCCAGGTACCCTGTTGTTGTTTTTTTTACATTTCCAGCAAATGTCATTGTTATTTTTGTACATTTTTGCCAATCTCATGGGGGTAAGATGCCATATTGTTTCTAACTTAAAAAAATTTTCTCGTAATATTTGATTACTTGTAAATTTATATGTCGCTTTTCTGGCTTTATTCCAATTTTCCAAAGAAATTTCATTACCAACATCCCTTGCCCAACTTAACATATGTTCCTTAACAACTTCATCTTCTAGTTTTCTTTGCAGTAATATCTTATATAAATTAGCTATTATATTTGGTTTATCTGTTATTAGAATATTATCTAACTCATTCTTTCCCAGATATATTCCTTGTGTTTTAATATCATTCATCATCATACTTTGTAATTGATGGTATTGAAACCATGAAACCAGAATTCCTCTTCTGGTATGGAAAAACAACTTGTTTTTATTCTCAGTGTGAGGAGAGGAAACCCATTTAAAGGCTGAATTGTCACTTCTGTGGCAGTTCACCCTTTGGGGACCAAGAAAAGGGTAGTCTGGGAATTATGGAGGGGTCCAGGGCTGCAAAGACAGCCTTGATGTTCACATTGCCAGTCAACAAGGCACTCCCTGCAAACTTTCTCCCTAGTCCATCCATCAGTGTTGGTCTCTGAATTCAGGTCTCTGCTTGCAAAAATTCACAGGCACATGGATTCTCACCACCACCACCACAAGGTACAGGTGTGTCTTCATGAATAGGCTGGCTAGCAATCCTCCCAGTCTAATACCAGCACTGCTGTTCCTCTGAGGCCTTGCTTGGTCAGTTACCTAAGGTTTCCCTTTCAGGCCTTTTGGTCTTTCCTTGAAGATTATCGCACACTTAAATAAACTGGTTTACCTGATCTGGCTTAAAAATAAATGCGGGCAGTGTCCAGACTCTATCACAAAGGTTTTGCCACCGAAATTGCTGCCCTGGATCATCCCACGGCCATCTCCACTCCTGGAGCCATTCCAGCAGCCATTTTCTCAAGATGGAAAACTCCTGTCTTCGAAAAGAGTTGCACTGAGTGGCTCTAGGAGCAGAGATGGCCCTGGATGGTTCCGGGCAGCGATTTCAGTGGTAAAACTCTTGCGATAGGTCCAGATGCTGCCTGCATTTATTTTTAAGCCAGATCAGGTAAACCAGTTTATTTAAGTGTAAGATAAGCTCCCTTGTTGCTCCCTCTCTGAGGAGCACATTCAAGATTGGCAGGGAGATCATAATGTATTTTGTATATCTGCATGCATGTTTTTACAAAACAGTAAGAACATAGAATAGTGTGAATAATAATAATGGCTCCTATTCTATATCACCTACTTAGTTACGTATGCACAGCTAAGTAATGTCTCCTGGCCTGCCCACCCAACATCTACTTTACCATACAGCAACCACACTGAGCAATTGAGGTCAGTTCAATTGGCGATTGAACTGCTAGAGGAGGATGTTTCCATGGCCCTCCTGCCAATGAGCAAGGCTGTGAAAAAGAATTGCAACTGAGGTTTTGCTTCTGATTGTAGCTCTCTGGTTGAAGGCAATGGAAACATCCTTCTCCCCCACCCCTATTGCCAGTTGAACAGACTTCCATCTTTCAGTGAGGAGGCGGCTGCTGCTGAAGTACATTTTGGAGGATATTTATGATCATGGAAATAGTGATACAATCTTGACTGTGTGGTATTAGTGAATATGGAGCAGTTATGGATTGGTAACTCTAGGGATGAATCTGTAATTGTAATACAGGATGCCCGCTGAGGAGGAGGAGGAGGAGGAGGAGGAGGAGGAGGAGGAGGAGGAGGGTTAAAGATATATACAATTAATATATCAAGGAAATGAGAAAATATATAAGGTTCTATTAAATGAATGCAAAGAGGGCTATAAACTAGGATGCTTATTTGATTGGTAGTTCCTCAGGGACCTCTACTACACTTGAGTCTTAGTGGTCCTGATCCTTGGTGCCTGATCATTTGGGGGGCATAGCCTTAGGGGTATTCAGCCCCACCTCCCTTAGTCTTGGGAGACGAGACAGGAACTGAGAAGAGAGATAAAAGAGACAAGAGCTGAAATAAGAAAAGATTTGAAAAAAGAACTAAAAGAACTGGATAGTCTTGGAAGAAGAATGGAAAAGATATTGACAGATTTACTTAACACAAAAAAAAGAGGTGGAGGAATGGAAAGAGCAAATGAAAACATTGGAAAAAACAGCAAAAGAAATAATACAAAAACAAGAACAACAGAAAACAGCTGAATTGGTAACCGAACTGTGATATAGAGAGAAATGCATAAGATTTAGAGGTCTACCAGAAATAAAAAATGAAAATCTATATGAAAGAATGGTAACAGCAGTAGCAGAATATATAGGATATAGCAATACTAAACTGGAAGCGTAGATGGGCAAAATATTTAGAGTAAACTCTAATTATTCAAGAGAGAGAAGAGCAGCGAGGGATATAGTATTGTGTTTAATGAGAACAAGAGATCTAATTATTCAAAAAAGTTATGAAGCAAGACTGTGGATTGAAAATGATGAAGTTAAAGTATTTAAGGACATACTTCCAACAATTATGATGGAAAGACATAAATATAAATTGCTGAGTCAACTTTTAAAGAAAAAGAAAATTGATTACAGATGGGAAAGGAAAGAAGGGCTATCCCAGGGGTAGGCAACCTTTCCCCTTTAAGGGCCGAGGGACTTCAGCTCCCAGAAGCCTCAGCCATGTTGGCCAATAGTCCCATGTTGGCCAATAGCCACTGGGATTCTGGGAGTTGAAGTCCCTCGGCCCTTAAAGGGGAAAGGTTGCCTACCCCTGGGCTATCCTTTCAATGGAATCAGAAAAGATTTAAAATTGACTCACTGGAAAAAGCAAAAGATATAGAAAAGAGATTAACAAGAAAAGATGGGAAAGAAAAGGAAAATCAAGAAGAAGAAGAAGAAAGACCTACTCAACTAACACGCACAAGAGTACAACAAAAGGAAAAAGATGAAGAACATGAGGAAAAGACTAGAACAGAAAGAGAGATGGAAGAAGCGGAAGTGGTAGAAAGACAAACAAGAATAAAGAGACAATCGGAAAAAGAACAAGTTGAAGAGTAAGAGGTTGAAGAAGAAAGTGCAGAAGAGATAGAGGAAGAAATAGAAGAAGAGGAAGAAAATAAGGAAGAAAATGGAGATAGTAAAGATAGTATACAAATTGAAGAGGACTGAAAAAGGGAAAAGGAAAAAGAAAAGTACAAGGAAAAAAGAGAGAAAAAACTTAATAAACTGTATAAATAAATAAACACAAAAGGGAAGGAAGGAGTGGAACAAAAAAACTCAAGATAAATAAAAAGAAATTAAAACAAAACAAAATAAAAAAGAAAGAAAAGAAAAGAAGATAAAATAGAAATGATAAAACATAAATTTTTCATCATCATGACAATTTTACCGTGGAATGTGAAAGATTTGAATTCTAAGCATAAAAGCATAAAAGAAGTATAGTTTTCCACTCCCTTGAGAACAAGAAATTAGAATAAGAGAATAAGAGAAAAAGATTCTAAATACCTAAGGAACCCCAAATTAGGAAACTGTTATATTTTGATAATGGAAGAAAAAAGAAAAGAAAAGGAGTAGTAATATATATAAACAAGAAATACAACACTAAAGAGATCTTTAAAGACGTTGAGGGTGCATATATAGCAGTAGAAGTTAAAACTAAAGAGTTGTAGGGATTTGGAGAATAGAGGAAATTTTTTTGAAAAAATTGTGAGAGAATTACAGGAGGTGGAATATGATAATATATTACTGATGGGAGACTTTAACGCAGTAATCGGTCTAAAACTTGATAGAGAATCAAACAAAGGAAAAGCAATCAGAAAGAATCAGGGAAAATTACCTAATTCTTTCTTCAAGTTATTGGAGGAAAAAAAGATGAAAGACATATGGAGAGTCAAATACGGTCAAGCAAAAGGTTATACATTTCATTCAGAGGTTCATGATTCAAAGTCAAGAATCGACATGTTTCTGGTGACAAAAATACTTCAATTGAAGACACAAATCAGCCCTGGTGGCGCAGTGGTTAAATGCCTGTACTGCAGCCACTCACTCATAAACCACAAGGTTGCGAGTTCAATACCAGCCAGGGCTGAGGCTCGACTCAGGCCTGCATCCTTCCGAGGTCGCTAAAATGAGTACCCAGATTGTTGGGGGGGCAATCAGCTCACAGTTGTAAACCGCTTAGACATCCCATGTGTGATATGAAGCGGTATATAAATGAAGCTGCTTTACAAAAAAATGGAAATACTGCCTAAGATTGTATCTGACATCACCCTATAATAATGGAGATTAAAAAAGGAAAAAATGAATTTAGCTGGAAATTAAAAGAACATCTTTTGAAAAAATGAAAAGATTGTTAAACAGTTAAAAGAACTTGTAGAAGAAAGAAGAAGAAAACAGGATATTAAAAGAAATAAGGGATAAAGAACAAAAATGGAATAATAAAAGAGAACCTAAACTAAAATATGAAATACAAATCCTGGAACAACAACTGAGGGCGCTAACAATAAAGGACATGGATAAGAAATTACAAAATATAAAACAAAATCACTTCGGAATAAACCGAGCAAAGTTTTAGCTAATGAAATAAGAAAAGAAAGAAACAAAAAACTCTTCACTGATATAAGAGTAGAAGAAAAACAGATCAAGAAAAACTAAAAAAATTCAAAAATATAAAACACAAATAGAGAAGAAATGGATAAGGAAAGGATCCAAAAGTATTTAGATAAGCAAATAATAATAATAATAATAATAATAATAATAGAAATATCCAAAACTCAAAAAGAGGAACTGAATAAAAAGATTACAGAAAAAGAAATATCGGAAGCAATGAAATTAGGAAAAGCACTCAGCTTTAGAAAAATGAAATTAGGAAAAGCACTCAGCCCAGACGGCCTCTCATCAATATTTTATTTAAAAAAAATGGAAGATGTGTTTAAGACTCCCTTACTCAAAGTACTGAATGACATATGAAATAAGGGGATACTGGACTCATGGAAAAACACATATATAACACTGATTCCGTAAGAGTATAGAGATGTGAGAGATGTAAAGAATTATCACCCTATATCGTTGTTAAACAATGATTATAAAATTTTCGCAACAATTATAGCAGAAAGATTAAAGAGAATCCTGAAAGAAATAATCAACGAAGATCAAAATGGATTTCTACCAAGAAGGCATATAAAAAATAACATTAGAACAGTTCTAAACATGGTAGAATATTTTGAAAAACACAATGAAAAACAGCTAGCAATGATCTGAAAAAGCTGGTTATTTCTGAAGGAAGTCATCAAGAAAATGAACATTGGAAAAGGGTTTGAAAACTGGATACAAGCAATCTACAAGGAATAGAAGGCACAAATTATAATAAATGAAGAAAAGACAGATCCAATTAACAGAGAAAAAGGAATGAGGCAAAGCTGTCCAATGTCACTGTTATTATTTATAATGATCTTAGAAATACTAAACATCAAGATGGGAGAAGATAATGACATTCAAGGGATAAGAGTAAGAGGACACAGTTATAAGATCAAGGCATATGCGGACAATGTAGTCTGTTTCCTGGAAGAGCCTTTAAAAAGCATACAGAAATTATTACACACCGTACAAGAATACAGAAAAATGGCAGGATTCAAAATAAATCAAGAGAAGACAGCAATCATAATCATGAATATGAATAAAAAAGAGGAAGAAATTTTAAAAGAAAAAAATAAATTTAGGACAGAAAAAAAGGTGAAATATTTGGGAATAGATATAACAAAAAGAAATGCAGACTTATAAGAAAACAATTACAATAAAACATGGAAAAGACTACAGAAGGACTTGATAAGATGGTCGAAATTACAGATTTCTCTATTAGGAAGAATCTCGCTAATAAAAATGAATGTGTTACCAAAGCTAATGCATTTATTCCAGAACATTCTCATAATCCATACTGAGAAATACTTCAATACTTGGCGAAAGGAAATATCCAAGTTTATCTGGTTGGGTAAGAAACCCAGAATAAAATGGACTAGTCTGGTAGAAGCTAAAGATAAGGGAGGATGTGCTTTACCACACCTCAAAATATATTACTTCGCATGCACTTTGAGCTGGATAGAGGATTGGATCAAACTAAATAATGAAAGACTTTTAAGTTTAGAAAGGGACAACATAAGATTTGGATGGCATGCCTATATGTGGTATGGAAAGATAAAGAATAACTAAGATTTCGATCATCATTACAGAAGAACTTTGTTAAAGGTTTGGATGAAAGTAAGAAAAATCTTCTATAGGAAAATGCCACTTTGGGTATCTCCCCAAGAGGCTCACCTATACAGAATTAAAGGAGGAAAATATCCATCTATTAGATATTATGATATCCTGGAACAGGCAACATATAAAGGAAATTATAAAGAATAAAAAATGAAAACCAAGGAGCAATTAGAACAAGAAGGAAAACTTAATAATTGGCTACTATATATGCAATTGAACAAAAGATTCAAGATTGATAAGATAGCAATAGGCTTCGAAGAAAATAAAACTGAACTAGATAAAATCATTGAGGATAAAGAAGGAAATCATGTAGCAAAATATTACAAGGTGATCAGAGATAAGAATCCGGAAAAGGAAATGGTGAACCATGTGATGATTAAATGGGCTCAAGATATAGGAAAAAATATTGACCTAGATAAGTGGGAAAAGGCCTGGCGAGAGACTTAACAAATTCACATTGTGCCAAGATCATAAAGAATTTTTTTTAAAGATGACACATCACTGGTACGTTTCACCCAAAAAACTCAACACAATATATAATACAGGGAAACTATCATGTTGGAAATGTCAGAAACACCAAGGCTTGCTCTACCACATGTGGTGGGAATGCAAAGTAGCAGGAAATTATTGGAGAAAAATACACAAACTAATAACAGAAACACTACAAACAAGGTTGCCATTTAACCCAGAACTATTCTTGCTAAACATGATACCAACTAATGGAAAAGAACTAAAGAAAAAACATAAGCGAATATTGCTATATATGATTACAACAGCCAGGATAATATATGCAAGATATTAGGAAAAAAATTGAAATACCAAGCATAGAAGAATGGCTAGTTAAACTGAGAGAAATTAAAAATATGGACATTTTAACAGCCCTGATACAGAATAAATCAGTAGAAAAGATAGAAGAAGAATGTTGTGAAACTTTGATCTTATGGGGTGAATGATGACAAATGTAAAACAGGAAGATCAGAAGAGATGATAATAAGAAAAAGAAAAAGCAGAGAATTAATCTAAATTGAAATAGAATAATGTCAACTATTGTATTGGTTATAACTGCATAATCAAAAACAGGAAAGTGGTTACTTTATACAGATAGGTTGAATAAAAGAGAAAATAAGTATGGAAACATAAATAAGCAGAAGATATAGTAGGATTTTTTAGAAAGCCTAATAATAGATGGAGACTTATAGGATGAAAAATAATGAGATGAATTCCCAACCGGGAAGGCAAGGAAACTAAGTTAAACTTGATAAGAAATACACTGTTTTAAGTTTTAATTGTGAGTTTGTATTATATCTGTTTATTGGAGGGGGGAAATATAGTTTGGGTAGTGAGGTTAGGTTGGGGGTGATCTACGTTATGTTATTGTATGGTGTATTGTGTATGTATTTTGTATGATTGGATTGTATGATATGTATGCATTTAAATAATAAAACCAATTAAAAAAAATAAAAACTGCAGTGAGAGATCAGCCCTGGTGGCGCAGTGGTTAAATGCCTGTACTGCAGCCACTGACTCATAGACCACAAGGTTGCGAGTTCACTACCAGCCAGGGCTGAGGCTCGACTCAGGCCTGCATCCTTCCGAGGTCGCTAAAATGAGTACCCAGCTTGTTGGGGGGCAATCAGCTCACAGTTGTAAACCGCTTAGACATCCCATAGCGCGATATGAAGCGGTATATAAATGAAACTGCTTTTGCTTTGCTTTTTGTACAAGGTTGAATTACAAGGTAACAGAATTACTTTTATACTGGCTTTTTCAAGCGATATTTACAAGTACCCAAAGACACATTCACACTACACAATTATAGCAGTATTGTTGTTGTGTGCCTTCAAATCATTTTTGCCTTATTGTAACCCTAAGGCAAATGTATCAGAGGGTTTTTCTTGACAAGATTTGTTCAGAAGGATTTGCCATTGCCTTATCCTAAAGATGAGAGAGTATGCCTTGCTCAAGGTCACCCAGTGGGTTTCAATGGCTGAGCGGGGATTTGTACCTTACCCTCTAATCAATCAGTGGAAGTAGAGTGTCTAGATGGAGGGAAATGATAGTGCCTCTCTATTCTGCTTTGGTCAGACCTCACCTGGAATACTGAGTCCAGTTCTGGGCACCACAATTCAAAAAGAATGTTGACAAGCTGAAGCAAGTCCAGAGGATGGCGACCAAAATGGTGAAGGGCCTGGAAACTATTCCCTATGAGGAGTGAGTTAGGGAGACTGCTCCCTGGAGAAGAGAAGGTTCAGAGGTGATATGATAGCCCTGTTTAAAATTGAAAAGATGCCATATTGAGGATGGAGCGAGTTTGTTCTCTGCACCTCCAGAGAACAGGGCCAGGAACAATGGATTCAAACTACAGGAAAAGAGTTTCAACATTAGGAAGAGCTTCCTGACAATAAGAGCTGTTGGACAGTGGAAGACACTGCCTCAGAGAGTGGCAGAGTCTCCTTCTTTGGAGGTTTTTAAACAGAAGCTGGATGGCCATTTGTCAGGAGAACTGTGATTCAGGAGAACTGCATGGCTAGGGGTTGGACTGGATGGCCCTTGTGGTCTCTTCCATCTCTGATTTTCCAGAGTCATAGTCCAGTTCTCAAACCACTATACCACACTAACTCACATAGCATTATAACTGCCATAGCAAGATCCCATGATTGGCAGGTTAGGGAGGGGCATTTAGAGCCCTCCTATGGCTCCCAAAACTACAAACCCCAGATTTCCATAGAATTCAGCTGTGGCTGTTATATAGTTGTGTAGTATGAATGGATCTTCATTCTCTCCTCAGATTGTTCTCTGTACTTTTAAACAGAGTCCAAACCTGTAGGTTTTTCCCATGTATGATAATGGGTAGAAATTGCTAGAAGTGCTCCAACAGAACATAAGAATTCCCTCATATTAACTATTTAATTTCTATGGGGAAAAGATGTTTGGGCCTCAAAGTAAGATTGCATAAAATTACCTTTTGGATTTCCCTCTGCTGACTTTTTGGCAGTGCCCCCTGCCCCACAGACCTAGTGGGAATTTCCCACTACTACACATTGTTCCTGAAAGAAATTGATATATTGCTTTGAAAGCTTTATAATGGTAGGAGGAATTGCTTGGTTGTGGCCTTCATTTCTTTTCATGTGATTTTTAGCTGATGGTTGTTGGAATATCTGAAGCAGCAAATTCACCTTTAAGAATAATACTATTACTATGCCAATGTCTACTAACAATACTTGTTTTTGTGAGTTATCTTCTTTTGCTTTCCACATAAATTATTTAGAACATTACAAACAGATGTTGTTAGGGAAGCTGGAAGAAAATTGTGTTCTCGTAAAACCAACATATCTGCAAAGAGAGAGAGAGAGAGAAGCAAAGATTATGAGAAAGAACATACATGGAATAATTCAGATTATAATTAGAACATACAATGACATATTGCATCTTTTTAAATTATGGTAATAATTGTTCTGTATGGTTTCATGATTCCAAACCTGTCTTTTTCACTGTAAACCAAAGAAACCAACAAGATATTGGAACCCTATGGATGGGGGGAGAATCACACTTAATTTTTTAAAATAAACTAATTCATGATTTGTGAGCTTTTTAGTGAAAATATTCACATCTCTTTCAGCTTCCAGTAATCAGGAGGTAAATTTAAAACAACATTTTCTTCCTTTTTTCTTTTTAAATTATGCACAAATAGATGTGCCAAATTAAAAACGCATATCTTTGATCTTTGAAAAAAAGTGTGCAAACGTAGTCAATTGGGAAAATACATAAAGATGCATACTTTAAGAAGACTGCTTTAAAAAGTGGGAAATTGTGAATCAAAAGGCATATGAATTTCTAAGGGGAATTGAAAATCTTGCAAGATGACTAGAAACAAGGACAGGAGAGTGGAATTCAGGGAATACAATAAAATCAAAGGCTGTTATTCAGTATTGTAGTTTTAGATTCATAATGAGACTACTTTCAGTAAGACTACACAGGGGGATTGCAGACTGCCAAAAATAGTGCAAATTGAGTCCACTTTTAGGGTTAGGGTTAGTGCTAGGAAATCATGGGAACTGTATTTTATTGTGGCACCAGAGCTCTCTGATAGAGAAGGCTCAATGTCTCAGAAAAAAACCCAATTCCCATGCTTCCCTAGCACTAACCCTAACCCTAAAAGTGGACTCAATTTGCACTATTTCTGGCAGTCTGCAACCCCCCATAGTCTTCCTGAAAAATATACATAAATGCCATGTCAGTCCACCTTAAGAGTCAGCAGCCAGAGTGAGCAAAGCAGGTCTGCTTTTGTGCTGATCAGGGTGCAATGAGGAAGATGTTCCCATCCCTCTCCCTCCAGTGAGTGAGCCTGTGGCAATCAAAAGCAGCAACCCTGTTACAAGTCTTTGTTGCACCCTCACACACTGGTGCAATGGGAGTGGAAACGTTTGTGGCTAATATTCCACACAACACACTGTTGGTTTCCAAGCCCTAATAGAAAAACATGTGCCCCAGTCCTTCAGAATGGAACATGCTCTGAACTGTTTCACTTTAATTTTTGTACCTGAACTGTCCACCCAGAGAACTGAAAGACCAGGCAAAAGAATGCTAATCTTCTAGAAATACCTAATGGACTTAATGAAATCTACTTACCTGAATATATGAATCTCTGTGAAAAACCTTGCACATACAGAAATTTCTTCAAACAGAGAGAGAGGGAGATGTTTGGTCTCAAAATGTTCTTGGTTGTTTTGACAGATTTGGAATTCAATTTACACATATGCAACCTATACAGCTGATACATTCCATGTGTATTTTGTATATGGCTCCTGTGGACCTTTGTACAAAATGTGGCATGAGAAGTTCTGAAATGTATGAATTATGAATTCATAGATGAATGTTATATTTGTTACATATGCAAGCTATAAATTTATTTAGTTGAACTGTTTTTTTCACTGAACCAGATGGGTTACAGGTGACTGGGAACCATGCAGCAAAAGTTGTGGCAAAACAGGATATCAGGTGCGTTCTGTCCGCTGCATCCAACCTCTGAATGACAACACAAACCGCTCTGTTCACACCAAATATTGCAGCAGCGATCGTCCAGAAGGCAGGAGGGCTTGTAACCGGGAGCTTTGCCCTGCTCAGTGGCGGATAGGACCCTGGTCACAGGTAAGCAGAAATTGGCAGTAAGGTTAAAATTATTTTAATTTGCTAATGAGAGGGAGAAGGGGAAGTGGGTATTACATTTATATTTGCTATTGGTTGCTATTGCTACCAATTAATGGATTTAAAATTTTCTTGAAGCCTTTATGTTTCACATGTAGAGAAAAAATGTCAGCCCTTGTTTGTTGGTTTCTCTAAGCATTTTACTGGCTTAGATGTTTCCTATATCTGTTTCAGGTGTTCCTCTATGTCTAAATTTGATTAGCATCCAAAATGCTAGACAATTAGATCATAGGGAATGATCCAAACTATCAATTAAATTTTAAACCAGATAAAAACATAAATCATTTAAAAAAAAACCAAGCAGACAATACAGGATATTATGCAAGGCCTACTCCCCTTAAGCCAGGGGTAGGCAACCTTTCCCCTTTAAGGGCCGAGGGACTTCAGCTCCCAGAATCCCAGGAGCTATTGGCCAACATGGGACTATTGGCCAACATGGCTGAGGCTTCTGGGAGCTGAAGTCCCTCGGCCCTTAAAGGGGAAAGGTTGCCTACACTGCCTTAAGCAATCAGTCTCTGGAAACTTGACAAAATACAAAATGTCTTTACTTACCTGTGGAAAGATAGGCGGGAAAGGAGTGCCAAAGCCTGGGGGCAGCCACTATGTCCCACCAAATGTACCTGAGACAATGGTCAGTTAGAGAGAAGGGTCTCCCCAGGATTAAGTCTGGCTAATACTGCCAATTGTTTTCTCCCTCTGAGGCCACAGTAGTGGCAGCTGGAATGGAGGGGAGGGTCTTTCATCTGCTCCTGGGGCTAAGGCACAATGGAGCTGGGATGCTTCCAAAACTATAAACCAGCACCACAGAATCAGAAGCCACTGACCACAGCTGAGAGCAGGAGTAGGAACATACTCTAGGACAGGGGTAGGCAACCTTTCCCCTTTAAGGGCCGAGGGACTTCAGCTCCCAGAAGCCTCAGCCATGTTGGCCAATAGTCCCATGTTGGCCAATAGCTCCTGGGATTCTGGGAGCTGAAGTCCCTCGGCCCTTAAAGGGGAAAAGTTGCCTACCCCTGCTCTAGGAAATGGAAGAGAAACTTGGATGTATATTACAGAGAGAATTCAAATGCAAGAAATCTGAGGAACAAGTCTGCAAGAAGGATCACTTCAAATATGGGACCATGAAAGTAACGTGGAACAATGAGCATCCCTGCAAACAGTAGCCTCCATATTCTGAAATGAAGAGGTGAAAGGTCCTGTATTACCAAATCAGTAGGCTGAACTACTCCAAAGGTCTCTGATTCCCCTTCCATGTTGAAGTGCTTCTGAAGTGCTTATAATTATGAAAATTAGCCGTTTGTGTGTTTCAAGGTGCATAGAAACCACAAACCTATACATGTGGTTTAACTTCAATAGAGATAGGCTCTTCAATAGAGATAACAAAAGAATGAAATAATTTCCCATTTTTACTTCCAAAGAAACCAGTGAGAAGCCATTTTGGGTGGAGACATTCTGAAGTGACAATGGAGCCCCTATACATGGAAGAGATACATATAAGGTTGTTACATTAGAATTTAACATTTATGTAACAGCTTAGTTCCAGTTTGGGTTTGGAGCTCCAGAATGTATTGGAGAAATAATGATAATTATGATAAAAAGCAGTAAGCAACAATAAATCATTGTTTTTGCAAAACTTATATTATCTATAATATGTACCAACTGCAAATAAATTTGCAAAAGAGGCACTGAAGCCCAGTTTCTGTTTTCTCTCCAGTGTTCCGTAACCTGTGGTAATGGTACACAAGACAGACAAGTACTATGCAGGACAAGAGAAAATGTCATTGGCTTTTGTAAAGAAGAAAAGCCAGAGACAACAAGATTATGCAGGCTGCCTTTATGTTCTAGTGAGTATTTACACCTTTAAAAAAATGTTTCTGCGGTGAAACTTGAGACATTGCTCCAGTTAATATGGTAGTGATTTTTGTGACATCTAATTTGGCTCTTAGTTTAAAATCAATGCCAGGGTCCATTTTCATTGTGATTTTTAGTTGGAATAGTTCCATATTCCTAGCTCAGTGGCTTTACTTTGGGTACAGTTTTTGGCACTTTTTGGTTATTCCTAGGGAGAAGAAAAAATACTGAAAGTCAAAGGAGAAAAAATGTCAAGGATCATATTGATGGCATAAACCACTATGACCCTCAGTGTACATATATATTCTGGGGATGTTGTGCAGAGAGGTATTTACTGCTTTCTTGTGCAACACCCATCCACCACTGAGCAGGGGAGCCAGCAGTTTTATGGATCCAAAGCACACTCCCATGCCTAGTTAGCCACAGCTAATTTGCCATGTAGATGTGCCCTGGCACTGTGCAACTGTATTGCACAGCTTGGGAATGTACATGTCCACCATAGTAATGATGGTAGAACTTTGCATTCTGTCCCCATTACTCTTAAATTTCAGCCATCCCATGGAATGAAAACATTGTTGTTTCTCAGTAGCAGCTCACCTTTGTCAGTGAGTATTTTATCAGCCACCCTTCCTTTAGGCTTAGAAGAGTGCTAAACAAGTGAAGCAAAGATTTCCAGTGACCCTTTGTTTTTCCATTTTTCCCACTCCAGTTTTTCCATTCTCTGAGATTACTTATTTCCCTAACATCATGCAATAAAAGGAAAACATGTTCCACATTTACACAGACATTTGTGGCTCTCTGATGGTTGTACCGCTCATGAGATGGCATGCAACTTTTCAAATACATTCAGACTTTACAGTATGAGATAATGCAGCTGACCTCCATATTCATGGAGGGACCTGTTTTGGACCCCCCCATGGGGTCAAAAATCTGTGCGTGCTCAAGTCCCATTAAAATTAATGGCGGTTGGTGCATGCGCCCCCACTAGTGCAGTTGCATTCACACACTGCCATTAATCAGAATGGGAGCTTGCCATCTGTATATGGTTAAATCCACGGATCGCAAGTCTGCCAATGAGGAGGGCAGACTGTATATTTTAAATGCTTTAGGTACACACACAACAACCATTGGCTGAGAATCTCCATGGTTAAGAGTTCCACATATATGACTTAGAGTATAGTTCCCCTCACCAGCCCCATGACTGATTGTTGCACTATGATAGCCCCTCTCCCATGGCCATTCCATTGCTAGTGAAGAACAGAAGGGATTAGAGAAGCATCTGCTTATGTTTCCATAGCCAGACACAGACTGAAGACATCTTCCACCAGGATCCACTCAGTGGTTCTCTGTAGATTATGTCATCAGATTGCATACAGCTAAGGGAGCATTGTCAAACACGTTTCTGATCCCTCTGTTCTCCACTAGCAATGGATTAGTGGGGGGGGGGGGCTATCACAGCAAAATGGTAAATTGAGGGGGGTTAAATTGTTGCAGTGGGTGGAAGAGAATACTGCAATGACAAAAAAAAGATATTCGCAAACACAAGGTGGATGTATGGCTGCACATGTCACTAATTGAGTACCAGCCATAATGTGTGTAAACATCCTAACACAGTAACAAAACAAACACTTGTATAGCAACTTTTCTATAATCTACTTTTTTCTGGCAGCATTTCAGTACAGCTTGAATTTGAGCAGATGTGTCCAAATTATTTTCTTCAAAATTAAGAAAGCTATTTTTCTAAGTGTAGTTATGACTTTCTACTAGAGTCTAGTACAAAGAGCCCTGGTGGCACAGTGGCTAAATGCCTGTACTGCAACCACTCACTTGCTCAGGCTTGACTCAGGCTTGCATCCTTCTGAGGTTGCTAAAATGAGTACCCATGAGCTTGCTGGGGGCAATGAGCTTACACATTGTAAACCATTTAGGGAGTGCTTAAGCGCACTGATAAGTGGTATAGAAATGTACTTGCTATTGCTATTACTATTTTTGTTCTTGATTGCAAGGATAGCTATTGAATCTATTCACTCAAGCAAAGTTTTTTTTTTAAGAAGCTACAAATATGTTCATATATATTTTGTCGTTCCTGCTTTCTCTGTCCTTTTTCTTTCAGAAAACTCATCAGATACCTCAAAGAAAACTTACATGATACAGTGGCTGTCAAGACCAGACCCAGATTATCCTATCCAGAAAATATCTTCAAGTAAAAGACCCATTTATAATTCTGCCTTTGCCCATAAATGCATGCCACATCCAATGTGGACTTTGCCTTCTGCTCTGTTCTTCTTCCTATATGGAAAATTTCCTTGAGTCTGCCAAGTTTTGTCTTGGGCTGAATTTTTCCTCCCTTTACTGGGCCTTGGTGCACAGTGTCTTTCTTCTCTGGAGATTGAGTAGCACTTGCTGCAGTGGAGATCGTGAAGGTGTTGGATGTGTGGAATAGAATCTTCTCAGAGTGTTGAAAGTCCTATAAAAAGGGAGTGGGTATCAGTTTGCTTGTTGATTGGTGATGGTGAAAAAAGGCTTTTAATTGGCTCATGGTTTTGGTTCGATGGTGAAACTGAGAACTTATTGTGAATGTGATCACATCACAATAATGACAGCTTGTAGTGCTAAAGTTCTCCTTTTTGTCTAAAGATCCTCTATCTCACCACAGGTTAGCTTCAGTATTTTTGCAGGGCAGTCAAACAAAATGAGAAAACACTCTTTCCATCTTTCTTTACAGTCTCATTGCTTTGCATCTTTTTTTTTTTTAAATCCTAACTATAACATTTGTGTTTTGTACCACCAAAAAAGCTTCTTATTACAGGTAGATGAGACTTTCTTTATATTCCTCTCACATGCTACTTCTGTGCTGTGCTTTAATTGGAGCTCCTTTATTCATTCACTCTTACTTGTTTGTTTATTTGTTTACAAAACCAGAAAGTTTCTCCACACAATTTTGCCTGAATGTTCCTTATGGTTGTTTTATTTAAAAAGCAAGCCAAAATACAATATGGCAAAACCATGTGGTCTATGCTGCAAGTTGTGGTGTGTGGTATTTTAATATTGTTGAGACATTATGACATTGTCATGCCAAGCAATGTCAAAAGTTACTCAACAGTGAACTCTTTATACATCATTTCATCCATCAGTCTTTTTTCACCATTTGCATGTTTGACTTGAGTGGCTCAGTTGTGTGTCTGCGTGTGTATGTGTGTGATCTATTGATGTGTGTCAAATGGCAAACATAACAGTGTGAACAACTACAGAATTACCTCAATTTTTATTCCTTTGTTTCATTTTGCTTAGGGAGAAAAAAAAACTTATGTTTAGAAAAATGCCTTAAACTATAATTGCATTGGCATTGACCACCAGTTCCAGCTTTAAATATAAACAGTGCACTGGAATCATGAATCCATGTTCATGTACAGTGTTTTTACTTGAATGATAAAACACTGGAAGGAGGTTTGCACAGTCCGTGTATGAGAAAGGAAGGGTTGATTAGCAAACTAGAGAAAAGATCTATTGCCAAACAAATTCTGTTTAATTGCAGTTTATGGGTTCAACACATGTTCGTGTTGAAGCTCTAAATTCATTTTGATAATATCAAATAAACCTGAGTACCATAGCAAATTGCTTCCTGCTGTTTTCCACCCAGTTATAGCCATTAGGAAGGTGGCTCTGTGGATCTTTCACGATGTAGCACTTCAAAATTGTCATTATCATGTGATCACATATTTAAAATTTGCTGTTACTATGATGATTTCCTGCTGCAACATGTTAGTAATTATACATGGCAACATAAAAGCCACGTTAACTGGCACTAAATACTGTTATGTAAAATAATTGGTGTTTAACTGTTATCAATTTATTCATGACTGTTAGTTACCTTTAAATAGACAACTGTTAAGTGATGTTTCAGAATATGGGTGGCTATAGAAAAATGGTGCAATAAGGTATCTGGGCATTGCGCACTAGATCTATATGCACTTTGGTTTATCAGGGATATTTTATTAGTGTTTTGTATGTATTTAACATAATATTAAAGATGTGCCAATTCAGTTTGCTGTTCAATATTTTTTATGAGGCCAGTTGAAATGTGTACCAAAGTGACTGTGCAAATGACTATTTTTTTTTCTTACTGCTGAAATGAAGACATACTTCCAGTCTGTCATGCATACTGCAAAATAAAATAAGATGAAAGTTAAGCAGGTCTGGTGGTTTTGCTTTAGGAAAACAGCATAAATGTATTGTGATATATATGCACATTAACAATTTTAAAAGAAAAAAAAACTCTTGTGCACTTTAGACGCTAACAGGTTTACAGTATACTCGTGCCCCTGTCTCACTTAGAGACCCTACTGAAGTTCAATGGTGCTTATGGAAATGACTATAGGATGTCACAGTTTATTAATGAGGCATAATTTTTTGTTGCTGAAAATGCTTGCACTCCACAAACGCTTAGGTTGAAATAAAAGTGTAAGTCCAGATGCCATAAGGCTCTTTCTTGTTTTTACTGGAATACAGTAACATATCTGCACCCTTGAGAATCTGTCACTTATTATGGAGGACTGGAAGATTTCTTTACATAAAGCGTAATTGTCAGAACACAATACTTTAATTGCATCACAGGAATCAATTTCAGGTGGCTCTAGGTATAAATGTATAAGTTTGAGGTAGTGGCTTTTTGCTGAGAAATAAGGCATTTTTCTAAAGATGCTTCAAGTAGTTCTTATATTGAACAGCCACAAAAAGTTCTTAGTTTTATTGAAAAAAATTGTTTGGGAAAAAACGGTATCAATTATATGTGCTAATTTAGCTATTTTAGACATTTAGATATGTTCTAATCATATCTCTTTTTTAGACTAATGCTTTTAAAAAAAAAAAAAAGAAACAGATATGTTATCCCTAACTTTCAAATATTCTAAGGAAGTGCTTTTTCCGCTTATGGATTTGGTCTAATAGGACTTAAAGCTAGCATGCTAACTGACAGACTAGCATCAGGTCAGGTTATACAAGAATCACATTATTTTAAAAATGGATTATCATAGAACTAGTTGCTTCTTTAACTTTATAAATGAAAGGTAGATTTTGAAAGTACAAAAGCATTTTCCAGTGTCGTAAAGTTAGCACATGCTGATATGTTTGCCAGTTAAACACACTCGTGCCCTATTTTTATTTAAGGGGAGGGTGAGTGAAGAGATGTCATTCATGACTGTGTCTGATCAGGTGGTTCTGTATGTTGGGATGCTGTTGAAAGCCTGGCAGCACTGATCCTCATGCTACCCTCTTTGCCTACAGTGCCGTTTTAACAGCTTCATGATGCTGTCATAATAACATCATGGGTGGCTGCACCCTTTGCTAAGAACTCTTAGAACCATGGGACTGAAACATCATGGAGAGAAACACACTAATGAAAGGGTGGCTTTGAAGTGGGGAAATGATGAGTAGTGTAACTTCTTTCCTCACACATACAACTCCCTATGTTGTCATCCTCCTGCTCTCATTTGGTGTTGTTCCTCAGCTAGAAGGGATGTTACGCCATTTTGATCAGAGCTTGGGAACATTACTTACACTACAACTCCCGGAATTCTTCAACCAGCATGGGCAATGGTTGGGGAATCCCTGGCACTGTAATCCAAACAAGGAACGTTCCCAAACTCTGATTTTGCAAGAGAGAGACAGAGGAAGGCACCTCACTTGACTTTCAAAGAGGTTTGCCAGGTTCTGCAAAGCTGGACAAAAATGTTTAACCAGAACAAAAACACTGCTTTTCTCACCCATGACTTTAATGCCTTCATGGGACTTTCACTGGAAAATTCTCATAGTGCATTGTATTCCATGAGCAATGTTTGTAATTTGCTCTTAACAATTCAAAATCTGTTTTCATGATTTAGCTGCCTCGTTTTGCCTCCAAGCAAACATATAAACATATATAGGAAACATTAATTGCAAGCAGCCATTTCTAACCTATATATACTGTACTATGTCCATCAATCTGGATTGGACCTAGAGTTTTAGAATCTCATTTGTACAAGGACTTCTGTCTGCTTGCTATGATTGGTGCAAGCAAGAAGCACCAATGTCACACCAGCATAGCTGCAGCAACCATGGTTGCTGCATAAACTGTGAAGCCACTGCTATTCATAAGAATGGCAAGGATAGGATTGGGCCAGGAGACAATTTACTTAGTGACTATTAGAATGTAACATGAAAAGAAGAAAGAAAAAAAGGGAATAGCCATGCTGGCAGCCATATGAAAACAAATTGAATGCAGCATTTGAAAGCATAAACCTATGCCTCCGGTTTAATGTGGTCACTAGACTGTAATGGTGTGAATGTCCTTCACCCCTTAGTACACAGGTTGGAATCGTCTGGCCCCTGGACCTTGGCAGGATCCCATGTGACCTACTGCATTTCATAATCCTGATTTTGGGGTTTTTTTCCAATGGAAGACATACTCTAAGTCAGTGGTCCACAACCTTTTTATTGCCGTGGACCAGTCAACGTTAGATAATTTTTCCACGGCCCACTGGGGGGGGGGGTTGATGCGCACAGAAGCCCCGCCCCCACACTGATCAGCTGTAGACGCAGTAGCAGGGCGGCCCGGTACCATTTGTTCTGCAGACCGGTACCAGGCCGCGGACCGGCGGTTGGGGACCACTGCTCTAAGTCACTTATTTAATGCTGTAGATATTGTTTCCCATCCCACTTCCTAAAATAGCAAGAAACTTTGCTCAGAAACTGTCTGGAAGTGACTTTCAGTTACCTCAAACCTGGTTTCTGGTAGCCTACAAAGAGCCTCAAAGAGCTGAAAATGGCCCATCAACTCCCAGAGCATGTCCATCTTGTTTTATTATTCAGCCTGACATTCAACATAGCCATTAAGAGGGATTTAGGCTGCAAAACAATAGGTCTTCCCAGTGGTGCAAGCAGTTTTGACTGTTCCAGTCCCAGGCATCATGAAAGTTTTAGACTAACATTTCTTTTCTCTAGCATGCTTTCTAAATGAACAATTGGCATGTGCATGTCTTTTTTGTTTTGTTTTGTTTTTGTTAAAACTCTTTCAAATATTGTATTTGAATGCATGTGTATGCATATCCATGTTTTTATAGAAGTGTGCAAAGATAATGCAGGAGGGAAGAAATGCACCTTGTGAGACTGCAACATTCATTTTGAAAACAACTTCCTTGTAAAGTGAATACATGCAGTACATCTTCCATGCATGTTTTAATATGGGTGTGCAATATAGGGAAAGGCCCTTAGATGTAGATTGGCTTTAATCTAAATCTGAAAAGAGAAATGTTCATCATGCTTGTCAAGTCTTTTCCTTCAATCTGAATTTATATGAATATATTTTCTATGGAGAACTGGATTCTTAAGTTACTTAGCTAAGGAAGGATTTGATTTCTATTTACTAATGCTGATTAGCCATGGTCTGCTGCAGTAATTTGATATAATCAAATTATTATAGGTCAATTTCTGTACATTTCAAACTTTATGAATCAAAGGTGTCTGCAAAATCAAAATAGATTTAGCTTCACTGAACAAAAACCTTATTCATGAAGGGCTACTTTCAATTTCCTTCACAAGAGTTCAGATGCTTTTTAAATTATAAGTGTCTCAGTCCCACTGTAGACTATCCCTCAGGGAGTGAGATTACCAGGTTATAAAGATGCTTTAGGATTTTTGCATTTAACAAGTTCCTGCTATTCTGATGACAGAGTGAACAACATATGGAGAAACCAAATATTCCTCAGTAATACTGTAGTGATTTATCAAAGCAGTGAGGCCAAAAATGATACACAGGGTTGATACCTGCAGTAACATTAAGTGAACTTCTTCATTTAGAAGTTTGCATTATATTTATACAATATAGTTCTAATGGAGATTATCGCACATGCTTTATCCTGTTGTTTTCCCAACGGAATATACATGCGTTTAGCTGCAAAGATGGGTTTTACAGCATTCTCCTGTTGGCATCCCGTATGCAGCTCATATGCAACCTGGGCTTATACCACGGCTTTTCAAGAATGGGATTTTCCTGTCCTTGAAAAGCCATGGGATAGGCCCCGGTTGCATACAGGCTGCATATGGGCTGCTGATGGGAGAATGAGGTGAAGCCCATCTGTAAGTTAAACACGCATGTACCCTGTTGGGAAAACGATGGGATAAAGTGCATGTGACAATCTCCAATATGACTGGGGCAGAAAAGAGAAGCACTCAAACTGTGAATGGATTGGAGAACATATACAGAGTACTTTCAAGATAGAAGGTTATTTTCATGTCAGAATCATGATCTTTTCTGAATATGCAGGAAATGTGAAAGAGCTTCAATTAGGGCTTGTACTATATTTTATTTTATTGTATACAGGGTAAATCTACTTTTAGTCCCAAACAAAGTAGACTAGTTGGAATTAAGGGGATTTGTTATTCAACAATAGTACAAGCCCTGCTGACTTCTGTAGGTCTATTTTAGTTGCACCTAAAATTGGATTTAGCCCTCTACGCCCATGTTTGCTTGATTCTGTCTCTGGTTTATAGCCTACATTTAATTCTATTTTTCTCTTCCAGAGGAACACTGCCAAGGAGACAAGTCAATGTTTTGTCGCATGGAAGTTCTCTATCGCTACTGTACAATTCCTGGTTACAATAAACTGTGTTGCAGGTCTTGTAAATTGTACAGTAACAGAACTGGAAGTGGGAACTTTACAGAATCCAACCATAGTAAAATGAATGATATTGAAGAGGACATCACTCCTACATTTACAACACCTGTTGATGTTCACATCCCACATACTACATCAGGCCCACCAGTTGTTCCTAAGGTGAACATCACCAGTTCCAATGCAACGGTAGATCAGCCAGAAGGTAACGCGGTGGACGTTCCATATAAAATTCATGGGCTGGAAAATGAAGTACCACACCACAACATCATCTTGAGGAGGAAACCACCTTATGAAAGGACAAAGAACCAAAGAATTCAAGAGCTGATTGCTGAAAAAAGGAAAAAAGAGATGCTCAGGAAATTATATTAAAATGGAAATATAACCCACATTTTTTCTCTCTTATAGAGATGTTACCAATACTGCAGTAATGCCCATGTTACCATAGAGACTAAAGATAAATAGTGGTGCTATGGCAGAAATGCCAAATGCTATTGCCTTCAATAAATGGAAATTTAGAATTATTTAATTAAGTTTAATATAAATATTATATTAATGGCTAGGATTATAGGTTGCTGCAGAAACTAGTGCAATATCACTGCTCCTACCTAGCCAAGGTCAACAGGGTTCTTACTTTTTGTGGTCTCTCTTGCTCCCTTAGTGTGTTTGCTTGAGTCCAATGAGATGTTATTGGGACACCCTCAATATATTTGACAAGAGGTTCTAATAGCTTGATCCAAAAGTCTGAGTAATGTTCAGAGGCCTGTAATGTAGCTAGTGCAACCTCAGCTTCAAGGAAGGAGATTTTGTTTCTTCAAACACTCAAGTCCAGCATAGGCTTAATTGGGTAATAAGTCAAAATGATTGCTTGAGTGGTATATATTTCAAAGTCAGTGTGCCAGAATCCAGCGTACCAATTGCACCTAGTTTTTCCATTGAATTCAATGGTGCTACACCCATACTCAGGAAGCAAGAGTACCACATCAAGATCAAGGTAATAATTAAGACCCTGTTTCAGGAATAAAGCATAAGTATGTGTTTTCTGTTAACCACTTGAAAAACAAAGTAGGTAAGAGGTGATGCTGCTTACTGTACAAAATCCAGCTGGGAAGGGACTATTCTACTAGTGGCGTAAGAGGAGGAAACTCCTTATGCTGCTAGATATAATTCACATCAAAGTAGCTTTTAAATTTTCAGTTTGGCAGAAGAAAAGGTTTACAGGTTCCTCCTGTTATAGGCATCATTGTACCTGCTTTCTTTTTCTCATACTCTAGAGACCTACACAACCTTAACATTCATGAATATATTAGACCCATCAGAGTGTAGCACAGATGAGCCACATACTAAAAGTTAACACCTAATTTTGAAACAGAAGCTTCTGTTGGTGAAAGTTTTAACCATTAAATATATGTGTGTCCATTCCTATAAATCAGGAAATACCGGTATTCTTCTTCTTTAAAAATATTTGATTAATTGTAATATACTTACTGGATGCACTGCCCAAATGATCCTCAGTCTTATTGTTTCCAAATATCTGCATTTCTTCATCTTAAATGCTTCCAGTGCAATTATTACAGTGTTCCAATAATGCAGATCATTTACTTTCTTTTTACATACTTTCTGTTTCATTTACATGACTGGATTTCCTGTTT
Source organism: Phrynosoma blainvillii (assembly GCA_026167975.1). Lineage (NCBI taxonomy): Eukaryota > Metazoa > Chordata > Lepidosauria > Squamata > Phrynosomatidae > Phrynosoma > Phrynosoma blainvillii. The sequence continues at coordinate 286,869,335 of JANUYF010000002.1, read as the reverse complement.
TCTTTCAGTTGGTGCTTTTCTGTGAAGAAAATATATGGGTTTTTTGTTTATTACATTTTATACAGTACAATGTTTTGTCATTGTGGCAGTGAACAACTTGTATTATCAACAGTTAATTAGGACAGTTGCAGGAGCAAACACATGTCATTATGCATATATATGTATACAAAGTACTGAATCTGCTTAGATCTTAGAATGTATAATTTGACAGCCCTTTGAGTACTGGTTTTACTTCATACAGCACTTTTGGAAAGCCTACATGAATGCAGGAAGCATCACAGTTTATTGCTGTTCACTTTGTTCAAAGACAAATGTCCAGACAGTTCCTGAACAAGTTTGTTCATTAATCAGTCCCATTAACTAGACATCGTTCTTAGTAAGTGAACTTGGGACTACAGCTTCAGGTTGGTTATGTAAAGGTTACTTAAATAGGCTATTTGGATTAATATTCAAAGCCAACCATCTTTTAAAAGAAAACAATTAAAACTTCTTCATTTGTTACAAACAATAATGGATCAGATTCATAAATATCACTGCTATTTTAACCAAATATCTGACTGGGACAAATCATTGACCACTGGTGTAGATTTTGGATATGACTGCTAACAGAATAGGCTCTCTGTGGACTGAAAAACCTACTAATGTCTGTGTGCTTTGGTTTGCTTTGTTGTGAAAAGTCTTGTGATCATTCCACCAGATTTACTGACGTTTCTGTTATCTCATCACTTGTCTAAGGACAGATACTCTGCTGAGCCTACATTGTTTCTGATGGTATGCTTCCTTGCAAAAGCTCATTGAAGAGGAGTTCCATATTTTTATATAATTTTTATTAAATTGTTTTATACACACACCTAATGGACATACAACACTTAAACACATGGACATATACACTTGCAATTTACACATCAACCCCTACCACCCACCTGCCCACCTCTTTATAAAACTGACTTATATTCCCTCAAACTTATCATTGCTTTAAATACTTCACCACTGTTATATACTCTTACCTTTGTTGATTAGCAATACTGTCTATATCTGAATTATAAAACACATGCCTCACCCACTAATTCTCAAATCCAAAAATAGTTACATCTCCTTGATTTCTTTTCATATATTCTGTAAAGGGTCTCCAAGTGAAGAAGAGTTCCATATTAGTACAACCAAAATTTGTTGTACCTCTTGTGTTGGTACCCAATGACTAATTTTGTAGTCTGCAAGTTGATTATATCATATTCTTCACTCAGAGCCAATGACAGCAATAGTAGAGTGTATCCGATAATTAGTCAAATTACTTTTTCTCATACATATGATAGCCATATACATACACACACACACAGAGAGAGAGAGAGAGAGAGGAGCATATATACATACTGGAAATAAATTTTTACTTGAGTTAACAGCTATAGTATATGGGGGGGGGGGGGGCAAAGTCCTCCCAAGGCCATTTGTGTGGCCCCAAGGTCCACCCAAGAGTTGTTGTTTTAAATGCCCCAAAATGCAATTTAGCAGCACAGGGACATTTTTTCTATGTTTGGGGAAGCCCCTGGGCCATATTAGGCCCAGGAAAGGCCTGCTTTTAAAAATGGAAGTAAATGGAAGTAGCCCCCAAGGTTTCCCAGGGGACTAATGCAGTGCCCTAGCCTGCCACAGTTGCCCATTCCTGTTATACAGTATAAAATTGACTTTACTTCTGACCAATATGACTTCTACTTTAAATATTTACTTATCCTGACTACTAACGTTGGACCAGGGTGTACATTTTGTTGAACCTTAGAAAACATATCAAGCCATTTGACTGGTACTGAGGAGGATGGCACTGTACATGCCCCTCCATGCATCACTAGCTTCCATGCCAGCCAATTTATGCACTTAGATACTCCTTGTTAGAGTAGGATGTTTATGTAGTGAAAGGAAGCTGGTAAAGTTGAAATGCTTACCACTGTCATAGCAGAACTTATAAAGAACAAACATCTCAGCAACACAGGACTATGTATCTGGGACTAGCTCTCTCAGATGTGCTCTCTCAGCACATCTGAGAGAGCACTGTTAGCATCTTTGGGGATGCTTTTTGTTGCCATCCCCCCACCAAAAGAAGGCCATGTTTAATTATCCTGGTATTCTTCATACAACCCTCTTTTTAAAAAATATGTAGTTCAGGAATTGCATGGCGGGGGGGAACCATATCCATTGTGAAAACCAATTAACTGACTTGTAAATACAAAATGATACATACAATTACATTTTTACTAATTAGGCATGTATGCATGACATTTTTCTGCAGAAAGACAGATGTCTATAAAACAGGAAAACATAGCTTTCCACTTACCCTTGGCTAGTTTTATTCTGCTCAAATCTGCAATATATTCATAATTCATGAAAAATGTTGTGACAGTAGTTTGGGGCTAAATTACCTTTTTAATTTAACACTACCAGAACCAAGAGAGTACTTGATGACACAATATTCTCTGCTACCCTCATGAACATCTCAATAATTGTATAAATTTCTTACAAATAAGCTGAGAGAAGTTACTTCTACAGCTCCCACCCATGATGCATAGAAGAGCTTAGAACATTTATTGGTCTCTAAAATTCTTCAGCCAAAATAGTTAAAGAGAGGGATTCTGGGAGCTGGAATTTTTCCACAGTCTGCTAAAGAGACATGTATGTATAGGTCCACTTGGCCCCTGGGCCTTGTCCCTCTCTTACATCCTGATTTCATTGTCTTGCAAGTTGCTTTCTAAATTCTAGTGAGTGCATACCGGAGCTTTTTGTTCAGATGTCCCTTAGGACATATGCAACCTCTTCCTTACAGACCAGTGGCCATCATTAATTAGCAGGAAGAAAGCAGTATTGTATCTCCACTACAGTTTTAAATTCAGCAGTAATAGTTTCTCAATTAATGTATTCGAGGATTTGTACCTTGTTAGAAGGTGGTTTTCCCCCTAAATTACCCTGATCCCTTTCCCTCTATTTCTTATCTAATGTTTGCTCATCCTTTTCTTATAATTCTGATTACACTTCATATGTTGCATGTTTCTCCAGAGCACAGGCCTGGATCCATTAGGTGGAAATTCCAAGGAAACCCATTTTTTTTCTAATCGGTAGGATAAATGATGACTAATAAGAGCTGTTAAAGAGAGTAACTGACAGCCTTGTTTATGAAGGGTGTGTGAGAGAGAGTTTTCCTTTGGTGTTATTTAGGCTGATACTAGATAGCCATCTGCCAGGGATACTGAAGCTGCATCCTACTTTGTAGGTTTTCTATTCAGTAGGAGATTGAACTAGATGACTGCCAGTGTCCCCTCCAGTACTTATTTCAGTTTCAGTCCAGCTTGTACTTGTGGAGCTGAGACCACAAGACAGAATAATTCAATAGTGGTGGTGCTGGGATCAGAGCTTCCCTGTCCTTCCATGTTGGTGACAAGAAGAGTGACAAATGCAGCTCTTCCAATCATTGTTTCACTCTGCTTCCTAAAGCTGCCTTGGTTACATTTTTGCTTGCTGTCCATATGTTTTTAAAAAGTTACTCACATCCGACAGAGGCAATCCATGCCTTTTTTTTTTTTAAGATCCCATATGTAAACATAGCTTGAAAAGGAGCCTGCCCCCACACTAATATTTAAGCACATTTCTTGCTAAATTATTCGATTACTCAAAATTAACTGACAAATGTTCCAGTAGCGGCAAAAACTGAAATGCAAGGTTATTGTTTCTTTGGTGAAACACACACCATCTTCTTCCAGAGCTCTTCCTCAGCTCTCCATCTGCCATTTTTTCTGGACCAAAAGAGAGCTTTATCTTGGCAAACAAAATTCTTTGTCTCTAACCTGTTTACAAGTCATTTTTCATGGGAAAGCTGGCTACTGTGGATGTTTTCCACAAGCCAGAATGTTTACTGTTTAAGGGAATGACTGCTATTTTTGCAATTCTTATATCTAATCCTGAGGACTAGAGATAGGGATGGCAATGGGGGCAGGGGAAAACTCAGGGATGGAGGAGGACAGGAAATGGCTGACTAGAACAAAGTGACTTATGCCTGATCAATTTTCTTGACTTTGTTTTCTGCTGATTCTGAAAGAAGAGTTCAGATGGTTAAGATTATTGCTCTCTAAAATCTAAATAAGTGGCTTGTTTATTGTGAGATATTCAGTGCCTTCTCTTTCAATGTACAGTTAGTATTTTGGCAGTAGTTGCCTAATACTTAATTTTCTTTGTATGGGCTAACTATGCCTATGGCACAATGTGATGGAGTTTCTCACAGACACCTCTGAAATTTCAGAAGAGGCTGCCTGATCCTTGCCAGAGTCACCATCAACGGAGTCTAATTTTAAACCTGATAGCTTGTTCCTGAAAACACTTGGATGGATGAATTGTTCAATATTCTTCCCTTCACAAGCCAAATCACCAAAGAATCTTGTGGCACCTTAAGGCTAACATCTTTGTTATGGCAGAAGCTTTTGTGGCCTGCAGTTCCTAATGTTTATTTCCATGCTATGAATAACTTTGGTGGCAACTCAAGGCCAACTGGTAGTCCAGGATAACTTCTGGATTGACTAAAAACCTTGCATCTAATTGCCTTAGTGAGCACATTTTGTACAAATTAAAATCATCATCATAACAAATTAATAAAGGTCTCCAGTATTTTCTCTGCAGCAACATGGAAAAGGAAACAAACCATTGCTCTGGCCCACATTGTTACTCCATAAGGGCTATAGCTCTGGTAATATTTATTTGTGTACATATATTTTTAGGATTAAGCTCTTTATTTCCTCTACTAAATTGACACCTCCGCTCAAGAGTTGTGTGCCTATTATACCAAACTAGACTACCTTAATATGCCCATCCAGAGCATGGTGGATGCTTGAAAACTTTGCAGATATACGGGCTCCAGCCAACCAAACACATCCATAACTATGTGCAAGATTCTGCTGTCACTGAGTTCTATAGAATGGAGGCAGGAGGGATATTTTTGCATTTTGCTGGTTTCAGATTATGGGGCATATATGACCAATGGGAAGAAATCACCATGTACAGGATTGTTAAGCCCACTTTCCAATACTATACAAATGCCCAATAGTTGTGGGAACAGGCCCTTAGGATTTTTTTATTTAAAACATGTCTGAATGGTGTTTTATCCAGTACTCAAAGGGCTTTTGTGATTTACTTTTATTATATAATGCATTTACTACTTTTATTTACTCATCTACATTGCACAGTATTTGCTATGTTCGTATGGCACAGCCATCCACTTACAATGCATGTGCCTTAGCATCCATTGCAATAAATAGCCATGAGTTGTATATTAAAATGTATATACAAATCAGAACCTTAATTTTATAATTTATTAAAGTCCAGATGTCTGGGTTCTTTTGCAAAGGAGTTTGACTTTTTAACTTTGATTGCCCAGTCTGTTCTCGGAATGACATTCATCATGTCTAAACTCACCTTTGAAAACTGCTGTTTCTTTCTCAGATTCTTTACATGGTAGCACCCATTAGCACAGCCATGGCATTTCTCTTCTACAGTCATCTCTGAAGGCAAAACTATGTGGAAACACAAGGCATGTAATATAGCACTATTGTCTCCTTTATAATTCCACACAGCCCATCTCCACAGGCACGATCTTAATATATGTTTATTCAGAAATATGTCAAGCTCAAGAAAAGGCTTGTTTAAGCCAGCTCCCAATTCTTTATAATTGGTCATTTCCTCCTTGACCTTTCTTTTGAAGCAGATTCTGCTTCTTGGCTACTGGCTCTTTAATTAGTTGGTTCCTTTCACTCAGGGCCAAAACATTCCTGAATTACCATATTCCTTTAATTAACAATCTTTCCCTGCCAACATGTTCTTTAATAAGCATGTTCATTTTTTTCCAGCCAGCACAATTGCTTACTCACATTTGTTTTGTTTTTTATGTTTATTTTAAATTCGTAGCCACAGTTACCTGTAAGCAGAGAAGATAAATGATCACAGTGCTAGTTCAATAATGCTGTGGCCATATGTATAAAGAAGCAGCTAATTAAAGGGACAGTAGCCAAGAAACAGACGCCATTCAAGAAAAAGGAGTAAGGAGGGAACAACTAATTACAGGAGTATTTAATGGGGATGGTGGCCAGGGGATACTCAGCCATGCTCTGCCAATCCACAATGCATAGGATGAGGCCACAAATAATTTTACGTTAAAGTGGGCCCTTGTTATCTACTGGGGTTTGGTTCCAGGACCTTCCATGAATACCAAAATCCATGGATGCTCAAGTCCCATTTAATACAATAACATAGTAAAATAGTGTTCCTTATACAAAATGGCAAAATCAAGGTTTGCTATTTGGAATTTATATGTATAAAATCCAAATAGCAAACCTTGATTTTGCCATTTTTTTTATACATATACACACACACACATATAAGATCCATCAGAGGTAATTCAGAAGGCTGACACTGGAAGAATGGATGAAACCTGAAAGAGCAAAACATCAGTGAATGTTCCTTTGAGCACATTTCATAACTACTGAAGCTACATAGCATTTAGCATTTACATTTCTATACCGCTTATCATTGAACTCAGCACTTTCTAAGCAGTTTACAATCTGTAAGCCAGTTGCCCCCAACAAGCTGGGTACTCATTTTACTGACCTACGAAAGGATGGAAGGCTGAGGGCCAATACAGACTGGTCAAAAGGGGGTGGAGTTGGGGTGGGGTGACTGCATGCTAGCTGCCCTGACTCAGCCCTGATGCTGCCAACACGCTACGCCAGAGGGGTGCAAAAGAGCCGTGGCGGTGGCGGTGGCACTAAGGGTGGCTTTTTGTGGTCCCAAAAAGGAGCAGCATTTGCCAGCTCTTTTTCGAATGGCAATCAGCTGGATTGAGGCCACAGCATGTGGTTGCTGTGGCCCCAATCCAGCACTCCCAGGGGTGGCACAGAGCTGCCCCTTAGTGGCCGTCTGCATGAGCCCTGAGTCAACCTCAGAGTCCTGGGATCGAACTCACAACCTTGTGGCTGCAGTACCGGCATTTAACCACTGTGCCACCAGGGCATTCCTTTCATGTGCAGGAGGGTATACATTATTTTAGACAGAGCATTATATATTATTGTTTATTTATTTATTTTAAGGTTTTTTAAACCATAGAAAGGTGTCTTCACACTAACATAAGAACAGTTTACACAAAGAGCATCTGATGCCTTCACACTGGCAATTAGAGGAATAAGGAAGACAAAGGAAAACAAGCAATCTCAGTCACCACTTCATAACATTAGACAATTTGTACACTGCCATCTTGAATGGAAAAGAGAAAGAGCCAAAGAACTGAGTCCTAGCTGTACTTCTGCTATGGCCAGCCTATTGTAGATGAAGGTTGAGGGGAAGGAGGAGCCTGGAGCCTGGAGTAGAGCCATGGAGTAGAGCCTGCCAGAATATGTATAAGTGGTTGGATCAGTGGTAACTTAGGGTATAGCCATATTGAAGAATTAATGCAATTTAACACCACTTTAACTGCCATGACTCTGTGCTACAGAATCCCGGGATTTGTAGTTTGACAGCCTGGCCTGTCAGAGAGCTGTGGTGCGCCACCAAATTACAGATTCTGTAGCATAGAGTCCTGGCAGTTAAAGTGGCGTCAAACTGCTTTACTTCCACAGTGTGGCTACACCCATAGATGCCTTATCATTAGACTTTTGCCCTCAGCCCTCAAATTGACACGTGCCTTTGGCAGTAAAAAAGGAAGAGAGAATATAGTCATATTCCAGCCATAAAATGCCATGGATACAGGCCTCAAACACCATTTTGCTGGAAAGATAAGTTAAACAATTTACTCCAGGATGTTAATTCAATAATTTGTTAAATTATTCAGGAGAATAATCAGAAACAACAACCAGTCCCACATCCACACCCTCACTCTACACTAGCTGAGAAAGAAATAAATTTAGTTTTCTTGGTGAAACATATACAAGTAGTGTTACTTACAAACTACTTGTTCATAGTCAAACACAGGGTCTATTAGAGAAAAGAGAAACAAGGCAAATGGCTGAAGGTTAGAGGAGATGAAGGAAAGGAGTGGGTATGGAAAAGCAGACAAATAGGGAGTTACACACTAACAATTAGTGAGTATAAGCCTGCAAAAGTTGCTGACTCCAATAAATAAAATGGATAAAATAACCTTACTGACATAGGCTGGAATTCCGAATCAGCTGCTTAGTTAATATATTTAGCTAAGTACCTTCTTCTGACCTGAGCCCCCTCAAACCTGACAGAAATGAACTCAGCCAAGCTCCAAGCATTGGCAGAATGGATTTCCTTTTCCCCATGCAGCTGATACTCAGTAAAGTAGGTTAGAGAGAGAGTTACAATTGTGGCAATAGAGTAAAAATTGTGTCTAAGTAATGATCATGAATACTGAACAGTTACAAATAAGTAAATTTAGGCAACTGTTCCATATTACTGTCATCAGCTGCATGCAGAGAAGGAGGTCCATTCCATTGGCAATTGGAGCAGTTTACTGATATTTCCATCAGGTTTGGCGGTGTTGGACCAGAAGTGACTGAGTCACTTCTGTACTGGATTTGTACTGGAGTATCAGCAAGGAAGTGCATTATCAAATGTGCGGTAATCTGTTTACTTTGCATGAATTTGCATGGCTGCACATTTTTTGACAGAGGGAAGGCAGATAAATGCAAATTTAAGTGTTGAGGCTAATATGTGAAAATTCACAGCAATTTGCATAATACACTTACACGTAGACTAGTCCTCAGAAAACAATTGACCGTCCCCATTTTAATGTTGGCGTCCAGGACAGGCAATGGGTTGGAGATAGCATCCAATCAGAAATGATCCTAGGAAGTGCCTGGACAATGGGGCTTAGCACCTTCCTTAGTCCACAGATGTAGCTTTAGAACAGGAGAAGAAGGTTTGGAACATTTAAGGGGCAAAGATCTGGCAACTTAAACACAAAGTAGCAAGTGTTTTTTGGTAATGAGACCTTGCAGGCCTTGTTGATCTGAAAGGATGTCATGCTTTCACTGCTAATAGGACAACACCTCCTTCCTTTCAAAGCAGCATCAGTTTCATCAGGATGCTTGACAAGAAACTTGAAAGTTTGTGTGACTGCTTACAAAACACAAAACAGTTCTATGTAACATCTGTCACCTTGCCCAATGACTGTTGCCTATGAAAGGATGAGAGTTATGCTCACACAATAAACAGATTAACAAAGGCTGCAAACTTGAACACATTTACAAGGCATGACACACCACTGAAAACACAGGGACTTAGCACTCAGTAAACAGGTATGCACCAGACTGTAGCATAATCCTATATTTATTGCATTATTTTTAAGATACTTCTAAATAGCAGGCTGAGGGTGCCCTTACTATATGACTTAAAATAATACTGAAAGCTACCCAAACTCCTTATGCTTCACTGGGATTGAACTAAACTAAGCACATTCATGGAGAGACAACCAGACACACAAGGACAAGTTTCTTTGATGTTTCCTTCATCTGAGCTCTATTGCTGAAGAGGAAAGCTGCTTTTCAGCTTAAATATTAGCATTTAAATGCAGGGAGAAATATGTTGCTTCTTCAGCCTGGGAAAGAAGCACCCAAGAAATCTCAGACTCTGGAACAATTCTTTTGTGCTTTCATCAGGATATCAGGAAGAACCCTGAGTGTTTATCATGAGCCATAGGAAAACATAAAGAACCGGACTAGCAATAACAGAAATAACTGTATAAAAATACAGAAAAGGCTGAGCAAACTGTGACCTATGTGATCCCTGGGGAGCTTTATGCACCCCGCCAACTCCCCAGCCCTGTCTGAGCATCCTTTACCTTCTCTCTAAAAACTATGGGAGGGACAAATAACCCAAAATTGGTCAACTGCCACTACTGGAGTCCTCCAGGAGTGGTGCATAGTTCTGAAAAATCCTATAATACCCAACCCCACTGAGAAAACTGGTTGAATATAGTCAAAAATGAAAACTGAGAGGGAAGCCAGCATGGAGAGCACTGGGACTGAAACTCTGGACGCCAGGGTATGAATCTCCTCTCAGGCCATAAAAACCTACTGGGTGACTTTGGGCAAGTCACACTCTCAACCCAAGAGGAAAGGAAAAGCAAGCCCTCTCTCAAGAAATCTTGCCTAGAAATTCCTGTGATAGGTTCGGCTTCAAGTTGCCATAAATCAGAAACAATTTGAAGGTACACAACAATAAAAATCCCAGTATAAGGGTTAAATATTGGTCCCTTCACCATCTGCAACTATTCCATCCTGATGTAGGTCCTTTGGGCCAGTAGAACTACAGCCAGAATGGAAAGCTCTCCAGGCTTTGCCTAGTTCTTATTCTTAAAGCAAAAATGTATCTTCTCAAGTCCTTGAATCAGCTTTATTATGTTTCTGAATGATTTTTCAAAATGTAAATCTGACCGTACGCCTTGCAGATCTTTCACCCTGCTGTGAGACTGCACATATAGCAAAAATATGGATGGACATTCTGTATTGGTTAGGGTTACCATACATCCTCCTTTTCCATGATGTGTCCTCTTTTTTAGTGCTAAAATTACTGGGTGGGGGGGCTCTTCCTTGATGTGTTCTCTTTTTCAGAGCTAACATTTCTGTCCAGGCAGATTTTTAGAATGTTTGGGTCGGGGGTAGGCAACCTTTCCCCTTTAAGGGCCGAGGGACTTCAGCTCCCAGAATCCTCAGCCATGTTGGCCAATAGTCCCATGTTGGCCAGTAGCTCCTGGGATTCTGGGAGCTGAAGTCCCTCGGCCCTTAAAGGGGAAAGGTTGCCTACCCCTGGTTTGGGTTATATTACAAGGTCTAGCCTGGAGGAAACAGGCAGTCAGTTAGTAGAGCTCTCGCCCCATCCGCACTGCAGAAATAATCTGTTTTGACAAGATTTTAAATTCCCAGGCTCAATGCTATGGAATTCTGGGAATTATAGTTGGTTGTGGCACCAGAGAAGGTAGCTGAAGGAAGAGGTGGGGAAGGGGAAGGGGGTCTGGACTCATGGGCGTCTCCATCTGTTTAAAGAGAAAGATGTGCTTCCTCTGTTGAAAAACAACAAATTCAAAGAAATTACTGATCCAGAGATTACAGAGACAAGAGTACAACTCATCATTATGATACATTTTTGTGTATTTATACTTAAACATTAACAAAAAATGTCCACATCTTTAAAAAAGATGTGCTTGGAGCTGTTCTTTTGTAGCAATCAACTTTGCTGAAACATTAAGCTCTATTTTGCTGATGCCCATAGTCTTCAGTTACTTACTGCATTCCATTGCAGTTCTACTGGTTTGGGAATTTAATTACTGTGATATTAAACCTAGTTTGCATTTCACAGAGATGACTTGTGAAACTCTACAAACATTTGATTAACTGGATTCTTTAAATCAGAGGCCAACTTTTTAGCATGCCCAAAATTGGTTTGTCCGCAATACATGAAAGAAAATACTAAAGAACCTGTGGATGATTCCATAATGCTGCAAGGACTTGAGTCCTTGCAGAATACATTTCTTGTATTCTGTTTTCCCACCTCCTTGCACTAGATGCATTATTAAACAACAACAAGTACTTGTTTTTGACAGTGGAAACAAAAGATGCATTAGCATAAAACATTATCACAAAAAGATGAACCCTGAATCTTGTTAACCTGTTCATATTGTATCCTGTCATAACCAAAAAACAGCAGTCTTTATGGAAAGCATACTAGCAAACACTGAGCTAAAATTAACATTATTCCTCTTAACTGCCTAGGCTCTGTAAATTACAGCTGCAGCCCAAATGCTATTGTAAAAAATAAATAAATGCTGAGGCTAGCAAATCCTAGCAAATATTTTTGAGAGATGCAGTTGTTCTGCTGAGTCCAGCTAGTTTATCTGATCCTCAAGGGGCTAAACTTTGTTGTTCAGAGTAGTATAGCATGCATCAGTGCATAACCAGGCAGAGTTCCTTCTCCCCGCACTTTATTCAGCAACATAGGTAAGGCACACCTATGCAGGGCCCAGGCTAAATAAATCAAGATACAGTCTCCATGCCACGAAATGGTGCTAGGAATCCTTACAAACATGAAATGTACAGTACTGTAACACATGTATAAATCAATAGGCAAGTCATTTGAGTATTAGCAACCTATGTACTAAACTTGGTGGGCTCCAGCAATCACACTACCATGTAGCTAGCAAGTGATTTAATAGGATACATTAGCAGGAAAGATTGCAACAGGATTTCAGCCACCCAAGGGATGGCACAATAGAACTGGGATGTAAAATATTGTAATTCAGTTGTCTGCATTTGCCATTGAGCCACAGGCCTTCAGCAATATATTAGAACTCCTTTGCCTCATAAAATCGCAGTACTAATTAAAGTGGCTTACCTGAGCCGGCTTAAAATTTAAAATGGAAGGCATCCTGATGTTATCACAAGGATTTTGCCGCCAAAATTGCTGCTCAGGTGTAGCCCGGGTCCATCCCCACTCCCATGGCTGCTCCAGCGGCCATTTCCTTAAGCCGGAAAACTCCTGGATTTGAAAAAAGCTGTGCTGAGCGGCCCTGAGAGTAGGGATGGACCTGGGCTGCACCCGGCTGGCAATTTCTGCAGCAAAATCCTTGTGATAACATCAGGATGCCGGCCCAGGTAAGCCACTTTAATTAGCACTGTGATACTCTCTAAAGTCAGCTAAATATATCATTAATACCATAGAAATCTTTGTTTTCATGTTAATAATAGGGATCATTTTTTCTACCTCTGAGTTCCCACTGGTGTTTCAACTGCTCTCAAAGGCCTTCTTCCTGGACATAGTCCTTCCTTCCTTCCTTGTCCACTCTCCTCCCACATAAGAAGGTAACCCTCCATTCCAGTAATTTCCAAACTTTGGCCCTTCCAATGTCTTGGACTTCATCTCCCAAAATTCTTGACTGTTGATCAAACTGGCTAAGGCTTCTGGACGTTGAAGTCTAAATCACCTGATAAACCAAAGTTTGGGAATCACTGCTCTAAACAGAAACTTAGATCATGGCAGGGAAATGTGATGCCAAGATTCCACAGACCCATTGATACAATAGCTCTGTGGTGTTTCTACCTTATGGAAGCCATTGTTGAATGCCTTCAAGCTGTTTCCAACTTAGAGCAACCTGAAGGTAAACCTATCACAGGGGGTTCTTGGCAAAATTTGTTCAGAGGGGATTTGCCATTGCCTTCCTCTGAGGCTGAGAGAGTGTGGCTTGCCCAAGGTCACCCACTGGGTTTCCATGGCTGACTGGGGATTCGAACCCTAGTTTCCAGAGTCATAGTCCACCACTCAAACCACGAAATCACACTCGCTCTCTTATAGAAGTCAAGCCCTTTTCAAATTCCTGGAATGCAACCTCTTTTGGTGATCAAGAGCTACTACAGGAGATTGCAAGATTGTTCTTGGCGAGGCAGTTTTTCAGAGAGTGGGAAATTTGTCAAAAAAGAAAGAGTGGGGAGACAACAGGCCCGGGAAAGAACTACAGCCATTTCCCAGTTCCTGGAGTAATGTGTACTCTGACCTTTGCGTAACTAACTATTCCAATAATTAAAGGAACAGACAATACCAGAGCATGGAAGTAACATTTTACAAATAATAACAGTACATGTAACACATTCGTTTTAGGATAACAAGAGCATGATAACCATCTTTTTTCAAAGGAGGCAGAAGAGAAGGAGGCTAATATCTAGTAACATCGCTATTAGTCTGTTTAACATGTAGTGTCTATTCATTACTATTTCTTGATATTTTGACAGCTAAAATACCTTGAGGAGTAATTTACGAAGGTTTCCCTTTTAAATTCTAACAATTTTTGAAGCTAATTTTCTCCAAAAAGGAATAGAAAAGGAAGAAGTAATATAACAAGTTACCATGCTAATGGGTGGGTGGGAGTGTCTGAAATTAGTTTTATTTCAGAATGAAACTGAGCATGTCTGATATTAGCTTTGACAGCCATTGTTGCCTTACAAAAATTAATAATTTTTGAACCACTGTCTAGGCTGCTGCCTCACTGAATAATTAATGCACATTATAGAGTTAATACAGTTTGACCCTGCTTTAACTGTCATGGCTCCATCCTATGAAATCCTGGGGTTTATAGTTTGTTGAGGCACCAGAGCTCTCTGACAGAAAAGGCTAAATATTGCACAAAATCACAAATCCCAGGATTCCATAGCACTGACCCATGATAGTTAAAGCAGTGGCAAACCACATTAATTTTGCAGTGTGGCAGCAGCCAATAACTCTATCAAACCAATGAAAGGCACCATTTCTTGACAAGACTTAAAGTGCATCAATAATTTCCACCCAAATTTGACTGAAATATATGACAATTTTTTTCCAAACTGATATTGAACAAGGTCAGTTTTAAGCACTTCTTATCTGCTGTAGCTCTGGCCAATTTGATCAGATTAGTTTGCAATTGTGCACAATTGGGGGTTTCATCAAGTAGGAAGTGTCTAATTCCAAACATTAATTTATTAGCTTAGCTGAACCTAATCTGCACTGGAGCCTATCTGGGGAATATCAGTGCTTGTTTCTGAACTAGTTTTCTCTCCTTTTATAGCATACAGACATAAGGCCTAAGCAGACTGCCAGAAATAGTGCACATTAAATTGAGGCACTGCCCTGGCTCGATGCTAGGGAATCATGAGAACTGTATTTTTTTCGGGGACATTGAGCCTTCTCTGTCAGAGAGCTCTGGTGCCACAATAAATTACAGTTCCCATGATTCCCTAGCACTGAGCCAGGGCAGTGCCTCAATTTAATGTGCACTATTTCTGGCAGTCTGCTTAGGCCCATATTTTACTCAATATCAGCACCAGGATGGAGATGTTAGCCCTGGACGTACCTAAAGGGGGATGCAAATGGGCAGCCCTGGGCCGCCCCGGAAAACAGAGGATCGAGGCCGAGGCTGCCAGACACGTCGGGCCCGATCCTCCCTTTCGCCACCTGGGAAAGGAGCACCAAAACACTGCTCCTTTCCCAGGTGGCAAAAAGGGTGCCCAAAGAGCTGCCACAATGCTCTTTTGCGCCTCTTCTGGCACAGCATGCAAAAACACTATGCATGGCACGCGCTGTGATGACGTCCTTGGAAAGGGGTTGGGGCGCCCGGCATGTGGCTGCCCCTCCCTTTCTCTGCCTCGAAGACGGCACTTTGAGCCGTATGTAGAGGCCCTAAATCTACCCCTCTTCTTTTAATATCAGGGTTGCTATAAATTCAGCCTCTATGATCCTAATGTGGATGCCATTATTTGCAAGCGAGCTAGCTTAGGAGTCACCAAGAGGATTTATATTCTGGACATATCCAATTTGGTGAGGAAGAGCCTGGCTATGAAACAATAGGATGGCTCCGGTGGGAGTGAAGAACTCCATCTGCCTGACACTCAAGCCATCCCGCTGCAGGAATTTACCCATTCACACCCCCATTTCACACCTTTATAAGACCCTACTTCAAAGTGTCACTTATGCATATCAAAGATTTAGACCATTTCGCCACATCATTTCTCTGAACTTTGCCCCAAGGCACAAATTTCCTATAAACTAGGGAACCTTTCCTTTGTTAGAGGACTAGCTTGGTTTGCAGGCAGAGGTGCTGCCAGTTTGTTACTTTGCTAGACCCCTTTTTCGCTTGCCAAACTCTGGTGGCCTGGGAGCGATCAAGTTCCCTTTGTCCCGTGCCAGAATGTCATCAAGAGGAACAGCATCCTAACAGATGTTGTAGCACCATTAGAAGGCCTTATTCTGTTCCAACCTAACACCTTTATTTCTCAGTTCTTGTGGGTTTGATTGTTAGCGTGTTTAATGTTTTCCTCTTTAAAATAAAGTACAATTCATTGAGGAATTGCCTCTGGGGTTCTTTGTGCCTCCAGCCTCAGTATTCATAGGGATGATAATAGTAAATTCCCCAAGTAAGCTAGCCTTAAGACAGAGCTTCCATCCTGGTTACAGAGAACTTTATGGCTCCTCATTCCATGGAAGGTTATATTTGGGCCAAGATCCTGCACTGCAAGATGTATGTGTCCCAGGTACCTGCATCTCTTCAGCTGTATCTCTAGATGTTAGTCGCCAAACCCACCTGGTAAGCTATGCACCCACCAATGCAGCTATTTCTAGGTTGTTGGAGAGTGGGTGATCAGCAGCAGTGTGTCTGACTATTTTCATGTAGCTAGATGCACTGTGACAAACATCAGCAGTGGCCTCCTCCAGGGATCCTTGGGATGTCCGTGCAGCTGACATCCTTGCAGTGCATCCAGCTAAAGGAAAATGGCTGGATGCATCACTGCTAGTCCCCTTGCTCTCAAAAAGCCCAGAATTGTCATTGGGGGGGGTGTGCTGTGTGGCTTACAAGATGGGTATTATTATATATTTATTTATTGCAGAGAGAGAGCTTTAGGTTGTTGACTGGTTGGAAGAGAATTTCAACCACACAATGGCTACACAATGACCAAAAAAAGAAAAGAAAAGAAAAGAAAAAGAGTTGTGATGTTGTAAGGCAGACTTACCACATTGTAACTTACTAACTGGATGGCAGTCATGGTTTTTGTTTTAACAGCTGCATGTGTGCGTGTGTGTATCATCACACCTAGTAAGATGACACCGTTCACCTGACTGGTAGTCACCTGTGGTCATGCATGTTTGGATCCTTCATGTTATTATTGTTGTTGTTATTTATTATCAAGATAGTTTTAACTTACAACAGTGTTATAAATGAGAGACCTCCAACAGCTTTTAACAGCCCTGCTCAGTTCTAGCAAGGTTTCTTTTTTGTCATGATCTAAAATGTGTTGGTCACTACTACAATTAAAACTAGGGGTCCCTGCCTCTGCCCTGCATGGTAAGCATTATGGATTGGCTATGTGAGGACATGTGAGGAAATGTGAGAAAACTTTAGTTAAGGTTTCTATGACATAGTACAAGGAGGTATCCAGTATCTCCTGGTTCAAAAGTTTCTCCTTGGCTCTGCAACAGCAGCTAGGCTCTTCCTGGATGCAGTTTTGCCTCCTCGCTCAGGCAACACCTGTTTGGCAGCATGGTGAGCCAGCATGGTTTAGTGGTTTCAGTGTTGGACTTCGACTCTGGAGAACAGGGTTCATTTCCCAGCTTGGCTGTGAAACCCATTGGGTGACCTTTGGCACATCACACTCTCTCAGCCTCAAGGGAAGGCAAACCTCCTTTAAACAAATCTTGCCCTAAAAATCCACATCGTAGGTTCACCTTATGGTTGCTATATGTCAGAAACAACCTGAAGGCATACAGCAACAACACAGCAACAACAAGCACCCAGGTTTGCCATTTGATTGCCATTGTTCAGCCTTCACTCTCTTGGACCTCCAGCATAAGTGCTTTGGTAAGATTTGTGACCTTTAGTAAGGAAAGCTGTATATTCTACCAGTATCAGATAGGTATCAAAGTCAGTGAAAAAATCCATGTCATTGTTGATGCTGAAAATGAAACAAATAAAACAATTGGTGGTAGAGACATAAGATTTGGAGTATTAGGAGCTTTTGTTGAGCTTTGTAGACAGATACTATACAGGCAAATAGCCACTAGATGGAACCACATGAAAGCAAATGGAGCAGTGGATAGCACCACAGTGCTCTTTTGACAGCTGGCTTTCTTCCTCCTGGTGCAGGTCCTCTTTTCTTCCTCCTCTTCTTTTGTAACCTCTTAAGCTCTCAGGAAACATCACCAGCTCTGATTCTCAGATATGTGCATCCTCTGCCAAACCCCCTCTGAATAAATCTTACCAAGAAAACCTTGTGATAGGGTCTCTTTAGGGTCACCATAAAGTTGGCAATGACTTGAAGGCACACACACAACAACAACAACAACAACTGCAGTCATTTTGACAATTTTGTAAAGGGATTTTGCACAGACAATAGCTTTTGGGAGAGCATGGTAATGAGACTAAAGTCTTTCCCCTACAACAACCGATGCAATGTAGCAGACATGCTCCCTTCTTTGTTAATAATGGTAGAAGAAATGGAAACACAGCAAGATCACAAACAGAGGTAGGTTTAGTTAACATCTGGACTTCTGCCACCCTGTTGTCAAGAAAGGCACCAACTGAAACTCTTACCTATAAAATGTTAAAATCTATCTCTGGTTTGGTTGTATATTTTTAATTGAAATTTTATTTCTTAATACATAGCAACAATATACATTTATTTAGGTTTTTATCCCCCTTCCCCGCAAACGGCTAGATGTTTATCATCTCATTTAATTACCAAATCAAGAATCATTTTCAGAGATGTGGGATACATACATAATCACATTTTTCACATCTTCATACCCCATTTTCCCTCTGGTTTGGTTATATAAGGTTTCTTATGTAACCTGTGTGGGTGTTAGCAGATAGCTTTCCTAGTGACTAAAGAAGCACAATTTAAACTGTCACAATCTGGAAATTCAAAATCGGTCTGCAAGACTACTTCTGTGACCTGCTGTATTTAGTTGCCCTGTATTTAATCTTCCATAAATTTTTTGTCATACTAATGTCTTTAAATAACATTGGGTTACCCTATTAGGTTTCTTTAAAAGAATGGTTCTCAGGTTAATTTTTTCCCCCATGTTGTTGGTCTGTGTTTCTGGTGACCTTATGCAGGTAGGATGCTTCAGTAATTATTAGAGAACACTGAACGATTCCTGGAAGACTGCTAGCAAAAACTAACCTTCTAGTTACCATCTGTTGGTTCATTAATGGTTCCCAGAAATTGTCCGTAGTCTGTTGTATAAAGCACAGCAATTTAATGGAGTATGTCATTACAACTTTTAAAAAAGCAAATCTGCTAGCAGCTGCCATCTAACAGCTTTGTCTCATCTAAATACAGTTTCCTTAAGCCAGTCCCTTTAGTATGGACCTCTTGTTGGAGGCTGGTGTCCTCTGTAGCTGGGGGACCAAGGGCAGGTTTATCATAGACAGAGCCAATGGGTTACCAGAGGGAGACAATGTTCTGAGGCCACTCATATCACAGAAATGTGAAACAGAGGCATGTGAAATTTACATTTGAGTGCAAAACTCTCTCTCTCTCAATCTCTCTGTGATACCTAAAGCCACACAACAAAAACACTCTTCTGAGCTCACATTCCCATTCTAACAACCACTCCCATTGCACAAAGAATTAAGAATCTGAAACCCAAAAATAAGGGTATTAATAAAGAGAACTAAGCATAAAAAGCAAAATTCACTCTGCGCAAGGGAGCATGTCTGCAAGTGTGGTGGCAGGCACCACAATTGTGATGATACTGGTAATGGTAGTCAAAGATGGAAAGGAAGAAGAGATCCAAAATCTCCAAAATCCTTCTTTTGCATGCGTGAATGGTAGTATTTTTCTGTTGTATTGATATCACATTGCACAGAGGAGGACACTGCACTGAGAAGGGCAATGAATCAAGTGACATTAAGCTCATGAATGCTAAATAGGGGTGTCAAGAAAGCCACTTACTTCAGGAAGAAATCCACACACTCAACACATAAATGTGTTCATCCCATATTTCACATAGAAGTATACCTGGAAGTAAAAAAGTACTGGATTATGCAGGAGTTAACTTGGGCAGCAGGTTCTGATCATCCAAAATCCCCACAACAAGCCCTCTGTATGCCCTCCTGAGAAATAACATGAGAAATAGTGGAGTACATAAATACAGTTTCTACATGTCTACTCACAAAAAAGGAGGACTGGCTTACTTGGGAGTAAACATGGGCAACAAGTCCTGGCGCAATCATGGCCTTTGCTGATGCTCTCTCTACTATGTGAACAAGCGTGATCACCCAGAACCTGAAAATGATTCCAAAATAAGGTATGAAGCCTTATGATTGAGTGCCCCTAATGATACTCCATTTTCAACACTTCCAGTGGGTACTGAAATTGATCTATGCTGATATATGGTATTGAGACAGAACATTGTCTCTTAACACCCTCCTAACAGATGGTAGGAGTACAGGGTACACATGCACAGGGGGGGAAATTGGCAGGAACCAGGTGCATACAGAGTGTGATGAGAAATGCAAGTGCAGTACCATGTACCTTCTCTCTCTCACACACACACACACACACACACGGACACGGACACGGACACCAAAATCCATGGATGCTCAACTCCCATTATAGACAATGGGGTTGTAAAATAATGTCCCTTATATAAAATGGGCACAAGCAAGGCTTGCTTTTTGGAATTTGGAATATTTTCAAGTTATAGATGGTTGAGTCTGTGGATGCGGAATCCATGGATATGGAGGACCAACTCTATGTCTTTTTAATACTTTTACACTATATAAGGTAATGCATAATTGTTTTATATATTAAAATGTATGTGTTAATAAATGTTCTTTTAAAAAGAAATTCAGCACACATTCAGAAGCAGTTTTATTCATTAATGTATTCCAAGATCTGAAAGTCATTTTAAGGGATTGCAATTCCAGATTTCAGGAAGAAGTGGGGCAGCAACTGAGTCACATTCAAATGCAATCACATGTGGCCTGAAACATGGGACAAAATGGCCCACTGTAGCCCACTTTGGTCACTTTTTCTCTTCATGCTCTTTCTGAACTTTGTTGGCATTCAATAAATGCAGTTGACCTTGTGTGTCATCCTAGGGACAATCCATAGTTACGATTTTCCTTGTTGGAAATAATATTCACCAATTATATAGGGAGTTATGTGAAGCTTCCTCCTCCAAGACTGGGTCTTCTAAAAAATGAGGTCAATTTCTTTGAGGGGGGGAAAAAACAGTAGCAAATGAGAAGTAAGCAAGTGTGACATCCTCCCTGTATCTCTAACTACCAGGCAACATTCTTTCTGCATTAATGAATAGCATATGAAGAAAGAGAGCTACCAGGCAAACTTGGAATAAGAGAAAAAGCTCCCTGTTCTCTCCTAATGCTTGACTTGGGTAATGATTTCTCATGCCTGAACATGTCCAAATTCAGGATGTGCAGCTATCAGTATCATTGCGACATTAAGCATTTTCACTTAAATGCTTAGAACGGCTCATTTAATCTAGGACCACATTTTAACAGTCAGAACAGCATGGTTTTCTAGGCATGCATACACTAGCTTACACTGGATGGCATCCCATTGGTTACTCTCAACTAGAGTAGTCTCATTCAATTAACTGTAGAATGGTAAATCAACACATAGGCTAATCCCATTGTTTCGATGTGTTAATTCGAAACTAACATTATGTGGCACATCTTTGTATCATGGTGGACATGTGATATTCATCAAATCTTCATGGAAACTCAGAGCCTGAATAGACTGCCAGAAATAATCCAGTTTGAGACCACTTTAACTGCCCTGGCTCAGTGCTAGGAAATCTTGGGAATTGTAGTTTATTGTGGCACCAGAGCTCTCTGACAGAAAAGGCTAAATGTTTCAGAAAAAAATACAATTCCCATGATTCCCTAGCATTGAGCCAGGACAGTAAAAGTGGTCTCAAGCTTGATTATTTCGGGCAGTCTGTTCAGGCCCTAAAACACTTCTGTTGTCTGAAACTTCCCTGGTCTTCATACCTTCTGCTTGTATGTCTTCATACCTTCTGCTTGTATGCACATGGATCTGGAATTAAGGGCATACACAATCAAGCATATCCCCAAAAGAGGGATGCTGGGAGTTGCAGTCCAACATCTGTGGTAGCACCTGGTTATCACTATCATCACCAGGATGCAGCCCCTCCCACAGGGGACATCAGGGGTGAGGACGCCAATGTCATTGAGTCCATCATTCCAAGCTGAGTGTGGCTATCCTGCATGGGTGGCTGGTGGCAACATCAGTGGAGAAAGATAAAGATGAACAAGCTGGAGATTGGGAGGCTTATTGCACAGTGGACCTATCCAACTATAATTGTGTTCTCTGTAAAAAAAAACTAAACTAAAAAAAAAAAAACTATTAAAATAGGATTGCTCTCTTACCTTTGGAACCGTTCTGGGATTACAGCACTTGTTAATGCCAAACAACATTTGCACATAGCATTCCCTCTAACCCTCCTTCAAGATATTATCTCCACCCTTCTGCATTGTTTCCTTTACATCAGGGACAGAGGGAGGAAGTGGGGAGAGACCATAAGCAAGTGGCAATGCAACGCAGCACCAATAAAGCCAGTTGGGGGACCTCCACATCCCCTTCTTCCTCCCTGGGCTGTATTGGTCTTCAGCCTAGCTCTTCTCTCTCTCTCTCTCATACACACCGAACTCTAGAAATGGGGGGGGGGGGGGGGGGGCTAAGTTCTTTCCTTCTGGTACCAAAAATGTCCTCTTCCTTCCCTTTCATGGCTGTTGATATTTCTGAGTTTAAAAAACCCAACCCAAACCATGACAAGAGATGTTTTCAGGTCTGAGAGTGGAGATTTCTTTCCACTACAGTCTGCTATCTCTGTGTGTGAGAGTGAGCGGGGGTGGGGGGGGTGGGGGTGGGATAAGCCATTAAAATACCATTTAGTTGTAGCATTGCAGCAACACACTCTGGATAGGAGCCAGATCTTCCCTGATTACTATATACATTTCCTCACCCAAACCACACCAGCTCCTGGACTAACCAAAATAAGCAGAAAAGTGCTATCAAAGTTTTGTATGGTCAAACATAGAGTGACAGAAGCATTAAAGAAGGTTATTTTTGGATTATTTCTATGAGTAAAAAGATCCACTTTTACAATGGTCGCCCATGCTAAAATATAGAAGAGCAACAATGTCACGAAGGAGGTGGGAACTGAATGCACTCTTATCCTGTTATTGTGGCACTATACTGGTCCCATGCGTTAAACTCCTAAGACAAACAAAATAGAGACACTTTTTGCTGGGAAATTATGTAATTCTGCACTGCCTTCTCTAGGTTGGTGCTCTTGCTATCTCTCAGTTTTCCCCCTGCCTGTTGATTGAAAAACATTATACCTGTAATGTTTATAGCAGGTATGTTCCTTGATCCAGGGCATGTTTGTTACAATGTCCTACACAAAATGTAGAGAATCCACTTTAGGGTTTTTTTTATTAGGCATCTAGAAAGGCTAGAACTGTTAGCCCATGGCCTTGGACAGGATGGGAACCTCAGAAAAATAAAGCCTGCATCCTTTAAGCATCTCATGAGTCTGTATTATTGCTTCAGAGACCTCCAGGCCTTTAAACATAACAATATCTGCTTAAAAGCAGAGCAGTTCTAGGCCAAAGAAATTCAAATCTCCCTGTGGCAGGAAGAACAAGAGGGAGCCAATCTAACATTCCTAGGCTTACACCCTAGAAAAAGTGTTTGTTATTGCAGTCTTAATCACATGGAAGTCTCAAGTTGGGAAGGAAAGGTGTAAGGAATGCTGTTGCTAAAAATCACAAGATATTTGAATAATCAACTATTTTCTTTCTTTGTTTATGACATCTCTAACCCTAGTTTTCCATAGAAAAATATAATCTAGATGACTTGATTATGGAAACAGCAAAATGTCAACAAAGCATAGTGAAATAATAATCATGGATGGGCAAAGTGCAGTCCTCCAGTTCTTCTTGGAGTTTCCATCAGCCCTTGCCAGCACAGACCACAGTGAGGAAGGCTGAGAGCTTCAGGCCAGCACTTCCTGGAGGGCCACAGTCAACCCACTCCTGTTTTAAATAATAATAATAATAATAATAATAATAATATTACAAACAAGGGCATAATCTATAAATGATCTATAGTGGTTTCCAATGCAACAAATAGTAGCAAAACCCTTAAGAAGTGCCTTATATGGGGAAAGCCCACTGAAACAGAACAATCTTGACTGACTGTCTAAATGTGAATAAAAATGGAGCTAGGTGTGCCTCACCTGAGAGAGGGGGGAGTGCTCACCATGAAAAAGTTGCTTTTGAAGTCATTAGTTACCATTAGTGTCCCCAAGAACTATTCTAGTTTGTTTTAGTTGCATGTCTTCCAGTCATTACCAACTTATGGAAATCCTAAAGCGAAGCTATCCTGGGGTTTTCTTGGCATGATTTGTTCAGAGGAGGTTTGTCATTGCCTTCCTCTGAGGCTGAGAGCATGTGGCTTGCCAAGTTCACCCAATGGGTTTCATGGCCAAACAGGGAATTGAATCCTGATCTCCAGAGTTGTAGACCAACACTCAAACCATTATGCCATGCTCAAAAAATAACATTTACTTTGTTACTTTATTAACATCTTAGAATTACATCTCTGGAATGTTACATCTCTGGAATGTTACGAGTCAAAAAAATAGCCCTATCATTCCAGATCTGTTAACTGGTTATCTGCTTGTTTGAACATGCATATCCCCTGCTACTGTTGTGCTTCAGTGCTCATACTGATTTATTGTATTCCTTAACAAGTATAAAAGGTGATGCTTTCTCTGTCTTGCATTAAAACAGCAAGGAATTCTTTGAAGAGTCAGTCTCTGACTTTGACAACCAGCAGAAGAAGAGGAGGAGGTGCAGTGCCTTATGTGGTAAATAATGTAGCCTTTTATACCAGCAAGTATTTCAGGAATGTTTTTGATGGAGCGCCTTTTGAAATATGCATGTGACACTAAAAACATTTTAAAATGCTTTTAAGCCATCAATAATTAAAAGCAGCAGAGCTGTACAGAGAAAATGCTTCACTCCCCTCAATGTAATGTATTATTTGATTATTTCTGTGTGCAAATCAATATAACGTATAATTAGGGCTATCATCTTATCATCTGACTTTTAATCAGTCAGGACTGAAATCCTATACCTACTTACTTAGTACTGAATTCAGTGGGACCTACTTTTGAGGAAACATATATGGGATTGTGTTTTAAATATACAAGAAAGCCTAAGGAAAGGTGCCCTTTGAAAGCTAATGAAGGAATTACATAGCTATTTTTAGCAAGGAAAAGGAATAATATTCCTTTAAAAAAAAGAGAGAGAGAGAGAGAGAGAATCTTGAGATTCATCAGAGAAAAATGGATTCAAAAAGAAACAAAGGAAGCAACAAACTCCATCTATATTTGGTATGATCCACACTGCAGGATGGAACATTTGTATTTCAACTAAGCAATGACAACTTTGGTTACCTACAAGTTTCCTATCAAAAGAAAACTGTACAAGTCATTTATCAAATTTTCATGGTGGTTTTAATCTGAAACACAGAAGAACCATGACTTTATTTCTATGTAAAATTTGCACATGGTTGGTTTGCATAGAAAAATTCATTTTCTGTGCAGGAAACAGATTTTTCTGCACAGAAAATAATATTATGTGCAGAAAATGTCCATTTCCTATACAGAAAATGCTGTTTTCTGTGCAAAACAAACATGTTAATTTTATGCAGAAAAAGTCCCAAATTGTAAATAGACATTGAAAACAATGTAGTTTTTGAAGATTTTCTCACAGTGGGAAGAAAATTGCTAAGAATTACTCATTATTTCATTTAAGAGTATTAATGAAGAAACAAGTCCCTAATCTTCAGTCACTACCACATTCAAGCATTGATCACATACACTGGTTTATACTGGCTCTACTGTCTGTATTTGTATTTATTCAGTGGTGAATTAACTATATTAATGCAAACCAAACCCATACAATCTGTATCTTCCCCCTTACATGTCCCCAGCTAATTTCACTCAAAAGAGGGTATAAAACTAGCTTCAAAGTCACAGGCCTGATGCAAGTCAGGGGCATCACAACTCTTTTTCCAAAATGGAAAAAAGAGGTCAGAAAATCTAATTACAGTTCTTTCATATCTCATTTAATTTGGCCCCTATATGGGCCTGAATTCTTATGAAAGGTTCCTTCATTCAATGGCTTTTCACGGGTAAGGACTAACAATAGGATTCAAGACAAATTAATTTACAAGATTATCTCGGTGCCTTGTGATTCACTGTCAGCTCACTGCTAGCAGAAATATATTGTGTACCTTGTGGCCCCTTTTATATCTTCCTATATGAGTATTTATAGCATCATCCATTGAGCCTAAGACTTTTTGCTTTTCTAGGTAAAGACATTCCCTTCAACTGTCCCAATATGGGGGGGGGGGGGGGGGGGACAGGGCAGCCCTGATGAATCCTCTCTCATCCCACTTTTCAACTGCTTTTAAAGTGTTCCACTTTCTCTCCTTTCCTTCCAGTTTCCTCCTTTGTTCTCTGCTTATTTCAGTTGCTGCAAAGTGACTTGCATTCAATTAACTCAGCAAAGAAGAGGGAAGAGGAGGCAAACTGTGGTGGCCCTCCCCTAGTTTGTCTGTTCTTTCTCATTAATAATTTTTGCTTTCTTAACTATGCTCCAAAGTGCCTTATTAGCCACTTGTATCCCAGTTTTCCTCTGTGAAATGTTGGGGTTATGTAAAGGATAAGACATTCTTGACACAGAGAAGCCAACTGGGATGGCAGTTTTATTTTAGTCCAATATCGGCGTTGGAACATCATCTTTCCCTGCCCCTAAGAGCTGTAGGGGAGAGTTTTCTAACCTCCTCATTCCTCAAAATCAGCTCCCTCTCTCCCTCTATCAGACTAGCCCTGAGCAATGGAGACAAATGCTGAGCTACCCCATGGGACAAGTAAAATCCTGTCCTACATCATAATCTTGACTGAAATGTTATAGATGGCAGTATGCACCTGAAACACGTGAAACTTTTGTTTTTCACATCTTCCAAAGAGAAGGCCAGCATCTCTGGAGCTTAGCATGGCTCTGTGGATATCTTTTTTTTTTTTTAGTAAGCAGGGAACTGGAACAAATGACTCAACCCTCTCTCTGTATCATCTGAACATAGAGTGTCTGTTAATTGTAGCCCTGACATATATATTTTTTTAAAATGTCACATCTCTATGAGCCGAAGGAGAACAGCATGGAATTTGGTTTTACGTGCTGGTAACTCCAAAGGCAGATCACATGTAGTCACTCCCTTTCTATTGCACTGGGCCTATTGAATAATTCAGAGTATAAAGCATACTTTAATGCTTTTCTTGTGCCAAAGGAAAATGATTTATTTGCCATGGAGATCATTTTAGACTCATCTCCCCCAGTTCCCTGCTTTCGGCCTTTCCAGTAACATGAGGCACTTATCAAATTAGAATTCTTCGGAAGCAGAATAGCACAGACCAGACTATATTTAGCATCAACAACCAAAAAGCAGCTGAATCAGCTGACTGGAAGCTGCTGCTACCCTGATGTGCAGCTTTGGTTTAGACGGCACATATTCAGTGCTGGAAATCAAGGAGAAGAGACAGCACAGGAGAGACGCTGCAGAACCTGGAGGCTCAGGAGCAGTCAAGCTCTACCTGAAGCAGGCACTCTCAGGTAAGAGGAGAACAGGGCATTCCAAGGGGAAATGGGGTGATTGGATTTTAGAGCTCAAAAGAAGAAAAAATGAAGTAGGTTTTTGCATAGGCTGGGAATGCCAGCTTAGCACTTGTCACTTTTGTGGTTAAGGAAACTCGCCAGCACTGGGAAGCAGCAGAGAAAATCCATGTCATGGCTACTGAGCCGATGGCCTCAGGACTGGAACAACCGTGCTGGGCTGTGAGATTTTTCTCCCTGTACTGTATACACCATATGTTTAAGGATTCAAAGTGAAAAGATCTGCCACATCTAGGCTGCATTAGGGTTGAACATGGATGCACAAGAGAGCTGAATGGAAAAGCTGTACTTACTTTTGAATTAAAATCAAAGTTATTGTTTGTTTGTACCTAGGCTTGTGCTCTCTCTTGCACACTCTCTCGCTCTTGCTTTCTGGTCCAAGACACAGGACATTGTCCTTTACATTTCTAGGACATATTTCTTTGGCAGTTCCTCCTGCCCACTCCCATCCTGCTCTGCTTGGTTTTCCTACCTGCTACAGAGTGGCACTAGAGACCTGCCTTCTACAACAGGTGAGGGAAAGGAGCTGAAGAAAGGCCACGGAGCAAATGGTGGATGAAGGGATTGTGCATGCACAAGGTCCTTGACTGAATCACCAGCTAGGAGAGAATCCTGCCTGAAATCCTGCTGTCAGCTACTGCTGTGGAGACTAGATGGCCCAATAATCTGAGCAAGGCAGCCTCTTAGGACCTTATCAAATGCTGGCCACGAAGCAAAGAAAAAGCGAAGACTAACCGAAGTAGGAATAAATTCGGTTCCATAGCGAAACGAAGGGAATATCGCCCTTTTGGCCATTTCGCAATTAATACCAAGGCTCCCTTCTCTCCCATCACAAAAAGCCGGGAGGAAAGGCAGCCATGGGAACCGGGGAGGAGGAGGAGGGCTGGAGGACTGGAGAAGGGAAGGCAGCCCATGGAGAGAGAGAGATCGCCTCCCTCTTCCCTCTTCCCTCTTCCTCTCCTCCTCTTCTTTCCAATCCGGTTTGCCTTTTGCCAAGGCAATCCCTTCCCCTCGCTGGGATTTTCGCCCTGCCCACCAATTCGCAATGAATGCGAAGGCTCCCTAGGTACTTCCTCTACAAACCAAATGTCCAAATCTCCCTACTCCTTACTGATTAGCTCCGTATTCTGCCGAGTTCTGGGGCAGCGTCGTGTGTAAACACGGGGGAACAATACGGATTAGCTCCGTGTTCTGGGGCAGCGTCGTGTGTAAACACGGGGGAATAATATGTATTAGCTGTGGATGCCCTTTGGATTAGCTCTGCTTCAGACCCCATGTGATAAGGGCCTATGTCCCTCTTCTCCTGGGTTAGCTGAAGATTTAAATGGCAAAGCCCAGGTCTCGAGGTATCCCCAAAGACTATTAAAACAAAGGAGTCCAGAAGGCTTCTTTACAAATGAGCACCTTTCCCCCCATAAGGAGTGGGCAAGGGGGCTCCTGAGCTGCATGCAGCAAGGCTGTTTTTGTGATTATTTTTTTTGTAAACAAATAAACAAAAAATGCTGCAGAGCAAAGCACAGGGGACTTACAAAACACTCATCCTCCCATTATCCAGGCGAGAAAGCAATGTTGATTTCTGAGATGCAACTACAAAACAAACTGAAGCTGGTTTAAATCTGTCTCTGGGGCTGAGATCCTGTATCACAGTGCTAGAGAGCAAGTCTTTGTCAGTTTATGTACAG
Organism: Phrynosoma blainvillii; assembly: GCA_026167975.1. Lineage (NCBI taxonomy): Eukaryota > Metazoa > Chordata > Lepidosauria > Squamata > Phrynosomatidae > Phrynosoma > Phrynosoma blainvillii. The sequence continues at coordinate 286,840,355 of JANUYF010000002.1, read as the reverse complement.
AAGGTTGTGGAATCTGTTCTCTCAGTCCAGCTGCTTCTTCCAGTTTGCAACAACACCTAGGGCGCTGCTGAGTAAGGGGGGTTGCAGACTGCCAGAAATAGTGTGAATTCAGTCCACTTTTAGGGTTAGGGTTAGTGCTAGGGAATCATAGGAACTGTTATTTTTCTGAGACATTGAGCCTTCTCTGTCAGACAACTCTGATGCCACAATAAAATACAGTTCCCATGGTTCCCTAACTCTAACCCTAACCCTAAAAGTGGACTGAATTCACACTATTTCTGGCAGTCTGCAACCCCCCTAAGTGTCTTTTCCCCAGCCACTAATGCAGAGTACACCCTGGCCCACCCCATCTCTTCTTGAGACCAGGAGGAGAAAGCAGTCATCACCCCTATGTAAGTCTTCTCCCTCTTCTTTCAGTGCTCAAAGACTGATGGAACAAGCCCAGGTACCCAGCACAGCAGATCAATGATCATAGGGACAGAATTGTTTCCAGAAGACCACCAGCTCTTACCTTGTATCAGACACCCCATTCTGCAAGGTCTTATAGTGCAGATGTAACCCCCAGCTATGTCTATAAGTGTCATGAAATGATTCCAGCCATGGAATCCTTTGAAAGAATTGGGAGTGCGAATGCAATGGATTACCCTGGAGGGTATGGATGGTATGGCAGAAGCACTTCACATTGTAACACTTTTTTTGCAGGCCCTTTTCCAATAATCATAACACTCACCTCATCCTAGCCTGACTAGAGAGCACAGAGATGACCCTGGCAAGCCAGAGGGCTAGAGAAAAGAGGGCTAAAGAAAAAAGAAGTTTAAACTCAAAAAGTTTAAAACTCTCACATGCAGATAATCAAGAGAATCACACACAAGGCAAGCAAATCTCTATCTCAATTAAGTATTCCCAGCCACGGAAGGGTTGTTGGGATGTGGTGGGGAAGGAGGAACGATTGCTCCCTTTAAAAGAAAGGGTTTCATTTAAAAATATATATTTAAAAATGAATTGGGTAGCAGTATGCATTAATGTAATAGGTGGCATGTATGCTTTTCAAAAAATGGGGAATCAAACATTTCTTCCTTTTTTTCTCTCAATTGTCCTGGGGCCAGCTCAAGTACAATCTGAAACTATCACATCAGCAGTCATAGCCAAATGTGCCTGTCTACAGACACCTCTCTCCCATTTGATTTAAGACACAATGGCTTCAGCACTGACAGCTTCTCAAACTCCCTTTCCCCCTAATTGTTGCCTATTGTGCCTTCCCCCTCCTACTTTTTAAAATATCTTGCCTGATGAAGAGAACTGGAGATCTTGAAAACCTATACTTTGGGGGTGGCCTTCTGGTTGGCATACTAATAGTGTTACCCTAATATAGATTTTGGAATTGGTTATGCTAGGATGATTAGTAACCTATTTATGTTAGCTAATATCCTAATGATATCCTGCATATTCTTTACAGAAATGGCTCCCCGAATAAGACTGAACTTAGCAAAGCCTCTTCCAACCATCAGTGAAGTGTTTGAGGATATGTTGGAAGACATAACAAGCAGCACAAAGGGAGTTGGAAATGTTTATATGAGTCCAGATTCCTGTTCTGGGGAAGACTACCTTGAATCTATCTGCCAGCTAGCAAGATCTTCCTTTCCAGTGCCTCCAGAAAGTAAACATAAGGTTCAAGATGTTGATAAACATGGAATGCTGCACAACAGTCCCAAGGTTTTAAATATGTCTGAGACGACAAAAATGGTCCCCATGTACACCCTTCCTAATGTGATGTCATTGGAACGAAATAGCTTCATTCTTGATTGTCTCAAAACCTACTCATGTCCAATTGTGGACCCATTAGAAGAGCTGTACACTGAAGCTCAGAAGACCCCTCGGTGGAGATGCCATAATGGCTGTGAAATCACTGGTAGTGAGTCTTTAAAGCATCAATTCCATGGTACCAGTCCATTTTCAGTTCAAGAAAAAACTCTAGAAAAGCAAGATGTTGTCAGCTTTTTCCCCAGAATTCCCTCCCCAAGACTACTACAAACAGGGGACAGCTGCACAGAGTTTAAGAATTTTAAAAACCAAGGCAGGATGCAGACTTTGGCCAACAGTCCAAATAAGAAAGGAAATGAGCTTCTCAGAGTTAATGGTAAATCAGTCTGGCTCCAGCTACCTACAGAAACACCCCTGGGCTCCAAGGTGTTGAGATCTTCACAAAATGGACAGCATGCACTGAAAGCAGCAGCTTTTCTTGAAAGAGAGCAGCTGAAGTCTTTCAAGCATAGTCAAAAAGGAAAGGGAGAGGAGAATAACAGTGAAGGCCATGGGAGGTACTTCCCCCTTGGTCAAAGAGTCACTACTTTTGATTGGATTTCAGAATACCAGAATGCTTGGAAAGCAGCAAAGGTGAGAGCATGCCTGCTCCCTGCCATTGCAGAATCATGAATTGTTCTTGAAGTTGAAGAAAATGTGGATGGCATTTCCCCCCTTCTTCTTCAAGAGCATTCTGTAGGGAGAGAGAGATGTGTGTGTATGTATAAGTAGTTTTTCTTACTGGCACAGAATGCTTATTTACAGTTAATGTATGCCACAGGCTGTGGTGTGCCAGTGATGACCTGGAAAACATGCAGAGATTCCAGAGAATCAAGCAATGGGAACAAAAGGTAGTGCTTCACAGAGAACATACTGCAGACTCAGATAGCTTCAACATTCAGATAATGTGTTGGAATAATTCTTATACATTTTGTAATCCATTCTGTCTTTTGGCTGGTGCAAATAGACAAGCGAGATACAGAATGATTTCAACTCTAAGCCACAGGTTATGAAAGAAAGTCAGTTCTGTAACGTTTTCCAGAAAAATGTCTCAACAGGAAGCAGGATTTTAACTCCAGGGTGGGCCAGTTATCCACATACAACATAGGTGTGTAAGCATTTGGGGAAAAATATCCTGAAAAAAAGAACAGAAATTCTACTGGCTGCCTTGTTGGTTGGATTTATCATATAGGTTGTATTTACATACAGACAAGCTGCAGCATAAACATGAGTATAATTTGCTACTATTCTCTAACACTTTCCCCTCCCTATTATTTCACATGGCATCCTTTTAGAGAACATTGGACCATCCCCTCAGCCACAACTTCCTAACTGGAAGTAGCCCCAACTGCTTCCTGAGAAGCCTACAAATAGTAATTTGGAAGCCTCTTCTGCTCCTTAGTAAATTAGATCTGAAATGTCATATAAGCCTTTGTTATTAGTTCATTGTAAAGCATAATGAAGCCTTTTCCCCTTCTTTCATGTTGTGGGATTATTACTTGAAAAATAAGGATTCAAGAAGGAACACAGCACTTTCCCCCTTGCACTGAAGCAGAGAAATACAATTTTCAGTGCATTTTGAGAACCTTCCACTTTTCAGAAGGGAAAGGCCCAGTGATCAGTCTAGCAAGAGGCAGAAACAGCTAACTGGGTTGCCACATTTTAATGTCTAGCCATAACCGGTGACATCCAGGGAAATCTCGGGGGGGGGGGGGATGAGGTGGACACTGATCTGTCAAGTGTTGTGTGTAATGCCATATATGTCTATCAGTATAAAACTATTAAACAGAGGACAATGACTGAATTTATTTGGACGATTAAACAGACTTGTCTGGTATGTAATACTAATTTCCCTTGACATAAACTAATGGGAGGAGGAATCAAGTTGGCTGTGCTTGTACTGTATCCTCTTGCTGCTTGTTTAGTGTTGTTGTTTTGTATTAATTTTGTGGATCTCATAACGCAGTTCAAAAACCATTTTGCATTTTCAGTGATCTTAGCAATGTAGTTGGCAGTGTGCTATATTTTTCAAAGCATGTTTTCCTCCTTCCTTCATCAGTGTTATTATGTACATGTGACATCTAACAAAGGTTATCTTTCATCAAATGAGCAAATGTATTCAGGACTTGCATGTGGCATGTACCTGCAGTCAACAACTGAATATAGCTTTGAGTCTTTATTTGATGAAGCTGGAATAAATACCCATTAAATGTGCTAGGTTTGAAGTGAACCTAACATGAACTGTTATCCTTTTCTTCTGTTGATTCTTGCTAGAGGCAAATTAATTGATGAATTATTCCTTAATTGTTTAAAAATTACAATGGAGGGGAGGGAGGAAACTAACAATGTTTGAAAGTTTCTACCACATCATTTTGGAAGAGATGAACATAAACTGTGCCATGTGAACCTTGTCTGATAATAAAGTGTTCAGTTTCCAACAGTCTACATACAGAAAACACCTTGTGAATCTGGAGATAGTTCTGCTTCAATCCAAGTACAAGTGTGTCAATAAATTCAACAGTAAAAGGACCCAGTTTGTTTCCATCAGCATCGGTTGTTTGGGCAGATTCTACATCACTGAAGAGTTCAGATGGAATGGGGAGGTATTTTTAAAACTTCCTGGTTTGCACAGGTTCCTGTGGGGTTTTACACTTAACCCACTACTTTTCCACCAGATCTGAAGTTCTGCTTAAATCTCTGCTGCCACCAAATGTAAAGTCATCCACAAATCTCACAGTTACCACCAAGAGCTTTCCCTTGTACCCCACCTCTCCCACCAACATAAGGACTGCCTGCTGTCCTACTGCTGTGGCCACCAACTGTGGGGACCTCCTAGATGCCCTCAACGTATGTGTGTGAGATATTATACAACTTATATCCCCATCAGACACCACCCCACTTTATTCACTGCTGTCACCACAACTTTATTAGTTATAGCATTTATAGCACTTAAAAATCAATATTTTTAACAGAAATTGAGCATAACAAAACACATTGATTAAGTAATACATTTAAAACACATTTCACACTCTTTCATGTAGTTCCCTTCTAGCTAACCCAAACTCTTAAACACCATTCATTAATTCCTAAACCTGACTGCCAGGCTCTCTTTCCCCTGATCCCCATTTCACTTACTCCTTTCTTCTAACTACTCAAACTGACTATATCAATTGTCATCCACCAACCTTATTCAGATTCCCTCAGATATTCCACTAATTGCTACATGCTACATGCTCCCAACATCTCACCCATTCCTGCACAGCTTCTTACCTTCTTACCTCCCACACATAGCACACAGATAATCAAATTATTTTAATATATATAGTAAATTAATATATATAGTAAAGATTTCACACCAGAAGTCAATGACATCTCACCCCCAAAATGTGAAGGAGCATTCCAAAATAGCCTTGATGTTTGGCATAAACTATTTTTCTGTAAGCTTGGACCTAGCCTCAAGTAAGAAGGCAAACTAAACATCAATACTGTTATGATTGTTGTCTTTTCAGCTTTGCCACTTGCAAACATTTTTTCATTGAGACACAAAAGTCTTTTAATCTTAGTGTATAATGTGGTTAGCAATAATAAATAACTAATGTATATATTTTATGTCGACACCTTGTGATTTGGATATTTTTGTTTCCTTTCATGGGATCATGGGTCTACAACAGCCCCTGTAAGTGATGCATATTGTTTATTTCAAATACATAAGGACAACAGACATTGCAAATTTATTACATTGTGCTTTGGAGAAGTTTGAAAGAGGCATCTCATCAAACAAAGCATTTTACTATATAATAATAGATTGCTCAAATGTATTTCTCAAGGATATTTTAACTAGTAATGCCCTTGATTCAATCTATAGATGAAGCGAAAAAGCAAGGCCAGTTCCAGCTAATCATGCTTGCACAGGCTTTGGGGATAGAAAACTGATAAGCAAATCAGTTACATGGTCTAAAAATGTAAATTTCTACCAAAGAACATAGGAAAGGCTCACTTATGTCATTATCTGCAATGTGTTATGTCTTTCTGAGCTGCCTTGGGTATTCTGTAATGGGCTGAAAGGTGGGGTAAAATAATAATAATAATAATAATAATAATAATAATAATAATAATTAATTTAATTTTATTATCTGCCTCTCCTCGCAGCTCGAGACGGGTTCCAACATAATTAAAAACACAATTGTTACATAAAATGCACATATTAAAAATGAAACTCTACACAATATTTATATTAAAATACATAAAACAATGATTAAATATAAAATTCATGTTTAAAATTCATGATTAAAACTGCCTGGGTAAGCCTGCCAGAAGAGATAGGTCTTCAAATGTGTTTTATATTCCGACAGCTGGTCTAGCTGTCGGATCTCTTCCAGCTGGTCATTCTACAGTTTTGGGGCGGCCGATGAAAAGGTCTTCTGGATGATGGCTGCCAGTCAAGTTCTTGCAGGTTGTAGCAGCCGCCCCTCCTTCAGGGCAGATTGTACAGGAGAAGGCAATCCTGTAGATAACACAGACCCAAAACATGTAGGGCTTTAAAGGTCAAGAACAACATTTTGTACTTTTCCCGGAAACTAATTGGCAGCCAATGGAATGATTTGAGTATGGGTGTAATGTCTTCACTCCTGGATGTTCCTGTAACCCAGGGGTAGGCAACCTTTTTGAGCCGGGGGCCGGGTTGCTGTCCCTCAGACAATTGGGGAGCCGAAGCACCAAAAATAAATAATTAAATAAATAAAAATATATTTTTTAAAAAAGTTTAAAAAAAATAAAATTAAAAATATATATGCATGCACACTCTTTCAGCCCCAGAAAAGCCATGGCAAAACCCCTGTGGAGATTTTGCCAAGAAAATCCCAACAACAAGTAATAACAACAATAATCAATATCATCATGGTTGGCGGCGGCAGCGGCGGCGGCAGGACTTGCCTGGGGCCGGTCCAAAGGCCTCGGCGGGCCGCATCCGGCCCCCGGGCCTTAGGTTGCCTACCCCTGCTGTAACCAATCTGGCTGCCATATTTTGAACCAACTGGAGTTTCCAAACTTGGCACAAGAGGGACAGGGATCAAGAAAGCAGGTTGTCCTCCTTACTTGCCCCAGTAGCTTGTCCACATCAGCGGTACTCACCAATTGAGGTGATCCAGTATAATCCCACTCACAGAGTTGCTGGACACCTCATTGTTGGCCTCTGCTCCAATGACAGTATCTAAGTTAGCTCTTATGTGAGAGATTTTATCTGTGAAATGGTTGTTAAAAGCATCACAGTGAGCTATTGAAGGTTCTAATAGTGGGATCAGAAGGGAGGGTACCTGAGTTAAACCTCTCACCACTCTGAACAGCTCAACTGGATGTGAATCTGCAGACACAATGTGTGCAGAGAAGAAAGCTTTCTTTGCTGTATGCACTGCCACCAGGAACAAAGATGTCCTCTATATCATGTCTTGTCACATAAAAGTCAAGTTTTCCATCATTTGTGTTCTAGTTGTCATCCTTCCCATAAAATGAATGGTATGGTCTAAAGCAGGGGTAGGCAACCTTTTTGAGCCGGGGGCCAGGTTGCTGTCCCTCAGACAATTGGGGGGCCGAAGCACCATAAATAAATAAATAAATAAATAAAAATTAAAAAAAATATGCATGCACACTCTCTCAGCCCCAGAAAAGCCATGGCAAAACCCCTGTGGAGATTTTGCCAAGAAAACCCCAAGAACAAGTAATAACAACAATAATCAATATCATCATGGGGGGCGGGGGACGGCGGTGGCAGGACCGGCCTAGGGCCAGTCCAAAGGCCTCGGGGGGCAGCATCCGGCCCCCGGGCCTTAGGTTGCCTACCCCTGGTCTAAAGCTTCAACGTACACAAAGCTAATTCAGATAAGTGCCATAGAAACCAGTATGATGTACTTCCAAGTAAATACGCACAAGGTTACTACCAAAGTAAGCTTCTGACAGAAAACCATGTTTGTAGGACTAGGAGGAAAAACCCTCCCAAGAAGTGCTGATAAATATCCAGCAAAATGAACCAAGATGATACAATCACCTTATACAGCAACAATAGACAGCAAGCTTGACTTATAGAACTATCACCCCATGTAACTTGAATATTTTCCCACTATACCATCCATCCAAGACTGTAATACTGATGAGTGCCATCTTAATCTTCCCTTTCCGTTATGAGCCAGTAGTTACACATTTGCCAGCACTTTTCGGTTATGTCTTAGTGTTGTTTTTATATGGAGGAATTTACCTCCTTTATATTTTGTTTTAAATTGTAATTAATTTAATAATTTTTTAAGGGGGGAGGGGGGTGAACTGTTCTTAACTTCTGTATGACGATTTTATGATGTTAGCCTCCTCGATTGCACTCAGAGGGGTGGGGTATCAAATAAATATTATTATTATTATTATATTTCCTCCATATAGCTGTGAACAGGAGCACATTAATTTGGGAGTGTATATTCATTTGTAAAACAGGGCTGAAATATGAGGCCAAATCTTGATGAGAGCCAGCTTACCATGATGCTGTGCCAAATGTACTTCCATGGGATTGCAGAAGCCCGGCGGCTCCTAGTATTGCCAATTTATACATGGCACAATTAGAATCTACAGTCATTACTAACATTGTGAGCAATCCTTTCTATAAATATTTTCAATATTATGGGAGATACATTGATGATATTTTTGTGGTTTTTTCTGACAGTTCTAAGGTAGAATCTTTTTTCAATTGGGTTAATACAGTTAGCCAACATATTAAATTTTCTTGTAAATTTAACACCCAATGTATTTCCTTTTTAGATGTAGAGGTCTATGTCCATAATGGCATGATTGGAGTCCGCAATTTTCATAAGCCAACAGACCGCAATTCCATGCTGCATTTTTCAAGTTGTCACCCCCGTCATTTGAAAAAGAACTTACCATACTCTCAATTCTTAAGACTAAAAAGGAATTCATCTTCCAATACCCATTATGAGAGGGCAGCTGACCAGTATGAATTGGAATTACAAGAGAGAGCTTTTCCTCCTTACATAGTACAAGATGCAAGGAATAGAGCTACCCGTATGGATCGCTCTACGTTATTTCTTTCTTCCAATAAAATCCCGGATAACCGGATTATAGGTTCTTTTATCTTTACTCATGCTGCCTACCGCATTAGACATATTATACACAAACATTGGCATATAGTACAGGATATTCCTGGCTGCGCACAGGCACCCATTATTGCCTATAGGAGAACTAGAAATCTCAAAGATTTTTTTAGTTCATACGGATTTTCAAGTACAAGTTTCAGAGCAACCCTTAGTTAGAGGACACCACAAATGTGGGCATTGTAGCTGTTGTAAATCATCCCTCAATATAAGTGTGTTTATTCATCCAACAACACAGGAATGCTTTGAACTCAAATCCTTTACTAATTGTAATTCCTCAAATGTTATTTATGTGATTATATGTCCATGCCAAAAATTATACATAGGTCAAACTTCTCGACCTTTGAAAACTAGAATTTCCGAACACAAAAGTACCATTCGGAACAATAGTGCAGATACCACATTGGTGACACATTGTTCACAATTCCATCACTCAGCAGATTCTTTAAAAAAATTTGTAATAGAACATATCAAATTTGGGCAATTTTATAGTGGAAGTAGACAAAATAAACTGCTGCAAAGGGAGGCTTTTTGGATTCATAAATTATTATCTTATACCCCTAAGGGTCTAAATGAACATTTGGATTTGAGTCCTTTCTTGTGATATTATGACATGTAACTAATGGTTTGTATTACTCATATGCTAAAGTTATAGCCTTGTAGTGATGTTATGGGTTGGAGGATATATAGTTTTTTATATATTAAGGATAATAGTCATCATTTGTGAGATGATTGTATGACACAGATAATTGGTTATAATATGCTATGTATTATTAGTGATGGTTATTGGCACATTATAAAGTTATAATAATTTCAGCCAATAGATCAGGCTTACTTTTGGGACTTATAGAGTGATACACCTTGAATATACCTTTAAGAATCCACATGTAACAGATGACCACCTGTAGCCTATTGTAAAGGCAGAGTATATCTTGACATACATTTGATGGAGATTTTTGCTGAGCATTTTCCTACTCAGTCAAGCTAAATTGTGGATGAATTTGGGTGAGTGAGAATACTGTCTTGTAGGACTCATATTATTATGTAACATATATCTGTTAAATTGTGAGACTAACAGGGATTGTATTAATTGTGCACATTCAGAATAATGGAATATCTGAGTATATCAATTCCGATACAACTCACCTATATCTGCTGAGGAAGACATCATCAATGTCGAAACGGCCCTAAAAGGACTCCGGAGGTAGCCGTCCAAGCATTCATCACCACATATGAACTGGTTGCTGGAGATGCTACAACTTATTTTTTGGACTTATATTCCTTGAAGGATAAGCTTGACTTGGTAGATGCACACAAAACTTGTCTGGAATTATTCTGTGGAGTCATTATTTTCAATACACATACACATGTTGTGTGAGCTATTATTGTTTGTTAGATTGTCTGTGTTGTAATTAGTTAATTAAGTTCCTTCGCTGTTGTGTATTATAAATAGCTCCAGCTCATCCACCAGGAAACACATTTATGTGCAGATCAATACCTAATTTGGTCTTCTTTTTCTGTTATACCATCCATTCAAGAACTTGTGAAGACCATATGCTTAGCAAGTCTGCTGCTGCATTACATTCTTAAGTCTAAATCCAACTGGTACACCCAGCAAGAATAAACCCATTGACTCAGTTGCTGAATAGTAAGTCAGCACTTACTCAGATCACATGGATTTAAGGAATTTAACTCTAGCTGGGACTAGCAATTGAATTCAAGCTTTAGTCTGATAACTGCATGTGCCTTGACGGTTGACACAAATAAACATTTAAAAGCTCTGCTTGCTGCAGTGACTGTAATGACATTTTTGCAAAGCAGAGAATGAAAAAGAGATATGGGAGAAGCCAATCTCATGGAATCTGCTTGCAGCTAGAGAGGTCTTAAAAGGACAAATGCAAATACTGCTGCTGCTATGGCTAAATCCCAATCCAAATTGTTCAAACAATGGTGTGGATCCAGCTGCTATTCCTAATTAAACCTATTGAATCAATGAAATTCAAGTATTGATTTACCATTTGACAAGTAATTCAATAGGTTATTGTTAGCTGGGACTAACAACTCAATTGAGGCCAATGTAATTTCTGCTCTAATTGCAGGGGAAGGTATTGATTCATCTGTGTAAAACGAAGTGATTTTTGGGTGGTGGGAGTATGAATACAGCTCAAAATTGACCAGTAAGGAAAATATGCAAGTATTCTTTATACTACTACCCAAGAATGCTGGGCACGCATGCATAAGCAGCAGTAAGAGTTTTATGGTAGTGTTATCCAACATAAATCAAATACAATACTAGGAACAGTGGATATTCATATCACAAACCCATTTACAGTACCTAAAATTTGTTGTCATCAATAGTTACAAAGCAGTTATCAGAGTGATGTCATATGCATTTACACATTATTACTGGCGGGCCTTATTATGGCTGCTAAGAGTTTCTATACAGGGATCTTTGAATGTTTATGCAAAAGGATTTTCCAGACTAACACAGCTATATCATTGAATTCTACCACTTTGAATGTTTAGTTTCTCTTCACAGTGATAGTGAGACTTTCTAGAAAAACTCAGTCAACTTACCATCATGTTTCTCTCTCTGCTTGCCCTTCTCCTTGCCAGCAACCACTTCCCTTAGTAAATGTTTATGTAATTTGTCTTGGAGTTCACGGAATAGGTTTACATCTACCACCGTGCTTTTACCAATGCCACTGAGACATGAATAATAACAAAAGATCCAACCCACTACAAAGTGTTCATGAAAGAAGTGCACATCTGTGTCCAGAAACCAATGCTTATTTAATGTGCACTTTTGAAAGCTGCTTTTATAGTGTCACCTCCTGCGGACTGAAGGGTGAAAGGACCTGAAAATGTCATTGTTGCCACAAAACTAGTTTCTTCCATGCACACAACTATTGACATTATATATCGTTGCCACCAAGCAGGACCTCCCACTGGTGGTCATTCCGTCCACTCCCAATTCACAGGCACACTAACTAGCAGCTGCTATTGTCTGCCAAGTGTGATGCTTGTCCTACAAATTCCATTTTCAGCAAAGAGGATGTCCCATGAGAGTCAAAAGATTGCTTCATTGCATGGCTTTACAGCATAGCTCAGCCTATCGAGGCTACAACCCAATGATTCTTGGGATGGCACCTGAGGAGCCATAGGACAGATCAGGTTTCCTCCACCAAGGCCAGAGACATAGTCCAACAAGAAGGGGGGAGCCAAGATGGAGGATGTAGATCTTTTGGCAGCCTTTAACTTCATGTTGCCAGAAAGTTACAATATGGCCAGGTCGAGAATATGGTGTGGGCAGAACAGGAGAAGTTCTGTGCATGCAAGATCCCAAACCCTCTCAGATTTCCACTGCAACCCCAAATATGGAGGAAGGTTTAGAGAAGCATTAGGGCGGATTTAAATGTTTCTTCTCAGAAGGAAAAAAGTAGCTTTCCAGCCTCCAAGGAACACAGCTGGGTTCAGAAGACAGCAAAGTGATCTAAATTAGCATGCTCCAGTTTAGCCACAGGAAAGCCCTGATTTAGGGTAACTGCCAGTACACATTTAGATGTTTTGTATTGGCATGTTGTAATGCCATCTAAAATACAAGTCTCCCCTTTCTCTGTTAAAAGAAACAGCCAGTAGCTAACATTATGACCTTGGAATCAGGACAAAATTGGATCTCAGGGCACACAGCTCACCCACCCACCAGCTTGGGATGCTGTGGTTATAAGGAGGAGAACTGGCTGAAATATGCCAACCTGATTGGACAAACTAAGCTCAGAAGACCTTCTCGCTTCACTTTAAGGAGATTGTCAGAGTGAGTCTTTAATAGCTAACCTTTACATGACTAAGAAAATGGCTAGACATTTCTGACATGCCTTTTTTTCCAACCCTCCAGCCTGGTTCTGTACCATCCAGAAGCCTGTCATTCTGGAAAAGAGACAGAATCAGTCTGAGGAAGGGAGAGAGCTGGGGATCTGGGCCAACTCTGAAGATAACCTTCTGTCTGATGCGAGAGCAGTAAATGTTGGTGCATCCCTTGGAGTGATTTCAGCTGAGATCCTCTTCCCATACACAACATGGAGATTTGTTAGCAACCATAATTATTGCAAAATGCCCTATGTGCCAGTAATCTCATTCCAATCTGCTTTGTTTCCTTGGAAACTCCCAGGAGGGGCAGCTTAATTCACTTTTGAGAAACCTTGCATTGCCTTGAGAAAGAAGGTGTGTGTGCAGAGAGTTTAGGAACAGTCAACTTTAGTTCTGGATTGTGACGTTGTCTGAAGCAGAAGCAGACCATAATCAAAATGTACAGCAAAAACTACACACATAAGGCTTAGTCCATTTGCAACTAAATAGTAAAACTGAAAGACAAACACAGCTCTGGGACAGCTGATTTCTGAAATGGTAGATGACTCAGGAATGTATGCATCAAAAAGGAATGACTGAGCTTTCCATAGCTGCTTGTAGGCTTTTAGAAAGGCTTTGGCAATCAAAATCTTTTGATAAAAGCACTAGATTGATTTCTTGCATCTCTCATGGATATGCATACCAATTTTGCCACCTCGTGGTCATTTTAGCATTTTGCATGTCACAACTATATTCTCTCTTGCTAAGATAAGAGGCAAACCTCAGTTAGCAAAGCCTCTTCCAGTGGAGCTCCTTTGGCTGTTGTTGTGTGCCTTCAAGTCATTTCCAACATATGGCAACCTTAAGATGAACTTATTATGGGGTTTTCTTGGCACGATCTGTTCAGAGATTGCAGCTAATAAAACTTTGCAGCTCCTTTTTACAAAGTCTTATTACACCTACCCAGTTACTCTTTTCCTCTTCCTCAGTTTAGCTGGAAGGTGTTTTTTTTGTTTGTTTGTTTTTGTTTTAAGTAGCATTGCCATTGGAAAGGTGGAGAAAGACTGCTGGATAAACAAAACTTCCAGTATTGGGTTGCAGGGGTGTGTTTGCTGTCAACAATGCAATGAACAAAGCCTGATCTGAGAAAGCAGGGGGCTCTGTGCTATTTTATCCTACTGGAGTCATGTGTCTCTATCTACAACAGGCAAGGTAAACAGCAGGTGCCTCCAGAATCCTTTACAGAGCATGCATGAACAGCAAAATAGAGAAAGGGGTGAGAAACTAAACCTGCCTCTCCAGCTCTCCCCCCCCCCCATTAAAGTATTTGGTCACCAAATTGGAAATCATAAGAAAAATGGAAGATGTTGAAAGAAAGTCATTCCTAGATACATTTTGAAAGAAGCCTTCAAGTGGTTTCAACAAGGGTCAATATTTTGTTTATTTACCCATTACTAATATTCCACTCTCTTACGACTTGTGGCACATATGCTTACTGTGTACATTTGCAGGTGACATGAAATGTGTGATCGTGGGCATGCATGGATACATACATGCACATACTAAGGTCTTAACACTTTGATGCTTCACCCAAGTGGTTTTGTGAGGCATTCATTGATGACACAAATGGTTCCACATCTATGACTGGGCTAACATAAATACAACAATAATCTCAGAGAATAAGAAATACATTTCTACAATACAGCTGAATTTAAAGATGTGTGCCAAAGGTTTGCTAAATGTCAAGTTCTTTTTATGTACCCAGAGTAAGGCTGGTCCTATCATTAGACAGGTATCTCAGGCAGCAGGGTTTAGTCATCACCATTATTTAATTTGTAATTGTTTGTTCCTAAAGGAAAAATGGTAGATGCTTGTGGAATTTTCTACCCCAAAAGCCAAAAAACTTGGTTGTCTTTGGGTTAGTTGAGTGGGTGCCATTTGCTGATTTGCTTCTGGCAGCAAAATGTCATTGGATGGGCCTGATTTATACCTTCATTCAATGGTTTGAAAAGCAAAAATAAAATGTGAAATCCTTTAACTGTCTGCTTATTAATTAGAAAAGGGGCTTAATATGGCATGGATTTCCCTAATAGCAAAATGTATGGTCTATTATCTATAGTAATGTAAGTGTGCAAGTCTGTTTTCTTAGGTATAGTTCCAAGGTGATGAGACTTAGCCACATGAAACATAGCATAGCTACAAAAAGTCTACACTTCCATCTGTGCTCAAGATATATCTTTTAACAGATTAGTGTATTCTAGTTAATTCAGTGGCAAGCTCTTTAGTTTTGAAAATAAAATCAGATCACTGATCTTACATGGAGGGTATCTTATTTTGATGTACAAGCATACAACTACTAAGAAAAGGGGATTCTGTAAGACAGCTTTTTAATGCTACTGCTAAAAGGTTAAGCACTAAGAATTCATTAGGAATGTTAAAGCTCTGTGATTCTTAGAGAGAGGACATGACTCCACCTAGCTCAGTATGACCTATTTTAGTTGACTAGCAGCTAATTATGGCAGAACACCCCATAACTAGGTTTGGAACAGGATTCTGCAAACAGCAGAAGCATTATTTTTTATTTTTAAATATTTTTATTCAAACACATTGTTTTACATTTACCAACAAATACAAGATATACAAAATACATGAAACACCACATACAAAAACAGCTGAATTAACCTAAACCACAAAAGACTTTGTCCTCTGATCTTGCCAAGAAACCATGATAGGTTCACTTTGCCTAGTCTAATTAATCTTCTACTTATTTAATTATAACTATTTTTCTTCAAAATTTTTTTTAAAAAACACCTAAATTTTGTTCTCTAAATCTCTGGTTAACCTATTCCAATGTCTTATAACCTATCTTAATATTAAATACACAATGTATATTTGTACTGCACTACATAATCAAACTACTCCATATCATATTAAACTACTATTCTTAAAATGCTCATAAAATTCTTTTCTTAATCAATCACTTAAAATGAAAAAGACAAAAATCTCCTAAACTTATTAACTTTTTATCTTATTTCTCTCTAATTCTTATATCTGATATTTAAATCTATTTTTAAAAAAATCTCATATATCCCATCATCTTCCCTTTTCAATTTAAAATTACCATAAATCCAGCCATTTTATATAATCTAATTACTTATACCTTGTATCTGGCATTCTCCCAATTATTAATTTTAACATCAATGGATATAACCACTCCTTACTTCCCAAAATCTGCCATCAGTCCAATATATTGTGTTCAAAATATTCCATGATTCTTTTCTTTCGTAATCTCCATCAGGAAACTGGTTATTATCCTCACAGTATTCTTGCTTCAAATCTAGTTGCTGCTACCTTTTGGAATCTCTGCAAGTAGCTATTTTAATTCAGCTTTCTTTTCTCCGGATCTTTCTTCTTCCACAAATCTTTAAATTCCCTATCAGACATTTCTTGTAGAAACACTTCCTCTGCCTTTCCTTGTAAATCAACTGTTGTTGTTTTTTTTTAACCACCTCTGAATCATCCGCATCAATCCCCATCAGACTCTGGCAGTCGAAGATCTCAATCCCATCAGACTCTTTGGGTGTAGCTTCATTTTCAACCTGCAAGTCCTCTTGTATATTTTCTCCATATACATTAACTATCATTTACTTAATTTCCATTCTGATTAGTCTGTTCCTTGAGAATTTCTAGTTACATCCATCTTTTAATGAGTTACCTCACAAAAGTAATCCTTTCAATTTAATCTTTGACAGCTATCAAACATCAAGAAAAAAGGAAGACAAAATTACTGTTTGCAATTTTTCCTCTGTATCTCTCTATCCACTGTAGCAAAGTCTATAGTCAAACACCACAATTCAGTTGGTAAAGTTCAAGCTCAATTTGTTTCCTCTCCATTACTTCCTCTCCATGCAGCAGCCAGTGTCCTCAAACAAATCTGTCAGTGAATACATACACACATCCATTCTCAAATTCAATCTCATTTCTTTTAAATCCAAATAAATCTTTAAAACATGTGATATTTTGTTGTTTCAATTACTTCTATATTCTTTGAGATCCAAAAAAAAACTGATGTTCAGCAGAGTTTCCTTAAGCATGACAATTTTGCATGTAAAATAATCATACTTCATCCATAGAAACATTTTGAGCATGTTTGCAGTGAGAGTTCATTATATCCACCAGCTAGAAAGCTTTCTTATATTTCTAATCTTCAATCTTGAAAGTAATTTTTAAAAGCTGGTTTCGGATTTTGATGCCATTTTGGTGGCCAGACACAAGTCTTCACTTTGTGGTCCCATTTTCACAAGTGTCTCGCCAAGACATATGTTTCAATTCACCAGGGACGGCTCTGGGCACTTGTGAGCTCACCTGTGAGTTCTCTGTGCCAAGAGAGCAATTTTAACCAGTCATGTCCCCAAAATTCTGCAAATGGTGGCTGTCCTTTCCAATGGTATTGCTAGAGAAGCAGCCTGTGTTCCACCTTTCCTGCTAGGAGTCCATTATATTTATATTTAAAGAACAGCTGGCCCCCTACCTTCCGAGTCCAGTTCCACCTCAGCTATCAAACATCCACTTAGCTGGAGATGCCAGGAATTGCATGTGGAACCTTCTCCCTGCAAAGTCAGTCCTTATCATGTTTGGCCTTGGGTATACTGTACACATGGCAGACTTTGTTACATTTCTGATGACTGAAGACACTCCAAGAACTTTATTACTCATAAAGGTTTTGAAAAAGATGAAGTCAATGACTAATCAATGCTAACAATATGAGCATTTAAAGGGCACCATCCAGCCAAGGTTGACTGAAATAATTTTAAATGCCATTAATTTCAAGTGAAAAAATTAGAAGCTATGTGCTGAATTAGTTTCCAAATGCTTTAGTCTAATGTATCTCATGCAAGTACCAGTACTTGCAAATGTATTCATTTCCACAACGCCCATAGCTAGCAGTTTGTTTGTTTTTTACTCAGTTTTAATGCATATTTAAAACATTAGCAAGGCTACAACACTAGCAAAAGTATGACAGGAAACATGGAATGCCATATAAACCTTAATTTATCAGTCATCATTTTCAGAATCTTGCAGTTTTTGACTTCTGCTTTTAGATAAGCAGGTTTCTTGCTTCTTCTGCTACCATGAACATTTAATGCAGATCTGTATTATTCTCCAGGATTGGCTGTAGCTCACTGACAACACTTTTGAGTGGTCTCAGCTGAGGACTGTGTAGGTCACACACTCCTCTTGCAAGCTCTGGGAGGCAGGACTTCAAATCTTAAAACAACTTCTCATTTGCAACAGGATTTTTAACATGGATGGTAAAGCAGGCCAGATACAACCTTCTGTCTGCACATCTACTCTGGGAGCAATACTGCAGGGACCAATAACATCACCCACATCAGAAGTGCATTTACTTGCTCTTCCTCCAATGTGACATATGGCACCTTATACCAGCAATGCCCCTCTTCACTCTACATTGGACAAAGAAGTCTCTATGCAAGAGAATTAATGGATCGACGGACGCAAATCTAACAAGAAAAGTGGCAATACCCCAAAACATGTTGCAGAACATTTCAGCCTTCAAGTCATGGTCCTTGAACATGAAAATTATAAAGGAGGACTAGGAAGACAAACAGCTGAATTGAATTGTATTCACAAATTCCAATCCACTACCAGAGGTAAGAAGAAAGACAATGGCTTTATGGCCCACATATATTAATACAAGTGTCCTTGCTACTACACATATAACAAAAGGAATCTTCTCAAGAATTTTGAACCCAGGGAAACTGGCTCTAGATAAGCATTTATTGCTTCCACACATCAAGATTAAGCGACCACTGTAAAGATCTGAAAGACCTGTATCAGCTCACCCAGCCCTTCAAATATTTAGGGCAAGGGATATGATTTGCATCTTTCTAGATCCTATTACATTCTATTCTACTCCTACAACTGTACAAATATGCTTTATATCTGAGTCCTTAATATCACTTAATACTGCATGTGAAGAAGTGGATTTATATCCACAAACTTTCATGTTATAATAAAAACCAGTTAGTCTTAAAGGTGCTGCCATATTTTTTTCCTGCCCCTCCTGTACTTTTTACATTGGAAGGAGGCATTTGTACATTCCATAATCCTGAGGTTGATAACTGAAGTTCAATAACTAGAGGGAAAGTTGCCAATTCTGCAACAAATCCTAAATTACAGTTGTCATAATTTGGGAAATTTTGAAGAGAAGTATCTAACTGGTAGGAATCTACTTAGTGCTTACCTATCTTTCAGTGAGATAAACATCCAGGAAAGAGACATGCTGAAACAACTTGGTGTCACTTTCCATGCGCCACTCCAAGTTGTTTCACTCAAATATTCTTAGAAGCCATAAGCAAGAAATTTCTATTTTACATTTGTTAAGAACATAGATTTTCAACTTGCCAACAGATGCAGTGCATATTTAACACATATATTTCTAAATAAAAAGACACTAAATGGAAAGTTCTCATTTGAATATTGCTCTTCCACCTCAAGATGGATTAAATCTCTCATCTCTGAAGCTCATAGCTGTGCTTTCTCTTACTATGTATCTATGCTATATTTATTAGGACAGCCCTCCTGCTTGTTTCATCAGTGGCATATTGCCATTTTAATTTATCCTGGATCTTATTTAAGTCCATTTGTAAGAGCAGAAAGGAAAGTCTATTGATGGCATAACAAGCTGCTCATCTCCTTTGGATACAAATTGAGAACTGGACATGCACAGCTTTTCATCTCCAGCCTTGTTCTTGTTGTTGGTAAAACAGATATTTAGCCCAAATGCAGGAGACATTCCATGGGACAATGAGTTAATATTTAACATTAAAAGTGGCCCCATTTCTTGGATTATAAAACAGAGATGACATATGAAAATTAGACTTCAAAGAGATTTGAAACAGATATTGAATTTATTGGTCAGCTATGAGTAGGAAAATACATTGGTAAAGAAAAAAAGACAACCCTGTATATAAATATAATACTAGCTAGTTAAAATTTGACCAAGAAGAAAGTTCCACTGAAGAGAACAGTAAAAGCCCTTGTTTACCATCAGACCATATTCAATTTCCCATTTATCATATTAAAGAGCTGCCTATAGACAAATGCAACATTCTTTGAGCTTAGTGCAGATGATGTGCTGGTTTTGTTTTTTGTTTTTGTTACACATATGGTAAACAAGAGTTAGTCCAGTGCATTACACGTTATACAGAAGTACTGTGAATAGAGACTAGGTAATCTAAATTTTAGACACTACATAAACATACCAAGATACCTACATTTTAAAAAAGCTTACACAACCAAAATTTATATCAGGAGTTAACATATACTAAAATACTGTGTCAGGCTGGATGAGGGGGGAAAACGGACTCACGACATAAGCAGTAAATTTGACTTGCAAAATTTGCATGTGATTAATTCTGTTGAAAATGGTAGTGCAATTATTTTGCCTTTTGAACTTTTTGTCCCATGAAAGAAGTGAGAACTTGACAATTGATCTTATTTATACATTTCAGCCACAGCAGAATCCATATAATTTTGTCATAGTTTTGCATCAGTGAGTTCAAGTCCACATCCTGAATGGTTAAGCGTTACAGTCAAGATTTTGTTTAAAACCCATGAATAGAGAGCGACAAAATAATTACACACATTTCCCAGAGGTGTTTCTCTGTAATTTTAAAAAATGCCAGTATCCCTAACATTTCATGTATTTTCTCTTAAGTTCTATCATAACTGAATTTATGCATATGTATCAGAATTACCAACCAGAAATATGCAGGCTGCAGTTATGTTTTTCAATATGTGATCATACCTAGATAAGATACCTAGTTTTGATTAAATTGGGGTATAGGGAGAGGGAGCGTCATGCCCAGCAATGCTCTATGCTCTTTTTTTTAAATATATGTGATTATATTAATAAGAAACACTGAACATATAGTATGGCAACATCCAAAGCCACCTTAAGTAAATAAAATGTTTAGGTTATCGTAAATGAGCATTCTGTGAAGACAGATAGTTTATTGCATTCATTTATGAAATGTCTGAAGTTAATGCAGGAAACTGACTTTAAAAAAGTAGTACTTTTTTGAAACTGACTGCCAGATACATTTGGTGCATCCTTTACTATTCTGCAAAGATGCACAATATTTCCTTAGTGTGAGCTTCAATTCATTGCTGTAGGATGTGACTGTATGTTCACTGATGTCAAAGAGAACTATCAGCTTTTCTGAGCTCTCCATATTTCCAAGAATTGCATTCTACCAAATGGAAAATTAATTTGAGCTGCCCACAGTTTAGAAACATGTCCAGGCAGCACAGAGTCCTTGAGCACATCAGCAGGCTTTTAACCTTTTAATGTGCTGCCATAAATTCATATAGAGATATAGAGACATACTTAAGTCTGAAAAATAAAGGTGGAAATGCATGAGTAAAGCTTAAACCTTTAGAATATACGAAGTGCACTCAAGCTCCAGCTTAAAAAGAAAAAAAATTAACTCCTTCTAAGAAATATAAAACAAATAAGTGCTTCCCTTCCATAAAGCTTTCTGGACGTACTATTAAATAATCCAGATAATCAGGAAACAAAAAAGGTTGCTGAATATGACAAGCTAACTTGGCTTCATTGCCTCTGAAAATTGTCATGATGCACATTACCAACACATCTGTAAGGAAACATGAGTAAAACACCTTTTATTCACACTTTTACAAAATAACCCCAAAACCCAAAAAACAAGAACAGAAAAAGCAACACTACTCATTGAATCTACTACATCAATTATTACCAGCATTCCGATGTACTGATTATAAACTGGACATGTTTGGTGTTGGGACAACTAAAAAAAAAATCAAGTTAACAAAAGATAAACCAGGTCCTAGACAAGGATTCAAGATCTAGACTTTCCTACTGAATTTTTAAAAATGTTTTTTTTTAACATAAGCTCATTGCAAATTTATTGTTCTCTTTAAAACAAAATGGTTAAGCGCTTCTAAATTCTGATAGTTTTACTCTTTATAAAATTTTAAGTCATTATTATTAAGACCCATTTTATTTTGTTTTTAAAAAATTCATTATCCTTCAGAATTTTTCAATTCAAGAGTGAGCTTTTGTTTCTCTGCCTGCAGGTGAAACAAAAACATTTGACCAAGTTCCCTCTGAATATATGAAACACATTTATTACCAAAGTTATGTTTACTAAGGATTTGATTGACTTTCCCTTTCAGGCTGTATCTTTTAATATGTATGTGTGTGTGTGCGTGTGCACACGCGCGCGCACACATATACATACATACTTGGCTTTCAGACACCAATGGCACTATAAGGGTACACTACAACTTTCCTTTTGTTGACACTTAGTTTACAGAATAGGACTTGGTCACTTTAACAACTGATCTGAAGTGTTGTCTAGGGAACCTGTACTGGAAAATGCATTTCTAGTTACACTGCTTCATAAAAAAGAAGACGGTACATTTCATCTCCGAGGAATGACAACTGAGGAATGACTGAGGAATATGTTTACAATGAGAAGGAATTCACATGATAATATTCAGTGGGTGATAGGGGGGAGAGGAAGAAGAGAAACAAACACAAATAGCATTGTGCAATGACACTGAAAGAAGCAGTGCATGGGTGTCAGAGGTTTAGAATTTGTGTACCCACAATCTGAACATATTCAAAAAGTGATATTCAATGGTTCACAAAGGAAAAAAATATAGATGCCACAGCTTATACAAAAGTATCTTCATAAAATTTTCACAAAATGTTAACATTATTTTAAAAAAATAAAAGAGGATGCACAGGTTCTCTCTGCATGCACAGGCAGTGCTAATTGAGAACAAAAGCAAGCAGGCACAGTGGAGATAGGAAATGGGTGACTTGACACAGAAACTAAAAAAAGCTGTATACAATGTTCTGCAGTTTTCATTTCTGACAGAAGAATGTTACTGTCTCTAAAAGGGTTATTAATCCACAGTAGCCTAAATCAGTCACTGCTTAGCTTATCTGTTGTGAGAACAAGTTTATGTTGCTAATTTATGTAAAGAAAAAAAGGAAACACAGGTATGTTAACTATGTTTAAGAAATTTGCTATGTTTGATCAAATTTAGATTTAAAAGCAATGTTCTCAATTTTAAAAACTGAAGTAGTACATAAGGGCTAAAACCCTAACAGTGCAAATCATTGGCAGAGAAAGCCTGGTGCAACTTCTTTTACAAGCTGGCCTTTATAACACATGAAACAGATAAAAATTTAGCCTTAGTTTACAATACAATCATTTTCCAAATCTGATTTTTTTTAAAGTACAAAATCTCATAAATCAGGTTTTCTGTTGTTCATATACAATCAATAAAGGCTAAATTCAAATTCTATATTTTACAAACAAACAAGTCTGAAAAAGAAGGGAGTGAAGTATGGAAGAATGGTCTTTTGATGTTTTACTACTGGCCTCAAAAAAGTAGTGCTACAGATATCTGTGCAAAAGAGAATTTATTATAGTAATTCCCTATTTTCAAGGCATGAAATTACATTGGATAGAACAAACAGATCACTTGTAACAAATCTAGAAAGGTGCAAATGCACCAATCCCTGTCTAACAGTATATATAAAGTATGTTGGGCTCAGAATTGTGTGTCTGATAGCACCTGGCTTTTACTATTTCTTTATCAAATAAGTAGATTTAAAATTAAGATCATTAAGAAAGATCCCTGTTGGCCATACCTCACTCCTCTATATTCAGATTTTACAATTTTACAAATTAAATCTAAGATGTACTTGACTACCTCCTGCTAGGCAAATGGATTCCATTTACTGGGGGCAGGAAAGGCAGCACCAGCTCCAGTTGTGCAAAAAGTGAGAAGTGGTCTGAAGGAATGAGTGGGTGTGGGCAGCCACTTATATTGTTCTCTATTAGCCAATGATGATCCAAAGGTCCCAGGATGCCTAGAATATTCAGTTGAGGTTTTGAGTAGAAGATGTAGTCAATAATACCCTAAAAAAAGAGAAAAGGCAAGAGAAAACCGTGAGAAAATTTCAAATCAAAGGGGCGAAACAGGCGGTCAAAATAAGCAGGTTTCTGGCTGGCTTCCAGGCAGGGCTTTTAGATGACGCAAGCCTTGAAGCTGGCTGGAAACTGCTCTTAAGCCACCCTACAGGGAGAAAAGCTGCACTAAAAAGGAGCTGAATCTTTCCGCTTCTTCCTGAAAAATGCACACCTTCGCACGTACGTCTAAATGCAGCACCGCCAGAGCAGCTCTAAAGGGGTGCCCTATCCTTACCCTAACCCAAATTGTGCATATAAATGCCCCATCACAGGAGAGCATTTAAAAGAACAGAACTGCCTTACCCAAGCAGTGAGGGTGGCAATGCCCAAAAGACAAACCATGACACCTCTCGTGGAGATCAGTACAACATACAGAAAACAGTCAAAGTACTGCACATGTGAATGTGTGCAGATTCACAGGGACAGCCATTCAATGGTTCGCTCCTGCGAAGGTGCGCAGGGATGGTGGTGAGGGAACAGTAAAAAAAAAAGGACCCAGTGGCGTGGCTTGAAGCTGCGCCATGTAGTCATAACATGCACACTCCAGTCGCCTTGGGAAGTTGGTGGGGTTTCAATGTGGCTTCGGAAAAGGTAGCTTCAAGCCGCTTTTTCCTGCCTGTCTGTTTCACCCCAGTGGAAACAAATCAATTCACGCTGGGTATACATTACTAGGATACTCTTAATTCAGGGTTGAAGTATGTATACTGACTATCCATTGATTCCTTGGCCCAGTTCAAGGTGCCTAAACAGTATGGGAATGAACATATCAAGAAATAGGGCTATCTTCATAGCTTGAAACTATATAGGGAAGTTCAATGTCAATTTCCATCCTGTTCTGAAGTCAATCTGGCCTCTTCCTGGACTGCTGTTTTGGACTTGTAGAAGGACAGGTTGCATACATGTAACTGTCATTCTTTTGAGCAGTCATCTGTGAACTCACACAAATGGGGTTATCTTGTGTCTACACAGTACATTTTTCAGAACCTTCTAGAGCATTACGTAAGTGTTTTGGTGATAGCCCTGCTCACCTCCAGCAACCTTATATAGGGGCCTTCCCACTGAAACCAGCAGCAGTCCATAAGACAGGCAGGACATGATGAGGGGAAGATGAGTGGGGTTGTGTGAGTTCAGAGATGACCACTTGAAAAACTACAGTTACAGTTATACAACCTGTCCTTTTCATTCATAGTCTCTGTGACTCACACAAATGGGAGACTAGCAAACTAGCAAAAAGAAACAGAAGGCAGAAATGTCATTGCAAACAAGTCAAATGTGACACAGACCTCCCAGAGGACTTTTTCCGCGACCACTCCCAGGCTATGGAACGGCCTGCTGCTATCCCCACACTTGCTGCTTTTAAGAAAGCAGTAAAGATGAATCTCTTCCAGCAGGCCTTCCCGGAATAACCTCCTGGTCATGAGGAACCCTGCTACCTGCTTTGAGTCCCCTATAACTGTTGTATGCTGCCCATTGTTTTTGTTTTTTGAGTTTTTATGCATAATGTATTTTAATTCCATGTCAGTTTAATCTAGTTTTAAGGGGTGGGAGGGTTAGGGAAATAGGGATCAGTTGTTTTAATTTGTTTTCTGTTTTTAATTATGCTGTAACCCGCCCCGATTGCCAAGCAGAGGGGCGGGCTAGAAATAAATTATTATTATTATTATTATTATTATTATTATTATTAGTACTGAACATTAAGTGAAATGCAAAACATCAAAACATGACACCCCCTACCCAGTATAGATGGAACTTCAGGTGTGGATGATCCACCCTCTTCAGAGCTCACCAGTCCACCTGGCAGTCATGATTGCTATGAGGAAAGCAGTCTTTCAAGACAGCAACGAAAGATTGCAAGTAGCCATAGGTTCAAAGGACTTTCAGCATAATTTTCCCAAGATGAGCTCCAAGCTGCACCTTGGTATCAGCCCCAGCACAGAAGGTTGCAAGTTCTTGTACCCCTTCAGGAATTTCTTCACCAGAGGCAAGGAAACAAGAAGACTTCCTGTGAAGCTGGAAGTTTGTGAAAATCATGGTGAGGTAACACTGGATCAAAGATAGGGATAAGCCCACAGTCGCCAGAGCGAGCAGGAAGTCCAGCACATGTGCAATGTTTGTCTCAGAGAGAGAAATATGGAGAGGTTCCAGGAAGTCTTGAAACTTCCTCCACTTGTAAGAGTAAGGGCACCTGGTGGAAGGCTGATTAGTAGTGGCAATAATGTTCCTGGCAGGAATGGGCAAGGAAGCTAGTGAGCAATCCTCCACACTGTGAGTCTAAGGATGTTGAGGTTGGGATGTCTGACCTGGCCTCAGTACAAGGTAAATAGATCCTGTTTGCGTGGAAGTCGAGCATAGACCCTTCGAGACAAGTGGAGAACCATGGTATGATCAAGATAAAAGTTGCTCTGACCCAATGAAACTTGGCTATTACTCTTGTGATAAGAGGGAAGGGTGGGGGGGGGGAAGACACACCACCCTAATGATGAAAAAGGAAGGCATGTCTGCATGACCTCCCCAATGAATCCAGGAATAATAGTCTCTAGTATGTGCTCTAAGCATTATACTCAGAGGCGAAGAGGCCTAGTACCAGAGCACCCCAGTGATGGAAAATCTGCCTTAACTTGTTGGGACAGAGCCGCCATTCATGCAATGAATTTGATGCTCTGCTGACAGCGCCTGCCAGGGTGTTGTCTTATCCAAGAAGGCAAATAGCCACAACTGTGATGTTTCTCTTGATGCACCAATCCCATAACCGTTGTGTGGGACAGAGGACTCATGGATCAAGTTCCTCCCTATTTGTTGAGGTAGTACATGACCATGTCGGTCAATACCTGTACCACCTTGCTTCGCAGGAGTGTCTCAAAGTGGAATGCCTTCTCCACTGTCAATAGTTCCAGGGTGCTGATATAAGGAGTTTTTTCTTCCAGCAACCACTGGCTTTTATGAAGAGCTTGCTGAGCTGCACTCCCCACCTCATTGCTGATGTGTCCATTGTGATGAACACTTGAGGCTGAGCGGGAGAAAGGCATGGTACTCTGAAAATTGATCATTTTCAACCACCACTGCAGGGAGCACTGGACAGTCCTTGGAATGATGAGCCATTTCATTGGCCAGTCCTGAAATAGATTGAAGAGAGAAAAGAACCAGGCCTGTCGAGGATGCATTTGAATTCTGGCATATAGTGGACATCATGTAACCCAGCATCATTTGCATTGTCTGGCTTTGAGCCTTCTGTATCAGAGTCATTGGAGAACTGACTGACTAAGAGCCATGAATCAGTCATCTGGAAGGGAGGCAGCATGGGTATTTGAATCCAGAATCACCCCAATGTACTGTATTTTTTATTGGGAACTACACCTCTCTCAGTTGAAGCAGCAGCCTAGGTGCTTGAGAGGCCCAGAGAGTTGAGTCCCAAAGGAGTTCCAATTTGGAGGGAGCTACAACCAGTCAGTCATCTATGTAGAGATAAGGGACGGCATCTTCCTGTCACAGAAAAACTGCCACCACTGCTGTGACTTTTGTGAAGACATGGGGAGCTCTGCTGAGACTGAAGGGCATAACTCAAAACCAGTAGGCTTTCCTCCCACTGTGAAGCATAGAAACTGTCAGTAGGATATCAAATTTAAATATTAAATATAGAAGTAGGCATCCTTCAAGT
Organism: Phrynosoma blainvillii; assembly: GCA_026167975.1. Classification (NCBI taxonomy): domain Eukaryota; kingdom Metazoa; phylum Chordata; class Lepidosauria; order Squamata; family Phrynosomatidae; genus Phrynosoma; species Phrynosoma blainvillii. The sequence continues at coordinate 286,812,855 of JANUYF010000002.1, read as the reverse complement.
CAAGGGCGGCAAACTAGTCACCCTCTTGCATCAGCAGGAAGACAGAATGAGAATGAGATCATCCTGAAGCACCATGGATGGATGTAGTGATTAATGCCTGTGAGATCCAGAATGGGACACAGGCCCCTATCCTTCTTGGTGACAATGAAGTAAAGGGAGGAGGAGGAATGGGTTCGATGGCCCCTTTTTGCAAGAGGTTGTCCACCTGTGGGAGTAGAATGGTGGAAGGAAGCCTAGACCAAAGGATGCCCATTGGAAAATACTTCCTGAATTCAATGGCACAGCCTCTTTCGATGGTGTCAAGACCCAGGAGTCTGAGATGATGGAGGCCAAACTCAAATGGAATTTCTCGAACAGGCTGAGAAATGCAGGTGCCATCTCATCCCCTCATCAACTTGTTGAGAGGAGTCTTTTCAAGACACCCAGGGTGGGCTGCATCCACAATGAGTCTCGAACACTATAAAGGGTTTCAATCTTGGTGGATGTGCTGAGTATTGAGAGAGTTGCCCAGGATTTACAGATGACCTTGACAAAGTATGGTAGCATAGGTAACACAGAACGTACAGTAGATTCCGTTTGGATGCTCTGGAAAACCAGGTTATCAATTTGTATTTGTGACTGCATGATGGAGATATCTAGTGACTCATCATCTGGTTGAGGAAAGCTCTACTATCATCCATAGGAGGGAGAGATTTAATGTCACCAATGAAATCAGAGGGGCTATCAAATCCGAATCAAATCCAGAGTCAGACATAGCAGTAGCTGCGGTCAGATGTTGTAAGACCCGAGATGCAGAAGGGACCTCAATCTGTGTCAATACAGCAGTAGTCAAAGGTTGGGCTGTCTTGGTGGACTGTCTTGGAATGCCCTGGACTGGTAAGGATCAGACAGTGTAGGTTCTTGCTGCACCTTGAAGTTATGTGCTGAACAGACTGCCAGACAGAGGACTATTTTCTGCATCAATGCCAAGTGTGCTTATGGGACCGATGGTATTGCAGGCAGGCCTCGTTCTCACAGTGATAAGCATAGTCCCACCAGTAAGCCGAAGGAGTACTGTATTAGAAGTAAGAGGATTCAGCAGAAATTTACCTTGAATGTGTGATGCCAGTGATGCCTGTGGAATTGATGGTCTCAGTAGCAAGAATGTTGAAACCGATGGTGCCATCTGGAACATGTCCTGAAGCTTTAAGACCCTTCAGACTCTGAATTTGATGCTGAAGTTAATTGGGACCGAGAGCAACATGAATGTCAACACAGTGGAGATGGTATGGCGGATAATGGTCTTGAAGCAATTGCACCTACAGTTGATGGGTGGACTGGAGAGAGAAAGACTGTGACCCTCAGGACTGGGAAAGATTCTAGGATCTCACCCTCAGAAACATTTTCCTCAGGAACTTGATCCGTTTCCCCCTCAACAGGGAAATACTGTGAAGCTTTGATTCAGAGGTAGGCGGCTGCATGGAATAGCTCTGGAGGCCTCAACACCAGTACTGGTGGAATGATCAGAATTCTACTGTTCCTTTGAGATTGAGTAATGGCTACAGTCTTTTTCTTTGGAGTGCCTTTTTCTTCTTATGTTTCTAATGTTGAGTTACTGATTGTATTTGGACCTGAGGTGCCTGGCATAGGGGGATGTATACATACCACCTTACTGTCAGAACTAGCCAATGCGACCTTTGATGGGGTAGAGATGGATTCTGCCAATGAACATTTAGCTCCACATTAAGTAAAGAAGCTAGCAGTCAGAACCAAAGCCTTTCTTCAGCTTCAGTACTGATGGAAGCAGACACGCAAGAAGATGGCATTTGAGGCATGAGGAGCTACTCATACAGGAGTGCCTTCAAATACAACTCCCTGTTTCATCTCGTTTGAAGCGTAAAGACAGTGCCAGTGGCCACAAGAGGCAACCACATGAGTTTCGGCCAGACAACGTAGACACTTCATGTCCATTGTGTCTCAGGATTTTAGCGCCAGAAAAGACAGAATTTTTGAAGAATACCAGCGAAGAAAGAAGCCCAAAGGTCAAGCATGGCTTTGACCACCAAAGACTCAGTAACTTTGGGGCTGAACTGCCCAAAAGCAGCTGTGGTTTGATCAAAGAATGTGATCCCTATTGATATTGTTGCAGCTGTGGAAAAAAAGGAACTGGTAGTTTTGGCAGGAAGGCCCCTATATATGGCTGCTGAAGGAAGGCAGGGATACTGCCAAAATGCTTATGTAATACTCTAGAAGGTTTCGAAAGATGCATCGCACAGGCACAGAATACTTTCAATTAGCTGTTTCCTGTTGATTGCTCTGTGTGAGCCATTTTGTTACTTTTTGGTTTAAAAATTATATTTTAAAAACCATTATTTTCAATATTTGAAGTCATTGGGCATAATGTAGCATAAAAGTAGCAAAAAAGTTTTGAAACGAGCTTTTACATTAATTTCCTTAAGCCTCTTCACATATTATGCTACGTACAAACACCCACCAACATAAAATCCCTTTAATACCCAGAACAGATAATACTGTTCCTAATACTTTCTGCATAGATGTTATGTACCTCATATGTCACTACATTTGAGAGAATATTCTTGCACTATTGTCCTTTTAAATACAAGCTCCAAACAATGGTTTGTTGCGTTGTTTCCTATGCCTAGGGGAGCTTTTCTCTTATTATAAACCTTTGGTACTTTGTTTAAAGACTAGACTTTTTCCAAAGCCATTTTTGTGGGACTTAATCATTCTCCATCCTCACAATTATGTCTCTAAGTGTGGCATACAGTTTGAGTGTTGGACTATGATTCTGGAGACCAGGATTCAATTTGCCGCTCAGCCATGAAACCCACTGGGTGACTTTGGGCAAATCATATGCTCTCAGCCCTAGGGGAAGACAATGGCAAACCTCCTTTGAACAAATCTTGCCTATGATAGGTTTGCCTTAGGGTCGCTGTAAGTTGGAAATGACTTGAAGGCACACAACAACAACTCCTCATCCCACCACTTTCCTAACAATTCATTAAGCTTCTGGGCAGGTTTAAACACTATGCTAAATCAACCTTAAAACATGAATAACTCAATGGAAACTTGGTTCAATGGACAGACTCTCACCTTGAAATCAAATGTATAATTGGTATAAGGCATTAGGCCATTCTCATAGGCACTCTTCAGTTTGAAACCATGAGTAATCCTTCCATTTGTAGTTCCATTTTTCCCATTACAGCTGAAGTTAGTAAGACTTTCATTATATCTCAGTTCCTTAAAGTCTTTATGGTTTGTTTCCACTCCACCAGTGCTCAAATATTCAACCACACCTATAGTGAAAAGAATATAAAATACCATACTAAACAACCTGACAGTTGTAAAAGTATTGCATTCATTTTGATAGCATGAATATCCTAATGAGATTCTACTGTCCTGATAATAATTCTGTTTCAACTCTACTCACCCCCATGTGTATATGTATTATTTATGGCACGATGACCTGACAAACAACAGATTGTTAGACTAGTCTGTGAGCCTTGAATCAAGAAATCCAGCTGGTTAATTTAGGTGTTCAAAACACTTCACATAGATTATTCCTGTTAGAACATGTGACATCAACTGCTGATTCTAAAAAAACAATGACAAGGTGAACCAGGGACTTCTTGGTTAGCACCTTTCCCTTAGCAATCATAAAGCTAGTAGATTTTACTATTCCACCTGTCTAATATTGCTACAGATCAAAGATTTTATCATTTCTTGTATCCCAAATTTCTTATTTGTCATTTTCTTTCCATGCTGTTCTTCAAAGTTACCACAGGAAATACAACATACATAAGTTCACCATACCCCGCAAAAAAATAATAAATAAATTTATCTTTTTTTAAAAAAAATCCCACTTAAAGAGTACTGAATTAACATAAAACCATTAAGTAAAATATGGCCACACTTACCAGAATCCGGCAGAGAATTCAGATCTGCACATAGTACAAGTGGAATGGTTGCATGTTCCCCTGAAGCACCAGGCTTGAGAGTCCGTGAGGCTTTGTCAATTATGTTTTTAACTTCAGAAAGGAACATCATGGTTTGAACCAGCTTCACATCTGAATACTCTGGGTCCCAGTGCATGTGTGCATTTGCTACAAGGACTAGCTGTTTGTCTATTCCAGGGTGAGACTTGACAGCTAAAATGGAAAACAAAAGAAACCTCAAATGTCTGAAGTGAAACTATTTCATGGGCTCCATTAAGCAGAAACAGCTTTAAAAAGTAGTTCAGGCTGATAAATCAAGCAAGTCAGTTGTAATTAACATGAATTTCATATATCCAGGATTCGTTGAACCAGCCAGCAATTTTATGGGGGGCCCTGTGCTCCCTCTGCTGGCTTTATTATATTATTGATATGATGGCAAAGAGCTGCATTAATTGACTGCAAGTAAGCTGAGGTAAAGCTGAATATCTCTTAAATTAGTGTTCCTGTATATAATTTTGTAGCAAATACCAGTTTTAATACACAGAATTGAAGTTTGTATTAAGTTGTGTTCTTCAGTTACTGCATTTTCCCCATAGAGCATTGAAGTTAAGTACATGTAAGAATTCTGCAATCTATGAAAACATTAGCCCTATTCAGCTATTAGTGCTGTGAAAGGCAGCTCAGGTAGAAAAAGGCTGCACTTACTGTCTTACTCCCATGACTAGACAACTCAGGTCAGCTTCCTCACGGCTTAGTATTCCTACTCCAGTGGAAACCTTTTCTACATGCAAAAGCTCCTCATATGATTAATAACCCTAAGGCATCACAGTTATGTCTCAACAGATAAAGAGGAAGAGGGAGCTGAAGGGCCCCTGGGGCAAGGTTACATACTAGACACCTTAGAATTTGTGTTGCCCCTTTGTGTAAATAATCTCTGAGCAGGGTTATTGTTTACAGTAACAAATGACAGAAACATATATTTAACTAATAAAGACAGACATACTTCAGCATCACCAAGGATAGTTAGTCATCCATGCTAAGGGCTGAAACAGATGGCTATAAAGGGGTGGTGTGGCGCCGCCTCTTTGAGCACTGGGTTGGGGCCACGGCAACCGCACGCCATGCCCCCAACCCGGCTGTTTGCTGGCTCAAAAAGAAGTGGCAGAAAGCTGCCTCTTTTTCAGATGGAAAAAGGGCAGTTTTTCTGCTGTGGCAGAGGCTTTTCTCTGCTCGTGGTGTGTGGCATCTAAATGGCACGCTGCCAGAGCGCCACAATGCTGCCCACCATCTGATTGGACGGCATGATGACAGCTTGAGGGCGGCATTGGGACATGCATCATCTGAAGGCCATGCGCCCACGCTGCCCCCAAGCTGGCGTATTATGCTGGTCTGCTTCACCCTTAGGTTAAGCAGTGTCTTAACTGCAAAACTGTACAAATACAAAAACACTCAAAGCAAAAAGAAAGATGAGAATCATGGGGAACAAAGAAACAAATGTGAGAAAGAAGGGAGAAAACAGTGAACTCTGAAAAAATTCTTTAGCCTCAAGAACTCTCCCTGTTTTCCAATGCTGCTTCAAACCCGTTAAATTTGTTAAACATGAAAAGTGTGGGACATTAATAAATATGTTTGCTCTTTTAAAAAAACATGACATGGGTGTCTGAAAGCTTTTTGCCAAAATCATTTCCCGCTTTTAGCCATGATGCCTGCTCTACATAAAATATGCAAAAATCTAATAGGCAGTCACTTGCACCTCACAGCGATGTTCATTTTGCATTTTCAATTTCATCTTAGGTTCTCAGAGTTCTCTGCATTTTGCATGTCTTCTTTTATGTATCAATGAAAGCTCCTAAAGCAAGTAGATAAAACATTTTTCTGTAGATCTGGAAGGTGAAAGTTAGAGTGGTGCAGCATGTTAAGACAGTTCTGATATGCAAGGTATGGGTTGCTTCCCACTCCAATTAGCTATGTCTGTCTCCTCTAGTAGAGCCAGAACAAACAAGAATATAATTATTTAATAAAAATGCACTTCACCACAGAACACAGAGATCTCTAAAAGCATACCTAGTTAGCTACTAACTCTCTAAATAAACACATTATGTCACTTTATAATCAGCTACTTTCACTCTCTTTTCTCCAAGGTAGCCATGAAATCACAATGGAGTCCAGTCCAAAGATGGACTGACGGTTACTTACATGATATTTCTATTAATTCCTTTCGTAGTTCTAATAACACAGCAACTCCAATGTTATCTTTTGTCATTACTCGGTTCAGCATTGCTTCAGATCCTTCTGAGTTTGCCATGGCTAGTTGATTAAACTCAACAGTGTGCTTCTGAACCAAGCTGAACCTTAAAACAATATAATATTCAAGATCAGAATACATATGACACTTCATTTTCCATTATTTAAAAATATGATTTACAAACTCTAAGAACACAATATCAAGATAACTGCATTGTAGAAATAAAAAATGCACATAAATATAGTTTCACTGTGGATATGTTAATCAAATGATAACATACCTAAATATACACATAGCTACTACTTACCCTGGATTTCTTTTTAAACATTTTATATTAAAGTAGTACAAATACTATAGAACTCATAAGTAAAGAAAAATAGAAGGAAAGTGAAAACAGAAAATAAAAGAAGAGGAAAAATTACAAAAAGACAGTTACATCATGATTAACTCAGATTATTAACTGAAGGTAGTGCATTTAAAATATTTTCCCTTTTATATATTCTTGGTGGAATTTACAGAATTTTTGATCATGGATGTAAAATTGTCACCGTTTGGCAGGGTGAACAGACAATTAAAGAGATGTTAATAAATTCAGAAATGATTATCTGTATTTGCTATTCATATGTAGAAATTTGTAGAGACTTTGTTCCAGTAAGAAACAAAATGAATCCTAACTGCAATCTCATATTTTGTAGCCATCCATAATGCTAAATTCTTGTAACATCCCAAAAAGTGGGTACAGCACGTCCATGCCATACTCAGGCTTCCTGCATGTGGATTTGATCTTATGTGTACAGCAAGCCCAGGAGGACAAAATGGCGGGAGCGTGCCGCCATACAAATCAATAGGGTTTGAACATACACATTTTCCCCCATATGCGGGTTGTGTGTGTTTCCAGATCAGATCCCCCATGTATAGGAAGGGCCCACTGTATTAAAAAAAAAATAATACACACATGTGCATGCGCTGCCACTGAAGTTCTGTTGTCCCTAATGGCGCCGTGGCCACATGCACACACCACCGTTAGGGACAATGGAACTTGAGCATCTGCACAGAGGGCTGATGGTATCTCCTTTATGGTTCCCAGACAAAACTCCCTCCACCTTTCATCATTCACTCTGTTCACCATTCATATGGGCATCCACTCACCCTGGCCTTAGATAACATATTTCCATCTGCCTTTGTCCCTTCATGCATCTGAAGAAGTAGACAAAGTCTACGAAAGCTTATGTTACAACTTCTTTCACACAATTAGTCTCAAAGGTGCTACAAGATCTCTTTATTCCAGTATATAAATGTTCCTTTCTGAACACCAGATAGGGAGGGTTGGTTTTCATTTGCATAAGGACTTCTAGTACTTTCAAGACTAAAATGAGATTTAAACAAGGGATTTCATGGCTCATGGCTTTAGTCACTGCATGCCACAGGTACCTCTCCGTGCCATGTTGTATTTTGCCATTAGAGCAATGCTAACAAAATAAAACAGCAACAAAATAAATCAGTATTATTATACTCATCTTAGATGGGAGAGAGATGAGGGGTGAGAGATGAGAGGGGCCTGCTAGCAAATTCATGCTAGAGAGATTAGACCAGGGGCTTCATGGTTCATAGCTTACTCTTGATTATTGTACAAGTTATCTTAAGATTAAACTTCTACAAATCCTGTACGGTCGGCCCTCTGTATCCACAGATTTTTTATCCATGATTCAACCATCTATGGCTTGAAAATATTTTTAAAAAAATATAAATTCCAATAAGCAAACCTTGATTTTGCCATTTTATATAAGGAAACCATTTTACTATGCCATTGTATTAAATGGGACTTGAGCATCCACAGATTTTTGTATCCACAGGGGGTCCTGGAACCAAGACCAGTGGATACCAAGGGCCCACTGTGCTTAAGAATCCTGATTTCATTACATTTTCATATAACATTTATATTTGTTATATAAAAAAAACACATACAAATCTTTAATTGGATTCAAAAATCTAAAATATCCATACATTTCTATCAATAGCATTCCCTATGTGCCATCTATCTCTAAATCCACCCAAAGCACTGAACTGTTATGAGAATACAAAACATAAAATTCTTCTGTTTCATCAGTGGGCAATGTTACTACTCAAATCACCAGTCTGAATAGTCAGAATGTTACTTATTACTCAAATAACTTAAACAATCATTTTAGCATTGCAAATTTATATACAAGTGACTGACAAGACTATGGGAATTTTTCCACTTTTCTTGTGGAAAAATTAAAAAACAAAAAAGCTGATGTTGCCATGCAACTTAATTCACTGTAGCAAGAGAACAAAATAGAAATTATTGCTTACTTTTCTGTCTTGAAAAATATTGCACAGCCATCAACATGCTTTCTTTCTTGTTCAGACATTGTCCTAGCTCTAGATTTGGGACTAAAGAATCCATTGTACCCACGTTCTTTCAATTCTGCTAGGAAAAAACTGTAGTACTGCTCAGTTTCAACCTCCTAAGAAAGAAAGGAAGGAAGGAAGGAAGGATACAAAGAATATGAAATTAAACCACAATAAAGGTATTCCAAAGAAGTTTCTAAAGCAGGTCTTTAAATTTGTTTCTTTGAAGAAGTACAATAATATTCATAAGCAGAAGAAACAGAAACAGAATTATAACGACATGGGGTCAGAGTTTAGAATATCATGGGCTGAATCCTTACAAAAGTGTGTGCAAAGGGACTGGTGTTAGTTAACCAATCATTCTTACTATCTCTAGCAGTCCTGAAAATATTTTTGTAGAGTTGGGAGATGCAGTTGAATGGGATGGACGATGGCACAAAGGCTTGAGTGGGTGTTCTCTGAAAATCAGGCAAGAACAACCCCCAAGAGCAGAGAGAATGAAGGAGGGGAATTCCTTCTGCAATACTCTTTGCTTTCATGTGCAAATTCAGGAACTTCCCCAGCCCTCCCAACTGAGAAGGCCTAGCAAATGATCCAAGACCACGGATGCTATGTTGTTCATTGGCATCAAGTCAACTTTGACTTACAGCGACCCCATGAATGACAGACTTCCAAGCTACCAAGAGCCCTGCTCAGTTCTTGCAGAGTCAGGGCCACAGCTTCTTTGATTGAGTATCTCTTTCTAGAATATGGTCTTTTCATACTGCCTTCTACCTTACCAAGCATTATTGTCTTTTCTAGAGAGTCATGCCTTCACATGATATGGCCAAGCACAACAGCCTCAATTTAGTCATCTTGGCTCCTAGGGAGAATTCAGACTTGATTTGCTCTAGGATCCAATTATTTGTCTTTTAAAGATAAGATTGTCCATGCCATTGTATTTCCTGTTTCTATGTATGGTTGTGAAAGCTGGATAGTAATCAAAGCTGATTGAAAGAGAATCAACTCATTTGAAATATGTTGCTGAAGAATAGTTTTACAGATACACATGGTATCTGTAAAACTATTCTTCAGCAACATATTTCAAATGAGTTGATTCTCTTTCAATCAGCTTTCTTCACTGTCCAGCTTTCACAACCATACATAGAAACAGGAAATACAATGGCATGGACAATCTTATCTTTAGTATTCAATGATAATTCTATATATTTTACAATTATGGCTAGCTCCTTCATAGCTGCCCTTCCAAGTCTTAAGTCTTCTTCTGATTTCTTGACTGCAATCTCCATTCTGATTAATGACTGAGCCAAGGTATGGAAGTTTCATATCCCAAGGTATGGAAGCCAGTGTGGCATATGGTTTGAGTGTTAGGACTATGACTATGGAGACCAGGTTTCGATTACCTGCTTGGCCATGAAACCCACTGGTGACCTTGGCCAAATCACATGCTCTTAGCCTCTGGGGAAGGCAATGGCAAACCTCCTCTGAACAAATCTTGCCAAGAAAATCCTACAATAGGTTTGCTTTACGGTTGCCATAAGCCAGAAATGACTTGAAGGCACACATCAACAAGGTATGGAAAATCTTGAACTATTTCAATGGCTTCTTCATCTATTTTAAAGTTAGGTAAATCACCTGTGCTCATCATTTTTGTTTTCCTAATGTTCAACTGTAAACCTGCCTTTGCACCTTTTCCCTTGATTATCTATCTTCAGTAATCATTCCAAGTCTTTGCTATTTTCTGCTAGTAGTATGGTGTCTTACATTGTTGTTGTTTCTCCAATTTTCACACCTCCTTCCTCTGATTTATGTATATATTCAGCATACAAGTTAAACATACAGGATGATAAAATACAACTTTGCTTGACCCCTTTGCAAATTGGAAACCATTCAGTTTCTACGTATTCTATCCTAACAATAGTCTCTTGACCTGAGTACAGGTTACACATCACGGTAATCAACACTGTTAAAGCTAAATGGGTGTGTAACCAACTTGATGTGAAGCCAGCTCTACAATCCTAGCCAAAAGACCACCAAGATCTCATGTTGTTGCTCTGAGCTTTCTAAAGAAGAATGTGGTGCAATATACCAAAAAGACACCACACTAAATTGCTGTGAAATGATTTAACCCACCACACAAATACAGAGTGGTATCACATATGCACACAGTTGGCAGCTGAACCAACTAACAGAAATAGTCTAAAACTTCAAAAGGTAGAACATATCAGACACAAACATGGAATAAGTATTTAAGCAAAATTCAAATGCAGAAATGAAATATAATATTAGAACTCAGACATTTATAGATGAACAGCAGAATTCACACAAGATCATACTGAAATGACAGCTGGTCACTGAACTCATTTTCATAAAACTACTATCTTCATGATCCAAATTATAAATGAGCTGCAGCAATCTATAACTGTACCCTAACTGCAACAATCCTACAGTTCCTCAAAGCTAATAATGTCTAGTTTTTCAGGATCCAAAATGTTCATTTTTTAAAAAAAAAATCTAATAATGCAGAGGAAAGGTGTAAGGCTTTCATAAGAAGCATTCTTCAAGGTATGAAGAACCCAGGAAGCAGAAAACCTGTCTACTAACCTGGACACCCCAATATACAACTGCTTCAAAGAAAATGGGAGAACCAGTGAACACTACAAACATACAAAATACCCAGTATTTGTACTGTCAGTTTTGTTGAAAAAGCACTTCACCAAAGGCCATTAGATAACACACACCAGAAGACACAAGTTAAAACAATTCACTGACAAGAACTGTGTCCACAACACTACAAAACAGCATGATTAGAATATGAGGAACTTTTTTAAACAAGAATAGAATGGAGAAAAAGACAACTAAAGAAGAACAAAGACACAGAGGGAGGAAAGGAGAGTGAAACCTATAAAGAGATTTGATCCATTTCAACTGCAATTTAAACTGTGCACTTCATATACTGTTTTGTTCTACTGATGGATACTCCAAGCTCTTTAAAGAGGACAAGCTATAACATTCATTACCAAAAGCAAAATATAATTTCCCTGGTCTGATGAAGCGTGCATTGTCCAGCAGGGCTGACCCTAATTCCTGTTTTCTGCTTCAAGACCCATGTAATCCCCAGCAGAGAAGCTCTGCAAGTCTCTTCACTGCATCTGCTAGTTTGGCACATCATTGGCAGCCACATAACCAATCCTTCCAACAGATGGGAAAGCAAATGAATCTCAACACAAGAATACTAAATCAGGAAATGACTCTCATGCACCTCTTACGATGGAGGCAGGGAGGGGGAAGACAACAGTTATATTTCATAGTCATTCTTTAATAGTCCCCTACTCATGTGACTGTCTTATTGCAAGTGCATTCAAATTATTTTCAGGACAAAGCTGATGGCTCTTTTCTCCTATCCTCGCTGTCCAAAAGAGCATACTACAAGTGTCACATACTGATTACTGTTGTCTTATAAATGTACGTAAATTTGTTCAACTCTAATTATCTAAAAATGAACAAAAAGGAAGTAATTTCTCACCTGGAGACTTATGATGTCAGCATTACAGCTCAAGATTTCCTGCATAATAGCCTTTTTCCTGTATTCCCAGTTCAAAGCCCATGATGGGCAATAGCCATATAGCTGCCGAGTAGCATATTTATCACAGAGAACATTGTAACACATTACAGAAAATAGAGCTGCAAAACAAGAATTTTACTTATGAAAATTGTGCAATGTATGCACTTGTCCTTTCAATAGTTTATTAGCAATAAGCTTTGCTGGCTCTAACTTCGATATATGGATCAAAAGGTGACACACACCCCACACAGAGGAGTTATTTTTCCTCTGTGGAAAACAGTCGTCAAACAATAGTGTGGCAAATACAGTTATTATGTTTTACTTTTAACTTCTAACCTAGTCTTTCTGGTTGATAATCTCATATGGTTTATGTTATGAAGCTATTACTTTTAAATGTAAGCTGCCCAGTTTTGTGGTTTTGTAGCCCAAGGGTACGGTGTTACAAACTGCTTAAATGCACTGGCAAAACATTTCAGCTTCCCCCTTGCCAGAATTTGTTGGAATTATGGTTTGTCTTTATATTGACTGCTTTAATAAATCAAAATACATACATGCTAGGTATGGACCTGCATGATTCATCAAGGCAACACTCTGCTGTAGATAATGTATTGGTACCATCTACTTAGAAGTGCAAAACTTCACCCTACAAAGTCAATAATTCATTCAAAAGCCAACTTAAAGCCAACTTATATTAAGAGATTAGAGGACCATTCCAAGTTGACAGTAGCCTTTAAACTCCTTCAGAGCTACTACAGAATTTCTGGTCAAAATCAACTGAAGCTTTGTTTCATAAGTAATTTCACTGATAGTCTTACACAGACAAAACTAAATGTAAGCCCCAGTGAAACCAGCAGGACTTACTTCTGAGAAAACACAATGCAAAGAGATGGGCTACAGAATGAGGCAATAGGTCAATACAGTTGAGACTAAACTTTCAATTTTAATGCAGTTATCTAAGATAAAGAATTTGCCGGAAGACACCGTATGGTAGTGACATAATAACCGAGCTCTACTTAATTTTGGATATAATTTTTTAAAAGATAATTACAAGTTTTTCCAAAGCAATCTAATCACCACACACTTAGGTCCAAAACACACTGCAGAAATAATTCAGTTTGAGACTACTTTAACTTCCCTGGCTCAGTACTACGGAATCCTGGGAACTGTAGTTTATTGTAGCACCAGAGCTCTCTGACAGAGAAGGCTAAATGTCTCACAAAACTACAGTTCTCAGAATTTCATAGCACTGAGTCATGGCAGTTACAAGTCGTGTCAAACTGAAGTGTAGTATCAAACTGCAGTGTGTTTTGGACCTTTTGAGTCCCTTTTTAGAAAGGAAAGAATAAGGACTAAAACCAGTTTTAGAGCTTGAGTAGAGTAGATCTATTGGCTAAGATCCTTTTATGTATTTTCTATTCAAGAGTGTGTTTCCAGAACCACTGTCAGTGGAATCAGGATCCTCTTCCCCTTCCTCTCCTGCTGCAACAGATTTTCAAGTAATTAGGCAAACAACAACAGGCATCTTATTAGTCAATAAAACATGAGTCCTTTTGATTTCTATGGGAATATAATTAGACATAAATCTAAGTTTCTTTCTGCCATATAAACAGATTTTTTAATTAAGTTTTTACAGCATATATAATATATAGATAAAAATTTAAAGAGATAAAAGGCACTAGCCATGACCAAAATGTTTCTATTTATAGAGACACATAAATTTCCTTCTAGAATGTCTATACTAGTATCTATCAGAAAGAAGGGATTGAGAAATAAGTTGCTCAGGCAATGAAATTGGCAAGCTCACTAGTGGGGGCGGGGAAGGCACACATTGCTTCAGCATTACCTGTTGGTCTTGTTCTATCTGGTTCTTGCAACATAATCCAAGATCTTGGAGGTGGCTGTTCCGTTGAAACTATTGAGAAAGACAAAAATAAATATGAGATAATATTTATTTTTAAGAGATGCAATTTCATGTGCTAAAAAGTCATTACTTACTTCTTTTTGCAGTACCTGCCAGGTTATCAAGCAAATAACTCAGTAGCCTTCTTGTTCCATCTGGTTCCTGATAGAGATTCAGAATATCCTGTGTAAGTGGGTTTCCTGTAAAGATGTTGGGGGGAGGGGGATGATGAGACCTTAGATTTAGATGTTTGTTGGTTTTATATTTTGTTCTAGTATCAGGACAGCTTCATTCAGAACACTGGAAATAAAATTACTGCTAAAAACTTGATGCTCACCCTTCACAAAATTATCACCAAATGTAAGTAAATAACAAGGCAAAAATTTGAAAAAATAAAATTAAGAAAAATATTCTTAAAGTACTGTAGTCCAGAGAAGTTCATGGAGAATACAATTTCAAAATGCTTAAATCTTAGTGAGTCAGTTCTAGTCAATACAGTAATTTTATCAACTTGAAGGATTAAATCAAATGAAAAATGGAGTCAAAGGGCAAGAAAACTAAATAAAATTCATACCTTTCAAACCCAGCGTCTGTAACTGAAATAGTTTTCCCAGCTCAAACGGTAGAACTCGTAACAGGTTGTTATTTAAATGGAGTTCCCTATTAGCAATTCACATGAAGACAAAAGTAGTAAAATATAAATAGTTAATTATTTTAAACTAGTTGCTTAACTACATTAAAAAGCTTATTTTTAAAAATGGAAGACTAAACAAAAAAGATTAGTGATCTTGCAAAGAGATATTAAACATGATGAATTAAAACAAACCAACTTGTAAGTCTTCTAAGCAACATATTATTAAACTATTAATGAAGAAAAAAATAATGGAACAATGATTCCTATTGTCAAGATAACTGTCAAAATGATGTAAGGAGCCAACACAAAATATTTTAAACACTTTACATTAAGCCACCAGCTAGTTGCTGCAGATTTTTGGACACTCATTTGTTCACTCTAACATTAATTGATGAACAGAGTAATCTAATTAGGTATTTATTTATATTGAAACACAGGAACAGTTACTTTAATGCTCAGTTAGCAATGGGATAAATACTGGAAATACTGAGACGCTACATAATGAAGATAACAAGTTTCAGACCAAGCTAGTTCTGACTAGGGATAAAATTATCTTTTTTTAAAAAAATGAATAATTATGTATTTTTCTGATGGCTATTGTTCTAAGCAAGGCAAGCCATAATTTTTTAAATAGCTCAGTCATTAATCAAAATGGAGATTGCAGTCAAGAAATTAGAAGATGACTAGGACTTGGAGGGGCAATTATGAAAGAACAAAACAAGACCCTCAAGTATAATAATATAAATTGAATATCAAAGTCAGGATTGTCCATATCATGGTATTTCTGATTTTTATGTATGGTTGTGAAAGCTGGACAGTGAAGAAAGCTGACAGGAAGAAAATCAACTAATCTGAAATGTGCTGAAGAACAGTTCTACGGATGCCATGGACGACCGAAGACAAATAAATTAATCTAAGAACAAATCAAATCTAATTTCTAAGCTGACACTGTCCTACTATGGATATATCATGAGAAGACATGACTCATTATAAAACACAATGATGCTTGGCAAGGTAGAAGGCAGGAGGAAAAGAGGAAGACCACATTACAGGTGGAAACTCAATCAAGGAAGTCCTAGTCCTAGTCTGGAAGACATGAGCAGGGTTGCTGCTAACAGGGTGATTTAGAGGTCTCTCACTTATAGGGTCACCATAAGTCAAAGTTAACTTGATGACAGTTAACAATAATGAGGATTCTACAGACATTTCCTAGTTGTCCCTTTTGCCCACAAGAATTGAGAAATTGAACAATTAGAGATCTTTAGAACTCAAACCCTTTCTAAAAATTGTAGAGGATCAAAACGCTTCCCAAAGAAAGCACAAATGGGCAAGGGCAGCACATATGTACTTGCACTCATGTATCATGTATACTCAGCTGTAAGTGCCTCAAAATGTCCTCCAAAATCTTGGGTCAACTTATATACAGGGCAATATGGTAATACTGCTTAAAAAGCTCTTAAAATAAGTGCCCAACATCCTTTGTAACCAGTGATCCTTAAACAGCTACTCAGGCAAGGGCACAGAGTCAGAGAAAGCTTGCATCTCCCTTTGAGTTCCCTGGCGCATGTGAATGTCTCTTCTCCTCCAGCCTTGTCCCCATAGCCAGGGCTCTTAAAGGAACAGCTACTGAGGGAAGTTAGGGCCACTGCGAGAGCAAGAGAAAAAAAGCTTTTGCTTCTCAGTCTGCAATCCCCCACATTCTTTCCTCTCTGTGTCTGCCTGTCTCCTGCTTCAGCCTTCCCCCATAGCCAGGGATCTTTAAAGGAGCAGTGACAGCGGGAAAGAAAAACCTTTTGCCTCTCATTCTCCGTTTCCCCACTTGTGCTCCTCTTTCCTCATAAGCAGAGATCTTTTAACAGCTATTGAGGCAAAGGACAGAGAGGACATATGAAAATCCACAATGTTGGCCCCAAAACATGCCCTTATACATGAGGTTGACATATAGTTGAGTATACACAGTAACCAGAAAATATAGCCAGCTTTCAGCATGTAGATCCACATAGTCCTTTTATTTCCTTTCCCTACCACAGGGGTGGAACTCATGCAGACCTCCAGATGTGGCTGGACCATTGTCAGGCAGCCCTAGCCAGCACAGTCAATGACAACAATTCTGGGAGTTTCAGTCTAACAACACTGTGGAGATTGCATGGTTCCCACTCCTGCTCTAGTGCAAGTAGTTCCAGTAGTGGGGAGACTACTTTACCTCTTCAAACTCACAATATTTGAGAGCAAGGCTAGTTCTCTGTACAAGTGTATCTTGTGCTGAACTTCCTTTAAGCTCACTCCCCACTACTATAACCCTATGATTGTATGCTGTACTCTATCCTAGCCACAGCAGGAAGAAGAGTAGATGTGGCAGATGCAGGAAAGTGGCAGCAGTGGAATATGTATGAACGAGTGATAGGAGACAGGAGGGGATGAGAAAGATGAGGCAAGACTCTTTTTTTCCCCTCCTCCATTAAGTTCCCCACTCATTTATTCATTATTTTAGGTAATGGCAATTGCAGACAGATCATCACATACAGTGACACTTTTTTAAATGTAAAAAGCATGCAAAACAGATCAACGTGGTAACAGAGAACTGATGTACCGTAAAATAATTGCTAGTAGCAACTTTTAAGAAAGCACTACGGTGATGACACACATACAATTATGCAATTTCTCTGGCTGCTTCTACTATGGCCAACATGAAACTACGCATTTATTTATGGGGAGTGGACAACTATGGTTGGTCAAAGGTAAAGAGAACTAATGAGTTTGTAGTGATTAATTTGTTTTTGTTTTCTAAAACCTTTGGAACTTCAGATTAAAGTTTTTATCTTTAGTATACTTGATTTGTACTGACTATTTTGTCTTATTCTGCATTGTGTGTTTGTTGTATTTTAATACTGTATTTAAGTATTTTATTTTATTGGAATAGTTAGAAATGTTTTATTCTGTAATTGTTTGTCAAGCACCATGTACATGGATAGTGTTATATAGAATCGTAGAGTTGGAAGAGACCACAAGGGCCCAGTCAAACCCCCCTGCCATGCAGAAACTCAAAATTAAAGCATCCCCGACAGATGGCCATCCAGCCTCTGTTTAAAAACCTCCAAAGAAGGAGACTCCACCACACTCCGAGGGAGTAGGTTCCACTGTTGAACAGCTCTCACTGTCAGGAAGTTCCTTCTAATGTTGTGAAGTGGAATCTCTTTTCCTGTAGCTTGCATCCATTGTTCCGGGCCCTGTTCTCTGAAGCAGCAAAAAACAACCTAGCGTCCTCCTCAATATGACATTATTTCAAATATTTAAAGAGGGCTATCATATCCCCTTAATCGTCTCTTCTCCAGGCCCTCCTCTGGACATGCTCGTTTTTCAACATCCTTTTTGAATTGTGGTGCCCAGAACCAGATACAGTATTCCAGGTGGGGCCTGACCAAAGCAGAATACAGTGGCACTATTACTTCACTTGATCTAGATCAGGGGTAGGCAACCTAAGGCCCGGGGGCCAGATGCGGCCCCACGAGGCCTTTTGACCGGCCCCAGGCTGGTCCTGTCGCCGCCGCCTGCCATGATGATAATGATTTTTGTTTTTATTACTTGTTCTTGGGGTTTTCTTGGCAAAATCTCCATAGGGGGTTTGCCATGGCTTTTCTGGGGCTGAGAGAGTGTGCATGCATATTTTTTTAATTTTATTTATTTATTTATTTATTTTTGGTGCTTCGGCCCCCCAATTGTCTGAGGGACAGCAACCCGGCCCCCGGCTCAAAAAGGTTGCCTACCCCTGATCTAGATACTATACTTCTACTAATGTAGCCTAAAATTACATTGGCCTTTTTAGCTGCGGCTTCACAGTTGCCTCATGTTCAACTTCTGGTCTACTAGGACTCCTAGATCCTTTTCACACGTAGTCTCGTTAAGCCAGGTGTCCCCCATTTTATATCTATGCATTTCATTTTTTTCCCTAAGTGCAGTACCTTACATTTCTCTGCGTTGAAATTCATTTTGTTAGCTTTGGCCCAGCTTTCTAATCTATTAAGGTCATTTTGAATTTTCATCCTGTCTTCTGGGGTATTAGCTATTCCTCCTAATTTGGTGTCATCTGCAAATTTGAGAAGCATGCCCCCTATTCCTTCATCCAAATCATTGAAAAAGATGTTGAATAGCACTGGGCCCAGGACAGAACCCTGTGGCACCCCACTGGTCACTTCTCTCTAGGATGAAGAGAAGCCACTGCTAAGCACCCTTTGGGTTCGGTCAGTCAACCAGGTACTAATCCACCTAACCCACCTAACTCATCATATAAATAATGATGATGATGATGCTAATGATGATAATAATAATAGTGATGAAATATTTCAAGCATACCCTGAATGCCACCATGTGTTTATTCTTATAATGATGGGGGCGGGGGTTACATGCAAGGTGATGGGATTTGACAAAGCAATACCTGGGACAAGGAGATTTTACAAAAATGTGTGTGAAACATACAACAGTACCAGCAGTCTAGATTCATATTTAAGTACAAAAGAACCAGCTCCTGACCTAGGTGGCTATGTAGTGAATTTAGATCTTTAATCAGGATGTCTGGGTCTCTGCTTTTGAAAGCTTGTCTTGCTCACTCCCAGAACCAGACAAGACATCCCTGAAATTTCACAAGGGTTCTGAAGAGGTCACTAATGCACTATAGCCCTACTCCAGCATAAAAATGTGTGGAGCAGGAAGACAGATGATCAAATTATCCTTGTGATCATGCAGAAGGTTTCACAAACCAGTCTGCAATCCAAAGGAACTGATTTGAAATACAGAACAGGATTTCCCTAAACTTCATATAGCTCAAAGATTACAGTGCAAAAGACAGTAGATCTTACTCCCAAATTAGCACAAAATAATAAGGGCTAGCTTTCAGCTAAACGACAACATGAAATGATGCAAAATCTGAAGCAAGTTCAGACTGGCCTCATGCTTACCTGAGTGATACCATGTTTCCGAGCTCTGCTGGCAAACTGCGGATTTTATTAGACGAGAGGTCCAAATATACCAGATTGTGAAGCTTGGCAATGTCTGAAGGAATACGGGATAAGGAGTTGTCACTGAGATGCAAAGCTGTCAAATGGGTAAGTGACCACAAGGATGAACTTAGGCTTCTTACTTTCCCTGAAAGACAACAGAAAAACATCCTGTTTAACTTTGCATTTGAATAGGTACTTCTGCAATATAGAGAAAAGGTACAGAAATTCCAACAGTAATCTTCTTGAGTTCATGTGTAAGATACCTTTCAGTTTGTGGTACAAAAGAAGAACCAATCTGTCTTTATTTCTGTATCCAGAAATATTTATTTCCAGCATTTTACTTTTTTTTCTTTTGTTAATTTTAGGGAATTCTGTATATTTAGGGAGTTTGTGTTCTAAAAGCAACTAAGGGGTGGAACACACCAGCATGAAAAGCCAGCTTTCCAGCAGCTTTGGGGTGTGGCATGCACACGAGACATGTCCCCATGATGCCCTGAAGGCACCCAGAGTGGCTGCACATCAGCAGGCATGGGCTGGCTTCCGGCCGTCTTTGGGATGTGGCGGTTACATGCCGCAAGCCCCCAACATGCTGGGAAGCTGCTGCGGGGCTGCGAAAGAGCCACTAAAGGTGCCCAAAGTACAAGTTGTATCCAGGTAGCTGAATGTAGAAATGATCAATATGAACAAAATAATATCTGTTGGAGAAGGATCAATGTTTAAATTTTGTCTGCTAATGTTAGAAGCAGGGAAACGAACCTACAGCAGTTTGAGTTCATGGTACTAACAGTAAACACAGATGTAGCAGCCTTTCGGAAATGTGGTGGAATGGTGAGAATCATTGTGATAAGGTAAGCCTTATCTATAGAAAGCACAGGCTAGGCCCGTGTTGGCAAAGCTATGGCATGCGTGCCAGAGATGACACGCGAAGCCATTTTCCCTGTCAAGCAGAGCAGGGAACTGAAGGTGGGAGCGGAGTGGGGGGGACACGGAGCAGGGAACTGAAGGAGAGGCAGCTGAAGGCCCGGGAAGGTGGGGGGGGAGGGAGAAGTCCTGCCCCAAAAGTCCCACTCCCATAGGGTGGAAGTCCCACCCCGGATGTCCCATTCCCCCGGGAAAATCTGCCTCCAGCACAGGGTAACATCTGCTGCCAGAAGGCCGTCTACTTTGGGCACTCAGTTCCTAAAAGGCTTGCCATCACTGGGCTAGGCCATAACGGCTGGTTACAATGTCAAAAGGTAGAATAAAGTCAAATGATTAAGAAACCTAAACTCTTCAACAGAATTACTATGAATGCAAATACATGCCTCAAAGACCTCTAGCCTGACTGGATGCATATTTATTCTGAAGCAAGTCTCTTTTACATATGCATGCCTAAAATTTCAACCTTTATACATAGAACATTTCACTCCCTTCACTAAGATGAAGGATGGAGAAAGTATCATGGAGGAAGCCAGAGGAGAAAGTGTAATAATTAGGGACTAAAATGACTCTCACATTTATTGGGTAAATACACGTTCAAAATTGCAACAGAAAAGCTGTATGTAGGACACTGCTATATCTATATCTATATGCTGTATCTAGGACACTGTCCCTGAACAGTTAGTCAAAGAGCTGATTAGTGGAGGGTAACTCACAACTCAGTGTATAGCAGTCTTTAATTACTCTGAGTTGGATTTAAAGTTGCAGAACAGAATTCAGTGAACTGGATTATTAGAGGGACTGGGGATGTCTTTTCTCAGAGGATTATGTCAGGATCCAACCCATTAAAACCAACAGTTATTGGACTATTAACCAAGGAGACTTAAGAAAAACAGGAAGACTACAAAGAAAATGAAAAAAAAAATCTTTATTAGTCTTCCCCCTGGATAACAATGAACTCACCCGCTATTCACGGGCAGCTACACAAACACGTTTTAAAAAAATACAAAGAGGTGGCAAGAGACTAAACAAATAAACATTAAAACAAGTGACTGAATCTGGATGGATCACACTTGAAAGTTCTTGAAAAACTCAGATATGAAACCTAACTAAAAAAAAACAACCAAACACCTGGAAAGTTTAATCTACCTCCTTGCCAGAGACTGGTAAGATAGTCAACACACCACCATTAATAAAAGGAAGCCAAGACATTATAAACTTATTAGCATAATGTTTGCACCTGATAACCTGAAAGCATCCTTACACTGAGAAGCATTAAACATACACAAAAACAAGCACAGCTCAAGAAAAAAAAAAAGAAAATTCATAGCTCTGCAAAGGGAAGCTCCCTCTCAGCAACTGTTTTTTCTGGTGTATGACGACTTTTTTTACCGCTTTTTCTGGCGTATAAGACGACTTTTAAACTTTGAAAAATCTTATATGCCAGGTATAAGTGTGGGGGGGGGGGTGAAGAAGGGGTGGCCGGTGCGAGGGGGGAGGAAGAGGAAGAGAGGAAGGCCAGGCAAGAGGAGGAGGAGGAGGAGGAGGAGGAGGAGGAGGACCCATCTGGAACGCCTTGGGGGACAGCACAACACACACACCGAGAGAGAGAGAGAGAGAGAGAGAGAGAGAGAGAGAGAGAGGAGGAGGAGGAGGAGGAGGAGGAGGAGGAGGAGGAGGAGGAGGCTTTGCTGCTGCTGCTCTTGGATCCTTCCACTCCGGAGCAAAAGGAGCCTCTGAAGAAGGAGAAGGATCCGAGGGCCGAGGGTTCAAGTTGGGGGCCTCTCCAAGCCCCTCCAGCCTCGCCACCACTGCCACTTTCCTTTTCTTTCCTTGCAAGGAGCCCTTTGGCTTCTCCTGCTGCCTTGGAGCCTTCCCTCCTTCTCCTTCTTCTCCTCCTCCTCCTTCATCTCCTTCTTTTTGCTAAGATTTCCTTTTGCCAGTTCCCTTTCGGGGTGAGGCCATCGCCATGTGACCAGCCGTCGGAGCTGAGAGGGCTCCAGCTCTGGGGCTCCTTCCCTCCCACTCCTCGTCGCTTCTCCGCCGGTAAAAGGACCAGGAGACCGAGATCTCCCCCGAAAGGCCCCGCCGGAGCTAGCCTTCTCCCTCCCCTTCCCTTCCTCATCCTCAGGATCGGGCTCTCTGCTCTCCCCCTTTTTTTGGGGGGGGTGTCTTCTTTTGGGAAGGGGAGCAGGGACAGAGAAGGCGAGGAGGGGAAATATATACACATATATACACATAGACGCAAGGCTTGGCCCCCCTCTTTTCCCTCCTTCTTTTGGGGTGTGTATATTTTTTTCTTTTTCTTTATTTTTATTTTGGAAGACAAGAGCCATCGAGGAGAAGGAAAAGAGGAGCCGCGACAGTGCTTCGGGTCCAGAAGGGGAGATAGATAAACACACACACACACAAGGCTTGTCCCCATTTTCCTTTCCCTTCTTTGGGGTTTTTCTTTTTGGAAGGGAAGAACCGTCGAGGAGAAAAAAAGGAAGAACCTCAATGAGGCCTCGGTGTCTGGATAAAGAGGAAGGAAGCCGAGGAGGGGAGATATCTATATAGATATAGATATACATACACACCCACAAGGAAGAGGAGGAAGAGGAGGAGGAGGAGGAGGAGGAAGGGGTGGCCGGTGCGAGGGGGGAGGAAGAGGAAGAGAGGAAAGCCAGGCAAGAGGAGGAGGGAAGAGGAGGAGGAGGAGAGGGCTGACTTTTGGCAACTCAAAGACGAACCTATCCTGGGGTTACCTTGGCAAGGTTTGTTCAGAAAGGGTTTGTCATTGCTTTCCCCTGAAGCTGAGAGAGTGTGCCTTCCAAGACTGTTGTTGTTGTTATTGTTGTGTGCCTTCAAGTCGTTTCCAACTGATGGTGACACTAAGGCAAATCTATCATGAACCTTTCATTTCTTGCCTATGTGTTTTTTCAGCCAGGGTTTGCCTCTGAGGCTGAGAGAGTGTGACTTATAAGATTGTTGTTGTTGTATGCCTTTGAGTCATTTCTGACTTACAGCAACCCTAAGGCGGCCCTATCATAGTGTTTGCTTGGCAAGGTTTCTTCAGAGAGGAGTTTGCCATTGCCTTCTCCTGAGGCTGAGAGAGTGTGACTTGCCCAAGGTCACCCAGGGGGATTCCATGGCTGAGTCAGGATTTGAACTCTGGTTTCCAGAGTCATACTCCCATACTCAGACATGGTGATCAAATGTTTTCAATGCAAAGAAGGACAAGTCACTACAAAAAATGTAGGACATACAAGAAAAAAAATGTAGAGAAAGCTAAAAGCACTAATATAAATGTAAATCCATGCTTCTTAGCCGTGCTCAAAATGGAGGACGTTTTGAAATTCCTCCTGGAGAGAGGGTTGACATGGAGGGCATATCCTGGAAAAGAGAAGGCTAAGTAGCTCATTGAACTACAAATCCAAGAGCTCTCATAACATGGAGCCATGGCAGTTAAAGTGGTGTCAAACTGCATCAGTTCTACAGTATGGATGCAGCTTGAATCTGCACTGCAGAAATAATACAGTTTGACACTGCTTTAACTGCCATGGCTCCATCCTATGGACTCCTAGGAACTGCAGTATGCTTTGTGGCACCAGAGCTCTCTGACAGAAAAGGCTAAATATCTCACAAAACTGCAAATCCCAGAATTCCATAGCCTTGAGCCAGGGCAGTTAAAGCAGTGTCAAATTGCTTTAATAAATTTCTGCAATGCAGACACAGCCAAATTTGATGTGTTGCTTGGGCATGGCTTCTTTAACAAATAATTTTGCACAATGAGAGAGAGAGAGAGAGAGAGAGAGAGAGAGAGAGAGAGTGAGTGTACCCTTGAAGATTTATCTAAAGGGGAACCAAGTTCCTTAACTCGGAGGTTATATGTGTATGCTGTGTGCCTTCAAATTGTTCCTGACTTATGGTGATCATGGGGTTTTCTTGGCAAGATTCGCTCAGAGGAGGTTTGCCATTGCCTTCCTCTGAGGCTGAGAGTATGTGACTTGTCCAAGTTCACCCAGTGGGTTTCATGGCAGAGTGGGGAATCAAACCTAGGTCTCCAGAGTAGTAGTCCAACACTCAAACCACTACACCATGCTGGCTCCTATTCCCATGTACTACCTATGAAAGAATGGCAGACTTTTTTGTTGTTCTTGTGTGTCTTCAAGTCCTTTCCAACTTATGGCAACCCTAAAGCAACCTTATCATGGGGTTTTCTTGGCATGTTTCTTCAAATGGGGGTTGCCATTACCATCCTCTGAGGCTGAGAGTGTGTGACATGTCCAGGGTCACTTACCTGGATACCCCAGAATGCATCACCTAGTATATTGGCAGTCCTTCCCCCCAACACTTTCTCATTTCCCCCCAACCATCTCATAGCTGGGAGATGGAAATAATTTTTAAAGCAGCATTTAAATCTGGACTATTTTTAAAAAAGTAAGGTCCAAAACACAATGCAGAAATAAATGCTAGGGAACATGGGAGCTGTAGTTTGTTGTGTTTATAAGTGACAGTTTTCCTGCTAAGTACCTGCATGTCATAAGCATTTGAATTAAAATTACCATATTGAAATCAAAATCTGATGTTTTTTTTTAATTTTTATATGGTATGCATTGGTCTTATATGGCAAGTATATCCCAAACTCTCTATTTTAAATAGAAAAGTTTGGGGTCATCTTATATGCCCAGTTGTCTTATACGCCAAAAAATACGGTAATTTTTTTGTTTGTCAATAAGCATTACTGCTAGACAGAACAAAATCCTAGAGACATTATTGGCAGGAACCAAAAAAAAAGAAAAGAAAACATTCTTCACATGACTGATGTACAGAATTCAGTGCCACAAGAATTTAACTGGCTCATAGTTTTAAAAGAGGGAACTTAAATGGGTAAATGGAACCTCCAGGTTCAAAGCCAGTATTTCTCTGTGTATCAATTCCTGAGGTGTGGGGAAAGTAAATGGTGAAGTACTATAGTCTTAAGGTCATACTGCGAAATATGTCAGTGCTCACTATATGGAGTCACTAGTCTAATTCAGCAACAGATTTTATTTTCTTAAGGAAACGTTAGGAAAGTATAATTATTTTTCATTTTCTTGTATGAAAATTTCCAGGTACCAAGAGAGGCAGAGTAGAAATACTACTGTCTGCCTCAGTTATTCGCAGTCTTGCCATTCGTGTCCCTCACACCTTCACGGATGGCAAGCCATGATGAACAAAATGGTATGCGTGCCCAAGGCGTGAGCGTCATGCTGCGTGCAGGAGTGCACCTCCATTGGAATCAATGGGGATCCAATATTGGTGATTTTCCCAATTCGCGGGGGGTCCAGAACGGATCACCACAAATTAGGGGGGGGCGACTGTAATCTGTACTACTGCCTTCTTTCATTCCAAATGCTTCTGTAACTCCAAACCAGAAATACTATCTATTTAAATCAAATCAGCTAATTTAACTTTTGAGGTTTCTAATTCACATCTTTCCTGAATAACTGTGCACACAAACTGATTGCTGTAACAAGTAAAAGATATTAGTTTGCAAATAAATAGGAGCTTTATAAATGAGCATAATCCAAAGACTTGAGTCATACAGCGCACATGCCTTTTGCTTAGAGACAAGTGAACATTTATGACATTAATGTTTTCCGTTTGACACCCGCTCTACACTTGTCAAGATATAAGACAAGAGCACCTGAAGACTCAAGTTCAGAATTTTCCACAAGTAATTATCTAGGAGCTGATGAACAGCACAGTCTCTCTCCCTTTAAGATGGAAAAGAAGCATCCATTCCCTTTCGTTGTTAGTCTAAATATTCATACGGCATAATCTACTCCACTGCAAGCACTGTGCCTATGTAGAGAAAATTCCTACAGGCTTAACAACAGCATTGGCTTCCTTTTCCCTGATATAAGTCTGAGCATAAACATGCAGTATTAGGGCTGTTATGTGAGTGTTACGCACATCTTCCATATCCTCATCAAACCATGAGCTTCCTTCCATTCAGTGCAAGTTTTCAAAGAAGTAGTCATGTTAGTCCCTTACAGAATAAAAAAGAGGAAGGAAGGGGGAGGAAAAAGAGTAATGTGGCAGCACCTGTAAGGCAACTGGTTTTAATTTTTGCATGATTTCCTGTAGATACAAACCCACTTCAGATTTGGTACTGCATCTAAACAAGTGGGTTTATATACTGTATATACTTGTGTACAAATCAACCTCATGTATAAGTCAAGGGAAGGTTTTAGGACCAAAATCATGGATAGGTTGAGAGTAAAACTTAGGCACATCTAACAAAAGATCTAAAGAGGAAAAAACCACTTCTCTCCCTCCTCCTTCGTCTGTGGACAGCTTCCAACAACCTAGCACCACTTCTGTGGTGCTGGAGGAGAAGGTTTTAACATCAGATTGAGAAGGTAAGGAACTGGAGGGGGATAGGTGTCTGATGGGGAAAGAAGGTTAACACCGGATTGAAAGGGGAAGGAACTGGGAAGAATGGGATGTTTGTTTGATGGGGACAGAAAATTAACAACAAATTGAAAAGGGAAGGAACTGGAGGGAACTGGGGTATTTCTTTTTTTTGGGGGGGGGAGAAATCTGGAGGATGGGGAGAGAAGTTGTTTTTAACATCAGATTGAGAAAGGAATCACCTCTTTCACACACACACACATTCCTGCCTGGCAGCTCTTTTTAAAATCACTGCTGAGGCACGTGGGGTAGTGCTTCTTTCTGGACCTTTCATTTACTCAATTGACCCATATATAAATCAACCCAGGATTTTAGGATCAATTTTTGGGCATAAATTTCTCAGCTTATACTCGAGTATATACAGTACATGAAAACTCATACAAAAATAAAAACTAATTACTCTGAAAGATGCTCCCACATTTTTTTCTTCCCCTTCCTTGCTCCTTTTTATGCATCCAGTGCAAGTTTTTACTCAGGGTTCAGCATGCAAGTAATTTTTCTTTTAATTGAACTGAGAGGCATGGCTGGGTGGGTACACTGGATGCATTTGGAAAAGGGGGAAAAACAGGATTCTGCTAGTCTGATAAAAATCTTCCATACATGAGTTGTTCTTCATGCATAATGCCAATTGTTTTCTGCAATAATACACATAATTATGCCATATTTTTAATGCTGGACTTCAAACATCATGTTCTTGTGCCAATTTATTCCCTCACAAACAACGAGACCTAAATGTAATGTGCTTGATAGCAGGTGAACATCTTAAGTAAAGACTGAAATTAATACAAATATGTTACAGATAATTATCAACCAGGTTATTTTAAACGGTATTTTTAATATGAGAGCTAGCATGGTGTAGTGATTTTAGCACTGGACTATGATTTGAATTCCCAATCAGCAATGGAACCATGATTTGAGCACTGGACCATGATTTGAATTCCCAATCAGCAATGGAAGCCAACTGGGTGACCCTGGGCATGTCACATATTCTCAGCCTTGGAGGAAGGCAAAGGTAAAGCCCCTCTGAATAAGTTTTGGTAAGAAAGCCTCATATTAGTCATGGAAATAACTTAAAGGAACACAACGCAATCAACCATTTTTTAATATAACAGACTTAATTTAAAATGTAAAAATCCTGAGCAGCTATTTGTTGCCAATCTGTTCCTTCCTATATGGAATACGCCTTCTCTTACCACTTATTTCCAACTCTGCCCAGTGTGATTTTTTCCCATTGGCTGCTTCCTCTGAGGACATAATTGTGTACATCCTCCGTGGATCAGGTGGATCGTACTTTTCTTTGGGCATTCCTGTCAAAAATAATGAAACATAAAAACTTGTTATAAAGAGAAAACTCTTAAAAGAAGCACCTCCTCTTAAACTGGAACATCTTAATATGCCAATCTTTGAGCAAGGCAATGGACAATATAATTTCCAATCAAGCAAAATGTCAAGGGATGCAGTGGCTCAAGTGGCTAAGACACTGACTCTGTTGAATGCAAGATCAGCAGGTTGGCAGTTCAAGGCCCGGATGCTGCGTTATGGGATGAGCTCCTGTCATTAGTCCCAGCTTCTGCCAACTGAACAGTTCGAAAGCATGCAAATGCAAGTAGATAAATAGGTACCACTTCCGTAGGAAGGTAAACAGTGTTCTGTGCAAACATGCTGGCCACTAACAATGCTGGCTCTATGGCTTAGTAAAGGAGATGAGTTCTGCCACCTATGGTCGGACATAACTTGCTAACCTTGTCAACGGGGAATACCTTTACCTTTAAAATGTCAATATGCCTCACTCATATATCATCATCATCACCACCATGAAACAACTTTATTCTACTATGCACTGACTGATACTCAGGTCTGTACTTCTGAATACACTAGGGAATCTCTCTGAATTTTGGGTTTTCCATAATGCAGGCTCACAATTTCTCATCTATTGCATTGTGCAATTACTTGGTATAATCCAATACTGTAACCTCCACTAGTGACTGAAATATCCAAACTGATTTTGATAGCAGATGTGATGGTCACAACAATACCTGGTTATGTATTTGGACTTTTCCCCCTTCTACTCCACCCATTTTTTTAAAAATAACCCCCACCAGGATGAAGATTTCTGAAGAATTTAAAAGCTTATGTACTTTTGTATAATTTTTGTTGGTCCTAATGGAGATATTACCAACAATGGATTTTATTTTTGTTTTTATACAGCTAAATGTAAACATATATTGATATGGACAGAAGTGCTATCATACTAAGCCCTCCCTATCCAGAAATTCTTTATCCACAGATTCAGCCCTCCATGGTTTGAAAATATTCCAAAAAGATATAAATTCCAAAAAGCAAACATTGCTTTTGCTATTTTATATAAGGGACATCATTTCACTATGCCATTGTATTTAATAAGACTCGAGAATCCTTGGATTCCCTAATGGATACCAAGGACCACTGTATGCATTTGTGGGTTGACTGCCTCTCTTTGTTTGGGGGGGGGGGGGCACCAGGGAAGAGCCAGTGTGGTGCAGCAGTTTGAGTGCTGGACTGGGACTCCAGGAGACCAGGGTTCAAATCTCCACTTGGTCATGGAAACTTCCAGGTGAGCTGAGCAAGTCATGCTCTTCTCCTTTTCAGAGGATGGCAATAGCAACCCCCTCTGAACAAATCTTGCCATGTGATAGGTTTACCTTAGTGTCACCCTAAATTAGAACTGACTTGCAGGCACCTAACAACAGACATCACTAGGGGAAAAGACTCTTGTGTGACACTGAGAGTTCAGGATTCAGCAAGAGGGTAAAGGCATTCTGGGTACACTCTGCTCTGGGTGTCCTGTGTTGGTGGCAAGACTGGGTCTTAACAAAAGTCTGTGTTGACCCTTCTTTCAACTTGGGCCTTCCCAAAAAACCTCCCATTTCCCTCCCCTGGGAAATAGCAATAGTATATGAATGGGCAAGACATGGGGGGGAGGAGCAGACGGACAAAGATTCCATAAATAACACCAACATTTTTATTTGACTGATTGCTTTAAAAAAAAAAGTGTGTGCCTAATAAAGAACCCTGTGAGCTTTGAAAGCTAACCTAGGGGCTCTACATACCACCCTGACAGAGTGGCATCCTGCTGCCCCTTTCAGCACTGGATCAGGGCTGCAACAACCACATGCCGCACCCCCAATCCGGCAGTTTGCTGCTCTAAAAAGAAACAGCAAAATACCACTCCTTTTTACAGCAAAAAGCCTCCCTTTCTGCCGTGGTGGTGGCTTTTTGGCATTTCTTTGGTGCAGTGCATCTAAACGCTGCACCAAAGAAATGGCGTGATGCCACCTGCCATGTGGGTGGGCGGTGTGACACCAGCATCAAGTCAGAGTTGGGGTGTGTGTCCCCCATGCCCCCACTCCACCCCGATGCCGGCTTTTCTTGCCGGTCTGTAGAGGCCCCTAGTGAATTTTGTGCTTTTATGGTGGGTCTAATAAAGATGTCACCACCTCATCAACTTTGTTTCACAGTTACCCCCTTCCCCCCGCCAAAAAAAAAAACCCCAATGCTGCTCCTGCAATAGCTACCTATGTTAGGGAGGCCTGGTGGCGCAGTGGTTAAATGTCACTACTGCAGCCACAACATTGTGAGTTCGACTTTGGCTCCAAGGCCTTTTGTAGGTTGGTAAAATGAGTACCCAGCTTGTTGGGGGCAATTAGCTTACAGACTGTAAACTGCTTAGAGACTGCTGAGTTCACTGATAAGCAGTATACAAATGTATTTTGTATACATCTGTATTTGGTCTTCAACATTGTTTCTGGAAAACACATGCCAGATGATATCTTGCTTTATAACCTGGTGGGAAATCAGTCCAACAGGTGTAGTTTCCCTCTCTTCCCAGGTGTGCCATCCATCTCCCTAACAGCTGTATGTCCTCCACAGCATGTTAGTAGATGGGGATGGCCAAGTAGTACCTGGTTGTGCTTCTACAGCCAGATACACAAAACTTCACCTCTTAACCTTGAAGGGCCCCAGGAAGATACCTCCTTTTTTGTATATCTAGCCACATGATCACATTGTAAGAGCCCTGGTGGCACAGTGGTTAAATGCCTGTACTGCAGCCACTCACTCACAAACCACAAGGTTGTGCGTTCAATACCAGCCAGGGGCTCAGGGTCGACTTAGCCTTGCATCCTTCTGAGGTCGCTAAAATGAGTACACGGCTTGTTGGGGGCAATTAGCTAACACTTTGTAAACCGCTTAGGGCAGGGGTAGGCAACCTTTCCCCTTTAAGGGCCGAGGGACTTCAGCTCCCAGAAGCCTCAGCCATGTTGGCCAATAGTCCCATGTTGGCCAGTAGCTCCTGGGATTCTGGGAGCTGAAGTCTCCTGGCCCTTAAACGGGAAAGGTTGCCTACCCCTGGCTTAGGGAGTGCTTAAGTGCACTGATACGCAGTTTAGAAATGTACTTGCTATTGCTATTCAAGCACGGCCTCCCACCCCAGCCAGCCAGGAGTCGCAGCAGACTGAAGTGCTGGATGCCTCCCTCCAGTTAGCAAAAAAGGGCATACACAGATGCAATTCAGTTACACCTGCCCATGTAACCAACATGATTCTAGGAGCTTACTCAACACACACATTCCTTTTTCCAAGTATGCCACCGATTCTAAATATTGAATTAGTATTCTACATGTTCTGCAGCTTAAGATGAAAATGGGCATCTTCGTGGTCTCTGTGATTCAAAATTCTCCCTTATTGTTCACTCAGCATGGCATTCCTGTTTTCTTCTCCTCTAGCCAGCAATTGGCTCATTAGGTACAGCTAGAGATCACATCACAGTGAAGCTCTGCTTTCTTTTCTTGTCAAATTACCCACTGCATCATGCAAAAATGTATTTTTTAAAAAAATTCATGAAGCCCCCAAGACATAAATGCATGGATAGCATGGACAAGACAAACAGCACTATTTCCTTTAAACTGCAAAACAAATAAAATAAAAATCAATGGCAGTGCAAATCTTGATAAATTTCTACATGATTTCCAAAATAAGAAAACCTATATTCCAGGATCAGATGTGAGTCACTACTTTATTTTTTTTCTCTCTTTCTCAATCCATATCCACCACCGCCGCCCCCCCCCCCCCCCAATTTCTGGAACAGCATGGCATGAAACTTCAAGAATGGTCAATGTACATAGATTACTTAGAACACATGGGATTCGGAATGCATCTGTCAACTACTTCCAAAAACCTTTACCTAAATTGGTCTATGGTCACAGCATTAGACAGTATGCACATGCACTTGTTTTACATCTTCTAAACTTGGAAAAAGTAGTTGATTAAAGCTGACATCAGGGCATTACAAAACAATTTTGTAAACATCTAAATCAGGGGTAGGCAACCTTTCCCCTTTAAGGGCCAAGGGACTTCAGCTCCCAGATGCCTCAGCCATGTTGGCCAATAGTCCCATGTTGGCCAATAGCTCCTGGGATTCTGGGAGCTGAAGTCCCTCGGCCCTTAAAGGGGAAAGGTTGCCTACCCCTGATCTAAATGTTACAATGATTCCAGAAGACAGTGTGATGTAGTGTTTTCAGTGCTGGATTAGGACTCTGGGAGACTAAGGTTTGAATCCTGCACATCATGGAAACCCAGAGGTTACCCTGGACAAGTCATACACCAGGGTTAGGCAACCTAAGGCCCGGGGGCCGGATGCGGCCCCCCGAGGCCTTTGGGCCGCCCCCGCCATGATGATATTTTTGTTGTTATTACTTGTTCATGGGGTTTTCTTGGCAAAATCTCCACAGGGGTTTTCCCATGGCTTTTCTGGGGCTGAGAGAGTGTGCATGCATTTTTTTTAATTTTTTAATTTTAATTTTAATTTTAATTTATTTATTTATTTATTTATTTATGATGCTTCAGCCCCCCCAATTGTCTGAGGGACAGCAACCCGGCCCCCGGCTCAAAAAGGTTGCCTACCCCTGTCATACACTATTAGTTTAAGAAGACGACAATGGAAAACATCCTCTGAATAAATCTTACCAAGAAAACCATAAGCAACCTGTAGGCACATAACAATAAAATACAGGATGATCATCTCTTATCTGGAATTCCAAAATCTGAAATACACCAAAATCCCAAATTGTCCATGTGGGTGGCTGAGAAAGTCATATCTTTGCATTCTGATTGTTCAGTGTATACAAACATTGTTTCATGCACAAATTTATTAAAATACTGTGTATAAAATTACATTAAGGCTATGCATATAAGGTGTATATGAAAGATAAATGAATTTCATGGTAAGACTTGAATTCCTTCTCCAAGTTCTAATTATGTATATGCAAATATTCCAAAATCCAAACACTTTGGGTCCCAAATATTTTGGATAAGGGAGACTCAATCTGTATAAAAGTATGGGATTGTTTATAAATACAGATGTACAACCACAGGATATTTGAGTCCACAATGACTCTCAATTTAATTCCTGTGGTTACATAGCCCCCAAGGTATTCACATTCCCTCAGTTGAAACCTATACAAAGGTATCACTACTACTACTACTACTACTACTACTAGATACTAAATGATGAGTGCTAAAACATAATAGTTTGGCATTCTTATACTTATTATTATGTTTATTAAAAATTTTATTATCATTGTATTTTACATTTTCATCAAGGTGGGAATCTCTTGGACCTAAACAAGAATCTTACAACATGTCTTAAAAAAACTCAAAACTTGTAGGTGGGTTAAGAATCAAATTCTTTGCAGAATTCATGATAAATGTATAGCATATATTATCTGGAACTTATTGCCACCTATTTTATGTATCACAAAAATAAGCCCAAGGAGTTCTCATGTGACAATATATCCTTTTTCAGAAATATAAAAACCAACATTTACAACAAATTAACAATCAAAAAGTAGATCCACTCACTGCTTCTTGCAATAAATGTTTTGCTATAGTCAGTCCTCTATATACTTGTTCTCTACATCCACGGATTCAACCACCTATGGCTTGAAAATGTTTTTGTTTTGGGGTTTTTTTTTAAATACAAAAGCAAACCTTGATTTTGTCATATTATATAAAACACAATGGGGTTGTCCACACTGACATAATAAAGCAGCTTCAAACCAACTTGAAGCCTACCTGTTCTGACAATGTATGGTGCCAAATTGGGTGAAAACTGACACAAAGCAGCACTCCAGGGCTAAAAAACGGAGCAAAAAGAAGCTTTGATACTCTGCTTTAATGCAGAAAATGCTCATATAAACAGCACAGCCTGAGTGCAGGAATGTGGGAAAGTCCAGGCAGCATATGGAACTGGTCTGGAATGCGCACCCTGGGACTGTTTATAGACACAGCCACCGGAGCCATTGCTCGCCATACAATTTTTTCATTTGAGCATACAAGCATACAATTGGCCAGCTGCAACATCAATCCACTGCAACATCAAACTGTGGTACACACCATGATGTGACATGGTGTAGGACAAACATGGCCTGTTGCCAATAATGCAATGGATGTAATTAAAACATAAACAAACTAGACAGTCCAACGGGGGGGGGGGGGTATGGGGTGAAGTGGGGGAGGTAAAGTGGGCATGTATAGGTGCCTCCATGATTGTGCTTTGCCAATGTATCACTGATGCACTGTATGGGTGGTGTATCACTCATGCAACAGTGTAAAAACACTGTGGCTGGTCACACGGGGCAATGGCGGCTGGATGGGAAGAGGGAGGTAACTGTTGGTCTCAGGTGGTGTGTTCGTGCGATGGTGCGCATACATAGTGGGGAAGCAAAACAGCAAAACCACCAAGAGGTGCATGGCTTGACATGGAGCCAACTGCCCATGGGTGTTCAACCCAGCTTGGAAGCAGGCTGTGCTGACAGCGGCAGGGCTTCCAACCAGTTTGGGGAAAAACAGAATTTGCCCAGTTTTCCCTGTCCATCTGCTCACCCCCCATTTTACTACACCACTGTATATAATTAGACTTCAGCATCCATGGATTTGGTATCGGGGGGGGGGGGGGGATTTTCTGGAACCAAACCCCAGCAGATACCAAGGGCCCACTGTACCATCAAAACTGGTTTAGATTTTTAGAAATGACTCTACAGGCAACCTGTAATGAAAACATTGTGTCACAACCTACACAGTATGGTGTTTTACTGCTATTGTTGCTTTGGTAGAAATGCAAAACTAAGCTTCTTATTTATACATTGTAGAGGTTGGTTTTGCTCAGTTTTCAACTGAAAAAACATAGACCTTTTCATATAAAAAGAAGTTCATGGTGTGAACTGTCAGACTGGGAATACACAAGTTTCATTTACAATAACTTCAGAGCAGAAAGCAGCAGGACAATGGAATGGATGCAAATGTGTGAAATTCCTGTCAGTTAATTTCTAGAGTTTATAGTTAAGTGCTGAGATTTTTTAATTTTTTTACAGCAAATATATAATGGAAAGCACAAAAGGAGAATTACTGAAATGTTTGAGAGAAAAACATAACCCAGTGATGTAGTTTAATACAGTGAGCCCTTCGTATACATGGGGGGATCCGTTCCAGACCCCCCCCCCCCGACATAAGGTGAAAATGCGGGACTTCAAGTCCCAGTGTTTTCTATGGCCGTGTGCTCCTGCACACCGCACTGAACACACACTGCAGACACATGTGCCATTAAAAGTATCAGGGCTTGCCATCTGCATGATCTTCACTCTGCATATGGAGAACCCACGTATAGTGCAGTCTCACTGCATATGCACTGCAAATTTAACATTTTAATTTAGGGTTTGACCATTTTTAGTTCAGAATACATCAAAAACTTGCCTCTATCTCCCCTTAGACATTACATTTTTGGAGACGCAAGCAATCCAACATTTATTTACCCTGACATAAAAACACCACTTCTCAGTTATACAGTCCCCTTCAGTCTGGCTCCTGCTAAACTAGATTACTTTTTGCAAACCTCAACTTGGACTAAAAAAGGACAAAACTCACTTGCTTCTGTTTTTCACATTTATGGAACTATTAAAATGAAGTTACTTCCACAAGGATTAGAAACCTATTACAGTTGGCCTTCCATATTCATGGATTCCTTACCAATGGGTTAAGCCAGTCATAGCTGGAAAATATTTTAAAAATATATAAATTACCAAAAAAAAAAAAAAATCCAAACTGATTTTGCCATTTTATGTAAGGGCTACCATTTTACTATGCCATTGTATTTAATAGATTTGAGCATCCATGGATTTTGGTATCTACGGGGGTAAGGGGGGTGGGGATGTGTGTCCTGGAACCAAACCCCAGGTAATAGAGGGCCCACTGTATTACATGCATCACACAAATAGCCTCAATTATTAGAGAGGCATAAAAACATGACATCTAGGCATCCAACAGCTAAGAAACAGGACATGAAATGTCCTTCTTGACTAAGGGCAGGTCCAAGAAAGTCAGTATGTACATGACATAGAATACAGACTTGCAAAGACATTATTGCCCCTTTACATGTTTGGATTGTCTTTTATTAGACAATGAAAGATTTTCCATAGCAACTAGGAACACATGTTCAAGCTTACAGAATGCAAGCTGTGTTTTATTGAATTTTATCTACTTTGGACTGGTAAATATAACACAGATTTATATTTTAAAAACCACCTGGTAGCCACCGACAATCAAAAGTTGAGTGAGCTGGTGAAGGCAGGTTGGATCTCTCCATTCTTCCTGACTTAATTTTTCCCCCATACTAGCTTACAGAAGAACATTTCTTCTTTCAGTAACACCTTGAAAATGTAGTGGGCTATCAGAGGGAAAGGGGATCTTTCCATTACTCTTCCAGCAATCCACTTGACAAAAAAAAGGCCTCTTTTCCCCTCTTAATAAGGCTGATAGTCTACATTTCCACTGTGGGTACAGAGGCTCACCACCACCATCACTAGTGAATATGTGGCTACTTGTCAGAATTTGCTCTCTAGACCAGGAGTTCCCAAACTGTGTGGTGCCCACACCCTCAAGGGGTGCAAGATGGAATTTCAGGGAATGCAACAAAGAGTGGGTTGTGTCCTTGAGAGATATCACTCATTTTTTTCTGAATAAACTAGAACCTAATTGCTCAATCTAGATTTGTGCCTTATTCACTGAGTTGTGGTCAAGTATATACAGTAAAAGATTATTTTCAATTTGTTCACTTGCAGTATTGCATGCCATTCAGTTTGTGGTACAAAAAATGGAAATTAGACCTCTTCATCTTCAAATGTGTTAATATTTTTGCAGGGAGTGCACACATTAATCAAACACTTCCTAGGGGTGTAGGGCATAGAAAAGGTTGGGAAGCCCTGCTCTAGACCAATTGTCATTTACTTTTTTTAGACATGGATTCCACATTTAACCAATAATAAAAAGCATGCTGGACTTTACATTGTAGATGCCTCTATCCTTGGATGTAAATTAAAATGATAGCAGAAAGATCCATCTGAGACCATGCCAAAACCTCATAAAAGAAGCAGATTGGGGAGGGGGATTTTAAATTCAGCATGTGAAAGAGGACAGTTAAAACCCTCCACTGGCCATGCTCCCGGTTTGGCATTAGTTTCAATACCCTCTGCTGATAAAATCCTTTACTTGAATGGGTAGGGAGGGGGCAATTAGAACTGATGTCCTTTCTGGTGCAGCTAGAAAATGTTTGGGAGATGGTATGGGAGAGAAAGTAGGGGGTTAGGGGTGTTTTCCCTCCAATAATCATCTCCCTTCCCCCTGAATCTCACAGAAGCCATCACTGGATCACAGAGTCTTTGATCCAGAGAAGGAATTTAGCTGTGTATAACCACAGCACAAAACTGTGGGCATGATGTTTATTATACAGAAATTATTATCTTAAGCCACAAAAATGCAAGAGTGCTATGTAAGACTACAACACCTTTTATGTATCTGATATACGATCTCTCAACCAGCAAACTGATGTTCAGTGAGAGCAAAAGAGAGAACTGAAATAATTGTCATAGGAGGCTTCACAGGTATGACAGCAGATATGCATTGTCCAGCTATGCTTGTTATTAGGGAGCACTTCACTTGTACAACCATTAGCGCTGGATTAGGGATGCAGCCTCTCATAGGGCAGGAAGAAAGAAAGAAAACTCATATGTAGCTGCAAGATGATCACACTGTGTTGGACTGGGAATGCTCTTTCTAAAGAGGCAAAGGGTAAAGTATGTGCAAAACTGTACATCTAGTCTGGATGCAGGTTATCTACAGGCCTAAGCAGACTGTCAGAAATAGTGCACATTAAATTGAGGCACTGCCCTGGCTCAGTGCTAGGGAGTCATGGGAACTGTATTTTTTTTCTGGGACATTGAGCCTTCTCTGTGAGAGAGCTCTGGTGCCACAATAAATTACAGTTCCCATGATTCCCTAGCACTGAGCCAGGGCAGTGCCTCAATTTAATGTGCACTATTTCTGGCAGTCTGCTTAGGCCCTACGTCAGGGCACAAATGTGAAGATATACTGTATAAATGCAGCGCAAAATATAACAAAGTATTGGTGTTACTAGGTTCAACTCATCATAAGTTAATAAGGGAGAAAAGAGGCAATTTATTATTTTTACAATAAAGCCTCTTAAAAAGGAGCAGCAGCAGAAATTAACATACAGTCTATTTTAACAATATGGTCTGATAGGCTGTAATCCATTGCTTCAATGAACTTTAAGCTTGTGTAGCCTAAGACTTCAACCACGGTAATTTGGTGTTTAGCAAAATCTTATCACATAGTAATTTTGTTTCAGATTTTACCCATCAATTTAGATGTTTATTGTTAGAACATTCCACTGACATTTACAGATTAAGCAATGTGATTTGGGAAGAATATTGTGCCAACTATGAGTAATGAGATTTCTTTATGCAAAACTCAACTGTCTTATCTCAATAAACCAAAATAGCTTTAATAGAAATCAAGTCTGTGCACCTCTTTATCTGACTCCATAGATTTCATAGGATATTCCTAGGCAAGGAATATTTTGAAGCAGCTTCGCCAGTTCCCTCCTTTGAAATAATAGTCTACAGCATGTAGTATTTGTTGGCGGTCTCCCATCCAAGTACTAACTAAAGCTGCTCTCACTTACATTCCAAGATCAGATGGGATCTGGTGTCTTTAGGGGTCTTGCTTACAAGCAACATAAAGTTACTAGTTTAAATGACAGAACTGCTGCATGAATTTTCCTTTGGAGTGAATAATGCTAATGATCTTTGTGTGTATAACAAAGCTCAGTTTTGCCATTTCTTCAGCCCTAGGAGCCAAGGAAAATCAAATACAAAGCTGGACATTTCAGACATCAAATTTGGCTTTTTAAGACCCTGCTAGCTACTAAAACAGAAGTGACAGCTATTAAACCAACATGTTGGCATATGAAGGAATAATAAAAATTCCTCTCAGACAAAGATCAGAAGAGATAGTTTTAGAACCCTTTGGTATACAGACTTCATGAGATGCATAGTTAGCCCCATCATATTTTTAAAAAAATCCAGGTGAAGAAACTGATTTCATTCTGAGGTATAAACAATGATTGTAGAAATGGCATTAGCTGTCACTGCCTAATTGTGTCACGTTTTCTCAATATTCCTGTATGCCTGCCACATATAAATATATCACACTGGAGTAAGAGGACTTTACTGGAAAAGACTGGTCAACACATCATCTCTATCCTTTGGGAGCTCCCTGGGAAATACGAGCAGATACATCCCAGATCTCATGTTCCAGACACATTGTGAACAACAGTATCAAGAACACAATAAATATTTAACAGATTTTGAGGTATCTGTTTTTAAAAATGAAATGCAACCGTATACAGTACTGTTTTGTAAAAGAGGTGAACACACTTGCATACCGCTTGCTCAGGATTTTGCTATGAACCATGAAACTTTATGCCTTCCTTCTAATACTGAGAGGGGCCATTTTGATTGAGAATGCAAACTGCAACTCCAGAAATCTCTGGTAATAGCCCCAGAAGAAGGCCAGTTGGCGACAAGGCCAAAATACGTTGGGCTTTTTAAGAAATTGATTTTTTTTGGGGGGGGGGGACAATCACACTGTTAAGATATGAATGGGATATATAGTCAAAGGTGAAATGTAAAGATGTGTGTGTGTCTGTAATTTTCCACTTGGGAACAGTTTTTGAGCAAGGCACAAACAATATTTAGAGAAACAGGGTGAATCAATGCCAGGTGGTAACAGAGACATCAACAATGTACTTTCCCAGTGATAGAACTAATGGAACCAGACTTTGTTATGGTTAACAAAGAGATATCAAATACGTAAATAATTGTTAGCTTGGGAAAGTTACTCACGTGGTGGATGATGGACAACAAGAGGCTGGGTTAACATACATCATACTGTCATTATCCAATTAACATAAAGGTAACACCTAGAAGGTGGAGTATGGGATGGGCTTAGAAAATCCTTTGTCT
Source organism: Phrynosoma blainvillii (assembly GCA_026167975.1). Taxonomy (NCBI): domain Eukaryota; kingdom Metazoa; phylum Chordata; class Lepidosauria; order Squamata; family Phrynosomatidae; genus Phrynosoma; species Phrynosoma blainvillii. The sequence goes on along the minus strand of JANUYF010000002.1, from coordinate 286,772,439 downwards.
AAGAATTGTTTATTGTTCAAGATGTGAACGCGTGAGGGTGTGTGGTTGGATGCAGTGGTTTTAACTGCAACAAGTTGGATCCTAATGCTTTTGGGATTGTTAAAGATGTAATCTTGTATGGCTGAACTGGACAAGTTCATCACAATGGATTTTACTTAGTTATCTTATTTTTACTTTTTATATGCATTAATAAAGCTATGCTTTTGGACTTTACAATGTGTCTTCTTGACTGAGGAAGACAGGATGCTGGAGAAGAGAAGCTGAGCCAGTTGATGGCAAATCTACACAGTGGCTGTGGATCACAGCAGCCAGCTTGTCCTGCAGACTCTGCTGGGTGCCAAAGTACATCACTACAACACTCATCATCCACACACCAACACACACAACATGTGGGACTTTGGGGTTGAACAGACTGCCCCAAAATGGCAGATTTGGGCTGCTGTGGAGCCATGTGCCACAGCATCCGGAATCCATGCCCCAAATCCACCTTTTTGTACTGGCAAAAAGCCAGCTTTTTCCCACACTGCTGCGGATTTCCAGTGCTCCTGCAGCACATGGCATCTAAACATTGTGCCGCCGGAGCATCATGAAGCTGGCCCGTGTGTGGCAGGCAGACAGGCAGGGTGACGCCAGCTTCTAGATGGCCTCAGAGCATGCGGCGTCACAATACCATGCTCTGAAGCCTCCTGGAAGCTGGCGCAAAGGGGAGGTTTGTTCCACCCCTTTGTCTCCTTTTATTCTTCTACTGTGAATACGTGCTTTCCAGTTTTTTGTTCTGTTCCATGAAACTTTATGACACAATCAAGTGATAGTCTTCAGCGTGTCATTAGAGTCTGTTGTTTCTCTAAGAGTAAATTTACCACAAGACTGATGTAATTTTATAATTTTAAAGTAATTAATACTATGTCAGTAAAAATCACACTTCAGAACCAGAAAAGATGTATGCTTGTTGTAAAACGGGGGGGGGGGGGGGGAACCCAAAAAACAGGCCAACTAAAGAGGTGATTCAGATTAGCTCAACAAACCCTGTGCTATCACCAACCCTGAAAACAGATATCAAAATGACAGGGAGAGACAGTAGATCAGTGTGGTGAACCTATGGCACGCATGCCAGAAGTGGCACTCAGTCTTCTTTGTGGACACACACACTGTTGCCCCAGCACAGAGTTTGACAGAGTTCATTACTAGAAAGCTAGAGGGACGCAGCACTTTGCGATAAATAAGTGAGTCTTGGGTTGCAGTTTGGGCACTCAGTCTCTAAAAGGATTGCCATCACTGCACTAGATGCTTAAAAACCAATACCATCCATATATGTGGTTATAGCCATTGTAAAGTATCTCAATTATCTTCTTATTTCTATGTGTAATAACAGACTCAAATTTAAAGCACTAGCATTTCATTCCATATGACACTAACCCTGAAATCCCATAAATTCAAATACTTCGTCTACAACTAATACTCTTAAGCATATTTTACATAATTACTTTTTCACTTGTATTTCAACTGAAAATGAAATAAAAGTGTCTTATCTATGCAAATTCATCTGTTTTGTAAATCTGCAAACTTAGCTTTTCAGAAGCTTCTACAAAACAGCATTTCTTAAAACAAGATCTTCCCCCTTGAAGTCTGAAGTCCTATCAGTTGATTATATTAAAGCTTCCACAATATTACACAATATTTACCAGTAACAGTATGCCAGGAAAATAAGAAAATTTCACACTGCTGTGGATTTTTCACCCCCTGCCATCAGATTTACAGAACTCCCAGTCAAATCCACATTGGAAACCACATATGGCCGACCACTAGGAGAGCTGCAAAACAGATTAAGAAAAAGAAGAGAAAATCCAGTTTACACCCCAAATTTTGGTTAAAGGAGTTGAAATGAATAAGCTAAAAAAGAAAATGTGTAACACTTCAAGACCTTATCTGCATTGTTTTAATTTTAACAAGACGAATTTCAAAATACCAATTTTTGCTCCTATCCTCTAAACCAGGGGTCGGCAACCTTTGTTGCTGGGGGGGCGAGGGGAAATGGGTCGGGGGGCCGGACAGTTGCGCGCATGTGCGCGCGCTTGCCCCCCCCGGCACGCATGCGCATGACGCACAACGCCGTGCGCATGCGCGCGCCATTTTGGAAGGCCCCACGGCGGCTGCACCGTGCGAATTCGCATGGCTCAGCTGCCGTGGGGGCTTCCCTGGGCCTTGGGAAAGCCCCACCGCGCCTGCACCATGACAACCGCCGTGGGGCCTTCCAAAATGGCGCACGCCACTGTGCACATGCACGCGCGGGCACCATTTTGGACAGCAAAATGGTGTCCACGCTTGCGTGCGGGACGGCAGAGGTGGCCGGACCGCCCACAGGCCAGTCCCAAGGCCTCTGCGGGCCACACCCAGCCTGCAGGCCGTAGGTTGCCAACCCTTGCTCTAAACTACTTACAATACTTCATCATTTTGGTGAAGCAAATTAGAAATTTTTTCCTAAAGAAGCAAAAAGTCCCTGAAAGTCGAGGTCACTGCCTCGCACACTTTCAAAACATGAGCATTCAAGGGCTATGTTATGCTTTCTCCAGAAGAAGTTAAATGTATTTTGACAACTCTATTGGACTGGCTAAAATACAAAGTTCTTCAATACTGTCTCATTTTCAGTTCTCAAAATCAGCCACAGTGCAGTTTAATGTTATAAACCTTTTAATTCATCCACTTAATCCACACTGTGAATCTATCTGCAAGGTCATAAAACTTTGCCACAGCACAAATGTTGCTCTTAGCAGTGGATGCTGATAGAATAAATCAAATCAAAAGATCTTGCAGGAAGGAAAAGAAAGAGGGGCAATGGGGTAAGAAGAGAGAGAAGCCCAAGACCATCTAAAACTCTAGGGAAGGAGAAAACATGTTTGACACTGTGACAAAAGACATAAGAGAATGGCTTTCTTTTCTGATATTTTCATCTTGACAGTTTTACAGGTCACCAAAGACAAAAGGGTCAACAAGAAAAGTGAAAAAAAAATTGAATTAGGCAGGAGGTGGCAGAATGCTTTCAACACTCAGAAGCTTATGTTGGGAACTGAAGCCAAAAGCATATACAGCACAATGTGCAAAAAAGAATAGAGCAGTAAGCAAGAAATGGCCTTTATATGCAAATTAGTATTTATCAACTCTCTCACACCTGCAGTATATTTTTGAATGCAACTGTATTGCCTCTGCCTCTTACTGGCTTAATAGACTCATATAACATTCTGTGCATAACACCATTAGCTCTCCTTCAATCATTCACTTAAATCCATTATACTTAAAAATGAAGAAATTGGACCCATAGTCCAAAAGAAGTCTCACCACTGCTCTACACGGTAGTTCTTATTACTATCCTATCCCTAATGAAATGTTACCTAATCTTTGCAAAAATAACATTTTCTTCCTTTCAGGCTTTATCACTGTCACCTTGGGATTGCCCACAACCGCAAAGGCTCTTTCATCCTAAACTGCTTTTAGCTGATGAGCTTCCACCATACAAAAATGTATTACTACTAGGGAATAAAAATGTTGCTTGGCATTCATGATGGCTACATGTATTATTTTCTTGTCAGAACATTTTATTACATAAGCAGAAATGTTCACACTTCCAGGCAGGACATTACAGGGACTGGGGCTGTAAAGCTGTAAGCTTCTGGGCAAAACTGCACAAACAGCATGCTCAGATTCTCTAAACACAGATATTCACTGAAAATACACAGGGAATAAGTCCTACATCTTAGTCTATGGACACAAACATTTTTAATCTTCAGAGAAAATACTGTGGCAAGCTATAACCAATAAGTATTTCTCTGCATAGTCTCTAAACATTTCAAAGATGCTCTTGGGTAAATTTCTACATAGTAGTACAAATTGTTCTCAGAGACATAAACCACATACCGTGTTATGCAATCTAAAATGTCAACACACAGAATAGTGTACCCATTTTGATGTTATAGTACACTGTTGTACAAGTACACTTTATGAACAAGAGTCAGCCCACCATCATAATAACAGCATTAGTTGCACTTCCTTCCAGCCACAATTACTCTACAGCTTTAGCTACAATGAATTATTTTAAAAAATAAATTTTAAAAATTGTGGTATTAGTATGCTGGCCAGGGATTATAGGCAGACTGTGTTCACATAGAAAAAAAACTATGAATATAGAACTGGCTAGGCATGTTAATATTTTGCTTTAACAGTCAGGTAAAAATTGTTTACTTTCTGTCATGATTAAGACAACAGGCAACCAGATGTAATTTAGTTTTGATTCTCTACATATCTGTAGCTGTCAGTTCAATTTTCAACGCTTCACAACATAATACTGTATTCTATCTACACACAAGAAATGGAACTTTTATTTTCAAAGGCCATATTATCATACATGACTTCAACCTGAAGACTCTTTAGCCAAAACGCATACATTTTATGACAGCAAAATAAAGGTTAGCCATATGATTTACTACTCATCCTGGGTGCACAACACAATACAGAAATTCTGATTGAGTGAGCAGCTGATACCTGGCACACTGGCCTGCAAAATTCTACCTCCTTCCAGCTAGAAACAATACAGATCTATCAACTACCACACTACTGCACTATATTCTCCCAGCTTGGGGCAATTCTGGAAAGTAAAACAGCTCTGCTGCATGCTTCCCCACACACACACACATGAAAATTCAGACTGGCAATTCATGTTGGGATACTGCAGGACTAACCACTGTTCAGGCCTTTAAATCAAAGTTTATAAGGAAGAGATATCAACAACTTTAGTAGGGTATCACTATAATAGGGAAAGCACTCTGAAGCCCTTAAAAGAGTCCCCAACTAATGTCAATAGAGCATTAATGTGGTTCCATCCTGCTCACTACTTCCATACTTCCTTGACACCAGTGTGCAGTCTGCACAAACCCAAAATGTATACAGGGCATCTCAGATTTTAGCTTTATATAGCCACAACTCATTCTGCTTGGAACAAATTTGTAGCTATCCTTCCTCTCTTTTTTGAATATCTATTATATTGCAGGTTCAACAGTTCAAGATCTTCTCTATTCTGGCATGGTTAGGTGTTGATTTGATTTCACCACAACTTTACATTTGGCAATTAATTCCTGCCATGCGCCTTGCTAGGCCCCTCAAGAGAAAAATACACATGAACTTAAACTTGGATCAACTTGCACTTCTTACAACCCAAGAACACAGGGAAAAACACTTTCTGGAAACAGAGTGGGAATCTAACCTTTATTTCAGGGTTTGATTTTGTTATTACATCTAATTCATATGTAAATACAAATCATTTGTTTTGCACACTCATTTCAGGAAATAAGAATTATTTAGACACTCTGGCTGAACACAATGTGCCCAGTAATCTTTAAAAAAAAATGTTCTTACAAATATTAAATGCTAGTTCTAGGAGAGTTTCTGTTCAAACTGGTCAAAATCTTTTCATACCATCTTCTTTTTCTTTAGAGACCACACTACTGATCAGATTTTTAGCTACCCTTCCAATGGCCAGCCACAATTTCCAGAGGGAAAGACCTTTAGTTATCAAGACTAAATTTAACAAATGTATATTTAAGTTACATATCTAGAAGCATAATAATTGCTTAATTGTCAGTTTAAATCATGTTTGCATTAGCAACAAACCAGTGTAATATGCATATTGACTTGCCAGCTTTAAGGCAGCTACATGTGAAAACAGGATGAATTCAAAATAAATGAGATTATATGTGAAATATAGTTATGCAATACACAGAAAAATTATACAAAGAGATGACAAAATGAAGGACACATGGAATGAAGAGCCATATGAAGATGAACCCCAAATCCTAAAAAGTGAGGTGGAAATTGCAGTAAGAGAAATAGTGAAAAACAAATCACCAGGAACAGATAATATTTCAATTGAACTGCTGCAGAGTCAACTCTAGTGCTAACCAACATATGTCAATAGATATAGAAAACAAAACGATGGCCAACAGATTGGAAGCAACCAATATACATCCCCATCCACAAAAAGGGAGACACAAGAGACCGCAGCAACTATAGGACTATGGCACTAATCTCCCACACAAGTAAAATCTTACTCCAAATTCTGCAACATAGACCCCAACCATACATGGAAAGAGATCCCAGAGGTCCAAGCAGGGTTCAGGAAAGGAAGAGGCAACAGGAATCACACTGCAAACATACGATGGCTAATGGAGCGCACTAGGGAATTCCAAAAGAAAATCAGCATGTGCTTTATAGATTATAGCAAAGCCTTTGACTGCATAGACCAGGGGTCGGCAACCAGGTCGCCGGACTTACCGGCCCAGGCCGATCCCTGCCGCCGCCACCGCGCGCTGCCATCGCGGCGCATTTTCTCCTCTGTGTGGCTGCGCGTGCCGCGGCCGCCATTTTGATTTTCAAAATGGTGGCCGTGATGCGTTTGCGCATGTGCAGGAATACTGCGCATGCGCAAACGTGTAGTGTCCGCCATTTTGATTTTCAAAATGGCGGCTGCGCAGCGCGCGGAGACAACGGCGGCATGCGCCGCGGCAGCAGTGGCTACAGCGCACGTGGGGGGATTGCGTGTGGCAGTGGGGGTGCGCGCGCTCAAGCGTGTGCACCGCCATTCCCCCCCCCTCGGCCCAGCGGAGACGAGGACTTCGGGGGACCGGCCCAGGACCAAAAAAGGTTGCCTACTCCTGGCATAGACCATATGGAATGCCCTTAAAGACATGGGAGTGCCAACACATCTGATAGTCCTGATAAGGAATCTGTACTCAGGACAAGAGGCTACGGTCAGAACAGAACACGGAGAAAGAGAATGATTCCCAATTGGAAAGGAGTCAGACAAGGTTGCATACTTTCACCTTATCTGTTTAACTTGTATGCAGAACATATTATAAGAAAAACAGTCTTGGACACAGAAGAAGAAAGAGTGAAAATAGGAGGAAGGAATATCAACAATCTAAGGGGCTTTGCAGACTGCCAGAAATAGTGCAAATTGAGGCCACTTTAATTGCCCTGACTCAGTGCTAGGGAATCATGGGAACTGTAGTTTATTGTGGCACCAGAGCTCTCTGACAGAGAAGGCTCAATGTTTCAGAAAAAAATACAGTTCCCATGATTCCCTAACACTGAGTCAGGTCAGTTAAAGTGGCCTCAATTTGCACTATTTCTAGCAGTCTGCAAAGGATATGCAGTTGAAACCATAATACTAGCAGAAAACCTCACAGACCTGGAACATCTACTAAGGAAGATCAAAGAAGAAAGTGCAAAGGCAGGCTTAATGCTGAACATAAAGACAACAAAAGTAACAACAACGAAGCCTAGCTAGAATACAAGAAGTAAAAAAACAAAAAAATGGTATCGTACTGCTATGATAATGATCTGTAGTCATATTTGTCTAGCACCACACCTCAGTTTGAAGTAGGTAACTGGTTTGAATAAAACAATTTAGGCAGAGATTAGAATACTGCTATAAGTGAGGGTGTACTGAGAACTTATTAAATGTTTACATTAATACTGTATAGCACACTATTTCAAATGCTTCACTGCTAACTCATTTCATACTATGTATACACACAATACCCTAAAGGCACCAGATCCTGTTTTATTGTGGAAACTAAGGGTCAGCCCTGATTGGTACTGGGATGAGGGACTACCAGGTACTGTAAACTATATTTCAGAGGAAGAAACTAGTGAAACCACCTCTGAGTATTCCTTGCCTAAGAAAATCCTATGAAATTCATGGAGTTGTCATAAATTGACAGGTTAACTGGGACGCACATGATCACACATATGCATATGTTTTTAAACTTCTTGGCTTTTCCCTAGCCAATAAGATTACCACCCAGATGAGTGAGTGAGCTGCCAGAAGAGGAACTGAGCTTTCATTCTCTCTTTTGGTAGTTAGTTCACTGTGTTTCTGTGCTAAACAGAGAGGAAGAGAAGCCCCCTCTTTATTCCCCAATGTTAAATACAAGCAAGCTGCTGACAAATGCATGGGCACACTTTATCCCACCAATCTGCCACTGGCATAAAGTGAACTCCCCTCTTCAGTGTCCTGAACATAGAATCTAAGAGGACAAGCAGCAGAGGTGCGTTACCTCCCTACTATGTGTCTACGCTAGGCACTCAGGAGATCTTTCTGAGCATCCACCACAGAAATGTAGTGGGCTGGTGACAATCCCAATTTCCAGCAGCAGCTTGCTGGGCTTCTATATTGAACATGAAGGAAACAACGTCACTTCCTGTGCATACAATACAGAAACACAGTGGGTTGGTGGCAGAGGGATGGAACAACACAGTGTCACCAACAATCCTGTACAGAGTACAGGGCTTTGTTCCATCTTTGTCTACAACAGAAACACAACGGGCTAGTGGAAAAGGGATAGAATGATCCACACTGTTGCCAGCGCCCTGCTTAGTTTCTGTGCTTGAGGTGCAATGCCATCTGTATGTTCTTCATAGAAATCAAGATATGGACTTTAAGCAAGGAAAGGATCACTCCCATTCTCCACTGCCAGGCTGTTACATGTCTAAGCAAGTTAAACAGGAGGAAAAATCTCTTCCTGTGTGTTCGGCAACAAACAATAGAGCTTTGCTTTTACTTGTCTGCTTTTCAAGAGAGGTTGTCAAAGTAAGAAACAGAATGCATCATACATTTTCCATCAGCCCCTATCATGGCTAGAAAAATAGATGAGCTAAACTTTTTTATAGGTAAATAACTCCAGGGACTAATTTACAAGGCTGTTCTAGAATGAATGAGATAAGGGAATGAAATATACTTGTTAATTTATTCTGGCCCACCATCACTGTATTTGCAACATGCAAAACAGCGCATGTACAAGATCACAGTGAGAGATCATGTATCTATCTGTGTGCATGTACTAGATGTAAGTTTTGCACACAAACACTGAAACCTCTGAACCCAATTTTTTGGGCAAAGGAAATCAGAAGATAAAGACCACACAAGCTATACACCAGGGGTAGGCAACCTTTCTCCTTTAAGGGCCGAGGGACTTCAGCTCCCAGAATCCCAGGAGCTATTGGGCAACACGACTGAGGCTGCCTACCCCTGCTGTACACAAATACCAGCTGGAGCATGCCACCATAGCAATATTCTGCACTGCTTCATTCTGTGTGGTGTATGAACATCAGAACAGGATTTGGAAAGTTATTTAGCTTCTCCGCATCATAATTCCCCATGTAACAAACAGATTTAATGTTAACTTGTTAAGTGCTTTCAGAATTTTTCTCTCAACCCTGGAATGACCATCTTCCCACATCGGAAGAATGCAACATTGGTATATCTCAAAGGATTTTAAATTACTTTGATAGCTACTGTTATGACATGCTTACTGAACATACATCATATCCAAAGAAACTAAAGATGCAAATGCAGATGTGGAGATATAAATACTAAAAATTATTACCTGTCCATGCTTTATTGTTATACTTCCTCAATGTTTCAAACACCCCATACAGCCTGAACTTATCAAGACTGTACTCAAGAGTTCACATGAAAGTGATGCATATCAGTCTCCTTTACAAAAATGAACTGATCCAAGCAATCCAGGTGAAAAGTGAATAAATCCATATGCAACTGGGTCCATTTCAGCAACAGTGTGAATAAACCCCTAGAGAAGACTTCATTCCTATCAGCATATTCCAGAGTCCAGATGAACCAGTGGAGGGAACACAGGCTGGATAATTCTTTAAAAATACCCCTGCAGAAATGTTGATATATCCCCAATTATGGGACCTGCTCTAGAATAAGAAGAAATGAAAGACACAATACAATTACCAGACAACACATGCAAATATCTGTACCAAATAATCAGCATAAGCAATCCTTAATATTTTTTTTTCCAATTATAAGTCTCTGTTACCAACACTGGTAAAATTCAGGGAAGAAAATAACCCTGAATATTCAGGTAAGAAAAATAACACCAAAAACTGTAGATATATGTAATTGTTGAGAACACAATTCAAGTATTTTCCCTGCAGGGCACCTGTTTGACATAATTATATAAACACAAGATTTTTGCCTAGTTTTCATTGATAGTGAGAACAATATTATTCTCATTATCTATCTTATTTAGATAATACTGAAAATTTCTTGATAACACAGAATTTACTAAGTAATTATAATATTTTGCTCCAAGCAATAGAAAATAGTTTACCCCCTTACTTTATACCATACAAAAAATTCTTATCATAATCTTTTATATTTTAAAAAAATTACTTTTATGAATTGATATAATGAACAACAAAAGGTCAGTTAACATGAGTGCTCAGTCATCATCATCATATTATTATTATTATTATTATTATTATTATTATTATTATTCCTCTCCCCCCCCCCATTGGGACTCAGAGCGGCTTACAATTTAAAAGAACAGAACAATTAAAAACATACAAGAGAGAGCATTAAAATAGAATTAAACGATTACAATATTAAAACTGATCACTTGTTAAAAAAATAAAATAGTTTTAAAAGATAAAAAAAAAAAGTCTGCATAGTTAGCAATCATTTCCTATACTGCATCTGTACTTTTCTAGTATGGGCTACAGCCAATTTTAAAATAAAAGTGAGCTGAGCATTGGTTTCACACACACACCTCCAATAAACATAGTTGATTAAGCAGTATTTAAAAACAAACAAACCCTGAAACTTATAATTATTTGCTACTCTTTAAAATCTCCCCTTTATTCTCAGCGGCTAGCTAAAGTTCAGCTTTCCAGGCAAGGTAATGCTATGCTTTATTAGACACTGCCTGCCCCCCCACACACACACACACACACATCCATGTAAAAATACACAGAACAGACTTGCTTTTGTACCTAACCCCCCAGGGCTTTGTATTCTAATCCTCCTGTTTACCCCTCCATGTGTGTTCTACACTCTCTTTTCTTTCCCAGCCACCTACCTGCAATCCCGCCCCCCCTCATTACATTGGACACCACGGCTGTCAATCATTTCAGCTCAGACTCTTTTCTTTCCTATTTCAGACACTGTCTATTGTAGCCTCCTTATTAGTGGCTCGGCCTTCCAGCAGCAGTCTAGGCAAGCTTATAGCTGATCACCAAGTGCAGGTTTTATTTTGCAGGAACTAGGGCTGTTTGTTCACAGCATGAACAACAAAGGTGGTGTTCTCCTGTTCATATTAATTCAAAGACACAGACATGGTAGTCTGTAAAATCAGTGTGCAAAGGGATCTTGCAGCACCTTTGAGACTAAGGGCCTGAACAGACTGCCAGAAATAATCCACCTTGAGACCACTTTAACTGTCCTGGCTCGGTGCTAGGGAATCATGGGAATTGTAGTTATTTTTCTGAGACACTGAACCTTCTCTATCAGAAAGCTCTGGTGCCACAATAAACTACAGTTCCCATGATTCCCTAGCACTGAGCCAGGGCAGTTAAAGTGGACTCAAGCAGGATTATTTCTGGCAGTCTGTTCAGGCCCTAACTAACTGAGAGACAAATTGGTAGCATGAGCTTTGTAGACTTGAACCCACTAGCCTCCAGTCCAGGGGTAGGCAACCTTTTTGAGCTGGGGGCCGGGTTGCTGTCCCTCAGACAATTGGGGGGCCGAAGCATCATGAATAAATAAATAAATAAATATTTTTTTTAAAAAAATTTTTTTTAAAATTAAAAATGCATGCACACTCTCTCAGCCCCAGAAAAGCCATGGCAAAACCCCTGTGGAGATTTTGCCAAGAAAACCCCAAGAACAAGTAATAACAACAATAATCAATATCATCATGGCGGGAGGTGGCAGCGGCAGCAAGACCGGCCTGGGGCCGGTCCAAAGGCCTCGGGGGGCCGCATCCGGCCCCCGGGCCTTAGGTTGCCTACCCCTGCTCCAGTCTATGAAAGCTCATGCTACCAACTTCTCTCTTTCTGGTCTAAAACACACTGCAGAAATGTCTGAGACCACTTTAACTGCCCTGGATCAGTGCTGGGGAATCCTGGGAATTGTAGTTTATTGTGGCAGCAGAGCTCTCTGACAGTGAAGGTTAAATGTCTCACCAAATTACAGTTCCCAGAATTCCCCAAGGCTGTTAAAGTCGTCTCAAACGGCATTATTTCTGCAGTTAGGTCTCAAAGGTGAGGCAAAAACCCAACTTCTCTTTCAGTTAGTCTCAAAAAAATCCCTTATCATACTGCTTTATATTAAGCTGCCCAAGTCTGCAGAGATAATCCAGTTTGAAACCTCTTTAACTATCATGGCTCAATGCTATGGAATTCTGGGAACTGCAGTTTGCTGTGGCACCACAGATCTCTGGTTCTTACAAATGTCTTACAAAACTACAAACTGCAGAATTCCATAGCATTGAGCCATGGCAGTTAAAGCCGCTTCAAACTGGATTAATTTCTGCAGTGCAGATGCAGCCTTTTAAAAGTAATGGGGCTGGTGGAGAGAAAAGAGGAACAGCTGTCTGCTAGTGGTGCATGTTTCCCTTTATTTCCAGCTGGGTGAGAAGATACCTGAAACCTTGAGCTGGATCCACCAGTTCCTGACTTTTTTCTCTGAGATGCATTTCATGCAAAGAGGAGGAAAGAGGGCCCTGGTCAGCCATGGGCATGTCTGCAGGCGGAGGTGTTTGTACTTTATTCCCACGCAGCGAAGGAGTCTCATGAGCCAGAGTGCTGTGTGTGTAGTGGTGTGAGTGTTGGACTACAACTCTAGGAGACCAGGGTTGGAATCCCTGCCTGGCCATGGAAACCCACTGGGTGACCTTGAGCAAGTCACACTCTCTCAGCCTTACAGGCAAAAAGAATGGCCAAAACAACAATAACCACCACCTCTGAAGAAACCTTGCCAAGAAAACCCTGTGACAGGGTCGCCAGAAATCAGAAACAACTTGAAGGCACACAACAACAACAACCACAAGGAGCCTCTTTCCCCTCCCACCTTCGACCCCCTGGGCTCCCTCCATCTTGTCAACAAGCCCTTACACAGAAAGACGTCACTTCCTCTTGAGCTTTTCCACCTCTTCAAGTGCAAAACATCCATCCACCCAGACTGGGCCCAAAAACTTCCCCCCTTTCAGCCTTGAGGCTCTTTGCCAGCCCTATATAGGACTCCTCTTCCTTACTTAAAGACAGTACTGCCCTCCCCACATATGCCCCAACACAATACCCTGTGTTTAAAACTGTGTGTGCGACACCTTCACAGCCTAACACCACCACCACCATTTCCTCCTCCAAGCCAGGCTACTACTACTCCAAGCGCCCTTTTCCCTCCTTCTCCTCCTCCTAGCTTTCTGTTGTTGTTGTTGTTGGGTGCCATTATGGCTACCCTATCCTGGGGTTTTCTTGGCAAGTTTCTTCAGAGGAGGCGGGGGGGGCGGTTTGCCACGGCCATCCCCTAAGGCTGAGAGAGTGTGACTTGCCCAAGGTCAGCCAGTGGGTTTCCATGGCTATGTGTGTGTGTGTGTGTGTGTCCCCACTCCCTCGAAGCACCACGCATTTTCCCACCAAAGAAAGCCTTGGGGCCTACCCGACTTCTCCATCTTGGAGCCTTATTTACATGCCACGAGAGGAACTCCTCTCTCCCTCTTCGTTTTTAATGCTTCCTCCGGAGAGGAGCAACGACCCCCGCTTTTAGCCTCCTTACCACAAACAAGAAAGACAGCCGTGTTTTGTTTCCCTCAACAGGACTCGAACACAAGACCCCTCCCCAGAGGAAACCCCCCCCTCCCGGCCAGAAGTCTCTCCTGTGGAGGCAACAACAACCCTCCTCTATGCCTTGGAGCAACACCCACAAAACACCCACAAACACACAAAAGCACACAACGACCCACATTTATTTCCTCCCTCTTGCTCGCCTGCCCGCCCCCGGCCTCGACGCAGAATGGCTCCCACAGTATTTATTATTATTATTATTATTATTATTATTTATTACCTCAGAGTCGCCTCAACCGCTTCCCTTTCCCCTCCTCCCCCTCCTCCTTCTTCTGGGAAAAGAGTGACCAGATAATGTCCTCAACGCCAAGGAGGACCAGGCCCCCTCAAAATGGAGGACATTCGAGGGAAAACAACAACAAAAACGGAGGGCAGGGGCGAAGTAAAAAAAGAAAAAAGCTCAACAACAAAACCCCACTCTTACTAGAAATGTAAATTCCTCCTCCTCCTCCTCCTCCTCCTCAGCCCTGCTCAAAATGGAGGACGTTTCTGGACTCCTTCCTGGCTTGAAATGGAGGGCAGGAGCTTGGGGGGAAAGGAGGACCGTGCTTCATACCCATCTAAATCCTTATCCGTACTCGAAATGGAGGACGTTTTGGAAATTCCCCTCCCTGGTTTGAGCTGGAGGACAAGCCCCGGAAAAGGAGGACGGTGCCTGGTCACCCTGCTTGAGATTATATATATATAGGACGCTTTGGAATCTCCTCCTGGGCAGAAGGCTTGGAATGGAGGACAGGTGCTGGGGTAAGGAGGACCGTGCTTGGCCTACCCCCCCCCTCTCTCTCTCTCTCTCTGGGCCCAGCCCCCGACACTGCCAAAATGGAGCCCCCGAGGACCCCCTCCGTACCTGTGGCCGCAGCATCCCCGTCTCGTCGCTGCCTGCCTGGCTCTTTGTTTCCTGCCGCGGGCCGGACGGGAGAAGAGGCTCCCCCCACCGCCTCCTTCTTCTTCTTCGCCGCCTCCTCCTCCTCCTCCTCTTCCTCACACTCATTGAAAGCAAACAAGCATCATGGCGGCGGTAGGGGCAGCGAGCAAGGCCCGGCCTCCCCGGCCTCGAGTGGCCGCCGCTATTGGGCCACGGAGGCGACGCTGGGCGGGCTCGGATGGAGGAGTGAAGAAGCCGGGATGAGGCGGCCCTCTCCGGCCTGGGCCTTGTCTTGGCGGCGCAGCGAGGGGGTTCTGAGGGGACGCCTCTGTGGTGGTGGCTCCGCTAGGCCTTTGGGGCGGGCAAGGAGGGCAGCCGGTGAGGCGGAGGGTCCGGTCTGAGGCGGCGCTGACAGGGCAGGCCTGGCGGTGGTGGCTGGCCAGGTGTTGTGGAGGAGGAGGAGGAGAAGGAGAAGGAGAAGGCGCCGCAAAATGGAGGGCCTTCGAGGAAAATGGAGGACGGGGCCGAGTGAGAGGTAAATACGCCCGCGTGAAGGTAAGTGCTTGCTTCCTAGCCGTGCTCAGAAGGGAGGATTTTGAAGAAAAAGGGAGGACATTGCCACGGAAAGGCTAGAAGTACTCATAGAAATTGAAATTCATGCTTCTTAGCCATGCTCAAAAAAGAGGACGTTGAAGAAAAAGAGAGAAAGATTGCCACTGAAAAGCTAGAAGTACTCATGGAAATTCAAATTCATGCTTCCTAGCCATGGTCAAAAGGGAGGACGTTGAAGAAAAAAGGAGAACATTACCATATAAAAAGCTAGTAATACTGCTATGAATGTGAATTCATGCTACTTACTCGTGCTCAAAAGGGAGGACGTTGAAGAAAAAGGGAAGACATTACCACAGAAAAACTAGAAGAACTCATAGAAATATAAGTTCATGCTTCCTAGCCATGCTCAAAAAGAGGACGTTGAAGAAAAAGGGAGGACATTACCACAGAAAAGCTAGAAGTACTCATAGAAATGTAAGTTCTTGCTTCCTAGCCATGCTCAAAAGGGAGGATGTTGAAGAAAAATGGAGGATGGCACACATACATAAAAGCTAGAAACACTACATGATGTGAATTCATGTTTCCTATTCATGCTCAGAGTGGAGGATGTTCAAGAAAAAATGGAGGACGGGATCACATGAAAGCTGATAGAAATGTAAATTCATGCTTCTGAATCGTACTCAGAATGGAGGGTGTTGAAATAAAATGGAGGATGGCACATGAAAACTAAGAATACTACTATAAATATAAATTCATGCTTCGTAGTCATGCTCAAAAGACAGGACGTTCAAAAAAATTGGAGGACATCCAAGAAAAATGGATAATACCACATAAAAGCTAAAAGCCCTACTGTAAATGGGAGTTCATGCTTTCTAGCCGTGCTCAGAATGGAATGCGTTGAAGAAAAATGGAGGACAGTATGCATACATAAAAGCTAGAAACACTACCATAGATATAATTTCATGCTTCCTAGTCATACTCAAAAAGGAGGGCATTGAAGAAAATGGAGGATGGCACTCATACATAAAAGCTAGAAACACTACTATAGATGTGAATTCATGCTCAACATGGAGGGCATTCAAGAAAAGTGGAGGATTACCCCACATAAAAGCTAAAAACACTCACAGAAATGTAAATTCATGCTTCCTAGTCATGCTCAAAATGGAAGATATTCAAGAAAAATTGGGGATGGTGCCACATAAAAGCTAGAAACACGGCTATAAATGTGAATTAATGCTTCTTCGTCAGGCTCATAAGGGAGGACATTGAAGAAAAAGGGAGGACGGCACCACATAAAAGCTAGAAACACTATTATAAATGTAAATTCATGCTTAGCCATGCTCAAAATTAAAGGCGTTGAAGAAAAATGGAGGACAGTAGCACATAAAAGCTAGAAACACTACTGTAATTCATGCTTCTTTGTCATGCTCGAAAGGGAGGACCTTCAAGAAAAATGGAGGACAGTATCAAGTACGGTCGTCGTTGTCCCTGATTTGCAGGTGATCCATTCTGGACCCATCCACCCACCCGCGAATCGAGAAAATCGCAAATATCCAAGCTAGTGGATCATGTAAATGCATGTTTATGCCTCTTAGCCATGCTCAGAATGGAGGACGTTTTGGAATTCCTCCTGGACAGAAGGTGAAAATGAAGGTCCTGGAAAAGAGGATGTCTGGTTACCCTGGCCTCGTGGTGAGTGACTGTGGAGTGTAGGTGTGGGTGGTGTTGTGTGCTTTCAAGTTGTTTCTGACTTGAGGCAACCCTAAGGTGAATCTATTGTGGGGTTTTCTTGGCAGGTTTCTTCAGAGGGGTTTGCCATTGCAATCCTCTGAGGCTGAGAGAGTGTGACTCATCCAAGGTCACCCAATGGGTTGCCTGACCGAGCTGGGATACGAATCCTGGTCCCCAGAGTCATAGTCCAATGCTCAAACCACTGACTATACCATGCTGGCTGTTATGTATGTTCAAGTTCTCGTCGACTAACACAACCCCTTGAATCTCATAGGGTTTCCTTAGGCTAGGAATACTCAGAGGTGGTTTTGCCAGTTCCTTCCTCTGAAATACAGCCTACAGCATCTGGTATTCCTTGGTGGCGTTGCATCCAAGTCCTGACCAGGGCTGACCCTGCTTAGCTTTCTAGATCAGATGGGATCTGGTAGCTTTAGAGCAGGGGTAGGCAACCTTTCCCCTTTAAGGGCCAAGGGCCTTCAGCTCCCAGAAGCCTCAGCCATGTTGGCCAATAGTCCCATGTTGGCCAATAGCTCCTGGGATTCTGGGAGCTGAAGTCCCTCGGCCCTTAAAGGGGAAAGGTTGCCAACCCCTGCTTTAGAGTATTTAGGCCCTGGATGGATGGGGTGGGTGGGTTTAAAAGCATCTTACTCTGTCTGTGACCAGGCTGTGTGATACAAATGCACAGTGGGGCACGAGAGCTTATTTATTTATTTACTCCACTCTTCAGCCACAAAGGCTCCCAGAGCCTTACAAATGGTTAATTAGATAGGTTCCCTGCCCTGAGGCTTACAATCTAGACCAGGGGTAGGCAACCTTTCCCCTTTAAGGGCCGAGGGACTTCAGCTCCCAGAAGCCTCAGCCATGTTGGCCAATAGTCCCATGTTGGCCAATAGCTCCTGGGATTCTGGGAGCTGAAGTCCCTCGGCCCTTAAAGGGGAAAGATTGCCTAACCCTGATCTAGACACAAAAGCAGAAGGGAATGGCAGTGGGGAAGGGGGATCAGGTCTAGCAGTTCTTCTCTCCCTCTGAGACATGGACCATGGCAGTCGGACTGGGGGGAAGGCTCTCATTCTTAATGGAGTGATGGGAATGACTCTCGAGTAGATGTGAGTATGCAATCCCATGCATGAGCCAGTGTGGTGTAGTGGGTTGGGTGTCGGACTATGGTCCTGAGACCAGGGTTCAATTAGCTACTCAGCATTGAAACCCACTGGGTGACCTTGGGCAAGTCACATGCTCTCAGCCTCAAGAGAAGGCAGTGGCAAACCTCCTCTGAACAAATCTTGCCAAGAAAGCTTCATGATAGTTTCCCTTAGGGTCACCATGAGACAGAAATGACTTGAAGGCACACAACAACAATAATTCCATGCATGCTTAAATGAAGAATAAGCACTTCCAAAAACCAGTGGCTTTACTTCCATGTAAACATGGCCAGGATCAGGATACAATATTCTGGGGGTGTTTTTTGTTTGTTTGTTTATGCTGCGGATTACTGATTACTGATGTGAGGTAATGTGAACCATTTTGAGTATTTAGAACAAACAGTAGCAGTCTGGGATTATCCCTCCCCCCCCTCATTTTTCTCCATCTGTTGAATACCTGTGTGTCACGCAAATGGAAAGACACAACAGTGGCCTGCTCTACACTTTAAAAAAATATATCACAATCTATTGAAAGCCGTAAACACATAATAATAGACTCTTGATTACGTAAATAAAATGAATTGATCATATTTAATTCCAGGGGACTGTCCCCAAATCCTTTGATCACTCATATTTATATGTTGGACCGTGGTTCATACCCACTTTTTGCAACACTTTTTAGCCTTTCTGTGAGGTTGAAAATTTATGTTAAATAATTTCAGTCAGACAATGGAAAGTTAAATTTTAAAAGAATGGCTCTAATTATGTGCTGAAGCCATCCATAACCGAGCAGAAGTAGGATAATGCTCTGTGGAATGGTTATGCTAGGTAGGGCTGCAGTCCTAAAAACACTTGACTCTAGTGGTGAAAAGATGGCCTTGTGAGTATATTCTGTACCCATCCCCATCCCCATTTTGTCACCCACTTGCCAACCTCCACTTGTAGTATTAAACCCCTTTGAACTCATTGGGACTTGAATCAAAGGTCCATAACACACTGCAGAAATAATCAAGTTTGAGACCACTTTAACTGCCCTGGAATAATGCTAGAGAATCCTGGGAACTGTAGTTTTGTGAGACATTTAGCCTTCTCTATCGGCAAGCTCTGGTGCCACAATAAACTACAATTCCCAGAATTCCCTAGCACTGAGCCACAGCAGTTAGAGCAGTCTCAAGCTGAATTGTTTCTGCCATGTGTTTTAGACCTTAATGAGTTTTAATGTAATTTGAAGGGAGAAAATGAAGGTGATAAATCATTTAAGAAAAATCTTAATCTTTACATTTGGGGGAAAAATGTACAGGCCTACCTATCTGAGAAGCTTGATTTGAGAGATGATATTAATGAGGAAGTAGTTTCTATAGCTGGGTTAAAAATACAAGGTAGGAACTATGCTGAGGAAGACTACTAGGAAGTACAGTATAAGTTGATAGGTAGCTGAGCTGCCAGGGAAGAGAGGCTCCCTTACTGGGAGCTAGATGATTCAGTCCTTTTCTCTTACTTCATTCTGATTAGGATATTTTAAGACTGGATATTTGGACAGTCACAGATCAGTCGCTTTGGACACTAGAATTAGGCTTATAGACAAGACCGGTTTTATTTTATGTGTCTATAAATGCTGATGTTGATGTTGGTTTACTACTACTAAGGGATACATTGGCTGTCATGGATCAGGTCCCTGGAATGTAACCTACTCCAAAGACTATTCAGTCTACAGTAAAATCAAAAGAGCAGATTGATTACACATTTTTATTTAATACTGTTCTGAACTCATTGCAAAAGCATATCCATATCCACAGATATTGTCTGCATTGCCAAGAATATGTACATTCTCTACAACAGTGGTTCTTAACCTATGGTCCCCAGACACCCAGGTGGCTGTGATGTCCTCACAGGGGGTTCGCAAAGGCTTGAAGGCCTACCTCCTCCCCATAGCAGAGCAGGAACATGACAGAAGCCAAGGCAAAGGCTGCCTGGCTGGCTGACCAGCTGCAAACAAGAAAAGAAGCAGAAAAGGCTTCCCTCCTCCGGCATTTTAACAGGTGGTGTAATTCTTGTGCAGTGTTCAGGTGTTGTTTTAAATCTTCAAGGTCCGTGGCAACAAAAATATTTAAGGCAGGGGAAGGCAACCTTTTTAAGACCTGGGCCGGTCTCCCATAGCCCAAGTCTCGGCTGGGCCAGGGGGGGGGATTGCTGGCGCGCGCACGTGCAAGCACCCTCTGCCGGCGCGTGCGACCCCCCCTGCGCATGCGGCCGCTGCCGCAGCGCACGCAGCCACAGCTGCTGCAGCGCATGTCGTGGCCGCCATTTTGGAAATCAAAATGGCGGCCGCAACGTGTTTGCACATGCAGAAGAGTACTGCGCATGCGCAAATGCGTCACGGCTGCCATTTTGATTTCCAAAATGGCAGTCGCGGTGAGCACAACCGCAGAGCGGCAAAAATGCGCCGCGGCAGCGGCGGCGACCTTCGGCCTGGGCCAGTAAGTCCAGGGACCGGGGCCTTAACCGGCCCCCAGGCCGTAGGTTGCCGGTCCCTGATTTAAGGGAAGTCTGTGACAAAGGAAAGGTTAAGAACAACTGCTCTACATTATACAACAAGGAATATAGGGATCAACATGCATAATCTCTGCAACCCTACCAGTAGGTTTTCAAACTATCTGCCAGGTTGTTCCTTCTATTCAAAGTTTGGATGCAGCTGGGCATATTATGTCGGTTAAGACATTTTCTAGTTGGTCCCACTTTAAAGGATCTATAGTGTATACGAGGTGGTATCATAAAGTTTTAATTATCATCTTTAAAATTTTTTGACAAAGTCAAAGCCTTGTGTTGTTGCTTTTTGCCCCTTCCTCAAAGCTAGTAAATCTGCCTTGAGAAGGGGCTGAGGCAAAGGTGGTAGCAAGCGCTTCCATAGCCTACTCTGTGTGTCACGTCTATCAAAGTTTCTAGATGAAACCTTATATGCTTAATATCAGTTTCCTCTCATATTCTACAGCCTATCTCGTGGCAAATAGATTGGGGAGGCGATGCAACTTTTGCAGGTTTTCCCTTATGCTTAGAATCAGAGGTCATGCTGGCATTTTGATTTCGTCAGTCAACTCATTCGCCAAATAATAGTTTGGTTCTTGACTTCTGTTATTTGTACAAGAGTGAAAAGCAAAATCTAGATGCATTTTAAATTCAACAGACTGATGTCTCCCTGTTGACATTCAACCCTTACTTCCCCTAGAAGTATCCCTGAATGCAGAACATGTCTAAACATGCCCAGACCTGACCCAGTATCTATAGGCAACCTGAAACACCAGAAGTACTGTACATCCCAGGAATTCCCTGCATGAGTTGCCTGGAAGACACAGGTAGGATGGTGTTCATGTCAGTGTTCCTTCTTTGTTTGAGAGTGAACTTGAAATGGACCTTGGATACCGCCTATGAAATTTGAGCTAAAACCTAGAGCAGATTCAAGGGACATGGATGTCACCATCCACCACTAGACACATAATCAGGTCATTTGATTAAACACATTGAATTTCTCTCTCTGGAAATTTAATGACTGCCTAACAACCATCGAAATGCCTTAGTTTTCTATCATCTTCCAGTTGTCTTTGAACATCTAGCAAACAATCAAGAGAAGAGTAAGCCACATTGTGGAGCCCCCTTTAAATAGCTTTGTTCTTGAGATCCTAATAAATACAAGTATACCTCAGTTAATAAAGTGGATCTATTCCTGGGCATGACTTCTTTAACAGCAGTTCAATAAGTTTCAACAACCTTTTTATCCAGAACTAACAAGATGCACATGTGAAATCAAACTAATAGGTCAGTTTGGCCTTGCATAGGTAAACAAAAACCTTTTTTTACCTTCTAGAGACAACTTAACTGCCTCCAAGGATGGCTTTTTCTTTCACCAGTTTTGTTATATTGCCATTTCATTTTGGTGAAAAAATGTATCGCACTATGCTTTTCTGGGGCTGGCTAGGGAGGCAGGCTTACTTGATCTCCCCTTTTCTCTCTCTTGCTGTTCATGCATGCTCACTTAAGGGTCTCTGAAGGTAGGTGCTGTTTACTTTGCCTGTTGTAGGCAGGCACACACACCTGCACTAGGATCAGGTCAGTCCAAAACACACTGCAGAAATAATCCAGCTTGAGACCACTTTAACTGCCGTGTCTCAGTGCTAGGAAAATGTGGGAATTGTAGTTTATTGTGGCACCAGAGCTCTCTCACAGAGGCAGCTAAATGTCTCACAAAACTACAGTTCCTATAATTTTCCAGCATTGAGCCAGGGCAGTTAAAGTGGTCTCAAACTGGATTATTTCTGCAATGTGTTTTGGACCAGAGTAGAATTGTATTCTTTCCCAGATCAAGCTTTATTATTTAATATCCTCCCAATGCTGATTTTTTTCTTTTAAACAAATGCCCGGCTAGATGAAGGATGAAGGGGAAAAGGAGAGCTGAGGGACGGGCATAGACTTTGTAAAAATGTGTATCTTTGTCAAAGTCTTTGTTAATTAAGGGAAGACCTGTAACATTCTATGGCTTAGCTCAGGGGTAGGCAACCTTTCCCCTTTAAGGGCCGAGGGACTTCAGCTCCCAGAAGCCTCAGCCATGTTGGCTAATAGTGACATGTTGGCCAATAGCTCCTGGGATTCTGGGAGCTGAAGTCCCTCGGCCCTTAAAGGGGAAAGGTTGCCTACCCCTGTCCTAGATTGTGGAACAACCTGCTGGAAACTGACTATCCTGTCCAAATTTAAAGCAGCATTAAATACCTCCAGAAGACTTATCCAGATGATTCTTAAATTGTGAATTTTAAATGTGAATTGTTCTAAAATGTGTATGTCTTATTTGTTATTTTAAATTGATATGTGTTTTATGATATATTTGTTTTAACTGATGTGTTTGCTAATTGCTATTGTTCCCATGTCAATTCATGGGGAGAGGTGAGTAAGGAATAAATGTTGTTGCTGTTGTTTTAAAAGCAACTGACCCATTCTGAATGACTCTCTACTTGATTCTTTAATAAACATACTTAACTGGAAACAGGATTTAAGTTATTTTGCTTGGTTCACCATATTATCTGCAGATGGAAGTTCCTTCAAATACTTTTTTCACTGTGGGAATAAAAAGTGAAAGGTTTCTATAGAAAACTGGAGAAATCCAGAATAAATGTTACGAGCACTGAAAGTCTTCAGTTTTGTGGGGGGGGTGTTCCCTCTATAGCCCTGAATGGAATCTGCACCTCAAGCCACATTCCTCGAAGCAGCAGATCACGTACCAAGGTACTCTATTAACAGATCAAACAGATAGTTTGAGAGCTGCAGATAAGGGAAGATTCACACTTCCAAAGGCAGGAAGTCTAGTTGATTTACAGCCAGGATGTTTTGCACCCAAGCTGGAGAGAGCCCATTAGCAATCCTATTCCCATCTCTAGTGTCACTCTCTCGAGTGAACTTTTTCCATGCAGATTTTGCCCTTTGATGTATCTTTGCCTTCGGCTAGTTTTGTCCTATATAAGGACCTCAAATTTCTTTGTTCCCCGAGCCAGTTTGGAGTGCAGGGGGACCCCAAGTCTCCCTGGATTTCTGCTGATTCCGACTCGTGCTGCCCTCTGAGATGCTCCAAAATACAGCCAAGTCCTACATCCACAGCCATGAGACTGCATCTGTGAGGAGTACCCCCGCTAATGGTAATTATCCCATTAATGAAGCCTTGCCTATTCCAAATCTCACCCCTTTATGCCATAACGTGTGTGCGTGCATATGCATATGTGTGTGTATGCTCACTTTGATGCATGCATCCTTTTAATAAAATACAGTTCATTGGAAGAATCCTGTCTGCAATCCTTTATCTCCTTACCTTGGCGTACAGATTGAGACATCGTCAAAGGGGCTGTTTGTAGTTCAATCCATTCATTAATTGAGTTAATTAAAATTCCCCTAAAGAGATCCTAAGCTACATGAGACAATAGCAAGTAGCAAAATACTGGTGCTCTTCTAATTTTACTTTATGTGAAAATGAATGATTTCTATTTTCAGTTTTTAAACATTTTAAAATTTGACTCGTTGGCAGTGTTAGATGTCAGCTAGCATCCAAGGCTTAAAGGGCAACTGAAAAAGATTAATCTTCACTGTAATTGTAGGTATATTTTGATTGGTATATATTTGGCTCAGAATTCAAACCATCTTTAGTACCACCTCTACCCAGCAATATTTAACAGTAAGTATACACTGCAGGATTACTACATACCTGTTTTTGTTTTGTTTTTGTCTTAGTATCTCTGCATTACTATTTGCCAGGTAACTTTTTTAATGTTTAAAATTTCACAAAAAGATGGAAAAATTTCCAGAGAAATTAGCAAAATGGAGACTTACAGAGGGCATTGGTCTTCTCTGGCCCTCTAATAATATATAGCTAGGAGTGGTAAAACGGGGGGCTAGAGTTTGAGCAGTCAGGTTTTAAAAAATCTCATCCCTGCACCAGAGAAGAAATTCAGAAAGTTCTTTCCATACTCCAGAAACATCATCCTGATACAAAATAGAGTATTGCTCTGGTGGCGCAATGGTTAAATAGACCACAAGGTTGCGAGTTCAATGCTAGCCAGGGCTCAGGCTAGACTCAGGCCTGCATCCTTCCGAGGTCGCTAAAATGAGTACCCAACTCTTGGGGGGCAATGAGCTTACAGTTGTAAACCGCTTAGACATCCCATAGCGCGCTATGAAGCAGTATATAAATGAAGTTGCTTTGCTTATTGCAAGAAAAATAAGAGATTTTTCAGCACTGTGTATTACAGAAGGCTATAAATATCATCATGAAGAACTATTCCAAGTTGGCTGTAGCCCTGAACAGAAATGTGCTTTCTTGAGACTGTTAATATACTGCAAGATCCATTTTGGATGTTGCCAGCTTGGGTCCCAAGCTGGAAAAAGGTGAGATATAAATAAATATTTTATTACAGCTTCCCTCATTTTCCTATAATTATTCTGTAATTATTCTGTCTTTTGTTCATGAAATCATCTATTATGGTGGTAAATAAGTATAACCTAGGGTGGGTTATAGGGAGTTCATACTTCATTGAATAAATACTCCCTAGTTTTGAATTCACTGGTTATAGCCAGATAATATACATTTTACTAATAATCAGATGACTATTGATTCTAGCTTTCCACAATGACTGGCTTATGTCTTCTCAAAGCCCATCAGCAAAGTTATTGATGTTCTGTCAGTGAATGTGGTTTCATAAACTGCCTTTAAGCATAGTAAGTATTGGAATCTCTTAGAATGGGACTGTGTTAGAATTTTCTTAACACAGAAAATTTAATAATATGTAATAATGGTTTAATAGCACTCATGTTGGGATGTTGACTTGGAAGTCAAGTAGGCATTCTCTTATCTAGAAGCAGTACCTTCTCATTTAAGCAGTGGAGGACACCTATAGATAACTAGGTAGTAGTACTCTTGCTACCAGACTTTTTTCGGGGGTGGAGGGTGTCTAGTTGCTGACAGCTTTTAATCCTCTTCCTGCCTTTTCCATACCAAATGAAATTATGTTGTGAACAGAAACTCGGACACAAAATACAGGTATGCCCAAAGCCACCATTGCTGAGCTGTAATGGAGTGAAACTTTCCTCATCCCACCTGCAAAAACAGCCCAGTGAAGACTTCATGTATTCAGAAGCCACATAATGTTGATTTCAGTTGAAAAACGGGAAAGTAACTTTTCAACATGCTGAACATGAGAACTGCTACCAGAAGGGAAGATACTGAAAAGAAATAAACTTTCTGTTGCAGATCATACTAGTATATAGTATTTATAGACTGCATTGTTTAGCCAAAGGCATCCAAAGTATTTTAGAGACATAACTTCAGAAAAGAACAATAAGATGCAACACCAATAAAATACTGCAGTCTGGTTTTAAATCACTGATCCTAACAGGCTCAATAAACAATAACAGTCCAAAATAGTAACCTGAGGAGGCAGTAAACAGGATGTTTCAAACTGTGGTTAAATTGTATTTGTGCAAAGAAGGACTTGTTTAGTTGATGTATATTGCTGCCTTTCTCCCAGGGTGGCTTACAGAAGGCTAAAACAAGATGAGCTAAAAGCCTGATAACAGCATAAAATGTGGTTGAACAAATCACATAAAAACCAACATTAATACAGCACGCACCCATCACAAAGGTTCTCTGTAACCAATCATGAAAGATCTGTTTGAATAAAGAGGTCCTCCCTCGTCTTTCTTCCCACCTGCCCACATGGGTAAGAGGAATTGCATGTGTCTTCCTTCCTCATGCTCCCCCATCTCATCTTCTCCCTGCTTGCCTGTGCATGTGAGCAAGCGAGGGAAAGTGTGCACAGCCAGGTCCCTCCAGTTTGATTTCCTCCAAGCAACACTGGTGTTAATCAAAGTCCCTGTTAAAAGTGATGTAAGGCAGCAGCAGGGGCAGCGATGGCGGCAGATACAGTGATCTGCAAATAATCAAATATGTGAATGTTAAACCTGCAAATGTGGAGAGATACGTGTGTTTCTTTTGAAGGATGGAATACAAATCCATACATCCAAACTAATAAAATAATAAATACAAGAACAGGATTATTGTAGTTTGTAGTAGCAAAATCAGGAAAGATCCTTGCGGTACTTAAAGACTCATGTTTTTTCAGTGGTGTAAGTGTTCCTAGCCTGAGGCTGATCTCCTATATGCACTTAACCTGGAAAGAAGCCCCATTGACCTACTTTAGATTAGACAGAATGTATAGACCTGTGCTCTGAAGCATATTCAATTAGGGGTTGTCTTTTCTAGTATGTTTTCTGTCAGTTGGTGATTACCAGACTATCTTTCATTTAAGACAGGATGGGGAGATGTTGGACTGAAAGTCCCAGAGCCCCTACCCAGCATAATGTGTGCTGAGTGAGGAATGCTGGAATTCAATAACATATGGAGGGCTACGCAGTTCTTGCCCCTGCTCCTTCTTGCTGTACATTTTTAAACCCAACTCAACAGGTTACAGATTCATCATCCATCATCTGGAAAAAATGTGCAGAACAAATTAAGTTTCACCATATATTAAAATATGTTTTAAAATATAATGAATACAAAGCTGGAAACTGTTACATGTCAGCTTGGTGGTTTTTTATATGTTCTGTTTTGTACAAACTTTGTTGTTGGTGATTTGTGCAGTGGCAGTTTGCAAAATGAAAGAATTGAACTGCATTACGTCTACATCAGAGGAACTCTGCTTTGATTGCCTTCACCTGTTTTGGTTTTAATGGCATATGATAATGAATTGCAATGTAGTATTTAGCCAGTGTTTTACATTTAAACAATGTTTAAATATTGCTTTTATCAAGAAGCTTAGTTCTTTTGTTATTTTTAGGTCATGTATACTGATTCCAAAATCTTCATTTTGTCCTGAAGACTGGTAAGCAAGGACCCAGGACTGGCCACTTACATTTACAGATCTTTGGCAAATAAGGGTGAGCAATTTCCAGAAGTCTTACTACAGCTTTGACAACTCACCCAGAAATTTGCTGTGTCAATAAAAACAACAGAATCTTCCCTTAAACCCAGTGTTGCCACTTTAAAAGAATGCATGTGCTCACCATGCACCTTGTTTATAGAAACATGCTGTGATTTTTTTTTAATAAATATGTAAAATTTTGTTTGTAATATAGTTCCTGAATAACTGTTTTGTGTTTTTTTTCGGGCTGTGTGGCCATGTTCTAGAAGAGTTTCTTTCTGACATTTCGCCAGCATCTGTGGCTGGCATCTTCATCTCTGAAGATGCCAGCCATAGATGCTGGCGAAACGTCAGAAACCCTTCTAGAACATGGCCACACAGCCCGAAAAAACCCACAAAAACTATGGATGCCAGCCATGAAAGCCTTAGACTTCACAAACTGTAGGTTTCTTTGTTGGAATTTATTGCCTGGCATTTCATTTTTATGGACCAACTCAGCAACTGAGAGCATTTGGGCAACATCACTTCAGCATATTGGCTGCCAGTGACCCTGTGAGAAACTGAACATAACACGTTATTAAGAGTCTGTGCCTTTGAAGCTCACCAGGCAGCTGACATCTTTACTGTACAGAACCTACTGCTAACTGCTAGAGTCACATTGCTGTTACAAAATCAAAGATCCAAAAAATCACTTGGTGACTATTTGCATATGCCATTTTGACTCTATGCTTGCTTCTGTTTGGGAATATATTTCTCACTTTCCATTCTTCTTTTTGTAAATGCTGGTAAAGATCAGATAACACCCCTCAAACACCTAAAAAAATTCAGTGGCTATCTGACAGAGCTCAGTATAATTAATAGGAGCTGATTTTAGTATACAAAAAACAACAACAACATTTTGCCTTTCCTTTTACACAGCTGTCAAATTTGAACCACCTCTATTTTCCTTATAAACCTATAATATAAAATAATGAGCATGCCTCATTCCCTTCAAGTATAAAACAGATTTAGGAAATAAGATTTAGGTGGGAGCATGACACCCCAACATTGCAGTGTATACTGATTGTTGCAGGGTAAGGAGGGAATGAAACGTAGATTTTGGGAAAAGAGAATGGGTAACTGACTGGAACATCAAGAAGGAGCAAATGATATTACAGGTCCCACTAGTTTGAATTGAATTGGTTTCTTCAATGGCCTGGGAAATAGGAGTTTAAATTGAATCATAAGACTTGTTGGATGTCCCTGGCAGTTGCCTCTTGTCTCTGTGGCAAACTATGACAGTGGCAGAAAGAAAGGTTAGTAAACATGTTTATTCCATTATAAGTAACTTGGTAAATATATTGTGGAGTCAGCATGGCGTAGTGATTTGAGTGTTGAACTGCAATTCTGGAGACCAGGGTTCAGTCCCCCACTCAGCCATGAAATCCACTGGGTGACTTTGAGCAAGTCACATGCTCTCAGCTTCAGGTAAAGGCAATGGCAAATCCCCCGAACAGATCTTGCCAAGAAAACCCCATGATAGGTTTGCCATAGGTCACCATGGGTCAGAAATGACTTGAAGGCACACAACAACAAATACAGTCAGCCCTCCATATCCATGGATTCCAGCCTCCACAGATTGAAAATATTCCAAAAAATATAAATTCCAAAAAGCAAACCTTGATTTTGCCATTTTATATAAGGGACACTATTTTCTATGCAATTGTATTTAATGGGACTTGAACATCCA
The DNA here is from genome assembly GCA_026167975.1 of Phrynosoma blainvillii. NCBI lineage: Eukaryota > Metazoa > Chordata > Lepidosauria > Squamata > Phrynosomatidae > Phrynosoma > Phrynosoma blainvillii. Next base: position 286,743,279 of record JANUYF010000002.1, on the reverse strand, counting down.
TGGAGTTTGGTATCCACACGGTTCCTGGAACCAAACCCCAGCAGATACCAAGGGCCCACTATATAGTTATTAAGCAAAAATGATTGGGAGAGATTATATTTTCTTATTTGGGGAATGAGCAGAAGAACACCAAAAAGCCAGCAGTAGAAACATGAACAGAGGTTGACCAAAGGCTGCATCCAAAGCATTCACTATAATAAAAGGAATCTGCAAACGAATATCCACAAAAGCTCTACACTTTCTCAGAACTGAATAAATCTTTAATGGCTGCATCAAAACATTCTTAATCCAATACATTCCATACAATTGAGCAGTGCTGCTCTAGGATTCAGTACCTCATTCTCCCATTGGACTTTGGAAACACGCATTTATCGAGTTAAATAACTTCTGCTTTGTGATTGCCTTATCTGTGATGTGGGTTTTGTGCTGCAATGAATACTGAAATCTTCAGCAATCCGCAGTTGAATCATCCGTTTACGCAGCAGATTAGTCAGGTTTGGATGCATGGAGCATTCTTCAGAAACATGCTGTTTTTGCAAGAGGGATATTTGTGAGGGGGGGAATTGTTCATCAGTAACATATTGGGAACAACAGTTGCGTCATAACTTTGTCGTTGTTATGCTCCTACTGAACTTTAATATGAGGACCTCTGGGGAATTTTTCTTGGAGACTATGCAGATTCAAGAAAGGGGGACTGAAATAAGATGTTACTAAAAACAATTGATGTTTTTAAATGTTATAAAAAACACAGCTGTGGCCAAGCAGTGGAAAGGAATAAGCCTGCCCCCCTTTTAGCCTTTCATGAACAGCGGGGAAATAGTGAGAAGGCCTTCTCACTATTGGTTTTTCAATTAATTTCAATTAAGTTGTATTTTAATATTACAATCTTTGTCTATTAATATTAAAATTCACTCTTTTTTTGTTTCTGTGTCCCTTTAGGTAACCTTGTAAGCTGCCTTGAGTCCCAGTTGTGGGAGAAAGATGGCATATAAATTCAATATAGAAAGCATAGAAAGATTCTTGGATTCCTTGGTAGAATGGCAGGGATGCTCATAGAGCTCTGGTGCCACAACAAACTACAAATCTCAGGATTCCATAGGGAGCCATGACAATTATTATTATTATTATTATTATTATTATTATTATTATTTACCCCGCCCCTCTGCAGAGCAACCAGGGCGGCTTAGAATTAAAGCAGTGTCAAACTGCATAAATTCTGCAGTGTGCCAACAGCCTTGGCCAGAAAATTTATAGATTATGCTTTTAAAAAAAATAGTTGGGAGGGAGGACTTGGTTGTACAGGCTAACTGCTTTCCTCTTTTATCTTTCTTTTCCTGTTCACATATTTGGTAAGGAATTCTGGAGGCAGCTACAGTTTACCTTGGCTATTGTACGCAGGTACACACAGCTACATTAGAACCAGCTAGAAAATCCCATTTTTCACCAGGTCAAGCTTTATTGCATTGTTTACTGCAGACACATTGCTGCAATCCAACACTGAAAGTCTATATTTCTCAAACTCTTGTTCACCATCCTCCCAATGCTGATGCTCCAGCTCAACGGAGGACAAAGAGTAGTAGAAGTTCCAAAATAAAAATTAAAAAAGCGCCCCTTTTTATTATAAAGGGAGATTCTTCGTCAGAAGCATTGCTAACAAGTGTGCCTGTATATCCCACCCCTGAATCCAAACCATAGAATGTGCCTCCTAAACAATATTGATCATTATTCGAAAATGAAAGAGCTAGTGTGATATAGTGGTTGGAGTGCTGGACTGGGACATGGAAAATTCAAATTCAGGTATCCACTGAGCCAAGACTGATCTTGGGCCAGCCTGACTTCCGTCATAGGATTATAATGAGGATGTAGAGGACTTGGCCTTGAGCTCACTGAAGAAAATGTGGAATATGAATGTAATAAAATACAGTGGTTGCAGTCTACAGGTATTACATGACAATCACAATTTGACCTGCAAGTGAATGCTGGGACTCCAGCAGGAGTGGTTAAAAGATGTCCTGAAGTCCGTCAGCACCACACATTTATAACAGTATGATTCCACTTCAGCCGCCATGGTTGTATCTTATGGAGTCCTGGGATCTGTAGTTTGGCCAAAGGCATCAGAGGAACTTCTGGCTGAGGATTCCAAATGCTCCTCTGGAATCATAGCAGTTAATGTCAAATCGCAGTATAATAGCTATCTAGTAGAAATGGCCCATGGCTATTGTTGGGATTGTGATGAGGAAAGGCTGGAGACTATCCAGTTGGGTTGTATTGGAAACTGAAGCTGCATTGAGAATGACTGCTATAGGTTTACAAAATTTAGAAAAATTAAGACAGATTTTTCTCCAAGGGTATTAATAGCAGTGATTTTTATTGTGTGTCAGCAGACTGTGTTGTGCATCATTCCAACTTATGGCAAACCTATCATGGGGTTTTCCTGGCAAAATTTATTCCGAGGGGTTTCCATGGCTGAGCAGGGATTCGAACCCTGGTCTCCAGATTCATAGTCCAATGCTCAAACCACTACATCACACTGGCTCTAGCAGTAACTTTATACACTAGATATAACAGATGTATTGGCTGTTTTTTTAAAAAATAAAATAAAATATAAGGACTTTAATAGGGTGCTGCGCTGGTTTTTAAAACTGATTTTATGCTTTTAACACATGTTTTAAATTGTTATTACTAATTTGATTACATTTTAATTATAATATTTTGTATGCTTGTACTTCTGTTGCATCTGTTTATATCTGTAAGCCACTTCCAGCCCAAGTTTCCCACCCCTGCCTGAAATTTTTATTTCTTAAAAAAAAAAGAAAAAAGAAATAAAATGTTAATTTGTGAGAAATACAATTTAGGCTGTATCCAACTGCAGAAATAATCCAGTTTGACATCACTAACTGCCATGGCTCAATGCTATGGAATTCTGGGAATTATAGTTTGTTCTGGCACCAGAGTTTTGACCAAAAAAGCTAAATTTCTCTCAAAACTACAATTCCCAGAATGCCATAACACAGAGCCATGGCAGTTAAAGTGGTATCAAACTGGATTATTGCTGTAGTGCGGCTGCAGCCTCTGGTTTAAAACACTGTCCTAATTAGAGTAGACTCTGGAAATAAATTAAGTTGTGATTAGGTTCCACTGACATCAATGTCAGTGCCATTAACCATGACTAAATCTGGACTCAGTCCTATGAAAATAAAGCCTCAACAAAGTGATGCAGGCTTGAAAGGAAATGTCTTTCATAGCACCAGTAACATTATGGGTGCTTGTCTGTGACTCAGGGACACTCATATTTCACACAAGACAAATGACCGAAGAGGATGTGCTAGATTAAAGCCGGCTAGACAAATATTCTCTAATGTTCAGATTTCCCCACAGCACAAGTGCTGTCTTGAAGAAATATATCCGGCTTGCCAGCAACACAACTACACAAGGAATGCACAAGAAAACTTTGGAAAGTCCAGCCACCTTGGTAGTTAAATGTAAAACTACCAGTGAAAGAAAAACATATTTAAAATAGCTTCTAGAAACTTTCTTCAATGCTGTTAAGTTGGTCTGGCAATATTATCCAATGTGTCACAGGGCGTGCTGGGGTGTTTTTCTCAATGTTACTCATATTATGTGAGCTAAATCAAAGTTACTGCCAGATATTTTGGCTTCAGAATTTAAGAGCAGAAGAGTAAAATGCTCTCTCTCTCTCTCTCTCCATGTGTGTGTGTGTGTGTGTGTGTGTGTGTGTGTAGATTGTGAAGTGGGAAGGCTGCTCTGGAAAACATAAACTCCAACAAAACAACTATTTGGTATGTTTAGTTCAAGTTCAGTGCATTTTTCTGGCAGAGATGGCTAGCATTGCAGCATTGTAATTTGGGAGAATACTTCATCTCATGCCTTTTCCTCAAGGACCCAAGGCAGCATATAACAAAAAAATTCAAAATACAGCTTAAAAGAATAATAATAATCAAAACAGTTAAAGCAATTAAAAGATTTTAAGCCTGAGGCAAGGAACTGTCAAATTAACCATTTGTAAGTTGCCCTGGAACCCTTTTTGGCCGACGGGCCAAGTATATACTCTAGAATGATGGATAGATAGATAGATAGATAATCAGTTGTTTGAAAAAGTTCAGAAGCATTTAAATCATAAAAAAGAAAATGGTACATAGCCGCCGCCACCTCATTAAACCACTCTTCCACAGCAACCAGTTAATAACCAAAGCCTGCCTTTGCCAACCAACTGAAAGAGAACAGAACTGGAGCCAACCAAGCCTCCTGTAGGAGGGAATTTCAGGATTTCACAAGATGGCACCATGGCAGTGAAAGTGGAATCACTTTAATTAGTATAACCGTATGAAAGAGCCCTAAGTATTGTCATTTGCCCTAGGTCTTCAGCTGGTGAGTTGGAAACTACTACTGTATCGTGATCTGAATTAAGATGATTTGCAATAGACCCACTACTGCCAAGATGAAAGAAGTGGAAGACTACTGTCCCAGGCTTTCAAGGTAAGGCGAGTTTTATCATCATTGTTGTGGGTCTTCAAGTCATTTCCAACTTATGGCAATCCTAAAGCAAACCTATCCTGGGATTTTCTTGGCAAGATTTGTTCAGTATGGGAGGGTTGCCCTTGCCTTCCTCTGAGGCTGAGAGAGTGTGACTTGCCCAAGGTCACCCAGTGGGTTTCCATGGCCAAGCAGGGATTTGAACCCAGGTCTCCAGAGTCATGGACTAATGCTCAAACCATTACACCATGCTAGCGATCCACTAAAAAATGGAATTTTGTACTGCAGCTCATATAACTGAGTACTGTATATCTCATTTGCTAGAGCGAATGACCTTTTATTGGGCATGATGATGCGTATCTTCCTTTAAATTGCACAGGGGACATATATATCCTCATGTCTATGGTTTTTCCCCAAAATATTGTGGCATAGTTTTGTTGGAACTGGAGGGGAGTAGTAGAGAAAAACATTACAACGCTGTGTTCTGTGAAATTATGTCATAAAGCATTTCAACAGATAATGCCTCACAATCTTCATGCAAGAGTTGCAGATCACCGCTAGAGGCTACTGTGTCTCTTTAACAAGCCAAAAGACCTTTTGGGCATCCTGCTATTTACTGTTCATGGGGCTCATGCTAACATGGAGAAATCTTAATGAATTTGATTTAATTTTAAGAGAGAAAAAGCCGAGAGCTCCGAGTTGAAATTAAGAACGGCAGATCCTTCTAGCCCTGCCTCAAACACAGAGTTTTGCAAGCATGCAGACCAAAAAGGCCTTTCAGTTTGTAGCCTGTCTGTATTTCTTATTGCCTTCCTGTCTTCTTTCTGAGCAAAAGAAGAAAAACTAACGTTCTTAGTCTCAGGTTGCAAGATCTTGCTTTTCTTCCAGTATGGAAATTAATACACATTTTTCATATGCACTTTTGTAATGTATACACTTTAAAATATGTTTTTCTGTATTTTTCAATTGCATGTATATTTGGTGGTCTGCATTTTAAAAACCTACACATGGGGTGCCGTATACTTTATTTCTCTGAAAAGCATCAGAGGCCTCACAAATGTGTAAATTTTAAAGGCAAGGGACATTTTGGCTTGCAGTGAGTCTGGAAAGGTGTGAAATGGATACCTTTACAGAGGATTCCTACTCTAGAGATTTGTTTTCAGTAAGCAATGGATTATCATGATATGAGCTGCAGCGGTTATGTTTCATGCTCCCCCCCCCCCCAGTAGATCAGTGGTGGGGAAAGGAATCTACAGGTGGCCCTAAAACTCTTTGGGGATCTCAAAATGCTCTTCCAGCCCCTTTTAGGCATGTGGCAGAAAGAGATAATTTTGCTATGGTTGTTTTTTTGTGGGGGAGGGCAGGCTCACTTAGGCCCAGGTTTTCCAAACCTAGACGCAATTTCAAGAGATACTTTCTGTTTCAAGACATTTCTATTGGTGGCCCAACATTTAATGAAATTGCCCCCATATCACCTAGAGAGGTCTTTTTAGTAAAATATATAAATAAATAAATAAATCCAAAATCAATTTGAGAGAAAGAATTGGCCTTACATGCTCTTGCCATGCCCTTAGTTTAGCTAAGTTTTACCTGGATTGTTGGTGTACCACCCAGTGCCCATTTGGATCATTACCTGGCACAGATTCTAAGCTTTCATTTAATAAGGAAGTACCTAGCTCTTCTAGAAGTCTAAATATGAAGAAAATTGTGGTCTATTTGTTCTTTAGGAATAAATATGCACCTAACTTTCATCCAAGAGAAGAGAGTGAATAGTGTGAGTGTCAGAGTGCAAGAAGCAAGAGAAGTGAAGTAAGGGGATAGGAGGGAATGAAGAATGAGTGGTGCAAGTCACAGAATGCAGAAAGCATTGGAAGGGTTTGTACAGAAGGTCTGTGGGAGGTAAATTTACCTGGTCTATTTCTATTCTATTCTATTCCAAGCAGAGATTTGAACTTGGGTTTCCCTTCCAAGCCCAGCATCCTGTAGTGGTTATCTCAGAGCTGTTGCAATTACAGTGTGCCCTTGGTATCCAATGGGATATGGTTCAGGATACCAAAATCCACCAAGATCCATTATATACAATGGCAAAATAAAATGGTGTATCGTATATAAAATGACAAAATCAAGGTTTGCTTTATGGATTTTTAAGAAAATATTTTCAAGCTGTGGAAGCAGAATCCGTGGGTATGGAGTGCTGATGATATGAAGGCTGAAACATAATGGAAGGAAAAATACAATTTAAATAATGAAGTTGCATATTTAGAATTCATATTAGAGTAATTTGCCTAGTCAGAACAATTATATACCTGGTTTTGAGGAAGTGGAATATGGTGAGCCTAGACATGTGTAGGCCGCTGAGCTCAGATATTTGCCCATTTGAGTCATACATTATCTGCTGCCCGTATTAGATGACCTTAGGTGGGACATTGGTTTAGAATTGTCAGTAAATTTTGGAATTTGATGCATTGTGTATTGTGCAGCGGGATTCTCTTGTGCAAATTCACCTCATAGTTAACACAGTCCAAGGGCAGTGGCATCACTAGGGTTGGTGTCACCCCAGTGTCGTAACTCACATTGTCACCCACAGTCAGGCAGTCACTCTAGGGCAGACAACATGGAGAGAAAGCAGGAAGGGAAGGATGGTGGAGGGATAAGCAACAACAGGCAGAGAGATGTACTTGCCATCCTCTTGACCACCTCACAGTCCTTCCTGTCCCACTGATGCTGCCTGGCATGCCCCACTGCCATCTCCCTCCACTCCTTCCAGATCTGATGGGACTGCTGGCTGGGCAATAAAGGGATGTGATGGCAGCAAGAAGGAAAGGAGTCCATGGCCACTGCTGCACCCTGCACCAGCCCTGCATCTCTTGCCACCACTGCCCTCCCCTTTGCCAGCTGTGTTTGCCTCAGCTGCACTTGGCTCACCACCACTTCATACTTCTCCACCTCCTTGGACTCTCTTGGCTGATGTCGAGAGCCCAAAGTAGTAAAGTAGACCAAAGTAGAGGTGGCAGCAATGAGCTGCTCCTGCTGCCCAGCAGCCCCTTCCTCACTCAATCCCTGACCCCACCAAGTGTTCACCCACTTCTGAGGTGTCACCCATTTCTGAGGTGTCACACTTCTCGCACCCACCTAGTGATGCCCCTGTTCTAGGGTAATCTTTCCAAAAGACTATTTGTGGTTAGACCATTGCTCAAAAAGCACCCCCTGGATCCTCAGGACCTTAATGATTACAGACTAGTATCAAATCTTTATTTTGCAAAGCAAAGCAAAGCAGCTTCATTTATATACCACTTCATACTGCGCTGTGCAGTGTCTAAGCGGTTTATAACTGTAAGCTCATTGTCCCCCAACAGTTGGGTACTCATTTTAGCGACCTCGAAAGGATGCAGGCCTGAGTCAAGCCTGAGCCCTGGCTAGTACTGAACTCACAACCTTGTGGTTTTATGAGTGAGGGGCTGCAGTACAGGCATTTAACCACTGCGCCATCAGGGCAAGGTGATCAAGAAGGCAATTGCCTTCCAACTCCAGGCAGTCTTGGATGACACACACTTCCTTGACCCATGTCAAATCAGCTTCAGAGCAGGATACAGAGTTGAGACTGATATTGTGGGCTTAGTGGATGATCTTCGCCTGAGCATTGATGGGGGAGAGTATCCCTGCTGGTGCTCATGGACCTCTCAGCAGCATTCGATCCCATCAACCATGATATCCTCTTGGAATGCCTGAAGAGGTTGGGGATTGGAAGCATTCTGTTGCAATGGTTCTGGTCCTCCCTCTCAGCCATGTTCTAGATGGTAGTGCTTGGGGATAGCTGCTCCTAAAAAAAAGGAAAGGTCATATGGTACACCACAAGGTCACATACTGATGCTATTCAACATCTACATAAAATTGCTGGGAGAAATCATCCAGGGCCAAGGGGTGAGATGTTATCAGTACACTAATGACACCCAAATATACTTCTTCATGCCTTCAAAAACGGCTTCAGAGAAGGATAGTGTGTCTCCTCTGAATGAATGCTTAGAAGAGGTAATGGGCTGGATGAAGAAAAATAAATTGAAACTGAATCCAGACAATACAATGGTGCTTACTAACAAAGCAAAACAAAGCAGCTTCATTTATATACCGCTTCATATCACACTATGGGATGTCTAAGCGGTTTACAACTGGAAGCTCAATGCCACCCAACAGTTGGGTACTCATTTTAGTGACCTTGGAAGGATGCAGGCCTGAGTCTAGCCTGAGCCTGGCTAGTGTTGAACTTGCAACCTTGTGGCCTATGAGTGAGTGGCTGCAGTACAGGCATTTGACCACTGCGCCACCAGGGTGCAATCTGGAGCTAGAGGTGTGTCAACCAGTTCTGGATGGGGTCACACTCCCCCTGAAAGACTGTGTTCACAATTTGGGAATGCTCCTGGATCCATCCCTCCAAATGTCGGCTCAGATAGATGCAATGGTCAGGAGTACCTGTTATCAGCTTCAGCTGATATGCCAACTACGCCCTTTCCTAGAATTGGAGGACCTAAAGATGGTAGTGCATGTGCTGGTAACCTCAAAGCGGACTTCTGCAGTGTCCTATACATTGGACTACCTTTGTACCAGGAACTCCAGCTGGTTCAGAATATGGCAGCCAGACTGATTATGGGTACATCCAGAAGTGTTCACATTACACTGATCTTAAAAGCACTCCACTGGCTGCCAATCAGTTTCCAGAAAAAGTACAAAGTATTTGTTATTACCTTTAAAGCTGTACACGGTTTGGATCCAGGTTACCTACAGGATCGCCTTCACCTGTACAACCCACCCTGTACCCTCAGGTTCTCTGGGAAATGTTTGCTCCAATTGGCCAGGACTAGACTGGCACCAGTTTCCCAGAGGACTTTTTCGTCTGCTGCCCCCAGACTGTGGAATGACCTGCCAGAAGAGATGAGATAGCTGAAAACACTGGCTGCATTTAAAACAGCACTAAAGACATATCTCTTCTGGCAGACATATCCAGTCAATTTTAAATCATGGCTTTTTAATCTGTATATGAACTCTTATGAGTGTATTTTAATGATTTTATAGTATTGTATTTTAACTGTGGGTTTATATATTTTCAGTTGTTTTGTATTTGAGTGTGCTATACCCTGCTGTGGGCCTTGAGGAGAGGTGGAAAGGATGATGATGGTGATGGTGATGATGATGATGATGATGATGATGATGATGATGATGATGATGATTTCCTTCAGCAGGGAAGGGCAAAATATTAACCTCCAGATGTTTTTGGCCTACATTTCTCATCTGGTCTAACTACCATAGTGCTCCTGGTTGTGGTAGTTAGAATCATACAGGTTTTTGTCCAAATGTTTTGGAGGGCCAGTTGCCCACAATGTTTGTTTTTACTGTGTGCTTTAAACCTGTTTTCATTCTACATTCTACTCCACTATGGGCTTATGTGTGCATGTGCAGGAAGAGTAGAGTAGGAAAAAATGTTCAGGCATTTAAATAAACAAGAGACTGAAATATAAATGTTCATTCTGAGAAATCCTTTTATCTCCTGCCATTGTTTTGTGAGAGATGGTCAAACTACTAAGTTTCAGTTTATCCAGCTGGTGTTGTCTTTAAAAAATATTTGCATAGATTTGGAATAGATTAGAATCAGCACAGTTCAGCGCTTTGTATCTATGGGCTGAAGCAGATGGTCCAGAAGGAGCAATCTCTGGCCGCTTTGGCCATGATTGCTCTGGCACCGTGGCGACTAGATGGCCCACTCCTGAAGTGGGCCACCACCACACTTCCAAATGGGCCACCAGCAAGAGTAGATTAAATCTGCTCCTTTTGCCAGCGGCTCTGGGTTGCCTTAGGCGGCCTCAAAGCAACTTCCATTCGCTTCAGGGGTGTGCATCTTTGTGTGTGCATCTCCATGCCCCCAAATCAGCCAGAAGCCCCTCTATTTGGCCTATCTGTTTCGGGCCTAGGTCTCAAATTCAAGGCCCTGGCATCCCCAATGAACACAGTCGTGAGGACAAGTACTGGGGTAAATCACTTCCTGAAACCTGAAAGACTTGCAGAGATTGGGCAAGTTACTGGTTGGACTACAACTCTCAGAATGCCCCAACCAGCATGGCCATTGCACAGGTTGGCTGGGGGATGCTGCCAGTCCATAAAAGTAAGCTCTGTGAAAGCATCTGTCAGATGGGTCATACTGGCTAAATCAATAATCTGGCAGTGTAATGAAAGAGCAATTAGTTTACCTGGCCCCATGGTAGTAGCCTTGTCTTTAACAAGTTTTTTATTATTATTATTATCATTTTTAAAAAAATGCCTGTCTGTCTGTTTATGCTTCCACACAGCTCTTATGAGGCAGCTCTTTTGACAGAATACCCTTAGAAGTGCAAGCGTTATCGATTGCTGGTTAAGGCCCAAAACAGACGGGGCAAAAGGGACTGCTTCCGGACACTTTGGGAGTGTGGTGTGCAGATAATGCATGCCCTTGGATTGGCTGGAAGCCGCTCTGAGGCCACCTAATGCAGCCCAAAGCCACTGGCTAAAGGAGCACAGAAAAACCGCTCCTGCCAGTGGCTCATTTGGGATCATGGCAGTGGCCTGCTTTGAAAGCAGGCTGTGCAATCACCGCAGTCCCCAGCTGATTGGGGGCCAATCGTAGCTGGAGTGGCCATAGCGCACTCCAAGCCACCAGTCTGCTTCGCCCAACGTCAGATGTGGTCTGAAGAATGCTACCTGGAACATTAGCTCAGTTAATAGTATTTTGTTGGCATGGTGATGCATACATGTTTTCCTAACATTATTTGAAAAAGGCATTTCTAACTTCAGTATGCCTGTGTAGTCTTGGTGCTAATGGAATGGGTCAATCAGGATACCAAAGATTGAGATGTCCTGTGAGGCAGACATAGTTTAAGCTAATTTATAGAGTCTATGAAAATATAAGAGTCAGGCTAGATCAAATCAAAAGCTTATCTAGTCTAGCAATCAGTTAAATCAAGCAGTACTGATCTTAAAGTGAACTACCTGTCTCAGGCCCAAAACAGACAGGCCAAATAGAGCTGTTTCTGGGCACTTCAGGGATGTGACATTTAGACGATGCCTGTCTCTGAAGTGCCCAAAAGCTAATCCAAGGATTTAATCTGCTCCTGCTGGTGGCTTGTTTGGGACCGTGGTGGCAGCCCACTTTGGGAGCAAGCCGTCTGGTCGCTGCTGTCCTGGAGTGATTGCGGCCAGTGGCCAAAATCGCTCCTTCTGGGGCACCTGCTTTGGTCCTACAATCACTGGCATATAAAATTATATAGGACCTTTACAGACTGCCAGAAATGTAGCTTGAGGCCACTTTAACTGCCCTGGCCCAATGCTAGGGAATCATGGGAACTGTAGTTTATTGTGGCACCAGAGCTCTCTGATAGAGAGGGCTCAATGTCTCAGAAAAACCTACAGTTCCCATGATTCCCTAGCATTGAGCCAGGACAGTTAAAGTGGCCTCAAGCTGCATTATTTCTGGCAGTCTGTAAAGGCACATAATCACTTCTTCACATGTTTTTATGACTTCACCATATGAGATTTATTGCTTTAGAGAATAACTCAAACTTCTGAAGAAATGTGAAGTACAAACAATTTTTTCCCAACTAAAATGTAATGATTGATTGGTATATTGTTCTGTCCACAGTTTGCATCTTAATGTAACATGATTTGATCATATTAGTTTAGTATTCCTTATGGCTCTCTAACAAATGCAGTCAATGTTCTTACACCTTCATCACAAAGCTAATTTAAAAACCATTAGAAAGCAAAATCCTACCTGCTATCAAACTGATATGATATCAGTTTAGATAATTACCTGGAATGAGAAAACAAATTTCTTCTGCATTCTTTTGGGAACCATGGAAACTATTTGATAAGGTAACAAAAAATAAAAATAAAAATAAAAGAAAATAAGAAAAATCTCCAATAATATATTTCATAAAAAGATGCCAGTTCATTTGTCAAGGTAGAAAAATTAAACCTATCTGTATACCTACTCTATATGACTTAATCTTTTTAACTTTTCTGTTTTAGCTATCACATGGGCCAAGCTACATAATGTCACACATAATGTCTGCCGACTGCTGAACAGTCCCTACTCTCATGTGTTAAACATGGGATGAAAAGTATCCCAATTTATTGGATCACAGAATCACAGAGTTAGAAGAGACCACAAGGGGCACTCAGTCTAACCCTCTGCCATGCAGGAATACACAATCAAAGCACTACCACCCCGAAGCCATTCTGTTTATTTTTCTTTTTGTCCTTTCAACATGTGGCCTGTACTCCATTTTAGTCTCAGCACTGAACCTGTATTGCAGGTTGCAGGCTGTCCATGTTATTTTATTTTGGGTGTGTGTGGGGAGGAGGGGGAACAGCTGTTATTTTTCTTTCCAGACCAGATGCCTGTGTACATATGCACCAGTGCATAGTATTTACCTCAGACTGGGAGGAGGGGGAAGGATCAGGGGTGTATGTTACCCAGGAAGGACAATGTGGGAGGTATGTACAAATGTGCGTCTGCTTTGGGGCAATCTAGGGAGACCAGGACTGACTGGCTTAGAACACGCCTTACAAAAGAACTGCCAAAAAACGAGTGTCTAAAAAAAAAAGCACTTTTTAAGATTTGTCTTCAAATGCAACTCCAATTGAATGCAGTCGGGTCTGAAATGGTTCCCAGTGTGAACGACACACATATAAATCAATCAGGAAATTGATTCATATCCTAGTGGGAATGAGCCCCAAGACTGCTGGCATATTGACCAGTTCAGAGTCAGACAAAAAAAATTTTTTTAAAAAAAAATTGGTGTGATATGCCAGAGGTGATCTGGATTAAAAAAAAAATAACCAAAAATAACCTGAAAGAGATTCAGAACAGGCTCAGAATATGCTAACTTGTAGAGTTTACCCCATCTCCTAAAATGAGTCTGAATTGGGATTTGTACTGGGATTCCTGTATTTTCACAAGTTATGGGTGTGTACTAAAGAGAGAAAAGAGTGGGAAATCCCTCTAAAGACATATCTTTGTTATTTGTTCTATAGGGCTGTTGTATGTAGATGATGATGATGATCTTTGTCATTTAGATAGACTAGGTCAACAGTCGGCTGGGAGCAGGGAGACAAGGAGGAGGGCATGAGAGCTGTAAAGCACAAGAAAGGGAGACAATAGTTGTTTTCCTTCAAAAACATTTATTTTCAAACACATTTCCGAACTCTTTAATTCTATTGAAACAAAACTATAGAAACCAAGCCATAATCTTACTTCTTTACATATCAGGCTAGAGGCAGAGGCAGAAAATCTGAGGCTATTCTACAGTATAATATATTCTATAATATTTCTGTACAGAAATGTTATTTTTGCACTGAAGTTACTGGGGGGTTTTTTTTTGGGGGGGGGGGGAGAGCCATGTGCAAATTGTGTACAGAATAAATCCTGAACTGTGAAGATTCTCTTCAATCTGGGATTCTCCTCATCAGAGTTACTTGACACTTAAGAAACATTTGGTCCATTTTGCAACTATTTTGCAAATATTTCTTTTCACTCCTGTTATGGGGGCTTTGCCACACATAGAATCTTACACATGAGAGAAAGATCTTCAGGTCCCAATTCCTGCTCATTGCAAAATCTGCACTGGAGGATGCCATCCAACTGCCATTCCCCTGACAGGTGGCTTTCCCTCCTCCAGGCTCTGGTGATTTCATTAAACATGATTCCTTAAACATCAACTACAACTGCAAAGAGTGTGTCATTCAAATCAAAATGACAAATGATGAAGCTATATATACACAAAGACATTTCACAGCAGTGCCCTCTCTCTGAAAACTGGCACAGAGGATCCAGGTCTAGGATCTGGGGATCCTGAATCCAGTGACACCTAGAGGGCCACATTTCACCCACCTTTGCTGTAGGCACAAAGTCACTCAGAAAGTTGTCTTCCTCATGCCTGCTAACTTCCCTTTTGGATGTCTGTTAGGCTAAAATGCTAAAATGGATTAATACATTTATCTCTTTGAAAAATGAAAGAAAACAGAGTGAAAACTAGAGCTGGCGCTTGTACCTTTTAAGGATTGTGTAGAAGAGGGAATTTCAACAGATTTTGCTTGTTATTTGGTTCCTTGGCAAGCAACACCTGCTGAAATTTCCACTTCTTTACAAATATTAAAGGTACAGAAACTACCTCAAGTTTTCACTCTGGAAATGTTAGTGGTCATTGAAGAAAACAAAATATAGAACTAGATGGAGCTTTGGTCTGAGACACAGCAAAGTCATTTTCTTTAAGCTGTGGTCAATTCTGGACAAAAGACAGACAAAACTGGGAAACGGTTGGCTTGAACAAAGGTTTTGGCCTCTGTTGTCACAGCTTGGCTTGTGCTACAGTAGATTGATTCTCTCAGACCACAGACATAGATTTTCAACAAGCCTAGCCCAAGAACTTTTTCTGTCTGGGATAGATCAAAAAATGCCCCTCCTCCCACTGAAATCATCATGGTGCACAACATCATAGCTGGTGTAGGTCAGCCATATATTTTGGGCACAAGAATTGCACCGACATTTCGCCCCATCCCTTGCAGCAAAAACATGGTATTTCAAATAACTAACAGACTGTTTTTCAAGCTCTCCCAGGATTAAAAAAAAAAGTTAAAAAGAAAAAAAATTATAGTCTCCTCTTTAGTTTGGCTTCTGGAGTCATTCATACTGGCTATCCAAAGAAAGAAAGAAAGAAAGAAAGAACAGCTGGACAACAACAAAAAATGTGATAAAGCCAGTTCTAATTGGGTCCTCATAGGTGCATGTATGTATTTTGTTCAATACATATATCCCATAACCAAGGGTTATATTGTGCTAGGATGAACAAGCCCTCACAGAAAGTTTGCTCCATCTTCTTGACTGATATTTCTATGTAGCTGCTAGTTTAATTGCTGTTTTTCATCCCCCCCTTCCCCACTTTAGGCCACTGTGTGTCTCCCATTTTAGTCAGAACACTGCAACAACACAAATGAATTACGGCCACACACATTGAAAAGCATTTTCTTCTGCTTCTTTTCCCCAAGATAGCCTTGAAGAAAAGGAGGGGGAAGAAGAGGAAAGAAAAGAAACCTGAGTAGATCCTTTCAGAAGTCTTGAAATCCAAGAAACCAATGAGCTAAGAGGTAGAGGAGTGATGCAAAAGGTTTTATGAAACTGGAGATTGTTTGTAAATGCAACCTGGCCATTTTCTACCAATATGCAATAGAAATTTTGTCTTGTATCTTACTATAAATGCCATGATTTATTTATCCTATAAACTGTATAGGTTGCCAAGTTTTTAACATTGCTGCCCTCTCGCATATTAACTGTTTTTCATATTTTCATTAATTTATGAGCATTTTCATGGCCACAATACAATAAAAAAGTATTTATGTATTTAGTGATAATCCATTTCCCTTGACTACATAACAAATCATGTTTTATTTTGAAAACTCTTTAAAGCAGAAGTGGGTCACCTCTTTTCTGGTGTCTGAAACCTCTCCAACAGTCCTCCAAAGACCTGACCCCAAAATATTTTTAAATGGGGCAGTTTCCCAACAAAACCACACAGAAAGGCCCACAAACCTGTGAAAATATGCCCACTCCCACAATCATCTCAGAAACCCAATACCATGTCCTGTCGCCATTTGGAGAGGGACTGTTGAGGAAAACAGAGGTATTTGGGCTTGCTGTAGGGAGGATGAAGCCCATGGGGGAAGTGGATTGTGAGGAAATTAGCTCAAGGTCCCCATGCAGTTGCCCACAATTTTTTAATGTATAGCTAATGATGTTCTCATGATTTCGGTCAGCAAGGAAGAGTGCGTTAAATGATAGCATATCATTCCTGGAGTGTCGGGATCTCTGTATTTGTCTGGGGTATGCCATCAAAAGTGTCTTGCCCTTCAAGAAGGGTAATAACCCCTACTCCAAGTCCTTCCCATCTATCAGAGCCCCACTGCTAGCCCATACTCAGCTACTGCATGATGCCACAAACCACTTATCTCCAGATTCTCCTAATCCTCCTCTGGTGGCTAACTTCCACCTCATTGGCAGGACTATTTTGCAGATGCTCAACAATTCCCTGTGTGTTGGCAGAGGCAGGCAGGAAGGCAAAGCATCTGAGACCACGCCTCCCAAATATTTACACCCCAAAGACTGCACAAAACTCAGATTATAGAGCAGGATATCCACAGAAGATACCATAGTAAATATTGATCACACATCTGTTCCCACATAGCACAATTGCACTTCCCTACTTGGACAGACACCAAGGTTTTGCACAAGGCAAAAGAGAGTACGACTTTCCCAGAGTCATCCTATGGGTCACTATGGCCGAGTGAGAATTAGAGTCCAGCAGTAGCTCACTCTGGCTCTCCTTATGCCCTACCAGCACCAAATCCAAAATGAAAGAGACAGAAAGGACTTGAAAGGTGTCTACTTTGTTTTTTGAATAGAAAGGGCCATTTGAAACTCAGGTGGGAAAGGAACTTTGACAAAGAAATAAATGGTGCAAGGAGGGTCTATATTTTGCATATTGGTCTGAATTAAACAAGACAATTCCTGCTTTACTATCCTGAACCAATCTGATCTGATCTGATTTTAGAAGCTGAACAGAAATGGGGGCTGGGAGACCAGACCATCAAGTAGTGGCAAGGCTCTCTGGATAGGGCTAGGAGAGAATCCTACCTGAAACAATGGGGAGCCATTGCTAGCCAGAGTTGACAGTAGTGGGCTAGACCAGTGTCTAGTACGTACCTTTGTTCCATTCATTTTAATCACTCTGTATCTTGTTGATTAGTCCCAACTAGAGAAACCCATGTAATCAATAATTTAATGGTGAATAAGCACATAGATAAATCTAAAGGATTTAATGAGTCTACTCTAGTGAGGACTAAAATAGGATGTATGCCAAGACATATTTTTATGTTCCTAATGTGGATTCCTAGTTTTCCTTTGTTTTTTGTGATGATTAGCCTCCCAAACTGCACTGATATGAGTCTGTCACTCTTGACCACATCGTCCGAGATTTCCCCCACCTTATTCTGGCCTTAGGATGGAAGAATTCTAGGTAGGAGAGGGAGGTAAACCTGAAGAGGTTACCATGTTGAGTGGGGCAGGCTTAAGAGGAAGAAGGTCCTGGAGGAATCTAACAGTTGACCCTGGGAAAAGAGAGTACATCCCAAAACATTCCTCCATTGCTTAAGAAGCTGGGATTGTTGCATTCTTGTAAGGGCCTTGTTGCAAGTACAAAGCTACTTATGCTAAAATAAATCAGTATCAAAAGGGCTGTTAGATTCTCCCCCCTCACACACACACACACACACACACACACACGATATGGTTGAAAGATCTCTGGAACTTTTCACAGCAAAGGAAGTCTGTTGTCGAGAGAGGGGAAGAGGGAGAGGAGACCAGCCCTACCATTGGGCACAGTGAGAAAGGCACCTCAGGAGGCAAATTTTTTGATGTCATGAAAGGGCAGGAAATTGTTAAGCTATTTCATGTATTATAATTGCATTTTTACTGCAATGAATGGCGAGAAATGCTTCATGTGCCAAAATAACTTGGATGGTTTTGAATATGATGGAAGTTGATGTTGGTGGATAGAGGAAACACCATGTGCTTCTCTGCCTCAGGCAGCAAAATATCTAGGGTCTGTGCTACCAGCTTTTAAAATATTGTTGGTATGGGATGCATTTATCTGTACAAGGAAAAGTGAAGACTAGTGACAGTGGAAATACAATTTTGATTTTAAAATGCATTCTAAGTTCAATTGCCAAATATGTGTCCTTAGTCACTTTTGAGATGCAATGGGTGTTCCTCATTTTCAAAAAGGAACAAACTCCCTCATTATAAATCATTGGCTCTCATAAATAAGCATCTGCCTCATATTATTTAGTTTATTTCACTGTTTACAACCCAGAGGTGCCTCTGTTGGCCTCATCCTCTAAACAGCTATGCAGTTAAACAGCAAATGCCAAGATCCATCTGATCCCTGTCCTAGAAGCAGGAGAAGTATAATAGTGGCAACCCTGCAGCTGCACAGCTGTTGACCAAGTCCTGCTACATAACTGTGCACTTCGACTTGCACATTACAAGGAAGAAAGAAATTACTTACACATTCACCATGGCTGAAAGGGAAGAAGCCATTAATTCAGAACTCAGCACACTGAAAAGTTCACAGCAACCAGGTGGCCTTAGGCAAGACCTCTTTACCATATAAAATAAGGTTGTGGTAAAGATTGTGGCAAGGAATAAACAGGTTGTGGTGAGTATTAAACAGCCACATTGTGTTATACAGTGTCAGGTGTGCTGCCTTAGAAGACTTCCAGAAGTTAGTAAAAAAATATGTTACTATCATTTTACTTTTTTTTAAAAAGCCAGATTTCCCTTGCTCTCTCCATTACTTGTGTCCTTGAACAGAGAATCATAGAATCATAGACCTTCTCCTTCTTCCACTGATCAAGTCTCATACAATATTTCAGATATTTATTTTCACCAATTTTCTCTGCCATTTTTTATTGTTAATCAGGAGTTATAGTCAGATAAGAGGCAGTGTGGCGTAGTGGTTTGAGTGTTGGACTGCACCTCTGGAGACCAGGGTTCAATTCCTGTTCATCCATGAAACCCACTGACCATGCCCTCAGCCTCAGCTTGCCAAGAAAACCCCATGATAGGTTTGCTTTAGGGTCATCATAAGTTGGAAATGACTTGAAGGCACACAACAACAACTATAGTCAGATGCTAAACTGCTTTAGCAATGTTTCACATGTTAAGCATTACGGTCTTTTTCTTTAGGTACATACTTTCCTCTTTCCCGCATGTGATCTCTGTTGAATCTGTCCCCTGGAAACAATAACTGTGTTTACCAGTGACAGCCATCTTAGCTAGTTCTGAGAATGTAAAAATATACAATATATTTTGTTTCAGAAAATATTGAATAAATTTAAAGTGATTTGCAGATTGGCAATGAAAAGTCCTTGGTAATGCAGGGACCTCCCAGGAAATATTTTGTGATTATGTGGATCTCCAAAGTAAAACTGGAAAGCACAAGCATAAAACCTGATACTTTCAGGGTTTTAAAACTTCATCTGAAGGCAACCTAAATGGGATTGCCCTACTATATGGAAACATACATTTCCTAAAAACTTTTAGAACATATTTCAAAAATGCTACTGAGTACCTAAGTGGCTTGGGGCTTGAATACCAGAGGGTCTATTTGTCCATGGCAAGTTGCAACCCAAGGTGAGATGCTGATGTACCAATTTTGATGTGATTTTAACACATAGAAATTTTAAGACATACAGCTAAAAGATCTTGTTATTTTGTCTGTTCTTTTTAATCTGTAAACTGGCTCTAGATTTTGTTTCCCCCATTTTGCCCAAAACTCTCTGGTTTGTTTTTTAATTGCTGCTTTCTGCTGTTTTATCTACTTGGTTTCCTTTGTTGCTGTATTTTTGTTGTTGTTGTGCTTTTCCCCCTAGTGACTTATTAAACAGCTGCAGACCTTTCTGGAGATTTTAATGACGAACACATGTTTTACATAAGCATTGCTAATATAATAAATAGAATTCCCTCCCCTCCACTCTTAGGATCTCAGAATGGTTCTTCCGCCCTGGTTCTCTCTCACATGATTTTCCATAGGTGTTATAGTTATAGGTAGAATTGTCGTCCCCCCCATCATAATTTGACAGGCCTAATGAAATTTTCATTCAATCTCCAAATCTCAGGGAATCAGTATAGTGTAGTGATCTGAGCGCTGGACCAGGGTTTAAATCCCCTCTCAGTCATAGAAACCCACTGGGTGACCTTGGACAATTTTCACTCTCTCAGCCTCAGAGGAAGGACCCAAAGAAATATTGCAAAAAAAACCCAGTGATAGGGTTGCCTTAAGATTGCTATAAGTCAGAAATTACTTGAAAGCACACACCAACAACCTCAAATCTCTAGAATTATAGAATGAAACACTGACAATTGTTCATACTTGGAACTCATATTTGCTGTTTTCACATACCCTTGGTCACTTTGCCTGCCCCCTTTCTTTGGATGCTTAAATGGTATTTCTTAAATAAATTTTAAATGGAGACTGTGGGCCTTTGCAGACTGCTAGAAATAGTGCAAATTGAGTCCACTTTAAGGGTTAGGGTTAGAGAATCATGGGAACTGTATTTTATTGTGGCACCGGAGCGCTCTGACAGAGAAGGCTCAATGTCTCAGGAAAAAAAAACAATTCCCATGATTCCCTAGCACTAACCCTGGGCAGTTAAAGTGGACTCAGTTTGCACTATTTCTGGCAGTCTGCAAAGGCCCTGTATGTCTTATTTGTCCTTTAAAACTGTTGCATGTTTTAATTAATGTGATGGTGTTAATTGTTGATTTGCTGTTGTTCCCTGCCTCGATCCATGGGGAGGGGTGGATAACAATAACAATAATAATTTCTAAATGCTCAACTGAAGTTTTAAGTTACTGCAATGATAGAAATTTTGGGAGTAAAAGAAAGTTTTATGGGCAGAGCAGAATAGTTACTAGGGGCATACTTTTGGTTCATCCACTTCATTTTCTGTCAGAAGAATTTTGACAGCTTAGGCTGTCAAATATTGAGGACAAGGTCAATCCTTAGGGAATTCTGAGAACTGTATATTTTGTGAGACATTTAGCCAGGTCTGTCAGTTAGCTCTAGTGCCACAATAAAGTACAATTCCCAGGACTCTCTAGCACCAAGTCAGGGCAGTTAAGGAGGTTTCAGACTGAATTACTTCTGCAGTGTGTTATGGACCTGGGTCTCCACAGCTGTAGTTGAACAATCTATCCCAGCCTTCTTCAATGTTACATTCTCTTGATGTGTTAGTTAGACTGTAGCTCCCAGCATTCCTAGCCCACATGATCATGGACCATGCTAGTTAGGAATGATGGGAGATTTGATTCAAATTGTTTCTTGATTGTGAACCACAGAAATTGTACAATATATGGCTAAAAGGTCCTGTCATTTTTTAAGAACATAATTATTGGTTTATTTTGTTATGTTTTTATCCTACTCTTTTCCCCCGAGAGTAAATCCAACATTTGTTGACTTTGGATAAAAAATGCTGAATCTTTATAGATGTTTGCAATCTCTGAGACATGGTTTACCACATAACACAAAATGGCTGATAAACATCTGTTCGACTTAGACATCAGAAAATGGTTATTTACTAAAAGTTTCTTGCTTTAATATTTTACCAAGTCTGCCTCCTCTTCACATCCATTTCAGTTGCTAAAAGAAGACTGCAAACTTAAAACATATGGTAGTTTCAACAGGTTTGAAAAGTTGTCTGTTTATGGAGAGGTGTGTGTGTGGCCTTGGCAGAGTGGCAGTAACCGCCAACTCACAAAACTAGAGCTCTTCATTGGTGAGTAACTATTTGTCCATGAGTATTGTTCACTCTTTGGATACACAGACACCGATTCTGACAATCGTAAGGTAGGAAGGCTGGCAGTTTGAGGCCCAAGCACCACATGATGGAGTCAGCTCCCATCACTAGTCCCAGCTTGTGCCAACCTAGAAGTGTGAAAGCATGTAAAAGTGCAAATAAATAAAGAGGTACCACTTCAGTGGGAAGGTAACAGCAATTCATGAAGTCACGCTGGCTACATGACCACCGAGTCACCTTCGAACAACGCTGGCTTCCTTGGCTTGGTAATGGAGATGAGCACTTCCCCCTACAGTCAGTTATGACTAGACATTCATGTAAAGGGGAAACCTTTACCTTTTAGCTATTGTATGAGAGATGGAGCTGCTGCAAGCCAAATCAGTTGTTTTTGATTTCCCTCAACATTGAATTGTTTCTTCTTCTTTTTTGAAAATTTCTTTATTAATACTTTTCATTAAAACATAACAAAACATAAATGCACTTTCCTTCAGTAAGTTCCATTTTCACTGGAACTTACTGAAGGAAAGTGCATTTATTGCTTAACAATAAATATTAAAATATTGTTAATATTAAATATTATTATAAATATATTATAAATATTATAAATATTAAAACAATATTAAAATATTGTTAAGCAAAGGGTTTCACTTCCATTTGTTTGGTTCCAGTGCACTTTCTTTCCACCTCTGCTATTTGATTCCTCCTTCTCTCTCCCCCCCCCCCCCCGCACCATCTCTCATCTGCTATCTCTGTAACTTAAATCTCATTATCCATCAATGCTATTACCTCTTTATCACTGTTGCTTTGCAATGCCTATGGTGCTTATTTCCCATTTCCCTCCACTTACTGTAATATTAGCCTGTTGCATATCTTTGGTTTACTTTTATAAGAAATTCTGTCTCTTATTACACAATATTCTAAAACAGCTTCTAGCCATATATATATATATATATATATATATATATGGGTGACCCATTTTTAATTGCTACAATCCTTCCTTAAATAGCTCCTTTTGGATCTCCCATACTATTTTCCAGTAATCTACTGCAGGGAGCCATTCCTCTTCAAATTTTGTAATCTCCTTATTTTTGATTTTGTGGGACAATTTATTTATTTCTCTTTTTGTAACCAGTTTTCAATATCTGGTGACTCTTCCCTTTTCCAATTTTTTGCTATGAGCAATCTGGCTGGCGTTGTTAAGTATAGTAGAACCCACCATTCTCTTTTTTCCTCTGGACAATTCATCATGGATGTCATATTAAGTAGATAAATTTCTGGCAGCATATGAAATTGAATCTTATACATTTTTTAAAATTACTTTATGTACTTTTCTCTAAAATACTTGTATGTTTCCACATGACCACCACATATGGTACACTGTCCCTACAGTTTTATTATATCTCCAACAGCTGTCTTCTTTTAAATTATACATTTTTTAAAGTTTTACTGGGGTATAGTACCATCTATAGAAGATTTTCAAGAAATTTTCATTGAGATCTTGCAATGCTGTAAAATCATGTGTTCTTTTCCAGGTTTTCTCCCAGCATTCCAAATTTATTGTGTGGCCAATATCTTGGGTCCATCTAATCATACAGTCCTTAATTATTTCTTTTTCAGTTTCTCTTTCAAGTAACATTTTGTACAAATTCTCTATTTTTTCTTGTCTGGTTTCCATAATATTTCGTCTATTTAAATTTTTTGTTCTGCAATTCCTTTTTTCCCTTGTATCTTCTAAGAACTTATTTTTAATTTGCAGGGACAGATGTATTAAGCTCAGAAATGTCCCAGAAAACATAAATGAACACCTATTTGGGAAAAAAAATTTGTCAGCACTAGTGGCTTTTTTAGATGTCTCTGAGGAAAGTTTGGAAAATCAGATAGACAAAGCATTTAGAATAAAGAATAGCTAGAGAAAAGAGACTACCTAGGGGCATTGTCATATGCTTCCAAGGAACAAGGATTAGAGATAAAATAATACAGAGAAATTTTGAGGAGAAACTAATTATAGATGAGACAATAATAGAGATGTACATAGATATATTGTCACAAGTGTTTAAAAAAGACAAGAGTTTAAATTCCTAACCAATGCATTACAAAGGAACAACATCAATTTTAGATGGGAGAAGATAGAAAGAATTTCATTTACCTACAACCAATGAAGATTTAAAATAGATTCAGTTGAAAAAGCCAAAGAATTCTACCATAAAAAGCTAACAAGAAAAAAAAATAGAGAGGACGATAACAGACGAAGAAAAGAAGACCAGAGATCACAGGGAGAATTTCAAGATAGAGGAGAAAGGGAGGAGCAGGAAGAAGTCTCAGAAGAACATGAGACTTCGGAATGAAGAAGAATTGTGCGACGACTTAGAGAATTACTTAAGGATGGAGAACTGGATCAGTCAGAAGAAGAAAATCCCTCTATAGAATAAGAGAAGAAAAGAGATAAGAATGCCGATCAGATTAGGCTCATGGAATGTCAAAAGCTTGAATACAGAACGAAAGGGGAAACAGCTATTTCATTTTCTAGAAAAAAACAAATATGATGTGATCTGTCTCCAAGAAACCAAAATAAGAGATAAAGAAATCAAATATTTGAGAAACCTGAAGTTGGGAACTTTAATCTATTCTTCTACAGGGAAAAGGAAAAGAGGAGTAGCTATCTATGTTAATAAAAAATACCCAGCCAAGGAAATAGAGAGAGACCATGTGTAATGGTCAAAATTACTATACATGAAACAAAAATGGTAGTTATAATTGTCTATGCTCCTCTTGAAAAAAAAAGTAACTTTTTAAATCAACTAAATAAAAACTTAATTGAATGTAACAAAAACAATGTAATTCTGGCTGGTGATTTCAATGGGGTATTAATGCCAATGACAGAAAGAAAAAAAAAACTATCAGCAAAAAGCAGGGAAAGTCACCACCTAGTTGTTTTAATATGATAGAAGAACAGGATCTCATAGATAATTGGTCACATTTGCATAGAAACAAAAATGGGTTTACTTTCTTTTTTCAGATTTTCACCAATCCATCTCCAGAATAGATATGTTCCTCATAGCAAGAGAACTGATAACAAAAGTAACAAAAATGGAAATCATACAAAGGACCCACTCCAATCATAATATGATAGAATTATATGTTAAAATTCCAACATGGAGAAAATACGAATGGAGACTAAAGGAAGAGTTTTTAAAAGATGAAGACTAGAAGAACAGAAATAAGCCTCAAAAAAACAACAACTACATCTCAGGAACCCTATCGTAGACAATATGGGATACAAGTAAGGCAGTGGTGAGGGGCCTCTTACTACAAAGAGCTGGAGAAGTGAGAAGAAATAGACAAGCTAAAGAAAAGGCAATCTTCCAAGAACTGGAAAATAAAGGGGGGGGGGGATGAAGAAAGAACCAAACAAAAAAAAAATTCAAAATGAAATAAAATTATTACAACAAATGAAGTTGAAACAAACAGAAGAAATAGCAAAGGAAATAAAAAAAGCAAAACATAAGTACTTCAAAAACGCCAATAAATCAGGTCACTGGCTGGCAAATAGATTTAAAAAGGCAAAGAAGACAAAATTTATTGAAAAAATACAAAGTAAAGACAAAACATATACAAATCAAGAGAAAATCCAAAAGATATTTAAAGATTTTTATGCAAACTTATACATGGAAGAGTAATTAGGGCCTAATTATGAGGGGGAAAATGAAGAAATTTCTAGACAAAATGGAAAAAATGAAAATTACTGAGGAGTGTAAAACAATCTTAAACAAGCCCTTCTCAAAAGAAGAAATCATCCAAACAAGATTGAATTGTTTCAAAAACATTTCATTCACAGATGGAACTTATCTGCACTGATAACTGTTCTGGGTGTGTGATCTATTGGCCACTCAAGTTCATTTGAATCTGCTTTGCTTAATCCCACTGGGGCATGGATCAAACTTTAAGGAAAGGAGTTCCTTCACTGACGCAGGGGAAGTTTAACTGTCCTTGGCACAAAACCTGACTGCCTTGTGTATTTTTTGGCTTAGTGTGAGTGGACAAGAGTGTCAAAACACAAGTAAGAGCTACTGACTTCATTCACTGGAGAATTAACCTCCATTGCCCCACCTTGTCTGCCTCCTCAGCACACACATGACAGTGCAGAACTCTTTTACTATGCAATTTATTACAACAGCAAAAGGAAAACAAAAGATTTCCAACTTGACTTTTCTCCACAATTTTCACATGTAATACTATCTTTCATTTCTTCTAATATAATTTGTAATATCCAAGTCTCCATTGTAAAGAAAAAGTAAATAAGAGTAACAGTAACAATGATGTATTATTGTATATTATTTCTAAGCTATATTAGATATCCTGTAGCTAATAGCTCTCTGGGTGATATATAGTAAAAATATAAAATGCAGATACTTATAAATCAAAACAAAAGCAGCCTAATAAAACAAAAATATTAAAAAGTGGCATGATAAACTAAAAAGCAGCAGAAGCTAAAATAACAGGCATCACAGTAAGTTCTTGAAGTACAATAATATAAAATGTATAATAGTGAAAAAGAATAAATTACTTTCATCAAACTGATTTGAATTCAGAAATGTAAAATGCAATTTGCTGTTGAACATTCTTTGAAAAAAAATATAAACAAATGGATTCAAAATTAAACTATGGGGGGTTGCAGACTGCCAGAAATAGTGTGAATTCAGTCCACTTTTAGGGTTAGGGTTAGTGCTAGGGAATCATGGGAACTGTTATTTTTCTGAGACATTGAGCCTTCTCTGTCAGACAACTCTGATGCCACAATAAAATACAGTTCCCATGGTTCCCTAACTCTAACCCTAACCCTAAAAGTGGACTGAATTCACACTATTTCTGGCAGTCTGCAACCCCCCTATATTGCCTTTTACAGGTTGAGTTTCCCTTATCCTAAATACTTGGGACCAGAAGTGTTTTGGGGTTTGAATTTTTTCAGATTTTGGAATATTTGCATATGTACATAATGAGATATCATGGAGATAGGACCCAGGTGTAAACATAAAATTTATGTTTTGTATACACCTTATACACAGCCTATTTTTAATGATTTTGTACATGAAACAAAGTTTGTGTACACTGCATCATCAGAAGGCAAAGGTGACATTATCTCAGCCGGGTACCCATATGGATAATTTTGGATTTCAGAATTCCATGTAAGGGATGCTCAGCCTTTACTAATAACTCCTTCCTTGCCATCTCCAAATTGAATTGCATCAACTTTGTCAGATATTTTGTTATATATTTACCCATTCTTAAAAACTGTTGTCTTGTACTGCTAGTTCTTGTTCTTCACATTACTACTATGTCCACAGTATATTATCAAAGAAATTATAACCATGTAAATGGCAACACCTGTCATTCTTTAATAATCTTGGGAAATGCCTTCAAATGTGCACTTCTTTTTATACAGCAAAATATAGGATTCTGTTGGATGGCGCTTGACAGATAAAGTGGCATAAAATTGCATTATTCCTACAGTGTAGATCAGGGGTAGGCAACCTTTTCCCTTTAAGGGCCGAGGGACTTCAGCTCCCAGAATCCCAGGAGCTATTGGCCAACATGGGACTATTGGCCAACATGGCTGAGGGTTCTGGGAGCTGAAGTCCCTCGGCTCTTAAAGGGGAAAGGGTTGCCTACCCCTGGTGTAGATGCACCCCAACTGTAGTTTCCCATACATAAGTTGCCATAATTGTTCACACCCATAGTCACTTCTTTCTCTGAAGTAATGGCTAAAGAATGCAGACTGAAGAGTAGAAAGAGGATATTCACCTGAACATCTTTCTGGTGTGGTTTTTGAGTCTGGGCTTTGCACCTATTAAGGTTTGTTTCTTTCACATGAAACATTCTAGAACAATATATGCAGAGATGTGTTTAAATTGTTTAAAGCCAAAAGCCACAACTGCCAATGCAAGATGGGATGAATTTGATGTGGTCTTTCCAGGTTTTCAAAACAAGTGTTTTCCTTCCAGTCATCATAATACCCCAGCTAAGTTGCTAAAGTCTTCCCTTAAAGAGATGATAGTTACAAGCACTGTGGATGACACTGCTTTTAGTCAGCCATTTGAACTAGCCATGCCTGTTTACTCATGCAGCATAATGTCTTGCTCCGGTAATGAGCCACCACATCCAAACATTAAATATACACCATAATATTTCCATCTGTGCTACAGATGGTACAGACACTCTGTTTATATTCAGATTGTCATTTACCTATTATAGTCAATGTGTCAAAGACACAGGAATAGTATATATTGAGAAGTTTGATGACTTACATTAACAGTAACTGAAAAGGAACAACTATGGGAAAAAGAGGAACCCAAAGTTCCTCCAAAACATAGGGCCTCGGCAGACGACTAATAGAGTTGTCTTGGAGGCTTGGAAGAGGAGGGGCAGCCGCACGAGCGGCGCCCCTTCCTCTCCCTGAGGTCGCCCTCGGAGTCGCCGGCCCTCCGCACGGCCGGCGCTCCGGGGATGACCTCACGCCGCGGCGACCGGACGCGCCGCGGCGGAAAAGACAGCGAAAGTGCGCCTGCCGCTTTTAGGGCGCACTTTCACTGTCTTGAGGAAGGAGCGCTGATTTAGTGCTCCTTCCAGGGACGCCGCCGGTGCGCCGAGGTGCGGAGGCTGCGGCCCCGCGGCGCGCCGGCCCAGGGCGTCCTGGACGCCCTCGTCTGCTTCCCCCCATAATTTATCTAAACAGATATGGCAAAAACAACTAACCCGTTTTTCAGATGGCGCTTTGCGCCAACTTGGAGGCAAGGAAGGGGAGGGGCAGCCTCACGCTGGGCACCCCAACTCCTTCCCAAGGACATCGTCAGATCACCCACCGTATTTTAGTGCTCCTTTCCCAGGTGGTGAAAGGGAGGATTGGGGCCAAGGTGTGGGGCAGCCTCAGCCCCAATCCGCCACTTCCCAGGGCAGCCCATGGCCGCCTGTCTGCATCTTCCCTAACTGTTTCCATCAAATCACAAACTTTGGTTTCCTAGCATGGCTTGGTGATGCACTACAATGCTTATGACACTAGAATACTTTCAAAATCGACACGAAGGTAGCTAACAACAACAAACACCTGGGGGACCCAAGCAGGAGAGTGCTATGTTTTCCCATCCTGCTTGTGGGCTGACATCATTGCTTTTACTCTACTGTGAATATGCTTGAGCTCCTCTTGCATACACTTGAGATTTTGAAAGATGATGTATGTTCCCCAGTTCAGCAACACAAATGTTCAGCAGATTCAGAAAAGCATTATTCAGCAAGCAGAGTTGAACTGCTTTCAGGACTGAAAGGTTTCCCCATTTACACAGTATACTTAAGAGTCCAAACAATTCACCTGTTACAAAGCTACTCAAAACATACTGTCTTCCTAGGTTTACTATATCTCTCACCATCCACCACAAGCTACAGCTTCTCACAAGAATGTCCTTGGTGATTTGCAGCTCATACTTCCTCCCCACACATCTGCTTACTATTTCAGGCCACAAATGATACACAATCTTTTCTTTTCCCAGCACTGCCAATAGGCTAACATACACCTTCATACCATGTTGCCATAATATGCTCAAGAATGACAATTAAGCATGGCAGGACCATGTCTGGACCATGATTCTGACAGTTCTATTCTTCCAACTGATGCTATCAAGGGGCCCCCAGCTTCTCCCAGCTATTATTTGTCTGTGGAGTAGAAAAGGTCTGCTACATTGGGGAGGGATGCTGCCCAAGGAGTTACTGAATACCTTCTTCCACAATGGCTGAAAAGTACATATGTTGTCATAACTGGAGGTTATGCCCCATATGTCAGCTACAGGATGCTGGTCATTAAGTCTATGTTATGATTTTCTAAACTAATCACTCAATTTTCTTCTATTTCTGGGAAGCCCTTTTCTATGGTAAGGTGGGGCAAGGGTGGGAAAAGAAGGTATAGATGTAGCAGGGCACATGTTTCACTGAATTACAGGCTCCCTTTCTTTTAGCCCTCTTAGGTGAGAGTGACACAATTTTTATTAAAAAATAAATAAAATAGAAACTACTTTAAAAGGACAGATAAAGGAAAAGCAAAACCTCTCTTACATGATATTAGAGGTGTCAATCTTGGCATGGCTATACTCATTCATTGCTAGTTGGCATGCCTTTTTATGAGTTTACACTGCACGTATTTACATCATTTCCTGTTCACTGGTCTAAGCCGTACCCCCTCTCTTCTTGCATCTGTTAGTTTTCTATCTCTGTCCCCCATGTTTGAAGTAAACATGTTACAAAGTCTCTCACACTGAGATGTGATGAAACCTTTAGTACTCATAAATAAATCTACTTTATATGTCATTAAATTGAAGACTATTAATCTGCTAGATCCTCTTTCTGTGTGTGTGAGAGAGAGAGGGAGTGAGGGAGAGGTAGTAGTTTGGGACCGGTTGTTGCTTACCTTCTGCTTGAAAATATCTATCTCTATTGCTATCTCTCACATTCTTCAATACATGAAAGCAGAATGTGAGAACCAAGCAAAGGTTTAGGCTACAAGAGCAAAGGGGGGGGGAGGTCCTTATTATTAATCTGTCAATAATCTGACTTTTCCCCAAACTCAGGACATCTTACAGCATTTTAAACAAATACATATAAAAGCACATACTAAAGATTTGAGCAAAAATATACAAAACATTATTCAAATAAAATAAAATTATCCATAGATAAATTGTCTAAAACAAATCCAGTTCTGTAAAGGGTGAGTATAAAATGTATACAGAAATAATAAAGAAAAAAAAATACAACAATTAAAGTCACATTTTCAGAATTTCATATAACATACAAATGGGCAGTGTGGCAATGAGTCTTTGCAAATAAAATTAACCAATACTACAAAGAAATGTTTGGTTGTCCTGATGTGTAACCTGTACTCAGGACAAAATGCTACTGTCAGGACAGAATACAGAGAAACTGAATGATTTCCAACTGGCAAGGGGGTCAGGCAGGTCTGCATTTTACTACCTTATCTGCTTAAATTGTTTGCTGAACATATCATACATAAAGCAGGATTAGACACAGAAGGAGGAGGCATGGAAATTGGAGGAAGGAATATCAAGAATCTAAGATATGTGGATGACACCATATTACTAGCTGAAAATAACAAAGACTTGGGGCATTATCACACCAGCCCTGTGTCCATTGCAATCATATTAGAAATGGAACACACTGCTTTAAAAATGTTTCTTCTCACACCTCTCTTCTTTCACATGTGAAACAGGGGTCCCACCTCATCGAGGGCACCATTATTGTGATGCTTCACAAGGCAGCAAATAAGCCGAAGTTAGCATTCTAAGTGCCTTTATGTATATTGATAGTCTTGCACCCACAATATTTGACTTCCAGATAATGTTTACATGTTTGATTTCCTTGATGGCATCTGACTGTTGTCCCTGAAGGAAGGAAATGAGGAGAAGCAGTTTATCGACAGGCATATCTTGATGTTCATCAAAGACTCAAACAATTCCCAGTTGGATGGATCCTAGAGTCTCACAACTAGAACAACCCATCAAAAGGCATTGTGGGGCTATTTCATCTTTCTCACTCAGATGAATTGCGTGGTATTAAGAAGAAAAAAAGATGGAGGGTGGGGTGGGGAAACATGGGAGGGCTACTAATGAGAGATACTGCTAAGTTCTGCATAAAATTCTGTGAATGGAAGAGTCCGCACAATAAGAACCTCATGTGGAAGCACCTTCAAATGGAATGGGTTTAGTAATATCCTTGCTCAAATATTGTCTGTAGACAATTGAAAACAATCTGCTATTATGGTTAGACATTGGCTAGTTAGCAATTTCAAAGTGTGTGCACGAGGGACTGAAAGAGATGGCTTCAGGAAGTTCAACATCTGGAAACAACTGGCCTCTCATTATGCAGTCACTTTGTACTGATCTGTTTTCTGAAGATGAACAGTTCCAGAGCATGCTCCTCTAATTATTTTATCCTCCTTTCAAAACTTTTCTGAAATAGCAGCTTCCCACTTTGCCTCAATTCATGTGCTGTAAAATGTCAATTGGCCACACTGGTGAGAAAGCTGACTGTGGGAGCCTTGGTATAGTAGACAGCAGCCTTTCTCAACATGCATTACAACCCATCTTGATGGGAATTGATGTCCTACAGAAGCATTAAATCCAAACAGGGTATACAAACAAATGAGTATGTTCATGGGCCACACAGAGCAGCAAAATGTAAAGAGAAGTTCTATTCATGTCCATTCAATTAGAAATAGAACCTTTCCAGCTCAGCCATGGAAAACCCCTGGGTGACCTTGGACAAGCCACATGCTCTCAGCCTCAGGGGAAGACAATGGCAAACCTCCTCTGAACATATCTTGCCAAGAGAACCTTATCATATATTTGCCTTAGGGTTGCCATAAGTCAGAAATGATTTGAAGGCACACAACAATAACAACAACGACTATGAGGAAAGACCCTGCCAAGCAGGGAGCTCCCAAAAATTCTCTGTTGTTATATATTGGTGTCATTTTGCTCCTGTCAGCTTTATTTCCTGTCAGCTGCATTAGGGCCACCTTGGTTTTCCTTGCCTTTCCTTGTGTTATCCAGTCAGTCAAGAGTGCCATTTGTCCCCAAAAGGGGGGACCATCCCGGTTTTAAGGCTTGTGGAAATGTCCCAGCTGGTTGCAGCTGCATGTCCCGGTTTCCAATGGAAACAGCAACCATTGTGTTACTGGATGAGCTTGTGAGTCCTGCTCAAAATGGAGGACATTTTGCAATTCCTCCTGGACTCCGGCACTCCTCCCTACTTGGCTCTGAAGAGAGCAGGAGAAGGAGGAAGGCAGGAAGGAAGCCAGGTGGATAGGCAGCAGCGGCATCAAGGCTGCCATGTAGTTCCTCCAAGGAAGGAAGGGAGGGAGGCAGGGACCAAAGCAAGGGAGCCCCAGGCGATGCTCCCTGTGGTGGTGGTTGTTGCCCCATTAGCCTCCACAGGCAACATGGAGCCGGAGGGGGCCAGGGCCAGGTGGCACTGGTGCTGCTCTTCACTGCTTCACTCCTCACCATCTCGGCCTGGCTCCTCTAGCTGGCCTGGGGGCTCTGGTCAAGGGTTCCTCGGGGTTGGGCTATGGAAGGAAGGTGGCCAGGCAGGTGTCCCTTGCTTCCTCTCCTTCCCAGTTGCCTGTTCTTCCCAATGTCTCACCTAGCACCTGTGGCTCAGTCTCAAATAGAGCAGACCCACTGCATCAGTGGAGTCTGGCTCCAGGACCCTCGATGGACACCCAAATCCATGGGTGTTCCAGTCCTATTATACACAGTGGTGGCATAAAAAATGGTGCCCATTATAGAAAATGACAAAAGTAAGGTTTGACTTTTCAGGAATTTTAAATCAAATATTTTCAAAACATGGATGATCGAATCAATGAATGCAGACACCAACTGTAAATAAAAGGGTTGGACTAGAATGGTCTGATTAACAATTTGTAAGCCACTGTGAGATTATTTCTAAAGAGGAGGAGGGATATACATACAATAAACAACAACAATCAGTTGCTGGATGGTGAGTCACGACACAGATAAATGTAATGGCTTCTGTGGGTCTCTTGTAATCAGGCTAAAAGAGAATTTAGGCCTTTGTGTGTTACTAGGAGCAACTGAGGTCCAAAACATTGCAGAAATAATCCAGTTCCAGACTGCTTTACATGTGCTGGCTCAGTGCTAGGGAATCCTGGGAATTGTAATTTATTGGGGGCACAAGAGCTCTCTGACAGAGAAGGCTAAATGTCTCACAAAACTACAGTTCCCAGATTTCCCTAACATTGAGCCAGGTCAGTTAAAGCGGTCTCAAACTGGATTATTTTTGCAATGTATCTTGGATTTTATGGTATCCCAGTTCAAGAAAGGTTGTGTATCTGTGGAGAGCCAGCTTTGGAGGATTTGGCTCATTATATACTTGAGTGCCAGATATATGCTGGTATTAGAGAAAGTTATTTAGAGCCTTTCCTAAAGAAAATGAAATACTGGGGTGTGAAAGAGAAGCTTAGTTACTTGTTACAATAAACAAATCAATATGTGATCCCAAGGGTAGCAGTGTTTGTGGCAAATGCTTCCAAGTGTAGAGAAAAGTTCTTGGGGACCGTCTTAACTGACATAGAAACCTGAGGATATGTGTCTATAAAATGCCTTTTTGTTATAACATCAAGGGTTAATAAGCTCTCTTTCTTTTTTATTACAGTGTGATCTGTTTTATAATGCAAGACATATATCTTAAGCTTAGGTATTTTATTTATTTATTTATTTAATTTAAATGTTTTAATGTTGATTCTGTAATTGTCATTGTATGAAAGCTTGGATGTTTTGTCTGCTATGGTCTTTGGACTAAGCAATAAACTATCTATTGTTGTACCTGTAAAGCATCATGTATATTGATGGCAATATATAAAGAAATAAACAAACAACTGAAATATTCAATATAGCAATGTTGAATGTCAAAATGTGGTGTGTGTGTGTCTGTGTGTTGTTTTTTGGGTTGGCCAGAGAGGAGGAGCTACATTGCAACTTTCTGTCCAGGAAGAATGTCAAAACCTCCTCCATTCTGAGCATGACTGAGAAGCATACATTTATATTAATTTTTTTAAAAAAAATTATGAATGTGTTTGTCTTTTAGTTGGTCATGTCCTCCATTTTTCTTGAATGTCCTACATTTTGCCCTGGTTTTGTGGAAGAGAATTATGGCAACCCTAGTCAAGAGATATATATGAAGTATGATAACTTCATTATATTATGGAGCCCATTAGATCTGACTGTCTACATCAAGAAGCTAAACAAGAGTGACAGGAGTGGGCATCAGCATTTTGGGTGGATACAGGCACATTTGTGATCATTTTCATGAAACATGCCCACCTATTCTGGTTCATTTGTGCAAGCTTGGTGCAGCCATTCTCCCACATGTGCAATGTTTTTGTGGAACATCACTGCCACTGCACCTCTATTAAGAGCACATGTATGGATCCAGTCCTTCTTGTATACATGTTTCTCACCTCACGTTGTCTTGCCTCTGTCAAAAAGATTTAGCCTTCCTTTCATAAACAACTTTTACTTCCATGAACATTAACCTAAAATAACATGGAAGCAAATTCTATATTTATTCATGCATTGTCACCTTTATTTTTTCACGCACAGAAAAACAAAATATATATTGTGAGGCTGAGGACACAAGATTTTGTGGAAACTAGAAAATGGAGAGGAGCTCTGTTTATAATTTAGATCAAGTATGTCATTGGTGGGCAACCACTTAAAGTAAACTAAACTGGTTCTCCAAGTCACTCAAATTACAGTTTTGTTATGAAACTCGGTCTGGAAGTTTTTATCCTAAACCCCTAAATTGCAAATCATCACTTCACTGGGAGGAGAAAAAAAACTTGTCTATATTACAAATACCACCCATTTGGCCAACAGACTGAGAGTGCATTCATCATCATAAAATCCACAAAGAAAAAAGAAAAACCAACTGAGGAAGAATATGAAGAATAGCTTCTTCTGCTTTTCCACTTTCCACAACTCAAAATAATTTCCTCTATAATTAAGGGCACAGTTATATGCTTGCAGAGTTCCATATAACTTTCAGGTAACCTCTGGAAGCTGAAATCAAGAGAAGAAAGACCAATGATGATAACGGATGATAAGGGATTTAACTGTCAGTCATTCTTTGTTATTTTTGTTGGCCCCTTAAGCTCCTCACAGGCAAAAAAAGAGAGAGAGAGAGAGAAGGGGGATCAGCCCCTAATGAGATTATTTAATGCTATGCCATTTTATCTTATTCACAATATTTGTGAATAATAACCCCATAACTAAGGCTTTCTAAAAATGTAAAAGAATGCAATCCAAAACCATGCAAATATAAAAGCAACATTAAAATATTGGGCCACTGAAGTTGAACTGATTCAGCACAAGGCTTGCAAGCAGTTCCTAACCCTTTCAAGAGTCTGGAATTTCAAATACTTTTAAAGTGTTTTTAAAAATTAAGTAAATGGTTAAAAACAACAAAAATAATGCTAACAAAACAATTTAAAGGGACTGGACAAAGAGATGGGTCTTAACACCTTGACACCAGCAAACCTCAATTTGGGGAAAATGTGGAGCAAAGTTTGGAAAAGTTACTGTGTTGATTACCACTCCCAGCGTGCATTGACTCTGCTGTGTGGGGCATTTTGGGAGCTGTAGTCTAAGCTCTGTCAGGAGTAAATGGCTGCAGCTTTTCTGTTTAGAAAGATCCTAAGAGGGAATTAAAACCTCTGCCAAATTGTAGGTAGATAGTTTCACAGTTTTAAGTTAGTCACATTCTGAATGGACTTGAGTGAACAAATGTGTGAGGGTTTTTATGTTATTATTATTATTATTATTAAAGTTTATTTATAAAGCACTGTCAATGTACACAGCGCTGTACAAAGAGACAATCAAAGCATAAAGTAGAAATAAAAACCTGCCAAAGGCATACAATCTAAAAATACAAAACAAGAGGTAAAATAATAAAAATTAATTAAAAGCAAGGAACAATTACAACAATTAAACAACAACATCCACTGTCTGCCCAAATAACAGAAAGAGTAAATGTATATTAGACAGTGCCTGGGAATGCCTCCCTGAACAGAGTGGTCTCTCCCTATTGGATTGCTAAATTATTTTTATTTAGTGAGTTAATTCATTATGGTGCCCGTATCTGATAACATATTGGCTTTCCCACAATTAATTTTTCTGTTCACATGATGCACACAAAGAGCTGGAGTTATTGGTAATGATTCCCATGCCATCAGCAGCATATTTTCCTTTGCCACCCTATGATTCCTTGTTCCTTTGTTTCTCTCCCATATTGGAAATGTTCTGCTGCATAGTATGGCCTCTCCTCACTTCCTGGCCACATTGTTGACCACAGTCCTCTACACAATGAGAACTGTCATGTGGAAGCAATGACTCCTTCTGGTTTCCCCCTCTGTAACTCTTGTTTATTTACTTTTCTTCCTTTTTTTCATTTTAAAGGGAGGAGATCCACTGTTGGAACAGCATGCGCGTGGCCCCAATCCAGCCCATCGCTGTTGTTTCAGAGCGGTGGCCTCTGAAAAGGAGCGTTTTTTTCGGGTTGTGGTGACTTGGCGGTGGCCTCAGGGTGGCTTGGGAGCATGGATCATGTGATTGCCACACCCCCAAGATGCCTGGAAGCTGGCTTTTTTTTTGCCCATCTGTTTTGGACCAATATATCTATCTTTTCCCCATGGAGCTTGGAACAATACATATGGCTCTCCCTCCCATCTCAGAATAATAGAGTGAGCTCTAGAAAATCTTTGAGATATGTTAGGTCAAGACAGAGGAAAAGAGATGGGCAGGAGGGCACCAACTGTGAGGAAACGCTGGCTACCACCTCATGTTGTAAACCGTGTCACTATAGATTTTCAATCAATAATTTTTCTGGATTGACTGTCTATGTTGGCCATCTTAGGTTTCTCCCATGCAGGAAAGTATACAAGAGGTTTCTTGTCTCAGTGGAACTCTGAGCTATAAGGTCAACATGCCATGTCTTGAGAGTTTCTCATCTTATTCCATTATGTTCTGTTCTCTATTCCTGCTTTTGGTTTTGCTCTCTGATCCCAATCAGTCTTTCACTAGACTCCCTATCTATCTATGAGGGGTTGCAGACTGCCAGAAATAGTGTGAATTCAGTCCACTTTTAGGGTTAGGGTTAGTGCTAGGGAGTCATGGGAACTGTTATTTTTCTGAGACATTGAGCCTTCTCTGTCAGACAACTCTGATGCCACAATAAAATACAGTTCCCATGGTTCCCTAACTCTAACCCTAACCCTAAAAGTGGACTGAATTCACACTATTTCTGGCAGTCTGCAACCCCCCTATGTAGCTATCCCTCAGCTTATTTATATTCTAACTTTTACCCCAAGCTGAGACTCATTTCTGGAGTTCTCTCCCAGCTCCTGACTCATTCTTGACTGCTGCCCACAGCCCAGCCCTAGCACTTCTAAGTTTCCTGGTGGGGCAGGGACTTAAACCTGGGTTTTCCCAGAACTACTCTGACATTCTACCACTATACCACTCTGGTATACAAACATGCACCTTCTCTGTAACATGGAAATATACTATTGGAAATGTTGGTGTGCACACAGTGATCACACTTGATGTATGAACTGTAGAGCCACCCTAAGTGGCACACAAACAGCTGGAGGGGGGGCGGAATCAGAGAACCAAAAGGGAGCTTTCCCCATATTACAAACAGTTATATGTACATAGTTTTTTGTGGGTTTTTCTGGCTGTGTGGCCATGCTCTAGAAGAGTTTCTTTCTGATGTTTTGCCAGCATATATGGCTGGCATCTTCAGAGAAAGTTCTATGTATGTACATACACAAACATCCTTTCTCAAAAGACAAATTGATCAAACATCGGTAATCTGTAGACTGTTTTCCTCCATGACATTTTTGTAGGTTAGTTAATGATACAGTTCACTGACACAGGTATAATTCAAAATTAGAACTTCCTAGAGAACAAGAGAAGTCCCAGCAGACTGGAGGAGGACAAATGTTGTCCCCATCTTCAAAAAAGAGGCAGAGGACCCAAATAGTTACTGCCCAATCAGCCTGGCATCAATACCAGGGAAGATTCTAAAGGAGATCATGAAACAGACATTCTGTAAACATTTAGAAAGGAATGCTGTGATCACTAAAAGTCAGCATGGGTTTCTCAAAAACAAGTCATGCCAGACTAGCTTTATCTATTCATTTTATAGAGTTGCAAGCTTGGTAGATGAGGGGAATGCTGTGGCTGTAGGATATCTTGATTTCAGTAAGGACTTTGACAAGATCCCCTATGATATCCCTGCAAACAAGCTAGTAAAATGTGGGCTAGACAATGAAGCTGTTAGGTGAATCTGTAGTTGGTTGACAGACCAAGCACAAAGGGTGCTCACCAAAGGCTCCTCTTCATCCTGGAGAGAGGTGACAGCAGGGGGGGGGGGTTGCCACTGGGTTCTGTCCTGGACCCAATGCTATTCAACATCTTTATCAGTGACATCTTTATCAATAGAAGAAGGAATAGAGGGCATGCTTATCACATTTGCAAATAACACCAAATTAGGAAAGGTAGTCTATACCCTCGAGGACAAGATCAGAATTCAAAATGACCTTAACAGATTAGAAGGCTGGGCCAAAACTAACAAAATGAATTTCAAATGAAGAAATGCAAGGTACTACACTTAGGCAGAAAGAATGAAATGCACAGATAGGGGAAACTGGCTTGACAACAGTACATGTGAAAGAGATCTAGGAGTCTTAGTAGACCACAAGCTAAATGTGAGTCAACAGTGTGATGTGGCAGCTAAAGCCAATATGATTTTAGGCTTCATCAATAGGATTATAGTGTCTAGATTAGAGAAGTTATAGTGCAATTCTAGTCTGCTTTGGTCACCTGGAATACTGCGTCCAGTTCTGGGCACCACAATTCAAGAAGGATATTGACAAGCTGGAGCATGTTCAGAGGAGGGCAATCAAAATAGTGAAAGATCTGGAAACCATACTCTATGACAGGGGTAGGCAACCTACAGCCCGGGGGCCAGGTGCAGCCCCCCAAGGCCTTTGGACCGGCCCCAGGCCGGTCCTGCCACCGCCACCACCGATCCCCCCCACCGCTGCCCGCCATGATTATTGTTGTTATTACTTGTTCTTGGGGTTTTCTTGGCAAAATCTCCACAGGGGTTTTGCCATCATGGCTTTTCTGGGGCTGAGACAGTGTGCATGCATCCTTGCTTGTTTGTGGGCCTGCCTTCCAGTCGTTTCCATGATGATAATGATTATTGTTGTTATTACTTGTTCTTGGGGTTTTCTTGGCAAAATCTTCACAGGGGTTTTGCCATGGCTTTTCTAGGGCTGAGAGAGTGTGCATGCATTTTTTTTCCTTCGCCCCTCAATTGTCTGAGGGACAGCAACCCGGCCCCCAGCTCAAAAAGGTTGCCTACCTCTGCTCTATGAGGAGAGACTTAGGGAGTTGGGTATGTTTAGCCTGGAGAAGTGGAGGTTTAGAGGTAATATGAAAGCCATGTTTTAATATTTTAAGGGATGTTATATTGAGGATGAATCAAGCTTATTTTCTGCTGCTCCAGAGACTCGGACACAGGGCCTGAATGAAAAACTTAAAAGTGTATAAAAGCCCTATTTAATTAAACTAAAATCTTTTAGAGCCTTTACAGACTGCCAGAAATAATGCAGCTTGAGGCCACTTTAACTGTCCTGGCTCAGTGCTAAGGAATCATGGGAACTGTAGTTTATTGTGGCACCAGAGCTCTCTGACAAAGAAGGCTCAATGTCCCAGAAAAAAATACAATTCCCATGATTAGTCTTAAATGTGCCACAAGACTCCTCTCTGCCTTCCTTTTCATGGCAGAACAAACTGCCATGGAAATTGGTGATCTCTACTTCACTTAAAGCAGAGATAAATAGTGATCTGCCAGGAATGCTGAAGAAAAAGGAGATGGGATGGTGTTTCATATAGCACAAAAGCAGGACTCAGGAACTGAATCTGGTGCATGTGCTGCAGCTTGCCCACATCAGTTGCATACCCTCCAACTGCCCTGATTTGTCAGGGACAGCCTGATTAATCCCCTGCCACCCCACTTTTTCGGAGGCCTTTAAAATGTCACACACACACACACACACACACACAGTACACAAACCAGCTAATATAATATGAACAGATTTTAAAAATGAAAATAGTTTGCTTCCCTGTGTTGGAATTGTCTTCAGCTGAAAATGGGTGAATATAGTCAGTCCATACAAATACACAATATTTAGCTTTAGCCATAGGAATGAGTTGGAATCATTCCACTGTTATGAAAGATGTAGATAATGTGTGACTCCTAATTCCTAAAGAATACGTGTGTGGGGTGTGTGTGTGTGTTATCCTTAAAAAAGAAAAAGAAAAGAAAAGATAAATGCTATAGCTCCAAAATGAATAATTTAATATTCTGACTATTTTCTATTCTACCAATGTTGCAATATTCATGCTGCATTGTCACCTTATAAATGTGTCTTGGGGAAAGCAGCTTCATATTCTATCTTTGTGTCATGAGAATGTGGCTATTGTGTCTTATGCCATGATGCCATAGCTATCTTCAGACTACAACTGAGATCAGCCAGCATAGATTTGCAGTAGGTTTGGGATGGTGGATACAGGAGGTCTAGAGAAGGGGTGAATGTTATGATGGAGCTCTCCCAGTACACTCATGGCCAATCATATCAGTGAAGATATGAAACTGCATCCCGCAGCATGTGGCTACCATTGCATAGGCTGGGGAAACCTCTGCTCAAGGAAATAACAGATGCTTTCTTGTTCAGTATTCTCAAAAGTTATTTACACTGGTGGAATTCCAACAATGAAAGCCAGAATAGTGTAGTGGTTTGAAAGCTGGACTAGAGTGCTGGAAACTAAGGTTCAATTCCTTGCTCACCCATGGAAACCCACTGGGTGACCTTGGACAAGTCGAACAGTCTCGGCCACAGAAAATCCGGTGCCTGTCAGCATTCTGGCACATCCTGCCATAAAAGCAGTTTGCTATTGTTTGCTGTTTTTTTCCTTTCCGGGGTTACGCTATTGATGATGTTTATACCTTATAGCAGTGGTTCCCAAACTTTGGTCTTTCAAGTGGTTTGCACTTCAACTCTCAGAAGTCCCAGTCAACTTGTCCAACAGTCAGGAACTTTGGGAATAAAAGTCCAAAATAACCAAATGTGGCAATATGTTGGCAGTATTATAAACTTGATGTTACAAGAAAGAGGGGCTTGGTGGTGAAGATAACAGGATATGTAGTGGTTCCACAAGGAAAAATAATTGTCTGGTCGGTTGTGTTGGGAAGGAAGTGATGCTGATATTCACCAAGGCCAGTCTCATGGGAATCTTGAAAGAGGTGGGTGGGAGATGGTGGAATTGCCACTCTAGGTGTCAACCCATGTGAGGGTGGGGTGGGGTGGGGTGGGGTGGGGTGGAGAGATGAGGTTTCTGGGCAGGGCTTTTGGGGGTGGGGCCAAAAGGCTGTGCGCCATTCTACTCTCATGCAGAGTGGCACATGGCAGGGAGGGAATGTGCCCAGCCCCCCTCCCTGCCACTTGGCAGTCTACTCACATACAGAGTGGTGTGCAGCAGGGAGGGAACTGTCCTGTTTACCTCTTCCAAGGACAGCACCACAGAGAAATAAGTGAAGGATTAGTCAAAAGTCCGTTCCAAACGTCACACAACAAGAGTCCAGTATGTAACAGCAAAAGGAGCAGCAGAAGCATAGTCACAAGGCAGTTCCAAAGGTCAGAAAACAGGAGTCTGATAGCAGAGGACAGGATACACAGCAACTAGGGAGGCTACAAGACTGATTGTCAGCTCCAGGGAATCATATCAGCTGGAGCCTTTTTAAAAGTCTCAGTGTGCCTCAGCTGATCATGATTAGCTCTTCTTCTTCTGGCTTCTAGCATCAAGGATTCCTTGGTTTGTCTTCTCTCCACAGTTCCTAGTACCAGCAACATAAAGTTTGCTTCTCCCTCTGCAGCCTCCTGCATCTCTTCTCCCTGCCACAAGTCACACCAACATTGTTCTCCTCATGATACTTTTCTCATGAGGAGAATGAGGGGGCAGCACCAAGGCGTGGGGGAGTGGCAACCAGGTGTCACCCATCTTCTAGGATGTCACCCAGTGCACCATACCCCCTGCACCCCACTAGCAATGCCACGGGTGGGAGGTAGCAAGAATGAATGTAAAAATATTTTGGTTTATAAACAAATGAGAAAAAAACCTGTGAATATACAGGGTGGGTACATTCAGAGGCATCACTAGGGGGTGCACGCCACCCCAGGAGGCATTCAAAGGGGAGTAACATTGCTGCTCCCCAAACATCTGCCTTTTGGAAGAAATGGGTTGTGGCATTTGACTAAGTCCCTTTAAAACACTGAAGAGAAGGTGTGAATGGGAGAGGCCCTAGTTTTTTAAAAATTAAAATTAAAATTATTTTTTAAAAAAAATATCCTACCAAATGTTCACTTTTATCATGAAACTATATACATATAAAAACATTTAGGCTGTGTGTGTTATATTG
This sequence comes from Phrynosoma blainvillii, assembly GCA_026167975.1. NCBI lineage: Eukaryota > Metazoa > Chordata > Lepidosauria > Squamata > Phrynosomatidae > Phrynosoma > Phrynosoma blainvillii. The sequence goes on along the minus strand of JANUYF010000002.1, from coordinate 286,700,229 downwards.
TAATTTAAAGATAATTTTAATTTTGCTAGTTGTTTTATGTCACAACTATTACTGTAACATTTAGTGATATATGGGAATTATGATTTATGAGTAATACTAGTACAAAAAAGTTTACTAAGGATTCTGTATGGTATGGTATGGGAAGAGGTCAAGGAGAGGACAATGTCATGAGTTTTCACACTGGCTGATACCAACCCTACTGATGCCACTGCATTCATTGCTTACTATATGCTTGCAAATGGGAATTATGGTAGTTCTGTCTACAGAAGTCATGCTGTTAACTATTTGATTATTGAAATAAAGTTTTGCTGTTAAAACACAGAAGTGTGGTTTACTGAACTGAAGGGAGTGGGCAGATGACAGGTTCTTCTTAGGGTTTCTATAAGTTAGAAACGACTTGAAGTCACATAACAACAACAACCCCAGTAACACCAACTTAAGTCAATTTATGGATTTCAGCTAATGAGGTTGTTTTTTTTAACTGAAATGTTATTTCCCCATTTAAACCTGCTAAAAGGAAATGTATAGAAAATAATAATTGTTATTCTTCCAAATGGTTGAAATAATGCAATATTCAACTTTTAACAGACTGGCCAAAAAAAAAAAAAAAAAAAAAAGACAATCTTAAGCATTTTTCCATAACCTCTTGAAATGCTGAAGCATTGAGCAATGTCAAACCACGTAGAAAATTGCCACACTGCACTATGAGCAAGTTTGGCTTTTTTGTGTGCTACCATGACTCTGTTCCGGTCTTTGTGCATCAAATCTGCTGATTCTTGATTAGTAACTGGTGAGAGGTGCTTTGAAGCAAAAGTCTAAACGCTACAGACAGCCCAGGTACAGTATTTATTTATTTATTTCCCTTCTGTGAAGGAGCAAGTGTGAAACATCTAAAGAAACCTTGAAATTTGAAACATCTAAAGAAACCTTGAAATATGTATGTGAAAGGCCTCAAAATCCTTCAGAATGAAGAAGCAGGGAGTGGGGGGGGGGGGGGAGAGAAATACATGTTTTTCTGAACTAATAACCATCTCTCTCCCCACTTCTGTTGGGTAGCAGAAGGGCGTATTTGTCACATCCTTCATACCCGCTAATTTAAATAAATGAAATTAGTCATTCACATAAAAGAATATGAAATAAGTCAACTTCTCCTTGAGGCCTGGGTTACATCAGGCATCTGCACTGGAGACATTAGCTAAGCCCCTCTTCGCCCTCCTTTCAGTGTTTTTTCTGGATGCAGCTGTGCATACATTAGTTCTAATCTAAGAGTATTCTCATTTTCCAACCAGTTAATCATTTAATTTTTTAACCTGAGGTGTTCCTCAGTCTGGCCCTTGTCTGTATACTGAAGAATACTACACTGGAGAACATTAAGACTTTCTGCAACTCTTGTCTGTAATTGAAACCACATTGGAGCAGCAGAGTCCTAGGGGCTGTGGAAGGGGTGTGCATTGGCGCATGAAGCCAAGATGACCTCAATAAGGCATGCTAAGGGTAAAACTGTCAAGCTATCTTTCTTGAGCCTCATCTAGTGATTCAGAAATCACTTCTTCTCCCATTTATTTAAAACACCCACACTAGAAAACCTCTTGACTTTTTGTCTGGAAGGAACAGATTAAAGCAAAAAGTTTTAATACCCTCTAATTATTAAGGGAGTGTACATTAAGTGAGCATATATATATATGGGAAGGATTATAGGGATATGCAGCAACGTGGCTAGAAAGACTTAAGCGCCAAATACACTGACCCATTATTTCTGAGGGGCTTACTTCCAAATAAGCATGCTTTGGGCTTGGCAGCAAGGTTTGGAGCCTGGAAACCAATAGGAGTCCTACCCGAGCAGTTGCATCAAGATGTTGCAAGAACAGCATTGCAGAAGCAGATGGAATTAAGTTGACAGAGGGAGGGACAATGAAGAAAAACAGATGTAAAACTGAAGAAAGGAAGTTGAGCTGAGGGAAGAGAACAGAAGTCACTGTTGTGATTCTGGAAGTCGCAAGGCTTGCATTTATAGGAGAAGGATGTCCTGACCTGTAAAATTGCTATATGAACATTAAGAAAGACAAAGCAGAATGCGAACACTGAAAGTGAGAACAATATTGTCTGGAAGTTGTTGTTTTTTTAAAAGAGGAACCAGCATGGTGTAGTGTTGAACTAGGTTTGAGTGTTGAACTAAGGGCCTTTGCAGACTGCCAGAAATAGTGCAAATTGAGTCCACTTTAAGGGTTAGGGTTAGGGTTAGGGACTCATGGGAACTGTATTTTATTGTGGCACCAGAGCTCTCTGACAGAGAAGGCTCAATGTCTCAGAAAAAAAAAATTCCCATGATTCCCTAGCACTAACCGTAACCCTTAAAGTGGACTCAATTTGCACTATTTCTGGCAGTCTGCAAAGGCCTTAAGACTCTGGAAGAAAGAAATAGTGCAAATTGAGACTACTTTGGGCCTCGGCAGACAGCTTATTAAGGCGTCCTGGAGGCAGGGAAGAGGAGGGGCAGCCGCACGCTCGGCGCCCCTTCTTCCTCCCGAGGTTGCCCTCGGAGCTGCCGGCCCTCTGCACGGCCGGCGCTCCGGGGGCAACCTCCCACCGCAGCGTCCACACACGCTGCGGCGGATAAGTCAGTGAAAGTGCACCTCAGGCTTTTGGGGCGCACTTTCACTGACTTGTGAAAGGAGCGCTATTTTAGCGCTCCTTTCAGGGACGGGGAAGAAGCGCCGCAGGATCGAGGTGTGGGGCTGCCTCGGTCCTGCGGCGCACCTTCCTGGGGCGGCGCAGAGCCACCAGTCTGCTTCCCCCCCTTTAACTGTCCTGGCTCAGTGCTAGGGAATCATGGGAACTGTATTTTTTTCTATGACATTGAGCTGTCAGAGAGCTCTGGTGCCACAATAAACTACAGTCCCCATGATTCCTTAGCACTGAGCCAGGACAGTTAAAGTGGCCTCAATTTGCACTATTTCTGGCAGTCTGCAAAGGCCCCAAGTTTCTAATCCCTGCTCACTCATGGAAACCCACTGGGGGGACTGGGCAAGTCACACTCTTTCAGTCTCAGAGGGACACAATGGCAAGCCCCCACTGAATAAATCTTGCCAACTAAAACCCACAATAGGTTCACCTTGGCATCGCCATTAGTTGGAAACAACCTGAAGGTGCACAACAACAACAACAACAACAACAAGATGTCTAGAATGAAAAGCATTTCTAATCATTGTTTTATTTTGTAAAGTGTTAATGGATCACAGCAGGCAATTATCGTACAGGTTACCAAAAAGGTGTGGAGTTTGGAGAGCCTCCTCTAACAACAGCAGTTTATCTTTAGTATATTGGGGCAAATGGTAGCAGTCAGGATGAGAATAAGGACCAGCAATTGAGATACTAAGGCAGGGGTAGGCAACCTTTCCCCTTTAAGGGCCGAGGGACTTCAGCTCCCAGAAGCCTCAGCCATGTTGGCCAATAGTCCCATGTTGGCCAATAGCTCCTGGGATTCTGGGAGCTGAAGTCCCTCGGACCTTAAAGGGGAAAGGTTGCCTATCCCTGTACTAAGGTGTTGAGAAAGTAGTGGACGGGCCATTGCCAATGTCTCTCCCAAGATTCCTCTAAAACTTGAAGTTGCACAGGGGAAGTGAAGTTGCACAGGGGAATTGCACCCCTGTGCAATTGCCTAGATTTTCTAAGCAAACAACTGCAGAATGTTGGAGAGGATGTAAATGTAAAGGAACGTATCTCCATATGTGGCTATATTGTGATAGAGTTAAACAATTCTGGTCAAATGTTCTATCTGTCATTTCAGAGATCACTCTTCAGGAGATAGTTCCCTGTCCAGGTCTTTTATTACTTTCATTGTTTCTGCGAGAGAACAAAGATTTAGAAAATAAACCATTGATTTGTTTCCTTTTGGCCATCACAAGAACTGAAATTGCTAAGAACTGGAAAATGGGGAGTTTAACAATGGATAACTGGTGGCATAGACTATGGGACAGTTTATTAATGGAAAAGTTGTCGGACAAGATGGATAACCTCCATCATGCTTCTTTTGAGGAAAGATGGTGTCCCCTTTTGAAGTATATTAACAATTACTCAAATCAGTTAAAACCACCAGATCAGCATTTGAGTTTCTGGAATGGGACTTTTACGGAAGCCTAACGATAATTATGGTTTATACTTATATGGCTATTTGTTGTAGACCCTTATGTATACCTCCCTAGTGGTATTTGGTTTTTCATTTCAACTTTGTAAGTTTTATTGTGAATTTTTTTAAAATTAAAAATTAAAAAAAAAACTTGAAGTCAGTACAGAGGCCACTCCCTGCACATCAGTTTTGGAGGGTGGGAAGAAAAGGAATCTTGTTTTTGTACGACAGTTTTTAGAATCCCCCAAGGTTGTGGTATTATTGGAAACATAGTCCAAACAACTCATGTTTCCACATTCTGGAGAGGGGAAGCAATAGTTTTATTGACTGATAAAACTTCTCTGTACCCCTTTCTTCCTAATCTGTGTAAAAATTTGTTTGGGTTGCTAAGGAAAGATGCCACTGTTTTATTGTTAAATATGCCTCATCTTTCCAAATCCATGGCCATTTTATTGGTCCCGACTGCACAGACTGCACTGTCTCTAGGAATAGTAAACATCTGAGGTAACAGGTCAGCTACTAGCACCCATGAGGTACTCCTGTGGGACCTCTCACACAGTTTTGAAACTAGTGATGTCCCAAGTCAAATTAATTTCTACTAACTAAATTATTCTGCACCCATCAGTTTCTCACCATATTCTCTTAGTTCTCTTCAGAATAAAAGATTATTTTCACAGATCATCCTTAAATCAGATTTTTGTTTATCATCAGAGGCTTAATTTAGACCTCCATATGCTATATTTATTTAAAATATTTATTTTAAATATTTATAGGCCACTTTTAAGCCTAAAACCCTTTCAAGAACCAGCATAAAACACAGAGATAGATTATGGAGGCAGGCTACACAATAAGGAGTACAAGGGAGCTACACCACAACAGAACCAGACTGCAGAAAGTCGGGAGCCCGACTGTGCAAATCACCCAGCTGAGTGTGGATTCTAGCTAGATTTTAGGTGGGATGCAGCCAGGAGGCAGCATCAGTGGCAAATTGCGTGTGATAATATCTGGCTGCATCATGGAATAGACTTCAAAACGGACGATGTAAATTGCATGTTTAAACCATGCAATAATCTCCAGTAATTGTACAATGAGATGGGCAGTTGCATGAACCTTCAAGATGATTCTGAGCCAAGGTTTTACAAAGCCTGATCTACCATGAGGGTGTTTGTCTCTAGCTCTCTCTAACCAGACCATGAGGGGCTCTTAACCAAGAGCTCTGGATGTGGGAAGGCTGGCTGAAGCCAGATAATGGAATTCTAGCTCCCAGCTATCCCATGAACATCAAGGACTACAAATCCCTTCTGATCTGTGAGTAAGATTAATGTACCATCCAGTTGCATTAGGGTATTTTGATTCATTTCCTGATTTGGCTGAAATTATTTTTGTGTGTAACTTATATTTCTATCTGTCCCTGAAGGATGAGATGGTTCTTCATGGTAATATCTTGTAGTACCTTTGAGACTAACTGAAAGAAAAAAAATTGTAGCATGAGCTTTCATAGACATAAGCTAATTTCCTCAAGTCTACAAAAGCTCATGCTACCAAATTCTTCCTTTAGTCTCAAAGGTGCTACAAAATCATTTTGCATAATGGTTCTTCATGCAAGAGATAGCCTTTTGCTATAGAATTTCCTTACTTAGAATAAAGCTTTTCTTTGAAAGTACCCTGTCACTCTCACATTGCCTCATCTTGGCAAGACCTACCTCTTCCCCAAACATGGGAAGAGAGAAAGAGAAGCATATTTGTAAGGAAAGGCCAGGGAATTGCTGATATCCTGGTGCATTGCCAAAGAGGGGGAAGGCAAAGCATTGGGTGACAGCCGTGAAGTCTTTAGATAAAAGGTGTTCTCAGGGAGTCCCATCCAACTATTGCAAGAGAAGGGAGGAAGACCCAGAGAACTATAGAGGCAGTTAAAGTGCTAAATCATAGTGCTAAAACTGTGTACTGTGAAGGAACCCTAAATCTTCTTTAGATACCTCTCTGGCTTTAGAAATGTCAGCAGGTGCCACACATGTAAGCACCTATTTGCTCACAGAAACATGTGGCTTTTAAAAATAAATGCTGAGAGGATTTTGTGGTAGCCAGATCTCATGCTCACTACCACTTTCTAGCTTTTGCTATATTCATGCTTAATTACAGTATTCATATACAGTCTAATTGATCAATTCTTCATTATACAATTATAGATCCAAACAAGATAAAAACAGAGCTTAAACTGGAGTTCTTCTGGAAGATTTAGACGGCCTCTGAGCCTGAAGTACTACTCCAGGAGCACCGCAGGTATCAAACATATAAGAACAGATTATGAAAAATTAGGGAAATTACAGAATGATTGATTGGTCATTGAAGATGAATCATGGATTGGCCACAGATTTGTAAGAGGTGGATTTAGGATCACGTTAAGGAACCGGAAGTGCAGCCTAAATCACGGGCTAATGAAGGTTTTGAAGATTAGTCCACTCTTGTTTCCAGCATCTCAGATGGCCATTTAATATTTGGGGTAGTTAGTTATACATTTCCTGGCTGCTGACTTGGGCCAACAACAGCCAACTGGACAAAAGGGTATGTCTGCATTTCAACTTGTCAATGGTTTAGATTTAAAATCAGGGGGAGGGGAAAATAGGGAGGGGACCCTGTAGCATACCAAAACAGATCAGTAAGGGTTGATGGTAAGTTCTTGGTCTGAAGGATAGTTCGTTGTTAAATTACTGTACCTCTCAATACAAAGTACCACCTGTCATAATTGTGCAAAGCCCAACTGTCAGTGTCCTTATCTGGCTTTGTTACATATTGTGGCATTTGGTGGCACTGTAGTTTTTGAAAGGGGGAAAAATGAACAGCATACAACAATAATAATTAAATACCATAGTGAAAATATAGGCTACATCTCTATTGTGAGACATCTAAGGATGCTACACTATATGTTACTGGAATGACATATGCATATTTCTGTCAGGAAAACATTAAACTAATAGTTGATTACATAGAAATGAGATGAACACATTATCAAGAAAAGAACACAAGACACCTCAGTTATCATAGGAATAGATTTCATATTTTACTATGTCAATTGATGGCAAAGACAATATTGGTTAACTCTGCACTGTTGTTCTGACAATCCATAATTTTCTTCTTGTGTGCTAGGTCGAGTTTTGGCCTCAGCAAAAATAAAATAACAAACAAATAGGGTATTGTGTCCAGTGTCTTGAAGATCCTGTCCAAAAAACATTTAACACCACCAATTTAGTTGTATGTTCAAAATTCAGAACTAATTATTTTCCTGCTTCTTCTTCTTTTTCTTTTTCTACTACAACTTCCAAAATCCCCAAGCCAGCATAATTTCTGGCCACAGCAGCTAGGACATTCTAGCAGTTGTAGTCCATATAATCAGGCTTTCCAACTACAATGAAAAAATTGAAAATTACAAAGTGAAATTATATGAATTTGAACAAATATTTGCCCCCAGATCTATTGATGACATTATAAACATTATAAATATGAAGAAGTTTCAGTAGACAATTTTGATGTATTAGTTCTGCTAAATATTTCTGGTTTTAGATAATGTTGAATGCCTCACCTAAACCATCATAAACACTCGTAGATATATTTTCTCCCTCAAATAATGTGATCAGTCATCTTTGGACCAGTTTATCAGCACAGTGTCAGTACTGAAGATTATCCTTTTATCTGAGCATTGATTCACTTTGTAGTTTGATTTGTACTTTGTACTTTGATTTGGGATGTAGTGGCTAAGTGGTTGAGGGGCTAAGCAGATGGCACAAAGCGCCGTCTTCAGAGGAAGGAAGGGGAGGGGCAGCCACACGCTGGGCGCCCCAACCCCTTCCTCAAAACGTGCTCGGAGCAGCTGGTCCTCCGCACGCCTGGAGCTCCGAGGATGCTTTTCCGCTGCAGCGTCCGCACACGCTGCAGCAGAAAAGCCGCCGAAGGTGCGCCGGCAGCCTTTTGCAGCACCAGGGGCAGCGAAGCTGCACCGTGGGGCCAAGGTGTGGGGATACCTCGGCCCCAATCCGCAGTTTCCCGGGGCGGCCCACAGCCGCCCGTCTGCTTCCCCCCTGAGATGCCAATTCTAATGACTGTAAGGTTGGCTGGATATTGACCATAGAATTGCACTGGAGGAGCTACAAATGCCTAGTGGAGTGTTCTCTCTAGGAATCTCTAGGTCCTTCAGTGCGACTTTTGGTTAAAGTTGACCATAGAGTTGCGCTGGAGGACCTATATATTCCTAGAGAGAACATATTAATAAAATCCATGAATAATCAAATCCGCAAAAGTCAAAGCTGCATATTTGGAGGGACAAGTGTAGATAAATAGGTACTAGTTTGGTGGGAAAGTAACAGCATTCTGTGCTGCTATGTTGGCCACATGACCACTGTCGTCGTGTTTGGACAACTCTGGCTCTTTGGCTTAGTAACAGAGATGAGCACCACCCCCTACAGGTGTTTGCCTTCAAGTTGTTTTTGACTTATGGCAAGCCTAAGATAAACCTATCATGGGATTTTCTTGGCAAATTTCTTCAGAGGGTTTTGCCATTGCCACCCTTTGAGACTGTGACTTGTTCAGGGTCACCCAGTGGGTTTCTATGGCCGAGCTGGGATTCAAACCTTGGTGTCCACAGTCATAGTCCAATGTTCAAACCACTTCACCATGCTGGCTCTCACCGACATAACTAATCCTGAATTTTCACTACTAAAATGGTCTTTGATAAATGATTCAATTCATATGATTAATATAAACAAGAAGAGCATGTGAGCCTCTCTGCCCTTCTCTCTCACCCCCCCCCCCCCGACACTTCCAAGTCAGAGTTGTATCAACTTTATACAGTAATATATTATACTATAGGTCTCACAAGGCACAGATTTCTCTCCCTTTCATTGTGGATGGACCACGTTTGGTGCATTTTAGGGATTTAAGGTTTTAAATATTGAGTTAAATCTTGGTGGTCTGAACAACAAAAGATATTTACAGAGGGTCTGTGGTGAAGAAAAGGGTAAGATCCACTTCTCTGATACAAATGAGCAACAAGAGGAGGAATGGCTATAAAACTGAAAATGGATTCAGTGATCCTGTGGTGATGGAGCCATCAGCTGCTCCTAGTGACAAGTTTCTGGAGCTGGAAACTCCTTGCAATCCAACTCCTCTGTGACAGATACCTCAGATTCCAGAGTTAGGACAGCATCTATCTTCAGTTAGTTTCAGGGATGAGCAATTAAATTAAAGGAGGGGAAGATGTATGGAGGCTTTGTGAACCACATGCAGCCCCTGGTCCCCACTTTTGTGGCCCTTGAGATCCACAACCTGTCTTTTTTCTTTTTAAAGATAATCAGTCCCTAAAAACTCTCCAATCTCCCCCCCACACACACACACACACTATTAAAAAAATCATAATGATTTTTGGAAAACTTTTGCACCAGAACTACATGGAAAGCTCCCAAGCATATGAAAATGCTTGAAAATGTCTCATCCTATTCCATAAGCACCTCAGAATGCTACACTCCCCATACCTCCATTTTCCTCTGCATTCCTACTGTACTCTCAAAATGGGTGACGGTTTTCAGGAGGACTGCAGGGGAAAATATTATTTGGGTCTCATTATCTGAGGTAATTGGGTTTGTGCGGGGCATGGTGCAGTTTGCAGGGGATGGTTGGAGGGGGAAATTGGCTCACTCCTGAGTTAGAGATTTTGGGGGGCTGTGCTTTCCACACTCTGCTCTATTTCAAGAGCAATCCAATAATCCAAGTCCAGTTTAAAGATGGGAGGCAGTATGGCCTTTGAAATCACGATTCAGTCACAATCTTCCCTTCTCTTCCCATTGTACTTCTAGTGAAACAATAATAATACTTGCTAAGATTGCATCTGTATGCATGTAAATTATTACAGTATGTAAGCTGGCATCTTTTCTTTTGGCTCTTTTGTTTTGTTTTTTGCTTTTGGGTTTTTTAAATTCTTAAGTAGCCACCCTAGGTAACAAGCAAAAGAGACATCTACTTAGAACCAGTGAGACATTTGTCCAGCAGCAAAGTGAAGCTGACAACTGCACAGTGAGTCCACTACTTGTATTATGTATTTTGTTTTGACTGCACCATATTCTGTACCCTTCTGTTATTCAAGGAGCAAAGTGAAGGAATGCTACTGACTGTCAGAGAAATGCCAAGCTGTTTATTATAGGGTTTGTTGCGAGAGAAGGAAAGAGGGTGGGTGGGAGTGCATCTTGGCAGAACCTAGCATCTCTACATGTGGTCTAAAGGCACAGCTAGCATTAAGTAGAGAGAAGAATGGTGGAGTGGGAAGAGGAGGTATTAACTTACATTTTTAATTCAGAGCAACACAAAAGTTTCATGATCACAAGGGCTATTTTTGTCTTCATCAAATGATTATATGCTTGGAGGGCAATTTGCACTTCAGTTTGAAGGGGGGGGAAGTGTTTACTCTTCTGCTCTTTCTAATGAATGTGCCTCTGGGACACAGCTTGGTAAAGTTACTTTTTCAAATGAAAACTCCCAGAATCCCACCACCAGCATAGCCACTGGCCAGGATGGCCAGGGCATTCTGGGAGCCATATTTTTAAGAAACAATCTGCCTCTGCAGATGGGCCCAAAGGGGCAGTGGAGAGCTGCCCTGGGAAGTGGCAGATTGGAGCCAAGGATGATGCACCACGCAGCCCCGATCCTCCCTTTTGCTGCCCAGAAAAGAGTGGCAAAATGCCATTCCTTTTACGGTTAGCAAAAGGCCACCCTAAGACCTGGCACACGGCTCTTTAGTGCCCCTTCTGGCACAGTGTGTCAAAATGCTGCACTGGAAGGACGTCCTGACGCCGTGCGTAATGGCACGCGGTGTCAAGAGGTCCTTGGCATGGGGTTGGAGCGGCTGGCTTGCAGCTGCCCCTCCCCATCTTTGCCTCCAGGCTGGCCCTTTGGGCCGATCTGTAGAGCCCCAATGTTTCTAAGATTTTCTAAATGCATGGAATAATCCATCTTCTTCAGCTAGGGTTTTGCAGTTCCCATACTATACTCCTATAACAAATTACATAAGAGTCAGAGGGGGAAAAAACCCATAATAATTTTATTTGACTGTTAATGAAATGTAACAGTCAAATAAGAAAAGGATTGTGTTTTTTTCTCTGACCCTTATGTAATTTGTTCATTTTGCTGTACAAGCATATTCTGATACACTTTGCTTCCACTGTTTCACACGTTTGCCTCCATTATTTTATGCAGAGCAGTCTTTTCACAAGGAATACACTCACTATCTGTTTATGCATGTGTGTGTGTGTGTGTATTATGCTGTAATCCTACCTGACCTTTCTTTATGAATTTCTTGGATTTATATCTTGCATTTTCTTCAAAGATGGTTCTCAAGGCAGATCGCAGGAGGGCTAGCCATACTATTTTCTACTTTTTTAACATTGAAATACAATTCTTTGACAGTAATGGAAGGTTAAAATGAAGGGGAGACTCACAACCCTTGGATTATATTATGCAGAAAACAAAAATCAAGCCATCTTTATGGAACAAATGTTGAAAAAACTGAGGAAATGTTGAACAAACTGAGGGGCCAGTAATCATAGGAGGAGATAGAAATTGTATAATAGACAAGAAGTTTGCTAATACTGCCAGAAAGAAGAGAAGTGATAACGAGGGACACAGAATACTTTCTCTCCTTCATAGTTACAGTTCAGAAGATGCATGAAGGAAATTACTTCCTCAAGAAAGAGACTATACATTTTATTCAGGCAAACACACTAGTTGTTCCAGAATTGACCATATCTTAATAACAGGCAACATTATGTCAGAATATCTTTTGTTGAAACATTATGTTCAGACCATTCTTTAATACAGTCAGCACTCGGTATTCATGGGGGATCCATTTCGGACCTCCCTGTGGATAACAAAATCTGCGGATGCTCAAGTTCCATTGTCCCCAATGGTGGTGCATGCACGCGGTTGCGCCGCCATTGGTGACAATATAACTTCACTCTGCCAGGGCACAGAGGAAGAGGAGGAGGAGGAGGAGGAGGAGGCACCTCTGGGAGACCTCACCCTCACTCCTGCTGTGGCTGCCAGTCAGATGAAGCCAGAGGAGGCCACCAGCCACCCCACTCGCAGCCCTTTTTCCTCCTGTAGCAACACTTGGACCGGGCAAGATAAGGAGGGCAGGGGCACCTGAAGTCCCATTGTCCCCAGTGGCAGCGTGTGCATGCAGCTGTGCCACCACTGGGGACAACAGGGTCTGTCTCTAATGGCAGCGTGGCCACATGCACATGCCACCACAGGGGACAATGTGGGCTTGCCACCCATGGATGCTTGATATCACTTGTAATAGCAAAATAGGATCTATAAATTAAAAAGACTAGTAATAGATTGTTGAAGCTAAATAATGCATTATTTATGAATAAGCAGAATATGGATATTGCCACTATGGAAAATATGAAAAATACATGAAAAGTTTCATTGAGTGAAATAACAGTAAAAATTGTAATCCAGAGCTTTTATGGGATACAATGAAGGCAGTTATTAGATGAAAATATATAATTTCCTCTAATGTTTTCTCTTGAAAAAAAGGAAACACAGGTTAACAGAAGAACTAAAGAAAAGAATCAAAGAATTGTCAAAAACACCAAAAAGTGCAGTAAGAAAGCACCAGCAGAGATATGTCAAAGAAAGTTGGGACTGGACTCTCTAGAAATAGATAAGCCACACTCTGCCCTAATTTACATAAAAAGGACTTACTATACATTTGGTGAGATCCAGCATGGTGTAGCGATATGAGCATTGGACTACAACTCTAGGACACCAACTTTCAAATCCCCACTCAACCATGGAATCCCACTGGGTGACCTTAGGCAAGTCACACTCTCTCAGCCTGAGAGGAAGGCAATGGAAAAACCCCTCTGAAGAAACTTGCCAAGAAAACCCCATGACAGGGTCATCTTGACAATAAGTCAGCAATAACTTGAATTGCACAACAACAACAAAAACATGAATTTAGTAATAAAGATACATAATTGCTATCCAGTTGTCTCAAAGATCTGAATACTATTGTTAGCATCAATCTAAATGAAATTAGCAATACCTTCAAAGAATTTACACTGACCTATTTTGATCAGAATTATAGAAGAGTATGAATGTAGAGGAGTTTGGGAGGAATTTTCCTTCAAATCCTATTCAAAGTGAGCATAGAGATACACTAAATGCCCTCATAATATTTTGAGAAAATAAAGAATACAACACATAATTTAAAAGTTGATAAAGCACTTGGTCTAGATGGTTTCACCTTGAATAGAAACTAAATAGAAAGAATGACAGTATTGAAAGATTGTTTGGAGAAATATTTTTAAACAAAGTGTGAAAATTACAAGGAAGAATAGGCAATCCATTTACAGAAGGGTTGCTTAGTATATGGTTCATGTATAAGAAAGTGCTAGCTGCACCAGCATCACCCCTTTGTCCATTTTTAGAAAACTATTTATTTAAAGAAGGGATAAATATAATCAATTTAAGGGGTAGAAACAGAAATGAATATATAGAATAACTGATTTCTTTCTAGGAGGTAAGCCTATGCAACTAGAGCAACTAAAAAACAAATTGAATCTGATAGATCCATCTTGGTTACATTTGAGGCAAATAAAATCTTTTCAGGCTAATTTAATCAGAAAGGAGGATCTCCCAAGAGCTTGAACCCTATTTGAAACAATATGTAACAATAGTTGGAACCAAACTAAACCAGAAGCATCCAAATTATATCAGATGATTCAGGATGCAAAGTTTGGCAAATCAAAAAACTTGAGAATGATTTGAGATTTGGGAATAAAAATAAAGAAAAAAGAACTGAATTCAATTTGGAATACTGCACCTTATAAATCAGTTTCTGCCTGTATTAAAGGGAACACCTTGAAAATCATTCATAAGTGATACTGTTATTCATTTAAGTTATATAAAATTAATAAGGAGGGTCAAAATTATTGGAGAGGATGTGGTGAAATAGAGTTTGGAGTCATAGATGGCTACCATGCCCAAAGTATGAAGATTCTGGGTCTTCTTTTGGTTAAGTCGAATATTAGGGGGAAAAGTTCATTTCAGAGGAGCATTACTTCTGATTTCCCTATTTGAAAATGAGAATGAAAATTTGCCCAATAAACATCTTATATTATTTATATTAGGTATAGCAAGTTGAAAAGTGAAAATCTGGAAAACATAAAACATATAGACTCCTAGGCTCCATATTTAGCCTTATCTGTTAGAGAGCTCTCATGCCACGACAAACTACGACCCCCAGAATTCCACACCATTAAGAAATGGCAGTTAAACTGGTGTCAAACTGGATTATTTCTGCAATGCAGATGCAGCCCTACAATGTGACATGCTCCAGAAATGACTTCAACTCTCATTATCCTGAGCCATCACAAACAGTGCTTGTTTATTTCAGGTATCTGCTCACTTGTATCCAATCAATAATGCCATTTTGTATTTTTAAAAGATTTTTTGTGATGTAGAGTGTTTTTAAATCCTTTAATTGGGACAGTTTCTGCACAAAAACCTCACCTCCAAAGTTTAACCCAGGGGTAGCCAACCTTTTTGAGCCGGGGGCTGGTCCTCCAAAGTCCTCTCCTCCGCTGGGCCGAGGGGGGGGGGAAATGGTGGTGCGCGCACGCGCGCACGCACTCCCCACCACACGCGACCCCCCGTGCGTGCTGCCGCCGCCGCCGCTATGCAGCCGCCTCCGCGCATATCGCAGCCGCCATTTTGATTTCCAAAATGGCAGCCGCGACGCGTTTGCGCATGCGTAGGAGTACTGCGCATGCACAAACGAGTCGCGGCTGCCATTTTGTTTTCCAAAATGGCGTCAGCGACTCGTTCGCACATGCGCAGTACTCCTGCGCATGCACAAATGCGTTGTGGCCACCATTTTGGAAATCAAAATGGTGGTCGTGGCGCGTGCAGCTGCACGGTGGCCAAAATGCGTGGCGGCGGTGGCATGCGGCGGCGGTCCGCCTGGGCTGGTAAGTACGGGGACCTGGGCCAGAACCAACCCACAGGCCATAGGTTGCCGGCCCCTGGTTTAACCAGTTTAATATAGAAAAATGAGCTTTTACATATCCTAGTCAATTGAGTCTCTTTAAAATACTGTATTTTTTGTTAGTTTTAATCTGTTTAATATAAACTGTGTAAACATAATCACAGTTATGCCCATTTTTGGTTGCTTGTATAATTGCGCTCATTTTGCAACATAACCTTCAGATAATGTAGCTGTATGTACAGTTCAGAAATCTGGAATTCATTAGTGGAAATTTTCAAATTTTTCTCTCTGCCCTTAGGCTTAGTTACAAGAAGTCAAAGCAAACAGAGCTGGAATTGCCAAGTGTGTGGAGGAGTTTCATAGCTCCATTGACTGAAAATGAATTGGCAGAAAAATAAATGTTTGTCCTCTTATCTGATAAGATTATCTTCCATGACTGTTTACTCTAGCCTTTCCAAACACTGGAAACTCAGGAAAGCAGCTGATACAGTTTTATTTGGAATATTATGGATATAATTCAAATTCATTTGTGGCCTAAATGATAATATCAGTTTTATAGGGGAACAGAGGATTTCCACAGCAGCAAGGATCTTTCAGATGCCATTATAATGTTATTGTGTGCCAGTGGGATTGCTATGGAAACACAATTCTTGACAAACTTTTTAGCTGTGATGCTTGATGTTTGGTTTTCAAGCCAAAAACTCAAGAGAAATGTCACATTAATTCGTAGCTTTGCATTAAATTGTTTTTACTAGCATCTGTCTTTGTGCAGCATTTATTTTTGGAAGCTACCTGTGACTATAACAATAGACTGTAGTGTGTGTGGTTTTTTTAAATAAATAAATGTCTATAAGAGCAATGATCATCCACAGTTAAAATTTAGGTAGGAGGTAAAATAATAATTTTTCCTTTTTCATGTCTATAGCAGTTGAAGGGGGGGGAGGTGATTCTGGTTCAGAGTCCTTTTACCCTTTATTATTGTTATTATTATTATTGGCCAAATCAGGTTCATTGTGGGCAAGCTGTCCAATTGATGGAGTAATGGAAACTAGATGTGAGATATTTTGCTTGTTGGCTTGTTTCACATCTGAATCTGACATAAATCGTTTCTTGGAGACCATCTGCACTGCAGAAATGATCCAGGTTGACACCAGTTTAACTGCCATGGCTCAATGCTATGGAATTCTTGGAACTGTAGTTTTGTGAAACATTTAGCCTTATTTTTCAGAGAGCTCTAGTGCCACAACAAATTACAAATCCCAGGATTCTACAGCATTGAGTCATGGCAGTTAAGGTGGTACTGACCTGGATTATATCTGCAGTGCAGATGCAGCCATGCAGCCTTTGGGAGAGCTTAACTATCAAGAACAATGCTCCTACACAAGTTGTGGCCTCATACAAGTCCCATATTTTTAACAGGTTGGCTCCAGTCATGTTCAGAGGAGACCAACTGAAATCAATGGAATTAGTTAGGCATCAAACAGATGGCCCCAAAGGGCTGCTGTTGGGCTGTGTTGGGGGCATGGCAGTCGGAAGACGCATGCCCCGAATGTGGCCAAAAACCGCCCCAGCCCCAGCACTTTCCCAAAGAACAGACCCCAAAGGGAGCGGTAAAATATGGCTCCTTTTTGATGCCCAGTTCAGGACTGTGGCAGCAGCCTGGATTGAGGCTGGGCACATATGGTTGCTGCAGTCCTGGGGCAAATGACAGCAGCATGATCCTGGTGCGGACCTTTTGCACCGTCTGCTTCCTCCCTTAGTTATGCTTAGGTCAGGTCCTATTGATTTCAGTGGATCTAATCATGACCGAGGCTGCATCTGCACTGTAGAAATAATGCAGTTTGACATCACTTTAACTGCCATGCTTCAACACTATGGAATCCTGAAAATTGTAATTTGTTGTGGTACCAGAGCACTCTGACAAAGAAGGCTAAATCTCTCATAAAACTACAATTCCCAGGGTTCCATAGCTTTGAGCCATGGCAGTTAAAGTGGTGTCAAATTGAATTATTTTTGCAGTGCGGATATAGCCTTAGGAGCTTATCACACACTTGAAAGAGGGGTCCTACCTCTTCTAGGTTCAATCCTCGATCTGGGATACACCTGGATGTTATGCATAATTCACTGCTGATTCTGTTGTGATGCCGCAGGCCACATTCAACCCAGACCCAAGGAGTGCTCAGCTGGCACTTTTTCAAAAATGGAAGTCTTCTAACTTTAAAAATTGGCCGGCTGAGCATGTGATAAGCTCCTTAGTCTGGCTCCAACTCAATAGAATCGAATTTACAATAATGTTTTAAATGTATTATTGACAAAGGACGTCCCTGCCTCGTGCCTTTTTGGACATTAAAGGAGTTTGTTTTCTCTGAATTAATAATAACTCTCGCCCTTTGATTTTTATAAATGGCTTCAATCCATTTTATGAATTTCTCACCTGCATTCATTCTAAATAGACACTTCAACATAAATTCCTAGCTGACATTATCAAACTCCTTTTCAAAATCAATAAAAATCATAGCTAGTTTTCTATTTATTTATATGTCCTTTGTCCCCTCTTTTATTTTTGATTGTTTTAGAGATGTTAAATACAAGGATAAGAGCGAATACTGCTATAGAAGGGATTAAAGCAAAGCAGCTTCATTTATATACCACTTCATATCGTGCTATGGGATGTCTAAGCGGTTTACAACTGTAAGCTCATTGCCCCCCAACAGTTGGGTACTCATTTTAGTGACCACGGAAGGATGCAGGCCTGAGTCTAGCCTGAGCCCTGGCTAGTATTGAACTCGCAACCTTGTGGTCTATGAGTGAGTGGCTGCAGTACAGGCATTTAACCACTGCGCCACCAGGGCTCTTCTGATTAAGATCAAAGGAAGTCAAATGAAACTCCGAGCGTATGCGGATGACTTAGTGATGACTATAACGAATTTGAAGAGTATAGAGGAACTTAATAAGGAAATAATATCTTTTGCTGAAGTAGCAGGTCTCCGCATAAATAAGCATAAAACAGCAATTATGTCAATGAATTTTTCTGAGATTGAAAAAAGGGAGATGATGGAGAAAACAGGATTTGTAATTAAAAAAGAAGTTAGATATTTAGGTCTTACAATTACAACCAGTAATGTGGAATTATTTAAAAAGAATTATGAGAAAAAATGGAAAGAGATTAAAAAAGATTTTGAAAATTGGAAAAACTTAAAACTGTCGTGGCTAGGCAAGATCTCAGCAGTGAAAATGTATATTCTTCCTAAAATTCTCTTTTTATTTCAGAATCGGCCTATAATAACTAATAAAATCCCATTGAAGAAATGGCAGCAGGACATCTCTAGATTTGTATGGAGTGGGAAGAAACCAAGGGTTAAAATGAAAACATTACAGGACAAAATAGACAGAGGTGGTTTAGCATTACCGAATTTGGAAAAATATTATGAAACTTGTTGTTTTGTATGGTTATTAGATTGGTTTAAATTAGAAAGGAAGGATGTATTGACATTAGAGAGTACGCACTTGAGATATGGCTTCCATGCCTATTTATTCTATGAAAAGGTTAATGTTTAAGGATTTGAAAATCATTTTGTGCATACATCTTTAATTAGAGTCTAAAAAATATATTTGTCGTGGCATACCATTATGGGTGTCAACAAATGAAGGACTCTTCAGAAGAGAGAGATTAGATGAGAATAGGTGGGCAATGTATAAAGAGTTGAGACAGATAGATAAAGTATCTGGTAAATTAACATTTAAGACTAGAGAGGAATTATTAGAGGAAGGATTTAATTGTGGATGGTTTCTCCATAGGCAATTAAGGGAAAGATTTATTAAAGATAGAAATAATATAGGTATTGGCAGAGCAGATTAAGGATTTGAAAAGATCTTAGGAAATAGTACAAGATCAAAAATATCCCAATTTTATAGCTGGTTGTTAAATTTAGATCAGGAAAAAGACGTGATCAAAGACAATATGATTAAATGGGCACAAGATCTTAAGGAATCCATTCAATTAGAACAGTGGAGAAAATCTTGGTCTGTGAGACTGAAATACTCTTTGAGCTACAAAATGCAATTCCGTTGGTATATGACTCCGGCGAGATTGGCTAAAATGTATGACGGTGTGAGTAATAAATGTTGGAAATGCCAGTCAGAAGTTGGCAGCTTCATTCATATGTGGTGGCAATGTAAAGAGACAAGAAAATATTGGCGGAATATACATGATGTTGTTAAACAATTTATTCCTCTTGGACCAAAAATGGATCCTAAACTTTATCTATTGGGCATATGTGTGGATGGGAAATTAGAAAAGACTTACGGAAAGCTTTTGTTTTATATCACCACAACGGCAAGGATTGTATTTGCTGCTAAATGGAAGTGGAAAGAATGTCCGGGGGTGACAGAGTGGATAAATAAGTTAGTAGACTGTGTGGTGGCAGATAAACTTACAATACTGCTGAGAGAAAAATCTTGGGAAAAGCACAAAAAAACATGGGAACCATTACTAGTTTATTTAGAAAATAGTAGCTATAGTGGGTTAAGTAGGAAATTGTTAGAGTAATATGGTTGTAATTTGTGTGGTAAGGGAAAGCTGGTGTAGTACTTATACAAATAATAATTGTCAGGGAAAGAGAAAAACTTTTAATTTTTGTTGTGCTACACTTTCTTTATTTAGAGGTTTTGGTTTTTTATATACCAATATTATTACTCCACTTAGTATATATACTCTTATTTTTGTGCATTGCGAATTAACTCAGTTAAAATTAAGTAGTAATATATTGCCCTTTATTCAAGGAAAATCAAATCACGAAGTTGTAAAGATAAAGGCTTTTTGTTATAGGCTCGATAATTTAAAATTATAAGCACCAGAGGTGTAAAATTTAGATATTAGGGTTTATAACAGGGGTAGGCAACCTTTCCCCTTTAAGGGCCGAGGGACTTCAGCTCCCAGAAGCCTCAGCCATGTTGGCCAATAGTCCCATGTTGGCCAATAGCTCCTGGGATTCTGGGAGCTGAAGTCCCTCGGCCCTTAAAGGGGAAAGGTTGCCTACCCCTGGTTTATAAGGTAGGGTCAAAGCTCAGGAAGTTTCTGGTTTTGTGTTATCATTTTTTTTCTTTATATTGTGACTCTGTGTTAGGTCCATGTTGATGTCTTAGTGGTAAGGGGATTTACAGGGGGGTGGGGGAGGGTGGAGGGTGGGTAAGGAGTGGATGGCCGAGATATGAATGTAATATTTATGGTGGATGTATCATGATGTTATATGTGATGTTTTATGTTTTACTGTCTGTAATATGTCTTTTTAAAAAACTAATAAAATTAAAAAAAAATAAGTAAATGTATTATTGAGTTAATATTATGTTTTTATGGTGATATGCAGGGGTAGGCAACCTTTCCCCTTTAAGGGCCGAGGGACTTCAGCTCCCAGAAGCCTCAGCCATGTTGGCCAATAGTCCCATGTTGGCCAATAGCTCCTGGGATTCTGGGAGGTGAAGTCTCTCGGCCCTTAAAGGGGAAAGGTTGATATGGTTTGCGACATGTTATTCATTTGTTTTATCCATTGTGTTCTGCATTGTAGAAGTTAACACTAAGACAAATGAATAATAAACAATATGGATAGAGATTCTGATGCTGTTAATCTTTTTTCTCCTTTCCTGGTAAGGATAAAACTCTACTAGTGAATATGTCTGATCTTATACTTCAGAGTGAAATTATATCTTTAATGGGTAACATTGTCTCAAGTTTATGAGCTTATAAACAGTAGGGAGCAGAATATAAATGCAATTCACCCTCACCATAATCAGTATTGTAGTGCTAACAATGTGTTTGATATTTTATTCTGCAAAACACAGATCCTTACCCCAAGGAGTTTACATATTAAAATGTGACACAGGGAAAACAGCAGAGGATAAAACTGAAGGAAGTAAGAGACAGAAGAAAAATGTGCTTAGTTACGTATAGTAGGGCATGGTAACTCTGAGGCTATGCCAAAGGCTTCACAGGAAAAAAGTATGTTTGAGGAGGGGTTTGAAAAGAGATAGATGATATGGGTTACAAAGAGTCCAGGAAAGTTACACGCCTCCAGGGCAACAGGGAAGAAAGACCAGTGCCTTTGGATGACTCAAGATTCCTTTAGTTTGCTCACAATTTTCATTCATTTTGGCAAATTGTTCTTTAGATGATAATAATAATAATAATAATAATAATAATAATAATAATAATAATAATACATTTATTTGTATCCCGTCTCTCTGTCAAGCAATTGGGGCAGCTTACAAAAGTTAAGTGTTCCAAAATACCTTTTAAAATATGCTAGAGTATAATAGCAAGGATGCTAGAATGACTGGTGTAGAGTACATATGATTACTTGCTCTCATAGTTGACTGCTACCTCTAAAAAAAGAAGCCAAACTGAGATCTTAAAGAACAAACAGATCAGATTGGCAAGAAGGGCTTGTTTTGTCTCTTATGAAACTGACCAGAAAGGCTGTGTTTTTGTTTTTTGTAGTATGCTGTTATTTCACGAGCATAAACAGTGACATGTCAGATGCTACCATTCTAAAGAAACCAATTTGAGTGAAGTCTGGAAGAGGCAATTATGCTGTACAGATCTACTGCTGTTTCTGGTTCTGATCATGGATAATGTTTCAGAAAATCTGGATTGAAGAAGGGCTCAGTGAAGTGACTCCAGAGTTTCACAAGAGGTTGGATTGCAGGTGCTTGAAGACACAAAATTCCACCATAAGCAGAAAAGGTACACATTTGGTAGCAGTCAGGTTCCTTAATAGTTAACATTTTCAGTCAATGTGAAGAGAAAATTGTACTTTTGTGAGTCAGCGGGATCTATTTGGTTAATTGCCACCTTATTCATATCCGGCTTGGAAGCCACTATTAGAGGGTTTACACTTTAAAAATGATTCATAAAAATATATAGTTCTGTCATGTCTGTAACATTAGTTTCAGGTTTCAAGTTCTTAGGTCAATGCACTGAATAAGGTTTTCAGACGCATGGCAGTATTAGAAAATGAAGACCTAAGGGAACATGTACTGCATATTACAAGCTATTACTGCAATTGCAGGATATGGTTCAGATACTTCACAATAAATGTGCAGGTTTTCAGAACTTAGTGGGCAAAGTTTTTAATACCCCTCAGCAACATCAACTAGTGTGTATTAGTATGCATTTTTATATGAATATATTGTTTATAGAACAGAAACCCATTACGTTAAATTTAAACAAGGTAGCTTTAAACAAGTGCTGTAGTTCACTTGTGCCAAGTTCGCTTTTAAAAAGTCCATGGTTCACATAAACAGGTAAAGCTTTCAATGATTTTCACCCACAATTCTGTTCATAGGCAAACAAAGGTAAAAGAAACAATTATTTCTATATTAAAATCATTTGGGTTTGCCACTAATGAAATGGCAAAAAAAAAAAAAGTTCAAGAAGGTATATGTGGACTAGACTAGTGAGGACCTATAGAGAGTATATATTTCAGTAGCTCTATCCGGTAAATTTTGGCTAATATTTTGTTCTCATCCTCTGTACATGAATGTCTAGATGCCATCAGATAAAAGAAGGGCAGACAAATAATTAACAATAAAATATCACTTAAAACAGCTGATTTGCAGACTACTGTTAAATGATGATCTTTATTGTCTCGTCACTTACAGGTACTAGTTATGTTTCACTATTACCTTGGAATTTTACTTGATGAAATGTGCAATGGGGGAATTTCTTACATGTACTGTTCAATTATTTCCACATTTCATTTTCCTAAGCCTGGTTTGGACGTAATCGTTTAGTTTATTGAACAGAGATATACACAATCCTTGTACCAACCTGTTCCATTCCACTCCTTTCCCTCCTCTCTTGGCATGTCGGGATTAAATATTCTTGAGTTAATTAAGTATAGCTTGACTTTACACATCGAAATTGAGAAACTTTAGCACCAGGTTAAAAACAAACAATGATTTGAAATCAAATTTAAACCCTACTGTCAGATCTTAGTTTGTCTTGATCTTACATTTAATTATTTGGGCAATTTGGTTTGAGAACTTTTTATTATTGCTACCATATGATCTTATTATTGACTTGCTGTTTCTTAAATTTTTGTTTTATTGTGTATTTTATTTATAATTGCCTTTACATTGCTCTGAGCATGACTTACAGTCAGAAAGTGACATTTAAATGTGCAATTATTATTGTTAATATATCTTGATCTGTGAGATTTTAAGCAATATGATGCTTAAATGAAGATTTCTAGGTCTCACTTTTCAAAAGAATTTAGCTGTGTACCTCTCTCACTTCAGTAAAATTTAGTGACAGTGGAAGTTCTGCAGCTAATCTTGAGATTTTCAATTCACTATTAATCTACTATAATTGTTTTTTAAGACCACAGTATGGTAACTAATTGAGCCAGCATGGTGTAGTGCAGGGGTAGGCAACCTAAGGCCCGGGGGCCGGATGCGGCCCGCCGAGGCCTTTGGACCGGCCCCAGGCAAGTCCTGCCGCCGCCGCTGCCGCCGCCAACCATGATGATATTGATTATTGTTGTTATTACTTGTTGTTGGGATTTTCTTGGCAAAATCTCCACAGGGGTTTTGCCATGGCTTTTCTGGGGCTGAAAGAGTGTGCATGCATATATATTTTTAATTTTATTTTTTTAAAACTTTTTTTAAAAATATATTTTTATTTATTTAATTATTTATTTTTGGTGCTTCGGCCCCCCAATTGTCTGAGGGACAGCAACCCGGCCCCCGGCTCAAAAAGGTTGCCTACCCCTGGTGTAGTGAGTTGAATGTTGAATAAAATGTTAGGAGACCAGAGTTCACATCCCTGGTCAGCCATGGAAACCCACTGGGTGACTTTGGGCAATTTGTACTCTTTCAGGCTAAGTGGAAGGCAATGAGAAACCTCCTCTGAAAAACTCTCACCAAGAAAATTGTATGATAGCATCATTATAAATCAGAGTCAATTTGGAGGCCCATAACAATAACATAATGAATTAATATCATAGTGTAATGCTTAACTATTCAGAATGGCATACAATGCTTCAGATTGTGTACAGACCCCTCTGTGTAAAAGGTTTCAGTAAAAAGATCCTAGTTATAAAATGGGATCAGATCAACTCAGGTGATTATGTAAGGATTATCCAAAATAACATGGGGATTATGAATATTTAATCCATCAAAGGATTAGTTCATTGATTTTGATAATTACAAGATTGTCATCAATACACTGAAAGGTTTAATGCATAATTAAATAAAATTACTTAAGTACCTAAAAGTAATTTTAGAAAATTTGAGTACAACATGTATATTGAGGAGCAATTCAAAAATATAGTGGGCACAATCCAGTCATAGTTAAGCGTTCGGAAATCCTATGACAACAGTGAGAGTAGCAAGCATATGTTAAATATATTCCATTGAAATACAACATCACAGTGATTTCAAATGTTCTCAGCCATAACTCAGGCATCTTACTTAGAAAGTATGTTGTGAAGTTTCCTAAAAAGTAAATCAAAATATTTTCCACAAGCAAAATAGCTGTGTAAATGTAGTATTGTGCAAATCATCCAAATGTAATAATTTGAATTGTTAACAAAGTCTAATGAGCTTATTTCTCCCCAAACTTGCAGAGCAACTTTTCATATGAAATGGCTTCAAATATGTTACTTCGAATAATTACTAATTTTTATTTTTCTCTGGTGACGTATTAAATACTTGTATGGTGGCAATGCATATGTCAAAGCTGGGAAGAAATTTTCACACACAATGAATCCTACAGCATACAAAGTATACATGCACAGAAAGGTTTCCTTGTATGTGTACAATGTTTTAGTAAGTGCATGAAGTCTTAGTGCTGAGGTCCTGCAAGACTCTGCTGTATTCTTTCTTTGGGTGCCTGAACTGTATTTCTAAATGCTAAATTGAAGATTCTAGTTAATGCAATGCTAGAAATTTGGGAATGAAACAAAATTATTGGGGTGCAGAATTATTACTCTGGGGGGCAATACCCTCATCCCCACAGTTGCTATATGCATCCATTAAAAAGGATGTAAGGTACCGTAGTCTTGTGGAGTACAGAGAAGACAGGAAAGAATCAGAACCCACATAAAACCCCATGTTAAAAGCAGCCTAGTGAGCTGATATGATCAGAAAGTTTCTTCTGCAGCATTCAGGATATTAGAAGAGGAACAGAGACAGGTTTAAAAAGCCCAGAGCAAAGGAAGCACTCAATAAACAAACACATGTTTGACATCTGAAAGAACAAAACTTTGACTAAATATTTCCTGATTTCCTTCACTGTCTCCACTCTCTTCAGTTGCCTTCCCTTCCCATTCCCTTATTTATATTGAGCAAAATCAATGGCAACATCTGGCAAAAAGAAATATCTGTACAGCATCCACTTGTAAAGGTGAGCTCAATTGTTAAGAGAAAGGAAATATTAAATTATCATTTTTAATATTTGGGAAACCAGATCAAACATGAATGTACAAACCAAATATGCAGAATAAATATTTAGGAATATGGTAGGAGGTTGTCCCATCCATGTTTTAATCAATTATCATTACTTTGTAAAATAGCTAAATTAACAAAAATGATTTAAGCTAGGGGAGCCCTGTTGGTGCAGTGGTTAAATGCCTTTACTGAAACTATAAGGTTGTGAGTTTGATCCTGGAAGGCTCCAAGGTCCACTCAGCCTTGCATCCTTCCGAGGTCGCTAAAATGAGTACCCAGCTTGTTGGGGGAAATTAGCTTACACATTGTAAACCGCTCAGGGAGTGCTTACTTCACTGATAAATGGTATAGAAATGCTATTGCTATTGCTATTTGATTTGAGATCTTATCACATAAGATTTTAAATTGGCAGCAGCCCAACAAAATGCAGCTGGGATCCGGGATGGAGGCGGAAATTACTGCATTGTAATTCGCCGCCAAATCTGCCAGGTGATGCAGTCTGGGCCCCAGCCACACTCAGCCAGCCCTTTTTCTTAAAAAAAGCTCCTAACTCTGAAAATTGTCTGGCTGAGTGCAGCTGGTACCTGGGCTGCAGTTGCCTGATAGATTGGATGGCGAATTACAATGCAATAATTCCTGTCTCCATCCCGGGTCCCGGCTGCATCCTGTTAGACTGCTGCTGATTTAAAAGCTCATGCGATAAGCTCCTTAGAAAGGACCTGTTCCTGATCAGTGCCAGCTCTCCTACATTGCACTATGTAATCCATGATAGAAGGGTGTCAGGCCTAGACAGTGAGTGATAAAAAAAATAGTCACTGTTGGCAGTTTTTGCTATTACCTAACCTTTCCTATTAATTTTCCTAAGATTTAGCATAAATTGTGCTGTCAACAGTTGACACCCATTTCTGTTTGTTTTGTCACTTTTGCTTAGTCAGAATGTTCTGTCCCATTTAGCATATCCTATTAAGTGCTAATAAAAGTTTCCATGTGCCAAAAGACCCACATTTGTTCTTTTGGAATGATGCTGAAGTTTACAGTGAAGAACTTTACATATAGATTTTTATCTGAACATTTTCATAGTCTGCCTTCATCAGCAACACTCTGTTCTGTGCTCAGTACAAAATGGCATTTAAGCTGTGGTTCAAGTTTAATAATTAAATTTAATATGAAACTAATTTCAGCAGATTTTGTTCTTAGGTTCTTCTGTTTTAACTTAGTGTGTTTTTATTATCTGATCTTCTATCACATTCATTATATATGCCTGCCCATGGCTATTAACTCCCTTAAGATCACATCACACTTTGTCCTTGCTGGTATTTTATTCATAAGAATAGTAACTATGGGACTGATTTCATGACTGCTGTGTGAAGGCACTGGCTGCAATCCTAAACACTTCTGTGTATTTTAAACAGCTTTAATTTTACATGTTTTTTTCCAATGTAGCCAAAGTGTCTTTAGAGGTATACATACCAATGTTACTGATGCTGGAGCACAAAAAAATTGTTTTCTGATTTCAAATTTACTTGATTGCTCAGCCAAGCTAATAGAACTTGCGAAGATACCTCCATAACTTTGTCAGGGCTGTTGCTATGGTACGGGGCAAAACAAAACTTCCCCTCCTAAGAATAATTCTGCCTGCTTAAAAGAGACTTTCCTTCATCCCCCAAATTTCTAGCATTGCAGAGAGCAAGGCATTGAAAACTGTTCACACCTAGAACTTTGGTATTGGCTGTGTTTACATTCCCTTGGTCACTTTGCCTGCCTCTTTTCTTTGGTTACCTTAACTGTATTTCTAAATGCTCAACTGATGTTTTAAGTTACTGAAATGCTAGAAATTAGGGGAAATTTTATGGGCGAGGGTGCTAGATTCTTATTTCGGAGGCAATGTCCTCATTTTTGCCTACCTATAGCTCCATTTTGAGCTTTCTATGAAGTATCTACCTTTGTAACACTGCAGTCACTAGGACTGTAGACATAGGTCCCAAACACACTGTAGAAATAACCCAGTTTGAGACTGCTTTAACAATCCAGGTTCAGTGCTAGGGAATCCTGGGAACTGTGGTTTATTGTGGCACCAGAGCTCTCTGACAGAGAAGGCTAAATGTCTCACAAAACTATTCTTCCAAGAATTCGCTAGCACTGCACCAGGGCAGTCAAAGTGGTCTCAAATTGGATTATTTCTACAGTATGTTTTGGACCATAGTGAAGTTGTGCTGCCTTAACCTAAAATTATATATATATATATATATATATATATATATATATATACAAAACATAGATGCATTTGAACTTCCTACTACTTCCATCTCATTATTGCTTAAAAGACATGAAAGTTTCCTTTAAAAGGCTGATAAGGAGGGGCTCTATCAGTGACAAGTCACAGCTCCCTTGCTTACTTATCTAAATTATAATACTATCTAAGCTATGTTAATTATCTATACATGATGACTATTTACACAACCTGTCACAACAAATAGAGCAGGGGCTGGCAACCTACGGCCCGCGGGCCACTTCTGGCCCAGGGCCTGACGCTTACCGGCCCAGGCAGACCCCTGCCGCCGCCACGCGTTTTGTTCGCTGCGTGGCCGCGTGTGCTGCGACCGCCATTTTGCTTTCCAAAATGGCAGCCGCGACGCGTTTGCACATGCGCAGGAGTACTGAGCATGTGCAAACGTGTCGCGGCGGTGGCGGCGTGCGGGGGGTTCGTGGTGGTAATTCCCCCAGATACACTTTCCAAGGTTCCTCCGCTTGATCCTCGGGTGAATTCACCCGAGGATCAAGCAGAGGCACCTTGGAAACGGTCCTCCAAGGTGCCTCCGCTCAATCCTGGGATGAATTTGCCCAAGAATCGGGGCAGGGGGGTGAATTTAATTATAAGAAGTGAATTTAATTATAAGCCATAGGTTTAAAAGCTTGAAGTCATTTTTAAGTATTTTTGTGAGATTGTTTTAGAGTAGTTTAGTGTTTAGTTTAATAGAAGTAGTTATTTTTTTAGATCTGTATGTAATTGGAATTTATATGTTTGATGTATTTTGTTTATGTGTATTTTATTATAAACTCATCCCTGTGGCTTTGACTTTTGCCGATTTGATTATTCATGGATTTTATTAATATGTTCTCTCTAGGAATATCTAGGCCCTCCAGCGCAACTCAATGGTCAAATGTCACAATGAAGGACCTAGAGATTCCTAGAGGGAACAGTCCACTAGGCATCAGTAGCTCCTCCAGCACAATTCTATTGTCAATGTCTGGCAGATGTTGACCATAGAGTTGCACTGGAGGACCTAGAGATTCCTAGAGAAGTGTTCTCTCAGGTAAAAACATAGCATTTTGTTATTTGCAATTTTTCCACATTCACGGGGTCCTGTGCCCCTAACCCCAGTGAATGTGGAGGGATGAACATATATTCAATAAAAAATTAGATTCATAGAATTGTAACGTTAGAAGAGATCCAAAGGGTCATCCAGTCTAACCCTTTGCCATACAGGAATACATAATCAAAGAAAGCACTCCCAACAAATGGCCATCCAGCCTCTCTTTAAAAATTTCCAAATAAGGAGATCCCATCACACTCTGAGGCAGCATATTCCACTGTTGAACAGCTCTGACTTTCAGGAAA
This sequence comes from Phrynosoma blainvillii, assembly GCA_026167975.1. Classification (NCBI taxonomy): domain Eukaryota; kingdom Metazoa; phylum Chordata; class Lepidosauria; order Squamata; family Phrynosomatidae; genus Phrynosoma; species Phrynosoma blainvillii. Next base: position 286,671,003 of record JANUYF010000002.1, on the reverse strand, counting down.
TTCTTCCTAATGTTTAGGTGGAATTGTTGTTGTTGTTGTTTATATCCTGCTCTTTTGTCAAAACTGGGACTCAGAGCGGCTTACAAGATTAATAATAATAATAATAATAAGTTTTATTTCTAACCCGCCCCTCTGCGTCGCAATCGGGGCGGCGTACAACAATTAAAATACAACAGTTAAAACGATCCAAATCCTAATCCCTCCTCCCACTTCCCTCCCACACCCCTTAAAACAGGATTAAACTTAAATTATATTAAAACAATGACAATATGGCAATAAAATACAATAAAAACAACAAATGCAAACAAGCGGCCAGACAGCAAGAGCTAGAGGGGGGGAGAGATCACTGTTCGTCCTCCGAGGAGGGTTATTCCAGGAAGGCCTGCCGGAAGAGATCCGTCTTAACTGCTTTCTTAAAAGCAGTAAGCGTTGTGATAAGACGGATCTCATCTGATCAATATTATCTGATCTTTTAAAACTCATCTCAGTCCTTCTGAAGATTGCAACAAATGCTGCTAGAGTGCTGAAAAATCCCTAGCATTACCTGCTCTTGTATACACATTACACCATCATTATAGTTGTTGTTTTTTAATTCATCACTAATAAACTCATAATGTACATTTTTTAAAAACCAAAAACACAGTACATCCTCTTCCCTTGAAACTTGGAGTGTTCCTTTTTGAAAGTAATTCCTTACAAGTTACTTGATTATGAAGGAGATATTCCTTCCTAAAAAGTTGTTGTTAATTGCTGTCAAGTCAACTTTGACTCCATTAATGAGACACCTCCAAGCAACCCATGGCTTCACTGATTGAGTCTACTCCCCTGGAATGCAGTCTTCCTCATATCCCAAAGCCTTCATGTTTACACAGCATTATTTTTTTAAAATCAAATTTAATCAAAGTGACTGGTGGAATGCCATAGGGTTCTGGCCTGGATCCAGTGCTATTCAACTTCTTTATCAATGACTTGAATGATGGAATAGAAAGCATGCTTATCAAATTTGCAGATAACATCAAATTAGGATGGGTATCTAATACTCCAGAGAACAGGATCTGAATTCAAAATAATTTAACAGATTAGTTGGGCGAAAACTAACAAAATAAATGTCAGCAGGGAGAAATGTAAGCTACTGTGCTTAGACAGAAAAAATGAAAGGCTCATATATAGGATGGGGGACACCTGTATTGATAAATGTACATGAGAAACAGATCTGGGAGTCTTAGTGGACCACAAGAGAAATATGAGTCAACAGTGTAATGCAGCAGCTAAAATGATAAATAGGTTGCATCAGTAGGAGAGTAGTGTCTAGAAGGGAAGTAATAGTAACTCTTTATTCTGCTTTGGTCTGACCTCACCTGGAATACTGTGTCCAGTTCTAGGCACCACAATTCAAGAAGGCTGTTGACAAACTGGAACATATCCAGAGGAGGGCAGCCAACATGGTAAAAGGTCTGGAAACTATGCCCTATGGGGTGGCTTGGGAAGCTGGATATGTGTAGCCTGGGGAAGAGAAGATTGAGGAGTGACATGATAGTCATGTTTAAATATTTGAAGGGATGCCATATTGAGGATGGACCAAGCTTGTTTTTTGCTGCTCCAGAGACTAGGACCCAGATTCTAATTTGACAAGGATTCAAACTACAGGAAAAGAGATTCTTATTGTAATAATTTAATTCTGCTTTAATGTAACACTTTTCTGTGTTTTTAATTGTATCTCCCAGAGTCCTAATACAGTCAGCCCTCCATATCCATAATTCTTTATCCATGGATTCAAGCATTTAGGCTTGAAAAAAATATTTTTTAAAAAATCCAAAATGTGAGCCTTGATTTTGCCATTTTACACAAGGGATGACCATTTTACTACCCCACTGTATTTAATGGGATTTGAACATCCACAAATTTTGGAATCCATCGGGGGTCCTGGAACCAAACCTCAGTGGATAACAAGGGCTCACTGTGCAATGCTCAATCTACTAGACCAGACAAGTTCTCCCTCATATGAGAGGCTTGTTAGTGAAATCATGAAATGTTTTCAGGGCTTAATGCTGAAGAAATGTTGTTTATGTTGTACTTTATCAAATAGTAAAGAAGAGAAAATAATGCAGGCATGTCAAAATGAATGCTCATTCTATAAGTATGTTAGAATAAATGCCCTTGTGCATCAGGGTGTACAACTCATTTTTAACTTAAGTGCACTCAGGTTTCGTCAAGTGACTGCACAAAATATTGCTGGAGAATGTATTATTTATTCATTTATATATTGCACTTCTATCCTGCAATAAATGGGATCTAGCTAAAACATATCCAACTAAAACACTAAAGTACAGAAGTTAAAAAGGAATTGAACGTCACCATAATGAAAAACACAATTAAAAGAGCTAAAACACTAAGATTGAATATATACGTGTGGGTGTGTGGGTGCGTATACACAGAGCACACCACTTCCCACACTGCAACTCCATAGGTAAAATTAAAAAGCTGCCTAGATAAAAATGGCTTCATCTGCCGGCGGAAAGACAAGAGGGAGGGAGCCAACCAGATCTCCAATGGAAGGGAGTTCCACAATCTGGAAGCAACCACAGAGAAGGCCTGAGTCCTCACCAACTGCACCTACAAGGTTGGTGGGACTGCAAGAAAGCCCTCTCCTGCAGATCTCAATGTATGTCCTGATTTATATAAGGAGACATGGTGTTTCAAATAGTCTGGACCCAAGCTGTATAGAGCTTTAAAGTTCAGAAGTAGCACTTTAAATTCTGTCCAGAAATGTACCAGTAGCCAATGCAGCTCTTTCAACAAAGCGGTCACATGATCCCTGGCCACAGCATTTTAGACCCACTAAAGTTTTCTACAGTTTCCAAAAGCAGCCCCATGTAAAGTGTGTTACAATAGTCCAAACAGGATGTAATCAAGGTATGTGTCACTGTAGCAAGATACGACTTCTCAAAGAATGGGCACAGCTGGCCTGCTATTTTCAACTGTGCAAATGCACCCCCAACCACGCCTGTAACCTGGGCATTGAGGCTCAGATTCAAATCCAGGAGAACACCCAAGCTGTGAAGTCACTATTCACAAAATGTAGGTAGTAAGTAATTTACAGAATGAATGAAATGTAACCTTTTAGATGTTTTTAACCTGAAGCTGTCTGAATTCTTCACCATTCATCCTGGCTAGGGCCAATGGGGATTAGCATTCAACAACATCTAGACAACCACACTTTGTTCATCCCTACTATACATGTTCAACCCTTTTCCAAGGTACGTATTCCTAGTCGGTATAGGACTGAAGCCTTAGCAGGTGAAACATTTGCATTCCACTGAAGTCAGTGGTCAAATTACCATTTACTGAAAATCTTCCTGTTGCTCAGCATTTCTGGTTTCACAGCAGTCTTTTCCCCCCAGGCTTCTACACTGTCTAAGCCTTTATCTCTTTATCTGATAAACCAAAAGCATGGAGAAACGTAGAGGCAGGTACTGTAAGTGCAAGTTAAAGCACAGCCTTAAGACAATTTAAAAACTTTGAAAAGTAAAGATGTTGAGTGATTCCAGCATGCATTGTTCCTGACATGAATCTTTCCTCTTCTACCTATGGTAATAGAATTTTATATTCTATAGAAGTGCAGAAATATAGGCACCTTATAATCTAGGGCAGGGGCTGGCAACCTACGCCCCCCGGGCCAGTTCCGGCCCAGGACGACCCCTGCTGCCGCCGCGCGCCACTTTGGGCCTCCTTGTGGCCGCGACACGTTTGCACATGTGCAGGAGTCGCATGCGCAAACACGTCACAGCCGCCATTTGGGAAATCAAAATGGCAGCCGCGACATGCGCAACGGCGGGGCAGTGGCCGTGTGCGCGGGATTGCGCGCGCGCCGCCATTACCCCCTCCCCTTGGCCCGGCGGAGAGGAGGACTTTGGGGGACTGGCCCAGGGCTCAAAAAGGTTGCCTACCCCTGGTCTAGGGGGACAGTGTGTGTGTGTGTGTGTGTGTGTGTGTGTGTATTAAGTATCCATAACCTACTTAAAAACAGAGTTGTGAAGCAAAAGTACTTTTATTAGATTAACTGCATTTAAAAAAAAAGTTTTCAGGTAAAACAAAACACATTTATGGCATGAGTTAATTTATAATGCCCTAGTGTAAATTGTATTCCATCTACCAAATGTTTTAATTAAACATGTTATTGCATGCAATTAATGTTTTGAAAGGGAAAGGTCTTAAAACAAATTCTACAGTAAAAGGTAAAATACAGTATGATTCTGTTGAACTGAGCAACTGTGGTGCTACACTCAGCACTGTGATGCTACACTTTAACCAGTGCTACACTCATAAGTGCTCAGGAATATCAGCCAAACTTAGGGCCTCTGCAGACGGCGCAAAGCACCGTTTTGGAGGCACAGAAAGGGAGAGGCAGCTGCATGGGAGCCGCCTCAACCTCTCCCCGAGGATGTCATTGGGGCACGTGCTGTTACGCACGGCACACGCCCCGAATACATCCTCCCGGTGCAGCGTCGTCATGCGCTGCGCCGGAAGAGGTGCAGAAGAGGCATGTGGTGGCTCTTGATGTGCCCCTTCTGCTGGCTTTGGAAGGACCAGCATTTTAGCGCTCCTTCCATGGCCAGCAGAAGGGAAGATTGGGGCCAAGGAGTGGGGCAGCCTTGGCCCCAATCCTCCTCTCCCCAGGGCAGCCCACAGCTGCCCGTCTGCATCCCCCCTTAGTCAGTTCCACTGAGTCCAACAATGTGTCTTTAAATGGTGACTAATGAAGTGCCTCAGAAAAGTTTTCTGGCAGATAGGCAAAGCCATACCCTGCCTATTGTTTGCCTTCATAGTCCAGAGGGCTATGCCTTTGCCTGCATCCCTTTATGAATTTATGAATAAGGGGTTATTTGTGGGATAATATAACTTTGAACATAACGTCATGTGAAAACCATTAGCACAATTGTGGGATAATCATGGGTTAACCACCGTTTATACTTCCAATTGTCCACCATGTGATAAACTCCTAAAGAAAAGCCCAAGCTTTTCAGTCATAACATCTGTTTCTATAGTTAAGATATTTCATAACTTCTGTTTGCTGCCATTGCTTGCTTGCTTTCTGAATTTTTGTTGGTGTTGTTATTTGTACTGTTGTTGTGTCCCTTGAGGTCGGGACTCTAAAGTGAACCTGTCATGGGGTTTTCTTGGCATGATTTACTCAGAGGGGGGTTGCCTTTGCCTTCCTCTGAGGCTGAGAAAGTGTGACTTGCCAAAGGTCACCCAGTGGCTTTCCAAGGTTGAGCAGAGACCTGAAACCTGGTTGTCTGTGTGCTAGGCTGGATCCACACAATCATCATCATCATTATCATCATCATCCATATCTATCTCTATTCTGGTGCTTCAGCCTTCATATCAGCAAGCTAACCTTGCTGGTTATTTCCCTTTTAGAATATGCTTTTGTTGCACCGCAGTTACAAAGAAGTGACTGGCTAGGGGCAACAATGTTGCTTGTGAAGTGTGACTTCTGGGTTTGGAGCAGAATCAAGGCGCAGTGGTTTGAACGTTGGACTATGACTCTGGAAACCAGGGCTTGAATCCCATGTGACCTTGGGTAAGTCACACAGTCTCAGCATCAGAGGATGGCAAGGAACAACCCCCTCTCAAGAAACTTCCCAAGAAATCCCCATGATAGGTTCACCTTAAGGGTCGCCATAAGATGGAAATGAGTTGAAGGCACACAACCAACACCACCACAGAGAACAACCCCCCCCTCCCCCAAGCAGCGAGGACACAAGATGGACACATTATTACCAAGGGGAGTCCTTGAACAGATCAAGCCGGAAATCTCCTTGGAAGTGAAGATGACTAAATTGAGGCTGTCATACTTTGGCCATATCATGAGGACTCACTGGAAAAGACAGCAATGCTAGGAAAGGTGGAAGGAAGTAGAAAGAGAGGAAGGCCACCTGCGCCAGATGGTTGGACTCTACTACAGAGGTCATGGGTATGAATTTACAGGAACAAAGGCACAGGACTAGTTGGAGTTGCCTCATCCACAGGGATGACTTGAGGGCAGTTAACAATATGGAGGTGCTGCTGTTGTTTCCACTGTGGAGAAAATTGTTGTTGTTGTTGTTGTTGTGTGCCTTCAAGTCATTTCCAACTTATGGCAAGCCACTGCGAGACTCCTTATCTCTAGTTGTTGTTCTTGTGTGCCTTCAAGTCGTGTAAATTCAGGAATTTACAGGAAGTAAACAGGCCAGTGGTAGAAAGGGAGCCTTGTGGTGGGTCGCCATAAGATGGAAACACCCTGAAGGCACACACAGGGTGACCAGATAGATGTCCTCCTTTCCCAGCCCATGTTCTACATTTAATCCTTCTGTCCAGGAAGAATTCCAGAAGCTCCTTCATTCTGAGCATGACTATGGAGCGCGACTTTACATTCATGAGTGTTTTTATTCTTGGCCATGTTCTCCATTCCCCCCCACGTCCTACATTTTTGTGGTGCCTGTCCTCCTTTGTGGTGAGGACATTTGGCCACCCTGAGGCATATAACAATAACAACAACAACAACAATTGGGACAAGGACCTCTGCTCTGGTGCCACAACAAACTCCAAATCCCAGAATCCCATAGCATTGAGCCATGGCAGTTAAAGTGATGTCAAATGGGATTATTTCTTGCAGTGTGGCGGCAGCCCAGAAGAGAGAGTTCAGAGCCTCCCAGGTCCAACATATCCTGCAGAAATAATCGAGTTTAAAGCTGCTTTAACTGCCCGGGCTCAATGTTAGCAGACCCTGGGAATTATAGTTGATTGTGGCCCCAGAGCTCTCTGCCAGAGAAGGCTCAATGTCCCACAAAACTTCAGGTGAGGAAGTAGACTGAAGTCTAGGAAAACTCACGCTGCCAATTTCTTTCTTTCACTTAAAGGGCTGAACAGACTGCCAGAAATAATGCAGCTTGAGACCACTTTTAACTGTCCTGGCTCAGTGCTAGGGAATCATGGGAACTGTAGTTTGTTGTGGCACCAGAGCTCCCTGAGCTCCGGAAAAAAAACTACAATTCTCATGATTCCCTAGCATTGAGCCTCAATCTGGCCTCAAGCTGCATTATTTCTGGCAGTCTGTTCAGGCCCTTAGTCTCAAAGGTGCTTCAAGATCTCTCTCTACATACTCGCAAAACTCCAGTTCTCAGAATGCCCTACCTAGCATTATTCTTTTTTTTTTTTTTAATAAATTTTTTTATTGATTAAAAACAAACATGTAACAATTAGACATAAAAACATAAAAACACATGAAACATATGACACATAACAGTTAGACATTTCAAACAAATAACACCTAACATAAACAATAACATTTACCTACCGACACTACAACTACTTTACATAATACACAGTACATACATGAACTTCCAGAATGTGAATTAGGTCTTCTAAATTGATATTACTCAACTATCCCCTATTATAAATTCTTGCCACTTAAAAATTATATACTCTTTTTTTTTTAAGTAAAATTCTTTACTTATTACTTTCCCCTTAATTCAATACCTGTACTCTAACACATCTAAATAAATTTTCTTCTTATAATAAAAAAATTAAATAAAGAAATAAAATATTTCTTTTACTTCATTCTCCAAGAATCAATTTATATACATAACAAAAAAAAAACAAAAAAAAAACTTCATGTTGTATCTAGCATTATTCTTGAGCCAGGGCAGTTGAAGCGGTGTCAAAGCGGATTATTCCCGCAGTGTGTTTTGGACCTTGAGGAGGAGGGCCGGGGCCAAAGCAAGGCAAGGCAAGCCAAGCCCTGTCCGACTGTCTCGGCCAATGAGGCAGCCCTGGGCTGTTCTGGGGAAGTGGCAAGGCATGCTATAAAAGGGAGCAGGAGGAGAGAAAGAGAAAAGGAAAGAGGTGGAGGAGGAAAGCGGGGAGGGCTTTTGTTCCTGGGGAGGGAGAGGAAGGAAGGAAGGAAGGAAGGAGAAGAAACAAAGAAGGAAGGAGAGGAAACAAGGAAAGTCCCTCAGCCATGTGCGGTGAGTAAGTTGGCGCGGGAGAAGAAGAGGAGGGAGAAGAAGTCCTGGGATCAGGAATAAGAGCTTTGGTTGATGGCGGGGAAGGAGAAGAGCCCTTGCCTCCCTGAGCAACAAAAACCCTCTCCTACTCATCCTTTAGCTAGCCACACCAGGAGGAGGAGGAGGAGGAGGAGAGACCCATGGGAAAAGACAAGGATGCTAGGAAAGGTGGAGGGATGGAGGAGGAGGAGGAGGACTCCATGCCAGGTATATAGACTCCATTAGGGCCTCCGCTTCCAGGACCCAAGCAGAGCAATAGGGGAGAGGGGGGCTTGGCGATGCCACCATCCGGACAGGGTCGCCCTCCTCCCTTTGTAACAAACAGCACAGAGGTAGGTGTCCTCTGGCTGACCAGCCGCCCTCCTTCCTTTTCCAGGACCTGCCCTCCATTCCCCCCTTGGGCCCAGGAGGCATTTCTCAACAACGTCTTCCCTCTTGAGCGTGACTAAGAAGCGTGGCTTTACATCTCTAATAGAGGAGCGTTTGTCGCTTTTGTTTGGCCGGGTCCTCCTTGGCATGGAGTCCCTCAAAAAGAGCCCCAGCCCCAGAGAGCTTCCCTCCAGTTCCCCCCCCCCCTGACTCTTGGCCGGGTCAAGGCTAATGAAGCCGGGCTCCATCTTTTACAGTATAAAGGCACCGTCTGCGGCCACCGGTGTATAGTCCAGGGGTAGGCAACCTTTCCCCTTTAAGGGCCGAGGGACTTCAGCTCCCAGAAGCCTCAGCCATGTTGGCCAATAGTCCCATGTTGGCCAATAGCTCCTGGGATTCTGGGAGCTGAAGTCTCTCGGCCCTTAAAGGGGAAAGGTTGCCTAACCCTGGATAGGGCAAGGACTGGGTCCAGGAGAATATATATTAAACCTCATGGGAGGGGTCTCATCCAGAGGGTGGCCATGAGTCAGGGGAGACTGGAGGGCAGGCAACAACAGTAACTACCACAACGACAACTCTCAGCCTTTTGGGGTCTGTTCCTGTCTTTTTGGGGAAAACTCTTGTGGGGTTGGTTGCACAAGAGTTTTTCCTCAAGCGCTCAGCCTCTCCTTCTTCCTCACAAAGGGTCCTCCTTGTTTCACGCTTCCTTCGCCATTTCAGGTCTTCTCTCTGTCTCCTCCTTTCCCCTTTGCTCCCATTTCTCCTTCCTTCCTTCTGGGGAGCCATTAAGCCACAAGACGGCCGAAGGGAGCTGCTTTGACTTAGCTTTTTCCTCTTGCAACGTGGGAGTTTTGTGAACTGGGTTTTTGGTGAGAGCCAAACAAAGCAGTGCAGCCTGATCCTTCGCTTTGGCTAAGAATACCTCTTCACAGTAGGGGTTGTTTGTTGTTGTGTGTCTTCAAGTCGTTTCTGACTTGTGGCGACCCTATCCTAGGCTTTTCTTGGCAAGGTTTGTTCAGGGGAGCTTTGCCATTGCCTTCCTCTGAGGCTGAGAGAGTGTGACTTGCCCAAGGTCACCCAAGGGGTTTCCATGGCCGATCCGGGAATCGAAACCTGGTCTCCAGAGCCCTAGTCATCTGGAAAGTTAAGAGGAAAGTTACCAGTCTTTCCACCATAAAGCCTTTCAGTGTCCCTTGGAGATAACTAAGATCCAAGTATGGCCAAGCATGGTTCCAAAGTCAGTGTGGAGTTGCAGCTAATGGCAGGCAATTGAAAAACTATAGGATGGCCATGGCAAGCCCGCTCTGAAGAAACTTGCCAAGAAAACCCCATGATAAGTTCATTTTAGGGTCATCATAAGCTGGGAATGGCTTCAAGGCACACTTGTCTACAGTGCTAGCTGGTAAAATCCCCTTTGTGCGAAAAGGAAATCAGATCAACCTTCATCCACCAAAAAGTCGAGTTTCCCTTTCAGATTGCCCTTTCTCTTCTGCTCCAAGCTGTATTGTGGATTGCAACTCCTATCCTTTTAAAAAATATATATATTAATAGTTATCATTCAGTGAGGCATGTGGCAGAGTGTAAGGTAAAGTAATTCACTTCAGGTCCATTGTGTGCCTTTCTTGCAATAAACAATGGAAAAGGGGGTGAAATCTTGCCTCAATGAACTGAAGGCATGAAGATTGGTTAGCCTGAGGTGCGATTACTGCTAATCAAAAACTATCCCCGTCAGCCTTCAATAATGACATGAAACACACTTAACACAGCAGGCATTTAAGTTACCATAACTTCTAGTACTTGAGACACAAGTTGCTCATGACCAGCCCTAGATTGTTCTGTGTTCAAACATGGACCATTTTGCCTCATGTACTGAGAAGTTAGGACACCTCTCTTCAACTCAGACTAGGAAGGTGCTTTCAGAGGCATATGTGTAATTATATTTTGTGTTAATTTGGGACAATAGTCTTTTTCAAATGTTAAGAAGTGTTCAGTGTATGTGTGTGGCGCAGTGATGGTTCATTTTATGCTTCGAGCCTTTGTTTTGTATCCTACTTTTTTTGGCAAAAATGGCACTCCAAACAGCTAACAGTGACAAAATATGAATAAAAAACCAGACCAATAAAAAGATAGGCTGTATCCTGACTGCAGAAATAATCCAGTTTGCTATGGAATTCTGGGAATTGTAGTCTGTTGTGGCACCAGAGCTCTCTTATAGAGAAGGCTAAATATATCACAAAACTACAATTCCTAGAACTACATAGCATTGAGTCATGGCAGTTAATGTAGTGTCAAAGTGGATTATTTCTGTAGTTTGGATGCAACCTTTGTAGACTTTTTTTTTAAATAAACACACCATTATATAGTGCCAATATAAAATAAAAATGGCATAGTGTGCTTTTAGCACATGGGGTGCTGTTCATATGTTTGGTTGGTCAGGGGAGCAGATCTGGCTTCTATGATGCCTCTGCTATAAACAGTTATGGAAGATGGTTTTGAGTGCCTGAAAAGGATTAAAGTCTTGTTATGATAGTAGCATAATTCAGGAAGAATTGGGAAGGGAGCATCTAACTCCATGGAGGGAGGATCTACAAATAGAGCTCTGAACCTGTGGGTGAAATTTTTTACACTTGAATTGATATCTCAGAACATCTCATCCCCATTAGAACTATTTTGAGATAATGGTCCTCTGATAAAATAAATTCTAAAATATTGAGGATATGTTTAGTAAAGTAAGAAGGATTGTTTGATTGTGAGCTGGTACAGTTTATATGCCTGAGCATATAAATGAGAATTTGGATTGGATGTGAATACTCATGCTGATTGTAGATGGACTCCTTTAAGGGAGATGCAATCACCTGAGCCAACAAGTCTTTTTTAAAAGGCCAACATGAAGTGCCCATTTTTCATCTATAAAAGAAGGTTCTCTTCCAGAATAATCGACCCATATCAATAGCTCACAGTGGCCTGACTGAGCTAAAGGGGATCAGATAAAGAGTACTGCATAAGCCCTAAGCAGGTGTGGTGTTTTTGTGTTCATCCAATATCATGAGTTGTGGAAGCATGCCAGCCCTGCCTTGGCCCCTCAGTGTTTGAAGATGGACTTTCTCCACAGGCAAGCATCTTTTGTGGATAGATTTTAAACCTTGATTTCCCAGGATTTAACCTCCAGGGTACGTCCTCTTCACAAAGTCCCTCTCCAATGTATAAGTGGTGGTGGGAACAGCATGGGGAATGTGGCAGTGTGCTTCTCTTCCTCACATGTTTACTGAACACAGGAGCAGAACCCCTGCACACTGTATGTGTTACTATTAGTTACCAATTCAAGATTACAGAAACAACATGTTGGAAATCAGATTAATGTAAGTAATGTCTGTGTTTTGACTAAGAAACAGGGATGTTGCACTATTCAACAAAGTACTAGCTAAGGAGTGGTGTGGCTGACTCAGTATGAAGTAGTCACTGAGTATGGTGTCATTTCAGAGTATTCAGCCTTTCTAACACCCTTTGTTGCTGCCATAGCAACCAGACAATTTTTGGTAATGAAAAAACTGTTCCAGAAATGTCACTAGCAGAAGGAGAAAGAAGCTTCCTGCTCTTGACTAAGGATTTTTTAAACACAATCCCGATAAAAGAGAAGTTTAATGCAAAGAGGTTAAATTTTGTTCTCTTTCAAAATATAATGTTGGATCATTTTTTAGAAAACAAATAATATGCCACATTAAAAAAATACTTTACGTTCATCTTGTGACAGGCACCCTTGTTTAGTTCTGAGAACATGGCGGTAGTCTGCTGGCTTGTGATTTAGTTACTGCTTTAGTTGCATATGATTAACATTAATTATAAGCACTAAGTTGCATATTGGACCTGGTAGGCTTAATTTGTGAATGTTTTACTCCATAGATAGAATAATTGTCAGTAAACGTATCAAATTAAGCTTTGAAGCAGGGGTAGGCAACCTTTCCCCTTTAAGGGCCGAGGGACTTCAGCTCCCAGAATCCCAGGAGCTATTGGCCAGCATGGGACTATTGGCCAACATGGCTGAGGCTTCTGGGAGCTGAAGTCCCTCGGCCCTTAAAGGGAAAAGGTTGCCTACCCTTGCTTTGAAGGGATGAGGAGAAAACTCGCATTACTAAGCTGTTTTTATTTTTATTTTATTTTAAAGATGAATTTTGTCCTGTTGATCAAACACAAATCCATATAGTCTAGTAGTTCTCACCCTTAGGCCTGACCCCATATGTTTCTGAACTACAACTTTCACTGCTCAGTAGTAAGGGATGATGGGTGTTACAGTCCAAAAGTATATGGCAGGGGTAGGCAACCTTTCCCCTTTAAGGGCCGAGGGACTTCAGCTCCCAGAATCCCAGGAGCTATTGGCCAACATGGGACTATTGGCCAACATGGCTGAGGCTTCTGGGAGCTGAAGTCCCTCGGCCCTTAAAAGGGAAAGGTTGCCTACCCCTGGTATATGGGATTTCTAGCCTAAGGTTCTGTTTCCAGCAGTGGTAGGCTGTTGCTTCTGGCTAGTTTATAACCAAGACATGAAAGCAACAACTCCACCCATTTGGGTTGGCCTCCAGAACCTTTAATAGAGAGAAAGATGCTGGGCGACCTTGGACAAATTGCACTCTCTCAGCTTCAGAGGAAGGCAAAGGCAAACCCCCTCTGATCAGATCTTGCCAAGGAAACCCCATGATAGGTTCACCTTCGGGTTTCCATAAATGATTTGAAGGCACAACAACAACATCCTTTGAATAATAAGGTTCCATTTAGCTATGATGGCTAATTAGAACTGAAAAACATTACTTTTCTGGACTACAACTTCCAGAATGATCATGCTGGCTGTGGGACTATGGCTGTGCTCTAAAAAGATAGCATTTCCAATCTCTGTATTTGATGGCAGCTACAGGAATTTAATTAATTAAGACATAAGTGCATACGTACAACATACTTGCTGGTATTTCAGGTCTCATGCTTTTGTGTGGAGCTCTCTGCAGCTCATTGCAATGAATGGAACAGTGGTTAAATGCCAGTACTGCAGCCACTCACTCACAGTCACAAGGTTGTGAGTTCATTACCAGCCAGGGGCTCAGTGTCAACTCAGCCTTCCATCCCTCTAAGGTTGCTAAAATGAGTACCCAGCTTGTAAACCACTTAGGGAGTGCTTAAGTGCACTGATAAACAGTATAGAAATGTACTTGCTATTGCTATTGCTATTCTGATGTGTTGGGAAAGTGAAAGTTAAGTGTGAAAGAATAAGGATTACTTTTCTCAGGATACACAGCAGAAGGGAGACAGCATATTTGATGAAACTAAAAGAGAAACAAAGTAGTTACAAGGGGAGCATAACAAAATAGAATTATGAAATATAACAGGCTGCTAATTTTGGCAGCCTATTGTCATTGCTGAAATATTTTTTTAGAAGCAGGAAGATTTAAAATACTATAAAGTATACATATTTTAAAAGTGGAGGTGGGGAGGGGAACAATGTCACTGCTTGTTATACTCAAGATATGAGAGGCCTGTATATTGATCCTGGTTAAAGATGGCCAAACACTGACTTTGTTATGGAATTTCCCCACTGAAAATTCTCTGTGTTCCTTTCTTTACCCAACCGTTTGCATTCCTGAAAGAGGAAGCAAGTACTTCAAAGCCTTGAGGAGAGATAAAAGGAGTCTGAAACAAAGCTAAGCTTGTACAGCTGTACAACTTCTAGCTGACTCTATGCTTAACTGCAGTGTTTGGATTGTTGTTGTTTTAAGTACCCACATGAATGCTCTTTCTTATTCAGAATGTTTTTCTGTACAAAATTACTTTTGTGTAGTCATTTAAAAGCAATGGGATCCATGGTTTTTTTTTTATCAAATCTAATAATTAAGTCAGTTCTAAGTAGGAGTACTGAAATGTCATCTGTTATTTCTTACATAATGAAAACAACAACATGTTGAAGATTGAAACAGGAAACTCTGCTTTGGGGGCATTAGCTGGGAAATGGGATCTAAATGTAAGATATAAATAAATGAAGATAATGAGCTCCAAAGAAGAATGGTCCCATTAAGAAGAAAAGGTTTATTATACCGTTAAAGTTTGCATTTCACATTATCCATGTCGTGGGTGTTTGCTGTAGTCTAGTCACAAAAGCTCGTGGCACAAAGAAAATTACTTTAAGTTGTCATAAGACTCTTCACTGTTTTTGCTATGGTCTAAACCAGTCATTTCCAAGACTGCAAGTAGTAGTAGTAGTAGTAGTAGTTATCCCACTCTTCTCTCAGGACTGAGACGTGGCTTAGAGCATTAAAAAAACACCATACAGTTAAAAACATACAAAAATAGTACATTGAAATAGGATTAAATTATTACAATAATTAAAACAAATTAATTGGGCTACAACTCCTGTCTTTCCTGGCCAGCATGCATAGCCAGTGTCTGGGTATGGGAAGGCTGGTTTAGAAGTTAATCAATTTTATGTTTTTTTCCTTCTTTTTGTAACTTATACTGTTCCATATAAGAAGAAACAGTGTTAACAGGAAAATAAACTTAAATTATGTCTTTAATTCTTCCTAAAACTTAAATCCCAAAATGAACTGGTGTTAATAATATAGTTGTGATAAAACACCAACACATGCTTCCACTAAGGAAACAAAAGGGGCTAGTATATTATTTTTCATATTAATAACCAACATTACAGCAAAATGACAAAGGTTGGGGAAGCCATATTTATTTCTGTCTAAGGAAAAATGAAAAACTCCTCATCTTTGCAACCTTTGTCTATTCTGAGTTCAAACCTTGGGCCAAACGGTGGATTAATTTTGCTGCTGGCAACTTCATGTTTACTGTAAAATATAGGCTAATTCTAATGCCTTCACAGTTGGTAAGTGAGAAGCAAGTAAACTCAATTACAAGACAATCTATTTATCTAAGGAAATACACAAGAAGGAAGAGCTTTTAAATGAAGCACTGTAAATTTTGGCTGTAGAGTCCCACACAGTTAAAAACATATGAGCCCATTGAAATAAAGTTAAAAACATGTAAAGCCAATGTTCTTAAGTAATTGTAACTCAATATTGGATTTCTGTGCTGAAAGAAAGTCAATAAATTTAATGGCTGACATAATAGAATATGTGTATTGAAAATAAGATCTCTTTCCCATGGCTCAGAGAATCTGAAATGTATTCTTTGTCAGTCCAGGTTGCTGGTATCATTTTCAGCCAGTCTCTAGTGGCTTCCGTCTCTCTTGGTATGCATAAATAGGAGCAGTGGTGGAGTTCAGTATAAACAAGGAATCTTTACCAATCAGTACACTGGCCGTATTGTAGAAGGATCCCTCCAAGATACCTTGTCTGGAGTGACATAGGCATAAAAACACTATGCCTTAACATAAACCTGACTGGTTACAGACTTTGTAAAATACTGGTTCAGAAAGTAGCCAAAAAGGCCTCCTTTTAAAAACTGAGGATGTGTTTAAAAACTGAGGAGGAAAGAAAGATGTTTAAAATATACAGTTGTGGAAAAGTAGCACAGAAGTTGAGCTGAGTGCATGGAAAAATTGTAACAGCCATAACTTTTAGAGGATTATCTAGCTGTGCTAGGTCAGATTTTCTTTCAGGCATGAATTATATCTGGTATGTTGAACCCGAAACAAAATAATGTCTTGAACAATGTGTCTATGGCTGTCTAATACACATATAAAATACTGGCTATAACTTTTTTTTCCAGTTCAGCTTGGTTGACACAAAGCTGGGAGAGGTTTGTGTATCTACTTTTGGGAACTGTGACATTTGTTTTCAAAAATGCATCCCCTTATTCTACTAGCAAATATATATTTTCTCACCTAATATGTAGCTTCAGATTAAACCAGCGGTTCTCAAATAGTGGGGCGGGCCCCCCAGGGGGGGCGCGAGGCTCCATAAAGGGGGGCCCGTTACGGCTGGAGAGAGGGAGATTGTCCCAGCACAGCCCCAGTAGCTCTATCCTGATTGGCCAAACCCACCCATGTGATTGCGCGGGGGGGCGCGAAATGTTTTCTTCTTTCCTAGGGGGGGCGTGACAGAAAATAATGGAGAAACACTGGATTAAACAGTGAATGGCAGTTTAAACAAATCTGGGTAGGGTAGGGTATTTTGACTAGTGAAAATGATTTAGCCAAATAATCACATTTTAAAGCATTACAGTACATTTATACTTCAATTATCAACAGGTTTCATACTTACGCTAAGTATGAGGGCCAATAAACTGAAGCTGAAAATGTGTGAATGGGTCATTCTTGGGTCCAGGAATTGAGTAAGCAGCCAGTCTTGGATGGGGTTGTGCTCCCCCTGAAAGAGCAGGGTTATATCCTGGGAGTAGTCTTAAATCCATCCCCGTCACTGGAGGCCCAAGTAGCTTGGAGTTCTTGATGCCAGCTTTAACTGATGCACCAGCTACAGCCTTTTCTGGACAGAGATAACCTAGCCACAGTAGTCCATGCACTGGCAACCTCCTGATTAGACTACTGCAGTTAGCTTACCCCATTATGTAGGGCTGCTCTTGAAGAAGTCTCTGAAACTGCAGCCAAAGCAAAATGTTACAGCTTGATGAATATAATATAGACAGTATATAATGCCAGTCTTTAAAGAGTTGCACTGGCTGCAAATATTTTTCCAGTCAAATTTAAGGTGCTTATAATGACATTTAAAGTCCTAAATGGCTTGGGACTTTGACAGTTGAGAGAGCACTTCTCCCTATATATCCCTGCCTGAGGATTAAAGTATGTGGGGTAGGACTTCCCCATGTCCCAACAACAGAGTCAATAAACTTGTGTTGGGATATGGGAGAGGGCCTTTCCAGCTCTTGGAGGCTTGATTGCCACCAACACACATGTCATTTAGGCACCAAATTAAAACCTGGCTGTTCATCAAGGCCTTTGGGCCTCATTAATTCATCCCAAATACATAGTTTTACATAGTTTTAAAAAAACTTTTACATTTTTAAAATCTGTTTTTAATTCAATATAATGTTTAATATGTTTTAGCTTATTTAATTTATTTTATTGCTATGAACTGTTTAACTTAATTTGTTTAACTATTTGTAAGCTGCATTGAAATCTTTTGATATAGGGTGCAAAATAAATATTTTAATAATATAGTGTTAGTATTAGTAATAGTAATGAATATACAGTCATCCCTCCTCGTTCAAAGACTTGGAGTTCACAGTCTCACTTTTCAGAGGAGGGACAAGCAGAGAGGGACAAAATGGTGGTGTATGCACCATTGTCTTCAATGGGGCTCGAATATTTGCGAGTCATCATTTTCGAGGGGGGGGGGAGGTTCAGAACAGATCCCCTGCAAATTAGGAGGTAAATCAAACTGGTGTTAGGTGACTCTTGCTCAGTTTCTTAGCCATTGATCTGTGGAGTCCCTCAAGGTTCTGTTTTGTCTCCCATGCTGTTCAATAGCTACATGAAAGCCCTGGGACTCATTGTCTGGAGGTTTGGGGTTTGGTGCTATCAGTATGCTGATGGTGCCCACCTCTATTTTTGTCTTTCCACCTAACACCATGGAAGCCCTTGTTGTGCTAAACAGGTATCTGGCATCAGGCTGGGTTAAGGTGAGTTAGCTGAAGCTTAATGTAAACAAGATGCTAGTGCTCCTGGCTTGTCAAAAGGCAGACCAGAAATTAGGGAATCAGCCTCTGGTAGATGAGGTTATACTTCCCCTGGAGATACAAGTTCACAGTTCAGGTTTACCCTTTGATTCAGCCTTGAGATTTCTGCTGTGGCCTGGAGTGCATTTACTGCTGCACCAGCTGCAGCCATTCTTGGAAATATATTGTCTGGCCATGGTGACACATGCATTGGTTACATTCCATTTGGTTTGTTGTTACGTGCTCTATGTTACCTGGGAATGTTTAGAGGGAGTATACAGCTCCCTTGTTGGAACAGCTCTAGTAGCTGTCACTTCATTTCTGGGCACCATTCAAAGTGCTTGTTGTGATGGATGAAGCCCTGTATAGCTTAGGTCAAAACTATCTCAAGGACTGTATCTTTCTATATGTGCCTGCTCAGACACTAAGATCTTCAGAAAAGGCTCTTATTGGTCTCACCACCTTCCCAGACATGTTTGGTGGAACACAAAAGAAGACCTTTTCAGTGTCTGCTCCCAGGCTTTGGAACTCCCTCTCTAGGAGGGCTCCCTTCTGCTGTTGTTGACAATTAAGTATTTTTCTGTTTCAGTAGGCTTTTGGAAACAAACCATAAGAGCTTTTAATAGCATACTGTTTGTTGATTTTTTTTTATCTTCCAACTTAATTGATTTGTTTTAAATTATTTTAGTTCTATAGATTGTTAATTTCATTTTAATAACAATTTTTAATAATTTTTTACTTTTTATGTCTTTTGCAAAGACATTAAGTACTGTACTTACTGTATTTGCTTTAAGTTTTGTAAGTCCCAGTATTGGGGGAAGAAGAGAGATGTAACCCAGTGAACAAATAACAGCAACAGCTTTTTAATTCCTTGGGTAACAAATGACACTGTAATGAAATAAAAGGAATATTTGGCTTTGTGGAATGCTTGGTCATGATTTTTAAAAATTGCAACCATGGTAGTATTTGTTAGGCCAGTTAATGATTGTGCCAACCCTAGGAAAAAAAGTGACATTAATTTGTACATCTTGAATAATAAAATTTGTACCCTCTTGAATAATAATGAATGCCCCTTTTTGTGGTAAACACCAAATTTTGTAAGCTTTACGGGAAAATGTTTTGCAGTAGTACTTTCACTTTATAAGACTCTTTGTTTATTTCTGAACAAACCATGCAAAATATTTCAGTACTGGCAATTCATTCTGTGTTTCCTTATACTCTACCCAATAGGAATCTTTGCTTATATGAACTACAGAGTGCCTAGGACCAGGAAGGAGATATTTGAAACTCTAATAAAGGGACTACAAAGATTAGAATACAGGGGATATGACTCTGCAGGTACGTAAACCATATTGTTGTGGACAACCTACCTAGGGGATCGCCTTCTTCCATACAATCTGCCCCAATAAAAACTAGACTGACGGCGACCTCCCAGACGACATTTTCTGCCACCACTCCCAGACTCTGGAATGCCTTGCCGGAATGATCCGTCAGATAACCAACCTAGATAGCTTTAAAAATGCCATAAAGACGGATCTCTTTCGGCAGGCCTACCTAGAATAAAACCACCTTCCAACTTGGTTTCTTCCTGTCAGACACTCTCTTTTTCTTATTTTGCTTTGCCCCAGAGTGCCTATTGTTTTAATTGTTATAAATTTGCTTACTGTTTTAAATTGGTTTTAATTGAGATCTGTATTTAATGTATTTTTAAGGGCGGGTATCACGTTCGCTTATATACCTAGTTGCTTTTGTCAGGATTTGTACTTGTTTTAGTTGTAAGCCACCTTGATTGCTATGGCAAAAGGCAGAGTATATTATTATTATAGATCCATGGATTTAACCCATCATGGACTGCAAATAAATAAATAAATAAACGTGAGGTCTCTTCCAACCAGGGTGAGAAGCCATCCCAGGGCAGCAATGGAGATGATGGCAAGGCCTGGTTGTAAGGCGATCACTCCTTGCACCTGCAAAGTGAGTGGCTGGTGGGCTCTTGGGGTCTGAGGAGAGAGACATGGGTGGGTATGAGGCTGTACAGGACTAATATGGCATATGATGGTGGCAGGGCCTGAACACTATGTGCACATTCTTTGTGCTCCCACCTCCAGGGATCACAACAGCCACCCACTTCTGCCTTTGAAGAGCAGAAACGCCATAGCTGAGCAAAGGTGCTGCAGCCAGATGAAGGCACCATGGTGGGGCAGCTGCATGAGTTTCCCCTCTTTTATTTCAAAGGCCCTGGACCATATTAATACTGTACAGCCTTATGCCCACCTGTGTCTCTTTCCTTAGAACTAGGGAGCCCTGGGTCTGCTCGGACAGGCTGTGCAAGTAACCAGGCAAGTCCTTATATATAAAATGGTAAGTGGCTCATGCTCTCACATATAGAATGGCGGAGGGCCATATAAAATGATGAAAGATCTGAGTACCGGCGTTTTGTTGCACAGGATGTGTGCGTCATGAAACCAAACTCTTGCGGATATGGTGGGTCCACTGTATGTTGTTACTACTTCTTTTCCAAGCATGTGTTCTAGTAGCCATGTGTGGATGAAACTAGGCCAGCATGCCCTGACCTAATGCCTTCCAGATGTGTTGAACTGCAGTGTCATCCTCAGCCAACAAATCTGAATACAGTATTGCATTCAATTGCACTAAACAATAATGTGTGTTGCGTATTTCAGGTGTTGCAATTGATGGGAATAACAATGAAGACAAAGAAAGTATCATCAAATTAGTAAAGAAAAGAGGAAAAGTAAAGGCTCTTGATGAAGAATTGCACAGTAAGTCTACATATTGAAGAAGTGTTTGGGTATATTTATGTCCAATCTGACATGAAGAGTGACCATAAAGGAAGTGTCAATTCACTGTATTTTTTACTTAAAACAAGTATTTGTTGTTGTTATGTGCTTTCAAGTCGTTTCCGGGTTACAGGGTTTTCTTAGCAAGATTTGTTCAGAAGATGTTTACATATAGTTATATTTGTGCTGGTCTATAACCGTAATAATAATGAACTGAATAGTTATATTGTCTTCAAAAAGTGTTCATTACATTATTGGGCAACATGAGCCGTATGTGTATGAAAGAAAGGATTTTCCAGTTTTGACAGTAGCATAATCTGAGAGATTTGTCCCTGTGGCACACACCCAAATTTTGTGCCAGAGGGGATTATTTTATTATCACACAACAATCAACTGAAGTTTAGTGCATTTGCAATTAGTACTCAGTCACAAGTATTATTACATAAATTTTAATATGGAATTAATTAGCTGATAATATAACAAACTTTCCTAGGAACGTCTGAATACATGAGGAATAAGACATAATGAGTACTGCAGTATACAGGACTCAGATGAGGGAACTTAGCTTTAGGATTGTGCTCAGTAATCAAGGAATGTTACACTTTAGACCACAACCATGCTGGTGTGCTGCCTAAGGAGCCAAGGTTTGTGGGAAGGGGGAGGGACTGAGAGAGAGGAGAGAGGAGGGGAAAATAATGATGGAGTTGACTGTATTAAAGAGCTCTGCAGCAGTTTGCATCCAGAAACATACAAAGCATAGCCTAGCTTGTGCCAGAGTGGTATGGCAAGCCAATGAGGTGAAATGATTAGGACAACTATTTTCATTACATGCAGGTCTTGGCATCTCAGGTGCCTGCTCTTATGCCTCCATCCTCTTTGAGTTCTTTATTGTAAGTCATTTCTGTTCTGCTGAAATCCTCAAAAGACAGATTTTTTTAAAAAAGGAGCAGTGACCTGAAGTGGGCAAGGGCAAACTGATAGGGATACCAGGCCATGATCCTTTCATCTCTCTCATAACAGAGCAGGGCTGAGCTTAAGTGGCACAGCTTCCAGTCATAAACTGGCCTTAAAAATAGAGCAAATTTCAAACTGTCTATTTTTTATAATCCAAAAGGTTCAAAAATTAAGAATTCGATTAGTCATGTGCTTTTGTTACTATAATTTGATTTTAAAGTGGCTTTAGTGTATGCGTATGTGTTTTATCTATGCAGAACAAGAGGGTTTGGACCTAAAGGCAGATTTTGAGACACATTTTGGCATTGCTCACACCCGCTGGGCAACTCATGGAGCACCAAATGCAGTGAACAGTCACCCACAACGGTCAGATAAAAGTAATGGTAGGTAACTTGCATTTTAAAAATAAAATTGAAAAAACAAAACCTGAGTTGTGTTTGAATAGAAATTCCCCAAAACAGTTTTTGAAACCACTGGACTGCTATTACTTGTTTGTGTAGTTTAGATAAGATTGGTGATGACAGTGAAAGTCAGCATATAGGAATCTGTGAAAGTCAGCATATAGGAATCTTGTGGGTTTACAAAGGTGTAGCTCTAACATTTGATGCCCCTTGAAAGTTGGAGATCAGAAGCCACTGGTGCCAGAATACGCAAGCCTCCATTCACAAACGTTATTCAGATCAAAATACTCTACAGAGGAAAAAACACTTTCTGTTTTACAACCCAAAGGCAATTCATGGGGGCCTGGGATATCTGATGCAGTTGCTGAGAGAATTAAAAATAGTAGGATGTTAAGCACTTTGCATTTTAAACATGCTAATTTTATTAAAGTACACCTTTAAACCACCTTTTGAATTAAGGGTTCATGATATACTCCTAAACTCTTTTTTTCTTCATTCTTTTCAGAGTTTGTTGTTATCCATAATGGGATTATTACAAATTACAAAGACCTAAGGAAGTTTCTGGTAAGCTGGTAACAACAGAACAACTCTAAGAATATTTGTTTGTTATTCCAGAGCTGTGGCATCATTACATTTTGTACTTAGCACTGGAACTCTTAATTCTTTGGAAAATCTGTCCTAGGTTGACATTAGTCTTACCAGCACATGATGATATTTCCTGACTCAGTTCCTGCACAAGTAGGTTGTGGTCTTTCCTCAGCCCTTCCCTCATTCCTAGATGAGAAAGATCTAGACCAGTGGTCCCCATACTTTTTCAGACTACCACCCCTTTCTTCTCGGGCAACAATCCTAATGCCCTTCATTGCCTATTTCTTGATAGTAGATAGTCTACTGTTGTACTGCAAATTCAAAACAACCTTTCTTGGTCACTGCTCTTTTTGTACCCTTCACCCTGGGAGCAGCAACCAAACAGCTAGCTGAACAGTGATCAAGAAGCCTCTCACCCATGATGGCCTTGAGGCAAAGGCTGGCATGGACAAGAGGCTTCTTGATTGCTGCTTGACCAGCTGCTTCCTTTGCACCTGGTCACCCTGGGAGCAGCAACCTAGTAGTCAATTGTGCAGTGACTGAGAAACCTCTTGCCCATGCTGGCCTTGTGGCAAAGGCCACTGCAGGTGAGAGTCTTCTCAGTCATTTCTCAACTGGCTGCTGGGTTGTTGCTCCCAAGATGACTGGGTGCAAAAAGAAAGCAGGAGCAGCAATGCAGTTTAAACATGGCAGCCAGGTCCTGGCAAAACTCTCAAAGCTTAGGCAGATTCCCAAATGTGAAAGCCACCACTTCTCCCCTGCTGCTATATGCTCTTAACTCTTTGCTCAGTGAGGCAATCTGTCTGAAAATGGTGCCACGGGAATGAGCTTGTGTGGGCAGGCAAAGAGCAGGACACATGACCACACAAAGTGATCAATGAGGATGCATGGTGATTTTAAGGGATGCTGAAAAGAGAAAGTCCATGTAATCCTCATCCCCACCATGGTTCTAAAAGCAACTCATTGCCCTTTGTCTTTCTTGTGTGCCAGTACTTTGAATGAAGCCCCCTCTGCCACCCCATTTTTCCTCCCTGCTGCCCCCTTTCCCCTCACTGACCCCTTGAATCTTTCCACCAGCCCCAAGGGGATGGTATCCCAATGTGATTCCCAATCACTGATCTAGAGAATGGGGTTACATGAATATCTCATTAGGCAGTAGTACAATACAGTTCCTGGTAAGACTCACAGGAATTAGCCTGATGACTTATGAAACAACTTGATTTTATGCTTTTAGAAACTGATATTAAGTGAAATATTTCTGTCTACTGTCAGAATTTTGTTGAGTGGTTTGAATGATAGCAATGGTGATCAAGACAGTTGATCAAGGATTGAGAACCTGTGGCTTGTGCATGGCTTCTTATTTCTGACCAGTGATTGGGAATAAGATGTTATGCAAAGATATTTAACTTTAAATATATTGTATAATAACTTAGATTTGCTTCTCAGACAGGTAAATTATTCAATTAAAGAGTCACTCTTGGACTTACTCCTGAGCAGAGATGCTTAGAATTAAGCGCTGCTTTATATCATTGGTAACAAAATATTTAAATTTGTAATAATTACATTTCACATTGCCTACTCTGCCTTTGGCACCACCTTGTAATCTAAGCCCCTCTCATTGTTGGAATGTGGTCCTTATGATTATTCCCCAATTAGAATTTGGCATCCAAGATGGAATATGGTTCTCCATCCCTGTACTAGATGTTATTAAATGTTGTAGACGTTGTACTAGATGTTGTAGACAAATTTCAAAGGCCTTATGTAAGAAATCTAGACCTAATGTTTCTTTTTAAACTGTTCTAGGAGACCAAAGGGTATGAGTTTGAATCTGAAACTGATACTGAAACTATACCAAAGTTAATCAAATATGTGTATGATAACAGAGAGACTGAAGATATTAGTTTTTCTACCTTGGTTGAAAGAGTTATTCAGCAACTGGTGAGTGAAAAATCATAATTTGTTATTATATAAATGTTAAAGACAATAGTGATCTGCTTTTCTTACATACAGTTAAAATTTGTACAGTTTCTTATGAATTTTGTTTGGTCTGGAGCACTAAATAGAAATGACTTCCATTACCTAGTTATACTTTGCTTTCATTCTTAATGAAAAAATAATACTACTTACCCTGTGACTGCAAGTTAAAGTAAGCTACACATTCTGATGAGTTACATTAACAGCAGTATTTCTAGCAATATTTGTTATTTTTTTCTTCTGAAATATTTCACAAAAAGTCAGAGTACATTTTTTCCATTCACCATTTCTTCCTTTCCATCAAAGTTGACAAAAGACTAGGTCCTACACAGTGCTAAAAGAAACTGCACAGATGTCCAGACTTATTTATCCATTCAGTTTATTACTTCACATAGTGTGGAGCTGGGTACTAGAGGATGTAGAGACAGCCCCCAATTTGGATAGCTTTAAAAGATGAATAGACAAATTCATGGTTGTCAGTGGCTAGTAGTTTTGAGGACTTATGTGTTACCTCCCCTGTTGGCAGTAGTTGTCTTTTAATATCAGTTGCTAGGGGAAATGGGAAGACAGTGCATTTGCACTTGTTTTTTGTTACTGATCTCCCATTCTTTTACCCATTAATCTGTATTTTTCTTTCTTTCCAGGAAGGGGCTTTTGCTCTAGTTTTCAAAAGTATCCATTACCCTGGGGAAGCTGTTGCTACCAGGTTAGTAAAGTAGGTTTCTGCATAATGTGTGTGTGTATGTGTATGTGTGTGTATAGAGAGAGAGCATCATATCAGCTGCAGATATATAACTGTGATTTTTTTATAATCAAGAGATGGTTGCATAGTAACAGTTTGGTTTCTATCAGCACATAAGATTTGCCTAGGAAGGGTCCTAGATGAATCTTTTTCTTAGAAACAGTAATGGCTGTAGGTCCTGTTTCATGAAACATATAACTACCTTCCCTCTTTTTCCATTGCTTGACAGGAGAGGGAGTCCTCTGCTTATTGGAGTTCGCAGTGAATCTAAGCTTTCCACTGAAGAAATTCCAATTTTATATAGAACATGTAAGTTGTTAAAGTTGTTAGGAACCAATTACAAAATAGGATAGTTCATCTGAAGGTTTGGTTAAAATAAAAATGTCTCACTAGAAGCCCTATGAAGAGAAATTTAGCTGTTTCTGTATTACAGAGCAGGCCCTGAGTGCTCAAAAGAGATCCTTGTTGATAGAAATGACAGCTGAAAGTATATCCAGTTTTAAAAATTAACTTCTGACTGTGTTTATCAAGTCCAGGACATTGGAATTCAGAATATCATTGTGCATTACAAAGGAGATTTCACTTGAAATTCTGATGAACAGATGAAGTAGATTTAAGGCAATATTGAGTCCTGATTCTTTGCAATATACATTCAGTACACCTGTTTTGAAACTAGTATCACACTGTATTTTAAACTATATAGACATAGGTATGGTCTTTTTTTTCTTTCCTCCTCCTTGATAGGTAACATTGAAAATGTAAAGAACATATGCAAAACACGAATGAAACGACTAGATAGCTCTACCTGCCTTCATGCTGTCGGAGATAAAGCGGTTGAATTTTTCTTCGCTTCAGATGCAAGGTGACTGAAATGACATCACATTAGCAGTACTGGTGTAATTCTGCCTAATTTATAGAGAAATTTAATTTATTGGTGGTGGTTGCTGCTGTAACCCCTTAGTATTTGTCTGTATGGACTATTCTGGACCCTTGCACTATGTGCTCAGCTAGCATGCAACTAGAACATACTTAGCACAGTGCTGTGTATGAAGAGGGGTTGGGGAATGACAGAGAATTATGTGCATGTTGCTTGTAGTGGTTGGATGTGTTAGCAGTTTCTAGGCCTTTTGGTATGCAGGGAGACTTTGCAAACTACCAACTGCATACTGTCAGCCAGAACTGGGTAGTGCATTGACACAGAACAAACCTGGGCTGCATTAAAACTCAAACCTGGGCTGCATTGGCAATTCTGCAACTCATCTACACTTGTTTCTGTTTTTTTTTTTTTTTTTTTTTGTAGTGCAATAATTGAGCATACCAACAGAGTAATTTTTCTAGAAGATGATGACATTGCAGCAGTTGCTGAAGGGAAACTTTCTATTCACCGGTTAGAACGTTCAGCCAGTGATGACCCATCTCGAGCCATACAGACCTTGAAAATGGAACTTCAGCAAATCATGAAAGGTAAGGTCACCTATGCAACCTCACAACTATAGGGGTGTAAAAAGGGGAGCTTGGCTGACCTGAGTGGAGCCAAGAGTGCTGTAGGGAGCCTTATAGGGGAGAAGACAGAAAATTAGAACTTTGTGGTTTTTGTGTGTTAGGTAAGGACATTTCAAGATAGGGACCCGAAGCAGAAAAGAATGAATATGATCAAGATAACATGAGTTAGGAATAGAGAAGTAATAGGGTAGGAACAGATAAGATCAGGATAAGAACTTTGGTTTGATGGGAGCTGAGAGTGTGGAAAGAAACCAGGGAAAAATAGTACTTTGTTTTAATTAAGATGTTGCATTGTGTGTATGGAGCCCATAAAATGCTCATTGTTAACTTACTTGTTATATAATACATATTTACTGTTTTCTTTTCTACATCTCTGCTCTCTCTATATATTCAAGAATAAGGGGAACTGGTCATGCCTTACCAAACTGAACCCAACACCTCTGCTTGTCCAGCATAGTGGCCACTTTATGGCTCAAGTACCAGAACTAGGGAGGGATCTTAAAGATAAAATGGCAGTGTTAAATGATAGGAGTCTGGTTAGAACTGCGAGGCCCATGGGAAGTGGGAACCTAGATACATTTCTGTTCATACCTTGGCTATGGCAAATAATATAGAATGTGTACTTCCAGATCTGAGAACTGATTTTGTGGGTATTAAAGCCATCCAACATACATGTGCTACATACAGTATACCTCATCTTAACTAACGGCCTTTGCAGACTGCCATTAGTTAAAATGAGGCATACTGTATGTAGCACATGTATGTTGGATGGCTTTAATTGGTCAGATCTGGTTGTTTTTATGTGGTTGAAAGTAACTTTGAAGGCCTGAAAGTGCTAGGGAATCATGGGAATTGTATTTTTTTTCTGAGACATTGAGCCTTCTCTGTCAGAGAGCTCTGGTGCCACAGTTCCCATGATTCACTAGCACTGAGTCAGGACAGTTAAAGTGGACTCAAATTGGACTATTTCTGGCAGTCTGCAAAGGCCCAAACTCTATTTAAAATATGAGTGTGATTTTATTTAAAAATCCATGTTTGCCCTTTCAGGCCTTCAAAGTTACTTTCAACCACATAAAAACAACCAGATCTGACTAATTAAAAAAACACAAACAGGAAGCAAGAATAGTGTGTAAAATATTTCCAGGAGAAAATATTCGGTAGTTGAGAAATGTCTGTGCAAATAAGGAAATTTTTAATAGGGGAGTTGTTGTGTTGTGTGCTTTCAAGTAGTTTCTGACTTATGGTAAGCCTAAGGGAAACCTACCATGGGGTTTTCTTGGCAAGATGTCCTGGGGGGGGGGGTTATATTTGCTTTCCACAGAGGCTAAGAGAGTGTGACTTGTCCAAGGTCACCCAGTGGGCTTCCATAACTGACTGGGGATTTGAACCCTGGTTTGCTGAGTCCTAGTCCAACTCCCAAACCAGTACCCCAGGCTGGGTCTCATTTTAAAGGATATCAGAATACAAATACAGTCAGCCCTCCGTTTTCGCAAGGGATCCATTCCAGACCCCCCCCTCGAAAATAGAAGCTTGCTGATATTCAAGCCCCATTGGATTGAATGGTGGCATGTGTCCGCAGGCACGCATCCCATTAGGTCACCCGCCATTTCCCGACTGCAGATAGGCACAGGATGTGGATTTGAAGTCCACGAAAATGTAATCTATTTTCCTGACAAATCCTGTAATCTATTAACCTGACAAATATGTCCAGAGAGGGTATTTCATAATCTGAGTAGATGTGCTGTTTTGATAAAAGTTGTACTAAATTTCTATTAATGATTTCATTTGTCTTTTATCACTTGTCTGTCATGATTCACCTTCATAATTAAGCATGGCTACTGCAGAGGAAGGCTAAATATGCAGAGTGGGGTAAATTGGCCTTACCCCTTTCTGCTACTTTGTCTAGTTTTTCACTAGCAAGAGTTTCATGTTCTGCTGAAATGCCTTTCTATCCATGATTATTCTCCTGTAAATATCATCTTTATTTAAACAGTAGTAATTATAAAACCACTGTGAAACTAACGGATAATATTTTGTAAAAACAGGGAAGTTCAGTGCTTTCATGCAAAAGGAGATATTTGAACAACCAGAATCTGTTTTTAATACTATGAGAGGAAGAGTGAACTTTGAGACCAATACAGGTATCTTGGAGCAACTTCACATCTCTCTCAACATTACTACTACTCGTTGATAATTGTTACTGAGCTGAACTAAATTATTTTCTTGTTTGTTTTGTGGAAACTATAGTTCTTTTAGGTGGCTTAAAGGATCACTTGAAAGAAATCAGAAGATGCAGACGACTGATAATTATTGGTTGTGGAACCAGTTATCATGCTGCAGTAGCTGTAAGTTCAATATATTCTTGAATATGAGAGTTTTCTAGGAAGACTCTTGATCATGGGTAGGCAACCTTTTTGAGCCGGGGGCCGGGCTGCTGTTCCTGAGACAATTGGGGGGCTGAAGCACCATAAATAAATAAATAAATTTTTAAAAAAAAAAAAAAAAAATAAGAATATGCATGCACACTCTCTCAGCCCCAGAAAAGCCAAGGCAAACCCCCTGTGGAGATTTTGCCAAGAAAACCCCAAGAACAAGTAATAACAACAATAATATCATCATGGCGGGTGGGGGGCGGCGGCGGCGGCAGGACCAGTCTGGGGCCAGTCCAAAGGCCTCGGGGAGCCGCATCCGGTCCCCGGGCCTTAGGTTGCCTACCCCTGCTCTTGATGGTATAACTGTGTAAACTTTGTCATTTTTAAAAGTTTTGTTCAAATTTTCTATTATATTTCTGGGATGACCTCCCTTAAACTAAAATTCAGAGCTGCTATTAAACTGATAGTTGTGTTTCCAAAACTGATTAAATGTTTATTTTTGCTTTACTTTGTCAATGCATCAATCTCAACTAATCTGAAGATGTAAGCTTTTCTTATCTTCATACTCATTATAGACCCGTCAAGTGTTGGAAGAACTGACTGAACTACCTGTAATGGTGGAACTTGCCAGTGATTTTCTGGATCGGAATACTCCTGTATTTCGAGATGATGTGTGCTTTTTTATCAGTCAGTCAGGTGAGTGTGGTGTTTCCCTGATACAGAAGAAAGCTTTTCGTTTCATAGGCCAATAGATGGTTCTGAAGCATCCTTGATTATGGTTATTTGTCATCATACATGGTTGCATCCTGGGGCCTGGCTTGAGTAGCTACTCTGACCCAGTCCCTTACTGTTCACCAGGATGCTAGATTCTAGTGGACCACAGTGTTTTTCCCTAACTCAGGTTTGTAGGCCATCTGCTCTCACTACTGGAAAAAATCCCATTGCCATCCATGTGCAAGGACTCTTTCACTGTGACTGGAGTGAGCTTTGCCTGAGCTGGTTTTGAAGACATCTTGGTAACCTCAACTCTCTCTCTCTCTCTCTTTAAAAAGCCTGTTTGTTAAAGGCCAGTAAGCTTTTGTGAACAGATAAGACAAAACTGGCATCATCAGAACTATCATTTATTTACAGTCATAGACCAAAACGTAAACCAGGATATAAAATACAAATACACACACATACAATTACTGCTAAAAATCATAAAGATAGTCAACCTTCCGATCATCAGAATTGGCATCTTAACGCCACTGCATCCCATATATGGCATGCAGTGGTGTTAAGATGCCAATTCTGATGATCGGAAGGTTGACTATTCGAGGTCCTGGTGCTGCATGGTGGGGTGAGCTCCCATCATAAGTCCCAGCTTCTGCAAACATAGTTCAAATGCATACAAATACAAGTAGATAAATAGGTACCACTTCTCAGTGGGAAGGTAAACAGTGTTCTATGCAATCATGCTGGCCACATGATCACAGAGTAGTCTCTGACAACGCTGTCTCTTTGGCGTAACGGAGATGAGCACGATCCCTATGGTGGGACATGACTTGATAACATTGTCAACCAGGAATACCTTTACTATATATACTTTATATATATATAGTATATATAGTATAAATTTATGACTGATAAGGTTAAGATTAATTCTCAGAGGTTAACACTAAGAATAATTAACATTACTTAAATAAAAATATTAGCATTCCAAGTCCAAAAATCCTAAATCTTGTCTCATAATATTTTTCTATGAGTAATAAAGGCAGAGGCACAGTACTGGCAACTATCGCTGTAATTTGTGTATCCAAATCATCAAGCAGGAGTGATAGATAAAATTCCCCCAATCTACCTGGACAATCTTGTAGAATTGGGGTGATTAAATTAGAGAAGATGTCTTGATAAAATGGACAGTGCAGTAAGACATGGACTAGAGTCTCTATGTCTTTGCTTGTATAGGCACGAATATGTTTATCATATGGAGTTTTTTTTTAAAAAAAATTGTACAGTAGTAAACTATTATGTGAGAATTCACATAAGAATACTTTTTTGTTCAGTGTTTGTTCCTAAGAGCAGTAATAATAGTCCACTGAGGTCAACAGGGCCAGTCCACATGATAGAAATTAAGTTTCAGCCAATAGTTACTTATTTGAATCCAGGCCCAAGCCTTGATACAGACTAGGCATGCCTCTGGTGAAAGAACTATGTTAGAAACACAGCATGGGCCAGCAAAAATACAAAGTTGAGGCACAACTATTTATTAGCAACACTAATAGTTAGCAGCTTAGTTTTCAGGTCCAATTTAAGGTGCTGGTTTTACCCTTTGAAGCAGGGTGAGTACGACTTGGTCATGTGGCTGCATACAGCCCACTATGGATATTTTTTGTCTCCCAGTTCCATAGAACTTCCTTTTTCCTGGCAAAAGATGAATTGACTGCTCTGAAAGCTTCCAAGAACAGTGTTTCATATTTTAAATAAGACACAAAGTGCCCTGCCCTTTAACACACACACTCCACTCAATTTTTCAAAACCAGAAGTGAGCTTTCAGCCACTTACAATTTCATTTGGGTATTTTGGCAAAGTGTATTGCACCCCCAGAGTTAGCACAGTTGCCTACCCCTATTTTAGAGCTAACAAGTAGCCTAGAATAGGTGTATATGACATTTCACAAATTCATGTCATTTAGGTGACAGTTTCTGAATAACAGCATTTATTACCCAGTGCAAACAAAAATAGAAAAGGAATAGCTAACAAAACATAAAATAATAATGTAAAATAGCATTCTGAGTTATAACTTATTAACCTTAGCTGTTAAATTGGAATTAGGTTTCCTGTCTTAGAAGAAATGGAGTTGTACTAATATTGCAAGTATTACACTGCAAAGCAAAACATTATAAACAGAATTTATCCAGTGAAGCACTTAGAAAACAATAGTTGCAAGGTGAGACCAGACATTCTCCTTATTTGATGAACAAGTTTGTACTAGGGTGACATTACATATAAATGGTCTCCATATTTGTTATCAATGATAAGGCAAATAAAATCCTTCCACATCAAGGTGCCCAATGGAGAATAAAACACTGAAAGAAGAGTTTTCTAGGGTAGGTAAATAAAGATAATTGCTGCCTTTGAAGCCTAAATGCTGTGAAAATGCATTGAGATCTTCTCAGTTCAGTGATTTCTCCAAGTGGCACCAACTTGAAGTTTGGTCTCTCTTTTTACCCCTCTGCTGTTTTTGCTCTGGCCTTGTTCTCTTTGCTGTTAGAAACAATGGACAATGATGAGGCTTAGGCAATGAGGATATTCCAGGAAATGGAAGATACCATCTAAGCAAACACTGCAGTCGCTCCCACTTACTCCATTCTGTTTACTGAAGCTTACATTTTAAGAATCTCCTTAACATCATTTGACCAAAGTGACCATTACTGATGGCGATTTCCTGTTGGGAAAAGCTCAGGCAGAATTCACAGTGAAAACACAGAATAGACCTGAATGCTTCTCATTCCCTCTCTCTCTCTCTCTCTCCCCCTGTTTCCAACATATACTTTGAAAGTCAACAAATAGATATAGACTGACTTCCTATTGTATAAGAGTTTGTGACAGTATTTTCTCTATTAGATAAATATAAAGAGTGGGATCTACTACTGTCTTCTGCTGATATAACTACCTTTTTCACCAGAATCAAGAGGACAATTTCCCTTTCCTCCATTACCCTTGTGCTCCCTTAAAACTTCCCCTCTGGAAAGAGATTTTCAAGTGCTGTCAAGGTCTGTAGTGGGGAGCGATAGTTCCATTGCACGAGCAGACATTCATTAGTATGACATTTGATTTAGGTCGCAATATAATATAGTTTAGCACTGAAGTGAAGATGAGAGTGTTGTGTAGTGGTCCTGGTCTAGGGTCAGATTTACAACAGTGTGCTGCAGACTTTATCTTGCTTTACTGGTCCCAATTACATGAGGGATTCAGGGACATTAGATCCTGATTCTAAAAGTTGAGTAAAAAATTATGTACAAAATGGCCATTCTCCAACAGAGGAATTTCGAAGAAAGGATTTAGTCTGAAATGACTGAATTAGACCTAATAGGCAAGTTTGATTCTATTTCTTTGGATACAAATTAGGATATCAGTTTCCTGTTCTACTACAAGGGTTAACTTAA
The DNA here is from genome assembly GCA_026167975.1 of Phrynosoma blainvillii. Classification (NCBI taxonomy): domain Eukaryota; kingdom Metazoa; phylum Chordata; class Lepidosauria; order Squamata; family Phrynosomatidae; genus Phrynosoma; species Phrynosoma blainvillii. The sequence goes on along the minus strand of JANUYF010000002.1, from coordinate 286,637,488 downwards.
AAATGCTGTGATGACAGCTAGGACTACCAATGTTGGATGCTGTCAATGATCGCTGTGCATATTTTCCCTAAGTTCAGGCTTCATTGAATTTTCAGTTTTCCATTTCCCACTGTTGGCATTGGTGTTTTACTAGAGGCTTTATATCCACCCACACATGATGTTCCTATCACCTACACATTCACCCAGTAAAATAGACCTTAGTTTACAAAAGCATGCTACAGTAAGTGTGTTAGTTACAGATTGTGTCCCTATTCTGAATTAAAGATAAATGCCAATGTGTTTTTGTATTGAAGGGGAAACTGCTGATACACTGATGGCTTTGCGATACTGTAAGGAACGCCGAGCTTTGACAGTTGGAATTACAAATAGTGTTGGAAGCTCAATATCCAGGGACACAGACTGTGGGGTACATATCAATGCAGGGCCTGAGATTGGAGTGGCAAGCACAAAGGTAAGTGACATTCATTCTCATTGGTGATTTCCCCCTCTGTGTTTAAATTTGGCATGTCTGCTTGGAGTTCCAGTACAATATGTGTTTCACTGTGCTAGGTACTATATTTTGTGACACTGTAAGAATGGGTGGACATCATGTGGCCCATCCAGATGTGGTTGGAGTGCAAGTCATAGTAGCTCTAGTCTCATTGTCAATGTTGCACTTCAGCAACTTCAGGATGGTCTCGTGATTCCCACTGCTTCTATAAGAAGCTACCTCATACAGAGTTTAAACATCTTCCATTTTTAATTCAGTATTTTCTACAGTTAACTGGCAGCAGCTCCCCAACAATCTTTCCCATTGACTGAACCTGGAACTTTCTGCATGTGGCTTTATCCCTTCCAGACTCTCCAGACCACCATTTTTCTGCCCAAAAAGTATTAATTGCCTTTCTTGAAAGTATCCAGGAGTAGCATTTCATCTTTTTAAACAAGATACAGGGCCACCCTAAAGTTTACAATAAATACAAATATGTAGCTAGTTTTACAAAACCAGAAGTAGACTTCCAGCTGCTTGTAGTTTGGTTTTATTTCAGTTATTTTTGACAATCCATATGACCCTCTCCCCCCACCCCCTGAGGGTTCAAAGAGAAAAATGGCCCTCAAATCCACTACATTTGTATCTCTACTTCTGGCATCAAGAAACTGACAAATTAATGCCCTCCTTTTTTGATCTCTTAAATATCCAGGCTTACACCAGTCAGTTCATCTCTCTTGTAATGTTTGGTCTGATGATGTCTGAAGACAGAATTTCCTTGCAAAACAGGAGACAGGAGATCATAAATGGGCTAAAGTCATTACCTGGTATGTATGCCTTTGCTATTGTTTAAATAACATGAAATGTATTAGACTGTGAAAGTTAATTAATTAATTACTTATGATTAATTTATTTAATTTCTATGCTATATTTCACCCAGAAAGGGACCCAAAGCAGCCCACAAATAAAAACTCTCTAAAAACTTATTATAATAGAACAATTAAAACATCACATACAAACAGTGAAAAATTGCAGACATTAAAACCACAATAAAACCACAATGCCCACCCCATATAGCAGTTAAACATAAAGAATGTGTGGGCTATATTGAAGGTGATAACATAAATGTACCCTAAACCTTCAAGTCAACTCCCACACTGATTTTATAATCTTGAAAGACATTATTACAAGTTGGGGTTGTTGAGGTTTTAGCATCTTACTGCCCACATTTTAAAACAAGTGGGAAACCTGTGGGTTAGTATTCAAACTTGAAAAATGGAATCATACCCTGAATGTTTATGCATGCTAGCTCAGCATTCAAACTGATAAAATTGTGCATGGGTGCACTAAGCCAAGGATCTTGCTACTCCTGCCAACAAAATTTCAAACTATTTTGTGAAGAGCGAATATCTGTATGTTTAATTTGTATATCACTTAATTATCAGTTTTAAAAATCCCATCCTGGGAGAAGAGCAGTGTATCAATTCAATAAATAAATAATTAAAGTTAAAGTAACTTTTTATTTTTAAGTGTTCACATATTACAGTGATAACATTGTTTTGCATAAGCTCAAAACATTCAAACAAAAATTAATAATAAAGAGAATCATGTGGTGACTAATTAAGCCTCAGGTCATTGCCAGATAGCATTCAAGTCAACTGCTAAATCACTAGTTTTTAAAAGATATATTACATATATTTATGTATGATCACAGGGAGTTTTACAACCATTAAGCTCACTAGTACTGAGAATTGCCAAAAGAAACTTCTATGAATCCAGTTTGAAATAACAACTGAACATTTCTTGGGGAGGCCAGCTGCAAGCAAAGGCTCTCAGATACGGATATTTTACTAGTTAATGAATGTAGAAATAGCCATTTTGGCCATTAAATAAAATCCTGAGTAAACTTCAGTTATCCCTTTATAGGACCAATTAAAAGGTGTGTGTGTGTGTGTGTGTGTGTGTGTATAGCTAGCAATTGAGGCGCATTAGGTTCTTCATCAGGCAAAAGTGATAAAATCATGCAAGACCCTCTGGCTGGCTTAATAAAGATATCACCAATTGGATTTTGTAGCTGACAAAGATAAAACTTAAGAAAGTGGAATTCATGTAATTCTAGCTCAGTCTGTTGTATTCTTGTTTCTGAAATAGACAGATGCCTGTAGGCACTAATATAATCATGTAAATAATTAATATCTTGGCAGAGATGATCAAAGACGTGCTGTCCTTGGATGAGAAAATACATGATCTGGCACTTGAACTGTATAAACAGAGATCACTTTTGGTTATGGGCCGTGGCTACAACTATGCTACTTGCCTGGAAGGGGCATTGGTATGAATATATCTTAACTTAGGGAAAAAAGTTGTTTAGTTTGGGGAATGTCAAACAGATGGACATTTGTCGAAAATTGCTTGTATTTGGGGTGTTTTGTTAAGCTTTAAAAGAGAAACTGTCGCTGAAGAAAGAACTACATGTGCATTTCTTAATATCAGAGGTGGCTAACAAGGAAATATATGCTTTATCTGTTTTTAGCTTTTGTATTATTTTAAAAAACAATTTTATAGTGTTTTGGTGTGGGGATTTTAAATTGGTTTTAAAACGTTTTGTACACATTTTAAATTTATTGTTCTGGAACTACCATGGGCCTTGTCCTGGGAGAAAACAGGCATATAAATAAAGTAAATTAGATAAATAAACATTTAGTGGGAACATGAGCTAGGTCCTTCTTGGTGGCTGTTCCCAGGTTCTGAAATGTCTTTTCTAAGGAGGCTATAATGGTCCCCTGCTTGCTGTTTTTCTGTTGGCAGTAAAATACGTACTGTTTTAAACCCTGGTAGGCTTTTGACAAATGTTTTTAAGAAAGGGCTTTTAAGAGGATGCTTTATTGTTTTTAATTGCACTGTTTTTAAACTACCTTGTTTATAATTCTATATTCTAATTGTTTTCAATAATATTGATGGTTTCTTTCCATATTAATGTTGCTCTTTTGTATGTTTTAAATATATTTTATTTAGTTTCATTTGTAAGCCAGCTTGAGTCCTGGTTCTGGGAAGAAGATGGTATATAAATAAAGATGATGATTGTGTTGAGGACGATGAATCTGCTCTATGTGTCAAAACTTTAAAGGAGTTATCCAAATCACTAAAGAGTTCAATACCTTGGATGGCTCATTTATATTTCACATGAAAACCTAGAACCAATTTCCAGTTCTAGTGAGATGAGAGTCACCAGCCACCACTGTTTGCTTTGCACTATATCCATGACTGTATGTGCTCAGCTTCCATTAATTAAATCCTATGTAAGAAACCTGACAGAACACTCCTAACATGCATGGAAGATATACAAAAGCAATGTTTGATGGATTTGTCCCCTACTGTATTCAGTATCCCGGCATAAAACTGTATATACACTTTAACAAGGACCTAAAGTATCATAGATGTTAAATACCACCCATGGGTCTTTGACCACACTAAAAGTAGCTTTTGAATTTCAACTTTTTCAATTAGCTAAATGCAGTGCTAGAGTAGACCCAATTAAATCAACAGGATTTAAGTAAGTTGTGACTAATAATAATAATAATAATAATAATAATAATAATAATAATAATTTTTATTTCTAACCCGCCCCTCTGCAAAGCAACCCGGGCAGCATACAACAGGTTAAAACAATACAGGAGTAAAACACATCACCAAATACTCCCCCTAACCCTCCCACCCTTAAAAATAAACACATTGCATTCATTTTAGTAGGCCTACAGCAGAGAACAACTAATACTGAATGTAGTGCAGTGTTGCCCATCTGTACTTAATTATTTTGCGCAATTTTATCTAGTAGTTTAACTCTTATCTTATTCTGTTTACTTGGCAGAAAATCAAGGAAATTACCTATATGCATTCAGAAGGCATCCTGGCTGGGGAGCTGAAACATGGGCCATTGGCTCTGATAGATAAGCAAATGCCAGTGATCATGATTATTATGAAAGATCCCTGCTTCACCAAGTGTCAGAACGCTCTACAGCAGGTCACTGCTCGTCAGGTGAGCTGTCTATACACCAGAGGACAGTGTTAATACCTACAGAACCATAATGGTAATGTCTGTGTAGGCCAGTCAAAACCACATACCCAAACGAGTGTTTTATTTAGAATTCTCAGGACTAAAAAGTCCCATCTTGGAAGCGGCACACATTTGGTAAAATTGAGGAATTTGAATCACTGCTCCTCTCCTTTAATAAACAAACAATGCTATATTGCTGACAGTTTTTGCCCTTCCTCACCGTGAGCCCCCAGATATCATTGGAATCATCCTCACCCATTGCTTTGCTGTCTGGGGTAATAGGAGTTGTAGTCCAACATCAGGGGGTCCAGTGTTAGGAAAGAATGGGCCTTTGCAGACTGCTAGAAATAGTGCAAATTGAGTCCACTTTAACTGCCCTGGCTCAGTGCTAGGGAATCATGGGAACTGTATTTTTTTCTGAGACATTGAGCCTTCTCTTTCAGAGAGCTCTGGTGCCACAATAAACTACACTTCCCATCATTCCCTAGCACTGAGTCAGGGCAGTTAAAGTGGCCTCAATTTGCACTATTTCTGGCAGTCTCCAAAGGCCCAATGTCCTCCTAAGAATTCATTTATTATTTTCTCCCACCAGCCCTGAGCATGTTACATAAATATTTAACATTCTTCATTTAAAAAATATGAAACAAAACAAAAACCCAAGACCTAACAACTATACAACAACCATACAGCCAAACCACAGACGAAGTTTGTTTTGTTGAGTGGTAACTTGTCATAAGAATCTTAGTGAATCAGACCAGGGGCCAAAAAAGACCAGTATCCTACTTGCAATGTCCAACAGTGACTAGGCTTTTGGGAACACAAAAAGATTTCTCCCCTATTATCTGTACCAAACATTCTCTTTCAAAGATATACTATTTAGAGCAGGGGTCGGCAACCTACGGCCTGCGGGCCGCACTCGGCCCGCCGACCCCTGCCGCGCGTCGCAGCCACCATTTTGTTTGTCAAAATGGTGGCCATGACTCATTTCGGCGTGCGCAGTACTTCTGCGCATGCGCAAACGAATCCCAGCTGCCATTTTGGCAAACAAAATGGCGGCCGTGACGCATGGGGTGGTGGCAGCGTGCACGGTGATGGTGGCTGCACGCATGCGCATGAGCACACGCGCCGCCATTCCCCCCAGCCCAGCGGAAGACCTGGGGAGCAGCGACCGGCCCCAGGTATGTGAAGGTTGCCGACCCCTGATTTAGAGTTCCTTTTGGTATGACTAACAACTCTGGACAGAAATATTATGTAACATAGGTCTAATCAGCCCTCATATATTATTTAGAGGTTCCTTTTGCTATGGTTAACAACTCTGGACAGAAATAGATCTAATCAGCCCTCCTCTTAAAACTATTTAAGTTTGTGACCACCACCATCATTTGGCAGCAAATTTTGTAAAAATACAGATTTTTTCATCATCCCAAACACACTGCTAATCATTTCCCTGGGTGATTCCAAATTTTATAACACTGTCATGAGAGAGAGAGGGCAAAAAACTTTTCCCACTTCTTTTATGCCATACATAATTTTATAAACCCTTTATCAGGATCTTCTCCATTCAATGTGTATAATTTTTCCTTCTAAGGTAATTGTAAACACTGCAATGTGTAAGTTATACAGGATCTAGTCTGAGACATCAACATTGTACAATTTCTGACTCACTCCCCCCACAATTTAGTGATTTTTCTAGGGGAAGCAGAAAAGTAGGGATTTGTGAGGGGATATGGCTCAAAGGCTGTGGAAATTTTGTATCTCTTGTAGTATATCAATAGGTTATATTTGTCCTTTATATTTTAATTGTAACACTAGTTAGTAAAGATGACTGTAGCAACATTTGTAATGCAATTCTATCCATATTTCTTCAGAAGTTCCACTAAGTTCAGTGGGACTTGCCCTCAGGAAAGTATGAGTAGGATTGCAGCCTTAAGCTGAAAGGTGGGAACTTGTAAATTTAAGACATGCATTGATTTATTAGAGGCCAGGGGAGGAACCCTAACAGTTTTTATACATTTAAAGTATGGCTCTGTTGATATTCTTGCTACCTTTTGGAGAATTGTCTGAAGCAAATAATGTAGAAATAAAAGCATAATCTCTAATCAATATTATTCAACTTCACTTCTTTACAGGGTCGGCCTGTTATCTTATGTTCCAGAGAAGATACTGAGAGCTCCAAGTTTGCCTACAAAACTATTGAGCTTCCACAGACTGTGGACTGTCTACAAGGAGTTTTGAGTGTTATTCCTCTACAGCTGCTTTCATTCCACCTGGCTGTTCTCAGAGGATATGATGTAAGTTATTTCTATATTTAGATGCTCCAATTAAAGCACTTATACAAACACACTTGGATACTTCCCCTGACTGGAAACAGGAATGATTGCATGGTATTTAGAGAAAGAAATATTTGTGCTCTTTCAGGTTGGAAATTCAGAGCAAATCTGATTTCATTTCATTTTAATGAGGAGCATATACTCAACTAAAGGTGGAGTAAAGAAATTGCAGGGGGAAAAAAACAACAGAGCCAAAGAGTACATGACATTTTAGTTGGCACATACAGCTTAATAATAATAATAATAATAAAAACAACAACAACAACAATAATAATTTATTTGTACCCCGCCTTTTGCCGTAACAATCAAGGCGGCTTACAGCCAAAACAGATATAAACCCCAACAATGAACATAATACCCCCCCCCATTAAAAATACATTAAATATAATCTCAATTAAAACAGTTTAAAGCAAAATATGAGAACTTGTTAGTCTCCAACACGGGGTGATAACATGTGATCACAACAGTGATTAGGAGCCTCAGACCCTGAGGTCTGGCCCTCATGGATTCCCAACTCAGCACTTCTGGTTTCCCCAGATAGGCATCTCTCCTTCCCTACAGAAAGATAACATGGGGGATTATTGACTTTCATACTGGGTTTTCACATTTTAAAAAAAGATCGCATGCTTCTCCCAAGGCTGAGCTACTGGCACTAAAGATTTTAAAGATATGATATGCTGGTGCTTTCAGTCCCAGCTTTTTGCCTTTGGTCCCACTTATTGCTGGTTCTTGAGAACTTCTGTTAGACTGAAGTACACTCTTGGCTTAAAAAGGACTCCCTGCCTTTTACCATAATGGGTTAAATCAGCACTGTGCAATCCAGTTTGCCTATATTCTGCCAATTTCCACAATTCAGGTCCCATTTATGTCACAAGCATGACAAGAAATCATATTCCCACACCAATCTTCCTGAAAAGCTAGAGAAGAGTCATAAACAGATTCATTAGTGGTCTTTTGGCTACAGAATCTTGTTTTGTATTGTATGGCAGCTTCATTGTTTCTGTGCAGGCTCAGTCATTTTCATGTGTTCCAACTCTTTGAGGCTATAGAGAGAGTCTGTAGCTGAAAAGCGTTAAAGGGAAGCACAGAAGAAGGGCAAGGCCACCTGGTCATGTTACGTATGAGAGTCAAAAAAGGAAAAGAAAGATAAAAAGAAAAGAAAAAAAGACAGGAGTAAGGGCCAAGGGGAAAGGGTGGTCAGGTGAAGTGACCTAAGAGGTGGATGGTTAGCCTTGGGAACATAGCAACAAACATTTTCATCATGTTTGCAGGAATCCAGCCAGTATTACATTGTTATACTATTTGATTTAGTGATTGGCATGAGTGTCTTAAATGGAAAATATCCTTACAAGTTGTAACATACTGAAAACCTTTTTTTGCTTGTTTGTTTTAGGTGGATTTTCCAAGAAATCTGGCCAAGTCTGTGACTGTGGAATAAGTATTGTGTCATAGGAGTTTATCACATGGGGGGAAATTGGCAGTTTAAATGGCAAGTATCCCATGAAAATTGTGCATTCAGTATTAAGATCAAGATTTGATTTTCACACACAGCATGATTAAAGAGTCATTATCCTGGTAATAGCCAGGCAATAAACAGCAACAAATCATTCACAGGATTTCTCTGTGAATGATTTGTTGCTGTTTATTGCCTGGTTATTCCTGTGACAATGGCACTTTAGTCACGTTTTCATCCGAAAATCTTTATTGCTAATGTGCAATTTTCACAGGATATTCCCGGGATAATGGCACTGTAATCATGACACCGGGTGAAATCTTAATCGCGAATGTGCGATTTTCCCAGGATAATCACAGTTTAAACTTCCAATTGGACCCATGTGATAAAATCCATAGAATATGTTACAAATATCTTAAATTATATTTCTGTCTTAAAATCTTCTAATAAAGTGTTTTGATGACACTGACCCTACAAAGCACACTACTCCGTGTCACAAATATATTTCAGTGAGATTTTGATGATGGAAATGTGAAATCAGAAGAATGGGTCTATTGCTAACTGGAAAGTATTTGGAAGAATGTTTTTTTTTAAATTAAAAAACTGCTTACTGTGCCTTTAAGTGTTTGTTACATGCCTTGCACCTAAGTGCTCTTGCTTATAGCATCTCTGAAATAAAAACATTGCCAAAGAATAGAAGAAAATCAGTTTACATATGGTTAATGAATGGTATTTTCTACAACTGTGCAATATGTATGTATATAGCTTTTTCCTATTTTACTGTGAATAAATCAACACTATACATGCAGCCTGATTCTATACATGTAACATGTAAGGATATACTCCAAGGTACATGGGCATAGGACTGCTGCCTTACTTTTAAGTACAAAGTATTTATATATACACAAATGTATAGCATTTAAGTTATTTTTACTGTATTGGTTGCTTGCAGTAGTGCTAATGCTCATGATTTAAATCTGGTCTTATTAAGATTTTGATGATTATGTACAAATTCTTTTTTGCATTTTTACTTTTAAGTAGAATTCTGCTTCCAGTTATTTTCCACCCTTCTCCTCTAGTGCTATGCGCCTGAGAAAATATTCTTGCATCTTTCCACAGATCCTTCCATCCGTATTGCATCTATATACCTTTCAGTACTCCTGCATGCTTAGTTTCTTAAACATCATTCAGACTTACTTCTGGTTTTTTTTTTTTTTGTAGTTCTCTTTAACCCAAATACTATTTTACTTGAGCCAAACTGTCTTCATCTTCTTGAACAGTATTGTAAAACCTTTAAATACTTGTAAGGCTATTGCATATTATGTGAGCTCAGTTCTGTTCTGTTGGTTCTGTTTGAACAACCCAAATGCTATGCAATTAAAGAAAATATTGACTATAAAGGACTTTTTCTTGACTTAGTTTTGATTCCTTCTTAAAATCTACACATATGCTGTCCATAACGCTCCATCACACTCTCCCGGTATTTCACAATACTAGTGGGGCAGGGTATGTGGCCCAGAAGCCAAAGCTTTCTTGTGGCCCTTGCATTCCCTCTGTACACATAGGGGGGGAAATCACCATTCTCCTTATGCTTTTATTAAAAATATACCACCTTCTGTGTCCCATTGATGGGGGCAATAACCGGGGTTGTGGGTTGTGGGACAGGACCTCCTCTGCTGTCATTGTCATGCCCCAATTGTGGAATAGCCTTTCCTTAGAGACCTATTTGGTGCTAACACTGATGTTATTCTGGCACTGAGGAAACATGGCTTTTCCCTAACACCCTTGACGTCTAGTTGATATCATCCAAATCTGATCAAGAGTATGGTTTCAGATTGTTTTGAATGGTTTTAGTACATTGTGAACTGCCTTGTTCTAGTTTGTACAACTGTTTAATGTAGTTTTAGTATGCCCTTATTGTCTTCAGTTGTTTCCAATTATTCAGATTGATTTTATTCTGTGCCATTCTAAGATTCTTGCATGTAAGCTGATAGTGTGGTGGATGTATGTATATGTGTGTATAAATGGATGTCAAGCCAAAGCAGGAATAGGAATGTATGTACTAAGGAGGAAATTAGATGTTTCTTTCCTAATGCTAAAATGCTGGATCATCCGATGAAACTAACTGGTTGACAAAAGATGTCTCTTTATACAAACCATAGTTAATTGATGGAATTAGCTGCCACAAGATATAATGGCCACTAGCTTGCCTAGTTTTAGAAGAGAATTAGACAAATAGGTATGTCGTATAAGTGGACACTAGTAATTATAAGTTGATTGAAACCTCTTCATTCAAAGAAGCAGCATTTGTTGGGAATCAGTGGAAGAAAGCTGCTAGTTTGTAGGAGTTTCATAAAGCCATTTGAACACAATTGTGAGAAACAGGATGATGGATTAGATGGCATTTTATCAGTCTTATGCCTTCAGATCAGCATAAACCCTACAAATCTTAAAGCCCACACTTTATTATGTAGGATCTACCTAGAAATCCCATTGAGAATGGCAATTGTAAATTGCCTTCAACTAACAAGAGTATAAAAAGTAGCATTCTCAGTGATTAGTTCAAAATCTTACCCAGAAATCTTTTCAATGTCTGAACCTGGATGTTTTGTGAAAGTTCTGCAAAACATTGGTGGGGCTTTCATAATATTTTGGATTAAATAAGAATACAGCTATTTCATTCTGAAATTATATTTTGGTATATTTGCACAATTACTTTTTTAAAATTTATGAGCTCTGTGTCCTTGGAGTGGTATGGAATCCTAGAATCCTGGAGATGAAAGAGACCTCAAGAGTCATCCAGTCCAAGCCCCTGACATGCAGGAAGACACAAACAAAGCACCCCCAACAGCCATCCAGCTTCTGTTTAAAGATCTCCAAAGAAGGAGGCTCCACTACTCTCTGAGGGAATGTCTTCCACTGTTGAATAGCTCTTTTCTTCCTAATGTTGAGGTGGAATCTCTTTTCCTGTAGCTTGCATCCGTTGTTCTGGGTCCTGTTCTCTGGAGCAGCAGAAAACAAGCTAGTGCCCTCCTCAATATGACATCCCTTCAAACAGGGCTATCATATCACCTCTTAACTGTCTCTTCTCCAGGCTAAACATATCCAGCTCCCTAAGTCACTCCTCATAGGGCATGGTTTCCAGACCCTTCACCATTTTGGTTACCCTCTTCTGGACACACTCCAGGTTCTCCACATCCTTTTTGAATTGTGGTGCCCAGAACTGGACACAGGATTCCTGGTGAGGCCTGACCAAAGCAGAATAGAGTGGCACTATTACTTGCATTGATCTAGACACTGTATGTCTGTTGATGCAGCCAGAAATCAAACTGGCTTTTTTAGCTGCCGCCTCACACTGCTGACTCAGCTTGGGGTCTACTAGGACTCTTAGATCCCTTTCACATGTACTGTTGCTAAGCCAGGTGCCCCCCATCCTATAACTGCATTTCATGTTTTCTGCCTAAGTGTAGTACCTTACATTTCTCTGTGTTGAAATTAATTTTCTTAGTTTTTGCCCAACTTTCTAATCTATTAGGATAATTTTGAATTTTGATCCTCCTCTGGGGGAGCTGCTACTCCTAGGACAGAGCTGGGGAGCATATGGCCCTCCAGATGTTGGGACTTCTAGCAGCCCTGTCCAGCATGGGGAGTCGTGATGGAAGTTGCAGACCTGCAACATCTGGAGGCTCACAAAGTCCCCATTCCTGTAGGCTACAAAGTGGGATAGGGAATAGTAATTGAAAAGCACAAGTATTTTATTTGATGTTAGGAACTGTATCCTGTTACCTTGATTTTTCTGATCCCGTATAGTATTTTACACCAAGGGCATAGCTGTATAACATCAGGAATCTTGTGCCAAATGAGGATAGAATGACCAGATACCACTTTAAATAAAATGTTTTATTGTAAAGGAATGGCAGTTTTATTTCATTATTTGGAGTGCTTTTGTCTGCAGTCATATGAGTAGTTGCATCATGTGCTTTCTCCATGCATATTACCTACCACTTTTACTATTATAATTTGATTTATATGTTGAAACTGGACTAAGACTTATTAAGGATATATCCACACTGGAGAATTAAAGCAGTTTGACACCACTTTAACTGCCATGGCTCAATCCTGGGCTTTGTAGTTTGGTGAGGTATTCAGCCTGATCTGTCAGAGAGCTGATGCCTCACCAAACTATGAATCCCAAAATTCTGTAGGTTAGAATCATGGCAGTTAAGCTGGCATGAACTACTTCAATTTTGCAGTGTGGATAGTCTCATATTTGGAAGATATTCACTAAAATTGCTGGAACAAAGGCTGCATCTGCAATGTGGAAATAATTAAATTTGATGGCACTTTAACTACCATGGCTCAATGTGGAATTCTGGAATTTGTAGTTTTGTGAGATATTTAGCTTTCTCTGAGAGAATTCTGGTGTCACAACAAACTACAATTCCCAGAATTCTATGACAGTTAAAATGGTGCCAAACTGGTTTATTTTTGGAGTGCGGGTGCAGCCTAAGACGCTTCAGCTAAAATAGCTTTTCCAAAGCCTTATCTGCAATGCAGAAATAATCCAATTTGACACAACTTTAACTGCCATAGCTCAAAACGATGGAATCCTGGAATTTGTAGTTTGTCGTGGCACCAGGGCTCTCATGACAGAGAAGGGCCAATTGTCTCAGAAAATTACAATTCCCAGAATGCCATAGCATTGAGATGTGGCAGTTAAAATGGGGTCAAACTGGAATATTTCTGCAGTGTGGATGCAGCCCAAGTTGGGGATTCGACCCATTGTAGTTAAAAATGTTTTATTTATGTCTCACTGGCTTTGGGAAAACCCTGTCTATTTGTATATTAGAGTATATATAAGAAATATGTGTGTGTGTATACATACACATACACACACACACACACACACACACACACCGCGTCTTGAGCACTTCATTCCAGTTCAGCGTCACTTTACCTCAGCAGGTCCAAAACACACTGCAACAATAATCCAGTTTGAGACCGCTTTAACTGCCCTCAGGACTCAATGCTGGGACTTCTGGGAACTGTCGTTTCGTGAGACATTTAGCCTTCTCTGTCAGAAAGAGCTCTGGTGCCACAATAAACTACAAAACTCCCTAGCACTGAGCCCCGAGAGCTGTTAAAGCGGTTTCAAACTGGATTATTGCTGCAGTGTGTTTCGGATGGAAGAGAAAACCATCATCCTGAGGTGGAAGGAGTGGTGACAGGCAGGAGAGATTATGGCATTCCCCAATCCCACCCATCCCCGGTGACCGTTTATCAAGCCATTCTGGGCAACAGAGAGGGTCAAATGCTGACTCCCTCAAATCCATTCCTCTCAGGCAGGTAACGTTACCTCAACAAACCCCCCCCCCATTTATCTCCAACCGCCCCTTCCTTTTCAAGCCACAGAGGAGGGCGCGCGCCGCCTCCCTCTCCTTCTCCTCCTTCTCCTCCTCCCGTTAAGACCCGCCCTACGAGGGCTGATTGGCTGAGCCTGGACGGAGCGGAGTGCTGATTGACTCCCGCGGGTGCTCGTCAGCAGCCTGGGCCTGGTGCGGCCTGTGAGGGAGCGAAGGAAGCCATTGCGGCTCTGAGGGAGACTTCGCTGAGGCCCAGCAGGAGCGCCTCGCCCGGAGCGGGGTTTCGGAAAAGGTGAGGTCGGCGCCGAGGCGGGCGGGTGTGGGAATAACGGGCGGCGGGTAAGGCCCAGGCGGAGAGCGCGGCTCTTGGAGGAGAAGGCTCGGCGGCGGCGGCGGCGGCGAGGAAAGTTTCCCGGTCGCCGTTGAGCCCCCGCCTCGTCCTCTTCCTGGCCCTGCCGCCGCTTTCGTCTCCCCCGCCGGTCCCCGTCAGCCCAGGCCGAGCAGATATGACCTCACCGCAAAGGAGGACAAGGAACCGCAGCTAAGGACCCATAAATAGAAATTCGTAAATCCATGCTTCTGAGTCATGCTCAAAATGGAGGGCATTTTGACATTCCTCCTGGACAGGAGGTTCATGGTGACCAGAGCTCGTCCTTCTTTTCCAGGACCCGTCCTCCATTTCAGGCCGTCTTATCCAGGAGGAATTCCAAAACGTCCTCCATTATGAGCATGACTAAGAAGCATGCATTTATATTTACATGAGTGTTTTTAGCTTTTGTTTTGTCCTGTCCTCCTTTTTTGTTTTGTTTTTGCTTTTGTTTTTGCAGGGAGCTACATTTTGCGGTGCCTTGTCTTCAGGGTCGTCCTCCTTTTCCAGGAGCTGCCCTACATTTCAGGCCTTCTGTCCAGGAGGGATTCCAAAATGCCCTCCGTTTGGAGTTGGACTAAGAAGCAGGGATTTGCATTTATAGGAGTGTTTTTAGCTTTTAGGTGTTGTAATGCCCTACATTTTTCTTGAACATCCTACATTTTGTGGTGCCTTGTCCTTCTTTGTGTTTGGGACATCTCATCACCCTGGTCTGAATTCTCCCTGGAAGCCATGATGATGAAACTGAGGCTGTTGTGCTTTGGCCACATCATGAGAAGACATGACTTATTAGAAAAGATACTGTATATACTTGACTGTAAGTCGCCCTCATGTGTAAGTTGAGAGCAAGTTTTAAGGCCAAAAATTATGGATTTTGATATGATCCATGGATAAGTCAAGGGCAAAACTTAGGGGCATGTAACAAAGGATCTAAATCGAGTTGGCAACTTACGGCCTGCGGGCCGGTTCCCCCCCCCCCCCCCCCCGCTTACCAGCTCCCCCCCGATCCCTGCCGCCGCCGCCTGCCACCACTGCTGCAAGTTTCGGCGTTTCCAGACTGTCACAGGATGGCTTTGCTTTAAAATTAGTGTGGTTTACTGTCAGTGCATCAGATTGTTGAGTCTGAGTTGTGTTAGATCTTGTTGTCATCAGATACAGATACAATTTTAAAGATAAATCTACTTGTATTGATTTTTAATTTGAGACACAAACACATGTTTGAAGTAATCAGGAACACTAGCCAAAAACTTGCTAGACTACCTTGTAGGACATCGTTGGGCCAGTTAATTTTCGTAACAGCAATCTATTACTGTTCTTACCTATAGAGTTCCTTGATCATTATGTTCATTTTCTTCCTTTTTATTAGTGTTATCCATTACTTTCTATAGTTGTAAAGTACATTAAAAACTTTATTGAATTTGTATTCACTATTGAGAAAGTCACTAATTATTTTATACAGCAAGACAATGATTCTGAGATATCTGACTGTGAGATTACTCAATAAATGTATGGCTTTTAACAGAGACTCAAATCCAATACATTTTCTTTTGGATAGGAGAAAATTGGCTGACCTTCTAGACCTACACCTTTGTAACTTTTTCTGGAACAAATCCTGTTGAGCTCTATGGCCATGCAACCTAGTCCTACACATTTTCTCTCAGAACTCCTACTGAGTTCTACAAGACTTATTTTCACATATGGATAGTGTGCTTTTCTCATGTAGGAAGAAGGCACAATAACATGAGGTCTTTAGTTAATATTATTGATAATCTGACAATCGCACTTGTATATTATGGTTTAAGCACACATGGGAAGTTGGATGTTGCTTCTCAGTATATGTGTACAAGTGCATGCAACAGCATAGTCTAATGAACTGCCAGTTTATATATAGTGAATAACCATGCTGTTTCTGTTTGTGCAGTTCTGTAGACACAGAAATGCACATCTTGTTTTAGGGAGTATTACAATATTTTAAGGCAGATGTCTGTTTTACATTTCAGTGAAGAAATAAGATTTTTTTATTTGAAAATTTTCATTATATATCATAGAATACGCAAATGACCAAGCATTTTACAGTCTTTCGTATTCACAACAGTTTTGTGACATAAGATGTTATTTGGTGCATTTACAGTGCACTTTACTGCCGGTTCTTTCCTGGATGTGCTCCAATCACTGTATGATTCACACTTGACCAGCTGTAGTCTGGTGTTAAATCACTACTGGAAGATTCTGTGGTGGTTTATTGCTATTTCCCCTGGGTTAAGAAAAAACAGTATGAACAACTCAGGAATAGTGTATAACTGCCATCTGCTCTGGTGTACAGATACCTTCAGTTTTCTTTTACACAGTGGTGTATAGTTTTTGGAGATTTTTAAACAGAGGCTGGATGACCATCTGTCACAGGAGTGCTTTGATTGTGAGTTTCTGCATGGCAGGACTGGATGGTTGGACTGGATGGCCCTTGTGGTCTCTTCCAACACTATGATTCTGTGATTCTACTTTAATTTCACAGATTACATGTGTGTGTTAAAGCAGCATTACTCAAACTAGTGGTCCATGGACTGGGGTGAGTCTGTAAGCTGTTGGTTGTAGTCCTTGGCAGGTTTCCAGGAAAGAAATGAACAGTTGTAGCTATGAGGTCAAATATGGTACTGCTACCTGGCACATTGGCAAAAAAAAAAAAAAAAAAAAAAGGGGGGGGGGAAGCTGGTCCCCCATGTCAGGTAGCCTGA
This sequence comes from Phrynosoma blainvillii, assembly GCA_026167975.1. Lineage (NCBI taxonomy): Eukaryota > Metazoa > Chordata > Lepidosauria > Squamata > Phrynosomatidae > Phrynosoma > Phrynosoma blainvillii. The sequence continues at coordinate 286,620,720 of JANUYF010000002.1, read as the reverse complement.
GAAGCATAGCCTGAGAAGCACTGTGTTTAAGTACTGAACAAATGAATTGAAGAAGTTGCTATTTTTTATTAAAGTTTATTAGATTAAAATACAACATACAACATAAGACATTAACAACATAAAACACACAGAAATCACATTACCAATATTAACAACATAAACTCTAAACCAGGGGTAGGCAACCTTTTTGAGCCGGGGGCCGGCTTGCTGTCCCTCAGACAATTGGGGGGCCGAAGCACCAAAAATAAATAAATAAATAAAAATTAAAAATTAAAAAAAAATTTAAATTTAAAAAATATGTATGCACACTCTCTCAGCCCCAGAAAAGCCATGGCAAAACCCCTGTGGAGATTTTGCCAAGAAAACCCCAAGAACAAGTAATAACAACAATAATCAATATCATCATGGCGGGCGGCGGCAGCAGCGGGGGGCAGCGGCGGCAGGACCGGTCTGAGGCTGGTCCAAAGGCCTCAGGGGGCCGCATCCGGGCCTTAGGTTGCCTGCCCCTGCTCTAGACACAGAATAATAACTAACAAAATATTTACTTCCTGGATCCTTCATCAATTCCATTTTTTTACCATAAAAAAATTCCTTCTTTCTTATTCTAAGATTTAAACTGAGATTTAGTCTTTCTGTATATAACTCTATATACTATTTGTCTTATATTTGCCTCCTTGTTTACAAAATATTTAAAGAACAGCATAATCTTATTTGTCTTGGATTATCTCTCATTAATCCCACATCTTCTTGCCAATTACAACTCTTTATTGGCATTCCAGCATTATATTTACTCAGTCATCTCTCCCAACTTTACTTCTTATTTTCATCTCTTCATTTTTTTCTATTTTCAATATATTTGAGCAGCGGCGTCCAAATTTTTTCATTTCTTTCCCAATCCCGATCTCTCAACATTACTGTCATTTTATCCATTTGCATTAATTCAAGCAATTTACCTAACCATTCCTCTTGATACGGAATTGTTTCACATTTCCATTTTCGAGCATAGACAATCCTGGCACTAATAGGAGTTTCCCATGCCTTTGTTCCAATTTGTTGTCTAGACATATGTTTAGCAGGTACATTTTAGGATCAAGGTTAATTTGGGTTTCCAATATCCCCTCTACCGTTTTATGTATAGTGGCCCAATATTTTTTGGCTTTTTTACAGTTCCACCACAGATGGTACAAGGTCCCCCTTGTTCGCTTACATTTCCAACACTTTTCTGTGAGTCCTTTATAAACTTTTGCTAGTTTGGATGGGGTCATGTACCATCTGTGGTGCATCTTAATAAGGTTTTCTTTTAAATCAAAACTGCTTGTATACTTTGACGTTTTATTCCACACTTTCCCCCAGTGTTCAAATTCTATTATTTGATCTAAATCTTGTGACCACCTTACCATATATTCTTTTACCACTTCTTCCTCCTGATCTGTATCTAATAAACACTTATAAAATAAAGCTATTTTGTGTGGGTTGTCAGATGTCATTTTTTCTTCAAAATCGGTTTTATCTGTTCTGATTCTTACTGCTTTGGAGTCAAAAATAAATCTTTCTCTTAACTGCCGGTGTAGTAGCCATCCCAGAGTATATCCTTCTTTAATAAGCTGATCTAAATTTTTAAATTCCAATTTACTTTCTGTTGGTCTTATAAATGTTAAGTCTTGATAGTTATCCTTTATTCTGGTATATTACTTCCCTGTTGTGGAAGGCTTCGTGAATCGACACCCATGTTGGTATTTTAGGGCAAAGCCTTTCTTTGTATTTATACCAGACTCTCAGAATGGATTTTCTTATATAATGGTTAAAAAAGTCTTTATGAATCTTGTGTTTTTGGTAGAACAGATAAGCATGTAGTCCAAATCTTTGGTCTACCCCTTCCAGTGTAAGTAATTTTTTATGTTTTAGCTGAAACCACTGCATTGCCTAACCTACAGATATACTATGAGGCGAACTGTCTGGAATGGTTAATGCAGAAGAAGTTGCTATTAAATAAATCACTGATGGATCATGTGAAATTTTACTGGAAGAAATATAGCAATGATGAATCTGTATGAGATTCTGCATTGGTCATTCAGATTGTGAAGGTGAGAAGAGGATTGGCTAATAATGTGGCTGAAGCAGTGTAAAGGCCACTAAAGTTTTATCTGTTTTCACTTAGAGTCATAGTTCAGTGCTCATAGCTTTACACCACACTGGCTCCTATGTGATATGGCAGGGGTAGGCAACCTAAGGCCTGGGGTTGTCCTGCCGCCACTGCCCTCGCCCCTACCGCCTGCCATGATGATACTGATTATTGTTGTTATTACTTGTTCTTGGGTTTTCTTGGCAAAATCTCCACAGGGGTTTTGCCATGGCTTTTCTGGGGCTGAGAGAGTGTGCATGCATATATTTTTTATTTTTTTTAAATTTATTTTTATTTATATTTATTTATTTATTTATTTTTGGCACTTCAGCCCCCCCCCCCCCCCCCAATTGTCTGAGGGACAGCAACCCGGCCCCCGGCTCAAAAAGGTTGTCTACCCCTGTGATATGGTATCTGATATGGTGTTTGTATATGATATAGTACCTGATCCTATTAGGTGAGAGAAAAGCTTACAATATATTACAGAAAGCATAGAAGGGACAGGAGAAATCAGTCTTGTGGTGTCTTTTAGAGTATAATTTTTGTCGTATATACTTTTCTAAACTAAAGTATATTTCATCACATAGGAAATATGTCAAGCAAAGATTATTACTTCATCTTGACAGATGGAATATGTTGGGGAAAATTCATAATAAAAAACCCCCAAACCAGTTCTCTCTTGTATATTTCTACCCATGCTGGTGTTTTGCTTCAGTACTGGATACTTGGGAATTACTTTAATTGTCTAGTCTAGAATGCTGAAGGCCTAAGTGTCATAAATGTAGGGCTGATTGTCAAAAATGAGAAAAGGAGCAAGCATGCTGCTAAGAAGTAGCTTTGGATGATAGAAGTGGCTCATGTGATTAGATGCTGCGCTGTACCAAAAAACCTCTACTTATAATATGGGATATCAAGAGCCTTCTTTCCATTTTTTTTGTGCAGGAAGAGAACATTCAGTAACTGAAGTCTACTCCTGCAGTGGACAGTAGTCTTGATTGATGAATCTTCCTCCCACCTCTGACAAGAGTGGCAAGCCTCAGCCTTCCTCCTGAGTTTGAAGCTGAAGGATGCATTGTCTCTACAATTCAATATACTTTTAAGATACAGTGAGTAGATTATTCTTCATGGCCCCAATATTAAACTTGGGACAAGAGCTGATCTCATCTGTATTGTGCTTGCTTTGGAGGCTGCCCGAGTGCTAGAAGCAGAACATGACCCAGGTCAGCTTAGAGCTGGAGAAGGGGCTAGTGATTCTTCCTGAACCTGTATTCTCAAGCCCTGCATAACATCAGGCTGAGAATTATTATTAATTATTTTTTAAGGGGAGGGTGGGACAAGGATTGTGTTTTACATACTGTATGGAATTTTAACTGTTAGCCGCCCCGATTGTTGACAGAGGGGTGGGGTATAAATAAATAAATAAATTATTATTATTATTATTATTATCAGGGCAAGGTCTACAAACTCTGGAAATAATAAAGCCCCCCCCCCCCCCCCGACCTCTTATTGAATTTTATGCTGTTTGTGATTAACTTAGCCATAGTCTTCTAAATATTGGGTTGGATCCAGATTTAGTGTGTTCAGTTTACTGAGCAGGAATGAATCTCTTCACCACCCCTACCACCCACTTTCCACAGCAGTCCCTCTAGCCTTCCAAATATGCTACACAAAGGATGTGGTAACCTGCTAATTTGGGGAAACTATGGGTAGGATTAGAAGCAAGATCCTCAGATACGGAGGTATCTTACTTTGTACCTATGGAAGACAAACTTTGCATCCAACCCTCTATAATATAGAGTCTATATTGTTAACTGTGATTACATACCATAGCCTCAAGGTCAAATCATAGTGAGAGAAAGGTTGAAGAACGTTTATACTTGAGAGACTAAAGTGACATTGCAGCAGTGTACAAAAATGCTGTCCTCTTTTTCTTCTCTTTGTCAGCTTACTTGTATTTACAGTCTTCTGAAATGGAATGCATACTGAAAGCTGTAGCTGTCATGTTCCTTCACTATAGGCTAAATTGGCTAGGGCTAATGGGATTTGTAGTCCAACATTTGGAGGGCCATGAGTTACCTACTCTGATTCTTTCCCTTTACTGTCCCACTCGTGCCCTCCGTTTTGGTAATCAAGGTCTGCTGTTTCAGTCTAGGATTTTTATGCTCCGTCCCGGGTTCATCTCTTTTCACTGGCTGCCCCTCATTCCTGGAACCTCCTTCCCCCACGAGCAAGGGGCATCACTTCTTTAACCAGCTTCAAAGCTGAGTTAAAGACTATACTGTTCAGGAAAGCGTTCGCAGGCATTGCATGATGATTATTTGAATATTTGATGTTTTTAATTTGTTTCCTTCTTTGTATGTTATTTTGTAGAGTGTATGCCATTGGCAGGCATTCTTTATCTATTTTATCTATTTTATTGACTGAAGGTACAGCACTGTGTAAATCTACAGCGCTATATAAATAAAGCATAATAATAATACCTGGATTTGAATACAACCATAATTTATATTGGGAGACAGTGTGGTGTAGTGTTTTGAACATTGGGCTGTGACTCTGGAGACCAGGGTTCGAATCCCATCTCAACCACGAAAACCACTGGGTGATCTTGGGCAAGTCACACTCATTCAACCTCAAGGGAAGGCCATGGCAAACCCCCTCTGAAGAAACTTGCCAAGAAAATCCCATAATAGGTCCGCCTTAGAGTCACCATACATCAGCAATGACTTGAAGGCACATAACAACAAAAATAAATCATATCAGAAATTGAGGTGTACACTGGTGGTGTGGAAAAAGTGGCCATGTCTTAGATTGTCCATAATTTTAACACTATGTAGTTTTAAAACATTGTGTTTAACTGTAAGAAGTTAGAAAGCTTGAGATCATTCTTGATATGCTGTATTTCTATAGAAAATGTCTGCCAGTGGCACTTGGTAGCAAAAGGGATTTTTTTCTTCTGAAGGAAACTTTATACTTTGAAATCACTTTCTCAAAATAAATTGAATTTATCAGTATTTAATCATTACACTTGCTTTCTAAAAATATGTGATTCCCCCCCCCCCCCCCGGTTGTTAATGATAAGATTAGAAGAAGTATTTCACTAGTAGCAGGTAATAAATACAGGGGATCTCTTTAGAGGTTTTTATTATAAATTCATACTTCATTTACATGGATATACCTCCATTGTATAACACTTGTACTGGTTGTTTGCAGGTTTTGAGGTTTGGTTTCTTTTCTTCTTCACCATTTGAGACTTAAGAGTACAGTGGGCCCTCCACATTCACTGCGTGCAGGACCCCCGTGAAATGAAAAACAGCAAATAAAAAACAAACACTTTTTTTTAACCTGAGAAAACACCTCTCTAGGAATCTCTAGGTTCTCAAGTGCAGCTCTATGGCCAACACCCAGCAGAAGCTGACCATAGAAGTGCACTGGAGGACATACAAATGCCTAGAAAAGTGTTTTCTCTAGGAATCTCTAGATCCTTCAGCGTGACCATATAGTCAACTTCTGACAGAGTTGTGCTGGAGGAGCTAGAGATTCCTAGAGAGTACAAATTAATCAAATCTATGAATAATCAAATCCACAAAAGTCAAGGCTGCAAATGTGGAGGTCCAACTGTATTTGTTTGCAGAGCATTGATCAGAGATGGTACCAAACAGAGTACCAAACAGTACCACACTCTGTTCTTGGCTTGAAAGTTAATTCTGATTTCGATGGAGGAAGGCTGGTGTAATTCAATCACTTTTCAAGTCCACTTGCCTGGATTTTCATTTGCTGCTTGTTTTTGGCAGTGAGTTAGGCTCTTGCTAAAGGAATTGGAGCACTGCAAAAGGAATTGGGAATAGAAAAGTCTATTCCAAAAGAGGGTGCTGATAAGAAGTAGTAGACATCGAGCCAGTGATACCTTTGAAATGTAACATGCACGTTCTCTCTGAAGCTTTGGACTCTATAAACTGTTCTATGATCAAAGTATATGTGTAACTTTGTTTTAGGGCCATTCTGGTTATGTCTCTTCTGGTGCAGCGCATGACGCTGCACCAGGACGACGTATTCAGGGTGCGCGCTGTGCGTAACGGCATGTGCCCTGATGATGTCCTCGTGGAGGGGTTGAGGCGGCCACTGTGTGGCTGCCCCTCCCCTTCCCTGCCTCCAAGACACCGTTTTGCGCCGTTTGCAGAGGCCCTTTGTCTGTAAGGGAACATATATACAGCTGTAAAAACAATTACAAAAACAAGCTAAAGAAACTGTTAAACTGTGTAACTAATAAAGTATTTATACACCATATCCATTGTGAACACCATCCAGTAAAAGAGATGCTGTATTCAGTCTGACTTGCAAATAAATTTCTTACTTTGTTTAACAAGCAGCTGTCTGAAGTGATTTCAGAAACACAGTAAAAACTCTGCCAACATTGAGAAAAGTCTTTTAGGCTTGGGACATATTAGATACTGGGTGCGTGACTGTTAAAGAACAGTTGGTGCCAAGCTAGGGCGGCGGGGGGGGGGGAAATTAACACCTAGAGGGCTGGCATCTAAAGAGAGTTATAGTGCAGGAGACACTTAAGACAGAGAGTTCAAGTCTCGCAGTGAGGAATTTGCGGAATAGTAGCCATCGCAGTGATGGGATCAAAAAGACCATTGTGCTGCCATTCAAGAAAAGAAGTTGGGTGGGTGACTCACCTTTACAAATACCTCATATTCTAGATCTCTCCTTTGTAATCTCTCTCTCCACCCTGCCCCCCCCCCCACATGGAAATAAAGATATGGGGGATCCCTATTCACTTGGCTAGGTGTGTGTGTGTGTGTGTATATATATATATATATATATATGTGTGTGTGTGTGTGTGTGTGTGTGTGTGCGCGCACGCGCTTCAAGTTTCTTATTGACTTGTGGCAGTCCCATGGATTTCATAGGGTTTAAGTTGCCTGTTAACTTACAATGACCCGATGGATTTCATAGGGTTTTCTTAGGCACATAACACAGCTAAACACTGCTTTTCTTTTTGTACTTCTCTTTCTATTTTGAGGAAGGATAGAAGAATGAAACTGGCAGGAAGAGAGTATTGGTCCTGCCAGCTCAGGAACATTTTCCCAACTGAAGCCTGATAAAGTTGCAGAGTAACATGATGGGACTTTCTGTACCATTTTTACATCCCATCCAACTACAGGAAAGAAAGGAGATGGCATTTTCAGTGTGGAGGATACTTGTTCTAAGGCATAGTGCTCATGATTGTCTCTCCTTTCCAGGCAGAGATGGAAAGAGAAGCACTTTCCAGAACTGCATGCCACAGTGGTCCTATTCACCCAGAGACAGTTTGTTCCTGTGACTAGTTATTTCTAAGCCTGTGTTAGTCTTAACAAGTTGCACTTAGATTTTAAAGATATACAGGTACAGGATTTGGAGGTAGAAAATTGTCCACAGTGTGCCAAAGCATTTCATGGGCTAAGCAGGTATTCTGCAAGATATGGTACTTAACAGGTTTTTAAAAATATAACAGTGATGATGATGATGATGATGATGATGTGTTAGGTGTCTTCTTAAATATAAAGTTAAAGGTATTCCCTATTGACAAGGTTGTCAAGTCATGTCTGACCATAGGGGGCAGTGCTCATCTCTGTTACTAAGCCAAAGAGCCAGCATTGTCAGAGACTACTCTGTGATCATGTGGCTAGGATGACTGCAGAGAATGCTGTTTACTTTCCCACTGAGAAGTGGTACCTATTTATCTACTTGCATTTGCATGCTTTTGAACTGCTAGGTTAGCAGAAGCTGGGACTAGGGACAGGAGCTCATGCGGCCCCCGGGCCTCAAACTGCCAACCTGCCGATCTTGCAGTCAACAGAGTCAGTGTCTTAACTACTTGAGACCTGAAGAATTTTGCATAGCACACATAACCTATGCAACTCACCCATAGTGTAAGATCCAAATCCAGTTGTTAGTTCCATCTGGAGAAGATCCATTGACATAGATGCTGAATGATAAGTCAGCGCTTAAATTATCCCGCCTGATTCAGTGGGTCTCTTCTAGCTAGTACTAGCAGTTAGATTTAGGGCCTAAGCAGACTGCCAGAAATAGTGCACATTAAATTGAGGCACTGCCCTGGCTCAGTGCTAGGGAGTCATGGGAACTGTAATTTATTGTGGCACCAGAGCTCTCTCACAGAGAAGGCTCAATGTCCCAGAAAAAAAATACAGTTCCCATGATTCCCTAGCACTGAGCCAGGGCAGTGCCTCAATTTAATGTGCACTATTTCTGGCAGTCTGCTTAGGCCTTTAGGCTAAGAAATTGTGTTATTCTTTATACTCAGACATGAATATATGATCTAAAGCACTATAAGTTGTAAATGGGATAGGTTGTGTGTGTTTGTGTGAATGTTCATGCTTTGCATGCAAATGTTTACCTCAGAAAACCGAGATTAATGTTATCTTTGTAGCAACAGTGAAGACACCCAGCACTGGTTCTTTTAATTTATTTAGTTAAGCTCAATTCAAATATCTCTGAACATTTCAACATAAAAGCCAAATCTAAATCATAGTTTGAGTAAGTAGTGGAACATTGTTTAACTTTTCAAATGTACAGCTCTGTTAATCTGTTGCAGCAAAAAACTACAGTCTTGAGGTATTTAAAGTCTGACAAATTAATTAAGAAATAAGCTTTTGTGGATGAAAACCCACTTCATCAGATGCACAGAATTTTATCCTGATTTGACAGGGATAGATACAAAAGGATGAATATGGTCACTATGGCCACAGACAAATGAAATGGAAGACATATAGAATGCTAATTGTGTTGACAGATTAAGTTTAAGTAAAATAATTCCAAAGCTGTGCTGATGGTAGATACTGCAAGCATTGATTAGCCAGTTAATGCCTGTGCTGATATTTAAAATCTGCTGTTTAGATTCAGTCCACAAAGGTAGAATTGCACTTCTAAATGAGTATTAATTTAGCAGTTTAAGCAACAGCATGATGTCTTGGGAGGTGAAATGTCCTACCAGTTCCCCACTATTGCCTTTTCAGATGTTAAGGGTTATGCCTGTGTATTCCCTTATGTAAAGATTGTTCTGTTTATTCTGTGTATAATGCAGAGGGGCATTAATGACAGATGGTAATGTTATGTCCCATTAGAAAACAAGCACATAAGCCAATTCTTGATGTTGACATTATTAGGTTTTCTGAGTTGTTTGAGTACCCCAAATGCTAGCCTTTATTTTTAGAATCCTAAACAGCTTGGAAGCAAATTACCATATCCACTCATCTTCCTCATGCATATCCTACCTTTTCCTCAGAACTGGAACTGGTAAGTTAGCCAGTGCTCTTAGATGGTCATCCTGGGCCCTCTTCCAGGGGCCCTCCCCCACCAGATGGGGTGGCTTTAAGAGAGATGGCCTTTCAGTGGCATCCTGTTTATGGAGGGCCTTCCCCAGAGAGGCTGGTATGGCATCTACATTATGGACTTTTCAGCATCAGTTGGAGAACATTTTTTTTCTTCCTAGGTATTTTAAGGACAACTTTAATGCTTTATTTATTTATTTGTTTATTTATTTGTATGCTGCCTTTTCCCCAGAGCACAACCCAATATGGCTCCCAAGGAAAGTAATTTTTTCAAACCTTAATAATTTTTTTTAAAATAATTAAAAATCCACACATTAAAAATAGAAAATCATTTAAAACCATACAAAAGTTTAAAAAATTAATAAAACACATGTCTTAGCCAGAAGCATTCCTGCTTACACATTAGATCTTAGCACTCTCAGTCTTAGTATCAGCTTAATTTGAATTTCATCTGCTGTCATGTTTTTCTTCTCACTGCTGAATTTATCTTGTTTTATTATGTGCTGTCTTCCATCATTGTTTTATTGTTAATATTTTTTCAGTTCTTAATGCATTGTTCTGTTGCTACTAAAACACTGGTTATTGGGCAATGTAAAAGTATAATCAGCCAGTCACTAATATGGTGACAGAGCTTCCATCTTTGTTTTTTTCAGGGTTTGAGCTGTTTGTTGAACCATTGTAGTGTGGTCTGATCTTGTTACTGTGCAATTGTTTCATGTTAAGAGGAACTCCCTATAAGAGGAAAATATCATGGTTTCAGTCTCATCATAGACAATGAAAATGTTTCCATAGCATAATTCAGAAAAGAGAAATCATTTGGGGGCAAGATACTATAATACCTTCCACTGACCCCATCCCTAGAGGCCAGATGATATTGGGATATGTTGAAGTGCCGTTTAACATTACTGGGTCCCAGGTTCTTTTAATGGAGGCCTAGCTTTCCTCCTACGTCCCCATCCACACATGGGGAGCAAAGCCTGATTCTTAGCTAACGTGCTGGTTGGAGAGGCATTTGAGTGAAAGACAGATTTCCACCTGCTTGGGTAGTTAAATATTTGTTGCTCAAGTCTAGGAGTTCTACCTTGTCTAAAAAATTCTCATTTGTTGTTAGAATACTAATTTATCCCTTAAGGCCTTCAGATTACATTATCATGTTGCTGTGATTGTGACAATGCTACCATAGCATTTGATATGATCACAGGTGATCTGAATAATCAGGCTGAGAGACAAGTTACATAATGCACAATGGGCAGTTTACGATATTCTGTAAAAAAATATATATATCTGTGAAATTTGGATGATAGTTCAATGAGAAATCATTATGCTAAAATGTATTGTGGATGTTCTTTCATATAGGTCCAGCTTCCTTATAGTTACCTGAATGAATGTACATGTGTTTGTTTCTTCTCTTTTTATCTAATTATGAAATGTAAGGTTATAGGCCGATTCTGTGTACATATTTACAGAGCAGTGTAGACTCCAGTAAGTTAAATGTGCAACAAAAGAAATTTGCTAAAACATTTCATGGTCGTTTTTTTGTTTTTGTTTTTGGTTCTCCTTATACAGATCTTGGAAACTGTACCAGATCCTGGGAAATAGACTACATGACACTACATCATGAGTGAGAGTAAATGTGATAGTCAATTTTACAGTGTACAAGTTGCGGACTCGACATTCACTGTACTAAAACGATACCAGCAATTGAAACCTATTGGTTCTGGGGCTCAAGGCATTGTTTGGTGAGTGGTGTTAGCCCAAACGAGTATAAATAAGTATCAAAAGTAAATGTGAATTGTCTTGCGAACTAATAAAAAGTAAATGGTAGTGTTGTCCAGTTATAAATTATTCACTGGAAGTATGAGTTTGGTTCATGTCACAGATTTTGAAAATTTCTTAATAGCTCCCCATAATTCCTTGCATCCTTCCAACGTCACTAAAATGAGTACCCAGCTTGTTGGGGGCAATTAGCTTATACTTTGTCAACTGCTTAGGGAGTGCTTAAGTGCACTGATAAGCGGTATAGAAATGTACTTGCTATTGCTATTGCTATTCTGCCTGTGCCTTAAGAAATACTGTCCATTCTTAACAATTTATCTTGAGCACAGAAGTGTTAATAATAAGATTTATTTTTGGTTTATTAAAATAGAACTGTTGAAATTATTTTAAACTTCCCTTTCTAATCATAGGTATGTTAATGAATTTGCTGGTCTAATTTGCTGTTTACTTTGAGGCACAAGCTGTTTGTCCAGGTGCTTCAGCCTGCCTTCCATCTTACCTGATTCCACTACCACCCACAGCATCATTATCACAGGGTCTTGTTCTGGACTGTTAATATGAGTCTTTTGTGCTCTCTATTAAAGTTAGAACAATACACTAATGTGTAGACCCATCATAATGCTGCACTGAATTTCCTCAGTCCAAGGTGGCAGGGCAGGCTCTCTCTTCACTCTTAGAAGATTGGATTAGGTAACAATGGCCTGAAACAGATGGGCAAGAAAGAGCGGCTTCTGGGCGCTCTGGGGCAGGGTGTGCAGACAATGCACACCTCCAGAACAGCTGGAAGCCATGTGGAAGCACATCTAGCCAGGAAAAACTGTCAGGACAAAGAACAGAGAAAGTCCACTCTTTGCCAGCAGCCCATTTGGGACCATGGTGATGGCCCGGATTGGGACCGGGCTGGGCATTCAATGTGGTCCCATGCCAATTGGGGGGCGCCGGAGCATCCTCAGGCTACTCAAAGCTGCTGGACTGCGTGACCCCCTACGATTATTGGTAGGATGAAAGACAGGAGAGAAATTTATATAAACAGTGTGTGGAGAGGGAAGAAAGGGTAGAGTTCCTCTAAACAACAATTTGTTAGGGTATTTTATAGCCTTCTGTTTAAACCAGAAGAAGCAGAAGCAATTGGAGAGCATATGCAGCTTTTTCAGTGTGTGGTCCTGATTTCAAAGAACTTCTGTTAGGATGTTTCTGTTTCAACCTTTCAGTGCTGCATTTGATACAGTCCTTGGAATAAATGTTGCTGTAAAGAAACTGAGTCGCCCTTTTCAAAACCAAACACATGCAAAACGAGCTTACAGGGAACTTGTGCTCTTAAAGTGTGTCAACCATAAAAATGTGAGTAATTTTTATGAGTATTTTTTAAACATTTCATTGGTAATATATCAACTGATTAATTATGACATTAGAAGCGTATATACCAGTGATGGCGAACCTTTTAGGGCCCGAGTGCCCAAACTAAAAGGCCTTCCAGCACTGTGTGTTACCCGGTGCCAGAGGTGGGACTTCTGCACTCTGGGGGCAGAACCTCTTCTCCCCCCACCCTCCTGGGCCTTCACCTCCCTCTCCAGAGAAAGCTGAAGGCCCAGTAGGGTGAGGGGGAAAGAAGAGGAACAGGCGCATGCCCTTTCCTCTTCCTCCTCCCCCTGCACCATCCCCAGCCGGAGAGGCAACTGAAGGCTGGGGAGGGTCTGAAAAGAAGAAGAAGAGGTGCACGCCACTTTCTCCTTCTCCTCCCTCCATGCTGTCCCCAGCCTTCAGCTGCTTCCATAGAGTCAGCTGAAGGCTGGGGAGAGACTGAAATGAGGAAGAAGAGGCATGCACCTTTCCCTCCTCCTTCCCCCCTCCCAGGGAGGGTTGGGAAGGAGGAGGAACAGGCACACACCTATTCCTCCTCCCCCATGCTGTCCTGCCTCTGGAGAGGCAACTGAAGGCTGGGGAGGGTCAGAAAGGAGAGGAACAGGTGTGTGTCTCTTCTCCCTACCCTCTGCGTGCCAGGGAAAATGGCTTTGCGTGCCATCTCTGGCATGCGTTCCATAGGTTCACTATTATGGGTATATACACTAGTGTGTATATACCTTCAACTTGCCTTTTAACAGTAATGCTTACACATAAATTTTCTTCTTGGTCATTGTGTTGAGCAAATGTCAGTTTATGTTCAGCATAGCATGTTGTGTTGGACCAAGACCTATTGATCTCTACGGAATTGTTTCCTCAATTTAATGTAACCCAATAGTAACAAAAATCTGTGTAGTTCATTCATTACAAGTTCATTATTCTCAGAAAGATCTTTGTTATTAGCTTTAAAGTTTCACTGTGTAATAACACTAAACTAAAAATGTTGTAAAAATTTTTTGCTTTGATTTAAATATTCTTCAATGCATGGTTCTTCAATTTATGTTGAAATACTATAAGCAGATTTTCAGTGCAACAATAACCAACTATTTAAATAACTGAGATAAAAATGGCAAATGTGAAGGTCTCCAGTTTTGTTATTGTACTTCAGAAAAACTAAAAGATTCAGAGTTTTGTTTCATAAGGAACTACTGTATTTGCAACTCACCTTCACAAAAACACATAAGTATGCAAAGAGATCTTGTAGCACCTTTGAGATTAACTGAGAGAGTGTACAGTTGGGCCTCGGTATCTACATAGGAGCCATTACGTCATTGAGGACAATGGAACTTGAGCGCACGCGCACACACACACACACACACACACTGTGGATGCCAAAATCTCAAGTTCCATTGTCCTCAGTGGCGGCATATGCATGCGATAAAAGCTCATACTACCAACTTCTCTCTTTCAGTTAGTCTCAAAGGTGCTACAAGATCCCTTTGCATACTGATTTTCTAGACTAACATGACTAGGGCTTGAAACAGACAGGCCAAATAAGGCGGCTTCCAGCTACTTCAGGGGTGGTGTGTGAAGAAGATGCACACCCCCAAAGAGGCTGGAAGCTACACCGAGGGCATGCCAATTAGGGAGTAGTCCCATTCAGGACCATGGCGGCAGCCTACTTTCAGAGCGGGCTATCCAGTTGCCTCAGTTCCACACCGACAAGGGGCCAACTGGGGCTGGAGCGGCCAGAGGCGACTCTAAGCTGCCAGTCTGCTTCGCTCCTAGGTCTTTGAAAAATGTATAAGGTTTGCTTTACCTACTCATTTCTCAACCAGGCTTCCCCCACAAATTGGCAACCAGTATTTCTACAAATATATTAAAATAGTTCATTGTGTTTCTTTTTAACAAGATTTTTTTAAAAGCCAAAGAAATTATCTAAGAGCACAGTAGTCATATTAATTTCCATATTAATATTTTCATATTAAAAGGCAGTGTATTCGAAGGTTCTAAATATCTTTGTTCTACGTATCTTTCCTTATCACCCATATATATATATATATTAGGGGTGGAAAACATGCAGCCTATAGGGGTGGAAAACATGTAGCCTGTGAACCACAAGGTCCATTTGTCCCTCTTCTGTGGTCCTGGCTGTTGAAATTATATCGTTGAGTGTTTTACTTTTCACAAATCTTATGAGAACTTGGATTGTATTCTCCATATGACTGGTAGAGAAGGCTAATCTGGCATCCTCTAGGTGCCACCAAAGTTTGGTAAAAGTTGTTACCAGCAACAGTGACAACTACAGTGGTAGTAGCAAAAGTTAATTTTGTTTGTTTATTTATTGGATTGGGATGAAGCAGCAGTGTAGGTTCTGATGGCTTATGGGAGCAGTCTAGTGTGCCTGTCCCATCTCCAGGAAATTTCCCACTACAGATACTCATTTTGATAAAGATTCTTTTTGCTAGAAGGCCTGGTTGAAGATCTTTATCTTCAACAGGCTGTTCCTCCAACAGGCACTTCCAGGTAATTTCAAATATAGTTGAATGGAAAGAATTTTAATGGGGCACTTAATTATCCTGAGTTCTCCATATTCAAGTGGAGTTCAGTATCCTGTAGATATATTTCTATTTTCAGAAGGAAAATTCAAAACTAATTAGAAGCCTCATTAGGTAATTCATACTACAGTCACCCCTCCCAATTTGCGGGAGATCCATTCCAGACACTCCCACGAAAATGGAGAACCGCAAATATTCAAGCCCCATTCAAAATAATGGCAGTGCACTCCCATGTGTGGCTGCACCATTTTGTCCCTCCTGGCTTCTTGTCCGTAGAAATTCAAAACCGCGAACAGGAAGTCAGCAATTCTGGAGGGACGACTGGAGTTTTGCTCTAGATTTCTTCCTCCTTATCCCTTTCTTCACAGTCCTGTCTCAATTCCTGGTTCCCTATTGTTATTTTAAATACCTTTTTGATACTTCCAGTTTAATAATAGAAATAAAAAAACAATAATTGTTAGCCAGTTCAGATGAAATAGTGGAAAATCTAATATTTACCCATTATGTGGAGTACCATGTGGAGTACCCATTTGTGGAGTACCAATTATGTGGAGTACCATGTGTAGTGGATTTACTACATAATCTATCTGTTCATGTTATTATAATGGACAAGATTGTACTCAGTGACAGATACTTAGGTCCTTGGCATCCCCAGGCAGGGTTGTGAAAGAGTCGTGTGTCTGAAAATTGTAGAACTGCTGCCAGGTGGTTTAGGTAGTACTGAGCTCAGTGGACCAGTTTTTGACTTGATATATGGAAGCCTTCTATAGTCCTGTTAGAGGAAACCATGCTATTTCAATAATGTAAGAATTGACCCTACATAACAATTCTTACATGCTCTTGTTAATAAATCCCAAGTTACATGTATGTAATTATTCATCAATAAACCAACATCCTTTGTGTACCACAAATTTTTAATGAAATAGCAACTCTTCTTCAGAGGTATGTGGCTAATCCCTGCAGACTCTACAAAGGATACATCAAAATCCACAAAACAATGATCCCTTTATTGCAACAACTAAAATTCACAAAATATGTTATGCAAGTTTTCAGATGTACTTCTGTTGTCAGTTAAGATGGTCTGGACTGGAGAGATATCAGTGCTAAAGCAGAGGCCACTCCCCTTCTTAGTCATGTGGAGACTGGGGACAAAGGGCAGTAAAATACAGGGAATAAAATTCCAAGTCCATTAGCAGCAGCAGCAAAATAGCTTCCATGTATCACTGTTTTGTGTATTTTGCTGCATGGTCAACATGGCTACCCTTGAATAGCTCAGGGATAGTGAACTTCTAAAATGTTTTAGAACCACTACATTAACCTTGTTTTTACTGCTATCCTTTAAACAGGCAAGAGGTTATTAAACTGGCTGATTTACATGCTAACATGGGCATTTTGCACTGTTTGTATTACACTGGAAATCATTATTTTCTTTTTACTTCTTCTTTTACAGATTATTAGTTTATTAAATGTATTCACACCACAGAAGTCACTAGAAGAATTTCAAGATGTGTAAGTTTAAATGTCTTGTCCCCCTAATTTCTTGATAAAAGGTCCAAAACACACTGCAGAAATAATTCAGTTTGAGACTGCTTTAACTTCCCTGGCTCAATGCTAGGGAATTATGGGAACTGTAGTTTTGTGAGACATTTAGCCTTCTCTGTCAAAAAGCTCTGGTGCTGCAATAAACTACAATTCTCAGGATTCCCTTGCACTGAGCCAGGGCAGTTAAGTGTCTCAAACTGAATTATTTCTGCAGTGTGTTTTGGACCAACGTCTGTTACAGAATTTAGGACCAATTTGTCTGTGTGCACTATGAGGCATGATTTTATTTATAATTAATTTATATATATAAAGGCCTAAATCCAATGTTAGTGACAGCCAAAGTAGACACATTGTATCAGCAGACCTTAAAATTGTTTTACTAGTTCCAATTGTTTTAGTGGATATACTCTAATTGAGACTGCTACTTGGATTTAGGTTGGTCTTCAAGAATTATCAAGATTATAAAAGGGGGTGGTGGTTCTATGATTTTTTTTCCTCAGCCTTTATTTTTATTGACCACGTCTTCAATTATTTGTTGTTTTCCTCTTCAAGAAAAGCAGTCAGACCAGTGGCTAAACACAATACCTGACAACCGTTTAAATTTAAATTGCTCTTTGACTTTGTTAGGAAATGGTTTCCACTTAACATTTTGAAAATTATCTAGATCACTTTCAGATATTTCTGTTAAGTAATATAAATGATCACTGTGTCAGAGTTTATCATATGCATAGTGTAGTGCTTTGATAAATAACTTGTGTATTTTTTGTGATGCATTCTATTAATACCTAGATATGGTAAAAGCAAATTTCAGTTAGAAATGATGGAGAAATCAATTACTTAATTTCCCACAATATGCATGGAGGAGAAGGTATTTTAATTATATGTTGTGGAGAACACAGGCAAATTAGAATGTTGAGAACAGCCAATGGGAGTGAAGCTAAAAAATGTGGGGGCTGCTCTCAGGAATGGGTATAAATAGAGAGGCGGAGCCGTGTGTTAGAGGAGTGTGTCATAGTACCCTAAGGGGTTAGCAGTGGAGGAGGCCAAAGGAGACTAATGTGAGGTGCAGTTAGAAGGTTTTAGTTACCCAAGCAAGGGACTAGAGGACTCCAGAATTAAAGTATATGTGTTAATATCCTGCAGGATATATATATATATATATATATATATATATATATATATATATATATATATATATATATATCGTTAGGAGGTGGTGGAGATTGTTAAAGTCTTTTGAACAACAGATGAAGCAAATATTAGGACACTGAGGAAATTCAGTTAGAGTAGCTGTTGGTGTAATAGATACCCAGAAAGGTTAAGAGATACAAAGGCTAGATGAAGGTTCTGTGGGAACTAAGACTATAAGGGAATGTTTATAAAGTCAAGTGAAAGAAACTGTTAAACTTTGTAGCTACTGAAGCAATTTATACACCCTATCAAGCTTGAATAACATCCTACAAGAAAGATACTGTATTCAATCTTGCTTGGAAATAAAATTTGTTCTTTTGTGTCAACAAATAGTTGCCTGAAGTGTGCTTATAGATAACATCATCCACACTACCAAACATAAATAAATGAAAAAGACCTTTTATCATTTAGGACACTTCAGTTAGTGGGTGTGTAGTTATCAATTGATGATTGCTGTCAAGCTGTTGGGATTTGAAAACCTGAGTGCTGGCAGTTGAAAAGAGTTTTAGTGTGGGAGTCATTTGTGAAAGGTCTGAGTAAGAGGATCTCCGCACATAATTGGTGGCAAACAGTGAAAAGAGGTTTAAGAGATTTGGCAGTGAAACATTGTCACCCTGTCACATAATTAGTGGCAGCTAGTGAAATAGTAGTAGTGGTCTCTACATATATGGTGGCAGCTGGTGGGATGGTTGCCAAGCTGTCACATATATGTAGTTAATAGATGGTATTTCTTGTTATCACTATCATTATTAATATTTCTGTACTGCATTTTTGCTAAAAGCCATTAAGGAGATTATAACAAATATGAACAATTAGTAAGGTCATAAAAGCCTAAGTTAAATTATTTAAAATTATTAAAACCACAACAAAACAGAAATAAAAAAATTTAAAACGTCAGTTTAACATTTGAACAGTTTTTCTAAAATTTGTCAAACAAGCATTACTAAAGGATGGGCATTCCAAAATTTGGGAAAAAAAGAGGGAAATGCCATTCCCTGTGTAACTGTGTAACTAATAAGCAGGCTTCTATGAGCCACCTTCAGCCCTTTTCAAGGAGAGGCTACATATAAATGAAATATATAATAGTAAATAAAATTATGCAGACTACTTAAATAAAATAAATAAAACACCTCTGCTACAGATCCTGGTACAGGGCAGGTTCCTGGAAAGAGAGCAGTCTCTAAGACAAATAATTTTGATTGAAATTATGATTGAGTTACATTCTTGGCCTAAATCCAGTTGCTCGTCCTACCTAGAGTAAACCTATTGAAGCACCACACCATGTGGTACAGCTATTAGAATCATGGTGCACAGAATATATCCGTATGCACAAGTCCTCACAAGTTGATTCATATGTGACAAAAGGAATCTCCTAGGGCCTGTACAGATGGGCCAAAGGGCCCATGTTTCCTCCAGCCTTGTGTCATCTTGTCCAGATAATGCAGGCCATTAGCCTCAGGCCTGGATTGGCCAGCCCAGGTGCCGATCTGGCAGTCCTGGACCTATCCCAGCTCAAAAGGGCCTTAAACTGCCCCACACAACTTTCCTGCCACCATTGTTGCATCTTCCCTCAAGGCCCCCACTGCGGCCTCTGATGTTGGAAGAGGCATCTGGCCATGTGGAGTAGCCAGGCACCCTGTTTCCATCCTTACTGGTCACAATACAGGCCTTCAGGCAGCAGCGGGTAAGAGGCATGGTGGCAGCGGGTCCGTGATGGCAGCAGCGGGTAAGAGGCATGGCGGCAGCGGGTCCGTGATGGCAGCAGCGGGTAAGAGGCGTGGTGGCAGCGGATCCATGCCGTGGCAGCAAGTGGGCGTGGAAACACCCACCTGTCACAGTGTCAGTCTAGGGACTGACCCAGGTTGGAACCAGGAGTTGGATACCACAGACTTGAGGTATTCTCCCTGTCTGCAAAAGGAGGGTCTGAACCCAAGAGAGCTAACTTTTGGTAAGCAGATTTTCTCATGTCAATTCTAACAGGCTACTTTAAAGACTATTCCCCATATACCTGAAAGACCTGTATTATCTCACACAGCTCTTTGAGGATTTATGGCCAAGGTCACTATATACATCTTCCTTTTCCGATTACATTCAGTCCCACTCCCACAACTGTGTAACTGTGCTTAAAAACTGGTGGCTTTTATATCACTCTATCAGGGTGTCTGAATAATTGTATTGATATTCATGAAAGCTTGTTTTAAAATAGATCAGTTAGTGTTAAAGATGGTGCCCCTTTTTATCTGTTAAAGCAGCATAATTTACTTAAGTGTTCTTTTTTGTAATGGATTCAGTGATTCTACTCTATTTAGAACTAGCAGCTGGATTTGTAACTGTTACATTTCTGCCAATGACATATTTATTTATTTATTATTCATTTTATTTATATACCGCCTTTCTCCCAAATTGGATGCAAAGCAGCTCATAAAAGATGCTTAAAAGCAACAATAAAAATACAATTTTAAAACACATTTAAAACACCACATTAATAGAACAAGTAAAAAAAGTAAAATCCTTAAAAATACTAAGTTAAAGATATAAAATATTTTTTAAAAAATTGATTGAGCTTTTGTGCTGTTTTCTTCTGTTTTTTTCTGTTCAGTTGTTAGTATGTTGTTCATGATATAAAGTTTATGACACTGTTGACATGCTTTATATTTTGATACTTTACTACTTTGAATTTGCTTTTTATTATGGAAAGACATAATCTAAATATCCAGATAAATATGTGAATATGCCAAGTACTATAGGCTTATATAATTGGAAGTCTCCTTTGTATAAGCAAGTTAAGAGTTTACACATTGCAGTGGATTTTGCACAGTAACTTACATATGTTTATGTATAAATTTAAAAATATTAATACTTTTTTTTTAATACTTAAGGTATTTGGTTATGGAACTGATGGATGCTAACTTGTGCCAAGTTATTCATATGGAGCTGGATCATGAAAGAATGTCCTACCTCCTGTATCAGATGTTATGTGGTATCAAACATCTTCATTCAGCTGGTATCATCCACAGAGTAGGTAGTGTTATTACAAACATATCAGTAACTGTCTTTTACTACTTGACCTCATCATATTGACACTGGGGGAAAAATTCAGCATCTCAGGTAGAATGGATGCAACAAATCAGGAAAGGCAAAATGGAGTCCAGGAAATCATCATCACAGATAACAAACAGTGTGAAGGAAGCTGTTCAGAGGTGGAGAAAGCTGCCTTCTGAACTGGAACTCTTATTCAGGTGAGGCAAAATAAAGGCAACTCAAACATGCAAAAAGAAAATGTAAGCACATAATTAGGGATGCAAGATAGATTGTAAGCAACATATTGATGCTAACATCAAGACCAGAGATAAAGAATACAGCCCGCCTGCCCCATATACGGGCTTTCCATATGCAGATGCGAGGTCACGCATACAGCAAGCCCGGGGGACAAAATGGTACCTGTGCAGCGCTGGACTCAGGAGCTCACTGCCATTAAAATCAATGGGGCTTGAGGTCCCACAGTTTTTTCCATATGGGGTCTGTGTGTCCGGAACGGATCCCCTGCATATACAAAGGGTCAGCAGTTTAAATACATCAGGAGCAGGAAATCAACTACAGTATAGAGGCAAGTGGATGGTTAAATAACAACGAAATTAAAGGAATACTGTAGGATGATAAGGGTATTGAGAAGAAGCTAAATGAATTATTTTCATCTGTCTTAATTGCTCAAGATACACTGCAGATACATAGCAATAGCAAGTACATTTCTGTACCACTTAAGCACTCCCTAAGCGGTTTACAACTATAAGCTAATTGCCCCCAACAAGCTGAGTACTCATTTTAGCAACCTCAGAGGGATGGAAGACTGAGACGACCCTGAGTCCCTGGCTGGTATTTAACTCACAACCTTGTGGTTTGTGACTGAGTGACTACAGTACAGGAATTTAACCACTGCACCACCAGATATATGTGCTTGGACTGATTTTTCCCACAAGGAGAATGAGCCCCTCAGATGAACAGTGGTGACAGAACAAAGGCATTTGAGAACTTAGGGGAGTCACTTCAGTAGGAGCATGAGGGCAGGGGCATGTCCTAGTGCTCGAGAGAATGGAGGAAGGCTGTGTACTCTCAGCATTTTCCAGCAGGATTGCCATATTTAACATTTATGATGATACTGTTCACCTGCCATCCAAAAGATATGCTTCCAAAATGGGAGGAGAAGACATTGTGGCTTAGGAAGCAGCCCTCACAATGTTACAGGGCAGAGGGAGATGTAGAAGGAGAGAAGCTTACTCTTTCATTGAAAAGGAGACAGCAACAGGATGCTGTCACCCTCAAATTATCCATCTACCTCAAATAGCCTGGATAGTCTTCGCAACAGCCCCGCCCTTGGGTGAAATTCTGCTGGTGAATGTGAGGTGTGTGAATGGTAAAATAGCTCTTATCCAGGATGCATACCCGGCCTGTATTACAGAAAACTAGTTCAGTGGTGTTGGATTAGTCTCTCTCTCTCAACTTACAATATCAGACTAGATCTGAAGAGGTATGGATGTGGAGTCGGAGTGGTCCATTGTGATTCCACCCACCCCTGCTCATAGTCGAGGTTCATGTGCATGTGTGTATCTGAAAGTGGAAGGCCATTGGTATAATGCCCACCCCACTGCTCAGCAGTCTCACTTCTTGAGCTAGCTGGTCTCAGGGTGGGTGCTAGAGTTCATTGTGCTCAGGGACCTCAGTGCTGAGATTGGCCTGTCAGCAGTGGTTGAGGACTTCATGTTTATCATGACAACCATGGGTCTATCCCAGATGGTATTTGACACACTCTGGATCTTTTTTTCTGTGCTGAGCCAAACTATCCCTCTGGCTTTACAGGGAGCTGGCAGCAATGTGGTCTTGGAGTGGATGAACAATATTTCAATTCTCATGGGCAGTTCACTACCTAATGCAGACTCACAGCCTATGCAGGGTGAGAGACTGATAGTCTGCCCTAGGAGGCTGATAGTTCCAGATTGTTTCCTTATGACTCTTGGGGATATTCCTCTTGCCTCAGCAGGTGATTCTGTCAAAATCCTGATTAATTTCTGGAATGATATAACGGTCAGGATAGTGGTCATTTTTTCTCCTGAGTGTTCCCTTTCAAACAATGGAGCCAAACGACCTTTTGGTTTTCCAGGTAGCTGGTGGCTATGAAACAAGTGGGTCAGTGTATAGAGTGGCATTACTTGAAAACTCATACTGAGCCTAATTAAACACATGCAGGAGCCTCTGTGTTCTTCTTCTTGTGGCAATTCATGCAGCAATACCTCCCCCCTTCTTTTCTGCTATCATTCTGACTGCAAAGAGCTGTCCAGTGGAGATATTTCAAGTAGTTAAACATCATTTAAATATTGGTTCAAAAGGGAAGAATCCAGGTCATTTGACAGTTTTCCTGGCACCTTTCAGATAAAATTAACTTGGATTCACTTACATGGGTGCAATCATTAGTACAGACCCAACTGATGTAACTTTGGCCCCTTGCTTGTCCATGGTATTGAATAATTCTGTTTGTGCAACTCAAGGATGCAGATAGGGTTCTTGGAAAAGTGAGAGCAGCCATGTGCATGTTAGATTCTTGCTTTTCTGTGCTGAATGAGGTTACAGTCTTCCTGAAGACACAGATTCACAGGTTGGGTGTACTCCTGGATTCAGCTCTGAGTCTGGAAGCTTTCTGCAGTGGCCAGGAGTACGTTTGTACAGTTAAAAGTTGTATGCCTTAGATCTCGGTCCAGATTATCTGAAGGACTTTATTCTCTCATATACGTTTTTTAGATTTTAAGATTTTCAGGGGAGGCCCTTCTCTCTGTTGCATCAGGTACAACTAGTGGGCAGTGGGAGAGGGCCTTCTTTGTGGCTGCTCCTAGGTTCTGGAACTTCCTTCCTAGAAGGGCTAGAGTGGCTCCTTCCTAGTTGCCATTGTGATGGCTGGTGAAGGCTTTTTAAATTTCAGCAATCCTTTTGGAACTGGCTGTTTATGGTAAAAGTGCTTTTAGCAATGTGCTGGATTGTTTGTATTTTATTTTTTTGCTTTTTAACAGATACGTTTTTAAATTGCTTTTAATTCTATTGCTAGCTTAATTATGTTATATATTTGTATATTTTTAGTGATGTGAATTTTTATTTGTATATGCTTTAATATTTGTAGGCTGTCTTGAGACCCACCCAGGGTTGGGAAAGAGGTGGATACTATTATTACTGGTACTATTAGATTGAAAACCAACATATAGTAAAATCCAGTTATCTGTTTCAATGAAATTGCTGATATAATGCTGCTTTAGCACTAAAATGAACCCACTCTCCTCAGTTTATTCAAGCCTTTCATTGCATTATCTCAAACGCACTAAATTGGGGCTGGTGAAGGCTTTTTAAATTTCAGCAATCCTTTTGCTGATTTTCATGAAGTTGAAACTCCACTTCCCCATAAATCTCAGCCTCCTTGGGAATTGAGTTCAAAGTCTTCTTGGAGCTCTCAATAAAATGGGAAACCCTTTCCTCATCCAGATCCAGTGGATAAGTGAGCAAAGATTTTGCATGGAGAGACACATCTATGTCAAAGTTGTAGCTTGTAATAGAGTAATAAAGTGTTCTGACTTGTATTGCATTTTCTGAGCCAATTATACTATTTGTTGAGCTTTTAAACATATTTTTCCCCTTAGGATTTAAAACCCAGCAATATAGTAGTAAAATCAGATTGTACTCTTAAAATCCTTGACTTTGGACTGGCAAGGACAGCATGTACTAATTTCATGATGACTCCATATGTGGTAACACGATATTACAGAGCACCAGAAGTTATTCTTGGCATGGGATACAAAGAGAATGGTAAGTTGCAAGATAGAAATGCTACATTTGTTTGTCAGGGGTATTTCATCGATCATTAGCCTTCCCTGTTAATTGGCTGTCTTGCAGACATTTGCAAGAGGCAGCTTTGGTAGACTTGCTACTGTGTAATTTTACAGGTATTTGGCTAAGCGGCCTAGACGGCACTACTGAGAAACCCGAAGAAGCAGTTTTTAAGTATCCCTCTGGTGAGGAGATACAGACAGTGAAGCAGAGCAGGTGGATAGCACGCAATCCACACTCTTAAGTAGCCCATGCATGAGAGAATGCTGTCTAAAAGAATGCAGCTCCCAAGAGGCAACATTAGAGACAGGGCATGCTCTAGTTCAGGGGTAGGCAACCTTTCCCCTTTAAGGGCCGAGGGACTTCAGCTCCCAGAAGCCTCAGCCATGTTGGCCAGTAGTCCTATGTTGGCCAATAGCTCCTGGGATTCTGGGAGCTGAAGTCCCTCGGCCCTTAAAGGGGAAAGGTTGCCTACCCCTGCTCTAGTTGGTGGACAAACTACCTCTCTCATTCAATTCCATTTCTCAGATCCCCTTGATATCCCACTGAGCACATACTAGTAGGGCGGGACATGGACTCTTGCCCTTGATTACCACTTAGTGATGATAGATGAGGGTAACATTTTTACTACTTCATGCCCTATTTCAGTCTGCCTGTCTAGGACTATGTCATGTTCTATTTGATTGACTACAGAAGAACAGTTTCTGCAGGTTTTTAATTTGGAATCCCAAATCTGTGGTGATAAGAGGTAATTAGGACATATTTTTTCATGTTAAAACAATATTCAAAATATAATTTTACACTTGTACTGAGGCACATTTTGCTAGAACATCAAACCTAAAGGTCGATCAGTTTTTCTCAAAAATATTCAGTCACGATGGAGATTACATAGATGTGTGTAGATAATGGACTTCATTGTAGAAAAATTAGTTCTGTTTAATACATTGGAAACAATGGGTGTGTTAGTAATGGTTAATAGTTCCTGTAATTTCAGTAGAATTCAATTAACATCAGTTTATTATTTACAAAGCATTTTGCTGTCCATTGAATCTCTGCCAATACTACACAGCTTTTTCTTTTGATTGGAATATAGACTGTTTATGAAAGACTGTATAAAGTAGTCAGGTTTAAAAATGTATTTGAATTATTTTTAATGATCACTACTTTGCTGTGTGATTATAAATACTCAACATGTGCATAGCATTTGAAATATATTTATAGTATTTTTTAAAAAATGTTTAATTTTTGTCCCTATTACACCTAACATTTGATAGTGGATATCTGGTCTGTTGGGTGCATAATGGCAGAAATGGTCCTCCATAAAGTCCTGTTTCCAGGAAGAGATTGTATCCTTCGCAGCGCTTCAAGGGAACACAAATGTGATAGATTAAAAATAATATTAAAGTATATGTTGACAAATTAAAAGATCTTCCATAATAGGATATTGTTTTTAATACCAATCCTTCTTTGTCTAAAATGTAAAGTTTGCAATGAAAAGAAGTTTTTCTGTTGTTTACTGTTCAAAAACATGTTAGTAGTTTCATTTTCTGCATTGTTGTGTTTTGAATGTTAAAATGTTTTTTGGTTTTCCACTTTAGTTCATAACACTTCATAATTTTATCATTTCACTTTTACTTTCAGTTGATATCTGGTCAGTTGGTTGCATCATGGGAGAATTGGTGAAAGGTTGTGTGATATTCCAAGGCACTGATCGTATCCTTCCCTAATAATCTTTGAATCCTAATCCACATTTACAAAAGAACTATTTTATTCACTGATAGATGTAAAAGATGCTAATCCCTGCATTCAACATACTTGTCTTTCCTGAATAGAATCTACCACACACGTTTAAATTTTCTGATATTTACCACAGATAAACTTTTATTCTCCTCCTTGATTACATTTAACTTCACTGTTTGAACAGTTAATCTTGTATTAGGAACTTGATCTTTTTGCGGTCTTAATGATGCTGCAAATTTCCTTGACATTATTGCCACTGTTTAAGATGAAAAGGCCACAAAATTATTGCTAAAATTTAAACTAACTGCTTTTTTGTATTTTTCTGCATAATGGAAATAACTCACAACAATGGTTTGTCTTGTCAGTCCTTATCCTGTTATCTTCAAGTGGATAGTGAAGGCACACAGGTTAGAAAAATATAATTCTGAATGCTTAATTTCATGAAATATGAATGGTTGATCATGTGTTAACACAATAACACACCTAAATAGAAGCTTGATTTTTATTTTTTCAATTTTCTCCCATATGTATTATTTTATTCTCCAAAGCCTTATGACCAACCTAACACAATTCTTCATGTATGCTGTGTCTGCTGTTGGTTGCATGTTATCAGTAGCTTTCATGTTTGCTGTCTTCATGTTATGTCTTTCATGCTTAACAAATCTCTATGCAGTAAATGCATCTTGTTAGAATTCCACCAATTCAGTGGCCCTTTCTTTGTTCATTTCCTTATATTAATGATTAATAGGTTTGTTGACCTTGAAGTCAATTACAAAGCAATTTTTCAAATAATTTAATAACTTGGTATCTTTGAACATTGAGAAAGATATGAATCTTATTCTAATACTGTGTTTTTCCTACTTTATGTTTTTCTAGCTCTTATTTACAGGGAACCCATAATTTCCCCTTACCTGATTAAGAATGGAGCTGTTTGTATTTAAAAAAAATGTTTCCAAACTAATGACCTAACAGGGAGTTGATACAATGTTGGATGCAAGAACCATCCTGCCATTGGTTTTAAAGAGAGTTAACTACAGATTTCCAGCCTAAACAAATAAACAGACTAAAAGATGTTTTACTACTAGAAGTGTTTGGGGATAAGAGGAAGCAATATCTCTTAGACTCATGAGTTCAATATAAGATGACTATAGTTGTGAAAAATTAGTGACCACTGAAATAAGCAAATTTTTGCTCTTGTGAAACCTGTTGTGGCTGGACACAGAATGTTGTGACTTAGACTTCCTGTTCCGCCATTTTTCCTTACTTGCCAAATGCAATCATTAAGCATTTACAAGAGCTTATTTTGTGATCACTGAAGAATATCCCCCTTCTCAGCTTTCCTTAACATATGGTCCTACTGAATTTATTCCTCTGTAGTTTATGGCTCTACAGATGCATTTCTGCAGTATATTTTCTAAGTACTAGAGTATGTACTGCACATGGAAGAAAGGTTGCAGGACCAGGTGAGTGGTATGGCAGAGTGTGTATGTAGCCTGTAGAAAGGAAAGGTTAGAGTTGGTTCTTTAGTAAAACTAGAAAAGGGAAATGCCTTCTGAAATACCTTTAGGTCTCCATCTGGCTGCACAACCTTTGGGCCTACTATCTACACTGAGGTAACTGAGATCCTGTGATTGTCAGATTCCAGGGAAGGAAGTCAACTGAATCTTTATCTCTGGTGTGTTTTGCTGGGTACTTACATCAGTGCCCTAGTGGAGTCCTCTGCATTCAGACTTGTCTCAGCTTAGCAGGTATCCTATATTTCAGTTATTCTTTGATTAGCACATTTACAGAGCAGTAAGCTCTCCCCATCTATTGGCCAAGATTTTATTATATCTTTATAGACAACAGTTGTGGTTGGGACAAAGACTTATCTTTGTAACTTAACTGTCAGAAAAATTAACATCTTGGGAAAGGGTTTACTTTCCAGTGCTATCTGTCATGTCTCTGCCAGAGTCTGGACAATTTTTTTGGTAAATGCCTGTATTTCAGCTCTGACGATCCTGTCTGGCAGATGGAAAGTATATTTTTGGAAAGCTTTGCAGATGTTATTTTTTAACATCACTCTGAATAAATGACCTTAGGCACTGAGATATATTTGTCTATGCTATTACTTGTATTAGGATAGATATGTTTCTTAACTTACAAGACTGGACATTTTAGTATCCTAGTCTTGTTTTGTTTTACAGTTAACACAGAATTAGACATATATGGTAGCCATTTTATGACATTGTCATCTCAGTCATTTTAACTAGTATTCTTGATTTTTCCACCACCTGCTATGTAATTTTTTTTTAATGGATAAAAAACAGCTGAGGCCAAAATTGTCCTGATGAGTTTTGCCATCAGGGTTCTTTTTTGACTCACACAATATAACGTATTGTACATGCTCCCTTGATTCTGTCAAGGAAGGACCAAGTACAGATACAATGTCATGAGAGGCAGAGATGGAACAAAGTGGTGCAAATATCCACAGACAATTCATTGTAGAGTTGACAGAGATGACATTTGGATATAAGAGAAACTAGTGCTAGAAGCCTTTGAACTTCTCATAGAAAGCATTCTTTGCCACATAATCTTTGAAGCAGAGAGGCAGGGTGTGTATTCAGATCATGTAGCAAGAAGAACCCTACCAAAGTTAAATGTGGAAGTCCATTGAGAACACCGAGCTGAAGGGGTATTTTGCCCTACTGTTTCTGAAGGGGGTGTATCATGGACAACATGAAACCTTGAAGGAGTTGTGCTATGCCACTTCATAGCAAACAGGAGTCTGAAGAAATTGGGTGTATTCACACATACCTGAGATTCAACATCAGGGAAACAAAATTGATGCATAAGTTCACTGATGAACTGGCTGCCTTTCAGAACATGTGGACTGTTTTGCTGAGTGACATCAAACGTAGTACATATCAGAGACAGATCAAACTATTGAATAGGTTTTTGTGAGTTTTTTGGGCTGTGGGGCCGTGTTCTAGAAGAAATTATTCCTGATGTTTCGCTTGCATCTGTGTCTGGCATCTTCAGAGAATGGCATCTTCATTCTTTGAAGATGCCAGCCACAGATGCAGGCGAAACATCAGGAATAATTTCTTCTAGAACATGACCTCACAGCCCAAAAACCCCACAAAAACTAATGGATGCTGGCCATGAAAGCCTTCAACTTGATACTGATGAATAGCTAGTTGAGTTCAGAAGTGAATAACCATTTTGCAAGTATATGCCAAGTAAATCAAGAACATATGGCATGAAAATGTGGTGCTGGTGTGATATTAAGGTATATCCCCTGAAATAATAAATTTACTTGTGCAATGAGCCTCTGCACTACAGCAAACACAGCTTGTTCATAGTGTGGTGATAATGTTTGTTAAACTTTATTTCCACACTGGATGAAATGTGAGGCGCAGTTTCCCCCTAGCTTACAACTGGCAGTTGGTACAATTAGCACAGTAAGCTGTCTGTCCCCCATTGTTACTGAAATATAAGACCAGAAGAGAATGCACCATATGTGAGAAATTTGCTTTCAAGGACCACTGCAACATCCAAATGGTATATCCTGGTTGTTTGTATAATGAGTGGCACAAAAAATGGCCTTTCAATGGGGAATGTTTTCCTCAGCAGGAACTGGTTTGTTACTAGGACACAAAATTATCCCATGATACCATATATCTTGCAGTTAAAAACAGCTTCTTTTTTAACTTCAGCCATTATGTCTATTTCTTTTTGGGGAAGGATGTCCCATTTTTTCTCTCTTCAGTTTAAGGCACAGAGATTATGCTGGTTACCTTCTTCCACAAAAAAGGAGATGCTGCAATCACATGTTCTTCCTCATACGGATTATTTTTTGTTCTAGGTGTTCAGCTGTTCTACACTCACAAGTCCTTCGATAGACATGGGGTGTTTTTTTTTTTAATCCCCTGTAATCCATTGGTATCAGAAAGTACCTGAGAAGTCACTCAATAATTGTATTTTATCCATGTGGAAGAAAATCAAAAATACTGATCTATTTATTTTACTACAATTATTACCAAGTAGAAATCCTGTAATTAAAACAGATAAACATACAATGGACCCTTGATTTCCGCTGGGGTTTGGTTCCAGGACTTCCTCATAGATAACAAAGTCTGTAGATGCTCAAGTCCCATTAAATACAATGGCATAGTGAATGGTATTCCTTATATAAAAGGGCAAAATGCTTTTTGGAATTTATATATTTTTAAAATACTTTCATGCTGTGGATGCTTGAATCCATGGATTAAAATCTGTGGATGTGGAGGGCTGATTGTAGTGTTAAAACATTTTTCTTTACATACGTTGAATGAAAGAGGTTTTTGAAAATGTATGATTTATCTGATCTGTGACACCTAATTCATTAGCTATCCATGGCATAATGACTTATATACATCCTCTCTAGTAATTAGCAGGGCAATAGTTTTTACTTTGGAATTCTGAAGAACAGGGAGGGGACTTTTTTCTCCCATCTGAAGTACCATTAGCTACAATTCAGTGACTTGAGCATGCAGATGTCTGTTATTGGAGGCACTTTCTGATAGATTTCTATAAACTAGTGTAATGGGAATCATTATGTACTAATTATGGTTCTTCCTAGAAAATGGGGGAAATTTCCTATAAAACGGAGATGGAGAGAGTCCATGACAAAAGGTTAGAGATGGACAGAGGGATAAACAGAGAGAAATGTACAGATTGTGTTAATTTATCTTAAACAGAATTAAAGTGACTGGTGGAGTTCTTCAACAGAATACATGTCTATAGAGATTAGCCATTGCCTTTATTTGCATAATATAACATGAAGGGCTTTTAAGAATTTATTACAGTACTTATACTGAAATTCTATCTCAATGTATGTGATTAAGCAAGGGAAAATTAAGCAATATTTAGCATGTGCAAACACATAGGTTGCACATTTCTTTAATTTAAAATATTTTAATTAAAATACTTTAAAGATGTAAATACTAGAATTAAGCAATTTTAGTAATTGTATAGGATATTCTAAGCATATGTTCTTCATTGTGTCCTTTGTGCAGTCTTATATCTGGAGTTGCATCTACAAAGCCTATAGGAGCAAAGAAGATAAATCATGATATTTGATGCAGCTACCCCCCCCCCCCCCTCGAGGTGGTATGGACATCTGGTCATAATGAGGGAGAAACATTGTTTATTTTAGCAGATCAGTGGTTGCCATCCACTGTTTTGCCAGGTTGGCTTAAGATTATTATTGGTGACTTCATCTGCCTCTGTGGAACAGTCCTGTAGGCGATCCAGTGTGGAGAAATAATTCCATTGAACCACATCTATGGCAAGCTTTTATTTAGGCACTGAACTAGGCTTCATTTTAAAGTAATTTCATTTTAAAAAGACATTATAACCATATTTCCAACTGGTTGTTTGAGGAATATCCAAGAAATTGAGATTTCCATTAGGGCCAAATAAGAACATGCTAACAAGGAAGTTTAGATTTTCCTTCTAGCTATTTCCAGCATGTATAACAGAAAAGGTGTGTGTGTGTTGGGGGGGATCATTGTATGGTTCATCAATATTTCAGATCCTTTCTGAAATATTAGTAAATCACGAAAGTATATTCCTTTGAACTTTCCCTCCCTAATTTCATCTGATGTTTACATTATCATCCAACATGCCTTCCTCTTCTCTGCTCATTGTATCAAAAGAGAGTCCTAGTTGTGATTTTTGTACTATTAGTTGAGTTAGTTGGGAATGTAACATTTCTTTCAGTTTATATCTAAGAGTAGAACAACTAAAGTCAGAGCAAATGTGTATGATACACAGATGGTAGCCTTTTTATTGACATTTTCATATCCATATTTTATATAGAAATTGAAGCCATAGATTGCAGTCACATACATACACATTTTCATTTTCAGAATAATTGGCAGATTTTGATGAGGCATGTTCTACAGCTTCTTTCATTGAATAGCAACACTATTACATGAAGTTGGTCTGTAAATACATGCATTTGAATGTTCAGAGTTCGTAGTACTGAATAATTGGATATTTAACCCTGGTGTTGTAAAATATGCCATAACCATCTGTGTCTCATTGTACCATATAATACTAGTAATTGTAGTCCCACTATCTTTAAAAAGGGCTAACTTGTCACTTTACTTTAGACTACAATGCTAAATGCAGTTACCAAAGCGTAAGACCCTCTGAACCCAACGAGGAGTATTCCTGAGTTAACATGCATAGGACTATGCGGTCAGAGGATTGAATCCAGATAACAGATATTTAGTGGGGCTGACAGAAGCTGACTGCCCCCACATGCTAATTCATTATACTTTACTTCATCCAGATCTAATCAGTATATTTTGGCAAAATAACCAATAATTATTTGAGAAATTTGCTTACACAAATTAATTTCATTTACTCCAAAGCTATACAGAGAACATTTGAGGTTTTACACACACTTTATGAAGAGAGATCTTGTAGTACCTTTAAGACTAACTGAAATAAAGAAATGGGCAGCATGAGCTTTCGTAGACTTCAGTCTACTTCCTCAATAGACTGAAATATACGAGAGCTCATGATGCCCATTTCTTTCTTTCAGTTAATATCAAAGGTGCTACAAGATCTCTCTATGTACTGGTTCTACAGACTAGCACGGCTGTATCTTTGAATTCACATACTTTATGAAATGAAGATACTATCCTGAAATAACAATAATGGTGCCCTAAATTCACTGTCTTTGTACTGTGCAGATGGGGGAGGGATGCTTTATTTTCCTAAACACATTTGCAGATATTGACCAGTGGAATAAAGTTATTGAACAATTAGGTACACCATCAGCAGAATTTATGAAGAAATTACAGCCTACTGTGAGAAATTATGTAGAAAACAGACCAAAATATCCAGGTATTAAATTTGAAGAGCTCTTCCCAGACTGGATATTTCCATCAGACTCTGATCGTGACAAATTAAAAAGTAAGATTTCATTTTTCTTTCTCTCATTGTGTCTTAATAAGCATATGTTCATGAATGTATAAACTAAATATATTTGTAATTCATTGTTTCTGAATGTTGTAAAGGTGGTATTGTTGTAAAGTTTTTTTCTACTTTATATTCTGGTACAGAGGTTACCACACTAGTTAAAACAGGAATCGTTTAGTTTCTTGCTTTGGGGGCATTTAATTTTTAACTGTGTGCCTTCTAATAATATGCGTTAGGCTCTCAATATGTGGTGGGTTTCTTAGCTTTTGTTGATTTGCATTTCATTTTTCACAACTGAATCAAGCTGCATTTGCATTGCTATGAATCCTAAGTGAAATAAATCCTTTGTGCTACCAGAATAACGTGAAAATTAAACTTTCAGATTTCAGATTCAAATTTTCACAAAGCAGGTTTATTGTCCAATAAAGCAATCTTTCAGAAACAGTTCCATACTGAAATAACACCTTTTTAGTTGATACATCTTATTGCTACAATATCTACCAGTTAAGAACATGCAGATATTTCTTTTTAGAAAGTTGTTTACCTTTATAGTGTGTTGCTTGTGCTAGTGTGATGAATATTCATTTTCTGCCTTATGTTTTAAGGCTCTAATTGTTAACAATTATATTTTTTCACCTTCTATTTTCTAGCTAGTCAGGCTAGAGATTTACTATCGAAAATGCTAGTAGTAGATCCAGACAAACGAATTTCAGTAGATGAAGCTTTACGTCATCCCTATATCACAGTTTGGTACGACCCAGCTGAAGCTGAAGCAGTAAGTTTAAAGTTTGTTTATTAATTTTTAAAATGAAATATAACATTATCACCTAACATTCTCTGGGATTATTAAAACTGCAAAATAGAAATAAAATGTGAGTCTCATGTATAAAACAGTACCATCCTACAAAAGAAGATAAGATTCTCTGAAGATGCCAGCCACAGATGCTGGTGAAATGTTCACACAGATGCTGGTGAAATGTCACATGGCCACACAGCCCGAAAAACCAATAAAAAACTATGGATGCCAGCCATGAAAACCTTTGAAGTCAAAGAAGATAAGATTGGTGTGAAAAATTAAAAACAAAACAAAACAGTGAAGTATCTTAAAAATGAAAAGCACAGCGAAACCTGGTACCAAAAAGATCAAATTGAAAGGTCTAGGCAATGCTTTCAAAGAAGGACAGAGGTGGATTTCACAGGGGTTTTGAGAGATTAATGCAGGTTTTTTATTTTAATTTGGGCACAGAAATATACTAGAAGCCAGTGCAGGTGGCAAAGCTCTTCTTGAAGATGGTCATACTGGCCATTTATTTATTTATTTATTTATTTCAAGGATTTATATCCCACCTTTCAAACTGTTTTCTGATCATTTTGAAAGGCAGTTCAATCTGTATAGTACATTGTAGTAATCTACAGAGGAGGTTACCAGTTTGTGCTGATTTGTGACCGTAATAAAGTGACTTTACTTGATGAGGTTACCAGTGTGTTGATAGCTCTAGCAAAGTATTTTCTGCCCAGATAGGTCTATGAGTCTGAAGTTACTGAAAGCTAAAAGGCTACTTTTGTTTGAATGATAGTACTAGATGCCAGATATATTAAATTTGGATTTTTATTTTTTTTTACGTTTCAACGTTTGTGTATTATTTAGGAACATATCATATCAGATATATGATGGTTGCATAATCCATGGGCCTTAATTATATTCCATCTAGTCTCACTTCTGAACCTTATTTTGTAGAAGAGAGTATAAAGATCTGCCTGATCCTTAATGGCTTGATGTTTCCCATGGATTAAGAGCTTATCAGGATTTTTAAGAAGCCATCTCTGTAGGAAGGAAGTATGTGAAAATTGTTTATCACAGAAGCAAACTTAAGGTCTGGAGAAGAGGGAGAAGGAGGGGGAAATATAGTCTTATAACAGTCATGCATACAGTTTCAATTTCCAGCTTCCTAGAGATGTTTTTTTCCCTTCAGCATTGGGGTGGAGTGAGAACTATTCATAGAAAGTAATGCAAAACTTCATATTTTTATGTACCAAAGTTTGGGAAGCAGTCTATCTGGAACAAATCAAAAAGAAGGCAGTAAAGATGGGGAATCCTGTTTTTTCTAAGTAGGTAATTTGTGTATGGAGTGCTCAGTTTCATACAGAAAGCCTGTGGTAAATTTAAGGGTCAATTCTTGAAAACTTAAAAGGGAAACATGTTTGCATGCCAAGTCAGTAGAACCAGTGGAGTCACTGAATTTAGGTTAGGATTTTTAAATTTAGGTTAAATTTTAAATTTTAAAAATTATTTTATTTTTGTTTTAGTGGACAATTTGGCCTTAGCTGTACGGTGAAAAGGGTTTTGTATAAAAGATTTGGGACTGGAAATCCAGTTTTAGAACCTTTTGAAATGTTCAGTATTGACAGTGGACTACATTGTAGAGCTGTTGTCCCAGACCTGTCTCTCCAACATAAGTCTGGGGAAATCATACTGGCATTTGTAGAGTCATTTTCCTGTTCTATTTATTGTATTCCATTTTTAATAATTGTGTTTATTTTATCTAAGCAACAGAACCTCTGGAAAAGTTTTAAATATTCTTCATAAAAATAAAACCAAATTAAAAAAATTAATAATGATAACAGAGCTCTGTTGTTGCAGCAACATATGATGAGCCCCCTCCTCCCAAAACCCTACCTTTTCAGTCTGTAGTTGTTGTTGTTCTCTGTCTTCAGGTGGTTTCTGACTTATGGCAACCCTGAGGCAAACATACCATGTGGTTCTCTGGGACTGAGAGTGTGTGACTCATCCAAGGTTACCCAGTCGGTTTCCATGACCAAGTGGGGAATCGAAACCTGTTTTCCAGAGTTGTACTCTATTGCTCAAATCAGTACACCATTCTGGCCAGTTGCAGAGTTTCTAGGCATTGCAGTTAGGGGCACTGAGAAATTACTGACATCTGTAGTGCTCTCCTGTTTGTAGAGTGAATTGAGAACAGGCATCTAGAGAGACCCCTCAGGGTTCTGCTGAAACTTCTTTTCTTAGTATTCCCTGCAACTGAATGAACACTGCAAATATCATTTCCCAGAGTGCCAGTCTGCAGCTAATTAATGACCATTTATGCAGTAAGCTTAGAAACTATGAGAGCCAGTGTAGTATAGTGGTTTGAGCATTGGATTGTGACTCTGGAGATCATGGTTTGAATCCCCATTTGGTCATGGAAACCCATGGCCTTCCTTAGAGGAAAGCAAAAGCAAATCCCCTCTGAACAAATCTTGCAAAGAAAAACCTGTGACAGGTTTGCCTTTGGGTTGCCATAAGTCAAAAACAACTGGAAGGTACATAACAATAATAGAAACTAAACACATTGAGAAATTTCTACTAGACCCAGCCATGATTTTGTACATTTTGATGAAGCTCACACCAGAGACTTTCCCAAACTGTTGATCCCCAGCTCCTGTTTAGTTCTTCTATATGCATTAGATAAAGTGAAAGAGTTATATTTTAAATCTTGGGGTTTGTTTTTTAGCCACCACCTCAAATCTATGATGCACAGTTGGAAGAAAGAGAACATGCCATTGAAGAATGGAAAGGTAATAAATGTTGAAATGCCCTGAGAATATTTTGTTGATTTTTAAATTAAATTCATATTTTGTTTGACAGCTAGGTAGCTCACAGTCTTGTTCCTGCTAAGCAGAGTAGGCTAAGTATTCAAAATGTTTGAAACTTGACTTGACTGTCAAGTTGAAGGTATGGTTGCATTATATTTACTTCAGTTGCATTTTGGGTAGTGTTTGTATATTACTATGGTGTGAAACAGGCCACCCCAAAATGCTGGCAATCACACACCGCAGCCCCAGTCCAGCTATTTGCCAGCACAAAAAGAAGCAGCAGAGAGCCCCTGCTTTTTGAGCCAACAAAAAGCTGCCTTTTCTGCCATCTGTGTGGCTTTGCGGTGCTCCTGCGGCGTCTAAATGCTGCGCCAAAAGAGCACCATAAAGCGGCTGCCATGTAAACGGGCGGGTGCCATGACGGCGGCTTCCTGTTGGCTTGGGGATGTGCACCGTGCATACACCACACCCCAAGCCGCCAAGAATACAGCTTTTTATCCCGGTCTGTTCTGGCTCTGTGACTCTTATTATTATTTATATAGTTCCATCTGTGTACAATGTGCACACTTTAAAAAGAGAGGTAAAAATCTCTATGCAAAAGGAGAATTTAGTAGGATTTACTCCAGATAACTCTATACAGGAAGCCGCCATTTATATCATGGGTTAGGGACTGGAGGACTGTCAGAAAATGGAATTGGTTGAAAGTGGAACACAAGGTTTTTTTTAGCTTGCCAATGCATTTTCACCACTGACAATGTAAATAGCACATTATATATCACTTTTGAATGTAGGCAAAAGCTAAATTAACACTATCTATCTATCTATCTATCTATCTGGACACACACACATACACATACATACACACAAAAATGCATGTGAGTGCTCCCAAAAGAGTCTCATAGGGAAGAAGAACTGATGAATGAGCAGAACCCCAGTCGAATCAATGGAACTTGTCTCTAATTTGCGAGCATTGAAAGAACAAGTCATCAGAAAGTGAGGTGTCAGAAGGTGAGGGAAGTCTGCATACCATTGAAGGCTTACTCATGTATTCATTTTCATATGTGTAGAGTTGGGATTACCATATTATTAGATTTGACTCTGTTAACCATTGTATGTTTCTATTCTGATGGCAAAATATATGACAAGAAAGATCAAGTCATAGACTGTCTTAAATGTTTCAAGATTTTAAAATATGAAAGTGTTCATCTGCTGTTTTCTTTCTTTTCCTTTCTCACCCTTTCCTTTATGTGCAGAACTAATTTATAAAGAAGTAATGGATTGGGAAGAAAGAAATAAGAATGGTTTAGTAAAAGAACAGCCTTCAGGTTAGTTATTGATGTAATGGTCTGTGTTTTTTTTTTCCTCCAAGGGTTGTCTATGCTGTTTTAAATGTGTAATAAATCATGTCATCCAAATTGTTCTTGTTCCAGTATAATTTCCCCACTTTCAGATTGTATATGGTTGGAATGAATTGGAATACCCTACCTTCCTAAAGGCTGATTTGAAAGAACATTGCTTTTATGCATGATTTGGGGCTGGGGATTTTGGTTTGCAGGGAGTGATTGTAGGGAATTGTAGGCAGAGGTTCTGCGTTTCACTTCTGGCAGAAGACAGGGAGACTTTCTTCACTACTCTGAGTGATATCTCTGGTATAAGGAAAGGCATGCTCCCTCCCAACAGCAGCCAGATCCATCATGATGATATATAAAAACACTGTATTTGCATTCCTTACTGCTATAGGAAAGAAATTTTGTTGATACTGAAAGAGCTCTGCATGTAGAGAAATGGGTATAGAAAAGCATCCCATTTCCCCTGGTCTGGCAGGCCTATAAAAGTGATGGATGAAAGCATGGTCTGGATTGGAGTCCAAGGAACAGAATTGGGCAGACTGGAAGGGCTCCTGTACCTCTGTGACCCAGAAAAGTTAAACTTTACATAGATGTTTTCAGTCATTGTGTCAGTTGTACATTTGTACAAGGCAACCACCTTGTATACTTGACAGGCACTCTGCTAGAGATACACTGCAGAGCATTTTTTTTAAAAAAACTAAATACATTTCTTCATCCTCTTCCAGGTAAGAGCTCTTAGACTCTCATATACAGGATTGCATTAAGGGCAGAAAAGAAAGAAAAAGCTGTTCCGTTTAAGGACTGTTTTAAGTGTCTGTTCAGTCACCTTTCCACCTGCCTTGCTGTAGAAACCTTGAGTAGGACATGAATGTGTGAGGTGCTATTCCTGCCCTTAACTGATATGCTTGGTTGGAAAGAGGTTCATCAAGGGAAAAGTAAAAAAGCACTCTTTATGCCAGATTCTGGAACATCCTGTGAACAAATTTGTCCACAAATAAACACAACATATGAAAGTGATTTTTTTTTCTGTGCAAAGTTAAAATTTTGTACAGTTGTGCATTTCCCTTGCATAAATGACATGTGGGTAGCACTCTTTTTAACATATAAACTCAGAATCTATTATTTATAGAGAATTAGGTGAAAACATTTTGACAACTGTACAAGTCATGAAGTATGCCAAAGGAAGAAAAGAGAACCTGTTGCTCCTGCAGTGTATCATTCACAACATCTGCAGTGTATCATTCACAACACATTAGCTATCACTTTGAAGTTTCTTCAAAATATTTTGTTTCCTACACATGCAGTGTACACATGTGGGATGCGGTGGCTCAGCAGTTAAGATGCTGATTCTGACGATTTCAAGATTGCCAGGTTGGCAGTTGGAGGCCCAAGTGCCGCATGACAAAGTGAGCTCCCGTCACTAGTCCCAGCTTCTGCCAGCTAGCAGTTTGAAAGCATGTAAAAGTGCAAGTAGATAAATAGATACCACTTTGGTGGAAAGGTAACAGCGTTCCGTGCAGTCATGCTGGCCATATGACCCACGGGGTCATGTTTGACAATGCTGGCTCTTCGACTTAGTGGTGGAGATGAACATCCTCCCCTACAGTCAGACATGACTAGACAAACTTGTGAAAGAGGAAACCTTTACCTTTTTATACATGCCTGATCCCCACAGTTATTTGACCATAAGGAAAACGTTCAATTTTTATACATGTATTTCATAAATACATCAGTAAGCCATTTTGTTTGGAGAAGGAATTCTGTGGATCCTAAATTATCATCTATGATTTCAACCATGTCTTGCCTCAGATTTTCTTATGCTTGGTTTACTTAGCACAGATGCAGCAGTGAATAGCAATACCAGCCCTTCTCAGTCATCATCGATCAATGACATTTCATCCATGTCAACAGAACAAACACTGGCTTCAGACACAGACAGCAGCCTTGATGCTTTGACAGGAACACTTGAAGGATGCCGGTGATCACCTCTGAAAATTGAACATTGGCAAATAATTTTTCTTTCTCTTGGGCCTGAATTGCTTGTAAGTTTCATGGAACCAAGTTGGAAAAAAACCCTCCATGTTCTGCATGTTCTTCTAAAATAATGCCTGTGACTTTACTCAGTTGCAACAAGACTGTCTGCTTAATGTTGTAGAATGAAAGCAACTCTGTATCTCAAGGCAACACAAATATAGGCATTACTGTAATTTATTCTGTTTTGACTTATATCAGGTGAGCAGTTAAAATAACTTCAAGCTTAAAGGAGTTCCTGGACATTTGTCCAGACTTCTGAAACATGCACATAGTCAATATAATTTTTTTAAAAGTCATTATAAATGTTGTTGAATGTATATCCTCTTTCTTATCAATATGATTATAGACATATGCCATATTAATGTATCTTGCTGGTATTCTCAGTACTGTAAAATATAGAGACAGTTGTGTTTGTGCATAGCACTCTTTTCTTGAGGCCTTTTTCTCACCTTCTCCAAATAATTTTGTATACCTTCTCACTGAAGAAGCAAACTTGTGAATTCTTGTTCGTCTATACATCTGAATGTAACTGCTTCTCTGAATGTGCTCTTCCAGTGCTCTTATTTCAAGGAGTAGGTGGAATAAGTTTTTAAAAATGGTAGTGTAGGAATTTTTCTTAAACTGCATGAATTTATGAATTAGTGTGTTTTTAAGATAGGGCATTTGGTCTTTTAAAAGTGGTTCATGACACTTGTAAACATCCTTATCTCCCTTTTTTTGTTTTGGCATTGCCATGGAAAATCTGATCAAGCATTGAATTATGCTTTATAGTTGATCCCCTGAATAGGCATACAGATTCCTGCTTAGAGTATGTATTGTTTTCAAAGGGATCGATACACTATGAATAGTATATGAATACTTTTAAAATTTGGATCTAGAATACATTAAAATTCACAATACATTAAAAAGAGTGACTGTTCTAGATGCCAGACCATGTAAGAAAGGGTTTAAGTTTAAAAGATTTTTAAAAATG
Source organism: Phrynosoma blainvillii (assembly GCA_026167975.1). Classification (NCBI taxonomy): domain Eukaryota; kingdom Metazoa; phylum Chordata; class Lepidosauria; order Squamata; family Phrynosomatidae; genus Phrynosoma; species Phrynosoma blainvillii. The sequence goes on along the minus strand of JANUYF010000002.1, from coordinate 286,579,351 downwards.
TAATTGCTTCATCACACACTTTTCTTTAGCACAGTCTGAAGAGAAACACCAGTCTTGAGTCAGCTTGGGCTTTTCAATTTTTTTCTGGCTTCAAAAATGATTGAGCCAAAAGCTATTCACTAAGTATTTGCAAGGAAAATATCTGAGTGAATGTATATGTGGGCTAGCACTTTGATGGATGGGATAGTGGCTGACAGAAGTTGAGAGACAATCCCGGTTGTTCAACTGAGGTTTATCAATAAGTCCAGAATTATGATGTTTGGACTGTCAAGGATGTAGGTATGTCCCATTGGCAAAAAAAGACTTTGTTCCTCTAACAACCAAAGGCAAATTACATATACAACCTTTCTGCTCTTGCACCAGCACTTTACTAACTTCACAACCTTATACATGTATTCTTAGAAATAAGTCTCATTGAATAATGGAGCTTATTTGTTTGTGAGTGTATAGGATTACAGCCTAATTTGTCTTGTAGTGTGAGCTTTCTCTGGCAACAACCATTACAACAAATCTTTCAACCTGGTTTGCTATGCATGTGCTACTACAGACTTAAGACTTTTCCTCTTATTTGCTCTTGAGTCTTAGGGCTACTTCTAATATACTGATGTAAATTCATTAATATCTTATCACTTGAGAATTACAAATGAACATGTGAACTGCTTCCCTCAAAAGTTGTTCTTGAGATTTGAGTGAATATGAAATAGCTATTTATAGTGGATGTTGAATATATGCAATTCCTGACTAGTTGATGGTTGCTCTCTTGCAAAGCATATTTACTTTGACATTTCTTCTGTTTCAGTAGAACTTACGGTAATTACAAGCAAATGTGCTCAGGAATTTTTTTTAATTACTTTCCTAAACACATTTACTTGCAATTAAGTAAAGTCCTTGCATAATTATTGACCAGAACTAAGATCCAGATCCATATTTTTCTGAAAGCATATGGGTTTTCTGACTTTTCCTTCCTGTTGCAGCTTTTGCACAACATCACAGATCACTTTTGGAGGTTCTTGACATTCAGAAGTGAGTTTTTCTGATGGCATAAGGGACTGCAAGAGGAGCCCTGGTGGCGCAGTGGTTAAATGCCTGTACTGCAGCCACTCACTCATAAACCACAAGGTTGCGAGTTCAATACTAGCCAGGGCTCAGGCTTGACTCAGGCCTACATCCTTCCGAGGTCGCTAAAATGAGTACACAGCTGTTGGGGGGCAATGAGCTGACAGTTGTAAATTGCTTAGACACTCATTGCGCGGTATGAAGCAGTATATAAATGAAGCTGCTTTTGCTTTGCTTTGCAGTAGAGAGAAGCTGGGAACAGAAAAGCCCTTGTGCACCTTTAAAATTAGTTATGGAGCCCTGTGGATTCTAGATACTTTATAGTAATATATTGTGTGTATAGCAGATTATATAAAGGAAAATTAATTGAAAAATACATATCAACAAACATAAAGAAATATGTCCCCCTAATTGCAATTCAGCAATGAAAGGAGCAGGTATGGAACAGGAGGGAGGGAGGAAATGTGAAAAAGCATGGAACAAATGAGTTTATAAGATCTTGAATAAGGTTTAGGTTTGACAGATTGGCCTTAAACTGTGATTGCTAATATTCCCTGGTTGAGCATTTTTACATGTTTTCTAACAAATTTTTAACAAAAGGGGAAAGGACAGGAAGGGAATTTTTAGACCTCAGTGGTTATGATATGGTAAGATGTGAAAGAGACTAGCCACCTCTGGGGTTCTGCTTCCCTCCTGTCTTTTTCTTCCAAGTGGCTAGTGAAAGGAATCTAGCAGCTTTCACTTAAGATATTGGTTAACCACAGTTTGTCATGTTGTCTGGATAACATAGGGCTGCAGCAGATGGGCAGGAAAAAGCAGCTCAATCCTGGGTTTTCAGAAAGCATGTCGAAACCCCACTGTCTGCAAGGCCTACTCCCAAGGCAGGCCAAACTCCACAGGCCATTCACTCCACATGGTATCAAACTGCGCTGTGCAGTTATTTTCCCCCTCCTCCCCACAATCCATGCACACCATCACACTAACACACCACCTGTGACCTCCAGATATCACCTCTTTCCTGCACAAATGCCATTCCATTGTTCACCCGCCCATATGACCCGCCACACAGTATATTGTATCAGTGCATTGGTGTCAGTGCAAAGTACAATCATGGAAGCCCCCCATACATGCCCCCTTCACTACCTGTTACCCCATGCCACCCTGTTGGACTGTCTGGTTTGTGTATTTTGTAATTACATCCATTGCATTACTGCCTTTTTGCTTTGCCACAGTCCTGTACTGGTGCCGGGCTGCTTATATGCCTAGGCAATGATGTGCATTTTCCTCCTTGAGTTGGAGTATCCCAGCTTCTTTTTGCTCCATTTTTTAGCCCTGGAATGCAGCTTCATTTCACTTCCCTCCTGGTTTCATCTCATGCATCGTCTAAACACACCTCCTTCAAAGTGGTTAGAAGCCACTTTATTTGGCCAGTGCAGACTACCCTATAAACTATGTTGGTTTCAAAGGAGCAACCTCAAAATGTAATTTCTGAAGCTGACCTGTTATAACCCATAGTTATTATGATTCCCAGTTCAGATAACATGGGAAGCTGCAGTGAAAAAGAAGAGGAAGCAAATACTTCTGAGTGATATCTCAGCCAGAAGGATTCAGGCAAAGGTGGTGGTGGTGGTGGTGGTAGCAAGCAGTCCTGAGAAGAGGCGACGCTAATTCACTTCTTGCCCAGCTCTGATTTTTTAGGATGTCTCAGTGTAGCCAGAAGACTCTTTTACCAATATTACCAGACAGAAAATTACTACTTTCCCCTCAGATGTTTTGAGGTAAATATGACAAATTGGTTACATCTAGTTTAAAGATGCTGTCCTAAGATCATTTGAATTTCACATCTTGTTGACTAAAATTGGATGAAAGCTGTTGCAGGGTAACTTTCAGCAAACCCAAGTGTTTTTTTTTAAAATAATCTCTTTTGAATGCTTTTTAAATTAAATTAATGGTATATTAAATTGAATACTGAATGCTTTCAAGACTGTCTCAGTCCTGTACTGAACTTAAAACTGAAAAATGTAATTCTGTGTTTCACTTACAAAGTATGCTTCAGTTCATGCTTTTTTCAAAACAATTTCCCCATACAGGTGAAGATTTAACCCACTCTGGGCCTTTGCAGACTGCCAGAAATAGTGCACATTAAATTGAGGCACTGCTCTGGCTCAGTGCTAGGGAATCATGGGAACTGTAATTTATTGTGGCACCAGAGCTCTCTGACAGAGAAGGCTCAATGTCTCAGAAAAAAATACAATTCCCATGACTCCCTAGCACTGAGCCAGGGCAGTGCCTCAATTTAATGTGCACTATTTCTGGCAGTCTGCAAAGGCCCTCTGTCAGAATTAAATTAGGAAAAAACATGAGTTACCATAAATTATGTAACTGTATGTAAGTTTACATGGTATAACAGTTTCAAAGTTTACATTGTACATCCAGAACCACTATAAAAGTGAGTGTTGTATTGGGACAATTTTTTTTTAAATGTGAGACTTTTAAAGATTGTTTGTATACTTTCTATAAAGTATATAGTCATTGGAGTATTGTCTCTTTCTGTTTGGATTGTATTGCACAGTGACAGCTAAGCATGGGATTATCCTCTTGGTTCCTGGTGCAAAATAGATACTTCTCCATTCTCAAACAGTGACTGAGGCACACAACACAAAATTTAGTGGGGATGGGGAGAGTTGGGTGGAGGCAAAGTAATGACGGCTGCTAGTAAGATGATAGGACCACTGGCCTGTTTTGGCAGTTAACAGCAATCAGAGGTTTGTGCTGCATCAGTTTTAAGTGCCACCAAATTCAGATCACAAGAATTTAGTTGTCTCAATTAAACTGAGACAACCATGATTTTTAGAGCTCTACCCTAGAAACATCTCAATCTCTGTTTTGATTTTAGAGAAGCGACTACTATCATGTAACCTGTTTCTGCATTTTGAGTGTCTGAGAAGGGTGGAGAGCAGTAATTATTGATATCAAAAGAACACCCTGCATATGCTTTCCATATTGTGAGACTCCTCTCTGATGTTGAAACAATTCTGGGCTGTGCCTTAATTGAAGAGTCTTATAAGTTTAATTCAAGAAAGCTTGCATATACACTCATCCCTCCTCATTTGTGGACTTGGAGTCCATGGCCTTGCTCCTTCACGGATGTCAAGGGGGGAAGGACAAAATGGCACATGCACCACGCACAGGAGCACGCGCCCATTTTAACCAGTGAGCTTTGAATATTTGTGTTTTTTCCAATTCACACTCCCCCCTGCCCCCCGGAACGGATCCCCGAAAATCGGGAGGGCTGACTGTAGTTAGAAATGAGGGAACTGCAGTGTGTTATGAAGTTTTGTAAAGAGTTGTGAATTGAATGTTGTTTACAAGGAAAGTGAAGTGGAAAACCAGTGGCGAATAATATAATGTGGGTTTGGTTATAGTTTGTTGGCAACATAATTGATTAGTGCTCAAATTTCTATATAGTGCTCAAATTTCTGGGACCTTAGAGAATCAGACATTTAAGTACTTAATAATGTGGGGTGAAGTTGCTCAATAGGGAGAGAAAACACTCAGCATATATCTTAAGTTGCACTCTGCATAATGAGCTGTTCTTTCTGCATAAGGATTCTGTGTCATAGTCATATACAGCTTTGTGTCAGGCTACAGTCCTGTGTGTACTTACCTAAAGTTGGTTGGTTGTGTGCCTTCAAGTCATTTCTGACTTATGGCAACTCTAAGGCAAACCTGTCATGGGGTTTTCTTGGCAGCTTCTTCGGATGAAGTTTGCCATTGCCATCCTCTGAGGCTGAGAGGGTGTGACTTGCTCAAGGTCACCCAGTGGATTTCCATGGCCAAGCGGGGATTCGAGCCCTGGTCTCCCAGGGTCCTAGTCCAACGCTTAAACCACTACACTCAGGCTGTCCAGACATGTTGCTTTTCCAGGACATGTCCTCCACCAGGAAGAATTCTAAAATGTCCATTTTGAGCATGACTAAGTGACATGAATTTATATTTATAGTAGTGCTTCTAGCTTTTATTTTGTAATGCCCTACATTTTAGTGAATGTCCTACATTTTCTGGTGCCTTGTCCTCCTTTGCGTTTAGGACATCTGGTCACCTTAACTACACCATGCTGGCCATCTTACCTAAAGTCCCATTGAACCCGGTAAAACCTCTGAGTAAATATGCAGTTGATTGCACAATTGATGTTTCTCAGATATAAAACTGGACCTCTTTCTGCTGAATGTTATAAATTTAGTGTTGATATAGCTTGCCTCACTGCTCTTTTTTGAAGTCAACTTCTTGCATGAGCATCTAGTTGTACTTTCTGCATGTGGTACACTTGAATCTGGATTATTATTTTATCATGAGCTGTTCTCCAGATAGGGTTACCAACTAAAAAACAGCACAGGACTTTCAATGGCTGTCTGGAAGATGCAGTTTCAGCAGATGAAGCTTGCATGACAAGGAGTACCTGCAGAAATTTGCTCTTCTGCACAGGTCCAGTAGCCACATCCTGTTTTTTACCTGGCAACTAGCTCTAAACCCACGCATTCATGCAAAGATGTATTCCCATTTTCACTGATGGAAAAAAAAATAACCAAGAGTTTATCTCTGCTATATGAAAGTTAAAATGTGTTACCTAAATCAAAAATTGAGAATTTCTTAGGTCTTTTGGGGAGTAAATATCCTTTTTATTTTCTGAACCGCATGAAACATACTGGTGTCTACATGTCTACCACTATGGATTTTAATGTTCATTATAGATCAGCCTCACAACCCTGGCTGCATTTGGATGTTATAAACCATGTTATGTTGAAATGGCGACAAGCTAGACTTCCACATTGCGTTTCTCCTCTCTCTTCCAGGACAGCTGCAAGGAGAAACTGAAAGCTCTTGTTTGTGTTTTTAGTTTTCTTTGTTATCTGAACTACAGACTGTAGTTAATGGGAATTATAGTTTAAAAGCAACAACAGTAAAATCAACTACAGTTCATTCATTTTTGAGCTAATCAGAATTCAAAAAGCAAATGTCTCACATACTCTGGGTGGGTCAGAGAGGACAGAAGATGTTCATAAGGCCTGGGGGAAGGTTATGGTTGTTTTTGTTGTCAGAATAAGCCACAGTCTGTGATGTCCAAATACAGCCATTGTCAATATGGCACCTTCCAAGATGCTTACTTGTGCTTTCTGTTGCACCAGCACCCATTACCCTCCTGTATAAAATTCACTCCACCTCCTTCCTTGTAGGGGGAGGCCATTTTAAAATTACTTGAGCCTCAAAAGAGTGGGAGCTGAATGGCCACTCAAGAAAGAAGGGAAAGAGTTGGGTAACAAGGGGGAAATGAGCAACATGGGAGGGAAAGTGGAACAAAGCCATGGGGATGGAGATGGGGATGGGGAAGAGGACTGCAATTGCAAAATCTCACAGCACAAGGAGATTTGGGAGGAGTGGCAATGGAGAAGTTGGGAGGAAGGTGGAAAAAACAGTTGTGACAGCGGTATAGGGTGGGCTTGTCACAGCTATGATAACAAGGAGAGAAATAAAGAAGCCAGATGTGGAGACTTTGTGAAGGCACTGCAGAGCTACTAACTGACTTGGGGCATTTTAATGCCCCTTTCAGAGTAGCAGAACAGGAGACCCAAGCTTATTTGTAAGATATGCACAGTGAGAAATACCCTCGCCCTCCAATAGTTTCATAAAACTTTGTTTTGTGGTTGTGCTATAACACTCCCCCCCCCCCCCCCATTGTAATCGCGTGCATAGATCTGAAAAGGTTGGGTACTTCTTAAGTCTAAACCATTATAAAAAAGATATGAGCATAAAATGATGGGTACCTGACTGTTTAGCAATATCTTTTTAGGTATAGTTCTTTAAGCAAATACAAATCAAAATGTTATTTTGTGTGCCTAGTTCTTTCCTCTAGTAAACATGGACTTTGCAGTCGGCCTTTCATATCCACGGATTCTGCACAGATTCAACTGTCCATGGCTTGAAGTCTATCTTTTTAAAAATCTAAAAAGCAACAATTTGCCATTTCATATAAGGGACACAATTTAACAACTCCATTGTGTGTAACACGACTTGAGTATCCACAGATTATGGTATCCACAGGGGATCCTGGAATCAAACCCCAGCAGGAACCAAGAGCCCAGTGTACTTCATAGTAGTGGTGAGAGCTTCCATGGTTGAATGGACCTTAATTAACAATAATGTTATGTTAATTGTCTTGTCTTATATATCGTAAATTGTCTGCATCACACTAAGAAGGATAGGGGTCATTAAGAGAAAAGGACAGTCAAAATTGCAAGGTGTTTTCTTCTAGAATATATAATATTATTCAGATAAGTCAAATGACAAAATTATTATATTGACCAGTTGGTATGCCTTTAATGCAGTGGCAATTGACAGTTAAGAAAAGAAAAGGAATCCAGACATAACAGGAGGAAGGTGCCAATAATAAAACATGTGATCTCTGGTCCATTCCCATAATTTAAACTCACTTAATTTCTAGTAGCATTATATCTGTACCAGCTTTAGAATAGAAAATGTATTAATTCTACCACTCACTCATATAAATAAAAAACTAATTTTATCCATTGAATAATAGTTATGACTAAAATCTAAGCCTGAAGCATAAATTTGCACTGAACTTGTTGCCCCAAAGGAATGATATAACATGCATCCATGCTATAATAAAAGGTCTTGTAGGAAAGTATATTATGTGTGTTAAATATTTTCTGTCTTCTGAAGTTTGGTCTGTTTAAATTGCTTCAGTGTTCATCTTTCTCAAGTTATTTGTGTATGTATAAGTGGTTAAATTTGTCTTTTAATCATAAAATCCCATCATGACCACTATAGCATTCTCTGACATTGCTGTGAGATGCTTAGTAGACATAATGTGCCAATAGTAAGTTCTATTTCTTATACTTAACTGCTCACCTGAAAAGGGGAATGAAGATAATTGGCTATTAACATGTTCTCATACTATACTCTACATATTATTTTGAATATATACTGAGTAGCTGAATGGCATTGCAGAAATGGAGTAGGTTTATGAACTGTTTTTAAGTGTGCCCTTGTCACTTGTTTGGAAACATTACAAAAATTGGAAGCCAGTCTCAATTGTTTGTCAGTCTTGATTGTTTGTTGGCAGTGCTCTGAGGAAATGACTTCATGTGAATGTGCATATTTATGATTAATTACTGTATAAGGGGAGGTGTGTGTCTGTTCTGCACAGATCATATTAAATACATAACTGAGAACAAGGGGTACATTTTGGGAAGCAGTATAAATGAAGCACAGAGGGCTTTCTCTGGGGAGATGCATGAAATGTCTCCCTTTGCACGCTTTGACACTAAATGAAGAGAAAGTACAAGGCACTAGGGCTTCTACTGCTTCCTATTAATGTGTGGAAAAGCCCTACACTCTTAGGTTTAAACAAAACTTTTGGCATTGCGCCATTTTATTTTAGATTAAGTTGTCAGAAAAACAGACTGGTTAAATCTAGTTAAAAGGGCTTTTTTATGTACCCAAATACTGACATATTATTATATTCAGTGTTGGAACTGAAAACAAGTACTTTTACTGATCCATCTTTTCAAGTTCCTTGTTGCAGAATGTGCTGCTTAGTTTTAACCTTTTCATTGTGGTTACTTTTTCTTTTCTTTAGAAACCATGTACATTGCAAGAGAGGGGCTAGAATTGAATTGTTAATTTAGCTTGGGTGCACCCAATGTGCCTTGACACCCCTTTTCCCATTGAATGACAGCCCATGTTCTATCTTATGAACTGTTTTATGACGCTACTCTCAGATTCATGAGACACTTACCATGTACAGGGAGTGTGGACTACCCCAAAACTTCACTGGGCATGTGAAAAAAAAGTGTCTCATTCTTAGATTCAGACTTAAAGCAGTTAAGAAAAAATAACATGGACCTGAAGCTTTGGGCCACAGAAATTAAATGGAAAAATAAGGTATGCATTTTCCAAAGTTGTGCTAGGCTCTGCTAAAACATGCTAAACTGCAGCATGTCTAAACTGAGATGCTGATTGTAGAAAACAAAATTGATGGCTGTTGCAACGTATGAGATGTATGCTGAATGGTATTCTGTATACATGTCTGAAAACTTTCTTCCAAGTGCAGACACATCTTCCTGATCATGCCACGTGGAATACAGATTCAGTCTTACAGCAATATAGTTTATTTTGAGTGACTGGATTGTAAAACACAGAGGTGCAGAACTGTAAATTAAGGTAACTTTTGTAAATTCAGTGTCAGTGCTGTCTGTAAAATTCTACATATAGATGAAGTCAATGTATGTAACATGGATTGGTCAGGGCTTGATGCTACATTTAGTGATACTGTTGGAGTCAGAATATTTCCTGTGAATGTGTGTACCTAAAGAATTTTCTCAAAATTAATGTAATGTGTACATCTATTGCCAGATACAGACGTTGGATTCAGGTTAAGTTCCCCGAGCTGTCTCCTCTGATCTTTAATTTCATTATTTCATCACATATGTGGCACCATCACTGTTTATACATTCATGTATGAAAAACAGTGAAACAATATTTTCATGTAATTTTAGTTTTTTCTTTAGTACTTTTGTGTAAGAGACAAGTAAGAAACATGTTTGCTATGCATGTTGAGAATTTTGTCTCCAAAATAATGGCGAGCCATCTTTTCATAATATATGTGCAAGATGAGAGGAAAGAACAAAATCTCATTTTTGAGCTACAAAACAATTCTATTTTATATTTATAGTTGTCGTTCTGATTGTTGATTTCACTGCCACTAACTCGTTAAGGATATTTTAGATACATCTGGGTCCTATATTTCAAAATTTTATGAATTTTAAAGAATAAAATAGAAAATAAGTTAGCCTGGAAGTAGTCATTTTTATTTGTTTCTAGAATTCCAAATTGAACTGGCTTCAAAGCTGAAACGTAAACATTTTCAAGGTTTAAATTGTTGCATATTTAAGGGTTTTTTTTCCTCTTCTGTTATAGCGCTGCTTAATTTTTCTGAAAGAGTGCCTGCATTTTTGCACAGCAATCTGTTTTGTTAATAATTTGTGAAGCACTTTAGGATTCTTCTGGTGACAACCATGCCTTCTCTCTGCTTTTACTTCATGTTTATATATTAAAACTGGGGAAAGAGTCTGGTACAAGCATAGTATCCACGTGTGGAGGGATTCCCATAGCACATGAGAATAACACTTTGTTCCATTCACCTGCAGTCCACATGTATGTGGCTGTGTGTATTGGCTCTCACCAACTTCCTCCTTTGTTCAGTCAAGGAGTGTAACCTTTGAGCTGATCTGCTTTTCCCAAATGGAGCAGAAGAACCTGATGAGGAAATAGGAAGCGTGCAGAGGCCTTCCTTGCCCAGGAACAGCCTGACATGCTCACTGTCCCCAATTTTTGGTTATTCTGTGAAAAGGGAGCTAAAACAAGGATCCCACAAGGATCCTTTTGTGCTCTCATATGCCTGTTGTGTTCTTTATAGGAAATAGTTGCCTAGAATAGAATATCAGCTTTGAAAATAACTTTTATGAGTTAACAACTCAGCATAATAAGATGTTGATTTGGAATATATTTTTCTGAAACGTAAAGCTAAAATTGAAAATCAACTGAGCTAAGTGCTTTTAAAATCTGTCTAAAATCAGTGTGCACTTTCCTTAAGTTTAGCTGTGAGCTTCTTAAATTGATTTCAATGAGTCTTAAATGCATGATGCCTTTCTGGATTAGATTAGGAATAGCAGTGCTAGTGATCAGGGCGTTTGTTAGATTTTATTATTTCCAAATTAATCTTTAGCTATGTATCATGAATTAGCTTTTCAATATTTATGGCATACAAATACCCAGATAAAGTTTTCAGAGTCAAACCCCTAATTGTACATGTTATATAGACAACATATTCCATCTGTGTTTAGCCCTGATTATTTCAATATTGTTCTCAAATGTGTGCATGAATTTCTGCAGATGTCAGGCTTTAGTGCTGAACTGTGTGCCTTAGAGTGAAATACAATGAACAGCTTAATCGTATTCTTCACATTCTTAATGAAAGTGAATTATGTACATTGGTGATGACCATATTTGATTTCTCAAGAAGTGCATGTGAGTGAAATTCTGTCATTTCAGCTTTTTCATTGCAGATTCTGCATTGAGGTGCTATAATCTTCTAGAGGGAAAATGGTGACTGAAAGGAAGAAATCTGCACAATTTTTAAATGACTTTTTGATGACTAGATGACTTTTTTCAACAAGAATTGGCATAGCAATATGGTTGACATTTTTATATACATATATTTTTAATGGTTGTTGATTTGTGTTTACCTATTGTGCTTTTCCAGAGTATTTCATTTTTCTTTTCAAACATTGTGGATTATTGCAGAAAAGTGTAGATTTTTTAAACAAAAAGGCTATTGTCTATTTCAAGTGTTTTATTGGGTAATGAATAAAGATTATTTGCAGGGGCCAAACATAACTAGTAAATTCAGAAGTGTCATACAACAAATTTTGGTCAATGGAGTATTTTTTAAGTCAATAGGCGAAGCAGTCCAGTCCAATACATCATTCTAAGATTTTTAGAGGACCTTTTAAGCATGTTTCAAGTATTTTTCCCCTCTAGTAACATAATATATAGTTTCAAATGCTTAATGTCTGGCTAGTTTTTCTGGAATATGTCTATTGCTTTCCAAAGGCAGGCTCACACAACTGCTCATGCTAAATATTGTTAGTTCCATGCTAGTTCCAAGAGCTGAATACACTGTGTGTGACACATTCAAACAGCCACTTCATTGTGGATATATTTTTAACTTCTCAGTGTGACTGTGAATTGAAAAGAAGTCCCAAAAAGTAGTTGTGTGAGTCACTCTGAAAACCTAGCATTGTAGAAATTCAGACAGAGACGCATTAGGTTAAGACAGTCTTAGTCCGATGAACTTTCCTGGGTCTTTCCGTACTTTCAGTCATTTTTAAATAATCCAGCTACATTTTTGTTTAGGGCAGAATGCATTGGAATCATCTATTGCACAAACTCAGTCAAATAACTTTAGGTAACTATCATTATTGTAAATTGAGCTTATACAGAAGGTCCCATTTTATGCTTATAACCTGAATAGGTGAACTATCAAGTACTCTCAGTTTAAAAAGTCAATTTTAAAAATGGCCTTACATTGCTTCGTCATGTCTGCCTTGGTATAGATTTTTCAGATTTTCCACTGCCCCCATAAGCATTCATTTTTCCATTATTCTTTATTCCCTGTCAAAGTGCATTACAATGTATGTACCTATGTTGAAATAATTATATATACAAATTATCACAGAAAATAGCATCAAGCCCTAATATTTGTATCATGTTTGGAGTCCTTGGTTGTCATTTTTGTCAGTTTGCAATGTGCTTTCAGACAAATCCTTTGAAGTCTAAATGTATAGATACATGAAGTGGCCTGTTCTGCCTACTAAATGAGGCTCTTGACATATTTTATTCTTGATGCTTATGCAATAAGAAAATGTTCTGTGGAAAATGAAAGTGAACTATTTTGTATCATAGTAATGTCAAAAAGATTAGTTGCCACCCCCACTACAAATCGACTTTTGAAAAGAATGTTATGGTAGCAAAATTTTAAATATTAGCTTTCAGTATTCAAGTTTGGTTTCTGTCCTGCCCACCAGTAGTATTGTCTTACAACATCAATATTAAATACACTGTAAAAATGAAATAAATGTGGATGACGTGTATATGAGAATTCTGGCTTACTGGTCTGTGTGCACTGAAATTATTTTAAATGGAACTGCAGAGGGAAATTCGTACGTAATTTGAAAGCTGGAATTTTACAAAGAGCCAGCCCTCCATATCCATGGAGTGAACCATCCATGACTTGAAAATATTCTAAAAAGATATGAATTCCAAAAGGCAAACCTTGATTTTCCTGTTTTATATGAGGGATGCCATTTTCCAATGACATTGTATATAATGGGAATTAAGCATCCACAGATGTTGATATCCACAGGGATTGGAACCAAACCCCAGCAGATACTAATAGTTTTAAAAGTAGAAGAAAAACCTTCATAATGGGTCCTGGTTCAGGAAGAGCAAGAAGACAAGAAATGCCACAATAAAGTTGTTATAAATATTTAGAGATGTAGGCTGTATGAATTAGAGGTAATGTTTCTCTTGCAGGTCCTTACTTTAAATAGAATGGCATTTGTTTTATACTTAAAGCAGACAAATTTGGTTGCTTGAGCCTGTACAAAAACCCTTACAAAATATTTTCCTGGTTGTCACAAAAATGGAATTTTCTAGTTCAAACTATAAAACAGGCAGAAGAAAAGCATCAAACATATTTTTATTGCTGTGACAAGATTTCTCATTACACAGGGGTTAGCAAAACACAAGTTCAATATGAAATGGTAAATATTTAGTAATTCCATATAGGCCAATACACTTCAAACATAGCAGGAAAAGAACAGACCTTTGAACCCAAGAAAAATCCTTAATCCTGTGAGCCTTGACATTTATTTTTCAAGATGTACAGTATCCAGCTGGATTTCAAAGTTGTACTGAAAAAAGAAAATTCTGGGAAAACTTGTTTTGTAATGTTTCATGCTACGTAGATGAGCTTTGTTGTACAAAATACTGCTCTTTTTTCTTGAGTAGTTCTTATAAGATGGACCTGTTTGTAGGATACATCATCCCAACCTTTGTCGTTTTGACAGCTGCAGACTTCTGTGGTTGTAAAGCTGGGGTCCTGCCATACTTTCTTTTGTTTTATGAGGCACTATCATCCCTCCCTGCTCTGTCTTTTTTTCTATTGATCTGCCTGGCCTTATACAGGCAGAACTCAATTAACAAAGCCTCTGACAATGATGTTCCTTTTTTACTACACTTGATCTTAGCCAAAAGGCCGAGAAGCGATGTTCCTTTTTTAAAAGTCTGTTTACATTTGGCCAACTCCCTTTTCTTTCTTAGCCTCTGTCTAGCTGAAAGTATTTTGGAGGACTCATTTCAAAAATGAAGGCGGGCTGGAGAAACACAGACTTTTGCTGTGGGATTGTAGCAGTGTGTCTACAGTAAAGCTTGAGGTGAGAAAGAGTAGTATTCTATACAATCCTAGGCTGCATCCACACTGCAGAAATAATCCAGGTTGTCACCACTTCAATTGCCATGGCTCGATACTATGGAATTCTGAGATTTGGAGTTTGTTGAAGAATCAGAGCAGGTTAAATATCTCAAGACACTACAATTCCCTGAATTCCATGGCATTGAGCCATGGCAGTTAAAGCGGTGTCAACATGGAGTATTTCTGCAGTGGTGTTGCTATATGTGTCTGCATACAACAGTCAAGATACAGCAGTTGCTTCCAGAATCCCTTACTGCACATGCATGAATAGAGAAATTGAGGAAAGGTGAGAGCAGATAACCCTGCCTAACCAACTACCCCCATCATAGTAAAAAGAAAGAAAGATATAGTGATTTAGACCAGTGGCATCACTGAGGGAGTGCAGTGGAGCAGACTGCGCTGGGTGACACTCCAGAGAGGTGCTGTTGCCTTCTGATTCCCACGTGGCCATGGCCATATGGGACTCAAAGCCGGGGGGAGGGGGGCTGAGAGGGCCAAGTGTGCCCCCAACCTCACCTGCTGTGGCACCATTTTATGCGTCGTGGCAGCAAGGTGAGGGCAGCACCCTTTTGGCCAACCCCAGAAGCCCTGACACACCTGGTGCCAAAACAGAAATCATAAGAAAAATGGAAGTTGCATGCATCCCCTGGCTGCATTTTGAAAGAAGCTTTCAAATAGACTCTAGAAGATTCAAAATGTTTTAACTAACATTTGCAAGGCTTACCTGACCTGATAATTTCATTTGGGCATATGGTTTTGAGTAAAAAAAAAAAAAAATCACTAAAACATACTGAAGAGAAATCCCTCCTATTCGTTCCATGTTATTTCTGCCTCTGGTACCAAATTTTCTGTTAAGGAAGTAATTTCCAGGAACACATCTACTTCATTAACTGAGGTATATCTTCACTTTAGAAATATGGTAGTTAACAAATATTTCCATCTCTTTCTTATAAAATGAATGAAAGTACTGGAACGGATAAGTAAACTCAGCTAATAAAGAGTAGCCCTTTCTCACCTTTCTAAGTCTCATGTTGCACTAACCTGCACTTTTTGTTGAATGATAATGGCATTGTGCTCCATTCTGCCTTATAATAAGCAACATGACAAACAGCCAGGAGATTCCCATGTTTGGACATCATGAGCAGTATGTACTGACTGAAGGCCTTATCAACCGATAGTTTGAGGTACTGATATCCTGAGGCATGTACAGAAAATGTATGGTGGTGATGTTATTGTGCTAGTTATATATGACATTAACATGCAGAGAAACAGTAAAACCTGTTTGTAAGGAAAGAATTTTGGCTCTAGAGAGCACAGGAGAAATCCTCTTTGAAGTGCAGCTAAATCCTCAGAGATTTTAGTATTCTTCTCTTTCTTAACTATATGAATATATTATTAAGAAAGAAAACAGCTGTAAACCACAGATTTAACATAGGTATCTTTATTGCTGTCCTAAATCTACCCACCCAACACTTTAAACCACCTTTGTTTCAAAGTTATAATATTTTTTAAAAAATTAGGTGGCCTGGGCTGGATGACTATATCTGTCTCCCTTCTTCTTAATCTGTACATAGTTTTGAATAGTAACACCACCATTTTGAAAACATATCTTCATTCTCCCTCTTTTCAGTATTTTCAGCATATTGCAATAACAGGTGTCTGACTACTCCATGATATGAGATTGGCCAGTGCATTTGTGTCAGCAATGAAGAATTACATATGTAGTCTGTCTTACTGTCTTATTGTACCTCTTGTATATTTTGAATGGATTGAAAAAGCTTAGAAATTAATTTTCCTTTTCAAAGTCATTCCCAGCATTCTGTCTTCTTTTTTCTTTTAGTGAGTACTAGAGTGAGAGTTGCCACAACTTTGTCTTCTTTCCTATACCTCTTTTTTTGTAATCTTCCTTCTTGGCATGTGCCATTTTTCTAAAATCTGCTTCATTCTAATTCTTCATCCCCATATTCCATGTCCACCCTCTTTACTAAAACATCCTAATCCTAAAAACCTATGTCTTTGCAGTGAATAATCCTAATTTTCACAAACACAGTGCATTTGAAGCAATGGCTGTCTAAAATGAAACATTTTAATATTTCATATCTAAAATAAAAGCAAGAAGAATTTTTATAATGCTCTGTTTATATTGCTCTGATAAGAAAAAGTTCAAGATTTTTACCTTTTGCTTTTGAATTACAATTAGAAGGCATTGTTTTATTTTCAGACCAGCTAGCACCTAAACATTTTGGGCAGCTTGTTCTGGTGTCTTTATTTCATTTGTCAGTTCTCCAAAAGTATCAAAAAATTCTTCCATTTCCTTCTGAAGCGTTTCATTCCTTCTCTCTGCATCTTCTTGTGCCCTCTCTGCATTGCGCATTTTAATTTCCACCAAACGATACCACTTCCGTTGCTGACCCAGTTTTGAATGCAGATCCTTAATCTCTAACTGTAATTCTTTGTTCTGTTGCTCCAGGCTGTTGGCATAAAAACAGACAGTGGTACTTTTCCACTTTGCAGTCTTTTTCTTGGCTTTATTATGAGACACAGTAATTTTTGAGAAGATACGGCATTACAAGCATTTTCTTTTGGACTCCTAACTAATGCAAAATAGGAAACCCAGCCTGGTGAGTGATATGTATGACCTCCGGACAGGCGATAATCCAAAGCCAGTAGGCCAATATCTGCGTCCAGTACGCCTATTGCTTTTCCAGTCACCAGGGCCACATACGGTAGTCCAACTCTTACTGCAGGAGGTAGTGAGTTTTAGGCAGATGAAGAGTAGTTATGAAAATCTAATAATAGTATCCTGCTTCCGCTGCTGTTTTACATCTAGTAAACCAACCTCCTCAAACTTGCATTCAAACTGTTACCCCAGTACATGGGAATTATAGGTGACATTTTTCTATTTGGGTTCTTTCTGGAGGAAAATCTTAATTATAATTCTGGCTTTAAAGGGTAAAATTTGGTCACTTTAACTGAGCCTTTAAAAGTCATAGTTAAAACTATGGAACATAATCACTGTATATACCATAGTTATTTTAGTGGGTTTTCAATGCCAATTTGCCCATGTAACTCAAACCAATCTACGGTGTACCCAGTAGTTAAGTCAATATTAAGTTCTTTCCTTTCCATTGCAGTAGCTAGCAACCCAAAATGGTTTTAGGCATTTCATCAGCTGAATGTTTACCTTAAAATCTTAGCTTCATACTCTGCCTTCTGCCGGGCCATCTGCTGCTTTAGACTGATAAAGTGGCAGTGCAAGGAACTTTGGCTTGTTGAGATGCCATTGTTGGGAAGGGGACCTTCTTTACAGTTGTTCATCTGGCCTTGTTCCAAGCTGTCTTGATGCTCCAAGATGTACTTTGTTGCTTTGCTTGTTTCTACGGAATCTTCTGTGCACTTGGCACTGATAGAAAATCGATCATCTTCACACATCAAGTCATCTGGACAGTTCTTCCATGAGATTTCAGTTGTTTTGTTTACTTCCTTTAAGCTCATTGGACAAGTACATTCAGCTTAGTTCTAGGTGAGAAGTGGTTTGGTTTTGCCTGTTTTCTTGTTTCACCCCAGTCTCCAAAACTTCCCATCTTAGCTGCAGCTGTCTGAAGCTTCTCAAATGCTTGGAAAGAATCCACTTTATTGGAGCCTGGGTCTTGTTTCATTTCCAGACTCTGTTCTTGGTATGGAATGGGAAACGCCTCAAGTTGCCGTGCCTCACATGTCTTCTTGCAGTCAGGGCTTGAGCCTTCCCCAACAGAGACACTGCCTTCTTTATTGCCTTTATTTTCGCTATAGCATTTGACAGACATGGGTGGAGGGAACACTGACTTAATCTATGAATTGTTAATTGATCACTTGTTAAAGATTCTGGCAAACTACACTTGGATGTTGTGCGGCCAAGAGGGAGGAAACAGTGAAAGTTGTGGCTGTACTTGTGGATTCTCTTTCATAAATACAAGCTCCCTGTGTCTTCTTTCACAGAGAAGAGAATTATAATAAATCTGTTCTGGATTTACTAGTATCGGCTGTCGTGAAGGAATTGAATTATGGAGAACAGTAGTTGGTAAGAATAATTTCTAACTTTGTCTCTGAGGTGAACAGTTCATCGTACCTTTATTCTGTCATTATAAGGTTTTTGGCCAAAACCAACAAATCAATTAAACAGAACAAGCATATTGTAAGACAGAAATCATAAAATAAAAAGCTCACAAATAAGACATATTTCTTCTGTACACATAAAAACCAGCCTTTTCTGTATTGTTGCACAGGCAGCTTTCTACTAGATACTCTGTTTTTCCCTGGCGCAGACTAATATCTCTACTTGAAGGAATGGAGCCATATATTTCCTTGAACACACAGAAGTGAAATAAATAATGTGGTAAATCCTCCATTTCCGTTATCAAAATTTCACTTGGATGGGTCTTGCTTGTACTAGTTACCCAGTTCATTTTCTGGAACCAAAAAAGCACCAAAGTTCTGCTTTGACATTCAGAGAGACTTTTGGAAGTTATTTTCAAAGTCAGAGCCAACGAAGATCAAACTGTACATATATGTTATTCAGTCTGTTTTGATATTGATTTTATCTGTGTCTGACATATTAGTGTATTTATTTATTTATTTATGCCCTGCTTTCCCCCCAGTTTGGGACTCAAGGCAGCTTACAACAGTTAAAACAAACATTAAAAATTAACATCATGCCAAAGTTAAAAGCAGTTAAACCATGATGAAGTGATAATTAGTTAAAATTAATTACAAAAACACCACATTATACACGAATACTATGTCCAGCACATTAGACAGTGTCTAAATAAGTGAAAGAGAATTCATAATTCCGAATGTATGTTCTGTCTTCTAAAGCCAAGTCTTCCTTCAAGCGACCTGTCATTTTTTTTCCACCAGAGAGAGACTGCCTTTCTATTACCATCCTCCTTTTTACCATCCACCAGTGTCAAAACTCCTGATTTGCATCACCTGAACTTGGAAGCTAATCGTTGAAAACACATACATATAAACATGTAACAAGTCTATTCTGTTCCAAAGAAAACAGAATAAATCCTTCTGGACCCAACAAAACCTGATATCCAGGTTTCCTGTAGTTTGTGCATTAAAAGGAGACTCTAGGACTGCATCTGCATTGCTGAAATAATGCAGTTTGACACCACTTTAATTGCCATGGGTCAGTACTATGGAATTCTGGGAACTGTAGTTTGTGGTGGCACCAGCACTCTCAGAGAAGGCTAAATATCTCACAAAACTACAATTCCAGAATTCCATAGCATTAAGCCATCACAGTTAAAGCAGTGTCAAACGAGTATTTCTGCAGTGAGGATAGAGAAACTTGAAAGAAATTTGAATGGAAGTATTAGGATTTCCTAATACTTTCATTCAAATTTCTTTCCAGTTAAGTTTCTCTGTTTCCCTTATTCACCATTTGGACTCACCTTTTAATGCACAAACCACATGGGTTTCTGAGAGCCACTGTGATGTAGTGGTTGCGACTGTGCGAATCAGGCTTTGCTCCCCAGCTTGGCCTTGAAACCCATTGAGTGACCATGGGCAAGTCATATACTCTCAGCCTCAGGGGAAGGCAATGACAAACATTCTCTGAGCAAATCTTGCCAAGAAAATCCCATGATAGGGTCATGTAAGGAAATATGTTCTCTTTGGTGGCCATGGGATCTAGATTCTTATAGGGGGCTGTCGTAAAGTTTTAATTATCACCTTAAATTTTTTTTTGACAGAAAGTTTATTTTGATTTGTAGTTGTTAATTATCTTTACATAGTTTACACAGTTTCCCCAGCGTTTCTTGATTCTCCTAATACCATTATTGAAGAAATCTGCAGATAGATCCAAGATTCATCCATGATTACCAGACAACCAAAAAAATCCTCTTCATCCTGTTCCAACAGTGTCAACACCTATCTTCAAAGGTCATGCCGTGTTTGTTTCTGGAAAGAGGTTAGCAAACATGGAACCCAGTGTGCAGACACCTTAGACATTTGTAGTTCGTCATGAATAATTTTCCACACATTGCCATAACTGAAACCAGTTTCATTCATGATCATTTGGATGGTTGCTCGTCTGTCTTCCAGGATGAAACACTCCACTTTCTTCGCTGAGGCCACATTGTTCGTCAGTGATGGTCTTCCAAGTCTTGGCTCCTCTGTGAGGGACATCTGACCAGTTTGGAAATTCCTTTTCCTCATAATAGTGTCATGAGATGGGCAGTCATTTCCATTAACTGCCATAATCTCATCATGAATTTACTGGGCACTATTACCCTTGAAATACAAGAACTTTATCATGCTGCGAGCCTCAGTCTTCTTCATCTTGCACTTTAGTCACTTCTGGCAGAACCTGTAACAAAAATGAAGGACACAATGAGCTGATTTTCTCAACATCATGCACTTAGGGATCAATGGTGACACAAAATTTCATCAACATACCAAAAAAAGTCCAGGTGATAATTATTACTTTACGATACTCCCCCATCTGCTTTAACTTGAGCCATCAGACCAGTTCTGGGCTATCTAATATAATGTAGATGCCAACAGTGGTTGGATGCAAAGGATGATATATTTTGGAGTGAAGCAGATGGGGAGCAAAAGACTTTGGGCCCATTCTATTAACCAGATCACAAATTAACAAACATAACATTTGTCTTTACTGCTTGCATTTTTACTTTTCTATTTTTAATCTTCCTTTTGGTGTTTGGGTAGTTTTTCTCCCCAAAGTGGTATTAAAGTAGGAAAACGGATAAATGTTCTTTTTGGGCAGTGTGTGTGTTTGGGGGGGGGGGGAGTTGGTTTACCAAGGTAACATTTAAAAGATCTCATTGTGCTCAGGGTGACACTCAGATAGTGAAGCTAATCTAGCAATAGGTATTTAAAGAACTGGTTGAAGCAGCCTACTCTAGATGCAAAGTTGTCGCATTCATCCAAGTGGTGTGCTGGGGTTGCTATTGCTCAGTGACCTCCACCTCTTCTCTATGTACATGAACAGCATCAGAAGTTGGCATGGTTGGGCACTGGCCATAGCTACTTACTCATGCTGCTTTTCCTCCTGCACATTGGCTTTCCCATGTCCACATAATAAGGAAGGAGACAAATAAACAACAACATATCCTGCCTAGCCCCAGAAGCTGAGGAAATGCCCCCCTCCATCCCAACTGCCCCTGCTGTGGCCTTGGAAGGAGAGAAGAAGAGACAATATCTGCTTGACTGAATCCTTTCCCCCATTGCCAACCTCTTTTCCTTGTGTTTCATGTCAGTTTAGATTGTAAGCCTGAGGGCAGGGAGCTGTCAAATGAGCAATTGGTAAGCACTCCAGGAGTCTTTTTGGCTGAAGTTCAGGGTATAAATACTACAAACAAATACGTGAATATCGGGGAGGAATGTCATTCTGTTCTGTGTGGGATGGGCAGAGACCATATGTCCCTCCAAAGAGCAACTCCATCAGTCAGCACTGCCTATGGAGGAAGAACAGATGGAAGTTTCAATCTAGCAACATCTGGAAGGCCTCTGGTTACCCAGCCCTGGATTAGGGGAAAGGAGGCTGCTTCTGCTGCTTCTGCTTTTGTTTCTCCTCCTCTTCTCCTCCACGATCTCCCAGCTTCATTTCTCTTCATATGGGATGGCCGTGACAAGGACAGCAGCAATTTGACCACTCCTGTGTAGTTCCCATCAATGCTTTTGTATCAAATGGCAATAGAAGATGAGAAAGGTATTGTGGAAGAGAAGGGATGAAACATTTATGAAAAGCAATAAAACAAGTTATATCTGTGGTTGTGTGCCTTCAAATCATTTCTGACTTATGGCAACCCCAAGGCCAAACCCCAACCCCAAAGATTTGTTCAGAGGGGGTTTGCCATTGCTGTCCTCAGGCTGAGAGAGTGTGACTTGCCCAGGGTCACCCAGTGAGTTTCATTACTGAGCTGGGATTCAAACCCTGGTCTCCAGCATCATGGTCCAACACTTAAACCACTACACCATGCTGGCTTTCATTAAGTTATATATACACTATTTAAATATAATCCTTCAAGGAGGGCCAACTTGCAAGACAACACATCCTGTGTAATACTCATTATTTTGTATTACCAAGAGATGATCACTAGATGTCAGTGTTGCATTTTATTTTTGTAAGTACCATGCAGAGACCAAAGAAATTCTCTGAGAACAGAAGTAATTGCAGTATTTATATACAGATGGAAATATATGTTAAAAGATGCTTATTGCACTAGTAGTTTGTTTTGAGTTGTCTCATTAAAAAAAGCTTCATTCATACTCATGAAGGAAGTTGAAAGCGGATGCTGTGTATCACACCCACGCCATATTTGTGCTTTAATAACACAACTACCACTGTTTTCTTTTCTGTGCTATAAATTCCTCACTACTGACAATGCCATTTCCATTGCTCTGTTTACTTCACCTCTTGCATCATGACTGGTTTCCCTTTATTTATTTATTTATTTATTTATTTTAAAAAGCTAAGCCATAATAATGCAATTATGGCATGATATCACAGGGTAATTACACTACGGCTTTTAAAATGTGTCTTTTAAAATGTGCTAGATTCATTCATTCATTCATTCTCAATAAATAACATGAGCCCATAGTAGCACAGGAAAGCAGAGGAGAAATCTTTAGAAAACACCTTTGTGTACAGTGACTTCCAGGTTTATCAGATCAAAATTGCACTGCTATTGTACTATAACAGCAAACTATTTATATTAAGAAAGAATTATTTAAAAAATCTAAAAAAGGTTTCTAGAGCATAGAAATCGTACCAGGAACTACAAAATTCTCTTGAGAAGTCTTGTCCTCCCCACCCAAGCAGAGGAGGTAGTCTGAGGCTTCCCTGCTGGAGATTTCTTTGGGACAACCAAACCACACACACACACACACACACACACACACACATATATATATATATATACGGCATCCACTATTCCATAATTCATGTAATAAAACAGATTGAGACATTTGTCCTCAAACTGGCTGCTGAATCATATCAGGAATGGAGGTCTTTAATGGAGTATTTCCATCATAAAAAAAAAAAAAATTCCCAGTGACTCTACAGCATAACACCATCAGGATAGTCATGACATTGTGGGATAAAGCTGAGTCAAAGGTGGAATTAATCCACCACGATAAAGGTTCAACATTATAGGGTCACACTTCAGGAGAAAGGTGGCATATAAAATAAATTTCAATTTCTGTTGCTAATGGAGTTGAAATTTAATTACCTGTCTTTTATTGTCCTTTATCTTTAGTCCTCAAGAAGTGGAGTGGCCCCTGCCTGCACTGAAATCCCTCAATACCATCTTAACTGACAACAGAGTAACATCTGAGACAGAATGTAGGCCTGTGAATCTTAATATCATCACCTTTTTTTTTTTTTAACATTTTTGCCAGATGAAGAAGCCTTTTTCTGTGGGTTTTCTGGGCTATGTGGCCACGTTCTGGAAGAATTTATTCCTGATGTTTTGCCTGCATCTGAGGCTATCATCTTCAGAGGTTGGTGGCATGGAAGTGAGTGGTGTATATATACTGTGTGACCCTTAGCTGGGAGGAAGTGATTTATATGTTAATCTCTGTGTTAGTCTATTGTTGAATGGCAGGGCCTCAAGGTGGGAGGATACACGGGAGGATATTGTGTCTATTCAATTTGCAATCCATTGTCTGCAGGGAAAACCCCTGACCCTGGGTAGGGTTCATTTGCATGAACTGAGTCTTGATTTTGGTGTTCTTCAGGACTGGTAGCCAAACCTTGTTTACTTTCAGTGTTTCCTGTTGAAGTTGACCAGGTGCTTGTGGATACCAGGTTTTTGGCTACCAGTCCTGAAAAACACCAAAATCAAGATTCAACACATGCAAATGAACACCACCCAGGGTCAGGGTTTTTCCCTGAAGACAATGGATCACTAATCAGATACTAATCCTCCTCACATATCTTGCCACCCTGAGGCCTTACCATTCAACAACAGACTAACGCAGAGATTAACATGTAAATCACTTCCACCCAGCCAAGGGTCACACATTTCCATGCCACCACCTTCTGAAGATGACAGCCATAGATGAAGGCAAAACATCAGGAATAAATTCATCCAGAACGCAGCCACATAGCCCAGTTAACTTACAGAAAACTATGGATGTTGGCTGTGAAAATCTTCAACTTCAAAAGCCAGTGAAGTTTTGAAAGATTGCGTGATGCATTTTCTGTATTTTGATTGGGCACAGGGGCATCACTAGGGGGATATGAGGTTTCTAGAGGTGAAACCCAAAGGGGTGGGTAACAGCACTACTCTCCAAACATCCTGTCTTTGGGCAGAAATGGGCTGTGGAGTTTGCTTGCTTCCCTTTAAAATGCTGAAGAAATGGCGTAAGTGGGGCAAGGCTCAGTGGGAAGAGAAAGGAGAGGCCTCAGTTTTTTGCTTTTTCTTAAACAATTTTTTAACTTATTTTTTTTTAAAAATATTCTTTTCTTTAAAAAAATCACATCTTACCAAATGTTCACTTTAACCACATGAAACAATGTACATGTAAATACATGTAGGCTGTGTGTATGATATTGTAATTTAGAGGTATAATTTTAATTTTGCTAATTATGTCACAACTATTACCATTACATTTAGTGATATACAGGAATTATGAGTAACATTAGTACAGAACCCTTCTTCAAAAAACATTACTAAGGCTTCTATATGGTATGGTATGGGAAGAAATCAATGGGTGGGGGGTAACACCATGAGTTACTGCAGCAGAGTGACACCACTGGTTAGCCAATAAAGGCATCACTCTTGTGGATTTTGTTGTACTTAACATGTCTAGTTTCTCTCACATTTTCCCAACTAAACATCTGCCCTCAGTTGCATCATTGGTGTCACACTGCACATTAAAATACTCTAGATAACTCCTAGCATGTGACCCACCAAGCTGAGCTATAAACCTATATAGCTTTGTTTTCCAGCTCTCCATTAATACAATTAAAAAGGTATACAGCTATGCCAATCCACCACATAGTATAGGTCAGGGGTTGGCAAGTTCCCCTACCTGGGGCCGGGCTGGGGATCCCCTGGTCTTCCGTGGGCCACCGCACGTGCTGTGGCCGCCATTTTGTTTTCCAAAATGGCGGCCGTGACTCGTTTGCGCATGCACAGTACTCGCCACATGCGCAAATGAGTTGCGGCTGCCATTTTGGAAAAATGGTGGCTGTGGCTCGTTCGCGCATGCACAGGAGTGCTGCACATGTGCAAATGAGTCACGGCCGCCATTTTGGAATACAAAATAGCGGCCGTGACGCACGTGGCGGCGGCATGGCGGCAGCTTGCGCGGTGGCGGCAGCAGGGGGCGGGGGGCAGGGGGCCGGTCCAAAGGCCTCAGGGGACTGGCCCCAGCCCGCGGGCCGTAGGTTGCCGACCCCTGGTATAGGCCATTGGATCAGCTTCTTGGATGGTAGTATATAAGGACTGCAGATGCAAGCAAGTGGCTTTGGTATATCTTTTTCCTGGAATTTCCTTTCCATAGTCAAAATTCCTATCTGAGTAGAATAGAATATAATTTAAAATATTTTAATACTTTATTTTAAATATTTTTTTTACCTGTGTTTTTACTTTCTTTTATTCTCTATCCCCTTTTTATCTGGGCTGGTCTATGACTATAATAAAGATTCTATTCTACTCTATTCCTATCTGTGTAGAAATCAGTCCTTAGCCAGTACCAAATCCTTGTCATACAGACAAGGCAATAAAGGGTGAGCAAAGGGAAACATGATAACACTAAATAAAATGGCTGTTCATCAAGGCAGCTATGCATTACCTTCCAGCATCAGAGGTATTTATACCTCTTTATCCACTGCTGTGGAATATGAGCGGGGTGGTGTTCTGTTGCATGCATATCCTGCTTGTAGACTTCCCATGGCCAACTGCTTAGTCATTGTGTCAACAGCATTTGTTGTTGTGTCCTGAGGCAAACCTATCATGTGGTTTTCTGGGTCTGAGAGTGTGTGATTCACCTAAGGCAGTGGTCCCCAACCCCCGGTCCGCGGCCCGGTACCGGTCCGAAGAACAAATGGTACCGGGCCGCCCTGCTTCTGTGCAGCGATGCGAGCCTAGGTCCAGACCCAGCTTCACGGCGGTGGAGGCGGGCAGGCGATGCGGGACCCTTGCCTCCGGCCTCTTCCCCCAAAGGAAGGAAGAGGAAGGAAGGCAGGAAAGCAGATGGAAGTGGCGCTGCGGAGGAAGGCTGGGACATAGGAGTCCCCTTGCCTTTGCTGGCTGTCGGGGGGGGGGAGGAGGAGGAGGGGGAGGAGGCTCCTCCAGGTTGGCTTCACCTCTCAACGTGCCTCCCGCTCGCCCCCCCCCGGCCGCCTGCACTGCGACTGTGAGGGCTCTCGCCCGTTTGCAAAGTGAAGTCCACCAGAAGGTTATTGTCGGCCAAGGGACGGGGCTTGGGGGAGGGAAGGGAGGGGGCGCTGCTTTGCTGCTCGAGGAGGACCAGAAACTGCGTCGGGTTTTGCTGACGGTGCCTCGAAGGAAGGGCTGGGAACCCTCCCTCCCTCCCTCCATCCCTGCAGCGCAATGTCTCCTCCTTGGTGGCGGCGCCAGCTGCGGCTGCACCAAAGAGTGCTCGGGTTTCTGCCGAGACTGCAGCGCAGCCCAGGGATGGCTCGCTTGGGGGGCCTGCGCCTCCTCGCTTCCACCTGGTCCGGGCTTCGCCTGCCCTGCTGCCGCCTTCCTTGGAGCCAAAGCAGCCGCAGAGGCAGAGGCTGCGGCAGCAGGATGACGCACGGGGGCCCCTGCGCCTGAGCCGGGCTTCCGGGGGGGGCTGTCGGCAGGGACAGGGAAGCCGGCCCTGGTTTCCCCCCGCTTGCCTCGGGCTCTCTCGCCGCTTGGACCCCGCAACCCCCCCCCCCAGTGGGCCACAGAAAAATTATTAAACGTTGACCAGTCCGCGGCAACAAAAAGGTTGGGGACCACTGACCTAAGGTCACTCAGTGGGTTGATTTGATCTGATTCAGCATGTTTCTTCATATGAAGAAGCTGCATACACGACTACACTACTGTACTATGTTTTTGTATTAGTCATAACTGCAGTCCTATTGATTTCAGTCCGTCTTCTCTGACTGGATCCAACTCTTTGAGCTCCTGGACAACAAAAATACAGATGTTTGCCACTGTCCTGGCCTGAGAGGGAGAGAAGGAGAGGCAGGCACAGTTTCATCATGCCTAGGCCCAGAAGACGATGAAAGTGCCTCCCTCCATCCCATCTGTTACTGCCCTGGCCTCAGAGGGAGAGAAGAAGAGTCAATATCTGCTGGACTTAATCCTGTCCCACATTACCATTCCCTTTTCCTTTTGTGTCATGTCTTGTAAGCCTGAGTTCAGGGAACTGTTTTGTTCTTGTAAAATGCCATGTGCAGTGATGGTGCTATATTAATCATAATAAATAGTACAACAACAACAGTAGTAATAGTAATAGTAGATAATTGTACCAAGTAGAATTTCAAAAGCAGGAAACAACATCTAGAAGAAACAGCAAAGATACAGTTCAAATGATCATATAAAATGTAATTTTCTCAGTGCCCAAAAATAATAACTTTCAGCCAGTATTGTGTCAGCTTTCATGTACAGTTATCTCAAAATATATTAATTCCCTTCAGCAGTAGCTTCTGAGAGAGAATACTTATATAATCTACTTATGTAATATTATATAACATAATAACATCTTTGCAGCTTCTCAGACTTATTTCCACTGCTGTCAAAATCTGATCATTAAATCCAAAGTGGAAACAATCATAACCTCAAATACCATATAAATGTATTTCCCTCTCCGGATGGTTTGTTTGTAAATGGTTGGAACCCCAAGGTCTCTTGTCCTTTCCAATAAGATTCACATATCAGCAGTTTTCTCTCTGGACTGTGAGTAGATTGCACAAGAACATTACAGTTCACGCTTATTTCTCCACAGCACAAGTATTGGCAATTGCTGTGGAGCCAGACTTCTTGCAGCTGTTGGGGGAGACAGTGACTTTATTTTGAGACAATGCCTTATTGTAATAATCCTGTTTCAGTTCTGAATATGAAGAAAAGCAGAGCATGTTATTGCCATTGAACAATCAATGAATGTTTCATGAAATTGGACCTTTAAAAAAACAACAATAAAGCTGCATTGTCCAATGCATACATGTTGGCAAATGGAAAGCATCTGATTCTGAAGAATATGCAAAATATTGGGAGATTGTAAAGGTTCCACTGACACTAGATACTTGCTAGTTGGTGTAGTGTAGTTGGTGTGGTGTAGTGAGCACAACCTCTGCCACCAGGGTGTTGGGATTTAGAGTCCTTGGCCAAATTTTAAGAGCTGCCCAGTGGCATAGACAGGGTTAATTGTCCCCAAAAGATAGTTCCATTCTAGCTTGCCAGCTGAAAGCTGAGACTGAACAAGTGAGTTCCTTTTAACAGCATATGTGTACAGCTCTGATAACTCCTGGAATGGGTAATGGATCACAACTTCATACTTCAATTTCTTTTGCTACTTCTGCACCATATAACGTTTGGGAATTCATATTCCCTAAGCCTCTCTCTTGAAGGGTGCACCCCAACTCAGATCCCTTGGTCAGCCATAGGGAACTGCAATGTCAGGCATGGGATAGTAAGGGCAAAATTAGTGGTTTAGGGGCCCAATTCTACCACCTGCTGCAAGGAGATGCCTCACTCCATCAAGGATGGCAATGTCTTTTCTGTTGTAGGGCAACTGCTGTGTCATTTACCACCACTATAGCTTAATAGTGAGGCATGTCAGTTTGCAGTACCAAATAAAGTCTTGGTTTTCATAATAAGTTTCTATATCATTCCTTCCAAACAACAAGAGAAGAGATCACTTTTCAGGATGTGGGGATATATATATATATATATATATATATATATGTTCTTTCCACCGCGTCGAGTGGTATTAGATGACTAAATATATAAGAAGCTAGAAAACATTGTGCGTGTGTATGTTGTGTGCCTTCAAGTCATTTCCAGCTTATGACAGCCCTAAGGTGAACCTATCACAGGGTTTTGTTGGAAAGTTTCTTCGGAGAAGAGGTTGCCATTGCCATCCCCTGAGGCTGAGTGACTGTGAGAGATCTAGTGGGGTTTTGTGGCAGAGCAGAGATTCAAACCATCTCTAGAGGCATAGTCCAACGCTCAGACCAATACACCAGGAAACTAATAATTAAAGTACAGAAAGATGTAGCTATGAAAATGTCTGGCTGCTTATACCTTATGGTGAGTCTTGATGTCAATTGCAGAGAGCCAATGGAAGAGATCAGCTATTCCAGTGTATAAAAGATTTTTATGAAACAAAAATATCAGGAGATAAACTGACAAGAGATCTGATTACATTTTTTTAAAAAAGCCTTGATTTATCAATGAAATGGTTATGGCAGCAGCATACAATTTTTTGCTATTTGACCCAGACAATTGTGATATTTATTGACATGGTACAACAGTTGTTCTTTATGTGAAGTTAGCAATTTCTTTTTTTTTTAAATTTATTAATTTATTGTTGCTTCTTTAAAATATACATCAAAAACAAAAATCAAAAAGTTCCACAGCAAATACACAAATCAAATATCTTACAAAACTAAATAGACTAACAAAAAAAAACAACAAAAAACCCACAAAATAAAGTTAGCAGTTTCTTAAATGCTGCCTGATAAAGTCATCTTCATCATCACCTTTATCCTGTCTTTTCCCAAAAACTGAAACTCAATGCAGCTTATACATTAAAACAAATATAAAACACATTTTAAAATATAATAGATCAACATTAAGATAGAATAAAAGTCTTAATGGCACAAAAGCAATTTGAAGTATGCAATTATATTGTTAAACAGCTGCTTTAAAAATAGTATGAACAAAAGTCAGTTCCTTCAGGTTATTTTGTCTGAACAACATGTGTTCATCAATTGTCTTGATAAGTCTCCCAAGTACTATGAGACCCCAAAAGAGCATGTTGTCATAACCTTTGAAATGTTTCTGTTCCTAGCACCTGTATGATGTTGGCATCAACTGTAGGTGAAGATTTAAGCTGTCTTTCACCTAATAATAATAATAATAATAATAATATTTATTTATTTATATGCCGCCCAGTGGTAATCCAATCAGGGCGGCTTACAACCTTAAAACATACAACACCCTATAAAAGCATAAGTAATACAACATACCCCCCTCCCCCCTTAAAACAGTATTAAATCAGTGATAATTTAAAATAACAAATTCAATTAAAAAGCCCAGTACAGACCAGGATATCCAGTATATAGGCCTACAACAATAATCCTAGCCATCATATAGATGGGGCCACGGAAGGATCATTGGGGTGGCTATTTATATCCGAGGCGGGGATAATTAATCTGGAAAGGCCTGCTGGAAGAGATCCGTCTTGACAGCCTTTTTAAAGCTATTTAAAGATGTTAATTGACGGATCTCGTCCGGCAGGCCGTTCCAGAGTCTGGGGGCGACGACAGAAAAGGCACTCCGGGAGGTAGCCTCAAGCCTCGACTTTTGGGGCTGTAGCAAATTCCTCCTGGAGGAACGAAGAGCGCGGGGAGGATTATACAGGAGAAGGCGGTCCCTGAGATAGCTTGGGCCCAAGCTATTTAGGGCTTTAAAGGTAATAACCAACACCTTGTACTGGGTTTGGAAGCTGATAGGCAGCCAGTGGAGGGACCTCAGAACCGGAGTAATGTGGTCCCTCTGAGATGTACCCGAAACAAGCCTGGCTGCCATATTCTGTACCAGCTGTAATTTCTGAACCAAGCACAAGGGTAGCCCCATGTAGAGTGCGTTACAGAAGTCAAGGCGTGAGGTTACCAACGCGTGCACAACAGTCTCAAGATCCCTTACTTCCAGAAAAGGGCGCAGCTGGCGTATCAGCCGAAGCTGATAACAGGCGCACCTGACCGTCGCATTTACCTGATTTGTCATCAGGACCGACGAGTCAAGGAGCATCCCCAGACTGTGAACACAGTCACTGGAGGAGAGTGTGACCCCATCCAGGACTGGAGGTTGCAACCCAATTCTTGGTTTCGGGGCCGCTCCCGTGAGCACTTCCGTCTTGTCTGGATTCAGTTTCAATCTGTTTTTCCTCATCCAGCCCATTACCACCCAGAGACATTCATTGAGAGCAGAGATGCCATTGGAATTCACGGCCGACGAACGAGACACGGAGAAATAGATTTGGGTGTCATCAGCATATTGATAACACCCAGTACCATAACTCCGTATTATCTCACCCAGCGGCTTCATATAGATGTTAAATAATATCGGGGGCAAAATAGCTCCCTGAGGGACCCCACAAGTGAGTTCCCTCTTACTGGAGCTACAGTCCCCGAGCAGCACCCTCTGGGACCTACCCGAAAGGAAGGACCGGAACCACTGCAAAGCAGTGCCCCCGATGCCTAACTCCTTCAGGCGGTCCAAGAGGATGCTGTGGTCTATTGTATTGAAAGCTGCTGAGAGGTCTAAGAGCACCAACAGGGTCACACTACCCCTGTTGATGCTCAGACGCAGATCGTCGGTCAAGGCAACCATGGCAGTCTCAACCCCAAAGCCTGTCCTGAAGCCGGTTTGAAATGGGTCTAGATAATCGGTTTCATCCAAGACAGCTTGGAGCTGAAGAGCAACCGCCCTCTCGATCACCTTGCTCAAAATTGGCAGAAGTGACACAGGCCTATAGTTTCTCATATCCAGGGGGTCTAGGGAAGGTTTTTTCAGAAGCGGCCTAACAGCCGCTTCCTTAAGACATGATGGAACATGTCCCTCCCTAAAGGATGCATTGATGATCTCCATAAGGAGACTCCTCAATGCAACCCCCCCCCCGGACGGCCAGCCATGATGGGCAAGGGTCGAGCGGGCAGGTTGTCTTCCTCACCATACCAAGCAGCTTGTCCACGTCCTCGGTACTCACAGATTGGAGCTGATCCAGTATAACTACATCAGCGGAGTTGTTGGACACCTCGCCTAATGACTCTGTTCCAATTGTGGCGTCTAGGTCAGCTCTTATCTGAGAGATTTTATCTGTGAAGAAGTTATTAAACGCGTCACAGTAGGCTGTTGTCGGGTTAAGTAAGGGATTTGGCGCAGGAGGGACCTGCGTCATCTCCCTCACCACCTTAAACAGTTCTGCTGGACAGGACTCTGCAGACGCAATATGTGCAGAGGAGAAAGCTCTCTTCGCTGCACATATTGCCTCCCGATAGGAACAAAGAAAGTTACTATGGTGCGTTCTGTCAGATAAGAGTAGAGTTTTCCGCCACCTGCACTCTAGCCGTTGTCCCTCCTGCTTCATCCTCCTAAGCTCAGGTGTATACCATGGCCTACGATTGGAAGCGGGATGGCAAGGACGCTTGGGAGCGATCGTGTCGATGGCCCTGGAAAGATCGTTGTTCCAAGTATTAACCAGAGCCTCGACAGGATCGCCGGCATTCCCAACCATTAACCCCTCTAAGGCTTTCTGGAATCCAATTGGCTCCATTAGCCTTTGAGGGCGGACCATTCTAATAGGTCCACCACCCCCAGCCGAGTGGTGATTGGCTCTCAGTTCCATCTTGACCAGGAAATGATCCGTCCATGACAATGCGGTGGTATTTACAACCTCCGCCCACGGATATTCCTGTTCCGTACTAAAGACCGCATCGAGTGTATGACCTGCACAATGTGTAGGCCCGTTGACCAATTGGGATAGGCCCATGTTTGTCATGGTCTCCATGAACTCCCGAGCCGCACCTGTTAAGCTGGTCTTGAATGGAATGTTGAAGTCTCCCAGAACCAAAAGTCTGGGAGACTCCAGCAAGAGCTCAGAGACCAGCTGCGTCAGCTCGGTCAGGGAGTCTGCTAGAGAACGGGGTGGTCGGTAAACTAGCAAAATCCCCAAACTATCCCTGGTCTTCAGGCTAAGGTACATACACTCAATGTGGATCGTGTTCCGGACAGGTATCCTGGTCAAGGTCAGATTGTTCTTATGAACTAGAGCCACACCACACCCCCGCCCACTTCCCCTCACCTGCTCGCTAACAGAGTACCCAGCTGGGAGGGCCTGCGCCCAGGTAACAGCGCTATCCTCTCCCAGCCAGGTCTCTGTAAAGCAAGCCAGGTCAGCATCCTCGTCCAGGAGAAGATCCTGGATAATATGTGTCTTATTTTTTACTGACCTGGCATTGCAAAGGAGCAGAGTGAGGTTCCATGGAATGGATGGTCTGCTCCCCAAACCATTCTGGGAAACAGAGGGAACTGAAGGTGGGATAGCTACTAAACAGCGATCCCGCCTTCTTTTGTAACATTTGTCCACTCTGTTCCAGCCATATCTCCCATTCCCCAACGCTACTTCTATAGCCGCCCCTGTCTCTCAATCCACCTCGGGGGATAGAGGGCTTAACCCAATTAAAGATGTTCAAGGGTCTACTCAGCCAATTAAAACATTTGAGCCAATTAAGATCTGCTTGAGTCAATTAAAGATGTTAAAAGATCTGCTCAACATAACGAATAAAGGCCCAAACCAGCAAATAGTTGTCTATATCACCCTCGTTCCCAATAAGTCCTAGATGACAGTTTGTACTTTAAATGCCTCCATCCCAATATTTATAGTCCTCCGTGCCAATTGTTCAGACAGGCTATATAGTTCTGTACTGGGTCTGGAGGATCGCACCTCTACCGCTAATGGCGCTGCGCACTAGTGGAAGAATGAAGCAGGGCGTTTCAAGGGCCAGCGCCCTCCTTCCCACGGTGCAGCCTCCGCAGTTGCCGCTGCCGCATCCTCCGCGGCCAGGTCTTCCTGACAGGGCTTTTATAGTCCTGCCCTGGGTCACGGGGAACACGCCCCCGACGCCGCTGGCGCTATGCCCTGGTGGAGAGATGGAGCCGGGCGTTTCAAGGGCCAACGCCCTCCTTCCCACGGCGCAGCCTCCGCAGCCGCTGCTGCCGCGTCCTCCCCATCTTAGTGGGCTGATGTTTTAAGATCTGTCAGAACCGTAGAATGAGCTTCAACCTGAGAGGAAAGTGATAACTTTAAGCCCTATCATCAATTTCAAATGACTGCACATAAGAAAAAATAATATCTGACCCAATGATATAATCAGCCACTCTGGCCCCTTTGTCAGTTAAATACATAAAGTGCCCCTTCAAGTGGTCTAAGTACCATCAAAGCAGGTGATACTAAATTTATAGATTATGTTCTTATTATGTTATCTTGTGAGGCTCAAGGAACAGTTACAACTTCCACCAAATCAAACTCTTTGATTCAAACACTTTTTGCATCATAAAATAGTCACTGCCAATTCTAGCATTAAAATCACCACAAATTAGAACTGAGTAATTAAGGCAGTCTGTAAACGAACTATCAAATAAGTCCTCCAGTTTGTCCCAAATAGCTGATGAGGCTCTGGCAGATATTGGAGGGAAACAAACATTGATGCACCTGAGAGGGCCTGACATGCAGCCTTGAATAATTAAGAATAATTAAGACCTGACAATAGTTTGTGACTAGCCTAGCTACTGCTATTTCACCTGCCACTATAATGGAAGAAATCAGAATAGCCAGGACTCTACTTCCATGACCTTCATTAGAGGAATTGTTGTTATTATTATTAGAAACTTTATTATGAAAACCATAGATGCACACCAACACAGAAAAGAGAAAAAAGAAAAGACCCATCCAATTTCTACCTATACCTACAAACCGTAATAAACACGTACTAATGCACAATAGACATAGACATATGAACAGTAAACACAATAAAAGACTTCCAACTTTCTTCTGCCACAGTCATTAATCTTCCACATTTCCTCTTATAATAGAATCCTAGAAGTGGAAGGGACCACAACAGCTGCCCAATCTAACCTCCTGCCATGCACAAATACACAATCAAAGCATCCCCAAGAGATGGCCATCCTGACTCTGCTTAAAGACCTCAATAGAAGGAGACTCCATCATGCTCCAAGGGAATGTGTTCCACTGTTGAACATCTCTCACTGTCAGGAAGTTCCTCCTAACGTTGAGGTGGAATCTCTTTTCCTGTAGCTTGCATCCATTGCTCTGGGTCATGTTCTCTGGAGCAGCAGAAAACAAGCTTGCTCCATCCTCAATATAACATCCCCTTTTCCCAGCTTGGCCATGGAACCCACAGGGTGAACTTGGGCAAGTCACATGCTCTCAGCCTCAGGGGAAGGCAATGACAACCATACCTGAACAAATCTTGCCAGATTAGGGTTGTCATAAGCTGGAAATGACTTGAAGATACACAACATCAACAAAATCAAGCCACCCCTTAACCTTCTTTTCTCCAGGCTAAACATACCCATCCCCCTAAGCTGCTCCTCATAGGGCATGATTTCTATCACCATTTTGATTGCCCTGATGCTCCAACTTGTCAACATCCTTTTTGAATTTTGGTGTCCAGGACTGAGGACATAATATTCCAGGTGAGGTCTGGCCATAGACTGGTACTATTACTTCTCCAGAGTCATAGTCCAATGCTCAGACCATTACACCAGGAAACATTATAATACAGAAAGATGTAGCTATGAAAATGACTAGCTGCTTTTGCCTTGGTGCTAGCCTCCGATGCCTTTGTCCTGCCAGTTTCCACTGCAGCTCTACTTGCTCGGAAGGAGCAGGAAGAAGAAGAGGATCAGTAGCCCCTACCTTACTCACCTTGGCTAGGCTGGCCATGTATTCCCGAGGGCAACACCTGGTGAATAATGGCACCTTCCAAGCTAAGAACATGTGTGTGTGGGGGGCTTTTGCACATGAAATTGAGCATTGCTAGTGGGGAGACTTGTGCAGTGTCATGTGTGTGTAGGCTTCACAGTTCCAGCAACAGCTGCACCCCACCTTCTGGCTTGCAAGGGTGCAGCCATGGGAGTCACACTGGGGTGTCACCAACTACCATGTTTTACATTTCCAAATCCAACTGGGGTTCTTCTCTTCTCAGAATCTGTAAGCCAGCCATGCATTATTTCCTCCACATGCCCCAAAGGGCTTGAATCGAGGACAAGGGGACAATCATAATCTTCACTTCCATCCATTGTAGACTTTAGGCTAAATGTTCAGTGATCTACCAAGTTTCTACCTGAGGAGTATGCTGGGAGTGCTGCATTGAAAATTCCCAGTTACAATAGATTGCAATGTTACTTTTAGACCAGGGATCTCTTGTTTTATAGACTACAGCTTGTTGGAGAAAACTGATTTACTTGTGTTGAAAGAAAGGATTGGTCTCTCAAGTGGATATAAATATTTCTAGCATGCTCACTAGTAGGGATGTTACAGATGAATACTGGTATTGGAGTGGAGACAGATGCTCTTACATTCATATGTGGTGGCAATGCCTACGAATGCCCCAGTTTTGGGGTAAAGTGTTTGTTGAAATAATGATAATCACTGACAAGTTTACAGAATTGTTTCCTGCTTTGGGTCTTTTGTCCCTGGTTATAGCTAACAAAACTCTAGTACATAAAAATCCGACCAGGTTTTCTTGCTTAGCAGCAAGATTAATTATTGCAGAGGTCGAAATTATCTGTCAGTTTTACAGTATATAATTATACATACTATAATTATATAGTGTGAAAAAGCCCCAGGCACACAACATGCAGACAAAATCTATCCCTCCCAGATTGTTTTTATCTAAATTTTCCCCACCTCCCTGAAGGGCTTCATAAAAGCTGGGATTCCACAGGTGCCAATAAATGAATTCTTCTCCCTTCTAGCACCTTTATAATGGAGGGAAATTGGACAAGGCTATCTAGGGTGGGGGGAACGTTGAGCCTTAACCTAACCATGCACAGTAGACCTGATCTGTATTGGTGGTCTGCTTGTACACAGCTTGTCCCAAAGTCACAATGCTTAGGAAGTGAAAGCCTTTATCAAACAAGCTCTGAAAAGGAAAGATGAGTGTATGCACATATTACCATATATACTCGACTATAAGTTGACTTAAGTCGAGAACAGGTTTTGGGGCCAAAATTATGGATTTTGATATGACCCATGGACAAGTTGAGGGTAAAATTTAGGGGCATATAAGAAAGGATCTAAGGGATGAAGCAAAGCAAAACAATGTCAAAGAACGTATATAATTCCAGCAGACATAGCTCTTTGTGCTTTCTCTTAAGACTGGATGGATGAGAGAGTAGAGGGGGTCAGTGCTTCCAGGAGAGATTATACTCTTGCTTTTCACCAGAGGATGGTTCCTTCCTTTAAACGAGAGTTAAGATACAGTATTTACATTGACCCATGGATAAGTCAACTCAGGGTTTTTTTGGTCAATTTTTTGACTGAAATTTCTAGACTTATACATTTCAGAATTTCAGAATCACAGAATTCAGATCACCAATCTGAATACAGCTGAATAATGTAATATATATCTTATATCTGGTGCCAGGGTTACCAGGTAAGGACTATCCCCAAACTATGTCCCTTTGAAGCACAAGGTAACCACATTTGCACAGAGGAAGTCATTAAAAAAAATGACCAAGGGCCTTTGCAGACTGCCAGAAATAGTGCACATTAAATTGAGGCACTGCCCTGACTCAGTGCTAGGGAATCATGGGAACTGTAATTTATTGTGGCACCAGAGCTCTCTGACAGAGAAGGCTCAATGTCCCAGAAAAAAATACAATTCCCATGACTCCCTAGCACTGAGCCAGGGCAGTGCCTCAATTTAATGTGCACTATTTCTGGCAGTCTGCAAAGGCCCCAAGTCTAACAAATGTGGAAAATATGTATGTTTTTGAAGGCAGCCCTATTGCCCTGAGATCTCTCCCCCATCCCCACCCCCACCATGAGGACTGGAGAAGAGGATCCAGGACCTGAGATCTGGGAACCATAACTGGTATACAAGAGATCCTTATGAACTGAATTGAATACTCATAGTTTTAAATCTCTCAGTGCCCTGGATTGATGGCCATAAATATGCTTAAGACAATTTTAGTTGTCTAAATGGGTGCTTATTGAAGGATTACAGATTTCTCCTTGGCCATTTAAGTAAATGAGGTCATGTTGAGTTTCTGTCTTTTCACCAGCAGCAGTACTTTATGTCAAACATCTGTATGTGGAGGACCACTCCCTGTGTTGTCTGCCTTCTAGTCTTTTAAAGGGATATGCTCATGAATGGGGCAGGAAGTTACAGACATGCTATGAAGACCACATCTTCCTCCCAAGTTTGTCCATTTTGACTAAGGAGATCAGCACAGTAGCAGCAGTAGATGGCATGTTCAAAGGCTTTTAGCCAAACAGTAATGAGGCAGAGAGGATTTTAAGCTCTATATTAATAGGCACTCAGCTTTCTGTTTAAAGCACAAGCTTGCTTCTGTAAATTAGGGCTCTTAATGGTTTGCACACCATGTTCTATTATCTGAAAGCCTTTGGACACTGGCCAGTAATGTTGCTGGAAATATTTCCATTGACACATGGCCTTCAGCACTGAAACCCTAGGAATGGAAGAGTGATGTTTAATCAAAGGGGCTTGGTTCTCTGTGGCAGCTTGGCCTTAGATAATTTTTCCATGCCAAAACTGTGTGTCATAATAGCTCAAAACACTTTTCAGTTGTTTGGCATCTATTTTGTGTAAGAGGCTAATGTCTTTGGCTGCAGAAGGTATAAGGTCATGCTCTTAGAGCTGCTTAACTGGAAGTAAGCCCAGTAAAGCGAATAGACATGTAGAGGATTGCACTATAAATTATGCTGCTTCACAACTAAACAAATAGTCAGTGCAGAGTGATTTATTTACTCTTTATTTTATATCCCATATTTCTTCTTGTACAGGGTCTAAAGTGGCTTATAACCAATTAAAACAGGGTACAGCTAAAAAAATGATTCCCCCCCAAAAATTAAATTAAACATTTTAAAAAAAAACTTGTGGTAGGTATTATCTGGTTTGTATCTGTGCCTTGTGGCTTTTGTAGGGTACCTTTGTTTGAGTTCTCTCTTTACAGCTTGATGGGCTTCTTCCACGGTCCCTTCCTGCTTCTCCTTGCCCACCCAGCCCGCTTGAAAGAGCCCCAGGAGGAGCCTGGCATTGTGGGTTGCACTCCTTTGCGACTTGGGATTCCTGAAGAAGGAGAGAAGGAGGCAGGGAAAGGAGGGAAATTGAGTGGGCGAGCTGTGGACTGGAAGCCCCTTCCCCCTCATGCTGCACAACTCTTCCAGCCACAAGGTCTCTCTCTCTCTCTGCGTGGTTTCTCCTGGCGGCTCCGCAAAAACAGCCCCCCAAAAAACTTAAGTCTGGGCTCCCTTCTTCCTCCTGTGCCCTTTCCATTCTGCCTCCTTTTCCTCTTCTGTCTCCCACCTGCTTTTTATCCTACGTTGGCTGCCCCCACCGCAACCTTGGTCAGGGGAAGGTGGCAAGAGCCACTGCGGCCGGCCTTCACCCCACACCCCCAGAACACTGGAGGGCTGGTGCTCCAGTGCTGGGCCAGAGGAAGGCAGCAAGCCAACCCCAGTGCCAACAGCAACAGCCCCCGCCACCACCACTGCCTCTGAGCAGCTGAGCGGCCTCTCAGCAATGGTTGCAGACTGTCAGAAATAGTGCAAATTAAGTCCACTTTTAGGGTTAGGGTTAGTGCTAGGGAATCATGGGAATTGTTTTTTTTTTTTCTGAGACATTGAGCCTTCTCTGTCAGAGAGCTCTGGTGCCACAATAAAATACAGTTCCCATGATTCCCTAACCCTAACCCTAAAAGTGGACTCAATTTGCACTATTTCTGGCAGTCTGCAACCCCCCTCAGTTTGATTCAGGTCCATCATTCACATTTGTTGAACACATTCCTGAATCGATTTTTTTTTCCCAAAAGAACTGCCAAAAAACTATTCTTCAAAAAGTGCAGTTGTTGTAATCATTTCTGGACTCTATGTATCAGTATTTCCAGCTGTTCTGGAATCTATTGTTCTAATTTGTTTTTGTGTGCCACATTGTGTGTTGGTCATTGTGAGGTTTTATAAATAGTCTTGATTTTATATATATATATATATATATATATATATATATATATATATATAGTGTATCTTTGCAGTTTCATAGTACTTTACTTGATCCAGTTGGAGGTTACTGAGGTCCAGAACCTAGCAAGAGCAATCGAGAAGGCCCTCTCTGTGTTGCCACCAGAGGAACCTGAGAGGGCTGTGGAGCACAAAAGGGCTTGTCCCAGAAGATCTCAAAACACAGGCAAAGTCATATGGGAGAATACAGTCCTTTAGATAACTTGGACCTGAACTGTTAATGACTAGAACGTCTTTCACCCTCAGGACAGCTGACTAGAACAGGAACCTGAAGCCACATTGGTTCATTCCCATCCTTGCTCTTGTTCTATAATTGTATGATTCAACAATCAGTAGAGCAGGGGTAGGCAACCTTTTCCCTTTAAGGACCGAGGGGCTTCAGCTCCCAGAAGCCTCAGCAATGTTGGCCAATAGTCCCATGTTGCCCAATAGCTCCTGGGATTCTGGGAGCTGAAGTCCCTCGGCCCTTAAAGGGGAAAGGTTGCCTACCCCTGCAGTAGAGAGTGATCCAATACTCTCCTTTGTCAAAAAGCCATGCATTGGTTCCCTGGCTGAGAAGCACATAATGCTCTAGCTCTTCCTTATTGCTCTGTTTGCAGTATGCTAAGAGATCTGCTTTGTGAGCTAAAGAGCTGCTCTGGGAAGTCAGTGCATGTATACATAATTCCAAAGTAAACAGAAAGGTGGAAAGAGATTATCATTTTCAGAATCAATGCTTCCCTGGATGTCACTTGTGTTATATTTTCAGAGGACCATTGGAAGCTGTTTCATCCATTATTTAGGAATGAATGCAGACTGAATCATATTCTATGTGAAAAGCACTAATCTTGGTACAAACTGCTACACAGAGTTTTCCTGAATGTGGTTAATACTGCTGTCTTGGGAAATGTGATTCTTTTGAGTTGAGCTTGGGATCATTTTATGATCTAAACATTTAGTGATTCCCTCCCCCCATATGTTTTGACAATCTTAGAACAACAGGCAAGTCCCAGATTTCTAGGATTTTTTTTAGAGGAGAAGAGAGAAATAACTGTAATCTGTGTAAAGCACATTTGACCCTTAATGTTAAAATTAAAGTGGCCCTTGTTTACTTCCATTCTATGGTCACCTCATTATTTCCAAGTCTGAGTATAAATTATTGTTGTTGTTAATTGTCCTTGAATCAGCCCTAACTCATGGTGACCCTTGGTTGAGACATCCCCAAGACTCTCCTCCACTGCTCTGCTTAAGTTTTGTAGATTCATGCCTCCCTAATGGAATCTAGCCATATGGTGTGTGGTCATCCTCTCTTTCTACTGCCCTCCACTTTCTCATGATGTGGCCAAAGTACAACAGCCTCAATTTGAACATCTTGGCTTCCAGGAGGAGTTCAGGGTCGATCTGTTCAAGGGCCCATTTGATTATTTGGTTTTGTCTGCCCATGGTGGCCTTAGCATTCTTCTACAATATTAAATCTAAAATGATTTTTTTTCTTATACTCTTTTTTTACTGTCCAGTTCTCACATCTATAGATGGTGATGGGGAATACGATGGCTTGGGCAGTTCTGACATTGATGCTCAGTTGTATGTCTTTACTCTTTTGGATCATATCTAGTTCTTTCACTGCTAAATAGTACCCTGATAATTGACACTATTTCTTTGTAAGGTCATCTACCTAAATAAAGCTATATATCTGTACCTGTTTAACTTTCTTTTGCTGAGGTATAACTGTAGTACCTTCAGCTTCACATATTCTCTGCACTACATATTAGTTCCATTTAAAGCTGAGAGAAAAAACAAACCCTGGTTGAGTATTATTAGTTGACCATTTTATTTCACTAAAGGATATTTGTGAGCCTGTGGGCACAGGCAGCTTATCACATTTTGTCTTGACTAGTTGTATTTGTGATGGATTGAGAAGCAAGATTTTGTGAGATAGAAATGTTCATTTGTTAATGTATTTCTCTGAGCACTAGGGCTTGTCAATACATGTCCTCTTAGTAGAATATGAAGAACTTCATATCCTATAGTTAGACCATCTAACATAATAGATTGCAGTAAAACAGCCCTGATAAGGATAAACACACACACAGTATCAAAAATTTCCACAGAAAAATATAACATTTCATTTTTGATAACTGCCCATCATATCCCCATTCAGCCCATAATATCTGGCCATCTTTCCTTGTCTTCAATGATGGAGATCTCTCAAAAGTCTGGTATGAAGGAAGAGGCCATTTAAATATTTTAAAAAGACAAATTAATTTCAGCCACCTTATTTTATTGACAGAATATTGGACGTTTACTTAAAATCCACCACATGCATATACTTAGTGCATAAATTTATATGCCTCAGGCTCACTTCTCTACTTATAAAATGGATATAGGGACCTTTCTGAAAGGGGTGTTGTGAGAATGAACAAACTGAATGTGATGAGATATTGACATCATAGGGTGCATTAAAATGCACTAAATGGGGGGGGGGACTTTTAAATATGATTTCATTAAAAGTACTAATCATGCGAGGAGGCATTTGGATAGAAATTTCCAGTTTTTGTGGAGCCCATAGTTGGGCTTTGTAAAGGCTTTTTATTTTTGGACTAGAGCTCTCAGAATCCCACAACATAGCCACAAGGGAGTTGTTTACCAAGCCCTGACCACATTCAATTACATTATTGGGCCAGGGGTAGGCAAACCTGTTTATCTCAGCATTTCTGCCAAGCTTGGAGTTAAGGCTTAATTGTAGGCAACCATTTACCCGGATTGATAAAAGTTGCTTCTGTGGAGTGGACCATCTATATCTGCCATCCAATAAAGTGAACACATTTGTTTGAATCAAGGTAATTGATGTTCTTTTCTTCTTCTTCTATTGCTCTTTTTTTTGTCTCTTAGATACAGATCAGCAGGAGTACAGCAACAACATAAACGATCATTTCATTGTACATAATAGCAATAAATGCAACTGGTGTTTTTTTGTTTTTGTAAGAGTGTGAATTATAATGGCACAGCTGCACTAAAAGAATAGAAGGAAGAAACTGATGAAGGGGAACTTGAGCTCAAGGACAAAACTACCACTATTCAAAATCTATCATGTGCAGTTCAACCTGCCTTTGCCAGGGCTAATGCATGTTGGTGGAGGAACTTTAAACCCTCCTTAGATTCTCACCTCTGATGTAAGTGAGCTTAAGTGCCATCAATGGATATTGACCCAGTTGGGAGCAGCAAATTTAAAGAGAGAAAAGGTTGGTGGGCAGGAGGCTTAAACCTCTCCAACCCATTCATACTTGGTCTTATTAGGGTGACCACATGTTAAGGTGACCACATTTAAAAGAGGAGAAGTCTCATTTATCTTTTACAGCTGTATTGGAGAGGGATTTCAGCAAGTGAAACTTATGACAATCTAGAGCTGCTGAAATCCTCTCTTCCACACAGCTATTAAAATTATAGGAACCCTATCCTCTTTTTCATCCATCCACCCTATTTCAGTGGCTGCTGGTAACTCCTACCTCATCTGCTCTGGATTTTCATTTGAACCATAATGGAGATATCCAAGATTCTGGATCTATTTTTTTTCACTGTTGGAGATAGCTCCTTTAGAGTGGATTAGAAGAAGAAGGTATAAAAAATGGATGAAGAAACCAAAAATTTAAAACATATAGATGACATTATATTTCTAGCATAAAACAGCAAGGACTTGGAATGATCCTGATGCACATTAACGAAGAAAGTGCATAAGCAGGCTTGGAACTGAATATTAAGAAAACAAAAATAATGACCACAGATGATTTATGTAACTTTGATGAAGATGATGAGGGCATTATTATCTATGGAGTTTATCACACGGAAGTGTCCTCTTCCCCTGAATAAAGCACATTTAAACCCTTCAATATTCTGCAAAAGTGGGATGATTTTCAGATGACGTCCCCTGACGTCACCATTATCCCACAATTAACCCATGAATAAAGCAACAAAATTGTGCTGCTTTTTATTCACAGGAAAATCCTGAAAATAAAAAGTGGCACAATTTTGCCACTTTATTCATGGGTTAATTGCAGGATAATTGCAGGATACTGGTGACATCGGGGACATCATCTGAAAATCATTCTGCTCTTGCTGGATATTGACGGGTTTAAATGTGCTTTATTCACAGGATTGCCTCCTGTGTGATAAAGTTGAATGTCTTGGCTAAGTCAGATATCAAAATGGAGACTGTAGTCAAGAAATCAGAAGAAGAAGACTTGGAGGGGCAGCTATAAAGGAACTGGATAAAATCCTCAAGTGTGATGGTGCATTATTAAATACTAAAGTCAGGATCACTCATGCCTTACCATTTCTGATTTATATGCATAGTTGTAAAAGCTGGACAGTGAAGAAAGATAACAGTAAGAGAATCAACCTATTAGATAATGCTTGGTCAAGTGGAAGGCAGTA
Organism: Phrynosoma blainvillii; assembly: GCA_026167975.1. Taxonomy (NCBI): domain Eukaryota; kingdom Metazoa; phylum Chordata; class Lepidosauria; order Squamata; family Phrynosomatidae; genus Phrynosoma; species Phrynosoma blainvillii. Next base: position 286,534,740 of record JANUYF010000002.1, on the reverse strand, counting down.
GGAAGACCAAATTACATATGAATTGATCCAGTAAAGGAAGCCACTGCCCTGAATCTGTGTACTGTTGTTGCTGACCAACACTCTTGGAGGAATTACACTCATCAAGTTGCCTTAATTTCAGGCCTACTTGACAGCAGGTAACAGCAACTAACATTTGGAAACTGGGTTCCCTGACATGCTTCTTAGAAGCAGGGGAGAAATGGAAGGTTCAATTGCATATTTTATAATGCCTAATTTAGCCCTGTGACCCTTCTTTTCTGTTTACAAAGATGACATTGTCAAGAATAAGCAGAATGGGAATGGGATCCTGTCAATGATGGAGAAGTTGGATTTCAGATGTAAATGGAGGCTCAATATTCAAACAGATGGGTATTTACATACAAATATGATTCAGATGACAAAGGTATGGCTGTGTGTCAATCCACAGTGCAATCCAACAAAGGGATGAGGTATCAAAAATGCAAAGCTAAACCTTGCAGGTGGCTATGTAAAACCTTGCAGACCCCTGGTTTCAGGTCCTTGGGGAATAGCTCATTAGAGTATAGACCAACTCTGTGATGTGAAAAGAGACAGAAGTGATGTGTCTTGAATTTATTAAGCTGCCATAAATGTGAGCAGAGCAATTGGAGTCCAAAGAGAATGTGAACTTCACCTCTGCAGAAGGCCAGGTTCTAACGCTGCTCCTTAGAGGACAACTTGGTCCAAACCAAATCTGGATGTGAATAGATAATGTCATCACTCTCCTGCTGCTGCTTTCATTGCATGTGGGAGATTTGCCTTCATGAATATTTACCTATGTGTACAAAGCAGAGAATGCCTGCACAGGGAGTTTGAGATATTCCAAAAGCTGCTTCATATGTCATTTTCCTGTCATAATCACAGTTTATTAAACAAGAGCAAAAACAGCAACAACAATGGACAGTCTCACTTGTGAAGCTCAAGGGCTTATGGTTTTTCAAATACACAAGCCAGTAAAACAGTGGTTTTGTAATTTATTCTTATAGCACAATAAATATTTGCACCATTTTTTACAGGAAGCACCTGTAAAGCACCCCCTCCCCCCTCATGCAGAGATTATGAATTCTCTGTAGGAGATGATAAAGTGTGAAAATAAAGTTCTCATAAGCCTGGGATGGGGTATTTATGGCCCTCCCTCCAGATGTTGTGGGACTGCAACTCCCATTATGCTGATCATTGGCCATGTTGACTGGAACTAATGGGAACTGAAGGTCAAAGAATGCACCCTGCTGGGGTTTTCCAATTGAACCAGTGGAACTTCTCTGGTTGCCCCACTTCCTAGAAACCATCAAAGTTAGGATTGCCAGGTTGGGAGCATCCCAGGTCTTGTGTCTTCAGGCTGAAGACCTGAGACCTAGAGATGGCCCCTTGTTAAGTCATGGGGTACACCTTGGTAGTATCATTAAGGATGCATCCCTAACCGCCAGCCACAACTATTCAAGTAAAATAACAAAGAGTAACCACTGAAAAAAATTATTTCTCACATTGATAATTAAGTTTTCCAGGATCTGCAATGAACTGAAAAAAGAAACTTTTCCCAGCTCCGCTTTTAACCGCAAAACTCTCCAAAACCTTTCCAAGTAAAAATAAATTTTCTCAAGTCTGACTTTAATGGACTGGCACATGAACCACTGCTCCTTTAATTGGCCACAATTTTCCTTCCTTCCTTCCTTCCTTCCTTCCTTCCTTCCTTCCTTCCTTCCTTCCTTCCTCCCTCCCTCCCTCCCTGAAAATACTGAGATTCAGACAAATCTCAGTTATGGTTTCAGGATTATCTGGGGAGGGAGTGAAGTACTTGAAAACAGGGATGAGATGGGAATGAAGAAGATGATTGCAGCTAAGACAATTGGTTGTAGAAGTGGAAAGAGAATAAGAGTGACAATTAGAAAGCTGAGATAGGAAGGAGAAAACAAAGAGCCAGTATTGATTCTCCCCTGTCTTCTCCAATATATTATGTCAATTTGTTGCCAGCCTGGGAAAAATACAGTTGGTCCCCCGTTTTCGCAGATCCATTCCGGACACCCCACCTCCCAAAATGGAGACTTGCAAATATAGAGGTCGCCCCTCCATGAATATTCAAATCTGTCGACCTCAAGTCCGTGAGAACGGAGTGGCGACTGTATAAAGTTTTAAAAATAAAATAAATGATAAATGTATGTATGTGATGTATATCCCATCTTTCTCCCAAGATGGGACACAAAGTATCTTACAATATAAGTTAAAGCAAAATAACTAAAGCAATAATTGATACAAAAGCTAAAAATGGCATTGAACAATCAATCCTTTTAAAATATTACTTTCAAAGCATTGATTTAGAACAATTAAAATGCATAAAGCACATACTGTATATTAAAAACAAGCACACTCAACAAAGTAATAGAATACTAGTTTCTGGAACATATAAGAGATGGATGGGAACCAGCTTGTGGTGGTGGCCTAGATCCCTGATAAGTTTTCCCCATGGGCCAGAAGTGATCAAGGGCACAGTCACAATCCTAGTTAGCCAAGCAACTGGAAACTCTAGTCACAAGGGACTTAAAAATATTTCTGGGATTCTCAGAACTGCAGTCCAAAAAAGTTATTTTCCCAAAATCTAAATATAGAGTTTGCAAACATTAAAAAGTGAATTTTTCCAGCCATAGGTGAGACAAGATGAGGGCATGGCAATGTTCCTAATGTCAATGGCTCCTTGGCGGCCAATGTCTACTCTCTTCTCTTGGCTGCAAAAGTGCCACTGCACACTGCACAAGAGTTCCTGCCTACCCCAACTACTAACTCACAATAGGGGAGCAGATACTCTTGTATGTGGATACACCAGAATACATTGCCAGTTGGGAATTTGGCATTAAGACCTGAAAATATGGAGTCAGGATTGCTATCCATAGTTATCCAGGTACAACCTGGAAAGAAAAAGAAAGAATGCCATAAATTTTGTTCAGTCATCCTGTTTCCTTCATGAATTCAAGCATGCCCAAGTATTTGTTTACCTGTTGGACTCCTGGGGTTAATTAATTTGGACAGCAACTATCAAACTTCCTCTGATGCCATTATACTGAGAAGCATTTCGTGATACTGAAAACACAACCTGCTGTTGCTGGTGCCAAAGAAAGGCTGGGGCAAGGTTATCAGGTTAATTAGTTCTATAGACTTGGCAAGCATTTAAAATTGTTTTCTTTTATCAGTAATTAGTGCTGTTCTTATCCTGTCCATGCATGGAAGTATTTGCTGAATAATTCACAGTCCAGACAATGCATGGCCTTGGTATCTTATCCACAATGAAAGAATGATTAAACCTATGTGAAAAAAAGAAATTGCTTATTTAAATTGTGAATCCCCTTAGATTAGAAGGGTACATTTGATTTTCTGTCATTTTTATGCAAGGAAAAACAGAATGAAGCTCAAAGGTCCCTTATACTGTACTAGTAATAAAAAGAAATCATCCTAATTGTTGGCAAGGAGTTGATTTAGCCATGCAAATAAATTAATGATAATATACTGTTATGAGCTGAGTATTTAGCTGTTCTGTAAAGGGGTTCTCCACCTACGTGAAAGATGCATAGCTTGGAGTGCTCTTGGATTCATCCCTGTCATTGGAAATCTCAGTGACAAAAGGTATCTACAAAGATAGCCTTATAGCTCGCCCTATATCCAAGGGTTTTTTTTGACAGTGTACAATAAAAAAACTTACAGAGTTTAAAACAAACAGTCCAAAAGCATATTAAACTATCTGACAAGTGAAAAAAAAAAAACAGTCCAAAATAGTTAAAACTGTTCAGGACCATTTAAAACCATTTCCCTAGGCAGATTGGGATGGAATCAATTAAGCCCAAAAGGCTTTAGTAAAGAGCCATGTTTTTACTTGGCACCAAAATGACATCAGTATTAGCAACAGAAAGGCTCTCTTCCACATTCCCCCGGTGTATTGTCCTCACTGCAGTAATATACAGTGGACCCGCTACATCGATGGGCTTGTGATCCATGGATTGGACTGTCCATGGATCACCACAGCCTATATTACCAATTGTGGCATGCACCTGTGGGCATGCTAACAAGGGCACACACACAATAATATGGGGCTTGAGCATCCACATTTCCCCCATCTGTGGGGGTGGGGGACCAAACCCCAATGGATGGGAATGCTCCATTGTAGATGAGAGTGCCACTATTAACCTCAAGACTGGACTATTTTAATATCTTCTGTATGGTGCCACACATTCTCTTCACAGCCAAGCTGATCAGTTGGACTGAAGGCAAAGGGAACAACTGATTACCTGGTTTCTAAGATTGCTTTCTTGGAGAAACTGATTTCAAGGAAGATATGTGTAGTCTCTTCCAGCCTTCATTGAATCAGCTTTCAAGTGTGCTGTTTTGCCCACAAACTAGTAGTGACAGAGAAGCTGAGATCTCAGTATCTAAATGTGCCCTCTGAACAGGTGAGAGGATTTGAGGGGTTAGCACAAGATGGGTCACAGAAGGTACTGGATTTCATCATGCTTCTACAGCAGGGATGGCAGATAAGATGGCCCTGTCACAATATTATAATGTGTAATTAAAATCTGCAGAGCTGCACAGTCGTGATGTGTGTGTGGTTTGTGTGACATGGCCAGGACTCTGGTGATGAATGTCCTTGAGGTGACCAGACACTTACTTGTGTTTTGAACACTGCACCTGTGGATGTATGACTCAGCATGAGTGATGTAATGTCTTATGCCATGTACTGGACGGTTGCATCAGCCAAAGCTATATAAGTCTGAGCCTAATATAAACTATTATGGGTCATTGTGAGGAGTTATGAGTTAGTGTGTGGAGTTGTGAAGAGAATCAGTGCAGTTGGTGTTTGTTAAAGAGTTCTAGTATAGCTCTGTTGCTGTTGAGCTGCTTAGGAGGAAGAGTGTGTTTGCTTCCGTCCTGGAACTCAGTTCTGCTTCTGTAAATAGTCCTCTGTAAATAAACCCTTCACTGTGAGCTGTCCGCTTCCACTTCCTGATTTATAAGAGTATCTCTAAGGTCTGGCAGAGATACTGAAAATCACATTCATGCCTCAACCTCAGCATGACAGACCCTTCAGATGTTGGACTGCAGATCCCATCAGCCCTGGCCAGCACAGTCGCAGATCTTGGGAGCTGCAACCCAACAACAGTAGGACGACCAGTTGTCCACCCATGCTTTAGCAAACTGAGTCTGATGGGTGAAATTTTTTAGGAATGTCACCCATCAGAATGCATGTCTTCCAGTCTTGCAGCCAACACAAATTCATGAATTTTGACAATGCATAATGACTCATACATGCAACACCCAAAGGATATACTATGAGTAAATTGAGGTGTTCCTCATTATGAGCTTCCCTCACTCCTCCAAAACTGATTGGAGGTCAAGTTTAGGCTCAAGATTATGATGTAAGTAATTCTAGAATTTTCCAGGCAAATTTGCAATAAGAAACCTGTGGACAGAAGTGTGTGTGTGTGTGTGTGTGTGTGTGTGTGTGTGTGAGATAACTCACCCTTGTGATGGAGCCATGTTGGAGTGTGAGGATAAGGAACCAATAAAGCAAGAATTTTGAAGATGATTCCTAAAATCTTGTGGAGATTGAATTCAAAACTTGTGTGTTTCCATTGAAAAGAGACTCCTTGCCTCCTTCAAGCATGTCTTATGAATCATATAGTAACATGGAATAGGCCTTTGATATCAGAGCTGTAGTATTAACCCAAGGAGGTTACAACAGTCTTTAAAATACAGCTTGTGCTATGTTGCATAATTTCTGAAACACAACTAAATAATCATTCACATATATGTAAACACTCCACACCTTGGCACAAGTATAATTGTTTCTGTTTTAATAATTTGAAATATAAACTCTCTAGTAGGAGAAACAGATCTAATCTTAACCAAATAAGATTAAACTAATTAAACAGATTGTCATTTTATTTGCAATTTGGAGACTTCTGGAATGGTTCCATCTCTGTTAAGAATTAATATTTATTTTCAGCTGTGATGTGTGAATTAAACACCTGCTCAGCAAGTCAGAGTGACTTTGTTGTCAATGATATTCAGATTATGATTCAGAAAATGTTGTCATCTCTCTCTCTCTCTCTCTCTTTCTCTCAAATGCTTTTTCATGTGATTACGCAAAGGTCCATCAAATAAAATTTAAAAAAAGACAGAAAAGAAATAGTAAGAAAAGAAGAAAAGCAGTGTTTGGCTCAGTCACTAAACAGCAAGCCACATATCTGACTTCAAAATTAAACTGCCCACAGGAACATATGAAAACATAACTTTACATTTTAAAAATAATAATTTTGCATTCTTACTTAACTAGAAATTGTGTGGTGCAAATGATGAGCTGTGCAGATGAAAGACTACTCTTGGAAATATCTTTAGGTGTGTGTATATGTGTGTGTGTGTGTGTGTGTGTGTATATATGTATGTATGCCCTAATGACAATGCAAAATAAAATAAAAATACAGCACATTAAATGCTGTTAGAGATGCTGGCTGATGCTGCCCATCTATTCTTAAGGTGATTGCTTGCTAATGGTCAGGAATGAGCAGCAATATTCCATCAAGGAGAACTAATGACTAGAGAAATGTAATAAGTCACCAGCATTTGGAATATAATGGCCTGCAGGAATTGGGAAGATGACAAACTACAGCTGGTGCAGCTGACTGAGAACAGCTACATTTTGACAAAATGCAGGTTTGTGACTAACAGCGTCATAATTTATTTTCCTCCTGTATGATTTTTAAACACCTTTGCCTGATGAAGAAGCCAGTGGAACTTTGAAAGCTTGCAACATGAATGTTGTGTATTTTGGTTGGTCCAATAAAAATATCACTGTTTTGTGGATTTGGGATGTTATTGGACATTGAGATATGGCCAACATGGCTACTCCTGGATATGTTTGAAGTCAGTTTCCCTGGCATGGAAGAGAGAGGGGGAGAGGAAAGATAGTTCAGAGTTTCAAGTTTGAACTGGGTAAGACTGGAGCCCAGCCTTGAGTGGTAAGGAATTGCTCAAGCTGCTGTTAGAAGGCATGACAATGGTTCAGCAGAATGGCTGCTTGATTTTAGATAGATTTTGATTTCAGTAGCTTCTGCTTTTAGATCTGTAAATTAAACTAGTACTAGAAAAGCACCCATGAACTTTCTATCCACAGTGGTTTTCAGCACTAGGTAGTATGTAAACAGATCTTGTAGCACCTTGGTGGCTAACTGAAAGAAAGAAATTGGCAGCATGAGCTTTTGTAGACTTAAGTCTACTTCCCCAGATGCATTTGGTAATAGAATTAGACTTAAGTCTACGAAAGCTCATGCTGCCATCTTCTTTCTTTCAGTTTGTCTCAAAGGTGGTAACAGATCTCTTTATGTTCTGATTTTACAGACTACAAACAGCTACATTTTTGAGCACTAAGTAGTGTTGCCACTGAAGATTCTCATCAATGGAATGAGGAATAATGGAATTAAGGAATGCATAACAATATTGACATTTTAAAGACATTCAGATGGGACCCTGCATCAGGAGATATACTATCAGGTTCCACCCAGGCAAAATTCTGATATGTCTTCCCTGTCCCGTCCCAAAGGATTCATCTTCCTTTTGCATCATGCTTCCTCCCCTCCCATTTAGTAGCCAGTGGAGAGTGTGGGCATCAGAGAAACATCCGGCTATTTACCTATAACTACATTCACATGACAGTAGCATCGTGTATGCCACTGTCATGTACTTTGTGACATGGCCAACATGATTACCTCTGGATATGTTTGAAGTCAGTTTCCCTGGCATGGAATAGAGAGAGGGAGAGGATAGATAGTTCAGAGTTTCTAGTTTGAGCTGGGTGAAACTGGAGCTCAGCCTTAATTGACCCTGCCAAAAAGGCAGGAGGAGGAAAGAAAGGTGAGGTACCGGGGTGGGGGGCATGATAGAAGCCAATGCCCCTCTCTCTGCATTGGAGCGGGGGGTGAGGATGAAGGTACCTCTGGGAGGTCCTGAAAAATTCTTTTATTATTCTGCATCTGGACATAGACACACAGATAGATGCTTCCTGAATGACCTGCTTTCTCTGACAACCACTAAATGGCAATGGGTGGAGGGAAAGTTGTCCTACAGGAACTGCCTCTCTGGGATGGGACTTGGAGGTACTATTTTACAGTGGCTCCATTCCTTCCTGACAAAGCGAGCCCAAAAGGTGATGCTAGGGGACTCCTGCTTGACCCCCTGGCCATTGGCCTGTGGGGTTCCTCAGGGTTCTGTGTTGTACCCTATGCTATTAAACATATATATGAACCCATTGGGAGAGGTCGTCCAGAGTTTTGGGGTGCGGTGTCATCAATATGCTGATGACACTCAACTCTACTACTCATTTCCACATCAATCCAAGGAGGCTGTCCTGGTCCTAAACCAGTGTCTGTCATCAGTAATGAACTGGTTGAGGGCAAACAAGTAGAAACTTAATCCAGACAAGACAGAGATGCTCCTGGTTAGTCAGAAGGCAGATCAGGGAATAGGGATCCAGCCTGTGTTATGTGGAGTCACACTCCCTCTGAAGATGCAGGTCCGTAGTTTGGGAGTACTCCTGGACTCAGCTTTGAACCTGGAGGCCCAGGTCTTTGCAGTGATCAGGAGTGCTTTTTCATATTTAAAACTTGTGCACCAACTGCACCTGTTCCTTGAGATGCCAGATCTGGGCTCAGTGGTACATGCCTTGGTTACATCCCATTTGGACTACTGTAATACATAATGAAGGAGGAGTCTGCAAGCATGAATCCCTAACTATCTAAGGAGGGGGGGGGGGGAAGAATGCAAAGATTTTCCAACAATGCTGGTCTTGCAACCTCTCTTCCCTTCTGTGGAAAATGCCTTTTAAAAAATGACAGTTTATTCTTACTTTCACCAATGTAATTTTTCATATATGTGCCAGTTTCTTTGTACTAAACTGGCAGAGGCTCTCTTTGTACTAAATTCATCATCTCATTTGTGTTCTGGAAGGGTCTATTTTCTGAACTTGTAAAAGCAAGACTGCAGAGTGTAGTACAGGTGTGGCCGGGTCAGCAATGTAGGGGGGTGCAGCTATGTAACTAATATATTATTTAATTATTTAAAGTCTTTATACCCTGCTCCTCAGCCACAAAGGCTCTCAGAGCTGTTTACAGATTAATTTGACAGTCCCCTGCCCTCAGATTTACAGTCTGAAAAGACATGGCAGAAAAGGAGAAGGGAATGGTAGTAGGGAAAGGGACAAGTCCAGCAGTTACTGATGGTTCTTCTCTCCCTCCAAGGCCAGGGGATATATTTTTCACAATACTGAGATATTAGTCTGACTGGAGGGGTGTGTGTGTGTGGGGGGGTAATACTTGACAAAACATAGACCACTTTTTTTCTTTTCATTTGTCTTTCATATATATGTAGGAACTTAGGACTAGGCAGCTGCTTCAATGTGTGTGGCCATCATCATCTGAAACTGAAGACTGGAGGTTCAGCACACACCTAGAGCCACACTGACTAGGTGCTGAGATGGTAGGGTCGGGGAAGCAACTCTCAGAACCAGTAGCAGCTGGGGGCTCCCACTTCAGTGAGATGGTGAATTCTTTCCCTGTTTTATTTCAAAATGTAAAAGAATTGCCCACGGTGCTGAACTTATGATGGTGTTAGGTTTCAGAACCTTGGAGAGCTCCAGAATAAACCTGATGGAGATTCCCTAACCCACTGATCCAGGAACCACAACCTGCCACTAAGTATGTGAAGAAAAAACAGCCAAAAATTTCACTAGACTAGTGTACAAGAGCATATTTCACTATATTTATAAGGAAGTATTTCAGCTTAGCAGCACCCCTTCAAAGATGTCGTTTCCTATTCTTTAACCCCACTGTGTTATCCAGATAAGTCTATTTGCATTAAGGGTGTCAAGATACTGTTTTTCACGTTATTTGTTGTGCTCTGCCCAGGTAAATGATTCTCCTCTGTAATGAGTAAACATGGTTTTTGAACCCACCCCCAACTGGAAGCCAGGTTTATATATCAGCCTCATAATGAGGTATGCAAATGTAATTTTAATGGACTCTTCTGAAATAATGATGGCAGTGTGACAATTAATCTTTTTTCCTCCTTGGATGAAGTATTGCTCTTCACATTAGATTTTTTAAGATTAAAGGGAAGGAGGGGTTGGGTTTTGAACAGCATCACATCTGGATGATCAAATGAATATTCAGATAAGAGAGAAAATTAATCAAGCAGTGTCATTTCCCTAACTTTTGAGTGCAATGATCTCTGTGCAGTCTCTTCAGCAGCAACAAGTGAAATATAGCCTGTCAAAAATTGGTTTTAATCAAACACAGGCCATAATAGGCACACTTTTTGTAGCATTTAAGTATGCGAGTAATATATACTGCACTCATCAGAAAACCCATTTATACTTTCAGACATCAGGTAATGTTCTTTCATTTTACCATACATTTACATTGCATTGTTAAGGCAGGCATCTTGCCAGAGGAACTGAGGAGGCTTGGTTGCTCTAGAGGGAAGCTGAAACTAAGGAAACCTGAGCTGCTGAGACTGTGTTTGGCTCCTCTTCCTTGGAGGTATTGTCATTGCTAAGGTGGGCATTTTGCCCGAAGTGTGAGCCTCTTGGTGCATGCTGAAGGGCAAGAGAACAAGGGGTCTTGCCTTGTGGCTCTTAGACTGGAGCCACTGCCTGGGCCACAATGGAGTCTTACTTTGCCTACTGAATTTAGATGGGATGGACAGTGGACCAGGGCAAGCTTTGACTTTGGGAAGCTTTTATCAGAACAATACATTTGCTCTTTAAATAAGAAAACTGAGCTATTGAGCAGAATCCCATGAACCCAGCTTTGGTTGAAGAATTGGGAGTTCTTCAGGCTAAATTGGTCTGTGTGTTTGTTTATGATACTTTAATCGCACTACACTCTTAAAACACTGCTAATCCACTTTAACTGCTTTGACTGCCTCCTATTGCATTTTGGGCTTTGTAGTTCAATGAGGCCTAAGACCTCTCTGGCTGAATATTCTAAATGCCCCTTCCTAAACTACAAGTTCCAGAATGCAAGAGGATGCAGCCAGAGCAGTTAAAGTGGATTAGCAGTGTTTTAAGAGTGTAGTGTGATAATCTCCTTTTTGTTTGTTCTGCTTCTGGTCTGCCAAATATATGTTTAGAAAATATAAGCGGGGCTGCCATTTCAGTCATGATAGGCAGCAAGAGGAATGGCCATGGAGAAGGTAGAACAAGCGAAGGGAGGAGAAGAGGGGAACGACATCTTGTGGCTGTTTCTCCTTCTGGTTCACCATCTATCCAACAGATTCCTGGCTACTCTAACAGAACCCCATCAGACTACAAGGTGCTTCTGCTTAATGCCAGGACTAGAAGAGCTCTATGATCCAAGACTTGATCCTGGACAAGAAAGCTGACCTTGTGTGTATAACTGAAACCTGGTTAACTGACTCAGTTATGTTCACCAGGTTTCCAGGTGCAGCAGCAAGCAAGATCTGATGGACAGAGAAGAATTACAGTGATTTACCATACATCCATTCCACTATTGAGGGACCCTGTCCAACAGTCCCAAAGTTTGAGTGTATAGTCCTGGCACTATGTCAATGAGACTGGATGGGAATCCTGTGAAGCATCCACCCCACTGTCAATCTGTCTCCCTGCCAGAACTGCTGGAGGTGATCTTAGAAGCATTGTTAAACCCTGATATATTTTATACTGATTATCTTTTGGCTGACCAGCAACCAAAGATCACAGCCAAGGTGGCAAGTTTTTGCGCTGCTGCAATAGCCTGCCGACGAAAAATGGTGAGTTAATTTTCCCCCCTCCGCTGTACAACATTATACAATGTCTTTGTACTGTACTTCTTGTATTTTTTCTATTGTATTGTATAATACTGTTCTACTTTATATCGTATTGTATTGTTTTTATATTGTGTATGCTGGTCACTGACTGTAATAAATTTATTCATTCATTCATTCAATCCCCCACAAACTTATTGTGTTTGGGTATTTTAACATTCTTGCCAAGGCACCCTCTTCAGGGCTGGCTCAGGATTTCGTGGCTTCCAGGAGTCTGTCTCAATTAATATTTGGCCCTACACATGTAACAGGCGACACTCTTGATCTAGTTTTTGCTGGTCAGGATGATGATGACCTTGTGATGGAGGTTGAAAGAACCCTGTTGTGATGGACAAATCAGTACCTGATAGGGTTCATATTTGCTGGGACTCCTAACCTCTTCAGGGATGATGGGCCTGTTAAAATGATCCTCCCTCAGAGACTAATGGCTACAAATGCTCTCAGGGATATTCCAGCTGCTAGAGTTGGTTAGCAGCAGAATAGGCCTCCCTACAACATTTAGATATAGATGGCCATACATGCAAGGTCCTTTTATCCTCTGAAACCAGTCCTCCAGGTCCAGCCTCAAGGCCAAGCATGAGAAAGATGATGGAGATGGAGATGGACGACTAAAGACCAAGGAATTATGCTTTCTAGGAGGATATCTGATGAGTTTTCATGCCAGCTCCAGATCTGCTAAAGCATCTCACTGAGCAGTATCTGCTTAACTCTTTCCTTTAAAAAACAACAACCAAAAAACCCAAAACAAAACAGTTACTGAAATGCTGCCCCATGAACATGTGTCATTACTGAACTGCCCTCACACAGAGAATTATTTTGCAATGGAAGCCTAAATTGACTTTTGTACTTGGGTTGGAATGAATACTCAAAAATATTTGAAAAATGCTTGAAAACATGCTTTTTGAGTGCCAAGAAACCTTGACAAGAGGAATCCTGCATTGATGATCATCTTTGGCATTTGGGACTTACTCTACACAAAATTCAAACAACATGTTTTGTGCCTAAAGTAGCATTTTTCTGCACACTACACAGAAAATGTTGTTTTTTGTGCAAATCACCCGCATGTGAACTTTGCACAGAATAAGTCCTGAATTGCAAAGAGGCTTTCAAAATGGTGTGATTTTTAAGGCTTCCTCATAATGGGAAAAATATTGCTAAAATTCCTTCAAGTAGAAACATAGTGAAGAATTACATACCTATTATGAATACTTACCCAGGAGTAGCCATGTTGGCCATATAGCAAAGTAAAATATCTTCCAAAATCCACAAAAGTGAGATATCTTTATTGGACCAACCAAAATGCACAAAACATATGTTGCAAGCTTTTGAAGCTCCACTGGCTTCTTCATCAGGCAAAGGTGTTAAAAACCATGCAAGGGGGGATGTTGATGTTATGGCCTTCAAAATTTTATTTCCTGGACTTTAAGAATCTCTCAGTAGCAGAAGGCGGAGGGGCCTGCTTGCATGAATATCCCTCCATACCATCTGAACTGAAGACAACCACCACATCTTGACAGAATATAGGAAAAAGAAAGAAAATGATGATAGTCTTAGGCCTGACAAAAATGCAGGGCTATGGCTAACATCATGACATTTTTAATTTTTCCCCTCCTGTATGATTTTGAACACCTTTGCCTGTGACTTGTCTTTTGTGCATTTTGGTTGGCTCAATAAAAGAATCATTGTTTTGTGGATTTTGGATGATATTGTACTTTATTATGAATGTTGTTTCTCATCACTCAGCTGCAGAGGGATGGAATGGTCATTTGGAACAGTTACCTTTCTTCTTTCTGTTATCATTTTACTCCCAGAGAATGGGGGTGAGAGCCATAAGAATCAGGCTAGGAAATAAAAATTGAAATGGATGGGGGGAAATTCTGCCCCCAAGGGCATTGCATAAGAAATGGAGTTGTTTTACTGTTGGTCTCCTTGATTTTAGCTTTTACTTTCTTGGGTACCTTCATAAAGAGAATTGGTTCAAGTTTCTATAGACTAAAAGAAATCAACTTAAAAAATGTCAGTGAGATAAATAATGTTGATCATTGCTTGTATTTGGCCAAGGGGATATTTCAGATATTTTTTTGCATAGGGTAATGGAACATCAGCATAAAAGAATGAGAGTGTCAGTTTAAATAGCCATGACTACTTTGTTCATGGCGGATGGCCATTTTCTCTAAGATGTGAGAGCTTATTGGAGTGATCAAATTGTTTGTATTAACATACGGTAGAATAATGAGGGACTCTCACTAGTCTCAACCCATGTTGTGGTTTTCACATATTTCTAGTGGTATTCCCAGCTTTCTCTATGCCCCCCCGGGACAGAATGAATGAATACAAAATAATATAGGTCAGACAGACACTATCCTTTCTTTTTACTTTTAAAGGGAGAATTATAATACCTTTCAGTGATTGTGTCAAATATTAAAACCATGAGTCTAATGCCCTCTAGGCCATTTTTTTCTGAATTAAATGAGCTTGCTAGAAATGCCAAGGAACATGGATCACAATGTGCCTTTGCTTGCATGTGTCTGGCTGTCTTCCAAGACCCAGTTATCTCTGTTCTCAGGGCATTGTCCAAGCATTTGGAAAAGCAGATGGAAAGGCAAGGAATTTGCTAGAAGGGTAGAAGGAACACCTTCCAGCACTCCTTTGTTCACCCTTTGTGTGTGAATATTGACATGTGAAAGATTATTCTTTTTAGTGCAGGGGTTTTAGGGCTGGTTGCATCTATCTATTAGTGGTGTAGTGACTACAAATGGCTTTGTGAATGCATTAAGAATATTAGCCAAGACTCTGCATTAGCATACATAACCACAATGACATGGCTCTGTTGTTATACAGCAGTTACATCTGACAATGCCCACCACAGCCTCCTGTTTCAGCTTGGCATTGCCTCAATTTAAGGATATCCAAGGCTCTACAGATCTGAGCACTGAGAAATGATGTTTGCAGCACTCTTTCAGACACTAAGCACATCAAGAACAGGCATCTGGAGAGACGTCATGGAGTCCTGCTGCGACTGCCTGTCTCAAGGAGGAAGAAAATGAAACAAAAGGCAACCTTGTTACCTCAGAGAAGGAACTTGCAATAGACTGTTGGTTTTCCCCAGGCTGCCCTGTGATTCAGTCTGAAGTCTGAAGAGCTGTGGTAACAGTCCTATTGAATTGAAAATGCTGCTGCTCAATGCTAAGTCAAGAAATGGAAAAGCAACGACTATATGGCTGCTGATGGTGATCAATCTATTAAAGCTGTGCGGGGCAAGGGGAGATATGGTGTTAATAGAGTGGGAATGACACAAAAAGGAAGACGGGATCGATATCTGAAAGCTATCCCATCTTCCACTCACTCTGTTAGCCTGAAAGTACCGAGAGTCGCCCCAACCATACCACAGACCCTCACCTTGCTCCTGTGCAATGACAGGTCAGTGAGGAACAAATCTCATATCATCTATGATTTGTTGGAAGGAGAGAATGCTGACTTGGCTTGTTTTACTGAAACCTGGCTGGGGGAGGATAGTAGTGTAACTTGGGTGAAGGCTCTCCCAGCCGGGTATACTGTTAAGGAGCAGGTTAGGGAAAGTGGGCGAGGGGGTGGGGTGGCCTTGGTCCATAAAAATACTGTCACATTGATCAGAAGACCTATCTGGAAAACGACGTACATCGAGTGTATTTACCTGACCTTGAAATCTAGGGACAGTCTGGGGATTCTGTTGGTTTACTGTCCACCCCATTGCCTAACAGACTCCCTGGCCGAGCTGACGCAGTTGGTCTCAGAACTGCTGTTGGAGTCCCCCAGGCTTTTAGTTCTGGGGGACCTCAACATCCCCATTGAGTCCAACTCATTGGATCTAAAAGGTACTGCTCAGGAATTCATGGCATCCATGACAGCCATGGGCCTGTCCCAATTAGTTTCAGGTCCAACACATTGTGCTGGTAATACACTCGATGTGGTCTTTAGTACGGATCAGGAACATCTGTGGGCAGAAGTAATTCAAACTTTGGCTCTGTCATGGATGGATCATTATCTGATCAAAGTTGGACTAAGGGCCATTTCCCATATCCCTCTCGGGGGTGGAGGACCTATTAAAATGGTCCGCCCTCGAAGGCTGATGGAACCCAAAAGGTTCCAGGAAGCCCTAGAGGGTTTTATGGTTGGGAACAACGGCGATTCTGTCAAAACCCTGGTAAATACCTGGAATAACGATCTCACCAGGGCGATAGACATTATTGCTCCCGAGCATCCTTTCCAGTCTGCTTCTAATAAAAAACCATGGTTTACAGAAAATCTTCATTTAATGAAGCGGGCTATGAAATGACTAGAGTGCCGCTGGCGGAAACATCGACGTTTAGCTGACAAGACACGTCATAGGAACATGTTAGATTCCTATCAAGTGGCAATAGATGCAGCAAAGAATTCCTTCTATGCTGCATGTATTGCATCTGCAAAGTCCCGTCCAGCAGAGCTGTTCAGGGTAGTTAAAGAATTAACTCAATTGGCTCCCACCCTGAACCCATTACTGGAACCAACCAAAGCATGCTATGACGCATTTAATGACTTTTTTGCAGATAAAATCTCTCAGCTAAGGGCCGATCTGGATGCGGGCATTATAACGGAACCAAAAAGAGGGATGTCCAGGGACTCTGCGGACTGTATTAAACTGGATCAATTTGAGTTTGTAAATACTGATGAAGTGGACAAGCTTCTTGGATGTGTAAGGAAGACAACATGCCCTCTTGATCCTTGCCCATCTTGGCTGACCACTCAGGGAGGAGATGCTGTAAAATTATTATTGCAGCTTATAATTAATGCATCCTTCAGGGAGGGTAAATTTCCAGCGAGCTTAAAACTAGCGATAGTAAAACCGCTCTTGAAAAACCCCTCCCTTGATCCCCTGATAAGATGTAATTATAGACTGGTCTCTTTATTACCGTTTTTGGGCAAAGTGATCGAGAGGGCGGTTGCCTTCCAGCTCCAAGAAGTCTTGGAAGAAGCTGATTATCTGGACCCATTTCAAACTGGCTTCAGGGCGGGATACGGGGTTGAGACTGCCATGGTCGCCTTAGTCGATGATCTCCGTCTGGGTATCGACAGGGGAAGTGTGACCCTGTTGGTCCTCTTGGACATCTCAGTGTCATTCGATACCATAGACCATGGTATCCTTCTGGGACGCCTGAGGGAGTTAGGTATTGGGGGCACTGCACTCCAGTGGCTCCAGTCCTACCTCTCGGGCAGATCCCAGATGGTGAAGCTGGGCGACAGTTGCTCCTCTAAGAGGGAGCTGACATCTGGCATCCCGCAGGGCACCATACTGTCTCCCATGCTGTTTAACATTTACATGAAGCCACTGGGGGAGATCATCCGGAGATATGGGGCGCGGGGTTATCAATATGCTGATGACACCCAACTCTATTTCTCTATGTCTCCGACTGCTGTGGTGACTAAGGATGGCGCCTCTCCTCTGGATGCCTGCCTTGGGTCAGTAATGGGCTGGATGAGGGAAAACAAACTCAGGCTGAATCCAGAGAAAACAGAGGTACTCGCGATAGGTACCCCTGGTCTGGGAGGGAATTTTGTCAACCGGTCCTTGATGGGGTCACACTTCCCCTGAAGGACAAAGTGCACAGTCTGGGAGTACTCCTGGACTCATCTCTACAGTTGTCATTCCAGGTGAATGCGGTGGCCAGGAGTGCTTGGAATCAACTTCGGTTGATTCGCCAACTGCGCCCCTACCTGGACCAGAAGGACCTTGAAGCAGTAGTACTTGCCCTGGTAATCTCTCGTTTGGACTTCTGTAATGAGCTCTACATGGGGCTACCTTTGTACCAAGTCCGGAAACTTCAATTGGTTCAAAATGCGGCAGCCAGGTTGGTCGCCGGTACAACTAGGGCAGACCATATTACACCTGTCTTGAAAGCTCTTCACTGGCTGCCCATTAGTTTCCGGGCACAATACAAAGTGTTGGTCGCTACCTTTAAAGCCCTACATGGCTTGGGTCCGAGTTACTTGAAGGAACGCCTCTCCCTACATAATCCGCCTCGCACTCTCAGAACATCAGGGAAGTATTTGTTGGAATATCATAATACTAGATTAAAGGTAACTTCCCAGAGATCATTCACAGCAGCAGCTCCAAAGCTTTGGAATAGCCTGCCGGAGGAGATCCATCTTATTAATACACTAGAAGCCTTTAAGAAGGCACTTAAGACGGACCTCTTCCAGCGGGCTTATCCACCTGACCTTCCTAATCTGTAAAACTAATTGCTTCATCAATATGACCTCCAGGCTGTGTGAAGATGATGATAACTGGTTCGCTGGATAGGGTATTGGTTTTAATTATAGGGATTATGGGGTTTTATTGGGGGGGGGAGGATACTGTTGTCGTGGTTTTTATATGTTTTATGTTTTGTATTTTTATATTGTTATCCCGCTTCGATCCATAGGGAGAGGCAGGAAATATTAATAAAATTATTATTATTATTATTATTATCCACCACTTGATCCTGGATGAACATGCTTGCCTGGTAGTTGGAAGAGGCTGGGGGGTAGTGGTTAATTTATCTCAGTTTTGCCCACCAGGATACTCTTTGCAGCCACAAGCAAGACACAGAGAACAGGGAGTTAGAGTTGCTGTGGTCTATCAGAGTTCGAAGGTATGCATTTGAACATGGCTAGCTGGGACAGATTAGAGATTTTGTTGGTGTTCAGCAATCTTCCAGAGCTAGTTGAGTGGGGTTGGCATTAGTGTTGGAGTCCCCTTGGTTTGTTACCATGGAGGACTTCAATGTCCATTCTGAGATTGCCCTAAGAGAGATTAGGACTTCATGGCTGCCATGATAACCATGAGTCTGTCCCAAGTGATATCTGGCTCCACTCATGCTTTTGGACATGTTCTTGTGCTGACTGGAATGGTGGTGATATTAGTGTGAAGGAATTTTCTATAGTTCCATTTTCATGGACAAATCACTACCTTGTTTAAATGATAACTCCCAGCTCTGTAGGGGTGGGGGCCAATTGAGATGGTCCTCCCCAGGAGGTTGATAGATCCCAAATGTTCCCTGATAGCTCTTGGGGATTTTCTTGTTTACTCTGGAATGAGAAATAGCTAAGGTGATGGATATGACAGGTTTTGACCATCCCCTCTCAGAGAGTGGAGCCAAATGACCTCCCTGGTTATCTAAGGGGCTGGTGATGCATGAGGCTAGAGTGATGTTGGCAGAAAACTCAGAGTAAGTCTGACTAAATATGGGCTAGAGACTATCTGAAGATCTACTTTGTGGCAGTGCAGGCAGCTGTAGTCTTTATCTTTATATCTGTATCTGTATTTATATCATATATCTATATCTACAAGACCCAGCATGGTATAGTAGTTTGTGCATTAGACGAAGACTCTGAATGCCCACTCAGCCATGGAAACCCACCTTGAACAATTCACACTCCCTCAGCCTTAGAGGAAGGCAAAGATAAACCCCCTCTGAACAAAACTTGTCAAGAAAAATGCATGGCAGATTCACCTTACTGTTGCCATCAGTTGGAAACAACTTGAAGGCACACAACACAAAGCAAGATATTTATATCTTTATCTATACCTACACTGCCATTGTATTTGTAGAGAACTTTTCAGTAGAGCTGTTTTAAGTGGATAAGTATGTCTTGCACCTTAGCCCCAAGGGCAGTATCTAAACCACACAACAAGACAGTGTGAATAATTTGCTAAAGCACTTTGCAGATAAAATGGCTCATATCTACTCTTACTTAAGATGCTACAGTTAATACAGCCCCAACAGACATAACCTTAGCTCCTGTTTGTCAAATGTAACTAGGTACTTTCAACTTGTACAGCCAAGGATGTGGACAAGATTCTTGCAGAGCTAAGGGCTACCACATGTTCCCTTCTTGGCTTATCCAAAAAGGCCAATGTGGGGTTAAAACATGCCTGATTGGGTAAAATAAGTAATTCATGCCTCTCCCCAGCAAGGCAATGTTCTAATATGCCTAAAGGTAACAGTAGTAAGACTCTTGGTTGTTGTTTTTTAAAGTCTTAATCCCTGTATGCATGAGAGAACTGAACTTTGGCCATTGCTTCCAAAATGTCTGCAGATTTTGCATGCCTGGTATTGAAGATGCCATGTAGTTATACTCTTCAGCCATGATTCTATGTCATGGTTTATGGATCCCTCCTAGTGAATTGTGACGATGTGTGTCAGGGCCCTGGCAAGAGTGCTCTGATGGGCTTTGGGTTCCACTGATGCACAACAACAGTCCCTAGCAGTTGCCTTGATGTGCACCAGGAGTTCCTTCACTGGTTCCCCTACATAGTAACCTCACAGCAGCTCCTCATTAAATAAAGATGTTGTGAAATGGGTCAGTTCTGTTTCCCATAGATGGAGGTCCACTTACATTGGCTAAGTCCCATACTAAGTTCCACTCTCCATTGATTTTACAGCCAGCCTAGTGGTTCTTACGTCTATGTTTGCATGGAGGAAAAGCTTGTTGATCTATGCCAGGCTTGCACAACTTGGCAGTAGGTGGGAGCCAAAATTAAAATAGGCTAAACATCTTTGGGACACAGATAGGTTTTAATTAAATATTAATTAATTAATAATAGTAATTAATTGTAATTATTAATGTTAATTATAATTAATTAATATTAATTCCATCCTCCCCTGCTCAGCCCTCTCAGGAGAAAGCTGAGCAGCAGAGCAGTCTTGCCTGTCCTCCTCTTCCACTTGGACTTCCCCTCAGGAAAAAGCTGAGCAGTGGAGGAGCCTTGCAGGGTGGGTGTTTGCCCATTCACCTCCTCCTCCTCTGCCTGGCCTTCTCCTCAGGTCAAGGCAGGGTGGTGGAGGAGCCTTGCAGAGCAAGTGTTCACCTGTCCTCCTCCTCTTCTGCCTGTCCTTCTCCTCAGGAGAAAGCCAGGAGGTAGAGGAGTCTTGCAGGGCGAGCATTCACCCTTCCTCCTCAATCTCTGCATGTCCTCTCCTCAGGAGGAGATTGAACAGCAGAGGAGCCTTGAAGTTATTCCACATCCTTAGGGGCCACCCAAAACCCTTGGTGGGCCGCATGTAGCCCCTGGGCTGTATATTGTACAGGCCTGATCTATGCCTTTCAATAGTAGCCACAAAGAAACATATATCACCCCAGATTCATCCCCCACCAATGTTAGATGGTGGCTCCCTTTTCAGTGAATCTGTGGGCCTACCCAAGATGCTGAACTCTCCTCCATAGGTTCAGCCATTTTTATAGTTTCTTTAAATTTTAGACTAAAATCTGGAGTTGATATACCATTCAAATTACAGGAGAACCACCAGCTGTCATTGTTCCTCAACACAGACATTAAAATAGAAGTGAAAATAGCAGCATAAGGCATAAGATACATAGAATGTATCAGAAAGGCATAAGATACATAGAATGTATCAGAACACATGATAGAGTCCAAAGGAAACATATAACTAAAAATTATCTTTTAAATATTGATGCCTCAAGTTTCAATGCAAATACTGAAAACAAGACTTTGAAAAGGTCAACTGAATATTATAAGTTCTGAGTTGACTGTGGGGAATATACATGAGCTAAACAAGGCATTTATTCCCATCTGCGAAATTACTCTGAAAGTATTAGGAAAGCTTAATACGTTGTCAAGGTTGTGGTTAACCACACATTTGGGGGGATTTGCATTTTACAGTCTGTTTTTAAATAATATTATCCCAGGCTTAAGCAAATTTTCAATTCTAGATGTTAAAGATTTGGGCAGCTGAGGTGTCAAATTGCACTGTCTCACCTTCCCTTCCCTCACCATCTAAAAACAAATAAATGTATTGCATTGCAAGATCAAGTGTTGCTGAAATTGAGCCCTAAAGGAAAAAGATGTGACATGCATTCAGTTGTGCTCACTGTAGCCGTTTATTTCGACATTCTAACAGCATGATGATAATGCACTGGAGCATTCATGGCACAAATTAATGTTTTGTCTTTACATTTTTGGGGAGTTGCACTAAAATAATCTGCTCTGGAGGTCTCAAATTAATTAAATGCTGACAAGTTAGCCAGATGCAGATTGGAAAAGGCCTTGCTGGTCTTTTATATACACAAAAAGACAGATTCAAGAACATAATTCCCCAAGGAGATGAACATGTTCCATTAGGTAAAATCAATATTCTAGGAATCTCTATGAAACTATTCAATTATATTGCAAAAAGACTTTTAAAAATTACCTGGTGTGAATGAGTGTTTCTTTAGTGCCCTAAAGAATGCTCAGAGGGATACTGCTGCCAATAAAGAAGACTCATTTGCTTTGCACCAAGGTTTCTCCCTTTTAAGAATAAAATAGCAGTCACTAGATTTTCTTTCTTTGACTGTAGGACAATTAATTTTAATGACTGCTGGCTCTTTTAGCAGAAATACTAAAGTGGCGTCACATTTCTCTTTCTGGAGTATTGGAAAGAAAAGTATAGCATGCTACTTTTTCTAGCCATAATAAATACGGTCCTAGCCTGTGTACATTTTCCCTCCTCTCCCCCATACAGCCAGCATGGTGTAGTGGTTGGAGCGTTGGACTATGACTGGAGACCAAGGTTCAAATTACTGCTTGGCCATGGAAACTGACTAGATAGCCTTGAGTAAATCATGCTCTATGAGCCTCAGAGGAAGACAAAGGCCCCCTCTGAAACCTTGCTGAGAAAACCCTATGATAGGTTTGTAATTGGGTTGCCATAAGCTAGAAATTACTTGATGGAACACAACAACAACAACAACAACCAATGCTGATTTCCATATAGGGGCCTCAGGGGTTAAGCTGTTTGATTAGAAAGCAGTGTTGCTTCTATATTGTTATTGTTAACCAGAGTTCTGTTATTGTTAATTGCCCCTGAGTTGCCCCCAACTCATGATGACCCTGTAGCTTAGACATCTCCAAGAACCCCTATCTTCCACTGATTTGCTTAGGTCTTGCAAATTCAGGCCTGAGACCTCACTGATTGAATCTATCCATCTGGTGTGTTGTTTTTCTCTCTTTCTTCTGCCTCCTACCTTTCCTAGCATCATTATGTTTTCTAATGAGTCATGCCTTCTCATGATGTGACCAAAGTACAATAGCCTCAATTTGATCATCTTGGCTTCCAGGGAGATTTCATGCTTGATCTGTTCTAGGACCCATTTGTTTGTCTTATTGACTGTCCATGGTATCCTTAGCACTCTTCTCCAATACTACATCTCAAATGAGTTGATTTTCTTCTTATCCACTTTTTTTCACTATCCATCTTTCACATCTATACATGGTGATGGGGAAAACAATGGATTGGACTATTCAAACTTTAGTGCTCAGTTGTATATCTTTAGTTTTTGGGATCTTGTTTAGTTCTTTCATAGCTGCCCTTCCCATTTCTAGTCTTCTTTTGATTTCTTGACTGTCGTGTCTGTTCTGGTCAGTGTTTGATCCAAGGAATGGGAATTCTTTAACTATTTTGATTTCCTTATTGTTTAGGTTGAATTTATGTAGATCCTCCATGGTCATTGTTTTGTTTTGTTTTTTTGCTATGTTCAGCAATAAGCCTGCATTTGCACTTTCTTCTTTGACCTTTCTTACTAATTGTTCCAAGTCTGTGATGTTTTCTGCTAATAGTATGTTGTCATCCACATATCTTAGATTGTTGTTGTTCCTTCCTCCTATCTTCACTCCTCCTCCTTAGAGTCTAATCCAGCTCTTCATATGATATTTTCAGCATACGTTGAACAAATAGGTGATAAAATGCAGCCTTACCTGACCGCTTTGCCAACTGGGAACCATTCTGTTTTCCCATATTCTGTTCTGACAGTAGCCTCTTGTCTTACAGATTTTTCATCAAGGCTATCAGATGTAGTGACACTTCCATGTCTTTAAGAGTATTCCATAGCTTTTCATGATCTATGCAGTCAAAGGTTTTGCAATAGTGTATAAAATACATGCTGATTTTCTTTTGTAATGGTGCTCTCTATTAGCAATCATATGTTTGCTATGTGGTCTCTAGTGCCTCTCCCTTTCTTGAACCCTGCTTGCACCTCTGGGATTTCTTTTTCCATATATGATTGGAGCCTGTGCTGCAGAATTTTTAGCTTAATTTTCCTTGTGTGCAAAATTAATGCTGTGGTCCTATAGTTGCTGCAATTTTTTGTGTCTCCTTTTATGTGGATTGGGAGGATTACTGATTGTCTCCAGTCTGTTGCCCACCATTTGTTGACATATATTTTTTAACACTAGAGTTGATTTTGGGCTGATGCAGACAGTCTGTAATGCCATGGCCCTGATCCTCCTTTTTGCTGATCTTAGAGCCGCGGCAGCAGCTCTTTTACACCTCTTTGGCACAGCGTGTCTGCACACTGCACCAATGGGGCACCCTGATGCCATGCGCCGTGTGGTCAGGTGCACGACATCAGAGCAGAGTCAGGGTGGCTGGTGTGTGGTCTCCTTGCCCCAACTCCACCCCAGGCTGGCCTAAAGTGCCGGTCTGGATCCCCCCCCCCCTTGTCTGTGTGGATTGTAGCAATTCAATTGGAATAGCATCTGTTCCTGGTGAATTACTTTTCTTATTTTCTCTTTTTCCAAAATTCTATACCTTTACATATTTCCATCTCAAAACATGGGCCTGTCTTTAAGTACAAGAAGTTATGCTACTTCCTTTTTTGCAACTAAGGTACACCTACACAATATTTTCTCAAAAGATCTCCCATTGCAACTTTACTTGCAAATGTCCTGAAAATCTATTTTGAAAATTTCCCAATACTTGCCTAGGCACACTGCCCTACTCACCATCTGCTTAATATATTCACTGCTCCAACCATTTTTCTTTGTTCTTAGTCTGCTTTGCCTTCTTCATGACAACACAACATGATTTATACTGAGGTCTAAAAGCTGGCTAAGCAACAGGGGCTGGAAGGAGGGTGAGGAGGGTAAAGAGTTGCCTGAAGATCACTGCTTAGCAAAGGACCTACAGTGATTGGGATGCTCTGTCTGAAGGGTGTTGAAACTGGCATATGGGAAAGGAATCCAAGGCTGCATCTACACTACAGAATTAATGCAGTTTGACACTGCTTTAATTGCTCTGGCTCAATGCTGTGGAATTCTAGGATCTGTAGTTTTTTGAGATATTTAGCCTTCTCAGTCAGAGAGCTATGGTGTCATAACAGATTACAAATCCCAGAATTCCATATGGAGCCATGATACTTAAAGCAATGTCAAATGGCATTAATGTTGCAGTTTGAAAGCAGCCCTGGTCACACAAGGATATTTTTGTTCTATTTTATGGCATTTATGATAATTTGCTTTTCTTCCATCATGTGGCTGATAGCCTTGATTACACTAGCGGAGAATAAATTCCCACTGGCCATAACCCCATGCCTTCCTCCCCATTCTTACTTTCATCAGCAGCAGGCTGCAAGAAGGCAAGGATTTCCTCTTGGACCACCTGGGCATCCTCCTGGAGGTGTGGGAAGACAGCATTATATCCTTGTAGTCAGCTGCTGAAACACTATCAGCCACTCCCTGCCCACTTCCCTCCCCGGTCTTCCTATGGTCAGGGTTGTGCCCCAGCACCAGGGGTTTAAGTAAGGGTGCAGGGGATCAGGTTACAGGAGTGCATAAGGTTCCTAGTCAGTCTCCCATCCAGGCACTGATCAGGCCTAGACTTGCTTAGCTTCAACAAACTTGCCACATTGAGCCTTCAAAAACATGCCAGAATCACATCTGTTCCTTCTGGTTCCTCCCATCACTTTCCATCCCTCTCTCACTATAGTTCTGTCACAGAGGCCTTCTGTAATTCCTTACGTCTCTTGGCTCTTGTAGAATCATAGGACATTATCACATGGGCTTTCTGCCTGACCCCAGAGGGGACTAAAATTTTGAGGAAAAAAATTCAGATCAGGTGTTACCATACACCTCAGATTGGAGGCATTGTGACCTGATTTTAGCCATCCCATCTCTGATACATCCTAATGGTTAGGATGCTCTGGGGATGGGCGGAAAGCCCATGTGATAATGTCGATAGAGTTGGAAGAGAATTGGAAGAGACCTCAAGGGCAATCAAGTCCAACCCCTTGCCATGCAGGAATATACAATCAAAACACTCCGGGCAGATGGCCATTCAGCCTCTGTTTAAAAACCTCCAAAGAAGGTGACTCCACCACTCTCTAAGGGAGCGTGTTTCACTGTCAAACAGCTCTTACTGTCAGGAAGTTCTTCCTAATGTTTAGGTGGAATCTTTTTTCCTGTAACTTGAATCCATTGCTCCATGTCGTATTCTCTGGAGTAGCAGAAAACAAGCTTGCTCCATCTTCAATCCCTTCAAATATTTAAACAGGACTCTCATATTACCTCTTAACCTTCTCTTCTCCAGGGTATATATACCCAGCTCCCTAAATTAGTCTTCATAGGGCATGATTTCCAGACCTTCCACCATTTTGGTTGCCCTCTGGACATACTCCACCTTGTCAACATCCTTTTTGAATGGTGGTGCCTAGAACTGGACATAGTATTCCAAATGGGGCCTGACCAAAGCAAAATAGAGTGGCACTATTACTTCCCTTGACTAAGACTAGGAAATGTCCCACCTAGCTGGGCCAGTTGACACAGTAAATCCTGGATTTCTGCTTCATGATGGGTAGGTCAAAATGTGACAGTGGCAATGAACCAGGAAACCATGCAAGAAGACTGGCATTGGCAGGAGCCTTTTACCATCCTGTAGGCCCTGGTTGCTACTACACAGAAGTAGTATTGCCACCTTATTCTTCCATTCCTGCCCCTCTTCCCTCAACAGGCCCAGTAGGCAGGAAAGGAAAGGAGGGGGCTGTGCATACCAGCAATAAGCACTGGCTTTGAGGAGGCATGGAAGCATGGCATTTGGACAATGCACACCCCGACACCATCCCCAAGCTAGCACCACACCACCTGCCTGACTGCACAGCAGATGGCATTACAGCGCTCCTTTGGTACAGCATTCAGACACCGCACACCAAAAGGAGTGCCAAAAAGTGCTGCCACGGTGGCAAATGCACCCCTTTTCCACCCCCAAAAGGAGCAGCATTTTGCCATTTCTTTTTGGGGTGGAAAAATGTTGGATCAGGGCGCAGCATGCAGTTACCTCAGCCTCAATCCACTGCTCAAAGGGCGGGGGGAGGCAAGCTGCTCTATCGGGGTGGTCTGTTTCTCCTCAAGGTGATCAGAAATGGCCTTGTGTTGTGTGGTGATTGTGTCAGTGGCTTGAGCTTAGGGCTAGGCAACATGGTGGAACTTTGTTTCCAAACAACCTCAAGAGAATAACAAGAGTCCCTTTACATTAGTGGGGCTCCTTGGAAGCCTGCTTTACTTCGTACCACCTAGAGGGAGAAAGAACAGCCTCATTCAGATATTGGTTTTTTTAACCAGAATGATGTGAATAACCTCACTTCCACATTCCGGGTTTGTTATTCACACCATGGAACTGCATATTTCCAGGAACCACATAGCTTTGCTTCTCTGTTTGGTTACTCACATGTGCGGGCACCCTTCCCTTGTCCCTGCACCCACCAGTACCCTCAGCCGGAGAGAGGGGGGGATCAGTATTGCTTTTTCTTTTCTCCTTTTCCTCTTTTCTCTCCAGCAGTGGCTGTTACACTGGGGAAGCACTTTCTTGACTGAGTGGGCTGTTGATGATGCAGATGCATTCAAAATCCATTAAAGGCATGGAGAGTTTTATCCTGAGTCTCTTCGGGTCTATTCACATTGTTGTTCACACAGCCGACAATGCAAATCTTTTGTAAAAACTCAGAAAAAAGTCCAACATTGATTATCCCAGGGTAAATGGTTTTTTTTGGCAGCCCCCACAAAAAAAATTAGGATGCATGTGAATAACAAAGATTCAGCATGAATTCATCCTGGATTATTTTCATTGTGTGAATAACCCTAAAGAAATAGAGATCTCTTCACTTGGCACATGTACTGAGTTTGACACATGATGGTAGAAAATGTGCAATGATTAATGTGTTGATTTTGCATAACCAGAATGCAAATTAATAAAATATGTATAATTATAATTTGCATAATGTGCAAATTAGATGCCCAGATATGTGGAATATGGGAATACTAGCCTGATACAGTAGCCCCTCTGTTTTCATGGGGGATCCGTTCTGGACACACACACACACACACACACACACACACACCGTGAAAATGGAAACTCACAAATAATCAAGCCTCATTGGCTTGAATGGCCACATGCTCCCGCAGGCCATTTAATTTAACAGAGCTTGCCCCTCCGTGAATAATCAAGACCGTGGACTTCAAGTCTGCAAAAATGGAGAGGTGACTGTAGTTATTACTGTAGATTGAAATTCTGTATTGTTCACCATATGAGTGAGTGGCTCATAGTGGTGTGAGGGAAGGAAGGCAATATCTGCCAGTTGTAAGTAACTTATTTCTCATCTCTTCCTTTTTTTTTCATGGCCACTGAGCCTGTAGCTTTCCCCCTCCCTTCGCCAATGCATTTTGCCACTCACATATGCCATTATTTACACCAATTTTAGCAACAGTATTCTGGCACTAGACCATCAACTCTGTTTAGTCCCCACCCCCCAAAATGATGTTAGCACTGAAGATTCAGAGCCACTAATGCTGATGGCTGGATTTATTCATTTTACTTTGCTCGGGTTTGATAAATAAATTTAAAACTATTGAATGGTGTCAAATTTATGGAGAAGAAATTTCTCATGAAAACACTGAGAAATATGTATCAATGATAAATTAAACAAATTCTGACCCCCTCCAAAAAAACAACGTAGTTATTTACAGCATGGAGAAGACCATGTTGTTGTGCCTGTCTGCCATGTAGTTGTGAAAAGTGAACATCATCTTAGGAGGAGGAGGTGTTTAATTTTGCATCAAAATATATGTCTGAATAGATAGAAAGAAAAAAACTAGAAATGTTTACCAGTTATGCATTCAAGGCTCTGCTCAGTTCTTCCTCTATGGTTAGACAAATGTAATTTTTGCATTTTGTAATTTAACAACAACCAGCCCAGAACCACAGGAGACAAATTTAGAATGTTTATATGAATTATAATGTTGATGCATCTCTTCAATTAAGTTCTTTTCAATGTACAAGAATCCTCAAATGTGTTTTGGTTGCAATTAACTTCCTAGTATTTATCATGGATTGATGGGAGTTTTCAAACTAGTTGTAAACAGACCATTCCCTTTCCCTTTTTTGAGAAACAAGAATATAGGAACTGATCCAGAAATTCCAGTCTTTTTGTGCAAAGTGTCTCAGCTACATGACAGACAGATACAAATCAGTGTAGTTGTTTATTTATTTATAATGTTGTTGTGCCAATTAATGTAATAAAATCTCAAAGCTCCTCCCATCACTCCTTGGTCATGGTGGGAAAAGATTTATTTGCCTGATTTCTATATTTGTTGAAGTTTTCAAATGTGCAGATAATGGTATGATAACAGTAAAATCCCTGCCTCATTCACACAAAAAATAGGGTGCTTGGGTGAAATGATATCCACTTCCATTTGCAGCCTTTCCACATTTTCTTACTACTCTTTCTTCCATCTTTTTTGCTTTCCACACACATACAAAAATCCATTAAGGGGAAAAACACAGAACTTCAGAATATCTTTCAATTGGTAATGCTTGAAGCCCTCCATTAGGAAGCCCCCTCCATCCATCACAAGGGTGGTGGCTCTTCCAGGTAGATCTGTTGATCTTTATAAAGCATAGAGTAGATAAGGAAAGCTACAAAGAGGGAGAGCAGGAGACAGACAGGAACATAGTGATTGACAATGCCAGCTCATATTGGAACTTTAAATATATTTATGTTTACCTCAAAGTATTCCCAAGCAAATTAATTACTTTCAATTCCTTATATTAGTACTTCTGTTTTCTAAGCACAAAACATAAATGTACTTTTGGTTTCTAAAATATGAGGGGGTATCGTAAATAAATTATTATCACCTGGATGTTATTATGGTATATGGATGAAATTTTGTCAATGTCATCGTTGGTCCCAAAGTGCATGATGTTGAGAAAACCAGCTCATTGTGTCCTTTATTTCTGTTACAGGTTGCGCCAGAAGTGACTAAAGTGTAAGATGAAGAAGTATCAGGAGATACCGTAAAGTAATAATTATCACTCGGAAGTTATTACGGTATAGTGATGAAATTTTGTCAGTGTCATCATCACCAAGTGACTTTTTCTTTTCCCCAAAATGAAAAATCTGTTGTGGGATCACCGATTTAACAACACAGATGACATCATTCATGAAGTGGAAGAGTGGTTTAAGGCACAATCTGCAGACCTCTACAATATCGGTATTCGGAGGGTCAAGAAACGCTGGAAAAATGTGTAAATCTGGATGGTGACCACGTAGAGCTAAGTGAACAACTGCAAATCAAAACAAACTTTCTGTCAAAACAAATTTAATGGTGATAATTAAAACTTTATGATACCCCCTCGTATGCTGTCTTGAGTCTTTTTCAGGTAGCAGGGGGAAAGGAAAGATACTAAATGGAGGATTGCAGTTCTTGTGGGTCTCTAGAGGAACAACTCCCAATTTTAAACATTCTCTTTGCTGATGAGGAGGATCTAGGGGTTCTGGAACCTGACCAGAAATGGTCCCTAGATCACCTATTCCCAATGATGTTGGTTCAAGTTGATTGACTCAGAATCAAGTCAGCCTCAAGTTGCTTCAATGACTTCACTTGGACTTGACTTAGCAATAAATGATTTAGAGCCTCTACAGATGGGCCCTTTGGGCTGTCCTGGAGGCAGGGATGGGGGGGGCAGCCGCACGCTGGCCGCCTCAACCCCCCCTGAAGACGTCCTGATGCCACGTGCCATTACGCATGGCACGCGGTGTCAGGATGTCCTTCCAGTGCAGCCTTTTGATGTGCTGTGCCAGAAGGGGCACTAAAGAACCACGCACCGGCTCTTAGGGCTCCCTTTTCACCGGCTCTGAAAGGAGCGGCATTTTACCGCTCCCTTCCGAGGCGGCAAAAGGGAGGATTGGGGCCCAGGCGTCCGGCAGCCTCAGCCTCGATCCTCCGCTTCCCTGGGCGGCCCAGGGCCACTCATCTGCATCCCCCTATAATGATTCAACTTGAGACTTGTATATTTTTAGCAACCAACATGCTGGTCTAGCTTCATTCAAAAACAGCAAATGCATTAGGCAATGCACTTTGTACAATGAGGTGGAGGTTACGGTCTACTCACCACCCTGTCCCCACTGCACATTAGTGGATCTAGAAAATCAAGATGTGAACAAAGTTAGGTTAAAAAAAAAACTTCTTGGATGGAAACAGCAAATGTGTTAGACAGGCTTGAGACAGACAGGATCCTTCTGTCTCAAGCCTGTTCGCTAACACATTTGCTGTTCCCCTCTGAATTTTTAAAATGTAACTTTGTGCACGTCTTTGTGACTTTCTAGTTAATGAAACTCTACACCACCACCCACACCACCACCACCACCTTTTTTAATGTTAAAGTTGTCTTCCACACTTGAGAATTGACTTGAGACTGGAAGGCAGAGACATTTGACTTAAGACTTGGACTAAAAGTATTGCATACATCACTGCCTATTCTGTACCATTTCCTAACTTTTGGTATCCAGGAAAGAATATTAGGTATGGCAGTCTCTGGAGGTTTGCCAAATAGGTTTCTTGGCACTGCAAATGTGAGTATAATACAATATGATTTTTTTTTAGCCATATGTCCTATGCACACATGGGACCTGGAACATAATACTGCAAAATATGGCATGCATCAGTTCAAGAATTCTAATGACACACCACCTCACACCTGCTGTTCTCCACAGTCAACATTCCCTACCAGTGAACATGCTCAGTCTGCATTGGAATTGGCTTTTTTAAAAGGTGGGTTCTCTTATTCCCCCCCCCCCAACTTTTTAAAGCTTTTACAAACCCTGGAATTCCCTTGAGTCTGCTGTCACCTGGTTCATGATGAATAGTTCCTGGTGGCTACATAAAACTCTATGGTTGGTGGGTGAATTTGTTATATATCAGAAGGTCAAAAGCAGCCCTGAAAGGATATACAGTGGTCCCTTGGTATCTGCTAGGGTTTGGTTCCAGGACCCCCTATGGATACCAAAATCCATGGATGCTCAAGTCCCATTATACATAATGGCATAGAAATGGTGCCCCTTATATAAAATAACAAAGTCAAGGTTTGCTTTTTGGAATATAGAAGAGGTTACAGTTAACTTCTTAACTAAGTTAACTACTTAACTAAGTAACTGGTGTAGACTTCCAACTTTGTTCTTTAAAAGACGCATAGGCAATCTGAGAGCAAAGGCCTCTTCCAAAGCTCATGGTTCAGCTATAGTGTTCCTTTCTTATTCCTGCAGAATAGTTAATTCATCCCTGTACTATCAATAAACATGTCCTGTGGCAAGGAAAGGAAATAAACGTCAGGTGATGTGTATGTGTGTGTATATATATATATATATATATATATATATATAGGCCAAATCAGGCCAAAGGACATGCCTTCCTGGGAGGGCACTGTTTACCCCAGGTAGGAACTGGGAATATATATATATATTTCAAACCATGGATGCTTCAATCCATGGATAAAGAATCTGTGGATATGGAGGGCTGGCTGCAATAATTTGTGAACAATACACTACAAAAATTCCTATTTCTCCCAACCTTCAGGGAGTCAATTACTCTAAAGCAGGCATCCCAGCCTTGTTGCATTCTGAAGCCTCTTCATGGAAGTCAACCAGACATTGGAGACTGCTTCATGAACATAAATGCTATAAATAAGCATTCCACTGGGGCACAGCAATGGTCAGCGCTGATAGGAAAAGAATTATGTCTTTTCACTCCTTCACCTCTTTGGTGATTTCTTCACAGAAAAACATCACCTGTTGTTTATTTCCTTTCCTTGCCACAGGACATATTTATTGATAGTACAGGAATGAATTAACTATTCTGCAGGAATAAGAAAGGAACACCATAGCTGAACCATGAGCCTTGGAAGAGGCCTTTGCTTCCAGATTGCCTATGCGTCTTTTAAAGAACAAAGCTGGAAATCTACACCAGTTACTTCGTTAAGTAGTTAACTTAGGGCCTTTGCAGACTGCCAGAAATAGTGCAAATTGAGTCCACTTTAAGGGTTAGGGAATCATGGGAATTTTTTTTTCCTGAGACATTGAGCCTTCTCTGTCAGATAGCTCTGGTGCCACAATAAAATACAGTTCCCATGATTCTCTAACCCTAATCCTTAAAGTGGACTCAATTTGCACTATTTCTAGCAGTCTGCAAAGACCCTTAGTTAAGAAGTTAACTGTAACCTTTTCTTGCCTGAAACTCCCCCTCCACCAGGCCTGATGGAAACCTCATTCACCCATGCTCCGATCGCAGGCAAAATGGACCTCCTGTTTCCCATGCAGCTGGCACCTGGTTAAGTAGGTTGGGGTGGGAGTTATGATTGTGTCAGTAATGTCATAATTGTGACTAAGTAGCAATTGTGAATACAAAACAGTTTTAGATAAGTAAATCTAGGTAGTTTTTTCATATTCATGATAGCTATTTAGTCACTTAAGTATTCTTAGCTAAATAGCTGATACAGATTTTTGGCTCAAGAGATTCAAATCTAGATCTTACTTTTATAAGAAAAGTTAAATCAGGATCAAGTTATATGAAAATGGAGGCAGCTAAAGATGTCTCCCCTCCCTTCTCCCTTGAATTATCTACATGATTGCTTTTCATAGCTTGTTTATTGTGGTTAGTGGAGCAGCTATAATGTGGAGTGCTAGGCATAATAAATCTTGTCTTGTGCATACCATGATTCTCATCATAGTACAAGGTAAGCATTTAGAATAGAAACAGGGTTGCTTTGAAACAGCATTTAAATGGGGGGGAGGGAACCCAGTGACTGGCAACCTCTTGAGCAGTTGCACATGTGTAAACAAGACTTACACATTCATAACTGCTTGATGTTCATGTTTATGATGCCACTTTGTCATGATTGCAAATACCCTCTCCAAAATTTCTCTGTCCCATTCCTATTCCAGGTTTGTTCTGCTGGTGACTAGAGAGCAGCAGAATGATGTTTCCAGCTCCTCCTGCCAACAATTTGTGGGATGACAAACGGCAGCAGAACCCCTGTTACAACTCCTTGTTCCACTGCAGAGTGCTGATGGGAAGGGACTGGAAACATCATCCTGCTGTATCCTGACTGCCAGCAGAACAGATTTCTACCACTCAGCATAGTTTGGGGCTTTTCAGGCAGATTTGGGGATTCAGATCAAGAGACAATACCTCGTTATATTTTTCTAACTACATCTGTGATGTAGGATCTTGGCCAATATCTAAGGAGGGGACTAGTTCATCAGTTCTAACTTGATTTATTTTGTTTTAATTATCCCTCTCTGGAGTTCTCATCGGACCACCAAGCACAGTTATACCCACTGACCATTTGTGTTGAGAACTTTCCTTTCTGTCATAGGCATTTAAAAAAATGCCTCCACTTGCCAGCTGTGAACAGAGCAAAGCCAATGCTGTTAACAATTAGATCATACATTTTTCCCTTTCCTCTCCTCCAGTCTTTGTCTTCCCCGTGTCATTTTGGACCTGCAAAACCCTCACAGTAATTTTCTTCAGAGTCTGACAGAGTATGGCATATTGCTGAAGTGTGGAATGTGTAGAAGAACAAAAATAAATCCATTCAGATAGTCCCAATAGCTCCAATTACAGCAATGTTTTCCTACAGCATCCTGTGAAATGTGAACAATGCTAAGGAGAGCAGATGCAAATGAATGGATCACAGAGCAAATCAGGCATGAACTCCCACTAGAAACATGAATGACTAAACTAACATACTTTGGACACATCTTGAGATTCCTGATTCACTGGAAAAGACAGTAATGTTCAGTAAAATGGAAGGCAGTAGGAAAAAAGGAAGACCACATAACAGAAGGATTATTTAGTCCATCTGCCCTGAATTTGCAAGACCTCAGCAGGACAGTTGATGATCAGGGCTCTTGGAGATCTCTCATTCACAGGGTTGTTATAAGTCATAGTGGACTTGACAGCAAATAAAACAATCATGCAGTTCCATGGTTCTCTGGTAGTCATTCAGCTCATTACTTCCCATTTCGATTACTGCAACATACTCTATTCCAAACATCACAGTAATCGAAGTAACTCTCAGGGGTATATTTGGTGGGAAAACGGGAGAGGGCCTTCTCAGTGGCTGTTCCCAGGCTCTGGAACTCTCTTCCTAAAGAAATTAGACTGGCATTTTCCTTGCTATCTTTCCACAGGCAAAAGAACTTTTTGCACCTTTTGAGTGCAGATCGCTTGAGAGAAAGGTTCTTTCAGAATGTGTTGTACTCTTTTTTTTAATTAAATTTTATTATTAAAAAAACATAGAAGCAATACACAAACGCAAAATTATGAACATTAACTATGACATACACAATCATATACTTCCTTTCTTTCTAAACTAACATCCTTAATATCCCCCTCCCCCCGCAATCACTACCTATTTACATACCTACCTCTCTACATGATTATACTTCCATGCAAACAATACATTCAAACCATACGTTCAGTACAAACATGGACAAAAATAAATTTAAAAAAATGTGTTGTACTCTTTATTTGTTTTTCTCTTTTTACAGATCTTAATTTTAAATGGTTTCAATTCAGTCATTAACTTAATTATGACACGGTCACAGTTACAAATGTGTAACCTAGAAATATGCATCCAATGTTGATTCATATTCATGATCACTATGTATTCACAATCATAGAAATAGTATAAGGATTGTGTAGTCTTCTGAAAGAGGGGACTCATAAAAGTTCCCCAATCACATCTAACCAGGCATCAGCTGCAGCGAGTGATGGAGGCCGCCTCTCTTATCAGTTGGGATGCAGCAGATTGATGCTTGCACCTGCCTCCTGCAAGTAATTTGTGGTGCAAAGAGAAACTGTGACAGAGATCATGCTTCTGATCGTCGCACCAGAGATTGCTGGTGGGAGAGAGGTAGAAGTGTCAGTCTGCTGTATCCCAATTGACAAGAGAACAGCCCTCCATCAAATGCAACAGCTACAGCCCAATAAGGTGGGATTGTGTGGGAAGGGGTTTCTAACTTTGATGTGATGTGAATTTTTTAGCTGTACCTGTTTGAAGCTGCCTCAAGACTGGGAAATGGTGCGATGTAAAAGTAATAATAATGGTAATAAAGATAAAGATAATACTTTTAAACACACGGTCCCCCTGCACAAAAGTACATATTTCTGCACACAATAATTTCTCAACACATTTTGAGACATGTGAATACCAGGCAAGAACTGCATAGCAACATTTGTTTTCTCCACAGCAGGGTGAAAACTGCAGAAATAATTAATCGTCATTTGTAATGATGAAATAGTTGAATATTTACCTGCCTAGATCACAGCAATACATTCTGCTCTCCCTCAATCTCTTTTTTTTCCTCCCACACCCCTGTTATTTAGGAACTGAGTACCTTTTTTGCTTTGCTTTTACCTTTCCAGGAGCAGAGATTAAACACCTTCAAAATGGTGCCCCTTTAAAAGCTCTTCTCCCCACCATTCCCACAACACTAATTTTTAAAACACCATTTGGGCCTCAAAATTTATATACATAATCTTTTAGGTATCATAATGGGGAGGAGGATGGAATTCATTCCATTTTCTTGTTTGGTTGTAAGATCGGCCTAGGAATTATTAGAGTTGGAAGGAACTAGGTAAGATCTCAAGTGTAAAGATAATTAAATATCAAAGACAGAATCATCCGTATCATAGTGTTAATGATTTCCATGTGTGGCTATGAAAGATGGACAGTGAAGAAAACTGACAGGAAGAAAATAAGGTCATTCGAAGTGTAGTGCTGGAGGAGAGGTCTGCAGATACCGTGGACTGCCAGAAAGACAAAGAAATTGGTCCAATGCAGACTGAATTCTCTCTAATAATAATTAAACCAAGACTATAGATGATATTACTAATTGGAAAAGATGATAATCCTCATTAAAGCAGAAGGCAGTAGGAAAAAACGAAGATGTTACTACAGGTGGATTGATTTAATTAAAGAAGCCACAACCCTGAGTTTGCAAGGCATGAACAGAGCACTTGGTAACTGGGGCTCTTCAAATTCTCACATTTATGTTTGTGTGCATGTATGTACAAGTTGCTCATCAATTTACAACAATCCCATGAATTTCCTAGTTTTCTTAGGCAAGAAATACTCAGATGGTTTTGCCAGTTCCTTCTTCTAAAATATATCCAACAGCACCTGGTATTTATTGGCAGTCTCCCATCCAAGTACTAACCAGACTGACCCTGCTTTGCTCCCAAGATCAGATGGGATCTGGTCCCTTTAGGACATTTAGGCCTCTCACAATTATATCATCACCTTAGGTTGTGGCCAACTTGACAGCAAATAGCAATGATGAATATAATGTATCTTATATTAATATTGTGGTATAGTGGTTTAAGCATTGGATTACGACTCTGAAGACCAGGGTTCAAATCCCAGCTTGGCCATGTAAACCCACTGGGTGGCCCTGGGAAGTCATACACACTCATCCTCAGAGGATGGCAATGGCAAACCCCCTCTGAAGAAACCTGCCAAGAGAACCCTAGGATAGATTTGCCATAGGAGTGCCATAAGTTGGAAATGACTTTAAGGCGCACGACAACAACAACAAATATTAATATTATATTATGAAGAGAGATCCTGCAGAGGTCTCAGATGATGACATCATTGCTGTGTGTCCAGTTACAGGGACAGAGCTCTGCACTTTTCTGCCACCAGTAAATAAAGGCCTTTGTTGGAGGGCCTGCAATAAATAAAAGGGTTTGGGAGGAGTTTGCTTGCTGTACAAAATCAATAGAGAATTGCTACCTCCATGACAATAAATAATAAATAGACTTACATAGGTGTAATTTGCACTTACCTGTGTGTAAGTCACTAACAGATGTCAGCCTAAAACTTGGTTATGCTTCCCTGAAATCATCATGTTAATCATGTCTAACTTGACATTGATTTCTATGGTTCTGCTCTAGGTTTGACCAGCTGTTACTTGAAGCCATTATTCCCAGTCCCCCAAAAGACAGTTTGGAAGCATCACATACTGGTATTTTCACAGAATTACAGAACGGTAGAACTCAAAGAGACCTCAAGTATAATCTAATTCAACTCACTGCTAATGCAAGAATCTACTGCTAAAGCACCACTCACAGGGAGTCGTCCAAACTCTGATAGAAAACAACAACCAAACACCTCTAGTGAAGGAGACTCCACCAGCTTCCAAGAAGTCCATTTCACTACTGAACACAGGTCATACCCTGTATCAGATTGTTTATGTCTATTATATGTAGCCACAGGATGATAACCATAAATCTAGATGCACTCTTAAGGTTTCAGAAGCTAAGGCTTCTATTATTTATTGCTCTGGCAATTAACTTCTCTCTCCTTTTTTTCAAATGTGTTTTGGGGCTTTTCAAACTGGTTGTAAGATTTGCGTAGTGACACTGTCATTCATCTTTGTTTTCATAAGTATCAGCAAGTTGCCATGTCCCACTGGCAACACAAAGAAAACTTTAGGGAGTACATGCTAAAGAAATTGTTAGGCAGATATAGATTTTTCTCCCACTCCAGGTCAATGGTTCAGATAATGACTAGTAATAAGGAAAATATTTTCAGCTATCCTTTGGGCTTAACAGTACTGCAAATTTAAATTGACAGAGGAGAGTTCTATTTTAAAAGAAAGCCATGTGTACCTAGGAACGTGCTATATTAAAAGTCTTACATTTTTTGTAAGCAAATAATTTGTTTTAGTGTTAACACTCTCATGTTAGACAAAGAACACAATTTAGACTCAAATACCACCAGTTTTTTGGAGAAAAGATGGAGTATAAGTCCAACAAATAGATAAATATATAATTGGAATAAACTTTTAAACATTAAATGTTTGATCCTTGTGTTATATTATACCTACAGATTTTGTTATTTAAGTCCACTTATCCCAGGGGAGTCTAAAGACTAACCAGAGTTATGGATATTCTGTTGTTCTGATATAAGTGCAAAATTATGTGCTCCTAACACATTGAACACATAACAATGTTTTCATAAGACATTGAGCTTAAGGGAAAGGAGCAGGACATATCAATAGCAATTAAAAAACTAGATTTCCCAGAAATTTATGCCAAATGATATTAATAGGGGGAAATCACCAAAGAGGAATTCAAACATATAGCAAGCACGTATAGGTGGAAAGTCAGAAAACCTAAAGCACAGAATGAGCTCAGGAGTATAAGAACAATAAAAAGGGCTTTTTTGGTTATATCCATAGTGAAAGGAAGAAGGAAATGGTAGGGCCATTGCATGGAGAAGATGGTGTAATGCTAACTGAGGACAGAGAAAAGACAGAACTACTCAATACTTCTTTGCCTCAGTCTTCTCACAAAAGGAAAAGGATACTCAACTTGAGGAAAATGGAGCAGAGGACACAATAGAGAAAAAGTTCAACAGAATAAATAAAGTGGCAGAAAGGAATACCTGGTTAATCTAAGCGAATTCAAGTTTCCAAGGTCAGATGAACTAGCAATAGTAATAGCAAGTACATTTCTATACCGCTTATCAGTGCACTTAAGCACTCCCTAAGCAGTTTACAATGTGTAAGTTAATTGCCCCTAACAAGCTCATGGGTACTCACATCCAAGGGTGTTAAAAGAACTGGCAGAAGTAATCTCAGAGCCACTGTCAATAATTTTTGAGAATTCCTGGAGAATTGAGTGAAGTGGAGGAGGGCAAATGTTATCCATTTATTTATTTATTTTGGTCAGGCCTCAGCCGGAATACTGTGTCCAGTTCTGGGCACCACAATTTAAAAAGGATGTTGACAAGCTGAAGCAAGTCCAGAGGAGGGCAACCAAAATGATGAAAGATCTGGAAACCATGCCCTATGAGGAGCAGCTTAGGGACCTGGTTATGTTTAGCCTGGAGAAGAGAAGGTTAAGAGGTGGTATGTTAGCCCTGTTTAAATATTTGAAAGGATATCATACTGAAGATGGAGCAAGTTTGTTTTCTGCAGCTCCAGAGAGCAGGACCTGGAGCAATGGATTCAAACTACAGGAAAAGAGATTCCACCTCAACATTAGGAAGAGCTTCCTGACAATAAGAGCTGTTGGACAGTGGAATACACTGCCTCAGAGAGTGGCAGGGTCTCCTTCTTTGGAGGTTTTTAAACAGAAGCTGGATGGCCATTTGTCAGGAGAACTGTGATTGTGTCTTCCTGCATGGCAGGGGGGTTGGACTGGATGGCCCTTGTGGTCTCTTCCAACTCTATGATTCTATGATTCTAATAGTCCCAACTAGAGCAGGCCCACTGAATCAGTTGTTGAATGATGTGTCAATATTAACAACTAATTCAGTGGGCCTGCCATTAATTAAATGGTATTTCAACTCTAGTTGGGGCTAGCACTTGGATTTCATCTTCATTTTCTGGACATATGGGTTCTCCTTTTTGTAAGTAATGGACCTCAAATGTATATTTCCATGTTTAGAAATATGAGTATTGCTACCTAAGACTGAAGGCATGACAATTCTCCAGAATATGTGGCCTCCTGCTTATTGTATCACTATAGTGTGAACTGGAAGAGAGCACTGGTTAACACAGGAAACAGAGATTGGAAAGTGAAAGAACTGCTAACATGACCTGCTGAAGCTACCTATAACTGAGTGGTAGTAGGATGATGTTCTGTGTTGTATCACTTATATATATCTTCAGGAAATCATGGCCTTCTTCAAACTCACTTTCCAAGTTCTGCTTCACATGAAAGGGTCAGACTATTTGTCCATCTAATTTGCCATTATTGAAACTGATTAGCAGTGGCTTTCCAGGGTTTCAGAGGAGAGTTTTTCCCAGCATTACTTGGAGTTGCTATGTACTGAATCTGGGACCTTCTGCCTAAAGCATGTGCACTGGGCTATACTGAGCCACATTATCTTATACGAAGTATTGTTTTTATGTGGCAGTCCCACTGAATTTTATGACTGTTGCCATGGGATCATTCTAGCAACACTGGGCCTTGAATAGTGATCTCTGTCCATGCCTAAAATGAGATGGTTGTCATCTATACTCCTCAGTGTTGTTTACTATAGGATGGCCTAAGTCTTATTGTAGTCTCAATTAGAGCAGACTCATTGAAACAATGGGATTTACATAACGTTGACTTACTATTCAACAATTTATTTACTTTAGTTAGCCACAGTAGTCCATGCTATTGGTAACTTCCTGATTACACTACCGCACTGTATGTGGGACTGCCCTTGAAGATGACTCAAAGCTTGTCTACATGGGTGATTTACCCCAAATTTACATGATTTATGGCCAAAACTCTGAATTAGGTCCAGACTGTCTTCATGACACTTGCACATGATTTGGGGCTTCCTCTCCCAACCTGCATTTAAATAACTTAACTTTTGCTGTGTGTTTTCAGTGATATGGCAGCTGCCTTCACTCATGGTCCCTGAAAACTGCCTAGAGTTGCTGATGCAGGTGCAAGTGAGGTCAGAACGAGGTGCTCAGCATTGATATTATGGCTGGGCATCTGATTCTGACCTCAACAGTGGCCCAAGGAGATGAGTGGGAATTTTGTGGGAAGGCAAATGCTTATAGTTTGCTGCCTGAGCTGAAAACCCACAGCAAAAGGGAGCAGGTAGGGAGGAAATTCAGTGACAACTCAAGGCCAGAATACCCAGGGGTACCCAAGTATTCTGGCAAGTGAAGATGGGGGCTCAGAAATGCAAAATGCAGCAGCAAGATTGATGACCAGAGAACCATAGAGACAATATATAATTCTGGGAAAGTTGAGCAATCACAGTGAAGATTTTCACACGACGACTCAATTAAAGAGGACTTATCCCAGGAATAACCAGGGCATGATCCTGGTTATTCCTGGGATAAGTCCTCTTTAATCACAATGTGTTAAAATCTTCACCACAACTGCATGACTTTCCTGGGAAAATGACTCTTTAAAACCCCGATTTCCCCCCATGTAATAAACTCCTATGTTTACTATATTTTTTATCTTGTTTGAATTAATCTAAGCATTCTAAGATCCTATGATAAAGGATGGGATATAAGAGTTTTAATAATTAAATTAATAAATAATTAGGAATAACTAATAGATTTTGGGCCAATATGTTCTTAAAATCATTTAACATGATCTGACCATCCTTATGTATCCTTAGACTTAGCAAAGCCAATGGCTCAAGCTTAACTGTCCAATGAAAACACTAATCTTTTGCACTGGATAACATGTAGAGTTTTTTTTTTTTTAATGGATATCATGACTATAGTTGGTTTATGAATAAATAAACTCTGAAACCCCCAGAGGCCTACAAATAAACATTCATGCAAGAGATAGTTTTTTACTGCAAGTTTTTTACTGCTTTGCAGTACTGCAGAAGCAAAGCAGAGGACTTGGAGGAAGAGAAGTTTTAAAACTCTGAGCAATTTCCAGGGTTGTCTCTCACAGTTGCTCTACTCCTTTAAAAGCTTGAGATAATAACCTGCTGGACCCAAATGAACTGAGCAATAGAGAGACACTTCTGTGCAAATACCTGTTGTATGAACTGAACAATAGAAAAGCACTTTCATTCATAATGCATTCACAATACATAATCCAGCAAATGGTTAGATCTAGTCAATGTTAGTGACTTCAAGGTTCCCTGCATTAGAAACTAGGGTATGTATTTCCTTGTGCCATCCATCCATGACTTAACTGAGCAACATTATCTTTATTGTTGCTTTCAAGCTGGCCCTATGGATGAGACTCCCAGCTCTCCGCTGCTCAGCCTAGGTCCTGCAAATTCATATCCATGACCTGCTTAATATGTCCCTCCACCTTTCCTAGCATTATTGTCTTGTCCAATGAATCATGCTTTCTTATGAAGGGGCCAAAGCATGACAATTTCAACTTAATCATCTTAGCTTCCAGGGAGATTTCAGGCTTGATCTGTTCTAGGACCCATCTGTTTGTCTTTTTGGCTGTCCACTGTATCCTTTAGCACTCTTCTCTAGCACCACACCTCAAATGAACTTATTTTCATCCTGTCTGCTTTCTTTAGCTCTCATACCTGTAGATGCTGATGGGGGTTTGTACAATTCTAACTTTGTGCTTAGATGTATATCTTAACTCTTGGATCTTGTTTAGTTCTTTCATAGCTGCCCATTCTCAGTCTTTTTCTGATTTCTTAACTACAGTCACTGTTCTGATCGATATTTGATTCAAGGTAGGAGAACTCTTTTATTATTTCAATTTCCTCATTGTCTAGGCTGAATATGTGTAGAACCTCCATGGTCATTATTTTTGTTTTCTTTATGTTCAGCATTAAGCTTTGCAGGATGTTCCTTAGTAGTTGTTCCAAGTATATTATACATTTAAAAATACGATTCAGCCAAGAATAAGCCATTTTGTATCCATTTGTTTTTGTGTCTGCTCAGAAATATACCCCACTGTGTTCAGCACTATTTCCCCTGAAGTGGATATAGGTTAACTCTTTATTAAAATATATACATTTTTGCCCCAAAGTTTCTGCGTAATGCATGTTAACAAAAATGTCAGTTGGACTAACCAGTTTTATTACATTTAATTACTATAATCAACACAAACTGATAGGCATGTAAAAAGTTTTCCATGTTGTTCCTGACATACAGAATTCTGCTCTATTATTTGAAACCCTTTCTTTAGAAGGATTACTACTTGGGCTAGGAACTAAGAGCAGATAATAAAGGCATGCAGACATTTAGTTTGTGCTCAACTATGAATGTGTTTTACTTGTATTACATATTCAAGAGAAGCTTAATGCATTTTGAAACATGAATAGCACTATAATCCTGAGTTTATAATGGCAATTAAAGATATAAAACATATGTAATAGGAAGAAAAATTTAAATGCTGTTCAGCAATTTACTAAAAATATGAAGAGTGGAAAGAGTTTTATGGTTCCCTCCATAACTGCCTCTTGGTCTCCTTCAAGATATCCAGCATCTGTAATTTTTTTTTTTTGCAGGCTTATCAGTATGAGTAAAAGAGTCTTCTCATTCTATATTCTGCTTTCATGGAAGCTCCAGTCTAAACTTAGGGTTGTTGGTCAACTAGATAGTATTGCTTTGCCATTATCGCTCTGTACTGTTTTCTGAGATAGCTGCAAAGAGTGATTACTACATAGTATCTATGTGTAAACTGTTAAGAGTTCCAGGGATTACAGGTTATAAACTGTAAACTGTTACAGGTTATAGGCATAAAGAAACCACTCATCCTTAGCATCCAAATAGGTGGTGATATTATCACTTTCATCCATTCAGTATACT
Organism: Phrynosoma blainvillii; assembly: GCA_026167975.1. Classification (NCBI taxonomy): domain Eukaryota; kingdom Metazoa; phylum Chordata; class Lepidosauria; order Squamata; family Phrynosomatidae; genus Phrynosoma; species Phrynosoma blainvillii. The sequence goes on along the minus strand of JANUYF010000002.1, from coordinate 286,490,493 downwards.
GAGAGGAGAACAGATGGTGAATAGGTTTCCAGGTGTTAAAAACTTGGGGTGCATCTTGTAAGGAAGGGGTATGAAAAAGTGCAATTGCTGAAATCTCTCTGATCATATGCCCACCATTTTCATTGAACTTTCCCTCCTTTTTCCTTCTCTTGTTATCTCACATTAACAGAACAAATTTTCCAGTTCTGCAGAAGTCCATAGCAAGGAGTGTGCATTTTCCTGATCTCCTTTGCATTATGCTTTGACCTTCATATTTTTTTATTTCAGGAAAAGGAGTAGTGGTTTTTCTGTTATTTGCATCGCTTAGTACATTTCTGAAGGCTTTACTAAGACTAGATTTACATTTATCTATGAATAATAAAGCAAGAACCTTTCATTAACATTTTTTCCTCATTGGCTATTTCTAAAACTATAAGATCAAGACAGAAAACACATCACACAATGTCTGCATAAGATATGGAACTATAGCAATGGGACTGTTGATGACTGGAAGGCATTATTCTTTTGTAATTTTGCCAAATGATTACAGAAAACAGAATCACAGAGAAACTCACCCTCCCTCTCTTTCACTCTCTCACACACTTCCCTCTCCTTAGGAATACATTGACTTTTCATGGGCAATAAATTAAGTGATGGTCTTCTTTTAACAGCTTAAAGATTAACCAGGAAATATCTCTTTAAGTCTCCCATGTTAGTGCTAATTCAGAGTGGCAGCTGATGCTGAATTCCAGTCACAGGAACAATTATAATTCCAAGCACTGAAAAAAACCATTTACTTTACTTTCCATTCTTTGTGAATGGTTGAATCTTCCATGTAATGCAGTTTAAAACTGTGAAGAGGCTACCTCTGTCTCTTTAACCCAAACTTAAGTTGGGTCAGTTTTAAAACAGAGGTTGAGTATGTTTATGTAGCCAAACCTTAGCAAGTATGGTCAGTATTATTCAAGTTCATTGCAACTGCGTCTCAAAGATTAATAAGAAATGCATGCATATAAAAGAATAAAAGAACAGTGAATTAGTCTACATATGTGACAATAGGGAGCTGGAATACTAGACCCAGAGAAGGCTTCCTTGCCCTTAAGAGGTACATAGAAAGGAGAATTCTCCAATGGCAGATTTTTCCATACGCAAATGTCAAAGTGACAAGGCCAGCATGACAAAGCACAATGGTGCCCCTCATCTCATTCCACATACAGAAATTGATGACTGCCAGTTAAAACATTGATGCTACTTCAGGCTCAAGGTATCTTGGCTAATTCTTGCATGATCAAAGCAATGGAGGATTGGGGTAGAGATGGGGAGACTGTGCCTTTAAGAGTATAATGATCCTCTCTGGGAGTCCACTGAGGAACCACCAGAATAACTTTGCTTAGCTGGGAATGAGCAGTGAAAGCTACTGGCTTTCATGTCAGAGGCAGTGATGGGACTTTAATGGAGCTATCCAAAGTCCTGAACATTATCCCCCAAATAGATGCAGTATCCTAGATGGCTCCTTAAAAATTGCAACTATCACCCACATCATAGTCACAAATCCACCAGTTGCCACTGAGCTTGTGGAATTGTTCAGATGTCTTCCTTCAGTCTTCTCTCAGAATAGTTTACATACAGAAGAGAGCTCCTAGCGGGATCCACCAACATTTGTCTGGAAGACAGATATTCTTTAGAGAGGCATGTAATGTGTTGTGGATGATGACCATCTGAGATAGCAACCAGTCTCTTGGATTGCTCTTGGAGGTCTGGTGTTTCAGCCATGGGATGGTTGGGAGGTGTCATAGATTGATATTTGGGCCTCTGTTGTACTTGCATCAGGTTGTTTCCCCCTGCTTTTGTTTGTTCATCCACAGGTGTTAAACATTTCAATGGTTCTAGGTCAATAATGTGGCCATTGTTTAACCAAATTACTGTCTGGTCTCATTGTTTCATGGTTAGTCAACAATAGTTTTCACAGAATAGAGAGCTCATAGAGGGATCTACCAACATTGGTCTGGTAGGCAGATGTATTCTTTAGAGAGGCATGTAATGTGTTGCTGGAATGGAGTACAGCTGTCACATCCAACAAGTGTCACCAGTCTGAGCCCCTTGTCGGTGTGTCAGCATGAGTTAAAATCTGCATCATGAATCCATGAATAGCAGGTTAATTTATTCCAGTCACATGGGGTAATTGATTAAATCCTATTTAATTTTGAAGATTTTCATTTCTGATGACATTCTTGGACCTTGAACTCTTCACTTGAACAGCTTATTTCTAATCACAAAATAATAACCCCCTTCTTGATCTGATCAAGATGTGTATTATGAATAATTTAGAAGATTTATCTTGCCTCAGTTTCACTGTTCTCATTCACTCCAATGCATGCTCTTGTCAGTGGAGAACCTCAAGGAATGCACGAAACCAATTAAACAGTTAATACCCACTGTTGATGATACACTGCCCAAACCTATGCATGCTCAGAACTAAGTACCAGTAAATTCAAGGGGACTTACTCCCAAGTAAGCATTCCTAAGATTTGCAATTATAAAGAATTGATGAAAAGAGAGGTGGTAGAAATGGTTATAGTGTACTGCTTGCTCAAATCATTATAAAATAAAAAATGTGCAGTGGAAAGTCTGAATCATAAGCTTTGAGATGTGTGTCCTGAACCATGACTTGTGCATATAACAAAACTGTGAAAAGCAAGAAGTATTTCCACCATATTCTGCCACCATAAATGTATGAAACAAACACTGACATTACACATTTTTTGCATAGCAGCCAAACAGTTTGTATTACTCCCAAAAAATTAAACACCCCTCATTAACTGACAGTATATTCTTTATGACTTCTTAAAGACCATTTTCAAAATTTTCAATGCTTTGAAAATAACTAATGTGAGACAACATGTGTCAGGTGCAAAGAAATGTCTCAGAACCATTTGAGTTAAGAACAGGCAGTCATCAAGTGAATTAGACCAGAAACCCAGTCCTTCTAATCTAAGCATTATGATTCCACAGTGACCAGCCAGGTGTTTGTGGGACATGAATGCACTGGTTCTTGTGAGGCATGTTGCCTCCGATCCTGGAAGTAATATATAGCCACCATGATGTGTTATCATTGACACACAGCCCATAATCAAATGGCAGAATTCACTGCCGCAGCATGTAGTAATGATGGCCAGCAACTTGGATGGCTTTTAAATGGAAATATACAAAATTTTGGTGGATATAGCTATCAGCAACTATCAGTCATGATGGCTACATATTATCTTCAGTATCAGAGGCAACAGAGCCAGTGTGGTGTAGTGGTTGGACTAGGACTCTTCACTCAGACAACTACACTATGCTGGCTCTGTTGACTATGACTCTGAAGACCAAGCTTCAAATCATCATTCATCCATAGAACTTCATTGGTTGACCTTGGGCAAATAATTCTTTCTCAGTCTCAGAGGCTGAGAGGAAGGTAAAGGCAACCCCCTTCTGAATGAATCTTGCAAAGAGAACCCTGTGATAGGTTTGCCTTAGTCACTATAAGCTGGAAACAGCTTCAAGGTGCACAGGACACACATCAGGGGCAACATGGCTTTTTTGTTGAGGAACAACAAACAACAAGCAAGCAAATACACTAGCAAGAGGGTTCTATTGTATTTTTGTCTTACTTGTGGGCTTCCCATGAACATCTGGTTGGTGACAGAGTGAACAGAAAACAGGATTAGATGGGCCTTTGGTCCAATCAGGCATGACTCTTATGTTTTTATGGCAGGATTATCCTTCATGAATTTGTCTAGTTCTCCTTAAATAGCAACAGCAAGTACATTTCTATACTGTTTATCAGTGCACTTAAGCACTCCTTAAGCAGTTTACAATGTGTAAGCTAATTGCCTCCAATGAGCTGGGTAATCATTTTAATGAAGCAGCTTCATTTATATATCACTTCATATCATGCTATGGGATGTCTAAGCGGTTTACAACTGTAAGCTCATTGCCCCCCAACAGTTGGGTACTCATTTTAGCGACCTCAGAAGGATGCAGGCCTGAGTCTAGCCTGAGCCCTGCCAGGGATCGAACTCACAACCTTGTGGCTGTGAATGGCTGCAGTACTGGCATTTAACCAATGTGCTACCAAGGCTTCTTAAAGACATCCAAGTTGGTGAATGTCACTGCTATGTATACTAGTGAATTCCATGTCATGCTGCAAATGAGACGTGAACATGATTCCAGTATCTCAGCCAAAGCTAGAGATACCGGGATGAAATCAGGAAGCAGGATCAGGCTGCTCATGGTGAAGATATTTATTTACAAGTGATAAGGAGATACTATATACAGTAGAAGGAACTGAATAAACAGACAGAGGGCCTTTGCAGACTGCCAGAAATAGTGCACATTAAATTGAGGCACTGCCCTGGCTCAGTGCTAGGGAATCATGGGAACTGTAATTTATTGTGGCACCAGAGCTCTCTAACAATGTCCCAGAAAAAAAATACAATTCCCATGACTCCCTAGCACTGAGCCAGGGCAGTGCCTCAATTTAATGTGCACTATTTCTGGCAGTCTGCAAAGGCCCAGAGTTCCTCTCAGTACTCACAGTAGCTCTCAGCAACACTCACTATGGGGGGTTGCAGACTGCCAGAAATAGTGTGAATTCAGTCCACTTTTAGGGTTAGGGTTAGTGCTAGGGAATCATGGGAACTGTTATTTTTCTGAGACATTGAGCCTTCTCTGTCAGACAACTCTGATGCCACAATAAAATACAGTTCCCATGGTTCCCTAACTCTAACCCTAACCCTAAAAGTGGACTGAATTCACACTATTTCTGGCAGTCTGCAACCCCCCTAACTCCAGCAAACTCTACACACCAACTATACGATAGCTCACACATGGTTTACATTAGACACAGCTATATATACCCTAGGTTGATGCCACTCTCCAGTCCATGGCATAATGCATTACCTCATAGTGCTGAGTCATACATATCACAGGGGCAGTATACAATACACATCTTAGTTTCTGGCCACCTCAAGGACATTTATCTACATGTCCTGGCCTTGTCGCACACAGCACACACATTATGACTGGGCAGTTCACTAGATCTTAATTTTACATTGCCACAGGCTGAAATTCCAAAGTTCAAGAATGTACTACCTGAACAAATAATTCCTTTTATCTGGGCTGAATCTCCAACCATTCAGCTTCATTTGATAACCTCTGGTTATAGTATTATGAGAATGTTTCTCCCTACCCACTTTTGTCTAGACCATACACAGTTTTATACAATTCTGTCATGTTTCCCCTTATTCACCTTTCTCCTAAGTTTGTTGTTGTTAGGTGTTTTCTAATTGGCTCCAACTTATGTTGTCCCTATTCCAGCATTTTCTTGGAAAGATTAATTCAGAGAAGGTTTGTTATTGCTGTAGTTGAGAGAGTGTGGCTTGCCCAGACCACTCAGTGGATTTCCATTGCTGAGTGGGAATTCAAACTCTGGTCTTCAAGAGCTAGTCCAACACTCAAACTATTACACCATGCTGGCTCCCACTATACCACATTGTTTCCCATCTTAAATACTGTAATCTATTTTAATTTCTTTCACAAAGGAGTTGTACCAGCCATTTCCATAACTTTCATTGCCCTTTCCTAGACCTTTCCCAGCTCTGCAATATCCTTTGAGATGTGGAAATCAGAACTATACACATAGTTTGCCAAGTGTTGTCACATTATAGCGTTGTGTAAGGGTATTGTAATACTGAAAGCCAGGGTACTGTAGTGACTTAAATGCTGGACTAGGACTCCAAGAGACAAGGGTCTGAATCCCTGCTCAGCCATTGAAACCCATTGGGTGACCTTAGGCAGGTTACATCATGACTTGATGTGACATCATGACAAGTCACCCTCTCTCACTCTAAGAGGAAGACAATGGCAAACCTTGCTGAATAAATCTTTATAAGAAAACCCTATGATAGGGTTGCCATAATTCTGAGGGACTTAAAAGCACATAAGAACAATTATGACACTAGTTTTAATTTCAATTCCTTCTCGTATTATTACCCAAGTATATGGGTGATTTCCATTAAGAACTTACACAAAACAAAGAAAAGTTTGTTAATTGTGCAAAGGCACTAGCACATTCTCTTCATTCAGGTTCCTCCCCTTTGGACTTTTACCATTAACCCAGAGATGCACAATGTATGCCCTTCCAGTTGTTCGTGAAGTGCAACTCCCATCATCTTCCCTACTGGCAATCCTGACTGGCAGTGATGAAAATTAAAATCCAATTTAAGTGGCCCATTTCTGCTCTGAATGAGGAAATTATTTCATATTCCTGACATTGGTTATGCTGGATGGGGTAAAATGGGATTGTATTCCCAAACCTTTGAAGCTCACCAAGAATCAGGAGGACAGCACATTAACAAATAATGAGTGTGGTTAGATTATCAAGCTACTTGCACTAGACTGGTGTTAGTGCAAGTATAGCATTTCAAGAAAACGCAGGCCTTTTAACTTGCCTGAAAATTCCCTTGGTGAACAACAGTTCCTCAAACTTGTAGAAAATTTGAAAATGCAAAGCAAGTTGCTTGTCATGATATCACACCTAAAAAGCATGGCAGTGTTCTTTTAAAGCAGAGCTTACTTCTTAACATTCTTGGATAAGGTTGATTTCCCCCTTGCAGATACTGCAACTTCAAAGGGAAGTTGCTGTGAGATTTTATTTTATTTTTCCTAGCGCCTGATATTTGTCTTAGGCAGCTTCTCTGATGCTCATAAATTATCAATAGACAGTTGAAGCTATCCAGGTTCATGGAGGAAACCAGGTAATTATGTTTGTAGTTCAAAACAGGAGTTGTCAGTTTTAATTAGGCAAAGCTGAGAGGGCACAGGAAATTTTAAATTCTGTTGCAAGAACTTCTGACTGAGTGTAGAAAAGTTGATATAAACAATAAAAACAAATAAGTAAAAACTAAAAAGAGAATGAGTAAAGGATTTTGGGATGATGTTAGAGTCCTCTCATCTTTGTGGAGTGAACTTTGTATGTTCCTGAAGAGTACTGTTTCGGATAATGGGTAGGGGCAATAGGAGGAACAGTTGGATAGAACAGATACACTTCTGAACAAAATCTGGATTTTGTTGACACTCAAGGCAAAGCTATGTGTAATAGGAAAAACATGGAGCTGTCCCATTCTCCATATTTTCTCTTCTCTTTCTCTTTCCTTACACCATGGGATACTGGAGCATTATGTGGCCACATTGTGCAATGCCACCTCTCTGCCTGCATGTAACACGAGTAAACCAACAGAGGTGGCAAATGAACAGGGCAATGTTATGTCATCAGGCCCTCTCACAGGGTCAAAAATGCCTGGAGTAGTCCCATCTTTTGAGGCCCTAACCATACATGGGTGTCTGCAGAAACAGGGTTGGGGAAAAGTGTCATACTGGTATCTGAACATGCACAGAGTCTTTATAATTTCATCCACATGGCACTTGTGAAAAGAGGACAGAGTTCTTCTCCCATTTTGACAATCCTTCTTGGTTCATACTAAATCACAGTGAAAAGGAAAAAATAGATTTGAATTGCATTCACATATATGCCCTATTTTCTTAATTATCCCATTCACATCCAATCTTTATTCTAAGGAGCTTGGTGGGAGTTATCAGGGCTGGCCCTACCATTCGGGAAAATGAGGTGTCCACTTTGGGCAGTATGTTTTGTGTGCCATGAAAAGCCAGCAACCATTTCATTTCGTTTCTTCCAAGGAAGGGGAGAGCATTTGTGGGATTTTCTGCCTAGTGTTGGGTTGCCTTTGGGTGTGATGCCTCTTGACTATGGGCCTTTGCAGACTGCCAGAAATAGTGCAAATTGAGTCCACTTTGAGGGTTAGGGTTAGTGCTAGGGAATCATGGGAATTGTTTTTTTTTTCTGAGACATTGAGCCTTCTCTGTCAGAGAGCTCTGGTGCCACAATAAAATACAGTTCCCATGATTCCCTAACCCTAACTCTAACCCTTAAAGTGGACTCAATTTGCACTATTTCTAGCAGTCTGCAAAGGCCCTATGTGTAAGGACTCCATTTGCTGGTTTACCTCTGGAGTCAAAGTGCTTAGAGCCAGACCTAATCCCATATACTGCCCTGTTAACTGGCTCAGATGAGAGGCTGTGGCTTGCTAGAATTGCCTCTGTAGTGATGCGACCTGGAATGGCACGTTGTTCTGCATGTATGAGAAAGTCCATTTCCTGCTTAATTCTTCAGATCAAACTGCTATTAAAGGGATAAAGAGGGCTGAGGAAACTGAGGAGTAGGTTACAATTCTGATGCTTGTTGGGAAGTGAATTCATTCTGGATTTTGAGCCTAAACTTTTAAGGGGTTATTCAAGGCACTAAACCCTATCATCAAACTACAGTCAACACTTTAGTTAGTGCCTTTAAAGTTTGGACTAAAATCCACTGATATTGGAACCACCAGCCTTCCCAGTCTAATCCTTGCTTCACATGGCTTTTTTTTCCTTTGCACTTCTAACAGGTCATTCATATGCTTTCATTTCACATCTGTGTCCCACATCTGTGACAGATGAAGTGCTCATCAAATATCTTATGGGGTCAGTACTTTCCCCCCATCATCTGTTGATATTATATATAGGAGAAACTTACGTTTTCTAAAAACCAAAACACCATTCATGCAGCAAAGCATAATTGGACTAAGCTACTGCAGCTGTATCACTCTTACGCTTTGGGGGGAAATTTGTTGCTCCTTTTTGGGAGAGGAACATGGAATCATTAGTGAGTTCTAAAAGAACTGTAATATTTGGTTGACATTCTTTAACCTTTCAACCAACTTTCAGTTTTCTACTGAACTCAGTTTAGACACCACTGTTCTCTTACTTTGTTCTATCTGACTTAATGGCAGCACAGAATTATGTGACCTCTATGATAGAAGAATTCAGCCAGAATTGATTTTTCATGAGTTGGTCCTCTTTTCCTTTTTGTCAAGGCACTGAAACTTACTTACCAGACTAGAAAAATGGCAGTGAGTATAACCTTTGTTCTCTGAGACTGTGGATTAAATTGAAGAGTCCTAGTCTTAAATAGGTTTCAGATGGAATTGCTTTATAACATTTTTATCACAATTTGGCAATTTCAGTGCACATCTTGGATAACAGATTGAATTCTTCCTACTGATATGGAAGAAAGTTCTCCATTTCTCTCACAGCCTATAGGTCTTGGAAAGAAATGGAGAAACAGCAATGGGGAGCTTCCCCCTGGTGTTGCACTCCCTGACTTCCCCTACCAGCATGCTGGCAGGGAATAATACAGCATAAAATGAGTGAAAAGAAAATCAGTGCTCATCTGCAACCTGGATTGTAACTCCCACTATCCCTGTTGGCTGGGGCTGATGAAAGTTGTGGGCCCCTTGTTGGGGGAAGCCTCTCCAGGCAATGCTTCTTGCATTGCCTATATCTGAGTGCAGTGAACCTTTGGCCAGCCAGATGGTTTGGACTGCAACTCCCACAATCCCTTATAATTGACTATGCTGGTGGTGGGCTTCTGGGAGTCAAAATCCACAATATCAGAAAGGCCAAATTACATGTATTTTGAACAAATTGTTCTTGAAAGCAATAAGGTTGCTCCCCAGACAGCGTTAAGAACAATGGGAAGCCACTTGAAGGAGGCAAACTCAATCACCTTTTGAATGTTTTGAATGTTTTTAGGATGCTGACTGAGGCTTCTTCTATTTGACTGTAGGCACAGGTTCAGCATGTCTTGGAGTTTATGCAAAATTATGAAGACAAGGGGCTTCTAATGCTATCAGCTAAAAGGCATCATGCAGCTACTTCATTTCCCCCTTCCCCCACATCTGAAGATTTTTTGTAGTAAGGTAAAGGTAAAAGATGGAAGTAGCAATGGGGAGGGATACAAGTTGAACAAAAGGATGTCTAGGCTCTGTCATGCTCTGAATGAGGCAAAATGACTGCAAGACAAATGCCTTGTGTGGAAACATTCAGTGATTATTACAATAACAAATGGTAGTCATTGTGGTGTAGTAGCCAAAGAGCCTGACTAGGGGGCTAAGCAGACGGGTGGCACGGGGCTGCCCCGGGAAGCTGCAGATCGGGGCTGAGGCATCCGTATTCCTCGGTCCCGCGGCACAGCTTCGCCGCCCCAGGAAGGAGCGCTAAAATAGCGCTCCTTCCACAAATCGCCGAAGGTGCACCGCAAAAGTCTGCTGGCGTGCCTTCGGCACCTCTTCCGCTGCAGCGTGTGTGGACACTGCAGTGGAAAGGCATCCTCAGAGCGCCGGCCGTGCGGAGGGCCGGCTGCTTTGACGACGTCTTCAGGAAGGGGTTGGGGCACCCAGCGTGTGGCTGCCCCTCCCCTTCCTTGCCTGAAGACAGTGCTTTAGGACTCCCAAGAGATGAGGGTTTGCATCCCTGCTCCATAGAAATCTACTGGATGATCTAGACAAATCAATCTCTCAGCCTTAGAGAAAGGCAAAGACAAACCTTCTTGGAATCAATCTTGCCAAGAATCCTAGGACAGAATAGAGTCAGCATATGCCAGAGCCAGCTTGAAGACACCTAACAACAGTAGTACTGTATTTAGTGTTGGCTATGGTTCCCTCACAATTCAGCATTGTAGCTACATAATGGTGGTGGGTAGCTTCCATGGTAATTGTGCAGTGTTGAATTCACTGTTTGTTTTTTTACAGTAGACCCTTGGTATCTACTGGGGTTTGGTTCCAGAAACTGCCGTGGATGACAACATCTGTAGATGCTCAAGTCCCATTAAATGCAGTGGTGTAGTAAAATTGTGTCCCTTATATAAAATGCCAAAATCAAGGTTTGCTTTTGGAAATTCATTTAAAAAAATATTTTCAAGCTGTGGATAGTTGAATCCATGGATAAAGAATCCATGGATACGAAGGGTCAACTGTAGTTGAAATTTTAAAGATGCTACCCATGGTGCTGAACCTATTGGGGAATAGGGTTCAGTAGAGCAAAACTCCAATTTCACACCCCCATTGACAGAAGCCACCAGATGTCACCTCCTGTACCATCTATGCTTTGCCTACTGCTGGCTGGATTTTGTGGAATTTGCCCTTGAACTAACATGTTGTCTGGATTCTAGTTAAGATTGCCAGTTAAATCCCCTGGCCAGGCTCTATCTGCTTCTTAGTGATCCTTGCAAGAATGCCTCTGGGAATTTTTCTGATGACATCCCTAGCTTTCATCTCCCAAGCAAAATATAGAGTGCCTTTATCCTGAGTTGTTAATTTAAAATGTACTCTGTAATTCCGGCACTGAAGGTTTTTTTTTTTTTTTCTTAATCTGCAAACCCATCTTCTAGTATCACTGGGCTGCAGCATCCATATTGGCATTCAAGAGCACAGTTTAAGGATTACAGACAGTGGATAAGACGCTGGAGATGAGCTGACATTGCAACACTTTGCTACAAAACCCCAGTGCTATTTGAAACTAAATTAAGGGGAAGTGTTACATTTGAAACTCACAAGGAAGAATTCCAGTGCTTACTTTCCAATGTTACAAGTCCCATTTTGTGTACCAGCCTATAGTCCAATACAAAATGTTGACAAAAACAGTCTGTGAAGAGAAGCCAGGTCAGAAATTGAAGAAGTCAAATATGTTCAGATGAGAAAAATGAAGAAATAGGTAAATATTTAATAGGTAAATATTTAAAATTATTCAGAAGACAAGGGGGGAAGATGAAGCACTAAGCCTGAGGAGGAAGCAAGTGGTTTGAATGATGATGATGATGATGATGATGATGATGATGATGATTTATAATGTCCTTTTCAGCCTGTCTCCAATGGATGTTTATCCCACAGCAATGTTAATGAAAGGCTATCCCACACTCTTATCTGTGCTATCTGTAGCAATAAATTAGTGAAGATTCAGGCTTACAAACTGTTATTCTTTGAAGAAAGGCCATATTAACACACTTACCTTACAGTGTTAATAAGTGTGAGGACGGAAATCTCACAGCTATGTTCTTAGGACTTGTAAAAAGATGTGTCTAGAATGAGATCAATGACCTCTCTAATCTAGCAGTCTCTTGCCCCCAGAAACCATCTGGGTACCTCTGGGAAGCCATCCGTAGGTGTGAGCAGATTTGCCCTCATCCATTCATGTTCCCCAGCAAGAGGTTTTCAGAAGCAAAACAATACAGCAAAGTGACATAAAACTGCGATAACAAGCAGCATTGATCAGTGGTTAAATGGTCACCATTTGGAAGCAAAACAGTTGTTATCTTGGATGTATTTCCATTTTTAAAAACTCTGGCTTATCCTTCAAAAAAAAAATTACACTGTCTCAGGATTGTGTGGATATATTTGCAAGTGTTATACCTATCCTGATACTGAATCCTGAAAGGCAAACAATCCTGTTTTTCATTTATTTAAAATTTGGGTGGGCAGCCTGTGGGCCATAGGCTGCACCCAACCTTGCCATCCCATTTGTACAACAACCATTTGTCTTGTGCCAGCCCCTGCACCAAAATGTGCTGAGCTAGGGGAGTAAAAAACAACAACAGTGATATCTCTTTAAAACAAGATGTGAAGTGTACACACACCTCATTTTCAAGCCAAAACATGCTCCCAGACATGAAATTTGACTTGAAAACAAGGCATATGCTACCTGCAAACTGTATTTTAAAGCAGAGGTAGGGAAAGTGCAGCCTGTGTGAAAAATCCAACTCCCGGGGGACTTTCTGAGGCTCTTAAGCCTCATGTATGTTCTGGTTACTTTCTGCTTTGGAAATTAATTTGTTCATTTCTCCCTGCCATTTCCCACAGATCCAGGTGGCCTAAAGCAAGCAGAGTGGTAGGAAAACAGCAAAATTGCCTCCATCCCCCAAGGTTACAGGGATATGTGTGCTATTTTTTTAAAAAAACCTAGAAATATAAATAGATTTTAGAGTGTGGAAAGCATTGCAGGGGGGAATGTGATCTCCACAGTCCCATGAGCAGGGTTGGTGTAGCTCCTGGATCTTAGTAGTTGCTCACTTCTCTTTCAAAGGGGGAGAATTGTTGCCAAAAATTCAATGAGGCACTAGCAAATTCAGTGGTACAGTAATGGGATTAGGATTTGGTCTGCAGTAGTTTCAGGGGATCCTAATGACCCTCACTTCCACCCCTGGAAATGATCTACCCCTGGTTTTCTATACCTCAACTGGTGAGCGAAGGTGTGAGGGCAGCTTGGGATCTGAGTTTATGGATGGAGCCTCCTCACTTCCTACTTGGACCGTGAGCTGCCCCTAGTCTGAAGACAGGAACCCCATTTCATGAAACGATAGTAACGGAGAATGGCATTCTGATCAGAGTGATTGTGTGCCTGACTCGCATTGCATCTGGATTGTTACAATGCACACTACAAAGGGCTGCTGTTGAAGAATGACTGGGAATTAAAATTGATCCAGGTGCAGCTGTATATAGGGAATGTAAAACTCCCTTGCTGAAACAGCTAAATTGCTTCCAGTTTAGTTCAAGGTATAATTCCAAGCCTTGAATGATTCCGGATGAGGATATCCACTCTTATAATCTGCCCTGTATACTGAGGTACCCTAGGTCACATTTACTTCAACCAGTCAGAATTAGATTGGCAATTGTCACTCAGAGGACTTTTTTTTGTCAGCTGCTCCTAAACTGTGGAATGACATGCCAGTAAAGATTTGATGGCTAAAGATGCTGTCTGAATTTTAAACAGTATTAATCCAAAGTAACAGTATTTTATGTCTGGATGATTTTAATGTGTCCTGTGTTTATGTGTGTATGTGTTTAAATGATTTGATGTGTTTTAATCTTTGTTGTACCCAGCCTTGAGCCTTGGGGAGAGGCGGGTAGGAAATAAATATATCATCATCGTCGTCGTTGTCGTAATCTAGAAAGAGGACTGCCTTCCCTTATACAAATCTCCGAGATCATCTTTGGGTGATTTTTTGCATATTCCAGTTTAGCTGAAATGTGTTTAATTTCACACAATGCAGTTGTAGCGCTATGCTTCCACTTCAACTGCCAGGGCAACATCCTACTGAATCCTGGGATTGGCATTTTAGACTCCTCAGCCAGGAAGCTCCTCTAGTGCCTCTGACCAAACTACAAATCCCAGGATTTCATAAGATGTAGCCATGAAAGTTGAAGTGGAGCTATATTTGTGTAGTGTGGAAGGACACTGGAACTAGGAAGAGAGGTTCTTTGGTGTCTATGCCAACTCCCTTCCAAGGATGGCCCATTCACTGCCTCACTTAATAACTTTCCAGAAGTTGTCAGACAACTTCAGTGAGGAATTCAACTTGCAGTTTTAATTAGTGCCTACTGATTTTGTGGAAAATATTTATTTTAAAATAATTTTAATTCCTATGAATTATCTTTTTGCTGCTGGTTTTGTGATTTGAGCCAGGGAGAACTGTTTTCCGCTATTCAATATCTGTTTAAAAGATGGGGGGGGGGGGTCTGTAGAAATCTCTAGAATTTGTTGAAAATTGGTGGGATACAAATTATCTGAAATTGCTGCTCACCGATGTTCATGTCAGATGCACAGATGTCAGGAGTGGGCTTTATTTATGTGAAGATCTTTTACTGTCCGGATTGGGGGGAGCTGTAGGGAGGGAAAATGAAAGGTGCAGCAGGAAGTAGAGTAGAGACAAATCTGCAAAGCATATCACGTTTATGAGATCTGTAACAAAATGACAAAGAGAAACAGGAGAACTCTAAAGTACAGGCATGTGCCTCTGACAGAAGTTCATTGCTGCAGCAATGCAAACAAAGGTTGCCATGTGTGCAAAAGCTGTGTACACACTTCATTTCAGTGGCAGCAGCAGTTCAAGCCATACATCTGCTGACTGCTGTGGAATTAACCAAGCAGAGCATGGGTAGGGCCATTAAAGAAAGAATGCACAGCAACAGTAAAAATTGCTTAACAACAACAACAACAAAAACACAATTACAATTATTAAATAATAATAATAATAATAATAATAATAATAATAATAATTTTTTACCCACCTCTTTCCAAGGTTCAAGATAGGCTATAATATACCGGTAGATTAAAATACAATATAGAACTGCCCACATGAAACCATTTAAGCACATAGATGAAAGCATATAAATATAAGATTAAGACAACCATTTCACATGAAAATCACCCAGACATAAAATTAAAAATATATACCAATTTAAAATTCATAGTTTAAAGTATGCTGGACAGGCTTGCCAGAAGAGATAGGTCTTTAATACTGCTTTAAATTCAGGCAGGATATTTAGCTGTTGAATCTTTCCCAGGAGGCTGTTCCACAGTTTAGGGACAGCTGATGAAAAGGTCCTCTTAAGATGACAATTGGTAATCTAGTCCTGGCTGGTTGAAGGAAGTGTCCCCAGAGAATCTGAGTATACAGAGCAGAGATGAAGATTTTCCAAATGTCCCAACCATCTATATTTAGTATTGGAAGCTTAAGGATGTCAGCCAGAATTTGCAAAGGCAGTTATGGATGTGAAACCTAGACATACACATTTGTGACTGCTTTGTATTCATGATCACGGGAGGGATGGAAACATCACTCAGCTGCTTCCCAATCGACAAGGGAACAGGTCCCTGTTAATCAGAGTGGCTGCTATCCAATAAGTGTGGATTGGGGAAGTGAAGACTGGGAGATGTTATTTATTTAGCTATGTAACTAAGGTAGTTACATAGCTAAGTAGGTGGTACAAAATTGCAGCCACTGTCATATAGTAACTTCTTATTCTATTCCAAGAACTACCCTTTTGGGGGGTGGCTGGGTCTCAGGCCTCTACAAGAATGGCTAGTCTTTTTGACAGGAATGACATCGCTATTCACTTGTTTAGAGATTCTGAAAATGGATCTAAACTTATATTAGTGTTTGTCTGCAAATGAATTCAAAACAGTAATTAAACTGTCCTGTCAGATTCTATAATGAAGCTACAGACTAGTGTTCCTGAGCTCCAGGCTGTGGAAATACAAGAGTGCTATTTAATTAAGTTTTTAATTAAATTGTCCTAACATTTCTAAATTAGGTCAGGAAATTGTTCGCTTTCAATGCCTGCAAATTATCCATTATGTAATCGAAAATCAGAAAGAGTATCAGTAGGGGCTCCTAGACAGCAATAAGACCTCCCTCCTATATCTCCTGAAGTAGCAGCATTTGCAGAAAGGGGAGCTGTTTTTGGAGACCTGGAGTTTTTGGAAGCAAATGTGTAGATTCCTCAGATACTTAAAAAGCAGGCTTTATTGTTTCATGGTTCCTTGCCTGCTAGGGTTGTCAGTTCAGTATCCTCCCAGGCCCTGAGGTTTCTGGGCCCAAACCTGAGACATAGGGACAGCCCTTGGTTATACGCTTAAGCATTATGCATTAAGTATTAACCACGGTTGCTGACAGCTTGTCATTCAAACATACCCACAAAGAGCAAGAGGTGGGGACCTACATACAGAAATCTTAATTAAAGTATCATTCACAGATCAAGGTAAAATGAGGGGATTATTCATTCTCACCTATTTAGGAAGATGAATAAGGAATATTCAATCTACTTTACTTGTTTCTACCCAAAAGACAGAGGCAGAGCAGAGCACAGAGGAGCCCTGTCACCACAATCACTAATTGGGAAGAAAAAAGCTAACTAAATGAATACACAGGCATTGTCTACAAATGTGTTTTACCCAGAGTTCCCCCCAGGCTCACTACATCCTACTTACATGACACAGGGCCCAAACCCTGCCTACATCCAATACAGGGTTTTCTCCCCCTCACTAGCATTTGAAAAATTCAGCTTTTCAGAGTTTTCAGTGATAACAGGTGGATGCCGGTCCCCATTCACTCATGGTCCCCATTCACTGCCTGGTGCCACCACTCTGGGTGCAAGTTGCTCTAAGGTAGGAACAAAGTACCCACTGTTGATAGTGTGGCTGGGCATTTCATCTTCACCTCAGCAGCAGTGCTGGTTGACAAAGAGACTGTGTAGGTAAGTAGCCACAAATCTACTGTGCAGTCATGCTGGCCACATGATCACAGAATCATCTTTGATAACACTGGCTCTTCAGCTTAGTAACAAAGATGAGCACATCTCCCTACAGTCAGACACGACTAGATAATCTTCTCAAGGGAAAACCTTTACCTTTACTTTTGATGACAATAAAATCTGGTGCTTCATTCTGCTGAATAGTAGGGCCAGATCTGCCCAAATCAACAATGATGCCAGGCTGCATACCTATGGGTATATATTTAAAAGTAAAACCTATTGCACAAAATCAGACTTTCTTCTGAGTACCCATGCAGTGGATCTGTCTGCATGAAAGAAAGAAAAAAGTAAGGGGAAGAATGTAATAACAAAATTTAGGTGTAGAATCTTCTTCTTTGGAGTTTTTTAACCAGAGGCTGGATGGCCATCTGTCAGGAATGCTTTGATTGTGTATTCCTGTATAGCAGGGAGTTGGACTGGATGTCCCTTGGGATGTCTTCCATCAATATGATTCTAGGTCATATCTTCACTGTCCAGGATACTCCAGAGGTAGACCAAAGCATCCTGGTTCCAGAAATGCACCAATCCTCCCCAGTTACAAAAAGCCCTCTCTTCTCAGGCTAAGTTGCTCTTCACATGTGAGTCCCTCTGAACCACCCAGCGTATCTTCTGCCACTGTGTGTTTCTTCACTCTGAGGTCAGAACAAAGCATCCAGTGATGATTGTATGCTGGATACTTCACTCTGACCTCAGAGTGAGTGACTGGCAGCAGTGGTGGATGTGCTTGGTGGAACAGCAAGACACGCTTTGGACAGCTGCCCAGGGTCAGAACAGAGGGCTTTGGATCTTACGGAAAGATCTGGAGCAAACAGGGAGGTATTTTAATATGTTTTGAGAGGGGTATATCTTGGTTCTGGTGCTGAATGGGCCAGACATTGTCCAGTCTGTTCACACCCAAACTGGAATTTGGGCCATGTGTCGTCCAGTCTCTCTGCTGAGAGGCTGGGGAGAAGGCCATTTTTATTTGGTCTGTGCAGACAGGGCTGCAGAGAAACTAGATGCGGAATGCCCTCTCAACACATACTCTTTTCACTATCAAGAATGCAGGTAGTCTTCTTAGCAGTGACTTTTTATTATTACAACCAGTTAAAGAAGAAAGAAAGAAAGAAAGAGACCCAACTGTATTTCAGGGGAAATGCATGCTCAACTCTTTGAACAACACAAAGATCAAGAAGAGGGTTAGCTAGATGTGTCTGGGTGTCCCTCACAAAGAAGTGTGCCTTCAAGGTATGAGATAACCCTAAAGCCATGTTGTAAAATGAGCCCCCTCTGGTCCTAAATTTCAGCCACAAAGACAAGAGAGAACAAGGCCATGCTTTAATAAAATCAGTCTGCCATTTTAATGAGCCATGAGAAGACAGCATTGCTTATATACTTCGAGAATTAGATGGCATACACCCCCCTCCCCATGTTGTGTGCACAATAGAAACTCAGGCTACATCATTATATATAATGTTGAAGGCAAGGGATTTGTTCAAATAAATGAAGGCCTTGACCTCTTCCTGTTGAGCCGAATGCTACCTATTTTTGTCACATTTGTCAAAGGGCACCTGAAAGGATCAGATTCAATAACAGTCTTCTGAGATATGGACAAAAAGAAAGCATCCTTCTGACAGTGGATAGCAATGCTGAGAAAAGTAACTGAAGGATGGACTTTGAAATAACAGCAACAAAGAGAGTGTTATATAGTTAGATCATCCAGTTTTCTTGTGGGGAGAGGAGTGCTTTGGAAATTTTCATACCAGTATGGAACCAGGAATTTCCTCTTTGGACAAAACATTACATGTTTGGTGTTATCACACTCTAATCCCCCCAACAATTACAATGTATTTATTTTATTTTATTAGTAGCAACAGCACCTGTATGCAAATCGCTATAGAGTTACTCTTTTCTGTAATTCTGAAATCCAAAATATTCCAAAAACTAAAACTTTTTTCACGGGTATCTGAGATAGTGACAACAACTTTGCTTTCTGATGGTTCAATGTACACAAACTTTGTTTCATGCACAAAATTATTTTGAATATTGCATACAATTACCTTCAGGTTATGTGTATAAGGTATATAGGAAACATGAATGAATTTTGTGTTTAGACTTGTGTCTCTTCTTCAAGATATCTCATTATGTACAGATATGCAAATACAGGTATTCCAAAATAAAAAAATAAAAATAAAAATCTGGAAACCAAAATGTTTCCAGTCCCAAGGATTTCACATAAGGAGGCCTCAACCTGTATATAAAAAGGATCAAAGCAGTTTATGTTAAGATTCATGTATACAGCAATACAAAAGGCAATGAAAAACAATATAAAGGCAATTTTAAAATAATGAATAATTGCAAACAGAGCTAGAAATAATGACTGAAATCTTTTATCAGAGACATTTATCAATGCTACCATCCCAAACCTACATGCAGCATCTCCCCTGCAACCTAACCATTTCCCTTTGGTAGAAGAGTGGGGGCATGAGATGAGTTGTGTCCAGCTCTCTTACTATAGTTTGATATGTTACAACATGCATCTGCAGAGTGTTACTGGATATTCTGTGGCAGGCATCCCCTTGATCTCTGGCAATACAGAAACAGCCGTATGTGTGGGCTGTGCTGCTGAAAAGGTAATATTTTCAAGGACTATTAATGATTACATGTGCAATGATCATAAGAAGGAATTGAGATGTCACAAGACAGACTGCTAATATTATAATTACTGAATGGGATATTATAATCATTGAATGTGTTTTTTAAAAAGTTTTATTAGTTATTCACACATAATCTAACACAGGGGTAGCCAACCTAAGGCCTGGGGGCCAGATGCGCCCCCCGAGGCCTTTGGACTGGCCCCAGGCCGGTCCTGCCGCCGCTGCCGCCACTGCCGCCCCCCGCCGTTGCCGCCTGCCATGATGATATTGATTATTGTTGTTATTACTTGTTCTTGGGGTTTTCTTGGCAAAATCTCCACAGGGGTTTTGCCATGGCTTTTCTGGGGCTGAGAGAGTGTGCATGCATATTTTTATTTATTTATTTATTTATTTTAAAAAATTAACATTTATTTATTTATTTATTTATTTTTGGTGCTTCGCCCCCCCAATTGTCCGTGGGACAGCAACCTGGCCCCCGGCTCAAAAAGGTTGCCTACCCCTGATCTAACATAACATTTAACACCAATTATGACAAACAATACATATTCCACATATAAATTCAATTTAAACAAATATCAAACAAGCACATGTTTACCACAATTACATACCTAGCATGACAATGTTTTAAGAAGAGTTTAAAACCTGATGTGGTTTCTGCTTTTTCAAACCGCATGGGAAAGGACAGGTGCCTTTCCCTGTGATATTATTAGGTGACATTCATTTGTGATATTAGCAGATGACATTCTATTAGTTGTGGGAGGTCTCCATTGGACAAGGCCTCCATTGAATATCTCAGGGGTCAATGGGGCACTTATACATCTTACCCAATCTTACCTCACAAAGATAAAGAAATTAATGTTCTGTATTCCATACACTGTCAATCTACTGTTTGCATTTCCTTTCCCTTAACTTTCAGTTCCAGCTTAAATGGAGTGCTGCATTACTACTGGCAGACTAATTTCTAAAGATTCAACTTCTGTATACAGGCCAGCAAAAAGGAATATTTATAAAATATATTTAATGATACAGGGTTGGGGGTTTTTTTTGTAAATATTTTATAAATATTTAAGTAAAATTGAAAGCCCTTTTGATCCTTAATTGTGTAAGTTAATTTATATGGTAAATTTATTGATAAATGATTGATAAACAAATGGATAAATAATTAAATATTAGATAAATTATAAATTCAAATAGCTAGGATCACCATAAGTTAGAAATGATTTAAAGACACATAGCAACAACAACAACAGATGCCATTATGGACTTTCTCTAGTGCAGGGGTTGGCAACCTTTTTTGGGGTGGGGCCGGTCCCCCTGTCCCCTGGGCCATGGTGGTGTGCACTACCAAGAGGGCTTCCTAGACCGCACCAGGCCTCAGAGAGGCCCAGCACGGCCGCGGGGGTCCCCCAGGAGGGCTCCCTCAAATGCGCCAGGTCTTGGGAGAGGCCCAGCATGGCCGCGGGGGTCCCCCAGGAGGTGCCATGTGCCGTCATGGGGCAAAGGTCACGTGAGACTCAGGGCGCCATTTTGTAACACAAAATGGCTCCCTGGAGGACCCCCATGGCTGTGAAAGGTGGCGGCGGCAGGACCGGGCAGGGGCCGGTCGGCAGGCCTCGGCAGGCCAGGTGTGGCCTGCAGGCCGTAGGTTGCTGACCCCTGCTCTAGTGCATGAGATGTGAGTTCAACAAATATGAGAACTAGTATTGAATGTTTGTTTTTTCCAGTCATCTATATACTAATAATAACCTTGACTATCAATATGATTAGCTAAAAGCAGCTGGGAGTTGGGGTTCACAGAGAGTAGCATATATAGTATTGCTGCCTGAGGTTTGATCTCATGACCTAGTCCAGGGGAAGGCGACCTTTTTGAGCCGGGGGGCGGGTTGCTGTCCCTCAGACAACTGGGGGGGGGGGGGGCAAATAAATAAATAAATAAATAAAAATAAAAAACCAATATTTAAAAAATATGCATGCACACTCTCTCAACCCCAGAAAAGCCATGGCAAAACCGCTGTGGAGATTTTGCCAAGAAAACCCCAAGAACAAGTAATAGCAACAATAATCAATATCATCATGGCGGGGGCGGGGGGGGGGTGGCAGCGGCAGGACCGGCCTGGGGCCGGTCCAAAGGCCTTGGGGGGGCCGCATCCAGCCCCCGGGCCTTAGGTTGCCTACCCCTGACTTAGTCCTTTGCTATAGAGTACACAGATTATGAAGCCCTCAAATGACAGGGCAATGTTGCTTTGTACTGATGGCTTGGGTCAGCACTGCCAAGAAGCCTGGATCATCCATAGCAGAAGAGGTGGGATTCCTCCAAATGTTTTGCACTTCAACTCCCAGATGCCCCAGGTGCCATGGCTAATTGCAAGGGATGATGGAAATATTAGTCCCAAACTATCCTGTTTAAGACTACCAGATATCCAACTGAGTACACCTAAAGTCGGAAAGAACTGACAGGGTTATAAGCAGGGTTACCCATGGAAGTACAATCTAGGTCAGGGGTAGGCAACCTTTCCCCTTTAAGGGCCGAGGGACTTCAGCTCCTAGAATCCCAGGAGCTATTGGCCAACATGGGACTATTGCCCAACATGGCTGAGGCGTCTGGGAGCTGAAGTCCCTTGGCCCTTAAAGGGGAAAGGTTGCCTACCCCTGATCTAGGTGGTCTGAAGTTCAAAGGAAAAATCAATCCTGAGCTAAAAAGGAACTTATCAGAAAGATTGGTCTGAAAATATATATTAAAGATCAGAGATCCACAAAGCCAGTGAGGTCAGAGAGGATTGCACTGAGGTTTGGGAGCTGTTGTTCTGTAGGAATAGAGTGACTTTGTCTGACATAAATGATAGCAAGCAGTTAATCAGCCAACAGTAATCAGCTCACTGTCCAGTATTTAAATTGGAGCAGGGTGCTGCCTGATCCTTTGTTCCTGGTGCACTGATTTAACTCATTTAAGAGGATAAAGTGTCTCTGCTTCCTCCTCTGGATCTATAACTGCTGTCTGGAATGGAATGGACTGCCACTGCTGGTACTATGACAGGACGGTCAAGCTTCTTCAGTTCCAGTTGGGGCCTATGGTCTTGGCACTTCTCTTCCCCTTTTTCATCTGAAGATGTCTCAGGTAGGACATGACAAAAAACAAAAAACAAAAAAATTGAAGAACCAAAATTTCCTGATACCCAAGGGACAGCAAATAATTTTGGAGACCTAGCTTGTCCTAGCAAAGGAACATAGTTGCAGAGGTCTATCCTGATTCCATTTCCTTCTCTAGGTGGCCCATCCCACAGACTTCTGACATTGACTGTGTGTATTTGAAGGTGTTGGGACAGAAAAGAGATGCTCTTGGATGCCCAAGTTTCAGCAGTGACCAGGAGTGCATTGCCATGGTTAAGACTAATGAACAAGCTGCACCATTCCTGGAGAGTTCAGATGTCACATGGTGACACATGTTTTAGTTACACCCCACTTGGATTACTGTAGCTTTTGGGTGCAATGGGTGGGTGCAGCCTTTGGAAATTGTTCAGAAACTTCAACGGGAAACAGAAACTTTCAAAACGCTGCAGCTGGACTGTGCAGTTGGTTATAAAGAACATATAAAATCTTATGTTGCAAAATCCTCACTTGCCACTGATCTGTTTCCAGACAGAATTCAACTGCTGGTTATAACCTTAATCTATAAAATCCATATGTCTTGACAGACTTATCTCCCTATTTGAGACTTTTGTTTTTTGTTTTTAACTGCCCTCGAGTCGATCTCAACCCATGGCGACCCTATGGATGAGACATCTCCAAGATCCTCTGCCCTCCACTGCTCTGCTTAATTCTTGCAATCCCATACTGTGACCTCCTTAATAATTGAGTATCTCCATCTAGCAATTGGCCTTCCTCTCTTCCTACTTCTCTTCACCTTTTCCAGCATTATTGTCTTTTCTAATGAGTCTTCTCTTCTCATGATGTGTCCGAAGTACGACAGCCTCAGTTTGGTCATCTTGGTCTCCAGGGAGGTTTCCAGCTTGATCTGCTCTAGGACCCACTTGTTGGTCCTTTTGGCTGTCCATGGGATCCTCAGCACTCTTCTCCAGCACCACATTATCTCAAAGGAATTGATTTTCCTCCTATCTTCTTTCTTGACTGTCCAGCTCTCACATCCATACATGGTAATAGGGAATGCAATGGCTTGTATTATTCTGACTTTTGTGCTGAGTTGTATATCTTTGCATTTTAGAAACTTTTCTAGTTTCTTTCATAGCCACTCTCCCCATTCTTAATCTTCTTCTGATTTCCTGACTGCAGTCCCCATTTCTATCAATGTTTGATCCCAGGTATGAGAATTCTTTTACTATTTCTATTTCTTCATTGTCTAGGTTGAACTTCTGGAGGTTCTTGATGGTCATTATTTTTGTTTTCTTTATGTTCAACATTAAGCCTGCCTTTGCACTTTCTTCTTTGGTCTTCCTTACTAGGTTTTCCAGGTCTGTGCAGTTTTCTGCTAGTATTATGGTGTCAACTGCATATCTTAGGTTATATCTTAAACTGTAACCTGTTTAAGTATGTTATTGTAAAATGTTATATTGTTTATGTTTTTATTCTATGTTTATTGTTATTTTAATTATGCATTATTTAATGCTGTTTTAAGAGGGATGGGTTGGTTGGACGAAATGATGTGGGGGTTTTACTGTAAGCCGCTTGGATTGTTGCCCATAAGCGGGATACATATTATTATTATTATTATTATTATTATTATTTTATTATTATATTGTTGATATTCCTTCCTCATATTTTCACTCCTCCTTCTTCTGTGTTAAAGCCTGCTTTTCTTATAATATGTTTTTCATACAAGTTGAACAGATAGGGTGAAAGGATACAGCCTTGGCTAACCCTTTGCCAATTGGGAATCATTCTGTTTCTCCATGTTCTGTTCTGACAGTAGCCTCTTATCCTGAGTACAGATGCCTCATCAGAACTATCAGATGTGTTGACACTCCCATGTCTTTAAGGTCAATCCATAGCCTTTCATCATCTATGCAGTCAAAGGCTTTGCTATAGTCTATAAATCACATGCTGATTTTCTTTTGGAATTCCCTGGTGCGCTCCATTAGCCATCATATTTTCAATGTGGTCCCTAGTGCCTCTTCCTTTCCTGAACCCCACTTGGTCCCTGGAATTTCTTTCTCCATGTATGCTTGGAGTCTATGTTGCAGAATTTTGAGCATAATTTTACTTGCATGGGAGATCAGTGCTATGGTCCTATAGTTGCTGCAGTCTCTTGTGTCTCCCTTTTTGTGGATGGGGATATATATTGATTGCTTCTAATCTGTTGGCCATCATTTTGTTTTCCATATCTGTTGACATATGTTGGTCAGCACTAAAGTTGACTCTGTCAATGTGGATTGCAGCAATTCAATTGGAATATTGTCTGTTCCTGGTGATTTGTTTTTTGCTATTTTTCTTATTGCAGTTTCCACCTCGTTTTTTAGAATCTGGGGTTCATCTTCATATGGCTTTTCATTCCATGTGTCCTTCATTTTGTCATTTCTTTTGTATAATTCTTCTGTGTATTGCATCCAACATCTTTTTATTCCTTCCTGGTCTTGAATTATGTTATTTTTATTGTCATAGAGCATCCCGGTCCTTGGTTTGATTTTTCCTTTGATTTCTCAGATCTTGTGAAATAGTTGTCTGTTCTTCCCTTTTTGTTGTTGTCTTGTATTTCTCTGCATTAGTCATTGTAGTAATTTTGTTCATCTTTTCCCACAAGCTGTTGTACTGTTGTATTCATAATTCTTAGTTTGTTCCTGTCTCCCTTTGTTTTCCTTCTCTTATCTTTATTGCATGTAGTGTCATCTATTTCCCCCCCCCTCTACTCGAGTTTTAAGATAATTAGGAATGAGCTTTCTTTCAGTCCCATGAATATCAAAGGAACACTTGGTAAGGTCATGGGTGAAGATCTTCTTGGTGGCTGTTCCCTACCATGGGGGATTAAATTGTCCCCCTCTTCTCTCTCTTTCCATTGGCAGGCAAAGACCAATTTATTTGGTCATGGCTTTCAACTGTTAATTGGCTGATGTTTATTGAGGATGCTGTGTTTTTATCTTCATTATTATATTTTAAATGCTTTTAAATGAGTATTTTTAATGGGACTGCTTATTTGTTTTCTAACTTTGCTATTATAAATAGCTGTAGCTGTATTTTGATTTAATATGTTATAAGCTGTTTTGGGTCCCATATCAGAATAAAGATGTAATGTAAAATAAATAAAATGAGATAAGACTTGCTTAATAAGGCTGGACCCACTGCCTTCCTGTATCACTGATGTGGTTCAGCAGAAAATGGCACAAAACCTGAAGAATCAGTAGCACTCATAAGTAAATTACATGAATTTGCTTTAGAATATACTTTTTAATGGTAGCTGTTTCCATCATCAATATATGACCGTCTTTCCAAAGAAAGAAATAACCTTTAATAGCCTCAAAGGAGGTAAACAAGAAAGCTGATAATGTCGAGCAATTGAACTTGAACATCAATGCACTTCTAATGCTCATTAACGTACATTTTCTTTTCTCCTCACAGAGGTAATTCTTCCGAAGATGGCAAAGCCTGACCATGCCATTTCTTTCATGGGCTGGGCTCAGAGCAAGATTTTCTTTGAACAACTTGGGTTGGAAGCTTACATTAAATACACTAAATTAACTGTCAAAATAATCGCCCAGAACTTGAGGAGCTAAAAGATTAAATGCCATGTTATTTCTTTGCCTTTCATTTGTCTCAGCCAAAAGGGGATTTATTGCTGATTCTAAAATCCATATTTTAAATGAATCACAAATAATCTTCTGTTGACTCTGTCCATATAAAAAGGATTATTATACACCCCAATCCCTCTGTCTGAAAAAAATGTAGGTTAAACAGAAAGAGAAAAGTAAACACACCTCAATGGACTCCACACGGTGCATGTTTATTTTTACCATTCATTTGCTGCCTACAGTTTTGCAATTCACTGAAAAGCAATACGCACTACTCTTGGTAAATATTTGGGATTCAGTGAGTTTAAATACCAGCCTTAAAATATCTGTAATAGTTTATTTATAGTTTCTTTTAAAAGTTTTAATGCAGATTCATACAGCTTAGTACACAGTTCACTCCATATTATATTATACTTTAATTTGGTGAGGACAGTTGCAGTTGTGCTGTTCTTACAAAGTACACCTTCAAAGTATGTCAGATAAAGTATGAAGTGATACCACCTTTGCCACTCCAAGTATGCAAGATTAATACTGTATTTAAAAACATTAATGAAAGGAAACAACAATACCCAAGTACAGAGACCACCATCCTGCTGATATGGCATACTGGTGGTATTACAATAGCATAGGATGGGAGACCACCAATGAATACCAGAGGCTGTAGGTTATATTTCAGAGGAAGGAACTGGCAGAACCACCTCTGAGGATTCCCTGCCTAAGAAAACCCTATGAAACTCATGGGGTTGCCAAGTGATGTGAAGTTGGCATGTGATGTGAAGGCACATGCACACACACACTGGTAGTAGTGACAGTAGGAAAAATGTTGTGGACAGAATGGCTGCTCAGAGCTGATAGCTTTCACTCACCATTTCTGTGTGACCTGGGATTAAGTGGAGCTGCTGACATAGCGCAGAAGGCTTTGGCCAGAAAACCCTGTGGAAAAAATGACAATTGAGGGCATCTCCGGATGGGTCAATATGTGTGTATATGTGCCTTCAAGTTGCCTGTGGACTTATGGTGACCCCATGAATTTCATAGGGTTGTTCTATAGCAGCAGTGGTAGCAGCAACAATGAGGGGGATGGACCAGTGGGATGATGTTGGTGGGTGGGTAGATGCATACCCCTGGAAATGCAAGAGTAAACAGAATTTTCTGTTAAAATGGATTAATGGCTTAAAGAAATGATTTTGCTTTGTGTGTTGTAAGGACTCATTGCACTGGATCCAGGGTGAGCCCAAGGTTTTTGGCTACTGCCAACAAGCCCATAGCCTCAGAGAAAGGCAAAAAGAAACCTAACAAATCTTGCCAAGAACACACATGATAGGTTCACCTTAGAGTTGCCATAAACTAGAAATGACTTGAAGGCATACAACGAGGAAAACTGTACTAGAGGTTCATACAATCAATTAAGGAAGCTGCAGCCTTGAGTTTGCATGACCTGAGCAGGCAAGTTGATGATTGGGGCTTTTGGAGGTCTTTCATTCATAGAGATGCTATTGTAATAACCACCAGTTAACTTGATGGCAAATAACACCACCACTAAATTAGAGCAGTGCAAGGATAACATTACACCCTATGCAGTATCACAACACAGATAATCTCCTAGATGCAAAGGGGCTTAGACCGAGGTCAAGGCAGCTTCTTCTAATGTAGCACAAGCTCCAATTGATTCTTAGATCATCCATTCAGAGAAACACAAGCCCAACCTTTCCCTGTGACATTCTTGTTTTGGCCTACGCAAAGTTTTCATTCCATTACAACAGAGAAGGGGCAAGTGAGAGGATGAGAAGAGAGCGGAGGTAAAAATCAATTCAAGTCCCATCACAGAAGCATTTTCCTCCTTTGCTTTAACCTCTGCCCCTTTCTCCTTGGCTGTGCAGCAAAGAAATCCTGGCCTGAAGGAGTTTCTGCCATAGGAGAGGGCACCACACAAATAAGAACTTGGGTTGAGGGAAGCATTGGGCAAATCTCATTGTTTTGTTTTCTCTCATTTTCTCATTTTTAAATTCCTTTCACTCTGTTTCCACATCAGTTTGTGAATTCTGTTTTTTCTTCTTCAAGTCTACATGTTTCTCCTAATGTGTATACAATTTGGCTGAGTGTGTGCATTTGTTTCAAGAAGGCTTTTCTCAGCGCTATACATTCTCTATTATGCATTTTGTGGACTGGAAAAATAGTTACTTTTTTTTTAATGCAACTGTAATACAAGCTAGGTGTGATGAGTCCGGTCTGAACAGATTAACTTTTAAAAGTAGCTTACCAAGCTCTGGGAGAAAGTGAAATGAAGAGACCTTGTTATAGGCCCACAGTTTTCAACATAGCCTTCAACTGTCTTGCTATTGCAGGCACAGCCCTGTCATCCCACTTTTTAAACTGTTTTAAAAATGTTTCCCCCTCTTCCTATTACTTTCCCCCTTCATTCTGGCTTACTTCAATTGCTGTAAAATGAGCTCAAAGTGCAAAAATAAGAGAGAAGAGGAGAGAGTTGGATCTTGCCCTTCCCTGTAGACACAGCCAAGGAAACTGCTGTAGGCTTTCCTAACTTTTGTATTCTTCCTCATTAATAATGTTGGCTATCGTGAACACACTCTGATGTTGCTTGGCCACACATGTTCTGGTTTTCATCTGTGGAGGGTATCTTTCAGTCCTTAAAAAGTTCAGGTTTGAACTATTTCTGTCTTACCCACACTCACTTCAACCTATGGACTGATTCAGAACCACTCTTGTTGAACATTTGATATAATCATTTGCATTTCAAATTAGGCCAGAAAATAGTTGCATGAAATCTGGTTGAGCGTCATATAGGGTCATGGATTAGCCTGCAAATAGAGCTACAGTCTAAATATCTAGCATGATGCATTAATGAAGCCTTAATGAAGTTTTCCCTCCTCTGAAGTGTTTTGCTATAAATATTGATGTATTTCCAAATGGAAACTACTTAATTAATGTTTTGCAGTTGTTGCTCTTTCTGTACCTTCATAGATCATGCCCCTCCACCCATCTCTTATATTCTAGTCACATCTTGCCACCATGGATTTGGCAGGCTCTTATGCACTGAACCCATCAGTGAATAAATAATCATAAACAGCTACCGAAATGCATTCAGGAAATTCTTTATTAGACCTAATTTATTCTACATTATTATTTATTGTGCCAATATATAAAATTGAAACAGCACAAGGAACCATAGTGGATTAACTGATACACTTAGTGCCCATTAGTTTTCATAAGCTGTTATTGAAAAGGCTAGCATTATTTTTGCAAGCATAAAACAATAATTGTTGCTTTAGTGAAACTTTTTTTAAAAAAATGGATTTACCTCTCCCAAAGATAGAGTGAGGAAGAATCTTAGGACGTTTTCACACTGGCCTTTTTGAGGACGCTAGCCGGCTTCCCGCCGGCCTCACTCCGGCTCCATTTCCCGTGTGTTCAGACATACACGGTGGCAAACCCCGCCCCTTCCGGTGTCATCCCTGCATCCGGCCGGCTTTTCGCTCCGTGTGTTCAAACACACAGAGCCCTAAGTCTGGCCTCACTCCGGCAGCGGCAAGCTAATTCCTGGCTAACTCCGGCTTCAGGTAATTCCGGGTGGCAAAAGGAATTAGCCTGCCGCCGCCGGAGTCATTCCGGTATCAGCGGCACCTTGTCCAGCCGGCTTTAGGGGAAGGGCTCCAGCCGGCTTTAGGGAGCCCAGTGTGAAAACGTCCAAAGAGCTCATTCCACTTCTGGTCTTCAAGTTGATTTTGCTTCATGTGGAGAGATATAATAAAATAGACAGTAAAGCTTGGAGACATGACTTTGAATGACAACTCTGAGAGAGACCGCCAGGGCACTCACCATCCTGGTTGGGAGAGACTGGGAACTGTAGTTCAAAAAGTAACTTTCCCAAGTTCTGCCTAAAGGAAGCAACTTGTAGCCTTTATCCAGGACAGTAGGAACTGCACACACAAGTGGAGGCAGGTTAACACATGCAAAACCAGAGAAGCAACTATGGGGGTGGGAGCAATATGAGGGCATTGCCCCCCAAATAAGAATTCTGCCCCCCCCCAGGAAATTTTCTTTCCACCCCCAAATTTCAAGCATTACAGTAACTTTTAACTTCACTTGAGCATTTAAGAAACATAGCTTAGACATCCAAGGAAAGGGAGGCAAAGTTACTAAGGGAATGTGAAGATAGCAACTATGAGTGCTGGGTGTGACTGATTTTCAGTGCCTCATTCTCTGCAATGCTAGAAATATGGGAACTATAGGAACATTTCACATGTGGGGCAGAATTCCTATTGAGGTCAATGTACTGATTTTGTCACCCATCCCCCATAGCTACACTCTTGTGCAGCAGAACCCAGCCACAACATCCCATCTTCCATGTTATATTCTCAGCTTTACTCACACAACAGTAAGGCCTGAAGAGGCTTTCTGCTCATGGTGGTATGAACACAAATAGAACCCTCAATACCATCAATTGGGAATGCTAATAAAGCAGTGAAAACCTCTTTCCCACTGCCACTCACCACAGCAAGGTCAGGAGCAGAGAGGTGAGAGCAGGCCAGCCAGAAGCATTAGGAGTGGGGCCTGCCCTAGAGCAGAGGAAGGCAATGGTAGCAGGTCCCCCGACCAAAAAAAAAGAAAATGACTGGAAAACAATGGTGGGTTTGGGAAGAAAGGATATTTAATATATATAAAAAAAGATTGAACGGGGAAAAATGAGGTACTGCAACCTACTTTAGAGATGAACAGATGCTTCTACAGGAAGGAAATTCACCTTTTTGGCTATGGGAGCATAAAAGGGGCTATTGTGAATATGTGGAGGGGGTTGAGGGCCAGTAAAGCAACCTTTTATCCACTCCTGCTCTCTATGGCCCTGGCTAAATAAAACAGCCCCCCTCCTCTTGGTGGGGAGACCAAGATGCATGACCCAAACCCACAGACTGGGTGACAGCTATCCTGTTCAGCACCAGAACTGGGGTATATCTGTTTTACCACAAATTTTAAAAAGTTCCCAGTTGGTCTGGCTCTTCCTGGAAGATCCAGAGCCCTCCATTCTCATGCCAGAAGGCTGTTTGAAACACACCTTGTTTTGCCAACTAGTGTGTCCACTGCTGCCATCAGTTGCTTGCTCTGAGATCAGAAGAAGGCCTCCAGCCATGTGATCAAGCTGGACACACCAGGTGGCTCAGTGGGACACATGTATGATCACCTGCCTGATGTTGAAATGGAGAGACTTTTCAGCAGAGAAGAGTCAGGACAGCTCCAGAGCCAAGATACTCCAGACTTGCCTGCACCAGTGCAGGCAGAACCTCAGATTAGAGCAAAAGTCCATCTGACCCATTACCCTGTTTCACATTGAAGCCAGCCGATAGCAGTACAGAAGTCCTCAGTCCCTGTACGTCCTGGGAAAATACTGGTTTCCAGCTAAACTTCCTTCTGAGACTTTGATAGAGGTTGAACTCTAACAAACTCCTGAATCAATCTGTTAGTTAACAAGAAAATTCTTAAATGGTTGCATATCTCTAGTATGTTGTTCTGCTGACAGCAGATTGGTTCATTCATGACAGCATATGCCTAATAAACTTCTTGATCTTTAAGGTGCCACAGGAACCTGTTCGTTTTGCTGCCAACACACACTAATAAAACTTTTCCTTTTAGGAACTGCACATGCAAACATCTCTCTTCTAGAGAAGGTCCTGGGTCATTGGTCAAAGTATTGCCTGTTCTGCTTTGACACTATTCAGTGTAAGTAGCACAGATGCAAGAAATAAATGTGGGGCTTGCTGTCCTTCTCAGATAAGGACATCTAGCCCCATCCATCTGTTCCTTGCAGGAAATGCCAGAGCCTGGGATTCAGTAGGCTCCTAGGCCTTCAAGAGGCTGGTTAAATGCCTCCCTCTGCAAGATGAGGAGGGCTTGGCAGCAGAGATAAAGCTGCCTCTAAGCCTCAGAAGATACTAGTGCCTCAAGAAAAGAAATGCCTAGAAAAAGTGCTACATCACTGAAGGACTCTTTATTGAGGAAGGTTCTTGCTGGGAACCCATAACAGACTACAGCTGTTGAGCCTCTGATCTCTCCTGGTCAATAATGTTAGCATGAGGTAGAAACTTCAGAAAGTAACCTGTCTGTAACCAAGCCTGTGTGGTCTTTCCATTCCTGAGCTCCTATTGTCCTTTGCTCTTTCAATATCGAAGACTGAAATGTTGAGCTTTGACTTTGGCTTGTTTATCTTTCTGTTAGGGTTCTTTTTGATATTACCTTGTCTCTATTACCAGGACTCTAGTTTTGGATTCTCCCTGCCTGATCTGTCTGCTGGTTGTGTGAGACTTTATTGGCATTGACTTTAGACTGCCCGACCTTTCTACTGCGACTTACCCACCTGGATCCAGGCTGTGGTAAGTCATCTGCACAGTCTGAACTTCCAGCGGGGGGATGGCAGGGCTGTTGGATGGATCCGCTTCATCCTCAGAATATGAACTCTCAATCAGGGGCACGACAACTAGCTGCCCTCAAGCGTCATCTACAGTGATTTCTAACAGAGTAACAAGATTGTATCCTGGACATCAGCTTATAATCCTTAAGATCTCTGAGCCTTGATTAACTGTAGCCTTTTCCTTTGGGTACTGCTTGGGTACTATCAATGATGATTGGGAGAGGGGTGCCAAAACAGCTCCATCTTGGGCAGCAGCAGTCCTATTACTCCAGTCTTCCCCACCTGGGAATACAGTTCTCATCATTCCCCTTATAAATGGGCACCTTGCTAGAACTTTTAACCCAAAAGATCCAGAAGGTGCCAGGTGGCTTTATACTCATCACACAGTCATGAAAATCCATGGATGATACTCAATAGAAGAGTTTCTATTGAATATCGTCCAGTGGATTTTAATGACTGAATGGGGATTCAAACCCTGGTCTCCAGAACCATAATCCAACACTCAAATCACTACACCATGCTAACTCTCCAGAAGAGAATAGAATGTGCATTAAAGGTCTGCATATATCTAAATATTAAAAGCTAAAGTTAAATATACAGCTCTTCCATATGACATAGTGCTATGATCCCACTTTAGATGTCTTAGTTCTGTCCTATGCAATCCTGGGACTTGCAGTTTAGGGAGCAGCATTTAGATTTCTCAGTCAGAGTCCAAGTGCTTCACCAAACTACAAACCCCAGGAGTCCATAGGATGCAGCCATGCCGGTTAAAGTGGAATTGTAGTGCTATAACTATGTAGTGTGAAAGGGTCTACTGTTAATATTTTTCTGTCATATGTGATCTAGTAATAATTGCCAAATTTAAAAACTTAAATTTATATCTTGTTTCTTGCAAGGAATTTCTCTCCCTTCTTGGATGTGCTACTACCGGTATAACCTCCACAACTCCCCCTCTCCACATATCCTCTTTTTAATTTTGCTGCAATTATTTTATCACATCCATATATTTTCAGTGGCTTATATACTGAATATGTAATGTACACACATTTACTTTAAATAAATTGAGAAACGTAAGCTCAGATGTATGGTTGAATAAGCTGCCTGTTTGGTTGAATAGCCTGCCTGTCTTTGCACAAACCAGTCACATCATTGCAGTCATTGCTGTTTGAAGAGTAATTGGAAGTTTAATATTTGCATAACTGTGTAAATTTCATCATTAAAATTATGTTGCTTTTGCTCATTTTGGAAGTTCAGCAAGTGAAATACATAGCAAGGCATGCCATGCCTGCTAAATAAATACAAACCAATAAATTGGAACAAAACCATCAATGCATATGTTAGATCCAGAACTTTCTTGTTCAGCCATGGTATTTCTTGTTTCTTCTTTTCTTTCTGATCTCTTTGAAAGTTGGAAGAGATCTGAGGCTGCCTATCCAATGTCATATACACAGGCTCTGTCCAGACCTTGTGTGGCATATGTCCTGTCCATATTTCAGCACCAATATCCTGATTCTATATTACCATAGAAACCTTTCTAGACCAGGTTGTCATCCTTTTCATTGTCCTGACAGATGGATTATTGTTTTACTTCCTTATCTTTTACATCAGGCATGAGTAAAATACACTTCCTGAGCACCTCCTCCAAACTTCTGAACCCTCTGCACCCTGAAAAAAGCCTCATCCCAAAATGGTAATTCAGAGTTCCTGAAGCTGGGGGTGGGAGGCATGCAATTGAAGCTTTAAATGGAAGCTTTGTGGTCAGCTCTATTCCAGGCTCCAAAAACTCTTTTTAAAGACAGTGCTTTCCTCTTAGGACTTTTTCACACCAGGCTGCTAAGGTGCCACAATTTTGTTAGTCAGTGGCATCACTAGGGTTGTTGTCCTCAAAAATCCTGAAAATGAAAAGATCAGGTTTTCGTTCGATTAACCCCCTTTTAAATTCAAATTTAGTTATCAGACGAGGCGGAACGGGACAAATCCCGTAAATTAAAGTCTTCCGCTCGTCCGGTTTATTTCCACTTTCTCCCCGCAACTCCCCGTGTGATAACGTCCCCAGTGTGGGTGCCCAGAAAGGGCTGCCAGATGGGCAGCAGAGTGCCACACCCTACCTCCCCTCTCACTGGCTTGCTCACCTGCCCCCTGGCTGGCAGCTGCTGCCCAGCTAGACCAGGAAAGGGCTGCACCATGTGAAGGCTTGCATATCGGAAGTGTAGTGGGAGGAACTGATCACACATGACTCAATCATGGAAAAGCAGTGCAATTGGGAGGCACTGGTGGGTTTTGCCCATCAATGAAAAGGAGCACTCCTGGAATAAAAGGAAGATGAAGCAGCTACAGGACAGACACAGTGCTGCAGTACACTACATTGGCTTTCCTTTAGAACATATATGGGATTAATTTCTGTCAAATTTCAGGCATGGAATGTAATTTCAGCACCAAGTAGACTCCCTAATAACAAAGTCCCTCTGCAAACATGAAACCAAAGGTAAATCCTACAGGTTACATGAGGCTCCCTGCTCATTTCCGCACATCTCAGGCCTCTGCTGGATTCTCTAAATGAAAACTGCTCCCTTAAGCCTCCGGAAGTAGCAATTCTCTTTTAGAATAAGGTACAGTCATACACACTCCTATGCCTTGTTTTGTCCATTCTCCAAGCTCTTAAAAAAAAGAGGCAAACATAAAGTTGTGCTTTTGTCAATTTTCAGTTTTGTTTTGAGGTGATGATCCCTGGTGGATCCCATGGATTAAAAATGGTCCCTAGACTCCAAAGTTTGTCCCCACTTGATCTAAGTATATTTGGAGGACAGGCCTTCTCTCAGCCACCTCACCCAGTTAATGGTCATAGATCTATGCATTAAATAGATGTAAGTAGCAGGTATTGCAAGGCAAATGGCATATATCCAAACAACTTTAAACTCTGAACCTTAGCACTTCCTTCTGGGATTAAGCTCTGACATCTGAACACAGAATTCCCTTCCCATAGGGAAGGGAGAAATCTTATTAACAAGTTTTTCTGCTAGGCTGGTGGTTTGTATGAATCCTAAGAATTCTGGTGCAGTTTGACTGAATTTCTCTAATAAATTCCAATCTGAAGGTGTGTTTTTGGATTCTTGATTAAATTGTGTGTGTCCACTTGTATCCACTGTTTCAAAAAGCTAGGGCTAATTGTCCATCTGAATGCACAACTCTTACTTTAAAAGTGCTTTGCTGGTCATTCTTCCTTATCTCTTTCTAATCTTTCTGTTTCTCTGTTCGCCTGTCAGTATGGGAAAGAGCCTTTCAGAGAAGTGATGGTAGAAGTAAAACCAGTATGTCTAGCTCTGTTATCTTTGTATGATGACAACTGTATGGAGAGAAGAACAATGAAGCAGAGTAACATTCATTAACAAACAGAGCCTTCCTTAGGTCAGATTGCATGCATCTGTAAGGAAGAAGGGCACTTTGAAATATTTCAATCAATATGCTTCTAGATGGCTACCACTCAGACTGTCTCTTCCTTCCCTCAAAGGATTACAAATTAGAAATGGCTTCTAATGCGACTTTATGCCATAACAAGCATTCTCCTTATTACAATAAGTGTTTTAAGGCTCAGTTAATAATATCCCATTGGCTCAAGCTACTCATTTCACAGGAATTCTCAAGACCATTTGAATTACATATTTGAAGGGACAAGTCAGCTGAAATAACTTCTGTTACAAAAATATTTTTGAAATATCCACTGGGAGCTGTGTTTTCTTCTTCTTTTTTGAATACCATATCCTCACAATACACTGGTTCTGTGAAGTCTTCTAGGGAGAGTTTTACAGTAAAATGCCATCCAATGACTGATGGTCCATGGATGAAGTCTTGGGCTCTGACTTTTCCTGGTTCCTTCTCTAAAGGGCAGATTTCCAAACCTGTGATCATTCGTGACCTATAGATACAGTGGGTCAGTGCTGGCAATTTCTTATTGACCGGATCAACAAGGTCACCAAAGATGTCAATCACTTAATGTTAGGTGCCCTGTATTCCTCTTGGGGTGGTGTTCTTACCCTGCTCAGATCTATGAACATGAGTCAGGTTTCAGGTAAGTCAATATGCCCATTGTTTAGCTGGAGAATGATGCTGAGGATATCTTGGACAGCCAAAAAACATGCAAACAAATGGATTCTAGAATAGATCAAGTCTGAGCTGTCCCTGGAAGCCAAGATGATGCTGTTGTACTTTGTTCACATCATGAGAAGGCAGGATACACTAGAAAAGACAGTTTGGAAAGGTGGAGGGCAGTAGGAAGAGAGGAAGACTGCATACCATATGAACATATTCAGTGAAAGAGGCCATATCCCTGAGCCCAAAGGACCTGAGCAGAGTAGTTGTGGACAGGGGGCTTGGAAGTGTCTCATTTATGGAGTCACCATGAGTCAAATAGCAATAGCAGCTTCATGTATGTACCGCTTCATACTGCGCTATGCAGTCTCTAAGCAGTTTACAATGTGTCAGCTAATTGCCCCCAACAAGCTGGGTGACCTCAGAAGGATGCAAGCCTGAGCCCTGTCTGGTATTGAACTCGCAACCTTGTGGTTTGTGAGTGAGTGGCTGCAGTACAAGCATTTAACCATTGCATCACCAGGGCTTGACATGAAGTTGACATGAAGGAGTTAACAATAGCAATATGCTCCATCTACAAATCCACTGTCACAGAATGATTGCCTCAGTATGTTCAAGAACAAAAAATCCCCCTTCTATTTCAAGAAAATCTGCATCAGATCCAGCCCTCAGTCTCTACAGTCCCCTTTAGCAGGCCCTTTCCCCTCCATCTGATTCAATACAGGCATCTCCCAGGACATGACCATCTGGGTAATGGGCCAGAAGGGAAATGCCTGTCTTCAGGTTTCTCCATAGACTCCCATTTGTGCTTTTCTCCCAGTACCCGCCTTGGCTCTTCCCCTGGCTGGTGATGTTCCTATTCCCCTTCTGCTCCACTGCCCCTTCTCTGAAAGCCTTCCACTCACCCCAGGCAAAAATCGATTTTAAATTGGTAGTTAAGACCCATTAGCTTACAGAAGACCTGCTACTGTTACAGATGAAAGAACTGGTTTATTCATGTTAAAGATAAAGTGTTTATCCCTCATGCTAAGAAACACATACAGTCTCAGGTCACTCCACCTCAAGTCCAAGATGCCAACCACTACACTGTCCTTTGCCAGTTCAATATTCTGTGACTGTCAACTGATCGTAATAAATTAAGTGCAGTCGGCCCTTGGTATCTGTGGGGGATCCATTCTGGACACACACAGTCCAGTGGATACACGGGTGCTCAAGTTCCATTGTCCTCAATGGTGATGTGTGCATGCAGCCGTGCCACCATTAGGGACAATGGGTCTTCAATGGTGGTGCATGCACGTGGCCATACCACCATTAGGAACAGTCCCTTTTGTCCCCAATGGGTATGCGTGCATATAACTGTGCTGCCATTAGGGACAACGAGACTTCAGGTGAAGTCCCATTGTCCCTAATGGCAATGTAGCCACATGCATGCATCACCACTGGGGACAATGGGGTCTTGCCATCTGTAGATACTCAAATCCGTGGATGGCAAGTCTGCAGATACTAAGGGCCGACTGCATTAGGCTATGTGCTGCTGCTTTTGGGGGTCTGTGTGCAGTCACACAAATGGTTTACTAAACAACTAGCACTTTCATATTTGCCTTGGGAGCATAGCTATAGGGACTTTGTTGACTAGCAGTTACATTTCTAAAAGTGCCACTGTAATGCTCAGGCACTATATCTCCACTATACCAGCACACTGTTCTCTAAATAGGAACCTGAGTGAATGCAGAGGGGAAATCTCTAGAGTGTTCAATTGTCAATAGCTGTGGAGCAGCTTATGCACCTGAAACAAAATTCACCTAGGTCAGGCTTTATTATTACTTCTGGTGCTCAGTGCAAAGAGAGACACGTGAATGCTCTAAACCAGCAATGAAACAAACACTCTAGGAAGAGATATTGCTTTTAGTCTCCTGGGTTCAAGATCTGTATTAATGTATTCATCAGAGCCAAAAATCTATAAGGGATTGATAAGCATGTGTTTATTGCAACCCCATTATTGATCTGAAATGGAAATAAACTTGTTACCTACTAATTAAAAACTGAGAACATACATTCTTTTCTTAATTATGTATTGTCTAGTTTAGTGAAACAAATATGCTAAACTAGTGTGAATGCAATGCTTGCATTAAAGAAGAGGAAATTCCTGTGATCTATGATTTTCTCTTTTCTTCTTTCATCAATTAATATTCTCTTTATGATTTGAAACTGGAGGAAACAGAGAGAAATGTTTTAGTATCTAATGGCAAAGGCCAGCACAAAATCTGTGCAGCTGATCTTTTCAAACGTCTTTCCTTCCCTGCTGACAAAATCTATAAATCTGTCCTTCTACATGCCAACACAGTACATTGCTCTCGTTAAGTGTCAGTTCATGATTTCTTCTTCCTGAAAATATTGTAAGAGAATTTGGTGTGAAGAATTATAAAGAATTCCTGGTTCTGTTATAATGGGGCATCTCCATATCTGAATTTATATTAGATGATATTGACCAAAAAAAAATCCAACAACTGTCCACACCCCCAAATTGCCAGAATGAAAACTGGAGAAAACTGTGCCTTTAATGGAAATTTCAGCAGATGTTGTTAATTAGATGATTGTGGGACAAGCAACACCTACTGCATTTCCTTCTTAAATACATTAAAGGTACAGGAGCCTTCTCCAATTTTCAACCTGACTGCCCTATTATGCTCATGTATCCAAATCCAATTACTAATCCCAGTTAGAACAGATGCATTATATCAAATGCTAAATGGAAAATTAAGGTTTATGTAAATTCAGTTAGTTTACTCTAGTTGGGGCTAGCAATTAGAATTATGCCCTTATTTTAAGCAGCAGGGAGAAAAGGCGTGTGACAAAAGTCCCATGCACATGTATTAAGACATGCCGGCCCTTGGACAACTGGTCAACCTCCATACCCTCCAACATTTCACAGATGAACACTGGGACACATGTGGCCAAGCAACACCAGAGCATGGTCAAGATGGCAAAAGTTATGAATGAGGATAAACACAGGCTAGGAGTGGCTTCAGCACTTTCCTTTTGCCTGAGTCTACTGGGAAGGCAAATCTCTCCACCCTGCTGATTTACTGATTTACTTTGCCAAATGGTTTTACAGACCTCCAGAGCAACATTTTAGGATGCAAAGGGGACTATAGGAAATAAAAGAGTCAATGTTCTGGTGGTAGTTACCTTATCTTGCAGAAGGACACTAAATCTGCCTATGTTTCGATTTATGTTTTTGACATGATTGTGCCAAGAACAGGGCTCATGCACTAAAACCATTTGGCAAACAAGAGCCTTTTTATGAAGTCTTTTGATGCTCACCCTGCCCCCTCTTTGCCTTTCATTTTCTATATAGCTGGAAGTTTTTTAGTGCCATAAGCATTGGGAGGATGGTGAAGGAAGGGTGGAGAAACACAATGTCGGTTTGCAGTAGCATGTCTCCAATAAACAATGCCATAAGTTTTGATCCTATTATAGCTATGTATACCTGATTACCAATAGCAAACCTCCCCTGAACAAATCTTGCAAAAACAAGCAAACACCATGGTAGATTTACTTTAGACTTGTGGAATGACTTGAAGGTAAACAACAACAAATGCCTGACTACAACAGGCAAGGTAAATACCAACTGCCTTCAGAATTCCTTACTGAATGTGCTTGACCACTAAAAGAGAAAGAAAAGAGGAGAGCAGATAAGCCTGCCACACCAGCTACCCCTGCATGTTTTAAAAGCATAAATTTTATGGCTGCCAAAATGGAAATAAGAAGAAAAATGGAGGCAGGTGAAAGAAAGAAAAAATCATTCTTGGATGCATTTTGAAAAAAGACCTTCAAGTGGTCTCTAGAAAGTTAAAAATGTTTAGTTTACTTATGCAAGGCTTCCCTGACTTGGTTGCTTCATTTCACATGCACATTTTGTTAGTTTTAAATGAAAAGTTTGCTAAAAATTATGAATTTCCCCC
Organism: Phrynosoma blainvillii; assembly: GCA_026167975.1. Taxonomy (NCBI): domain Eukaryota; kingdom Metazoa; phylum Chordata; class Lepidosauria; order Squamata; family Phrynosomatidae; genus Phrynosoma; species Phrynosoma blainvillii. The sequence continues at coordinate 286,449,648 of JANUYF010000002.1, read as the reverse complement.
TGCCCTGCCCTGCCCTGCCCTGCCCTGCCCTGCCCTGCCCTGCCCTGCCCCCGTGTATAGGAATCTATCTTTCCATGTTATTTCTGCCTCTGGCACCAAATTTTCTGTTAGAGAAATAGCACCCAGAAACATATATGTTTCATTAACTGAAGCATACATGTTTTCAAAATTACACTCTGATAAACTATATGTCTCTTTACAATTGCTGTTCCGTAGCTGTAGGGTTTTGTTTTGTTTTGCTTTGCCATCATTCCTAACTGGTCTCCTTTTGATGAGGATCCATAGAAGGATCCATTTATAGGATAGGAGTTGGAGCTTGCTTTTCTGAGAATGCCTGCACTGTTGATTTGCATCGGGGGGGGGGGGGGAGAGAAAGTGAGGCCCATGGGCTACATGCACCACAGCTCTCCAACTGAGTGCTCCAAACCCTTCAACTCCTCTCTAAAATTAGGTTGTGGTGAAAATTTGTCCCCCATGACACCTGGGCAGCATTATCATGTCTAATACCCTCATATCCCACATCCCATTTGGGGGTGGGGGAAAGAACAGAAATAAAAAACTAGACATAGACTTCTAGTCACTGATTTTGGCTGAAACTCTGAAGGTATGGCTTTTAGCTGCCATATTTGATCACCTTTGCTGTTACTAATTTGAAATTAGGTCCTATTGATTTAAGTAGCAGACTTCTGAAGTTCTGAGCCACCATTTTGTGACTGGCTCCACCTCTTCGGCTGCTATTTTATTACTAGCTCTGGTTGATTGCCCGGATACACAGGCAAAATAATAATAATAATAATAATAATAATAATACCCCAAATTGTAAAAGCCATGCACATCTCATCCTAAAGCTCACTTTAAACCAATTTGAGGGGATATGATGCTGGGATTACTGTCACATGCTGTAGTTTTTGTTAACATGTTCTGTTTACAAAGTTTCTCTTTTTGAATGGATTAAAATGTGCATTTTTGCTTCATCCACTTCTGTTCATCACACAGGAAGGCATTAATGCCAAAGGAGGAAAAATATAAAATTAATAGAAAATTATCTTTATGTCAGCACTGTTAAGAAGCAAATCACTTTAACTATGGCGCCTTGAAATGGATCTAAGAAATCCCAGAATCTAACTGTTAAATGCTGTGCAGTACAGTTAATTAACTGAAAGAAAAATTGTAAAAAGTGATATCTCGACACTTTGGGAGTATTTTATGCTTGCCCACACATACTGAGTATTGCAGTTTCAAGAGCTAATTCCTAGCTGTCAATACAATGCAGATCCGGAATGCAGCATGAGAAATCAGGTCATTCTTCACATCTCAACTGTTCTCATTTCCAAAAGATTTGTTGCTCAGAGAACCACTCTGCTGCAGACTCCTCAGGCTAAATGGAAGCCACTGTCAGCTCATCTTTAAAGCTCATAAATACATCCAATTGTCTTTTAAAGACAGACAGTATTCTTTCTCTGACATTGTTCCCCAAAATCATGGATAATTTGCAGTGCGATTAGGAGACATATACTGAGTGTAGCTACTGCATGTATATTTTCTGAACTCTTTCCTAGAATTCATAATGTCTCTATGACAAACTGCCATATTTTAGTATGTTCACACTTTCAGATGAAAAGCCCCATCTCAAACAAGGGGGGGCCAAGTACTGCTATTGGGCTATATATAAACCTCTCCCTGCAAAGTATGTCTCCCAAGTTTGTTTTAGTAGCTCTGAACACTAGAAAGTCCTTTTTTCTGCCCCCAAAGAAGGTGAACTGCTCTCCTGAAAGCCTCCCCTTTTCAACAGGTCACAGTGGTAACAATTTCAAGAAAGTTGGCATTTGGGGCCTTGTTCTAGAATACAGAATAGAAAATATCTGAAAGATGTCTTTCCCCATTTCTCATTAAATTAATATAAGGTCATATGTTGTGAAGAATAAATAGAAGAAAGAAAAGAATGAAATTAAGAAAGACAATGAGGAAATAGAAATAGTAAAAGAATTCCCATATCTGGAATCAAACATTGATAGAAATGGGGGACTGCAGTCAGGAAATCAGAAGAAGACTAAGAATGGGAGGGTGGCTCTGAAAGAACTAGAAAAGATTCTAAAATGCAAAGATATACCACTCAGCACAAAAGGTAGACTCATACAAGCCATTGTATTCCCTATTACCATGTATGGATGTGAGAGCTGGACAGTTAAGGAAGATGACAGGAAGAAAATCAATTCCTTTGAGATAATGTGGTGCTGGAGAAGATCAAGACGGAAACCTCCCTGGAAGCCAAGATGACCAAACTGAGGCTGTCACACTTCGGACACATCATGAGAAGAGAAGACTCATTAGAAAAGACCATAATGCTAGGAAAGGTGGAGGGAAGTAGGAAGAGAGGAAGGCCACTTGTTAGATGGATGGACTCAATTATTAAGGAGGTCACAGGTATGGAGTTGCAGGAATTAAGCAGAGCAGTGGAGGCCAAAGGGTCTTGGAGATGTCTCATTCATAGGGTTGCTATGAGTCGAGATTGACTCAAGAGCAGTTAACAACAAACATGTAATGTGAATCAATTTCTCAGCACAATAAAAGAGTGGATGATGGTGAATAAACTGAAAGTCAAATTAAAATGGAGGTACTATTGGTGGGTGCTTAGTCTAACCAGATAAAATAAGGGGATGGATGGCTCTTCACTCCCTCCTTCTTCACTTCACCATAAAAAGGAATCAAGTATTGGCTACCAGGAATGAAAGCTAGATAGGAGACACTCTCAATCTGCATAAAGCCAAGCCTGTTTCCTATCCTCCTCTGCTTGGAATTTCCTTGACTAAGACAGATTGTATGGGGTAATGGGAGGTATGGTGGGAACAGAGTAAATAGATGTTCCAAAAGAAGGCAAGATCGCTGTTTGAAAGCTATCCCGCCTTCAGTTTACCCTGTTGCCCAGAATGGCTTTTGGCTCTCCCACTGTTTGTTGTTCATTGTTGTAGTATTTTCTGTTGTTTTATTGTATTTTTGTTTTATTGTATTTTTTGATATTTTATGTTAAGGCTTTTAATGGATGTGTAGTTTAATACTGTTTTAATGGGGGGAGGGGTGGGGATGTTTATTTTGGATTTGTATGGATTTTAATTGTTGTAAGCCATTCCGATTGTTCGACAGAGGGGTGGGGTAAAAATAATAATAATAATAATAATAATAATAATAATAAGACAAGGAGAGAAAAGATGTGGAAATGGGGCTGTTACCCAAAAGAAGAGGGAACTGGGGGTCCCCACCATCTCTGTCTGCTTCTCTTTAAATGTTGGGAGAATTGTTTAGTTGAAGGAAGCTTGTGAGAGGCTGGGTAATGTTAAGGATCATTTTCACCTATTTGAACGAGTACTAGCTGAAGAGGACTCCACATTTGAGTGAATAAAGACTTTAATTTAGAAATATGCAAGAGCACATCCAAGCATATGATAAAAATTCAAACAAAAACACCATTCAGAGCTAACTGGACTAGAGGTACGGGAACTGGATAGTGGAAGCTTAGGGTTGTAGAAGGGGTGATATGTATCTGTCCTGAAGAGGAGACCATGGAAAGTACTCAGGCAGTGTCTGTAGGTGACACAGTGAGTGGAAGAAACTCTCTGTGCACACAAATAGTTATTACATGCATACATGGCAATCAAATATAGATTAAATCCTGCCTTTTGTTTATTAAATTACTAAGGACAACTTGTATTAGGTAAAGCATATTTTTTATGGTGAGGAGAACACAAAACACCAATGCAAATTTTTGACATTTTTTGCAAGTTAACTTCAAATCTCATTCTTCCTTCAAGTGACTAGTCTGTAGATCTTATTGTTAAAAGGATCTTATACATTTTTAATAATAATTCTCTTTTGTGATGTCTTGCCTGACAGTGTTTTCAAAAGTTAACAGTCTGTAAATATTTATGTGTTCACTTATTTCTAATAAACAAGTTCTGATGGGTACTGAAAGAAGGGAATTAGTACAATGGGCCTTTGGTATCCATCAAGGTTTGGTTCCTGGACCCCCTGTGGATATGAAAATCCATGGATACTCTAGACCCATTATATATGATGGTGTAGTAAAATGATGTTTCTTATAAAAAATGGCAAAATCAATGTTGCTTTTTGGAATTATTTTTGGGGTGGGGGAATATTTTCAAGCCATGGATGGTTGAATATCCATGGATGCAGAATCCATGGTTACGAAGGACTGACTGTAATCTTATTTCTGAAATCAATTCCATGTATTTTGCTGCTACAGTACAATTGTCAATTAAATCTCTTATTCCATAATGAGCCACACTATCGATCCATAACAAGAACTATTTCTTGTGATAATGAACTAAGGAGAGAAAGACTCTACAAGATGTGGATGTGGCATGTTGTGATCAATATTTGTCCCACATTTTCATAATCATTCTATGGCAAAATTGTCTGACTTATTGCAATGGGATTTCTTTAGAAAGGTAAGAATGATCAGAGTTTGTCATACAACTGCATATTTAGATCACTGAATTCCTGAGCTGGGAATAAACCATTAATTTCAGAGAAGTTGCATTTGTTCTTTATGGTGAGAATATATTTGATCATGATTTTCCTGCATATAGGGCTAGAACCCCACACTTTGCCTCTTCCAAGTTGCAGGTATACTCAGATGCCACATTTTTGTCACATGTAATAAATATACCAATAGTAACAAGACCAGTACATCTCCAGTAAGGTTTATATTGTCCAGTTATATAGCTTTTCAGTGTGAGAAACAAAAGGGAATCCATGAAATTTTGTTAGCTGTTGACTTGCCATCCTGTTCTATGATGTTTTTACCAGTGAAGTAGGCTGCACTTTGTCACTGTAAGGATCTCTCTGTGGGCTACCATGATCTACATGGAAATATATCTTGTCGTGTGTCTCCTTCAAACCCAATCTTCACTTCTCAGGTTCTTTTTGGCAAGCTTGTCTTACCATCAACAAAACAAATAAAAAATCTGTATGTTTGTAGAAGATATCCGGGAGGGAGAAAGGCATCCACAAATCACCCACCCACCCTAGGATTCTTTCAGTGACAAGCAGGAGCATGAATCTCCAAAACAGGAACACAAAAAGGTCCTTATACTGACTCAGGCCATTGGTCCATCTTGGCTCACTACTGTCTACACTGATTGGCAGAAGCTCAGAAGCTTCAGGCAAGACTCTTTCCAAGCCCTAACTGGATAGATAGTAACACTGGAATCTTTTGCTTGCAAAAGCATGACCACCACCATTCAACTATGATGAATGGAATGTTGGACATTTGCATGGGGATGTCCCCCTCAGTGATAAATGTCAGTGGGTTGTGAATCCCTTCCAGGTTTTGCTTTGAACTTTGGAGGAATTATCTAAGATTCTGAACTCTATTCCAAAACTAGGGTAATCACCTTGGACAGTTCACTTCAAGTTCAGATTGAATCCTGGAGTGGATTCACTACCCCAGTGAAATCAGAGCCACTAGCCAACACACATTCTCACATTATAAACTGCGTATACTGCACAATTGTTCCAGCCATCAAGCCATTCATTTGGCCATATTTGCAATAAGACAGTAATCAGTGGTTTCAAAATAGCTCCCACAGTGATGACCTGATTCCAATTGTCTGTAACAAGAGTCTAAAACAGGGGTAGGCAACCTTTCCCCTTTAAGGGCCGAGGGACTTCCGCTCCCAGAATCCCAGGAGCTATTGGCCAACATGGGACTATTGGCCAACATGGCTGAGGCTTCTGGGAGCTGAAGTCCCTCGGCCCTTAAAGGGGAAAGGTTGCCTACCCCTGGTCTAAAATGTATGTCTCAACAGTAGTGCTTGCCTCTTCCCTGTTTACTCTTAAGTGGAAACACTCAGTGGGAAAATGTTCAATGCCACATTAAATTGTATGCTTACAGTTCCCTAGAAAGTATTCGAAGGTCAGCGTGACAGCAAGGGCAGATTTAACATAACACATGCATTATTAAACACCCTTTGAAAATGAAGGATGGAAAAGACATACATTATGGAGGTAATCAGGATGGTGTCTACCTGTCTTGTTGCTGGTGAGCCAATACTGTCTGTGGGGACCTTTTCAAATCAGAGCTCAAACTGGGCTCAAGTAATCTTTTTTCTTAGACAATTTATAAGGATCAATGGAGAGAATGAAATGATATGATTTCAGCTTCCTGGCTTAACTGAAGAATTTGGGAGGAATACAAAGAAACTACTTCATATGACATCCCAGATTTTGCAAATCTGAATAGCAAAAAGCCTTTTCCTTAAGTCTAATACAATAACTATGCATTATGGGTTGCACATGCTCAGTCAGTGTCTTGGATCTGCAGCTGCCAGCAGGCCACAAAAGGAAGGAATATAAAACATCCTGAAGGACATAGTACATATTTGGACCATAAGATATTCTGAGCTCTTCTCAGATTGTCCAGTCTACGTATTGTTATCTTTCAGATAACTTTCCAGTGCTCACCTAGAGAACCTGCACCCACAATACGATTATTAGTCCAAACTCAAATGGATCCATTGAATCAACTGAACTCACATGAGCGCTGTCATATCAAATTCCCATTAATTCAATGGGTCCACTCTAGTTGAGGCAAACAACTGGATTTCAGCCAGGAAACCTCATTCACCTTATTGAAGAATAGAAGCTCCCCACACAAATAAATTGATAGAAGATACATGCAAAACAAAAATCCAGTAGTAGTTCTGGAATATTTAAATCTTTATGTGATAGGATCATATAATTTTTATTTGGCTAGTATTTTTCAAGATCTGTATTAAAAGTTGATACGGTTCAGATTTTGATCCAGAAAAGACACTATTGACAGAAAATGTTTTCCACACAAATGTTTGCCACAACTTTTGACAGTCTATTGAATCTTTATAACTGTCTTGTGATAGCCAAGACAATCTGGAGTTGGTTGGAAGAAGAGTGATGATTAAACTACTGGATATTGTTATTATTTTAACACTATTTCTGTACCAAACTGTACACAGTTTCTGTACCATTTCTCATATCTAACAGCATCTCACAATGATTTTTTTAAAAAAAACTTTTAAAAAGCTATGTGGTGTTATACTTGGAAGATTAAGTAATCTGTTATTTATTTAACTGTTACATTTATATCAAATCATGTATAATGTTGTTCTCTGATGTCCTACACAAAATTCCAGGTACAAACACAGAATCTTAAAATACCCATTTGAAGTGTAAAGTGTTCCAAAAGAAGGAACAATATACAGCACACAATGGTTCAAAATATTTTTAAAAATAGATATTTTGAAGGCATGAAAGTCTTTTTTAAAGCTTTCACCTCAGACTGAAGTAACACCAAAGAAAGTACTCAACAACAGAAGTGTCACTACCAAAAATACCATTTTTCCATTAGCCATAAATGTACATTCACCTGACAGAAGGGACATATGCAGGAGAGCCTCTGAAGAATATCTTCGAGTTTGGGTAAGTCTATGGATGCATCTACATTCTACACTGTAGAAATAATGCAGTTTGACACCACTTCAACTGCCATGGCCACATCCTACAGACTCCTAGGATCTGTAGCTTTGTGAGGCACCACCACCCTTTTGCAGAAAAAGATATAGACCTTGTAAAACTAAAAATCCCAGGATTCCATAGGCTACAGCTACAAAACTTAAAATTGTGTTAAACTGCATTATTTTTATAGTGTAGTATCATGGGTACCATTAAGGGTTGGGGGGGGGGGAAAGCAGACATACGTCCACATGAGGATGACCTCATCTTGAAGTAACAATATGAAATCCCCCCCCCCATCCACTTGAATCATGGGTTGCCACGAGTTATAAAGATTAAACCAACATTTCAATTAGACCTAGGAATCGATGAGGAGCTGATAAAGCACTAATGCTATATAGTCAAATGGCTGTCTCCATTTTGTAGCCTTGTTTTGGACCAACTACAATTTCTAGACTCATTCAAAAACTGCCCCACATAAACATTGCAATAATCTAACTGGGACGTTATGAGACCATGAATAACTGTGACTATGCAATTGGCATCAAGGTATGGCTGCAGCAATGGTATTAGTGTAAGCTGAACCAGAGAGGCCACTTTGGCCGCAAGAGACAAAAATCAATCAACAAACACTCCAAAACTGTGAGCCTGGATCTTCATGGAAGTAAAATCTCCTGTAGAGTAGGCAGAATACCAATTATCTAGTTGGACTAAGCACCCACCAATAGTACCTCAATTTTAACTGGATGTTCAGTTTATTCACCATCAACCATTCTTTTACAATGCTCAAAAATTGATTCACAATATATAACTTTATGTGAATTTAATGAGCAATGGAGAAAGATGGATGCCATACACATATCATTGATACATCCTGCCAAATTTGTAGTTGCTCTATCCGATCAGTTACATGTTGATGCTGAACGGCATGGGGAAGAGAATGGAACCGTTCAGGACCTGAAACCAGAACTGGTATGAGGTTGAGCAGCACCCCTCCAGCACCACTCTGTGGGTCAGCCATCCATCCAGAGAAGTCACAAACTATCCAGATGGATGCTATGACTGGTGGTACTGAAATCCACAGAAAGGTCCAAAAGAATCCAAAACGGCCACGTGTCCATTGTCTAGTCTTACAAAGATGATGATCATATGGCTACCAAAGCACTTTCTATTTGCTAATAAGGCCTAGACTCAGTTGAACTGGGTCAAAAAAAAACCAGTTTCACCAAAGAGTAAGCAGAGTTGGTTAACCATCACTCTTCTTAGCATCTTGCATTAATTGATGTCCATAATCATTAATATCATCTGGGTCCAGATTAGATTTCCTTGGAAGTGGTTGAATAACAATAGAATCACAGAATAATAGAGGTAGAAAGGATCACAAAGGGCCATCTAGACCAACCCCCTGCCATGCAGGAATACACAGCTACACTACTTCTGAAAGATGCCCATCTAACCTCTGCTTAAAGATCTTGAGTCCCTATATTGGGAGAAAAGTGGGATATAATTAAATAATAACAATAATAGACTTCAAAGATGGAGAGTCATAGTTCTTTACAGTAAAGATGTTCTTTCTAATATTTTGGTGGAAAATCTTTTCTTGTAATTTGAATCCATTAGCTTGTGTTTTAGTCTCTGGAGAACCCCTTCATTTTAAACAACTGGTCAACTCTTTGTCTCAAATAAGCAATTTGACCCAATCAGTTGCTAGATTTAATAAGCTAGGAAGAACAATAGCCAAACTTACTAGTGGCTAGCTGGACTCACCAAAGTACATTATCCAGACTGATGAACAATATTTTAATCACAAGTAGGCAACTCATGGAAAAAGATTCCTTAAAAGTGGCCTTTAGGAAACTCTAAAGTACTATTGATTTCAAGGCCTTTACTCTAGCTCTGTCCAAACCAAGAGTGGGCATGTTGCACATGCTCACTAGCTAACTTTGAGGCTGGCTAAGTATGCAAGGGCTCCATGTTTTTCTTTGGGTTTTGTTTGTTTGTTTGTTTGTTCTGTTTTTAAAGCTTTTTAAAGTTTTAAAAATACATAAAATTAGCTACATGTATGTAAAACAGAACATTCAAAAAGTTCTTCAGTAAAAATTGAATTCATCAAAATCCTCCATTGATCAATTACACAGGCCTGCAATGACAAAAATCTTTTTGTTTATGTTTTAAGGTACTTTTGGGTGCTGAATTTGAAAAACACAATAAAAATGCTTCACAAAGTTGAAATTTTCATCAGTTCAGTTGTTATTCAGCTTTAAGTATAGACTCTGATGTTCCAGTGAGATTTCTTTTAGTGCTTTTGAACTGATTTTTGTGTTTCATACCAGTGAATTAAAGTATTCTGAAAGTCTGTTAGAAGACTTTAACCCCTTTCCTTACTCTTTGCAGGATTATTCTTTGTAGGATCATTTCATTCAGTCACATATTTCAAGACAGAAATGTCCAAACAAGTTGTGAAATAAACTGTACATGATGTAGCAAATCTTTTTGGATTCACAATGCCAAATTCCTGTAAAACCAGCATATATTTTACAAAGGATTTTATGGCCCTCAGTTTTGCAGACCTGTGTTATTAAATGTATATTTACAGTTGGGCCTCTACATTTGTGGCTTTAACTTTTGTGGATTGGATTATTCATTGATTTGATTAATATCTTCTCTCTAGGAATCTCTAGATTCTCCAGCATGACTCTATGATCAACGTGTGCCAGAAGTCATGCTAGAGGACCTAGAGGTTCCTAGAGAGAACACTTTTCTAGGCATTTGTAGGTCCTCCAGTGGAATTCTATGGCCAACTTCTGACAGATGTTGACCACAGACTTATGCTGGAGTACCTAGATTCCTAAAAAGGTGTTCTTTCAGATTTTTAAAAAAGTGTTTATTTGCCATTTTCCCACTTTCATTGGAGTCCTGTGCCCCTAGCCCTGTGAATGTGGAGGGCCCACTATATATGTATAAATCAGGGGTAGGCAACCTATGGCCCAGGGGCCGGATGCAGCCCCCCGAGGCCTTTGGACCTGCCCCAGGCCATTCCTGCCACCAACTCCCGCCGCTCACCTCCGCTCTCCTCTGCCCACCATGATGATATTGATTGTTGTTGTTATTACTTGTTCTTGGGGTTTTCTTTGCAAAATCTCCACAGGGGTTTTGCCATCATGGCTTTTCTGGGGCTGAGAGAGTGTGCATGCAGATTTTTTAAATTTTTTTTATATTTTATTTTTTATTTTTTATTTTGCTTTGGCCCCCCAATTGTCTGAGGGACAGCAACCCGGTCCCCAGCTCAAAAAGGTTGCCTACCCCTGGTATAAATAAACCTTAAATGTACAGAAATTGATTTTAACATGATACTGATTATTGATATTGAATTCAAAGGAGTTAAATTAATTATGATATTAATTTTGCTATCAGCTATGATATGAGTTGTTCATTTTTCAACTGACTACCAATTTGTTGCTGAATTTCGGCACTCAGTATCATTTTTTAATAGAAAAATTCTGGGGGAGGGTAAAAAGGTATTGGGGTAACTGAAATCTGTAGATTCTGCTTTGTTCATCCCTGGGTTAGACAGTGATACAACGAAACACCCATAGAGCAATATGACAACATCCAGAGATAGTTTTAATGATATTCTAAGCACATTTGTAGATAAATGTAGCCCACTGGTTTACATTGTATTCCTCCCAAGTAAGTTGCTTAATATTTTGTCTAAACAGGTTAACAACAACAACAACAAAACAATGGTGTGATGAACAGTGAAAATTGCACAGTTTTAAGACCCATTGACTTTAAGGCAATTCACTTAGGCATATGTTTAGTTTCCACTAATGGGACTTGAAGATGCTTAACTTTGATTACATCCCATGCCCCATATTGGACACACACAACTGCATCATCCACATCTCTAAATATTGGGTGTTTGAATTTGAGTAAGTAAACACTGAATTATGTATTCAATTGAAATTGTTTCTTGAAAGTGCCTACATTTTATTATCTTTTAATGAACAAATAGTTTGGGGGAAATGTAATACTCTTTTATTAGCTATTATTATTACCCTTTACTTGAATATTTGCTTGCTTTGTTTAGCATGAGCTTTCACAGGGAAAGGAGAAAATGCTGTGCATTAAGTGGAGAGAACAGACGTCAGCTAAATCAACCAACAGCGGAAGAGTCCATATGAATCAACAGCTCAATGGCATGCTTCTGACTCCAGGGAGTTCAGATCAGCAGGAGGCACAACTGGAGCAGATGGTCTTGGTTTGATTAGTCAAATGTCCTGAATTAAAGTGAAATTATCCAACAACAAAGTAGGTTAAAAAGGTTTGGAAATTATGTCTATTTGAGAAAATCTGCGATAGATAGATAGATAGATAGATGATAGATAGATAGATAGATAGATAGATAGATAGATAGATAGATGATAGATACCCCAGTAATCTACCAGTTCTATTTTAAAATAACCTTCTAAGAATCCATTGGAAACACATGCTGGGGAGCCTGTCTCACATCCTATTACTCAGAACTCAAAAAGTTACTTTTTGGACCACAACTCTCAAACTCCCCACCCAGTATGGGCAGCGGCTAGCAGTGTCTGGGAAGGTACCTTTTGGAAAAGCTTCTTGTGATGATTCAGTTACTGTAGCCTGATTGTTGTGAACAAGATGCCTAAATTTGTCCATGGCTAAATTGGTATAACCAAATGTAAGTTTGACTTCTGCTCTTTTGGTATGATCTAGCAGAAACACTGACTAGGTCAGTATTTCCTAAATTATGGTCCTCTGGGGGCTAAAGTCCAAAACATCTGGAGAACCATAGTTTGAGAAACACTGGACTAGGTGAATACAAGAGGTGATAAATGCTTCATTATATACCAAAATAGAAAAAAAGATGAAAAGCAAAGTAGAAATGATATCACATCACTTATCTAAAATGTACGCATACAGCACTGTGCTGAAAAATGGCTCCTTTGAAGTTGTCCCCACCCTTGACTTAGGCTGGATCTGCACTGCAGAAATAATGTCGTTTGACACTGTTTTAATTACCATGATTAGATACTTTTTGCGCTCCTCCTACAAACTGGAATTTGTAGTTTGTTGTGGCACCAGAGCTGTCTGACAGAAGACGCCTCTATGACATCTACTTCATTAAATGAGATATATTTGTAAGTAGGATTTCTGAAAATGTGGCTGCAGATGTTTTTGCCTAACATGGGCCAGCATCCTGCCAGTGGCATAATAAGTGTAAATTGTGCTACTCCCCGGAGTAATTTTTTTTTACAACATAAAATGGTTGTATCCTGTTGATGGTAGTATAACTGGAGTTACATATAGAAGTCCTTTGTGCATATAATAGTGCATTAAAGTACACCGAGTAGCATGGGAATATGCACTGCCTCTATGCATTGCCTTGTGCACTGAACATTCCAATTGCACCATGGGTTGTCGGTCATGTGCATTGACCATTGATCCACATATGTTTTTCTGTGTTGGCATTCAGTATAGGGGCTGTATAATATCAATCTGCCAACAGACATTTACTGTACACTGACAAGATGTAGGATATTGGCCAATGTCTTTCAGGAAGAAAGCAGCAGAATTCTTCATAAGTTTCATCTTCCAACTAATCTTCAATAACAGTCCTGCAGGAAGCACAATGCATTATCATCCTAGACGTTACTGAAGCATGAAGTATGAAGATGTATTATGAAAGGGTCCAAAAAGGGCAGAACTTGATTGATGGTGGCTGATGGCTTCCATGTCGATGGCCTAATCTGCACTGCAGAAATAAGTCAATTTGACACCAATTTAACTACCATGGCTCCATCTTATGGAATCCTGGTATTTGTAGCTTGTTGTGCCACCAGAGTGCTGAAAGAGAAGGCTAAATATCTCATAACACTACAAATCCCAGAATTCCAAAGCATTGAGCTATGGCTCTTAAAGCAATGCCAAACAACATGATCTGGCACAGTGACCCCACAGCAGATTTTAATCTATACTCTAGAAGAGTTATCCAGAGTGATGACTCCTATTGCCTAAAAGAGGGTCCTTTAAACTTCAGACAAAATCTTGAATAGGTTCACTGCACCACTGACATGGAAGCCGCCAATTTTGACTCTCATTGCCTGGTTGCTTGGGAGCAAAGCAGGGTCTAGGAAAAAATCCATGTCCCAAATCTGTGTAACTGAGGAGACTTCTGTTGCCTCTAGAGCAGTGATGGCGAATGCTTTAGAGACTTGTGCCCAAACTAAAGCTGTTCTGGCACCAGGTGTTACCTGGTGCTGGGTGGGGGGGACTTCTGGAGGGGCGGAAATTTTGGGGGTGGGACTTCTGCCTTCTGGGGGTGGGATCTCCTCTTCTCCCCACCCTCCTGTGCCTTCAGCTATCTCCGGGAGGCAATTGAAGGCACAGGAGGGCGGGGAAAAGAGGAGAAACAGGCACACGTCTGTTCCTCCTCTTCCTCCCCCCCCCATGCCTTTAACTGTCTCTGGAGAGGCAGCTGAAGTGATGGTAAGGCGGGGGAAGAGGAGGAGTAGGCGCGTGCCTGTTCCTCCTCTTCCCCTGCCCTCCCGTCTCTCTGTGTGCGCTGCAAAATGGCTTTGCATGCCAGAGATGGCACCTGTGCCATAGGCTCATCAACATGGCTCTAGAGCAGGGGTAGGCAACCTAAGGCCCGGGGTAGGCAACCTAAGGCCGCTGCCACACACCCCCGCTGCCGCCGCTGCCTGCCATGATGATATTGATTATTGTTGTTATTACTTGTTCTTGGGGTTTTCTTGGCAAAATCTCCACAGGAGGGGGGTTGCCATGGCTTTTCTGGGGCTGAGAGAGTGTGCATGCATATTTTTTTAATTTTTAATTTTTTAAAAATATATATTTATTTATTTATTATTTATTGTGCTTCGGCCCCCCAATTGTCTGAGGGACAGCAACCCGGTCCCCAGCTCAAAAAGGTTGCCTACCCCTGCTCTAGAGCATTAGATTTACATGCAGGTATCATCTTCATCTTGCTTAGAGTCAGGCTTGGCTTGACTTGGCTCTAGACTCAAAGGCTATGCAGACCGGCAATAAACGCCAGCCTTGGGGTGGAGTGGGGGTGTGGCAACCTCACACCACATGCCCTGATGCTGCCCCAATCCCAATGTCATGCTGTCTGCCAGCCTCCATGGCGGGCGGCATTTCTGCATTTCTGCGGTACAGTGTTTAGATGTGCTGTGCTGCAAAAACTAAAAAAAATGCCATCGCAGTGACAAAGGTGCTTTTTTTTCCTCTTTTAAAAGGAGTGGCATTTTGCTGGCCCTTTTTGGGCTGGCAAAGCACTGGATTGGGGGCACAGCGTGCAGTTGGCACAGCCTCGACCTGGGGTGGCGCAGAGCCAGTCTTGCTTATAGCAGACCCAGTGAATTAGGTGAGGTCCATTTTAGTCATGTCCCATTTCCCCATTGTTACCCACTGGCTGTAGATTTCAGTCATTGGTTCAGTACTGAGACCACTATTCTTAGATACTTGGTTGGTTAAAGCTGAGGATAACCAGCCCTAGAGCTTTAGATGGTTTCTCACACAGTCATGAAACAACATTACCTAATTAGTATTCTCACTTCTACAGATAGAAGTGCTGGTAGGATTTTCTCTCTTATGTATAAATTTACTTATTGATTTATTGGATTTATATTCCACTTTCTCCCAAAATGAGATTCAAGACCAAAAATAACTCGGCTGCCTTTGGGTACCTTAACTGCGGAGAGGGCCAGTGGCGTGGGAATTTGCTCAGGCAGAAAGAAAAACCTGGGGTCATCCTGTTATGTAGAATAACATCCTGGTAGACTTTGCTCTTGGTTACCTTTTCATGCCAGATTATTGTAACTTGTAGAGTTACCAATGTAGCAAAATACATTTACCAAAGTCCTAATGCATACAACTGATATTATCAGAAAGAGGAGGTCCACTTGGCAAATCAGAGGTTATGCAGACCTCCTTTAAAGTCAGCTTTTACTAGCAGCTTAGTTTTTAAAGTATTTATACCCTCAATTAGTTCTGCACCCTAATTAGCCGTGCTTGAGGTTTTGTGCCTCCTAATTAGCTGTGCATTTCTATGCGGAAACCACTGTGAAATTCAGAAAATATGAACTCCAGCATGAAATTAAAGCTACATATTGATCACTTGTTATTTTGCTCACAAGACAGGATCTAATGTATTTTTTGGCTTCAAATTAAACTATGCAAATTTGAACATTGATTTAAGCAAGACAAGGGCACACAATGGTTTCATTATTTTGCAGGGTTTCAATTAGACTGGATTCAGGAACCGGCTCTCTTCACAGCCTCTAAGGGGGGAAGCAGACGACTGCTTCCGAGCCGCCGCGTGTCAGGGCGCCGGCGGAGCGGAGGCTCCGCACGGCAGCGCCCCTGCGGCGAATCTAAAAGGACCGCCAAAATGGCGATCCTTTGGGCCTAAGCAGACGACTAAAACAGTCGTCTTGGAGGCCCGGAAGAGGAGGAGCCACCGCACGCGCGGCGGCCCTTCCTCTTCCTGAGGTCGCCCTGAGCGCTTCCGGGCCACCGCACGCCGGACGCGTTCAGGGCGACCTCCCTCCACAGCGTCCGGACATGCTGTGGAGGATAAGTCGCAAAAAGGGCGCCCGCCGCTTTTAGGGCGCTCTTTTTGCGACTTATGAAAGGAGTGCCTTTTTGGCGCTCCTTTCAGGGTCGCCGGGGAGGCGCCGCGGTGAGGCTGCCATAGCCCCGCGGCGCTCCGGACCAGGGCGCTCCAAACGCCCTGGTCTGCATCCCCCCCTTTTAGATTCTCCCGAAAGTGCGCCCTAACAGCGGCGGGCGCACTTTCGGCGGCTCAAACGCCGCGGCGCGTTCGGCTGCCGCGGCGTGAGGGCAACCCACAGTCGCCGGCCGTGCGGACGGACGGCGCTTCCGGGTGCGCCCTCAGGAAGAGGAAGAGCCGCTGAACGTGCGGCGGCTCCTCCTCTTCCGGGCCTCGGAGACGGCGCAATTAGCCGTCTGCCGAGGCCCTTTTGCTAAAAGGTTAGGCAATGAGTATTTATTATTTATGAGGCCTGTGTCTGAAAATCGGGTTCAACAGCCAATATGACTCTTTTATGTGCATGCAAATGATTCTTCAAATACTTTAACGTACTGATTGATTTACCCTGATTTTATCTTGACTGCTTTATCTTTAATCCTTGTTATCACCCTGCCATTCCAGTCCAAGGTAAATTAAATCTCAAGATTTAAGTGACTGCTGGGAAGTGTGAAGGGTTTTTTTTATTACAAAAGGTTTCCTTCTTATTACAAAGGATTTCCTCCTTATTTTCTACCAATGTCACTGTGAGAAGTGAACTTTCTATGCTTTGACATTAGCCTGCAAAACAAAAAAGAAAAGAAAAATCTTCATAAATAATAAAACTGATCTATGCAGGCAAGAAGGGTGCTTTGAAAAGGATAGGCCAGCTAGTATATATGGCAGCTTTACCTATGCACCCTGTAGGCTTTTATCATCCTAAGCAGCTCAGTTTTCACAGGGGAAAAAAAAATCTAGCCTCCACAATTGTGGAAGAAATTGGGGAAATGCAAATATGGCCTAATAGCTTAGAAAGCAGAAGGCACATTTTAAAATTCAAACATTAAAATTCAAATAATGCACTTTCCACAAGACTTGGGGTTTATCTAGATCAGTGATTCCCAAAATGGGCAGTATGCCCCCCCAGTTGGTCATAGAAGGATCCAGCGGGGCATGGAGGGTGGGAGGGACAGCAGGAGGCCCTTCAGTCAAAGTATTGGTGTGCAGGAAAGACAAGGGGAATCAACGGTCTTTGGGACCATGGTGGAAATGAGGATTACATTAATCTTCTTTTCAGGGTCCCCAGAAAAACCACCTCACAGCCTCATTGATCATTTTGTGTGGAAGTGTCTCCCGCTTTTTGCCTGCCCATGTGAGTTCTCTCTCTTACTGGTATCTTTCACTAGTAGTGGCAATTGGGAAAGTTATGCAAGGCTTGGGCACCGGGCACGACTTCTGTGGCTCAGAGTGGCATCATTTTGGGACAGACTGGAGCAAAGAGTTAGAGCACATGGTGACAGGGGAGAAGCGGTGGCAAAAAGGAGCTTTCAAATTTGAGACCCTGCTTAAGCTTTGTAAGCTTTGCTGGGACTTGGCTAGCAGATTGGAGTTGCATTGTTGCTCCTGTTTTCTTTCATCAGACAGGCTGAGAGAACAGGTAGGGGAAGAAACTGTGAGTGGACTAGGCTACAGCCACTGTGATAGTAGTTATGGGCAGAGAGTCCTGAAATCCACCCTTGTGTGCTCTGACCATAAAAGATAATAGAGTGGTGGCAGATAATGAAAAGTGGAGTGGAATGTGTTGTCAGATTGTGATTGGCAGGCAGAGGTGCGTTGTCAACTGCTAATTAGACAGAGGGAAACTGTATTGAGACCAATTGTGACCCAGCTGTATATAGGTCTGTACCCACTGTACATCTGAGTCCTAGCAACAGCACCCTTGAGCGATCAAGTTTTTGTTTTAGTTCTTAATTTTTTATAATAAAACCAGTATCTTGGACCAAGCACCATGAGGTCATTGCCTGCAAGTCCAGCTGAGGCTGCACCTTATGGAGGCAAAGGTGATAGTTTCTTGGTGCCCAATGTGGGGCTCTCCCAGGCCTCCACAGTTCTGAGTCAGTTCACATTGTGACTTGTAAGCAGTGGGTGAGTGCATTTGTTGCCCTCCATTTTTAAGTCCCCCTGCTTCTGCGACCCCTGAGAAGATAAAGGGGATCCTGACCATTGGGCAGTGGCAGTGGACAATGCTTCTGATTGGCCAGTAACATCCCATTGAGACATGATCGTAGCTTTGTCAGTGGCTTGTTACCTGGTGGACTCCAGATCCCTGACTTTCTTCCTGGTCCAAGAGATTAATCTATGCACTGCCTGGGAGTTTTGGGAGTGGGGTGCCTACTGTTAATAGCTGGATCTGGTGAGTATTTGCCAGGGATGCCTGGAATTCTTCCAAGGATGCTCAGAGACACCCAGAGCATGTAGAGATGCCAAGAGGTGTACCTGTACCTGGTACCTGTTCTGGTCTGTCTGGAGATGCTCAGAGTTTCTGTCAGAAGGGGGACAGGTTGTGGTGAAGAAAGCAGGCATAATCCTAGGTCTCCACAGTGCCCGCCCCCCCCCCCAACCTGTTCAGTTCAGTTCTGTTTGGTTCTAGTGGGGTTGGTGCAGTCTGAGACTTCTGCCAGTTCAGGAGACAAAATCACTGATTCCATTGAAGAATGGGAATAAGTTGCAGAATGGGAGGTTTAAGAAAAAAATGAATGATGAGTGATGAATTAATGAGAATGAATGGAATGAATGAAGAAATAGTGTACTGAAATATAATATCACATTTTTGGTATTCATCTGTGGCATGCTAATGGGATTTTTAACAAATTGATGTGACATAATTGGATTAATTGTTTGACTTTGTGGGAAAATTTGATGAAGCAAATTATGTTTGGGTGTTTAGAAATGCTGCTTATGGCTTCCCTGAACCCATATCTTATCAACAAGGAGGAGAGGAATGTAATAAGGTATATTGTCAGGCCAAGAACCTCAGTTTTCCTGGGTGGGGTCCCCTCATTGGAGGAGGTGCTAGAGATGCCGAGTCAAGATGTGACCTCTGTTCCTGATCCTGTGAGGGCCATGGAAGTGTCTGAACCCCAACCCTTGCTCTAAGCTCTGCCTTCTTTGTACCCAAGCCACAAGTTCTCTCTGATGTCTCCAAGCTGCCATTCACCTCCCTATTCCTCCTTGTCAGTCCCACCCTCAGTACCTGCTCTTCCTCTGGTCCTCCAGTCAAGCATCGTCAGCACTGTGGGTGGACTCCTAGAAGAAGCTTACATGGCTTTTTGGAGTCTCCAAGTGCAGAGGGCCAAAAGGCAGAAGGCCATGATTGTGACTGGCAGGGAAAAGACAACTGACATCAGGGTCCTCTGAGGGATGGCTCAAGTCACAGAGCAAGAATGGGCAAGATCTAGCACGCTTATTGTAAGGAACACTCAGAGCAACAATCCAAATGCTTCATCATCGCAATTCCACCAAGGCTCCAGAGAGCAGGAAGCCTGACCTCCTGCTTTCATGCCAGCTAATCCAGAATTTTGGCACAATTGAAGAGGTCAGGGGTCCAGTTTTATAAGACCTATGCCAGAATAGAATTTGAACCTGATGGAAGATTGATGTTTCTTGTAGAAACAGTGCAGATTTTTGGAGAGGAATTGAAGATCCAAATAGAAGCACAATGCGGATCTACTCAATCACCTTGACTAATATTATTTCTCAAGTGGATCCCTGAATTTGGGACACCAGACAACCAGGACTAGCCATCATGTGACCCCCACGACCAGCCTGACTCACTCCGCCAGTACCCTGTCTGCCCGAATTTGCAAGCTGGCCTCCATGAAGTGATCCACCAACTCACCGCAGGAAGAAATAGTCATGCCTGATTCCATTGACTGCAGTCTGAGTGGTCAGCTTGGCCACTCTGGACCTTCTGCAATTGGTCTCTAATCTGCATACTTTCCTCAGTGGGATCGGTCAGTGTTCACTGTCCTGGATTTCAAAGATCCCTTTTTCCTGCACGCAGTGGCCACCAGAGGGTGATGGAGACACACCTCCCTCAAGTCTTCAAGAATTCACTGGTTCTCTTTAGACAAGCTTTGGCTCAGGACCTCCAAGACTGGTCTTGACGTTTGACCATATTCTCCTCCTAGCTATGAAAACCCACAAAGAGTGTGTCAGAGATAGTAGGTCTGCTCAACTTCCTTTTGAACAATGATATCAAGTGTTCCAAAAGGAAGCTCAACTAATATGCTCAAAAGTTATCTTTCTGGACTATGATATCACAAATGGATGGAGATTGCTGACCCCAGAATGACTAGAAACCATTCAGAATTGCCCACACCTACAACTGTCAAAGAACTGTGTTCTTTATTGGCCTTAACTGGCCTCTGTAGGCTGTAGACCTGGGAACTATGGAACTACCATGCAACCACTGCATCAGGTTGTTTCAAGAGCTAATGAGGCCAAATCTGAGATCCTTCCTGAATCAAAAGAGGTTCAGAGATACACTTAACAACTGCAAGAAAAATTGATGTCAGCTCCAGCTCTGCATCTCCCTGATTGACCATTCATCCTACAAGTGTGAGAGAAAATTAGTGTGGCAGAAGCCATCCTTACTCAGTCATCTAATCTGTTCCTCAAAATAGCTGCTTACTTCAGCAAATTCCTGGATTCTGCTGCATGAGGGTGTCCAGCCTGCATCCAGGCAGCAGCTGCTGCAGTCCTGAAACCTTAAAGCTTACATTAAAGCTTACATTTGGAGAAACACTGACTGTATACCCCATCTTGTCCTTACAGCTATTTTGGAAACTTGAGGACCTACGTGGATGACTTCAGATTGGTTCATGAAGTTCCAGGTCATCCTATTCAAAAATCCACAGGTCTTGATTCTCAGATCCGAGAGGACAGACCCATCTGTTTACTCCCAAATCCTGATCAGATGACGAAAGACCCACCTCATGATTGTATCAGTGTCATTGATCTTCAGACCAAATCTTGACCTGATCTTGCTGAAACACAGATACCAAATTCAGATGTTATTTGGTTCACCAGTGGTTCAAGCTTTATTGTTGAAGGCATCAGGAAAACAGGTTGGGCAGTCACAGATTCGCATGGGTCCATTATAGCATCAGGACCATTACCTCATTCTTGCTCTGTTGGAAGCTACCTGGTACCTTAAAGAGATTGCTATAGTACATTGTAAAGGACATAAAAAAGGCTTCAACCTGTTTTGATGCACAAGTGCACCAGACCTTCCATTCAGGTGAGAAGTCGCTGCTTCACTTGTGGAATTGCTGCTTTGATGGGTGACTTAGGAGAAGGAGGATGGCTCAGATTGTCTGAACCTGTGAAATAGGCCAATAAGTGAATTCAGTACATGGAAATCACCCAAAGACATTCAAAAACATCTGTTCAACCCATTAGTGTTCCCAGGATCAATGATTATCAAAGAAGACACCAAAGACACACCAAAGTTTGATGTTTATTGCAATCTTGTTCCAGCTAAGAGTTCACCACGTCATGAGCTTTATCATTTTCCAGAGGAGGGTGACTAAAATGGTGAAGGGTCTGGAAACCATGCCCTATGAGGAATGACCTAGGGAACTGGGTATGTTTAGCCTGGAGAAGAGACGGTTAAGAAGGGATATGATAGCCCTCTTTAAATATTTGAAGGATGTCATATTGAGGAGGGCGCAAGTTTGTTTTCTTCTGCTCCAGAGAATAGGACTCGGAACAACGGATGCAAGCTACAGGAAAAAGATATTCCACCTCAACATTAGGAGGAACTTCCTGACAGTGAGAGCTTTTGACAATGGAACACACTTCCTTGGAGTGTGGTGAAGACTCCTTCTTTGGTGATCTTTAAATAGAGGCTGGATGGCCATCTGTTGGGGATGCTTTGATTTTGCATTCCTACATGGCAGGGGGTTGGACTGGATAGCCTTGTGGTCTCTTCCAACTTGGTGATTCTATGATTCTATGATCAGGCTACAAGCTATTCAAATTAAAGAAACCAACGATTTGATACCCAGCGCTGATTTGAAAGTTTTGCCTTCAGTCACTCTGGGAGCAGCAACTAAGCAGCTGGCTGAGCAGCAACCAAGAGGCCTCTTTTCCACACTGGTCTTTGCTGCAAGGCTAGCATGGGTGAGAGGATTCTTGGTCAGTCCTCGGCCAGCTACTTAAGGGCCTTTACAGACCATCAGAAATAATGCAGCTTGAGACCACTTTAACTGCTCTGGCTCAGTGCTAGGGAATCATGGGAACTGTAGTTTATTGTGGCACCAGAACTCTCTGACGGAGAAGGCTCAGTGTCTCAGAAAAAAATACAATTCTTATGATTCCCTAGCATTGAGCCAGGGCAGTTAAAGTAGTCTCAAACTGGATTATTTCTGGCAGTCTGTGTTAGTTGCTGCTCCCAGGATGACAGGGCGCAAAGGGAGCAGAGACTAGTGATGTGACGATTATTCAATTATTCGTCATGTTTCGCTAAAGACACGAATTGCAGATTTCTTGGCCCCTTTAATTGGTTTATGTACAAGCTGAGAAGTCTGCCACATGATCCTATAGGTGTGAGAATTTTCACATGGCTCAATTGCAAATGAAGTAAAGGGGCGGGAAATTTCTTTTGAAGTTTGTTTTTCCAAACTGTTTTATTGTTTTATGGCATCATTGTCATAAATGCATAAATACTTTGACAAATGGGAACCCAATCATTGCAAAAACAACATCTCATTGGCAAGACAGCCTTGTATTTGACTTGAGTGTGAAAATGAACACACTCTTGCATTTATGAGAAGAGCAGCCAGTCAAACAGGAACTATGAAGCCTCTCGCTTGCGCCAGAGTTAGCTGCAAGGCTGGCACAAGCAAGAAGCTTCTTGGTTGTGCTCAGCCAGCTGCTTGGTTGCTGCTCCCAAGGTGACTGGGTGCCAAGGGAGCATGAATTTGAAGTAGAAAAGATAAAGGTAAAGGCTTCCTTTGACAAGATTGTCTAGTCATGTCCAATTGTAGGGGTTGGTGCTCATCTCTGTTACTAAGCTGAGAGAGCCAGCAGTTTGACACCACTTTAAGTGCTGTAGCTTCATCCTATAGAATCCTGGGACTTGTAGTTTTACTAGGTCTTTAGCCTTCTCTGCCTAAGAGTGCTGGTGTCTCACAAAACTAGAAATCCTAGCATTCTGTAGGACAGAGCCATGGCAGTGTTATTTCTTCAGCACAGGCTGCATCTGCATTGCAGAAATAATTCAGTTTGATACCACTGTCACTACTATAGCTCAGTGTTATGGAATTCTAAGATTTGTAATTTTGTGAGATTTTTCTCCTTCTCTGTTATCGAGCTCTGGTGTGTCATCAAACTACAAATCCCAAGTGATGTAAAACTGCATTATTTCTTAGCAAAGCAAAACAAAGCAGCTTCATTTATATACCACTTCATCACATGCTACAGTTTACAACTGTAAGCTCATTGCCCCCCAACAGCTGGGTATTCATTTTAGCGACCTCGGAAGGATGCAGGCCTGAGTCAAGCCTGAGCCCTGGCTAGTATTGAACTTGCAACCTTGTGGTCTATGAGTGAGTGGCTGCAGTACAGGCATTTAACCACTGTGTCACCAGGTCTCCTACAGATACACCCTTGGTTCTTGAATCTGAACTATCACTCTTCTTAGTCTAAGCCCTGGGCATAATCAATAGCTCTTTTGTGTGTAGCAATAGGGTTGTTGAAGTCTCAGGGAATAGCTGTGCTGGCAAATCTCAAGACAGAAAGTCAAACCTGAGGGCTGAAGAAGAAGGAGGGGGGGAAATGATTTCTCTATCAGTGAAATGACTTCTAGCATGGATGCCTATTTTTGTCTATTCCAGCTGACACCAAGGTTCT
Organism: Phrynosoma blainvillii; assembly: GCA_026167975.1. NCBI lineage: Eukaryota > Metazoa > Chordata > Lepidosauria > Squamata > Phrynosomatidae > Phrynosoma > Phrynosoma blainvillii. The sequence continues at coordinate 286,425,650 of JANUYF010000002.1, read as the reverse complement.
GTGGCTCAATGCAAAGGTGTTCTGTATGTATGGCCCATCTCCAAAGCCAATGTACTAAAAAAGCCAGGAATAAGGGAAGAGGTGCGGGAAGACATAGGACCTTATCACATGGGGTCTAAAGCAGACCTAATCCAAAGGGTATCCGTAGCTAATACATATTATTTCCCTGTGTTTACACACGACGTTGCACCGAAACTCGGCAGAACCCGGAGCTAATCCGTAACGAATTGAGATCTTTTGACATTCGGTTTTTCGGGGAAGTACAACCGAGCTTTCGGAATCATTGCGCAATGGGCGCACAGGCGAAATACATATGATCGTGCAATACATATTGTGAAGCATTTCCCCGCCCTGACCCATGGTTCCCCGCGCTACTTCCCATGGATCTGTGAGGAAGCATCTTATGACGTGTCCTTCCTGTTTGGATTGGGCAACAAATGGGACGGGTAAACATGGTCCTCTCTTTGTAATTTATGGGATTTTCTAACTTGTGTGTGCACGGAGAATACGTTTCCAGGATGCGTGTCCTGGGAAGCGCGATAAATGCGCTATGGCGGTAATTGCGTGTGGTAGGCATTTACATATTGTGGGAGCTCTTTCAGTTCATTTCGGTATAGAACTGAATTTATTCTTATTTCAGTTACTTTTCGCTTCATGGCCAGCGTGTGATAAAGTCCATAATGGGGGCAGGCACATGGGGTCATTGTGCCATTTGGAGCCAGGCAGGATGTGGAGTCCCAGCATCACAATCCATGAACTTTCTTGTTGTATAAGCCCTGGCAGCACTGGTTCAGGGCCTGGGAAAAAGTAAATTTCTCCAAGAGAAAAAGATTCCACCCAAACATTAGGAAGAACTTCCTGACAGTAAGAGCTGTTCAACAGTGGAACACACTGCATGTGGTGGAGTTTCCTTCTTTGGAGGTTTCTAAATAGGCTGGATGGCCATCTCTTGGGAGTACTTTTATTATGTCTTCCTCCATGGAAGAGAGTTCGATGATTATGCAGGACTCCTTTAGAACCAACAACACCTCCCACATGCACACACACAACAAACTTTTCTCAGTCTCATAGCTTCAGCCCGTTGTGGGGCATTGATCTTTCCAACACAGGAGCTTATAGCTTTTTTTTTTAATTAAAAACATTGAAAGGCAGAATTGGGGGGCAGGGGTTAAAGAGGAAGAAGGAAGGGGGTAGAATAATCCTGAAAAAAGGGAGGGTGTGAGGGATTGGACACAGCTCTTTCAGTTTCACAGTTCATGTGACAAGATGAAAATGCAGTAGTATAAAATAGATTAAGCAGACATTATGATTAATTAACACACTCCCTCGGAGAGTAGTGGAGTCTCCTTCCTTGGAGGTCTTTAAGCAGAGGCTGGATGGCCATCTGTCAGGGATGCTTTGATTGGGAGTTCCTGCATGGCAGGGGGTTGGACTGTGGTCTCTTCCAACTCTATGATTCTATGATTCTATGATTCTATGTAAGCTAACTAACTTAACAAATTGTTGCACGGGGCGTTGATTTGTAAATGGTCAATGTTAAGTAATAATAAAGATATATTTTTAAAATTTGTCTTTTAAAAAGAAAGTTCTTGCCTGCCATGGAGGAATTCAATATTTTGGAATACTATGGAAAAAGAGTGGAAAAGAGTTTCTGCAGCTCCTTCAAGCTCCATAGAGCAGTGAAATGCAAAAATTAAGAAAGGAGAGGTATAAAAATGCAAAGAAGCATGATCTCCTCTCTTAATGTCACTGGGCTTCTAAACAGGCAAGCTGACCTTTGAGGTGGGGAGAGGGGGATATGTCTCTCTCTTTTTTGTAAAGATCTTCTAATTGTGCCACCATAGAGCTGCAAAGTTGTGAATAATGATGAAATTCATTTGAAATCTATATTTCTGCAAGTTCCATAGCAGTGAAGGTGCACATGTGGTTTCTGAAACTTTTTTTAAAAAAAGTAAAACTATTTGAAAAGACACCCTGGCCTCTCCCATTTCTCCTATAACTTACAAACATCAAAAACCATTCAAACTTGTTTGCATTATAAATAAGAGATAGTGACACTATAGTCATTAATGTGTGCCTCCAGATCAGCAACTGCATTTGGAATGGAAAGAAAAATAAAGCACAGCAGTGTCTCCAAACAAAGATGTTCCAGTATAGATCTTAGCCAACATTTACTTCCTGAAATAAGCAGTAAAAGAAAATTGCCTGCAGCTTCTGACTGTGTAGCTCAGGTGCAAACAGCAAATCCGGTTTGGTACAGAACACTGAATTATCCAAAGCTCACCTTGGATTACCTCAGAAAGTATCCAGATTTTTCTTCAAACAAAACCCAAGGACCTATATTACCTTCTCTTCTCTACATGTCCTCTAACCCAGTGGTTCTCAAACTTTTTACACTTGTGGCACCCTTCATATCCAGATGTTGATCCCCCCACTTGACATAGTATATGAAGAAAAATATTTTATTTAGTGTATCATCTATATTCATATATTAAAATTTTATAAGGAAATAACTCTTCTCCCTCCCTCCAAGTACTCTCCTTGTCTTTTACCTTCTCCTCCAGGAGAGAAAAGGTTTGGGATGAGGAGGAGGAAGGTGGGATGATCAGGGCCAGCAACTCTTGCTCCTCCTTGAGCAACTCTCATGCCCCCCCCCCCAGGGGTCCTACCCTACAGTTTGAGAACCAGGGTTCTAACCCCTTCTTTCTTTTTCTTACAGTGAATATGGAAAATCATGGAAGCAGCAGTGCTGATGTGCAAGAAAAAGGAGGCATCCTGCCCCCGATCTTCACCTTGTCACACTGGATAACAGCATGCTGGGATGAATGCAGGGGACTAAGGGACTAGCAGAACTACACTTTGTGATACAGAGAAAGTGGAAGGCAAACGGGCCTCTTATGGAAATAATCTACATCGCTTGTAGTCTCTCCTGCATGTCAGAATTAGAGCTGCCAGATCATGACTTTGGCAGGTCCCTGAGATGTCAGAGCCAAACATAAGACTGAGGGAGAACCCCTAGTGATGTCCTAGGGAGCATGCCCTGGTGATGTTACAAGGAGCAGTCCCTGGTAATGTCACAAAGCATGATACATTAAGCATCCACCATGGTTGCCCAGATTGTGCTGTACAAATCTAACAGAACATAAATCTAACAAATGAACACACACAGACATTTCAAAGTAGTATTCTTTCCCTGAGATCCCTCCACCTCTTCCTGACAAGTGGAGAAGAGCATCCAGGTCCTGAGATTCAGGAGCAGATCTAGAGATCTGGGAACCCTAGATCTGTTGTACTTTTCACACTATGCAATTATAGCTGTACTATGATTTCACTTTAACTGTCCTGGCTGCATCCTATGGAATCCTTGTGTTTGTAGTTTGGTCAGAGGCACCAGAGGAGCTCCCTGGCTGAGGTTTCTAAAGGCTCTTCCTCTAAACTGCAAATCCCAGGATTCCATAGGATGTTGCTATGGCTGTTAAAGTGGAACCATAGGACTATAATTGTGCATTATGAAACCACCCAGGGTGATAAGGGAGGAGGCTGGTGGCAGGAAAGGGACCCCCTCCCCTTTTCCTCTCACACTTCTGCTGATGGGGAAGCTGGAGCACCTTTACATTTTGCCTCCAAGCCATTTCAACCTTGAGTTGCCTTGGAAGCAAAGGCAGCCTGAATTTCTACAAAGCAGAGATATTCACCTCAGATTTGTGTCTCACCCAAGGCATTAATAATAAATGCACAACAAAAGAAACATGAACAATGAGGTTTCAAATTAGGAACACCTTTTGGAATATGTGTATTTAAAGGGCACAAAAATGGACTGGTCCTCAAAGATGAGATTTCTACCTTAGACGTTCTCTCCATAATGATGTTCAACACAAAACCTTTGTTCTATTTATATAGATGAAACATCCCTCTCTACTACCTGTGCCAACAAAATGCCAAACTTTCAGCTTCAAAGCTGGCAGGAAGGCCATCTTTGAAGCATTGTTCCTTCACACACACACAAAAGGCATATGCTAAAATTTGGGAATCCTGAAATATCAGGAGAACATGGGCGAGCAAAAAAAACAAAGATTTCAATCCCACCAAACTATGTATCTGAAAGCAATGGGAATTAACTTTTCCATTTGTTTCAAAGGGCCTCCTAATGACTAAACTGGGTGGACTGGGACCCATGGATTACATCAGTCAGTCATACAATTCCCAGTCCCAAGTAGAGTAGATGCATTAAAGGCAATTACACAAGGGTTAATTTACCATAATAATAATAATAATAATAAGAAGAAGAAGAAGAAGAAGAAGAAGAAGTTTTATTTCTAACCTGCCCCTCTGCTCAGCAACCCGGGCGGTGTACAACAAGGTTAAAACAGATACAACCATTCAAGCAATTCATTCAACGGGTCTACTCAACTTTGGGCTTCCAGAGTTAGGCCTGTTTTACCATGTTATATATAAAGGTGCTAACTGAATTGCATATTATGGAAGATGCATTACTGTTGTTATATTTATTTCTATCTCGCCTTTTTCCCAGATTGGGACTCAAGGTGGATTACAATGATTGAAAAACATTGTAAAAAATCCACAAAATATAAAAGCTGAAACACAATTAAACAATCAGAAAAAAATTAAAAGCAAGTTAAAACATATATTAAAACTCACAGACACACCTGCACAGCAATTAGCAATATCCAGTGCATTGTGTAAGATACAGTTGGCCCTCTGTATCCATGGATTCTTTATCCACGGATTCAACCATCCACAGCTTGAAAATATTTTAAAAATACATAAATTCTAAAAAGCAAACCTTCATTTTTTCCATTTTATAGGGGTTTGGATCAAAATACCCAGGCTTTCCTAGGGGGGTTGCAGACTGCCAGAAATAGTGCAAACTGAGTCCACTTTTAGGGTTAGGGTTAGGGTTAGGGAATCATGGGAACTGTATTTTATTGTGGCACCAGAGCTCTCTGACAGAGAAGGCTCAATGTCTCAGAAAAAAAAAAAACAATTCCCATGATTCCCTAGCACTAACCCTAACCCTAAAAGTGGACTCAATTTGCACTATTTCTGGCAGTCTGCAACCCCTCCTAGTCACCAAAGCAACTGACCATGCTGGCTGCAGTTTTCTGTGAGCTGTAATTGTTGTAATTCATAAAAGTAACTTTCTGCAGATGAAGATAAGTTGTCCAGTGTATCTTGCAATCTTGGGATTCCCTCCTGGTTTTCAGCATTTTCTCAGCCCACATGAATGTGTTTGTTCTGCTTTTTCTTTCATGCCACCATAGGAATGAAATAAGAATTTAAGGTGGGATTTGGGAGGCATTTACAACTGAGGTAATAGTGCCATGATCATGAATGAATGAACATAGCCTTTTTCCCTGGCAACTAAATACATATTTTGATCTTTACAGGGTGTGGAAGGAGGAGGGCACTTGGATCAGAAAATGATAAATAGAGAGGGAATTAACTACTCAATTATTTTTCATTTAATAATTGTGTGTGGTGTTGTGTGCCTTCAAGTAGTTTCCACCTTATGGTGACCCTGAGGTGAACCTATCACAGGGTTTTCTTGGCAAGTTTCTTCAGAGGGGATAGGTCAATGCCATCCTCTGAGGCTGAGAGACTGTGACTTGCCCAAGGTCACCCAGTGGGTTTTCATGGCCCAGTGGGGATTCAAAACCCTGCTCGGCAGAGTCATAGGCCAGCTGTCTCTCCATATAATAATTACTATAATTATTTCTCGTGTCAACTGTCCCCATTAAAAGTGTTGTTTTTTACAGAGGGCATTGTATCACCCCTATACATAGCATAGATTGAGAAAAGGGATGTGTGGCCCTCCCAATATAATTTGTCTGAAATCCCACTTGCCCTTGCCAGCATAGGCAAAGCTGAGGAATGTTGGGAGTTGCAGTTCAAAATAATCTGGAGGTCCACTCCAGCATAGATCATGTGAAACAAAGGCAATCGATATGTGGACCTCATATGTTGTTTGACTGCAGCTCCCATGATCCTTTACCATACACAGTGCTGTTTAAGACTGATGGGAGTTATAGCCACCATTTACATACATTCTTTGCATGTCACACATCATTTCTTTGTGAAACTGTCAGTTGTTCTAGGGCTTTTCTATACATCAGCAAGGATAGATATGAATCAGTCCCATCTAAACAGTGTCAGCTGGTAGCTTCCATGTCTAAGATTTCATCTGAAATTTAAAGAAGTTATCCAAGTTGCTGGACAGATTCACCTTCACCATAATATGGATGTGACAAGCTGCTACTCCAACTGTGAAAGTCCTAATCATTGCACATAGTGGTCTGGAATATTTTCAGTATTCTCATTGCCAAGAAACCATTATATTTTTTAGGGTGTTTTTGTGTGTGGGTTTTTGTTTTTTTTTGGGTTTTTTTAGCAGATGACTTTTAAATTGTGCAGTTCTATGGTTTTTGGTACTTCTTTTCTTTTCTTTTCTTTTTCCTCTTTCTTTCATTCTATCTTTCTTTGATTAAATCTGCTGAGGAAGAAGTTTAAAATACTGGAAGGATAAATCTCAACTGCATAATTCATGATATGTGCCCCTCATATTCAAGTGTGGATGTGTGTATATACATATTTATCTATGAGATGAATTAAATTGCTTTTTACATTTATGCTGCTGTACAAATGCATGGACAGTCACATTTTGGGTACTGAGTGAGGCAGAGTACATGTCGTGAGGTAGGGATCATCTATTGCATCTTCAACCTCTTTGGCAGTGCTCCACAAATGCTGTACTTTTTCTGAGATCTCATCACGATTTATGTGATGCAGCTGCCTCTTTCTTTTAGGTTTGACATAAGACATTCCTGTGCTTGTGTCTTGAAGTTTGGCTTGCAGCCCAAATGAGGGCACCCAAAACGGTAACACTTAAAATAGATCTCTTGTGTGCGCATCAATCTATACCAATTATATTTATAGACTGGAACTGCTCTGGGCATGCATCAGGACAGGAGGGCAGCACGTAGAAAGTGAAATGCCAGGACGGCTTTGGGCTTGTGAATACCTTGTTTTAATAAGATCTCTCTTCCCTGCCAAGATATGGAATAAAAAAGAGGAAATATTTTATGGAGTCTTCATGGGACACAGGAAAAAGCAATTGCTTTGGAGCTGGGTGTTGGGGTTTTTCTGTGTATAATGATGGAGAATTCTCCTTATTTTTTCCTTTTGTTTTTATTTACTTACCCCAAACAGTGCATTCTTTTGTATTGTTTCTATTATTTTATTCCAGTTCACCAGTGAACCTTGGCTGATCAGTAACCATAGACCATATCTTACAATTTGGACAGTCAACTAATTCACTGCCATCCCACTTTTTCAGCTATTTCAGTTTTTATTTCTTCTTCTCACTTTCCCCTTTGTTCTCATTTCACTTCAGTTGCTGAAAATGGATCTCAAAGTGCAAAAGTTTTTTGCACTCAGTTAACTCGGCACGGGGGAGAGGAGAGGAAGGGTGCAGTCTTACCTTTCCCAGTAGATTCAGGCAAAAGCAAACTGCTGCGGCATCACTAGCTTGTCTGTTCTTCCTCATTAATAACTGTCATCTTGATCACACTCTGTTTCTTGGCCTCACATACCCCAATTTTTATTTGTGAAATGTTGGAGGGTATGAGATACTACCTTGTAACTAGGACCAACAGGTTACATTTAGATCCAGGTGTACTTGAAGAGAACAGCTACTCAGACTATTGAACATGTTTTGCTATTGTTGTCGTTAACTGCCCTTGAATTGACCCTGATTCATGGTGACCCTGTGGATGAGACATTACCAAGCCCTTCCTGTCCTCCAACACTCTGCTTAGATTCTGTAAATCCAGACTTATGACGTCCTTGAGTCTATCCATCTGGTGTGTGGTATTCCTCTCTTTCTACTACCTTCTACCTTTCCCAGTAGTATTGTATTTTCTAGTGATTCATGCCTCCTCATAACATGGCCAAAGCATAACTGTGTCAATTTGATCATCTTGGCATCCTGGAGATTTCAGACTTGATCTGTTCTAGGACCCATTTTTTGGAATTTTTTGGCTGTCCATGATATCCTCAGCACTCTTCTCCAGCACCACATCTCAAGTGAGTTGATCCTCTTATCCACTTTAATCACTGTCCAGCTCTCATATCCATACATGGTGATGGGAAATACTATGGCTTGGACAATTCTAACTTTAGTGCTCAGTTGTATATCTTTACACTTTGGGACCTTTTCCAGTTCTTTCATGGCTGCCCTTCCAAGTCCTAGTCTTCTTCTGATTTCTTGACTGCAGTCTCCATTCTGATCATGCTAATGGCTGCAATATCCTCAGAACAGTTTCTCTGCCATAGCCTGTTCAGTAAAGTTTTCCAAAGAATAGCTTCATTCAGATCCTAACTAGATTGTTCTATGATCATAAAGTGTCTTGTTCCTATAGAATGGTAGGTTTCACACTACCACCAAAATAAAAATAAAAGGGTAGTTTTAACACAATAAAATATTTGCTGCTACACCAGAGTAGAATCCCATGTTACCAACCTTTAACACAAGGTGTTGGACTCATGGATTATGCACAAGAGTTTGCAACAGATGGCATGTAGTCCCGCCATGATATTGCCCAAAACATCTACCTCCCATTCACTCTAACCATTTTTTTTAAAAAAGTGGTATTGTTCAAATCAAGGTGCTGCAAGATCTCTTTGCAGTACATCAAATGATATTTCAAAGAAGTGTGTGCCTCAGAGCAGGATGGTCCCTGAACTACGAATTGAACTGACAGGCTTGATCATCACAGAAGGAGCAAATTTCCATGCAAATTTCACTGGATTCTGGTAAAAACAAATTAAAAGTTATTGTCAATGCCTCTGTTTTAACCAATTGAGATCTGAAAGCATATTGTACAAAAGCCCCTCAGTCTCTGAAATTTGGCAAGCATAAACAGACTACCCAGCTATCAAATTTCAGCCATGTTTGGTAAAATGAAATGAATAATAGCAATTTCATTTTTTTAAATTAATTTATTATTATTTTAATTTATTATTATTATTATTATTATTATTATTATATATACTGTAAAAGAAAAAAATACATATTTAACTTGCTCTGTTATACATTCTCTGGAAAACTATAGTATATCAGTTTTATATAACATAATTCACTGAAATATTGTTTTTCAAACCATTCTTCCCCCTCCCTATATATTCATCATTCCTTAATATAACGAAAGTAATAGTATCTTATCTTATGTCTCTTCCGAGTCCTGAATCAGATCCTTATGACAATATTTATAAATTTCTTCCCATTTCTTCTCATATTGCTGAGTCATTTTCCCAGCAATATACATTGATAGACTGTCCATATTCGCAAGTTCATATAGTTTAATCTCCCATTCCTGTAAAATTGGTATATCCTCCACTTTCCAGTGTCTTGCATATATCACCCGTGCTGCAGTTACCATATATAATATCACACTTTTTTGATCCTGGTTTAATTTCTGTTCTATCACCTCTGTCATATTTAACAGGAATAGTTCTGGTCTTAATGGAATGTTTATCTTTAATATTTTACATATATTTCTGTGGATGTTTTTCCAATAATTTTTAACCCTTCTGCACTGCCACCACATATGATACATAGTACCTATATTTTCTTTGTATTTCCAACAGATACTATTTTTATGTTGTTTTGTCATTTTTGCTAATCTAATGGGGGTTCCAGCTAAAGAAGATTATATGGAAGTTTTCCTTTAAGGCATTGCATTTAGTAAATTTTATATTATTTTTCCATATTTTCTCCCAATTTTGCAGTGAAATTGGATTCCCAATATTTTGCATCCATCTAATCATATTATGCTTTATTGTTTCTTTTCCAAGTTCTATTTCTAACAATACCTTATAAGTTTTCCTTATCCAATACTGATCTCCATCTTTTAAGATCTTGTCGAATAATGATCTTTTTCTTTCTATTCCAAGGGTTTCCCTATCCTTTTTAAAATCTTCTTTTATTTGCTGATATTTCAACCAATTGATTTCAAAACCTTCTTCTAGGAGTTCTTCTCATGTTTTAATTTTATAATCTTCATTTGATTTTATCAATAGATTTTCATAAGTAAGCCAGTTTCTCTTTACCAGACCTTCTTTCGTATGTAACGCCTCTTGTGAAGATGCCCATATTGGTATTTTTGAATAAAAATGTCTTTTATATTTTTTCCACACAATATAAAGCATTTTCCTTATGTAATGGGTGTTAAATTCTTTACCTAATTTGGGATCTCCATAGCATAAATAAGCATGCCATCCTGATTCTAATTTGATACCTTCTATTTCTAGAAGTTTTAAGTTTTTTAGAGATATCCATTCCTTTATCCACAGTAAAGCACATGCGTTATAATACATTTCTAAATTTGGCAATCCCAAACCACCTCTTTCTTTCCAGTCCTTCATGGCTGTGATTTTTATCCTAGGATTCCTCCCTTGCCAGATAAAATTCATGATATCTTTTTTCCAAGTTTGAAAAGGTTGTTTCGTTGTCAAGATCGAAATTGTTTGAAATAAATACAACATTCTAGGTAGTACATTCATTTGTACCATTGCTATCCTGCCTAATAAAGACAGTTGTTATTTATCCCAAGATTCAAGGTCCTGTTTGATTTTATTCCAAGTTGTCATATAATTGTTTTTATATAATTCTGCATTCTTTTTCGATATCGTTATTCCTAAGTATTTTACTTTATTGATTATCTGAAAGTCTGTTTTCTTTTTAAATTCTTCTTCTTCTTCTTTAGTCAGATTTTTGGTTGATATCCCACTCTTAGTTTTGTTTAATCTAATACCCGCTAATGACGAGAACTGTTCCAAGATTTCCTCTAGTTGCGTTATGCTCTTGATGGGATTTTCCAAGAATATTACAATATCTCGCTTCGGCAGCACATATACTAAAATTGGAACGATATACTATACTATACTATACTATACTATACTATACTAAAATATACAATATCAGCAGCATAGGTTTGGAGACTATAGTTGTATTTGTTTATTTTGGGAGTCTGAATTACATTGTCATTCCTTATTCTCCTACTTAAACATTCCATTGTTGTAATAAATAGAAAAGGAGATAAATAATGACTTCAGATATTTTATATAACTTTAAAATGAATGATGGAAACATCAAAATAGTTAAGTTTTTCTATACATAGGTTCAGTCACCAATCAAGGGAGACATTAGACAAGAAATCAGAGGAACAGGACTTGGAAGAGCAGCTGTGAAAGAACTAGATAAGATCCTCAAGTGAAAACATAATAAAAGTCATTTATAAATAGATCAACCATGCCATTGTATTTTCAGGTTCAGTGTGTAGTTGTGAAAGCAGGATAGTGAAGAAAGGAGACAGGTAGAAAATCAAATCATTTGAAATGTGGAGAAGAGTTCTATGGACGAAGGTTCTAGGGATACCATGGACAGTCAAGAGACAGATAAATGGATCCAAGAGCATATCAAGCCTGAACTCTACACCAGAATGATTAAACTAAGGCTATCATGTTTTGGATAGTTGAATCTGAACCAATTAAAAGAAAACAGGCTAATCCTACATCTAGGATATGGCAGCCATTTCTCCAGTGGGTCAGTGATGCATTATTCTTTCACCCCATCTTCCAAAATACAGGATTGTATTGTAAATTGTGCAAAAATACATGTGTATTGCATGTGATTATTACATTTATATACAACCTTTTTTCCAAGGTCTTAAAGGCTATTTATATGTAGTTTAAAATGGCAAAACAAATATTTTAAATAATAAAAGGTAATTTTATAAAAAATATAATTATCACAAGCCATCAGTAGTTTTTTTAAAGAGCTCATAATATAAGCTTCCCCTGGTCTTGTGGCAGTGAAACAATAGTAGTATTCATTATAATAATGGTACATCACATCTGTATTTTGTCCATGAGAGTTCTAAATTATTTAGTAGTTGCTTTCTCTTCATCAATAAGATTTTTACAAGCATCTACAACATTCTGTCTCCAAGGGACTGATCAGAGATTTGGTATGATGAACGGGAGCCATCACTAGCAAAAAACCCCAAAAACAATTGTTTTTGCTTTTTGTCTCCCAGCAAGATGTATTTTCATTTTATTTATTTGCTTTATCTCCCCCTCCCCAAGTTCATATTTGAGTATGACAGAACTTTTTCATTCAGACAAAAGGATATGCCTTTGAGAATTGCCAAAACCATAATTAGGACTATCCAAGGACCATCCAAGGACTATTCATTTCTACTTGTAATGGCCTCTTTTGCTTGGAAAGTACTAGTACTAACTGTGGCTTTTAGTCTTCAGCTGCTTTGGCCTACAATTCCTCCAGTTCTGACTATTGCTCATGCTGGTTGGGAGCGATGGGAGTTGTAGGCCAAAACATTTGGTTTCCCATCCCATTTTAGTGTATAGTCACTAGTGTTGATAACTTAGAAGTTTGGTACCATTATGGATACTATTATGCAAAGGGCAGAGTGGGATAACAAGTTATATAAAGTAATATTATAACAGTATTATCTCATTCAAAATGATAGTATAGTAAATAATAATAGACCCAGAAAAATATACAAAACTGAGTTGAAGTTACTTGAAGGGGTGGGTATGCTTATTACCTGTCTCTTTTTCTATATTGGGAAAATATTGGTGGTGGGAACATTTCTAAACTCTCTTCCAGTGTGCTGTGGTTCCAGTATAATCATGAACTTAAATAGAGAAAGATTCTCCTACATTTTATCTAGTTCAGCCTCAGCGAAGTGTAAACAAATAATAAAAATATTCACTGAGTAGAATGGGATAGCTTGTTCTGCCCTCTTTGAAAGAGCATTTTGAGTTGTTGCATTCAAAGACTAAACCCTTTTGTACCTGTAACCTTGATTGATCATATCTATTGTAATATTTAAATATTTAGAGCCTCTTAAAGCTCTCAGATGTGGAAGGACGGTTGGTTTTTCTCCCTCCCAAAGTGTAACAGACTACTTTCTGCTCTGTCTTTTTTGTTCATCAGATGTGAGGGACCAACAGGTTTCCCTCCACCCCCTATTTGTGCTGATGACTGCAACTGTTTCTTACCTGGAAGCTCAGTGCAAACTTAAAGCCAACAGCTCACAAACTTATGCTAGTCCATGGTCCACTACTTTGAATAGTACTGAATTTTGCATGTCTGATAATACTTGGAAGAAAGATACATTTCTGAAACTTCAACCAATTACAGCCTCAGGCAGATTTTACAGTGCATTTTCAGACACATGAATATCCTTCAAATGTTACAGGAAGAAACACAGATGACCTGTAATGGCAATGCAGACATCCATGTTTCTGTAATTAGTAATGAGCCAAAGATTCTTAAGGTTCACTTTTCTCTATAAAATTTTTAAATACCATGCCATCTGAACCTGGAAATGGCATGACGCATATCTAGCTTTGGAAATCTATACTTTTTTTCAGGGTAGCAGTGCTTTTCAACAAAGAAAAAAGGCTCATGAAACAATGTGTTGATTGGTGAAATGTGCAAACCTAAAATACAAATATTGAAAGATGCTCACAAAAACACTTTAGGCAATGTATACAGAATGCATACAGAAGGAATCATGCATACCAAATTATGCATAAATTTCCATGATGGGAAAATGGCTAATAGATGGGCTGAAAACGAAAATGCTGGTGGGTTTTTGAGACACACAATGAGAACAAAATTAACCGACATTTACTACTACCAGCTTCACCATGGATCTGGCCCAGTGCAATGCAATCATCCACTGAGGAGTCTTATTGCCTTTACTGTGAGTTACTGTGTGTTCAAAAAGAGTCTGTGTCAAACTAGGGCTTACAAATGAGGCAGACTAATTTCGGCTCCGTCTTTTGTGATCATTTCTCTCCTTCTGTAATTTCTCCTGAAGGGCATGATTTCCATTTAGACTACATGTAGAACCAGGTCAAACATGAAACAATCCGTTTTTTACCCAACTGGCTAATCTGACTGATCATATAGCAAAATCCCTGTGAATTATCCAACTAGACATTTTACTCTTTCAGACCAAAGAATCAGAAAGCATGCATCAGCTAAGAGAGTCAGGAAGGTTTACTCACATGTGGAATTACCATCTTTTCCTCCATGTTCTCAACAGAAGCAGATTAATTTAATGAGGAGAATATTAATATTTGACTATGAATCTGGGAATTATTACTAATTGCAAGAGCAATTTCTTGTTAATGATGCCATAATGATCTGCCTGTTATAAGCTGTAATGCTGTCATTATTGCATTACTCAAATACAAGTCCATTGGGGGAATTTAGAAGGGGAAAAGCTGATTGAAAGCAAATACCTTCCATCTTTCAAAAGAATGCACACAGTTTGTATATCTAATGTATGCGTGTGTTGCATATGCCTTTAAGTCATCTGTCTACTAGACATCTAAAAACTAGTCTTACTATGGCTCATCTTAAGAAACGGCTTTTTAAAAAGGGATTTACTACACATTTCAAAAATAGCCTTGCTTTTTCTGTGGAATAGGCCATTCAGAAACCCTTGTTTTATGATGACACTTTTCAAAGATATTCCCAAGCCCTTGTACATTTATTTTAAAACTTTGTTATTGTGTGCCTTCAAGCCTTTTCTTATGGTGACCCTAAGACAAATCTATCATAGTTTTTTCTTGGCAGAATTTGTTCAAGGGTTTTTTTGCCCTTGCCTTCCTCTGAGGCTGAGAGAGGGTGACTTGCCCAAGGTCACCCATGGCCTAGTGGGGATTTGAACTCTGGTCTCCCAGTCTCCAACATCCAAACTGCTACAACACATTAGCTCTCCATTTTTTTTAATTAACCTTGGCTTACATGTCACAATATATTGTCTGCTGGTTTAATTCTATTGCTGTTTTTCTTTAAAGTACAACTATTAGTAACAAAACTGTAAGTACACATAAGATGTCAAAAGAACTGATAGAACATCCTAAAATTATCATAAAGGCCCAGGGCTGGTCCAAGACATTGGGCTGCTTGAAGGAGAGCTACAAATGGCACTCCTTTCTCACCCAAGTCAAGGTATATAATATTCAGGAATCCACTGGAAGTTCCTCTCTTTCTTTTACCTTCACTTACTCTTTGGAACACAGAATTATTATTAATATTTTATTTTAAGGACATTTTTATTTTAAGGATAATACCTAGATTGCAGCTTCCTTGGTTTCTTTCCTGTTCTTCATAGTATTGTTTTCATTGTCTTCAAGCAAAACAATCTTATTTTTCAGTTCAAAAATGCTTGAATTCCTCCTTCTTCCAAACCTATTGCACTGAACAATAACTCACAATTAAACACACAATCAATGCTTGCTCATCTACTGGAGGCTATATATTTGAAGCTAAGGTGAGTATCTACTTGGAATTCATTGCCTGAGACCTCATGATGGCTTTGGAAATCCCATTTCTAAAGATTGTGCCATGCATTTATTTCTTCATTAGGATCTATTTTCCATTGTATATTTCCAACAAGGGTAACCTTGGAGGAAAAATGTCTGCCCTTGTCAGGAAGAACTTGAGAGGCTGTTTCAATGCATGATTGAGCAGCTACACACAGCAGCAACAAGGCTAATCCTCCATGGGTCTTAGGAGGAGAAACAAACATCTATTCAGAGGCATCAAGTTCAGTGTAGCAAGTTGCAGCCAAACCTAAACTTATTGTTTCCCAATCCCCAGTGAGCCTTCTTTAAGCAAGACAAAGATACAGCCATTTTAAATTATGCAACTATAATAGAATGTTGCACTTTTAACATTTTAAGCAAATTGAGGCAGGATGCTTCTGTGCATGTGTAGGGACTTTCTGTGATGAGAGAGGCATTACAATGCCTTCCACAATAGGTACACTTGTCGATTAAAGGAAATTCCAGAGTAAATTCTTCCAATCATTTCCAACTTATGGCGACCCTAAGGCAAGCCTGTCATCAGGGTTTCTTGATGAGATTTGTTCAGAGCAGGTTTGCCTTTGCCTTCCACTGGCACTGAGAAAGTGTGACTTGCCCAAGGTCATCCAGTGGGTTTCCATGGTTGAGTAGGGATTTGAACCCTGGCCTCTAGAATAATAGGCTAACTCTCCAAATTCCTACCAGACATGACTATTGGGAGCTGTAGACCAGAAATAACTTTTCGAAGCTTTGCCTCATGTAACTGAACGATGAAAATAACAAGCTGAAAGAGTCAGCAGCATCCTAGGAACATCTGGCCAGCTGCTGTTAGAGGTAGCATGCTGATCCTTTGATCCAAGCCAGCAAAGCTTCCCTATTTATGCTTTAAAGCAGTTAGAAGAGAACACATCTCAGAATGCCAAGAAAATGTATGTTTGTAATCATATTGCCCAATGTGGTTTGGCCCACTGTGTACTTGGGGTTTCCCCTAGGAGGATTTAAAAGCCTGCTGAGATGTCTAAACCATTTATCAACCATTCTATGTTCCAAATCCTGTTTAAAGATCTCAGAGACATTTTAATCCCCCTCAAGGGAGGCATCAGAGTGCATGCACTGGGCAACACCATTATAAATATACATTTTCTTGGCATGTTGAGATTTGCTGTCTTTTTTGGTTCTATCTTCTGGTAGAGGCCTGTCAGTTTTGCTTTATATATTTATTTTCAAACAAGAACCAGCTATTGCAGGAGCAGCAGAAAGAAAAATAGGACATGGAGGAAAGATCTATGGCTCATGCTTTCCTATCCCAGGCTCAGGCTCTTGGGCAGCCGGTGATATGATCCTGCTCAGCCCCAACAACAGCTGCCAGCCAGACTCTGGCAATGCTTGGCTAGATAGACCAATGCCAGACATTATATTGGTAAGATATTACTTGACTAGTTTACTATGCTTTCCCCCAGGCTTTGTGAAAATTACAATCTAGCATTCTGGCTCTTTTTCATTGCTTTCCTGCTTTTCCTCCAATCTTTTACCAGGGCCCATCCACACCACACAATTAGAGTGGACTATTGTAAAGTTTTAATTATCACCTTTGAAAAAAAATGACAGAAAGTTTGTTTTGATTTGTAATTGTTAAATTATCTCTACATAGTCACCATCCAAATTTACACATTTTCCCCAGCATTTCTTGACCCTCCAAATACCTAATATTGTAGAAGTCTGTGGATTGCACCTTATGAAGGGGTATCGTAAAGTAATAATTATCAGCTAGAAGTTATTATGGTATATTGATGACATTTTGTCAGTGTCATCATTGCTCCTAAGTGCATGATGTTGAGAAAAGCAGCTCATTGTATCCTTCATTTTTGTGACAGGTTGTGCCAGAAGTGACTGAAGTGTAAAATCCCAGTAAGGTGCAATCTGCAGACTTCTACAATAACAGTAATCGGAGGGTCAAGAAATGCTGGGTAAAATGTGTAAATCTGGATGGTGACTATGTAGATATAAGTTAACAACTACAAATCAAAACAAACTTTCTGTCAATTTTTTAAAGGTGATAATTAAAACTTTACGATACCCTCTTCCACTTCTACAGCAATGGTTCTGTCCTATGGACTGTTGAGACTTGTAGTTTGGTCAGAAGAGATCTTTGGCCAAGCATTCTCAATACACTTCTCAACCTGTAAATGGGATGTTGCCATGGCAATTAAAGTGGAATCATAGCACTATAAGTGTGTAATATGAAGGAGGTCCTGGAGATTCCAAGGACTGATGTTTGGACCTTCTTCTTAAAAAGTGTATCCCCACTCCTAAGCATAATAATTTTGCAATCGCAGTTACCAGTAAATCCTCACTAACTGCTACCTTTCTTCCATCGCACAATATAGATTGCTTAAACAAATGGGCCATTTTCACATGAGATAGGAAAGTGTTCAAAAAGTAAATCTGAAACAGCCACAGAAATTCTGTGATTTAAGTATGCTTAACATGTGCGTGTACGTGTGTGTGTGTGTGTGCGCACATATAGGTTTCTGTGAATAAAACTACTAGTGATCAAAGAAGAAAACATAGAAGATTATCTTGATCTTTTGGGCTCAGAGGATACCTTCCAGCATGTCACAGTCATACCTTCCAGCATGTTTACTACTATAGAGAGAGCTTAGAAAATTTTAAGTTTTGGTCTTCAAATCTTGAGGATGAGAACCCTGGACAGATGAGAATTTTTGTAGTTCTGGATTTATTCTTTGCAAAACTTATACATGGCTGTTGTTTTTGTTGTGGTTGTTATTGTTATTGATGTTGATTTATTTTCTACTGTTGTTACCTGTGCAGAAAATGCTGTTTTCTGCACACAAAAAACATACAAACATTTTGCATCAAACATATTCCCAACTACAGCATTTTCTGCACAGAAAACAATATTGCATAGAATGAGTCCAGAACAGCAAAATGTTTTCAAACACTCAAATTTTTAAGACTTGCTCGAAACATAAAAAAATTGTTTAAGTCACTCACTGCTTCCTCCAAGAACAAAATTAGTGAAGAATTACATCCCTGCCATTTTCAATATTCAAGGTGTAGGAGAAGGGATCCCAGATCTCAGTGCCTGGAAATGAGTTTCAGAGCATGGGTCCTCTTTTCTCATTCTTAAGGCAAAGGGAAGGAATAGAGATGTGAAGGCTCAAGAAAAAACGGGAAAAAATAAGAAAAAAAGTTTTTTTCCCTGAAGCCTTTTGTTTGTTTGTTTGTTTGTTCCCCTCCAAAACATTTAAAAATGGGGGGGGGGCATAAATTATGGAATGTTTTATTTAGCATGATAAATAAATTCTTTAAGACAAGATCTTCATTTCTAAAAACTAGGTATAGTATTGGATTATTCTAATTTCTGTGCACTGAGTGATCAAGTCCTAGGTTACAAACTGAACTCTCCAATGCAAGAGCAAGATGCATTTCTTCTTTTATGAGGCACTGCTATTGTCACAAGAGAGGTAAAAGGTTTCACTTTCAGTTTTTTTTTGTTTTTTTTATAAATTTTTATTACATAATTAAAACAATTTAAACAATACATACTTTCAATGCAAAAGTTCTATTTACAGTACATATATACATCCTTCCTTTAGTTCTTCCACAATGAGTACTTATATCCATTCAACTGTTCTTGTTACTATCTTAAATGATTTTTACTTGCAATTCCTACTAATAAACCATTTTACGTTATTTACTTTAAATATCTTAGCTTATTTACTTCCAGTTACTTTTAATATATATCTCTAATGGAGCCCATTCTTCCTCGATAGATTCCGAGTCTTTATTATTTAGTATATTTGTTAATTTGTCCATTTCTTTGATTTCTGCGAATTTTAAAAACCATTCATCTACTGTAGGTATATCCTGTTTTTTTCCATTTTTGGGCGACTAATATTCTGGCAGCTGTCACCATGTAAAGGAGGATTCTCCAATATTTCCTCTCAATCTCCTGATCCAGGCGGTTTAACATATTCAACAAATAAAATTCCGGACACATTTCGAATTTAATAAAAAGGTTTCACTTTCAGTTTTGCTTGTGTGTAAGTTTGTTTGGTTCTGTCCTGTCCTCCGCAAGTTTAAACAACTTAATTTCCAACCAGGGAAATATTTTTTTTCATGTGTTAGACATATGGTTTATTATTTGAATTACCTGCTCTGAACAAGTCATTGATCATGCTCAATAATATCAATAGGGGGCATCCCAAGTCCTTTGATTTTGGCCCTGAAATCTCAGGGCCTAAAATGCTCCTGACCTGGCAGACTTATGTAGGAGATTATCACATGTGGCTTTTAAACCTCAATTAAAGTAGAAAAATAGCTCCTTTGGTGATATGTATTACATAATGTTATCTCCTTTGCTGCTGTGCCTCTAACACAGGTTAGGGTGTCCCTTTTCATTGTCTGGGGAAACCTATCAATAAGCTCCCAATTGTACTGCAGTCGCATCAGTCCTCAGGTGCAAAATGTTGCTGTTACAGCAATTCCAATGTTGGCAATAACATGCTGTCAGTGTCTCCTCCTCTCCCCCTTGCTATTCCCAAGCAGACTGATTTCCTTTGTTTTGTTTTTTTCTATTTTTCTATTGTTTCTATTATTTTAACTTAAATTCCATTAGCATGACTCCAAAATTGCAACAACAATAATAGTAATAATAATAATAATACCCCCAAAGGCACAGTGTGTAGGGCATAGGGCAGACAGATGGCATTAAGGGGGACTGCAAAAGACAGTATGATGTCAGAAACAGCCTCAGGCACACTAGTGCATGGGCATGCAATAATGGCTGCTCACAAACTGGTATGTTTCCATTTTCATTAACTAACACAATTGCATTGAGAACTGAGCTTGCATAGGCAGATACAGACAGTGCCAATTGCTGAGCCTGGAATTAATAAAGTGAGGTGATCTGTGTAACAACCACACTAGTGATGTGTATCTCTCTTTTCTTGACTGAGCTCAAGGACTAACCTCAGCACAACACTCAATCTGCCTGCCCCTTGCAGCTGTAAAGTCCTACTCCTAATGCTTACCAGTGGAAAAAAGAGAAAGAGGGAAGCCACTTCAGGCAACTTAGCTATGAGGTGAAGGAAGAAGTGTGCATTCTGCCTCTGAGCGTGATCCTATTTCCTTGTCACCTCCAGGTGCCATTTTGGCTAGTTTTTTTGCCGATGTTTAAAATTATTTTTGTGATTTGGGGAGGATTTAGGGGGCTTTGTAAGATCACCGCAAGCAAACTGTTATGGTTTGGGCACATTTGGGTGAGTTTTGAGGGGAAAGGTTACCTGAAAAAACAACTCATTTTCTTTTGGAGTCTTGGGATGTCGAGGGGGTTCTGGGGCCACATGCATGGGTCCAAAGGACCACACTTTTTCCACCCCTGGGCTGGATAATAGCACTCTGCACTAAGTTAAAAAAAAAGACACGTGCAGAGGATGGACATGTTCTGCTTGCTTGATGTAGGATCTTGATGTAGGATCATCTGTCCAGTACAGAGGCACACTGCAAAAGATACAGTGACTCCCACCATTCCCTCCTTTGTTCTGGGGTAGATACTTGAACCTGTGGAACAGAAGCAAGAATCATGCAGCTCTCCCAATGTTGTTGAACTGCACCTTCTAGTATTCCTCCCCATTGAGTCTGCTGGTTAGGGCTGAGGAAACTGCAGTCCACCAACATCTGGAGGGATGCACAATTTCCAATCCCACCACAGAGGGGCTGCTTCAGTATAGGAGCAATAGGAAATGGGCCCATAAATAAGATGATTTGTACTGGAACAGCTGCCTTTTTGGTGTGGTCTTCCCCCGTTAATTCCAAAGTGAATACAATCCAATGGAGTCCCTTCCTTTTCATTATTGTTATTAATGCATGTTGCTATTTCTATAATTTATGTACATCTTACTCCAAGCACCTTATGCTTAGTGAAAGGAAATGACTCATTCTGTATTTGCCTGGTCAGGTTCCTAACATAATTAAATAACTTCATTCAAGGATTCCTGCCAGAGTTATGCAAGCTTTCATACTGTGACATTATTTTAAACATGTCTCAGAAACAACTTGCTTTTTTATTCGTTTCCAGCTTCCACTTGATTCAGATTGTGTAGTTTCATAGGCATTTCATTTTAATGTGAGGGGAATACTGTTGCAGTGCAAACTCAGCTGTTTTAAAAAAGAAAGAAAGAAAGAAAGAGAAAGAAACTGGCACTTCTTATTTAACTGAAGAATCATGTTGTGTATGACCAAAGGACTATCACAATAGATTAGCTGGGGGTGGGCAGAACTGTTACTTTGGAAAGAATATGCTGGGAAGCTCAATTTCATTCATTAGGTCCACCAAAACAGACAACAATATGAATTGGAAATAAAGGTCAATGGAACTCTTTCTTCTCTATAACCTCTAAAGAGGTGCATGGATCAAAATGTGGCATCTGTCTCAATTCCAAGCATTTAAGAAGACAGTGCATAGTGCTAAGCAATTAAATCCAGAGCTCTTCATGCAGCACATGTCTGCTACTGCATATCAAGAGTTGTTCCATCAAACCATCTTTAGAACTCTCTGTTCTGGTCATAAGAGCCATGTTGGATCAGAACCAAAGGCCTGTTGAGTCCAATTGGACATCTCTGACCTAGACATTCTAGTACCATGAGAGGCAGGGGAACTTCTCCCTATCTGATTTCTGCAAGCTGTATCTAGTTTTATATATACCTTTGTTCAGAAATGGGAAAGTTGCTTTTGAGATGAAGGAATAAAATGACTGACACACTAAAGCTAGCTAAAACTGAGACCCAGAATATGAAACCATCACTGCTCAGGTATGTACACCTTCACAATAACCTTGCGTTATTTTTATTATTTTTAAAATTAACTTTTCAAGCACTATGCTCTGTCATAGCCCTCCATACTCTTTTTTTAAAGCTCTAAGATAGAGTCCTAGAGCATTGTAATCTTTCAGTGTGGCAGCAGGGTGGGGAGGTTTGCTCCATTCTCTTAATCATTCTCACTGCTATTTTCTGTATCATTTTCCAATCCAAAATATCCTTTTCAAAGTGCCATGGACAGAACTATTCGGAGTATTACAGCTCTGAAATTTGTATAAAGAGATTAGCTCCTTTCTTTAAAATCCTAAATTTCCCTTTGCATACTCAACACATACCAGGTTGACATTTTAATTGAGTTGGCCACCATGAGATCGTGATCCCTTTCTTCATCAGTCACTATTACCTCAGACAGCATTGAAAAGGTGTGTGTGAAAAATAGGATGTGTGAAGAAGTTTCAGGAAAAAATTACCAGTGCGCATCACTTCACATTTCTTGACACTATTGTAGGGAACAGGGCAAGGGATACATAAAAGCAGTCTCCCAAAAGACTGACTGATACTGTCAGAGTTGGTCATTAGATTGGCAGTACACCTCAGCTCTGGGAAGGGCATAAAAATAATGTGATACTAAATTATTCTAGCATGTAGCCTAGTTTGACTGGTGGAGGCTGTCCATGGTCTCATTAGGCACAGAGAGGTTTTTCCCACCACCTGCAACCTTGAGTTTTTTAACTGGAGTTGTCAGAAACTGAATGTAGGACTTTTCACAGTCACTGAGCTATGATCCCTCAGCCACACACAAGGGGGAGAGGGAAAGGGTGATCCATGTATAGAAAATGGACAAGGGGGAAAGGTTTAATAAACCATAACCACATGGTGTTTAGAAAGATCCCACACCTTCATGAGGCACACAGGGTTCTCTGATATTCCACAGCAGAAAACCTGCAGTTTGCTGAATTGTGGATATAAAACTGAGGTAACAGGGATGGGAATTCAGGACAGCAAGAAATATAATCACTTGCCCATCATCACTTAATAAAAAAGAACATTTGAACAAGATACTTCCAAACTTGTAGTGTTAGCCACAACTCCCATATGCAAAGTGATCTTGCAGCACCTTTGAGACTGTGTGAAAGAAGCTGTAGCATAAGCTTCTTTCTCACAGTCTCAAAAGTGCTGCAAGATCCTGTTGCATACTTATATTCTAGACTAACATGGATATGCCTCTGAATTTTAGCCACAGCCCCAGTGCACTGTCTATAGAGTTTTTGTTTTTTGCTGAAACTTCAGAATTATCACCTCCTTGCCTAAAAATCCTGTAAGGCAGATATGCATCTACATAGTTTCCAGCATGTAAAAAGAAAGACATACTTCATGTATGGCCATAAAATGTAAGAGGAAAATGATGAGCCTGGAAGATGTGATACTGTAATGTTTCAGAACTTTATTACTTTTAATATATTGAATATAATAGAACAGGAGTAACTGATAATCTTGAACTTGCACACCACCCTATGTAACATTGATGTGTCTGCATGTACCTGCATCCTAGGGATGGGAAAGAACATATATCTCAATAGGTTGAAGTGTAGCTTCAGCTGAACAACTTCTAGTTTTACATTCCTTTGGTTTCAGCAACCTTTGAAATTCACAGGTTCACCTGCCTTGTTGTGACCAACCCTTAGAGTTCAAACTTTCAAATGGTTATTCATTTTTCATAGTTTCTGTTTTAAGTATCCTCACAGGGAAAACTCCTTGCCCAAGGCAGTTTTCTGGAAGACACACAAAGGGAAAGGTCTTCTTTGTTAGCAACCACAGTAAAAGAGGGCTGGCAATTAAGTGATTCCCTTTTGCTGTAGTTTTCTGAAAGAATCAGGCATATTTCCAGGAAATAAGTTGTTCCTGCTAACAGCTACAACTGGGAATGGGCATACAGCTGAACTAAATGAGCACCTACTCTAATCCTTGTCATGATGGGTCTTGCCCTCCATCTTCAGGTTCATTCACTCCTTCTGTCTCATGGAAGGTGATAAAGTAACTAGGCTTGCATATGTGAATAGATAAGATCCCAGCTACAATGTTTCTGAGTAGGACTACCAACCTGTGTGCACTTACTTGACATTAATTACCTTGCTGAACTCAGTGGAACTTTTTCCCTTGGGTTGGATCTACCCACATGTAAAGAAGTCAACCAATTCAAGTAGCAGTTACCAGAGGAAAGCAACAGCAGTTGACTGGGAGTTTCTCCTGAGCCCTTGGGTTATTCCTCTTTGCTGAAGGACAGATGTGCATGTACTCTACAACCTGGTCATCTGTCATCAGGTATGTGGCATGTGCCTACATTGAAGTAAGATTAATCTGCCAATCCAGGTAGCTTCTGTAAGTGCAATGAAGTGGGGTGCATCAGTTTATCCATTTGTGTCAGGCAGCAAAATGCCTTGGGCTGATCCTTCATATTTTGTGGTGAACATATGTAACTTGAAGATCCATATAACAGTCTTAAGATTACAAGGCTATGCTTACATGAGTTCCATGTAATTCACTGGATTGTCTCATAGTCTCCAAACATTTCACAGATGAAAACCAGGACAAATGTAACCAAGCAACATCAGAGTGTGGTCAGGATGGCAAGAGTTGTTAATGAGAAAGAACAGACAACCTAGGAGACCTTGCAGCAGTTTGCTTTTGTCTGAACCTACTGGGAAGGTCAAGATTCTGCCCACTTCTCTTTCCCCTCCACTCAGATAATTGACTGCTACTGTCCTTTTGCAATTCCAGTTTAAATAGAAGTAAGTCAAAGACAAAGGGAGGAAGTGGGAAAAGAAGAGAGAAACCAGGAAAGTTTTAAAGAATCTGGGACAACAGAGGATTAATGGGGACAAATTGGACAAATTGGAACATGAGAAGATGTGGTGTCTTTCTCAATGGAGACATTTAAGATCACTTTGCACAAGAGCCTTCGTTGGTCCTTCTCTCCACTTTTTGTTCCCAGAACTTCTGAAATGTTGGTTCACAAGCTTTCACCCTCCAGATTTCCAGTGCTCAGTTCTCAGAAGCTCCAATCACCATAGTCAATGCTCTGGGATTCTATAAATTGAATTCTAAAATTATTAGTGGGGTAAAATGCACTAGAATACTAGACCATGGAAGCAGGTTCACTCCTGTGTTGATATATGTTAGTTGCCTGTGTACAAAACAAGCTAGTCTGTAGCATTCATTTAAGTCCAGAGTTGTAAAGTCAGCTGTAGCAATTGAAACCTGAAAATAAATAGATGGATCAATAGATAGAGGATTTAATACTGTCTATTTACAGGCCCAGTTGCCAATTTACACCAGGTACACTGGTTTCAGTGATAGGGTGCTTATTATTCATTCATTCATTTACAAAATTTCCTTCACCATGTTGTATGCTCTCTGGGGAGCTTACAATAACATCAGCTGAACAATTTAAAATGTAGGACAAAAATAGTTTAGTACAATAAAACATACTAAAAACAAATTGAACAATTGATAGTTTTAAAAGTTCAATTAAAAATAGCAGAAAGCTATGTATCTATATAGCAATAGCAATAGCAAGTACATTTCTATACCACTTATCAATGCACTTAAGCACCTCCTAAGCCAGGAGTAGGCAACCTTTTTGGCCCGGAGGCCGGGTTGCTGTCCCTCAGACAATTGGGGGGCCAAAGCACCAAAAATAAATAAATAAATAAATAAATAAATATTTTTTTAAAAAATAAAAATAAAAAATATGCATGCACACTCTCTCAGCCCCAGAAAAGCCATGGCAAAACCCCTGTGGAGATTTTGCCAAGAAAACCCCAAGAACAAGTAATAACAACAATAATCAATATCATCATGGCGGGCGGCGGCAGTGGCGGGGGGGTGGCGGCGGCGGCAGGACCGGCCAGGGGCCGGTCCAAAGGCCTCAAGGGGCCACATCCGGCCCCCAGGCCTTAGGTTGCCTAGCCCTGTCCTAAGCAGTTTACAATGTGTAAGCTAAGTGCCCCCAACAAGCTGGGTACTCATTTTAGCAAACTCAGAAAGATGTAATGCTGAGTTAACCCTGAGCCCCTGGCTGGTATTGAACTCACAACCTTGTGGTTCGTGAATAAGTGGCTGCAGTACAGGCATTTATCCACTGTACCACCAGGGCTCTTTTATTATGTAATTGCCCTGTTTCATTCATGGAAACTGGGGATGCAGTTCCACGTGTCATCCTAACATGTTTTTCCATCACTTCTTATGCCTTTTTTCTTACCACAAAAACAAAATATTGAAGGGATGGTGGTATGAAAGAATAGCTGCACAATACCTTCAGATTGGAAGGACAAGGAGCCATCTGACTGGCAGCACTCATACACATCAAAGCCTTTCTCTTTTTGTCTTCTGCAAATCTTAGACAGGATATATACATCTATTGTCATCTGTACAAGCATATCTCTCCATGCTCCTGTTCAAATAACTCCTGTATTTTTCTTTTTTTCTTTAAAAACAACAACACCAAACTTGTATTTTACACTGTTTTTGTTCCTGCATAGTTAGCTTGTGCATTTAAATTTTAAAATGAAAATGCAACCCTTACCCCCATTTAGTAGGCCTTTCTTCACAGGGTGCTGCCTCCTGTTAAATACATGTCTATGTGTCTGTGCTTGTGTGTTTGCTTTCTCTGTCATTGCTATATACATCAAATACATGCACCATACAAAGGAAATGCAGATGAGTTTTGGCAAGTTTCCATAACACATGTCAAGGGCAGATTTTTAGAGTGTACACTGCATACACAAGCACCCTCTCCTGTTTGTTCATACAGGAACTATGTGTGATTACCTGCATTACAGAGAAGAATTTCCCCTGAAGTGGGATACTGAAAAGCAAACATTGCTTTACTGTATAACTACCTTTACGTCATGAGATGTGCTGCTGTTGAACAGACCTTTTCTAATCCAAAACTCATCTCACCAAAACAAGAATGATTTCGAGCAGAATTCTATTTGCTGATTGCCTTGAGGTATGCAATCGGGATCTGCCTCTGTTGAATAATTTATAGTATTGTGCACCTATGCCCAGATGTTTGTTGAAATTTTGCATTCTTTAATACCTGCAAGCTGCTCAGAGACCTTTTACATTTTTTATATCTCCCTGTCATATTTTCATATCTCCCTTTCACCTAAAGTTCTTTCCCTTGTCTCCTTCTTGACACACAGTAGTGTAACTGTATCTATACATATGCAGGTTTGTGTGTCTGTGTGCATGTCTTGTGTGTATGTATATGTTTATGTTGAATTTTTTCTACTCCCACAGTTACTTTAATGAACTGAAAAAATGTTGAAACATTTAAACAAACATTTGTCTGTTCTTCACATTTTCAAGGTTTTATCTGTTAAGAAGATGCCTCTATTTGTAGTTGCTGTGTGCCTTCAAATCATTTCTGACATTATTCAAAGGCAAACCTATCAAAGGTTTTCCTTGACAAGATTTATTTAGAGGTGTTTTTTTTTTTTTACTTTTGCCTTTCTCTCTGAGGCTGAGAGAAGAGCACCATTCATTTTAGCATGAACCCAGAAGCTGGTGTTGGGGGACTCGTGCTTGAATCCTTGGCCATTGGCCTGTGGGGTCCCTCAGGGTTCTGTCTTGTCTCCTATGCTATTTAACATATACATGAAACCACTGGGAGAGGTTGTCCAGAG
Organism: Phrynosoma blainvillii; assembly: GCA_026167975.1. Classification (NCBI taxonomy): domain Eukaryota; kingdom Metazoa; phylum Chordata; class Lepidosauria; order Squamata; family Phrynosomatidae; genus Phrynosoma; species Phrynosoma blainvillii. The sequence goes on along the minus strand of JANUYF010000002.1, from coordinate 286,397,688 downwards.
TTTTAGGGTGCGATGTCATCAATATGCAGATGACACTCAATTCTACTACTCGTTTCCAATTCAATCCAAGGAGGCTGTCCTGGTCCTAAACCAGTGTCTGTCATCAGTAATGAACTGGTTGAGGGCAAACAAGTTGAAACTTAATCCAGACAAGACAGAGATGCTCCTGGTTAGTCAGGAGGCAGATCAGGGAATAAGGATCCAGCCTGTGTTATATGGAGTCACACTCCCTCTGATGACACAGGTTTGCATTTTGTGGGTACTCTTGGACTCAGCTTTGAACCCGGAGGCCCAGGTCTCAGCAGTGACCAGGAGTGCTTTTGCACATTTAAATCTTGTGAGCCAGCTTTGCCCATTCCTTGAGACACTGGATCTGGCCTCAGTGGTACATACCTTGGTTACATCCCATTTGGACTACTGGAATGGGCTCTACATGGGGCTACCTTTGAAGAGTGTTCAGAAACTTCAGCTGGTCCAAAGAGCTGCAGCCAGGCTTTTAACTGGGGAGGGGTACAGAGACCACACAATGCCCCTGTTGAAACAGCTTCATTGGTTGCTAGTTTGTTTCCAGGCACAATTCAAAGTGCTGGTTATGACCTATATAGCCCTATATGGCTCAGGTCTATGGTATTTGGGAGACTGTGGGCCTTTGCAGACTGCCAGAAATAGTGCACATTAAATTGAGGCACTGCCCTGGCTCAGTGCTAGGGAATCATGGGAACTGTAATTTATTGTGGCACCAGAGCTCTCTGACAGAGAAGGCTCAATGTCCCAGAAAAAAATACAATTCCCATGACTCCCTAGCACTGAGCCAGAGCAGTGCCTCAATTTAATGTGCACTATTTCTGGCAGTCTGCAAAGGCTTTGTATCTCCCTGTACGAACTGGCCTGGGTTCTGAGATCCTCTGGAGAGGCTCTTTTCTCAGTCTCACCACCATCTCAAGCACAGCTGGTGGGGACATGAGAGAGGGCCTTCTTGGTGGCTACCCCTCAAATCTGGAACTCCCTTTCCAGGGAGACCAGAATGGCTCCCTCCTTGATGGCCTTCCACTGGCAGGCTAAGACCTACCTGTTTAGACAGGCTTTTAAAATTGAATGTTTGTAAAGGACTGGCTTGGGATGTTGTTTCATTCTAAAGTGTTTTATACAGTTTTATATTTTTAAAATTTATTTTAGTTTTTTAATAGCTATCTATTTTAACATTGTAATAATTTAATTCCTTTTTAATGCATCTCTTTTCTATGTTTTTAATTGTATCATTCTTTTAATATTGTAAAGCCATTCTGAATCTTGGTTCTAGGAAAAGAGCGGGATATAAATAAATAAATAAATAAATAAATAAATATAATCATGGGGTATGAATCTACTTCTTCAGATGCAATACACAGCAGTATTAAAGCATGAAGACATGGATATCACAGAAGTTCATGCTAAACTAAAGTAAAAACCAGTCAGAATAGTGTAGTGGTTTGAGTGTTGGACTAGGACTCTGGAGACCAGGGTTCGAATTCCCACCTGGCCATTGAAATCCATTGGGTGACCTTGGATAAGTTACTGTCTCTCAGACTGAGAGGAAGGCAAAGACAAGCCATCTCTGAAAAAAAATTCAAGAAAACCCTGTGGTAGGTTTGCCTTAGAGTCACCACAACAGCTTGGAGACACACAATAATATCAAAATAAAAATCAGTCTTAAAGGTGTTGCTAGATTCCACATCTTTTTCTCTTTCTTCTTGAGCATCCACAGATTTGGGTATGGGGGGGTTGGTGGTCCTAGAACCAAACCACAGCAGATAGTAAGTGCCCACTTTATATATATTCATATGCATACGTATGTTATCACTACCATAAATGTCAGTGCTCCAGTATTTCAGAGTATATACTGTGAAGGAATATACAATTTGTTGTTTTGTCCCTTCAAGTCCTTTCCATTCTATGGTGACTCTAAGGCAAATTATCACAGGGTTTTCTGAGGCTGAACGTATATGATTTGCCCAAGGGGTTTCCATGGCTGAGTGACGATCTGAACCCTGGTCTCCAGAGTCTGGATCCTTCATACAGAAGCTACCACTATCACAAGTGACATATATTTACAATAAAACTGGCAGCTTACTGTTGTTATCCCTGTTCTGCAGGTTTAGTCCTTTCTTCACCTTTCTGCTCCCAGTTCAGACACAGTAACTTGTGTCTGTAAAGGATATGACATTTAAAAGTTGTTTGATAACAATGAGGTGAAACTTTAAAAAATGAATATGCATCATGAAACTCACTTCAAGCCTGCAGGGCTCTTACAAGCCAAAACATTACCATGAACTAGGGAGGACCAAAAACTCTATTGCAAACATTCTGAGAAGCTCATTTAATAATCATTATAGTTGATTATAGTACTTTTGTTCAAATTGTGGAAAAAAAATTTCTGTCTATTTTATTGGTTTTTACAACTTGGAGGTATTTAGACTAGAAAGCAACTGACAAAAAAGAAGGAAAGAAATGGCCAATTTGTGTTCAAGGATAAATATATATCAAAAATGGAACCCAAACAAGTCTAGTCATTCTTTTCCCTTTAAGCTACTATGATGAAAAGATGGGAAAGACAAAGCAAACACTTACAGTAGATTCATCTTTGCAGTAGAAATGCTTGCCAAACTTGACAGACTGTGGAAAGGTGAGACAAGAACATCTCACTTGAAACCAAGATAAAGTGCTTTAGATCAGTTGTGATTTCATTTGTCCTTTGTGGAGGTGAAACTTGAACTTTATCAGTAATAGCACAAGAGAATCATTTCTGTTTGTGTAAATTCAGTTTCGAAAGAGAACTATAAATTGCCCAATCCAAACTACTAACATTTTATTAAAAACAACAACAACAACAAAATATACTGAAGCAGACCATGGGAAAGTTGGTTTTTCAAAAACTTCCAGAATCCCTAGGCAGTAGAGGATTCTAGGAGCTATTGTCCAAAAAGTGACTGAAGTAGTATAGACTTTGACAAGGCCTTTCATCTTAGATGCCTTGGCAGAAAGTTTCACTGTTATCAACCATACTGCATATAAATGCAGCAAGACTACTACAGTGCATTATAAAGAGGGATACTTTTAAACACTGTACAGAAAAATGCAGTTGATCCAAGGTTTTTAACTAGTCTGAAAAATTATTGATTGAAAGATTATTTACTGGACTGAACTGGTTGACTATATTATTCTTTGTGCTTTATCAGCTGCACTGCCCCACCAGTCCATTTAGAGGCCAAATTCAAAGTGCTAATTCAACCAGGAAAGCCCTAAATTGTTTGGTAACCTTCTCCCATATAGCATCTTCTGAATTTTGAGATCTTCTTCAAAGACCCTGCTGTGAAATATCAGCAAAGCAGATACTCACCAGGAAGATATTGGCCAGAATCTTGTTGGTGGCATATATGCACATAACCAGACAAGGCATCTTTCAATATGGTCATTTACAATTGGGGAGAGAGAGAAGTGTCCAACTGTGACATGCTTACCCTGGCTCCACAGTTGCCATTTGGAGCTAGGCAACTGTTGTCCAATGGGAGACTTTAAGTTAACAAATGGCCTAGGTTGACTGTATGCCCACATTTCCCAGTATTTCCATCTTGTTGTACATTCCATGTATATTCAACAGGGCTATGGCCTCTGTTATAACATCATAACATTGCTGTTGCTCTTCAGTGTAAAATATCATAACATTGGTGTTGCTCTTCAGCTCACTGGGCAAATACATTTCTCTGTCCAACATCTAGAAATTCACTGCCAGTGAGAGTATGCAGGCTAGAACTTCCCATGGTTTTCTGCAATATGTGGAGTTTGGAATGTTAGGTTCAAAAATACCTTGATACTGTTAAAGATTAGAAGTTGAAAATTAATTCACTACCACAAACAGTAGCAAAATACATGGTTGAATTAGTTATGTTATTATTATTAATTCCATGTTTGAATGATTAATGATGGAACAGACCATGGAATTTGCAGAGAATGGCATGGAGGTTGCCACTGTTATCTTTGCTGTTATTAACTGCCCTTGAGTCATCCCTGATTCCTGGTGACCCTGTGAATGAGACATCTCCAAGATCCCCTGTCCTATACTGCTCTGCTTAGATCCTGTAATTTCAGGCTCATGACCTCATTAATTGTCTAGCTATGTGGCATGCAATCTTCTTCTCTTTCTGTTCCCCTCTAGCATTATTGTCTTTTCTAATCAGTCATGATTTCTCATGATGTGGCCAAACTACAACAGCCTCAATTTTATCATCTTGGCTGCCAAGGAGATTTCTGGCTTTATCTGCTCAAGGACTCACTTGTTTGTCTTTTTCACTGTCCATGATATTCTCAGCAGTCTTTTCCAATACCACTTCTCAAATGAGTTTATTTTCCTCTTTTCAACTTTCTTTAGTGTCCAGCTCTCACATCCATACATGGGAAATGCAATTTTGTTATGGGCTTCTTTATCCTTTAAAGTTGCCTTCCTCCAAACATGATTTTTTTTTACCCACATAGGTTACAAGGGCCACAACAGGATTGTTATTAGGGAATAATGAAAGTCCAACACATCTAGCAACAATCCCAAGGTTCTTCCAAAGCATGTCATCACTTTTTACAAAGTATCCAATTCCTTTGGGAACTCATCGGCATCTCTCCATTCTTTTCACCGCACCAACACATACACTTTGCTCACTCCTCAAATATATTGGTTATTAAAGATAAATAAGGAGTGGTTTATTTCATTTAGGGACACTGATTGACCATAGTATTGCATTAAGTAGATAACTACAAAAATTGGCCAGTGAATCAAGAATGCAAGAAAGATAAGTGGTAGAGCACAGGTTTTGCATGCAGGAGCCAGGGATTCCAAATACAGTATTTGGCATCTTCAGTTGTAATGATCAGGTCTCTAACAAATTGACTCTTCTCATCACCTTTATGTTAATTGTATAATTAAAAGACAGGGTAAAAAAAAAGTGGGAAGGGGATAAAAACCAGAATGGGAAGGCTGCAGATTCAGAGAAAGGGAAGCCAAGAGAGAGAGAAATTGGGGTGGGGGGTTCAGTAAAACTTTTCACTTAATTATCCAAGTGCATTGCATTATGTAAGGGTTTCACTGCAACTCACTCCAAATAATATTATATCATAATTGTATATTATACAATAATATTAAATAGAACCTAGTCCAGAATATAAACAATATTCTGAGGAGAAGTTACTGAAAAGGTTCACAATACAATCACCTCCCCTGAAAGAGAGCCCAATTGAAAGGCGGGAACACCTCCATTTGAGGCCTAAAAGGCCTTACATTCTGAAAGAGGCCTGAGGTTCTTGTTCCCTGCCCAAACAGAGAAATCTTTCCATCACAACCTATTCTATCCCAAGACCCACTTCCCCTCCTTCTTCTCCATTCTTGCCCTCTGTCCTGGGCTCCAGAAAGTTGTCTGTCTTTCTCACTCCCTTCCTCACACTGTCCCCCTTCTTCTTAGATAGAAGGTCTTCCTGATTTAATGACAGAGGCACCCAACCTAGTGAATTAGTTAATGACCCAGTTCACTAAGCACATTTTTAACTGCAGTGTCAACTGGTGTATCTAGAAGGAAGCACCAGAAGAAGCAAATTAATAGCTGTGAGTTAATTAACAACATTAATTCCTGGGTTTGAAACTATACTACCTATATAAGAAAACACATGCCCCCCACATCAAAAGGAAAAGAAAGATATGAGTCAGTTTTAATAGCTTCAAGACTGTTAATAGTGACTTCCGGTTGGTGATGGCGCCCCGTTAGGACGTGTGTCAGGTCGTCTCCTATACTCGTCCTTTGCTGTAGAGTTCCCGGACCCTGGCGAGCGCGCTTTTGGATCCCGAATTTACGACCCCGGAGTGGGGAGTACGGAAGGGGCTCGAAGGAGGTCCTTTTTTTGGCTCGGAGGTCGGCAATTTGGCAAGATTTTTGCCGTGATTGCCTGGCTGGAGTCATTTGGACGCGAGAGCAATCCACAGACCTACAGCAGTTCGGCTTCTGCCTCAGGGGTGCCGCCAATTTTTTAAATATCATTTTAAATTTTTGTCTGCATGACGACGATCCAAGCAGGGATTGAGAAGGAGACCTAAAAGGTAATAACATCTGGTAACAAAGAATTGGATGGGTGTCTTCGTGGAGAGATAATAAGTTTGAACAGAGAGAAAGAACATAGATAGAGAAAAAGGGAAAGAGAGAAAGACTTTAATAATAGAATCGGAGTGAAAGTGAAGAGTGGAAGTAGAAGACGAGTCATTGAGGCTTTAAGTGGCTCATATTACCGGAACTGACTTACTTGACAGAGACAAAAATTCAATGTTACAACTTTGGTGACTGTCATTTATTACAGACTATTGCAGATTATTGAGAACATTGAATAACTAATTTTGAATTGTCTCTTTTTCCTCGCTTTTGGTTTTCTTCTCGTTGGCTCAATTTGTGCTGTGGAGGCATACAAGCTCTTGATAAGTTTGCTCTATAGACTCTTGATTTTTGGTGATTTTTAGTGAGGATTAATCCGTGAATTTTGGGAATATCTCTCAGAAAAAAATAAGTTGGCTGTCCTCTCATTGGAACGACCTTGAGCGATTCTGAACACCTGGGACTCTTGTTTTTGTCAAGCTGTCCTTGAAACTAGGAAGAGCCAAGACGTCCTTGGTAGCAGCTGTGATACAATATAATGACAACCAGATCTCAGGCGCAAAAAATGGCTTCCCAATCGCAAATACGTCTCTCAAATGAAAAATCAAAGAGTATGGATTTGAGTCATCTAATCCTGGAAAAGATTGATGCCATGTCAAACAAATTTTCTGGACAGTTAACAGACTTTAAAAAAGAGGTCCGTCAAGAGATACGGGCAGATCTGAAGGAGATTAATCACAAAGTGGACACAATATTAAGTGAAATGCAAAATATAAAAAAAAGGTCAAAATTTTGGAATATACAAATGAGAGATCGGAACGACAGATGGCCAAAATGGAAAGTAACAGAGAGGCGGATTTAGATGAGTTGGCCATGCTCGAACAAAAAATCAGAGAAAAGGCCATTAAAATTCGGGGGCTAACAGAAGAAAGAAAAGAAAACTTATCAGAGAGACTAATAACAAAGATGGCTGAATTTCTGGGAAGATCGAATCAGGAAATGATGACGGAAATAGACACTATGTTCCGTGTTAACTCTGCTGTGGCTAAACAAAGGGGCTTACCAAGGGACATAGTTGTCAACTTCGTAAGAAGACAAACCAGAGACTCTTTTGTAGCCAAGCATAATAAAGAGGCATTTCAGATTGAAGGGGAAAATGTAAAAATACTGAAGGATGTCCCCAGTCGCTTTTTGAGAAAACGGCGAAGTTATTCTATGATAACCTCCTTTTTGAGAAGGGAGAAGATAATATATAGATGTCCAGACAACAGATATAACCAAAGTGTGTAGTTCAAGGACAACTATCAGGTGGGGTTCATTTTGCCAGTATGCATAGCAAAAGAACCAAGTGTATCTTCTCTCCTACTGCCAAAATAGCATTCATTATTAGGGGACCATATGCTTAGGGAAATTCCCGAAGGTTTGACTTTTTGGTGGCGGAGGAAAGAATAAGAATTATCTCTCCGGAACAAGCCTCTGAATTCATGAGACGGGTGACAGATAGACCAAGGAGGCAAGACAAGGACAAGAGGAAAGATCAGAAATCCCCCAATAGAGGTGACGAAGGAGATGAGGAAGAAAGTGAAAGGAGGCTTAATGAAAAAGAATACGAGCAGAAAGGAGCAAGTGCACGGAGGTGACGGAAACATGGCTCTCAAGAGGAGCTATTGGGATCAGGATTAGACTATGAAAATTATGGTAATGACCCGCAAAGACATGATGATGAAGACGAGGATGAAGGTGATACTGTGGATGATGAAGACGAAGAGCAGGAAGAAAATATCAAAGATTTAATTGCAATTGAAGGCCTTCGTTCTGGGGATGATGCATCTTCCTGAATTTGAACTCATCCCTTAGCTTCTCCCATTGATCGTCTTTCCTTTCCTTCAGAAGGGAAGGCAAAAACTGAGCAAAAGTGGCTGAAGTTACTTAACATCATAATAAGGAGAGCCCCAAAGACATCACATTTGATTGAAAATATTTAAAAATGTGGTGAGCACAAACTACCTAGTGGTTTTTTAAAAAGTTCTTGTTTCTTTAGGTGTACACTCAAAATGGAGCTAAATTCTCCATGGTGGGCTTGGGAAAAGTGGGGTATATCATAAGGAAAGGATTTTTGAGGGGTACTGGATAAACCTAAAGGAAGCTCAGGTGTTTTTGCAATGAGTGATCCCTATTTTTGTTAGCTTTGTTCACAGTCAGCATGCACAGTGGGTTCTTGAAGTTTTCAGACAAAAATGGAGGTAAGTTCCCTTCCTTTCAAACAGGAAAGAAAATAAAAACAGTTCATGTTAATTAAATGTGTATCTCATTATTGCAGTGCATTAATTGCCTCTCTGTCTTTCTCAGTGCTAATCCAATTCCCTTTGGTCTCCTAAGTTTAGCCACATACTAATTGGGTTACTGCTTCAGGATGAACTGAAGGAGTAATTAATTTTATCACCTTTAAACCTTTTTAACAGCCAGTTAGTGAATAACAAGATACTTGGACTGTAGGAGATTGACATTCCTGATTGTCAAGATGGTCAGGTACCATATTTCATTGGGCTCAGGAATGTTTCTTAGGCTGGTCTTTGGCTAAGCATATGGTCCCCTAATAATGAACGCTATTTTGGCAGTAGGAGAGAAGATACACTTGGTTCTTTTGCTATGCATACTGGCAAAATGAACCCCACCTGATAGTTGTCCTTGAACTACACACTTTGGTTATATCTGTTGTCTGGACATCAGTGACAATTGGAACATCCCCCCTTCCCACCTCCACAGAAGTACATCATTACAAGGGGAAACCAACTTGGATCCATACATTAGCTAGAGAAAACAACACTTGCAAACTTGTGTCTTCTTTTGACCCCTCCCCTTGTTCATAATGTATTTCCCCTTTATTTGATAATGGGCAGCTGTTGAAGAATCACCAACAGTGGAAGACGATGTGGTCATCAAGGTAATGCATATGTTGCCATCTGTCCTCAAGCCACCATATAATCACATTTCTGGTTCCAGGAGACAATTGTATATAGGAAGTTTGTGTTCCCCAGCAGACTTGTGGTGAAGTGATTTATAAATACAGATTCCCTCCCCCCATCTAGTTACCTGGTTGGACTCTCTAGATGCTAAAACCTAATTACCTGTTGACTCTGCTTACACCCTGAACAGACTGAGACTTGATTTCTAATTGGGTCTTCTGAAAAACCACTCTAAATAAGGCTATTTATTATAATTTGACATTTGTGACACTATACTATTTATGTCTGGAATTCTTGGCTTTCATTCCATTATTGTGCAAAATCTCTTTAAGTCTGAACTCAGTGGGAGTTCTTCTGGATTTAAGGATAGCAGTTTCATATCTTTTGAAGTACAGCAGCCAGTGTGCACAAAACTGATAAACAGGGAGAAGGCTGACAGGTAAAAAGATAGTGATCTCTTCACTTTTAGCTCTTCTACACCAGCAAGCAGTAATGGCCTGAGCTGCATGTTTTCAAGGAAATTATTCTTGGAAAAAACCACATTTCAAATAACCTATCACAGTTGGTTCTACTTATATATTGTTAAGTTTCTTTTAAAGGGTGTGGGCAGTGAATACACCTTTCATATTCACTCCTGCTGTTCTCTCAAGCTTTAGAATGAAAAACAACAAAAGCAATGAGGCATCTTGTTCCAGTACCCTCTGCGCTGTAGCTCTTCTCAAAGGGGCATTGTGACACTGGCCTGAGGCATACCTATCAAGATTTCTTCTTTGGAGGTGACAGCCTGAATATATTCTAATCTTTAGAAGCTATTCTAGCTCTTTGGCTTTAGAACACGCCACCTGCTGTGCCTCCATAAAGACATCGCATAGCTCAGCTCCATAAAGCTCCATTCATACATAGGCCTTAATCAGGGATTGGAACTATGTGGTTCTCTATGCAGTTCCAAGCATTCCTCACCATTGGCCCTGGGACTTGAGGATCAATACCCTCCAACAATACCCTCCAATGGCCCTACCCTCCAACGGTCCTGATTGGGCAGGGACAGTCAAAATTAATTCTCTGTCATCCCTCTTTTTCAGCTGCTTTTAAAATACTCCAGCTTCTCTCTTCTCTTCCTACTTTCCCCTTGATCCTCAGCTTACTTCAGTTGCTGCAAACTGAATTCCAAGTGCAAATGTAGTTTGCATTCAACTAATTCAGCAGAGGGAGAGGAATTGTTGTGTGAAATCTTGCCCTCTCCACAAGGCTCAGGAAAAAGCAAGCCATTGCGGCTTCCCCTAATTTGTATGTTCTTGTATATACCTCCTCATAAATAAGTTTTATTTATAGCCATCTTGACTATGTGGGGCTGTAGATAGGAGGCTCTGGGCCGCCCCTACTAGCTGCAGATCTGGGCCGCAGCTACCCTGCCCTGACCCTCCCATTTGCCACCCCTGAAAGAGCAGCAAAATACCGCTCCTTTCAGGGGTGGCAAAAGTGCGCCCTAAGAGCCAGTGTGTGGCTCTTTAGCGCCCCTTCTGGTGCAGTGCATCAGGACACTGCATTGGGAGAATGTGCTGACACCGCATGCCATGCGTAACAGCACGCAACATCAGGATATCGTCGGGCTGGGGTTGGGGCGGCCAGCATGCAGCTGCCCCTCCCCATTTCTGCCTCCAGGCCAGCCCTTTGGGCCAGTCTTCAGAGGACCCAAGTTGCTTGGCCACTTGTGTCCTGGTTTTCATCTGTGAAATGTTGGATGGTATACATGATTCCCACTTATGGATTCAGCCCAATTGCTAGTCCTAACTAGAGTAGGTCCATTGAATCAATGGGATTTGGATAAGTGTTGAGTAACCATTCAGTAACTGATTCAATAAGTCAACCCTAGCCAGAATTAGAAAATGGATTTAGGTTGCTAACCTCACACACACAACCATTTTCTCATAGTCACTATAAGACTACTTCATGTACATTCATTGGGTGTACATGTACAGGTGATAGTACAACTCTGTTTTTCCCACCATAGATAACTTCATCTTCCTTTGATACTGGCTTCTTCCACCATTAATCAAATATGTTGCAAATTCAAATCCTATACCAAAAGAAGAAGAAGCTTTTATTCTACAGGCATGAGGAAAAAGGAGAGGCCCAGCATTGCTCCTTCATCTTTGAAAGAGGTGCATTTGCTGCCTATTAAGTGTCTTACTATCCTGCAGTGGGAATCCCTTGAACCTGAGAGATGAAGATAAATTGGCAGGCAAAAAGGATGGGATTAGAGACTCCATGTAACATGTTAAAAGTAACATCATTAATTTTAATTAATTACTTCCCTGAGTAATAATATAACTATTACATAATTATTCTGGGCAGTTTTGATATGACCATCACCACCACTATTCTCTTTTCTGTAATGAGGAACAGCTAATCCTCTTTATTCATTAGCCTTTACTTTAGTGTAAAACAGTGGTGAGCCAAGTATGGCCTTTCAGATTTCTTTGGAGTACACAGCCTTAGCAAGCAGAGCAATTGGCCTGTGATGATGGAAGTTGCAATCTACAAACATCTGCAAGGTCACATGCTGCTCACCCCTGGAGTAAAAGGTAGCAAGGGAACATGTCTTTTTCAAGATTAAACTGTTAAGCAAGTGTCCCAAGCCACTCAAAGCAGTGTGGGATGTTTTCTGCTGTTGCTTCTAAAGGTGATATCCATGTTGCTCTAGGCTGCTAACAGAAGTGTAGTTGGGAGCCACACACTCATCTAGCCCCTATGTGTCACAAAGTAAGTAATGCAGATTTCAGTATTAGAAGGAAAAACAGGAGGGATGGAGCACAGTTTAAGAGAACAGGCAGGAGCCCAGTTTAAGAGACAAAAATAGAACAGAAACCCATACCCTACCCTGGTAATATTTGACACAAAGATGAGCACTAGTGGTAAAAAATAATGTAACAGCATCACAATGAACTACACAGCAAAGTCACCTTTCAAAAGTAACAACCACCATTCCCTGTTTTGAGCACAGCCCTGAGTAACACCAGTCACTTTTCAAAAGTAACATTCTTGGGGTGGGATGAAATACAACCTGCTCTCAAAAACTGTGAGCACCCCTCCTTGAATCCTCAAGACAATCCTAATTACCCAAAACATTTCAGAGGATTTCATTTTCAAAGAATTCCCTGGGGTCTGTTAATTAAAATGAACATCATAACTTTTTAAAAAGGTAACTTCAAATTTTCAGAAAAAGGACTATACAGACCAAAACAATCAGAGGGTAAACAAAATGGCTAATCGTGCCCCCTGTAAGCCTCCTGTTGGTGCTATTGACCATCTTTTGCAGGAGAAAAACTTGGTAGGATGGGGGAGCAAAAGAACTTGTGGGTACAATATATCTCACCATATTCCATGGATGGCTCATATGCATAATATGGTGGCTGGTTGGATTTGGGAAACTAGAATATGGCAACTCTAACAGAGAGGCAGAGAAAGAAAGAGGTGGACAGAACCTGAATGAGGTGGAGAAAGAGAAACACAAGCAAGAATGATGAAGAGTTCAAAGGTGATAGGAGATACAGGGCCTTTGCAGACTGCCAGAAATAGTGCACATTAAATTGAGGCACTGCCCTGGCTCAGTGCTAGGGAATCATGGGAACTGTAATTTATTGTGGCACCAGAGCTCTCTGACAGAGAAGGCTCAATGTCTCAGAAAAAAATACAATTCCCATGACTCCCTAGCACTGAGCCAGGGCAGTGCCTCAATTTAATGTGCACTATTTCTGGCAGTCTGCAAAGGCCCAAAGAGAAAGGAGACCAAAGAGAGGAAAAGGGTGGTAACCTATAGGAAGCTTGTTCAGGCTGAACAAATGCTGTGGTAGATGATGAGGAATACCAGCAAGTTGTTGTTGTTGTTGTTGTTGTTTAAAAAAAAGGAGGGGAAGAGGAAAGGAGAGAAAAGAAATAGAACTGGAATGAGGGCTGGTATTACAGCTTTAGAGTCCAGGTGAAATCTGGTACTTCTGGTAGTACAGCAATGAAAGATAGTGATGAAACCCTCATTCAGCACTATGTAGCAGAGTAGGGGAAGGTTTGAGGGGAAGGGAAGAAAAAGTCCATCATTTCTCATTCAATAACAACTTCACAAAACCTATCATGGGACTGAGCAACTCTAGAAGGGTGGGGATACACTGATTTTTTTCAACTTATACAGGAAATAGGTTCTTTTCCTGAGTTGAAACAATCTTATCTTTTCCAAGTGTGACTCATTCAGCCTAAGCAGTTGTCCAGGATCAAAGGGCAGATGCAAATACTAAGGCAAATATTTCATACCAATGGGAGTCATAATACTGTACTGGAAGTTTTCAAGTTAGCAACACTGGCCCTTCTCAGAAGTCTATGGTGTTGGAGAGACTATTAATCTGGCCCTTCTCAGAAGTCTATGGTGTTGGAGAGACTATTAAAATACGTAGCATTCTTAGGAGGATGTACTTTGTACTTTCTTGCAGAGAGTGATAGCGATAAACCTCATTTCCTTCAAGCAGTTTTCAAAGAAAACCGCTTGGCCCATCCTTCTAAATCCTGATATTTTTGCTACATCTTTGAATCATCAATTTCAGGTCTCTTTAGGCATTCTTACATATAACAAGGCAGACCTGCAAAAGAATGAGACTCAAGCAGCAGCTAGTTTCTGCAGTAGTATGTCCTGATTTGTTCTTAGCTTACATCCTTTTCCTTCAACATTTTTCAGGGACATATTATGCCAAAGATCAACGAGAGGAGATTTCCCTTGTCTTTTCTTTAATGAAATGTGATCATAGATGCATGCCATACCAAAATCTGTCTTCCCTCTTTCTGTATGACAAATACAGCCTGCCCCAGACATTTTTCTGTCAAGATGGCACCCCAATCATGTTAGTCTAGGAGCTGACTAAACCAGGAGTTGATTGAATCTTACTTCAAGAATAGCGATAGGACAGTGTTATGCACATCTGAGGATAGTGGGCTAGTTTAAGGAGTCCAGGACAGGTCATGCAGCAGATACAACTCAGCAACTATCTCCTGAGGACGTTACCTTACTCTGCCTACTGAATGGTAGGGTTAGCTCAGGGTAAGGAAATTATTTTGAAAAACAAAGACAAAAACAGATCAGGTAGAAAGGAATAAAAGTAAAATATCCCATACCTGTGTTGCTCCTGTCAAAACTGCAGCTTCCTATGTGTTCATGATCTATTCACCGATTGGCACATAGGATGCTGCCATATTGCAGAAATAAAGCAGTTTGACACCACTTTAACTTCCATGGCTCAAAGCTATGGAATGCTGTGATTTGTAGTTTGGTGGGATATCTGACAAGGAAGAATAATTTTAGATGCAGCCAAGGGGTGCTTTTGTACAGATTCCGTTCATGCAACGGGCTTAAGGAAGGTAGATATGGCCAATGTGGCCATGCCTAAGCCATCTCCTAATAGACTGCTGTCATCTGCTCTCTGTGAAACCACCATTGAAAAGTGTTTGGAAACTTCAGCTAGTGCAAAATGTGACATGTAGACTGTTGTTGGGTGTGTGCTTCAGAGACCAGAGACCACCAGTCTTGCACCAGTTTTCAGATTGCTTCAAAACTCAGTTCAAGATTGGGTTTGTTACACACAGCCTAAATGGTTTGGGGCCAGGATATCTGAAAGGGCACTTCATTCCATATGAGCATGCCTGGAATTTAAGATCTTCTGTGAGGACCCGCTGAGATTAGACTGGTGGGTAGACATTACAGCCCTTTGAGGAAAATACCATCCTTTGAGGATGACCAGTGAGTACATTTGACGGCTTTTGCTGTTGCAGTACTCCAGCTGTGGAACTCCCCCTGATAAAAAAAAGTACCAAGTTTAAACAACTGTATCTGGTGCTTTCTTTCAGTCCTAGGGCTGTTCCCATCCACTCATCAATTAATATTATATAAATCATGGAAACAAAACCCTTCAGCAAAGCTTTAAGTATGAAGGCTTCAAAATTTGTCAGTGATGTTGTGGTTTGACAAAAAACCTCAGAAATGAGACAAAAATGAAAGGCCTGCTGTAGCTCAGATCACTTTATATCAAGTACTTCTGGTTGATCCTTAAGTTGTGGGCCTCATTTGTGTCTTTTACTCCTGGAAATAAATCTCTCATTCTAAATGAACTAGATTGTTTATATGCCAAGAAATGGGAAATTTCCCCTTGATCAAAGAACCATGGTTGGAAGAACAGGGATATTAAAGGAGAAACATAGGGGGAAAGACTGTTATTTCTTCCAAATATAAATATATTGAATTTTAAAACATTATAATCTCTTTCAAATACTTTAAGTATTAAAAAGAATGCTATTTACCTGTAGTCTCCATATTACTCCTGTAGTCTCCATATTTATCTCATGCTATGCACTTATTCCATTAATTTTGTTCATCAGCTGTCTCATCTGGAAAACCTCAAAATATGGTAGTAAATTTGGTATGCCCACTCCTCCATTTTTTGATGTCTATACAAAACCTTCTTGCTTAGGGTAGATGCAGATGGCCCAAAAGGGGTGGCACAGAGCCGCCCCTGGAAGCAGCAGATCGGGGTTGTGGCAACCACACACTGCAGCCCTGATCCTCCTTTTTGCCGCCCCCCCAAAAAAGTGGCAAAATGCCACTCCTTTTGGGGGCGGCAAAAGGGTGCCCTGACACCGCGTGTCACGTGGCAGGTGCACGATGTTGGGGCAAGGTCAGGGCGGAATTGGGGTGACCGGCGTGCAGTTGCCCTTCCCCACCTCCCCCCCGCCAGGCTGACCCTTTAGGCTGGTCTGCATTCCCTCTTATTCTATCTTTACTTTATGGTGCAGCAGCAATAGAAGAGAAAAGCTTCCAAGACATCAATATTTCTGTTACATTAGTCACTGTAATAAATATACGGTTTAATGAGATTAACTGCATCCTTCTAGAATCAATGTAACTTTCTAAGACTGCATCTGCACTGCAGAAATAATGCAATTTGATAACACTTTAACTGCTAATGCTCCATCCTATGGAATCCTGGGATTTGTAGTTTGTTGTGGCACCAGAACTCTATGACAGAGAAGGCTAAATAGCTCACAAAACTATAGAACCCAAACTTCCATAGCATTGAGCCATGTCAGTTAAAGCGGGGCCACACTGCATTAATGCTATAATGCAGATGCAGCCTTAGTGTGTATGTATGCAATAGCTACATGATCTGATGAGCTAGAAATAGAGGTAAAGATAGGTCCAAAACACACTGCAGAAATAATCCAGTTTGAGACCGCTTTACCTGCCCTGGCTCAATGCTAGGGAATTCTGGGAACTGTAGTTTTATGAGACATTTAGCTTTTTCTTTCAGAGAGCTCTGGTGCCACCACAAACTAAAATCCCCAGGGCAGGTAAAGCGGTCTCAAACTGGATTATTTCTGCATGTGTTTTGGGCCATGGAGATGGAGAGAGGTAGAGGTAGAGGATGACACTGCTGCAGACAAAGTCTGTAAATGTCTGCCCAAGGCAATGTAGGCTGCAGCCAATTTGTGCACAATAGAATCTGTGTCCTGAGGCACAAGGAATGAACCTAATTCCCACCCAGTTGTCAGTCTATGGCAGCAGTTGATAAAGTACACAGACTTTGACCTTCTTTTTACCCAAGCACTGGTAGGCTGCAACAGGCACTGTAACACCATGAGGGTGTTGTCTACCTGCCCTCGTGTTTAAAGTGAAAAACTCTACCTACATGTAGCCTCTTTTCTCTGCTAATTTCTCTCAAGGAGGTTCACACCATTTGTCCTTAGCTAGGAAAGATTCCCTAAGATGACTAATGCAGAGAATCTCCAATATAGAGAAGCACATTGATCCAGTCACCCCTATCCATTTTAATTGAGCAGCCTTCTTAACCTCTCTGACATAAAGAGCTTCTTCTTTCTTGCACAAATGAAGATGCTGAGATAAATAAAGATGAAGCCAATTTCACAAGGAACTAAAAAAGTAGGAGCTAAACTCTGCACTCACCTGAGCCAAAGTCTGAAGCTGTGCCTTTCAAGTTTGCCTTCCAGATGTTTATCTCAGCTCTAGTACTGTTCAGTTCCCTTTTTAAATCAAAGGCAGCCAAGCCCAACTGACATCTCAATCTGGCCCTGCTTTTTTTTAAAGGAAAGTGGGGGGGGGGATGGGTTGAAAGCCAGTTCTGTGAATGTGATGATTTTTCTGTTGTTGAAGAATTGAATCTGAGCAAACTTGTTTACTACACCATGCAAGCTGTAAATAATTTTCTTCCCTTTGAAACATCAAAACTGACCCAAGAAACACCTTCCGCAGGACAGTGCAATAGCTTGGCATCTCTAATTAAGTGTGATGAACAAATGGGAGCATTCTGCATAAATACAGGAGCTACACCACCTGCCTGTAAGCTGCCAAAGCATTTGGCCTAAAGATTGTGTGTGTGTGTGTGTGTGTGTATATATATATATATATATATATATATATATATATATATATGGCTCTGACTAAGCAGTTCATCTCATACGATTAACCAAAACAAAGGTTATATCCCTTTCTGACTGAAGGATTGTTTGGCCTTGTAGCACTAGAACAAGACGAAGCTAGACTTGACTCATGTTAAAGAAGTGGAAACTTCTGAAAGAATTATATTGAAGCCTTTTATTGGGTTAGCATGCACACCAGGATAGATATGGGTTGTAACTGTCAGCGACAAATCTTGTTACACTGCCCAGTGCCCAGGCAGTAGGCAGCCCACATCCAACCTGGGCTTCTCCAGCAGCTTCTCCCAAATGGGATTTTCCCATTCTTGAAAGGTGCCGGAGAGCCCAGGTTGAATACGGGCTGCCTACTGCCAGGCACTGGGCAGTGCAATAAGATCTGTATCCTGGCTCAGATTTCACGTGCAATAATCTCCAAGTCCCACCACACAAAACTAAGGGCTGATACAGATGGCCCAAAAGGGGCAGCACAGAGCCGCCTCTGGGAGCGGCGTATTGGGGCCATGGCAACCACATGCTGTGGCCCCAATCATTCTTTTTGCCACCCCCAAAAGAAGCAGCAAAATGCTGCTTCTTTTGGGGGCAGCAAAAGGCCGCCCTTTCAGCCACTGCCATGGATTTTTTGCGGCCTTTTGGCACAATGTATGCACACGCTGTGCCAAGAGGGCATCCTGATGTCATGTGCCATGCAGACAGGTGCATGGCATTAGGACGGAGTCAGGGTGGCCAGCGTGCGGCCGCTCTGCCCCAACTCCACCTCCAGGCCGGCCCTTTAGGCCAATCTGCATCCCCCTAAATGAACTTTCTGAAATTTATTAACAACCTTGGAAGAACACTTAACCTTGGACCTTCTTGGTTTATGGGAACAGATGCACTAAGGGGACAGCTAAGCAAAAGGAAACCTCTCTCTGAAGAAATCTTGCCAAGAAAAGGATACAGCCTTGTCTTACCCCTTTGCTAATTGGGAATCATTTTGTTTCTCTGTGTTCTGTTCTGACAGCAGCCTCTTGTCCTGAGTACAGATTCCTCATCAGAACTATCAGATGTGTTGGCACTCCCATTTCTTTAAGAACATTCCATAGCTTTTCATGATATATGCTGTCAAAGGCTTTGCCATAGTCTATAAAGCACATGCTGATTTTCTTTTGGAATTCCTTGGTGTGCTCCATTAGCCATTGTATGTTTGCAATGTGGTCTCTTGTGCCTTTTCCTTTCCTGAACCCTGCTTGGACCTCTGGGATTTCTCTCTCTCTGTATGGTTGGAGTCAATGTTGCAGAATTTTCAACATGATTTTGCTTGTGTGGGAGATCAGTGCTATGGTCCTACAGCTGCTGCAGTTTCTTGTGTCTCCCTTTTTGTGGATGGGGATGTATATTGATTGCTTCCAATCTGTTAGCCATCATTTTGTTTTCCATATCTGTTGACATAAGTTGGTTAGTGCTAGAGTTGACTCTGTCAGTGTGGATTGCAGCAGTTGAACTGGAATATCATCTGTTCCTGGTGATTTGTTTTTCGCTATTTCTCTTATTGCAGTTTCCACCTCACTTTTTAGAATTTGGGGTTCCTCTTCATATGGCTCTTCGTTCCATGTGTCCTTCATTTTGTCATCTCTTTTGCATAATTCTTCTGTGTATTGCATCCAACGTCTTTTTATTCCTTCCTGGTCTTAGATTATGTTATTTTTATTGTCATAAATTGTCCCAGTCTTTGGTTTGAATTTTCCTTTGATTTCCTAGATCTTGTGAAATAGATCTCTTATTCTTCCCTTTTTGTTGTTGTCTTCTATTTCTCTGCATTGGTTGTTGTAGTATTTTTCTTTATCTTTCTGCACAAGGCATTGTGCTGTTGCATTCATAATTCTTAATTTATTCCTATCTCCCTTTTGTTTTCTTCTCTTCTTTTCTTTATTGCTTGTAGTGTTGTTGTTTTCTGTCATCCATGTTTTTTTCTCTTTCTTTTTGTTTATTGAAAGTGTCTGTCTGCATTCTTCTTTTATTATGTCCCTGGCTTCAGACCATAGTTCCTCTGGTTCTCGGTCTATTATGCTTAGTAATGCAAATCTGTTTCTTATATTGTCAGTAAATTCTGTTGAGCATGTATGAAGAGCAAAACAGAATGAAAATCATAGGAATTATTATTATTATTATTATTATTATTATTATTATTATATCCCACCTCTCCCAATGGATCAAGGTGGGAGTACAGCAAGAAGGATAAAACAGCAAAGTTAAAACATAGCAGTAAAACATAACAAAGTTACAATAAAATTTAAAAACATTAAAATTACATATACCAAAAAAAACAATAAAAATTAAAATTTCAATTAGATCTACTAATACAATTCTATGCTATAGTGGAGGTCATTCACTATAGGAAAAATGGAAGCTGTTGAAATACAGAAAAAATCCATGTTATTTCTGCGTCTGTTTCTGTAAAAGGAGTAATGCCCACACCTGCTTTGTTAACTGAGATATTCCTGTATCATTATTATCTTCTGGTGATGACACAACACAGACAATCCCTAACAGCAATTATGTACCAGGAATCTAAGTGTTCAGTCCAGTCAGTGTGGGCAGGATTGCAACTCTTTGTGTTGAGATTTGTATATGTTCTGGTACATCTTTGGAGAATATCAGAAGGGAGGCTTACCATCACTAAATTGCCATGAAATCATCCAAAATCACCCCCACACACTTCTACTGTCAGTAAATCATCATGAAGGCATCCCCACTCCCTTGTCCCATCAGTAAAATGTCCTTGGAGCTGCCATTTGGCAATAACGAAAGATCCCATTTTTGCCAAATGGCGGCTCCAAGGGCTCTTTACTGATGGGAAAAGTGAGTGGGGACACCTTCATTATTATATACTGACGGGAGAAGCATGTGGGGGTGTGAACCCTGACTGTGCATTTCAGATGATTTTGGATGACTTAATGGCGATTTACTGACGGTAAGCTCCCATGTGATAAAGTGTTGGCTGCAAAATGGAGATTACTTTCTGCCATCAGGCAGAGAGTAAGTCTTAAAGCAGAGGTAGGCAACCTTTTTGAGCCAGGGGCCGGGTTGCTGTCCCTCAGACAATTGGGGGGCCGAAGCACCAAAAATAAATAAATAAATAAATATAAAAATAAAAATAAAACATTAAAATAAAAAATAAAAAATATGCATGCACACTCTCTCATCCCCAGAAAAGCCATGGCAAACCCCCTGTGGAGATTTTGCCAAGAAAACCCCAAGAACAAGTAATAACAACAATAATCAATATCATCATGGCAGCGGGGGGCGATGGCAGCAGGACTGGCCTGGGGCTGGTCCAAAGGCCTCAAGGGGCCACATCCGGCCCCCAGGCCTTAGGTTGCCTACCCCTGTCACTGTATCATTCAGTTTGTCCATACCTTGCAAAAACAACATTTCTGCTAACTGTAGGGAATGGCTGCATAGCTACCTGTCTGCTGCAAAATTCCTTGTAGCTGCATTGCCAATGAGAACACCTATTCCTTTTTCACAAGAGGAAAGCTAATAATAGGGTTATATCCAGCAGTGCTACTTGGTATTGCAGCAATACTAGTGGGAAGAAAAATAGCATTTGCTCACTTATGCTTACTGTCAGAATGCCTCCTGGACCTCTCTGATGAGGTAATCAATTATAATCCATAACAAAATAACTTCAGAAATTTGTAGCTCTGATTCTTTTGGGTTATCTAGAGCCAGCAATTTCAAAGGATTTTGCAAGGATGTGCTTTGAAGATTTAAATCTCAGCATTTCATCACATTTTCAAAACCTGGATAGTTTGAAAGAAGGGACCATATATTTCAGCACATATAACTGCAACATTTAAAAGCAGATGCATTGGCAAAATTTTGTCTGGAATTCTGTGATACCTGACCTAAGCCCCACAGTCCCCACTTACTGGGAAGCAGCTACTGCAGTTGACCAGGTTCTGTTCCCCTATTGATTGGGAAGCTGCTGACTGAAGGTCCCATCCCTTCCCATGAGTGATCTCCATTGTGACAATGGGAATCTCTGTTGCATTTCCCTTCCCCCAGCCAATGATTACTCACAGGAGAGGGATTGCTTCCCAATCAACAGATGAACAGACCCCTATTGAGTTCAGTGGGTGCTGCCTGGTAAATGGAGGACTGGAGGACTTTCACAGTCCTTATGTGACTTCTAAACTAGGGAACATATAAGGGTCATGACAAGCACAGACCTATAAATATTGCAATAATCCAAGTATATGCACCAACAACACAGGCAGAGGAAGAAGAAATTGTGAGATTCTATGAAGGAGTCCAGGAAGAAATTGACAACACACCAACACAGGACTTCAAACTAATCATAAGCAACTAGAATACTAAAGTAGGAAGCTAAGAAGAATCAAAAACAGGAGGAAGATTCAGACTATGTACAAGAAATGAATCAGGAGAGTGACTAATAGAATTCTGTACAACTATCTATTCATTGCAGATACCTTCTTCATACAACCAGACAGGAGACTATACACATGGACATCACCAGATGGCCAGTACAAAAACCGATAGATTATATAATTGGAAGCAGAAGATGGAAAAGCTCTATTCTTGTGGCCAAAATTAGACCAGGCATTGACTGTGGAACAGATCATGAACTATTCATATAAAAAATTAGAGTAAAGCTAAGGAGGAAAACAAAAGCAGCCATCATGCTAAAATATAATCTGAACAATATATCAATAGAATTTACAAACGATGTAAGAAATAGATTTGCACCTTTAAGCATAATCAACTGGGAACCAGAAGAATTATGATCAGAAGCCAAGGATATAGTCAAAGAAGAATGCAAAAAGATACTAACAGTGGCCAAAATGAAAGACAAGAAATAATGAACTACTGAGGAAATACTTCAAGCAGTGAAAGAAAGAAGATAAGCAAAAGAAAAGGGACATAGGAACAAAACAAGAACCATTAATAAAATGGCCCAATGACTAGTGAACATGGATAAAGAAAACTACTATAATAATCAATGCAGTGAAGTAGAAGACAACCAGAAAGAAGGGAAGAATGAGAGATCTCTTCCTTAAGATTCAGGAACTCAAAGGAAAGTTCAAACCAAGGATGGGGATGCTGTATGAACAGAAGAGGAACACACTACAAGATCAGGAAGAAATCAGGAAGGAACATCAACAATCTAAGGTATGTGGATAGCACCATACTACTGGCAGAAAACATCGCAGACTTGGAACATTTACTAAGGAAGCTCAAACAAGAAAGTGCAAAGGCAGCCATGCTACTGAACATAAAGAAAAAAAACATAATGACAGAGAATTTACATAAGTTCAACCTAGAAATTAGGAAATTGAAATAGTTGAAGACTTTCCATGCCTTGGATCAAACATTGATCAGAATGGAGACTGTAGTCAAGAAATCAGAAGAAGACTAGAAATGGGAAGGGTAGTTATGAAAGAACTAGATAAGATCCTAAAGTGTAAACATATACAACTGAGCACTAAAATTAGAATTGTCCAATCTATTGCTTTCCCCATCACCATGTACGGACATAAGAGCTGGACAGTAAAGAAAGCATACAGGGGGGGAAATTAACTCATTTGAGATGTGGTGCTAGAGAAGAGTGCTGAGGATACCATGGACAGACAAAACAAACAAATGGGTCCTTGAACAGATCTGGCCTAATCTCTCCCTTGGAAGCCAAATCGATAATTTGTCATACTTTGGCCACATCATGAGAAAGCATGACTCATTAAAAAAGACAATAATGCTATGAAAGACAGAAGGCAGTAGAAAGAGAGGAAGACACACACCAGATGGATAGACTCAATCAAGGAGGTCACAGGCCTGAAATGACAGGACCTGAGCAGAGCAGTGGAGGACAGGGGGTCAGGGAGATGTCTCATCCACAGGATTGCCATGAGTTGGGGCTGAGTTGAGGGTAATTAACAACAACAAGTGATCATGAATGCAAAACAATAACGAATGCATAATGTTAGCTACACATTTGTAACTGACTTAGTGAAGTCCAGCCCTAATTACATTAAATAAAACATGATGAGAAATTGTACAAATGTCACATACACAGAAGCCTGAACTTCCAAGCTCATGGCTGATTCCAAGAGTACACTCAAGCTATGAACCTGTGTCTCCAGATGGGGGGTAACCCCATCCAGCACTAGCAGAATCCCTATTCCCTGATCTGCCTTTGGACAAACCAGTTGCATCTCTTATCATGTCTGAATTGATTTTCAGTTTGTTCACTCTTATCCAGTCAGATGCCATACACTGATTTAGCATGGAAACAGCTTCCTTGGAGTTTGTGCAAAGAAAAAGTGGAGTTCTTATGCACTATGAATTCAAAGATTTAGGATTGTACCCAAAGTAGGAAGCATGTTGTCCAATGAATGGTCCCATCATTCTTTGCAGAAATTAGAGGAAGTATTTTTCAGTAGATAAATCAATATATGCAGGAAGTCAGGACTTCTTCACTACCCTCATTTAAGTAACAAGTGTGTTTTCAACCAAACTTATTTTGTAAAGTGTGCCTATATGGATCATGACATAATATATGTTATTCTACCTATGAAGATTCAGCTCAGGAATTATCCCATGACTGCAATAACAGAACTAATTGGACCCCTTTGTTGCCTCTTCTCTCTTAGCCAGTATCAGTTTATCAACATTATTTTGCAGTTTTAAAAAATGTCAAAATTTGACTTCCACAAATTAAAGCATCCCCTCTAGCAGGTGACAGAAAAAGTTACTAACAGCACACTTTTATAATGTTTAGTAATGTACAAATCTTTGTCTTCTCAGTTGCACTTTGCATGTAGTTCTAAACTACACAATCTATATACACATCAAGGGAAGTAATAGTACCATTCTATTCTGCTTTGGTTAGAGCTCACTTGAGATACTGTGTCCAGTTCCAGGCATCACAGTTCAAAAAGGATATTGACAAGCTGGAACATATTCAGAAGAGAATAACAATGATAAGAGGTCTGGAAACCAAGCCCTATGAGGAACAGTTTAAGGATCTGGTTATGTTTAGCTTGGAGAATACTGACAGATTAGCCATCTTTTAATATTAGAGGGGATGCCATGCAGAAGATGGAGCAAACTTGTTTTCTGCTGCCCTAGAGACAAAAACATGAACCAATGGATTCAAGTTACAAGGACAGGGGTTCTATGTAAACATTAGAAAGAACTTCTTGAAGGTAAGAACTGTTAAAGAAAAAGCAACATGGAATATACAGTAATAGAAATAAAAATATGTATGTGAATGTCAAAGTGACTAAGCAGGAGCAATCAGGAAGATACACAGGTGAAAAAGATAATATAATTAAGAAGCCTTGAGAGCCAAGGACAAAGTTATAGAAGGTATATTGAGAACACCTGTGATAGATTGCAAACACCTGAGACTCATTAAGTGGTCAAGGTAAAGTGATGAAACACTTGGGTTGGTCTTAGGTATGGGATGATCTATGTAGACCAATCAAGATGTTTGTACACACCCACTGGGTGGAAACTGACTGGTGGGTGGTGTCTAACAATGGCTTTAATTGCAATGTTTGCTAATGTACATTGTGGAGTAGTGTTGGAGATATTGTGAAGTGTAGAGATTGTGATTTGTAGGGCATATAGTATTTATGTATATAGTAGAATAAAGTAGATCTTTTATATAAGACTACTGAGTTGTCTGGTGTCTTGAGGGAAGATACAAGAGCCAGAAGAATCCTGGAGAAGTTTGGAGACATCTCAGGAAGAAGAGTGAGAAGGCTTGGAGAGTTTGTCAGGGTCTTCAGCCTATTCTCTGAAACTCTGCTGCTTGGGAAAGAAGCATCAACCACTGATCAAAGCTGGTCAGCTCTGCTGCATAACAAGGTGGTGAGTTAGAGCCAGAGGTGAAGAGGTACAACTCCCATCATCCCTGACAAGGGTTATGGGCCCAGATACTAGAGCAACCAGCATCCACAGAAACTGAAAGTTCCAGAGAGTGGAAGAAGGTTTTGTGGAGCATTGTGAGTAAATCATTTTGTGTTTTGTCTGCAGTGCATACTCAGACGGACTGTGTCAAATTGAGTCACTGCACAAATTAAGATGGAGATACTAAAGTTTAGTAAATTAAATAGAAATAACTCCTCTACCTGGAAAATATATGCCCAATCTCTACTCATAAAGGAGTCTCTGTGGTCGACAGTTGAAACAGGGCTTGCAGCTGATGCTGATGCAGCCACTCGAGAAAGAGACGCTAAAGCAAAAGCATGTCTTTATCTCATGCTAGAAGAAGACTTGATTAACGACGTAAGAGATAAAGTGTCCGCCAAGGATGTGTGGGATACCTTGCAGAGATTACACACTCCTTCAACTGCGTTTGCAAAAATGCTTTGGTCTAAAAGAATTTACAGGCAGAAGATGACTAAAGGACAGTGTGTAATAGAACATTTAAAAACAATGCAAGATTTATTTGTGCAAGCTGAACTGAGAGGAGTGGAAATTAGCAAAGAGCAGCAGTGTTACATTTTACTAGAATCGCTAGACTCTTCTTGGGACAACATAACAAATAGCTTGCAAAATTTGCCAGAAGCTGAGCTGAACAGAGACTTAATTGTTGCAAAAATATTGGAGGAAAATTTGAGAAGAAAGTCTGAGCAGAATGACTCAGCAAGTTTGAGGACTGTGCCAAAACAACAAACGACACCTGATCTACGAAAGCAGGAAGAAGCAGCTTCTACAAGGGAGCAACGGAGATGTTTTTATTGTAAAAAAACTGGTCATCTACAGAGACATTGTAAACAATTTGCTGCTGAGAGAAGCAAGCAAGGAGAGAGCAGATGGCAGCCGCGGCAGTATCAAAAACAGTCCAAACCTCCATTTTTGAAGGACAGTGGTAATAAAAAGGGGTTTGCAACCATGATTAAGGAAAAACAAAATACTAATTGTAAATGGTTGATTGACTCAGGAGCATCATCTTCAATGTGTAACAATATTAATTTGATAAGTAATAGAAAATCAGCTAATGTAAATACTGTAGTTTTAGCTGATGGGAAAGAGCTCAGTACTGTAAATCAAATGGGTACAGTTTTCATTCCTGGGCTAAAGGAAAACTTTAATGATGTGTTACATGTAAAGGAGTTAGAAAATAATTTGTTATCAGTGAACAGGTTAACAGACAGAGACTACACAGTCATTTTTGAAAAGAACATGTGTAAGATAAAACTGAATGGGGAATTGCGAGGCATAGGCTTGAAAAAAGATAAGCTTTATTATTTGGAGGACAATATTGATTGCTACAGGGTTGAAAATGCTAATAACATAGACAATAGTCCAATTCATAAAGACTGCATACATGAACTACACAGGAAATTTGGCCATGCTAGTTTCAAATGTTTAAAGAAGTTAATCAGTATGTGTCCAGATTTAAAAGTTGCTGAATGCAAAAATCACTTAGATTGTACTGTATGCAATCAGGTAAAGGTCAGAGCTTTTCCAGTAGCCAAGAAAACCAAAAGAATTGCTCAAAGACCATTTCAGTTTGTACATGCAGATGTTGCCCAAGCTAATTGTTTATCTTTAGGGGGAAGCAAATATTTTCTGGTAATTGTTGATAGGTATACAAGGTTTGCTTTTGTAAGAATATTGAAAAACAAATCTGATGCTGGGCAAAGTTTAAAAACATGGGTGAGAATGGTGGAAAGACAATTTGATATTAGAGTAGGCACCATTGTTACTGACCGAGGAGGAGAATTTCTAAGTAATCAATTGTTTAATTGGTTTCAAAAGGTGGGAATAAGGCATGAAACTACTAATCCCGCTTGTCCTAACGAAGATGGTTTAGCGGAGAAAAGAATACAAGATATAAAAAGGATAACTGCTTGTTTGATGGCAGATGCAGAGGTAAAAGATAGTTTCTGGGCAGAAGCAACTTTGACAGCAGTACATATTAGTAACAGACTGTATCATTCAGAAATTGAAGACATTCCCTACAGGGTATTGTATGGGAGAGTGCCAAATTCCAAGTATTTGAGAGTCTTTGGACAATTTGCTCATGTTTTCATACCAGCTTGTTTCAGGAAAAAGGGAGAACCCAAAAGTAAAAGACTTAGGTTTTGGGGGTATTCAGGAAATAGCTATAAGTTTCATTTAGGTGGAAGAGAAGTGCAGTATTCCAGGTCTGCAAATTTCGAGAGACATGCTGGTTGGGACAAACTGCATGCCAATAAAGAAGTTTTCTTGAGGTTAGGAAGTTCAAATGAGCCAGAAACACAAACTGAACCAACTCCAGGAAACGGAGGGGTTTCAGTTAAGCCAGAAGCATCCACTAGCAGCAGTGATAGTTCTTCAGATAATGAGACACAATCTAGACCTATTACTACTAGAATGACTGAGGACAAGAGATTTAGCCATAGAACTATAACTCCCAGTACAGAAAGTGAGGATGAAAGAGACAGATCAGCAGAGTTTATTCCCAGACGTAGTCACAGAGTTAGAAAGCCTCCAGATAGGTTTGTTGTGACAAATGCAAGAGCTTGTTTAGCAGTGGAAGAGCCTGAAAGTTTTGAAGAGTTGGAAAGTTTGTCTAGAGAAGAACAGGAAAGATGGATTGATGCAATGGATGATGAGTTTGGTTGTCTGGTAAATAAAGATGTTTTTGAAGTCGTTGATAGACCCAAGGACAAGAAAGTAATTGGTTGTAAGTGGGTGTATAAAAAGAAAGAAATGCCAGATGGAAGTATTAAGTATAAAGCTAGGATAGTAGCTAAGGGTTTTGCACAACAGCAGTATGAGAACTATGACAAGACATATACTCCAACTGCAAAGCCAGAAAGTCTGAGAATGGTTCTGGCTGTAGCAGCAAAAAGGAATTTAGTTGTAGAACATTTTGATTTTGAAACAGCCTACTTGAATGCTAGTTTAGATGAAGAGATATTTATGGAGCAGCCACAAGGTTTTGAAGAAATTGGTAGTCAGAAAGTTTATAAATTAAAGAAAGCATTGTATGGATTAAAACAAAGTGCCAGAGCATGGAATTTGTGCATTAATGACGAGTTAGTTAAACTAGGATACAAAAGGAGCATTGCAGATGCTTGTGTCTATACAAAAGGAGACATAGTGTTAGTGATTTATGTAGATGATTTATGCGTGGCAGCAAAGTCAAAACAGGAAATTGAATCAGTAGAAAGAGAATTGTCTGAAAAGTTTGTTTTAAAAGATCTAGGTTTATTAAAGTCTTATTTAGGTATTGGTGTTGAATGGACAGAAGAAGGACATTGTTTGTTAAGCCAGAGAAAGAAAATTGAAAATTTGATTGAAAAGTGTGGATTACAAAATGCTAAAATAGTAAGAACTCCAATGACAATTGGTTTCGTATCTGAAAAAACATCTAGAGATTTTGAAGACAAGACTTTATTCAGGAGCATAATAGGATCTTTACAATTCATATCTTGCCACTCCAGACCAGACATTTCATATTCTGTAAATGTATTGTCCAGAAGGGTTAATGATCCAAAAATTGAAGACTGGACAGCAGTAAAACATTTAGTGAGATATTTGAAAGGAACTCTACATAAGAAATTGGTAATTAGAAACAGTAATTCAGATTTAGATTGTTATGTGGATAGTTCTTTTGCATCAGAATTAGGAGACAAGAAGTCAGTTACAGGAATGATAATTAAGTACGGTGAAAGTCCAATAGTCTGGAGAAGTAGGAAACAAACAAATGTAGCGATAAGTACGACGGAAGCAGAATTCGCAGCTTTAAATGAGATAGTAAATGAGGTACAGTGGGTTGAGCAGTTATTGAATGATTTAAATGAAAGTTACAAGATACCAGTAGAAATTCTGGAAGATTCACAGTCGTGCATAGCAATGGCTGAAACTGAAAGTTTGAAGAACAGAACAAAATATGTTGGTGTTAGATATCAAAATGTGCGAGACATGGTTCAGAAGGGTGAAATAGAACTGAGATATATAGAAATACAACACAACATAGCAGATTTGTTCACAAAAGCATTGACGGCGGAAAAACATGAAAGACTGACACAAATGGTTGGAATGACATTGTAAGACACATACAATATTTTATTTCGGAGGGGATTGTTAAAGAAAAAGCAACATGGAATATACAGTAATAGAAATAAAAATATGTATGTGAATGTCAAAGTGACTAAGCAGGAGCAATCAGGAAGATACACAGGTGAAAAAGATAATATAATTAAGAAGCCTTGAGAGCCAAGGACAAAGTTATAGAAGGTATATTGAGAACACCTATGATAGATTGCAAACACCTGAGACTCATTAAGTGGTCAAGGTAAAGTGATGAAACACTTGGGTTGGTCTTAGGTATGGGATGATCTATGTAGACCAATCAAGATGTTTGTACACACCCACTGGGTGGAAACTGACTGGTGGGTGGTGTCTAACAATGGCTATAAATTGCAATGTTTGCTAATGTACATTGTGGAGTAGTGTGGAGTAGTGTTGGAGATATTGTGAAGTGCAGAGATTGTGATTTGTAGGGCATATAGTATTTATGTATATAGTAGAATAAAGTAGATCTTTTATATAAGACTACTGAGTTGTCTGGTGTCTTGAGGGAAGATACAAGAGCCAGAAGAATCCTGGAGAAGTTTGGAGACATCTCAGGAAGAAGAGTGAGAAGGCTTGGAGAGTTTGTCAGGGTCTTCAGCCTATTCTCTGAAACTCTGCTGCTTGGGAAAGAAGCATCAACCACTGATCAAAGCTGGTCAGCTCTGCTGCATAACAAGGTGGTGAGTTAGAGCCAGAGGTGAAGAGCTACAACTCCCATCATCCCTGACATCCCTGTTTGATAGTGGAATGAACTGCCTCAGTTGGTGGTGCAGTCTCCTTTATTAGAACTTTTAAGCAAAGGTTGGGTGATCATCTCTCAAAAGTGCTTTAGTTATGTATTTCTGCATGGCAGTTGGATTAAATAGTATTTTTGGTCCCTCGAACTGTATGATTCTATAAGTTGGTCACACTGTGTTTATTTTCAGTCGTTCTCTAGTAAAGAGCAATTGATCTGCATTGAGCAAACATTAATGGCAGAAACTGCAAAGAAGAGACCTCTAGTTAAGATTTGGGGGGTTCTTTGTCAAACAGGACTTACTTCTGAGAAACTTAAAAGAAGAACTTTATTCACAACAAGAGACAGGCAAAGTGCTAAAATTAAGGGCCACATGGAAATACCTTCCTGTGTGAAAGCAATCAGTATAAAATTAGGATGACAAATATTGCTGAAGCAGATTCAGCAGCTAAAGATACTCATATTAAGTTTTAAATATAGCTTTATACAGCCACCCCTCCATTTTTGTGGACTTCAAGTCCATGTCCCTTGTCCATTCATGGGCAGTGAATGGAGGGGCACAAAATGGGGCACTTGTCCATGGTGCATCCCCGCATGCCCCCATGGGCACGCACCTCTATTCAAGCCAATGGGGCATGAATATCCACGATTTTCCATTTTCATGGGGGAGCAGAATGGATCCCCCACACAAACAGAGGAGTGACTGTATAACTAAAAATAGAATTGAAGAGGTAAAATTGTTGACTTAAAAAGTACAGCTGTAGATGAAATATTACAGACTTCTTGAAGCCTATCAAGCCATTCCTGGGACCACAGATATGTGGAGCTGTCAATATTGAACATGAATCCATACACTCTTCCCACATTAATACTTCTTGCCTACTAAATAAACCCCTTCCACCATCGTTGTAGAGAACCTCCTTGCTTCCAAGGGCATTCCTTAGCTTTCATATAACTTTTGCAGCAGAATGCTGCTTCTTTCTGCACAAGATCCCCATTGTGTCACTTTCCCTTCCCTGTAATGCAGCAGACTAAAATAATACTAGGATAAATTCCACCTAAAAATAAACTTCCTTCTTCAAAAATTACAGTAATCTCCTGGCACCCTGGGGTAGTTTCCCATTTATCAGACATATTACTTATCTCCAATTCCCTTATTGCAAATATTCCTGCAGTTGTGTTATAAACTTTAATGGATTTTTTAAATAAAAGTCACAAGAGCTATGGTATAGTGAAAGACAGGCAAAAAGGCTCCCTGGTGCCCTGGAAATACTTCAGTAACAGTGGAAGGTAGAAGCCAGCCTTATAGTGAGCAAACATTGGAGAGAAATAGAAGGAGTGCAATAAAATGTTGTAAGCAAACACTTAGGAGATTATCACACAGCCAAACAAACAAACAAACAAACAAACAAAAAACGTCCTTTGCCCAATGGGATAAGGCCACCTTCCGGGTTGCTATTGGGTGTTATTGCATAGCAAAATGCCGCCAATGCCACCAGGCGACTCCAACCTGCAGACGGCTCATCGCCCAGCTACGCTTAGCTCACTGATTTTGAAGGATGGAAGCTTTCCGTCCTTCAAAATCAGTGGGCTACATGCAGTTGGGGGATGGGTTGGAGTCGTCTGGAGGCATCAGCGGTGTTTTGCTGTATGATAACATTTGATAGCTACCTAGAAGGTAACCTAATCCCATTGGGCAAAGGACAGGTTTTTGGGCTATGCAATCATTTCCTTAGATGAATAAGAGTTATAAGCTGTTTACTACATAGGTTCAGGCATAATACTGAACCACTGTTGAGCATTATAAGAACAAATCCAGCCCCCCCCCTCCCCCCGGCTCAAATCTACCTTGTCTTCCAGTATAGGTGTAACAAGAAATTTGGAAGCTTTCACTATCCATTTAGCTTAACTGCAACTTAGCCCTGGTGGCGCAGACTAGCCCTGGTGGCGCAGTGGTTAAATGCCTGTACTGCAGCCACTCACTCATAGACCACAAGGCTGCGAGTTCAATACCAGCCAGGGCTGAGGCTCGACTCAGGCCTGCATCCTTCCGAGGTCGCTAAAATGAGTACCCAATTTGTTGGGGGGCAATCAGCTCACAGTTGTAAACCGCTTAGACATCCCATAGCGTGATATGAAGCGGTATATAAATGAAGCTGCTTTGCTTTGTTGTGTCACCCATTTTTTGGTGGCTGTGTCATGGTCAGTCAGGAGCAAGACTCGGAGGATGAGGATGAGGATGAGCCTACTCCAGTGCAGGAGGAAAGGGAGGCTCTACCAGGTCCTAATCCTGCCCTGCTAGATCCCAGCCCTGTCCTCCCAGCCCCAGAGGAGGAAGAGCAGCCAGGTCCTAGCACTAGTAGGATCCCTAGGGAGGCACAGCAGACTAGTGGTAAGGATCAGGAAGAAACAAGCATGGAAGTGCCTTCCTTCAGACAATGCAGGGCAGAGAGTGCTTGCGTGCATCGGTCAAGGAGGCTTGCAGAGAGGCAATTGACTAACAAGCCTCAGCTGGCACGGAGGAGGGAATCTCCTACTTAATCACCTGGGAGAGGACCACTCAGTGCCAGAGCTTATTGCAGTTCCCTTGTGGGATACTGTCAGCACTGGCTCCTTGTTCTTTGGAACACTTGTGTACAGTGAACCTTTAAATTTGGAACGGACTGGATGCTTGTTACCTTCTGGCTGCCCCGACCTTGGACTGAACTGGCTACTGTGAACTCTGGAATCCTGACCCTGGCTTTGTACTGGTGTGCTTCTTGGGAACTAACAGAAAGGTCTGTAGCCTGCCTTTTAGCTCCTTCCTTATCAGCGTTTGTTTGGACTGGTAATGGCCGTAGTCCAGGACAGGCTGGTTATTTCCATGTCAGTAGGGTGGGAAGTCCACTCCAGGTTTTAGACTGAGCTTTAAAGAAGTCACCCAAGATGCTGCATCCTATCTCCAAACTAAATTCAGCTCTTTGGATAGTGCAGAACTTTATTGTTTATGTTTATAAAACGCTTAAAAATTATCGGCTGAACTATTATCTTGAAGTAAAACAATTGTATAATAAGATGCAAGTATCTTAAAATACAGCAGTGCTGCACCAAAAGGATAAAAAAGAAACACAAAGGAAAAGAAACGTACCTACACTGATCTATTTAGATGATACATGCAGCCAAAACAGACAAGACATGTGTCCAGTCTGTAGTCCAGTTACTGAGAGAGTCTTGCCCTAGGATTTGGTTCTAGCAGACATTGAGGCTCCCTGTGTAGAAATTTATGCCTAAAATCCTATGGTGAGGTGGGAACACTGTTTCCTCTGAAATGTTGGTGGGTATGATATCAACATGACTAATATTTTATAGAACTTTAAATTCCATGGCTCCAGAGTCTTCAGAGGTAGTTGCTATTAAGCTTAAATGCATTCTGACAGCATTTGGCTGGATTTGTTTTCTGAGTTGCTCCAAGAAGTTCATTGTTTTCCTGGGACTAAAGTACACACTGCTGAGTATACAAAATGGAGATTACATATTATTTGACCAACTGCTAATTATGACAAGGCACTCCCAACCTGTTTGATTTTCTTCTTTCAAAGGGAAGCAACGTGTTGATTAATTTTCCAAATTCACTTTGTAAAACATGGGTAGGAAAATTTCAGCCTGGGGGTCATAGTCAGCCTCTCCAAGCTGATTATATGGCCATCAAGGCATAACCTTTGGACTGCTTTGAGGCAAAGAGTGGCGCTTTTTTTTTTTAAATGGAGTTAAATCACATCCTGCCTCAGAAAAACCACAGCCAATGGTTGAATTGGGTCCCCAAACAAATTCTGTCCAGATGATCCCTTAAATTCTTCGTACAATCAAACTCTCCATTGCTGGATATATAGTGAGCTTGGGCTCAGATGGGTTGCATCCCCTCCAGAATGAGGCCAATGGAAGATGGATCTGAAAGTGCACAGACAAACAATGAAAATCAAAGTACACAAGCATGATCCATCTCATAGCCCATAGCTATGAGAACTGTGGAAGCAGATTAAAAATAGAGGAGAATTCATTTCCTCTGTCTGTTTCAAGTTTTCATACCTTTTCCCAGACTCAGTGTGTAAAGCTAATGCAAAACTTATATAACAAGTTCACTAACGCAATTAATCATTTCATGCCATTGGACAGCTGTTAATGTCTGGACATGTTGCTAACTGGGGGGGATGCAGATGCCAAAAAGCGCCATCTTGAAGCTAGAGAAGGGGAGGGGCATTTGGACGCCGGATGCCCCAACCCATTCTCGAGGACGTCATGAGAGTGCTTGCCATTGCACATGGCGAGTGCTCTGATGACGGCCTTCCAGTTCAGCATCCAGAAGCTATTTTAGCACTCCTTTTCAGAGGCGCCATAAGGGTGGATCGGGGCCGAGGCATGAGGCAGCCTCGGTCCCAATCCGCGGCTTCTCGGGGTGGCTCATGGCCACCCGTCTGTAGAGGCCCTAAGATTCCCAAACCCATCTGCCTGGATACAAAGGTCCAGCTCTCTACAGTAGGAGCTCAATGTAGGCCAGCTAGGCACAAATCAAGCTATTGTTCCTATTAAGAGTTTGACAATAAAGCTATCTGACTGCATTTATGATAGCAGAAGCTTTCTTGGTACAAAGTTGTGATTTCCTAACAGAAGACATGGGTCACTTTAAAATGTTCTAGCCCATAGATTTTTGGAAGGACAATAGAGATTTATTGGGTCATCTCCTGCTCCTCCTCTTCCTCCTGGTTCTTTCTTTTTGAAAATTTTATAGTTTTGTCTTAGAAAGCATCTCATTTAGTTTTTCCTCCTCAAGCACTAGCAAAATTACTTTGGAGCAAACCCACATATCTACAATATAGTGTAATAACTACAAAGTTATAATTTGTGAGCAAAACAAGGAAGATAAAATGCCTTTTTCAATACATTTTCTAATCATCAAAAGGCTGTGTCAATACTAAGAACTGGAGATGATGGGAAAGGTGCCAGATGCAGCACTCACTATCTTGTTCCTTTATCAACTCTCCTGTGCAATATAGGTGATTGTTGTTGTGTTTCCAGAGATGCAGTGGCAGCGGCAGCTCTTCTTCCATTGGTTCCTAAATCGTAGTGTCAGATCTTCTACACCACCTAAAGATCAAAGTGTCCAGTCCTGTTAATAGCAAATTACAGCAATCTCCTCCATGGTTTTGTGAACTTCTTCCCCAAGTCCCAACCATACCTCTGCAATTACCAAACAAATCCAATCAACTTAACCTTTGCTTATCTAATTCGTGAGATCCACTTATCAAATGAATTCCTGACCAGATGTACATGTAGGTTCTGTGCAGAAAAATGATGAATGTGTGGCGAATGGGAACAGGCCAGATGTTGCCACAGTCTGTGCCCCCACTAGCCACACATACCTACCCAGCTAATGAAAAGAACTAGCTTAAAAGGCATTTCAAAGTTACATTGGAAGAAGACAGTTAGATTTTTTAAAAACAAAAACAAAAACCTCCCTTCTCTACTAGGACCTTTTCATTCTACACAATTATAGTACAATGATTCCACTTTTGAGTTTGTGGTTTGGTCAGGGACTCTCTCTGGATGAGAATTCTATCCCTTCATAAACTGTAAATTCCTGGATTTTATATGATATTCCCATGGCAAAGTAAAATAGAGTGCTATAACTGCATAATGTGAAAAGATCCCCAGTCTTCCAAAATGTATGCATTTCATTGACAAAAAAAGCTGTGGAATATTTAATCTTTACTCAGAATTCACCAAAATTTATAAAATTGTAATGTGGGAAAAATAACTCCATCTCTACATTGGTCAGATCTCACCTAGAATACTGTGTCCAGTTCTGGGCACCACAATTCAAGAAAGATGTTGACAAACTGGAGCATGTCCAGAGGAGGGTGACAAAATGGTGAGGGGTCTGAGAACCAGGCCCTAAGAGGAGTGACTTAGGACCTTATCACACGGGGTCCAAAGCAGAATGAATCCAAACGAAATCCCGTCCTAATACATATTATTTTTCCATGTTTTCACACGACGTCGACAGAACTGCTAAGATTCCGGACAGAACCCCGAACGAATCTGCAATGAATTGAGATCTTTTGAATTTCGGTTTCTTCAGGAAGTACAAGTGCGCGACCGGAATCATTGTGCATTTACCACGAGTCCGAAATGCATATGAACAGGCAATACATATTGTGAAGCATTTCCCCGTCATGACCCATGGTTCCTAGCGTGATTTCCCATGGGTCTGCGAGGAAGCATCTTATGATGTGTACTTCCTGTTTGGATCGGGCAACAAACAGAACGGGTAAACATGGTCCTCTCTGCTTTAAGGCAATCTAGGTTTCACTCGTGTGTGAACGGCAAATACGTGCCCTGAATGCGCATTCTTGGAAGCGCAATAAATGCGCAATGACTGGAATTGCGTGTGATAGCCATTTACGTATTGAGGCGGCTCTTTCGGTTCTTTTCGGTATAGTACTGGATTTATTCTTATTTCAGTTTATTATCACTTTGTGGCCCGCGTGTGATAAGGTCCTTAGAGAGCAAGGTATGCTTAGCATAGGGAAGAGGAGGTTAAGAGGTGACACGATAACCATCTTTCAATATTTGAAGGGATGTCATATTGAGGATGGAGCAAGCTTGTTTTCTGGATTCAAACTGCAGGAAATGAGATTCCACCAAAACATTAGGAAGAATGTCCTGACAGTAAGAGGTGTTCACTAGTGGAATACACTGCCTTGGAGTATTGTAGACTCTTCTTCTTTGGAGGTTTTAAAACTGAGACTGGGTGGCCATCTATCAGGAGTGCTTTGATTTTGTCTTCCTGAATAGCAGGGGGTTGGACTGGATGGCCCTTGTAGTCTCTTCCAACTCTGCAATTCTATGATTCTACTTGGCTATTTGCAAATTAAAATGTTTTCAAGACAGATAAAGAAAGAGAATGGATGACAATTTAAACTCTGCAAGCACTTAAGGATAGACAAGAAGCAAAAGTAAAAGATGACAGAAATAGGGTAAGAACCCTGAATGCAAATATTCAGTGACATGTGTGGAGGAACAAAGAGAACTACTATAATAATCAGTATAGAGAAATAGAAGATTTCAATAGAAAAGGAAGAAACAAGAGACCTCTTCCAAAAGATCCAAGAAACCAAATAGAAATTTAAACCAAGAATGGTGAAGCTATACAACCAGCAGAGGAACAAATTACATGTCCAAGTAGAAATAAAAAGATTATGGAAACAATACAAGAAAGAACTATATAAAAGATATGAAATAATGACAGATTCATTCAAAGAAGAATGATTGAATCTACAATTTTAGAAAATGAAGTTGAGTCTGCACTCAGAGCACTTGGGAGAAATAAATTACCAGGAACAGATGGCATACCAATAGAGCTGCATCAAGCTAATGAGACAGAATCTACTCTAGCTAGGCTATTGCTCTACACTCTTAAAATGGGGCCAAGTCATTTTAAGTGCTCTGGCTGCCTCCTGTTGCATTCTGGAACTTGTAGTTTAGGAACAGGCATTTAGAATATTCAGCCAGAGAGCCTTTAAGCTTCACAGAAGTACAAACCCCAAAATGCAACAGGAGGCAGTCAGAGCTCTTAAAGTGAACCAGCCCTGTTTTAAGAGTGTGGTGCGATAAGCTCGTAGTTCTAACTAAAATCTTTCAAGAAATATAGAAAATGAAACAATGACCCACACATTGGAAATGGTCAGTATATACAGACCCATGGATACTGAAATCTAAGCATGCTCATGTCCAATTAAACTTAATGGCAGTGTGGTGCCTGCTTGTCTGCTAGCACAGTTGTGTGCACATGCTGCCATTAAAATGGGGGCTTGTCATCCACAGATGGTTAAATCCACAGATGGCAAGTCTGCTGATATGGAGGGCAGACTGTATACCAATCTCCCAGAAAGGAAACACTAGGAATTGCAGTTAATTTCCCATGCAAAGTGATGCTCAAAATTCTACAACAGTAACTTTTACAACTTTTACTTTATGTGGAACAAGAGATGCAAGATATCTAAGCTGGGTTCAGGAAAGGAAAAGGTACTAAGAATCATATTGCAAACATACATTGGATAATGGAGTAAACCAAAGAATTTCAGAAGAAAATCAGCCTGTGTTTTAAAGATTATAGCAAGGCTTTGGTTGTGTAGATCATGAAAAACTATGAATCCCCCTTAAAGAAACTGGTGTACCACAGCATTTGATTAACCTGATAAGTAACCTTTACTCAGGACAAGAGGCTACCATCAGGACAGAATACAGAGAAACACAATGGTTTCCAGTTGATAAGGGATGCAGGCAAGGCTACATTTTATCACCCTATTTGTTTAAATTGTATGCTGAACATACCATACATAAAGCAGGATTAGATTCAGAGGAAGTATTCATTAAAATTAGAGGAATGAATATCAACAAGATGTGAAGATGACACCATACTACTAGTAGAAAATAACAAAGACTTGGAATGATTGCTGAAGAAAGTCAAGGAGAAAAAGTGCAAGGGCAGGTTTGCAATTGAGCATTAAGAAGACAAAAAATAGTGACCAGAGATGATTTACATGAATCTAAAGTAGACAATGAAAACATTGAAACAGTTTTTTAAAAAATTCCATACTCGATCATCAATAATAAGAAGATGACTTGGACTTGGAAGTGCAGCTATGAAGGAACTAGAGAAGATCCTGAACAGTGAAGATATATCATTGCATACTAAAGTTAGGATTGTCCATGAGATCATATTTTCCATTTCTTTATATAGTTTTGAAAGCTGGACAGTGAAGAAAGCTAATAGGAAGAAAATCAACTTATTTGAAATGTGGAGTTAGAGAGGAGTTCTGCAGATATCATGGACTGCTTAAAAAGAGAAATAAATGGGTCCTAGAGCAAATTAAGGTCCGATGCAGATGGCCCCTAAGGGGTGGCTTTGTGCCACCCCTGGGAGCGTTGGATCGGGGCTGCAGCAACCACATGTTGTGGCCCCAATCCTCCTTTTTGCCGCTCCAAAAAGAGCTGGCAAATGCCACTCCTTTTGGGGACGGCAAAAAGGCACCTTTAGAGCCACCACTGCGGCTCTTTTGCGTCCCTTTGGCACAGCGTGTGTGTGGTTGGGCACACGGCATGATAATGGCATCAGGTGGAGTCAGGGTGGCCGGCATGTGGTTGCCCCACCCCAATTCCAGCCCCAGGCTACCCCTTTAGGCCAGTCTGCATCACCCCTAAGCCTGAACACTCCCTAGAAGCCAAGATGATTAATCTGAGACTGTTGTACTTTGGACATTTAATGAGAAGACATGTCTCAGTAGAAAAGATAATGCCTAGTAAGGCAGAAGGCAGTAGGAAAAGAAGAAGACCACATTACAGATGGGTAGACTCAAGCAAAGAGGCCAGAGACCTGAATCTTCAAGATCTTAGCAGGGCTGTTGATGATGAGTGACTTGGAGGCCTCTCAAACATAGGGTCACCATATGTCACAGTTGACGTGACAGTAGTTAACAATAACAACAAAGTTTGCCTAGTTTTGCTAGGTGCAGTAATTCTCAATACAGTATAATGATAGCTGAAGCTGCATCCCATGCAAGACTTCTTCCTATGAAACATCCACATGTTACAATATACATTTAAAGATTTTTAGCTGGCAAACCACATTCAGGAAGATAATGGTTATTATTTATTTCTTTACAATCAGAGACTCTCCATCTTCAAAATCTAACTCTTTTCTCTTTCATATCTCCATTGAAGGGGTTAGCTCCTTCATAATTGTTGAAGTATTCTGGGAACCCAGTCTATAACGAAGTAAGACATTTATTACAAGCAGAGTTTTCCAATATTTTTCCTCCTGTGTTATTTCTCATAGGAAATGAAATGGGATAAGGATATAATTTGTGAAGGCAGAATTTCATGTCTGCACATATTTAATTGGATCTATCCTCAGTTCAAAAACATATATTTGAAGAAAAAGAGTTCAGGGAGGCAGCTAAGACAAAATAGTTTTTTAAAAAAAGGTACCCTTTTTCATAGAGATAAAATTGATCTTTGTCACAGGAACATAAGATATAATGTTGGTTTTATGATCGCCATATCTACTAGCCTGATTCAGACAACACAATATGGCAGGGATCTGCTGGAACCTGGCCTAGCAGGTGAGGAGTGTGCTGATGCAGATTGTCTTTTCATGCAACACAGTGAAGCAGAAGGACTGGGGGGCATGCCTTGGTCAGATATGATACAGATGGGGAAAAAGAAGGGTAGGGGACTTGCCAGTCCTTGAAACAGACAGTGACATTCCCTAGCAGCCACAACACAGAGACATGGACTCAACAATACCTACTGCAGCTGAATGGATATGAGAGAGGAAGGATTTGTGATGCTCAGAGAGTTTATACAGGAAATTCTCATTAATCAGGCAACAGCTGCAAGAGGCTGCTAGGATAAATAATCCAACAATAACCTAAGGAGGTTGTTGCTGACAATTGACCATTCTGGAAGAAGCAACAGTCTCATCTCTTAATTCCTGGCTCATGTTTGGGAGAAACTTGGACCCTGCATCACAAGTTGACCATGCTACTAGACACTCCCTTAGACTGATGCCTTGGATTTATTTCTAAGCCCTACTGACCTCTGAGAACTGTAATTGGCTGGTAAGCTTCTGGAGCTGCTTCTGTCCCATCTCTGATGGACTTTGCTTGGTATTTTACCATAGCTGACCTCCAAAACAGGACAGCCTGTTTGCTCTTGATTGCATCTGAAATAAAGCATGAAGCTTGAGTTTCCATTGTATGCTCCATGTGTAGGCTGAGCAACCTGAGATGGAGAGATCCAACCATAGGAACAGCTGGCTGTGGCCTGCATAAGCCAAGATTAGATGTAATGTGGCCCCCAAACCAAAAACAGCCCACTAAGGTCATTGCTTTGGCCTCCAGAGCCATGATTCTTGGCTAAACAAGATTTGGGATAAAGCCACATGTCCGTGCATAGATCTTAATTTAGCCCCCTACAACACTTCAATCAAAACTGGATGTGACTAGAAAACCATTTCCTGTTTCGTTGGAAAGAAAGAGTACAGTTGTTCCTTCATTTTTGTGGGGTATCTGTTCCTCCCCCCTGCAAAAAAATTGAAATTCACATATATTCAAAGTCCATTGATTATAATGGGTGCACGCTCCCATTTGTCGCTGTGCACATGCGCCATGGGCACATGCACCTTTTTAATCTCTCCCTACCTTGCTGCCACAAAAAGCAAGACCAAGGACTCCAAGTCCACACATTAAAAGGGACAACTGTACAGCCTTCTTGGTGGGGGATTGGTGGGACAAAGGGGGATGAAGTGGGACAAGTGTGCCATTTGGACCTTCCTTGGTTGCCAACCCTTCCACTAAACAAATGTGGAACAAAGTACTCTGAAAATAACTGATTGGGCAACAAACACAAGCACACTGCTCATATCCAATAAACCAGGGTCTCTGAAGATTGCCAGCTTGTTGTACGATCTAAACCAACCCACTCTGAAAACAAACATGGCTGCATAGGATAAAAATGTGGCATCAGTGACCCTTAGGCACCAGTACCTTGCAACCTAAAGGGGTATACACTGCTGTATCTCTTCCATTTGCAAAATAACCCTTCAGTTTTATGGTTCAGTAGTTACTTGAACCTGGATCTCCCACACCCCAGTCCAGCACCTTCTACATCTATCACTCTACATCTGTTACACCACACTGGATCTCACCATCATCTTTTTATCAGAACCTAACATGCAGAGTCTAGTATGAGTGTAATGAACCATCAATACATTCCACTTTGTTTTGCGTAGTTCACACCAATTGGCCCTACATGCATCATTCCATACACACAAATAGGTCAGCTAACATGCAGACACTGAGGGTGAGCTGGATGTGCCACCAGTGTTCCCGGTCTGTTAATGCTGCTGAAGTAGTAGCAAGAGCAGCAGCAGCAGAAGCATTTTCATCCCACATTTCCACTAAAAGTAGTAAACAAATAGCTAACTACGGGCCTCTGCAGACCGGCCCAAAGGCTATCCCATGCCGGCCACCTGAACCCCAGCCCAACAACGTCCTGATGCGCTGCGCTGGAAGGGGCGAGAAAGAGCCGCACGCTGGCTCTTAGGGCGCCATTTTGCCATCCCTGAAAGAAGCAGCATTTTACTGCTCTTTTTGAGGCAGCAAAAGGGAGGATTGGGCCATGGTGTGCAGTAGCCACAGCCCCGATCCTCCGCTTCCCAGGGCAGCCTAGAGCCGCCTATCTGCAGCCCCCCTTCATCATTAAAATTTATTCAGAACAGTAGAACATAATCGGGGGTGCTGAAAAGTTCTTGGCCCAAACCAATTCCCAAAATCCAAGTGTAATTTTGTTACTGTATCTTGAAAGAGCATTCTTTTGTATTGTAAACAGTCAATTTATATGATCAGAGCTCTAATTTCTGATTTATATATATTTCAGATCGTTGATAGAACCATGTTAATAGAAAGTGTGGAATTTTCAAGAGCTGAACTCTGGAACATCATGAAGCTCTTGTTCATGAAGAAGAAAACTCCAAAGGAAATCCATGAGTGTATGATGCAAACACTGAGTTACAAGTACTGGCATACTCAATTGTTAAGAAGCACCAACTTTTAGAACAGAGATTTTGAGACGTAAGATGCAGCAAGGTCTGGGAAAGCCTTCAACAGTGTTAATGTGTGAAATTGCTGAACATGTCCATGATATTGGTAGATTGGCAAATCTCAGCTAAAACAATTGTCGAGACACTAGAGCAGGGGTAGGCAACCTTTTTGAGCCGGGAGCTGGGTTGCTGTCCCTCAGACAATGGGGGGGGGGTGCGAAGCACCAAAAACAAACAAACAAACAAATAAATTAAAATTAAAATAAAAAATAAAAAAAATATGCATGCACACTCTCTCAGTCCCAGAAAAGCCATGGCAAACCCCCTGTGGAGATTTTGCCAAGAAAACCCCAAGAACAAGTAATAACAACAATAATCAATATCATCATTGGGGGGGTGGCAGCAGCGGGGGGCGGCGGGGGCGGGGGCGGTAGGACCGGCCTGGGGCCAGTCCAAAGGCCTCAGGGGGCTGCATCCAGCCCCCGGGCCTTAGGTTGCCTATCCCTGCACTAGAGATATCCTGGGAATGCATCAGGTTTATAATTCATGAGCAGTTGGCTATGCAGAAGTGAGTAGTGAAATGTTGGCTGACCAGAAATGAAATTGTAGAGATGCCTCCAGGTTGATTTTGCAGCATTTTGAGCAATCTTGTGGTAATTTGTTTGAATGACTCATCACTGCTGATGATACATGGTTACATCACTTTGATTTGGAGACCAAACAACAGTTCTTGAAATGGCAGCAGTCAGGTTCTCCAAGGCTGAAGAAATTCAAGCCCCAAAGGTCAGCAGGAAAAGTCATGGCCACAGTTTTTTTGGGATAAGGAAGGTATTTTATTGGCTATCTTCAGAAGAGACAAACAGTTAATGCAGAATACTATTCTAACTTGCTGTGCTGATTAAAGGGGGCATTGAAGGAAAAATGGCAAGCTAAGAAAAGGTGTGCTTGTAAATGCAAGTAATGAACATGTTATTAAAGTCCAATATTAAGGACGAACAAACTTTTACTTCAGAGAACATAACTTTCATGAAATCACACATCTAAGAACTAACATGATAATCAATAATATAATAATTCTACATATGCAACTAGCACTTGCACCAGG
Source organism: Phrynosoma blainvillii (assembly GCA_026167975.1). NCBI lineage: Eukaryota > Metazoa > Chordata > Lepidosauria > Squamata > Phrynosomatidae > Phrynosoma > Phrynosoma blainvillii. Next base: position 286,353,521 of record JANUYF010000002.1, on the reverse strand, counting down.
ACTTTCTTTCCTTCTCTACTGCAGAAGGCACTGATAATCTGCTCCATAGTTTTTCCCACCTCCCTGCAGAAGGTTTTTAGACTGCAGCAAGTATGGTGACCTCTCTTCCAAAGTCGCTGACAGAAGCAGCATCTGTCAGTGGAAGTATCATGTTGGACTCTGTGCAATGTAATAGAATAGAATACAATAATAATTCCAAATTTTCAACAGAGATAAGCTCATCTTCATTATCTCAAGAAGCACTAAATGTATTAGAAAGAGACAAACATGTAATGAGATTTTGAGGAAAGTCACTGTAAAAATTGGCTCATGTCAACACATGTCTCCATTGGAAAACCAGCATAAATGTGTGTGGGTGTGCACTGACACATACCTGCACATGCACATAAGTAGACACACTCTGTGTGTACATGCATTTTCTACATTACTGTACTTATTTTTCTGGGCAAGCTGTTTGTTTTGCACACTAGAACAAAAATTGCCATGATTAGGGGGGTTGTGGTGAATAGACTGGTGAAAACAGTGTGTTGCTCAGAAAAAGACAGCAACTTCAACTGGAATTTGTTGTTTCTTGTTATTTGCTGTCAAGTTAACTTTGACTTGTGGTGACCCTATGAATGAGAGACCTCTAAGATCTGCTCAGGTCTTACAAACTCAGGGCTGTGGGCTCCTGATTGAATACATCCATGTGTAGTGTAGTTTCCTTCTTTTTCTATTGCCTTCCACTTTGCCAAGCATTATTGTCTTTGCAAATTAGTCACACCATTTCATGATCTGTTCAAAGTATGACAACACCAGTTTAGTCCACTTCTAGTGGGCGATCAAACATGATTTTCTCTAAGAACCATTTGTCTTTTTAGCAATCCCATAATATCTTTAGAACTCTTCTCCAGCTCCATATTTCAAATGAGTTGATTTTCTTCCTAACAGCTTTCTTCATCAACCAGCTTTCTTTTGACTTGAATCTAGTTGTGTCATTAGAGAGAATGCTACTTGTACTTGTCTTATGCTCTGGGAGATCAGGGAGTCTAATTTTACAGCAATATCTGTTGTTTCATTATGGATTGTCTTGTTACAGGGTTTTCAAGGTAAAAGACACTCAGAAGTGGCTAACTATTACATTATTCTGTACAATACTAAGAAGAGTTAGGTTAAATGCCACTGCCATTGTTTCTGGGAAATCCTCTGTCAGTGTCACCATCCTCCTGCCACTCCAGAGTACTGCTGTTGCCCAGTAGCTGTTTGGCACATTTAGTCTGACTCTTCAGGAAAAGCTTGTCTGATGTGGGAGACCCTACCAGCAGCAATGCTACTGTCAGTGTAGCATCTTGCTACCCAAAAGCATACTATCACATCACCATAGAAAGGTGGTGTTGACAATGTTATCTGAAAAAGGATATCATACAGCTGGAAAAGGACCCAAAAAAAGCAACCAAAATGGTCAAGGAGATGGAGTGAGAGTCTCTTGAAGAAAAGGTTATAATGTTGAGGCTCTTTAGTTTGGAAGTGAATGAAGAAGGGAGGTGGCTAAATTTCTCCCCACACATAGATGCAAGGGCTAGTTGCATTTTAGAAAAAATACAATTTTTATTCACAGTCATTTCTGTCACAACTGTTTTGCCCCTTTAATAACTATTACGTTGAGAAGTAGATGATACAGCATGCCCAGATACCAACCAATCAATTTCCCTCAATGGATTGTAGTATCAAGGATTTTTGGATAACAAGACTTTTATGAGAAAAGCAATTCTGTATTCCCAAAGTGTGATCAATCCCCACCTCAGTAACATTTGTTAATATGCTGTACCACTTGCCTCAATGATTTGTCAGCAAGTCTGTTTTCCTTTGTGTGAATTCCCCAAGAAAACTACAAGGTTTCTCTTCCATTTGGAATGCATCACATACATTTATTACTGAGAACAGAGCCACACAGGCAGTGGATTTATGATTGCATTGACACAGTAACATGCACTGAAATGTTTGCATGACATTTATTTGTCCTTCCTCTTTAATGTTCCTTTTCATTTAAGGCTTAACTAGATTGTGTTTAGTACTGTCCAGGAGTTTCCCCTGGCTTTTATGGTCCTATTGAACACCTTTGTTACCTATTCAGCTCTTCCTACTTTATCATAACTAGTATGATGTACTTATTGCTACTGTTGCTATAGAAAAGGAAAAGGGAAAAAAGACAATTGTAAACCCCCAAACCTACTGGAAGCCTTGTGTGTGTGTACTTCAAGGCACCTGTCGACTTATGGCAAAACCATGAGTTTCATAGGAATTTCTGAGGCAAGAAATACTCAGAGATGGTTTTGCCAATTCCTTCTGAAATACAGCACCAATAATAATAATAATAATAATAATAATTTTTATCCCGCCCCTGTGCAGCGCAGTCAGGGCAGCGTACAACATGTTAAAAACATCTCAACAAGTTAAAACAAGATCCAATAACCGATTCCCTAACCCACCCACCCCTTAAAAATATATTAAACTAATGCAGAATTAAAATACCGAATGAATAAAAACACCTGGTTTTTGTTGACTGAGTCCTATCCAAGTATTACCCAGAGATGACCATGCTTAGCTTACAAGATCAGATGGGATCTGGTGTCTTATTTTCTACAAATACCAATCTCTGGTTTCCCAGACAGATTACAATTCCTCTATTACAGCGTGACTCCTGTATTCACAGGGGATATGTTCATAGACTTGCTGTGGAAATGTGAAACTGTGTCTAATAGTGAATTGTATTGAAATGAATGATCTCTGGTGAACGTTGACCATACAGTTGCACTACAGGGCCTAGAGATTCCAAAAAAGAACACTATTCTAGGCATGTCTAGGTTCTCCAGAATAGATCTATAATCAATGTCCACTGAAAGAATACTATAGAGTTGCATTGGAAGACCTAAAAAAATGCCTGGAAGGAATTTTTCTCCCCGGACATGGGTAAGCAAAACTGCCGGCATTGCAGACACAGGGGTTGGACTGTATTAGACTTCATGTTTTTTCGCCCATATAGTATTTCTTGAAAACCCTATGAAATTAATGGGGTTACCATAAGGCAACTTGAAGGCACACACACAGACATCCTTTAAAAATTGCCTACATTATTTCTTAACACTGCTATTACTTGCTGATTACCTAACCTAATGCTGAATGTTCTCTTTCGTCCCCCTGTTTGGAAACCCTTGCATGCCAAAAGCATTAAAAATTTCAATCACTGTTCTTATCTTCATTGTGTTGTGTGTGTTTTATGGTAAGAGCCAATAAATCCCAAAATGTATATGCTGTATGTCAGATCTATGAAAAGTAATGTCCCCATTCTTTACCACATTGATTCAATGCCTTGGATTCCATATAGTGTTTATCTAACATGTGATGACAGGATGCATTCTGTTCTATCACTTCCATCACCTAACACCTCCATTCCTCAAGTTTCAGAAAAATGTCTGGGCCAGCTAGTAGCCACCAATTATATTTTCCAAAGCTGGATAGGATATCAAGTAGAATCAACCATTAGTTTTCCTGGAAACAGTGTTTTAGGAGATGGTAGGAGACAGTGCTTTGCACAGAAAGGGAAACTAAAGGCTCATTTTGGAGAGACCTGATTTCATTCAAAGGGGCCCTTATCTTACAATTCAAAGGTATATAAATTTTAATAATTAAAATGAGTAAAATGAATTGGGTGATTCTGGGCTATTAACAAGCCATAAAATTTGGTTGAAAACTGAGAAACCAGTTGGGACCACAATCAATTGTAGTTATGCTGCACAGATCTGTTCTCACCTTCTATTCCACAGTCCTTGATAAAATATCTGAAACACGACACCATTGAAGCATTAAGCCAGACACTATGAAGATTATTGCATTAGGTTATAAACCGGCTTACCTGAGTTGGCTTAAAATTAGAAGCAGGTGGCATCCTGACAGTATCAGATGCATTTAGCCACCAAAATCACTGCCCGGGTGCAGTCCGGCTCCATAGCTGCTCAAAGAGGCAATCCAGTGGCCATTTTTTCAAGCTTGAAAACTCCTGGCTTCAAGAAGAGACACAAGGAATGCCCCTTGGAGTGAAAATGGAGCCGGGCTGCACCCAGGCAGTGATTTTGGTGGCTAAATGCATCTGATACAATCAGGATGCCACCTGTTTCTAATTTTAAGCCAGCTCAGGTAAGATGGTTTATAACTTAATGTGATAGTCTCCTATATGTATGATGCAAATGAATATATGTGAATGTTTTATAAACAAGAATGTGTTTTTATTTGGCATAATATTTCATGTGTGCTTGGTTGGTTGGTTGGTTGGTTATTTAGTGAAAAATCCACTGAGCTAAAGGGTTGATTATTCAAGCATGGTGAAAATGAATAGCTTATAGATAAACAGATCAAGGTTTTTTTTGGGGGGGGGGGTTACTTAGAAACTGAGTGCTATCCACTCCTCCTATAAAGTAATCCTATTTCTTTTTACTCTCTGGACAAGAGGTATTCTTCCCCCCACCCCACTGTTAGTATCTCTCATGGTATCAGCAGAGTCAGAGTGACTAGACAGCCTTCTTTTCCAGGACATGACCTACATTTCAACCTTCTGTCTTGAAGGAATTTCAAAATGTCCTCCATTTTGAGCATGTGTGGCACCTGATGCAGATAATTTAAAAAAAAAAACAGCAAAAGAGATTGTTTCTTTGGGGCTACTTTGGCATACCCTCTAGCTGTAAAACCCATTCTTGTGTCATCCAGTGCCTCAGCAGCAAGCAAGAAATAGCTTAACAGATTGATTATCACTGCCACCACCACTGCTGCAAAGGCTTGTTTTTGCCAGGCAACTCCAGGAGAAGCTAGTATGGAAGTCGAACCCAGCAGAGCAGCATGAAGATGATTTCTCTGCAACACAGAATGAGATGTACAAAGTAGTATGTGCTATCAAACTGAATGTAGATGGGTTTTTGTTTTAAAACTCCAGTTGCTACAGATAGGGGACCAAAATTACAGATAAATGCCAAGTAGTTTATAATTTATCCATGTCCTACTAGAGGGAGTAAGGATTCTTTTAGCAGATCTGTGAAGAAGAGGAAGATTGTAGAAATGCATATACTGCCTTGTCCAAATATTGTGTGTTGTGTGCTTTTAAGTCATTTCTGACTTATGGCAACCCTAAGATACCGTATTATGGAGTTTTCTTTATCTCACATCCAGGACCTTCAACTTTCACCAACAACAACAAATAGGAAAGATCCAGAAAAGAACTGAGCCCTGGCCTCTGTTCTCAACTGCCAGTATTAGTTGCTAGGTAGCCATAACTGCTGGCTTCTAGATGTGAAAGCAAAGAAAAATCTATTGATCCAAGCGAGCCTATCCACCAGCTGAAAACAGATAGAGTCCCTTTTTACTGATTACTTCTACTACACTCTGCTCAATGTGCTCTGGAAGGTTATGGCATTTAAAGAAGTGTAAATGAAATTGGCAGATATCACCTCTTTTCACCAGCAGTAGTATTCTAAGGGGTAGTCCGCAGTGGCCAAATCAAGCGGCTTATGCCTGCTTTGAAGGCTAGGTGTTTAGATGATGCACAAGGTGAAGCTGGGCGAAAAGCAAAATGAAGCTGAACTCCAGGGCTAAAACTGGAGCAAAGAAGCTGGGATAGTCATAAGAGCTTATCGCACAGATAATTAAATTGCCTTACCTGATCCAGTTTAAATTTTAAATCGGGCTGCATCCAGAGCCTATCACAAGGATTTAGCCACTGAAATCACTTCCCGGGTCCATTCCCGCTCCCAGGGCCACTCTGGTGGCCATTTTCTCAAGCCGGAAAACTCCCGGCTTCAAAGAAAGCCATGTTGAGCACCCCTGGGAGTGAGGATGGACTTGAGTTGGACCTGGGTGGTGATTTCGGCAGCTAAATCCTATGATAGGCTCTGGATGCAGCCCGATTTAAAATTTAAGCCAGATCAAGTAAGGTGATTTAATTAATTGTGCAATAAGTTTACTACTCAAGGCAGAAAATGTATATCATCACACCGGCTTATAAACAGCCCAGCACCAGGACAGTACTGCAGCAAAGTAAAAACATGATCACCAATAATGCAATGGATGTAATTACAACATACACAAACCAGACAGTCCAACAGGGAGCATGGGGTGAAAGGGGATGAAGGGGGCATGTATGGGGGAAGGGCCCTCCATGATTGTGCTTTGCCAATGTGTCACTGGGCACACCAATGCACAGGTGGTGCATTGCGCGTGCAACTGTATGGCCAATCATATGGGTGGATATCCAATGGAATGGCATCTGGGCAGGAAGAGAGAGGTAACTGGAGGTCTTAGGCAGTGTGTTTGTGAGATGGTGCACATGCATGGTGGAGAGGCGACCAAAAAAAAACAGTGCCATGTGGCTTGATGCCGCATGGTGCAGACAGCCTGTGGGTGTTTGGCTCACCTTGGGAGCAGGCTGTGTAGACAGTGGTTTGTTTTTTTTATCAACTTTCAGAAAACCCAGGATCAAGCTGCTTTTTCCTGCCCATCTGTCCCAGCTCACCATAAAACTCCATTCTGCTTTGCTCCCACTTACAGAATTTGTTGATCTGACTCAATGTATTTTCTTTTCACACAAATAAGGATCTTCTTTCTTTCTACCCCATAACACTCTGTCAGTGATTTCTGTGACTGTCCACCTGTTTCAGTGGTAGCAGGAAAGGGAGTTTTTTATGTTGCATTATTGTGCAACAACAACTTGTCTGATGCACATGTTTAAAGGCTTTGACAATAACTCTTATCACAAATTACAAATCTAAAATTAATGTTTTGAACCATCCTTTCCCCCATTTCTCTCTTGCCTATTTGCCTCTCATTTTCTCTTTTCTTACCCAAATATTCGCGCACACACAAAGAGAGAGAGAGAAAGAGAAATGTACAGTGAAAGATTTAATGCCAAGAATTCAAAATGTCAAGGTCTCTAGAGCTTGACTAACAAGCCCTTCTTTCTTGCTGGAGTGTTAGTCATTTACTTAGAATCCCAATCCAGGCACTCTTGGGAATCCAGTTTACAATACAGAATTTGTACTTGGTGGCTTGTTCACTAGTAAATACTTTCAAGTGATATGTTTTACAGTGTTCCCAGAAGATAGTAACAGGCTCTACTTTGTAGTTACTTTTCTATTGACCATTAAAAATAAGCTCATTGGAATGAATTATTGACTATGTTGCAGATTCAATATGATCTCTGTAGCTCTAATTAAATGTTTGTTGCAAATATACAATAGATTGACTGTAGTTTAAACAAATATATGGGTTCTGTGACTATTCTTATTGTAATTTTTTTGCAAAAATGATAGATAAGATATAAAATATAGTGAATGGATAATTAAAGTCAATCTAATACTTTATTCAGTTTTACAGTGCTTTTTATCTACATAAGTTTAAGAAACTCCTGTATTTTTTTGACTATTTATTGCTAATTTATCTTGGATGTATATCTTACATTTAAGTTCCAGGTTATTATTTTTACTTGCTCACAAAGTATGGGGGGTTGCAGACTGCCAGAAATAGTGCAAATTGAGTCCACTTTTAGGGTTAGGGTTAGTGCTAGGGAATCATGGGAACTGAATTTTATTGTGGCACTAGAGCTCTCTGACAGAGAAGGCTCAATGTCTCAGAGAAAAAACAATTCCCATGATTCCCTAGCACTAACCCTAACCCTAAAAGTGGACTCAATTTGCACTATTTCTGGCAGTCTGCAACCCCCCTAAGTCTCCTTTGGTTAAATGGAATTACTTTGAAGTAAATGAGTCCAGGATTGCAGCCTCATTCAGGTAAAGATGACATTTATAGATCCTTTGATTGACATGACATACTTCACCAATATATGATTACACACTCGGTCTCTCTTCTCTCTCTCTCTCTCTCTCTCTCTCTCTCTATATATATATATATATATATAGTGACTTTTCATCAGGAAATAAAATTCTTTAACAACAATATTGTGAAACAAGCAAACACAAGCAGGGAGTGTGTATATATATTTAAAAGATATAATAAATTAATAAAATAATCAGTTGTTCCAATATAAAATATGTACAGTCCATTGAAAATCCATGAGGCATAAATCTGTATTTGAAGGAAGGTAAATGGCCAAAGTCTTGACAAGTCTTCAATAAAACATACATCAATGTTTTTATCAGTAGCCAAGACAAAATTATTGTATTATTTCAGTTCTTCCCTTCAGTCTAAGCCCAACATCGTATAAAATCCTCACAAAGTAAAAGTAAACATGCCTCTTCTCCTTCACTACTCACAATGGACTTCCCTAATCATATTACTCTTTCTGGCATTCATTCTCAGTGAATAAATATCTTCTTCACTTCCCACAATGGTAACTTCATTCACATTAGTAAAAAAAAAGAGTTTATCCCCAGTATTGTTAGCAGCTGAAATGATCATCACTAGAGAGTTACAGAAACAACTAGTGGAACCCTGCTGCAGACTATCCCTCCACTCATTTCAGCAAATGGGTTATAATGTTGCATGGCTAGTGCATTGCTCCAGATAACATGCTTGGGCATGGAAAACCTTCCTTCAAATTCATGCTCAGACAGATGCTCACATGAGGGCAAGCAATATATTTGGGACAATCATAAGCAAGGGTAGGCAACCTTTCCCCTTTAAGGGCCGAGGGATTTCAGCTCCCAGAATCCCAGGAGCTATTGGCCAACATGGGACTATTGGTCAACATGGCTGAGGCTTCTGGGAGCTGAAGTCCCTCGGCCCTTAAAGGGGAAAGGTTGCCTACCCCTGATCATAAGCTTTAAGGCAGCAATTACATTTCTGCTGACATCCTAGCACTGTTGTGAAGATAAAATAAATAGGAATGGTAAACCACTTTGTACACTGAAATATACAACAGAAGTGATGTCTCTCCCATTGAAGTTAATACAAGAAGTACAGTGACTAGGACTAATTGAATGGTCCCTGTTGACATTTATGCCTACAAAAGCTTTGCCAGATTGAGAGAATGAAAATGCTAATTTGGAACAAGGAGATAATGGCAATTAGGGGAGAAAAAAACCAACCAATTTTAACACAGCATGTTGCCTTCCATGAAACATGCTTTTTCTTTCAAAAATGAACTGTAGCTACTTGCCCTTCCCTTAACCTAGTAGTTATTCTAATTATTAAAGTCGTGTGGAGTTGGATCAGTCACCACTAGGAAACATTATTCAGCAGTAGGATATGAACCTCTCCACATTGTTAGAATCATCACTTACATAGATTATGTAGCTCTCTAACCATCCTCAAATGAATAAGAATTTAACAGCAAACCTGAGACAGAAGAACTGTATGTGAAACTTGGAAGTTAGCTTGTTTCTTTTTGATTTTTAGTTGGTCCCAATAAAGGTTGTTGAGAACCAACATGATGTAGTGGTTTGAGCACAGGATTATAATTGGAGAATAGGGTTCAAATCTCTGCTCAGCTATAGAGACCAATTGGGTGATTTTGACCAAGTCACACTGTCACAGCCTCAGAGGAAGGCAAAGGCAAAGCCCCTCTGAACTAATCTTGCCAGGAAAACCCCATGATGAGGCACCCTGTTGAGTAACTGTTGAAACCAGAGGTGTCCCACCCAATATATTTTACTGCCTCCTCATATTTATTTACTTATATTTATTACTGCCTACTCATATTGCCTACAGTGAGATAAGTGCCTTGTCTGTCACAAATTACTAAATTTCTCAAATATTATATCAGTTGTTCATTTCAAATTGAACCTCCTTGGACATGACTTGCTGCCCCACATATACACAGACAATAGAGTATGAAAACAAGATTATACAATTGTGTCTTTTTTAAAAAAAATCACAAAAATTGCTATTTTCATATCTAGAAGTCACTCATCACATATTTTCCTTCCTCTTCTGCATGTTTGTAGCTCCATGTTAGAAAGGTATTGTGTGACTTGCCCTCAGAAAATTGGGGCGGGGGGGCGGGGAGGGAAGTTACTTGGAAATTAATCCTGTTTTCCTTCCAGTACTTCATTGTTGTAGCACAAGTGTTTTACACCTAATACATAATTAATACACAAACAAAAAATTTAACAATGGTCAATGTCCTGCTTAACATAGGGGGGTTGCAGACTGCCAGAAATAGTGCAAATTGAGTCCACTTTTAGGGTTAGGGTTAGTGCTAGGGAATCATGGGAATTGTTTTTTTTCTGAGACATTGAGCCTTCTCTATCAGAGAGCTCTGGTGCCACAATAAAATACGGTTCCTATGATTCCCTAACCCTAACCCTAAAAGTGGACTCAATTTGCACTATTTCTGGCAGTCTGCAACCCCCCATAATCTCCAATTAACAACTTCATTGAATGTTCTTATCACCAAATTATATTACCAGTGTAAAAAAAGGATTCTTTTCTGCCTTATCGTTGTGTACTGTCAAGTTGTTTCCAACTAATGGTCACCCTAAAGTGAACTTCTCACAGGGTTTTCTGAAGGCTGAGAGAGTGTGACTTGCCCAAGTTCAACCAGTGCATTTTCATGACCAAGAAGGGATTCAAACCCTGGTCTTCAGTCTTGTACTCCAGCACTCAAATCACTGTGCCACACAGGTGTTAAAATTGCATAATTTGATACTTTTATTATTATCAACCTGCTACAATCTGCAGATCAATAGTAACATAAGTGTTCATATTATTATTACTAACTCAAATTAGCAAAGTTATTATCATCAGAGCTGTGGTTCATTGATGTGCAAAGCAAGTTAGTGAAGCCCATATCTATGCAAAATACAAAGAATTTGATACAATTTTCTCAGGGCAATCTATTGGCCAAAAATGTAGAACACTGCAGCTCCCATCATTCCTAGTAAACATAGCCAATGGTAAGGGCTGTTGGCAGTTGAAGCCCTCCCATGTCTGAAGGATATATATATATATATATATATATATATATATAATGATCTAGATTACACATCTCTAGAAACTCAGCCTCATTGGCTGTTTATGTTTGAATATTATATATATATATATATATATATATATATATATTGAAAGCTATAACATACCTTTTGATTTCATCCTGTAACAATTAGGATAAGTGACACTTGGATTGATGATGGTAAGTGTGAAAGGGATCTAGGAGTCTGAGTGGAACCATGAGTCAGCAATGTGATGAGGCAGCTAAGAAAGCCAATGCAATTCTAGGTTGCATGAATAGGAGTATAGTGTCTAGATCAAAGGAAGTAATAATACCACTCTATTCTGTTTTGGTCAGACCTCACCAGAATATTGCACTGGGCATCACAATTCAAGAAGAATGTTGAAAAGGTGGAGTTTGTCCAGAGGAGGGCAATCCAAATAGTGAAAGATCTGGAAACCTATGTGGAGTGTCTTAGGGAGCTGGGTATACTTGGCCTGGAGAAGAGGATGTTAAGGGATGACAGGATAATCATGTTTAAATATTTGAAGGGATGTCATATTAAGGATGGAGCAAGCTTGTGATCTACTGCTCCAGAGTCTCTGACATGGAGCAATGGATTCAAACTACAAGAAGAGAGATTCCACTTCAACATTAGCAAGAACTTCCTGATGGTAAGAGCTGTTCAATAGTGGAATGCACTCCCTTGGAGAGTGGTGGAGTCTCCTTTGGAGGTGTTTAAACAGAGGCTGGATGGCCATCTCTCGGAAGAGCTTTGATTGTATATTTCTGCATGGTAGGGGACTGGACTTGATGACCCTTGTGGTCTCTTCCAACTCAAATTCTATGATTCTATGAATTTTAGTCACCTCATCTCTTTCCCCATGGTGTCTTTTTCTGTCTCAGCAGAGCTGGAGTATGTTCTTTGATAAGGTGGCATCCTCTTTCTCAATCACTGGTCCTTCCACCAAAAGCAAGAGAAAGAATAGAAAGTTGAAGTAAACCACTGAGGTTTATGATTTGCCCTTCTCTTTCTTATTTCTCTTGTTTGAATAACCAACACAAATGAATATTTATTCTGGATTTTCTCCCCAACAGCATCCGGGGAGGGGGGGGGGAGAGAAAGTACTCTTTTCATGCAATTTTACCTTAACTCTACCAAGAGACTAGAAGAATTGGTTGCTGTGGAGTCAGACAGATTGACTATAAGCTACTGAAATAATTAGAATTAAAATAAGACATATTACCCTGCTGTTAAATCCTCACTACATTCTCAGGAATCTCTAGGTCTTCTATCACAACTCTATGATCAACTTCTGACAGAGTTGTGCTGGAGGTCCTAGAGATTCCTAGAGAGAACATATCAATCAAATCTGCGAATAATCAAAACCACAACAGTCAAAGCTGCAAATGTGGACGGCTGTCTGTACTTACAACAGCTGTTTCGGCAAGATGTTTGAGCACTGAATACTGCCCAACAGATTTCCTATAGTTGGTCAAACATCTGTGTAGAGGTCAGAAGAATGTGAAATGATCCAAAATGTCTGTCTAGTTGAGAAATCTCTTACAGTAGCCAAGAAGTTCACAAACAGGACATGAATAACCCTCCATCATTATTGCCCTCCCCAGCATTCAGTGACACTCTATATGGAACTTCCATCTAGCCATCCCAGCTATTATCAATTTTGGACCTAAATTGTCTTTTAGTCCTGATTAGAATAGAGCCATTGGATCTATTAGATTTATCTATGTGTTGATTCATGACTGAACAATTGATTGAACTGATCTACTCTGATTGAGCCTAACCAACAGGGTGCCAGCCTTAATCTTCATGAATTTGTCTAAAGTCTTTTAGTGCCTTGTATGCAAATGGCCATCAGAGCTACATTTCTAGCCTATGTAAGCACATCTTCAACTAATCGTCCTCCACACACACAATTTACCTTCAGACTGTTTTTAATGTTCAAAGATGGTCTGCAATATTGTGAAGAAGCTTGTAGAATTAAGCAGGACAGCTTGGTTGTGTGCACACAAATAATACATCATTACACTGATGGATCATGGGCATTGTTACTGTGAAAATGGTCAGTCTGATCCAGATGTTTCCAAGAAAATGTATGGAGGGGAGAAAACATTTGTAGAGCAATCTGTTCCTACCTATGTGTCTAAATATTTAGAGGTTCTGGAAGCCTTAGAAAACTGTATTTTTTTCCTTTAGCTTTTGAGATTATTATTGATGAATCTATCTTCCATTAATTTAGCTACCCCACAAACACAAACATTTAGGCAGTCCCTAGTTACTCTCATTAGTTTCATGGTTCATTCCTTCATTATTGCATTTTAAGCCTTTGTGACAACACAGTGCTGTTTATCTTCTTCATAATTCCCATGCTGGACATGTTCTCTCCACTCAGAACAACTAAAGCCCTATTCTCTATTATAATGTGCAATTTCAGTGAATCACACCCCATAAATTCCTGTAAGTGGTGATGAGCAGATTCTTTCCACAGAACCATGGCTCTGGAGAGTAAGATTCCTGGGCAATCAATGTCTACTGTACCATAGTCTGTATTTCTTGTAAATATCCTAACTAAAGACTTCTGTTGTGTGGCCTAAGAAGCCACTTATTATCTCATCCTTCTCAACTGTATCATTGTTCATGTCCAGAGAGAAAATAAAAACTCCTCTATGATGAAAATGAGATTCATCCCAGATAAGGGACCATAACAGCAAGGATAAAAATAACCTACAATTAAAAAGACAACAAACTGTCCAGAATTCTTGTCAACACAGTAGTCATCATACTTCCCCCCCCCCCTTTGTTTATGGTGAGACTTTCCTTAAATTCACCACTGTTAATAAGGTCATCTGCCACCATTCAGTAGCAGATTAGGCAGTTGTTCGACTAGATCACAGCTTTTGCTCCTATATTTTTCTTCATCTGCCCCACACCCAAAGTAAGATATGCTTTAGGTTGTTTTCAAATCTACAAAATAATTTACTTTTAGAAAAATACAAAAGGAAAAGGTATAGCTGTAAAACTGTAAGTTTCATTGCATAACATCCTATATTACAAGGATATAATGTTGGAGCTGGAGCTTGGAATTATTATATTCTGGCCTATAATTCCCAGAATTCCTTGCAGAATTCTGGGAACTATACATAAAAAGCAACTTTTCCAAGTGCTAGTTATAGCCAAACTTTTAACCTGGCTATTGGACTATTTTTACCTGAATACAATTATTCCTTTAAATCAATGTACTATTTGTTATAATGTGCAATTAGAAAAGTATACAAACACACACACACACACACACACAATTTTTTAAAAAGTTGACAGAAAGTTTGTCTTGATTTGTAGTTGTTAACTTTATCTCTACGTAGGGCCTTTGCAGACTGCCAGAAATAGTGCAAATTGAGTCCACTTTAACTGCCCTTACTCATTGCTAGGGAATCATGGGAACTGTAGTTTATTGTGGCACCAGAGCTTTCTGACAAAAAAGGCTCAATGTCTCAGAAAAAAAATACAGTTCCCATGATTCCCTAGCACTGAGTCAGGGCAGTTAAAGTGAACACAATTGGCACTATTTCTAGCAGTCTGCAAAAGCCCGTAGTCACCATCAAGATTTTCCCCAGCATTTCTTGACCCTCCAAATACCATTGTTGTAGAAATCTGCAGATTGCACCTTAAACCACTCTTCCACTTCATGAATGACGTCATCTCTGTTGCCAAATTGGCGACCCCATCATGGATTTTTCATTTTAGGGAAAATAAAAAGTCATTTGTGATGATGACACTGACAACATTTCATCAATATACCATAATAACGTCCGGGTGATAATTATTACTTTATGATACAGTATAAAGGCTACAACCACATATATGGTGTTCTCAAAGGTAGTACACATGCTTTCCTTTGTAATCCAGTCACCTTCCATTGATCATCCAGTTTATTCAAGTCTTTGTCTCAGCATCTATGTGTTTCCCCCTTCATAATCCCTCATGACTTTCTATCAACCCAGTGCTGTGCTCTGTTGTAGAAAAGGCAACAGAGCATAACATCAGCACCTAGATTCTCAGAGCTAATGCAAAAGATAGTCTGATCAGCTTTTTCCTGTGTGATAAATGAGTTGTGCTCATTGCAAAGAAAGGTGAAATATTTATATGAGCTGAAGAGAAACCGAGTATAAACAGGTATAAACATTGTTATGAAAGTTGGAAGTCAAATGTAATTTTTTTCTGTTCTTTGTTGTTGTTTCTTTCTCCCTTTCTACTATTATTTTTTTCTCTTGTTCTTTTTATATTTGTATATTATTTCTTTTCATCATTGTATTTTACTCTACTGGAAATTATCTAATAAAATATTTTATTAGACATACTATTTAGGATGTGAGCCAGTATTTTGTTGTTACTGGAGTTAAATAATTGGGGTCTCAGGCATCCTTGCTGATCTATTACAGATCACTCAAATATCTGTCTTTGGACCCCAGTGTACCTCTGCTTACCTAATGAGCCCTAATGAACCCAGAAAAGAGTGATGGGTGGCAACAGGAGTGCATCACCACCACCAGCCATTGCTGGGAAGGGGCTGCCTTCCAGGTTTGCTTGGCAGGAGAGTTGTTGCTTTCCTCTCCCACTCACCCAGGAGCTCCACCAGAATCAGAAAAGAGTGCCAGGAAGCAAGAGCAGACCACCTCCACCATGGCAAAGGCAGCCTGGTTGGCAAAGCATTTGTGCCAGGCAACCTACGGGTGACAGCATGAGTTACCACACTGGAATGACACCAAAGCTAGTGACACCACTGATGAAGAAGATCATGGCAAACCTCCTTTGAATAAATCTTGACAAGAAAGCCCTATGAGAGGTTAGACATAAATCAGAGTGGACTTGAAGGCATATTAATCTAAGGACAAAGAGAGCAGCACTGCAGTCCTGCAGAGCTCTTATATTCACAGAGTTGATTCCTCCAATGAAATTAATAAGGATGTCCAATCACACAGGAGCTCCATATAGGCACCAGAGACCAGGGGTGAGAATCATGCAGCTCTCCAGATGTTATGACCACAAGCCTCAACAGCCCTAGACAATACAGGCAATGTGAGGGATGCTGGGAGTTGCAGTCCAGCAACATTTGGAAGGCCATATGATTCCCACTCCTAGTCTAGACCACATTCCTTCAGCCCAAATTCAATTTTTGGTGGGCCACGTTCCTTTGGTGAGTATGGTCATAGACAAAAACATTGATTCCAACAATGCCAGTCTATTTTAGTTTAAAGCTCTTACATTCAATAACTGGCCCTTAGAGCAGTGATCCCCAACCCCCGGTCCGCGGCCCAGTACCGGTCCACAGAACAAATGGTACCAGGCCGCCCTGCTACTGCGTCTTCTGAGTGACGTCCCTGACGCTGTTCAGAGGAGCCAGCAGGGCCCCCTAGTGGGCCACGGAAAAATTATCAAACATTGACTGGTCCACGGCAATAAAAAGGTTGGGGACCACTGCCTTAGAGGATGAAGATCAATTTCTTAGAATGGTGGAAGGGAGTGTTAAAAGCTGGAGAAACATCTGACAATATTTCATGGGATGGTGATGGTAATGAACTTCTGGGAAACTGCAAAAAAGCAGCCAGAATGGAAACCCAGATGGGTTAGATTTGACCCACGGCCTGAGCTTCCACAACAGAGCAGTGGAGTTCCATAAAACAGTGGCTGTAAAGGACCTCATGGAGAAAGAGGAAGTTTTTCCCTATCAAAAAGGTAAAAGGTAAAGGTATTCCCCATTGACAAGGTTGTCAAGTCATGTCCGACCATAGGGAGCGGTGTTCATCTCCGTTACTAAGCCGAAGAGCCAGTGTTGTCAGAGACTACTCTGTGATCATGTGGCCAGCATTGCACAGAATGCTGTTTGTCTTCCCACTGAAGTGGTACCTATTTATCTACTTGCATTTGCATGCTTTCAAACTGCTAGGTTGGCAGAAGCTGGGACTAGTGATGGGAGCTCACCCCATCACGCAGCAGCTGGGCCTCGAACTGCCAACCAGCCAATCTTGCAATCAACAGAGTCAACTTCTTAACAACTTGAGCCACTGCATCCCTCTTCCCTACCGAATATATAAATCTGATGCAAAACCTGGTTTCCTTTTCAGACATATCAACAAGTACATACAGAACACCATCCTGATGAAAGTTCAAGGCAATGTTCTGGAGAATTATTCCTAGCAAATGCAGTGTAATTGTTCATGTATTTAAGAGTGCATTGTCAAAATAAATTAATAAATAATCCCACTGTTGTGGATTTGCTGCCAAAACCCTTGTTGGAGAAGCATGCTGTTAAGAAGCCTTACTGCAGTTTGAGTTCTGCATCACAATTAGCTTGCTCTGCATCACACGACTCAGAAACTTCCTTCTATTCCTGTCAAAATAGCTGTCTTCATCCCTGATGTTCAAGAGTCACACTGCTTTAGTCCTTACTCTTCCACTCAGAGTGGGAAGGCCAAATCACTTATAGAGCACACAGGCAACGTCAACGCAATCTGAATAATGCCTGTGCCCCACAGATACCCAAGGAACAGTATCGATGACACCTCTGGGCCTGAAGTTTGTTAAGAACATGTTTAAAAAATTAAAAATGTAGAACACACAGTGTTCTAAAACTGGTATCAAGGAAGGAGTCAGCTATATAGGGAGGACCAGAAACACGTGCCAGGGCTCCTGATTCTTTTTATACAGGCAGGGCTAATTGCAATGGAGGCATCAAAGGGTAAAGCACTCTGATGGATCACCAGCAAGCAACAAAGGTTTTGTGTAAAACTAATTTGAGTGGTGATGCACAATTTATGTGCGTCAGTGCCCAGTGTGGTGGGACTGCTGCCACACAGCTTTTTGCACAGGATTAAAAACTACAGACAGGAATGTTTTACAGAGATGTCAAGGGTAGGGGAGTGCAAATGTGGCTCTCTGTGGTACCTACACAAGAGTGACTCCCTGCATGGAATAGCTGCTGTGCAGATCCTTTTTCAAGGAGCCTTCTTGTCACTTAGTGGTTCTGTCAAACTGGGCCTAACAGGTTAAAATGATCTAATTATTGTTTTAAATCCTGCAACCTAATCTGCATCAAATCCAGCAAGCTGGTTCCAAAATGATGGGACATTCTCATATGGCAAAATATCTATGGAAAAGTGAAAATCCTAAACTGCTTCAACAGGAGTACAGTATCCAGATCAAAGGAAGTGATAGTACCAGTCTCTTTGGTAAGACCAGACACCTGGAATATTGTGTCCAGTTCCATGAACCACAGTTCAAGAAGGCTATTGACAAGCTGAAGTATGACCAGAAGAGGGCAACCAAGATGGTAAAAGGTCTGGATACCAAGTCCTATGAAAAACAGCTTCAGGAGCTGGGGATGTTAGAGAAGAGAAGATTCAGAGGTGATCTAATAGTCATATTTAAATACCCAAAAGGATGTCATGTAGAAGATGGATAAAGCTTGTTTTCTACTGCTCCAAAGACTATAGCATTAACCATTGATACAAATTACAAGAAAAGAAATTCCACCTAAACATTAGGAAGAGCTTATTGGCTGTAAAAACTGTCTGACAGTGGAATAGGCTGCCTCAGAGGGTTTCTAAAGTCTTCAGGGCATGGAGAAGGAGGAGTTCATCACATGGGGGATGAAAAGTCATTGTACTGTCCCTGTCCCGTGATTGCGCAAATGACTTTCATACAAAATCGCATTTATCAGAACATTATCCCAATCCAAAAGCACAATTGAACTTGATCGTGTGAAAGAGTTTCTCACTAGATCATGTGAATCCCATGAATGTCCCATGAATGAAGTGGAATTGTCCCCTCATTTCCCCTTTTTTGTATTATCAGAAGAGCCTGGTAATACAATTGCACTTCATTGATGGGACATTCACGGAATCAGCATGATGTAGTGAGGAAGCCTTTTTCACGATCACATTCAATCACACTTTCTGGATGGGATAAAGACTTCCGTCCCCATCTGATAAAGTCTGGAATCACGGGGCAGGAGTTTTTTTTTTGTTGTTGTTGTTGTGAGCGTTCAAGTCATTTCCAACATATGGCAACCTGAAGGCAAACCTATCACAGGGGTTTCTTGGCACATTTTGTGAAAGAGTTTGTCATTGCTATCCATTGAGGTTGAGAGAGTGTGACCTGCCCAAGGCCACCCATTGGGTTTTCATGGCCAAGCTGGGATTCAAACCCTAGTCTCCAGAATCATAGTCCAATGCTCAAACTCCTTTCAAAAGTATGTGTGTGTCCTGTGGCTGGTAGGAGGAGGAAGCAGAGCAGCGGCGCCCACTCTTCCAAGCACACCGGCGGCCACGAGGAGGAGGAGGAAGCAGAGCATCTGTAAATCCTCGTGTAAAATTATTCTGAGCACTTATTATACTGTGCTGTGCTGGTGGTAGCAAAACTCAGTGATAAAAAATTGATATATATGGGATATCTATTTCAGTGAGCCTAATAACAAGGAATTTATGTAATAGATAAATTGGAAAATATCGAGATCATATACAATGGCAACTGGAATAGATCCTTGGTCAAAGTCACAGGAGGTAAATGAAACTCACAGTGTAAATACAGATGAGAGAACTGTAAACATCGACATGAGAGGCAAATTGATATAAGAGATTAGGAAACTAAGAGCTTACATTAGAGCAGAAATCCATGCAGAAATAAGAGCTGAAATCAATGAATGGAAAGAAGAAATGAAAGTAGAATTACAGAGAGAATTATATGAATTTAAAGAAAGATTACAAAAAATGGCAACAGAGATAAAGGGTCTGCAAACTAACGTCACAGAAATAGAAGAAAGAACAGGAAATTTAGAGAAAAAGACAATCCTCTTAGAAAAGTTACAAGAACAGGAAGGAAATTACAAGGCTTCCCTGGAATTGAGACTCAACGGAAAGGCATTAAAATTACGAGGGCTACAAGAAGAATATAATGAAGACCTAGATGCAAGAATTATCCCTGCCCTGGCACAATTTATTGATTGGCCAGTAGAACAACTTGATATTGAGGTAAATAAGTTTTATAGAATGAACTCATGGGCGGCAACGAACAGAATCTACCAAGAAGACGATGAGGATGAGGGAACTTCAGAAGACAGGAGAACACAAGTAGAGACACAAGAAGAGGCAGAAGGAAGAGGAAGATTAGAAGGGGAAATAATTTATGAGGAAAAAGGGAAAAAAGGTAATGCAAAAGAGAGAGAAAAAGATATATCCAAACTAGTCTAAGAACAAGAGAAGGGAAGAAGTAAAATTTAAGATACTAAGATTGATAAAGGATCACTAATAAATCAAGATGTTGTCATGAAACGTGAATGATCTAAATTCTAGAGTTAAACATAAAAAAATATTTCACTATTTGAAGAAACAAAAAAATGATATAACTTGTATCCAAGAAACTCATATAAAAAGCAAAGATGCAAAGCAAAGCAAAGCAGCTTCATTTATATACCACTTCATATCACGCTATGGTATGCCTAAGCGGTTTACAACTGTAAGCTCATTGCCCCCCAACAGTTGGATACTCATTTTAGCAACCTTGGAAGGATGCAGGCCTGAGTCTAGCCTGAGCCCTGGCTAGTACTGAACTCGCAACCTTGTGGTCTATGAGTGAGTGGCTGCAATACAGGCATTTAATCACTGCACCACCAGGGCTCCTTTGAATTTATTAGAAAATAAAAAATTGGGGGAAATGCACGACATAAGAAAAAAGGAGTGGCAATATTTGTAAGGAATTATTCCAGGGTGAAAGAAATTTTTAAAGACAAGAACAGCTATTACATAGCAATTGAAATAGAATCAGATTCAGGGAAAATATTATTAATTAACATATATGTCCCACAGGAAAATAAATTTAATTTCTTTAAAGAGTTAAAAGCAAAAATAAGAGAATATGAATATTATAAAATAATAATAGTCGGTGACTGGAATGGAGTCGTCAACCCCATAGAGGACAGATCTTCATATAAGCTTAAGAAAAAATATCAGGGGAAGTTGCCAAGACCAGCATTTGAACTTATAGAGGAGCAAAAAATAATAGATGTTTGGAGGATGAAACACAGAGGAGTGAGGAATTATACTTTTTATTTAGATAGGTTCAATTCCTCGTCAAGAATAGACATGATTTTTGATTCAAAGGTAATAGGTAAAGAAATAATATCGAAATTCTGCCTAGATTATTATCGGATCATTGTCCAATTGTATTATCTATGAACTCAAGGAAAAGAGAATATACATGGCGGATAAAAGAATCCTTACTGGCAGACGAGGAAATTGTGGGGAAAATGAGAAAAGCTTTGAAGATGTATTTTCAGGAAAACATGAACAAGGGAACCCCAACGCATGTGGTTTGGGACACTTGTAAGGTGGTTGCCAGGGGCCTGTTAATACAACAAGAAAAAAGAAAAAAGAGATTGAAAGAGAAAAATAAAAAGATTTATTAGGGCAATTAGAGTATATAGAAAAACAACATAAAATAAGGCCAAAAGACTCAAAAATATGCCAAGATATGCAAAAAAATAAAATAAAATAAAGAACCAACTAAATCAAATTACAATACAAGAAATAACTAGCAAAATTAAGTATGTAAAACATTACCATATTGAGAACACAAATAAAGTAAGTAAATGGTTATCCCAAAGGATGAAAAAAGAAAAGGAAAAAATGTAATATTAAAACTTAGAAATAGGGACAAAGAATTTACACAACAAAACAACTTAAAAAAACTGTTCAAGAATATTATGGAAACTTATTTACAACACAGAAGATATTGCAAGATAAAAGAGTAAAAATGAGAGCATATATAAGGGGAGAGAAATTAATCAAACGTACAGATCAGTGCATAGAGAACTTAAATTCACCAATTATTATGGTGGAAATAGATCAGGCTATATCGAATCTAAAGGAAAATAAAGCACCGGGTCCTGACGGATTCACAGCTAAATACTATAAAACCTTCAAAAATGAACTAGCAGAAATATTGCATAAAACAATCCAAGAAATAGACCTTGGCAACTTTCCAGAATCATGGAGACATTCACTTACCGTATTAATACATAAAGAAAACAAAGACTCTGAGAATATCAGTAATTGCCACCCAATTGCATTGTTAAATCTGGATTATAAGATCTATGCATCGATCTTAGCTGGAAGACTTAAAAAAGCGTTATCAATTTGGATCCATGAGGACCAAGCAGGTTTCCTCCCAAAAAGATATTTAAAAGACAACCTCAGAACAGTAATGAACATATTGGAGCATTACGAATCACACAAAACAAACAAGCTTGGGATGGTTTTTCTTGACTTAGAGAAGGCTTTCGATAATGTCAACTGGGAATTTTTAGACATAGTATTACAAGAGTTCAGAATAAAAGAGAGATTTTTAAATGGGATCCATCAAATTTATAGTTCTCAGAAAACACAGATCATAGTAAATGGTGAAAGAACAGAAAATTGTTGTATAATGAAGGGTACATGACAAGGATGTCCACTCTCTCCCTTAGTATTTATTATGATAATGGAAGTCCTAAATACAAGAATAAGGAATGATAAAAAGATCCTGTCCCCAGAAATAAAAAAATACAGCTATAAACTCCGCGTATTCGCAGATGATATTGTAATATTTTTGGAAAATCCTTTGAAAAGCATAACTCGCATGGAAGAACTATTAGAAGAATTCAGCATCACAGCAGGCCTTAAAATAAATGAATCTAAGAGTGCGATTCTAACAACAACAAAAACTGTCAAAAAGAGAAGAAGAAGAATTAAAAAAGAAAACAGGATATCAAATAACCGATAAAACAAAATATCTTGGAATAATAGTCACCAAAAAGAATTTGGACTTATATAAGAGTATATTCTCTTTCTTTGCTCCTGTCTTCCATTTTTCTTGAGAGTCCTACATTTTGCGGTGCCTTGTCCACCCTGCAACTGGAGAAGGAAAGTGGGTTCAAAGTCCTGGCTGTGCTTTAGGGGGCCACTGCGCACCCTGCTGTTCCTTCTCAGTCCTTTAGTCCGTGTGTCGCCACCACACAAGTTGCCACGCTTTCTTCAGGCTCCCTGGAGGTCAGGGTGATCAGATGTCTTCACTGCAATGGAGGACAATGCACTGCAAAATGGGTGACCTTCCAGAAGAATGGAGGACATGACAAGACAACAGCTAGAAACACTCTTAAATAAATATAAATTTATGCTTTTTAGCCATGCCCATAATGGAGGACATTTTGGCATGCCTCATGGACAAAAGGCAGAAATGTAGGACTGGGCCAGAAAAAGGAGGATGCCTGCTCACCCTGAGGATGAGGCACTACGAAATGTAGAACCTTCCAGAAAAATGGAGGACAGTACCAAGTAAAAGCTAAAAACACTTTAATATAAATATAAATGCATGCTTCTTAGTCCTGCTCCAAAGGGGGAATATTTTGGAATTCCTTCTGGACAGAAGGCAGAAGTGTCAGACAGGTTCTGCAAAGGAGGATGTCTGGTCACTCTGAGGACAAGGTGCCTCAAAAATGTAGAACCTTTGGAGAAAAAAAGGACATGACCAAAGAAAAGCTAAAAAATCTCATGTATAAAGAAATGTAAACCCAGGCTTCATGCTGAAAAGAGAGACATTTTGGGATTCTCTCTGGACAGAAGGCAGAAATGTAGGCCAGGTCCTGGGAAAGGAAGCGGATACCTGGTTACCCTGAGGACAAGGCTCCTCAAAAATGTGGGACCTTAAGAGAAACATGTAGGACATGATGCAAGTGAAAGCTAAAAACCCCTGATATAAATGTAAACGCATGCTTCTTAGTCCAGCTGAAAAGTGAGGACCTTTTGGGATGTCACCTGGACAGAAGGCAGAAATGGAGGGGACATACTAAAACAAATGATAGTACTTGCCCATAGAAAAATCATACTTGCCTTTAGGGAAACATTGGGGAATATTTGCCCATAGGGAAATACAGATGAATACTTCTCCATAGGGAAACATCTCCATAGGGAAACATGTTTCCCTGTGGGCAAGTATTACCCAATGTTTCTCTATGGGCAAATATCCCCCATTGTATCCCTATGGGCAAGTATTCCCCAGTGTTCCCCTATGAGCAAGCATCCCCCAATGTTTCCCTATGGGCAAGTATCCCCCAATGTCTCCCTATGGGCAAGTATCTCCCAATGATTCCTTATGGGCAAGTATCACCCAATGCTTCTCTATGGGCAAGTATTCCCCAATGGTTCCCTATGGGCAAATATCCCCCAATATTTCCCTATGGGCAAGTATCCCCCAATGTTTCCCTATGGGCAAGTATTCCCCAATGGTCCCCTATTGGAAAATATCCCCCAATGTTTCTCTATGGGTATTTATCCCCCAATGTTTCCCTATGGGCAAGTATCCCCCAATGTTTCCCTATGGGCAAGTATCCCCCAATGTTTCCCTATTGGCAAGTATCCCCCAATGTCTCCCTATGGGCAAGTATCTCCCAATGATTCCTTATGGGCAAGTATCACCCAATGCTTCCCTATGGGCAAGTATTCCCCAATGGTTCCCTATTGGAAAATATCCCCCAATGTTTCTCTATGGGTATTTATCCCCCAATGTTTCCCTATGGGCAAGTATCCCCCAATGTTTCCCTATGGGCAAGTATCCCCCAATGTTTCCCTATGGGCAAGTATTCCCCAATGGTCCCCTATTGGAAAATATCCCCCAATGTTTCTCTATGGGTATTTATCCCCCAATGTTTCCCTATGGGCAAGTATCCCCCAATGGTTCCCTATTGGAAAATATTCCCCAATGTTTCCCTATGGGCAAATATCCCCCAATGTTTCCCTATGGGCAAGTATTCCCCAATGGTTCCCTATTGGAAAATATCCCCCAATGTTTCTCTATGGGTATTTATCCCCCAATGTTTCCCATGGGCAAGTATCCCCCAATGTTTCCCTATGGGCAAGTATTCCCCAATGGTCCCCTATTGGAAAATATCCCCCAATGGTTCCCTATGGGCAAGTCTGATTTCCCTATGGGCAGCTACTGCCATTTGTTTGAGTATGTCCTAGCAAAGGAGGTGGCCTCCCTGAGGGAGGTGGGCTTGAAAAGGAGGGAAGAGGAGGAGGAGGAGGAGGGCCCCCAAACCCACTCCGCGGCCAGCTCCGGAGCCTGAGTGAGTGAGAGAGAATAGTGAGGCAGGCGGCGCTGGTGTCTGTCTGTCTGTCTTTCTGCCTGTCCTCCTCCTTGGGCTTCTCCGGGGCTTTTGCAGAGAGAGGCGCTGGCAGTCAGCCCTGGAAGCGGAGGGCAGAGTCAGGGCTGGCAAGGCTGGGGGCACCTGGCTGGCTCTGAGGAGCTCGCACCGGGAAAACGCGGCAGAGGACCACCTTATCTCTCCTTCCTTCCTTCCTTCCTTCCTTCCTTCCTTCCTTCCTTCCTTCCTTCCTTCCTCTTCTATTTGAAACCCAAATTCTGGGACGGAAGGGCGGCCGCAATGGCTTGGCGCAGCGGACGGAGGGGCGCCTAGACGGAGCCGGGTGAGTGAGGGAGGGAGGGAGGGAGTGGGGACTGCCCCAGCGCCTGGCTGACCCAGGCGTCCTCCTTTCCCAGGACCTGTCCTACATCTCAACCTTCTCCACCCAGGAGGGATTCCAAAATGTCCTCTTTCCTCCCTCCCCCCCCCCCCCGGCTAAGAAGCATGGGTTTCCATTTATATGAAGTGGGGTTGTTTGTTTGTTTGCTTTTTGGTGCTTTCCTTTTGAAGTGTACCTCCCTTGTTGTTCTGGGAGGTCCTCCATGTTGCGGTGGGGAGGACCTCTGGGGTGAGGGAGTCTCCGCCTGAACCCGTGTCTCTGTGTGTGTGTGTGTGTGAAGGTGATTGTGTGGGTGTTTTCCCCTCCTGGCTGCACCTGAGTTGTTGAGCCAAGGTGAGACTCCTCCCAGCCCAGCCCTTCTTCCCCAGTCCTCCATCACCCCCCCCGTCCTCCTCCATCGTCCGGAGGGGATGGTCCTTGCGGATAATGGGACTTGGAGTCTGTGTGTGCCCCCTTGGCTTCCCCTTTCGCAGCGGATCCACTTTGCGGGGCGGCTCTGGTTGGCACTTGCCAGGCCTGGCAGGCAGTGAGGCTGGCTGGGCAGGGCTTCTGGGCCAGGTGTGTGTGTGTGTGTCTTTGTGTGTGTGTGTGTGTGTGTGTGTGTGGAGTGTCGGACTAGACTCTGGAGACCAGGGTTCCAGTCCCAGCTCGGCTATGGAAACCCATTGGGTGACCTTGGGCGAGTCACGCTCTCTCAGCCTCCTCAGGGGAAGGCAGGGGCCCAAACCTCCTCGGAACAACTCTTGCCAAGGAAAGCCCAGGATAGGGTCGCCACGAGTCGGAAATGACTTGAAGGCACGCAACAGCAACAAGAACAGTGTGTGTGTCCTTGCCCAAAGAGTCTGCGTGGTGCTGGGTCAGATGATTGGGTCCCTGCAGCCAGCCCCCTGGGGACAGCTCTGACCACAACTCTCCAGGCTTTCCTGGTGGCCCTTCTTCCTTGCCCAGAAGGCAGCGTGGTGGAGTGAATGGACTAGGACACCTTGGAGAGCAAGGGTCAGTTCCCTGCTGGCCATGAAACCCAGTGGGTGAACTTGGACAAGTCACACTCTCTCAGCCGCAGTGGATGCCCATGGCAAACCCTCTTTGACCAAACCTGCCAAGAATAAACCCCATGATACATAGGTTCGTCTTAGGTCATCATAAACCGGAAAGGACTTGAAGGCACACAACAGCCACACAGGTGCACACATCTGAGGTCCCTGGCATTACCTGATGGCTGCTGTCCATCCCTAACCAGCTCATAGTTAGCTTCTGAAATCAGAAAGGAGTGAGATGCGTGGAAACATGGCTTCTCTCACAGCCAGGAGATGGTGCGGAGGGCCCTTTAGGGATATGGGCCATTTAGCCTTCTCTGGCATTACTCACTGGCAGACTTCTCATTTAATAGTGCCTTTCTCCATTGATCGGTGTTTGAAGCCCAGAGTGGATTAGGAAAGACAAGCCAATGGGGACAAGTTTTTTGGGAAAGGGAAGGTGAGATTAATGAGGTTGACCTCTTCTGTATTCTCTGTGGAAAGGGATAGGATGGGGGACCCCCCCCCCCCACTTTCTGAACTGTAACTGACTGAGAAAATCTGTAGCATTTATTGAATCCAGTGAAATCTTTGGGAGGGAATCAATTCCTTAACTTGCTGAAGTCAGTTGCTAATCTTATTGCTGTGTAGAATTAAAAGTTGCAGATTGGGTCTCTGCCCTTCCTCTTTGCCCTTTAAGGGCCCGACTTTATTTTGAAGGATTGCCATTTAATATATGGCACAAGAAGAATTTCTTTCCAAATATTGTAGCTCCATCCACGTGGAACAGTATCTACTCTGTGGTCTTTAGTTCTGATGTGTTAACTTTACCAGATATGTACTGGTACGTCCTTCCACAAACTTTACTTGGTAGTAAGATCTACTGTTCTGAGTCTGGTTTGTTCCCTGAGTAAGCATGCATAGGCTGATACCCACCAATACCTCTGTCTTTCCTTAATTTTGCATCATCTGTTTGGCATCCTTTTTCTAATCACATGATGTGAGGGACATTAGTGAGGTAAGCAGATCCAACAGTTTGTACTAAAAAGAAAATGAAACAGCAACCAAAACACCCCTTAAATTATGTCCTAAAGCAGCAATTCCATACACATTTGCCTGAAGCAATCTTTTACACACTAATTTGGGAGAAAGTCTCATTGAATATAGTGAGACTTGCTTTCACATAAATGTTCATAATGTTGCACATAACTTACTCCAGATATCAGTCTTTTAGTTCACTTGTTCAAGGATTGTGCTGTTAGAACAATCTGACTAAAATGCCACCATTAATTCCTTTGTAGATCACAGTTAAGAAGAGTTTTTAATTTAGCTTTGAAACACTTGTTTGAAGCTAAATCGTAACAAGTACAGTCTCAGTTCAGACATAATTTTCCAGAAACAAAATTTGATTCAGATTAAATCAGCTGTTCTCAGAAAACAGAGAGGAGATGGAATTTTGAACCATCTTAGGGTTGGGGACAGCTGAATTTATGTATGATGTATTCATATTCATATAAATATATATAAATGTAACTATGGCATTTAATTGGAAATCTATAGACTACTCTATTGTGAAATTATAAAAGATATAAATAATTAAACACATGCTTCTAAATTTCTGTATTTTTATGATAGTCTCAATATGAATAGTTCTTATTCGTATTTTTTCATAATGGTTTGGTATGGTGTGAGTTCTTTACAAGCTGTCCTGTCAGAGATCATCTACTGTGAGCAGATGTGCAGCTGTAGTAATTAATACTACAGCAGAGCAACTTCCATGTATTCCTAATGATTAGTTTAATTCTATACTCCACGAGTGAAAGTGTACAATCAGCAATGGTATTATGTATGATGTGAATGAACTGGCATTGCATCAGCTTTGTTGTTGTGTGCCTTCAAGTCATTTCCACATTATGGTGACCCTATCATGGGGTATTCTTGACAATATTGTTCAGAGGAGGTTTGTCATTGCCTTTCTTTGAGGCTGAGATCATGTGACTTGCTCAAGGTCACCCAGTGGGTTTCATGACTGAGTTGGGAATTGAACCCTGGTCTCCAGAGTCGTAGTCCAACACTGAAACCACTGTGCCATGCCTGTGTGTAAATGAGGGAAAGAAAAAGAAAAAAGAAAAAAAACCTCACACACTTTATTTCTGTATTTCCCAAGAATGACAGTGGAGCAGAGCATGTGTTGCCCTGGAAATGCTTTCATTTCAGAGACCGGCAATCCATTTTGAAATGGAAAAATAATGTGCATACAACAAACCCATGCATACACTATAAGGAAGACAAATATAAAAAAATTAAAAATGTGCACAAACTTGTATTTTCATAGAAAAATACACACAAATATGAGTATGTTAGAAAAAGTACATACCACATTTTAATTTCTTTAATTCATTTGCCATTTCTCTCCCAAAACTGGAACATAAAGTGGCTCCAAAATGAGTAAAATTTTCATCCACGAAGTTTATGAACAATTGGATTGGTGTGGAACAAATTATAATCCTTAGGAACCAAATATGTAACTGGGACAGATGCTTGGAGGGATTCTGAGAAATGCAATGAGATGAAACTGTCCATTTTCCACATACTCCTAATAGGAACTCCTAATAGGAACAGAGGTGTTCAGAAAGACTACATTTCATTTGTCATTGAGGGATTAAGCCTCTTCGTGCCAATTTTATATAGATGTTGTTACATAATTATGTCTTGGTAAGGACAGCTGTCACTAAGCATTGTATTTCAAATTGATTTTTCTTAGCTGAGCATATTGTATCTTTAAGTCCCAAAATAGGGATTTAACATTTGGAGGTAGATGTTTGTTCAGTTTTGATGCCTTAGTGATGTAGTCAAAATTATTTTATGTGTACCTGTGCAGAGATTGGGGAGGGGCTAGTCGAGCTGCTGGCACTACTGATGGTCATATTTTGTGTGTGAATTGATTGCACAAGCACATTAGTGGTCAGTTGCACCATTAAACCATTGCACACCCTGAGGAGCAAAATGATGACAAACATGTGAGGTTACCAACAATACAGTGGATTTAATAAACACATTAACACACTGGCCACTCCAGCAGGGGGGATGGGGAAGAAAGGGGATGCTCCATGATTGTGCTACATCAATGTGTCACTGGGTGCATCAATGTGCCATATGGGCAGTGTATCAGCTGTGTGATCGAGTGACCAGTCATGTGGACCATCCAATGGGCTGGCCGATGGTGGGATGGGAAAGTGATTGGCTGCTGCTGGTGGAGCATCCATGTACTTGTGTGCAGGTGTTTGCAGCAGCTGAAAGAGAAAAAAATAATAATGGTGTGGCACAGCCTGTAGCTGTGAATGCTGTGTTGTGTCAGATCTTTCCTCACACCAGGATGGGGACAGTGTGGACTGCACGCCAGTTGTGAAGGAGCTAGTGGTGAGGTCAGCAGATTCTCCCTGTGAATTGGGGAACCCTGGGGGTAAGCTAGCTTTTCCTCTCCATCTGCTCCTGGCTATTGTCAGAACACAAACAATAATGAGGAATAGACAGGCAATCTTGTCCCATTCTGCTGAAAAGTGATGAATTACAGTCGTTTAAAGTAGTGAATTAGAGGGAAAAAAGAGTAACATTGTTTCATCTCATTAATGCAATTTTTTTTAAATCAAAGTATCGTGTTATAAAAACAAGGTGTTTTCTCCTAACTCTGCTGCAATATCCTGGGCTGACAGCAAAGCTAAAGCTTGTTCTCCTCCCAGTCCCATTGATCCCAGGGAAGTTCCTCAGAGTTGGTGAGAAGAGGAAAGTGCTTTAACTTCATCTTCCTCCCTGTGATTGTGAAGTGCATGGGGGCGTTTCCCCTCATATTCCTTCCTTTCCAGCATTCCATATTTTACTGGGAAGAAGGACATGTTGAGAGAGTTATAGCTTCACATCCCTGTTTCCTAGAAGAGTCAGGCTCTTGACACCTGTTTTTGGGGCTGACAGGAGCCCAGTGCTGTTTGGGAACAGGTGCATGTGAGGATCATTTTCTCCCCATTCCCTGTGTGGCATCAGTGGTGGCAACTCAGAGACACTTCAAGGGCAACCTTGCAGGAGCTGCATGCAGCCTGTAAGCCATGTGCTGCTAAGCCCTGATATATTGCCCTGTTGGGTAAAAGAGATGCCATACCAGTTCTGATCATCTTTTGTGAACCTGTGGCAAGGATGGATACCTTGAAAAATCCTGAGATATAAAATAAATGTGTTGATACTTTCAGGACACAAATCACTGGCTAAACATATTTTCCCAGACTATCCCTATACATGAGAACCTCACTTGTAGATATTATCTGTGTAGGTTTTAATGAAATGTGTGGATGACACACAAAATTAACAACAGTCATCTACACATAGTTCAATATATTTTAGAGATTTTGTACAGAACTAAGCATGTATCTTAGGGGGGAAGCAGACAGGCGGCACGGGGCCGCCCCAGGAAGCTGCGCCGCGGGGCTGAGGTATCTGCACACCTCAGCCCCACGGCGCAGCTTCGCCACCCCTGGAAGGAACACTGAAATAGCGCTCCTTCCACAAGTCACCGAAGGTGCACCACAAAAGGCTGCCGGCACACCTTTGGCGACTCTTCCGCAGCGGGAGGTCATCCTCGGAGCACCGGCCGTGCGGAGGGCTGGCTGCTCCGAGGACATTTTGGGGAAGGGGTTGGGGTGCCCACCATGCGGCTGCCCCTCCCCTTCCTTGCCCCCAAAATGGCACTTTGTGTCGTCTGCTTCCCCCCTTAGTCAGTCCCAACAAAAAATACAGGTAGAGTACTTCAGAGCATTACAAAACACACCATAATTATGCTGACAGCAACAGTAGCAGCAACAGATATTTGTGAATGTGTACAACAGAATGAGCTAGTTTTCAAAGCAGTAAAAATAGGGACAGAGTACTTAACGTTTAATTGTGCAGAATTATTGGACTTTTCTTCTGAGAAACCAGTTTAAAATGAGATGTCAAGATTGCTTCTTCCGAGTTCTGCCTTCTGCAGCCCCATATGGACATAAACTCTTATTGTTCTGATTTTTAGCATTTTGTGTTTTCTGTTTGTGTGTGTTGATATAATATCCATAATGAACTTCATTCATTCAGACCTAAACCCTGTACTTAGATCAGCTATTACTTCAATCTGAACTCTCAGGTATGATTCCCTTAATGTAGGTCTGGTGGCAGTCCATTGAGGTTTAAGAAGCCTCTCTAGATAACCTCCATTTATTGATTCTGAAAGTCAAAGAGTTAACTACTATTATGTAGTGATTTCTGTATGTGCTCATTCATCAGTCCCATAATGATTTTCTGAAGGTTAAAGATCAATGGCTTAAATTATATTTTGGCCCATATCTCTTTGGTCAGAGATCCAGTTCTTTCTTTACTTCAGCCTCTTACAATAGTTGTCTGTTGACTGATCTAGATGGAAAAATGGGGTTCAGGTCCAGTTTATCTAAAGGAAGAATGTAGTGTTAAAAGTAGACAACATCATTTTATAGCAGTTAATATTATTTTGAAGAACTCTTGCATGGTTGAACTCTGGAGAAAAATAATGGTTCTGTAAATTTGCAGTAAAAGAATCTGTGTATGGTCCTTATTAGTTGCCAACACCTGATTATTTATTATTGTAGAGTATTTTACCCTCTATCCTCAGCCTCAAAGGCTCACAGAACAGCTTACAAATTTACAAGTGAGCAAGGGCAAGTCCTATCCCCAGTTGCCAAAGTAATTGTACACATCCTGATGGTAAGAGCTATTTGAAAATAGAATGCACTGGCTCGAAGTGTAGAGGTTTTTAAACAGAGGCTGGATGGCCATCTGTCACAGGAGTGCTTTGATTCTGTGTTCCTGCATAGAAGGGCAGTGGACTGGATGGCCCTTGTGGTCTCTTCCAACTCTATGATTCTATGATTACAGTGTGTGTTACTGTAACAACTTCCTGAAAGGGAGCTGTTTTAGGCTACAGCAAGAAAAACATGAGAGAGCCTTGTGGTACTTTACCTAACAAGCTGGTTATGGTTTTGTGGATTTGGCCCACAATATATTTGCTACTCTCTAAGTTGTCACAAGATTCTTTGTTGGTTTTAGTGAGCATTTTGATAACACACAAATACTACCATTATTATTATTATTATTATTATTATTATTATTATTATTATTTCATACTCACCTCTCCCCGTGGATCAAGGCGGGGAACAACAATTAACAAATAACATTAGTTAAAACACTTGTTAAAATACACATCAATTTAAAGGGACAAATAAAATTTGCACATAGACAGGGGCTGAACTGAAAAGATTAGAATAATACTCCACGTTAATACTATAGTTTGCACCCCACAAGAAACCATTTCTTAAAGAAGGTATGACAGGATTTGGTGATTATAGGAGAACATGTATTTTGAAAGTTACATGGTTAGTCCCTAACAGATAAAATCTCCAGACAAAAGGATGAGCTCGCAGGTGATGGAAGGGCCTGAAGACCTGAAGCACCACTTCCAGTAAAAATAGACAGTATTGTGGGAGATGGACCATGGTCTGACATGATGACACATACCTTCCTTCCTTCCTTCCTTCCTTCCTTCCTTCCTTCCTTCCTTCTTCCTTCCTTCCTTCCTTCTTCCTTCCCCTTTTTCACACACATGTGTGTGTCCATTGCCTTCTGTGCGGGCAATGTGTCACCTGTTTGTTGTTATAACATCTAATGATTCTAGTACACAAGTATTTTTCTCAGAGGCATTTTGCTGGTAGATGATAAAACACTGCCTTTCAAATTTCTAAAAAATCATGATAGCTGTAATAGATGTATCCAAATTCTAGTGACCTTTTCATTCATGTAATGACCTCACCAGCATCTCTATCTATATGATGGTACATGGTTCACAAAGCAATTTTTAAGTAGGAGTTTTCAAAAAAGTAACCATAGTAGTCTCTTTCAGTATAAAGAGAAGAAAGAAAGGGGGAGGGGTGAAGAAAAAGAAATGTAGTAGCACCTTCAAGACTAACTAGTTTTTAATTTCCCACAAGCTTTTGCGGATAAACCCACTTCTTTGTGTGCAGCTCAGAGTGACAATGAATGCTTAGGAGTATGTAAGGGTGTTAGTCAAATCTGCTGAGTCCCTTTCCCTTTTTAAAAGTTTTCCTGTAAAAAAAGGGGGGTGCTTTCCCTTTTGGTTTGGTTTGGTACCTGAGACATGGCAGACTAAGAATTCTCATTATTAACCTTGCAGAGATTCAAATCCCCCTCCCCCCACCACTCTTGTAGTCATACTTTGACAACATTGCTCTATTTTGTCTTTGACCCCAATATTTTTGGTACATGGAAGGTGATTTTTCCAAAGTAATTGTGTCTAAAAATTGCTTTGGCTTATAAAACAATATGTTGTTGTTGTTATGATGTGCTTTCAAGTTAATTATGATTTATGGCAATCCTGTGATAAGGTATTCTCAGCAATATTTATTCAGAGATTTGCCATTGTTTTCTTTTGAGGCTGAGACTGTATAACTTGCTCAAGGTCACAGAGTGGATTTCCATGGATGAAAAGGGATTTGGACCCTGGTCTCCCAGAGCCCTAGTACAACCCATGAACCACCATGCCATGCTGGCTCACAATACAGTATAATGGCTAGAGGTGTATTGCTAATGGCTAGATGGTCTAACTCTCCATCTGTCTAGTACTCTGCTATATCAGTGGTTGATGCTAAAATCTAGAAAAGTTGTTGGTAGGATTTTTTAAAAACACCACATTTCAGGGTTTCATAAAGCCAGATTTTTTTAAATCTATAGCTGCAAAGATTTTGAGTTGTTTTTTGTGGATTTTTTGGGCTGTGTGGCCATGTTCTAGAAGAGATTCTTTCTGATGTCTCGCCAGCATCTGTGGCTGGCATCTTCAGAAGATCTAATGTTCAAAAGTCTCTAAAAACTCTTAGAAATAAATTAAACAATATTCCTCAGAGTTTTTGGTAAGTCACTCTTGAGTGTTGTTCATTCCTTTTTG
This sequence comes from Phrynosoma blainvillii, assembly GCA_026167975.1. Lineage (NCBI taxonomy): Eukaryota > Metazoa > Chordata > Lepidosauria > Squamata > Phrynosomatidae > Phrynosoma > Phrynosoma blainvillii. The sequence goes on along the minus strand of JANUYF010000002.1, from coordinate 286,318,993 downwards.
TTATTCACTGGTCATGCATGGTATTGCCTACGTAATCTAATGCTCTTTCTGCCATCAGATGCTATTTATTTATTTACTGGATTTATATCCCGCCTTTCTCCCAAAATGGGATTCAAGGCAACTTTTTTTTCTGAGAGCTAGTGATTGACACAGGTTTTCTTGACACATATGCATTTTTAAATGACACTTTGCTAAAGCCAGTTTTCTGTTGGTATTGTTAATTTTGATTTGCTAAGGAACATTGCTCAACCAAATAAGACTGCTCTGATAGGAAAGGATTAAGGACTGCTTTCATAGGAAAGGGGAGGGGGACAGAATGCATAATAACCCTGTGGGATTTATTAACACAAAATGCTGGCGAAGAAGAATGCTTTACATTTTAAGATTAAATATTTTCTATATACTTGTTCTGACCTGAAAGGTTTAGTGAGAACATTCTAACATACCTACAAGTATCTCATAGGTTCAGTTTCAAGGCATCAATGAAAGTGTAGATAGGTTAGATGTGTGAAAAAACAGACGCTGGAACAAAATGTGCAAAGTTCCCCATAGTAGCAGATAACTGCAGTAGCTTCACTATACAGTATTACAATACGACCTTCCTCTGAGTGTTTCTCATGAAAGAATTCAAGAGTGAGGCCATTGGCTTATGAGGTACAATGCTAACAGTTGAGAATATGGATTAAAGAAAGACAGAAAGGTGTGGGTAATCTTGTGCTTGAGTCCCATTCTGGACCTCTCTACAGAAAGTCAGTGGAAAGCTCAAATGGGCAGGCTTTAGTATGAAAATGCTGAGAAACTTCCAGGAGAATAAACTGTGTAGTTGAATGCTAAATGCCAGCACAGGAGATTAAAAGTAACAGGAAGAGGTGACATAGGCAGGTATGTTTGAAGCTAGGTAAGCTGACATCAACCTAGGTCTCCATGGTTAGTGTCATTGGGCGCCTAGACATAATACTGTAGTGCCAATTCTTGAAATCAGGTGTCCAGCTGAAGACTTGGCATAGGTCTGGGGCAGAGCCCAGCAGAAGTTCACCTGAGGTGTGTATCATTTGTTTGTCATTGCCCACCTCCTGCTACTAGGCATAACATCCCATATATAATATTAGGCACCCACACTTGGACTGCAACTGTGCTATAATGTATAATAAGGAATTATGAAGCAATTGCAGGACAAGTAGCTCAAGGAGCAAGACTAATCACATCCTTTAATAACTTACATATGCATTATCAGTGGTGTCTGGTGACTTCCATGTCCATAGAGGAGCAAATCCATTCTGGGTTTTAGTCTAAAGTTTAAATGAACTAAACTTTAAATGAACTAAAGGACTGAACCTATTTGGGAGATAGGTTTCAGCAGCTTGAAAAGGTCCTTTAAAGTTCAATTTAAAACAAGGAGTAGTTTCACAGCCTCACTGGCATGTAAGCTACCAACCACCACTGCGTTATATGAAGAAAGATGGTAAGATTATCTAGGAAAGAATTATCTGCTGTACAAGTGCAGAGCTTTCCAGCAGTGGTATGGTATCATACTGGATGGCTAAACCTTGGTCTAGTCCAGGGGTCGGCAAGGTTTACTTACCTGGGGCTGGTCGCTGGTCCCCAGGTCTTCCACCGGGCCGGGGGGGGGGGAGGAAATGGCAGCACGTGCGCTCATGCGAGCGCACACAGCCACCGCTGCCACCGCCACCAAACCCCGCCGCTGCCGTGCGCGACACAGCAACGACACGGCGGGGGTCAGCGGGCTGGGTGCGGCCCATGGGCCGTAGGTTGCCGACCCCTGGTCTAGTCACTGATTTATGACAACTCCGGTTCCTCCAAAAATGCTGCAGTTCATCTATGACACACTAACTTTTCCTAACTGTAACTTATTTCTCTATCCTACACTGTGGCATGATGCAAATGGAACACATTTAGTCATGAAACTGAAGAATCTTGAAAAAGAAAGAAGAAAAATACCTCATTAAGTTTGGTCTGTTCTGTTCATCCTATCAACCTAGGTCTCCATGGTTAGTGTCATTGGGTGCCTGTTTTAAAGACAACTGTCCATTAGAATCTATAGAGACTGACCTAGACAACACAGATCGCACAGAATATGCTGAGCAAAAGGTTGGTGGTATCCAGAGGACAGCATGTAGCTTCATGGTTTGTGGACCACTACTGTCACAAACTGCAATGTCCAGAGGCACTCCAGGAAGGATCAGTGAGGCAGTCTGGGAACTAGGCAAGAGATTTTAGGATCTGGCATCCAAAAAGTGAATATTCCATGGTCTGGCCTACAGAGTTATGGAATACCAAGAGTTTGCCTCATGTTCTTCAAGCCCAGTCCAGAAAGAACATGCTGCCACCTGCATTGAAGAAGGAACTAATACTTGTCTTGGATATAAACTTTGGATAAACTCTTGTTTTTTCAGGTAATCTAACCCACAACACCACCACCTTACCAAATACCCAGGCCCTTCTCTCTGCTCCATGCCTCACCTGAGAAGTGAGAAAGCATATGTGAGGGAACATGTAACAGAGCCAACACTTAAATTCCCGAGTCTGTATTCCTCCTGGCATTCACCTGAGGGACATTTCAGTTCTCTTCAGCATTGCTTTAATGACATCTGCTTTTTCTGGCCGCTGTCTCATCCTTGGTTTTTTATTCACTTCTGGATGGCTCTTGTCCCAGGTAATTCTCATTCAAGTCTTGTTCAGCATTTGTTGGCTCTTACCCCAGCCAGAACATGTAATGATTGCAAAAATTAACAAAAGCTGGAGGAGAAACTGGAAACTGGAGGCTTCTTTAGAGATTTCTGCCACAGGCACCTTGTGTTTCTGAAGAGGCAAGCCATTTTTCAGTTTTAAAATAATTCACACAAGGTTTTAAATCCAAAAGAAACATGATTAGGATACAGTCTTTTTCCTGATGTCAGTCTGTCAAAGCATGGTTAACTTGTTTATTGTGGCAGCTACATGGGAAACTAATACAAAGCCAATCCATTGGTTGAGCATCTTTCACAAAATTCCAGCACCAGTAGAGTACAAAACCCATATAGAAACTTTCAAGTAGCTTCTCTTGGGGCAAAATACACAGGATAGCTGCATCTTACCTAGTCGAGCAAATTATCCATTCTTGTCTATATTGACTGTCTCTCCAGCTGTACCTGAGAAGAGGCATATGGGGAGGGGGGGAACCACCCCATGAACTTCATAGGTTTTCTTAGGTAAGGAATACTCAGAGGTGACCTTGCCAGTTCTTTCCTCTGAAATACAGCCTATAGCACCTGGTATTCATTGGTGATCTCCTGTCCAAGTATTAACCAGGGCTGACCCTGCTTAGCTTCCAAGATCAGACAGGATCTGATGCCTTTAGGGCGTTTAGGCCACGCACACAGTACAGCTCCATAATTAGAATTCAGAGGCCTGCCTTAATAAAAAAATATCTTCTGTTGTTAGAAAGAGAGCAGGGAGAAGGCCAACTCGACCTCCCATGGAAGAAATTTGTGGATTGGATTTGATCCCCTCTCCTGACTATGGCTCATGCTACTCCCTTGAACATAGGATAGATGAACATCTGTTGGAGTGTTTTAGTTGTTGATTCCTGCATGGCAGTGTGTTAGACCAGATGGCCCTTGGTGTCCTCTCCAACCCTACTACTAATCCCCTACTACTAATCTGATTTCTGAGTCCAGTAGAGGAAACAATCAAAGTTAAAAGCCATAAACACAATGAACAAGCCACACAAACCCTTATACAGTAGGGGTACTGTATACAGAATCACATCAAAAACATAAATTCAGACATCAACAGAGAAAATATATGTTCCAAATTTTAAATGTAACTTCTACATAATACTGCTGGAAGAGTTCTGATGCAGCTGCAATGTCCATTTCAACATTATCAAGGCTATATAAGAAAGATCTAAGCCTTATTTCTTTAACCTCAAATCAACTGATAGGTTGCTAAATTGAAAACCATCCACACTCCACATGATGTTAGGAAGAAGTCCAGCTCTAAAACCGACCACTCTAAAAGATACTCTAAACGGATTTTTCCAAATTACCTATATTGCCTCCTCCACAGATAGAGACCAGAAATATGGAAGCAACAATTCCATAGCTTGAGTCACAATGGCAGGAATCTACAGAGCACCATGTCTATACTTTCTTAGATACAAACAGAGTAATCTGAGGATCTGGGAAATCAAAGGAAAATTCAAACCAAGGAATGGGATGATCTGTGGCAATAAAAATGACATAATTCAAGACCAGGAAGGAATAAAAAGATGTTGGATGCAATACACAGAAGAACTATACAAAAGAGATGACAAAATGAAGGACATATGGAATGAAGAGCCATATGAAGATGAACCCCAAATTCTAAAAATGAAGGTAGAAACTGAAATAAGAGAAATAATGAAAAACAAATCACCAGGAACAGATGATATTCCAATTGAATTGTTGCAATCCACACTGACAGAGTCAACTCTAGTGCTAACCAACATATGCCAACAGATATGAAAAACAAAATGATGGCCAACAGATTGGAAGCAATCAATATACATCTCCATCCACAAAAAGGGAGACACAAGAGACTGCAGCTACTATAGAACCATAGCACTGGTCTCCCATGCAAGCAAAATCACGCTCAAAATTCTGCAACATAGACTCCAACCATACATGGAAAGAGAGATCCCAAAGGTCCAAGTGGGTTTCAGGAAAGGAAGAGGCATGAGGGACTACATTGCAAACATATAGTGGCTAATGGAGCACACCAGGGAATTCCAAAAGAAAATCAGCATGTGCTTTATAGACTATAGCAAAGCCTTTGACTGCATAGATCATGAAAGGCTATGGAACACCCTTAAAGACATGGAAGTGCCAACACGTCTGATAGTTCCTATGAGGAATCTGTACTTTGGACAAGAGGCTACTGTCAGAACAAAACACGGAGAAACAGAATGGTTCTCAATTGGCAAAGGAGTCAGACAATGCTGTATCTTTTCACCCTATCTGTTCAACTTGTATGCAGAACATATTATAAGAAATGCAGGCTGGGACACAGAAGAAGGAGGAGTGAAAATGGAAGGAATGAATATCAGCAATCTAAGATATGCAGATGACACCATAGTACTAGCAGAAAACCTCACAGAACTGGGACACCTACTAAGGAAGATCAAAGAAAAAAGTGCAAAGGAAGGCTTAATGTTGAACATAAGGAAAACAAAAGTAATGACCATAAAGAACCTTCAGAAGTTCAACCTAGACAATGAAGAAATAGAAATAGTAAAAGAATTCCCATACTTGGGATCAAACATCGATAGAAATGGGGAATGCAGTCAGGAAATCAGAAGAAGACTAAGAATGGTGAGGGTGTCTATGAAATAACTAAAAAGATTCTAAAATGAAAAGAAATACAACTCAGAAGAAAAGTCAGAATCATACAAGCCATTGTATTCCTATTACCATGTATGGATGTGAGAGTTGGACAGTTCAGAAAGATGATAAGAAGAAAATCAATTCATTTGAGATGTGGTGCTGGAGAAGAGTGCTGAGGATCCCATGGACAGCCAAAAGGACAAACAAGTGGGTCCTAGAGCAGATCAAGCCAGAAAACTCCCTGGAAGCCAAGATGGCCAAACTGAGGCTGTCATACGTTGGACACATCATGAGAAGAGAGGGAAAAAAACAATAATGCTGGGGAAGGTGGAGGGAAGTAGAAAGAGGAGCCACATGCTAGATGGATGGACTTTATTAAGGAGGTCATGGGTATGGGTTGCAGGAATTAAGCAGAGCAGTGGAGGACAGAGGGTCTTATCCATATGGCCTCCATGATTTGAGATCGACTCAAGGGCGGTTAACAACCAAATTTGAGGAAAAAACGTGTGAGTTGGAAACAGATCCGTTCCTGACTCCCTTGGCTAGTCCTCCATCCAGACAGATTGTATATCATCCAGAATTGATCGTTAATATCTCAGCAGGTTGGTGCTTGTGCATGCGCACATGCACACACTCATCCACCCTCTTGCTTTGAGAACCAAGGAATCTTGCTTGTACTTTGTCAACTCTGACTAGCAGCCATAACTTTCTAAGGTTTCACACAAGATTCTTTCCTAGCCTTATTTAGAGATGCCTGGGCAGAAATTCTACACCACACCACAGCCCATGGAGTGAAATAGCCACAGACCCTTACAGCATCTTCTTCAAGCCTGGAAAATTGCAGTGTCATGTCTTGTCCTTAAGATGATCAGTAAACAATGAAACTCTCCATTGAACTTAGAGAAAAAATTCCATTGTGTTATTTCAGATGGTTTGGGGGTAATGCTCTTGAAGACATTTGAAATATTCTCGGAAGGTATATTAGTAAGTTGTGTTGGTGGCAGGAGAGCCTAGGAAGCTGTCTCTTCCACAGACATTGAATAATGCAGCACATTTCTCCTCTAGATTGGTAATACCATTTGCTGACAGATAACACTCTAGTCTGACTGCATAATTGGCCCACTTGCTGGGGCATGCAAGATTACATTCTTTAATTTACCCTTGGGGAAGCCAAACCCCACATAACATGTATCCTGGCTGAGGGTACTTTGTAGTGATTTCTGCAAGGCTTAAGGTGATGAGCTAAGTAGGACTGTGTGTTTTCTCCTGCCCCCCTCCCCTATTCCAGTCCACAAGAAGCCATTCTCTATGCCATCCTCATCATCCAGTAAAGTATTTCATGAAAAGGAGAGCAGAGGATGCATAATCAACAAGAGTCATACTAAAAGCTTTATGAAGAAAAAGCCATACAACACTGACAAACTGCCTACAGTACAGAAGTGAATAAAAAGTACAGGAACTGAGAGAAGGCTTAGACATCTTGGGTTTGTGTCTCAGCAGTAGAGCTGAAACTACAGTTTGCAGTGCAACACAAGTGCTATACCACTGAGCTATGGCTCTTCCCTGGCCTTCAGACCTGGCCTTCAGACCTCATGTGTTATAACAGGATTTGGCATTGTCTATTAAAAGCTTAGGGTGTTGATGGGTTTGGCTGAACTGCTTACAGTTTCCTCTGATCAGAGCTTACTAGTGATGCAAAGACTAGTTTCTTGCCTGAGATGCATAACACTCTGTAACTGGAAGGACCTTATGAAGATGTGCATCCATGCCCTTTCCAATTGAAAATGGAAATTAACGCCTGATATAGTAGAGCATTTGGAATCTGAGGCTACGGGAGACCAATCTATTGAAACCTCATGCTTCCAGCACTTATTCTTCCTTGTTGGGTCTATTCCTGACTTTCCAAAAAAGAAGCGAAGTTTTCTCAAGTAAAAAGGGAATATTTCCCTTATGTGAATTCTAGGATCTTTCCCTCTGACCTTACATCATCATTTCATTTGAAGGCTGGGAAGACTGTCACTGAAGTCAGCACCATTTTACACCTGGATATTTTATGAACTGGACTCCTCCTGGGGCTTGCTTTGAACAACTTAATCGTGTCAACACTTGGAGTCTCAATTTCTCCTTCTGGATAATGGGACTAATAGCATCTTACATAACTCTCAGAGGTATTGTGAAGCCTAATTACTGCGTACACAACATTTTGTAGATGAAAGGCACTACATACATTAATTAGGAGAGGGACTCCAGGCACACACAGAGGCAATCTGAATTGTTTATATTAAATACACATTCAGCTAAACACACTGGAAGGCTCAGTTTCCTGCATTTAAGGATTTCTTGCTTCATCTTGAGATGCTGTTATCGGGTTTTGTGAGGTTTCATATGTTTAGAAGCTTTTCTAGGTTTTCACAGTGAGTGCACAGAACATGATGGGGACAACACAAACTCTCTATGGCAGAAAGATGTCTTCAGGACTCTTGAAGTGTATGCCATCCTGAATTCCAAATGCAACAAAATGCAGAGTGAAAATTCTATCGGTTTTTAGTAATCTGTAGTCCCAAATACTTTGCCTTTCCCCCCACTTTTATTCCTGCTTTCTTTTCCAATCTTTGCTCTTCCTCTTTTCCCATATTTTTTAAGATAACTGATTTCTCTTATTGATTTACATCCTGTTACTACCCCAAATTCTTCCAGCATTTTCATCAATAATTCTACATGTTCCAACGGATCTTCTACTATAACTGCCAAATCATCCGCAAATGTCCTGATCTTATAGTTGTGTTTTTTAAATTTTAATTCCTCTTTTATTATCATTTGTTTTTATATTCCTTATAAACATCTCCATAATTAGCAGGAATAATAGTGGGGACAGAGGGCAGCCCTGTCACATTCCATTCCTCTTAATAATAATAATAATAATAATAATAATAATAATATATCCCGCCCCTCTGCAGAGCAATCGGGATGGCTTACAACATTAAAATTTCCATACAGATATATTAATACAATCTAAACAGAACATAAAAATCACAAATCCACCCGTCCTTTAAGAAGAAGGGTTCTTCTTGTTCTAGGCCCGATGGTGCTGGGCCTGGTATCTCTCCCCCAGATGACATCAGATGGAGAGGAGGGAGGGCTCTTCTTCTTATTCTAGGCCTGAAGGTGCTGGGCCTGGTGTCTCTCCGCCAGATGATATCATTTTTTTTATTTTTATAATCTCCATTCTTTCCCCATTGATTCTAATTTGTGCTTTCTCATTATTATAAATCTTCTCTACCCAGCTAAGAAAAAATTCTTCCACATTTATTTTCTTTAATACCTCAAATATTATATGCCAATTTACTGAGTCAAAAGCCTTTTCCAAATCCAAAAAAACCCCAAACACATTTTTTTTATCACAATGCTGTTCATAATATTCTGTCTCATCTATTATAACTCATCTATTATAACTCTTATTTGACAATTTGATAGGAAACCTAGTTGATCTTTGTCTATTAGATTTTGTAAGCAGTTTTTTTTCAATCTGTTAGCCAATATTATTGAGAATATTTTATAATCATTATTGAGGAGTGAAATCGGTCTGTAGTTTGCCTGGTCCTGTATATCCTTATCCTCTTTAGGCATTAGCTCTATTTCTGCTTCCCTACAAGATTCTGGTATATCTTAAGGCCTCATTCATTCTTTGTTGTAAGGGAACCCCTAAAGGCTTTATAAAATGATATCAATAGCCCATCCAATCCTGGCACTTTCCATTCCTTACACTATTTTATTGCTTCCCATAAAAAGGTAAAGATATTTCCCATTGATAAGGTTGTCAAGTCATGTCCGACAGTAAGGGGCGGTGCTCATCTCCATTACAAAGCTGAAGAGCCAGTGTTGTCAGAGACTATTCTGTGATCACAGGGCCAGCATAATTGCACGGAAGGTTGTTTACCTTCCTACCAAAGCCCATACTTCTATTTTAGTTATCGGGGTGTTTCATTTTTGGTATTGCTCTTCCGTTAGTCTCTCTATTTCTCTTTTGTCTAAATACTCCCTAATTTTATCAATTTCTACTGGTTGTTCTGAATATAATTCCGTATAGTGGTGTTTAAATATTTCTTTTATTTTTTGTTGTTGGGTGTGTACTACAGCTCCTTTTCTTACTTTAGTAATGCTTTTCTTCTCTCTTTCTTTCCTTATCTTGTATGCTAACCATTTACCCATTTTATTTGCATGTTCAAAATTTCTTTGTCTTATTTTAATTTCTTATCCAATTCTATTGTTGCCTCTATTTCTATCTGCTTCTGTAATTTTTTTTATTTCTTTCTTTCCTGGGCATTCTTTTAACTTGTCCTCTTACTCCTTCAATAATTTATTCAATAATCTCATCTTTTACTTTTTCTGCCTTGGTAAGATTATATTTTGCTGGGTAAAAAAGCCTCTTATGACAGCTTTTCCTGCATCCCAGACCACTTCTGGTTTTGTTCCTTGGTACATATTTTCTTCAAAAAACAACCAAATTATTTTTCTTTTCTCTATTATATTCTTATCTTTTAATACTTCTTTATTTAAACTCCAATTGTAAATCTTTCATGGTTCATCTAATTTCATTGTTATCAAATTATGGTCTGAGATTTCTCTATTTAAAACCTGCATTTTCTTTACTTCTTTAATCATTTGTTTAAAAACCAAAAAATAGATCTATCTTTGAAAGAGATCCATGTGTTTTGGAATGAAAAGCATAACTCTTCTCCTTATTATAAAGATATCTCCACACCTCTATCAAAGATAGATTATTCATTAGTTCAAAAAAAGTTTTGGTAGTTTGCCCTGATTTTCTTTTATTTTCTTATCCAATGCTCTATTTTGGGCTCTGCTACCGCATTGAACTCTATCATTATTATTATGTTTTTGTAATCATATTCCATTATTTTCATCCCATTCCAATTATTTTCTACACCTACATAATGACCTCTATTATCTCTGAAAATCTCTCTTGCTTCTATACCTTGTTTTACATATATAATTACTCCCCTCTTACTTTTATCAATTGATGTTACATATTCTTTCCCTAACTTTTTATTCTTGATCAATCTCACATCTTTTGTTCCTATCATAATTATTCTTTTCTAAAAATAAGAAAACTTTTTCATTTTTGTGGTGAGTTTTGTTATTTATTTATCTTTTTGTATCTTTCTCTTCTCCCACACACCCACAAAACAAGAGAAACCTAATATTTTCTTTATTATTAAAGGGAAAGTTAAGATAGGAACAGCCACTTAAATCATTATATAGAACTCTATGGTTAACAGTTGATAACAGTTTATTAATAAGTCATTCTAATTCCTACTCTATTTCTAACAAATTTATCAATACATCAATTTAATTCTTTTCACTCCTATTTTTCTGCCCCCCACTCCTTCTTTCTTTCTCTTCTCCAAGTCTTTCCTCAAATTAACTCAAAAGTCTTTTGCCTTTTCAATTGTATTCATTCTAGTCTTCTTCTGTTTCCAAGTTACCATTATACCTTCAATTTCTTTCCATTTGAACGGAATTCCATGGACCTTCAAGTGATCAGTTAGAAAGCTATAATCCCTTCTTTTCTTCAGGATCTTTCCTGGTCTGTCTCTGAGTATCAATATCTCCTTATCCTCTATTTTTAATTTTGATTTTTAGCTCTGTTGAAGTATTATATTTTTCATTTGTTTCCACATGAAATAAATCACCACATCTCTCAGCAAGTTCTTCGTTTTTGCTATTCATGAGTTGATTCTATAGATACGATCAATTTCCCATGGGAATTGTAGTTTTGGTTCTCCTATATATTTGGCCAGAATTGGAGCAAGGTGGGTATATAGATTTTTGTCCGCTTGTTCAGGTAAACCTGGTAATTTCAGGAAATCCTCTCTCTGCTTCAACTGAAGCCTCGTTATCATCTCCTGATGTTCTTGCTGTTCCTTAGCCAATATTTATACTTTTTCTTCCATCTCTTTCATATTGATTTCCAGCGTCTCCATCTTTCTACTAATTGTGTTCAAGTCTCCATCTATCTTATCTAATCTTGTTCTTATTTCTCCTAATTCAGTCTTAAATTCTTGGTTAGTCTCTTGTTGTAGTCTCCTCATTTCTTCCAAAAGAATTCACCCTGTTCTGACATTTTTGTTGTTGTTTCAAGGGAAGGCCTCCTCTTAATTGCTGCTGCAGCTTGTGCAGCTGCTTTCCTTCCTCCTGTCACCATCTCCACCTGTATTCATTTTCCACTGTTAAGTTAAATATTATTTCTTCTTTTATGTTGTTCTTAGTTATCTTATTTTCTCTCTTTCACCTTGTACCTTTGCAAGGGAGAGGGGGAAAGAAAAAGGCAACTAGAAAAGGGGGGAAACACCAAATATTTCTATCCACCACTAGATGTCACCTTTTTTCCAAGTTGATTTCTCACTTCCATTTATTTTATCTCTAATTCTCTGTGTTGATAAAGGACACCTTTATCAAACCTCCCTTCATACAATTAAATTATTGCCTTCCCTCATTTTCAATTCTCTCTTTTCTCTTTTTACTATTCTTCCTTATCTCCTAAAATTCACTTATTATTAATTTAAAAGTAAGTTACCCCCCTTACACAGAGACAGATCTCTCTCTTCTTTACTGTGCAGTTCTTCAATTCAATCAATTTAGTCTTCTACTTATCTGTTACTATACTTGTTTGTATTTGTTTTCACTATTTATTTATTGTTTTCACTATTTATTTATTTATTTATTTTTATATAGGCAGGTGTATTTAAGTCAATTCTCTCAGTTTACAAGAGAATTTGCTCACTTTGCATTTAATTCCTAGTTTATGCAGTTAATCCTCTTATTTTACTCTTGTTGTTTTTCCCCACACACCCTCACTTTTATCTTCCCACTTTATATTTCCCCGTCTTTAATTATTCCATTAGTTACACTTACTTAATATATCCAAATTGTTTTTTTTTCAGAATACTTGGTTGAATCTTTCCCTTATCTATTAGATAACCTAAAGAGAAATCACACCTGCACATCAGTATAACAAATAAATTAATACTTATTTTACCAATTCTTTCTTTCTTCCCCCCTTAACACCAATATGATATTAATTTCAATATCCCAAACAAGTATAGCGTACAGACCATCAAATTTCTTTCTTTGTGTTTGTGTGTGCATGTGTGTATGTTTCTACCCAACCTCCAGTTCTTTCTCTCTCCTTCTCCACCTTCTTTCCCTTCTTCTTCTCCTTTCTCCAGGTGTCAATTGTTCTGTAGTTCTTACTTTCAGTTCTCTTTCCCTATCTCTGTTTCAGTCCTATAGTCCTGTTCCATTCCACTTTCCTTTCCTTTTACAGCCCTTTGTCACTTTTCAAGTCTCAAACCTTTCTGTCTTCTCTGTCCGCCATTTTATCACCATCCGATAAGCAGTAATCACCATACAATTCGTCCCTCCGTTTCAGCTGTCTTGCCTATTCCCAAACATTGCTAATTTCCCTTTCTCTACCAGCTGGATTCCCATCTTTTGTTTTGTTTTAAGTCCTTTTCATCCCACATGGGTGTTGTTAATTCTTAATTCTTTACTCTTAATTCTCAGTCTTTTAAATTATCAGTCTCTTTTGTTGATTTCTCTTACTAATCCAATTGTCAAACCCTTTCTTTTACAGTCTTTAACTTTCTCGCAATCTGTCTGTCAATCTGCTCCATTTGTTCATGGTTTGGAGTCTTCTCCATTCCCTCCTCCTTCTCCCTCTCCTCCTTTCACCAGTCTCTCTCTTCCAATCTCAGCTCCACGTCTCTGCATATCTTACCTCATATAGGCATTAAGTGTCTCTCTCTCCCTCATGTCACATCTTTGTAGATGAGTTCTCTAACAGCAGAAAGTTTATCATTGGCAGGTATGCATTCTTTATTTTTTGTTTTTTCTTATAGATTAAGATTTTAAAAAGTGGTGGTGGTGCTTATGTCACTAAGCAACTGCTTCTGCGCATGTGGCTTGCTCAGGTCTCATGCGGCTCTTTTCCACGTCTCTCTTCCCGTCTTTGTTCTTTTAATGAGGCGCCAAGAGCCTGGGGTTCCACAGTTGAGCCCCTCTGCTTCCTTTTTATCGGGGGATACCTTTTATCAGCTGGTAAATCTCCCCAGCTGATCTCATCCCTGCAGGTAGCGACCGTCCTCAGGAGCTATTCCTTTGAGGACAATCTCCACTCTGCCACACTACCGAAAGTCAACAAGTTTTCATTTAATTTCTAAACAAAATCCATGGGGTTGTTTTTCAAAATCAATAATAAAGGTTTGAGGTCTGTAATTATTTTTCCTTTGGCTCAAAAGAGACTGATAATTTAAAAGACCTTATTGAACAAAGATTTAGATACCAAGATCATATCTATTCTTGAGTAAGTTTGGTGTGTATCTGAAAAAAAATGTATAATTTTTCTCATTTCTATGTTTGAATCTCCAAATATCCACCAGATTTAAGTTTTCTACTAAATTAAAGAACATATTTGGGAGTTTCCCATACTTTCTTTTCTTTTCTTTTCTTTTCTTTACCTAAACTCTTATCCATCATGGGATCCATTACCCCATTATAATCACCCATTATTATCATTTCCTCATAATCTTTATTTATTATTCAATCTTGATTTTTAAAAAAGATTTTCCATTTTTGCATTTGAGGTGCATATAATCCAATTATTAATTTCTTTTGGTAATACTACTAAAATTATACTGGCTTCCAGTTTGTTTCCAGGCTTCATTCTAAGTGCTAGTTTTGCCTATAAAATGAAGCACTTAAAGGACCAAGATCTCCCACATGAACATGTTCAGCTTTGTTGTTGATGTTAACAGCCCTCAAGTCATCCCTAACTCATGATGACCCTGTGGTGGAGACATCTCCAAGACCCTCTGTCCTCCACTGCTCTGCTTATGTATTATAAATTCATGCCCGTGAACATCCTAATTGGGTCTATCCATCTAGCATGTGGGCTTCCTCTATTTTTACTCTCCTTAGTATTATTATCTTTTCTAACAAGTCATGCCTTCTCATGATGTGGCCAAAGTACGAGACCCTTAATTTGATCATCTTGCCTTCCAGGGAAATTTTTGGCTTTATCTGCTCAGTTAACCCAGTTATTTGTCTTTTTGGCTGTACATGGTATCCTCAGCACTCTTCTCCAGCACCACATTTCAAATGAGTTGATTTTCTTTCTGTCTGCTTTCTTCACTGTCCAGCTCTCGCATCTGTACATGGTAATTGGGAATACAATGGCCTGAACTATTCTGACTTTAGTGCTTAATTGTATGTCTTTGCTCTTCAGTATCTTTTCCAGTTCTTTCATAACTGCCCTTCCCATTCTTAGTTTTCTTCTTATTTCTTGACTGCAATCTCCATTCCTGTCAATGTTTGATCCTAGATATGGGAATTATTTAACTATTTCAAATTCCTTATTGTCTAGATTGAATCTGTGTATTTCTTCTGTGGTCATTATTTTTGTTTTCTTTATGTTCAGCATCAGACCTGCCTTTGCACTTTCATCTTTGACCTTTCTTATTAACTGTTCCAATTCCTGAATGTCTTCTGCTAATATTATGGTGTTGTCCGCATATCTTAGGTTGTTAATGTTGCTTCCTCCTTAACTCCTCCTTTTTTTGATTCTAATTCTGTTTTTCTTATGATGTTTTCAGCATATAAGTTAAACAAGTAGGGTGATAGGATGCCCTTTGCCTATTGGGAACCACTCTGTTTCCCCGAATTCTGTTCTGATGATGGCCTCTTGTCCTTGGTACAGATTGTTAAGGAAAAAGCAACATGGGATATACAGTAATAGAAATAAAAATATGTATGTGAATGTCAAAGTGACTAAGCAGGAACAATCATGAAAGCTACACAGGTGAAAAAGATAATATAATTAAGAAGCCTTGAGAGCCAAGGACAAAGTTATAGAAGGTACATTGAGAACACCTGTGATAGATTGCAAACACCTGAGACTCATTAAGTGGTCAAGGTAAAGTGATGAAACACTTGGGTTGGTCTTAGGTATGGGATGATCTATGTGGACCAATCAAGATGTATGTACACACCCACTGGGTGGAAACTGACTGGTGGGTGGTGTCTAACAATGGCTATAAATTGCAATGTTTGCTAATGTACATTGTGGAGTAGTTTGGTGTATTGTGGAGTAGTTTTGGAGATATTGTGAAGTGTAGAGATTGTGATTTGTAGGGCATATAGTATTTATATATAGTAGAATAAAGTAGATCTTTTATATAAGACTACTGAGTTGTCTGGTGTCTTGAGGGAAGATACAAGAGCCAGAAGAATCCTGGAGAAGTTTGGAGACATCTCAGGAAGAAGAGTGAGAAGGCTTGGAGAGTTTGTCAGGGTCTTCAGCCTATTCTCTGAAACTTTGCTGCTTGGGAAAGAAGCATCAACCACTGATCAAAGCTGGTCAGCTCTGCTGCATAACAAGGTGGTGAGTTAGAGCCAGAGGTGAAGAGCTACAACTCCCATCATCCCTGACAAGGGTTATGGGCCCAGATACTAGAGCAACCAGCATCCACAGAAGCTGAAAGTTCCAGAGAGTGGAAGAAGGTTTTGTGGAGCCTTGTGAGTAAATCATTTTGTGTTTTGTCTGCTGTGCATACTCAGAAGGACTGTGTCAAATTGAGTCACTGCACAAATTAAGATGGAGATCCTAAAGTTTAGTAAATTAAATAGAAATAACTACTCTACCTGGAAAATATATGCCCAATCTCTACTCATAAAGGAGTCTCTGTGGTCGACAGTTGAAACAGGGCTGGCAGCTGATGCTGATGAAGCCGCTCGAGAAAGAGACGCTAAAGCAAAAGCATGTCTTTATCTCATGCTAGAAGAAGACTTGATTAACGACGTAAGAGATAAAGTGTCCGCCAAGGATGTGTGGGATACCTTGCAGAGATTACACACTCCTTCAACTGCGTTTGCAAAAATGCTTTGGTCTAAAAGAATTTACAGACAAAAGATGACTAAAGGACAGTGTGTGATAGAACGTTTAAAAACAATGCAAGATTTATTTGTGCAAGCTGAACTGAGAGGAGTGGAAATTAGCAAAGAGCAGCAGTGTTATATTTTGCTGGAATCGCTAGATCCTTCTTGGGACAACATTACAAATAGCTTGCAAAATTTGCCAGAAGCTGAGCTGAACAGAGACTTAATTGTTGCCAGAATATTGGAAGAAAACTTGAGAAGAAAGTCTGAGCAGGGTGACTCAGCAAGTTTAAGGACTGTGCCAAAACAACAAACAACGCCTGATCTACGAAAGCAGGAAGAAGCAGCTTCTACCAGGGAGCAACGGAGGTGTTTTTATTGCAAGAAGATTGGTCATCTGCAGAGGCAATGCAAACCGCTGCTGAGAGAAGCAAGCAAGGAGAGAGCAGATGGCAGCCGCGGCAGTATCAAAAGCAGTCCAAACCTCCATTTTTGAAGGACAGTGGTAACAAAAAGGGGGTTGCAACCATGATTAAGGAAAAACAAAATACTAATTGTAAATGGTTGATTGATTCAGGAGCATCATCTTCAATGTGTAATAATATTAGTTTGATAAGTAATAGAAAATCAGCTAATGTAAATGCTGTAGTTTTAGCTGATGGGAAAGAGCTCAGTACTGTAAATCAAATGGGTACAGTTTTCATTCCAGGGCTAAAGGAAAACTTTAATGATGTGTTACATGTAAAGGAGTTAGAAAATAATTTGTTATCAGTGAGCAGATTAACAGACAGAGACTACACAGTCATTTTTGAAAAGAACATGTGTAAGATAAAACTGAATGGGGAATTGCGAGGCATAGGCTTGAAAAAGGATAAACTTTACTATTTGGAAGACAATATTGATAGCTACAGGGTTGAAAATGCTAATAACATAGACAATAGTCCAATTCACAAAGACTGTATACATGAACTCCATAGAAAATTTGGCCATGCTAGTTTCAAATGTTTAAAGAAGTTAATCAGTATGTGTCCAGATTTAAAAGTTGCTGAATGCAAAAATCACTTAGATTGTACTGTATGCAATCAGGTAAAGGTCCAAGCTTTTCCAGTAGCCAAGAAAACCAAAAGAATTGCTCAAAGACCATTTCAGTTTGTACATGCAGACGTGGCCCAAGCTAATTGTTTATCTTTAGGGGGAAGCAAATATTTCCTAGTAATTGTTGATAGGTTTACAAGGTTTGCATTTGCAAGAATATTGAAAAACAAATCTGACGCTGGGCAAAGTTTAAAAGCATGGGTGAGAATGGTGGAAAGACAATTTGATATTAGAGTAGGCACCATTGTTACTGACCGGGGAGGAGAGTTTCTAAGTAATCAATTGTTTAATTGGTTTCAAAAGGTGGGAATAAGGCATGAAACTACTAATCCCGCTTGTCCTAACGAAGATGGTTTAGCGGAGAAAAGAATACAAGATATAAAAAGGATAACTGCTTGTTTGATGGCAGATGCAGAGGTAAAAGACAGTTTCTGGGCAGAAGCAACTTTGACAGCAGTACATATTAGTAACAGACTGTATCATTCAGAAATTGAAGACATTCCCTACAGGGTATTGTATGGGAGAGTGCCAAATTACAAGTATTTGAGAGTCTTTGGACAATTTGCTTATGTTTATATACCAGCTTGTTTCAGGAAGAAAGGAGAACCCAAAAGTAGAAGGCTTAGGTTTTTGGGTTATTCTGGAAATAGCTACAAGTTTCATTTAGGTGGAAAAGAAGTGCAGTATTCTAGGTCTGCTAATTTCGAGAGACATGCCGGTTGGGACAAACTGCATGCCAATAAAGAAGTTTTCTTGAGGTTAAGAAGTTCAAATGAGCCAGAAACACAAATTGAACCAACTTCAGGAAACGGAGGGGTTTCAGTTAAGCCAGAAGCATCCACTAGCAGCAGTGATAGTTCTTCAGATAATGAGACACAATCTAGACCCATTACTACTAGAATGACTGAAGACAAGAGATTTAGTCATAGAACTATAACTCCCAGTACAGAAAATGAGGATGAAAGAGGCAGATCAGCAGAGTTTATTCCCAGACGTAGTCACAGAGTTAGAAAGCCTCCAGATAGGTTTGTTGTGACAAATGCAAAAGCTTGTTTAGCAGTGGAAGAGCCTGAAAGTTTTGAAGAGTTGGAAAGTTTGTCTAGAGAAGAACAGGAAAGATGGATTGATGCAATGGATGATGAGTTTGGTTGTCTGGTAAATAAAGATGTTTTTGAAATAGTTGATAGACCCAAAGACAAGAAAGTAATTGGTTGTAAGTGGGTGTACAAAAAGAAAGAAATGCCAGATGGAAGTATTAAGTATAAAGCTAGGTTAGTAGCTAAGGGTTTTGCACAACAGCAGTATGAGAACTATGACAAGACATATTCTCCAACTGCAAAGCCAGAAAGTCTGAGAATGGTTCTGGCTGTAGCAGCAAAAAGGAATTTAGTTGTAGAACATTTTGATTTTGAAACAGCCTACTTGAATGCTAGTTTAGATGAAGAGATATTTATGGAGCAGCCACAAGGTTTTGAAGAAAATAGTAGTCAGAAAGTTTATAAATTGAAAAAAGCATTGTATGGGTTAAAACAAAGTGCCAGAGCATGGAATTTGTGCATTAATGACGAGTTAGTTAAGCTAGGATACAAAAGGAGCGTTGCAGATGCATGTGTCTATACAAAAGGAGACATAGTGTTAGTGATCTATGTAGATGATTTGTGCGTGGCAGCAAAGTCAAGACAGGAGATTGAATCAGTAAAAAAAGAGTTGTCTAAAAAGTTTGTTTTGAAGGATCTAGGTTTATTAAAGTCTTATTTAGGTATTGGTGTTGAGTGGACAGAAGAAGGACATTGTTTGTTAAGTCAGAGAAAGAAAATTGAAAATTTGATTGAAAAGTGTGGATTACAAAATGCTAAAATAGTAAGAGCTCCAATGACAACTGGTTTTGTATCTGAAAAAACAACTAGAGATTTTGAAGACAAGACTTTATTCAGGAGCATAATAGGATCTTTACAATTCATATCTTGCCACACCAGACCAGACATTTCGTATGCTGTAAATGTATTGTCCAGAAGAGTTAATGATCCAAAAATTGAAGACTGGACAGCAGTAAAACACTTATTGAGATATTTGAAAGGAACTCTAGATAAGAAATTGATAATTAGAAACAGTCATTCAGATTTAGATTGCTATGTAGACAGTTCTTTTGCATCAGAATTAGGAGACAAGAAGTCAGTTACAGGAATAATAATCAAGTACAGTGAAAGTCCAATAGTCTGGAGAAGTAGGAAACAAACAAATGTAGCGATAAGTACGACGGAAGCAGAATTTGCAGCTTTAAATGAGATAGTAAATGAGGTACAGTGGGTTGAGCAGTTATTGAATGATTTAAATGAAAGTTACAAGATACCAGTAGAAATTCTGGAAGATTCACAGTCATGCATAGCAATGGCTGAAACTGAAAGTTTGAAGAACAGAACAAAATATGTTGGAGTAAGATATCAAAATGTGCGAGACATGGTTCAGAAGGGTGAAATAGAACTGAGATATATAGAAACACAACACAACATAGCAGATTTGTTCACAAAAGCATTGACGGCGGAAAAACATGAAAGACTGACACAAATGGTTGGAATGACATTGTAAGACACATACAATATTTTATTTCTGAGGGGATTGTTAAGGAAAAAGCAACATGGGATATACAGTAATAGAAATAAAAATATGTATGTGAATGTCAAAGTGACTAAGCAGGAACAATCATGAAAGCTACACAGGTGAAAAAGATAATATAATTAAGAAGCCTTGAGAGCCAAGGACAAAGTTATAGAAGGTACATTGAGAACACCTGTGATAGATTGCAAACACCTGAGACTCATTAAGTGGTCAAGGTAAAGTGATGAAACACTTGGGTTGGTCTTAGGTATGGGATGATCTATGTGGACCAATCAAGATGTATGTACACACCCACTGGGTGGAAACTGACTGGTGGGTGGTGTCTAACAATGGCTATAAATTGCAATGTTTGCTAATGTACATTGTGGAGTAGTTTGGTGTATTGTGGAGTAGTTTTGGAGATATTGTGAAGTGTAGAGATTGTGATTTGTAGGGCATATAGTATTTATGTATATAGTAGAATAAAGTAGATCTTTTATATAAGACTACTGAGTTGTCTGGTGTCTTGAGGGAAGATACAAGAACCAGAAGAATCCTGGAGAGGTTTGGAGACATCTCAGGAAGAAGAGTGAGAAGGCTTGGAGAGTTTGTCAGGGTCTTCAGCCTATTCTCTGAAACTCTGCTGCTTGGGAAAGAAGCATCAACCACTGATCAAAGCTGGTCAGCTCTGCTGCATAACAAGGTGGTGAGTTAGAGCCAGAGGTGAAGAGCTACAACTCCCATCATCCCTGACATCATCAGGACTATCAGATGTAGTGGCACTCCCATGTCTTTGAGTGCATTACATAGTTTTTCATGATCTATACAATCAAATGCTTTACTATAATCTATGAAACACATGCTGATTCTTTTTTTTTTTTTTTTGAATTCTTTGATGTGCTCCATTAGCCATCATATGTTTGCAGTGTGGTCCCTAGTGCTCCTTCCTTTTCTCAATCCTGCTTGCATCTCTGGAATTTCTCTCTCCATTTATGGTTGGAGTCTATACCGCAGAATTTTGAGCATTATTTTGCTTGCATGTAAGATTAGTCCTATTGTCCTATAGTTGCTGCAGTCTTTTGTATCTCCTTTTTTGTGGATTGGTATGCATATCAAGCATTTCCAGTCTGTTGCCCACCACTTTGTTTTCCATATCTGTTGGCATATTTCAGTTAGTACTAAAGTTGCATTTGTCTGTAGGCACTGTAGCTGTTCAACTGGTGTTTAATACAGTTTTAAGGGGTGGATGGGTTCTGGAATTGTGTATTTGTGATGTTTTATTACTGTAAGCTGCCCCGATTGCACTGCTGTGAAGACACACCAACTAAAGGTGGTGGCAAATATGGGTGTGCAACGCCAGTACCCTGGTGAGATCAAACTCTTTACCCAAAAAGGCTCCAAAGCTGAGTGTAAAGTCCAAAAAGAAGGAAATTTATTTTGAAAAACAAAAGAAAAAGAGTTTCTCCTCCCAAGCTCTAATAGGTTTAAAATAAAAGGTACTTTACAGTTCAGGTTTTAATAATCTTCAATGTTGTCATCTCTCTGGGTTTGTTCCTGGATTGATCTCCTTCTCAATGAAGCTGGTGCAGGGTCTTTCAGCTTCTGGTGCTATTGTCTTCTTTGATGTTGATGTTTACTAGAATTAAATGCTACAGGTAACTAAGTTGGCTAATGTGGTAAATAAATTGGCTGAACGTGTAAGAAATGCCCTTTCCCTCTGTCTGAGCCTGTTTTTGCCACCAAACAGATGAAGCCAAGCCTGCCTAAGAAAAACTAAAAATCCCAAGCTAAAGCAGAGCTTGCTGGGAAGGGGCAAACCAAAAACTGGAAAAATGCAGGAGATTCCTACAGCTGCTCCCACAAACTAATACAGTGGAACATTCCTATGCTTAAACTGAACTGAAAATGAAGGAAAATGCAGGGGAGAATTTAAATCTCCCCTGCATATCATTATTATTATTATCTGCTCCCAGTGATTTATTTTTTCCTATTCCATTATTGCAGATTCTACTTCACTTCTCAGAATTTGGGGTTCATTTTCATATGGTTCCTCATTCCAAATATCGTTAATTCGTCATCTCTTTTGCATACCTCTTCTGTGTATTGCCTCCAGTGTCTTTTTATTTCTTCTTTTTTCCTGTATTATGTTCTTTTTTTTCTCCATAGAGTATTCCTGCCCTCAATTTGAACTTGGCTTTAATTTCTCAGATTTTTTATAGAGGTCTCTCATTCTTCCCTTTTTGTTGTTGTCTTCTATTTCTCTGCATTGGTCACTGTAGTATTTCTCCTTATCCCTGCATGTCAGATGTTGGACAGTTGTGAGGAGCCCTGGTGGCGCAGTGGTTAAATGCCTGTATTGTAGCCACTCACTCATAGACCACAAGATTGCGAGTTCAATACTAGTCAGGACTCAGGCTAGACTCAGGCTTGCATCCTTCTGAGGTCGCTAAAATGAGTACCCAGCTGTTTGGGGGCAATGAGCTTACAGTTGTAAACTGCTTAGACCAGGGGTCAGCAACCTACGGCCCGCGGGCCGCATCCAACCCGCAGATCCCCGCTTACCGGCCCCCGACAACCCCTGCCGCCGCCGCCGCTGCTGCACATTTTGGTCCCCACGCAGCCGCGAGCGTCACGGCCACCATTTTGTTTGCCAAAATGGCGGCTGCGACTCGTTTGCGCATGCGCAGTACCCCCACCCTCCAGAAGGGCCCGCTGCAAGGGACCGGCCCCAGGTAAGGAAGGGTTGCCAACCCCTGGCTTAGACACTGCATAGCGTGGTATAAAGCGGTATATAAATGAAGCTGCTTTGTTTTGCTTTGTGTTCATACTTTTGGCTTTGTTCCTATCTCCCTTTGCTTTTGCTTTTCTTCTTTCTTTTATTGCATGAAGTGTTTCATCTGTCATCCATTGTTTCTTAACTTTCTTTTTGGCCACTGTTACCATTTTCTTACATTCATCCTTAATTATGTGTTTGACTTCTGTCCAGAGTTCTCCAGGTTCCTGATCAATTATACAGTCACCCTCCATTTTCGCAGGGGATCTATTATGCCCCCCCCCCATGAAGACAGAAAACTTCAAATATTCAAGCTCCTTAAGATTGAATGGCAGCGGGTGCCCATGGGTGCCTACAGGTGTGCGCCGTGGGCACACATCCCATTTTGTCCCCCTCCGTTTGCCATCCGCAAACAGGCAAGGGATGCGGACTTCAAGTCTGCAAAAACGGAGGGGTGACTGTACTCAGTAGTTCAAAACTGTTTTTTACATTGTCCTTGAATTCATCTGAAATGTTATTATTCAGGTCATATTTTGGTATAATGATGTTTTGTTTTGTTTTTCTTCTTCAGCTTAACTCTGATTTTTTCTATTATTATTTTTTAATGAGCAGTTTGTGGTCTGTGCCACAAACAGCTCCTGGTCTGGTTTTGACCACAAGGATAGAGTTTCTCCATCATCTACTTCCAATTATGTAGTCTATCTAGTTTTTGTGTTTACCATCTGGTGATGTCCAAGTGTATAGTCTCCTATCTGGTTGTATGAAGCAGGTATTTGCAATGAATACATCGTTGGCCTCACATAATTATATCAGATGCTCTCCTGTTTTATTTCTTGTTCCTAATCCAAATCTTCCCACTGTTTTTGATTCTTCTTTGTTGCCAACTTTAGCATTCAAGTCTCCAATGATTAGTTTGAAATCTTATGATGGTATGTTGTCAATTTCTTCCTGGACTGCATCATAGAATCTCTCAGTTTCCTCTTCATTTGCATCTGTGGTTGGTTCATATACCTGGATCATTGTGATGTTTATAGGTTTACCCTGAAGCCTTATTGATAGTATACAGTCTGACTTTGAGTTGTATCCTTTGATGCTGTAGCTATATCTTTCCTTAGTATGAAAACCACTCTATTTGTTCTTGGGTTTTTTAAAATTTCCTGAATTCTTACTGCTCTACTTAGGTCCTTTAAATTCAGGCCTGTGAGCTGGAGTCCAAGACCCCCTGTCCTCCACTGCTCTGCTTAAATATTGTAGATTCATGCCTATGATAATCCTAAATCTATCCATCTAGCATACTGTCTTCCTCTCTTTCTACCTCCACCTTTCCTAGAATTATTGTCTTTTCCAATGAATCATTCCTTCTCATGACATGACCAAAGTACAACAACCTCAACTTTATTATCTTGGCTTTCAGGGAGATTTCTGGCTTGATCTGTTCTAGGACTTACTTGTTTGTCATTTTGGCTGCCCATAGTATCGTCAGCACTCTTCTCCAGCACCACATCTCAAATGAGTTGGTTTTCCTCTTATCCATAATTTTTACTGTCCAGGTCTTGTATCCATACATGGTGATGGGGAATACAATGGCTTGGATGATTCTAACTTCAGTGTTCAGTCATATATCTTTACACATTAGGATCTAGTCTGGTTCTTTCATAGCTGCCCTTCCCATTCCTAGTCGTCTTATTTCTTGGCTTCAGTCTCCATTCTAATCATTGTTTGATCCAAGGTACAACTCGAGAACTCTTTAACTATTTCAATTCCCTCATTGTCTAGGTTCTTGAGATTATTTTCAAAGACCCAAAATGCCCCTTTGTCCTGAAGCAACAGTTGAATCAGCAACAGTTGAATTTTGTGACAACAAAGACAGCCCAATTTCAGTAGCAGCACAGCATCTCCTTTCTGGCACTTCACAAGTTGTCCACTCTGATGTGCAGGATGCAATTCAAAATGCTGAGCTTCCCTTCATTTGGTTTTTAATGGGGTATCTTTTTGCTGCTGAAAATGAATTTGTTGATTTATTTATAGTGGTATGGTTTTATACTGGTTATATATTGATGGCATTATTTATGTTATTGTTAGCCACCTTGGAAATGCCTCTAATTAAGAAGCAGCCTGCAAATGCATTAAATATATTTTAGAAATGGCTATTTCAACCCATGCAAAGCTGATTGTGAATAATAATAAACACATAAGCCTTATACATTCTTTGGGAGTTTTCTGATTCCATGACTTGAACAGTTCAAAGCTTGGGAAGATTACCTGTTTGGACTCCAACTCCCAGAATCCACTGGTAAATAATTGAGATGGTACAGAATCCAGTGACCATACTGAATGGGGCTGTTGTAGTTGTTGTAGCCCAAGGGAATAACTTTTCCAACATGCAAAAGCACACAAAGTCCGTTTATATTTCTTCTGAGATTTATAGGCTTCAGTGCAGACTGGGTTGCTTTGATGCTATGATGTGACTTCCTTTCTTGAAATTCCTGTGTTTTGCTTACTACAGATTACTGTATTGTAATCTGTAGAGTCACAGCATTAGACTGCTGCCCATGTGCAGCAAGATGGTTATCCTTGGAGATGATGCAGGTAAACCTTTTGGCAAGAGGAGGAATGAATCTAACGGACATTACCACTTCACCCCATCTTCCATCTGGTCTTAGTACTGCCCTAAGGAACAGCATGCACTTCTTGAGGAAAAGATTTGGTAAATGGAATGAACTGAAACAAGAGAAACTGCTCCTTGCAGAGGGCAGCACCGTATGTTAGGCAGTCTGGCACTGAACAGCATTTGACAATAGCGCCAGATTATATGGGAGCACACCACAATACTGAGCCAACAGCAAGTAGGCAAGTTATCATTCTTTGAGATGCTTGACATTTAACTAATGTCATTTATGACTCAGATGTTGCCTTTTTCTGATTGGTTTTGTTTGGTTTTATTTCAGAACATTCCTAACTGCGTATAAATAGAGATTAGCCAAAATAGATCCACCTGGCATTTTTCTCTCATTGCTTTATGCTGAGTGGTTTAGAAAGCACAACATGGCTTCCTAGTTGCTGTTAAATGTGTTAAATGAGGTTGCTTGCTTTCAGGGCAAGATTAGATGACATGAGAAAAATGTGATCACATCTCATATGCCTTTTTCTTTGGAAGGAAGGAAGGAATAGCAGGCACATGACAATGAGGAATGAGACTGTAAAGGGAAGTGTAAGGAGGGGTATTTATATAATTATTTATTTGCATTTGTTTCCCCACTTTTCCTGCATGGTCACATTGTCCTCCTTTCCATTTTTATCCTCCCAACAACCCTGTGAAGTTGGTTAGGCTCAGAGATATGTTATTTGTTCAAACTTGCATCCAGTGAGTTTCATGATTGAATGGGGATTTCAACCCAATTCTCTTAATTTTAACACACTAACCTGGGGTTTCTTAACCAGGGTTCCCTGGAACTCTAGGATTCCTCGAGAGATTTCTAGGGGTTCTGTGAGAGATCATGATGGGGGGGGGGGAGCTTTTGTGTGAGTTTATAGATATAATAATGTTTATGTAGGCATTGACTGAGACCTGAAAATTAAAGAATTCCTCCAGGGTAAAAACTTTCAGTAAGACTGCTCTAACCACTACATCACTCTCTAACTCTCTCACACAGGCCTAAATTCTGTTGTTAGTCTTAACTAGAGTATACCAATTGGACATACTGGAGTTCAATACATCTGGAAATGCTCACGTTGAGAAAGGTTGTATGGATTTTAACATATAATTAAATTTTCTCTCCTATCTATATCTTCTTTTTCTTCTTCCTTCCACCCTCGTCAACATGTACCCTGTTCACTTGCCTTTGAAATGCCTTTGGATTAAAGGTTAATAAGAGTGAGATTAAAGGTGAAGAATTGCATGTATATTTCAGCAAATGGACACTGATCTACTGCAAATGCACATTCCCCACTCCCAGCAAGAGATATATGATAATAGATGGTGGAACAACTGTTGAATTTGGATGTGATGTGAAATGCAGCAGAGCTCAGGAACCAACTTCCTTCACCAGCCTCTTCCATGCTACTTGCATGAAGACACATTTTGTAAATCTAAAGTAAAGCTTTATTGTTCCATAAAGAAAACAAGAAAAGAAAGCATGCAGTCCATCCTGCTGATGGCAAAACACTATAGGATCACATCTTGCCAATGTTGTTGTAGAAATACAGTAATAGGAAAAGTTACAGATCCATGTTTACAGATCCAAGTGTAGTAGTAGGTAGGTGAGTTGAGGATACAAATGAACACATTGTATGCATATATAAACAAGGAGAACAAAGAAAACTCTTGGCCCTTCCCATACTCCACCTTCTGGGTGTTAACCTTATGATGATTGGATGATGTGCTTTAACCCAGCCTCTAGATGTATGTCATCCCCCATGTGACTTCCTTCCCATGAGCTCACATGTTTATTTGTTAACTATCTGTTCCCAGGCTCAAACATGTTTTTATTATTCTGCCCTGTGAGCACATGTTTTGACTCGAAACCACCTGCTTAGCCGAGTCCTCTCCCCATAGGAAATTTTCACACACACATCTCTACATTTCTACTTTGACTGTATATCCCATCCATATTCCAACAACAACATCAGCTTTTCAAGCATAAAGGGTCTGATATTTTGTAAAAGTCATGGATACTTGAGAGCTGAGCAAACAAATCACTCCCCCATTCCATTGCCTTTTATTTCAAGTCTCCCCCGTGCACTTCATCAGTTGCCTCTAAATCCCAGCTCTTTACCTGCTCTACAGCTGTTTTTCTGCCTGGTTACTAGGACCCTGCTCCAAAGAACCAGGATACATCAAGTAGATTGTTGTTGCTACTGCTGTGTGCCTTCCAAGTTGTTTCTGATTTATGGTGACCTTAAGGCAACCCTATCATGGGGTGTTCTTGGCAAGATTTGTTCAGAGGACATTTGCCATTGCCTTCCCCTGAAGATGAGAGCACATGACTTGCCCAAGGCCACCTACTGGGTTTCATTGCTGAGCTGGGAATCAAGCCTTGGTCTCCAGAGTCATAATCCAACACTCACACCAGTGTACCTTGATGGAGATTAACCTGCCTAATGGTGAAACCATGTGATGCATTTCCTCCAAGCCTAGTACATCTTCTCTTTAGGCCTTCCTGTCTTCTTGTCTTGCTGAATCTGCCAGAAGAAGTGCTAACCACTAATAAATGTAATCTTCTAAAAACAATCCAATTTCAGATCAGCATCTGCTTTCCCAGAGAATTTGCTTGGGTCTTTTTGATATTGCTTTTGAAAACTTCCTCCCACAGTTGAGATCACTGTTGATTTATGTTAAAGATGTACTCCCTCAAAGTCTTCCTGATAACCTGGTAAGATAGGGGCATGTCCAGAAAAGCCCTGACAACCCTTCTTTGTGCTGCTGCTTGTGTTGACATTACAAATCCACCAACCTGCCATTTGGAACAACAGGACTCCCTATGGATAATAGCAATGCCACCATATGGTTGGCTGGTATCAAAAGAGCTAAAATAGAATCCTTGACATCAGAGGTGAGCAGGGCACCTCTTGCAGAATTCAAACACAGCCACATTTATACCTTAGGTCAGCACCAGTTTTAACAGCTTTGGTTACATTTACTTGTCATCCATGAAGCAGCCATGCTTGAAGCAGCTAAGAAAGAGCTGTAGCAGTTCAACACACTGTGTCTTAAGTCACCTGTCTTTTTCCCAAGTGAGGCGATTGCATGAAAGGAGAACAATTTCTTAAAATAACATCAGATCTGTTATGCATTGTATCCAGTAAAAAGATAGCCTTTCTGTTCAAATGGACCAGCTAGTCTAATTTCCAGGGGGGGGGGGGTTGTATACAGCCATTATCATGATAATTCCACAGGAATTCAAATAACCCTTTCCCAGTATTATTTCTGTTGTCTTAGTTTGGAACTACAGAATGATAGGCAGACAAAAAAAGAAAAAAAAAGAAAAAAAAAAGAGAGAGTTTATATCCTTTGCTTGTTGCTCATTAGCAATACCTGCCAAGTCCATTCTCTTTCACACCTTCAAACATTGTGAGACACCATAGCTGATTTGGTGCACAAAAGTCCCCTTACACTGCTAAAAAAAAAAATAAGCATAGCCATTTAAGAAAAAATTATGACTTGGGTCAATTTTCAGAACATATACAACTTAGTATGTATTACATATTGCAAGGTGCTGGTATTTTATCTATATAACTTCAAGGAAGCAGTCCGGTTCTCGAGAAATGTCTAAGCAATAACCAGAAATCTAACAGTGGGGCCTATGACACAGTACTCCTGCATTTCCTTCTGAAATAGACACTAATCTATTGTTGTTTTCTCCTGAATGAGCTTTTAAAATTAATAGATATGTTTAAATAGACCTTGGTATTCACTGTTATTTACATTTAATTCTTTTTTTTCTTTTGCTAACAAAGCTTCTCACTTTTAAAACAAAGTTTACATACCAGTCCTGCTTTATACATTGGGATCTTATTACTAGGCTATAATCATTTCTAAGATGCAGCTTCTTCTGCTAAACATGAAATATGCATATTCATGTGTATCTTCCCTTACTGTCTCCTCCAAGAAAGTTTTCCTTGACAGATACTTTGAAACTGGGATTATGAAATATGACAGCAGCTCTCATCCTACAGATCAGCTTTCTTCCGGCTTCTCCCACTGAAGCATTTTTTTAAAAAAATACTGTAGGGTCAAAATTACATGCGCTGAATGCATTCCTGACCTATTTAAAATATCTGACTATGAAAACAAAAGAATCAAATTTGAATTATAAACAAATATATTTGTCTTGCTATTTCTACATTTCACAGCTCATTTCCTTCTTATGTCGTCTGTACATATTTGCCCTTGCTTGCAAGCGGTCAAGTAGTATCTGTTTTGATTTGTTTTTTAAAGTTACTTCCTAGCCATTGAGATAAATGGGAATAGGTGTTGACCAAAGAAGTTGTTCAAACAAATGCTGAATTACTTCACAGAATGATACATTCATCATTTTAAGTGGTTCCTTAGTACAAGAACTGCTATATTTACATATATTAAAAGGAGCAAACATTGGAATTTTAGTGTGCAGTTATTAGAATAATGGCGATGTTATATCTGTTTGGGAGGAAAGGAGTCACTTTTCCCACATGGCTCACAGCTTTCTGCATGCATGTGTGCAGAAGAATGTGTGTAATTTTAGCTAGTTGTGTAAGTGAGATTATGACAGTTGTCATGAAATGACAGTTGTCATGAAAATGACATTTGTTCCAAGGGGCAAATGGTGCTTAGGAGGTGACATGTGGATTCAGTCTGAATGTGATTCATACTTGGCATTAGCTACTTATTAATAAAATACCAATGAAACTCTGCCCATGATTATTATATTTTAATATTATTTTAATTTGAGAAATGCCAACACATATCTATGAAGGTTAAACTTCTTGATACGCAAATACCACCCCTGCACTCATGTCTCGTGTTGATGATGGGAAATGCCAAGGCTGATAACCTTATGCTTGACAAACCATGCAGTCATGTTGCTTGTTCACTGGTTTGGCATAACTGAGTGCAGAGCCCTTCACCAAAGCCAACTGCTACATAAACAATGGAGCCGTAGGAATTATACACATTGTAAGAAGTGGAAGAGTGGGAATAGAAAAGGCTGGAGAGTGGATAGAATTGTCTGGCACAGAGCAGGACTAGCCTGGCAGAGGGTGGAAGAAACTGAAGAAGTATCTTCTGATAACCAAGAATGGCTCTGAGAAGACCATGGATGTATCCATATTACACAGCTATAGTACTTCGATCCCATTTTAACTGTCTTGGCTCCTTATTATGGAATCCCAAGATCTGTAGTTTTATGAGGTAGTTAGACTTCCAGGGTGACCAGAGGTCCTCCTTTCCCCAGACATGTCCTACATTTCAGCCTTCTGTCCAGGAGGAATTCCAAAATGTCCTCCATTTGGAGCATGGCTAAGATGCATGAATTTATCTTTATATGAGTGTTTTTAGCTTTTATTTGGTCATGTTCTCCATTTTTCTTGAATATCCTACATTTAGCAGTGCCTCGTCTCCTTTGTGGTGAAGACTTTTGATCAGAATGCTAGTGGATGAAGTCTACCTGCTGCTCTCACCTGGCAGCTTTCACTGCCTCTTCTCTTGTTGGAAATACCCTATGTGCCCTGGGAGTGGAATGACCTTCCACCACTAGCTGTCATGCTTTGAACTATAGCTACAGGCACCTTTGCAGAGTTGTTGCAGAACAGTTTTCTGTACATTATGTACATTTTTAATGCATACCTACAGAAGTAGTCTTTGGAATGCTCACTGCCATTGCACAGATTCTGTAATTAATACCTCCAACATTTCACAGATGAAAACCAGGACACGGGTGGCCAAGCAATAGTGGTGTGTGGTTAACAAGGCAAATGTTATTTAATGAGGAAGAAGAAACAAGCTAGGACAGGTTGCAGCACTTTGCTTTTGTCTGAGCAAGGCAAGATTCCGTTCCATCCTCTCTCTTCTTCCCTCTGTTGAGTTACTTGAGTGCAAACTACTTTTGCACTTTCAATTCAGTTTGCAGCAGTAGGCAGAGGACAAGGGAGGAAAGTGGAAGGGTGAGAAATTGGGACGTTTTTAAAGCAGCTGAAAAGTGGGATGACAATTGGGACTGTCCCTGCCAAATTGGGACAGTTTGTACAGTATGCATAACACAGCTGCATATGTCCAGATAGAATCAAATGGCCATTTTGCCATTTGCTGAGTTGGTAACTAGAATGCCTCTTACTGGCCATCTTGAACGGTAAAAATGCAGCACAAGAAAAAGCAAGTCAACAGTTTCCTTTCTGTGGCAGTCTGGCCCTGTAGAGCAGAGAGTACAGCATCCTGGTTCTTCTGTTAAGGTCCCATGTTTGAGACACTTGGCATCTTACTCAACTTGTGACCCAGTAGCAAAAGGCAACCCATTAGTCATGTATTACACAGCTATGTGGATCATGTGCTTGCCCAGTGAGCTTTTTCTCTAGAATGTTAAGCAGTAAGACCTCTCCTCCCAAAGTGCTATAATTCAGGAACCATGTAGGCAAGGCTTATTCTGTAAACCGGGTTCCTAATAAACAAACCTCAGCTAAAAGATGTTGCTGCTGTAATTATGCAACGGAGTGAATAGCTGAAGTAATTACCCTCTGCACAGTATTTGCTAGGGTGCTTTGATGCTTCTGATTTCCACTGTGAAATCTGAAACAGCAGTGCTTGGTAGATTTATTCCTTCCCATAACCCCCAAGTCCAATGACCAGGGAATTCTGGTAGTAATTCTGGTCCAAAAAGTAATTTTTTAAAGCTCTGTGAAGGAGGCACACTTCATATATGCTTGTGTTCCACTAGGCATTTTTCTTAAATATGGAAAGAAATGGACTTGAGTATTTAATGGAGTCTCATAGGGGTCATTCATTTGTATAACAGCCTGTCAAGCCAGATTTGCAATTTAATTTCCTAAAAGCTATTTCAATTTATCAGCTTTGAAATAAGGCATATTTGGAAACAGCATTCATGACTGTATCTGACAATTTCCAATATGTTTCTGATCGAGTTGCTCACAAAATATGTACTAGGTGTATTTCAGGGGTGGAAGAAAATTCCACAAAAAATATTCTCAACAAAGCTGGTAGTATTAGCTTCTGGTTTGTCTCTTCACTTCATATATCTTGCCATTCCTGTTTCCCTCTTTATCAACTAGTTTCCAAAATTCTGTTCTCCCTTCCCATCATTGCGTGTCCTATGCAAGTAAGAGCAGGAAGCAGAATTAAAAGGCAGGGCCATGCAGATAGGTTATGCCTTGGTTTCCTCATAGAATTCTGTGAGTTAAACTTGAATAAGCTGCTTTTTTGAGATATGGCTGAGAAGAGGCAAAACCTGCCTCCCAGCATAAGGGTCATGTAGTCAAGGGCAAGAGGTAGCTTAACCTCTGTCCCAGTTGTGCCCTGTGTTTTAATTTTAAATTATTGAGGACATGAGTGATATTTTAAGACTGATTAAAATCAATATTAAACATTTTAACAATTGTTAATAGACATTTTGTCCCTGAAAGATAGCTTAAAGCATTTTAAATAAACTTTATCATGCTGCTGACTCTAGTTTTTTCCTGTGGAGGAAAAAGTCCTGCCATTTAGGATTGTTTCAATGGAAGTGAGTCCTATCTACTGCTTCTTGTTGCTGACCCACTTGGAATTAATGAGTCAATACTACAGAGTTGCAAGAACTGCACCTCCTTTTCAGCCATCCCTGGCCAGAGCACCCAAGTCCCAAGAACAATCCATATGCAATGGATTGCTGCTCTACTGACCTAATATAGGGAAAATCTTCCCAGGGAAACTGGCCCCTTCCCCAGTCACATAACCCTGAGCCCTGGTGGCACAGTGGTGAAATGCCTGTACTGCAGCTACTCAGTCACAAACCACAAGGTTGCAAGTTCAATACCAGCCAGGGGTTCAGGCTCGACTCAGGCTTGAATCCTTCTGAGGTGGCTAAAATGAGTACCCAGCTTGTTGGGGGCAATCAGCTTACAGTTGTAAACCACTTTGAGACTGCATAGTGTGGTATGAAGCAGTATATAAATGAAGCTGCTATTGTCATAACTTAAAGTGATATTGTGTCCTCAGGCCAGCACTAAGGGAGGCCGCCTTCCTATACCCTCAGGGGTCCTACAACCAGAAGGGACAATTATGCTGCTCTCCTTTCACCAAAACAGTGCCAAGTGTGTTCATTGAATTCTCTCTTTTCCCATATACTTGCCATGTGACTGTCTATTTAAAGACAATCTCCTAGTTCCCTCAGATATGGTGCAGGAAAAGGGGGAAAAACCTGGAAAAGGGGAAATCCTTACCTGGCCCAGATGTGATCAACTGAAGCCTGTGCTACTCTCAGGGCATCTGGCTGGACCAAATATACTGAAGCCCAGACAAGCAGCTGTGGGGAGTGATGCTGGGTTATAAAATGCCCTAGCTTCCCTTCTCTCCCCCCCCCCCCCTGCCGCCGCCATGCTTCTGTATCATGGTGCAGCAGCACCCTGAGTCTTTTCCACTCTTCTTGACCTTACTTCTGGCAGGATCAACAAAGGCATCCTTTCCTCGCAGCCACTTCTCACTGTTCAGGTTCAAGGCTGAGTTAACAGCATCCTGACCATCACTGATCAGATGCAGTGTCCATCCTCCCTCCTTTTAAAAGTCATATTTGATATTATGTGGGAGAAGCAATACACTTCTGATATTTTCCTTGCTGGTCAAGGGATCTACACATCCAGTGACCATATAGCCAGCAGTAGCTTTTTCTCCCTTCCCTAGGTAATAATCTTCTCAAAGACACTCCCTCACCCAAGTTCTCCATGCATTACGTTCCTTGGAGAGGCACTTTTGTAAAATCAGGCATTTAGAAAAATGCACTCCGAGACTTCACCCTTTTCAGTTGTAAAAATCACAATTTCATCAGTTACAGTGCTTGCAGGCATCTCAGGACCAACACTCTGAACTAGTCTAGAATGAGTTTCATCCTGTCTTTCTGCTGCAAGACTCACCTTCAGCTATGGCACTTGGTTCCAGGAAATGACCTCCCAAACTACTGTTGTGTGGATTTGTATTTAAGTTGAACAGCAGCCCAGTTGGGACTATCAGTCAGATTAGTTGCTTTGTAATGGCCCATATTTTGTGAAATTGGAAGAGATAACTGTGTTCCCTGTGGAGGATTTGTCTGGCTAGGAGAAACAGAGAGGGAAGGAATTTGGCTGCAGAATATTTTGCTTACTCTCATGACAGCATTCTCCGAATGCCTCACTTTTAGCTAAAAGGCTGGCAATGACAAAAGAGTTTGCTAATTTCATTTAGTAACACCTACGCAGAGTACTGCTTTCAGCTAGTCATTCAACAGTTGGTGTCACTCAAAATGATTATGTTCCCCCAGACATTGTCTGATGATCTTGTTGTAATGCTAGAGCCTTTTATCACTGTTGGCAGCTTTGCTCTGACTGCACATTGTGTTTCAGTATGACAACATCCTGCTATGAAAAGAGCTGAAATAATAAATTGAGGCATGATACAAGCAATAAATGCTGCTCTATTGTGTATCTCATATTCCATATAGCCTTGCTCTTCATAGATAAACACCATGCATACACATAGATATGCAGTTATTATGCATAAAACAAAACAAAAGTTCAAGAAAGCACAGTGAAATGATTTTTTATTAACCCACATCATTACTTCTTGATCAGTTAAATTTGACTATGTTGTTTCATCCAGGACATAAAATAGGTTATATTTTTACAGTGAAATCATGAATACAGGATTCATTGACACCAAATCAACTCAAAACATGGGGGGGGGGGGTGTTGTGTGATAGGTACTGACCGTTTTGTTTGGAGAAAAGAAAATTCAGAGCTGCATCATATTTGCTATAGGTTATGTCTAGCCCAATTGCTGACTAAAGTTTCAGGCTTTTTGAGATGACATTCTTGACAAGTTCAAGAGCCACAAGATGCACTGCTAAAAATTTTTCCAACTATCAGATCCCCTTATTTACAAGCCCCCCCCTAATATTGATAGGCTGCCACTTGTCAAGGACCACTTCCTTCCAGTTTGGGTGGTGTGTGTGTGTGGAAAAAACGCTTTTGGATTTATTTGCACAAAGCCCAGAGGATATTGAACAAAGCCTTGTGGGTTTTACAAAGGACACAAGGGATTTTAAACGTGAAAAAAGTTTGAGTGAGAAATTCCCATTTAAAACAATGCTGCCAAATGTCCAGGTATTTAAAATATTCGGTGGGGGGAGATGATGGGAGAACAACAACCAAATGCAAAGACTGAAAGTTTAGTCTAACCTCAGCTAATACATTTAACTGTTAGAGAAGGAACTTGAATTTTAGAGCACATGTAAAGCTCCTTGCATTGTCCTGAGAGAGAGAACAGTCTTGAGAAAGAGCCTTGACAATATATTTCCAGAAAGATTAAGGAGGCTATCACTCATCTTAAAAACGCGACTTAGCTCTCCTGAATTGAAGTCTAATTCAGGCTGCATTCGGGTCTTATCGCATGGTTTTTGTCACCAAATCTGTCATCCGAGTACAGCTCGTCTGCAGCCCGGGTCCCTTAACACACTTTGATGGCCATTTTTCAAAGCTGGAAAGCTCTCGACTTTGAAAAATGGCTGCCGAAGTGCATTACGGGACCCAGGCTGCAGATGGACTGTACTCAGATGGCAGATTTGGCGACAAAAACCATGCAGTGGGACCCAGATGCAGCCCGAATTAGACTTCAATTCACAAGAGGTAAGTCGCGTTTTTAAGATGAGCAATAATCTCCTAAAGAGGATGAAGTCTTGCATATTCATGGAACTCTTAAGATGAAGGAAAGCCAGCTGCTAAAGGAGATAGACTTCTGCTTTGTCCAGTGGTTCAACAAGCTTCATTTAGTTTTCTTCAGAGACTAGGGCTACTGCCACAATGTTGAATAAATACTATTTGACACTACATTAACTGCCATGGCTCAATGCTATGGACTTCTATGATTTGTAGTGAGATATTTAGCCTTCTCTATCAGAGAGTTCTGGTGCCACAACAAACTGTAAATCCCAAATTCTATAGGGATAGGATTCCACAAGATGACAGTTAAAACAGTGTCAAACTGCATTAATTCTGCAATGTGACAGCAACGAGAATGAGCCCCCTTTGGTCTGAAGGCCTAAATACCTTAAACAGATCCCATCTGATCATGGAAGCTAAGCATGGTCAACCCTGGTTAGTGCTTGGATGGGAGGTCGTCAATGAATACCAGGTGCTGTAGGCTATATTTCAGAAAAAAGAACTGAATATTTCTTGCCTAAGAAAACCCCAATGAATTCATGGGATCACCATAAGTTGACAAGCAACTTGAAGACACATACACACACATACACAAAAATTTGAACTGACACTTAAAAAAATGTTGCCTCTTTCCAGCTAGCTACTGAATTGTGAAAAAGAGCTGAATTTCTCAATGTGTTTTGAGGGGATCAGACACAATGTGATCTATATTCATGAACTACGTGATGAAATAGGCAATAGTATGGTATGGTATTCTATGTTCAAAATACAGGGATTTTGCACATGTGAGCAACCTTTGTGCACACACTAGTACCATTCCTAGATGGGGGCTGTAGCCCAGTCCATAGCCTGAGAAAGTGTAAATTTGTTTTCCCTCTTTAACTCCTGATTTAATGTCCTTGGGAAAGGCTTGGATTAATCACTTCTTATTTTTGTGAGTTGTGGATACCATAAGTCAAAAAGAAGGATAGGAAGGCCCCCTGTAGGTTGATCTAATACCATGTCAGGTAGCCAAAGATACCCAATAATGGGCAATACTAATAGATCTGTTGCCATTTTCCATGCCATCATTGCCCCATCTCTTTTCCTCTACCATTGTTTTGTGTATGCCCCTTTTTTGGCTGAATCGGCTGTTCTTCTTGTCAATGCTGTTCTCCTTTTCAACAGTCTTTGACAACCTTCAGACACTTCTTTCTACTCCATATCAAATGCTTTCCTTTTGACCTTGGATCAATCTGCAGTCCAAGCAGCCACAGAGGCTAAGGATTACTCAGTCTGTCAGTATTGGGGGTCTGGGATGGATACATACATATATTGTTGTTGTTGTTGTATGCATACATACATACCAATTTAGTGGTGGTGTAGAAGGACCGTAAGAATCCTGAGCTCACTGTACACATGCATAAGCTGAAGAGTAGAGTCTGGTTTTCACTCCCACTTTTTATCTTTAATACAGGGATACTGCATGGGCAATACTGATTTTACTTTTCCAAGGCAGTGCAAATTCTTTAGTGTCACTTGCTGAGAATTACAATAGTCATAATTGTCTCTTTTAACAGTCATGCTCAGAGCCAGTGTGGTGTAGTGGTTTAAGTGTTGAACAGAAGGCAGACCAGGGTTAGAATCACTGCTCAGCCTTGGGTGAGTGACACACTCACAGTCTCTGAGAAAGGCAATGACAAATCTACTCTGAATAAATGTTGCCAAGAAAACCATAGGGTATGTTCTCTATAAATCAAAGTGAACTTGAAGGCACATGACAGCACACTCACTATCCTATCTTTACCTTCCTGTTCCTTTCAGAGACTCTACAGCAAGACAGTTAGAAGTGCAATAAGTGCAGATTTCCCCATCACTATCTCCATGCCAACATGCAGAAAGAACTATTTTTCTAGTGTCCATAAGGAATTTCATTTACACAGCTGTTGAATACAAAAAGTTGTATTTAAATGAGAAATTCGCTTGCAGCAAATACTGTCAAACAATTGATGCAGTCTGCAGAAGGGTCAGACCAAAACAGGAGCAGTACCAGCTTGCTGAAGATTGTGCTTTTTCCACACATGGTTTAAACGAATTGTAGAAGAGTAGGACATTATGGTCTTGGCATTGGTTTTGGTTCTTAGACAAATAGATATAAGGCTCCCCCTCACACCTGGTTTTCAAGTGATGTAAGTTAGCCCAGAAATGTTACCATCATTGTCCCACCAACTGTTCTGAACTTTGTCTTATAGGAGAACATAGGAAGCCACTTTATGGTGAGTCAAACCTTCAGTCCATCGAGTCTTGTGTTGTCGACAGTAACTCACATTGACTCACCAGGAATTCAGGCAGGAGTCTAGCCTTATCTGGAAATCCTGGGTCTGAGCCTATGGCCTTCTAGATGTGAATCACATACTTTGCCACACAGCTAAGACCTCAATACTTTACGGGGTTGCAGACTTCCAGAAATAGTGCAAATTGAGTCCACTTTTAGGGTTAGGGTTAGGGTTAGGGAATCAAGGGAACTGTATTTTATTGTGGCACCAGAGCTCTCTGACAGAGAAGGCTCAATGTCTCAGAAAAAAAAAAAAACAATTCCCATGATTCCCTAGCACTAACCCTAACCCTAAAAGTGGACTCAATTTGCACTATTTCTGGCAGTCTGCCAACCCCCCTTTGTCTTACTTGTATGTGATCAGGTTACCCTGGAGCAGTAATGTATTCAAGTATTTTACTCTAAGTCTGAAGTCAAGTCTCAAGTATCTACCTTCAAGTCTCAATTTGTGACTCAGGTCCTTACAAGATTCTTTCAAGTCAA